>OX645060.1:136432365-139428957 GCA_951905685.1 Eumerus sabulonum | reverse complement strand
AAGAGAAAACGCATAAAACCATTTTTATCTTTTGCCGAAATAGATGTTTTGACATTCAAGTGGTTTTGCTTAGCTAGAGAAAAGAATGTGCCAATATCGGGTACAATTCTCCAAGCAAAAGCACTTACTATAGCAACAAATCTTCAGATTGAAAATTTTACTGCTTCAAATGGATGGCTTGAGGCTTTCAAATCGCGACACAATATTGTTTTTAAAATTCTGAGTGGAGAAGGCGCGGATGTTGATATTGATACATGCGGTGATTTCAAGAAAACTTTGAAAGCCATCTGTAATGGTTATGACCCCAGAAACATTTTCAACCTGGATGAAACTGCGCTATTTTTTAAAGCAACTCCTACAAAGTCACTCCAGCTCAAAAATGAAAAATGCAGTGGTGGCAAACTTTCGAAGGAAAGATTGACAGTAGCGCTATTGTGTAGTGCGGTCGGCGAAAAAGAACCAGTAATGATCATTGGTAAGTTGATTTTCTATGATCAATTTTCGTAATCTTACTTAGCGAATACGTTCGTAAACAAACAGGCAAAGCAGCTAAGCCCAGAGCTTTCAAAAATATTAATATCGAAAGAGCGTTGGGAATACAATGGAGAAGCAATAAGGAGGCCTGGATGAACTCGACTTTGTTTCAAGACTGGCTAACCTCTTTTGACGAAAAAATGCAAAAGCAAAATCGAAAGGTTCTTGTTTTTGCAGACAACGCGCCATCTCATATTATAAGTGGATTAAAAAACATCGAATTGAAGTTTTTTCCGGCAAACACAACATCACATCTACAACCACTTGATCAAGGCATCATTAAGAGTTTGAAGTCCCATTATAGAAAATACCTCATGCAGCACTTAGTTTTATGCATAGACGAAGCCAATAACATATCCGAGTTAGCTGCGAAAATTAATGTGTTAGATGCTTGCGGCTGGATAAAAAAAGGATGGGAAGACGTAACTCCAACGGTCATTTCAAATTGTTTTAGGAAATGTGGGTTCTTCACAGGAGAGGAAACTAACGTGATTGTTGAAGAGATAGCACCCGAACCTGCGTTGCCAGAAGATTTTGTCACTATGGACAACAATGTTGCGACATCCAATGACTGGTCCGAAAATTGGGAAAATGATTTTTTAATTTCCATTCGGCCACAAACTCCTGATGCTGAAGAGGGGCATATCTCCGCTGATTCTTCTCCAGAGGGGGAAAGTGACGTAATTCCTTGTCCTGCAACATCTCTCACGTACAAAGAGGCTTTTTCACATTTAAACATTTTGAAGGACTTTTCATGTGAAAATGGTTTGGACGAACTATGGGCATGTTTGAACAGCTGCTCCCAAAAGTTACTAACAACTTTTAAGGACACAGCTGTGGTTCAGAAAAAAATTACTGATTTTTTTTCTATTACTAATTAAGAGAAAAAATATACAAAATATAAAAAGCGAAAAAAAAAATATATTTAAAAAAATGTCTGTCTTTTAATACTTAGTGGAAATAAAATTGAATTCTTACAGCCTAAAAGACACTCGAAACTGAAAGGTATGAATTTAAAAAATAAACCTTTGTGAGTGGACCGGTCCAATTAAAAAGGGACCTCCATAATCGAACCACCTCCTAATCGGACCACATTTCTTTGGCCCAAGGGTGGTCCAATTTGGCAGGTTTTACTGTAATTACAAACAACCAATAATAAATTGTTTCGAAAGGTTTTCGTTGTAATCTTTCGGTCAGTTCCCATTTGTGAGCGGCTCGTAGTCATCCATTTTGGGAAACCAAATTCAAAGAAAGCGGATAGCCCGAGGGTACGATCAGCGCTTGACACGCGAACGAGTGGAGTTCAATCCGCAGAAGGTCAGCATTTTTGTTTTTTTTTTTTTTTGTTCCTAGTAGCACATGAGAGAGAGTGGTCGAAGAACTCAGGGAGAAATCTTCGGCGAAGTACTCGGAGAGTGATCTTCGGGGAAGAACTCCGGTACGGTTTTAAGCAGTTCCCGGTACGCGGCCGTACCGTGTGTCCTATTGCCTACGTTGGTCGCGGATATCACGTTCATTGTATAAGGTATTGAAATCACAAATTTGCGTGTCGCGATTGGTGATGCGGGCTAAGTCGTTGGTCAGAGGAGTTTCGGTACGACTGTTCGAATACTCAAGCTGCGGTTTGTTTACTTTTTTGAACAGTGAATTCCTTTTTTTTTTTAGTTTACATATATTTTTTTTATTTATTTCGACTTTTTTTATTGACATACGGTGTAGGGTAGTTTTAAGGATTAATTGTAAACCTAGATAAAGTTAGGCTAAGGAAATGAAATTTGTGACATATTGAATTGGAAACGATGACGGTGTTTTTTTTTTTCTTTTGCGTGGGATATTTCGCGAGTCTCGTAGCAAATTCGCGATTCTTGCTGCGGGTAAGTCGGCGTGAGGGCAATCGCGTGGCGCCATTGCTCACGACCAGTCCTCGCAGCTGGCCTAGCATCCCTTTAGCACGACGTCGCGGCAGGTGGAGAGGAGCAAGTGAGCAAGAGGAGCAAGCGATCTTGCACACATACGAACCGATACGTACATACGTGCATACGCATCACATACGTGCATACACTCACACATCTCTACGCTATGTATAAGTATACTTACATACATAGATACATACATATGTACATTACGAAGTAGAGTTGGGTAATTCCGGACATGTATAGTTCACGGAACTATGTCCTCTCTCGGACACATGTCCTCTCGCTCCGCAAATTGAACGAAAAGAGTTCCATAGTTCCATTCAACCCTTATTCATCAATCACATATGTACAAAACGAAAAAAAAAAAAAACATAAATGCAACGAACATGCTTCTCATACGGTATGAGTTATACACCGTAGTTTTCAAGAAACCCAAAAGTATGGAGATGTGGCGATAAAGCTCGAACAGTTGGTGTACACTGTACAGCACACTTGAACTGAAATGAAAGAATATAATGCCCGCACCGCATTTCGTGAACGAATGTCATACATGTGTATGTATGCATTCAGGTCCGGACATGGACATGGTTTGCTAGTTCCATATCGGTGCGAGTATACATTTAGTATTTTAAAACGGGTAGAGATTAAAGTGCATACTGAGATGGAATAATTATCTTATAACCCCATTTACCTAGATAATGTTTCAAATATATTGAATGGTCTTTCCAACAAAGTTGTTGGTCCAATGTAACACCTAAATATTTAAAACTGTCCACGTGTTCAATCAAGAAGCAATTTTCAAACATTCTTGATTGTTGAATACTATATCTTCAAGAACAAATCGATTACACAATGGTGCATGATAATATAAGGGAAGGTCTCTGAAAACTCTACCATTGATATTAAATATCATGTACTTCGTTTTGTTGCTAATTATTAGTTTATGATAATTAAACCATCTCCTTAACATATCTAGGTCACAGTTAACATCTGCGAAACTATCAATTAAGTTAGTGTTTGAGTGGAAAAGAGATGTTTCATCAGCAAAGGCAGTTATTTTGCCTTTAAAAGGTTGTAAGAAAAACGAATTAACATAAATTAGAAAAAGGATTGGGCCCAATACTGCTCCTTGGGGAACACCCATATTTAAGAAGTCTATAGAACTGTAAACATTCCTAATTTTCACAACTTGATAACGGTTGAATAAATAAGAAGAAAACCATTTATAAATGGAGCCTCTGAATCCCGCTTTGTAAAGTTTGTCGAGTAGCAAAGTATGATTAACCATATCAAAGACCTTACTGATATCAACAAATAATGTTGATGGTGTTTGAGAAGTGTTTAGACTATTATATATTTCACCAGTTAATTTCAATAAAGCAGTTTCAGTCGATTTGCCACGTCTAAACCCAAATTGGCAATCACTCAAAAAATGAGTATTTTCTAAAAATTACAACATTCTAGATTTTAACTATCCGAAAAGTGAGAATAAAATGTCACTGATTATGTATTTCTGTATATACTTAGACAGAATATAATAAATATATGTATAAATGGGGCTCCCATACAACAGACATGGTTTTTTTTGGAGTTTTTATACATAATAGTACGGAACCCTTCGTGCGCGAGTCCGACTCGCACTTGGCCGGTTTTTAAATTTAACGTGCGCAAAAAACCTCTTTCGTATTCGTATATGTAAATCACGAATCGGATGGTCACGGCCTACGTCATCAAACATTGACAGATAGGCAGCAAACATGGCGGACATGCGCAAGGCGTAATCTGTAATATTTCATTCGTGAGATGTTAGCGTACTTAGTATCGATGGCGGCGATTGTTAGATGTTTGGATTTAAACTATGTATATCGGCGCTAGTAGTGTTTTGGTATATGAAGGGGCAGATTACAGACTTGGATAAAACCAAATCTTACCGCACACACCAACCTGGCCCGTTGTCG
This sequence comes from Eumerus sabulonum, assembly GCA_951905685.1. NCBI lineage: Eukaryota > Metazoa > Arthropoda > Insecta > Diptera > Syrphidae > Eumerus > Eumerus sabulonum. The sequence continues at coordinate 139,424,549 of OX645060.1, read as the reverse complement.
AATGTCATGTTCTCGAATGTGAAGAAACATAACAACCGTGTTTACCTACTAAAAAGTAACAAAACAGAATACTCACAATAAGAATTTATATAAATAAAATTCTAATATCTGTCTGTTGGTCTGTTTGTCTCTTTGTTTCGAATAATCTGCAAAACGGCTTAACCGATTTCGATGAAACTTTTTTTGTAATGAAGAAGAGATCGTCCGGAGTAACATAGGCTACTGTGTATAACAATCGAAATTGTTATTTATTTTACTTGACAGCAAGGAAAAGGTTAATAACAATAATTATAAGAAAAAGGTTTGCAGCTAGGATTAATATAAATAAAGGACAAGGATCAAAGCTCGGAGGTGTGTTATTAGTGGTGGGATATTGTCGAAAGTTAGTTCGACTTAACTATGTGACCAAGGGAGTTTAGTGAAAATAGACTATTTTTGTTTACAACAACTGAATTTGTTGCAACATTTGATATCCTAACCTATTAGAAAGGAAAAGGAGCGGAATAACAATTATATACCTATCAGTTATCTAACTTGACAGAATGAAGGTGAAGAGGTGAGTAACAATAATTATAGAAAAAAGGTTTCCAACTAAATTTGATATACAACGAATAAATAACTTCCGGTTTGAAGCCCATGTCTTACCAAAAGCTACTCCGCATGAATATAGTGCCGCGTAGGCTTTCTTGGTTCTTTCATTAATGTTGTCGTTACAGCCAAGCTTGGAGTGTAGGATTATGCCAAGGTATTTGGCAGATTTTCTGGGAATAAGATCGATAGGTAAATTAGTAGAAAACGAGCTTACAATGTAATAGCTAGCTGTACGGCCTCACTATTTAGCTTATAGAAGTTCAAGTAGGCTAAGTATAAATTAAATAACAGAATGCTACGTTGAATTTCCAGCCCGCTGAAAAACAAATTACAAGTCAATCACATTTCTTCCGTAAATACCGCCATAAAGGCGTCTATAAGCATTCACATACGAAGGTTCCTTGCAACAATTTTTTTCATCTTTTCAATTAGATAACGAACTTTAAGAGATACCTGAACATTGTGTCAAGTGCCTTGGTCACATAACACGTTTCATTGTACCGACCCATTTGCCGGATCTTGACGCTCATTACACGTCAAACATCATCAGTGCTGAGATACATTCCAAAGGCAAACGAATCATTGAAAGACTCCGGTCGATTATTTGCTGTCAAAATCATTTTATTGATTTATGTCCAACAGTGAATATTGCACAACTGCCACGTGATATGTGGGCGTCAATTGCAGTTAAGACGATTCACACGTTCCAAATGGATAAAACAACTTCAGCAAATTGGACAGGGTAATTGAAAGTATTGTCAGAAAGCCATTAGAGAGGCCGCCTCAGATATACTCGGATTCGAACCACCATCGTCGAGAAACCCCTGGTTTGATGACGAGTGCAGACAGGCCCATGTAGAGAAACATAATGCATACATGGCCACATTGCATCGACGGACGAGAGCTGCCCACGAGCTCTATGAACAGAAAAGGAGGGAGGAGCATGCGCTTCTGAGAAGGAAAAAGGAGGAGCACGAGAAGCGCGAGATCGAGGAGATGGAGAGATGTTACGGCAGGAACGACGTCCCTGCTATAAAGCCGCTATAAAGCCAGAGCAGAAGCCTGCAGGGATGAGCACGGACAACCTGTAGTGGAGTCACAGTCGATGCTGAGATTGTGGAAGGACCACTTCTGCAGACTGTATAACGGCGATGATAGTCAAAATGCCGCCGTCAGGCAGAGCGAACCATTCACAATGGACGAAGACGAAGGAGAATCCCGTCCACCCGACCTAGACGATGTTAAGATAGCGATATCGAAACTTAAGTCTTATAAAGCTGCTGGAGCAGACGGACTCCCCGCGGAGCTGTTTAAAGCAGCTGGCGATGAGCTTGTAGGAACATGCACCAACTCATCTGCAAGATATGGTCGGAAGAACGCATGCCCGATGAATGGAATCTCAGTATCGTTTGCCCGGTCCATAAGAAAGGAGACCCATATGACTGCGCCAATTACAGAGGGATAAGCCTCCTGAACATCGCGTACAAGATCCTCTCTGCCGTACTATGTAAGCGCCTGAAACCGTCCGTGGACAATCTGACAGGTTTCTACCAGTGTGGCTTCAGGCCAGGTAAGTCCACGATAGACCAAATATTTACACTACGTCACATCTTGGAAAAGACCCATGAATTCCAGGTCGACACGCACCATCTTTTCGTCGACTTTAAAGCCGCGTATGACAGTGTATATAGAGACGAGCTATACAGAGCCATGTCATGTTTTAACATTCCTGCCAAACTCCTCCGACTGTGCAGAATGACTATGGAGAACTCTCGCTGCTCCATTAAGGTCGGAGGTGAACTAACCGACCTTTTTGATGTTAAAAAATAGATTTAAGACAGGGTGACGCACTGTCATGTGATTTGCTTAACATTATTCTTGAAAAGATCGTGCGGCACTCTGCGGCCAATACAAGAGGTACGATCTACTTCAAGTCCAGACAATTGCTTGCCTATGCAGATGACATTGGCATTATTGGACGAACAAAGCGAGACGTCAATGAGGCGTTCACAAGCATTGAAGCAGAAGCCTGTTTTGTGGCGCAGGAAACTCGCCATTCGCCCTTTTCTGTTCGCGATTTCAAAATACAAATTCCCAAGTGGCACCACGACGAGGTAGAAATACGGCTTACTAACAGAGCTGCTAGATGTTCGGCTGCAGTGGCTTCTGCTCGCTATTTTACGGGTCAGCGCGTGTCGGATACGCTACCCCTACGAGGTCGTTTACCACCCGCGGGTCGCACCTAGACCACATTTTTTCTATCGTAATTCTAATCAGGTATTTGTGCTAGAGAGCCCACACAGAAGCTCAATATAACTTACTTACTTACTTTGATGGCGCTACAGTTCGGGGTGAACCAGGGCCTCAACCAACAAGCCTCTCCAGCCGGCCCGATCTTCGGCCAGCCGCTTCCAGTGCCGCACGCCCAATTGGTTGAGGTCCCCTTCCACCTGTGCGCGCCACCTTAAATGCGGTCGTCCTCTGCTGCGTCGTCCCTTGGGGTTGGAGTCGAAGACTCTTCGGGCCGGAGCGTTGATGTCCATTCGCTCTACATGGCCTAGCCATCTTAGACGTTGGATCCGAAGACGTCTAACCAGGCCGATGTCGCTGTACAGCCCGTACAGTTCTTGGTTGAATCTCCTCCTCCATTCTCCGTTTACACAAACGGGAGCAAAGATTGCACGCAGATTTTTCCTCTTGAAACGTCCAAGAGCCTCTTCATCCGCTTATGACAACGTCCAAGCCTCAGCGCCGCAGAGGAGGACCGGGACGATTAAGGTTTTGTGGAGGGAAACCTTAGTTTTCCGAGAGAGGGCTCTACTACTCAATTGCCTCTTGAGCCCGAAGAAGCAGCGATTAGAAAGAGTTATTCTGCGTTTTATCTCAGCGCTGGTGTCGTTGCTGCTTGTCACTATCGAGCCAAGGTAGACGAAGTCCTTGACTACTTCAAAAATATAGCTGCCGAAGGTGACGTTCTGACGAAGACGTCGGTATTGTGCGTCTTTCTTGGATGACGGCATATATTTGGTCTTGCCCCATTTACCCTTAGACCTACTTTCGCCGCTTCTGCTTCAATGCTTGTGAACGCCTCATTGACATCTCGCTTTGTTCGTCCAATAACGTCAATGTCATCTGCGTAGGCAAGCAATAGTGTGGACTTGAAGTAGATCGTACCTCTTGTATTGGCCGCAGAGTCCCGCACGATCTTTTCAAGAATAATGTTGAAGAAATCACATGACAGTGCGTCACCCTGTCTAAAACCTTTTTCAACATCAAAGGGGTCGGTTAGTTCACCTCCGACCTTAATGGAGCAGCAAGAGTTCTCCATAGTCATCCTGCATAGTCTGACGAGTTTGGCAGGAATGTTAAAACATGACATGGCTCTGTATAGCTCGTCTCTATAAACACTGCCATACGCGGCTTTAAAGTCGACGAAAAGATGGTGCGTGTCGACCTGGAATTCATGGGTCTTCTCCAAGATGTGACGTAGTGTAAATATTTGGTCTACCGTGGATTTACCTGGCCTGAAGCCACACTGGTAGAAACCTATCAGGTTGTCCACGAACGGTTTCAGGCGCTTACATAGTACGGCAGAGAGGATCTTGTACGCGATGTTCAGGAGGCTTATCCCTCTGTAATTGGCGCAGTCATAGGGGTCTCCTTTCTTATGGACCAGGCAAACGATGCTGAGATTCCATTCATTGGGCATGCATTCTTCCGACCATATCTTGCAGATGAGTTGGTGCATGTTCCTAACCAGCTCATCGCCAGCTACTTTAAGCAGCTCCGCGAGGAGTCCGTCTGCTCCAGCAGCTTTATAAGTCTTGAGTTTCGATATCGCTATCTTAGCATCGTCTAGGTCGGTTGGACGGGATTCTCCTTCGTCTTCGTTCATTGTGAATGGTTCGCTCTGCCTGACGGCGGCATTTTGACTATCATCGCCGTTATACAGTCTGCAGAAGTGGTCCTTCCACAATCTCAGCATCGACTGTAACTCCACTACTGGTTGTCCGTGCTCATCCCTGCAGGCTTCTGCTCTGGCTTTATAGCCGTGGCATGTTCGTTTTACTTTCTGGTAAAATTTTCGAACGTCGTTCCTGCCGTAACATCTCTCCATCTCCTCGATCTCGCGCTTCTCGTGCTCCTCCGTTTTCCTTCTCGTCCGTCAATGCAATGTGGCCATGTATGCATTCTGTTTCTCTACATGGGCCTGTCTGCACTCATCATCAAATCAGGGGTTTCTCGACGGTGGTGGCTCGAAACCGAGTATATCTGAGGCGGCCTCTCTAATGGCTTTCTGACAACGACTCCATTGCTATTCTATGGTTTCTGCAGATTGCATCGGGACCTGAGAGAGCTTGAGGGAGACTTGATCGGTGACGGTTCTGGCGGTCTCCTGCGATTGCAGTTTTCTGACGTTAAGTGTTGGTGTTCTCACTCGACTCCGTTGGTTCCGAGAAATTCGCATCCGTACCTTGGCTGCAACAAGGTAATGATCCGAGTCGATGTTGGCTCCTCGAAAGGTTCGGACATCTAGGATGCTGGAGGAGTGTCTGCCGTCGATCGCAGTATGATCAATTTGGTTGGTTGTCGATTGATCGAAAGACCGCCAGGTCCCTTTATGGATGTTGAGGTGTGGGAATCGTGTACTTGCTACTACCAGTTTATGTCCCGCCATAAGGTCCACTAGCCTTAGTCCGTTTTCTGACGTGGTGTTGTGAAGGCCGTGTTTTCCAATGACCCGTTCAAAGATAGCTTCCTTACCCAGCTTCGCATTGAACGAACGATTTTGGTGTCATAGCTGGGACATTGCGCATACATTCTGCCTAGGAGATCATAGAAGTGGTCTTTATGTCGGTCATCTTTCTCCTCTGTGGGGGCGTGGACACATAGTAAGCTTATATTGCCGAGATTAGCCTTGATGCGGATAGTTATGAGGCGTTCGCTTACATACTGGAAGGTTAAGACTTTTTTCCTAAGTCTGCCTCGAACAACAAATCCGCATCCGAATAAGCGTTGCTTATTTGCTCTGTAGCAGTTTCCGTATTATATATAACAGTTTTTCATCCGCTTTTTGCCTGGCAGCGCGGTAACGTCCGCCTTATAGCAGTCCAAAGAGTTGACCAGTTGTTCGGCTGCACCTGGTCTGTTGAGGGACCTAACGTTCCAGGTGCAGAACCGAAATTCGTTTCCTTTTTGACGTTTGCGGAGGTCGTCAACATGTAATCCGTCCGTATCCGAGGCTATTGGTTGTCTCTGAACAAAATTTTTGTTTTAAGCGATAGGGATGTTAGCCCTAAGCGCAACCCCCAACCTGGAGAGCCAGGTTCCTCTTTCCCCAGGAACAAGGGGTCGGGTCGCTGCACACATTGGTTCACTACCTGGCGGGTTCCAGTATAGCTATCCAGGGGAGGCCACGCGGAGGCTGTGTGTCAACTTGGATTGAGCAGGGACAGAGATCGAAGCTGGCGTTTGCCAGGTTAAACGCGATCAACTTCTTTGCTCTGTTTGTTCGCTCCCTTCTCCCCCAATATAACTGCTGTCATAAAACTTTCCACAGACGTATACAACGAGGAGGTGATTTATTAGCGAAGATTTGCTTGGTTAGGCCATATTTCAGTAGTAATGTATCTAGTTTTCAAAAGTCAATAAGTCTAATTATTGATCGAATGTTATTATATCCTTGAATGGTGTCATTGCCAGCGATTATATTGCCACTTTGGCTTACTGCTTCTGACATTGCTTCAACCCACAATGTTCAAAAAAGCCATAAAAACAGTATAGCTTTGATTAAGATCCAAGTCTGCCAAAACAACAATAAATGACAAATTCAAGCATACGCTCCGCACTCGTCTAGATAAATGTTCTTGTCTAAGCCAATTACATAACATCTATACCCCGCCCAGAACGTCTGCTTTATAAGGGAATTTTGCTCGCCTTTGAGCCTAAAGTGCAATTAATCTTTCTGTTATTACTTCTGAGTCGAATCGCAATGTACACTTGGGTACTTCCGCACATTACGTTCAAGCGATCAACAGCCGCCGCTTGAAGGTGTCAGCAAATTATCGAGAGGGATTTCCGTAGACTTTGCATAAAAATGTGGCACGTTTTAACACCAAACATTTTTATGGCCGTTCATGTGTAGCATGTTTTATTGGAAGCGAATCTTTTATTTACTTTATTACTGAATTCGCAAATGGAACGTGACTTCGTTTAGAGCTCAGTTGATGAGCTTAATGGAGTATTAAAATGGGTCATGTATAGCTATGGGGAATCCAAAAACGTTTGTAAGATTTGCTCCAAAAGTCCTGACCTGCGGTTTAACAGAACCCTACGCTATTTAGGCAATTTCTACAGTCAATTAAGAACACGATTGTGGCCAGATCAAACTTGATATGCTAATTTTCGTACATTCCATTATGCAGTAATTGCTTGTTTAATGCTTACAAAAGTAAAGTAGACGAACTGAGTTTCATAGCAGCCGGTTGTATGCTTATCGGAATAGAAATGACCAGCAATTCTGGGTTCTCTGAATAACATGCGCCGGTTGTTTATAACCACAAACACATACATAATAGTAGCCGTTCGTCACTTACTTACCTACTTACTTATCAGTCCGTCCATCCTTGACGGTCCCGGGCACGCTGCTTCCAGTTGTCAAGACCAAGATGTCTTACATCCGCGACTACTTGGTCTTTATATCGGAGGTTCAGTCTTCCTCTTCTTCTCGAACCAGGAGGCTCGGAGTCGAAGACCCTCTTAGCTGGAGCGTTGATGTCCATGCGCTCGATGTGGCCGAGCCAGTGTAGTCGACGGATCATTGCCTTCCGGACTACATCCACATCTTGGTACAGCTCGTAGAGTTCGCGCTTGTGTCTTCTTCTCCATTCACCTTCCTCACAGACAGGACCAAATATCCGGCGCGAAATTTTTCTTTCGAAAGAACCCAAAATCAGCTCCGCTGCCCTGCTTATCGTCCAGCTTTCGGCTCCGTACAGCAAGACTGGCAGAATGAGCGTTTTGTAAAACATGACTTTGGTCTTTCGAGTGAGGAGTTTTGACCCCAGTTGTTTGGACAATCCGAAGTAGCAGCGGTTGCCAAGGGCGATTCTATGCCGGATCTCCACTGTGGTGTCATTTGTGGAATTTACGTTTGACCCGAGGTAGACAAACTCCTTAACTACCTCGAAATTGTAGCTGTCAATTGTTATATTTTGTCCCAGGTGATGAGCGACGGATTGGTTTTTGCTTGACAGCATGTATTTCGTTTTGTCCTCATTGATCTTAAGACCAACTCGTTTCGCCTCTTCTTCAATCGCCGTGAATGCTTCCACAATGCCACGGCGAGAACACGCGATGATGTCGATATCATCCGCGTATCCTAGCAGCTGGATGGACTTGTGAGAGATAGTGCCTTCCCTGTTGACGCCTGATCGTCGCACTATCTGCTCCAGCACCAGGTTGAAGAAGTCACATGACAGCGCATTTCCTTGCCGAAATCCGGTGCATGTTTCGAATGGTTTAGAGGTCCTAGAACCGAATTGCACGGTGAATCGCGCGACACATCTTGATCAGTTTTACTGGGATCCCGAATTCGGCCATCGCACCAAACAGTTCTTCACGATGAATGCTGTCGTATGCGGCTTTAAGATCGATGAAAAGATGGTGTGTATCGATTCGAAACTCGTTGGTCTTTTCCAGGATTTGTCGAAGTGTGAAAATGTGGTCTATAGTTGATTTGCCGGGCCGGAAGCCGCACTGGTAGCTGCCGATTAGTGTGGTGCAAAACGGTTTTAGACGTTCACACAATACGCTGGACAGGATCTTGTATGCGACATTGAGCAGGGATATACCTCTATAGTTCTTGCAAGAGGTAGGATCGCCTTTTTTGTGGATGGGGCATATAGAGCTGGTATTGCAGTCGTCGGGCATGCTTTCATCTTCCCAAATTCTGCAGATGATCTGGTGCATGCTCCCTACCAGAACATCGCCGCCAGCCTTGAAGAGCTCTGATGGCAAGCCATCTGAGCCTGCGGCCTTGTTGTTCTTCCGCCTCTGAATAGCTGTGCCGACTTCTTCGATGCTGGGTGAGAGGACTACTTCAGCGGCTGGAGTTGGGATTTCCTCGGTCCCTACAACTCTCTCTTGGTCATGCTCGTTAAGCAGCTGCTGGAAATGCTGCTTATATACATCCACTATTCCCTGCGGGACGGTGACAAAATTACCCTCACAGTTTCGAAGAGCCTGGGTGCCCTTTTTGAAGCCTCCTACAAGGCCTTTGGCTTTCTTGTAAAAGGCTCGTGTTTTATGTTTATCCCTAGACTCCTCGATATCCTTGACCTGGGAGGCTGCGAAGATTCTTTTCTTTTGTCGTAGTAGTTTTTTCTCCTCCCTTCTTCTGGCTCGGTACTCTTCTTGCGCTGCCCTGGTTTTCCTCTGCAGCGCCTTTTGGTACGCCCCGTCGGTTGCTGCCTTTTCTGCTCACACTCGCCATCATACCACGGGTTTCTTGTCGGGGGTGGTAGGTATCCTAAGGTGGTTTCGGCTACTTCCTGAATGGCTGGACGGCAATGCAGCCACATATTATTGGCATTTGTGTTCGACGTAGGCATACCGTAGAGTCTTTCGCTCAGCTGCTCCCTGTAGACTCTGGCAACCTCCGGTGTGCTCAGGCGCCCAATGTCGAACCTCCTCCTGATGGGCTGGTGCAGCTTTCTGACATTGGACAGTCGAGCTCTGAATCTTGCTGCTACGAGGAAGTGGTCAGAGTCGACATTTGCCCCTCTGAATGTTCGCACATCCAGGATGTTTGACGAGTGCCTTGCGTCAATGAGCACATGGTCGATTTGGTTGGCGGTTCGACCGTCCGGAGATCGCCAGGTTGCTGTGTGGATTCACTTGCGAGGAAATCTAGTGCTACTAATCACCGCATTACGAGCTGTCGCAAAGTCAGTGAGTCGGAAGCCGTTATCTGTTGTTGTATCGTGGAGGCTGTGCTTTCCGATCACTCCGCCAAGGGTGTTCTCCTTACCGATTTTGGCGTTGAAGTCCCCGAGCACGATTTTTACATCGTACTCCGGACAAGCTCCGTAGGCGTTGTCCAGGAGGTCATTGAAGTCCTCCTTGATAGGGTCTTCAGCCTCGTCGGTAGGGGCGTGTGCACATATAGGGCTGATGTTAAAAAATCTGCCCCTGATGCGGATCACAGCCAGGCGATCACTTATAGGCTTAAAGTCGATGACCTTCGACCTTAACCGCCTTCCCGCGACAAATCCGCATCCCAGTAAGTGCAACCTTTTGTGACAGCTGTAATAAGAGTCGCAATTTTTCTTCCTAATCATACCGTTTCCTATCTAGCGTTTTCCCTGGACCGCAGTAATATCCGCCTTGTACTGCGTGAGGATTCCTTTCAGTTTATGAGCAGCTCCGGGAGTGTACAGGGTTCTGACATTCCAGGAAATCGTGTTCCTTTTTCGTGCGTTGTCGTCGTCGAGTATCCGTCCGTGTATCCGAGGCATCTTGCTCATTCATAACTTTTCTTTTTTTATCGTGGGCGGACTGTTAGCCCGCCGCACAACCGCCATTCTGGTGGGGTTTTGTCGCTGCATACGTTTGTTCACCTCCCAACGGTTGTTGAAGAGGCTATCCAGAGGGCGCCGCGAGGAGGCCGTATGTCAACTTGACCCAGGCATTTAAACAGGGACCGTTGCTGGCATCTCTCCAGCTTGAGAGCGATCAACAACTTTACCCGTTAAGCCGTTCGTCAAGCTTAACATTTTTGGGTCAATGGAAGGTTATATTTAAAACGTATGGTGTAGGTTAGGAATGAGGCGCGCTTGGGTTCTTAATGTAGAATTTTTTTTTTGAAAATTGACTCACTTATGTATATGCTTTATATCTCAGCTAGCTAGGCAAGTGGAAAAAAAAAAAACAGATGGCGGTGAAACAACCAGCAACCACAAGTTTTAAACAATTGACTTTCTCCCCGTCTAGTGGCTGTCATCCGCTCCGTCAATCTTTGATGTTATATTTAAAAACTTTATGCTGAAATTGTGATGTTTGTTATACAGTACAAACGCAACAGCCCCTATGCTCATTGTGATACCAGTATTTTCTTTTTTAGGGTTCCGTACCCAAAGTGTAAAACGGGCCCTATTACTAAGACTTCGCTGTCCGCCCGTCCATCCGTCCGTCCGTCCGTCAGCAGGCTCTATCTCATGAACTGTGATAGTTAGAAATACAGATGTATTTCTGTTGCCGCTATAACAGCAAATACTAAAAACGGAATAAAATAAATACATAAGGGGGGCTCCCATACATGAGACATGATTTTCATCCAAAAAATCCCCTTGGTCACATACTGACCTAAGGTTAGTCGACAATATCCGACAACCAGTAGTATACTTCCCAGCTTTGTGTCTTTGATGTATTAATCCTAGCTGCAACCCTTTCTTCTGTTATTACGAACAACCAATAATAAATACCCTTTAAACTTTGACTACAAGATCCTGTCCAGGGTATTGTGTGAACGTCTAAAACCATTTTGCACGGCACTAATCGGCAGCTACCAGTGCGGCTTCCGGCCCGGCAAATCAACTATAGGCCAAATTTTCACACTTCGACAAATCCTGGAAAAGACCAACGAGTTTCGAATCGATACACACCATCTTTTCATACGACAGCATTCATCGTGAAGAACTGTTTGGTGCGATGGCCGAATTCGGGATCCCGGTAAAACAGATCCAGTTGTGTCGCGCTACGCTAAAAAACACGCGATACTCCGTGCAATTCGGTTCTAGGACCTCGGAACCATTCGAACCATGCACCGGATCTCGGCAAGGAGATGCGCTGTCATGTGACTTCTTCAACCTGGTGCTGGAGCAGATAGTGCGACGGGCAGGCGTCAACAGGGAAGGCACTGTCTTTTACAAGTCCATCCAGCTGCTAGGATACGCGGATGATATCGACATCATCGCGTGTTCTCGCCATGGCATTGTGGAAGCATTCACGGCGATTGAAGAACAGGCGAAACGAGTTGGTCTTAAGATCAATGAGGACAAAACGAAATACATGCTGTCAAGCAAAAACCAATCCGTAGCTCACCACCTGGGACAAAATATAACAATTGACAGTTACAATTTCGAGGTAGTTAAGGAGTTTGTCTACCTCGGGGCAAAAGTAAATTCCACAAATGACACCACAGTGGAGATCCGGCATAGAATCGATAAGCAGGACAGCGGAGCTGATTTTGGGTTCTTTCGAAAGAAAAATTCTGCGCCGGATATTTGGTCCTGTCTGTGAGGAAGGTGAATGGAGAAGAAGACACAACCGCGAACTCTACGAGCTGTATCAAGATGTGGATGTAGTCCGGAAGGCAAGGATCCGTCGACTACACTGGCTCGGCCACATCGAGCGCATGGACATCGACGCTCCAGCTAAGAGGGTCTTCGACTCCGAGCCTCCTGGTTCGAGAAGAAGAGGAAGACCGAACCTCCGGCATAAAGACTAAGTAATCGCGGACATAAGACCTCTTGGTCTTGACAACTGGTAGCAGCGTGCCCGGGACCGTCAAGGATGGAAGGCAGCTATAGCTCAGGCTCAGATCCTCCATGGATCGCTGGCCTGATAAGTAAGTAAGTAGTAACGATCCGAAGCACACTTCATTCGTGGTACACGAATGGTTGCTGTACAACGTCAAAAACTAGCTGAAAACCCCACCGCAGTCACCGGATCCTAATGCCATAGAACATTTGTGGGATGAGATTAAAACGAGGGTAAAAAACAGTCATCCCAGCAACAAAATGGACCCAAAAGCGAAGATCAAGAATGTTTGGGAAAGCATTCCTCCAACATTCACCAAAAACTTGGTTGAATCCATGCCCCGCCACTTGAAAGCTGTAATAGATGCTAAGGGCGGCCATACCAAATATTAAAACTACAAATTTCAATAAATACGCTCAATTTTGTGACATGAAATATTAAAATTTGTGTAATGATAATTTTGTTTTGTGTTTTTGTTCATAACTATTAGAAAAGTATGTACAATATCAATTAAAAACATAAAAAATATAAAAATTGATTTTTGGATATCAAAAGAAGTAAAATATGTTTGTTTTCATGGTGTACGCTCAATTTTGAGAGCAACTGTATGTAAGATATTGGATAGACTCTCGGGTAAGATTTGTTTGAGTTAAACACCAAGTCTTTGTGCCACACTTTGTTAAAAGCTTGAGTGACGTCAAGGGATGCACTCGAACGTATCAGTTTATGTTCGAGTGCTTTTTCTATAACATCAGTTATTCGATGTATTTGGTCAATGGTACATGGAGGGAGCGAGCAAACAGGAGCAAAGAAGTTGATCGGTTTTAACATGGCAAATGCCAGCTTCGATCTCCGTCCCTGCTCAATCCAAGTTGACACACAGCCTCCGCCAGGTAGTGAACCAATGTGTGCAGCGACCTTACCACCCCTTGTTCCTTGGGAAGGAGGAACCTGGCCCTCCAGGTTGGGGGTTGTGCTTAGGGGTAACATCCCTATCACGTAAAAATCTACTTGTTCCGAAACGACAACAAGCCTCGGATACGGACGGATACAAAGCTGACGACCCCTGCAAACGACTAACGGACTTCAGAGTCTGCACCTGGAATGTGAGGCCCCTTAACAGACCGGGTGCAGGCGATCAATTGGAGCAAACTCTCAACTGCTATAAAGCAGATATAACCGCACTCCAGGAAGTGCTATGGGATGGATCAGGCAAAAGAAGGATGAAAAACTGCGACATCTACTACGGGAACTGTTACAAGGAGAACGAACAGCGCCTATTCGGGTGCGGATCTGTTATTCGAGGAAGACTCCGACAAAAAGTCGTAAGCTAAATTTGGAAACACTAGCTTAATATGCACTCTCGCCCCAATGGAAGAAAAGGACGATCGACTCAAAGAAGAATTCTACGATCTCCTAGACAGAACATATGCCCAATGCCCCAGCTACGACACAAAAATAGTCCTAGGAGATTTTAATGCAAAACTGGGCAAAGAGGACATATTTGAGTCGATCATAGAAATGCATGGCCTCCATAACACCACATGCGACAACGGACTTAGGCTAATCGATTTCCTAACGGGGCGTAACCTCCTTGTAGCAAGCACGCGGTTCCCCCATCTCAACATCCACAAAGGTACCTGGCGGTATTTTGATCAATCGACCACCAACCAGATTGATCACATTGCGATCGACGCCAGACACTCCTCCCGTATTCTCGACGTACGAAACTTCCGAGGGGCCAACATCGACTCGGACCACTACCTTGTTGTAGCCAAGGTACGCATGAGGATATCAAGAATGGTTAGGAGTCGAGTAGGACTACGTAAGTTTGATGTCGGAAAGCTACAATCGCAAGAGACTGCCAGAATCTTTGCCGATCGTGTCTCCTCCAAACTCTCTCAAAATCTGCCCACAGCAGCACAAACAATAGAGCAGGAATGGGCGCATTGCCAGAGCGCCGTCAGAGACGCTGCCTCAGAGGTACTGGTACACCTAGAAACCCCTGGTCCGATGAACAAAGCGAACAAGCCCATGCAGAAAAACTAGAGGCATATAAAGCCATGCTGCAACGACGGCCGAGAGCTGCTAGCGAAATCTATGAGCAGAAGAGAAGAGAGGATCACACGCTTTTCAGAAGAAAGCAGAGAGAGCACGGAAAGCGTGAGATCGAGGAGATGGAGAGATGTTTCCGCAGGAATGACGCCCGTAAGTTTTACAATACGATAAAACGAACATGCCATGGCTACAAAGCCAGAGCGGCGGCCTGCAGGGATGAAAATGGAGAACTGGTAGTAGAGTCGCAATCGATGCTGAGGATTTGGAAGGACTACTTATGCAGACCGTATAACGGCGATGATAGACAAGATACCGCTGTCAAGCAGAACGAGCCATTCGTAATGGACGACGATGTAACAGAATTCAGTTCACCCGACCTAGACGAAGTCAAAATAGCGGTATCAAGACATAAGTCTAATAAAGCCGCGGGCGCAGACAGCCTGTCTGCTGAGCTCCATAAGGCGGCTGGAGATGAGCTGGTAAGGTGCATGCACCATCTCATTTGCAAGGTATGGTCGGAGGAAAGCATGCCTGACGAATGGAATCTCAGCACCGTTTGCCCGGTCCATAAGAAAGGAGACCCCTATAAATGCGCCAATTTTTTCTTTTTCTTTTGGTTGCGTTACAGCCCATGAAAGACCAGAGCCAAGCTTCTCTTTAATCACCCATGGTGTGTGTGATTTATTTTTCCGACGGGTGAAAGGGACGTACAGTTTAATGCCGATTCCGAACGGAGTGAGTCGAGAAGCTTTTTCCAGGCAAGTTATACTACGGGGGGTTTTGCCAGCACCCCGGAAGCGGATGAGGAAGCCCTTGGTCGGTTCGAGAGAAAGATTTTGCGCGTAATTTTCGGGCCTATAAACGCAGACGGGGGATGGAGGAAAAGATTCAACCACGAACTTTACGGGCTGTACAGCGACATGAGTCTAGTCAGGTGTCTACGGATTCAATGCCTAAGATATCTGGGCCATGTAGACCGAATGGACACCACAGCTCTGGCCCGGAGAGTCTTTGAATCCAACCCCGAGGGACGAAGAAGCAGAGGACAGCCGCCCTTAAGATGGCGCACACAGATGGAAGGGGACCTCAGTCATCTGCGGCAATGAAAAAGGCTAGCAAAAGATCGTGCTAGTTGGAGGGGCATGTTGGTTGAGGCCCAGGTTCACCCCGAACTGTAGCGCCCGCTAAGAAGAAGAAGAAGAAGAAGAACCTGGGCCTCAACCAACATACTTCTTAAGCTGGCACGGTCTTTTGCTAGCTGTTTCCAGCAACGCATTCCCAGTTGGTTAAGGTCCCCTTCCACCCGTGTGCACCACCCTCGATTCAGTCGTCCTCTGCTGCTTCGTCCCTCGGGGTTGGACTCCAAGACTTTTCAGGCCGGAGCTGTGTTGTCCATTCGCTCTACATGGCCTAGCCGTCTTAGACGTTGGATCCGTAAACGTCGTACTAGGCCGATATGTTAAACTTGAATTAAATTAAATATTATATTATATTGGCACTGATTGTCAGAATATACCGAATTCCGTTGAAGAAGCGCTTCATGGTAAAGATTCCAAAATGTGGCAAAGGGCTATGGAAACAGAATATCGTTCCCTGATGAAAATTGGAACTTGGGAACTTGTAGATTTGCCAGCTGATCGTAAAGCGATACGATCGAAGTGGGTTTTCAGCATAAAGAAGGATAAGAATGGTAAAATTGAGCGATACAAGGCCAGACTTGTGGCTAAAGGCTGCAGTCAAAGGTATGGCCTGGATTTTACTGAAACTTTTTCGCCAGTCACAAGGTATTCTACAATAAGGCTTATAGTTGCCTTAGCGGTGAAATTAGAATTGCTATTACACCATATAGATGTCACATCTGCATATTTAAATAGTGAACTGGATCAAAGTATATATATGGAGCAACCAGAAAACTTTGTAGATAAAGCAAACCCGACGAAAGTTTATAAGCTCCGGAAAGCCCTCTATGGGCTCAAACAATCGGGTAGACAGTGGAACCAAAAACTGAATAGTGTCCTGTTAAAAATTGGTTTCGTGCGGTCATCATACGACAGTTGCGCTTACGTTTTCAAACAAAATGGAGTTATTAATATATTGGCTGTATATGTAGATGACATAATTCTTGCCTTTAAAGAAATAGAGGATTTAAATAATATAAAATTAAAACTTGCTGCAGAGTTCAAATTAGAAGACAAAGGACCAATCAATTATTTTTTGGGTATGGAATTTGAACGAGAAGGCGATAGAGGTATAATTAAATTGGGGCAGCAGAAAATGATTGGAGACATTTTGTCTGTTTTTCAAATGACGCACTGTAAACCTGTAAGCACACCACAGGATCCAGGATCGAAATTGGAGAAATGCACACAATGTCCAGACTGTGGTAACAAGGTTAACTCGAAGTTGTTTCATTCACTTGTAGGCTCTTTAAATTTTCTAAGTCTGACAACACGGCCCGATATATCACATTCTGTGATTAAATTATCGCAATTTAATAAAAATCCTCATAAAGAACACCTCACTGCGGCAAAACATTTGCTGAGGTATTTAAATAAAACAATAAATTTAAAGCTTGTTTTCAGAAATACTGCTGCTGAATTGGTTGGGTATGCTGATGCTGATTGGGGTGGAGACTATTGTGATAGACGATCTTTCACTGGCTTCGTTTTCATGCTTGCTGGATGTGCTGTTTCATGGGAGTCCAGAAAGCAACCTACAGTGGCCCTCAGCAGTACTGAAGCGGAATACATGGCCCTCTCCTCTGCATCCGAAGAGCTTCTGTACTTGCGTAACCTGCTTGATGATATTGGATTTGGTTACATCGCCTCAAACCCCATTGTGCTATATGGGGACAACTTAAGCGCTCAACAGCTGGTACAAAATCCAGTTTATCATGCAAGAAGCAAGCATATTGATATTAAAGTACATTTTGTTAGAGATATATATGAAAAAGGTTTTGTTAATTTAAAGTATATTTCAACAAATAATATGATTGCAGATATTTTAACAAAAATATTAAATCGAACTAAACATTTATATTTTGTTAACTTATTAGGCCTAAATAACGAAATTTAATTTGAGGAGGTGTGTTGAAACTACATGGCCTAGCCGTCTTTGACGTTGGATCCGTAAACGTCGTACTAGGCCGATATGTTGAAACTTGAATTAAATATTATATAGATGAATTACAAATTAAATACGTACTATGTTCTCTAAACTTAAGTTATATATTATCCCTAAATGGCAACACTTAAATCTCTAGATATCCCATGTACATGACAACTCTTGAAACCACTCTTGAATTACACGTCGAAGTATACACTTGTCTTTTTATTTCTATGACGATATCGCTGTACAGCCCGTATATCTTCTCCGACTCCACTCCCTTTAACATGAATTTTACGCAGAATTTTCCCTTTCGAAACGACCAAGGGATTCCTCATCCGCTTTCGGATGAGGAGGCCCGCGTCTTCTATGGCGCTTTAAAGTCCAGGCCTCTGCGCCATAGAGGAAGACTGGGATGATTAAGGTTTTGTACAGCGCAAATTTGGCCTTTCGAGAGGGCTCTACATCCCAACTGCCTCTTGAGCCCAAAGAAGCGGCGGATGGCAAGAGTAATTCTGCGTTTGATCTCAGTGCAGGTGTTGTTGTCGTTGGTCACCAGTGAGCCAAGGTAGACGAAGTCCTTGACCACTTCGAATGTATGGCTGCCAATTGTGACGTTCCGGCGGAGACGTCGGTGTTGCCCGTCTTTTCTGGTTGACAGCTTATATTTTGCATTACTGACATCCTGTTGTCCAATTACGACAATGTCGTCCGCGTACGCAAGCAGTTGTGCACACTTGAAATAGATCTTGTGTTGGCCAGTGAGTCTTGTATGAACTTGTCAAGCACTATGTTGAAAAAATTGCATGACAATGCGTCACCTTCTCTATATCCTTTTTTAGCATCCATGGTCTCGGTTAATTCGCTACCCACCTCAATGAGCAGCGGGAAATCCCCATTGTCATCCTGCCTATTCTGACGAGTTTGGTAGGAATGTTAGAACTAGACATGGCTCCGTATAGCCCGTCTCTATGCACAATATTATATGCGGATTTGAAATCGACGAAAAGGTGATGGGTGTCGATTTGGTCTTCTCCAAGATCTGCCGCAGTGTGAATATTTGGTCTATTGCGGATCTATCTGACCTGAAACCACACTGATACGAACATATCAGATTATCCACAAAAGGTTTCAGGCGCTCACACAATATGGAAGAGGAGATCTTGTATGCGATGTTAAGGAGACTGATTTCCCTGTAGTTGGCACAGTTATATGGGTCTCCTTTCTTGTGGACTGAGCAAATGATGCTGAGATTCCATTCGTTGGGCATGCTTTCCTCCGACCATATTTTACAGATCAGCTGCTGCATGCGCCCCACCAGATCATCTCCAGCCGCTTTAAATCGCTCGGCAGGCAGGCCGTTGCGCCCGTGGCTTGAGCTTTGAAACTATTAGTTTAATTTCTTCTAGGTCGGGTGGTCGAAATTCTCTTGCATTTTCGTCCGTTGCGAATGGATCATTCTGCCTGACAGCGGTATTAGATCTTTCATCGCCGTTAGACAGTTAACAGAAGTGTTCCTGCCATATTCTCAGCATCGGCTGTAATTCTACAACTAGTTCTCCTCCTTCATCCCCATAGGCCTCCACTCTGGCTTTATAGCCCTGGCATGTTTGATTTACGTTTTTTTTTCGTTAAACTCTCGAGCATCATTCCTGTGGTATCATCTCTCCATCTACTCGATCTCACGCTTTTCATGCTTTCTTATTTTCTTCCTTAAAAGCGTTTGTTCCCCTCCCCTTTTCTGCTTGTAGTGTTCACGAGCAGCTCTCGTCCGTCTATGAAGCATGATTTTGTAGGCTATTAGCTTTGTTACATGGGCTTACCCCCATTGATCATCAATCCAGGGGTTCCTAGTGGGCGGTTGTATGAAACCCAACAAATCAGAGGCAGCGTTTCTGATGGCGCGTTGGCAATGCTCCCATTGTTGATCTGTGGATTGTGCCGGTGTCATTGTAATTGCAGTGGTAGCCATCCGACGTCAAACTTTCATTGTCTTCGTTCGTACCTTGACCCGAGCGGATGTTAGCCCTTCAGAAGGTTGGTACATCTAGGATGCTGGAGGTGTGTGTGGTGTCGATCGCAATGTGATTCATCTGTGGATGGTCGACTGATCAGGAGATCGCCAGCTTCCTTTTGGGATGTTGAGATGCGGCAATCCTGTGCTAGCTAGAATGAGATAACGCCCCGCTAGAAAGTCCAGTAGCCGATTTCCATTTTCGGACGTGGTGTCGTGTTGGCTATATTTCCCCGTGATCGATTCAAATATGTCCTCTTTGCCCAGGCTCGCATTAAAATCTCCTATAACTATTTATGTGAGAGCACCGTGGCGCAGTGGGTAGTGTGTTTGCCTCTGACGCCGATGACACGGGATCGAATCCCGACACAGCCATGTCATCGAACGTGTTTTCACGGTGTTTCTCCTCAGCGGGGTTCTGACAAAACCCCCTGTAGTAAAATTGTCATGAAAAGCTTCTTGAAATTCGCCGTTCGGAACCGGCAATAAACTGTAGGTCCCTTTCACCTATGGGAAAATGAAATCACACACAACATGGGTGATTGAGAGAAGCTCGGCTCATGTCCTTCATGGACTGTACCGCCAAAATGCATAACCATTTTTGTATCGTAGCTGGGCCGTGGGCATAGGTTCTATCTAGGAGATCGTAGAATTCTTCGATCGTCGATCGTCCTTTTCCTCGGTTAGGGCGTGAGCGCATATCAAGCTAATGTATCCGGAATTAACCTTAATTTGGATTATTATGGGGCGTTACATCGCGAAAGGTTAATGTTTTTTGTTGGAGTCTTCCCCGAATTACGAATCCGCCTCCGGGCACGGCAGGTGCCCTATCCAGGTAAGGCCACGCGGATGCTGTGTGTCAACTTGGATTGAGCGGGGGCAGAGATCGAAGCTGGTGTTTGCCACGTTAAACGCGATCGACTTATTTACTCTGTTTGCTCCCTCCTTATCTCCTGATTTAACCGTTCATACTATTAAACTAATCCCAGTATCTCTTGTCCGATACTTCTAAACTAACTCGTTCCTTGGTTGACAACGGTACTTTCAGCCTTTCGTTTTACGACACACACATTACCTTGCACTTCGACCTTGTAACTAGAGCGGTTGCGTATGTTATTAAGCTTATTCAAATCCGCTCTCGAAAGCATAATTCTAAATCACAATGCGGTCTTCTATCATGAATGAAGAAAATTGCTCACCTTGTCGTGGTACGGAGGCTCATTACAGGTAATGACTTCCAAGAGTCCATCTCTAGAGGAACCCGAAGCTAAGAAGCAATTACGGACCCTTCCCCACCTCTCCGCTTCCTTGTACCCATCACTCCTTCACTCCCCTAACTCCAAGGTGGAACAGCATATGCCGACGGATGCATGGCTAAGAGGGTGCTTAGCTATTAGTATACGAACTTCGGATACTGGGCGACCTCCGATTTCAATTAAGCCTTCCTGCAGTGTATCGGGCTCCGCTGCAGGTGACCTTCCTTTCTCGTGTGTTCGTGGGAACCATCGATAAAATAAATATATTTGAAGAGACTGAGACTCTCTAACGTCATCACCGGCTTGGGCTTGTAGTCCTCAGCGGCTCAAAAACCGGAAGTGATGCCGGCAGAGGAAGTGTCTTCACTTTCCGATTCCGACACCAAACTTGGTGGGGATTCTGTGAGTATGCTCTCGGATGAACTCCCAAGTTTAACAAAGAACGAAACCATCAGGCAGGTAGAGGAAAAGCCTGCACCACCTGGTGGTTTCGTCAAACTCAAATCGTCGGAGCAGCAGGGCAAAACCAGAGATGAGGCTGTAGTTTATGCAAAATCTACCCCTTACAACAGCACAGATGACAGCCGTTCAGGAGGCTGTAATCGACACCTCCATCGACCTGCTGGGTAAGGCACCCAAACCTTGCTTCAGGGGATCGACCTACAAGTCAGGGTGGTTATACTTTGTGTGTGACAACCCAGCTACGGCCGATTGGATGAAAACCAATTTTGCGGCAATCAAGGACAAAAGTGGCTTGATATTATGCTTGTGGCAGAGGAAGCTTTCCCAAAGCCACATATCGTACGGGGCTACTTCCCACAAAGCACCGGCTTACCCATCACGAAGGTGTTGGCGACGCTGGACTCTCAAAATGACGGCTTACACGCACAGAACTGGAGAGTCATACAGAGAACGTCAAATAAGGAGAAAAACCTCCTGCACTTTGTTCTGGCAGTCAGCGATAAGCCTCTGGCTCGACTAATAGAACTTAAGTGCCAAGTGGCTTATAGATTTGAATTCATAAAGATGATTTTCAAACGCCAGGTGAAAACATCCTTAGATGTAGCACCAATAGCTGTAGGAAAACCTAAAACCAGCAGTATGGTGGGTGCACCTACTGCCGTAATAGGAAAATCTACAACCAGTAGTATGGTGGTTGCACCTACTACTGTAGTAGAAAAATCTACAGCCTACAGTTAGGTATTGCAACCAGAAAAACACCACCTGGTAATTGGATGCGACGCCAACGCGCACCATATGGAATGGGGCAGCAGCAATATCAACAAACGAGGTGAGTCACTCTACGAATTCCTAATCATTAACGAACTCACCGTTGCTAATAGAGGCAACAAACCCACATTCATAAATGCGGTTAGAGAAGAGGTGCTTGGGACTGGCATGTCTCCAATGAAGCCTCACTGTCTGATCACCAGTACATCCGATTCAACATCTCCGGTGAGGTTAAAGTAGCTGAGCCCAGATATCAGCCCAAACGAACGAATTGGCTCGGTTCCAAGACCAAATCGCCGCCAAAGAGGCTATGCTTCTCAAGTCGATTGAATCGACAGACGGAATCGACGAAGCCGCTTACCAGCTCAATGCAGTACTCATCTCATCCTTTAGAGACAGCTGTACACCCAGGTCAATTACACACAAACGGGGTGTGCCCTGATGGAATACTCAGCTTGAGTCCCTAAGGAAGCAGGTGAGATCGCTGTTTAACAGAGCTAAACGGTATAATAGTTGGACTGATTATAGATCTGCTCTAACTAAATACAACCTCGAATTGAGGAAATGCAAGAGAACGTCTTGGAGGAAACATTGCGAGAACAAAGACTCGCTTCCAACTGCGGCCCGACTCCACAAAGCACTATCTCGAGAGCACATAAATGGGCTCGGGCTGCTTCGCAAATCAGACGGCACTTTTACCGCCAATCGCAGGGAAACCCTGGAGACTTTGCTCGAGGTGCACTTCCCTGGTTCTACTCCTTACTCGATGTCCTCTGACGTTCAAATTAACGTCGTAGATAACATTGACAGTAGAACGAATAGCCTATCTAGTAGACTCTTCAGCCCGGACAGGGTCAAATGGGCAATTGATTCATTTAAGCCCTACAAAGCTCCAGGCAAAGACGGTGTCTTTCTTACAGAATGGCTTGAATACAATTCTATCACCACTGACAGTTCTTTTTAGGTCTTGCCTTAACGTGGGATACATACCCCAAATTTGGAGAGAGGTCAATCTTGTCTTCATCCCCAAGATTGGGAAGCCAAGTGAGCAACCTAAATCCTATCATCCCATCAGTTTGATTTCGTTCTTTCTTAAAACAATGGAGAAACTGATAGAGCTTCATATTAGAGGTATTTTGGAAAATCAGACACCTCTGCATCCCAACCAGTATGCATATCGCAAAGAGCGATCCACCGAGAATGCACTACACCACTTGGTGACGCGCATTGAAAATAGTTTCACACAAAAGGAGGACGCAATCTGCGCCTTCGTCGATATAGAAGGAGCCTTCGATAATACTTGCTATGATTTGATCACCACTGCACTATACTGCAGGGGTGTGGACCATCCCACTAATCACTGGATTAGGGCGATGCTAAATAGCCGTATCATATCAGACACATACGGAGAGGTCTCAGTGACAGTATCGGCGGCTAGATATTTCCCCTTGCCCACAAGGGGAAGTCCTCTCACCACTACTTTGGTCGATAGTCATCGATGATCTACTACGCAAACTAACCACTTGGGGCTACCAGCTCATCGGATATGCTGATGACCTCGTAGTCATTGTTACGGGCAAGTGCGAGATCACTGCCTGTGAGCGTATGCAGCTTGCGCTCCAACTTAGTTCTGACTGGTTTGGCAGAGAGGGCTTATCTATTAACCCAAATAAGACAATCTTGGTCCCATTTACAAAGAGGAAAAAGGTACAACCCTGCTCAATCTGTCTAAGTGGCACGCACATTTTAAGAGGAGGTAAAGTATCTAGGTATTGACCTAGGCCGCAGACTCAACTTGAACACCAATATGAAAAATAAACTCATGAAAGCGACTAAGGCCATGTGTGCCTGCCGACGCACCTACGGTAAAACCTGGGGACTTAAATCTAAAGTAGTCCACTGGTTATACACCGCGATAGTAAGACCTATCGTCACCTACGGGTCCACCGTATGGTGGACAAAAGTTGAGCAAAAAACTATAATTGTTAAGCTTCAACGCCTTCAGAGACTAGTGGGTCTCGGTATCACAGGCGCTATGCCAACTTGCCCCATGGCAGCCCAAGAAGCACTCATTGGACTCACTCCACTGCACCTTTTTATCAAAAATATGGCATTACGCAGTGCAATCAGAATGATAACTACGGTCTCGGACGCATTGCCTTGCATTGCCTTCATTTTTGACAAAAGATTTGAGATACTGATCCCGAATTGCTCAGAATGGGAAAACAGTGATCCCCTGCTAAATGTCAAAGGCCTTAGGTGGTATACGGATGGCTCCAAGATTACTTCCGGCGTTGGCGCCGGCATCTTTGGACCAAAACGCAAGATCTCGAAGGCCCTGGGAATAAGTCCCAGTATCTTCCAAGCAGAGCTGCATGCCATCCTAACATGCGTCAATCTAAATCTCGAGACTGGCACTGGAGGAATAACCATCAACATACTCTCTGATAGCCGAGCAGCGCTTAAAGCGCTGGGTTCGCACAGTACGAACTCAAAAGCCGTCAAGGAATGCCATGACGCCCTACAAGACCACGCCAAATTAAACAATGTTAAACTTTGGTGGGTGCCAAGACATAAAGGTATCAAGGGCAATGAAATTGCCGACCAACTTGCCAGGAAAGGTTCCAGCGAAAAATATATAGTTCGGGAACCATTCTGCGGCATTCCCGGGTCTAAGATAAATTTCTTCTTAGACAAGTAGGAAAAATTGCTACACCTGTCCTTTTAGAACAGCGTTCGGAGAATCCGTCAATCTAAACGACTTATACGACCCCTGAACAAACAACCTAGTGACATACTCAAACTCAATAGGGTGGATATCAGAAGACTAGTCAACTGAAAGCATGTCTATGAGACAGGGGTCGCAGGAAATTTCTTTGGCAAGCACGCCGTTTTTCCTATGCGAGTTATACCAAAAGCCATTTCCCTTCATACGAGATATGGCTTTCAGAGCACACCCTCTGATAAATATATCGAGAGGTGGAAGGCTCATCATAGCATCTAGAGCAGCGCCCGGCGTGCTGGAGAAGGCCCCCGTGCAGCTGAGACAAGCCGTTCATTGGAGATTGGTGAAAGAGGCATTGAGAGCATCAAGCAGAGAATCCACCACCATGCACCATAACAGCGGAGACAGGACGCCACCTTGCGGGCAGCCCCTGTTTTCGCCGGATTCGACATACTGGTCGAGGTCTGCATCAGCGGTCAATGTCCTGTGCATGAGCATTGCTTTGATCCATAGGACTAGTGCTTCATCTACGCCATGATGTCTGGCAGCGTTGCACATGCTGTCAAAAGTTGTGTTATCAAAAGCTCCCTCAATGTCGATGAAAATGCGTACTCTTTCCTTTCGAGCGCGCATTCAATACTCCCAACTAAGTTCTGAAGCGCAGTCTCGCAGAATTTTCCGCGCTGGTGAGCATGTTTCATCTCCGAAAGAGGGTGCATTCGAAACGCAACTTTGCGGACGTGCAACTCTACCAGTCTCTCCCCGATTTTCAGCAGTAAAGATGCTAGACTAATTGGTCTGAAGCTCTTGGCAAGTGAGTAGTCCTCTTTTCCTATTTTGGGAATGAAGACCACTTTCACTGTGCGCCAAGGAATGGGTATGTGAGCAAGTGCTAGACTAGCAGTGAAAATTATTTTCAAAGTAGGAAGCAGCTGCCTTATACCCTTTTTGCAGCATAACAGGATATATTCCGTCGCTGCCCGGCGATTTGAAACCATCGAAGGATGCCACAGCAATTAAATTTCTTCAGTCGTAACAACGCGCGACGCCAATACACCCGCTACGCCGAGTTGTTTTCACCGTTTCAGTTGCAGTTTCCCTTGAAGAAGTGTGCAACGAGCCGATGTCGACCACAGGACACTGCGGTCTAAGATATCATCTAAACAAAATTAGCCTCTTGTCCGAAACTGAGTGTCGGCTCTTTCTCGAGGACGAAGAGATGGCTCTCTGCCATCTTAGGAAGCGTATCCTTCTCAGTGAGGTTATTACTCCTGAGGGAATCACCTTGGCTCCTACGAGAAGCATTCTCAACTTTATTATAGAAATGGAGAGGCTCCTCGCCTAATCGGCTAATCGGTCGCAGTGCCGTAGTGCCAATGGTAGCACTAGCCCCATATAATAAAGTCCTTAATCGCATTTGCATCGCCAAAGCCATACAACTTTTCCTCCTTAATATGTATGTCGACGACAACCTTCGTTAGACTTAGCTCGTGGAATACTCGTCTTCGTTCTCGCCAAAAATGTTGCGAAATGTTTAAGTTTACTTAAGTGATGCGAAAATTACTTTTTCACTTTTGGTATCTATTCTGACCAGATATATCATGCATTTATTCGCTTCAAAGTTATCGTGCAACCGGAAGTCTGGTATAGTGTACCCGGAACGTTCCTGCACGTTCTGGACACAATTCAATCGATCGAGTATGGCATCTATCAAAATCACTAGAATCGCTTATTTTACAATCAGCGTTGCAGCAACGTGCAATGTCCGCCAAGCTCGGAAAGCACATATGTATGTAAATTCAACCTTCAAACAGTCTTCGAGCGTGCTGTCAAGTTTAAAGTCTTCTTTTAGCCGAGCGAAGTGAATGTGGAATTCCGAATCACGCTCTTTGTTTCCTACGCATTACAACCGATAAGAATTCACCGGTTTCTCCTCATTTTCCTTTCTTAAATCCCTTCTTCTTCTTCTTTTTTAATGGCGTTACAGCCCATGAAGGACCAGAGCCAATCCCTTCTGCCGGCGCTATATTCTGAGTATTGATAACTCCTTGTGCGTACGCAAATTGCATGAAACAAAACATCGCAAGTTTTTAATTTTAATTCAATTTTTCCTTGATTTACGACGAATAAACTACCATTCATATGTATAACAACGAAAATATATGCTTTTAAATTAAAATAAAATAAATAAAACAAAAAGCAGGGAAAAAATGAGTAAAAGAAAACGAAAGAATGATCGCTTAATTCTAAGCTGAACGCAGAAACATGCGGCTTAGCTATCCGCCCGTTACGCCGTCTGCATATTAAGTACAACCTAACCCTCCTGCAGCTCTCAGTTAACCGTGACTATCTGTACATTCATAAATTCTTATCAGCTCCCTGAATTCCATCTAGCGTTCATGGATGCGTGCAATTTATTGGTATGAATCTTTCACTGCTGGCGACTCAATTTTTCTTTCCCCGGCAACCGTCTCAACACAACTGCGACTCCTGAACTTATTAAATTGATGATGTAAGATGCCGATGCCTGTGCTGATGCTGCTGATGATGATGATGGCGATGATGATGCCGATGATTGCTAGAGCAACCGATAAGTTATCACCAATTCGATAAGCAATGGTCTTTGCTTGACCGACTTTCAGAGGTACATAGACGTTTATAATCATTCCGTGCATCCTCAGACCCTTTATCTCTTACTTGATTTATTATTTGTTTAGATTTCTTCCTCTTCCTTTGCTTTCAGCATTGATTTACTTGTCGCTAAGAAAAATAAACACCCAGGATACTATTCACTTAAAATTCATTGAACACAACTGAATGCGATTTGAATCTGATGAGATACGGATAAGGCGATGATAATGCGACGTTCTAATAGTTATAGGTGACGTCTGGAGGTGATTTCTGGCGGACTCTGACTGGAGGTTCGGTTTGAGGCTGAGAAATGACTTGGTGAATTTTTATTTTCATTTGCATTTTTCCTTTTTTTGGCAGGCTTGAATTGATGGAAGTTTGTTTAACCAGCGAAAAACCATATTCTAATATACGAGTAGACGATTTGAATAAAATGATGTATTGAACGAACGAACGCTGCAATGAAATATAAATGAGAAAAATATCTTAATTGGTATCTTGCAATCCACTTGATTAGATTAGATTAATAGACATTCATCCAGACGATACGATAAAATGAAAGTTATTTTCGAGTAATAAAATCACACATCGATACACAGTCGAACAGAATGAGATACAAGCAAGGCATCCATGAGAAAACGAAATTCAATTTATATTAGAGGCTTAGAGTTACAAAAACAAAAAACAATGTATACTGGTAAGAAGCGTTATTGTTTTACCATATATATTACATATTTCGTAACAGTCTTCCTTTCCAATAAAGCTAAACAATCGAATGACGAAATACTGGATCTCCAACAAGATCTTTCTAAGATCTTCAATAGAGCCTCACTGGTCATACTAATCAATATCAAAATTCTCTGGGCCACGAACAGTTTCGAACACTACACAACTCTAAGTATGGATGAGATTCTACCGGCTTAACTCTAGACTGGCAGATCACATGCTACTTTGGTTATACATATGTAAAAACGTGAGCGATGTAACTTTTATTCCAAAGACTGACAAAAATTGCCTCAGTCAAGCGAGACATAAACTCGACACCTTTAACTCTCCTACTAAATAGGAGGCAAAGGATGTCACTTGTTCCGAAACGACAACAAGCCTCGCATACGGACGGATGCAAAGCTGACGACCCCTGCAAACGACGAACGGACTTGAGAGTCTGCACCTGGAATGTGAGGTCCCTTAACAGACTGGATTCAGGCGATAAATTGGAGCAAGCCCTCAACTGCTATAAATCAGATATAACCGCATTCCAAGAAGTGCGATGGGATGGACCGGGCAAAAGACAGATGAAAAATTGCGACGTCTACTATGGGAACTGCTACAAGGAGAACAAACAGCGCCTATTCGGGTGCGGATTCGTTATTCGAGGAAGACTTCGACAAAAAGTCTTTAGCTTCCGAGATATAAGCGAACGCCTCATAACAATCCGCATCAAAGCTACATTTAGAAACATTAGCTTAATATGCGCTCACGCCCCAACAGAAGTAAATGACGATCGACTCAAAGAAGAATTCTACGATCCCTTAGACAGAACATATGCCCAATGCCCCAGCTACGACACAAAAATAGTTCTAGGAGATTTTAATGCAAAACTGGGCAAAGAGGACGTATTTGACTCGATCATAGGAAAGCATAGCCTTCATAACACCACATCCGACAATGGACTTAGGCTAATCGATTTCCTAGCAGGGCGTAAGCTCCTTGTAGCAAGCACGCGGTTCCCCCCCTCAACATCCACAATCGTACCTGGCGGTCTTTTGATCAATCGACCACCAACCAGATTGATCGCATTGCGATCGACGCCAGACACTCTTCCTGTATTCTCGAAGTACGAACCTTCCGAGGGGCCAACGTCGACTCGGACCACTACCTTGTTGTAGCCAAGGTACGAATGAGGATATCGTAAGTTTGTCGTCGGAAAGCTACAATCGCAAGAGACTGCCAGAATCTTTGCCGATCGTGTCTCCTTCAAGCTCTCTCAAAATCCGCCCACAGCAGCACAAACAATAGAGCAGGAATGGGCGCATTGCCGGAGCGGTGCCAGCCCAGCGCTCAGCCTCAGGGGTTCTGAGTTTCAAACCGCCACCACCTAGCAACCCCTGGTTCGATGATCAATGTGAACAGGCCCATGCAGCAAAACAAGAGGCATATAAAGCCATGCTGCAACGACGGACGAGAGCTGCTCGCGAAATCTATGAGCAGAAGAGAAGAGAGGAACACACGCTTTTCAGAAGAAAGAAGAGAGAGCACGGAAAGCGTGAGATCGAGGAGATGGAGAGATGCTTCCGCAGGGATGACGCCCGTAAGTTTTATAATAAGGTAAAACGAACATGCCATGGCTACAAAGCCAGAGCGGCGGCCTTCAGGCATGAAAATGTAGAACTGGTAGTAGAGTCGCAGTCGATGCTGAGGATTTCGAAAGACCAATTCTGCAGAGTGTATAACGGCGATGATAGACAAGATATCGCTGTCAGGCATAGACAAGATATCGCTGTTTGGACGGCGAAATCAAAACAGCGATATCAAGACTTAAGTCTATAAAGGCCGCGGGCACAGGCGGCCTGTCTGCTGAGTTTCTTAAGGCGGATTGCAAGGATTGGTCGGAGGAAAGCATGCCCTACGAATGGTATCTCAGCATCGTTTGATCGGTCCATAAGAAAGGAGACCCCTATAACTTCGGCAACTATAGGGGAATAAGTCTCCTTAACATCGAATATAAGACCTTCTCCCCTGTATTGTGTGAACGCCTGAAACCGTTTGTGGATAACCTGATCGGCTCTTATAAGTGTGGTTTCAGTGGTGTGTGTCATGCAACTTTTTCAACATCGGGTTTGAAAAGATCGTGCAAGAGTCACTGGCCAACACAAGAGGTACGATTTATTCCAAGTCTACGCAATTGTTTGCGTACGCCGACGACATTGACGTGATTGGACGGACACAGCGAGACGTCAATGAGGCCTTTGTAAGCATTGAGGTAGAAGCGGCTAAGATGGGTCTCAAGATTAATGAGGGTAAAATCAAATATCTGCCCTTTCATCTAAAAGAGACGGACTACACCGACGTATTGGCCAGAAGGAATTCGTCTACCTTGGCTCACTGATGACCAGCGACAACAACACCAGCGCTGAGATAAAACGCAGAATCACTCTTGCCGACCGCTGTTTCTTTGGGCTCAAGAGGCAATTCAGAAATCGAGCCTTCTCTCGGAAAACCAAGGTGTAACTATATAAGGTCTTAATCATCCCTGTCCTCCTTTACGGCGCAGGGGCTTGGACCTTAACAACAGCGGATGAAGATGCCCTTGGTCGTTTCGAGAAGAGAATTCTGCGCATTATGTGTATGGAGGAGAAGATATAACGAAGAACTGTACGGGTTGTACAGTGACATCGGCCCGGTACGACATCTACTGTTACAGCGTCTAAGGTGGCTAGGCCATGTAGAGCGCATGTAAAATACAGCTCCGACCCGAATAGTCTTCGAATCCACCCCGGAATGAAGGCGCGGCAGAGGACGGCCGCATCAACGGTGGCGCACGCAGGTGGAAGGGGACCTTACCCAACTGGGCGTAAGGCGCTGGAAACAGCTGGCCAAAGACCATGCCAGCGGGAGATACTTGTTGGTTGAGGGCCAGGTACACCACGGACTGTAGCGCCACCTAAGTAAGTAAAGGATGTCACCTGACAGATATGAACTCGTATGTCTAGGCAAATCTGGCCTACCTGGTCTACCGTACTATAACTATCTGGTCCACCGTATCAGCTTCTTTTATTCCCTACATCGGATTTTTGTAGTCTGAAGCCGTTGAATGATGACTAGTTAACTTGATTAAGGACCTGCTAGATCAAAGATGCAAGATGTAAGTCAAAGCAATCATATAATAAAACTAGTATATCAAATGTGGAGCTGTAATACCATAATAATACATGAGATTCGAAAAGGTCGCTACTTGAACAACTGATATTAAAATAGTGGAGCGATACGGTCAAAACTCCGATAGAAAAAAAATGCTAGTGAAATATAAGTAGACATTGGTGATTGCTCTTTAAAGAAGGGATTGCATTACTCATATTAGTTTTATATTTTAAGTTTCCTTTCATATTAAGTTAAATGTAAAAGTTCATTGTTAACAAATGCTCTTTAGATATTCAGAACAAATGATCTTAACATTTAAGTTTGCTTGCCAATAGCATTGTATTTTTACATATAGGGCTAGTGCTATCAATAGCAATACGGCACTGCGACCTTTGCAGATCTATTGTGCCTGGATAGCATTGTATTATAATATAACGCAATATCATAAATCAATGCAGTCTTGAGAATAGTGAGACTAACGGCCTTAGATTAAAAATGTCGATATTGCGTATCTCACATTTCGCTTCCGGCTATTTACAATTAATGTTGTTTCTTTGAGAATTAATTAAGCTGTACATTTTGAGATGAAAAATTCGATATTCGATATAAGCCAATATTTTCTTTTCATTATTTTATCTTAGTCAAAATGTGATCCGTTAGTATCTGTAACTATACCTATCGTGATTCACGGTCCATTATACTTTTTTCATTGAAAGCTCCAAAGGATTTCATGAGTCTGCGAAAAAATGACCCCCGGATGCCGAAAAGATTATAGTCCTTTCGAGAAAAATCAGGAAAGTCACATCAAAACCCAACATAGCTTACTCGAGAGCTTCTTATTGTAAACTGAATCATATATTTCACATTTAGTGCATCCTAACAATGTAATATTACACTTACCTTTAATCTTAAGACCATTGACAAATAAAAAGAGCGAGATTGTGATGCCGCTTTTCTACTTATCTATGATTACGTTTGTTTCGATACTTAACATCTAAATGCATTATGTAGAGCTGGCCGGAAAGTCGCTATTGGCGCCCTTATGGGCATCGAAGGTGCATTTGATAATGCAAGCCACTCAACATTAACGAATGCACTTTACAAGAAAAAGGGTGGCCCCACAATCATTAATTGGATAAACGTCATGCTAAAAAGTAGGCATATAACAGCCAAATTAGGTACATCTGAGATAGTGATCAAAACTATTAAAGGTTGCCCATAAAGGGGTGTTTTATCGCCACTTTTATGTCAATCCTAGTAGACGAACTCCTCTTCTCGTTTGGTGGCGTTATAGCCCATAAGGGACTAGAGCCGAGCTTCTCTCAATTACCCAGTTGAGGTCCCCTTCCACCTGTGTGCGCCATCTTAAGTGCGGCCATCCTCTGCATCTTCGTCCCTTGGGGTTGGATTCAAAGACTCCCCGGGCTGGCACAGCCATCTCGGGTGTTGAATCCGTAGACGCCTGACTAGACTCATTTCGCTGTACAGCCCGTAAAGTTCGTGATTGAATCTTTTCCTCCATCCCCCGTCTGCGTTTATAGGCCCGAAAATCACGCGCAAACTCTTTCTCTCCAACCGACCAAGGGCCTCCTCATCCGCTTCTGATAGTGTCCATGCTTCTGCGCCGTACAACAGGACCGGGATGATAAGGGTCTTATTGTTGTTCGGGAGGGGGCTCTATTACTCAATTGCCTCCTGAGCCTAAAGAAACAGCAATTGGCAAGAGTGATTCTGCGTTTGATTTCGGAACTGATGTTGTTGTTCCAGGTCACTGCGGAGCCAAGTTAGGCGAAGTCCTTAACTACCTCGAACTTATATCTGCTAATACAAACGTTCTGGCTAAGACGTTTATGGTGAGCGTCCTTTTATGATGACAGCATATATTTAGTTTTGCTCTCGTTTACCGCCGGACCAACTTTCGCCGCCTCGAACTCAATACTCGCAAGCGCCTCATTGACATCTCGCTGTGATCTGCCTATTATGTCAATATCGTCGGCGTATGCAAGGAGTTACGAGGATTTGAAATAGATTGTGCCTCTTGTATTGGCCAGTAGTTTTTGCACAATTATTTCCAAAACGATGTTGAAGAAAATACACGACAGCGCATCGCCCTGCCTAAATCCTTTTTTGACATCAAAACTATCGGTAAGGTGTTCACCGATTCGGATGGAGCAGCGAGCATTCCCCAAGGTCATCCTGCATAGTCTGATGAGTTTAGCAGGTATGGCAAAGGTAGACATAGCGTTGTATAGCTCGTCTCTAATTACGCTGTCGTATGCGGCTTTGAAGTCGACGAATAGGTGCTGAGTGTCGACTTAATATTCATTGGTTTTTTCCAGGATCTGCCGTAGTGTGAAGATTTGGTCGATGGTGGACTTCCCTGGCCAGTATCCGCACTGATAAGGACCTGTCAGCTTATTTACAAAAGGCTTCAGGTGGTCACACGAAACGGCAGAGAAGATTTTGTGGGCGATGTTGAGGAGACTCATACCTCTGTAGTTGATGCAATCAGAGGGGTGTCCTTCCTTGTAGATCGGGCATACGATGCTGAGACTCCATTCCTCGGGCATGCTTTCCTCTGACCATATCTGAGCTGGTACATGCTCCTAATCAGGTCATCCCCAGCTGCCTTGAAGAGCCCTGCAGACAGTCCGCCTACGCCAGCAGCTTTATTCGACTTGAGTTTCGATATGGCAATCTTAACTTCGTAGACCTGTGGATCTACAATCAAATAATTAAGCCAACCATACTCTAGCTATGTTAAACATTCCTCAATTACACACTGCCATACAGGCTTAAGCTGCAAAACAAGATTTAACTTTACAGAGAACCTATAATTAGAAACCTGATTGGACATTTAGAGATTCTTAAAAGGGTGGACAATATTTTGGAGCAGACCCGAGTGAATGATTTGATTTCCCCTGAGTTGAACCCTATGAAGTACTCATACCAAGCAGAGAAGAATGGAAAAACAGCCCCTCGTGGATGAACGATGGAGCCCAGAAATGGTTCACTGATGGATCGACCTGCAAAGTAGAGTCTGGAGTGATAGGACTGAGGTGCAGACTACACATTCCTCTCTGCGGTGGATCAACAATATTTCAGGCGGAACTATTCGTAATCAGCAACAGGAAACCTAACAATATCGATTAATATCCATATTCTCAAGTCAAGCGGTTCTTAAAGCACACTTTTAACTCTAAGTCTGTTTGGGAATGCCACAAAACGCTGAAAAAACTGCAAAGAAAAGGCTGACATATGTACATACTAGATATGACAGGTGCTTAGGATAGGAGTTAGGACCTAACCCCCTTTGGGATTTCATCAATATGGATACAAAATAACACCTGCACAAATGGATTATAAAACACATGACCCAGTTCTAGAACAGTTGGAAGGTATTAAACACTCAAAGAAATTCATGAAACAAAATCACATACCAAAAACGGCTAAAGAAGATGAAAAACTAAACAAAGCTGACCTTAATGTGCTATGTGAAGCACTAACAGGGAACAGGGCATGCAATTACCACCTTTACAAATTAAGTATCATCAACACAATCTCAGAATGGCAGAAAGACACAAACTTAGAGTGACAAACAAAGCAACAGTAACAGGGGAAGACTTTCAAGAAATCCCACCTAGAGATGTTGTCAAATTTTTGAGGACAGCACTAAAATCCTAGGCCAAAGATAGGGGGTTCAATAGACCTTAATTGTCGCCGTACGAGTGTCATAATGTGACGCACCCCAATTCCTTCAATCCAATTCAATTCAACTATCTGCCCAAGTCTCGCCGTAGAAAGATCCAGATCAACAGTAACAGGGAAGGACTTTCAATAGATCCCATCTAGAGACGTTGTCAAATTTCCGAAGACAGCACTTAAATCCTAGGACAAAGAAGGGGGTACGATAGACCTTAATGGTCGCGGTACTAGTGTCTTAATGTGACATACCGTGATTCCTTCAATTTAATTCAATTCAAGACTTTACCACCATTGGACAACATCCCTTTTGGAGCTGCTCGAACATATTTCCATGCCCAGGTACAGAAGGAAATCTTCAAGGTCGGGTAGGGACCATGGAAAACAGACGACGGCGGATGAGCCCTACATAGTAGAGCAAATGGCGGCACTCACAACCTCAGTGAGATTACCGACACCGGATAAGCCCTGTCCCTCCGCCCGAGGGTAAAAAAAGGGGCCTGTCCTCTCAGTTGGGGGTCATGCGTGGGGCTTACTCCCTCACCACGTACAAAAAAAAAAATACGTTTCAGAGGCAATTACAAGCCTCGGACAAGGACAGATTTATTGTGGACGACCCCAGCAAACAAAAAAAGGAAAAAAAGGACAATGAATTTCGGCCCCTCACGTGGAATGTGAGGTCCCTTAACAGACCACCTGCAGCCGATGAACTCGCGTAGGCCCTTTACTGCTACAAATCAAACATTATTGCAATCCAGTAAATACGGTGAGATGGGACGGGCAAAAATAGGAAGAAAAACTGCGTCCTCTACTACGGCGATAATTACAGAGGGGGATTTGTTGTTCGAGGCAGACTAAGACAAAAGGTCTTAAGCTCTATATATGTATATAAGCGAGCGCCTCATAAGCATTCATAACAAGGCAACATTAGCCTGATTTGCGCCCACTCTCTGACAGAGGACAAGGATGACAACAGTAAGGATGATTTCTATGATCTCCTAGATAAATGCCCCAACTAGAAGATCGTTCTAGGAGACTTCAATGGGAAAAAAAGAAGTCTTTGCTAGAGTCATCGGAAAACACGGCCTGCACTTCCGGGAACAAACTCAGGCTAGTGGATTTCGCCTCGGGGCGTACACAGTTCCCACACCTCAACATGAATAAAGGGACCCGGTCGGTTTCCTAATCAATCAACTGTCAACCAGGCGAGAAAGAACAACAAGGTTTGACGTCGGAAAGGTTCAATCGAATTCGACCGCTAGCAACTTGCTCGACCGAGTATTCAAAAACTCTCTGAAGGTTGTACTAACCTGTAGAAGAAGAATGGAAGCGTTGTCAAATAGCTATTGAAGAAGCTGTCACTGATGTGCTTGTTTTTACGACACCATCGCTCAGGAAAAACCCGCGGTTTGACGACGAGTGCAGGCAGGCCCATGCAGCCAAGCAAGATGCCTGCAAGGCAAAGCTGCTCGTGTGCGAACAGATTGGCGAGCTGTTCATGGGTGTGTATACCAATGCCAAGTTGCTCGTGTGCGTATGTGCCGCAACCAAGTTGCTCGTATGCGACGGGACAAAGCCAAGCTGCTCGTGTGTCTGCCATTTACCCCGTTTATATGCGTAGTTGAATCCGGATTCAACTAGGATCGAAATTCATATAAACGCGGATCGAGTTGAAATAGAATTGACTCGACTCGATCCAGCTGGCAGAGCTGGATCGAGCTGAAAAAATGCATGTAAACCTGGGTCGAGGAGTCGAACTGACATTTTGTCTCTGTATGTGTGAGATATCTCTTTTGCTTCTATTTCTTTTCGCTTGCTGGTTGGCACAACGCGGGGCTAACACAATCAAAGTAAATAGTCTGTATATACATACTATCTGTCTCTTCAACTACGTTTGAACTCTTAGATCTTTCGACTACGTTACGGAAAAACCTGGGTCGAAATTTCAACTCAGTTTCGACTCGATCTTTCGACTACGCATGTAAACGGGGTAATTGTACGGTGACAAACTGCCTTTTCCATGGAATCTCAAACACATGGTCCTTTCGTATAAGAATTGCTTTTTCTTGGCTATGAAACGAATTTGAGCTATAGAACTTCCGCTCGACGGTCTATGATGTTAACCACAGCACCACGAGTTATATGCATGCAACCAACCGTGATCAGATGAGATCCAAGCACTCTACCGAGGATGGTTACAAATGCAAGAAACCCAAGCCAAGCCATTTATCAGGCCACAAACGACGCTACTATGCATTTAATATACATATCAACACACTATGCATAATAACGGAAAAACACAAGCCAAGCAAAACCGCTTGGCTTATATGCCAAAATAGCAGCTATCTTCTCGAGCTAAGGAGTGACCATATTTCGACAAAAGACCCGCTGTTGGCATGCATATAAACAAGCCATCTCTCTCTTTACTATCTTTTCCACATAAGCAATCAAATTAAAGGTTAATTTTCTGCTAAGTTAGCTTATAAGGTGATTCTATATTGTAAGGTGGTCAAATAAAGATCAAATTAAATAAGATCCCGTTGTGTTTTTCTTGCGAGTCACGACTGGCTCCCCCTCCTTATTTCACTCACGGCCCATCGTGTAGAGGCGCCTCTTGTAGTAGAGGCGCAAACTATACTGAAAATTTAAAAGCATAATTTCTATAGACTGTTAAATGGCGAAGACGTCTCAAATACCACTGTCAGGCAGGATGTCCCACTCAACTTCGACGACGAGAGACAAGAATTCCGTCCCTCTGACTTTGACGAGGCCACGATAGCAATATCAAAGCTGAAGTCAAACAAAGCTGCTGGACCGGACAGACTGTATGCCGAACGCGTGGAATCTCAGTGTCGTTTGCCCGATGCACAAGAAAGGAGACCCCTTTGACTGCGCCAATTACAGAGAAATCAGGCTCTTTAACATCGCATACAAAATCCTCTCTGCTGTTTTGTGGGAACGCCTAAAACTGTTTGTCAACACCCTGATAGGTCCTTAGCAGTGTGGTTTCAGGCCAGGGAAGTCCACAATACACCACATTTTTTACACTGCGGTAGATTCTGGAAAAGACCCAAGAAATGCAGATCGTCACTCAGCACCGATTTCAAGGCCGCATATGATAGCGTGCATAGAGATGAACTATACAGAGCCATGTCTAGTCCTGGCATCCCTACCAAACTCACCAGATTGGGTAGGATGACGACCGAAAATCCTCGCTGCTCCATCGAGGTCGGTAACGCATTTACCGAAACCTATTCTATTTTAAAAAAGAGCTTAGACAAGGCGACGAGCTATCATGTGACCTTTTTGACTTCATACTTGAGAATGAGAAACTCACAGGTCAGCCCTTCAAAAAGTCCGCTCAACTACTAGCTTATTGACGTAATTGATCGAGACGGCCAAAATGGGTCTGGCGGTAAATGGGGATAAAATGAAATATATGCTGTCATCAAGAAAGGCCGCACAACATCGACGCCTCGGATAGAGCGTCACAATGGGCAGCAAGAACTTCGATGTAGTCAAGGACTTCGTCTACCTTGGAACAGCGGTAATAAAGACGAACATCAGTACCGAGAATAACTCTTGCAAATCGCGTTTTTTTTTATTTTTGGGTTCAAACGGAAAAACAAGCAGGCTTTATATAATACCCTAATTATCCCAGTCCTGCGTTATGGTGCAATGGCATGGACGCTCTTGAGGAAGCTCCTTTTTTTTTTTTTTTTAAAGTTCGCGCAAGTTCAAGATTTTTATACTTCTATAAAGTTTATCACACAACCTGAACGGAATGCAGTGGCTTGGATCGTAGATGTTCGTTCACTTCTCTCCAGGGGTAGTTGTCCTAGTTAGGAGCAGAGGAACCGACCGAATTTTCACCTTGGTTGTAGTTCTTAGCAACTTTTTCCATGCACTTATGGTGTCATGTTATAATTGCACACAAAGAGTTTGAATTTAAAGTGACCATATACTGTGAGTGTTATGCCTTCATCAGTGCAGGAATTATTTTTTCTTGGCTATGGAATGGCTTTGTAGAGAAAAGTTCTGCGTACGATCTTTGGTCCTGTTTGCGCTGATGGCATCTGAAGAAGAATCAACCACGAACTGTACGGGCTGAACGGCGGCATGTGCCTGGTTAAGCATCTAACGCTTAAGATGGCTAGGCTATGTAGAGCGTATGGACAACATAGCTCCGGTCCGAAGAAACTTCGATTTGAGAGTCATTGGAACAACGCAACCAAGAACGCCCTCGACTGAAATGGCGCACACAAGTGGACAAGGACCTTAACCATTTTGGTGTGCGTGACTGGAGGCGGCTGGCAAGAGATCAAGCTGTCTGGAGTTGCTTGTTGAATGAGGCTCAAGACCACGCCAATTTTTATCGCTGCAAAGAATAAGAAGAAGAGGAGCTATTTGTTTGTTGAAATTCGTTTCGTTTTTTGTCAAGAGTTCCAATTTGTACCAAAAATCTGTTTGGTGTACTTACTATAATGCCAAATGACCTTTCTGTCATTCAGGAGTTTTTTTTTTTTTGTTTTAGAGTCGTACGCGCACTCAAGGCTAAGGCCTTATAACGACGGACGTTGTGCGAGGAGAAGGTAACAGGGAGAGGGAGAGGAGCTGCCTATTGACATTGGTCTTAAATGTCTGCATATTGTATTGAGGGGGGAAGACTGAACGAGGTAGCGCGTTCCACATTCGTGTGGTTCGGTTGAAGAAAGAGTTTCTATATTTGACAGTACGACCGAAAACGGGCTTCAAGATGAATTCATGCGCATTCCGGGAGAGGCGTGTATCGCGGGAGAAGTTATGAAGGGGCGGAATGCACCTGGCTATTTCATCAGAGCATTTATGATGAAAGTAACGATAAAACAATGAAAGACAGGATACGTTCCTGCGATGTTCCAGCGAGTCTAGTGTTTTGGTAATGCTGGGGTCATCTATCAGTTTTATCGCGCGTTTTTGTAATCTATCTAGTAGGTGCAATGAGGTCTTAGATGCACCAGACCAGACATGAGCGTTGAACTCCAATTTAGGACGAATGAACGCCTTGTAAATTGTAGCCAGATCGGTGGGTGTGAAGAATTTCTTGCATCTGTATAGGAAACCTAGGCATTTCGCGGCATCCTTAGCGACACTGAATATGTGATCATTCCAACAAAGGTTGTCACTGATGCACATACCCAGTATGGAAAGCTTTTCGGCTTCCGAGATACAAGTGCCATTCATGGATAATGGCAATGGGTCGGTGTTACGCTTTAACGACAGAAGACAGCATTGTGTTTTAGAAGCATTAAATTCCACTCTATTGTTTTTATCCCATTGGATGATGCTGTCGATGTCGGAATTTGATGAGCTTAACATACGCTGCCGCTCACTATTTACAGCCGAAGTGCAGGGTCGTAAAGAAGTGAACGAATATGAGAAGCTGAGGGTACTGTCGTCAGCGAAGGAGTGAATTGGATTAGAAGTAACAGACAAGAGATCATTTATAAAAATGAGAAAGAGTGTCGGAGACAAAACGGAGCCCTGGGGAACACCAGCATTTACATAGTGAGTGTCAGACTTGAATCCGTCCAAGACAACTTGAATTGAACGATTCGAAAGGTAGCTTCTAATCCATAGAAGAAGAGGGTCGTCGATCCCGAATGCACGCATTTTCGACAAAAGAGCTTCATGCCAGACTCTGTCAAATGCTTTCGAAATATCAAGTGCAACTACTTTGCTCTCACCCGCCTGGTGGAGCGAATGATTCCACTTCTTGGTGAGATATGCCATCAAATCACCAGTGGATCTGTTGCTGCGGAAACCGTACTGCCGGTCATTGAGGAGTTTCTGCGACTCGAGATATTTCATTAACTGACGATTTATCAGTGTTTCCATGACCTTGGAAAGAAGGGACGTTAGTACAATGGGTCGGTAATTGGAGAGAGAAGAAGATTCGCCTTTTTTGGGAATGGGCTGGACAAATGCTGTTTACCACCTACTCGGGTAGAGCCCAGAAGAGTAGGAAAGGTGAAAAAGCTTGAGCAGTGGTTTTGCCAGCGTTTCTAATTTGGTTCGAATATTTTTTTAAAGCACCTTGTCTAGTCAAACTCCTTAAACTGAAATGATTTACATAAAAATCACTTCAAATCTGTGCAAATTTTCAGGGATAATTTGTTCATAGTTGTTACAGATTAGCATTTCGTCTTTCCGCGATACCACAGATGACACTCTTAGACTCTCGGTTCCATAAAATGGACAGAAAACTAGTTTGAATTATTTATGATTGCATAAAATGATTTTTTTCGAACGAAGATTCAAACGCTCATTGACTATACTTATGTACTGCAGCCGAAAATTTAAAAATCTTAGGGCTTCAGACGACATTAGTCCTCTTATTCCTCTTTGCATAAAATATGTACACGAGTGAGGGGTATATTTTTACAATTATATTTTAAAGTTATTCGTTATTTTAAGGAGAAATGTATTGTCTCTATATTTTCTCTTCTCTTACAAAAATAAACAAAACGAAATACGAGCAAGAAAGATATATTTTTATTGGGGACAAAATAAACATTCCATTTGGCAATCAATCACGTGAAAGAGAAATGTATCTCAATCATGCGTGATTACCTTCAACTCATTCTGATGGAAAATTTACTTTGTGCGAATAGGGGTTGAGTACAATCAATTAGATAGGCGGGTATGTATGTACATACATATATAAATTGAGGATGAATGATCCTTCAAGTGTGTGGTTAATAAGACTTTTAACTTTTATATATGTATATTGTCCTAACAAGGAATACGTACGCAATGTAACACCGTTATTTTTAACGAGTCCTTTGACATCCACAACGGTTTATTGCAGGAAACTGTGATAAGTTACACATACTCGTATGTATGATACATACATACATATATCTAAATATACTTGCTCTATAGAGAAGAGACAAAAACCGACTTCAAGACTAAGCCTACATGTACAAACTTAAAATAAAAAGTAAATAAGTCGACTTGCCTGGAACTGTGCTTATAAGTGTTGATGATGCCTTAAAATAAAATTAAATGACGGTTGTGTAGCAATGTTACCTGTTTGCACAACAAGCGCAAAGAGGATATGGAGATATGGAAAGCAGAGTGTAACTGTCCGTAACTTTCCATAAACTTCAGGTTACAACCCTTGATTAAAGAATTTTGCAAAAGAACAGATTTACGTAGCCCTCAGTCACGTCATAACCTTAGCTGCGTTATCTTTCCAACAACTAGATCATTTTTTTACGTATAGATACTTACTTACTTATGTAGGTGGCGCTACTGTCCGGTGTGAGCCTCAACCAACATACTTCTCCAGCTGGCACGGTCTTTTGCCATCTGTTTCCAGCGACGCATTTCCAGTTGGATAATGTCCTCTTCCGCCTGTGTGCGCCACCTTAGAATCAGTCTCCTCTGGTGCCTCGTCCCCCGCGGTTGGACTCGAAGACTCATCGGGCCTGAGCTGTGTTATCCATTCGCTCTACATGGCTTAGCCATCTTTGACGTTGGATCCGCATAATTCGTCGTTGTATCATCTTCTCCACTCTCCGTTTATACAAACGGGACCCTAGATTGAACGCAGAATTTTGCTTTCGAAACGACTAAGGGCCTTCTCATCGGCTTTCGTTAAAGTACAGGCCTCTGCGCCATAGAGGAGGACCGGGATGAATAAGATTTTGTACAGCGCAACTTTGTTCTTTCGAGAGAGGGCTCTACTTCTCTACTTTTGAGCCCAAAGAAGCAGCGGTTGGCAAGAGTGATTCGGCGTTTGATTTCGGAACTGATGTCGTTGTTCCAGATCACTGCAGAGCCAAGGTAGACGAAGTCCTTAATTACCTCAAACTTATAACTGCCAAACAAACGTTCTGGCCAAGACGTCGATGGTGAGTGCCCTTTTTTGATGTCAGCATATATTTAGTTTCGCCCTCGTTTACTGCCAAACCCATTTTTGCCGCCTCCGCCTCAATACTCATAAGCGCCTCATTAACATCTCGCTGTGTCCTTCCAATTATATTAATGTCATCGCATATGCGAAAAGTTGTGAGGGTTTGAAATATATTGTGCCTCTTATGTTGGCTAGTGATTTTTGCATAATCATTTCTAAAGCGATGTTGAAGAAATCACACGACAGCGCATAGCCCTGCCTGAATTCTTTTTTGCCCTCAAAACTGTCGGTCAGGTGTTCACCGATTCGGATGGAGCAGCGAGCATTCTCTAACGCCAATTTGACGGGTTTAGCAGGGATGTCAAAAGTAGACATAGCGTTGTATAGCTCGTCGCTAATTACGCTGTCGTATGCGGCTTTGAAGTCGACCATTAGGTGGTGAGTGTCGACTTGAGAAATTCATTGGGGTTTTCCAGGATCTGCCGTAGTGTGAAGGTTTGGTCGATGGTGGACTTCCCTGACCTGAATCCGCACTAATAAGGACCTATCAGCTTATTTACACAAGGCATCAGGCGTTCACACAAAACGGCAGAGAAGATTTTGTAGGCAATGTTTAAGAGACTTATTCCTCTATAGTTGCTGCAATCAGAGTGGTCTCCTTTCTTGTGGATCGGGCATACGATGCTGAGACTCCATTTCTCGGGCATGCTTTCCTCTGACCATATCTTACAGATGAGCTGGTGCATGCTCCTAACCAGGTCATCCCCAGCTGCCTTGAAGAGCTCAGCAGACAGTCCGTCTGCGCCAGCAGCTTTATTCGACTTGAGCTTCGATATGGCAATCTTAATTTCGTCAAGGTCAGGGGGACAGTATTCTCTGCGGTCTTCGTCGATTAGAAATGGATCATTCTGCTGACAGCATTATATTGGCTGCTCCAATTACAGAGGAATAAGTCGCCTACAAAATCTTCTCTGCCGCTTTGTGTGAACGCCTGAAGCCCTTTTTAAATAAGCAAAAATGTCCTTATCAGTGTGGTTTCAGGCCAAGTACACCATCGACAAAATCTTCACACTACTGCAGCTCTTGGAAAAATCCAATTAATTTTAAGCCGCCCTTAAAGCTGTATATGACAGCGTATATAGAGACAAGCTGTACAACGCGATGTCTACCTTTGACATCACTGCTAAGCTCGTCAGACTATGCAGGATGACTTTGTTGCGTACAAATACCCACCAAAAACCTTTTCCGCTCCATCCCTCCCTCTCCCGCATATCTACCCGTCATTTTGGTCGTTGCTCTCTTTTGAGGGTGGCCTCGGTGCATACGCGGATCAGGAGGATCTTGCGGTAAAGGAGGAGTAGCCGAAGCATCCACCATTCCCGGGAAGTATTTTTTTCCATATCTTTAATTTTTCTTATCACCCCTGGAATCACCCGTTATTTCCCCCATTCTTACGTACTAATCCGTTTTTTTAATCGCGGCTTCCGTTACGGATACCGAGCACCCCGCATTCAAAAAAAAAAAAAAGAGACAAGAGGGAAAACCCCAATAAAGTGTCCCCCCTCATTTCGAAACGAAACTGGTCGTTTTGCTTTTAAGTTTCGTAGTTTTCGCAAAACTACGTGGCGCCCTGTACATCCCGAATACCGAATCCCGGAACCCATCCCTCAGGAGCTAGCCGTGTGCGCACTGAACGCGCGCACGTCACCTATTGTGTCATTTTGACACAACAACTTTGATGTCAAAAAAGG
The DNA here is from genome assembly GCA_951905685.1 of Eumerus sabulonum. Lineage (NCBI taxonomy): Eukaryota > Metazoa > Arthropoda > Insecta > Diptera > Syrphidae > Eumerus > Eumerus sabulonum. The sequence continues at coordinate 139,380,184 of OX645060.1, read as the reverse complement.
ATTTAGGCAGGGCGATGCGCTGTCGTGTGATTTCTTCAACATCGTATTAGGAATGATAGTGCAAAAATCACTGGCCAACAGAAGAGGCACAATTTATTTCAAATACTCACAACCCCCCGCATAATCGGGAAAACACTGGGTGGCGATTACGAGTATTGGGGCGGAGGTGGCGAAAATTGGTTTAGCAGCAGTTGATGGGAAAACTAAATATATGCTGTCATCAAAAAGGACGGTCTTGGGTGCTGTCATCAAAAAGGACTCTCACCCCCGATGTCTTGGCCAGAACGTGTCAATTGGCAGGTATACGTTTGACGTAGTTAAGGACTTCGTCTACCTTGGCTCTGCAGTGAGCTGACGTAGAATCACTCTCGCCAAACGCTTTTTCTTGGGGCTCAGGAAGCAATTGAGTAATAGAGCCCTCTCCCGAACGACAAAGATGACTCCATACAAGACCCTTATCATCCCGGTCCTGCTGTACGGCGCAGAAGCATGGACACTATCAAAAGCGGATGAGGGAGTCTTTGGCCGTTTCGAGAGAAAGATTTTGGCTGTGATTTTCGGTACTATAAACGCAGACGGGGATGGAGAAAATGATTCAACCACGAGCTTTACGGGCTGTACATCGACATGAGTCTATTCAGGCGTCCTAAGATGGTTAAACCAAGTAGAGTGAATGGACACCACAGCACCAGCCCGGAGGATCCTTAAATCCAACCCCAAGGGACGAAGAAACAGGGGATCTAAGAAGGGAACACAGGTGAAAGGGGGCCTGAGCCAACTGGTTGTGCGGCAATGGAAAAGGCTATCAAAAGATCGTGCCAGTTGGAGGGGCATGGTGGTTGAGGCCCAGGTTCATTCCGAACTGTAGTGCCGGATAAGAAGAAGATTTGAATATTAGGCGCTGGCTTTAACATAAACTTGTATGCACATCTGTTTTGTGCATGCTCGACGAATTTACTAAAAACAAATAAACGAATCTACAACATGAACATCAAACAATAACACAGGAAATAAAATTATTAAATACACCATGCCTATGTATGTATGTATGTTGGCGTTACAGTCCATGAAGGACCTGAGCCGAGCTTCTCTCAATCACCCATGCTGTGTGTGATTTCATTTTCCCATAAGTGAAAGGGACCTACAGTATATTGCCGGTTCCGAACGGCGAATTTCGAGAAGCTTTTCATGACAATTTTACTTCAGGGGGTTTTGTCTGAACCCCGCTGAGGAGAAACACCGTGAAAACACGTTCGATGACATGGCTGTGTCGGGATTCGATCCCGTGTCAACGGCGTCAGAGGCCAACACACTACCCACTGCGCCACGGTGCTCTCAACACCATGCCTATGCGACCCATAATATCCCGACACGTATTGTGTAGGTATTTGACCACAACTCCATATCCTAACGTCAGCTGAAGGGGTTACCTCCGGACTGCCATTAACACTTGAACACGTATCTTACTTAATAAACAAACAGTAATCCCCTATTAGCATACAATTATTATTTATGCCTCGAGGCCTCTTCGGATGGTATTCCATGGTAATGCGATCGCAACCCATACACCCTAGTCACGATTATTTTGCTCTGCTCTTTGAATGTCTCGATTTAAACAGGTATTACTCAGAGCCACTTCTACAAAAGAAGATTCTATTGAACAGTCTTCCAAAAGGTTAATTGATTACAATAGCTTTTTTCTATTTCTCTTTCGAAGATTTGTATCTTCTTTTCCATGAGTACTTAACAGTTCAAGTCATTTATTACTTCTGATGTGTGGTCAAGTGGTCATTAGCTGTTAGTGACATTAGACGTAAATGTAATTCTTAAGAGTCATGGACTCGGTGAACGAGTTGATCCGAGGCCTTAGATATCTATTGCCTTGCAAATTAATAGGCTACTCGTTAATAGCATATAACATTAGCTTAAGGCGGCGGCGCCTCTTATTTGATTGATACGAGTAAGTATAAGGTAATAATATAAACGTGCGCATGAGATATGTATGCACTCGTACGTACACTTACGGGAAGTACTTGTGAATTAGTTAGATTGCTAGTAGTGATGAATATAATCATGTGAAGTAGTTACAGGCGTTGTGTCTGTGAGAATGGGTGGATGGAAAAGCTCCCGCAACAATTTCCTTGGGAAATATAATCAAAGGTCAATCGTGAATGCAATCGCATAAATTCATATCTTCCTTAAACTCGTCTTCATATATAGTTGCGTTGAAGTGAGTAATACACTTTGCATGAAACAAATGAATTGAGGCGGAGCGTTTGCGAAGCCTCTCTCTCCTCGGCTCAAGTGAAAAAGCTCACGCATAACTCCCGGACCTAATGTCCGATCGTCCCGATACATTGCATGCACATGCATCTATGGCGTGTTCAGTTCATCGACATGGTCTCATGTCTTATAACCTTCGCATAGTCGCACCATGTGCAAAAAAGTAACGAAAATGTCCAAACTCATTGAAATTTCTAGCGCGCGGAGGTTCAATCAAGTTTTGAGGGCCAAATTCACACCTCTATTTTACAAAATACGTAGTTCCCCGACATGGCATTAGCGTGGTTAATACTAGGCATTCATTTGATACTTCATTGTGCACAAGCCCAGGAAGCACATTAGTTCATAACGGAGTAAGAATTCGCTCCTTATCCGCAACCTGAGCTGTATGCTTACACTACCTCCGTATCAGAAACAAGACTTCGGCAAAGTGCTCATCGACTTCATTAAGTCTATGTACGTGTCTATTTATAGCAGGCTAATTAATTGCTCTAGGGGGGAGGGAGTGAGCAACCAAAAGTTGATCGCGTTTAACTTGGCAAACGCCAGCTTCGATCTCTGTCCCCGCTCAATCCAAGTTGACACAAAGCCTCCGCGTGGCCCCCTGGATGGCTACCTTGGCACCCGCCAGGTAGTGAACCAATGTGTGCAGCGACCCAACCCCTTGTTCCTGGGGAAAAAGGAACCCTGCCCTCCAGGTTGGGGGTTGTGCTTAGGGGTAACATCCCTATCACGTAAAAACCTACTTGTTCAGAAGCAACGACAAGCTTCGGATACGGGCGGATATAAAGCTGACTGTGCAAACGACTAACGGACTTGAGAGTCTACACCTGGAATGTGAGGTCCCTTAACAGACCGGGTGCAGGCGATCAAATGGAACAAACCCTTAACTGCTATAAAGCAGATATAACCGCGCTTCAAGAAGTGCGATGGGATGGACCAGGCAAAAGACGGAAGAAAAACTGTGACATCTACTACGGGAACTGCCTGATTCGTGCGGATTCGTTATTCGAGGAAGACTCCGACAAAAAGTCTTAAGATTCCGAGATATAAGCGAACGCCTCATAACAATCCGCATCAAAGCTAAATTTGGAAACATTAGCTTAATATGCGCTCACGCCCCAACGGAATAAAAGGATCGATCGACTCAAAGAAGAATTCTACGATCTCCTAGACAGAACATACATATGCCAAATGTCCTAGCTACGACACAAAAATATTTCTAGGAGATTCTAATGCAAAACTGGGCAAAGAGGACATATTTGAGTTGATCATAGGAAAGCATAGCCTCCATAACACCACATCCGACAACGGACTGACTTAGGCTAATCGATTTCCTAGCGGGGCGTAACCTCCTTGTAGTAAACACGCGATTCCCCTATCTCAACCTCCACAAGGGTACCTGGCGGTCTTTTGATCAATCGACCACCAACCGGATTGATCACATTGCGGTCGACACCCGACACTCCTCCTGTATTCTCGACGTACGAACCTTCCGACTCGGACCACTACCTTGTTTTAGCCAAGGTACGAATGAGGATATCAAGAATGCTTAGGAGTCGAGTAGGACTACGTAAGTTTGACGTCGGAAAGCTACAAGCGCAAGAGACTGCCAGAATCTTTGCCGATCGTGTCCCCTCCAAGCTCTCTCAAAATCCGCCCACAGCAGCACAAACAATAGAGCAGGAATGGGCACATTACAAGAGCGCCGTCAGAGACGCCGCCTCAGAGGTGCTGGGTTTCAAACCGCCACCACCTAGAAACCCCTAGTTCGATGAACAATGCAAACAAGCCCATGCAGCAAAACAAGAGGCATATAAAGCCATGCTGCAACGACGGACGAGAGCTGCTCGCGAAATCTATGAGCAGAAGAGAGGAACACACGCTTTTCAGAAGAAAGAAGAGAGAGCACGGAAAGCGTGAGATCGAGGAGATGGAGAGATGCTTCCTCAGGAATGACGCCCGTAAGTTTTACAATACGATAAACGAACATGCCATGGCTACAAGGCCAGAGCGGCGGCAGGCATGAAAATGGAGAACTGGTAGTCGCAGTCGATGCTGAGGCTTTGGAAATACCAGTTCTGCAGACTGTACAACGGCGATGATAGGCAAGATACCGCTGTCAGGCAGAACGAGCCATTCATAATGGACGACGGTGTAACAGAATTCAGTCCACCCGACCTAGAAAATAGCGATATCAAGACTTAAGTCTAATAAAGCCGCGAGCGCAGACAGCCTGTCTACTGAGCTTCTTAAGGCGCTTGGAGATAAGCTGGTAAGGTATATGCATCTCACTTGCAAGGTATGGTCGGAGGAAAGCATGCCCGACGAATGGAATCTCAGCATCGTTGTCCGGTCCATAAGAAAGGAGACCCCTATAGGGGAATAAGTTTCCTAAACATTGCATGTAAGATCTTCTTTGCCGTATTGTGCGAATGCCTGAAACCGTTTGTAGACAACCTGATCGGCTCTTATCAGTGTGCTGATGCCGTAGCTGTCAAATCCATATTCATACTGTTACGAATTTATTCAATCCCCACACCAAATAGGGTTCGCACCACTGGATTGCGATAAACTACAATTTTCTACGTTTTCCCAATTAAAAACACACTCACACTTTTATTTCTTTCACCACAGATCAATTATCTGTGTAGCTTCACCACTTTTATTTATTATCCAATACAATCCACTTTAAACTTTATTACACAGTACAATCCACTTTAAACTTTATTACACAATACACAAACCTTTATTGAAAGCTTTTCTTTTCACCTTGGTTGATCACACCGAATTGTCACACGCTGTTTTATACCACAAACTGAATGAATATCAAGGGCGAGTATTCGCGCTCTCGGTCCACCGTCTCGAACGTTCGCCGTTGGAAGTTCCCCATAGGAAATCTCTAGAACGCTCTGACAATTCCATTGGAAGTTGACATCATTCCCATCCCCGCTTCCAGAGAGTTTTCGAACTTAACGGTCCGCTTGCATCTCCGCAACACTGCCCTCCTCCTAAACTTGTTCGTCCTCGAACAAGCGATTGGACCCTTCTCCGTAATATGGTGCTAACCTCTCTACGTGGACAATTTTATACTTCGCCCGTCTGTTTCCCATCTGCTGTATCCGGTATACCACGTCATTGAGTTTCTTGATGACCTCATATGGTCCGTCCCAGGCTGATTGCAATTTGGGGCACAAGCCTTTTTTCCGTTGTGGGTTGTACAGCAATACCAATTGTCCGGTCTCGAATCCAGAAGTATTCGCCCTCAAGTCGTATCGCGCCTTCATTTTATCGCTGACCAAGTTCAGTCGCTCCCGGATGAACTGATGGATGGAGTTCAGCTGTTCCTTCTTTTCGGTTACGAAGTCCTCCCTGCCGCTAGTTGTCGGTAGTAACACGCCGAACTTCAAGTCCGATGGAAGTCGGAGATCAGTTCCAAAAATGGCTTCGGCGGGTGTTGTTGCCGTTGAATTGTGCTTTGCCGAACGGTATGCCATTAAGAAAAGGGGAAGATGTTCATCCCAGTCCTTCTGATCTCCGACGACGACTTTTCTCAGGTATTCTTCCATCGTCCGGTTGAACCTTTCGACCATGCCATCAGATTGTGGATGCAATGGTGTTGTCCGCGTCTTTCTGATACCTAGCATGTCACAGAGTTCTTTGAACATCGACGACTCGAAGTTTCTCCCTTGGTCTGAGTGCAGTTCCATTGGTACTCCATAACGCGAAACCCAGTTATTCACGAGTGCATTCGAAATGGTTTTGGCTTCCTGGTTCGGGATGCAAAACACCTCAGGCCACTTGCTGAAGTAATCGATCACCACTAGCGCGTACTTGTTTCCAGCGTTGCTCGTTGGGAATGGGCCTGCAATGTCCATTGCGATACGTTCGAACGGTGCTCCAACATTGTACTGCTGCATATTTCCTCGACTTTTCCTAACTGGACCCTTTGCCTTCGCACACTGTTCACACCTGCGAATGAAACGCGTAACCGACTCATGGCATCCTACCCAGTAGAAACGTTTCGTGATCTTTTCTACAGTCTTGTTAACACCAAGATGACCCCCGCTTGGTCCCTCGTGGTATTCTCGGATGACCTCTTCGATTTGTCCTTTCGGAATTACCAGCAGATCGTTTACAATGTTCCCGTCCTCACTTTCCCAACTGCGGTAGAGGCAACCCTTCTTCAGCTTCAAACTCTGCCACTGAGCCCAGTAAGCTTTCACGATTGGGCTTTCACTGGATATTTGCTGCCAACTTGGTCGAAAACCTCGTTCTTGGTAGTCGATGATGACTGCCAGATCGGCATCTTCTCGCTGCTTCCTTCCGACCTTCTCGACAGTCCAGGAATCTTCTGGCAGCACCTGGAAACAACGGATGTCGGCGACCTGTTCCTTGGTCTCGGCGCGTGAACAATGTTTGCATTCAACATCGCAAGGTCGCCTCGATAATGCATCCGCATTTCCATGACTGCTTCCCTTCCGGTGTTCGATACTGAAGTCATAACTCTGGATTCTCTCTATCCATCTAGCAAGCTGGCCTTCCGGGTTTCTGAACTGCAGCAGCCATCTCAACGCTGCGTGGTCCGTCCTAAGATGAAAAGCTTGGCCATAGAGATATTTGTGGAAATGCTTGACGCAGTCAACCACAGCTAAAAGCTCCCTCCTAGTTACACAGTAGTTCCTCTCCGGCTTCGATAGGACCCTACTGTAGTAAGCGATGACCCGCTCTCGCCCGTCAATCATTTGGGAGAGTACTCCTCCGATTCCATGTCCGCTCGCATCTGTGTCCAAAATAAACTTTTCTCCCGGGACAGGATATGCAAGAATCTGCGCACTGCAGAGCAATTCCTTCAGGTGAATGAACGCTTCCTCCTGCGGCTTCTCCCACTTGAATGGCCGATTCTTTTTGGTGAGCTCGTGCAAACTGCTGGCAACGTTTGCAAATCCTGGGATGAATCGCCTGTAATATGTGCAAAGTCCCAGGAATGACCTTAACTCATGAAGATTCTTCGGCCGCGGCCATTCCTTAACCGCTGAGATTTTCTCTTCATCTGTATGGACTCCTTCTGCAGTCACCACGTGTCCCAAGTACTTCACCTTGTTCTGGAAGAGCGAACATTTCTTCGGGCTCAATTTCAATCCGGCTGCTTGAATACGTTCCAGTACCCCTTCACGCTTCTTAAGGTGATCGTCGGAATCCTTGCCCATGACAATTATGTCATCTAGATAGACAAGGCAAGTCCTCCAGTGAAGTCCTCTTAGTACCCGGTTCATAAGTCTTCGAATGTGGCTGGCGCAATGCAAAGACCGAAGGGCATCACAGAGAATTGCCACAACTCTCCCCCGGCGGTGAACGCGGTCTTTTCCTTGTCTTGCTGGTCAAGCTCTATTTGCCAGTATCCACTTTGTAAGTCCAGCGTCGAGAACCACTTTGCACCAGATAGTGTATCCAAGGTGTCGTCGATTCTCGGTAAAGGATAGCTGTCCTTCTTCGTTACGTCGTTCAGCTTCCTATAGTCCACGCAGAATCGGGTGTTTCCATCCTTCTTATTAACTAGCACTACTGGAGAACTCCATGGGCTTGCAGATGGTTCGATCACGCCCTCCTTTTCCATCTCGTCGATTAGTTTGACCACCTCGCCTTCTTTCGCCAAAGGTACCCTCCTCGGTGGTTGCCGGATCGGTCTAGAGTCCCCTGTGTCTATTCTGTGCTTCACAATTGATGTTCTACCACAGTTCTTACCATCTGCAAAAACTGTCCAATATTTACGAAGCAGGGAGAGTGCTTTACTTTTCTGCTTCTCCACTAGATGTTGCGTCCACTCTCTGGCCATTGTTTTCAAGAACGGTTTGTTTTTCTGGACTTCCCGGTGTTTCTTATCTTCGCAGTTCATAACGGCGGCAGCTTCTTGGCATTGAGCGATTGTTGTTCCCTTGTGTATGGTCCTAGGTGTACTGGCAGGATTCAGGACTCGTACTGGAACCAATTGGTCTTGTCGGGGTTCCACGAGAGCCCTTCCAACAATTATATCGCTGGGTCGATTTCTTTTGTCGGGTTCGACCACCCACATTCGGCTTGTCCCCGCATCCTCTTCTATCTTTGCCCAAACCACAGCTTCTGCATTCGGGGGAACTGTTTGGCGCGCTTGCACGACTATTCGCCTGACCTTGTTAACCTGTCCATTATCTATGGATAATGGGAGCTCCAAGTTGCCATACTTCATCACTTTTTGGTTGAGATCCAATGTGAAGCCATGCCTAATCATAAAGTCGACGCCGATTATGATGTCATCAGTGATGTCCGCAACGATGAAATCATGCTGAAACTCGATGGTAACCATCGTAACTCTTTTCTGGACCTTTCCCTTAACTTCCGCCTTCTCACCAGTTACTGTACGAAGCCTTACCTCGGAAAAGGGTTCGATGTCAGAAACCAATCCGCTTCGGATGACTGAATGAGTTGCGCCCGTGTCCAACGTCAGCAGATACCGTCGCCCGTCCATCGTTCCCTCGATGACTAGGCTGGTCGCACCTCTACAGATTCGGGATACGAGGATGCTGGGGCACTCCAAGCGCATGCCCCTCTGCACTGACTCGTTTTAGTTTAACGGATTGTTAGGTGCACCTTTTGCACCTCCACGTTCGCGTTCACTCCCTTGGTCTCTTTTTGGCGAACTAGACCTCGAACGCTTCCTTCGCAGACGGCAGCTCCTCGCAATGTGCCCCTGCTGGTCGCAGATGTAGCATCTACCCGGGAATGAACCACTCCTACTCGCCGTTGTTGTTCTGGAACTATCCTGATCTTGAGAAATGCGCCGTAATTTGATGGACGGTCGGCATATCAAGAGCGATGTTTCACATGCGAGAGCGCTGGCAACTGTCTCCTTGAAAGATGTCCTCGGCAGGAGAATCAGGCTTCGTTGCGTATCGGGGTCCCTTAGCCCTTGGATGAAAGAATCCGTTTTCAGCTTTTCCACCACATCAACTGGAACATCCGCGTAGGCTAGATGAGACAGCCTCTCGATGTCGGCAGCGTACTGCTGGATGGTCTCGTTTCCACGCTGCTTGCGTCCTTTAAGTTCCAGCTTGTGCATCTCCTGCATGTGCTCACTGCCGTATCTTCGATGGAGAGCATCCCATATGGCTGTGTAGTTCCTTCTCTGGGTCTCCGGGATGGTCTGTAGAACGTCAGCTGCTTCACCTTTAAGGGAAATTACTAGGGCAGCCACACGATCTTCCTCTCCCCATTGATTCCGTTCGGCTGTTGTCTCGAACTGGAGCTTAAAGATGTTAAAAGCGCTCTTGCCGTCGAAGCTGGGAGCTGTGAATTTTGATGCTGCAGTCGGTACGACGATTCTTTGATGCTGTACGTTCTGGATAGTTTTCTCGAGTTCCAGAACCTTCTTGTCCAGTGTCTCGATTCTCTTTGCCTGGTTATTTTCGAGATCCAGAACCTTCTTATCCAGTGTATCGATTCTCTCTTCGACGCCCTGGAACCGATCGTTGACGGCTTGCTGGATGTCTCTCAAGCTTTCTCGATTGTTCTGTAGCATCTCTTCCAACGTCTCTAGCTTCTCTAGTTTCTGGCTCAGAGAAGTGGAATTTTCCTCCAGCCTTTGATCTAGTTTCTGGCTCAAGGAAATGGAATTTTCCTCCAGTTTCTGACTCAGAGAAGTACTTACGGCAACGGAATTTTCCTCCAGCTTTTGATCTAATTTCTAGGATATGGAAGCACTCATAGCATTCATAGCTGCGAGAATTTGCTGCATGTCGAACGCTGGCTCAGTGGATGTCGACGGCTTCTCCACCCCGAATTCATAACTCTCCCAGTCGACACCTTCTTCCTGCAACGCCGATCGCAGTCTCTCCACCAGGTTGGCTTTACTTCCCACTGTGGATAATTCCCGAGCATCCAGCTCTCTTTTCAGTTGTTCAATTGTCAACTTCTCCAATTTTACCATTTTCTCACTTTTGCAATGATTCACTTCACAAGTCAAATAAAGTTTCACTCGTTTACTCGCAATCCCACTTCTGACACCAAATGTTACGAATTTATTCAATCCCCACACCAAATAGGGTTCGCACCACTGGATTGCGATAAACTACAATTTTCTACGTTTTCCCAATTAAAAACACACTCACACTTTTATTTCTTTCACCACAGATCAATTATCTGTGTAGCTTCACCACTTTTATTTATTATCCAATACAATCCACTTTAAACTTTATTACACAATACACAAACCTTTATTGAAAGCTTTTCTTTTCACCTTGGTTGATCACACCGAATTGTCACACGCTGTTTTATACCACAAACTGAATGAATATCAAGGGCGAGTATTCGCGCTTATATAGCTCTCGGTCCACCGTCTCGAACGTTCGCCGTTGGAAGTTCCCCATAGGAAATCTCTAGAACGCTCTGACAATTCCATTGGAAGTTGACATCATTCCCATCCCCGCTTCCAGAGAGTTTTCGAACTTAACGGTCCGCTTGCATCTCCGCAACAATACAATAGAATTACATGGAGTAAGTCACATAGGCACGTATGTAGTCGTGTCGCAGCGCTGTAATTTCGAAAATTCGAAAAACTGTCGCAACTACACGGCGTTGTGCCATTTCGAATTCGACATTGGAGGAATACGTTTGACCTTCTTCTGACTTTTGTTTTCGCTTTTAACTTTTTATAGGCATGATAGCAATAATGTTTTTTTCAAATTGTTTTTATCCATTTATGAACCAATTTCAGTTTCAATCTTCGAATTTTTTACTGAGGCCAACTTCACTCTACAGAATTCACCTCCAACTTCACTCACAGAAGTAACCTCGCTGTAAAAAAAAAAACGCCGATTAATGTCGCTCCATTGTGTATGGACTGAACGACTTTGTAGCTGCGCTGTCGCATCGCCGTGTAGTAGCATTGTGAAACAGGCATGAAGTCATGATAACGCAACAGCATTCATCACGCTGTCCGCTGCTGGCCTGTGGACAACTTCGAGGAAGAGTCGACACAGAACAACAAATTGCTCATCAGCGTCAAAAGCTTCTCGTGTTGAATCCGTTGATCGCTGAAGAATTTTTCTACGTACGAGCTGGCAAGTACATGTCGGATGTCGTTGGAAAGGTGTTCGAAGTAGAAGACTTCTGGTACCGATTTGAATATCAGCATTGTGGATCACACACCTTCGTCTGGCTCAAGGGCGCACCAGATGCAAGAAGGTTCAGTTCAATGACGCAAGATTAACTAACGGCGGCGCGCAAATACTACGATCAGTTGCCATCTGCGCTGAATCCGAACGTAAATGAAGAACTTTCGAGTGTTCATCCGTCTCAGCTGCACTACGGTGACCCGCGCACAAAAGGACCAGTAGGAGTGGCGCAAATCGCAAACAGACCTCAGCGCCACACGCAATGCAACAATGCTTGCCTTCGCAATGGTAGGTGCAGGTTCAACTACCCCAAGCAGTGCCAAGCAACTTCGACACTTGAACTGGATAAAGGTCATGGGGTCTACCGTCCGGTGCGCAACGATCCATTACTCAACGACCACAACGTGATCATCATGACATCGTGGCGTGCGAACACAGATTTCAAGATCATCACTTCCGAACACGCTGTGATAAACTAGTTTGCCAAGTACGCCAGCAAATCGGAGCCTCAGTCAAACGGCGTGAAGCAAATGTTCAAGGATATTGTCGACAACGCTCTCAGTAATGCAAATGCGTCGATATCCGAAAGTGATATCAGCGCCTGCGAAACCATGCACCTGGTTCTTGGTTTGGGCCTCTTCTCGGCATCTAGAAGTTTTGTCATGTAGTGATCAAATTAGAAGACTACGTGTTCGTGTCGGTAGCGGAAGGCGAGGAGGCAGGTGGCTCGAAACTGTTAGACTTCTACACTACACGAGATAAAATTGACGAGCCGGTTGTGATGCACGAGTAATTGCGTAAGCCTTCGAGAAGAAATCTTGAAGGTGTAGCCAAACATCGCACTGGGTGGTGCCAACGACGAGCTGTTTGCGAAACGGCAGCTGCTTCTACATGTCCCATGGCGTACGTACGACGAACTGAAGTCGGCAGATCAGACTTGGCTCGATGCATTTCTGGCTTGTGTAGAAGCCGGTGCACTTGAAAATGTGTGGCGAGATGCGGAGTCTGAAAAAGTGCATCAGCCCCCAGTGCATCGCTCCTGGCCCGCTGCCGGCAGATATGCCTTTGGGCATGCGTGACACGAGCTTGCTGTTTCCATGGCGTGAGTCCTATTCAACGTACATGGAGGTCAACCAGTTTGCGAAATCTATCGACGATGCAAAGAAAAACTGTGTTTCAGTCCTAAGCACAGACAGCTCCCCACAACTGCCGCTAAACTCCGAGCAGCAACAAGTGATGAGCTGGATGGATGGAAGAACTGACTCGAAACTCGCATTTGTGTTGGGCAAGGCTGGAACAGGCAAGTCTTACTTTATCGCGGAAACGGTCAAAAGAATTCGACTTGCGCACGGAAACGACTCCGTATTACTCATTGCACCAACCATGGTTCGACGATTCACTCTGCATTACATCTGCCTGCTCGACGACAAGCGTATCGACAACTTGCGAATGGAGCGGAACGCAAAATGCAAATGCAATGGTAGGAAGGCGCATTATGCACGCGATCGACCAACGTCTGCGTCAAGCGAAGTCTAACACAGAGGAAGCGTTCTTCAGCGGGAGGACTACTTCAGCGGCTGGAGTTGGGATTTCCTCGGTCCCTACCACTCTCTCTTGGTCATGCTCGTTAAGCAGCTGCTGGAAGTGCTGCTTAAATGCATCCACTATTCCCTGCGGGTCGGTGACAAGATTACCCTCGCAGTTTCGAACCAGGGTGCCCTTTTTGAAGCCTCTTGCAAGGCCATTGGCTTTCTTGCAAAAGGCCCGTATTTTATGTTTATGCCTAGACTCCTCGATATCCTCGAGCTGGGAGGCTGCGAAGATTCTTTTCTTTTGTCGCAGTAGTTTTTTCTCCTCCCTTCTTCTGGCTCGGTGCTCTTCTTACGCTGCCCTGGTTTTCCTCTGCAGCGCCTTTTGGTACGCCTCGTCGGTTGCTGCCTTTTTCTGCTCACACTCGTCATCATACCACGGGTTTCTTGTCGGGGGTGGTAGGTATCCTGAGGTGGTTTCGTCTACTTCCTGAATGGCTGAGCGGCAATGCAGCCACATTATATTGGCATTTGTGTTCGACGTAGGCATACCGTAGAGTCTTTCGCTCAGCTGCTCCCTGTAGACTCTGGCAACCTCCGGTGTGCTCAGGCGCCCAATGTCGAACCTCCTCCTGATGGGCTGGTGCAGCTTTCTGACATTGGACAGTCGAGCTCTGAATCTTGCTGCTACGAGGAAGTGGTCAGAGTCGACATTTGCCCCTCTGAATGTTCGCACATCCAGGATGTTTGACGAGTCGATTTGGTTGGCGGTTCGACCGTCCGGAGATCGCCAGGTTGCTGTGTGATTCGCTTGCGAGGGAATCTTGTGCTACTTATCACCGCATTACGAGCTGTCGCAAAGTCAGCGAATCGGAAGCCGTTATCTGTTGTTGTATCGTGGAGGCTGTGCTTTCCGATCACTCCGCCAAGGGTGTTTTCCTTCCCGATTTTGGCGTTGAAGTCCCCGAAAACGATTTATACATCGTACTCCGGACAAGCTCCGTAGGCGTTGTCCAGGAGGTCATAGACGTCCTCCTTGATGGGGTCTTCAGCCTCGTCGGTAGGGGCGTGTGCACATATAAGGCTGATGTTATAAAATCTGCCTCTGATGCGGATCACAGCCAGGCGATCACTTATAGGTTTAAAGTCGATAACCTTCGACCTTAACCGCTTTCCCACGACAAATCCGCATCCCAGTAAGTGCAACCTTTTGTGACAGCTGTAATAAGTGTCACAATTTTTCTTCCTAATCATACCGTTTCCTATCCAGCGTATTTCCTGGACCGCAGTAATATCCGCCTTGTACTGCGTAAGGATTCCTTCTAGTTTATGAGCAGCTCCGGGAGTGTACAGGGTTCTGACATTCCAGGAGCATACTCGCAAATCGTGTTCCTTTTTCGTGCGTTGTCGTCGTCGAGTATCCGTCCGTGTATTCGAGGCATCTTGCTCATTCATAACTTTTAGGTTTTTTACGTGGGCGGATGGGCGCCATTCTGGTCGGGATTTTTTTTGCTGCATACGTTTGTTCACCTCCCAACGGTGGAGGGCGCCGCGAGGAGGCCGTATGTCAACTTGACCCGGGCATTTAAACAGGGATCGTTGCTGGCATCTCATGGAAGAATGATTTCTGCAGACTGTTAAACGGCGAAGAAGACTCAAAGCTGGAGAAGCTTGACTCTGGCCCTTCATGGACTGCAACGCCACCACAAAAAAAAAAAAAAAGAATCAAGTAACGTTGTCAGAATGTCCCACTCAACTTTGATGACGATATACAAGAACAAATGATATACATAGTAATGTCAGGGCTGAAGTCAAATAAGGCTGCTAGAGCGCACAGACTGTCCACTGAACTATTTAAAACAGCTAGGGATGATCTGGCAGGGCGCATGCACCAGCCCATCTGTAAGATATGGTCGGAGGAATGCATTTCACACGAGTGGAATCTCAATGTCGTTTGCCCGATCCACCAGAAAGAAGACCCCCTTGACTGCGCCAATTACAGAGGTTCAGTCTCCTTAACATCGCATACAAAATCCTCTCTGCTGTTTTGTGTGAACGCCTGAAACCGTTCATCAACACCTTGTCCTTATAAGTGTGGTTTCAGGCCAGGGAAGTCCACAACAGACCAAATTTTCACACTGCGGCAGATCCTGGAAAAAACCCAAGAAATGTAAATCAACACTCACCATCTATTTGTCGATTTCAAGCCCGCATATGATAGTGTGCATAGAGACGAGCTATACAGAGCCATGTCTAGTTTTGGCATCCCTACCAAACTCGTCAGATAGTGTAGGATGTATTCATATTGGCGTTACAGTCCATGAAGGACCAAAGCCGAGCTTCTCTCAATCACCCATGTCGTGTTAGATTTTGTTTATTGCCGGTTCCGAACGGCGAAATTCGAGAGGCTTTTCTTGACAATTATACCACAGGGAGTTTAGTCAGTAGCTCGCTGAGGAGAAGCACCGTGAAAAACACGTTCGATGACATAACTATTATCGGGATTCCATCCCGTGTCATCGGCGTCAGAGGCCAACACAACACCCACTGCGCCACGGCGTGTAGGATGGCGATGGAAAATTCTGGCTACTCCATCAAGGTCGGTAACGAACTTACCGAGACCTTCAATGCCAAAAAAAGGGCTTAGACAAGGCGAGGCGCTCTCATGTGATTTCTTTAATATCATACATGAGAAGATCGTGGGAAACTCATGAGCCGGCACTAGGGGCCCGACCTTCCAAAAGTCCGGCAAGCTTACGCCGATGATATTGATAGGCCATCAATGAGGCCTTTGCTGGCATTGAAGCGGACGCGGCCAAAATGGAGTTGGAGGTAAATGAGGACAAAACGAAGTATATGCTGTCATCAAGAAAGGACGCACAGCATCGACGCCTCGGACGGAGCTTCACAATGGCCAGCAAGAATTTTGAGGTAGTCAAAGACTTCGTCTGCATTGGATCCGCAGAAACAAATACGAACAACATCAGTACCGAGATTAGAGGCAGAATGACTCACTCGCCAATCGCTGATTTTTTTGTACTCAAAAGGCAATCGAGTAACATGGCCGTCTCTCGAAAAACCAAGCTGGCCTTATATAATACCCTAATTATCCCAGTCCTGCTTTATAGTGCAGAGGCATGGACGCTATTAAAAGCGGATGAGGAAGCTTTAGATTTTCTCGAGAGAAAAGTTCTGCGTACGATCTTTGGTCCTGTTTGCGTTGATGACATCTGGAGGGGGAGATTTAACCACGAACTGTACGGTCTGTACGGCGGTACGTGCCTGCTTAAGCATCTACGGATACAACGCTTAAGATGGCTAGGCTATGTAGAGCATATGGACAACATAACTCTAAGCCGAAGAATCTTCGAATCCGAGCCATTGGTACAACGCAGTAGAGGCCGTCTTCGATAAAAATGGCGCACACAAGTGGAGAAGGATCTCAACCAACTTCGTGTGTGTGACTGGAGACGGCTGGCAAGTTATTGTGCTGGATGAAGTCGCTTGTAGGTTGAGGTCCAATACCACACCGTTCTGTAGCACCACAAAGAAGAAGAAAAGTGACTTCGAACAGGCGCAGCTTGAGTATGGGTAACTTCAGTGCCCTCCCATGGGGTTGTGAAAGTTACGGATACACCAGAAAGCGAATTTTTCACTCCCAATAACAACAATACGTTCTGTTCGGTTTTAGTCAGCAATTAGGAAGGGATTGGTTGTACAATTTAAAAACACTGGTTGATTCACAAACTATTAATAAAACAAACTGTTGATAAACAGTAAAACCACGCATCTCTTCTTATGATTAGAGGTATGATAACAACATTTCAGGGGGTCTATACGCAATACAAACTATCTGAAATGTTACGTTTTTAGATTGAATTTCGATAAAATCCAAACAAACATTTCAGTGCAAATGTTATTATCACCAAAGGTCATCAATCACATCCAACAATGCTTTCACGGATGGACCATGTATCACTGATTTCTCAAAATAAGCCCAGTCACCTCCACCAACTGTTGACAATAAGTACTCTCAGGCACGCTCCAGTTTAGGTGAGCCACACTCACTCAAAAATATCTATATAACGTAATAAAACTGAAGCCCAAGCCAAGTACTGTCTCAAGCTGTTCAATAAAAAAACACAACTCGCTTTGTTTTTATGCGTTAATGAAGCGTTTATTGAAACCTCTTTCAGAAACAAAAGAATGAAAATGCGAAGTGCATAAAACAACAGAAGCCTCTTGAATACCGAAGCAGCAGAGCTCATATGAGAACGTTATTCGTGTGAAACTCAATGATCAATTGTGGTTATTGGTTGACCACAACGACAGCGTTTCCTGGAGATTGCGTTGAATTTGGTACTCGGTTAGTGGGTTGTGATCCTTTATATGAAACAAAGGAAATACTTTTAACAAAACGAAAATATATTAACAACGAAAACATAAAATACCGAGAGAACGAAGATTTAAATGGAACAATTTAAGTGTTGACACTCTGCAGATATACAACAGAAGATACTTATAGTAAACAAATTACAGTCTGTACTCGTACTCCTTCTTCTTAACGGGCGCTACAGTTCCGGTTGAACCTGGGCCTCAACCAACATGCCCCTCCATCTAGCACGATTTTTTGCTAGCCTTTTCCATTGCCGCACACCCAGTTGGCTGAGATTCCCGTGCGCCATCGTAAGTGCGGCTGTCCTCTGCTTCTTCGTCCCTCGGGGTTGGATTCAAAGATTCTCCGGGCTGGAGCGGTGGTGTCCATTCGCTCTGCATGGCCCAGCCATCTTAGGCGTTGAATCCGTGGACGCCTGACTAGGCTCATGTCGCTGTACTGCCCGTAAAGTTCGTGGTTAAATCTTTTCCTCCATCCCCGTCTGCGTTTATAAGACCGAAAATCACACCCAAAACCTTTCTCTCGAAGTGGCCAAAAACTTCCTCATCCGCTTTTGATAGTGTCCATGCTTCTGCGCCGTATAGCAGCACCGGGATGATAAGGTTCTTATATAGAGCCAACATTGTCGTTCGGGAGAGGGCTCTATTACTCAATTGCCTCCTGAGCCCAAGTGAAGAGCGATTGGCAAGAGTGATTCTGCGTTTGATTTCGGAACTGATGTCGTTGTTCCAGGTCACTGCGGAGCCAAGGTAGACGAAGTCCTTAACTACCTCGAACTTATATCTGCCAATACAAACGTTCTGGCCAAGACGTCGGTGGTGAGCATCTTTTTTTGATGACAGCATATATTTAGTTTTGCCTTCGTTTACCGCCAGACCAACTTTCGCCGCCTCGAACTCAATACTCGCAGGTGTATGCAAGGAGTTGCGAGGATTTGTGCCTCTTGTATTGTCTAGTGATATTTGCACAATCATTTCCAATATGATGTTAAAGAAATCACACGACAGCGCATCGCACTGCCTAAATCCTTTTTTGACATCAAAACTATCGGTAAGGTGTTCACCGATTCGGATGGAGCAGCGAGCATTCTCCAATGTCATCCTGCATAGTCTGATGAGTTTAGCAGGTATGGCAAAGGTTGACATAGCGTTGTATAGCTCGCCTCTAATTACGCTGTCGTATGCGGCTTTGAAGTCGACAAATAGGTGGTGAGTGTCGACTTGAAATTCACTGGTTTTTTCCAGGATCTGCCGCAGTGTGAAGATCTGGTCGATGGTGGACTTCCCTGGCCTGAATCCGCACTGATAAGGACCTATCATCTTATTTACAAAAGGCTTCAGGTGTTTATACAAAACGGCAGAGATTTTGTAGGCGATGTTAAAGAGGCTCATTCCTCTGTAGTTGGCGCAATCAGAGGGGTCTCCTTTCTTCTGGATCGGGCATACGATGCTGAGACTCCATTCCTCGGGCATGCTTTCCTCTAACCATATCATACAGATGAACTGGTGCATGCTTCTAACCAGGTCAACCCCAGCTGCCTTGAAGAACTCAGCAGACAGTCCGTCTCCGCCAGCAGCTTCATTCGACTTGAACTTCGATATGGCTATCTTAACTTTGTCGAGGTCAGCGGGACAGAATTCTCTGCGGTCTTCGTCGATTAGAAATAGACCTTATGCTTGACAACGGTGTAATGACTGACATCGCCGTCGTACAGTCTGCAGAAGTGGTTTTTCCATATTCTCAGCATCGACTGCGATTCTACTACTAGGTGTCCTTCTGTGTCGAGCTAAAAGTGAAAGTCCCCATCAAGTAAAGGCCATTGGTACTGACAATGGATTAGAATTTGGCAATGAAAGGGTTGAGTAGCTCCTTAGGAAGAATTGTATTCGTCATGAGACCACTGTAGCTTAAACCCCTGAGCAATATGGTAAAGTTGAGCGAGAGAACCGTACAGTGGTTGAAGCTGCTCGCACCATGCTTCATGCGCGATCCTTGAGTAAGAGATTTCGGGCCGAAGCAGTTAACACAGCAGTTTTCTTATTAAATCGCACTAGTAATCATATCTTTGATGGTAAAACCCCGTATGAAATGTGGTGTGGCGGTAAAGTTAGGAGTGAAGATTCGAAAACTTTTGTTATTGAAGTTTTTCGGTGAAGAATCCGAGAAGTATAGGGCGCCTATTTCTTTACCTGTGATTGAAAATGACGACTATAGGAGGATAGAACATTCAAGGAATGATGAATGTCTTTCAGCTCAGGAAGATAAGGATGAGAGCACCGTGGCGCAGTGGGTAGTGTGTTCGCCTCTGACGTCGATGACACGGGATCGAATCCCGACACAGCCATGTCATCGAACGTGTTTTTCACGGTGTTTCTCCTCAGCGGGGTTCTGACAAAACCCCCTGTAGTAAAATTGTCATGAAACGCTTCTCGAAATTCGCCGTTCGGAACCGGCAATAAACTGTAGGACCCTTTCACCTATGGGAAAATGAAATCACACACAATATGGGTGATTGAGAGAAGCTCGGCTCAGGTCCTTCATGGACTGTAACGCAAATATACATACATACATACATTTTGATTTTTTGCAAATCAGTTTCAACTCCTGCGGAGATTCGCATGCATGAAGAGCTTTTGTGTCCAAAAACCATAAAGTTTCCATACAGAGAGGCTGTAGGGTGTCTTATGCACCTGTCAACAGCTGCCCGTCCGGACATTGCATTTGCAGTGGGAGTAGTTCCACGATACTTAGTAAGGTAAGGTGCATGCACCATCTCATCTGCAAGGTATGGTCGGAGGAAAGCATGCCCGACGAATGGAATCTCAGCATCGTTTGCCCGGTCCATAAGAAAGGAGACCCCTATAACTGCGCCAACTATAGGGGAATAAGTCTCCTTAACATCGCATATAAGATCTTCTCTGCCGTATTGTGTGAACGCCTGAAACCGTTTGTGGATAACCTGATCGGCTCTTATCAGTGTGGTTTCAGGCCAGGTAAATCCACAGTAGACCAAATATTTACGCTACGGCAGATCTTGGAGAAGAACCAGGAATACCAAATCGACACTCACCACCTCTTCGTCGATTTCAAGGCCGCGTATGACAGCGTATATAGAGGCGAGCTGTACAAAGCCATGTCTAGTTTTAACATCCCTGTCAAACTCGTCCAACTGTGCAGGATGACAATGGAGAATTCTCGTTGCTCCATTAAGGTCGGTAATGAGCAAACCGAGACCTTTGATGTTAAAAATGGATTTAGGCAGGGCGACGCGCTGTCGTGCAACTTTTTCAACATCGTGCTTGAAAAGATTGTGCAAGAGTCACTGGCCAACACAAGAGGTACGATCTATTTCAAGTCTACGCAATTGCTTGCGTACGCCGACGATATTGACGTAATTGGACGAAAACAGCAAGACGTCAATGAGGCTTTCGTGAGCATTGAGGTAGAAGCGGCTAGGATGGGTCTCAAGGTTAATGAGGGTAAAACCAAATATCTGCTCTCATCTAAAAGAGACGGACAACACCGACGTACTGGCCAGAACGTCACCATGGGCGGATATAACTTTGAAGTGGTCAAGGAATTCGTCTACCTTGGCTCACTGATTACCAGCGACAACAACACCAGCGCTGAGATAAAACGCAGAATCACTCTTGCCAACCGCTGTTTCTTTGGGCTCAAGAGGCAATTGAGAAGTAGAGCCCTCTCTCGGAAAACCAAGGTGACACTAATAAGACCTTGATCATCCCAGTCCTCCTTTACGGCGCAGAGGCTTGGACCTTAACAAAAGCGGATGAAGATGCCCTTGGTCGTTTTCGAGAGGAAAATTCTGCGCACTATCTACGGTCCCGTTTGTTCAAACGGTGTATGGAGGAGAAGATATAACGAAGAACTGTACGGGTTGTACAGCGACACGGCCTGGTACGACGTCTACGGATACAGCGTCTAAGGTGGCTAGGCCATATAGAGCGCATGGAAGATACAGCTCCGACCCGAAAAGTCTTCGAGTCCACTCCGGAAGGAAGGCGCGGCAGAGGACGGCCGCTTCAGCGGTGGCGCACGCAGGTGGAAAGGGACCTCAACCAACTGGGCATGCGGCACTGGAAACAGCTGGCCAAAGACCGTGCCGGCTGGAGACGCTTGTTGGTTGAGGCCCAGGTTCACCACGGACTGTAGCGCCACCTAAGTAAGTAAGTAAGGCCGCCGCTCTGGCTTTGTAGCCATGGCATGTTCGTTTTACCTTATTGTAAGACTTACGGGCGTCATTCTTGCGGAAGCATCTCTCCATCTTTTCGATCTCACACTTTCCGTGTTTTCTCTTCTTTCTTTTCAAAAGCGTGTGTTCCTCTCTTCTCTTCTGTTCATAGACTTCGCGAGCAGCTCACGTCCGTCGTTGCAGCATGGTTTTATCGCATTGTTCATCGAATCAGGGGTTTCTAGGTGGTGGCGGTTTGAAACCCAGCACCTCTGAGGCAGCGTCTCTGACGGCGCTCTGGCAATGCGCCCATTCCTGCTCTATTGTTTGTGCTGCTGTGGGCGGATTTTGAGTGAGCTTGGAGGAGACACGATCGGCAAAGTTTCTGGCAGTCTCTTGCGATTGTAGCTTTCCGTCATCAAACTTACGTGGTCCTACTCGACTTTTGAGCATTCTTGATATCCCCATTCGTACCTTGGCTACAACAAGGTAGTGGTCCGAGTCGATGTTGGTCCCTCGGAAGGTTCGTATGTCGAGAATACGGAGGAGTGTCTGCCAGCGATCGCAATGTGAACAATCTGGTTGGTGGTCGATTGATCAAAAGACCACCAGGTACCCTTGTGGATGGTGAGATGGGGGAATCGCGTGCTTGTTACAGGGAGGTTACGCCCCGCTAGGAAATCGATAAGCCTAAGTCAGTTGTCGGATATAGTGTTATTGAGACTATGCTTTCCTATGATCGACTCAAATATGTCCTCTTTGTCCAGTTTTGCATTTGTTCTGTCTAGGAGATCGTACAATTCTTCTTTGAGTCGATCGTCCTTTTCTTCCGTTGGGGCGTGAGCGCATATTAAGCTAATGTTTCCATATTTTTTTATTGCCTAGGGGCAATACGTTTAATAAAAATCCCGGAGTTCCATAAAAGGAAAAGGCATATCGACATCCGATATCATTTCATCCGTGAAAGGTATGAAAGATGGGATTCCACCATTACTTATGCGCCATCTGAATTTCAAAACGCTGACATATTTACAAAAGCTCTTAGCAGAGATAAATTTGAAGATTTTTTGTAAATTGATTGGTGTTGAGTAGAAAGAATTACAATGTTGTGTTTGAATTAATCAATCAGATTTCTTGTCAATGTAAAATTTGACTAAACTAATTCAAAAGTGGGGGTGTTGGAAATAATTTGAATAAGTTTATTTGAAACATCCCACTTCCCTTTCCAGCTTCAACAAAGGCGTTTCAAATCCAAATAATACAAATAGAGGCAAATAAGAGAACCTCTATTATCGTACATTTTCCTTAACTAGTTTTCCGCTCACATCATCTGTGCCAGAAATCTATAAAAAAACAGTTGTTGTTGCTTTTTTTTTTTATTTAAATATACTTTGTACTAAGCTTACTACTAACTTATTTCAAACCATAAATAGACGACGAACAGACAAAGAACACGACTGCACAACGAACAGACAGCTCGACAACCGAACAACTCGACAACCGAAAACTCGACAACCAAACAACTCGACAAGAGATAGACAACTCACGGACTGCTCGCTGGGGTGGTTTATATCTCAGTATGTTGGTGTCCCATCACTTGGTTTTCAAAAGGATGATAAGGATCCTGTCGTGGGATCGCGTTATTTGTCGATCCCTTTTTATCTTTATTGTACCCTTCTTATCTTTGGTCGAACCGTTCGACACAAGGGTAGTTTGCGTTATCTGTTTAACGCGCTGATCGCGTTTTATGACCGTCCATCCTTTTTCTATTCTAATGGTCGACGTGATGTATTAACTTGTATGTAACATTACAGTCGAAAGATATACAACTAGTTATCGAATCTTTATATGTACATTGTACGGCAATCTCTTTGTAAATGTATATACAAAATAAATACATTATCATCATCATCATAATTTAAGACTGTTATTTTCAGTGATATTGAACAAGCAAAAATGGCTTTTCACCTTTAAATCAAGTGTGTCCTTCCACCCATCATACTTCTAGTGAGCTCCATCGTGAATCTTATCACCTTGCAGTTATGCATTTAAATTTTTTAAGCAGCGCGATGGGCCGCTCAAACGAGCTGAAATATCTTAACCTCATCGTAAACATAGTACCAATTAATTACACAAGTCTACCTGAAGACTATTAACAATTGCTAGTGTACGACCATCGATTCAACTGTTTAACAGTAATAATAAATAATTTATTTTGAAAATTTCATAAAAAACTGATTAAATGCAAAATTCAGTTATGATTAACTAATAAAACTTCCAATCGAATCGGGCGTGCATCGCGCTGTCAATGAATGCCTCATTTAACATAATCTACTGCCAATTGACAGCGTCCCGATAAATATACACATTTCCATGCGTCATTCGGTTAGTAGCTGGTTACAGGTTCGAGCAACAACGTCACAAGTGCTCACGTGTACGAATCTAAAATTAACATCTCTTCCAACTTAATTAATTCATGTAATAAATTTGTCACGCTAACTATCATCGAACGTATCTGCATAATGTATTCGTATCGTATCTGATGTGTCGCCAAGTTCGTCTCTCGGTGCATGTCGTACGAAGTGACCTTTCTGCATGACTAAATGGTGGTCCGCGTGGTTATCGTCGTCGGTGCATCGGATGCGTAATGATCAGGGGGTGCTTCCATAAATCAGGTTAACATTTCCTGTATTTTTCAGATTTTTGTATATGTTGGAAAACCAAACAATTGCCTTAAATCCTAGTTGATATTTAAGAACCGGTCAATAGTTTCAACCTTGCTGGATGACCCGTGCGTTGATTGGCATGCACTCACCCCACTGTTGTTTTCATCCGACATGCAAATCACTATCCAACAGATGTAATCTGCTTTAAGACTCGTTAAGTAAAGTTACCAGTTTTTCACATCATTTACCTTACAGTTCAAAAATGCCAATGCAAATTTTCATTGAATTATGGTGATCTGTTGGCGGCTGCATATACTTCCTGAATCGAGATTTCGCATGGAGCACACAACACTATAGTCTCGCTGTTCAGCTAACAGCATACAAATTCGACAAATGTTGATTTACAATCGATGCACTCAATACGACACATGGCAATCGGGCAAAGATCAGACGCTTTAATGCCAACTCGATACTTGATTGCGAACCGTGAATGCTCACGGACACCACTATTTGTGGAGGGTGCTTAACTTACAAGTTGTTATTATCGCATTAAGTACTTGGTAGATTGATTATGGGAAATACTGTATGCTCCACAGTCGATCAATCAAGTTTTATTCTAATGAAGATATCAACTTAATTGCACTTATAGAGATTGTATTGAAGGTGGAATAGTTATGATTTTTGTTTTTCGGTTTTGCATCGACAATACAAATAATTAATAACTTTATTATTATTACAATCAACTCAACAAATTACGAGATGAAACTGGGATGATGAATGAGTGCAATTGACTTGTAGTTGTGGCTGTCGGAAAGAGCTCTTTTCTGAAAGCAGGAAATGCACTCATACTTGCAATTTATGATTGGCTATCGCAAATGTGTAAAAACCTATTCGGCATACCGCACCTATCTCAATTTCATAATGATTTAGATCTACGAAGCTTAGGAATAATCGAAAACCCTTTGAATGACTATCTCCTTCGAATTGAGATACGAGTAGTGCGGATTAACATCTTATTATACTCAACATGCAACACCAACACCATCGAATGTTTACTTCGCGGTGTTCCTCCTCGGCGGGGTTATCAAGAAACCCCGTAGTATTTTTTCCAACCCACGGCATTCGAAATCAGCTTTAAACTGTAGGCCCTTTCACTTACGCACAGCATGAGTGACTGTGGAACGCTTGGCTCTGGCCCTTTATGGGCTGTAACGCTGCCAAAGTAAGCAAGCATGCTTCACATTAAATTAAACTCAACACGGTAAATAATGCGACAGCAGTTCCCATGAAACCCACATCACCAACTCCCCTGTTCAGTTCCCACGAACATCGCACATCTCGACACCTGACGCCACCGTTGGAACGTCAATAGGAAAACACCCACTGACTTCGGCATCGGATGCCGCATTGCATAAGGAACGCACTCGTTTAGTATTTGAGGTAGTACAAAAACAATTTGGATGGCAAAGGACTAACAAAGCCCTCGTAGAGGTAGCATCTATCCGACGGATGCTGGCCTGCTAAAAAGCAAGAAGAGCCACCGTAGTCGATCATCTTGCGGCACTGTTAGTAAGTCCTATCCCCACCTCCTCGTGGTGCCATCTGGAGATTTTCTATGGAAATTGCAGACGGTGAAGGGCGAATGGCGAGCCTCTTGCGCCAAAAAAACAGGATTAGTCGGTTGGGCTACGGCCTAGTAAGCCGTAACCGTAAAAAAAAAAAAACAAAAGCTCCGAAACAACCATAAGCCTCGGACATAACGGACCGGATTAATGTTGACGCACCGTGCAAAAAACGAAAAAAGGACAATGATCTTCGGTTCTGTAGGGGGAATGTTATGTCCCTAAACAGGCCACGTGCAGCAGAACAACTCGCGGACGCCCTAGACCGCTATAAACCGCCATCCAGGAAATGCGATGGAATGAACCGGGTATAAAGCGAAATGAACAGGGACTGCTATAGGGAGAGAGGACAGAGACTATTTGGGTGCGAATTTGTTGTTAGAGGTGGACTAAGGCAAAAAGTCCTAAGCTATCGGCATGTGAGCGAACGCCTCATAACAATTCGTATCAAGGCTACATTTTTTAACATCAACTTGATCTGCTTCCACGCCCCCACGGAAGACAAGGATGACTCCGCCAAAGATGAGTTCTACAATCTCTTAGATAGAACGTATGCCCAATGTCCCAGCTATGACATCAAAATTGTACTAGGAGACTTCATCGGCAAACATAGCCTGCACGACACCACATCCGATAACGGACACAAGCTGATTGATCTAGCTATGAGGCGAAATCTCCTTCTAGCCAGTATGCGCTTCCCGCACCTCGATATACACAAAGACACCTGACGGTCTTTTGATCAATCGACTACCAACCAGATTGATCACATCGCGATCGACGTCAGACACTCCTCCACTATTCTTGGTGTTCCAACTTTCCGAGGGGCTAATATCGACTCGGCCCACTATCTTGTAGTAGCCAAGATGCGCTTACGGATATCACGAACGCAGCGGAGTAGAGAAAGAATACAAAGTTATGACGTCGGTAAGCTACTATCGTCAGAAACCGCTCGTGCTTTTACCGATCGCGTCTCCCTTAAGCTCTCCAATACACCTCAATTCTCTACGCTATCAATTGAACAGCAGTGGAGCCTTTGGAAACAAGCTCTGAAAAGCTCTGCATCCGAAGTTTTGGGTTTCAAGGCTCCACCACGAAGAAACACCTGATTCGATGACGAGTGCAGGAGGATTCACACAATGAAGCAGGATGTATATAAAGCCTCGCTTCATAAAAGAACAAGAGCAGCTCGTGAGCTCTACGGGTTAAAAAGAAGGGAGGAGCACAAGCTTCTTAGAAGAAGGAACAAAGAGCACGAGAAGCGCGCGATTGAGGATTCGGAGAGGTGTTGCTGCAGGCGTGACGTTCGAAAGTTTTATCAACAGATAAAGCGAACATGCCAAGATTATAAAGCCAGAACGGAAGCCTGCAGGGATGAGAACGGACACCTAGTAGTAGAACCGCAGTCGATGCTGAGATTATGGAAAAACCACTTCTGCAGACTGTATAACGGCGAAGTCAATAAGCCGCTGTCAGGCAGAATGATCCACTTTTAGTCGACGAAGACCGCAGAGAATTCTGTCCCCCTGACCTCGACGAAGTTAACATTTGCATATCGAAGCTCAAGTCGAATAAAGCTGCTGGCGCAGACGGGCTGTCTGCTGAGCTCTTCAAGGCAGCTGGGGATGACCTGGTTAGGAGCATGCACCAGCTCATCATTAAGATATGGTCAGAGGAAAGCATGCTCGAGGAATGGAGCCTCAGCATCGTATGCCCGATCCACAAGAAAGGAGACCCCTCTGATTGCGCCAACAATAGAGGAATAAGTCTCCTTAACATCGCCTACAAAATCTTCTCTGCCGTTTTGTGTAAATAAGCTGATAGGTCATTATCAGTGCGGATTCAGGCCAGGGAAGTCCACCATTGACCAATTCTTCACACTACGGCAGATCTTGGAAAAAACCAATGAATTTCAAGTCGACACTCACCACCTACATATTTGTCGACTTCAAAGCCGCATACGACAGCATAATTAGAGACGAGTTATACGACGATATGTCTACCTTTGACATACCTGCTAAACTCGTCAGACTATGCAGGATGACTTTGGAGAATGCTCGCTGCTCCGTCCGAATCGGTGAACACCTTACCGAAAGTTTTGATGTCAAAAAAGGAATTAGGCAGGGCGATGCGCTGTCGTGTGATTTCTTCAATATCGTATTAGAAATGATTGTGCAGAAATCACTGTCCAATACAAGGAGCACAATCTATTTCGAATCCTCGCAACCCCTTGCATACGCCGACGATATTGACTTAATAGGTAGATCACAGCGAGTATTAAGATGGAGGCGGCGAAAGTTGGTCTGGCGGTAAACGAGGGCAAAACTAAATATATGCTGTCATCAAAAAAGGACGGTCACCACCGACGTCTTGGTCAGAACGTTTGTATCGGCAGATATAAGTTCGAGGTAGCTAAGGACTACGTCTAACTTGGCTCCGCAGTGACATGGAACAACGACATCAGTTCCGAAAACAAACGCAGAATCACCCTTGCCAATCGCTGTTTCTTTGGGCTCAGGAGGCAACTGAGTAATAGAGCCCTCTCCCGAACGACAAAGTTGACTCTATATAAGACCCTTATCATCCCGGTCCTTTTGTATGGCGCAGAAGCATGGACACTATCAAAAGCGGATGAGGAGGCCGTTGGTCGGTTCGAGAGAAAGATTTTGCGCGTGATTTTCGGGCCTATAAACGCAGACGGGGGTTGTAGAAAAAGATTCAACCGCGAACTTTATGGGCTGTACAGCGACATGAGTCTAGTCAGGCGTCTACGGATTCAACGCCTAAAATGGCTGGGCCATGTAGAGCGAATGGACACCACAGCTCCAGCCCAGGAGGGACGAAGAAGCAGAGGACGGCCGCACTTATGATGGCGCACACAGGTGGAAGGGGACCTCAGCCAACTGGGTGTGCGGCAATGGAAAAAGGCTAGCAAAAGATCGTACTAGTTGGAGGTGCGTGTTGGTTGAGGCCCAGGTTCACCCCGAACTGTAGCGCCCATTACGAAGAAGAAGAAGATACTAAAAGAAAAACCAAGAAAAGGGAAATACTATAGTGAAAAGAAAACAAGACTTTTTTAATTTTTTTATTTTATTTCAATCATTTGTAATACTCATTTATTTGTTTTTAGATGATCCCTACAATTGTTTTATGTCAATTTCACAATATTTATTTATTCATTTCTTAAATACAGTTTAAATTTCATTCAGAAATTTATAACTGCTGACCATTTTTGTTCCTTAGAAATTAACTTAAAACGCTGAACACTAAGCAAACGAAAATGCATACCTAATTATATATTTCCTTATTTTCTTTGTTTTACCTTTTTCACATAATACACATATTCGTTTTATAAGTTTGTTTGTATATGACTACTATTAAAATTAGATAAGAATATTTCATTTAATGTTTTTTTATCTCCCGTTCCGTGTTATTTTTAATAGCGATATCAGTACAAATAAGTTGTTCTTTTACGATTTTTATCTCTTAAGTGTATAATGGATTACCTACAATTGATCTACATATATAATTGGTATTTGCACATTATATCTTGAAAACACAAATATCTTGTTATTCCATTTATATCTGCTTTTTATATGTAATGTTTTAAACTTATTTAATTAATTGTAAAAATGGATAAAAAATCATTTTTTAATGTAAATAAGACAAAAGCGGAAAATCAGTATTCACTTAAAAATAACCCCCTTTTGGCTATTCTTTAATTTCGGTTTTATATTTGTATGTGTAGTCTTGTTACAATGTGAATTTCGTAGTAAAGGAATTTTAAGAGCATGTTGTGTTGTTTTTTTTTTTTAGGGCAACATTATCACATTGAATTCATGTTTTTTGTTTTTTATTTTAATTCTTTTAATGAAGATAAAAATTGTGCATCAACTCTATATGATGCTAAAGAACTATTATTTGATTTAGTGTTTTTCCCTTTGTTGTGTATTTTGGTTTTTGTAAATTGAAAGCATAAGCAATTGAATCTTCGAGATTCTTTGTGTAGAAATAATTAAAACGTAACGTTTCTATTTATCTATTGATTTTAATGGAACCCATGCAACCATTTTAATATTTAAAAATATAGATATACTTATAATTTCTCTCTTAGTACAATATCTTTTAATATATAACAAATCTTGTAACTGGAAACAAGTAAAAAACAAAGAAATTTATTTGTGTTTTTTTATCGTTAATTTTATTTTCTTTTAGTCATATACATATGTAACTAGTAGAGGCCATTAATTGATATGTATTGATATTATTATACATACAAACCTTACTTTAGTACATTTAAATTAACTTTTTGTTTTTACTTCGTTTTCTAAGCTTTGTCTTGTATTAATTCCTCAAACAGCTGTGTTTGTGTTTGAATAATTGAATTGTTCGTTTTGTTTTTATTATCAGATGTCGTAGCTGATAGACGTGTTTAAATGTAAGATACAATAATTTAAAGCCTATGTACATAGTACCTTTTTTTTTTTTTTTTATTTGTTTGATCTAAAATGTGTTTATCTCTTATGGATAGTTTAAAAAACAAGTGTATGACTTAATTTTATTTTGCCAAGGAAATAGTGGAGTTTTGCGGGAATGAGTGACGGAAGTATTCAGTAACATATGTATATACCCGCGTTACTCCGGATCGACGATGGATTGAATGACTTTAATAAACCAATGATTTTAGTTTATTATTATCTTATAAATACGGAGATGGACAAAAGTTTACACACACAGCCCTTTGTTGAATAAAACAAGTATCAAAACAAAATATTGGTTGCATTCTTTTGGAAAAGGAATTACTCAACCTTAAGCTCTTAAATATCAAAATAATAAAATTAATAAAATAACACCCTATTCTGGAAAACAACAAAATATCTAAGGCCCGGTGCACACATGCGATTTTTTGACGCACGGTGACGTTACGGTGCCGCTGCGGTGACGCAATTGCTCAGTGCACACATGCGGAATTTTCCCGCAGGTCTCAATCTGCAGGTTGCGTTCGGCTTGCAGCAATGAAGGTTTACAAAAAGAAACGAGTAATTTTCGCATACCTAGCGCATACAAACTATGTTTTTAAAAAGAAACGACGTTACGATGTTGGGTACATCCTTTTGTTGACCATCGGCTAACGAAAGGATGATTTTAAAGGGAGAAAATTTTGAAAATTATTTTGACTATTTTCGAATGAGTGTAAAATCTGTTGAGGAGTTGGCAGTTATAGTTTCACCAAAAATCAAGTACCAGGATACACATATGAGATTGTCCATACCTTTCTCCTTTTTGTAAACGGGACTAAGATTGTCTTAATTGGGTTAATCGATAAATCATTCCTGCCACACTAGCCAGAGATAAACTGAAGCGCGAGCTGCATGCGCTTACAGGCAACAGTTTCGCACTTGCCCGTAGCATTGACTACTAGGTCATCGGCATATCCGATGACCTCGTAGCCACGATGGCTATCGACCAGAGAACGGGTGAAAGGACCTCTCCTTGTGGACGCCCCTTAGCCGCCTATACTGACAATAAGACCTCTCCGCATGGGGTTGATATAATACGGGTATTTAGCATCGCCCCAATCCAATGATTAGTGGGATGGTCTACACCCTTGCAGAATAGTGCAGTGGTGATCGAATCATAGCCAGTATTATCAAAGGCCCCCTCAATATCGAGGAAGGTGCAAATTGCGATCTCCTTGTGTGTGAAACTATTTTCAACGCGCGTCACCAGGTGGTGTAGCGCATTCTCAGTAGATCGTTCTTTGTGAATGCAAACTGATTGGGATGCAGGGGTATCTGATTCTCCAAGATACCATTGTCAAACTGATAGGGCGATAGGATTTAGGTGTTTCACTTGGCTGTCCAATCTTGGGGCTGAAGACGAGATTGACCTCCCTCCAGATTTGGGAAGATATTCCAGGTTGAAACAAGACCTAAAAAGAACTATCAGTGGTGACAAAATATTTTTTTATCTCCTCGATAAATAATTCTGAACCAAATCCTTCCATATTTGACTTTTTTATTAAGTCGGAATTAACACGCGGTAAAATGACGCATATGTGCACTGCACAATACAAAACAATGTACTGGAAGACGCAACTGCGTTTTCGGCGACGCTGCTTTGGGGCAGTATAGCTTTATCAAGTGTTGGCGAGCTTGTCTTCATTGAGCCAAATAGGGATCACAAACTTTATTTAATATTCTGAAGGAAAATTCGAAAAAGACTGCCCGAAATTTGGGTTTGAATGATCAATTTCATTTCCAGCAGAACAACGATCCGAAACATAAGGCTCATAATGGTAAAATGTGGGTTGCTTATAATGCGGCTCATATTTTACCGACGCCTCCATAGTCACCGGACCTCAATCTAATTGAGCTTGTGTGGAAAGAATTGGAATGACGCTCGCGGAAACATACATTTTCAAACAAGACACATTTAAAGGAAGCGCTCCAATTAGATTGGCAAAAATGCAGAATATGCAAAAAAACTGGTGCAGTCGATGCCTGGGAGATTAAAAGGGGTCGTCAACCAGAAAGGACTTTCTACGAAATATTAATTTTTAAAAATTAATTGTAATTAACACATGTAACACGACAACAATTAATGTCTCATCCTATGTCAAAATTATATATTATTATTTATATTATAACGAAAAATGTTTAACTTTATTTATGTAAAAAGCTACATGGCAACCCTAAACCTACGAGTTACAGGGTAACGGTCCGCACCCATGGCACAAAATGGTATAAAAGCCGAGCCGAAATCAGTGCAGAGACACACAGGTTTGGTACTTCACTTAAACCGGTCGGGTTATTTCCACCGAGAGAAAAGTGCCACACTTGCGTGTTAACCAAGCTGAGTTTGGTTAGACTATTCGGCGGTCGGGTGCTCCACTGCCTTTCGTCCATCCACACTCATGCAGAATTACCATTCTCTCTTTCAAATCCGCGCATATTTTCTGGGGTTGCCATCACCTTTTTTTCCTTTTGAATTTTCTCTTTTTATTTTTTTTCGATTTTTATTTTTTTTTTTTTTTTCATTTTATTTTCTTATATTTTTGAATTCTCTTTAATTTTGTTTTTTCTTTATTTAATAATTTTTTTTTTCTTTTCTTGTTAATTTTCCTTTTACCTTTATTAAAATAAAGAGTAAACAAGGCAACCACGTTTTTTTTTTATTTTTCTGTTTTTACTTTTCTCTCTTTTGTTACATTTGCCTAGCTGCCTGTTCAGCGTTTGCTGCGGTCCTCGGACAGCACGTAACGCGGCGGAGAGCTCGGCAAAGCGGCGTACGTGAACTTATGTTCGCTGGATGTTTTGGGGTTAGGGCTGGGAAACTCACTTCTCTGAGAAGAAGATCTCATTTTACAATTGGCACCCCACGTGTGGTGTCCACGACAGTGTCACGTCAACGTGCCACATATTACACACATTATTATAAACTGTGTGAAAACTTTTGTCCGGGCAAAAAAGTGTAATTTTATATATTTTGTTGTTTTCCAGAATGTATGATGGCGTTACAGTCCATGAAGGACCTGAGCCGAGCTTCTTTCAATCACCCATGTTGTGGGTGATTTAATTTTCCCATAGGTGAAAGGGACCTACAGTTTATTGCCGGTTTCAAACGGCGAATTTCGAAAAGCTTTTCATTACAATTTTACTACAGGGGGTTTTGTCAGAACCCCGCTCAGGAGAAACACCGTGAAAACACGATCGATGACATGGCCAACACACTACCCACTGCGCCACGGTGCTCTCTTTTCCAGAATAGGGTGTTATTTTATTAAAGTTAACACCGTCGACCGAAGCCAAAGGCAAAGATCACAACAGCATAGCGAATGGGATTCGCTGTGTTATCATTTTGCGCGGTTCCCACATGAAATACATGGACGCAAGCACACCGAGATCATGTTCCCCTTGGCTGATGAGATCGGATGCACGCGTTGCGACCAGCCTGGGAACTTGCACCGAGCGGATGCATGTGTTCCCACGAAAAAGTCTATAGTAGGGGAGCCCAAGCGGAGATTTTGCGCGTTACTCGAGCGCGTCAGAAAACCATATGGGGAAGAAGCTTGCACCCTGTAATGTACCCCTACCAAATATGAACCGTTGATATAGGGGGGTTCGTTGAGGGCAGCCCGTCAGATTAGTAAAAAAAAAAATCGATCATCGGAAAAACTCGAGCGCGTCAATAATCTGACGATTTGAGCGTGGCATAAGGAAATGGGGGGAGTCGCAAAGTTGTAAAAAATACAGGTCATCTCGAAATACTCGAGCGCGATTACATTTTTTTTTTTTTTTTTTGAAGGGAATTCTATCAGGATTACGAAAATAACATAATCTGACGGTTTTCATGGGGCGATATAGCTAACATCAATAAGGCATGACCGTACAGATGCTGATATCCATGTATTCCCCACTCCACGCCTCTCGTTCCTTCTCACTCTTTCCCAGTGTCTCACATTCAAAGTTTTTTAAATTTTCAGATTAACAATACTCCTTTACATAATTGTCAGATTATCATTTAGGGTGACTCTGACATCGAGTTGAACCCACAGTAGAAAAATCTGACGCGCTTGAGTGTTTCAAGATAGCGATTTTTTTTTAACATTTTCAAAAATCAGTCATGAGTGTAGCCCACATCCAAATTGTCAGTTATTTGAATCGTACACTGTTTTGAGTTCACTGAACGTCCCCTTTCAATATCTGACACGCTCGAATAACTTTTTTTTTTGTTTTGCCTTTTTACCGCTCTTCTCAGCCAGCCACCTTTATCTAATTGTCAGATTAGTATCTATCGGTTATCAGAAAGACGAAGCGAGTATAACCTATTAATATCTGACGCGCTCGAGTATTTCCATGTGACTGTTTTTTTTACATTTTTAAAAATGTTTACACGCTCTTTTCCCTACTAAAATGGGAAACTTAATATAAAATTTTCCGTTTGAGAACCTAATCTTCACAATCCAATAGGTTCCCATGACGCTGTAGTAAACGCAAATTTAGCATCCCGGGCTCCCCTACTACTACGTTTCGACGTGAGCGATGGATTTACCTGCGAATAGCAGGTTAGTGGATAAGTTAGTCTTAAGAGGGACTTGGTACAATAAAGATTTGCATTGATTCATTATCGTGACGTTTTTCTTTTCGGTATCAAAAGGGGTAAGTCGAACAGTTGGGGGGAAGCTCTGCTTCACCGTTCGCGATTTTTTTTAGGATCCCCTTTAGGGAATCCTTTAACTTTAATTTTATTATTATGATATTTAATAACTTAAGGTTGAGTGATTATTTTCCCAAAAGAATGCAACCTATATTTTCTGTAGCTTTTGTTTAATTACTTGTTTCATTCAACAAAGGGCTGTGTGTGAAAACTTTGGTGCATCACGGTATATTGAAGCAGATGACTTACATATTTTCACATGAGAAATTCTGTTTTATTGTGGTGAGTTAAATCTTACGAATGAATACAATTTAAATTTAATAATAACGTATCGAAAAGAGAGAATAAAACTCACACATTTCGACAACCTAATTAAAGCTGTAAGTCCATAGAAATAACTTTTTAGCCAGAGGAAAATGAATTGTTGCTATGTGTGTGCAAAATTGGCATGTACTGTAATGGACAAATAAAAGTTACCACCACACTATTTCACAAAAAAACTAAAATTGCTCAGTTTCGTTTCTGCTTCAGAGTAGCTAAAATGGGTAAACAGCTTACCAGGGAGTTAAAGACGGCTGTAAAGTTTTTACGTAAGGAAGGTTTGTCAGCAAGGGCTATTGGTTAAAAAATTGGATACAGCCATGTGACAGTAATAAAATTGTTAAAAAAAAATTAAGTTGCTTGGTACTACAAAACGAGGATCAAATTTTAAAAAGGATTTCATATGGTAATCGCAAAAAGACAGGAAGACAAGTAAATGTCTTTTTGGAACCAACATCTAAAAAAATTAGCAACACAACAGTTAGCAGAGGGCTAAATTCCTTCGGATTATTAGCCAGAAGACCAAGAAAAAACTATCTTTGACTCCAAGAATGAGAATTGCAAGGTTGAACTTTGCCAAAGCTCATCAGAATTGGACTCAAACTGAATGGAAGGCTGTAATCTTCATCGACGAAATCAAATGCAACCTTAATTCATCAGATGGTATCCAGTACATCCGACGGAGAACCGAAGAAGATTTAAACAAGAAAATGTGTTTTAACCAGAAACAAATTTCCCTTTAGTTCTGCACCGGTTCAATGAATGGAGACAGTTACATTGGGATCATAAGGGACCATTTAATGCCTTCAATAGAAACCCTGTTTCCGGTGATTATTGACCCCGTCTTTCAGGATGACTCTACTCCATGCCATCGGGAAAAAAAAGTAAGTTGCATTTGGTATGATTTAGGCCATAATTTGGAGTAATGTGTTTGATAGGTAAAGGAGTTTGTCTCAAGTATTGGGTTAAAAACATTGGACTGGCCTGGCAACAGCCCCGATTTAAATCCCATTGAGAATTGTTGGGCTCTTTTAAAGGCCAAAATTGCTGCGAGAAATTCAATGAATAAAGATGAATTTAAAACGGCAATCCAGGAAGCTTGGAAAAATGGCATCACAGTAGTATACTGCCAAAATTTAGTAACTTCTATGCCTCACAGAGTTCAAGCCGTTATCAAGGTCCGCGGTGGTCATACGAAGTATTGAACTTCTTTATTATACTCCAATTAAAGAAGTAATGAAATGGGGTGAAACGTAAAATAGTCCAACAAATTCAATTATTATTATTTTTATTTCATCTTTATTACATCTGCTTAAAATGGAAATCTGTTAAGCTCAGTTTTCATCTCATAACTGTTTTAAGAACAAAAAATAAACGAAAAGACTTTCCCAACTTGAACATTTTAGTCTTAGATTACTTGTTGACAATGTCTGAAAATGTTTACTACCAGTACCACTTTCTAAATTTAATAACTATTGGAATCCAGAGAGTTTCAGCAAAGTTTAGTTGAGATTTTCTGGTGGTAACTTTTATTTGTCCACTACAGTATGTATCTCTTAATATCAGATTAACACTAACGGAACTAACGGGTTTTTTGTTTTTTAATACATATATGATATACATATATGCACACACTTAATTCAAACTATTTACTTAAAACTAAAACGCTGTATAGGAAGCTGTTCATGTCAAAAAAAACCCAACGGAAAATGATTGGATTATATTTTAACTTGTTCTCTTGGTATGTATCTGGTTGACATTACAGTGATCTGTAAATATACATTTAATACGTAATATTAGTTTATTGTTACAAAACATGTAGAATAATATAATTTTATAACTTATTTTGCTGTTGCAACATTTTCTCAACTTCACATAAATTTCGAAAGCATGTATGTGTGTAGGTACCACAATCACGTATATATACCGATGTAGACATGTATTTAATTATTGTTTATACACATACATATATGCAGTGTGTGTGAGTGCATGTTCCAATTTTTCTAAACATAGTTATTACTCAATTGATATTTTATTTAACCTAGTATTACAAATTGTCCCTAAAATCATTTTTCGCAAATAATTTAACTACCTGCATGCTCTTGAGTTCGATTGCTGTGAAACATCTATATGTAGTATAATTTTCTTAAATATTTAGTTTAATAAATATATTAATTTTCTGGTTTTGTATATATCTCGTTTTGTAAAGCACTTTCACATAAAACAATTTAAAAAAGAAAAATATCTACGTTGCCCATACGTCCTTGTTTCAGTTGATAAATCATAATTTTAGTTAATATACCTTTACTAACTTTAAGATAATTGGAAAAGAACTGAGAAGAACGAAATAAAATATATATTTTCTTTTTCCTTCAGGTGTATCTAATCCTAACACATTTTTTTTTTTTTTTTTTTGAATATGTTCTTATAAGCGTTCTGTTTTAATTTTACAATAAAGACTTATATTTCTATTTCTGTTTTTTTCTTCCAGCTTACATTATTGTATTATTGGTTTTATTATAGAAACATTGTTTCATATTTTTTTGTTGAAATAAAGATAATTTGTTTTGTATAATAGTTAGGGAGTATATACCCAGCATTTATTTGAATACAAAAATTTTTCGTCTCACTTACATATATAGATATGTTCTTTTATTTTGCTCTTTTAGATAATTGTACCCTAAAACCGGTACACATTATTTATTAGGGATTTATTTATGTTTCATTCGTTATTGTTTTTTCTGTTAGTATTATTTTTTTTAATATATACGATACAATACTTTAAAATGGTTGCTTCCTTACTTTTAATTTTAGAGAAAAAAAAACATATATTGCAAGACATTGTAAAAAGGCAAGTTTATTTAATTAAAAATACTGAGAAGCAAAAAAGTAGTATTTTTGCTCATAAAGCTATAATTGAAATTGAGTGTAAAGAAGAGTAAAGAAGGAAACCAACGGCTGTCATAAGATTTGGTCCATGAAACGAGTAGGAATTAAAATTTCAACAAGTAAAAAAAATAAATAAAACCTAAAAATTGAATTTTCACTTTTTCATTCCGTTTAAGATATAGGTTTCTTAATAGTTTCTTTTCTTTGTATAAAAATATAAATTGATATATGTATGTATATATTTATATATATATGAATAAACACTTGGATATATATGTTTAATGCATCAAGCAATAGATTGCTTTCTTATATGTATATAGTTCAATTATGAATGATTAATATAAACGTCTTTACTTATATCGCAATCATATATATATATATATATGTATTCGCTTATTAAAATTTATAACTTTCAAGTGTGAAAGTTATGTGTATATATGATACATACATCTCTTATACATTTTTTTTCAATAAAAAATATAAAAGGAAAGGCCGTTTTTATTAATTGCATGAGTGCGCTTACATAATTTTAAATCTTATTCTTACAAGTGGATCCTTGTTCTTTTCCAACTCTTAAGATGCGATGTCATTTTCTCACCAATTACATATATTTATTTTTATTTTATTAAAAGCTGTTCTGGGAACTACATTTTAACTTACATATAGTACTATATGGGTTTCTTGTCTATTTGTAGTAAATTACTTAATAATTCCTTTCAAAGCGAACATCGCTCATATTAATTGTATGTGTGAATAACTAAGTATTTCACTATGTATAAGATTCTAAGTGTCATAGCTATATATCTTGAATGGTGACCATATATAATAACTGATATGCATTTATATATATACATACATATATGGTACATATATGTAAATTATTTTCTTCTCATTAAATGAGTTTTTCCTCCGCTTAAATTATAGGTTAATTGTTTCTTAATGTTTTTTTTATAGTGAGAACAGATACATAGCTAGGTTGACATCCACATATTGACAATGTATTCTGGTTTTTTGGTTTTTTAATAAAGGTATATGTATATAATATTAATATGATATATTGATATGTTATTTTTAATTACCATTTATTTATTCTCAGGGGTATATCTATAGCTATCGCTTTTTTTTTTGTTTTTTTATTAATTTGCTACTTATTAGACACAAATTTTAATAATTATTTTCATTTTACCATAAGAATAGGTTACTGTTGTGAATGTGTATATGCAATTTCGTATAAACGGGTGACTTTTATTCATAAATTCCAATTTTTTGTTTTTTCGTCTTTTTTCCATATAATTCAATACGTGCTACATATGTGAGGGATGCATACCAAGTACTATGCTTTTTGGGTCCTTACCTATCCCGTAGAAAACACAAATTTATAAAAAGAGGGACAACTAATTAGCCAACGAATAAAAGTCAGAGAGTTGGTATTGAAAAAAGGGATTTTTATTTTTTGTGTTCAATCATAATACCAATACTGGACTATCGAATTTGTCTTAAGAAAGGCAGGGCTCATATGAGAGGCTTTTTGATTTTAGAACTGCTATAGGCAAAAATACTGCATACCTTTACGCAGATTTTGCCTATCTGAAAACAATCTAGTTGCAGATTTTTGTAAAAAATTAAAAAAACAAGGCATACTGTTGTTATTGTACGTGCTTGGTTATGCGTTAATCTGGCCCAAAAAAAAAGAGAAAACAATATGGCGAATTATTATGCTTAAAGTGCATAGTAATTAAATTATATTAAATGGCCAATTTATTTGCATTTTTTTTAGGAACAAGATAATTTCAATCCAGCATAAAAACAAAAACGAAAACGGCTAGACACACCAACCATGGCTTCATGAAAACACTGCCTCGTACTCTTTCCTTTTTTTTTAAATCTTTTTTTTTGGCAAAATGTTTACTGTAAGACTATCACAATATATTACAAAATTTGTTTCTTCCAGATAAAAGAAGTTCATTCCAATGTTGAATGGATTACAAATATTTCTAGGTAAAATCTTTATACAAAATGGATTAAAAGGCAATATGTATGTAGGAGAATATAGGATACCATCGAGTAGAGAACGAATATGTTTTTTGTTGTAATTCTTGTAAGTGATTGGTTCCAGCCAATTGACGTTTGTCTTTTAATCCAAACTGTACACAAAAGTTGAGGGGGGCGAAAACGCACACAAACCTTAAAAACGTATCTTCAAAATACGTTCAAATTCAGGAATATCCCTTTTTAATTTATTTATTATAAATCCAAATTGATCCAATCCAATATTAAGACTTTTCCTTCCTAAGGATTTGCATATAAAAGGTTATGCATATACTCTTAAGAGTGTATATCATGTTTTTGTTTAAAATTTGATTGCATTTATTTACTGGGTTACAAAAAAACTTCTTATTTTTTTTTCTGATTGAGTTAAAACTCTATGGATTTTTCAAAAAACAATTTTCCCGTTCTTATCTAATTTATAAGCTTTCAAATTTATATTGATTCAGTTTTCTGTTAGCGTTTTCCTTTTCATTTGGTTTGCTTTGTTTTAGGGAGTGCTCTTGGAAATGAAACTAATTTAGATATTTATTTTCAGTTTTTAGTCATCAGAAATTAAATCAAAAAGCAGTCACACAAACCGTAAACAAATAATCATTGTTTATCAAATGATTGGTACGTTTTTAAACTTTCCTGGAGGCATAGACAAGTAAACGTATCGCACGTCATTTAATATACCTAGATTTTATATATTGCAGAAAGGCGTAAAACATAAATATAAAAATGAACTGAAATACAAAAGATGAAATAAAAACAAATCTATTTCCAATAAGGGCAATTTTTAGGTTTTCTTATTGTAATTAAAGTCGGTGTAATTACCTCTGAAAGGAATGAATATAAATATCTGTTAAATACAATTTTCTTTTATTTGTAAAATTACAATTTTAAATTCTTCACTTAATTATTCTATGATATGTTTTAATTAAATTTCATATTTCATTTTCTCGGCTTAAAATCTAACGATAATTTGCTTTTAGTGTTTGGGATGTGATTTGCTTGCATTCTTTACTGCTATTTCACAACGCTTACATAAAAAACAGCATTTCACAACGTCTTTTTTAGCATTTGGATAGTATTTGTTTGTTTTCGTTATTATTATTATTTTTTTATGTTTTTTGTTTTCTTAATAGCATTTGAATTTGTTTTTGTGTATTTGTGATATAGAGGCTTTATTTGTTATAGAGGGATTTTATTGTTTTTGTTTTTCTAATAATTCATAACTCTTCGTTCTAATTATAAAAACTAATAATACTTGTTAATATAAGCGTATTTAGAATGATCCCAAGGTTTGGTAGAATTTTTCCTGACGACGATGATATCCTGTTGAAATTCTCATTCACGTTACAAGGACCCGCTGAAATACAAAGAAAGACATGGTTATATGCAAACACAAGCGACTAATGATTGATTTTTTAAGGAAATGATAGGCGTGATGATCATTTATTGCGCATTTTTGATAGATTGTATATGGTAGAGGGGATCTGTTGTATGTGTGTAAAGCACTTGTTTTAATTCTAGAAAAAGGTAATGCTTTAAAAAAGCCTTCAAGTTTATCAGGGCAAGCAAAAAACAATGTGGTCATGGAATGTAATGTAAACTGCGAAGTTATTCATGGACAAGTAGACTACAGCCTGTAGCAAAAATTGTACCTAATTGTGAAGTCAACTCTTGTAAATGACCAATCACAATTAGTTGATGATAAAATATTGAAAGTCTTAAATGTTCTCTCAACAAAACTATAGGTTGAGTTCACCTAAAGAAAATATATAATATGAAACTGAACTGTAGAGTACAATGGACCAGTATTTGCGTCTGAGTGCTCCAACAGATAGCAGAACTGAACTGTAGTCTACTGCTCTCGCCCTTAAAAAAAAACAAAAAAAGCGGAGCAGCTATATATATATATATGTGTGTATATATATGTATCTAGTATCTATCTGACTTTTTCTACTCAGTTCGAAATAATGCAATAGTGTACAAGCAAATGAAAGATCAAGTGGCATGCAAAGTGTGCGTGGCATTCATTTACTCACCTTTTCATTTTTATCTTAATTTATTTCGAAACACTTAAAAAGCAAATTTTCAAAAAAAAAGGAAATAAAACCGAAAAACTCAAATAAAATTCGTCACGACCTATCACATCTTTTTTTTTTTGGCTGTCTTCACAATAATTTAACATTTATTTGGGTAGTGTATTATCACTCTAACCGGGCTCCAATGTGCCATTAGATACTTATGTTAATTCGTTTCTATTGAACTATTTAATTAATATTTATTGTTCGTGATTTTTCTGTTTTGCTTTTCATATTCAAGTGCATCACACTAAAGCAGAAATAAACAATACACAGGTACAGGTACAGATTACATGACAATTTGCAACTTAAAATTATTTATATACGTACATATCACCTGGGCATTATACAAACTGCAGACACGAACCGGACAAATTCATTACGGAGACTTTCAGATATGTAAACTTAGAATTTAATAATAACTCGCCGATGTACATTCTTAAATCAAGTGGTTATAAATAGTCGGAAATACAACCTCAGGTCCATCACATCACTGCAAGTGGGCCCGAATGTGTTTGCTCAAAATAGAGCAATATGTTAAAAAAGCAATGGCCAGCATGTAACCAAAAATATTTTGGTTGATGGACATTAATAAATTTGGAAGAAAATATTAAAGTCGGCTGAACATGAATTTTCAATTCATATTGAAAGAATGGGCCTCGACAGGAACCACAATATAATAGTCTTACACATTGATTTCAAAAAAGCTTTTGATACGCCGTGCCATAAAAACATTTTACAAACACTAGACAAAATTGGTGTACGAGGACCTATATTAAGGTGGTTAGAAGACTATCTGAAAGCCAGAAATTTATAAAGTAGAAATAATGGATAAATATCACGAGGAAGAGGATTCAAGGTATGGAGTTCCGCAAGGCTCGAAATTAAGCCCTTTTATTTTTAGAATATAGGGGAGAAGGGAGCGAGCAAATAGAGCAAAGAAGTTGATCGCGTTTAACTTGGCAAACGCCAGCTTCGATCTCTGTCCCTGCTCAATCCAAGTTGACACACAGCCTCCGCGTGGCCTCCCCTGGATAGCTATACTGGCACCCGCCAGGCAGTGAACCAATGTGTGCAGCGACCCAACCCCTTGTTCCTGGGGAAAGAGGAACCTGGCCCTTCAGGTTAGGGGTTGCGCTTAGGGTTAACATCCCTATCGCGTAAAACAAAAACTTGTTCAGAAACAACCAATAGCCTCGGATACGGACGGATTACATGTTGACGACCCCCGCAAACTTCAAAAAGGAAAGGAATTGCGGATCTGCACCTGGAACGTTAGGTCCCTCAACAGACTAGGTGCAGCCGAACAACTGTTCAACTCTTTGGACTGCCATAAGGCAGACATTACCGCGCTCCAAGAAGCGCGATGGGATGGGCCAGGCAAAAAGCGGATGAAAAACTGTGATATATACCACAGAAACTGCTACAGACAAAATAAACAACGCTTATTCGGATGCGGATTTGTTGTTCGAGGCAGACTCAGGAAAAAAGTCTTAATCTGCCAATATGTAAGCGAACGCCTCATAACTATCCGCATCAAGACCAATCTCGGCAATATAAGTTTATTATGTGTCCACGCCCCCACAGAGGAGAAAGATGACCGACATAAAGACGACTTCTATGATCTCCTAGGT
Organism: Eumerus sabulonum; assembly: GCA_951905685.1. Taxonomy (NCBI): domain Eukaryota; kingdom Metazoa; phylum Arthropoda; class Insecta; order Diptera; family Syrphidae; genus Eumerus; species Eumerus sabulonum. The sequence continues at coordinate 139,336,229 of OX645060.1, read as the reverse complement.
AGAACGTATGCGCAATGTCCCAGCTATAACACCAAAATCGTTGTAGGAGATTTCAATGCGAAGCCGGGTAAAGAACTAAGGCTAGTGGACTTTATGGCGGGACATAATCTGGTAGTAGCAAGTACACGATTACCACACCTCAAAATCCATAGGGGACCTGGCGGTCTTTCGATCAATCGACAACCAACCAAATTGATTTTATTGCGATCGACGGCAAACACTCCTCCAGCATCCTAGATGTCCGAACCTTTCGAGGAGCCAACATTGACTCGGATCATTACCTTGTTGCAGCTAAGGTACGGATGCGTATTTCTCGGAATCAACGGAGTCGAGTAAGAACACCAAAGTAAGCTGCAACCGCAAGTAGCCGCCAGGACCTTCGCCGATCAAGTTTCCCGATGCTCTCTCAAGTCCCGATGCATGTAGAGAAACAGAATGCATACATGGTCACATTGCATCGACGGACGAGAGCTGCCCGCGAGCTCTATGAACAGAAAAAGAGGGAGGAGCATGCGCTTCTGAGAAGGAAAAAGACGGAGCACGAGAAGCGCGAGATCAAGGAGATGAAGAGATGTTACTGCAGGAACGACGTTCGAAAATTTTATCAGAAAGTAAAACGAACATGCCAAGGCTATAAAGCCAGAGCAGAAGCCTGCAGGGATGAGCACGGACAACTAGTAGTGGAGTCACAGTCGATGCTGAGATTGTGGAAATACCACTTCTGCAGTCTGTATAACGGCGATGATATTCAAACTACCGCCGTCAGGCAGAACGAACCATTCACAATGGACGAAAACGAAGGAGAATCCAGTCCACCCGACCTAGACGATGTTAAGATAGCGATATCGAAACTTAAGTCTTATAAAGCTGCTGGAGCAGACGGACTCCCCGCGGAACCGCTTAAAGCAGCTGGCCAGGAACATGCACCAACTCATCTGCATGATATGGACGGAAGAACGCATGCCCGATGAATGGAATCTAAGTATCGTTTGCCCGGTCCATAAGAAAGGAGACCCCTATGACTGCGCCAATTACAGAGGGATAAGCCTCTTGAACATCGCGTACAAGTTCCTCTCTGCCGTACTGTGTAAGTGCCTGAAACCGTTTGTGGACAGTGTGGTTTCAGGCCAGGAAAATCCACGATAGATCAAATATTTACGCTACGGCAGATCTTGGAGAAGACCCATGAATTCCAGGTCGACACGCACCATCTTTTTGCTGAGTTTAAAGCCACGTATGACAGTGTTTGTAGAGACGAGCTATACAGAACCATGTCATGTTTTAACATCCCTGCCAAACTCGTCAGACTGTGCAGGATGACTATGGAGAGCTCACGCTGCTCCATTAAGGTCGGAGGTGAACTAACCGACCCCTTTGGTGTTAAAAAAGGTTTTAGACAGGGTGACGCACTGTCATGTGGTTTGCTTAACATTATTCCTAGAAGATCGTGCGGGACTCTGCGGCCAATACAAGAGGTACGATCTACTTCAAGTCCACATAATTGCTTGCCTACGCAGATGACATTGACGTTATTGGACGGACAAAGCGAGACGTCAATGAGGCGTTCGCAAGCATTGAAGCAGAAGTGGTTCTAAGGGTAAATGGGGACAAGACCAAATATATGCTGTCATCCAAGAGAGACGCGCAACATCGACGTCTTGGTCAGAACGTCACCTTCGGCAGCTATATTTTTGAAGTAGTCAAGGACATCGTCTACCTTGGCTCGATAGTGACAAGCAGCAACGACACCAGCGGTGAGATAAACTGCAGAATAGCTCTTGCCAACCGCTGCTTCTTCGGGCTCAAGAGGTAAATGAGAAGAAGCCCTTTCTCGAAAAACTAAGGTATTCCTCGACAAAACCTTAATCATCCCGGTCCTCTTCTAAGGCGCTGAGGCTTGGACGTTATCAAAAGCGGATGAAGAGGCTCTTGGGCGTTTCGTAGAGTGGAGGAGGAGATTCAACCAAGAACTGTACGGGCTGTGCAGCGACATCGGCCTAGTTAGACGTCTTCGGGTCCAACGTCTAAGATGGCTAGGCCATGTAGAGCGAATGGACATCAACGCTCCGGCCCGAAGGGTCTTCGACTCCCCCCGAGGGACGACGCAGCAGAGGACGACCGCATTTAAGGTGGCGCGCACAGGTGGAAAGGGACCTCAACCAACTTGGCATGCGGTACTTGAAGCGGTTGGCTAAAGAACGGGTGTCGTCGAACCCGCACTTTGCAGCGAATGGTTATCCAATAATGGTGTTTTTGTCAAAGTTGACGACAAAATGTCTAGCTAAGACAAAAAGAGAATAATTTTCGCGCTTCTCGTACCAGCACGCGTAAGTTCCCATGTTTTGCTTCACGCTATTTTTTCTATTAGATTGATCTAAAGTCTGATGACTAATACAATTAGGATAGCAGCATTATAGTCAGTTAGTCACTGGTTTTTCGAGCTAACTGATTTTCTGTTATAAAAAAAGAACTTACATCAAGCCGGTAAGATACCGACATCAACAAATCTGATGATGAATGTCATAAATTAGGAGCGACACATTCACGACTTCGATTGACACAGAAAATAAAGAAAGGCCAACTGTGAGTGTAAAGAACACAAAGGCATACTTTTGAATAAGTTGAATATGGACTAGAGCTGCTGAGTCAATAACGATTTCAAAATTGCCATTTTTACCGATAAAGATGATCCATCTTCGGTCCCAGACAAACGAAGAAAGAATAAAGACTTCAAGGGATGGCATGTGGTGCAATAAATTGTCCGATGATGGCCTGCAACCAAACTAATAAGGCAATGAGTTCGGTGAACGTGAAAGAGTTCTGTTTATTCTATCAGGCCATTGATCCGAGCGAACGATTCTTTATGGTGACTCAAATAATGAAAAGCAATCCCTATATAGAGAGATGTGAGCTAGAAATATAAGTTTGCATACAGTATAAATGATTATACTTGACCACCAAAATGACCGGTTTATCATCTTAGACTAGCACCTGCCAATTTCAAGCTTTTCTGTGAACTCATTAATATTCAATCCAGTATATCTAACTCTATAAGATACTAAGTTTTAGTTTCTTTCTCTTTAAATTTTGGAACTAATTCGAACCTTCAAGCTAATACATATGTAAGTCTATAGACATACATATTCTTGTCGATATAGGGTAGCAATACTGGTTAGATTATCAGCAGTCCAGATCTCAGTGAAAGCAGCTCACTTATGGGTTTGGAAGTATTATACATATGTAGATATCAATCGGGTTATTTGGTAGACAGTTTGGCGCTGCTGAGTTAGTAAGTAAGCGAGTAAAACTAGTTCCTCATTCTGTCGAACGAAATATTTTTTTTTTTACTTGACATTCGGAAGATACTTTGGTAACTTGTATTTAGTTACTTTTCGTTGCGATTAAGTTGTCTCACGGTTCTTTCAAGACGATCTTGTTATGAGACTCATTAAGGGATTTCTTGTAAAACACTCTCAAAAGGCAACTATCGCAAATTTGACACAAATTTCTTTGATAAGATTCATTACCACTCATTTCATTTGGCCTTAAGATTGATTTAAAAAAAATAACGAATATGAGATGCTAGCCAGTCGGAGATTGGTAAACATGATACGGAATCAAACACAGTATGAATTTGAGAAGACCTTTCTGTCACAAAAATCAGTAGTAAATCCTATCAAAAGCGGTTGTACCACAGCTCTATGTATGTATACATTTCTGTCATGAATAGTTCTTCATCAGTTTTATTGGAAACGTTGCTTTGGATATGAATGCTACATTCCCTCGTCCTATCGGCCGCGTATAGCCACCTTTACTTACTTACTTAAGTGGCGCTACAGTCCGTGGTGAACTTGGGCCTCAACCAACAAACGTCTCCCAGTTGGCACGGTCTTTGGCCAGCTGTTTCCTGCGCCGCACGACCAGTTGGTTAAGATTCCCTTCCACCTGCGTATGCCACCGTTGATGCGGCCGTCCTTTGCCGCGCCTTCCTTCCGGGGTGGATTCGAAGACTCTTCGGGTCGGAGCTGTATTTACCATTCGCTCTACATGGCCTAGCCACCTTAGACGCTGTATCCGTAGACGTCGTACCAGGCCGATGTCGCTGTACAACCCGTGCAGTTCTTTGCTATATCTTCTCCTCCATACACCGTTTGAACAAACGGGACCGTAGATAGTGCACAGAATTTTCCTCTCGAAACGACCAAGGGTATCTTCATCCGCTTTTGCTAAAGTCCAAGCCTGTGCGCCGTAAAGGAGGACTGGGATGATTAAGGTCCTATATAGTGTCACCTTGGTTTTCCGAGAGAAGGCTCTACTTCTCAATTGCCTCTTGAGCCCAAAGAAACAGCGGTTGGCAAGAGTGATTCTGCGTTTTATCTCAGCGCTGGTGTCTTTGTCACTGGTCATCAGTGAGGCAAGGTAGACGAATTCCTTGACCACTTCAAAGTTATATCCGCCCATGGTGACAATCTGGCCAATACGTCGGTGTTGTCCGTCTTTTTTTAAATGAAAGCAGATATTTGGTTTTACCCTCATTAGCATTGGGACCCATCTTAGCCGCTTCTGCCTCAATGCTTACAAAAGCCTCATTGACGCCTCGCTGTGTCCGTCCAATCACGTCAGTGTCGTCGGCGTACGCAAGCAATCGCGTAGACTTGAAATAAAATCTACCTCTTGTGTTAGCCAGTGACTCTTGCATGATCTTTTCAAGCACGATGTTGAAAAAGTTGCATGACAACGCGTCACCTTGCATAAATCCTTTCCTAACATCAAAGGTCACGGTTTGCTCATTACCGACCTTAATGGAGCAGCGAGAATTCTCCATTGTCATCCTGTACAGTCGGACGAGTTTGGCGGGGATGTTAAAACTAGACAAGGCTTTGTATAGCTCATCTCTATACACGCTGTCATATGCAGCCTTGAAATCGACGAAGAGGTGGTGAGTGTCGATTTGGTATTCTTCACCAAGATCTGCCGTAGCATAAATATTTGGTCTATTGTGGGTTTACCTGGCCTGAAACCACATTGATAAGAGCGGATCAGGTTATCCACAAACGATTTCAGGCTTTCACACAATACGGCAGAGAAGATCTTATATGCGATGTTAAGGAGACTTATTCCCCTATAGTTGACCTAGTTATAGGGGTCTCCTTTCTTATGGACCGGACAAACGATGCTGAGATTTCATTAGTCGGGCATGCTTTCCTCCGGCCATACATTGCAAATGAGATGGTGCATGCACCTTACCAGCTCGTCCCCAGCCACCTTAAGAAGCTCAGCAGACAGACCGTCTGCGCCCGTGGCTTTATTAGACTTAAGTCTTGATATCGCTATTTTGACTTCGTCTAGGTCGGGTGGACTGAATTCTTTTACATCGTCGTCTATTACGAATGACTCGTTCTGCCTGACAGCGGTATGTTGCCTATCATCGCCGTTATACAGTCTGCAGAAGTGGTCTTTCCAAATTTTCAGCATCGACTGCGACTCTATTACCTGTTCTCCATTTTCATCCCTGCAGGCCACCGCTCTGGCTTTGTAGCTATGGCATGTTCGTTTAGTCACGTTTAGCCAGCCCTAAAATATGAAGCAGTATATTTACGAGAAGGATGGCAAAGGACTAGCAAAGGCCTCGTAGGGGTAGCATCTGCCGACGGATGCTGGCCCGACTAAAAGCGAGTAAGAGCCTCCGGAGCCGAACACCTTGCAGCTCTGCTAGTCAAGTCCTACTTCCACCTCCTCGTGGTACCATCAGGAAATTTCCTTACAAGAGAAGTTACTGACGGAAGATGCCGAATGGCGAGTATCCTGCGCCACCAAACAGGATTAGTGTCGGTTGGGCTACGGTCTATAAGAAAACAAAAAACAAACAAGGACCTTCGGTTCTGTACGTGGAATGTTAGGTCCCTAAACAGACCACGTGCGGCCGAACAACTTGCGGACGCCCTAGACCGCTATAAAGCGGACATAACCGCCATGCAGGAAATGCGATGGAATGGGACAGGCAAAAAGCGGATGAAAAACTGCGACATCTACTACGGTGACTGCTATAGGGAGAGAGGAGAGAGACTATTTGGATGCTGATTTGTTGTTAGAGGTGGACTAAGGCACAAAGTCCTTAGCTACCAGTATGTGAGTGAACGCCTTATAACGATCCGCATCAAGGCAACATTTTGTAACATCAGCCTCATATGTGTCCATGCCCCCACGGAAGACAAGGATGACTCCATCAAATTTCTATGATCTCCTAGACAGAACATACTCCAAATGCCCCAGCTAAGATACCAAAATCGTACTAGGAGATTTTAACGCTAAGCTGAGTAAAGAAAGCATCTTTGAACGAGTCATCGGCAAACACAGCCTACATCACAGATAACGGACACAGGCTGATCGACTTCGCCACGGGGAGAATCTTCTCTTAGCTAGCACACACTTTCCGCACCTCGATATACACAAAGGCACCTGGTGGTCTTTTGATCAATCGACCACCAACCAAATTAATCACATCGCAATCGAGGTCAGACACTCCTCCACTATGCTTAATGTTCGTACTTTTCGAGGAGCGGACATCGATTCAGACCACTATCTTGTAGTAGCCAAGATACGTCAACGGATAACACGAATACCGCGGAGTAGAGTTAGAACACCAAGCTATGAAGTCGGAGAGCTACTATCGCCGGAGATCGCCAGTGCCTTTGCCATCCGCGTCTCCCTCAAGCTCTCCGATACACCTCAATCCTCCACTCAGTCAGTAGAGCAGCAATGCAATCAGTTCAAACAAGCCCTGAAGAGTACAGTTATATGATACCTAGATCGCGTATGAAGGAGACGTGGGGTACAGGCTCGGTAAGTAGATAATATGTTCTAGGAGCAGAGGGAAAGCGTTTCCGAGAGAAGGTAACGAACTGGCATTTACCGATGTTGAGTTCCAGGTTGTTGTTATCACACCAATTACCAAAGGATACAAGGTCGCTTTGGAGTGCTAGCGAGTCTGCAGGAGTTGATATTGTCTTGCTGATTTTCATGTCATCTACATATATTGACAAATGGGAACCTTTTAATATGAGGTCGACATCGTTAACAGCGAGGACAAATATTAAAGGGCCGAGATGACTATCTTGCGGAACACCGGAAGAGGCGATGATGGGGTCAGAAATACAGTTTCTAAAAAATACTCTATATTGGCGATTCTCAAGGTACGATCTAAGCCATGATATGATTTGGGGCGGGAAGCCTAAAGCCTCTAATTTAAAATAAATGAATGTATGGCTTAACTTCTCGAATGCTTTACTAAAGTCAGTAGTGATAACATCAACCTCGTTGCCTTGCTGCAGAGTTAGAAGTATTTTGGAGGCAAATTCGGTAAGGTTGGTTGTGGTAGACCTGCCTTTTAAGAAACCATGCTGCCGGGAGGAGAAGATGGATTTGCAGTGGAAAAACATTGAATCATACACGACGGACTCGAAGAGCTTAGGGATAGCGGACAATTAAGCAATCAATCTGTAGTTAGAAATATCCATCTTGGGACCTTTTTTGTGAGTGGGGAAGATGTAAGAATTTTTCCAAACGGTTGGAAAGGAAGCTTGACGAAGTGAAAGGCGAAAGAGAATGGAGAGAGGTTTGCAGAGGGAAGCGATACATTTCTTGAGGAGAATGGCTGGGAGACCATCGGGACCCAGAGAGAAGTCATCTTTAAGTTGGTTTATCTTGTGGTGAACCAAGTCCTCATTGATATCAATTACGGAGAGCGATGTCTGAGAGCAGTATTCGGTCGGGTTTATAACTGCAGTCGCTCAATGATAGGCTAAAGAATGAGGCAAAAAGGTTAGCGACGATTTTGGGGTCGTCGGAGGTAGTGTTGTTCCATTTGAGAGTAGAAGGGACCCCATCTGATTTTCTTTTGAGGTTGATGAATTGGTAGAAGCGTCTAGAATCGGTAATAAGGCACGTCTGCATTCTTTGAAGATATGAGTTGTAGAGGGTGTCACAGAGGATAGAGAAGCGTTGGGAGGCTCGTTGGTACTTCGCATAATCAGAGGGGGAATTCCACGTTAAAAACTTCTTCCAAAGTTTATTTCTCGTATTACGGAGAGTACGCAGTTCCTTGTTATACCAGGGAGGTGTTGAGAAACAATTTGTTCGAGGGACGTAAGGAACAAATTGGATTATGCAGTTAAAGAGAGCGGTTTAGAAAAAGTCCAATGCGATGGCAATAGGTGTGTTTTCGCTCAAGAAGAGGCTAAAGTCTATCTCGTTAACTTAATTGACAAGTGAGGCGAAGTCGGTCTTTCGGAAGTTGAAAATGAAGGAGTGATCATAAGTGGAGGAAGTTTGGTTTATTTTACAGGAGAACTTAAGGGATAAGGGAGGATGATATTGGTCCAGAGTGGACAGTAGATGAGTGCTTGCGGTAACGACAGAGTTGTAGGCATCGGAAGAAAATATGAGGTCTAGTTGTCTTCCAAGATTGTTGGTGACACTGCTGATTTGAAAACAGTCGGTAAAGAGAGTTTCCTTGTCAGAGGAAACCATGTCGAAACTCAAGTAGAATAAAGCTGCTGGCGCAGATCGATTTCCTGCTGAGCTCTTCAAAGCGGCTGGGGGTGAGCTGGTTAGGAGCATGCACCGGCTCATCTGTAAGATATGGTCAGTGGAAAGCGTGCCTGAAGCCATTCGTAATTAAGCTGATAGGTCCTTATCAGTGTGGCTTCAGGCCAGGGAAGTCCACCATCGATCAAATCTTCACACTATGGTAGATCCTGGACTAAACCAATGAATTTCAAGTCGATACTCACCATCTATTCGTCGACTTCAAGGCCGCATATGATAGTGTAATTAGAGACGAGCTATATAACGCCATGTTTACTTTTGACATCCCTGCTAACCTCGTCAGAGTATGCAGGATGACTCTGGAAAATGCTCGCTGCTCCATTCGAATTGGTGCAGAACTAACCGATAGCTTCGAAGTCAAAAAAGGATTTAGACAGGGCGATGCGCTATCGTGTAATTTTTTTAACATCATATTAGAGGCACAGTCTATTTCAAATCCTCGCAACTCCTTGCATACGCCGACGACATTGACATAATAGGTAGATCGCAGCGAGATGTCAATGAGGCTTTTGCGAGTATTGAGATGGAGGCGGCAAAAATTGGTTTGGGAGTTAATGAGGGCAAGACTAAATATCTGTTGTCATCGAAAAAGGACATTTACCACCGACGTCTTGGACAGAACGTGCATATTGGCAGGTATAAGTTTGAGGTAGTTAAAGACTTCATTTACCTCGGCTTCACAGTGACCTGGAACAACGACACCAGTTTCGAAATCAAGCTCAGAATTACTCTTGCCAACCGCTGCTTCTTTGGGCCCAGGAGGCAATTGAGAAATAGAGCCCTCTCTCGTACGACCAAGTTGACGTTACATAAGACCTTAATCATCCCAGTCCTGTTATACGGCGCAGAAGCATGGACTTTATCTAAAGCGGGTGAGGAAATCCGTGGTCGTTTCGAGAGAAATATTCTGCGTGCGATTTTCGGTCCTATAAACATAGAGGGGAGTTGGAGGAGAAGATTCAATCACGAACAGTACGGGTTGTACAGTGACATGAGTCTAGTCAGGCGTCTACGGATGCAACGCCTATGATGGCTAGGCCATGTAGAGCGAATCGACCCCGCAGCTCCAGCCCGTAGAGTCTTTAAATCCTACCCCGAGGGACGAAGGAATAGAGGACGGCCGCATCTAAGTTGGCGCGCACAGGTAAAAAGGGACCTCAACCAACTGGGCGTGCGGAACTGGAAATGACTAGCGAAAGATCGTGCTAGATGGAGAGGCATGTTGGTTGAGGCCCAGGTTCACCCCGAACTGTTACTTACTTACTTACTTATCAGGCCAGCGATCCATGGAGGATCTAAGCCTGAGCTATAGCTACCTTCCATCCTTGACGGTCCCGGGCACGCTGCTTCCAGTTATCAAGACCAAGATGTCTTACATCCGCGATTACTTGGTCTTTATACCGGATGTTCGGTCTTCCTCTTCTTCTCGAACCAGGAGGCTCGGAGTCGAAGACCATCTTAGCTCGAGCGTTGATGTCCATGCGTTCGATGTGGCCGAGCCAGTGTAGTCGACGGATCTTTGCCTTCCGGCTCGTAGAGTTCGCCTTGTATAGCTCGTAGAGTTCGTGGTTGTGTCTTCTTCTCCATTCACCTTTCTCACAGATAGGACAAATATCCGGCGCAGAATTTTTCTTTCGAAGGAACTTAAAATCACCTCCGCTGTCCTGCTTATCGTCCAGCTTTCGGCTCCGTACAGCAAGACTGGCAGAATGAGCGTTTTGTGAAGCATGACTTTGGTCTTTCGAGTGAGGAGTTTTGACCCCAGTTGTGTGGACAAGCCGAAGTAGCTGCGGGTGCCAAGGGCGATTTTATGCCGGATCTCCTCTGTGGTGTCATTTGTGGTATTTACATTTGCCCCGAGGTAGACAAACTCCTTAACTACCTCGAAATTGTAGCTGTCAACTGTTATATTTTGTCCCAGGTGGTGAGCGACGGATTGGTTTTTGCTTAACAGCATGTACTTCGTCTTGTCCTCATCGACCTTAAGACCAACTCGTTTCGCCTGTTCTTCAATCGCCGTGAATGCTTCCACAATGCCACGGCGAGAACACGCGATGATATCGATATCATCCGCGTATCCTAGCTGCTGGACGGACTTGTAGAAGATAGTGCCTTCCCTGTTGACGCCTGCCCGTCGCACGATCTGGTCCAGCACCAGGTTGAAGAAGTCACATGACAGCGCATCTCCTTGCCGAAATCCGATACATGTTTCAAACGGTTCTGAAGTCCTGGAACCGAGTTGCACGGTGTATCGCGTATTTTTTAGCGTCGCGCGACACAACTGGATCAGTATTCCTGGGACCCCGAATTCGGCCATCGCACCAAACAGTCCTTCACGATGAATGCTGTCGTATGCGGCTTTCAAATCGATGAAAAGATGGTGTGTATCGATTCGAAACTCGTTGGTCTTTTCCAGGATTTGTCGAAGTGTGAAAATTTGGTCTATAATCGATTTGCCGAAGCCACACTGGTAGCTGCCGATTAGTGCGGTGCAAAATGGCTTTAGACGTTCACACAATACGCTGGATAGGATCTTGTATGCGACATTGAGCAGGGATATACCTCTATAGTTCTTGCAAGAGGTAGGATCGCCTTTTTTGTGGATGGGACAAATAGAGCTGGTATTCCAGTCGTCGGGCATGCTTCCTACCAAAACATCGCCGCCACCTTGAAGAGCTCTGACAGTCACCCCGAACTGTAGCGCCCGCTAACAACAACAAGGTTTTTACGAGAATAAGAAACCTTTGAAGACCACTTGAACATTTACCGGGTACAGCAGCAGTGGCTAAGCATGGGGAAGTCTCCCCAAAAAAAAATAATTCGAAATTGTTTCTGGGCTTCTGTTCTGGGCTTAAAGTGTAGTGTGAAAGGTATCACATAAACACTAACTGACTGCGAACATTCCACACTTGAGTATTTCAACGATTTCGGAAGTCAAAACTTTATTTTAATTCTGGAGATATACGTGTAATCATTTTTGGGAACGATATTGATATTTTTTCGATGCGAGCTACATATCACAAGGGCTACGAAACCTGAAAATCGGAATTTTAAAACAAAATAAGATCATAATACAGCCCTTTTCCTGGAATAAACCACAAATGAATAGCCCATCGGATAACCACAGTCTCGAAAGCTACGCCCGTGCTCGGTCTACGCCTGACCAAAGCGATTTTCAATTCCAACCGTATTTCATAATCAATCCGGTTCCGACCATTAGCAAATTTCAATAAAGCCCAACACCCGGGTGTCTGCTTAAATTAGGGAGTGCCATTCGCGAGAATGGTATTCCATCACGTCTATGGATGAAACAAGAAACGAATTCATTGAACGGCCACTTCGCACAAGCATGGAAATGCGTAGCGTTGATCTAGCGCTAAAAAGATTGATGAGTGCATTTGCATATTCCAATGAGTCAGTGTCCCGGAAGAGACAACCTCAAATGGTAATGGTGCGATAAATTGACGGTACATCTAAAGCGGTCAATTAAATATTGACATCCGACCGATAGCGTAAACAAAAACAATCGACACTTCTGGAGAATCAGAACTTGTGATTTTCCTGAGAACATTGTCTAACTCTTTGGATAAACTTCCTCTCGCGTTGGGCTCAAAGTGTCTAGTGTGACATTTTGCGCTAATTTGAATCGTCGTATGGGTTTTGCGTCAGTTGGTAGATTTTGATGAATGAAATGATAGAACGACAAGTTGCGGGGGTGAAGGCTTAATGGTAAAAGTTACGATGGATTCATAAATGCTTACACAAATCTATAAATTAAAATGCTAGGCCTTAAGTGCTATCTTCTGTCACACGGGTATTTTGGTATTTGACTTTTAGATGGATAAATAGAATATGTGCGTCATTAAAGCAAAAAGATACTATGGCGTGGTCTATACATCAATAAACCAGTGTACAACAACTGTTTGGTCTTTTGGAGGAATTGAATTAATTGTGACTTAATGGTACATTCTTAGCTAGGTAAGGCTACGAAGGAGAATGTGAAACATTAAGAATTTTGAGGCGGTTCTTTAAATCCTGTTAAATCTACAACATACATTCACAAACTTAGATTGAATCTTAAGAATACATGCCTTTTGACGTCAATTGGCTCATTGTCATTAACCTTCATAAGATATATCCCAGAAAATCATGATGATTAAAGTATACTGAAATGACTACCATTGTTATGCTGAGCGGCGAAGCGTGGTGTATAAGAAAGACAGTGCGTCGCCCTGTCTGAATCCCTTTTTGACATCGAATTTCTCGGTTAACTTCCTACCGACTTTAATGGAGCAGCGAGAATTCTCCATTATCATCCTGCACAGCCTGACGAGCTGTCTCTATAGACACTATCATTTGCGGCGTTAAAGTCGACGAAGAGGTCGTGTATGTCGCCCTGAAATGTATGGGTATTCTCCAAGATCTGCCGCAGTGTGAATATTTGGTCTATCGTGGATTTTCCTGACCTAAAGCCACATTGAAGGGGGGAGGGAGCCAGCAAACAGAGCAAAGAAGTTGATCGCGTTCAACATGGCAAACGCCAGCTTCGATCTCTGTCCCTGCTCAATCCAAGTTGACACACAGCCTCCGCGTAGCCCCCCCCTGGATACCTACCCTGGCACCCGCCAGGTAGTGAACCAATGTGTGCAGCGACCCAACCCCTTGTTCCTGGGGAAAGAGGAACCTGGCCCTCCAGGGTAACATCCCTCTCACGTAAAAACCTACTTGTTCCGAAACGACAACAAGCCTCGGATACGGACGAAGACAAAGCTGACGACCCCTGCAAACGACTAACGGACTTGAGAGTCTGCACCTGGAATGTGAGGTCCCTTAACAGACCGGGTGCAGGCGATCAATTGGAGCCAACCCTCAACTGCTATATATAACCGCACTCCCAGAAGTGCGATGGGATGGGCCCGGCGAAAGACTGAAAAACTGCATCATCTACCACGGGAACTGCTACAAGGAGAACAAAAAGCGCCTATTCGGGTGCGGATTTGTTATTCGAGGAAGACTCCGACAAAAAGACTTAAGCTTCCTAGATATGATCTCCTAGACAGAATTTGCAAGATATGGTCGGAGGAAGGCATGCCCGACGAATGGAATCTCAGCATCGTTTGCCCGGTCCATAAGAAAGGAGACCCCTATAACTGCGCCAACTATAGGGAAATAAGTCTCTTTAACACCGCATATAAGATCTTCTCTGCCGTATTGATTGAACACCTGAAACCGTTTGTGGATAACCTGATCGGCTCTTATCAGTATGGTTCCAGGCCAGGTAAATCCACAATGGACCAAATATTTACGCTACGGCAGTTCCTGGAGAAGACCCAGGAATACCAAATCGACACTCACCACATCTTCGTCGATTTCAAGGCTGCATATGACAGCGTGTATAGAGATGAGCTATACAAAGCCTTGTCTAGTTTTAACATCCCCGCCAAACTCGTCCGACTGTACTGGATGACAATGGAGAATTCTCGCTGCTCCATTAAGGTCGGTAATGAGCAAACCGAGACCTTTGATGTTAGAAAAGGATTTAGGCAAGGTGACGCGCTGTCATGCAACTTTTTCAACATCGTGCTTGAAAAGATCATGCAAGAGTCCCTGGCCAACACAAGAGGTAGGTTTTATTTCAAGTCTACGCGATTGCTTGCGTACGCCGACGACACTGACGTGATTGGACGGACTCAGCGAGACGTCAATGAGGCCTTTGTAGGCATTGAGGTAGAAGCGGCTAAGATAGGTCTCAAGGTTAATGAGGGTAAAACCAAATATCTGCTTTCATCTAAAAGAGACGGACAAGACCGACGTATTGGCCAGAACGTCACCATGGGCGGATATAACTTTGAGGTGGTCAAGGAATTCGTCTACCTTGGCTCACTGATGACCAGCAACAACAACACCAGCGCTGAGCTAAAACGCAGAATCACTCCTGCCAACCGCTGTTTCTTTGGGCTCAAGAGGCAATTGAAAACCAAGGTGACACTATATAAGACCTTAAGCATCCCAGTCCTCCTTTGCAGCGCAGAGGCTTGGACCTTGACAAAAGCGGATGAAGATGTCCTTGGTCGTTTCGAGAGGAAAATTCAGTGCACTATCTACGGTCCCGTTTGTTCAAACGGTGTATGGAGGAGAAGATACAGCAAAGAACTGTACGGGTTGTACAGCGACATCGGCCTGGTACGACGTCTACGGATACAGCGTCTAAGGTGGCTAGGCCATGTAGAGCGAATGAAAAATACAGTTCCGACCCGAAGAGTCTTCGAATCCACCCCGGAAGGAAGGCGCGGCAGAGGACGGCCGCATCAACGGTGGCGCACGCAGGTGGAAGGGGACCTTAACAAACTGGGCGTGCGGCGCTGGAAACAGCTGGCCAAGGACCGTGCCAGCTGGGAGACGCCCGTTGGTTGAGGCCCATGTTCACCACGGACTTTAGCGCCACCTAGGTAAGTAAGAAAGTAATGCACCATTGAGAGGAACCTATTAAATTGTCCACGAATGGTTCCAGGCATGGCAGAAAAGATCGTATACGCGACGTTAAGGACTTATTCCCCTATAGTTGGTGCAGTTACAGGGGTCTCTTTTTTTATGGACCGGGCAAACCATGCTGAGATCCCATATCTTAGAGATGACCTGGTACATGTTCCCAACTCATCTCGAGTCGCTTTAAATAGCTCAATGGGCAGGCCATCTGCGCCAGCAGCTTTATTAGATTTCGGTATTGATATTAGTATCCTAACCTCGTCTAAGTCGGGTGGACGGAATTCTCCATCATCTTCATCCAGTGTGAATGGTTCGTTCTTCATCTTCGCCTCTTTACAGTCCGCAAAAATAGTCTTTCCGCATTCCAGGCATCGACTGTGATTCAACTCCGAAGTTTTCATCCTTGCAGGCTTCCGCTCGGGCTTTATAACCATGGTATGTTCGTTTCACTCTTCGGTAAAACTTTTGAACATTGTTCCGTGCGCTTCTGGTGCTCTTTCTTTTTTCTTCTGAAAAGCGCATGCTTCTAGCGTCTTTTCCGCTCATATAGCTCACGAGCAGCTCTCGTTCGTCTATGCAACGTGGCCATGTTTTTCTGCATGTACCTGTTTGTACATGGAGAGCAGCGTGGCGCAGTGGGTAGTGTGTTGGCCTCTGACGCCGATGCCACGGGATCGAATCCCGACACAGCCATGTCATCGAACGTGTTTTCACGGTGTTTCTCCTCAGCGGGGTTCTGTCAAAACCCCCTGTAGTAAAATTGTCATGAAAAGCTTCTCGAAATTCGTCGTTCGGAACCGGCAATAAACTGTAGGTCCCTTTCACCTATGAGAAAATGAAATCATACACAACATGGGTGATTGAGAGAAGCTCGGCTTTGGCCCTTCATGGACTGCAACGCCAACATACAGTACAGTACCTGTTTGTACTCGTCATCAAACCAAGGGTTTCTCCTAGGTGATGGCTGGAAACCTAATACATCAGAGGCATCATCCCTGAAGGTGTTCTGACAACTCCATTGCTGTTCTATGGTTTGTGCAGTTTGCATCGGCTCTTGAGAGAGCTGGAGGGAGACACGATCGGCGAAATTCCTGGCGGTCTCTTGCGATCGCAGCTTCCCGACGTCGGAGCTTGATGGCCCTACTCGACTCCGCAGTGTTCGCGATATCCGTACACGTACCTTGGCCGCAACAAGGTAATGATCCGAGTCCACATTGGCTCCTTGAAAAGTTCGGACATCCAACATGCTGGAGGAGTGTCTGCTGTCGACCGCAATATGATCGATTTTATTAACAGATATTTGATAAGGAAATCGCTAGGTTCTCTTATAAATACTTAAATGTGGAAATGGTGTGCTAGCTACTAGAAGATTACGCCCCGTCACAAAGTCTAGTAGCCTGAAGCCGTTTTCGGACGTGTTGTCCTGTAGGCTGTGCTTTCCTAAGACTCATTCAAGGATATCCTCCTTACCCTGCTTCGCGTTGAAATCTCCTAGAACAATCTTGGAGTTATAGCTGGGACATTGAGCGTATGTTCTATCTAGGAAGTCATAGAAGTCATTTTTGACTCTGTCGTCTTTTTATTCTGTGGGGGTGTGAACGGACATCAAGCTGATGTTCCCGAATGTAGCTTTCATGCGGATTGTTATAAGGCGTTCGCTCACATGCCGAATGTTTAGGACTTTTTACCTAAGTCCCCCTCGAACAACAAATCCGCATTCAAATAGGCATTTTCTGCTCTCCTTGTAGCAATTTCCGTAGTAAACGTCACAGTTTTTCATTCTCTTTTTACCCGGGTCATCCCATCGCACTTCTTAGAGTGCAGTAATGTCTGCTTTATAAAAGTTTAGGACGTTTCCTAACTGTTCGGCCGCACCCGGTCTGTTAGGCCTCTTACCTAACATTCCAGGTGCAGAACCGATGCTCTTGTCCTTTGCCCTTGTCTCTGAGTTTGTGTTTTTTTTACAGTTATGGTTTAATAGGCCGTAGCCCAACCGACTAATACTGTTTCTTGGCGAAAGATTTCCGTAGGAAATCTCTAGATGGCACCACGAGGAGGTGGGGATGGGACTTACCAATAGTGCCGCAAGATGTCCGTCTATGATGGTTCTTCTCGCTTTTTAGCTTTTTGGTCTTCATTTCAGTTAAGATAGATAAAGGTAGCATTAGCTAGTTTTAGTAAAATTCAATTTTTATTAAACAGAAAAATGCTATCGTGCGTTCGGTTTTTGTCAACATTTTCTAAGCAGTACGAAATATTAAATGTAGATATGTACATACGATGTCAAATGTTAAGTAGTCGAAAGACATAAGTTAGTTCTACAAAGACGATTTATCTTAGAATGCCTGCAAACGGTCAATAAGGCATTTATTATGTAATCAGTGATTTGCAAAAGTCTGAATACAGCTGTTATAGTAAAGTTTAACATCGATTTTAAAAATATCAGAAAAACTTAGAACAATAAATTATATATCAAAATAAAGCTTATTTAATTATAAATAAAAAAATGACAAAACAAATAATTTCGATTAAATAGATAACAAAACACAAACAAACATTTCAATTCAGTTCAGTTTTGACTTTGCAAAAGTCTGAATACAACCAACTAAAAGTAGTATTAATCTTCGTTGGCCCGCCTTTGGTATCAATTATAGCTTGCAGTCTTCGTGGCATTGAGTCTGTTAGCTTCCCAGTAATTTCCGAAGGTATTTTGTCCCATTCTTCTTTTAGGACTTCCTCTAATTGCTTTCGAACACCTCTATCCAAAATTGCCCAAAGATGTTCTATGGGATTGATGTCCGGACTTTGCGGGGGAGTTTGTAGAAATTGCGGAACATTATATAAGATCCATTGACGAACATTGTATGCTGTAGGTTTGGGGTCATTATCGTGTTGAAAATAATAATTCCCATTTAGGCCTAACTTTTCCGCACTTTCAGCCAAGTTTTCTTTATTGAGATACACCAATTTATTCATAATCTCCCTTACGGCGGACACTCCTCCAGCATCCTAGATGTCCGAACCTTTCGAAGAGCCAACATCGACTCGGATCATTACCTTGTTGCAGCCGAGGTACGGATGCGAATTTCTCGGAACCAAGGGAGTCGAGTAAGGACACCAAAATCTAACGTCGGAAAGCTGTAATCGCAGGAGACCGCCAGAACATTCGCCGATCAAGCCTGCCTCAAGCTCTCTCAGGTCCCGATGCAATCTGCAGAAACCATAGAACAGCGATGGAGTCGTTGTCAGAAAGCCATTAGAGAGGCCGCCTCAGATATACTCGGTTTCGAGACACCACCGTCGAGAAACCCCCGGTTTGATGATGAGTGCAAACAGGCCCATGTAGGGAAACAGAATGCAAACATGGCCACATTGATTGGACGAACGAGAGCTGCCCGCGAGCTCTATGAACAGAAAAGGAGGGAGGACAATGCGCTTCTGAGAAGGAAAAAGAAGGAGCACGAGAAGCGCGAGATGGAGGAGATGGAGAGATGTTACGGAAGGAACGACGTTCGAAAATTTTACCAGAAAGTAAAACGAACATGCCAAGGCTATAAAGCCAGAGCAGAAGCCTGCAGGGATGAGCACGGACAACCAGAAGTGGAGTCACAGTCGATGCTGAGATTGTGGAAGGACCACTTCTGCAGACTGTATAACGGCGATGATAGTCAAAATGCCGCAGTCAGGCAGAGCGAACCATTCACAATGGACGAAGACGAAAGAGAATTCCGTCCACCCAACCTAGACGATGTTAAGATAGCGATATCGAAACTTAAGTCTTATAAAGCTGCTGGAGCAGACAGACTCCCCGCGGAGCTGTTTAAAGCAGCTGGCGATGAGCTTGTAGGAACATGCACCAACTCATCTGCAAGAATGGTCGGAAGAACGCATGCCCGATGAATGGAATCTCAGTATCGTTTGCCCGGTCCATAAGAAAGGAGACCTCTATGACTGCGCCAATTACAGAGGGATAAGCCTCCTGAACATCGCGTACAAGATCCTCTCTGCCGTATTGTGTAAGTACCTGAAACCGTTCGTGGACAATCTGATAGGTTCCTACCAGTGTGGTTTCAGGCCAGGAAAATTCACGATAGACCAAATATTTACACTACGGCAGATCTTGGAGAAGACCCATGAATTCCAGGTCGACACGCACCATCTTTTCGTCGATTTTAAAGCCGCGTATGACAGTGTTTATAGAGACGATCTATACAAAGCCATGTCATGTTTTAACATTCCTGCCAAACTCGTCAGACTATGCAGGATGACTATGGAGAACTCTCGCTGCTCCGTTAAGGTCGGAGGTGAACTAACCGACCCCTTTGATGTTAAAAAAGGTTTTAGACAGGGTGACGCACTGTCATGTGATTTCTTCAACGTTATTCTTGAAAAGATCGTGCGGGACTCTGCGGCCAATACAAGAGGTACGATCTACTTCAAGTCCACACAATTGCTTGCCTACGCAGATGACATTGACGTTATTGGACAAACAAGGCGAGACGTCAATGAGGCGTTCGCAAGCATTGAAGCAGAAGCGGTTAAGGTGGATCTAAGGGTAAATGGGGACCAGACCAAATATATGCTGTCATCAAAGAAAGACGCGCAACACCGACATCTTAGTCAGAACGTCACCTTCGGCAGCTACATTTTTAAAGTAGTCAAGGACTTCGTCTACCTTGACTCGATAGCGACAAGCAGCAACGACACCAGCGCTGAGATAAAACGCAGAATAACTCTTGCCAATCGCTGCTTCTTCGGGCTCAAGAGGCAATTGAGTAGTAGAGCCCTCTCTCGAAAAACTAAGGTTTCCCTCTACAAAACCTTAATCATCCCGGTCCTCCTCTGCGGCGCTGAGGCTTGGACGTTATCAAAAGCGGATGAAGAGGCTCTTGGACGTTTCGAGAGGAAAATTCTGCGTGCAATCTTTGGTCCCGTTTGTGTACACGGAGAATGGAGGAGGAGATCCAACCAAGAACTGTACGGGCTGTACATCGACATCGGCCTGGTTAGACGTCTTCGGATCCAACGTCTAAGATGGCTAGGCCATGTAGAGCGAATGGACATCAACGCTCCGGCCCGAAGAGTCTTCGACTCCAAGCTCGAGGGACGACGCAGCAGAGGACGACCGCATTTATGGTGGCGCGCACAGGTGGAAGGGGACCTCAACTAACTGGGCGTGCGGCACTGGAAGCGGCTGGCCGAAGATCGGGCCGGCTGGAGAGGCTTGTTGGTTGAGGCCCTAGTTCACCCCGAACTGTAGCGCCATCAAAGTAAGTAAGTTTAGTTTGTTGTATTCAGACTTTTGCAAAGTCAAATTTGTAACTGAATTGAAATGTTTGTTTGTGTTTTGTTATCTATTGAATCGAAATTATTAGTTTCGTCATTTTTTTTATTTATAGTTAAATAAACTTTATTTTGATATATAATTTATTGTTCTAAGTTTTTCTGATATTTTTAAAATCGATGTTAAACTTTACTCTAACAGCTGTATTCAGAGTTTTGCAAATCACCGTATGTGTTTATGCTAAGTTTTAGTTATTTTGTCTAGCGTAAGATAGTATTAGGATTGAATCTAACGCAGAAGATACTGCTTTCAATCATATTTTTTTGAATACGATCATAGTAAGATTGATCTTACGCTTTTTCTGTTTGTAAAAAACACCTTTTCACACAATATGTTTTCGGAATTTCTTTCTTCAGTAGGGAAACGATTACTTTTCTCGAAATCCGATTTATTCAATTGATACACACACTTACAGTAGCGAACAAAACTGGATAAATAATATCAAATTTTCTGTTTTTTGTTTTGAAGATAAAATAAGTCTCCGTAGTTCCATTTTCAATAAATGGTTGAGGCTTGTGGTTTACATGTAGTCTTATCTAAATTTTTACGTGCTCATAAGTTTTTAATTCGTTTTAATTCCAAACCTTATACTGGCGAGTGACAGACAGAATCATAGACTGAAAAGTTTGTTCTTTGAGCGAATTTTTTACGATTTTGTCTGTATGTTTGAGATCGCCATCCTGTTGAAAAATAATAAAACCGAGTTTTACGTCGTGATTTTGAAGTGTCTCGTTTGGTTGGTGTAATATGCCTTACCTTTCTCCTGACTGAAAGACTCGTTTCTAGTCACCTACAGCCCAATTCTTTAATTCTTGACTTGAGCCTGTCTGAGGAACCAGCCTGGTGTCTCGATTCTGGAGCCACTTCTCATATGTGCTCAACACGGTCTCTATTCAAGGATTTAGACATATACACGACAGATAACTACGTAACGTTGGCAAACGGAAAAAGGGTCAGAATAGCAGGCATCGGAACTGCATTAATACCTCCCCAGTTAAGCTGCATCGGGCAAGAAATGAAATTTTATAAAACTCTTTTTATTCCCGATTCGAAAGGAAATCCCATTTCAGTAAGCAAAGCGGCCGACAAGAAGCTCAAGGTTATATTTAATCACAGTCAAGCCAAAGTGTACACCAGATATGGAGTGTTGCTGCTAACAGCTAATAGAAAAATCGGTTTGTACTATGTTTATGGAAACAATCGGGCGCTGGCTACGTCAGAGAGCCAAGCCTCGTTGAGCTTGTGGCACAAAAGAATGGGTCACCTTGATTTAACATGGTCACCTTGATTTAACAAAAAAAAAAAAAAAAAAAAAAATCTTACCCTCCCTGGTGGAACGCAGATCTAAGCAAGCTCCGCAAAGCCTGTCGTAAGCTCTTTAATAAAGCAAAGAACACAAGTAACGACAGTGACTGGAGCCTATACAAAAATTCACTCAAGGTGTACAAACAAAACCTGAGGAAAGCACAAAGGCTGTCTTGGAAGATCTTCTGCAACAATATGGAGAAAATCTCAGACGCCTATAGACTGAGGAAAATACTCTCGAAAGTTCCACAATCTCCCAACTGCCTCATAGCAAACGGAGTTTGGACAACATCCGAGGAAGAAACTTTAAATCTTCTCCTCAACACGCACTTCCCTGGCTGCTCTGAATCGCAAGACTCAGTGCACTCGCGAGGAACTCAGAACTCCTCTGCCGAAGTAGGGCAGTACGAACATATTATCTCCAGAGAGAAAATTGTATGGGCATTAAAAAGTTTCAAGCCCTATAAATCGCCAGGTCCAGATGAAATCTACCCAATCGAACTAACACAAACTATGGAATGGACTATACCATGGCTAGAGATAATCTTTAAAGGATGCCTAGCTTGGAGTCATATTCCAGAAAAGTGGAAGTGCGCAAAGGTAATCTTCATCCCCAAGGCCGGTAGGAATTCTCACACTTCCCCTAAGGATCTAAGGCCGATCTGTCTATCATCCTTCGCTCTAAAAACCTTAGAAAGGCTGATAGACCTACACATACGGCACAGCTTGGATCCCTCCCTAATGTCTAAGGCACAACACGCCTACTGTAAAGGTAGATCGGTCGAAACAGCTCTTCACTCATTAGTGAGGAAAATCGAAAGATCAATCCATCTGAAAGAATATACGCTAACAGCCTTCCTAGACATAGAGGGCGCCTTTAACAACGTCACTCCGAAAGCAATAATAGAAGGGCTGGAAAAGCTAAAGGTGGAGAGGACTCTGATAGGGCTGATCAGCGAGTTGCTATTAACACGCAAGATTCACTCTAAGTGGGGAAGCCTAGAGACTACCAGAGTAGCTACCAAGGGTACCCCGCAAGGTGGAGTCCTCTCACCTCTTCTCTGGAATGTAGTTGTTAACGAACTACTGATCAAACTGGAGAAAGAAGGCCTGGACGTTGCTGCCTACGCCGATGACGTTGCCATCTCAATCTCAGGTAAATACCTATCCACACTGAATGACCGTATGCAAACGGCATTCTCATTCCTGTGCAAATGGGCGCATAGTAGCGGGCTCAGGATTAATCCCCAGAAAACGGAGCTCGTGCTATTCACCAAAAAGCACAAAGTCCCGGAATACTGCCCTATCACTCTGCTCGATACCAGGTTAACCTATTCCCCTAGTGCCAAATTCCTAGGCATTATACTCGATAGGAAATTAACTTGGAAGAGTAATACAACTGAAAGAGCAAAAAAAGCAACAATTGCTCTCTACACATGTAAGAAAGCTCTAGGAAAAAAATGGGGATTTAACCCCAAAATCACCCTATGGCTCTACATTACGGTCGTCAGACCCATACTACTGTATGGAGTGATAGTCTGGTGGACTGCACTAGACAAGACAACATACCATAAACAACTCGAGAAGGTACAAAGGATGGCATGTATGTGCATTACCGGGGCCCTCAGGTCCACACCAACGGCTGCGCTTAACATGATACTAGACCTCACACCACTCGATATTTTCGGCAAGCAAATTGCCACACATACGGCCATAAGACTAAAAGCCAACTCGAAATGGGCGAGCTATGTCACCGGCCACTCATCCATCCTGCAAAACAGGACAAGTCTGGCAGAAAACCTGGACCACACAGAACCCACCATAATCTTGGACAAAAAATTCACGACGATTTACCCGGACAGGAAAAACTGGACTCGCCAAACACAACCCCGCAGAAACTGTGTGGATTTTTACACCGACGGGTCTAAAACCAAGGACGGGGTGGGCTGTGGAGTTTTCTGCAAACAACTCAAGCTATATAAAGCTCTAAAATTACCAAACCACTGCAGCGTTTTCCAGGCGGAACTGTCGGCAATAAAAGAGGCTTTATCTTGGCTGAAGTGGAACGTAATATCCACCACAGATATTCGCATCCTTACAGATAGTCAAGCTGCCTTAAAGTCGCTGGAGTCCTATGTGTACTCATCAAAATCTAGTCTCGACTGTCGCAGATCTCTCAACGAGATGGCAGAACAGTTCAATATACAGCTTATCTGGGTACCAGGACACAGCGGCATTACAGGTAATGAGAAAGCCGACATACTCGCCAAACAAGGAACGACGCTACAATCAATCGTGGCTTGTGAGGGAGTACCCCTTACAACCATTAAACATAATCTGACGAATCTCGCCAGGGCCGAGACGAACCTGAGATGGACCCAGGGACACACCTGCGTCATCACCAGGCAAATCTGGCCTCGGCTTGACAGTCAGCGCACAAGGAGTATAATCTCCCTAAAAAGAACTGACATCTACAAAGTCATCGGTGTCATCACAGGTCACTGCCTCATTGGCAGTCACGCACAAAGACTAGGTATAGTTTCAAATGACTTCTGCAGAAGCTGTCAGGACGAGGAGGAGGTTGAATCCATTCACCACCTTCTATGCGCCTGTCCAGCTTTTTGCAATATAAGGAAGCGTTACCTAGGCTCTTACTTCCTTAACGATCTGACAGATGTTCAGAAAGTAGGGATACTTAATCTTCTTAACTTCTTAAGAAGCACTAGATGGTTCCACGAATAGGGGGATAAAACCCCCTCGTAGCTGCACAACGGGCCTCCTTGGCCTAAGTGCGTTCTTCTCAATTACGGGAAGGCTACGACCCTACCTACCTACCTACCTACCTTGATTTAACATCACTGAAGCAACTGCAATCGAAAGTAATGGTGACTGGATTGCCGCTCAATCTGCGCGAAACAGTCAGTCAAGCCATTTGCTGCGTGTGGTGAAAAGAGGACAATGAAGAGATAAGAACTAGTGCATTCAGACGTGTGCAGACACTGCGGACCCATGCGTACGGAATCGTTAGGGAAGTCAACGTACGTCATAACGTTTATTGACGATTTTTCTAGACGAATTTCTGTGTACTTTATGAAAAATAATAAGCGAGGCATTAGAAAAATTCAAAGCGTTTAAGGCATTTGCAGAAAAGCAAACAGGCGAAGCAATCAAGTACTTAAGGACAGATAATGGCACGGAATATATGAATTCAAATTTCGAGGAATTTTTACAGCAAAATGGAATTGATCATGAGTCCTCTACACACCACAGCAAAATGGCATAGCTGAACACGCAAACAGAACTTTAGTGGAAATGGCGAGATTTCTAAGGTTAGAGGCTAGTTTACCAGACATGCTAGGGGCTGAGTTGATATGCAATGCAGTCTTTATTAGAAATAGATGTCCAACTAAGGCAAATGGTGAGGCCACTTCAGAAGAATTATGGACAGGCAAGAAACCGGACGGTTCATCCTTTAAGTGTATCGGAACGAGCGCATACGTACTGGAAAAAGGAAGCAATCCAGGGAAATTTGATGCAAGGAGCAGGGAATATGTGCTATATATGGATTTATTTTTCTGTACGCTGGCGGAGCTATTCATTGGGGATCCCGGAAACAAAAGATTGTTACCGCATCTAGTACCGAAGCCGAATATGTTACATTATCATCCGTGGCTAAGGATGCAGCATATTTCCGTAACATCATGCTGGAATTAAAACTGCACGAAGGCACATCGACATCTACTGCGACAGCCAAAGCGCAAAGCATATAGCACAAGACCATACCAACCAAGGGAGGACGAAACACATCGATGTCCGCTATCACCACATCCGAGAAGCAGTAGCTGAAAACACAATCTATGTCAACTTTTTAAGGTCTGAAGATATGATAGCCGATGCTTTAACAAAGGCTTTACCAATAGCGACCCATTTTAAACATTTTGTGGATATGGGTATGCAATTTTGAAACGCGCTTAACGTTTTTTAACTGACTGAAACTATAACCTTTTGTGGACTCATTTGATAATGAACTGAGTTTTTCATTTTTTTTTATTCTTTGATGCTGGACATTTTTAACAGTTGACGGGACGGTTTAGAAAGGATCATCTGGAAGCACTTCAACTGTCAGCAATGTAAACTATAAAAGGGACTTTAAAAGGTTTCCTCCTTCTTGTCACACCTGGATTTGTATTTAAACAACACGTTCAATAAAGTAATCGTTAAAAATAAGGATAATCCTCTTTTATTTCCAACAGTAATGAAAAATATTAAGAAATCTATACTATCTATACTTAATATTATAAATGTGAAAGTGTGTGTCTGTTTGTCCGTCTTTCACGGCAAAACGGAGCGACGAATTGACGTGATTTTTTAAGTGGAGATAGTTGAAGGGATGGAGAGTGACGTAGGCTACTTTTTGTTTCTTCCTAGCCCCCGTTAAGATTGTATGCAGCAAAAAAAAAAACAAAAAAATCAGTAGGGGATGGAAATTTGTGTGAGACTCTCCGCAAAATTAGTATAGGTTCTATGATACAAACGAATAATAAAATAATTTAATTAAAATAACCGTAAATCGATCAGCTTTTGAGAAAACAATCAACATTCGAAACATAAATAAGTGTTACTCTTGAATTACGATAGATGGCGCTGATATGTTTCTGAAACGCGCTAACGTTGTGTGCTCTCTATCTGTACTTAAGTGCGTGCATCGGGCCGCGCTTCACACTATAGTGCATACGGTACCTATACTCTGTTATTTGACTACTAAGCGTCCCAGTCATGCTTATACAAAATTTAAAAGCCCCGAGATACGTAATGGGACGAGACTTCGTGTCACACAACTTGGCCGCAATATCATTAGCGCCACTATCTTAACCGGCGTAGGAAAGGGTGAAAATGTAATGATCCCACGAATCCCAATAATTCCCACAGATCTCCCGTTCCAGTTTAAAATGCTACAATTTCCTCTAAAGATTAGTTTCGCAATGACCATTAACAAAGCGCAAGGTCAAACATTAAAGGTGGCTGGGGTGAACTTAGAAAAGCCGTGCTTTTCCCATAGACAATTGTATATAGCATGTTCGCGTGTGTCCAATGCCCAGAATCTTTACATTCTATCCCCAAATGGAAAGACATATAATATCGTCTACAGTACCGTATTAAAATAACATTCTGTTACGAGTTCTCTTCTGTGTTCTAAATCAGGAAAGGGGAACCGTGTTACCCCGAATTTAAAGCGAGCGAAGCCGCGGCCAAAAGCTAGTAGGGGCATAAATTAGAATGTTTCAAACATTCTACTTATACGAATTTGTTCGTTAATATCTCTTTTATCGTAATAAAATAGTAAATTTCATAAAAATCGGTTTAAGAGCATTTATTTTATGTTCAACAAACTAGAAAATCTGAGAAACCGTCTCCAGTTTTGCCCGCCCTCTGCTCAACAGCTTATTATTGACCACTGTCCTTAAATATAACTTTTCGTATTGATGATGAGCTTAGACATGCTGTCAAATTACAACTTACAAATTGCAGGTTTAACTTTATGCTGTATTATTCCACGTTAATGAAAAACTTCGTAAAATGTTACTATTTGTTGTAAAGAATTGTTATTTTATCACTCCCAACACAATGGAAGATTAATTGCATGCATGAAAATTAAGTTAAAATGTAATGAAGTGTTGCCAAAGATTTAAAGACAGATTCCCTTAGACTGTAACTTATCATGAAGTCAATTGAAGGGCATTCAAACTTCACTCATTTCAGCTTATTACTAGATTTGTAAAGTTTACATCAAAAAATCATGCAAAAGACAGTATATGTAATGTATATTTATAAAAGGGAGCTTACAAGAACAAAATCAAGCAAATCGTAGTATACCTACCTAAAAGAGTTAGCTGACAATAACGTATGTATGGCTAAAGTAATTTCATAATTTCGTAAGATCGCAATTCTTAAATGAGAAACATACGTAATATCCATAACGTTCTTCAAAGCAAACCGAAGGTGAGCTTTCTTTGTGCTGACTCGGACCCCAACCGTTGTTCGCGTTTTTGGACCACTTCCTGACATTTTAGAGAGATGAATTTTCTTACATGACGAAGCCGGAATCATGAATTTCGATTTAGTTTCATTGTCAATATAGCAGCAATTTACTGCCCACCAAATAATGTAATTAAAGCTAGCGAATACCAGGAATTACTAAAAAAATTGGGAAATAGATTCATAATTGGTGACCTTAACGCGAAACACTTACATTGGGGATCAAGAATAACAACAACCAAGGGAAAAGAATTACTCAAAGCAATAAGTATTAGCGGATGTAAGGTTCTGTCCAATGACAAATCAACCAATTATTCCCTATGGAAAATCACTAAAAATACCAAACGACCAGCTGTACATATCCCACCTATTAAAACAAGTGATGGAAAATGGGTTAGAAGTGATGAAGACAAGGCTAGAACATTCGCAGAATATTTAAAAAATGTGTTCCACCCACACAAAGAGCAAGAAGTTGTCATACCTCTAAAAATAAATGAAAATGAATATGAAGAAATTAGAAGTTTAACTATATATAATGAAGTAAAATATGAAATAAAAAATAGCATAAACTCAAAAAGGCCCCTGGTTTTGACCTCATTACCGAAGAAATTCTGAAGCAACTATCAAAAAAAGCTATTGTTAAACTCACGAACCTGTTCAACGCTTGTTTCAAAATGAAATACGTTCCGAGTCTGTGGAAAGTGGCTGAAGTAATAATGATTCCAAGACCCGGAAAGCCACCAAATGAGGCTTCATCTTACAGGCCAATTTCACTGCTGCCAATAATATCTATACTATTCGAAATACTACTCGCTAAAAGACTAAATGATATTATTAATCGAAAAAACCTCATTCCAAACCACCAATTTGGGTTCAGGAGGCTTCATTCAACTATAGACCAAGTTCACAGAATAACTGATATTATCGAAAAGGCATTAGAGGAGAAAAGGGTTTGCTCTGCGGTATTTCTTGATATTGCACAGGCCTTTGACAAAGTTTGGCATAAAGGACTGAAGTCAAAGCCGGTGTTCCACAAGGCAGCGCCGTAGGTCCTATTCTCTATCTCTTATTTACGAGTGATCTCCCTAAACTAGAAAATAGCATGTTGGCAACATTTGCAGATGATACTGTAATATTAGCGGTAGGGGAAAACGATGAGATTTCAACGCAGAAGCTTCAAAAAGACGTTAACAAATTTCTTAATTGGACAGCTAAATGGCGAATAAAATTA
Source organism: Eumerus sabulonum (assembly GCA_951905685.1). Lineage (NCBI taxonomy): Eukaryota > Metazoa > Arthropoda > Insecta > Diptera > Syrphidae > Eumerus > Eumerus sabulonum. Next base: position 139,307,220 of record OX645060.1, on the reverse strand, counting down.
AATGAAATCAAATTAGCACACGTAAACTTCACCAACGAATGATATAATAATATTCCAGTCAAAATAAATACAGCCAAATATCTAGGAATGACCCTGGATGCCAAATTAAAATGGAAAGAGCACGCGAAGAAGAAAAAAGCAGAAATGGAATTGAATTACAGACAAATGTATTGGCTGATAGGAAGAAACTCCCAACTATCAATTTATAACAAGATTCTGCTGTATAAGCAATCGTTAAAGCCAATATGGACATACGGTATTCAGTTATGGGGATGTACCAAAAAAAAGTAATGCTGACATTACTAATGGAACGCCAACAACGAGCGTCGGGGCGCTCGGAGCGAAGTTATCCCCCAACGGTCCTGAGTGGATTAAATCCCACTTATGTTCCATGCGCCCCTTAGTTACATTTACAGACATCATTTTCTATTTAGGGATGCCGATAGGCAGAACTTTTATAAAAGAGAAAGTAGTAGGTTAGGTTAGAATAAAATTGCTAATTGGTCCAGGAGACTAGATCGCAATACATGCGATGGAGGTGTTTTTAGTGGTGTTAGAGTCCCACACTACTCCGCAACGCAAAAAAAAAAACAACAAAAAAAAAAAAAAACTTTAATTGTAAAATATTAAAAACCAAATTAAATCTAGAAAAAAATTAAAATATTCGCAAAAAAAAAATTTGCGCTCGCAATTATTTAAATTTCAACAAAAACTAAATTTTTGATGCTTTTCGCCCCCAAGTAACGTGATTTTTCAAAGAATTTTTGTTGAAATATCATATTCATCAGCGCATTGTATGAACATGAACATATTTTAACTCACCACACTTTGTATTCTATTTACCACGCTTGTCAATATCCTGAATTATTTATGACATTTCTGAATAAATCTTTTCTTCATTCTCTGTTCAACCTTCAATAAAGTCGTTTCGTTTTCACAGGTTATGGGCCCAGATCCAAGTTCGCGGTAGAAGTAATATATAGTCATATGTATATAAAGATAACAGTTTTTTTGCGGATAAAAGAAAAATAAAAAAGTTGGTTCTTTTGCAAATAAATTTTGTGGTTACTTTGGAAATACGTATATATTGCTGGTATTTGTTGCTGCTGTTTTGCGAAGGGTATAGTCTGCCGATTATTTTGCCGCCTTTTTGTTTTGCCGCTTTCTATTGCTTTTACAACATGGACGGTGAAATATTCAAAATTGAAAAGCTCAATTGTGCAGATCAGTGGGGAGTCTGGAAATTCCAAGTAAAGGTAATGCTTAGTGCAAGTGAACTCTATGAGGTTGTAAGTGGGGAGTGTTTGAAACCCGAGGCAACTGGATCCGATATGTCTAAGGTTGTTGCATGGGACAAGAAGGATAAGAAGGCACAGAAAGTAATTGTAATGAGTGTTGGCCCTCAGCCATTAATTCATATTATGAATTACACTACGTCGAATGCAATGTGGGTGAAATTGGAGTCTATTTACGAACAAAAGGCACTGACAAACATCCATTTTCTGCAACAGAAATTCTACAGTTTTATTAGGGATCCATTGGACAACATAGCTACTCATATTTCTAAATTGGAGTCTCTTGTCTATCAGCTGAAACAATGCGGTGAGTCTATAACGGAAAACATGCTTATAACAAAAATTGTAATGACATTGCCAGCGGACTTCAACCATTTTTTTACCGCTTGGGAATCAACGGCAGTTAGTGATAAAACGTTAGAGAAATTAACTGCGCGTCTGGTGATGGAAGAATCCCGTTTATCTGTACAGTCTCGCAACAAAGAAAGTCGAGTTATACAAGATGGTGAATCAAGTGCGTTAACTGCAAGGAGGAATTTACGATTTCAAAAATCAAATATGAATTCAAGCCAACATAAAGGCAAATTAGGAAAGTGTTTTTGGTGCAAGAAACCTGGTCATTGGAAAAGGAACTGCCCACTGAGAACTGCAAATGTGTCGCAAACAGAACCTACGAGTGACGCATTCATATGTACTGCGGTTTCAAGCAGAGATGTAGGCTGTGAGGAATGGTTTCTAGACTCAGGTGCCAGTGACCATATGACCTTCAGACGTGATTGGTTTGCTGAGTACAAGGCATTCAATTATCCACAATATGTTCGCATTGGAAACGGAAAGACTATTAGTGCGATTGGCGTTGGAAATATTAACATTAAAGCCTATAATAATCAACGATGGTACCCAAAGCTTCTTACAAATGTTTTGTTTGTTCCGGACATTCACATTAATTTATTTTCGTCAAATAAAGCACTTGACAAGAACCTTCGCCTGGTGTCCGACAGTAACAAATGTGCGCTGCTGCATGGTCAGTGTACTGTGGCAGTGGGAGTTCGTAAGGGTTCGTTGTTCAAGATGCTGTTCAGAGTTGAGGAACCGAAATCTGCAAATGTTAGTGTAAAGGTTGAATCAATCAGACTTTGGCATGAACGCTTAGGTCATCAGAATGTGAATTACGTTCGAAGATTTCTTAAGGAAAGTGACATTAAATATAATGATGAAAAGGACTTCTTCTGTGATGCATGTGTCCTTGGGAAATCCCATCGTTTTCCTTTTAAAAGAAGCTGCAGTAAAGCTAAATGTGTTGGTGAGATTGTGCATGCAGATCTTTGTGGACCCATGCAAAATACCTCAGTGGCTGGTTCGAAGTATTTTCTTCTCTTCAAAGATGATTTTTCAAAATATAGAACGGTGTACTTTCTAAAACAAAAGGATGAAGTTTTCAAAATCTTTAAATCATTCTTAAATAAAATTAAAATGGAAACTGGCACATCGGTTCAAACAATTCGCACTGATAACGGCACGGAATTCGTCAACGCTGAAATGAAATCATTTCTTTCAGATAATTCTGTGCGACACCAGACTTCTGCCCCGTATTCCCCCTAACAAAACGGCAGAGCTGAAAGGGAAATGAGGACCGTCGTAGAAGCAGCTAGAACAATGATACATGCGAGTGGTTTGTCGCTTAAGCTCTGGGCAGAGGCAGTTAACATGGCTGTATACGTTATAAATCTAACAGCGCCAACCGATCTAGCTGGCAAGCATCCAGCCCAACTATGGTTCAAGGATCCACCATCAAAATTTAACTTCTTTGAGATGCAGGTATTTGGAGCTGAGTGCTTTGCACATATTCCCTCACAGAAACGGCGGAAATGGGATGCAAAATCACGACCAGGCATTTTTGTTGGATATTCCGAAAACACAAAGGGATATCGTATATATTTCTCAGATACTGATAAGGTTGAAATAATTCGTGATATTATATTTAAAAAAGCTTCAGTTTCAGGTGAAAGCAGAGAAGTTACGGTAGCGCTTGATAACAAATCCGAGGATAATGTAGTAGACGAACCCGAAGAGGTTAAGACTGAAGGCTTGTCATCTGACGATGACAGAATTCAGAATTCAGATAGTAAAGATGCAATTGATTTACAATCCTGTTTAGAACCATTATCCACTGAATCCATTAAGCAACGATTAAGGAGTGCGAAGGGGGAAAGGGCCGAATCCATGACAGCTTTACTGCAAATTGGAGCTTTTTTGGCAGACCGGTATGTACCAACGACATTTGAAGAAGTACCTAGGTCAGCTGATGCTGCGAAATGGCAAGTTGCGATGCTAGAGGAAATTGAGGCATTACATAAGAACAATACATGGGAGCTAGTAGAACCACCAACGATGAGAAAAATAATTGACAGCAGATGGGTATTTAAAATTAAGGATGCTGTCAGCAATGAACCCAACAAATATAAAGCAAGACTCGTAGTAAGGGGGTTTACACAAGGAGCTGGCATTGATTATGATGAGATCTTTAGCCCAGTAGCGCGTTTCAGTTCCATAAGGGCTATACTTGCAGTTGCAGCGTACAAAAAAATGGTAATTAAGCAAATCGACATCAAGACAGCCTTCCTAAATGGGGACCTACACGAAGCTATATACATGCATCAGCCAAAAGGATTTAATGATGGAAGCGGGAGGGTTTGCCTGCTAAAAAAGAGTCTGTATGGACTAAAGCAGGCGTCCAGATGTTGGAACATCAAGTTCACCGAATTTCTACGCTCATTTAGTTTGGTGCCTTCGAAGGCTGATCCCTGTGTATTTGTTGGAAAGCGTATCCTCGTAGTTATCTACGTTGACGATGGGTTGATAGTGGGAGAGAACGAAGAGAAAGTTGACCAGCTGATTTCGTATCTGAAAGGAGTATTCGAGGTTAAGGTGTCTCATGTAGGACACTTTCTGGGATTACAGATTGATCATCGAGCCGATGGATCAGTTTTTTTTTCACAAAGTCGTTACGTTGATCGCATTTTGGATAGATTCAAAATGTCGGATGCAAACCCGGTTTCAACACCAGCGGATTATTTGATCACGAAGGGTCCCTGCAGTGAAAAACATAAGCTGAATTGTGTATTTCCATATCGAGAAGCAGTGGGGTCTCTCATGTACCTTGCCACTGGAACCAGGCCTGATATTTCCTATGCTCTTGGGGTCGTCAGTCGTCATGTAGAGCATCCAACTGCACAAGATATCGCAGCGATAAAGCGTGTCATCCGATATGTAAAAGGATCAAAAACGAATAGTATTCTTTTTAATTCAAACTATAAATGTAAATTAAGTTGTTACAGCGACTCTGACTTTGCGGGGGATCCAGAGACAAGACGCTCTACCAGCGGCTATGTGTTTTTATTTGGAAAATCGCCGATTTCATGGATGTCACAACGTCAAAAATGTGTTTCTCTCTCTACCATGGAAGCGGAATATATAGCAGCGGCGCATGCAGCTAAAGAAATAGTGTGGCTGAAGCGGTTATTTGACGAGATACTACCTGGAGAATGTGGTCAGCCAAGCCTTCTGGTTGACAACGAAAGTGCTATTAGGCTTGCACGAAATCCAGAATTCCACAAAAGAAGCAAGCACATCGAGGTGAAATACCACTTTATTCGCGAGAAATTTGCAGAAGGAGTTTTTGAACTCTCGCATGTTTCAACTGAAGAGCAGATTGCCGACGTATTTACTAAACCACTACCACGAGGTAGATTTGAAATTTTAAGAAATAAAATGGGAATTTGCGTAGCTTGAATTTTCTAAAAAAAAAAAAAAATATATTTTATTGTAACTTAATGAATGTAAATAACTTAATACAATGCTGATGAAAGTGGGAGTGTTGAAATATCATATTCATCAGCGCATTGTATGAACATGAACATATCTTAACTCACCACACTTTGTATTCTATTTACCACGCTTGTCAATATCCTGAATTATTTATGACATTTCTGAATAAATCTTTTCTTCATTCTCTGTTCAACCTTCAATAAAGTCGTTTCGTTTTCACAATTTTGCATGACTGAATACGGCCATATTCATCATCAAATCTGAATATACGTGAAACAGAACTACTGATAAAAACAGAAAATAACAAAAAACAACAATAAATCTCATATATCAACTGAAGTCTACTAAAAACCAGTTTGAGACAATTTGCCACTTCCTCCTAAATGATCCGGGAACTTGGCACGATCGACGAGAGACGCAGCCAGAATGGGGAACGTTCGCTAAAACATTATCGACGACCCTCTTCGAAACGCAAACATAGAAACAACACATTTCGGAGGCACTGAATTTATCAGAACATTCACCTAGAATCTCGACAAGCACGTGTTCAGACTCTGCGACAACTGCTCACGGCTACAACTCAGCCATCATGAAGTCATCTGCCATTACTGCACTAAAAACCCTGTCAAGTAAACTACTCAAAATAATATGGATCCAGGAGATGTTCCAGAGGTTATGAAGACATTGTCAGTTGTCGGGCAGATGTTGGTAGCACGGATTCAACTCGTTCTCAGCGTCAATGGTCGATTTCAAAGGAAACGTGATGAACGTGCTGAAAGTCGGGGAAGATCTCCAACCGATTGCAAACGAGTTGCCTAGAATTCCTAATACAGCCAACATCTTGCTGGTTAGGAAGCAAGGAGCCCCAGGTTCGAAGACTTCAGGGTCAGACGACAGATGGTACACGATGTTCTGGTGTTTCTAAAACAACAGAATCGCTTCTATGCTGACTTGCAAATCAATATGTCCGCCTTGGCGGCACTACTAGAAGACAGAAGCGTTCAAGATCAACTTAGACATGTCGACGGAAGTGTTGCCAACGACTCAATGCCCGATGTTGCTGAGGACAGTGACGATGTGGTTATTAATGCGCTATGAGACAAACCGAGGTTGTTCGTGGTGTAATCGATTGGCCCGCAGCTTCAGCAAATCCGGTCAACGAATTCACGACTGTTGGATACATCGTTAAAGCTTTTCCTCATCTGTTCCCTTCTGGTGGTGCTGACTTCAATGATAATACACGTTCTAAAGAAAATCAACCCACATTTCAGGAAGGGGCTCGGTATTCGATGAGTTACCATGACAAGAGATTTGCGCAAGACCCGAGGTATCTATTCTTCTGCCTCAACACGATGCAACGCCACGACGCAATTAGCATAGGCTTAATCTACGCCAACATGACAAATTTCAATGGATCCCCGGAGTATCTACAACAACAAGCCAGAGAGAATCCGGCGCTGATGAACCGTTTTCTCTACTTTGCTTCAAATATCAGAGGCACAATGTCTTACTGGTATCAGAAGCGTTTAGAACTTGAAAGTATGGTCAGCCAACTTGGTGTTCCAACATTTTTCTTGACGTTAAGCGTGGCAGATCTCTGGTGGCCATGCCTAACGAAACATTTTGGATACGATCCAACTGGGAAGTCTGAAGCTCTCAAAAAACCCGTCAGTTGCAGACAGTTACTTTGGCAAGAGAGTGGAACTGTTTGTGGAAGTATTGAAGAAGAAGTACCCGATCGTAGACTATTGGCACCGTTCCGAGTATCAAGAAAGAGGAAGCCCACATATTCATGGCGTATTTTGGCTTTCTGGATCTCCTGACGTTAGAAACTTTAAGTCAATGAATATTGAAGAGCTGACAAATGCCAAACATTATTACGACAACCTGGTGTCAGCGATCAACCCCAATCATTCGGCAAGATCAGACCTGTACCCCAGTAGAATGAAAGCAGCAGACCTCGAACTCACTGACGAAAACATAGCCAAAGGTGTGAACTGATTTCAAAGACACACGGTTTGCTCGAAGTCGTACTGTCTGCGAACAATCAATGGACATGAGCAATGCCGCTTTGGATTTCCAAAACCACTACTCATTGAATCGAAACTTGCGAAAGATGAACGAGGAGTTTTCTGTTATATACCTGCTCGAAACGATGGACTACTCAACCCATTCAACAAGTTTGTTTCATTCGCGTGGCGAGCAAACGAAGACACCTCCATTATCGCTTCTGAATATGCAGTGACATCTTACATCACTAAGTACGCCTCAAAAGGTGAACCAAAGTCTGAAAATTTCAAATAGACGCTGAGGGCCCTTCTAGAGAGTAGTATTGGTACTGAGTCAAGACAAAGAACCGTGATGAGGTTCCTCATGAAGGTTATTGACAGCAGAGATATATCTGGGTGTGAAGTGTCCAGGCTTCTACTTGCAGAACCTTTGATGAAAGCCACTCGTCAGTTTGTGAAGCTGTACATCTCCACGCAGGAAAGTGTTTTAACGGCGATGTTAGTAAATATACCGCTGTCAGGCAGAACGATCCCAGAGAATTTCGCCCCCCTGACCACGATGAAGTTAAGATCGCCATATCGAAACTCAAGTCGAATAAAGTTGCTGGCACAGGCTGTCTGCTGAGCTTTTCAAGACAGCTGGAGATGACCTAGTTAGTAGAATGCACCAGCTCATCTGTAAGATATGGTCAGAGGAAAGCGTACCCAAGGAATGGAGTCTCAGCATCGTATGCCCGATCCACAAGAAACGAGACCCCTCTGACTGCGCCAACTACAGAGGAATAAGTCTCCTTAACATCGCGCGCCGTTTTGCGTGAACGCCTGAAGCCTTTTGTAAATAAGCTGATAGGTTCTTATCAGAACGGATTCAGGCCAGGGGAGTCCACCATCAACCAAATCTTTACACTACGGCAGATCCTGGAAAAAATCAATGAATTTCAAGTCGACACTCACCACCTATTTGTCGACTTTAAAGCCGCATACGACAGCGTAATAAGAGATGAGCTACACAACGCTATGTCTACCTTTGACATCCTAGCTAAACTCGTCAGACTATGAAGGATGACTTTGGGGAATGCTCGCTGCTCCATCCGAATCAGTGAACATCTGACTGATAGTTTTGATGTCAAAAAAGGATTTAGGCAGGGCGATGCCCTGTCGTGTGATTTCTTCAACATCACTTTAGAAATGATTGTGCAAAAATCGCTGGCCATCACAAGAGGTACTATTTATTTCAAATCCTCACAACTCCTCGCATACGCGGATGACATTGACATAATCGGAAGAACACAGCAAGATGTTAATGAGGCGTTCATGAGTATTCAGGCGTAGGCGACGAAAATTGGTTTGGCAGTAAGCGAGGGCAGTTAATATATGCTATCATCAAAAAAGGACGCTCACCACCGACGTTTGGCCAGAACGTTTGTATTGGCAGATATAAGTTTAAGGTTGTTTAGGACTTCGTCTACCTTTGTTCCACAGTGACCTGGAAGAACGACATCAGTTTCGCAATCAAACGCAGAATCACTCCTGGCAATTGCTGTTTCTTTGAGCTCAGGAGACAATTGAGTAATAGAGCCCTCTCCCGGACGACAAAGATGACTCTATACAAGACCCCTACTATTCCGGTCCTGCTGTACGGCGCAGAAGCATGGACACTATCAAAAGCGGATGGAAGATCCTTGGCCCTATAAACGCAGACGGGAGATGGAGGAAAAGATTCAACCACGAACTTTACGGGCTGTACAGCGACTATAGTCTAGTCAGGCGTCTACGGATTCAACGCCTAAGATGGCCAGGCCATGTAGAGCGAATTGACACCACAGCTCTAGCCCGGAGTTTCTTTGAATCTAACACCGAGGGACGAAGAAACAGAGTTCGGCCGCACTTAAGATGGCGCTCACAGGTGGAAGAGGACCTCAGCCAACTGGATATGCGGCAATGGAAAAGGCTAGCAAAAGATCGTGCTAGTTGGAGGGGTATGTTGGTTGAGGCCCAGGTTCATCCCAAACTGTAGCGCCAGATAAAAGAACAAAAGGTTGACAAAAGTTGGTGGGGCAATAAAAACTCTTAGCAATATCTAGGATTCTAACAAAGGTACCCATGATTGTACGAGAACTAGGCAACTTTCTTCGGCACGGAAATAAAACACGGGAATCTTCAATCCAGATGGTAAAGTCTCAAATAACATAAATTCATATTATAACAACACATTGCTCTATATACATAGATACGGCCCATTTGGGACGCTTTTGAACTTACGCACCCATTTACAATTCAAAGGCTTGGAGATGCCTAAACCTTAAACGGGCAAAAGTTAAGCATCGGTTTTTCCAATAGGGAATTGATAACTTTGAATTCAATTTGTGAACGCACTCTTTCACTAACCATCGAACTGTCATTGTCAATTTATTCATCATAAAGTACACGAACGAGCAACGTCTGCAAATTATAAAAATTTTATTAAAAAAAAAAAGGTGTCAAGTCCTTATTGGAAAACCCTATATACTACATTGAAGATATGCAATTCCTCGTCATGTGGAAAAAAAATCCCGCTTATTACTTTCAGATAAAAGATATTATTATACATATATTTACACTCTAAAAACATATATATATACAACAGTAGAACAGATTTACGTGTCTCAAGTGCAAAGTGCTTTCAAGCGCATTAACATTTGTGCAAAAACCAATCAAGTACTGATTAAATTAAATATATAGTGAAGTGAAGGAACAATTGTGGTAACAATATTCAATTCATATTTACCTGCCCAACTTCGAACCTTTGGCAGATAATCATTCCAGAACGCACATCTAGACGCCATTGGAGCACGTGCCAGTTTTTCCGTTTTCTTGTTGTTCTCCTCCTCAGCGCTGAATATGTAGTAAACCGGATCTTCCTTGCTGTATTTGGGCCATTCTTCGCCATCTATTGACGGGTTTCTGTGAAAAAGCAAAGAGTATGGTTCTTGTACTGGATAACACATAAAAGCACCTTTCCCATATTGTATACATAGATGTTTCGGAGCAGATAGAAAGTTGTACTCATCTGGTTGTAACATTGGATAGTTTAGAAAAAAAAAAAGCTCTTCATTGGGTTATTGAAATGTTCGTTACATCCGTCAGAATTTTGAATGGCAAGGAACTACAATTAATCCATTTCCGTATTCTTCAGCAGTTAGTTTTATATTTAGCACATTTATCATTTAATAATGGGAATCACTTGACACACACAGAATTACCGCTACCCACCACCGCGACATACCCGAAAACTTTGCATGACAGTGACGCTTTTGAAGGCATTCAGTTCTATCTATACCAGTAGTTAATTAAAAATGTATTGCAATTGATTTTCTGACACGCATCTATTTCAGTCGCAAGTAATACTTTGCGAATTATCTCACCGGGATGGGGAGTGTATTAAAAAAGAACAAAAAAAAAAATCGAAATTGAACTTAATGGACGGGCATCACTCAGACATTTTTGTGGGATATTCGACTGCTGCAGCAATTATCTGTGGGAAAAGTGATAAAAATAGGTTCAGAAACCATGTGTTCGGGGTTGTCTAGCTGTGATGTTGTGGGCGTTGTGGAAGGTCGTACGATAGCAGGTTTTACGATAAAGTGTGGTAGAAGGGTTTTGTTGTCATTTTAAAAAGAAATGCACTAGCTGGTTTGGATAAAAAAAAACCGGCCAAGTGCGAGTCGGACTCGCGTACGAAGGGTTCCGTACCATCTGTATGTATAAATATGAAAGAGACTACTATCTTCATGATGAGATATAGTTGATCATCAAAGTGTCCATTGAATTCAAATATTCCCTTAAATATTCATTTTGTTCTGTTTTTAGTATTTGTCGTGGTAGCGGCAACAGAAATCCATCATCTGTGAAAATTTCAACTGTCTATCACGGTTCATGAGATACAGCCTGGTGACAGACGTACCGACGGACGGACGGACGGACAGCGAAGTCTTAGTAATATGGTTCCGTTTTACCTTTGGGTACGGAACCCTAATTACCTTAGCCTTAGACCACAACGAGGTCATGGGATATGCTGATGACCTAGTAGTCATTGTTACTGCCTGTGAGCGCATGCAGCTTGCGCTCCAACTTATCTCTGACTGGTGTGGCAGAGAGGATTTATCTATTAACCCAAATATGACGATCTTAGTCCCATTTACAAAGAGGAGAAAGGTGCAACCCTGCTCAATCTTACTAAATGGCACACGCATAGGATTTTCAGAGGAAGTAAAGTATCTAGGTGTTGACCTAGACCGTAGACTCAACTGGAACTCCAATATGAGAAATAAACTCATGAAAGCGACTAAGGCCATGTGGGCCTGTCGACGCACCTAGGTAAAACCTGGGGACTTATGATTACTACAGTCTCCAACGCATTGCCACACACCTTCACCTTTGACAAAAGATTTGAGATACTGATCCCAAACCGCTCAGCATGGGAAAACAGTGATCCCCTGCTACATTTCAAAGGCCTTAGGTGGTATACGGATGGCTCCAAGATGGCTTCCGGCGTTGGCGCCGGCATCTTTGGACCAAAACGCAAGATCCCGAAGGACCTGGGAATAAGCCCCAGCATCTTCCAAGCAGAGCTGCATGCCATTCTCACATGCGTCAATCTAAATCTCGAGACTGTCATCAGAGGAGTAACCATCAACATACTCTCTGAGAGCCAAGCAGCGCTTAAAGCTTAAAGTGATCCTGAGGGGATCACCCTGGCTCCTACGAGAAGCATTCTCAACTTCATTATAGAAGTGGGGAGGCTACTCAACTAAATCGGCTAGCAGGCACAATAGATCTGCAAAGGTCGCAGTGCCGTATTGCTAATGGTAGCACTAGCCCCATAATAAAAAAACAAAAACCATTATTTTTATTAGATGGCTGAGAGCCTAGACGAGACAAAAAGAATACAAGTTTGAATTTAATACTAAACTGATTTTTCTAGCTATCAGTAGAATGATTTATATTTGTCTTGATGATGGGACTGTCACTTAATTGGAGAAGGGGACAGAGGGTTATAAGTTCTTGGCGACATACATATTTAAAAAAAAAAAAAAACTCCCGCTCAACAAGTTCGCTCAACATCTATGTACACTATCACCAACTTCGAAAAATTCGGTTTTAAAATTTCCCTCCGTGCACCGACATCTTTCCATCCCTACCAACCTCTATTTATATGGTATTCCACAAGGTTCTACGCACCAGTCGCATCTCTCTACTCCTATTTCCAACCAATGTTTTGGTTGTTAAATTTAGACTTAATATCAATATTTGTATTTAAACACTTATGGCTTACTTATTTACTTAGATCGCGCTAGGTTCGGGGCCAAGGCCTCAACCAAAAAGCCTCTCCAGCCGGCACTATCTTTGACCACCTGCTTCTAGTGCCGCACGCCCAGTTGGTTGAGATCCCTTTCCACCTGTGCGCGCCACCTTAGATGCGGTCGTCCTCTGCTGCGTCGTCTCTTCGGACTAGAGCGGTGATGTCCATTCACTCTACAAGGCCCAGTCATCTTAGACGGTGGAGCCGTAGATGTCTAACTAGGCCGATGTCACTGCACAGCCCGTACAGTTGCCTTTTGAGCCCAAAAAGCAGCGGTTAGAAAGAGTTATTCTGCGTTTTGTCTCAGCCCTGGGTTCGTTGCGCCACTATCGAGCCAAGGTAGACGAAGTCCTTGACTACTTTAAAAATATAGCTGCCGAAGGTGACGTTCTGACCAAGATGTCGGTGTTGCGCGTCTTTCTTTGATGACAGCATATATTTGGTCTGGTCCCCATTTACCCTTAGATCCACCTTAACCGCTTCTGCTTCAATGCTTGCGAACGCCAATGTCGTCTGCGTAGATAAGCAATTGTGTAGACTTGTAGTAGATCGTACCTCTTGTATTGGCCGCAGACTCCCCCACGATCTTTTCAAGTACAATGTTAAAGAAATCACATGACAGTGCGTCTGTATGTATGTATGTTGGCGTTACAGTCCATGAAGAACCTGAGCCGAGCTTCTCTCAATCACCCATGTTGTGTGTGATTTCGTTTTCACATAGGAGAAAGGGACCTACAGTTTTGTTGCCGGTTCCGAACGGCGAATTTCGAGAAGCTTTTCATGACAATTTTACTACAGGGGGTTTTGTCAGAACCCCGCTGAGGAGAAACACCGTGAAAAACACGTTCGATGACATGGCTGTGTCGGGATTCGATCCCGAGTCATCGGCGTCAGAGGCCAACACACTACCCACTGCGCCACGGTGCTCACAATGTTAATGAAATCACATGACAGTGCGTCACCCTGTCTAAAACCTCCAGCCTTAATGGAGCGGCGAGAATTCTCTGTAGCCATCCTGCACAGTCTGACGAGCTTGGCAAGTATGACATGGCTTTGTATAGTTGTCTCTATAAACACCGCTATATGCGGCTTTAAAGTCGACAAAAGATCTGCCATATTGTAAATATTTGGTCTATCGTGGCCAGAAACCACACTGGTAGGAACCGTCTACGAACGGTTTCAGGCGCTTACACCGTACTTCAGAGAGGATCTTGTACGCAATGTTCAGGAGACTTATCCCTCTGTAATTGGCGCAGTCATAGGGGTCTCTTTTCTTACGGATCGGGCAAACGATGCTGAGATTCCATTCATCGGGCATGCATTCTTTCGACCATATCTCGCAGATGGGTTGGTGCATGTTCCTGACCAGCTCTTCGCCAGTTGCTTTAAACAGTTCCACGGGAAGTCCGTCTGCTCCAGCATCTTTATAAGACTTAAGTTTCGATATGGCTGTCTTAACATCGTCTAGGTCAGCTGGACGGGATTCTCTTTCGTCTTCGTCCATTGTGAATGGTTCGTTCTGCCCGACGGCGGCATTTTGACTATCATCGCCGTTATACAGTCTGTAGAAGTGGTCCTTCCACAATGTCCACTATTAGTTGTCCGTGCTCATCCCTGCAGGCTTCTGCTCTGGCTTTATAGCATTGGCATGTTCGTATTACATTTTGGTAAAACTTTGAACGTTGTTCCTGCAATAGCATCTCTCTATCTCCTCGCGCTTCTCTTGCTCCTTCTTTTTTTTTCTCTGAAGCGCATGCTCCTCCCTCCTTTTTTGTTCATAGAACTCGCGGGCAGCACTCGTCGGTCTATGCAGTATAGCCATGTATGCATTCTGTTTCTCTACTTGGGCCTGTCTGCACTCTTCATCAAACCAGGGGTTTCTCGAAGGTGGTGGCTTTAAACCGAGTACGTCTGAGGCGACCTCTCTGTTGGCGTTCTGACAACGACTCCATTGCTGTTCTACGGTTTGTGCAGATTGTATCGGGACTTGAGAGAGTTTGAGGGAGACTTGATCGGCGAAGGTCCTGGCAGTCTCTTGCGATTGCAGCCTTCCGACATTAAACTTTGGTGTTCTTACTCGACTCCGTTGATTGCGAGAAATTCGCATCCGTACCTTGGCTGCAACAAGGTAATGATCCGAGTCGATGTTGGCTCCTCGAAAGGTTCGGACATCTAGGATGCCAGAGAGGTGTCTGCCGTCGATCGCAGTGTGATCAATTGAATTGGTTGTCGATTGATCGGGGGACCGCCAGTTGTTTATTTTCTCTATATCAGTTTCCGTAGCAGATATCACAGTTTTTCATTCATTTTTTGCCAGGCATATCCCATCGCACTTCTTGGAGCGCGGTAATGTCTGCCTTATAGCAGTCTAATGAGTTGACAAGTTGACCATCCACACCTGGTCTGTTGAGGGACCTAACTTTCCAAGTGCAGATCCCAAATTCGTTTCCTTTTAGACGTTTGCGGGGGTCGTCAACATGTAATCCGTCCCGTATCTGAGGCTGTTGGTTGTCTCTGAACACCTATTTGTTTTACGCGATAGGAATGTTAACTCCAACCTGGAGGATCAGGTTCTTATTTACCCAAAGAACAAAGGGCCGGCTGTACCGTTCTTTATCCGTCTGAGCTCCAAATATATTATAGTAGCCCGAAATAAGGTGTTCACCAGGTAGTTTTTTCTCGCTCGAACTGTGGGCGCCGCCGTTGACTCCATCTTGGGAATTCTTCCGCCTCCGATGCTGAGATGCTGAGAATGTGGAAAGACCATTTCTGCGGACTGTATAACGGCGAAGATGGTCAAGATGACGCTGTCAGGAACAACGCCCTATTCGCACTGGACGAAGGTGAGAGAAAATTTCGTCCACTCGACTTAGACGAGATTAAGGTAACGATATCAAAACTGAGGTCTAATAAAGCTGCTAGCGCAGACGGCCTGCCTGCCGAACTATTTAAAGCAGCTGGAGATGAGTTGGTTTGGAACCAGCTCATCTATTAGATATGGTCGGAAGAAAGCATTCCCGATGAATAGAATCTCAGCTTCGACCTCTATAAGTGCGTTAACTATAGGGAAATAGGTCTCTTTAACATCGCGTACAATTCGTGGACAATTTGATAGGTTCCTATCAATGTGGCTTGTTTTCTATTCTTTGGGCTGGCTATAACGCCAGCCCATGAAGGACCAGCACCCTGAGTCTCTCAATAAACCATGCTGTGTGTGTTTTATTTTTCACACAGGTGAAATGGACCTACAGTTTAATGCCGATTCCGAACGGCATGAGTTGAGAAACTTTTTCATAGCAAGTATACTACGGAGGGACGCCGCGAAACAACCATTCGATAGCGTTGGTTTTATCGGGATCTGAACTCATCGTGCGTCAGAGTCACTAGCCCCTGCGCCACGCCACCCTCAATGTGGCTTCAGGCCAGGAAAATCCACGATAGACCAAATATTCACATTGCGGCAGATCTCAGCGAAGACCCAGAAAATTCAGGTCGACAGCACCTTTTCGTCGATTTTAAGGCCGCATGTGACAATGTTTAAAGGAACGAGCTATGTAGAGCCATGTTATGATTTGACATCCCTGGACATCTCTGCCAAACTCGTCAGGTTGTGCAGGATGGCAATGGAGAATCCTCGCTGCTCCATTATGGTTTGGTAAGGAGTAAACCGAAACCTTTAATGTCAAAAAAGGATTCAGACTGGGCGACGCACTGTCACGAGATTTTTTCAACATCATCCTCGGAAAGATCGTGCGTGATTAACTCGCCTCAACATCAAGTCTGCTCAATTGCTCGCATACGCTGATGACATCGACGTGATTGGGGGAACGCAGCGAGACGTTAATGAAGCTTTTGTGAGCATTAAACCGAAGTGGCTAAAATGGGTCTGAAGGTAAACGAGGGCAAAACCAAATATATGATGTCATCAAAAAATAAAAGACGCACAACACCGACGTCTTGGCCAGAACGTCCTTATTAGAAGCTATAACTTTGATGTATTCATGGATTTCGTCTACCTTGGCTTACTGGTTACAAGCGGCAACGACACTAGCGCTGAGATTAGACGCAGAATAACTCTTGCCAACTGCTGTTTCTTCGGACTCGAGAGGCAATTGAGAAGTAGAGCTCTCTCTCGGAAAACTAAGGTCTATCTACAGCGCAGAGTCTTGGGCCTTATCAAAAATGGATGAAGAGGCCCTTGGTTGATTCCAGAAAAAAATTCTGTGTGCAATCTTCGGTCCCGTTTGTGTTGACGGAGAGTGGACGAGAAGATTCAACGAAGAACTGGACCGGCTGTACAGGAACGTCGACCTAGTACGAGTACGACGTCTACGGATCCAACGTCTTAGATGGCAATGGCTAGGCCATGTAGAGCGAATGGACAGCACAGCCCCGGTCTTCGACTCCAACCCCAAAGGACGACGTTGGCACACAAATGGAAGGGGACCTTACCCAACTGGACGTGTGACACTGGAAACAGCTAGCAAAAGATCGTGCTAGCTGGAAAGGCTTGTTGATTGAGGCCCAGGTTCACCGCGAACTGTAGCGCCACCAAAGTAAGTAAGTAAGTAAATAAGTTAGCAAGAAAGTCCTACCTTCATTCCAGTCTACCTAAAAGTAGAAAAAGTGGAATGGAAGTTGGAGTTGCTCACTCAACCGCCCGAGTTTGACTGTACCTTCAATGTTGAGAAGAGTTATTATTTGATTCGCTTTCCCTTACTACCAGCATGTTGGAATGCTCACAGTCTTTTGTATGAGAAGTTCCAAGATGGAATAATCACAATCTAGTAACTCTTATGTCGTTGGCAATTGCATAAGAAGTTTAGCCTGCCTATGGTATAAAAACTATACTGCAACCTGTCAGAAAACCTTCGAAGAGTATTTTGAGCCAAAGGAGAGTGAGATCTGCTTTGTATTGAAGTTCAGCTGGTATGACCAAATCCATTCCCCATGCCATGTTTGATGCTATGGAGAGCCCATACTATCTCAGTTTTGTTTTCGTTGGTTATCATTCCATAAAGATAAGCCCCGAGATATTGTTCAGAATGTATTCAGGAGGCGCCATTCATGCATGATCAAAGCCAGCATATGAATTAGGTTAATAAAGTAGGTACATATATGATGCCCTTCGCCCATATTTTACTAAGCAGTTTTTCTGAGAAGCCATCATCTACCCTTTTTTTCAGTTAGAGCATTATTTTTTTTTTAAATAGTTTGCGCGCACTCAAGGTCTAACAACCTTATTATGTCGGCGACACAGTGCGGGCAGAAAGTAGAAAGGAAGAGGGATAGAGGAGATGCCAATGGGCATTGATCTTAAATGCTTGCATGTTGCATTGAGGGGGGAAACCCGAAGCCGGCAGGGAGTTCCCGATTCGTGGTTCGATTAATGAAAGATTCTCTATATTTGACGGTACGTCCGAAAGCGGGCTTCATGGTGAAGCATTCCTAGAGAGACGTGTATTACGGGAGAAATGTTGAAGGGGCGGAATGTAACTGGCTATTTCATCAGAGCATTTTTGGTGGAAGTAACGATAAAACAGGGAGTGGCAGGTAACATTCCTGCGGTGTTGCAGCGAGTCTAATGTTTTGGTAATTGTGGTGTACTTCCCTGAACGGAGTTTGCCTATTTGCCTGAACAGTGACGTACCAGCGGTCACCGGCTGTCAAACGTACTCATGCGGTTGTCACTCGGTATTTTCCCTTTTTGCGATCCAACACTGGCGATCTATTTTCTATATATCTATTTTATGTTGTAATTATTAGTATTAGTAAAGCTTGAATTCATCATAAGGACTATTTTATTTATACTCATCAAGTACAACGTTGAACACAACAGTGGCGACGAGGAGGAGAAAAGAAAAGAATTCATTAAGCTAAATACTGCGACAAATTAATATGGATGCAAATCAATTACAAACTTTATTGCAGGCGATAACGGCTGCAATTCAAGGAAACACCACCCAGTCACCTCAAAGTGAGGCAATCCAGCTAGAAAATTTCAATGAAGATAACGAAAGTTGGGACATTTTCATCAGAAGACTAGAAAATTTCTTTAGTTTAAAGAATTTAGGAGGTGCAGACGAAAGCATAAAAGCTAGCAAAAGGGATTGGCTGATTCATGCGATGGGTCCGAAAACCTTACAGCTTCTGTGCAATTTAACCAGTCCAGAGGATCCAAAAGCTAAATCATATGACGAATTGGTTAAATTAGTTAAGGATCATTTACATCCAGCACCGAGCGTAATTGCGGAGCAAAACCGTTTCTCAAAACGTATCCAACATGAAGGAGAAAGCATAGCAAATTTCGTTGCAGAACTGAAGAAAATGTGCAAGAACTGCAATTTTCAATGCGCTGCTTGCCAAGCATCAACTGCTGAGGCACATTTAAGGCAGCAATTTATAAGCGGTTTGCGAAATACACACTGGTTAGAGAAACTAATTCAGTTAAAGGAGCCCCACAACACCTTCATCGATTGTGTAAATACAACGTTGGCGATGGAATCCGCTCACAAAGACTCCAAGGATATACAAAACCTACAGACTACCCTCGCTATTAACCATCAAAATCAGCTGTCAGGCACACGTCCACGGAATGCACAAAAATCAGCATCAAAAGGACAAGCATATTCCAAACCCAGATTCGACAAACAGTGTGCAACCAAAGCAAATTTTTGTTTTAGATGCGGAAGTAAAGATCACTTAGCAAACGCATGCAAGCATATTGGGACGGTATGTTCAAAATGCAGAAAAAACGGCCATTTAGCTCGAGTTTGCATGAGTGTCTCACGAACTCCACAACTTGTACATAACCCGAATAGAAGTAAGACGAGCAACCAAAATCAATTGCAACAAATATCAACACATGCAGAGGAACAAGATGAAGCGGAAGTATATTGCATTAATAATTTAAGCGAAGCTGTTCTTCCGGAGGAGAGGAAGAAACCAAAGAAAATCATGTTGGAGTTAGTTTTAGACGGGGTTACGAAACAGTTGGAATTAGACACGGGTGCTGCAGTGTCATCAATTTCGCATCAGGAATTTAGAAACATGTGGCCCAAAAAGGAGATTTACAAATCATCGGTTCCATTTCGTACATATACCGGAGAGGTTATATATCCACTAGGCTACTCAACAATGCAAGTGAAATACGATAACAAAGAAGTAAGTGCAAACATGTATGTTATGCCAGGCAAGGTGGATGCAATTTTCGGGAGAGAATGGCTTAAATTATTTCCAGTTAAATTACCTGAACTACATCAAGTGCAAGAAACGATTCGACCTAAATCAAAAGAGAAAATACTGCAGGACTTAAAAAGCCACTTCAATGATGTTTTTCGAGCGGGCGTGGGAAGAATTAATAACTATGAAGCCACACTTTTTGTTGAGGATAACGTAAAGCCAATCTACGTTGCAGCTCGAAAGGTACCATATGCTCTAAAAGGTAAAATGGAACAGGAGATTGATCGCTTGGAAGAGGCAGGTATCATTACGAAATTGAAATATAGTGAGTGGGGAACACCGGTTGTGCCAATCGTGAAGAAAGATGGATCTATTAGATTATGCGCCGACTATAAAATAACATTAAATAGGGTGCTTAAAAGTGATCATTTTCCAATTCCAGATCCAGAAGACATTTTTGCTACAACAATGCTAGGAGGGAAGCTCTTTTCAACGTTGGATTTGAGTGAGGCATATCTGCACATGCCAATGGATGATCATAGTGCGACAATGCAAGCTATTTCAACAATAAAGGGGGACTATAGGGTGAACCGACTGATGTTTGGCACAAAGGTGGCACCAACCATTTGGCAGAGGTATATTTCCCAAACATTAAATGGAATTCCAGGGGTCTGTGTATTTTTCGACGACATCAAAATTCAAGGCTCAACATTCGAAGAACACTTATTGCGTCTTAAAGAAGTACTCCAAAGATTGCACAAAGTGGGTCTCCGAATCAAACTGAGCAAATGCAAGTTCTTCGAGGAGTCAAATACATATTTGGGTCATGTCATTTCTTTTAGAGGACTTGAGAAAACGCAGGACAAGGTTAAGGCCATTAAAGATGCGCCCATGCCGCGAAATGTCACTGAAGTTAGAAGCTGGTTAGGGTTAGTAAATTACTACGGAAGATTCCTACAAAATCTGTCTTCGAAGCTACACCCGTTGCACAAATTGCTGAAAAAGGACTCGAGTTTCAACTGGAACAAAGAGTGTAAAAAGGCTTTCAATGTCATCAAAGAGGAAATCAGTTCAGATGTCGTACTCTGTGCCTACGATCCAAAGCTACCGATGTCTTTAGCTACTGACGCCAGTCCCTACGGGTTGGGAGCCGTTCTGTCCCATGCATTTCCTAATGGGCAGGACCGTCCCATCGCTTATGCATCACGGTCCCTAACGGCTTCAGAGAAAAACTACAGTCAGATCGACAAAGAAGCGACAGCCATCTTCTGGGCATTAAAACGTTTTTTCCGATACTGCTATGGGCGTAGATTTACTTTAATAACCGATCACAAGCCACTGGTTGCTATTTTCAGCCCTGACAAGAGCCTACCCAGTATGGTGGCGACTCGTATGCTACATTATGCCCAATTTCTACAAGGGTTTAACTACAATATCGTGTACCGAGCAACGGACGCCCATGGAAATGCGGATGCGCTATCTCGTTTGCCCCTAAAATCGACAGTTGAGGAGGAAAAATATGACGACGTCACACACTATCAAATGCAACAACTTAACACTGTCCCAGTCACCGAAAAACAAATTGCCAGGGAAACAAGTAAGGATCCAGTACTAAGAAATGTGTACAATTGCTTGTATTCGGGAAAAAAGCTAACTGAGCCAGGATTCGAAGGTAAAGATGAACAATTTTCGCTTTCAAATGGTACTATACTTAGGTACAATCGAGTGGTGATTCCCAAAAGTCTGCGAAAACTGGTACTAACCGAATTGCATGTTGCTCACGTCGGAATAGTGAAAATGAAGGCGCTTGCGAGGAGTTATGTTTGGTGGCCTAGTATTGACAAGGAAATTGAGCACTTAGCACGTGAATGTTGCGCATGCAGAAGTGTGATGAAGCAAATATCAATTAAGGTACAGCATCCATGGGAATACCCTTTGGCTCCATGGCAGAGGATCCACATAGACTTCGCAGGTCCTTTCATGAACAACTACTTTTTAATAATAGTCGACGCCCATTCAAAGTGGCCAGAGATTATACAAATGAGGGGTATGGCGGCAGAGAAAACAATTCAAGTTTTACGCGACATTTTTGCCCGCTATGGTTTACCATACACATTGGTTAGTGACAACGGACCTACTTTCACATCGGAGGAGTTTAGGAAGTTCATCAAGGAAAATGGAATTCAACACAAGTTCACTGCTCCATATCATCCAGCCACCAATGGACAAGCTGAACGTTTTGTGCAGAATATGAAGGTCGCCCTGCGGAAGATGATGAACGATCCTGGTACCCTTAAATTCAAATTGGCCAACTACCTTATGCGTTACAGGAAAACTCCAAATGCTACAACCGGAGTGGCACCATGTACCTTATTTCTGCAAAGGGATATTCGCATCGTTTTGGACTTAGTTCGTTCGAACATCGAAGACAACGTTCGAGGAAAACTGAAGGCGACATATCCAATGGGAACGCAATACCACCCCGGCGAGACAGTTCAAGTGCGAACCTATGCCAATAAGGACAAGAAATGGGAATTCGGTAAAATAGTTCGAAGAGATGGATTTCTCCATTATTACATCAGCGTACACGGGAAACTCTGGCGAAGACATGCCGCCCAAATATTGAGGTGTAAGGTAAACCCAGTTGAAGCAACCAAAAATTCTGAACTAGAATTCTTCCCGGAATTGCCTGCGGCACAACTACCAGCCGAAATGCCGAATTCTACGATGGCACCAACCGCACCAACTGCATCAACTACATCACTACCGGAAATCGGCGTTGAGGTAACGAAACCGGTGTCAGGTAATCTCCAAGCTCAAGAGAATCCCGAACAAAAAGATAGTGTCAATGATAATCCCAGAGGAAGTCCAGGATCGAATGGTTTGGACAAAGACATCAGTGCGACAACGTCGTTACGGAGGAGCTCTCGCTTTAGGAAACCAGTGGATCGTTACACTCCTGATTAGTGGGGAGGACTGTGGTGTATTTCCCTGAACGGAGTTTGCCTATTTGCCTGAACAGTGACGTACCAGCGGTCACCGGCTGTCAAACGTACTCATGCGGTTGTCACTCGGTATTTTCCCTTTTTGCGATCCAACACTGGCGATCTATTTTCTATATATCTATTTTATGTTGTAATTATTAGTATTAGTAAAGCTTGAATTCATCATAAGGACTATTTTATTTATACTCATCAAGTACAACGTTGAACACAACAGTAATGCTGGAGTCACCTATCAGTTTTATCAGTTTTTGTATTTTGTCTAATAGATGCAATGAGGTCTTGGAAGCACCGGACCAGAAATGAGCGTTAAACTCTAATTTGGGGCGAATGAACGCCTTATAGATTGTAGCCAGATCTAAGGGTGAGAAATATTTCTTGCGTCTTTAAAAGAAGCCTAGGCATTTCGCAGCATTCTTGGCGACACTGAATATGTGGTCGCTCCAATTAAGATTGTGAGCAACGCACATACCCAGGATGGAAAGCTTTTCGGTTTCTGAGATGCAAGCGCCATTCATGGATAACGGCTGCGGGTTAGTTATACGCTTTAACAACAAAAGACAGCATTGTGTTTTGGATACACTAAATTCCACTCTATTGTTTTTACCACCTTGGGTGATGCTGTCGATATCAGAATTTAATGAGCTCAACATACGCTGTCGCTCACTATCTACAACCAAAGTGCAGGGTCGTAAACTAGTGAACGAATATGAGAAGCTGAGGGTACTGTCGTCAGCGAAGGAGTGAATTGGATTAGAAGTAACAGACAAGAGATCATTTATAAAAATAAGAAAGAGTGTCGGAGACAAAACGGAGCCCTGGGGAACACCAGCATTTACAAAGTGAGTATCAGACTTGAATCCATCCAAAACAATTTGAATTGAACGATTCGAAAGATAGCATCTAATCCATTGAAGAAGAGACTCATCGATCCTAAAAGCACGCATTTTCGACAAAAGGGCTTCATGCGAAACCCTGTCAAATGGTTTCGAAATATCCATTGCAACAATTTTGCTTTCACCTGCTTGGTGAGGCGAGTGATTCCACTTTTCGGCGAGATATGCTATCAAATCACCAGTGGATCTGTTGCTGCGGAAACCGTATTGACGGTCATTGAAGAGTTTCCGTGATTCAAGATATTTCATAAGCTGACGGTTAATCAGCGTTTCCATGACCTTGGAAAGAAGGGACGTTAGTGCAATGAGTCGGTAGTTGGAAGGAGAAGATGATTCACCTTTTTTGGGTATGGCTGGACAAAAGCTGTTTTCCACCTAGTCGGAAAGAGCCCAGAGGAGTAGGAAAGATTGAAAAGCTTACGAAGTGGTTTTGCCAGCGTAGAAGAACACCTCTTGAGAACTATTGGGGTAATACCATCTGGACCCGCAGATTTGTGTATGTCGAGGTCCTTAAGAACCCTTGCGACTGTACGAGTGCGGAAGTGGATTAGTTCCATGGTGGAACTGACGCACTCTAGTACAGGCGTAGACAAAGTACAAGCTGGGAGTTGAGAATTGGTTGGGAAATGGGCAGCAAGTAGGTTAGCTTTGTCTAAGGGGGTGACAACTAGAATGTCATTGTGGATGAGCGTCGGTATAGACGACGTAGTTGAGTTTTTTACGTTTTTTTACAATCGACCAGAAACTGTTGCTACCTTTGGGACACTGAAGGATTTTACGCCTTAATTTTTGGTCGGATTCGAATTTAACCCGTCGAATGTGGATGTTGCAGTCATTTCTGGCTCGTATGTACCTACTTTTTTCGGTTTTCCTCAGAACTGTTTGCCTTGTAGGCCCGAAAACTAATAGCCTCTTTGCAGCTAAAGTCAAACCACGTATTATCCTTAGGCCTGGTGCTTTTAATCTTGCTGGGAATAAAATTTGCCATGCCAATTCGGATCATATTTGCGATGATATTAGTTGCGGCGTCCACGTCGTTGTCGAGGAAGCACAACGACCAGTTAAAGGTTCGAAAGAAGTTGTTAAGGCCACATCAGTTGGTTTTCTCGTATAGCCATAGGGTTCTCTTAGGAGCATTTTTTTTTAACTGGATGGTGGGAGTTTGAGAATTTTGCTGATATCACGCAGTGGTCAGACGAGCCTAGGGGCGACAATACATCGATCATGTATTTGTCAGGCGGAGAGGTAAGAAACAAGTCCAGTGTGTTGGCGGTATGACCAGCAACATCGGGGATACGTGATGGCTCATTCACAAGTTGAGTTAATTAACTCAAGTTAATTAAAGAGTTAATTAAATCAATTGATTTTACTCAGCAAAAATTTCAACATACCTTCCTACGGGCTTCCTGAATGTCGAAGCCACTAAGAATTGTGTACATTCAAATCGCCCGCTAAAACGATTTCAGTGCGAGGGAACAGGGAAACAATTCTTTGGATGGAATCAGACAGTGCGTCGAATGCATCAAATGTTGCATTCCTGTCTAGAATGGGGCTTCTATAAAGAAAACAGTTGTGAACGGAGTGCTTACGGAATGTGAATTATATGAAATTAAATTCCGAGGTGGATGTTTGGCTATACTGTGGAAGAAGCTGGTAAGCAATGTCACTACGGACATAGATGGCGAGACCGCGGTGAGAAACGAATAATGGCACTAAGCTATATCCAGGAAGACTGAAATCCGAAGGATCAGACTTTTCATCGACCTGTGTTTCATAAAGTGCCAAAACAACCGGTTTGCGGAGATAGAGATGGACATACGTGGCCGAAAAATTCTTCCGTAACCCACTAATATTGCAGAATTGCACACAGACAGAGATGTTGAAAATACTTTATTAAAAGTATTTAAATTCAAAATGCAAATGCTTGGCAATTTTTTTATTTCAAATAAAAATACAAAATGGTTTTCGTAAAAGTATTTAAATACAAAATGCAAAATACATATTTTCAAAATAGGTTTTTCAAATAAAATACTTTATTTCACTGATCTTAATGCTAGTATTTGTTCAAAGAGTTCATCTTTCATGTTTCGTCTATGTGGCCTCATAATCATTCCACCAAAGGAAAATAGTCGTTCAACAGGAGCAGAACTTGGTAGGCAAGAAATGTATTTCTTCTTCTTCTTTGGTGGCGTTACAGCCCGTGAAGGACCAGAGCCAAGCTTCTCTCAATCACCCATGTTGTGTGTGATTTATTTTTCACACAGATGAAAGGGACCTACAGTTTAATGCCGATTCCGAACGGCGTGGGTCGAGAAGCTTTTAAGGAAGAGTTTTGTTACACTTGGATATTTGTTCAAGAATTCTAAAGTATTGTCGACATATTTTAAATATTGTAGTGTTTCAAGGTCTATTGGCGTTATCACTGGCTGCTGAAGAATCAGAATCTTCAACAAACATACATATGTATACATAATATGATTCAGTCTTTTCCTTTTTTTTTATTAGAATAAGTATGCAGGAAGCTCTGTTCATCTTCTTGTTCCTGTTTAAAATTTCTTTAACGTATTTTCTTCTAGCTTTTGGTACCCGTTGCATTTTGAAAAAGGGATAGAATATGGATGCTATTATGCCACCTTTTGCTTTTGGTTCCTGTAATTTATAAAATCTTTCAAAACGCATATTAAGACTTTCTTTAATAACTTCTATCCATACACCAAAATATTTAAGGTTATCCATTTTCAAACTGCTTAGAATTCTTTGCATCCTCATAAGTTCTGGGATAAGACATCCGTAGTAAGTATCTTTGTCGCCTTCTAAACTTCTGATGCCGTCAAAAATAGGTTTCAAACAGCTTACGTATTCATTAGGAAATCGGATTTCAATTTCTTTAAAAACTGCTAATCCAAGTTTCTTTAATGTTTCATTTAGGGTATCCATTACAGCAAGTAGATCTTGAAGGGAATTATAATATGAATTCCATCGTGTAATACATGAAGAAGTAGGAGATTTTCCATGCTTTAGGAGACTTTG
Source organism: Eumerus sabulonum (assembly GCA_951905685.1). Taxonomy (NCBI): domain Eukaryota; kingdom Metazoa; phylum Arthropoda; class Insecta; order Diptera; family Syrphidae; genus Eumerus; species Eumerus sabulonum. The sequence goes on along the minus strand of OX645060.1, from coordinate 139,280,637 downwards.
AACACAGATTCCAAACTGCTTGACATTTTGTCATGGCTGCATCATAAAGTTTCTTGTATGAATTACTTTGGGATCTAGCCTTATTCATATCTCTTGAAGTCACTAAATGTAATGTGTGTGTGGCTTAACTTTCTTGATTAGGCAGTTGCAACTCCTCAAATTCTTCAGATGGCTCTGGAAATTGTATTACAGTTAACACATTATCATGATCATCATCATCATTGTCAGTATTAATATGGGCAACTTCAGTATTTTGAATAAGAGCTGAATCTCTAGCACTTGTTGCAATATCTGAATCTGTTCCATATACCTTGAAAGCTTTGACCATATTTGTTCCGTTGTACAGTCTGTACGATTGCTACCAGCTTTAAATCAAATTCAGAATGAATTTCCACAATCAGCTCAGCTACTTTGTCATAACTATGAGTTCCCCTCCTGCAAGCCAAAGTTGCGCTTTTTCTGACGCCGATGACTTGGGATGGAATCCCGACAACAGCCATGTCATCGGTGTTCGCGGTGCTTCTCCTTAGCGGGGTACTGACAAAACCCCCTGTAGTATAATTGTCAAGAAAAGCTTCTTGAAACTCGCCCTTCGGAACCGGCAATAAATTGTGGGTCCCTAGCGTATGTAACGCTAACATACATACATACATACATACAATCTCAGGTTAGATTACTAGAAATAATTACATTACGATTTTTAACTTCTTAATGCTTAGTTAAATAGAACATATTAAAATAATGTATTACTTACATTTTAGTCATTTTACTTATTTACATCCACCAAATAAAGAACACTGAACTGAGCTGGTTGCACAAGCGTAAGCGACAGCGTTCGGCTCTCGTCCTGAGCGGTCGATCAGTTTCTGCGTAGAGAACACTGATTCCCATTCGGATTAGAAGTTTGAAACCTCCCTCAGAAGCCGCTCGGTTTTCAACTGAAAATTTGTGCAGTATGCTAGTGGTTTCCAAGTATGACTTTTTCTTTCTTCCTCATAATTTTGTCATTGGGTGTTGTGTTTGGCATTGACAAATACTCAGAAAAAGTTTGAGTTTTACTTGCAATATTATTATTTTTGTTGTCTTCAACATTTAGACCGGGCGTTCATAAACTGAGTTATGTATTTTAAATGTGAATATGAAAAATGAATTAAAGAAATAAACAAAACCATTTTGCATTTTACAAATACTAAATATTTACATAAAGTATTTCAAATAAAATAAAAAATGCTTTTTTTGAAAAGGTATTTAAATGCAAAATACAAGATAGGCATTTTGCATTTTGTATTTGCATTTTAAATATAAGTATTTCAAATAAGTCGCATCTCTGCACACAGAAATGCCTCATCAATACAAACTACAAAACATATATAGATACAGAGCATGGAGGTAGGCATCGAATTAGTAAAATTTGATGTGGAAAAATCCAAACACAAGGTTTGGGATGTAAGCCCGCATATCAGGGTATGCATACCGATGGGTTGCACGACAATATATTCTTTGATTCCATTCGAGATAGGTGGCTATATTTTAGTAATACAATTAAGATAGTAAAACAAGTCAACGTGTATATGTATGCCCGGTATGTAACGTGCACTATTCCTGGACTGGATGCAAGTCTTCGCCCGATTTCATATGACTCTTATTTTGCTGAACTACTCTCCTTGTTCCCAGAATAAATAAACCTAAGGGCTACGTCAACGTTGACAAAAAGACATATTCAAGTAATTATTCTAAAAATAAAGGAAGAACGAATAAAATGAAAAGCTGAGTTTATCTAAATAAGGGATATCGAACTGGTGGCACTAGAGAATCTGCGTTTATTTATGTATGTCAATTGCATGTCAATCGAAATGACTTTATCTAAAGGCTTACATGTAATTGAAATCTTGCTCCTCATCAAACCAATGCACATACCTACATTTCAAATTTGAAAGGAAAGTAAAACTTACCCGCTCTTTGCAAACTCAATGACTGAATTCAGCATACGTTTACCCAGGTCTCTTTCTACCTGACGATACTGTAGCGATTGATTTAACGGTTGACCGAAGAAATACTCTATCTCATCACCATGCAGCACACCCATCCATTCGCCCCACAATGAAGTACTGGTCCTCTGGAAGAGAAAAAGAGAAAAAAAAAATCAAATTCAAAACCAAACACCGCATAGATACATACAATTAACAAGCTTCCAAGGACACTAAAACAGAGACCGCATTACATTGGTTTCATGGTTTCATCCTGTCGCACCTCCTCGACATCAACTTCCAGAAAATAAACAATGGAGACGTGGTAGTAAACATTTTTGGAAAATTTAGTAGACAACCAAAAGCCTTTGTAACCGCTGCCAACACGGAGAACAACTGGCTGTGTTGCTTGCAGCGTTGTCTGCGAGTTGGGAGGAGATAGCAATAATCAATTAACGGGAAAATAGGTTAACGATTAGATGGAGGGAGTTAGTTACAAGTGAAAGTATCTAAATAGTGACGAATCGGCCGCGTACGGATGTGCTTCATCTCTCGTGACATGGATTTACACTTCACTTGTATTTCCTATACACCCGATGAATTGGGTAGCTACATATTACCTATTATTTCTACATATGTACATACATATGTATTGGAGCAAACCCTCAACTGCTATAAGGCAGATATAACCGCACTCCAAGAAGTGCGATGGGATGGACCAGGCAAAAGACGGACTGCGACATCTACTGCGAGAACTGCTACAAGGAGAACAAACGGCGCCTATTCGGGTGCGGATTCGTTATTCGAGGAAGACTCCGACAAAAAGTCTTAAGCTTCCGAGATATAAGCGAACGCCTCATAACATTAGCTTAATATGCGTTCGCGCCCCAACGGAAGAAAAGGGCGATCGACTCAAAGAAGAATTCTACGAACTCCATGACAGAACCTATGCCCAATGCCCCAGCTACGACACAAAAATAGTTCTAGAAGATTTGAATGCAAAACTGGACAAAGAGGACATAATTGAGTCGATCATAGGAAAGCATAGCCTCCATAAGACCACCTCCGACAACGGACTTAGGCTAATCGAATTCCTAACGGGGCGTAACCTCCTTGTAGCCAACACACGATTCCCCCATCTCAACATCCATAAGGGTACCTGGCGGTCTTTTGATCAATCAACCACCAACCAGATTGATCACATTGCGATCGACGCCAGACACTCCTCCATTATTCTCGACGTACGAACTTTCCGAGGGGCCAACATCGACTCGGACCACTACCTTGTTGTAGCCAAGGTACGAATGAGAATATCAAGAATACTTAGAAGTTGAGTAGGACTACGTAAGTTTGACGTCGGAAAGCTTCAATCGCCAGAGACTGCCAGAATCGTTGCCGATCGTGTCTCCTTCAAGCTCTCTCAAAATCCGCCCACAGCAGCACAAACAATAGAGCAGGAATGGGGCCATTTCCAGAGCGCCGTCAGAGACGCTGCCTAAGAGGTGCTGGGTTTCAAACCGCCACCACCTAGAAACCCCTGGTTCGGTGAACAATGCCCATGAGGCAAAGCCATTCTGCAACGACGGACGAGAGCTGCACGGAAAATCTATGAGCAGAAGAGAAGAGAGGAACACACGCTTTTCAGAAGAAAGAAGAGAGAGCACAGAAAGCGTGAGATCGAGGAGATGGAGAGATGCTTCCGCAGGAATGACGTCCGTAAGTTTTACAATAAGGTAAAACGAACATGCCATGGCTACAAAGCCAGAGCGGCGGCCTGCAGGGTTGAAAATGGAAAACTGGTAGTAGAGTCGCAGTCGATGCTGAGGATTTGGAAAGACCACTTCTGCAGATTGTATAACGGCGATGATAGACAACATACCGCTGTCAGGCAGAACGAGCCATTCGTAATGGACGACGATGTAACAGAATTCAGTGCACACGACCTAGACGAAGTCAAAAAAGAGATACAAAGACTTAAGTCTTATAAAGCCGCGGGCGCAGACGGTCTGTCTGCTGAGCTTCTTAAGGCGGCTGGAGATGAGCTGGTAAGGTGCATGCACTCATTTCCAAGGTATGATCGAAGGAAAGCATGCCCGACGAATGGAATCTCAGCATCGTTTGTCCGGTCCATAAGAAAGGAAACCCCTAAAACTGCGCCAACTATAGGGGAATAAGTCTCCGTAACATCGCGTGGAAGATCTTCTCTGCCGTATTGTGTGAACGCCTGAAACCGTTTGTGGATAACTGATCGGCTCTTATCAGTGTGGTTTCAGGCCACGTAAATTCACAGTAGACCAAATATTTACGCTACGGCAGACCTTGGAGAAGACCCAGGAATACCAAATCGACACCCACCACCTCTTCGTCGATTTAAAGGCCGCGTATGACAGCGTATATAGAGACGAGCTGTACAAAGCCATGTCTAGTTTTAACATCCCTGCCAAACTCATCCGACTGTGCAGGATGACAATGGAAAATTCTCGCTGCTCCATTAAGGTCGGCAATTATCAAACCGAGACCTTTAGTTGATTATCTAAGTGTCCATAAGGGATTATGAATTGTTATTATTAATTATTTATCTCTGGTGTCCATTGAATTCAAATCAATTGTCTTACTTGACAGCAAGGAGGTGAAAAGGTGAATAACAATAATTATAGAAAAAAGGCTTGCAGCTAAGATTAATACAGCAAAGACACAATAGCTCGGAAGTTTGCTACTGGTTGTGGTATACAGCATGTGTAACGCGGCTAGACAACATGGCATAGATGAAGCACTGGTTTTGTGGATCAAAGCAATGCTCGTGCACAGAACATTGATCACTGATGCAGGTCTCGTACATTATTTCAGATTTGAGGTAAACAGGAACTGCCCGCAAGGGTGCATGTTGGTCGACTCTCTGCTCTCAATATCTCTGAATGTATGCCCAGGCCTATGCGAATGATGTCGCCGTTCTCTCTGTCGACTCATGTTTAGCGACTGTCTTCCTCAATGCACAGGCAGCGCTAAATGTGATCGATGAGTGGTGTATGAGAAATAGCCTGTCAGTTAAGCCTCTCAAAACTGATGTCGTTCTCTTCACGAGAAGGAAGGAAGATGCTATCCTGGCCCAGCTAGTGATAAAAAGCATTCCCATGCCGATATCCAAATGAGATAAGAATCAATGCAAAGGTGCCTTTGGCAAAACTTGGGGTTTATCACTGGCAAATGTCCTCTGGATCTACACGGCAATTATAAGACCGATAATCTCATATGCATCGGTTGTCTGGTGTATCAGGCTAATACGCAAACGCACACCAAACTGTAAAGACCGATTTGTCCCAGGTGCACAGGGCATTAGATGTTATGATGAACCTTCCACCCCTGGACATATTTAACAGACGGTGTGCACTGAAAGCCATATCTCGTCTCAAGAGAAATAGTTTTTGGTACAACTAGCTTTGGAATGAGGATATACCCTCTGACGCAATGACACCTGTCATCCTATTGCCCTATAACTCCATGGTCGAATTTTCATGGCATCAGGATTGATTCTGGCCACATACTGAACCTAAAAAGGATTGTCTTCGCATTTTCAGAGGTGGCTCCAAGTAAGGGCTGGGAACCGGCGCGGCGTTTTCTTTGAATGCAAAAACATCCGACTGCACTTTTCGTTAGGAAAATATGCGTCTGTTTTTTAGTTAGAGATGTAAGCAATTCTGATCGCCATGCACTATGTTATGAAGCATAAGTGGAAGAGAAAAAGCATATGCGTATGAGCCCACCTTGAGTCTAACTGCTTCCACGGTCAATACCCACATCAACGATTGGGTCTTTAATGCACACAATCATACATGGAGCGAATATGCAGGATTCAGGATGACTCAGCGCGTACGCCCGGTGTCTGCAAGAAATTCTTCTTCTTAAGCAGAATTGACTGCAGAAGACTTGGGTGTGATTACGGGCCATTATGCTTTTGCCAATCATCTCTACACGATCTGCATAAGTGACACGCCTACCTGTGCTACATGTTGCGAAGGTGACTATGTCACATTTGCTCGCGCACGACGGCGCACACTCCGGCCCGAGGCGGTGTGTACCGAATCTCTAAGCTCTACATCACTGAAGCTCTTTCACGGGGAAAATACAGTAAAGGTATGTGTCTGTCTGGCAGTAGAATATATCACTATGTGCGTCTGAGTGCGCCAACAGATAGCAGAAGACTACAAAACAAAACTAAAAAAAAAAAACACACCTGCTACACATGTGGCAATTAACGAACTTCCGAGATCATAGACAGAAGATAGAAAACATGTCGCTCAATATCGTTAACAAGCAGAGTGTTTAAGATCAAGGGAGCTGAAATTTAAAAACTTTTACGTATGAATTGCAGATAACTGAAACGTTTATTCCGGGTGCAGCATCGAGATAAAGGCAGGATCACTCGAGCTATTTGTTTGCAGATCCTTCATGAGCATCAACAACACCGATGCAGCCCTTTTTGGTATTAACGAACAACAACATCAAATCAGGGGCTTTAAATGTAGGGTATTGTCACTCCGGCACTGATTATTCATCAGATTTCAATCAAATTCCGGTTCAAGTGAACCGACGACGTGGCTATACAAAGACTCTCTTCGAGCCTCCATTCCACTCCACTTTCTTTAATTCACGTCATAGTGTCCAAAATCCCTGAAAAGGTTTGAGCGCTCTCGATTTAATTTTTTCTGTACGTGTGACCATTGGTGAGGGAGAATGTCAGTATTGTTGGTCGTTGTTACCTAACTATCTCATTAACAACTACGATTTAGAATTACGCAAGCTGAAAGCCGGTCCTAATTAATATTCAGTCTATAATCGACCACCTCCAGTCTTAACTAAAGCTTTCGATAATACCTACTGTAAATACGTATGTGTATGCATGATTACTTTATTATGATCTTCAATTAATCATCGTAGACTGATACAAACTATCTATGTATGTTGTATGAAAAAGTCATCAGCTAAATAGGAGAAAGCTATACCAAAAACAGTTCGCAACCCTAAGAAGTTCACATCCCCAATGCATATGTACATTATTACACTTAATGTATTCAATCGCTCTGAACTAATTACTTTCACTTAAGCTTTGGATATCAATCAAGTAAATACCGTCGCACGCACATCCTGGCAACACGCCCACACCGACTTTATCATATCAGAGTAACACCCTCGCCATATCACGACAAGCCCCCGGCGGTTAGAAGCCGGATTAATTGTTTCATTACATAACATTTTTACCACATATGTACAAACATATATCCGGTAATAACCCCAAACCCCTTATTTTCAACAGAAACAGAAATGACCACGCATCCTGAACACAATGATACAACTTCGTCCTCTCGTCGTCGATCTCCTCTCGGCTAATTACCAATTGACAGACATTGCACAAGGGATACGAATACGACAAGGACTCTTTGGTTAAGTCTTCACACTCTATTACCATCGGACATCCTTTGATTTGTCATGCAAATGTGTGATATGAGAATCGAATCTAATATCCTTGCCATCATGCTCATACGTATGTATGCATGTATGTATGTACAAATGCGGTGAAATAATATTTTCAGGACTTAAAGGAGTGACATTCACGTGAATCCAGTGAACTGAGTGCTCGTTACCTAACCGCAGAAACTCGTCCCTGTTGAACATAACGTGCTCAAGCTACTCAAAGTTCTAATTGAAAGGGAAGTACATATTGTATTATTACATATTACATATTATTGTTGTCGCTTGGTTTTGAAAGAAAGGACAACTTTGATGGGATTCTGAGAATGCCATGGTGTCAATTGTAATTTTTTTTCCCATTACGAAGAATTGAAATGCTTAGGAGAGAAATGTTTCAGAATGTGTAATGGGACAAGCAAAACCTGTAATCCATTCATTGTTACCAGGTACTTCCAGGTATATATATGCATATATGCGGGAGTGTGGCGCAACAATCTACGATGATAGGACCCGGCCCTATATCAAGAAAGGGGATATCCTTAAACAATATCAAGAGCAAGAAATGCTCAACCACTGAAATCGTATATTAGAACTGCAAAAGTAAATGAGCTGATTAGAGCTACCAACTGGACCGCGATGTTAGAGAAAACGGACATAGAAACTCTTTTTGATGCACTAGATAAAAAAAATGAGCGATATATACAAAAGCCCGACAGTTGTCTAGAAGGAGAAAACAAAAGATTGCACAACCAAGTCAACAGAAAAATATGAAGAAGCCGGGAACAATACTACAAAAGAAAGTTCGAGCAAGTAAAACGTGATACGCTCATCAATGCAGTACTGGGACGAATGGAACCATCGATAGACGAAACAATTGTAAAAAACTTCTCACCCAATACAAATGTTATCGGTCTGGCAGATAAATTTGCGAACTCACTTTCACAACAGGCAGCATCAATAATCCACGTATGTATGTAGCATCCAGCCACTAGAACACATTTGTACGGGACACAATCTACTTAAGAGATACAGACAGTGCGGAAGTAATAAATCATATATATGTATAGCTCACTTAATATCCAAAAGTCACCTGGAATAGATAAATGCCGATGTCTCTACTCCCATAATTACGAATCTTATCAATATGAGTTTGAATACGTCCAAGATTCCAAAGCTCAAAGAGGCACTTGTTAGACCTATCTACAAGGGAGAAGCCAAACACGAGATAGCGAACTATCGCCCGATTGCAATATTGCCGGTGATAGAAAAGATCTTGGAGCAAATCATTGCAGATCGAATATAAGAATTTATTGATAAGCATAAGCTGATAAGCAAGAATCAGTACGAAAAAGCACCAATCTACTTCTCGGCGATTTCACGAGCTTAATTAATACAAGCCTTAACAAAAGTCACCACGTCTTAGTGCTTTTCTTAGACTTTAGCAAAGCATTTGATACCATCGATCCCCATAAATTTATTGATGCACTGCAAAGATTAGGAATTAGAGGGATACTGGCGGATTGGTTGAGAGACTATCTTAAAACGAGAACATTCCGCGTGGGAATTAAAGGCGACTACAGCAAAGGTAACACAGTGCAGTATGGAGTCCCACAAGGCTCTAAACATGGCACCTTACTGTTCATATTATATATCAACGAGCTACTAAACTCCTTTAAGATGAGCTCTCCCTTCGCATATGCAAATGACACGGCGATTGCTGTTTGCCACAAATCTATTGTAGAAGCAACTAGGATAATGCAGGCAGAGTTTGACGAAGCAGGGAAATGGTGTCACGATAAGGGGCTAGTAATAAAATTCGAGAAGTACACGTTCCACAACGCTGTTAGGTTCAGTTGGGAACCGAAAAGGACTTTAAAGTACATGGGTTCCATACGTTGATATCCACAAAGACAATTGGCGAGGGATGCGATTTGGATAGATGTGAGTGTACAGGCAAAAGGATCCGCAACTTTTCTGATAGGGACACTATTTCTTTAAGGATGATTTATTTTCTAAGATGACAGAGAAAAATATACTGGCATAGTACGTGTTCTGGTGGACTTTATGGCGGGACATAACCTGGTAATAGCAAGTACATGATTCCCACACCTCAACATCCATAAGGGGACCTGGCGGTCTTTCGATCAATCGACAACCAACCAAATTGATCATATTGCGATCGACGGCAGACACTCCTCCAGCATCCTAGATGTCCGAACCTTTCGAGGAGCCAACATCGACTCGGATCATTACCTTGTTGCAGCCAAGGTACGGATGCGAATTTCTCGGAACCAACGGAGTCGAGTAAGAACACCAAAATTTAACGTCGGAAAGCTGCAATCGCAGGAGACCGCCAGGACCTTCGCCGATCAAGTCTTCCTCAAGCTCTCTCAGGTCCCGATGCAATCTGCAGAAGCCATAGAACAGCAATGGAGTCGTTGTCAGAAAGCCATTAGAGAGGCCGCCTCAGATATACTCGGTTTCGAGCCACCACCGTCGAGAAACCCCTGGTTTGATGATGAGTGCAGACAGGCCCATGTAGAGAAACAGAATGCATACGTGGCCACATTGCATCGACGGACGAGAGCTGCCCGCGAGCTCCATGAACAGAAAAGGAGGAAGGTGCATGCGTTTCTGAGAAGGAAAAAGAAGGAGCACGAGAAGCGCGAGATCGAGGAGATGGAGAGATGTTACTGGAGGAACGATGTTCGAAAATTTTACCAGAAAGTAAAACGAACATGCCAAGGCTATAAAGCCAGAGCAGAAGCCTGCTGGGATGAGCACGGACAACTAGTAGTGGAGTCACAGTCGGTGCTGAGATTGTGGAAGGACCACTTCTGCAGACTGTATAACGGCGATGATAGTCAAAATGCCGCCGTCAGGCAGAGCGAACCATTCACAATGGACGAAGACGAAGGAGAATCCCGTCCACCCGACCTAGACGATGTTAAGATAGCGATATCGAAACTTAAGTCTTATAAAGCTGCTGGAGCAGACGGACTCCCTGCAAGATATGGTCGGAAGAACGCATGCCCGATGAATGGAATCTCAGTATCGTTTGCCCGGTCCATAAGAAAGGAGACCCCTATGACTGCGCCAATTACAGAGGGATAAGCCTCCTGAACATCGCGTACAAGACCCTCTCTGCCGTACTGTTAAAGTACCTGAAACCGTTCGTGGACAATCTGATAGGTTCCTACTATTCACGATAGACCAAATATTTACACTACGGCAGATCTTGGAGAAGACCCATGAATTCCAGTCGACACGCACCATCTTTTCGTCGACTTTAAAGCCGCGTATGACAGTGTTTATAGAGACGAGCTATACAGAGCCATGCCATGTTTTAACATTCCTGTCAAACTCGTCAGAATATGCAGGATGACTATGGAGAACTCTCGCTGCTCCATTAAGGTCGGAGGTGAACTAACCGACCCCTTTGATGTTAAAAAAGGTTTTAGACAGGGTGACGCACTGTCATGTGATTTGTTTAACATTATTCTTAAAAGATCGTGGGGGAGTCTGCGGCCAATACAAGAGGTACGATCTACTTCAAGTCCACACAATTACTTGCCTACGCAGATGACATTGACGTTATTGGACGAACAAAGCGAGACGTCAATGAGGCGTTCACAAGCATTGAAGCAGAAGCGGCGAAAGTGGGACTAAGGGTAAATGAGGACAAGACCAAATATATGCTGTCATCCAAGAAAGATGCACAACACCGACGTCTTGGTCAGAACGTCAGCTATATTTTTGAAGTAGTCAAGGACTTCGTCTACCTTGGCTCGGTAGTGACAAGCAGCAACGACACCAGCGCTGAGATAAAACGCAGAATAACTCTTGCCAATCGCTGCTTCTTCGGGCTCAAGAGGCAATTGAGTAGTAGAGCCCTCTCTCGAAAAACTAAGGTTTCCCTCTACAAAACCTTAATCATTCCGGTCCCCCTCTACGGCGCTGAGGCTTGGACGTTGTCAAAAGCGGATAAAGAGGCTCTTGGACGTTTCGAGAGGAAAATTCTGCGTGCTATCTTTGGTCCCGTTTGTGTAAACGGAGAATGAAGGAGGAGATTCAACCAAGAACTGTACGGGCTGTACAGTGACATCGGCCTGGGTAGACGTCTTCGGATCCAACTTCTAAGATGGCTAGGCCATGTAGAGCGAATGGACATCAACGCTCCGGCCCGAAGAGTCTTCGACTCCCACCCCGAGGGACGACGCAGCAGAGGACGACCGTATTTAAGGTGGCGCGCACAGGTGGAAGGGGACCTCAACCAACTGGGCGTGCGGCACTGGAAGCGGCTGGCCGAAGATCGGGCCGGCTGGAGAGGCTTGTTGGTTGAGGCCCTGGTTCACCCCGAACTGTAGCGCCATCAAAGTAAGTAAGTAAGTATGTGTTCTGACATTTCGTCGTTTTTCAGACAAAATCAGCACTCAGTTTCGGAGAAAAGGTTTAATTTGTGGTCTAACATTATAAAGACCAGAAAAGTAGCCCCCAAGTGCCTTTTCAAGGGCCTTACAATTCTGACACAGAAGTTGATCTTGGTTCGATGCTTTAAGATGCCGTGTTCTTTGCCAGCTATCTGGAAGAATATGCTTTTCAGATAAAGCATTATTTCCCAGTTAGATGGTTGACTTGGCACCCACTTGGTTGTAAAACAGAATATTGCTCGTTATACCTTAAATGCCTGAATTAAAATGTTTGTATATTGGTGCAAGTGTAAGAGGCGTATACTTCATCTTGAGTGATATCAAATACATAGAACATGTTCTTAGTGCGTTCGACACTTCATATGTGGGAGTAATAAAGCCATTCAAACTTAAGTCCCCACGACGAACATACAAGACGAACGACACGATTGGGACGCGGTTATTAGCAGTTTATTGCCTTATGCTGCTTCTGAACAGGGAGCAGCTTGATGTGGCCGATCCAAAAACCATGGATCCTCCATAATCGGGTTAAGGGATTTGGGTTATGGAAATACAGCCTCTTCTATAACAGTAGCGAAGGAAAGGTTAGATCTTGTATCGTTGCTAGCAAAGATCTCCACGTACTAATGCTAACTAATTTCAGCTCGGGTGACCAGACGGTGGTGGAGGTTACGGGAAAAGAGGTTGCACGACGAAGGCACGGACGTCCCCTCTAGGGAAACAAGGTTATTGATCGCAATGGCCGAACAAGGTAAGAAGAACTTAGTCGTAGTGTGTGATGCTAACGCCCATCACACTACTTGTCCTTGTTCAGTTTTGTCCTTAGTACTAACCTAGTTATATGTAATCGGGGTAATTCATCAACATTTACTACTAATAACAGAAGGGAAGTCTTAGACATAACGCTTATAAATGGTAACGGTACTTCGGAATCTGACAAAGCATAATTTTCTGATCATTGTTGGATCCTCTTCGACTTGAATTTCCATAGGCCGGTCAGGAAAGTCTTTCGAAATCCGCGAAAGGCGAATTGACAGAGGTTTGACGCGGAGCTGGGTGGGACCCTTAACCGACCTCCGGAAGGGAACCCCGGCTCCACGGAAGACATCGATGAGATGGTATTAAACCTTACCAATAAACTGCCGGTCATTTGAGAAGGCATGTCCTACCAGACGACCCAGTAAAAGAAACCACCCACCATGGTGGTATGCTAAAAAAGCGAAGCGGCTTCGTATCTCTGGACTTAGTTGGAATTTGGCAAAAGAGGGGTCATTGAATGGTCAACCTATAGAGATAGTGTTAAGCGGCTCAAAAAAAAGAAATTAGATTCGCCAAGAAGGACTCTTGGAGAAGCTTATGTGGCTCTATTGAATTATGTCCGGGTGCAACTCGTCTGAGGAAGGTCCTGGCAAAAGTTCCCACACAGATGTACTCTATAAAGGGATCTGATGGTAGCTGGGCTAACTCAAACGAGAGCGTGCTTGATTCTTTACTGAAGTGTCATTTCCCTGGCTGCGAGGATGCAGGAATCTTCAATTCGACGCTCACGCTGAAAAGGGAATGTATTGAGCATGAGACAGTCGATAAGATTGTTACGGAGAAAAAGATCCTGTGGGCAGTCAACTCTTTTGACCCCTACAAGTCGCCGGGAATGGATGGTATCTACTCCTGGTGACTCAGGATGGGTTATGTTCCTCAAGCGTGGAGGAAAGTTAGGGTGGTTTTCACACCCAAGTCGGGTAAAGTCAACCACGCTACTGCAAAGGACTTTAGGCCTATCAGTCTATCGTCCTTTCTGATGAAAACGCTCAAACGAATAATAGACTTGTACGCACAACGCGTACATAAGGAGAAAATTGGTAGATACTGCTCTGCATAGGGCAGTTATTACGATAGAAAAATCGCTCAGTATCAAGGAATTCACTCTAGGTGCCTTCCTAGACATTGAGGGTGCTTTTAATAACGTTAGTACCGAGGCAATAGTGTCCAGCCTTCATATGGCCCAAATAAACCCGGGTGTATGCAGTTGGATTGGGCAAATGCAGGGTACTCGTATAGTAAATTCGGCAATGGGGAGAGCAAAGGGAAATCGTAAGAGTGAATAAAGGCACACCACAAGGTGGCGTTCTGTCACCCCTCCTATGACTCTTGTGGTCGACGGAATGGTCAAGATTCTAGAGACGGAGGGTTTTACTTGTCAGGGCCAACGCCGATGATATTGCCATTTTAGTCTCTGGAAAATTTCCGCAGGTCCTCTGCGATAGACTAAGCTATGCACTGATGTTAGTGGATAAGTGGGTCAAAAGGTGAGGCCTGGAAGTAAACCCGGCGGTTCGCGTTTTTTTTTTTTTTTGTTAAGAGGACTTAAGACTTAAAGAATAACTTTAACTTCCAATTTATATGCTCTTAGGTGGCTTTACTGTCACGTTTGAAAATATCGCGCCTTATGATAGTAAAAAGTGAGGCCACAGTTTTAACGATAGCTAATCGTAAGCGGCCCGGAAACGCCCGTATTGTTATACGAAAAATGCTACTCGCTTTTGCTTATTCTCGCACCACTAACAGCGTGGACTAAGACAAGTTATTTTGCAATCGATCTGTTGTGTTGCGATTGGGTCCTCACCAGTAGCTAAAACTAGAGAAAAATAGAATAGAAAAATTTAAACTACAGAATCCAGGAACATTTACATTTCAGCGAAAATGACAACAGCAGTACAAGTTTTTTTTTTATTTAGGTTATCTATGGTCTCATAAGAGGTGTTACTGCAGGCGTGACGTTCGAAAGTTTTATCAACAGATAAAGCGAACATGCCAAGGTTATAAAGCCAGAACGGAAGCCTGCAGGGATGAGAACGAACACCTAGTAGTAGAACCGCAGTCGATGCTGAGAATATGGAAAAACCACTTCTGCAGACTGTATAACGGCGATGTTAGTCAATATACTGCTGTCAGGCAGAATGATCCATTTCTAATCGACGAAGACCGCAGAGAACTCCGTCTCCCTGACCCGACGAAGTTAAAATTGCCATATCGAAACTCAAGTCAAATAAAGCTGCTGGCAGACAGACTGTCTGCTGAGCCCTTCAAGGCAGCTGGGGATGACCTGGTTGGGAGCATGCACCAGCTCATCCGTAAGATATGGTTAGAGGAATGCATGCCCGAGGAATGGAGTCTCAGCATCGTATGCCCGATCCACAAGAAAGGAGACCCCTCTGATTGCGCCAACTATAGAGGAATAAGTCTCCTTAACATCGCCTACAAAATCTTCTCTGCCGTTTTATGTGAACGCCTGAAGCCTTTTGTAAATAAGCTGATAGGGCTGTACAGCGACATGAGCCTAGTCAGGCGTCTATGGATTCAACGCCTAAAATGGCTGGGCCATGTAGAGCGAGTGGACACCACAGTTCCAGCCCGGAGAGTCTTTGAATCCAACCCCGAGGGACGAAGAAACAGAGGACGGCCGCACTTAAGATGGCGCACACAGGTGGAAGGGGACATCAGCCAACTGGGTGTGCGGCAATGAAAAAAGCTAGCGAAAGATCGTGCTAGATGGAGGGGCATGTTGGTTGAGGCCCAGGTTCACCCCGAACTGTAGCGCCCACTACGAAGAAGATGGTCTCATAAAATGCAGCATAACACATTCTTATTATCCCGAAATTTATTATGCAGTCACATCCTTAACCAAGCTCTAAAATATGCCTAATGAGGACCCGCTCAACTTAATCGTACAACTACGTCTAATAAAGTGCCGACTGTCATATACCTACATACATATAACAGATTTAAGACCAAATATAGAAATATAGGGCCAGAGAAATGAATTTATCTTTTATCTTCAGAATCCATTCACTGACTCTTGGTGTTAATAGTGCTGCATATGAGTATGCAAGCGCTTCGTGCGTAGGATGCGAATATCTTCTTATTATGCTCGTATTCCTAGATATCAGCTATAAATTCTCAGATTATTTCGGGATAATAAATGACAGAAACAGAAAAAGAGGAACACGATACGGCTCTTATCATGTGAGACATGCTAGTGCCTTTTCTGGCAGTAATGTGGCGCTCACGTTTTTGTGCTGTATTCGACCAAATTTTCTTCGATGCGCTTTATTTAGCTTTGATATAGCAGTAACGTACGCACATACATACATACGTACATAAATACTTGCATATATCAACAATGTCCTTTTTTATTTAATGAAATATTGCGACAATATTTTTTTTTTTAATAATTTGCGCGCACTCAAAGTCTAATAACCTTATTATGTCGACGACACAGTGCGGGCAGAAGGTAGAGAGGAAGAGGGATAGAGGAGGTGCCGATGGACATTGATCTTAAATGCTTGCATGTTGTATTGAGGGGGGAAAATCGAATCCGGCAGGGAGTTCCAGATTCGTGTAGTTCGGTTAATGAAAGATTCTCTATATTTGACGGTACGTCCGAAAGCAGGCTTCAGGGTATATTGGTGAGCATTCCTAGAGAGACGTGTATTGCGGGAGAAATGTTGAAGGGGCGGAATGCAACTGGCTATTTCATCAGAGCATTTTCGGTGGTAGTAACGATAAAACAGGGAGAGGCAATATTCCTGCGGTGTTCCAGCGAGTCTAATGTTTTGGTAATGCTGGAGTCGCCTATCAGTTTTATGGCTCTTTTTTGTATTCTGTCTAGTAGGTGCCATGAGGTCTTGGAGGCACCGGACCAGACATGAGCGTTAAACTCTAATTTGGGGCGAATGAACGCCTTATAGATTGAAGCCAGATTTAAGGGTGAGAAATATTTCTTGCATCTGTATAAGAAGCCTAGGCATTTCGCAGCATTCTTGGCGACACTGAATATATGGTCGCTCCAATTAAGATTGTGAGCAACGCACATACCCAGGATGGAAAGCTTTTCGGATTCTGAGATGCAAGTGCCATTCATGGATAATGGCTGCAGGTTAGTTATGCATTCGGTGATGCTCTGT
Source organism: Eumerus sabulonum (assembly GCA_951905685.1). Lineage (NCBI taxonomy): Eukaryota > Metazoa > Arthropoda > Insecta > Diptera > Syrphidae > Eumerus > Eumerus sabulonum. The sequence goes on along the minus strand of OX645060.1, from coordinate 139,263,810 downwards.
CGATATCGGAATTTAATGAGCTTAACATACGCTGTCGCTCACTATCTATAACCGAAGTGCAGGGTCGTAAACTAGTGAACCAATATGAGAAGCTGAGGGTACTGTCATCAGCGAAGGAGTGAATTGGATTAGAAGTAACAGACAAGATATCATTTATAAATTTTAGAAAGAGTGTCGGAGACAAAACGGAGCCCTGGGGAACACCAGCATTTACAAAGTGAGTATCAGACTTGAATACGTCCAAAACAATTTGAATTGAACGATTCGAAAGGTAGCTTCTAATCCATTGAAAAAGAGACTCATCGGCCCAATAAACGCACAACTTTGCAGGCAACATTCGGATTATAGTATACCAGTCATGGTAGAACAATGCATTGAATTCAACAGCACTTTGTATGCTGTATTCGCTGACTACAAGAAGGCTTTTGATTCAATTAGGAGAGACATGGCACATGGTTAGCCATAGGGAAAAGTTAGGAACAGAAAAGTGCTGCACAATGGGAAGTTAAGCGACTCTTTTGACTCCATCACAGATGTCGAACAAGGCTGTATCCTGCTACCCTTATTATTCATTGTTGTTTAAGACTGAGTGCCTGCAATTTTCAACTCGCAAAACAGAGGCATCAACTGAAGGCTTATCACCAGCCTTGAAGATCTAGAGCATGCAGATGACATCGTCCTGTTCTCGCACATCCATCAACATATGCAGTCAAAGCCATAGGAAAATTGGTAACGAATATGTAAAAGGCGTAGTTACGTAAAAGACGTAGTTATTCTCTCTGTGGATGGAGGTGCAAAGCAGGACATGAATGTCTGTATGTATATTGGCATTACAATCCATGAGGAACAAAAGCCGAGCTTCTCTCAATCACCCATGTTGTGTATTATTTTATTTCCCCACAGGTCAAAGGGACCTACAGTTCATTGCGAATTTCGAGAAGTTTTTCATGATAATTATATCGAGGAGAATCACCATGAAAACACGTCCGATGACATGGCTGTTGTCGGGATTCGATCCCGTGTCATCGGCGTCAGAGGCCAACACACTACGTGAAATCTGTCTTATTATATGGATCGGAAGCTTGACTCGCACAACTGAAACTACATAACTTCGACAATCGTTGGTTACGAGATAGAATGAAGTCATGTTGGCCGAGAACGACAACAAATGAAGAACCTTTAAGGCAAACTGGCCAAACAGCTATGAACACTGAAATTCAAAAGAAATAATATGATTGCATAGGCCATACATTACATAACCCTTAGAATGACTCTCCGGATGCATCGCTAACGTGGAACCCCCAAGGAACCCAACGTTGGAGCAGGCCTACAACAATGAAAGAGAACGATCTTCACTGAAACTACCGAATAGTTTAACGAGCTAAAACAAATCTCACGGAATAGAGATAGATGGAAATCCTTTGTTGTATCCTTAAGCTCCTATTGGATTATGGACAATAATAATAATGTCCACAATGGATACAAAGAGTATCAGAATAATTTTTGCTCGACACTAAAATCTCAGAGTCGTTTTGGAAAGAAAAGAGTTGACTTATACCCACTGTTTCAAATTAGGTTGTCTTAAATAACTCTCCTTTTTCAAATTGAATTGAAGGAATCGGAGTGTGTCACATTAAGATACTTGTACCGCGACCATTAAGATCTATTGTAGCCCCTTCTTTGGTCTAGGATTTAAGTGCTATCTTCAGAAATTTGACAACATTTCAAGATCTGCTTAAAGTCCTTTCCTATAACTGTTGCTTTGTTTGCCATTCTGTATATTTCTACGGCGAAACTTGGGCTCCATGGTTTCTTTAGCATTGCTACATCGCCTACAGATATCTGTGTTTTTTTGTTTCATGAACTTCTGTGAGTTTTTAATACTCCCCACGCTGTTCCAGAACTGATTCATTTGTCAGATAATCCTTTTGGTGGCAATCTAAGAATATCGATATCTTGAAATTGTTAGGTTTTCTGTTGCTGATGCAGTGTGCTGCTTCATTGATTGTGAACAGTTCCGCCTGAAATATTGTTGACTCACCGCATAGAGGAATGTGTAGTCTGCACCACCTAGGTCCCATCAGTGAACCATTTCTGGACTCCATTGTTCATCAACGAGGGGCTGTTGTTCCATTTTTCTCTGCATGGTATGAGTACTTCGAATTGTTGCTAACCTTTGTATTTTGATTAGTTTGCACAAAAAAACGTCCCTTGCAACTGTATATGTTTCCCAATGGCAGAGTATCGTAAACGTCTCTATGAAACCATTTATTCACTACCAATCTGACTTAGTTCCGAAATTGCCCGATTGCGAGACGTCATGTACTTAATCGTCCAGTCATTTACCGACAACAACCATTCACTCAAGAACCACCAGAAGAAGAGCCCACTTAAACGAAAAACAAAATAGAAAACTCGAGCTTATCGGTTTTCAAAGTAGGTAACATCAAACACTTTTCGCTTACATCGCCTCTACATCTCAATAACCAACCGTTAGGGACCTTGATACAGTTCGTAACATTTCTTCGCACTAATTACTAACCTGTGGCAACTTCACAATCAATAACGTCCGCTCAAGTGTACACCTCCACACACGTGTCCTTGAAACTATCCGTACAACCTGTTTGTTGCCTTCACAGATCCTACCGCACGCCCATTGAGCGGCGCGCGTACCTTCTATCAAACCATCCATTAGTGCATCTACATGTATACTCTGTTGGAGCTTATCTAGGTCAAACGCATTACCGTAATTTTCATCATTATTTCGGCCATTATTCTGTTCGTCAATGTGGTTTCCGTTTTCTTTGTCCTGTTTTCTTTCCACCTGTTTTTGTTTTAATGACTGTGTCTTGGCTTCTCCACTTCATGTCGTAAGCTGTGATCGATTGATAAGTTCCGGACACAAGGGTCACTCAAGCGATTTAAGGGCTTACGATACGTAACCCATTCATTTGAAATTGATTGCTGACTTTTATGAAAGATGTGCAGTAATAAGATGAGGTGCACGGAACCTGGATGACCGCGTCTTTAACAAAACCATAACCACTTCAGCAAGGCAAACTCCCACCACACGATGACGGAAACGTATGATGAATTATTCAGAACTGGAATCGATGCGTTTTAAGATCCTAAAAATAAACACCTCGGAATCAAGTAGTAAAATTACCTTTTTTGCAAATAACAATGTGGCAAGGAGAAAAAAGCAACAACAACAAGAACGGGGCATGGAAAGATACTATAAATTTGTAAACAGCTAAAGAGGACAAAGGCCACACTATACATATGTCCTACGTTAACTCATGCATGCTGGTTTGTATGGTAAACTGGTGAGCCGGTGGCCTGGTAGTCGACAACTAAACAACATGCTCTTTGCATCCGTATATTGAAATCTCTTTTTGTAAATAATTAATCACTAGGTCGGTTGGAATCGGGCATTCGCAAATACTCCTTCAGTGAACCAGAGTCTCGAAGGTAGTAGAGCACTATACTTAAACACCAAAGGTCATTCATAAAGTTTGTGAGGACAAGAGATACCTCACATAGGCATTGGGGCAAGTATAGGCACGATGAATAAAATATCTAGCAAATACACTGGAGCGAACTGATGTGGAAAAGGACATAGTGAAAATGTGTATTCCCCACCCATAGAAATACACATGTTGTTATTTGGATTAACCGATGAAGGACGAGCACCAATACTTAACCCTATAAGAGAAAAGTTTAAAATAACTCACATGGGTGAAGTAGTAGTAATGCACTGATGCTCCTCGTTCGGCTAACGCTTGAGCGTATTCGTTTGTGGGGCAAGTAAAGAAGTGGTCTCCTACTGCACGTCCGATTTGATGCTGGTTTTGGAACCCCTGGTTTCCGCCGTCCCAACTTGTGTACTGGAAATAGAATAAAAGGAAAAAAAAATATTAAAAACATCTTTTACAGAAGTACATACATGGAACTGGTATTATTCAAACAAAGCTTATGGGCTGGTATGATGAAACGAAACGAACGGATGTGTCATCCAAACGATCTATGCTTTCACAATATGAGAGAAAAAATGTCAGATTAGGTGTTGACAAAACTTATCAAATAGTGTGAAATAGAAGTGTTGTATTGTATAATACATACATATGTTTTCATCCATTTTTACCTACATGTGTACGTCATACCCATTTCTGTACTTCTTCGAAAACGAAGAAAGGGTTCATGAACTTTTCACTAACAAACTACCAAGCGAACCAAAATTGATCCTTCAGGCTAGAAATCCATCAGGATTTAGAGAAGACAGAACTAAAGGGGTAGACTATGCGAACATATGAAGGCACAGGCGCCGACACTCCAGCTTCTGTCTACCAAAGTCTACTCTCATCTGTACAAGCTCATCTGAGCTCAGGCCGAAGATGGAGTCAACGGCCGCCGAGCGAGAAGAACTACCTGGTGAACACCTTATTTCCTGCTAATACATACAACATATTTGGAGCTCAGGTCGATAAGGAACGGCACAGCCGGCCCTTTGTTCTTTGGGTAAGTAAGAACCTGATCCTCCAGGTTGGGGGTTGCGCTTAGGGTTAACATCCCTATCGCGCAGGTTAGATTAGGTTAGGTTAGTTGGGTGCCCTATTGACAAGAGGTCAAGGCTCAATTAGACTACGAGGAGTTCATCGTGCCCATTTTGAAAACTAACCCGAGGGGAACCTGTTAGTAACCCGCTGAGCTGAACCACCCAGATTCAATTAAGAATCTTAGCAGTTTGTTCAGCTTAACATCTCTCGCCTCCTCTAAATCCGAAAAGAAGTAGTTCCCGAGGAACGTAAATCTTTTTCGGGCCAGTACAGGGCATTCACCCAGTAGGTGACGAATGGATTCTATTTCCTCTTCGTCCCTACAGCTTCTGCAAAAATCGTTGTAGGGCTGGCCTAGTCTAGCTCCATGATATGATATCATGCAGTGCCCAGTGAGGGCATCGACTACCAGTCGTATATTATCTCTACCAAGATTTAGCAGACTTTCCGTCCTTTTTTTGTTATAGACAGGCCATGTTAGCCTTGTCGTATCGCATGTGTCTAATTGAGACCATCGCTTGTTGGCATTTCCTAGTAGTTCCACCCCTATTTCTCTGAATAGTGTGCTGAGTGGCGCGGCGTCCTAGCACCAGTTGTGATCTGCGAAGTATCTGCGCCTGATCCCAGTCTGGCTAGTTCATCCGCCTTCTCATTTCCGGAAATATTCACACGCCCTGGTACCCAGCAGATGGTTAACTCATTGACATCCGATATTTCTTCTAATTTCTCTTTACAGAGTTTTACGAGTTTGGATCTTATCCATGTTGTATATCCCTATCGCGTAAAACAAATGTTTGTTCAGAGACAACCAATAGCCTCGGATACGGACGGATTACATTTTGACGACTCCGCAAACGTCTAAAAGGAAACGAATTCCAGATCTGCACCTGGAACGTTAGGTCCCTCAACAGACCAGGTGCGGCCAGATAACTAGTCAGCTCATTAGACTACTATAAGGCAGACATTACGACGCTCCAAAAAGTGCGATAGGACTGGCCAGGCAAAAAGCGGATGAGAAACTGTGATATCTGCTACGGAAACTGCTACAGAAAAAATGAATACCGCTTATTCGGATGCGGATTCTAAGCTTTCAGTATCTAAGCGAACGCATCATAACTATCCGCATTAAGGCCAATCTCGGCAATAAAAGCTTAATATGTGTCCACGCCCCACACAGAGGAAAAAGATATCCATCCTAAAGACGACTTATATGATCTCCTAGACAGAACCCAGTGTCCCAGCTATGACACCAAAATCGTTCTAGGAGATTTCATTGCGAAGCTGGGTAAGGAAGCTATCTTTGAATGAGTCATAGGAAAGCACAGTCTACACAACACCACGTCAGAAAACGGACTACGGCTGGTGGACTTTATGACGGGACATAATCTCGTAGTAGCAAGTACACAATTCCCACACCTCAACATCCATAAAGAGACCTAGTGGTCCCCCGATTAATCGACAACCAATCAAATTGATCACATTGCGATCGACGGCAGATACACTCCAGCATCCTAGATGCCCGAACCTTTCGAGGAGCCAACATAGACCCGGACACCAGTAAGAGCACCAAAATTTAAAGTCGGAAAGCTGCAATCAGAAGAGACCGTCAGGACCTTCGCCGATAAGGTTCCCTCAAGCTCTCTCAAGTCCCGATGCAATCTGCACAAGAGACGTTGCCAGAACGCAATCAGAGAGGCCGCCTCGGATGTACTCGGTTTCAAGCCACCAACTTCGAGACCAACTTTGATGACGAGTGCAGACAGGCCCATGTAGAGAAACAGAATGCATCCTTGGGCTATACTGCATAGACGGACGAGAGCTACCTGCGAGTTCTATGCACAGAAAAGGAGGGAGGAGCATGCGCTTCTGAGAAGAAAAAAGAAAGAGCAAGAGAAGCGCGAGATCGAGGAGCAGGAGAGATGCGATTGCAGGAACAACGTTCAAAATTTTACCAAAAAGTAATACGAAAATGCCAAGGCTATAAAGCCAGTGCAAAAGCCTGCAAGGATATGCAGGGACACCTATTAGTGGAGTCACAGTCGATGCTGAGATTAAGGAAGGACCACTACTGCAGACTGTACAACGGCAATGATGTTCATATTGCCGCCGCTAGGCAGAACGTACCATTCGCAATGGACGAAGATGAACGAGAATCCCGTCCACCCGACCTAGACGATGTTAAGATGGCGATATAGAAACTTAAATCTTATAAAGCTGCTGGAGCAGACGGACTTACCGCTGAACTATTTAAAGCAGCTGGCGATAAGCTGGTCAGGAACATGCACCAACTCATCTGCAAGATATGGTCGGAAGAATGCATGCCCGATGAATGGAATCTCAGCATCGTATACTCGGTCCATAAGAAAGGAGACCCCTATGACTATGCCAATTACTGAGAGATAAGGCTCCTGCACATTGCGTACAAGATCCTCTCTGCCGTACTGTGTAAGCGCCTGCAACCGTTCGTGGTAGATTCCTATATTTACACTACGGCAGATATTGGAAAAGACCTATGAATTCCAGGTCGACACGCACCATCCTTTTGTCGAATTTAAAGCCGTATATGAGGGCATCGTGGCGCAGTGGTTAGTGTGCTGGACTCTGGCGCCCGATGAGCGAGTTCGGATCCTGATAACACCAACGCCATCGAATGTTTACTTGGAGGCGTCCCTCCTCCGCGGGGTACTGGCAAACCCCCCGTAGTCGAGCTTGACAAGAAAAAGCTCCTCGACTCAAGCCGTTCGGAATCGGTATTAAACTGTAGGTCCCTTCCACCTGTGAAAAAAAAAAGAAAATCGCACACAACATGGGTGATTGAGAGGAGCTGGGCTCTGGCCCTTCATGGGCTGTAACGCCACCAGAGCAAGCTTATGACGGTGTTTATAGAGACGAGCTATACAGAATCATGTCATGTTTTAACATTCCTGCAAAAGTCGTAAGACTGTACAGGATGACTATCGAGAATTCTCGCTGCTCCATTAAGGTCGGAGGTGAACTAACCGAGACCTTCGATGTTAAAAAAGGTTTTAGACAGGGTGACTAACTGTCATATGTATGAATTCATTAACATCATACTTGAAAAGAATGTGCGTAACTCTGCGGCCAATACAAGAGGCACGATCTACTTCAAGTCTACGCAAATGCTTGCCTTCGCAGATGACATTGACATTATTATACGGACAAAGCGAGACGTCAATGAGGCGTTCGCAGCATTGAAGCAGAAGGGGCTAAAGTGGGTCTAAGAGTAAATCGAAGAAAGACGCGCAACACCGTCTTGGTCAGAACGTCAGAACCTCCGGCAGCTATATTTTTGAAGTAGTCCAGAACTTCGTCTACCTAGGCTCGATGGTGACAAGCAGCAACAACATCAGCGCTGGGATAAAACGCAGAATAACTCTTGCCAACAGCTGCTTCTTTGGGCTCAAGAGGCAACTAAGTAGTGGAGCCTTCTCTCGAAAAGCCGAGATATCCCCCTACGAAACCTTAATCATTATGGCGCTGAGGCTTGGACTTTATTAAAAGCGGATGAAGAGGCTCTTGGGCATTTCGAGAAGAAAATTCTGCGAGTAATCTTTGGTCCCATTTGTGTAAAAGGAGAGAGGAGGCGAAGATTCAACCAAGAACTCTACCGGCTGTACAGCGACATCGGCCTACGGATCAAACGTCTAAAATAGAGCGAATGGACATCACCGCTCCGGCCCGAAGAGTCTTCGACTCCAACCCGGACGGACGACGTAGCAAAGGACGACTAGGTGGAAAGGGACCTCAACGAACTGGGCGTTCGGCACTGGAAGCAGGTGGCTCATATTGCAGTAGATACGTAGTTTTGAGAACTAAAACAAGAAAAGCTCACTAAGCTCGTGAAGAAAATGGGGGAACACTTTTATTGGGTATCCCATCGCGAAGGGGTCAAAATATACCCGAGGTAAGGGATGCCTGTCGTAAGAGGCGACTAAAGTCCATCATTAGTTCTACTAACATCTGGGCTGGATTAAGGGGTAGTGCGACCCGTGCCGAGAATCAGTTTGGTTTGGAGCCCAGTTTAAAAAAAATAGTCCAATTCCTAATGGAGCATCCGGATACCTGGCGACCTCCGGTTGAGCGAGCATTATCTGCTTATTGCGGATCTCTGGGCAGATGGACCACCCTTTCTCCTCTTTTCGTGGGAAACAAACAATTTCAAGATCAAATAAATTCGAAAAGTTAGACCCTTTTGAGAAAAGCTTAAGGGTATCAAGATCTCCGCCATCGGGATCTACGAAAGAAGACGTAAAGTAGGATACGTCAAGAACTGTCGCCGCAAGGCGATCTTCTCCAAAACTACAATATCTGCAGAGCGAAAACTCTGACCTTCGCGCACGACTCCACGACATGGAGTTTCTGTGCGCGGAGTTAAGAAATGAAATAAATAATCTAAAATCACGGCAGAAAGCCGAAACCGAACCTCAACATAACCGTCCGGATAATCTGAGTTACCAAACGGATGAAGAAGAACTGAATCGAGAAACAAAGTTTTATTCGAAAGGCAGGTGGTACACTTGAAAATAGAGTCGCAACAAGACATCCCCCGTCGTCGGCAGAAATACGGAAAACGAAGCAAACGCTGAAAGCTATCGTTTGGTGTCACAAAAGCTAACCACTAAATCAAGATGGAAAGACCTATTCGACAAGAGATCTCCAGGCCACTCGATCCTACGCCATCGACTCTTACTCATTCTGGATCTGCCAAGCAGTCGCCTGCCTGATGGTATTGTATTCAAAACAAGAGATCTCCAGGCCACTCGATCCTCCACCATCGACTCTAACTCATCCTGGATCTGCCAAGCGGTCGCCTGCCTGATGGTATTGTATTCAAAGCACGCTCCGGAAGTCGTGATGATGGCGACATTCGTCTAACGTGACCACACCATCGAAGCATAGCCCTTTCCGATCAGAGAAGCTGCTCAACATTGAGCTCCCCGCGGACTGCCGTGTCTCTCACCCTATCCCGACCACAACAACACGAAGAAATCACATTTCGGCAGCTTGTTTTCGTGATCTTATTTTTCCGGTCAATACCGAGATTTCATGATCATAGGTGAGAGTTTGGAACAAATACTGACACCAACCTTGGTCTTCCTGCTTACAGATTTTCCAAGCTGCTTCAAAATTGACCCAGCCTGGCCAATCCTGCAGGAAAGCTCAGTATTACTCCTCCCATTACTCATGACGAAGACCCCCGAGATACTTATACTTCTCCACCTGCACTCCACTAACATGTAGAGTGCATTGGACAGGTGTTCTGGAAGTAACCATAACCTCCGATTTGTCCACCTTAACCCTCATCCCAGCATCAGCACATACTTAGACAAACCTATCTAGCGCGCGCTGAGGTTCCGTCTGGGAGGATGTGAGGACAACTAAGTGATCTGCAAAAAGGTAATGGCTTACCCTCAACCCTCCACGACAAGACGCACCCTTGGCGAAGTCCAACGCCCACGGTGAAAGGTGTTGATTAACCCGAACACAGCTGCTACAGTTTGTGTATAGAGACTGAATGGCCCTCAACAGAGGACCATCAATCCCATACTCCGGCAGAACACTCCAGAATTTACCTCGAGGAACTCGGTCCTACGCCTTTTCCAAATCTACATAGCAGCTGTAGAGCGGTTTGGCGTACTTCCAAGTATTCTCGAGTACCATTCTTAGCGTAGACTTTACCGGGGGCACTTAGAAAAGATATGTCCCTATAGTTGGAGCACTCTTTTTTATCCCCCTTTTTGAAAAAAGGGACAATCTCTCCAGTCCAGTCTGCCAATCGCTAGGTGTCTCACCGCATTTCCAGGCCACCTTAATGACACGAAAGAGCCATACTACTTCCTCGTAACCGATTGCCTTAAGCATTTCTGGCCGAACTTCATCCACACCGGCGGATTTGTCAACTTTTAGCGATTCAACCGCTAAAATGACTTCCTCCACCATTGGACTATTCTCCGCCCAACACAAGACTATAGGTCTGTCACCCTCAGCGCCCTCTTCGGGATTGAGCAGCTCCGAAAAGTGCTCGCTCCATCTGCATAAGATGAACATCTCATTGGAAAGCAACACACCATCTTTGGATTTAACTCCCCCGATTATATTGAATTTTCTTCCTCTGAGCTGGCGAATGCTTTTCCAGAACACTTTTCTCCCAGATCTATTGTCGCCTTCCAACTTTTCGCCGAACCCCTTCCAGTTCTGCTCTTTAATTCAAAATAGGCCTCGTAGGAGTAGCATCTATCCGACGCATGCTGGCCTGCTAAAAAGCAAGAAGAGCCACCGCAGACGAACACCTTGCGACACTGTTAGAAGGTCCCATCCCCACCTACTCATGGTGCCATCTGGAGATTTCCTCCGGAAATAACAGACGAGGAAGAGCGAATGGCGAGCTTCCTGCGCCAAAAAAAAGGTTTAGTCGTTTGGGCTACGGCTTAGTAAGCCGTAACAGTAAAAAATGTTGAAAATCAGAGGCAACCACAAGCATCGGATTTAAAGGTCGGACTACATGTTGACGACCCCCGCAAACGTATAAAAGGACAGGAGTATCGTATGTTAGGTCCCTTAACAGACCGGGTGCCACCGAACAGTTATAAAAAGCCCTAAGCTACTATAAAGTAGACATTACCGCGCTCCAAGAAATGCCATGGGATGGACCGGGTAGAAAGAGTATGAAAAACCGTGACATATACTACCTAAACTGCTATAGGGAAAACAAAAAACGCCTATTTGGATACGGATTTGTTATTCGAGGTGGACTTAGGCAAAAAGTCCTAAGCTTCTGGCATGTGAGCGTACGCCTCATAACAATCCGCATCAAAGCATTTTCGGGAATATAAGTTTGATATGCGTTCACGGCCACACAGAAGAAAAAGACGACAGAGTCAAAGATGACTTCTATGACCTCCTTGATAGAACATACACACGCTCAACGTCCCAGCTATGACACCAAAATTGTTCTAGGAGATTTCAACACGAAGCTGGATAAGGAGGATATCTTTGAGCGAGTCGTAGGAAAGCACAGCCTACACGACACCACGTCCAAAAACGGATTCAGGCTAATAGGCTTTGTGACGGGGCGTAATCTCCTAGTAGCTAGCACACGATTCTCACATCTCAATATCCATAAGGGGACCTGGCCATCTCCTGATCAATTATCTGTTAATCAAATCGATCATATTGCGATCGACACGCAAGGCACAGCTCAAGCATCTTGGGTCTCCGAAATTTCCGAGGAGCCAATGTTAATTCGGATCAGTACCTTCCTGCAGCCAAGGTACGTATGCGGATATCACGAACACTGCGGAGTCCAGAAGGGCCATCAAAATTGGACGTCGAGAAGTTGCAATCGCAAGAGACCGCCAGGAACTTCGCTGATCGTGTCTCCCTCCAGCTTACTCAAGAGCTATCCACGATAGACCAAATATTCACAATGCGACAGATCTTGGAGAGGACCCATGAATTTCGGGTCGACGCACACCCGATGAGTTCGGATCCCGATAACACCAACGCCATCGAATGTTTATTTCGCGGCGTCCCTTCTCGACGGCTTACAGGCAAAACCCCCCGTAGTATAACTTGCCCGGAAAAAGCTACTCGACTCACGCCGCTCGGAATCGGCATTAAAGTGTAGGTCCCTTTCACCTGTGTGAAAAATAAATCACACACAACATGGGTGATTGAGAGAAACTTGGCTCTGGTCCTTTATGGGCTGTAACGCCACCAAAGAAGAAGAATGAGTTGACAGAGAGTGGGGGAGAAGATTCAACCAAGATCTGTACGGGCTGTACAGCGATATCGGCCTAATACGACGCGCACGGATCCAACGTCGAAGGTGGCTAGGCCATGTAGAGCAAATGAACAACATAACTCGACCACGGAGAGTCTTCGACTTCAACCCCGAAGGCCTATTAGTTTCACTTCTTTTCTACTAAAAACTCTAGAGAAGATTTTAGACGCACACATCCGGTACAGCTGCATCCCAGGAAGGCTGTCGGATCACTAACATGCTTACAACAAAGGCAAATCGGTGGAAACAGCACTCCACTCATTGGTCAGTAAAATAGAGAGGTCACTGGAAAGTAAGCAATACAATTTAGTCGCCTTTCTCGACATTGAGAGCGCCTTTAACAATGTTGAACCATGGGCCGTCATCAAGGCGCTGTCTGACCTGGGTGTTACGGCATCAGTGATAGAACTGGTACGACAGCTGCTAATACAAAGAGTTTTCAAAGCCAACTTCGCTGGTGCCGTCTCAACCAGGATGGTCAGCAAAGGTACACCACAGGGTGGAGTACTCTCCCCTCTCCTCTGGAAAGTGGTAGTCAACGAACTACTGCTGTTGCTTGAACAGGAAGGGTACGTTGTGATCGCCTATGCGGATGACATTGCTATTGCCGTCACAGAAAAATTTCCCAGCACTCTATGCGACCTTATGTAGAGTGCACTACGTACAGTAGAAATCTGGACACGGTACTGTGGACTTGGGGTGAACCCAAAGAAGACCAATCTAGTACTGTTCACTAACAAATATAAAATTCCGCCCCTCAACCCACCGGGGCTGGGTGGAAGCCAACTAACAATCAAAGAACAGGCTAAATATCTAAGCCTAGTCCTTGACAGGAGGCTGAATTGGAAACCCAACATTCTTGATCGGGTCAAGAAAGCACCTGTTTCCCTCTACAGCTTCAAGAAAGTAGTGGGCAGGAGGTGGGGTCTCCAACCAAGCATTATGTACTAGCTCTACACAGCACTCATAAGGCCTATCCTCCTGTAAGGCGTCGTAGTCTGGTGGACTGCTCTGGACAAAGCAGTCAATCGAAACCTTCTGGGCAAGGTACAATGATCGGCCAGCTTATATATAAGCGGAGCGATCAGATCAACCCCCACTGAGGCTTTAAATTTTCTACTACATCTTCCACCATTAAACCTTTTCAGCAAGCAAGTCGCTGCATGCGCGGCCCTAAGGATGAGGAGCATAAAAAAATGGCCCCCATCTCAAAAAGGCCACACCACTATTCTAAAACACTTCAAAAGTACCCATGGACACTGACTACATCACCCCGCAGAATGTGTTCACCAGGAACTTCAAAGTTGTCTTTCCATCCAGAGAGGAATGGGCTGAAGGGAAAGTTATACCAAAGGACTCGATCTCCCTTTATACCGATGGCTCTAAGATGGAGTCGGGTGTAGGCAGTGGGGTCGTCTCTAAGGAACTTAACCTCAACCAATCACTTAGACTCCCAAATTACTGTAGTGCGTATCAGGCAGAAATAACAGCGATAACGGAGACCCTGGCATGGCTCAGGATCAATGTAATATAAACAAAGGATATTATCATTTGCACGAACAGCCAATCTGCGATAAAATCCCTGGCAGCGGTAACCCACAAATCAAAAGCATCTCTTAACTGTCGCCTATCTCTAGATGAGATGGCTGAACAGTTCAACATTAAAATAATGTGGGTTCCAGGAAACTGCGCGGCCGACAAACTCGCAAAGTTAGGATCAAGCACACTCAGCCTACCTACCCTCGGGTACCTGGAAACACCTAAATATAAGTACGGTAAAGTACATGATAAAGCTTCAGACCATAGAGGAGACCAACCTCCAATGGAATGAGAGCAATATCGGCTTTATCAATAAACAAATCCGGCCTAAGCTAAGCCTAGGACGAACAAAAGACCTAGTAGCAACCAAAAGGGCTACTTTGAGAACTCTACTGCGTGTGATTACAGGACATTCATAATTGAAAAACACGCCGCCAGACTAGGGCTGCCCTCCAATGACTTTCGCCTCGGCTGCATGGACGAGGAGGAGGAGGAATCAATACACCACCTCCTCTGCTCATGACCCTCTTTTGTGAATCGCAGGAGGATTTACCTCGGCGCGCCCTTCTTCGACAATCTAAGTGAGCTAGCAAACCAAAAAATAGCTCAACTCCACCGCTTTATTAGAAGCACCGGTTGGTTGGTTCCCAGGTAGCGGATCAGGGTAACCTGATCCAGGTGGTATCACAATGGGCCGGCTTCGGCCTAAGTGTGGCTTATGCCTACCACGTCAACCTAACCTAACCCCGAAGGACGACGTTGCAGAGGAGGACAGAATCTAAGGTGGCGCACACAGGTGGAAAGGGACCTTAACCAACTGGACGTGCAACACTGGAAACAGCTAGCTTTCGTGCTATCTGGAAAGGCCTGTTGGTTGAGGTTGAGGCTCAAGTTCACCAAGAACTGTAGCGCCACCTAAGTAAGTACCATCAATGGCTTTTTTTTCTTCATGCACTATGTACTGGTTATACGTCACTCATAGATTTTAAGCTGCATGACGAGGCGAGTTAAAATCCGAATATTGTGAAAAGAAGGTTGATCTATGTCATATCGATTTATTGGGCAAACTAACTATTTTCGATTTTCCCTACTACTGTTAACTTTAAGTTTGCCTCTTTGGACATCCTTTTACTGCATTGAAGGATCATTCACTCTGTCATTGGACGAACAAAAGTTGCCAGTACTTTCATCAATTTCCATTAAGAAAGATCACACAATTACGTCGATAGAACAATACAGTTTCAATGAAGTATATTAATTAATTTGTGCCCAACAGCATAAAATGGATTTCCATCGTCCAATATGAACAAACAACGTCCATTGACGTTCAATCTTATGTATCCGGGTGAGCAATACGAAAATTGTGGGCAAGGGTCAGTGACTGGAAAAAATCGATTAAATTGGCAGATTGTTTGTATGGCTACTGTTGTGGGTCCTGTTCCTGCTATTGCTGATGTCCTTTTTGGTATTGTTATGCTGCTGCCGACGAAGATAATTGGTGATGGCACTGGAGCGGCTACAGTTTGCTAGTCCAGCACAAGTACGAACATATGTAAGTATGTATGTACACATCTCATAGCCCTTGATTTATGGAGCTGTGTTCTTCGCCACTGACGTCAATGGTGGTGCACTGCTGCATTTCGTCGTATAGTTACACAATCTCGTACATAAATACACCACATATGTACATATGTACATACATATGTCTACAAACCGCTTCATATAGAAAACAGTATGTAGTAATAAAATTGATAACCCTGTAATTGGCCCCGGAGGGCTTTAGATGGCATACGTATACATACATCTGTATGTAGCTGTATCAAGTCGAGTGCCAATAATGCTACAATCGAAAGCAATGGCCCCATTGCACTAATTTCGATGCCCGGGAAATAAAATGTGATATTTCCATAATTTTTCCTTTTTCCTTTTTTTTTTTTTTAAATACGGGTCCTCTGGATCAAAGCAATGCTCATGCACAAGACATTGACCGCTGATGCAGGCCTCGACCCGTGTGTCAAATCCGGCGTAAACAGGGGCTGCCCTCAAGGTAGCGTCCTGTCTCCGCTGTTGTTGGCTGTTGGCTCATGTTTAGCGACTGTCCGTCTCAAAGCACAGGCGGCGCTAAATGTGATCGATGATTGGTGTACCAGAAATGGGCTGTCAGTCAATCCTCTTAAGACCGATGTCGTTCTCCTTACGAGAAGGAGGAAAAATACTGACATGACTCAGCTGGTACTAAAAGGCACTTCCATCCCGATATCCAAGGAGGCTAAGTATCTAGGAGTCATCTTAGATAGTAAGCTTCTCTGGTCAAAGCGTGTTGAGTCAAAAACCACCAAAGCGCTATCAGCTTTCTGGCAATGCAAAGGAGCTTTTGGCAAGACATGGGGTTCATCGCCAGCAAAGGTCCCCTGGAGCTACACTGCAATGATAAGACCTATAATCTCATATGCATCGGTTGTCTGGTGGAACAGACTAAAACGCAAACACGTCGTAGCCTCTTTCAACAAACTCCAAAAAACGGTTTATCTCAGCTGCACGGGGGCTTTTCCCAGCACGCCGGGCACTGCTCTAGATATTATGATGAACATTCCACCTCTTGATATATTTATCAGAGGGTGTGCTTTGAAAGCCATGTCTCATCTGAAGAGAAATGGCTTTTGGTACAACTCGCATAGGAATAACTCTGCTTGCGCAAGAATTGTCCTGCGACCCCTGTCTCATGGACATGCCTTCTGACGCACCGAAGCCCGTTGTCCTACTGCGCCGTAATTTCACAGATAAGTTTCCATGGCGTTAGGATTGGCTATGGCTGGGTACTGAACCTTTAAAGGATAGTCTTCGCATTTTCACAGATTGCTCCAGGTCTGGGCGGGGGTCCGGTGCTGGAGTCTTCTTTGAGGACGAAAACATCTGATTGCACTTCTCATTAGGAAAGTATGCGTCTGTCTTCCTATCAGAGACATACGCAATCCTAATGGCCATGCACTATGTGAAGCAAAGGTGGAAGGGAAAAAGCATATGCATCTGTAACCCCTTAACTAGCTCCAAATTATTGCTTGAACTCAAATCCTTCTTGAGCAGAGTCGGCAGACTAAATTGTATCGTTAATTCCTACATTAACGATTATGTGTACATAACCGTAGATGGAGGGATTGTCCAGGTTGCAGGATGACTAAGCGCGTATGCCCTGATATCTGCAAAAATCTGCAGCATTCCTCCTGTCTTTAAGGAGAATCGACTGCAGAAGTCTTGTGGGAGTTATCATGGGCCCCTACACTTTTGCACTTTTGTGAGACGCCTACCTGCGCTGCGTGTTGCGAAGAGGAGGATGACACTGCAGAGCATTTCCTCTGTGATTGTCCCGCCTTTACTTGCGCACGGTGGCGCACCCTTGGTGCCGACGTGGTGTTTGCCGAATCCCTTAGCTCTACATCACTGAAGCTCCTTCAAATTTTTCTCCGGAAAACGAGGAAAATACGGTAATGTAAGGTGTCTGTAACATCAGCCTCATATGCGTCCATGCCTCCACGGAAGACAAGGATGACTCAATCAAAGATGATTTCCTTGATCTCCTAGACAGAACATATACCAAATGCCCCAGCTATGATACCAAAATCGTACTAGGAGATTTTAACGCTAAGCTGGGTAAAGAAAGCATCTTTGAGCGGGTCATCGGCAAACACAGCCTACATGACACCACATCCGATACCGGACACAGGCTGATCGACCTTGCTGCGGGGCGAAGTCTTCTTGTAGCCAGCACACGATTTCCCACCCTCTATATACGCAAAGGCACCTGGCGGTCGCCAGATCAATCAATCACCAACCAGATTGACCGCATCGCGATTGACGTCAGACACTCCTCCACTATTCTTGATGTTCGCACTTTCCTAGGAGCGAACATCGATTCAGGCCACTATCTTGTAGGAGCCAAGATACGTCAACGCATAACACGAACACCGCGGAGTAGAGTTAGAACAACAAGCTATGACGTCGGAAACTACTATCGCCGGAGATCGCCAGTGCATTTGCCAACCGCGTCTCCCTTAAGCTCTCCGATACACCTCAATCCTCCACTCAGTCAGTAGAGTAACAATGGAGCCTGTGCAAACAAGCCCTGAAGAGCACAGCAACGGAAGTGCTGGGCTTTAAAGCTCCACCACGACAAAACACCTGGTTCGATGACGAGTGTAGAAGGATTCATGCGGAAAAGCAGGAGGCTTACAAGCCCCCACTACACAAAAAAACAAGAGCGGCTCGTGAGCTTTACGAGCTTAAAAGAAGGGAGGAACATAAGCTTCTCAAGGGAGGATAAGGCTATTATCACTTGCGCGATAAAGTCCCTGACAGCGGTAACCCACAGTTCAATATTAAAATATATTAAAATACTGTGGGTTACCGGGCATAGGGATATTCCAGGAAACTGCGTGGCCGACGAACTCGCAAAGTTAGGGTCAAGCACACTCAGCCTACCTACCCTCGGCTACATACACCAATAAGTATGATAAAGCACATAATAAAACTTCAAACCATAGAGGAGACCAACCTTCAATGGAATGAGAGTAATATTGGCTTTATCACCAAACAATTGTGGCCTAAGTTAAGGCTAGGACGAACCAGGGACCTAGTGGCAACCAAAAGGGCCACTTTGTGTACTCTAGTGGGTGTTATTACAGGTCACTGCATCATCGGAAAACACACCGCCAGATTAGGGCTACCCCCCAATGACTTCTGACGCGGCTGCATGGACGAGGAGGAGGAGGAATCAATACACCACCTCCTCTGCCCATGTCCCTCTTTTGCGAATCGCAGGAGGATCTACTTCGGCGCACCCTTCTTTGACAATCTAAGTGAGCTAGCAAACAAAAAGATAGCCCAACTCCATCGCTTCATTAGAAGCACCGGTTGGTTCTCAGGTAGCGGATCAGGGTAACTTGATCCAGGTGGTATCACAATGGGCCGACTTCGGCCTACGTGTGGCTTATGCCTACCACATTAACCTAACCTAAACCTTACCTAGTTATATGCTTTAACGACTAGACAAAGCATTGTATTTTGGATGCACTAAATTCCACTCTATTGTTTTTACCCTGTCTATATCGGATTTTAATGAGCTTAGCATACGCTGCCGCTCACTATCTACAACCGAAGTGCAGGCTCGTAAACTAGTGAACGGATATGAAAAGCTGAGGGTACTATCGTCAGCGAAGGATTGAATTGGATTAGAAGTAACAGACAAGAGATCATTTATAAAAATAAGAAAAAGTGTCGCAGACAAAACGGAGCCCTGGGGAACACCAGCATTTACAAAGTGAGTATCAGACTTGAACCCGTCCAAATCAACTTGAATTGAGCGATTCAAAGGTAGCTTCTAATCGATTGAAGAAGAGACTCATCGATCCCAAAAACACGCATTTCCAACAAAAGGGCTTCATGCCAAACCCTGTCAAATGGTTTCGAAATATCCAGTGCAACAATTTTGCTTTCACCTGCTTGGTGAAGCGTGCGATTCCATTTTCGGCGAGATATGCCATTAAATCACCAGTGGATCTGTTGCTACGGAAACCGTACTGACGGTCATTGAGAAGTGTCCGTGATTCAAGATATCTTATAAGCTGACGGTTAATCAGCGTTTCCATGACTTTGGAAAGAAGGGACGTTAGTGCAATGGGTCGGTAGTTGGAGGGAGAAGATAATTCACCTTTTTTGGGCATAGGCTGGACAAATGCTGTTTTCCACCTACTCGGAAAGAGCCCAGAGAAGTAGGAAAGATGAAAAAGCTTACGCAGTGGTTTGCCAGCATAGAAGAACACCTCTTCAGAACTATTGGGGCAATACCATCTGGACCAGCAGATTTGTGTATGTCGAGGTCCTTAAGAACCCTTGCGACTGTACGAGTGCGGAAGTGGATTAGTTCCATGGTGGTATTGACGCACTCTAGTACAGGCGGAGACAAAGTACAAGCTGGGAGCTGAGAACTGGTTGCGAAATGGGCAGCAAGTAGGTTAGCTTTGTCGAAGGGGGTGACAGCTGGAATGTCATTGTGGATGAGCGTTGGTATAGATGAAGTAGTTGAGTTTTTCACGTTTTTTACAAACGACCGAAACTTTTGCTACCTTCGGGACATTGCAGGATATTACGCCTTAATTTTTGGTCGGATTGGAATTTAGCCAGTCGAATCTGGGTGAAACATTTAATTCTGAATCATATTAACTTTTTTCGGTTTTCGTCAGAACTGTTTGCCTTGAAGGCCCGAAAACTTAGCTCCCTGAGCCTAATAGCCTCTTTGCAGCTCAAGTCAAACCACGTATTATCCTTAGGCCTGGTGCTTTTAATCTTGCTGGGAACTAAATTTGCCATCCCGATTCAGATAATATTTGCGATAATATCAGTTGCGGCGTCCACGTCGTTGCCGATGAAGCACAACGACCCGACCGAAAGATCCGAAAGAAGTTGTTAAGGCCGCGCCAGTTGGCTTACTCGTATAGCCATAGTGTTCTCTTAGGGACTTTTTCTTCAACTGAATGGTAGAAATTCCAGAATTTTGCTGATATCACGCAGTGGTCAGACGAGCCTAGGGGCGTGTATTTGTTAGGCTGAGAGGTAAGAAACAAGTCCAGTGTGTTGGCGGTAAGACCAGCAACATCGGGGGTAGGCGATGGCTCATTCACAAGTTGACTTAATTGATTTAACTCAGGAAAAATTTCAACATACCTTCCTTCGGGTGTTGTCTGTCCAGAATGTACACTCTCGGTTTTGTGAATATCGGTTGGTAAAGCAATCCAATAGATTGAACACACAAAATTGTATACAGACTACTCTACAGAGTGAACAAGTAAAACTCTTTAGAGTGATCCTATCACAGTCAAACACGAATAAGCCAGCTGCAAAGAGTGCACAATCTTTCGAGCAAATTTACCGTTTGTTTTGCATGCTTTGCATCTGTCATCGTTCTCCGTTTTGCATTCCCTTCTTATGTGGCGCTGCAGTCCGGGGTGGACCTGGACCTCGACCAATAAACCTCTCCCGCCAGCACGATCTTTTGCCAACTGCCTCCTATCCCGCACAACAAGGTACATATTTGAGGTCCCTCTCCACTTGTGCCCGCCATTTCAGTCGACGGCGTCCTCGGTTGCGTTGTCCCCATGGCTCAGATTCAAAGACTTTTCGGGCGGGGGCTTTGTTGTCCAAACGCTCTACATGGCGGCCATCTAATCTGAAGCATGGTATCCGTGGACGCTTGACTAGGCGCATGCCGCTGTTCATCCCGCAGAGTTCGATGCTAAATCTTCTTCTCCATAAGCCATTAACGCAAACAGGACCAAAAATCGCACGCAGAACTTTTCTCTCGAATTGACCAATAGCTTCCTCATTTGCTTTCAGTGGCGTCCATGCTTCCGCGCCATAGAGCAGGACAGGGTGATTAAAGTATAAATATAAAGCCAACTTGGTCTCCCGAGAGAGGGCTCTATTACCTAATTGCTTCTTGAGCCCAGAGAAACAAGAGTAATTCTGCGTTTGAGTTAGACGAAGTCCACAATCTCAAAGTTCTTGCTGCCCATTGTAACGCTCTGTCTGAGACGTCTATGTTGAATGTCCTTCGTTAATTACAGCATATACTTTGTTTTGCCGTCATCTACCGCCAGATCCATTTTGGCCGCCCACGCTTCAATGCCAACAAACGCCTCGTGCCTCACTTAAGTAAATGTTTGAAATATTCCGGGGTGGATTCGAAGATTCTTCGGGACGGTGCTATATTTTCCATGCGCTCTACATGGCCTAGCCACCTTAGACGCTGTATCCGTAGATGTCGTACCAGGCCGATGTCGCTGTACAACCCGTACAGTTCTTCGTTATATCTTCTCCTCCATACACAGTTTGAACAACGGGACAAAGGGCATCTTCATCCGCTTTTGTTAAGGTCCAAGCCTCTGCGCCGTAAAGGAGGACTGGGATGATTAAGGTCTTATATAGTGTCACCTTGGTTTTCCGAGGGAGGGCCCTACTTCTCAATTGCCTCTTGAGCCCAAAGAAACAGCGCTGGTTTTGTTGTCGCTGGTCATCAGTGAGCCAAGGTAGACGAATTCCTTGACCACTTCAAAGTTATATCCGCCCATGGTGACGTTCTGGCTAATAAGTCAGTGTCGCCCGTCTCTTTTAGATGCAAGCAGATATTTGGTTTTACCCTCATTAACCTTGATAAGATGGGTCTTAGCCGCTTCTACCTCAATGCTTACAAAGGCCTCATTGACGTCTCGCTGTGTCCGTCCAATCACATCAATATCGTCGGCGAACGCAAGCAATTAAGCAATAGAAGCATTCTTGAAATCCTCATGCGTACCTTGGCTACAACAAGGTAGTGGTCCGAGTCGATATTGGCCCCTCGGAAGATTCGTACGTCGAGAATACTGGAGCACTGTCTGGCGTCGATCCCAACGCGATCAATCTGGTTGGTGGTCGATTGATCAAAGATCGCCAGGTACCCTTGTGGATGTTGAGATGGGGGAATCGCGTGCTTGCTGCAAGGAGGTTACGCCCCGTTAGGAAATCGACTAGCCTAAGTCCGTTGTCGGATGTGGTGTTATGGAGGCTATGCTTTCCTATGATCGACTCAAATGTCCCCTTTGCCCAGTTTTGCATCAGAATCTCCTAGAAATATTTTTGTGTCGTAGCTAGGACATTTGGCATATGTTCTGTCTAGGAGATCGTAGAAATCTTCTTTGAGTCGATCATCCTTTTCTTCCGTTGGGGCGTGAGCGCATATTAAGCTAATGTTTCCAAATTTAGCTTTGATGCGGATTGTTATGAGGCGTTCGCTTATATCTCGGAAGCTTAAGACGTTTTGTCAGAGTCTTCCTCTTATAAAAAATCCGCACCCGAATAGGCGCTGTTTGTTCTCCTTGTAGCAGTTCTCGTAGTAGATGTCGCAGTTTTTCATCCGTCTTTTGCCTGGTCCATCCCATCGCACTTCTTGGAGTGCGGTTATATTTGCTTTATAGCACCCGGTCTGTTAAGGGACCTCGCATTCCAGGTGCAGACTCTCAAATCCGTTAGTCGTTCGCAGGGGTCGTCGGCTTTATATCCGTCAGTGTCCGAGGCTTGTCGTCGTTTCGGAACAAGTAGGTTTTTACGTGATAGAGATGTTACTCCTAAGCACAACCTGAAGGGCTAGGTTCCTCTTTCCCCAGGAATAAGGGGATGGGTCGCTGCACACATTGGTTCACAACTGATGGGTGCCAGTTAAGCTATCCTGGGGGGGCCACGCGGAGGCTGTGTGTCAACTTGGATTGAGCAGGGACAGAGATCGAAGCTGCTGTTTGCCATGTTAAACGCGATCAACTTCTTTGCTCTGTTTGCTCGCTCCGTCAAGTTCGTAGACGGGCAAAAAAAACTCACTCTTGCGGAATTGGGCCCCTGTACAATAGAATGCCTTAAAATGTGCACTCCTGGTAATGTAAACAATCTCGCTCGTATGAACAGGCCTGGTTTTCATTAGTTTATCCTGACGAGAGTGTACTGTATTACTAAAGAATAACCAAAAATATTGGAAAACAATTTCACATATTTGAGAATTTAATTTAGTTGCTCCACATGATGGCCTTGAATCGATGAACAAACAAATAATTTCTTACTACAAAAAAGATGACGTAGGGAATCTTCCATTCTCGAAAAAAAGGTTATCTTATTCAATATTTATAGTGTTGACATTGGCTTGTTAAATGGCTATGGAAGTAATTTTTGAAGTAAGGGTCAATGGTAAGCTCTTTCCCTCTAACCCCTTTTTTGAACTTTGGTACAATTTTACAGTTTTTTTAAGAGGAACAACAGCAGAGCAAAACAAAGCACGTCCCACTGTCTTACAAACACTTTTCAGAAGATTACAATGAGGGTACTCGCTCGCGTTTTTCGGTCCGCATTTGAGTAGAAAGAGAAATTGATCCAGCAGCTATTACAAAATAAAGGCTTAAACGTTTGAATATTTGCATCAGGTGCATTTAGAACATATCCAATTTCAAAGTTTCGCTGACATAATGTCTCTATTGGACCCATGTCGGGAGAGAAAATTACTCACATTCTTTAAAACGAAGTAACTTACCTGAAAGATAATGGCTTCCCTCTCCTGTTCAGTAACTTTATTAAAGATAGTGTTCATTATCTCCAAATACTTGTCCCTCGGCAAGTTTGTCGCCTCATCCTTGTCGAAGTAATCGATAAAGTCGTACAGCAGAAAATACGTGCCTGAAACGAAAACAAAATAACTTCAATAACACGTCACAAACAGAGCAAAGAAAACTTGACAACTTATTATTCGTATCTAAGGAAACCTTAGACGCTATAGAGAACTGAATGGGCAAAAGAAAAAAACAAAAGGAGAAGACGAGGTAAACAGGAAAAAAGAAAAGTCATCCGCATACCTATGTACATATGTATGTATGTACTTCCTAAGGCTATAATTTTAATTAACTTCATCCTATACCCTCAATCCGCTGGATAAGTATCTGGGTTAATTGATATACCACTTATTCCATACTGTTGCCTCAATAGGCGCCATCTCCATACTTCTAAGATCGAATTAAAGAACGAACATCGTTCAAGGACACGCACTACTGGGTGTGCTCTCTTAATCAAAAACAGAAAAAAAATTCAAATGAAATGGAAGAATCACGCTTTAAAGAGAAGTCAAATAAACTCGAGCTTTTATTGTGTACATATGTACATACATACATATATACAATACACACAATCGTAAAATATTATATGGAACTCAAAAGGGAAGAAAACGCCTATGCCACCCAGTCAACTTGCAAAAAAACCTGATGGATTTCTTATCATTATCCAATGGGTGTGCGTGCGAGTGTGTTTTGTCAGTGTGTATACGGACACACACGGTGAAAAAGAAATAAGGACGATCCAATGACCTTTGCTCAGCGGTGCTCCTATCGTAAAAGTAATCATCCACCTGAGCATGAGCCATATGTATGAGCAACATAACAAAAGTTTTCCAAGTCCACTATCCACACACACAGAGCTGGACTACATACAAATTTTCTTTCGATAAGTCAATGTATGTATACACATATAGCTACCCCCATGTCCTGTATTTGTGCCCAACATACGCAATACGATTGAAATGCGAAAGTTCGATTCGTGACTGAAATAAGTAAATCAAGTCATTAAAGGACTTGAACTAAACTTTTGTGGCTCCATCATAATCTACTCGTGTAGGTATATCATTCAATAAATTATCTAATATACGGCTGGATGGTCTGGTTGGATACGATTCGGCCGATATATGATGTATTTACATATATACATATGTATGTATGTACTAGCTTCTGCCCGCGGCTTCGCTCGCGTTAAATTCGGGGTAACACGGTTCCCCTTTCCTGATTTAGAACACAGAAGAGAACTCGGAACAGAATGTTATTTTAATACGCTACTGTAGACGATATTATATGTCTTTCCATTTGGGGATAGAATGTAAAGATTCTGGACATTGGACACACGCGAACATGCTACATACAATTGTCCATGGGAAAAGCACCGCTTTTCTAGGTTCACCCCACCCACCTTTAATGTTTGACCTTGCGCTTTGTTAATGGTCATAGCGAAACTAAGCTTTAGAGGGAATTGTAGCCTTTTAAACTGTAACGGGAGATCTGTGGGAATTATTGGGATTCGTGGGATCATTACATTTTCACCCTTTCCTACGCCGGTTAAGATAGTGGCGCTAATGATATTGCGGCCAAGTTGTGTGACATGAAGTCTCGACCCATTACATAATCTTGGGGCATCCGAATTTCGCATAAGCACGACTGGGACGCCTAGTTTTAATTGAAGCTTGTGTGAGAGTACACCTGACAGCTCAAGCGAATTTAGAAACTCTACGGGATATGATGTGCTCTGTTCTGTATCCATAACTGTGTCTATTGATAAATACTCTGTTGTATCTCCTGGTACTTTACTCAATATGTCTGAATTTATTTTGTTGACAACAACATTTTTAGGTGCTAAAATTGCTCTTTCACATATATATTAATTTTCGTGTATATTGTTTTGTAAATCTGGGTAAACACTTGCAACTAACTCTGAATCACCGTGTACTAAGTGACAAAAATCTCCCGTCACTGTCACACAGCCCTCGACATCAGTTTCTAACCGACCATCTCCTATTTTCAATAGTGTTTCGGCATATTTGCCAGCATTTGTGTCATCATATAGATGTACTCTCATATTTGTAGTCAAACTGAACTTTCTTACGGTGGCCCATAGAGTGGACGACTTGAGACATGCTTTAATTTCGTCTGCAGGTGTCCCCTTCTGAATGACTGGTAACGTTTGGCGGAAATCACCAGCCAATAAAACCACCATTCCTCCCATTACATCGGTATTGTTGCGCAAATCCTGGAGCGTTCGAATTAGTGCTTCTACCGCTTTTTTGTGCGCCATAGTACTTTCATCCCACACTAAGAACTTGCACTGACGTAGCATAGCACCCTGTGCGCTATTTTTACTAAAATTACAGATAGGTGAATCTTCCTGGGCGAGATTTGGGTAATTTTAAAACAGAATGCGTAGTACGACCCCCGCTCAGCAACGTGGCGGCTATACCGGAGGAAGCTACGGCCACAGCAATGTTGCTATCTTTTCTTACTTGCGCCAGCAACAAATTTAGCAAAAATGTTTTTCCTGTTCCTCCTGGGGCATCAACAAAGAGTACTGCGCCATTCCTAAATTCTATTTGCTGCAACACTTGGTCAAATACTCGTTTTTGTTCTGGTAGTAATTGGGGTACCAATTCAGCTACTTGCTACTGCAAAGCTGGTATGTCATAGTTTGTTTCTCGTACAATCTCATCAGATAGTTCATTTTCGTTCGTTCGCCGAGGGCTAATCCTTTGCCATTACTTTGTCTTCAATTTTTCCAAGGGCTTTGTTATAAATGTGTTCATTGTATGTCATGTCCGTGTGTGTCTGCTGTAGCCATCGCAAAATGTCCTCCGCCATGTACTCTTTATATTTGTTCCATAATTCATTAGGATTAGATAGCCCGCAAGATGATATGAGGGTTGCATAAAGGTCCCTGAATTTGGCTGGCGATTGGCACTGGACGGCTTCCTCCATAGTTTCGTCCCAGTGATTATCATTCTCTAACAGACCCAGAGCTTCACATGCTTCTCCATATGTTGTGCATTCCTGGCCGTTGACAATTTTAAGATCTCTATAGCTTGTAGGACCCCGAACATGGTGTAGCAGCAAACGTAAACAGAAACATTCAAAATTAGTAACGTGGACGGTGTACACACGACCAAGGGCATCAGATGATTTCACTCCGGGCCAATTCTCAACAGGCACGCCTTGAATACGGCGTTTCCACTCCTTTGTAGACGTGTTCCAGGTATAGTAACGGGGGACTTCGGCATAGAAACACGTTTTTGCACAGGGATCGGCCTGACAAAGATGGAAAAAGGCTGTTAATGTTGTTTTGGGCAGTGATGATACTCTTTCTTGGAAATTGTTCTCGGTAAAATATATGCGCTCTCAATTTTCTAAGTGTACAGCAAGGTGGGTTACTGCTTGATGTCTTTCATGCAAGGGGAAGCCAAGGAGCCGACACGCTGCCTCATTACTGCTGACGTAACGTCCTGCTTGAAAGGTTTGCAGTTCATTTAGAAGATGTGCTCCACCTTCATTCCTGAGATTAAATATAGCCTGGTCATTTCCTTTGTTTATACATTTGCATATATATTTGATTGCGCGGACAGAGCTACAGGCTTCTACATTAATATGAGCATTGAAGATTTTACATAGAATGGGCGAATACGGGACGATCCAACTGTTGTCTAAGGTTTCGTCCGCTCTAGATCGAGTCTTAATTGTAACTGTTCGGCCACCATCTTCGGGTGCTGTGCGCCTATATAACGGGTAGCCATTGTCATTGTGCACAGTTTCTTTTAACAGCTGTTTAGGGAAATTCTTTGTGCATTTTCCATCTTTCATGCATGGCGATGCTGGATTTCGTGCACCACAGGGACCGTGTACCATGTTTCGGACAATAGTGTCATACAATTCTTTATCTTGCTCAGGATCAGGAATCTCGGCGCTAATTTACTCATCTACTTGGGTGGGCCGCATCTTCTCTTTAAGCCATATTAGAATATGCACATGTGGTAGTCCCCTTTTTTGCCATTCAATAGAATACATGAAACATTGTACCTCGCCGAATATTTTACCCTTGGTAACTTTTTTTTTTTTTTTTAATAATTTGCGCGCACTCAAGGTCTAATAACCTTATTATGTCGGCGACACAGTGCGGGCAGAAGGTAGAGAGGAAGAGGAATAGAGGAGATGCCGATGGACATTGATCTTAAATGCTTGCATGTTGCATTGAGGGGGGAAAACCGAATCCGGCAGGGAGTTCCAGATTCGTGTGGTTCGGTTAATGAAAGATTCTCTATATTTGACAGTACGTCCGAAAGCGGGCTTCAGGGTATATTGGTGAGCATTCCTAGAGAGACGTGTATTGCGGGAGAAATGTTGAAGGGGCGGAATGCAACTGGCTATTTCATCAGAGCATTTTCGGTGGTAGTAACGATAAGACAGGGAGAGGCAGGTAAGATTCCTGCGGTGTTCCAGCGAGTCTAATGTTTTGGTAATGCTGGAGTCACCTTTCAGTTTTATGGCTCGTTTTTGTATTCTGTCTAGTAGGTGCAGTGAGGTCTTGGAAGCACCGGACCAGACATGAGCGTTAAACTCTAATTTGGGGCGAATGAACGCCTTATAGATTGTAGCCAGATCTAAGGGTGAGAAATATTTCTTGCATCTGTATAAGAATCCTAGGCATTTCGCAGCATTCTTGGCGACACTGAATATATGGTCGCTCCAATTAAGATTGTGAGCAACACTCATACCCAGGATGGAAAGCTTTTCAGTTTCTGAGATGCAAGTGCCATTCATGGATAATGGCTGCGGGTTATTTATACGCTTTAACGACAAGAGACAGCATTGTGTTTTGGAAGCATTAAATTCCACTCTATTGTTTTTACCCCATTGGATGATGCTGTCGATATCGGAATTTAATGAGCTTAACATACGCTGCCGCTCATTATCTACAACCGAAGTACAGGGTCGTAAACTGGTGAACGAATATGAGAAGCTGAGGGTACTGTCGTCAGCGAAGAAGTGAATTGGATTAGAAGTAACAGACAAGAGATCATTTATAAAAATAAGAAAGAGTGTCGGAGACAAAACGGAGCCCTGGGGAACACCGGCATTTACAAAGTGGGCATCAGACTTGAATCCGTCCAAAACAACTTGAATTGAACGATTCGAAAGGTAGCTTCTAATCCATTGAAAGAGAGACTCAACGATCCCAAAAGCACGCATTTTCGACAAAAGGGCTTCATGCCAAACCCTGTCAAATGCTTTCGAAATATCCAGTGCAACAATTTTGCTTTCACCTGCTTGGTGAAGCGAGTGATTCCACTTTTCAGCGAGATATGCCATCATATCACCAGTGGATCTGTTGCTGCGGAAACCGTATTGGCGGTCATTGAGGAGTTTCCGTGATTCAAGATATTTCATATGCTGATGGTTAATCAGCGTTTCCATGGCCTTGGAAAGAAGGGACGTTAGTGCAATGGGTCGGTAGTTGGAGGGAGAAGATGATTCGCCTTTTTTGGGTATAGGCTGGACAAATGCTGTTTTCCACCTACTCGGAAAGAGTCCAGAGGTGTAGGAAAGGTGAAAAAGCTTACGCAGTGGTTTTGCCAGCGTAGAAGAACACCTCTTCAGAACTATTGGGGCAATACCATCTGGACCAGCGGATTTGTGGATGTCGAGGTCTTTAAGAACCCTTGCGACTGTACGAGTGCGGAAGTGGATTAGTCCCATGGTGGAATTGACACACTCTAGTACAGGCGGAGACAAAGTACAAGCTGGCAGCTGAGAACTGGTTGCGAAATGTGCAGCAAGTAGGTCAGCTTTGTCTAAGGTAATTACATTCATTAATTTTTGCACTTTTAATCTAAACACTCTGGCAACTAAATCGTGTCTGTCAGTACTTTTTAGGCCCGGTATTAGTTCATCAGTTACTTCCTTCCATGAAAGGTTGCAAGTGAAAGTGGCAAAAAGGTCAGGTCTGTCGTAAGTTCGTACATAAGTAAATGCGTCTTGTGTGTATTGGTGTAGGTAGCGGGGCTGTTAACGAATGTTGAATTACCATTTTTCCTAGATCTGAAGGATTAACATTGGCGTCGCTAGCAACTGCATCTTGCAAATGATAGGCATAAAAATCCGTACACGATACTTTTTTGTTTGCAATGGGTTGTTTTGTCACTGGATTAATAAGGGGAATTTCAAAGTGATACCCTTCTTGTCCTTTGGAATAAATAAATGGGTATTGCAGAGTATCATGAAATTTGTGTGTATCGGCTACCCATAGCAACGTGTCATCATGTGCTCGCAAGACAATGTCCTGTGAAGAAAATTGTTCACCACTTACTACGGCTGGAATTTCATTAATCAATGGCGCATTATAGCGCCTTTCATGCACTCCCCGAGGAGTCCTGTCCGCATGTACAACTACCTTAGAATGCTGTTCAGGTAGGTTCTCTTAAGCAGTCTTAAACGTGTTTACTAAAGTATTATTATCATGCAAGGATCTTTGAGTTTTCAGCACCGTGTCTCTTTCTACTCCCGGGATAAATTGGCATCGACGGTCTACCTCAAGTTCTTCGTCTCCCATAAAGTAAACCTGTGCTGTTCGTTGTCAGCTGGAAAAAGTGGACCGATCCTGTGATGAATTTGCCCTTGCACCGTAAATGTTGGCGAAAATCCTGGCATTATTACTTCCCGGTCTACTCCAAAAGACGTCATCTGAAAGCATGAGTTATATTTCCGGATCCTATTTAAAAAGCGCCGTGACTCATCAGCATCATATAAAAATAGAGTTTTTAAAGGTTCCTCTGGCGCCCCGAGTAGAGGAAGTGAAACTTTGCCGCTGCTACAGCACATGCCTGGGGTCTCATCTTTCCATTTTAATGCGCTATAAAAACGACACGCCGTGTCCATCAGTCTTACAACAATCAGCCTGTGATTTTTATAATCAATTAGTGGATCGTAATTAAATGCAGCTTCATTAAATATCGACCAATTATTTCTTTCAAAATTACGCCGACGCGTCGCGACGTTCTGCTCGGAGCTGCGCATTTAAATTTCTGGGTGCCTGTGCTTGTTCAGCTGTTAAAGCAGCTTGACGTTCTGCGTTTTCGAGTAGCCTTTGCTGAGTTCGAGCGGGTGTTTCAGAAGCTCTTAGAGCAGCATGACATTCGGCATCGTCGAGCAGTTTTAATTCAATTATTTTATTATTCGTTGTATTCGTTTGTCTCACAAAAATTTCCATCCCCTACTCAATTTTTTTTTTGCTCCATACAAATATCCACTCCCATTCCCCCTATTTTAGGCAAGTGGGGGGGTTAGAAAGACCCAAAAGTAGCCTATGTCACTCTCCATCCCTTCAGCTATCTCCACTTAAAAAATCACGTCAATTTGTCGCTCCGTTTTGCCGTGAAAGACGGACAAACAGACACACACACTTTCACATTTATAATATTAGTCTAGATAGATAGATATTCGAAGAACAATATTCGTCGTGACAGCCAAACGGGTTATGCACAGTGTGTATATACAAATACATATGTATGCATTCATGTATAAATGCCTTCTAGTCTCATGGGAATGAGGAAGTAGACTTTCTTCCTTCTTTTTGAGTGAAGGCAGGTCGTGCGTGTTCAAGGTAGTTCTTAACCCGTTCGCAAGATAAACGATGACATTATTATGCCTTGGACGGCTTTGCTGAAAGATTGATATATGTATGTACATACATACATATAAATGAAAACAGATACACAAGTAGGTGTGTGATAGCGGAAAAGTTACTTTAGCTTCTATTCATTTTCGATTTTGGTATTTATTTGTTGATCGATAAATGTACATACGTACATTGTATATACGATTTTTTGGTGAAAAACGAACTTGTCAACCTTCAAATACTGTCTGTAAATCTTAGCATTTCCTTTTTTGTAGGAAATTCATAAAAAAATCAAAAAGGAACAAATAGGGATTACATAGATAAGGGTAGTGAAGCCTTTATAACCCCAATATATATGTATGTACAAACATCATACTATACATATACTGTTCAATCTTTTCAGGTAAGATTTAAAGTGGATTTTCGAGTAGAAGACAACTAAAAGCCAATTCTTGCGGTAACGTCAAATTATCACTTCAAAAGTTACTAGGCGGGAATAAATTCCCCAAAACAAAGCGAACCTCTAACTTCAAGAACTAAAATGATGTGACAACTTTTGGCGCTAAAGTATGAAATTTGTGCAATTGTTCTTCCATAGAATATTGCTGCGATTTTGATGAAATAAAATGTATCACTGTTATATTTGTAGAGAATCATTTTATTTGAATTGTTTTTCTTCACACACATCTATTGCATACTATTCAGTCTTTCGAGTTCAGCCCGCTTTAGTAAGAACGCTGGTTTGGAGTTGATCCCCAACAACCTTTCGGATGGAAAACTTGGATCAAAGAGGATTTCATTAATTTTCTTGACCCTCGAACACGCAACGTAGGCCAACCCGGCACTAAATTCACTTATCCCTAAGTCCAAAACCGCTTTGTCCAATGTAATTCCTTGCGACCTGTGAATACTAATACCGCAAGACAGCGGTAACGGAAATTGCTTTCTCGTGCCATTGACTGCTCCTTTTTTGAATGACTTTACAACCTGCGTTATAGGAATAGCGCCTGAAGTGAAAGTCGGTCCCGTGTAAGTCTCACGGGAGACCGAGCTTCGCTTGGTATGGAGTTCTCGGCTCTGTTTTCGGTCGGACCGTAACTAATGTCAATGACTGTGCCCATGGAGCCATTGCACAGTCCGCAAGAGGTCGACAGGTTCTACCGTAACATCACTTTAGCGCTAACGCAGAGTAACAGATTTGCGCTCAGTCCTTGAGCTTCGTCATCTGACGCTTCAGCGGCTGTTGCATTATTGTTTGAGGCATTTATTCGAGTCACTGGGCATCCAAGCGATCGTAAGGCGTTCTTGTTATAAGCTTTGATGTTTTTGTTGGTCGCCAACAATCGTGTCGCGTCCTTGAAATCTCGGGTCGATCCTAGATTATTGTCGACAAAGCGTTGTTGCCAGAATTCATAGTGCGAGCGGTTGTTCTCGCCTAGGGCTAGAGCATGAAGTGCTTCTAGAAATTGTTTCTGTTCATCGCCAGTCTGTCGCATGATCTGCTTGAGAATAAACGTCTTCCGTATCTGCAAATAAGGTGCTTTGCCTCGCAGGGAAAACTCATCCGACTCTTCACGTACGCCATGCAGAGGCTTGTCCAAAACTGGCTGTAGCTGATTGATGTCGCCAAATAATACAACAACAAATCCTCCACAACATTCGTGCCGCTTCTCAGGGTTAGCTTCTCTAAGCCGGCCATCTATCTTGCCCAGCATATGTAACCCAATCATGCTGAATTTGTATATCAATATCACCTTGAAATGCTCCTGAAACTCTGTTTGGGTCTTTCCAGTTAGGGGCGAAACTCTGGCTGATGTGGCAATGTGCAGTCCGGAATGCAGAGTTTGGCCACCAATATTGTTTGCAGCCACGCCGGTTGGAGCCTTTAGCTGGACGTGCTCCAAGCCGAAACTTTTAACAACTTCGTTGATGACTAATGACTTGCCGGTTCTAGCAGCTCCCATGAATATTGCCATTTCGTCCGTCGTTTCTCCGTTTGTCGCTCTTGTGATGAAGTCTATCATGGCTCGTTGCTCGATGTTCAATGTAAAGCAGCCTGCTGCTGCCTCAACTTCTGGTCTTTCGTAGGAAGCCATTGCCGCATCAATGAACTTGAGCTCGTTTTCTACTCCTGGATATTTGCTGAAAGACAAATACCAGTCATGCTGCCGATCGACATCTCGGAATCCAAGTTCGACGTCTGCAGGTGTTTGAATCCCATGAATATTGCCATTTCTTCCGTCGTTTCTCCGTTTGTCGCTCTTGTGATGAAGTCTATCACGGCTCGTTGCTCGATGTTCAATGTAAAGCAGCCTGCTGCTGCCTCAACTTCTGGTCTTTCGTAGGAAGCCATTGCCGCATCAATGAACTTGAGCTCGTTTTCTACTCCTGGATATTTGCCAAAAGACAAATACCAGTCATGCTGCCGATCGACATCTCGGAATCCAAGTTCGACGTCTGCAGGTGTTTGATTCGGAAGCCCTGCGGCAGCAGCCATCCAATCGTGTGGCTCATATATGGGAGGTTCTGGCTTGTCATTCTCTTCGACAACGTGCGCCATATCTATGTTTAACGCCCAAACAGCGACGCCAGGTGCCTTGTATGACTCCTCCCATGTTATGTGCGTCAGAAAAGTTGTCATATCGACTCTCCATGGAGTGTGAAGTACCAGTTGTTGTTTATAATACATTTCGTCGGTTTTACGGGATTTACCTTTCACGACTCTAGGAATGACTTGAACAACTCTTTCTTTCCTAGCAAGATGCGTTTTGTAAACGGGAACTGTCATCACTGGGCGTGCAGCGGCCTTGAACGTAGAAGGAAGGTTCACCGATTGAAAACTTGGTTTTCCAGCAGCAACAGTGTATTTTCGGGCAAAGTCCATGAATGTCAAGTCGTTCAAATTTGCTTCGGCCAGCCGCTTCCAGTGCCGCACGCCCAGTTGGTTGAGGTCCCCTTCCACCTGTGAGCGCCACCTTAAATGCGGTCGTCCTCTGCTGCGTCGTCCCTCCGGGTTGGAATCGAAGACTCTTCGAGCCGGAGCGTTGATGTCCATTCGCTCTACATGGCCTAGCCATCTTAGACGTTGGATCCGAAGACGTCTAACCAGGTCGATGTCGCTGTACAGCCCGTACAGTTCTTGGTTGAATCTCCTCCTCCATTCTCCGTTTACACAAACGGGACCATAGATTGCACGCAGAATTTTCCTCTCGAAACGTTCAAGAGCCTCTTCATCCGCTTTTGATAACGTCCTAGCCTCAGCGCCGTAGAGGAGGACCGGGATGATTAAGGTTTTGTAGAGGGAAACCTTAGTTTTTCGAGAGAGGGCTCTACTACTCAATTGCCTCTTGAACCCTAAGAAGCAGCGATTGGCAAGAGTTATTCTGCGTTTTATCTCAGCGCTGGTGTCGTTGCTGCTTGTCACTATCGAGCCAAGGTAGACGAAGTCCTTGACTACTTCAAAAATATAGCTGCCGAAGGTGACGTTCTGACCAAGACGTCGGTGTTGTGCGTCTTTCTTGGATGACAGCATATATTTGGTCTTGTCCCCATTTACCCTTAGACCTACTTTCGCCGCTTCTGCTTCAATGCTTGTGAACGCCTCATTGACGTCTCGCTTTATTCGTCCAATAACGTCAATGTCATCTACGTAGGCAAGCAATTGTGTGGACTTGAAGTAGATCGTACCTCTTGTATTGGCCGCAGAGTCCCGCACGATCTTTTTAAGAATAATGTTGAAGAAATCACATGACAGTGCGTCACCCTGTCTAAAACCTTTTTTAACATCAAAGGGGTCGGTTAGTTCACCTCCGACCATAATGGAGCAGCGAGAGTTCTCCATAGTCATCCTGCATAGTCTGACGAGTTTGGCAGGAATGTTAAAACATGACATGGCTCTGTATAGCTCATCTCTATAAACACTGTCATACGCGGCTTTATAGACGACGAAAAGATGGTGCGTGTCGACCTGGAATTCATGGGTCTTCTCCAGGATCTGCCGTAGTGTAAATATTTGGTCTATCGTGGATTTTCCTGGCCTGAAACCACACTGGTAGGAACCTATCAGATTGTCCACGAACGGTTTCAGGCACTTTCACAGTACGGCAGAGAGGATCTTGTACGCGATGTTCAGGAGGCTTATCCCTCTGTAATTGGCGCAGTCATAGGGGTCTCCTTTCTTATGGACCGGGCAAACGATACTGAGATTCCATTCATCGGGCATGCGTTCATCCGACCATATCTTGGAGATGAGTTGGTGCATGTTCCTAACCAGCTCATCGCCAGCTGCTTTAAGCAGCTCCGCGGGGAGTCCGTCTGCTCCAGCAGCTTCATAAAACTTAAGCTTCGATATCGCTATCTTAACATCGTCTAGGTCGGGTGGACGGGATTCTCCTTCGTCTTCGTTCATTGTGAATGGTTCGCTCTGCCTGACGGCGGCATTTTGACTATCATCGCCGTTATACAGTCTGCAGAAGTGGTCCTTCCACAATCTTAGCATCGACTGTGACTCCACTACTAGTTGTCCGTGCTCATCCCTGCAGGCTTCTGCTCTGGCTTTATAGTCGTGGCATGTTCGTTTTACTCCTCCTTCTTTTTCCTTCTCAGAAGCGCATGCTCCTCCCTCCTTTTCTATTCATAGAGCTCGCGGGCAGCTCTCGTCCGTCGATGCAATGTGGCCATGTATGCATTCTGTTTCTCTACATGGGCCTGTCTGCACTCATCCTCAAACCAGGGGTTTCTCGACGGTGGTGGCTCGAAACCGAGTATATCTGAGACGGCCTCTCTAATGGCTTTCTGACAACGACTCCATTGCTGTTCTATGGTGTCTGCAGATTGCATCGGGACCTGAGAGAGCTTGAGGGAGACTTGATCGGCTAAGGTTCTGGCGGTCTCCTGAGAGTGCAGCTTTCCGACGTTAAATTTTGGTGTTCTTACTCGACTCCGTTGGTTCCGAGAAATTCGCATCCGTACCTTGGCTGCAAAAAGGTAATGATCCGAGTCGATGTTGGCTCCTCGAAAGGTTCGGACATCTAGGATGCTGGAGGAGTGTCTGCCGTCGATCGCAATATGATCAATTTGGTTGGTTGTCGATTGATCGAAAGACCGCCAGGTCCCCTTATGGATGTTGAGGTGTGGGAATCGTGTACTTGCTACTACCAGGTTATATCCCGCCATAAAGTCTACTAGCCTTAGTCCGTTTTCTGACGTGGTGTTGTGTAGGCTGTTCAAAGTGTTCAAAGATAGCTTCCTTACCCAGCTTCGCATTGAAATCTCCTAAAACGATTTTGGTGTTATAGCTGGGACATTGCGCATACGTTCTGCCTAGGAGATCATAGAAGTCGTCTTTATGCCGGTCATCTTTCTCCTCTTTGGGGGCGTGGACACATAGTAAGCTTATATTGCCGAGATTGGCCTTGATGCGGATAGTTATGAGGCGTTCGCTTACATTCTGGAATCTTAAGACGTTTTTCCTGAGTCTGCCTAGGATAATAAATCCGCATTGGGATGCGCTGTTTATTTACCCTGTAATAGTTTCCGCAGTAGATATCACAGATTTTCATCCGCTTTTTGCCTGGCCCATCCCATCGCACTTCTTGGAGCGCGGTAATGTCTGCCTTATAGCAGTCCAAAGAATTGACCTGTTGTTCGGCTGCACCTGGTCTGTTGAGGGACCTAACGTTCCAGGTGCAGAACCGAAATTCGTTTCCTTTTTGACGTTTGCGGGGGTCGTCAACATGTAATCCATCCGTATCCGAGGCTATTGGTTGTCTCTGAACAAAATTTTTGTTTTAAGCGATAGGGATGTTAGCCCTAAGCGCAACCCCCAACCTGGAGGGCCAGGTTCCTCTTTCCCCAGGAACAAGGGGTCGGGTCGTTGCACACATTGGTTCACTACCTGGCG
The DNA here is from genome assembly GCA_951905685.1 of Eumerus sabulonum. Lineage (NCBI taxonomy): Eukaryota > Metazoa > Arthropoda > Insecta > Diptera > Syrphidae > Eumerus > Eumerus sabulonum. The sequence continues at coordinate 139,226,195 of OX645060.1, read as the reverse complement.
GGTGCCAGTATAGCTATCCAGGGGAGGCCACGCGGAGGCTGTGTGTTAACTTGGATTGAGCAGGGACAGAGATCGAAGCTGGCGTTTGCCAAGTTAAACGCGATCAACTTCTTTGCTCTGTTTGTTCGCTCCCTTCTTGCTTAGGTACATATGTAAATACCTAAGATATTATATCTATTGACTACACTTACATTTGCGATTACATTTTGTTAACAAAGAATTTGTCTAAAAAGGCACGCCTAAAGATCCTGTCACCAGTACGTTTTATTACTCCTCGCGGCATACATACATACATATGTATGTATGTACATAACGACGAGAGTGTACCTGTTGCTCAATCGAACACACCAACAAGGCAAGGAAACCTCAGGTAATTATTCCGCCTAAGATTGTTATCTCTTCGTCGTAAATCCAAAATGAAATCCATAAGTTAACCCGAATCTTATTCTTAAACCACCACATCTAAACACGAATTAAGCACAACTCTTAACTCCTTTAAAAACCCTAACAAAAAACTCTTCTTGTCCTTTTCCGTGAAATAAGAGAATTCCCGGTATGGTATCTGGTGTACCAATAGACTGGAGAGCACAGCCCAAGTACCGTGGAGAAGCTGTTACTTGAACCAGCTAACCACTTGCAAGGACAAAGTTTTGTACCAAAGGAAATTCCAGCGCATCATCCATCGTTCCCAATCGGTCTTCTTCTCTTATTTTCTCTTTTTCCTATTACCGTTTAGTTCCGCTGCAAGGATATTATCAGCGCCAGGGAACCAGAGGGAATCATCGGATGGAGGATTTTTCTTGGAACCGGTACCATATTCGAGAAGGAGAGCTTTTTTACATCAGGCAGTTGTAGTGTTATACATATGCCCGTCACAGCAAGTGTACATACATATATTCAATCCAATGACAGCGTAACGTAAGCTAGGGGTTGAAGGATGAGGATGTTTCGTAAAATTGTTTTTTATGTGTACCTCTCCTCTTTACCACTCGATAGGTGCGTAGTAAAACGCACACGAATGAATTTCACAAGCACACGAAAACGCGGTACTATACCGTTAAGCGATTGCTCCACGCGCGTCTGGTTCGTTGTCATACTCGTCTTTACCCTCGTGGACTTGGTATCTGTTAAGGGATTTTCAGAATCTTCAATCAAACCCGATTATAAAACCAAATCGAAGTTACATACATACATATGTATGTACACACATCTTCATTTATTTCTTCACACCTCGCTTGGTTGATACGATTTGATAACATTTAAGAGTACCTACCAACAACGTTGGGAGTGGTTGAGAGTAGGTACATATTTGCAGAAAAGCGATACATTAACCAGTGCTTAAGAAAATGAAGTGTGGAGTATGCTTCGTGGTAAGCCCCAACAATAAAATTGTTTTCCTCGGCATGAACGTATATACATCCTTACAGACATACATACATACTCGTATGTATGTATGTTTGTGAAATTAGGGATAACCAAATGCGGGAATGATAATGTAGATCTACATCTACATATGTATCTACATATACATTTACATATTTTTCGGTCGGTATCTGGACCGGCTCAACCTTGGAAATATGTATGTACATCCATATGTATGTATGTATGTATGTACATATGTATGTATGGTCTAGTGCGTATACTATTTGCGACGGCATCAACAGCCGTTTCCGTATTTGCAAAAGGTTGAAAAAAGATTCGAGCGAGATTTTCCGTCTAAACAAAAAGAACAGTGCTAGCCTTGACATACATGTGTATGTATGTATGCACATATAGATAAGTTAATGCGACAAATTGTTTCGCTCCCACGCTCCCCACTGAAACATACGAATACCTTCATCCGCTCGAGACATGACACCGTACGTGATAATATTTGCTGGCATCGCGTCTACTTCGCGACAACAACCGATGCACCTCAACAACGGCACCGATACCTGATGCCATCGTTGGAATCCAGAGCACTTGACACTTGCAGCTTCCGTTCGAGCGTCGCAGCATTAGTATTTAAGGTAGTGGATAAGTAATTCTGTAATTCAGTTCTTTACCAGTTGTAAGGGGTACCTCTGCCCAAATAGAGGTAAATAAATAAAAATTATTTTTTTTAAGGTTTTTCAACTAGAAAAAACTTAATTGATATCCTACCTACACACATATGTATGTAGGAACTATTGTGAAATGGGCAAGAGAAGCACGGAATATTTGAAGAATGACCTTGTTTTAAAATAAAAATACTGCCTACCATATTGTTCAAATCAAATTGCGGCTTATTTCTGAAGACTGGGATGGCTCCAAAACTACAACGGCGAGAAGGAGTGGCTCATTTCCGGGTAGATGATATGTATGTATGTAGACATGTACAGTGAAATCTTCCTTGAACGGACAGCAATAGTGCAACATTTTTTGTCCGCCTAAGGGAGGTGTCCGTTTAAGGGAAATCAAATAAAAAAAACATTATTTTTCGAAACTTAAATATGTATGTATGTAGTGGGTATTCATAATTTATGTATTAACAGAAATTAAAAAAAATACAAAAAAAAAAAAAACCCATATTGTAACACTGCACTGGGTGTTACGGGATCAGTGATAGAACTGGTACGACAGCTGCTAATACAAAGAGTTGTCAAAGCCAACTTCGCTGGTGCCGTCTCTACCAGAATGGTCAGCAAAGGTACACCACAGGGTGGAGTACTCTCCCCTCTCCTCTGGAACGTGGTGGTCAACGAGCTACTGCTGTTGCTGGAGCAGGAAGGGTACGCTGTGATCGCCTATGCGGATGACATTGCTATTGCCGTCACAGGAAAATTTCCCAGCACTCTATGCGACCTTATGCAGAGTGCACTACATACAGTAGAAACCTGGACTCGGTACTGTGGACTTGGGGTGAACCCAAAGAAGACCGATCTAGTACTGTTCACTAACAAATATAAAATGCCGCCCCTCAACCCACCGAGGCTGGGTGGAACTCAACTAACAATCAAAGAACAGGCTAAATATCTAGGCCTAGTCCTTGACAGGAGGCTGAATTGGAAACCCAACATTCTTGATCGGGTCAAGAAAGTAACTGTTGCCCTCTACAGCTGCAAGAAAGTAGTGGGCAGGAGGTGGGGTCTCCAACCAAGCATTATGTACTGGCTTTATACAGCAGTCATAAGGCCTATCCTCCTGTATGGCGTCGTAGTCTGGTGGACTGCTCTGGACAAAGCAGTCAATCGAAACCTCCTGGGGAAGGTACAAAGATCGGCCAGCTTATATATAAGCGGAGCGATCAGATCAACCCCCACGGAGGCCTTAAATGTTCTACTACATCTTCCACCAATAAACATTTTCAGCAAGCAAGTTGCTGCATGCGCGGCCCTAAGGATGAGGAGCATAAGAAAATGGCCCACATCTCAAAAAGGCCACACCTCTATTCTAAAACACTTCAAAGTACCTATGGACACTGACTACATCAACCCGCAGAATGTGTTCACCAGGAACTTGGAAGTTGTCTTTCCATCCAGGGAGGAATGGGCTGAAGGGAAAGTCATACCTCTAAGATGGATGGAAAGTCATGGCTCTAAGATGGAGTCGGGTGTAGGTAGTGGGGTCTACTCCAAGGAACTTAACCTCAACCTATCATTTAGACTCCCAAATTACTGTAGTGTGTTTCAGGCAGAAATAACTGCGATAACGGAGGCCCTGGCATGGCTCAGGATCAATGTAATATCCACAAAGGATATTATCATTTGCACGGATAGCCAATCTGCGATAAAATCCCTGGCAGCGATAACCCACAAATCAAAAACATCCATTAACTGTCGCCTATCTCTAGATGAGATGGCTGAACAGTTCAATATTAAAATACTGTGGGTCCCCGGGCATAGGGATATTCCAGGAAACTGCGCGGCCGACGAACTCGCAAGGTTAGGGTCAAGCACACTCAGCCTACCTACCCTCGGGTACCTAAAAACACCAATAAGTACGGTAAAGCACATGATAAAGCTTCAAACCATAGAGAGGACCAATCTCCAATGGAATGAGAGCAATATCGGCTTTATCACCAAACAATGGTGGCCTAAGTTAAACTTAGGACGAACCAGGAACCTGGTGGCAACCAAAAGGGCAACCTTAAGCACCCTAGTGGGGGTCATTACAGGTCACTGCACCATTGGAAAACACGCCGCCAGACTGGGGCTACCCTACAATGACTTCTGTCGCGGCTGCATGGAGGAGGAGGAGGAGGAATCAATACACCATCTCCTCTGCTCATGTCCCTCTTTTGCGAATCGCAGGAGGATTTACCTCGGCGCGCCCTTCTTCGACAATCTGAGTGAGCTAGCAAACCAAAAAATAGCTCAACTCCACCGCTTTATTAGAAGCACCGGTTGGTTCCCGGGTAGCGGATCAGGGTAACCTGATCCAGGTGGTATCACAATGGGCCGGTTTCGGCCTAAGTGTGGCTTACGCCTACCACGTCAACCTAACCTAACCTAACACTGCATACATATACTATTCTTATAACACTACACATATTTTGTAACACTACATATATATTATATCTTAATATTCTGAACTATGTTAATTGATTTTTATTGAATTCCATTAATTTCAATGTTCTTACGAATTTATTACTAATATGTTTATTTTTGTAATTGCCACCTGGCAACCCTAAACGTAACAAAACAAACAGTAACGGAATGCGGTCGAAAATGTAAACACCGCCGGACTGTATAAAAGTCGAGCTTATGCCAGTCCAAAGTCACTCAGGTTTAGCAGTTCGCAGCAATTAGTCAGGTCTCTTCTACTAATCCAGAAAAGTGCTACACCTGGGCACTAGCACTACCACTAGCTTTTGGTTATTTAAGTGTGTTAGGGTGTTACATTCGACGGTCGGGTTCTCCACCGCCAATGTTCATGCCCTCACACGCCTAAATAAGAGCGCCTAGTCTTAACTAGGTCAAATCTGTGTTTTGAAGATAAATTTCTTTTAAAAAATAAATTTTGTGTAATTTTCACTACGAAGCTCAAGTGTTTTATTTCTCTTGGCCACGCCCACCTTTTGGGTTTTAATATTATTTTTTATTTACCCTTGCTTGACTGCCCGTTCAGCGTCTGCTGCGGTCTTCGGACAGCACTCATGGCTGCGGAGAGTAGAGCAAAGCTGTGGTACACCGGTGGCGCCCTGTTTCAAGGGCGAAACACTAATTTATCCCGAGAGAACACTCTCTCACTTTCCCTCTCCCCCATTTCAATGGCACCCAACCAATAGTGGTCTATTACAGTGGCACCCATCAGAGGCATCCATTACACGCTCATTACATTGGCACCCATCGCTTATTGAGGTTGTCATTACAGTCAGCGTGTGGTACATTACGCTGGCACCCAACAGAGGTATCACCCAACGAATACTATAGTACAGTTTCACCCAACGTGTGGCGTTACACTGACGCCCAACGTGTACCACATTACACTGACGCCCAACGTGTGGTATTACACTGTCGCCCAACGAATACTATATTACAATTATATACAACTATATTACAAATTTTTTTCTCACCGTAATCGTTTTTTTTTTGACCGCAGACATTTTTCAACTTTCAATAGTAGCGTCAGCTTCTGGGTAGGAATTAATTGAAGCCTCTACCTGGTCCTGATCATCATCCAACAGGAACTGCAACGTCTTCTGGTAACATCTCGAAGTCATCTTCCACATTTACGGTTTCATCCATCAAGACAAAATGTTCGGGTTCTGCTTACAATCTGCATTCCGTAAGAAGATAGGAAATTTCCCTTAAATTCGAGAGAGGCAAGTCGTCTTCAGGATCGAATTCATTTTTTTAAAATCTAAACTTTGTTCAAAAACATTTTTAAAACAATTTGCAACTGTTTTTGTTGTGACTAGTTTCCACGCATTATTAATAAAATAAATGAAGTCTAGGACATTTATGCTTTTGATAAACTCACTGGTGGATTGGAAGCTGTCCATACGGGCAATGAGATGCTTTAAAATAAGCCAGTGGTAGTGAAATTTAAAGTTTCTTATCACACCTTGATCAAGGGCTGGCAAATCGATGTGGTGTTTGGCGGAAGATAAAAAACTTTTATATTTTCCAGTTTCAAGTCTTTAGGATGGGAAGCAGCGTTGTCAAGAAAGAGCAACATTTTTTTTCTTCTGTATTTTCATTTTCTTGGCGAATAAACGACGCCACTCTGTCATGATTTCTTGGGTCATCCATGCTTTTTTGCTGTGCTTCCAGTCCACAGGCAGCTGATCATGTTTGAAGCCATGCTATGCTCTTGAGCTTTTCCGTTGACTAAAAGTTTTTCCTTGTCTCCTGCCATATTGGCATAGTGCAAAATAGTAAGCCTCTTCTTTGAAAGCTTTCCTCCTGCGCACCTTCCACCTTTCAAAGCCATTGTCTTTATGGGTAAGGTTCGAAAAAAAAGACCAGTTTCATCTGCATTGTAAATGCAGTCAGGATCATAACCGGCTGTTATTGTAGCTTTTGAAGAACATTTTTCCCCCTCTCACCCTCTCCGCTCACGTTTTCGTAGGAAATACCGTGACGATTCCGAAACTTATCCAGCCAACCTGCAGATGCTTTGAAATCTGTGACTCCTAAATAATTTGCAACTTCTGCTGCCTTATGTCGAATTTCAGTTCCAGAAATAGGAAATCCTTTGTTTCGAGCTGCACAACACCATTTAAAAACAATTTTATCTAGGCTCCCGCTCTATGAAAATAAACGCCTTTTAAGGTGAGTTGCACTTGAATTACATTGCTAAAATTCACACATATAATGCAATGAGAAGAATTTACTATTTGCTGTTGACTGCAAGTTATAAAAAAATACCGTTGCCAGAATATCCGTCTGATGACATACATATTTAATCTTGCATTGGTGTCCGCCTAAGAGATGATATTTTATTATTTATATGCGTAATTGCTGTCCGTGTCCGTTCAAGGGAATGTCCGCCCAAGGGAAACGGAAATTTCTCGCACATTGCGAGAAACTGCCGTCTGCGAAGAAAGCGTCCCTCGATCAAATTGCGGCGTAATTCCCTAACAACAACGGCGAGTAGGGACACATTGCGAGAAACTGCCGAAACTGTTTGAACGCATTTCCATGAAAATTGCCGGCCCATTTCCAACGAGCAACGCTGGAATAAAATATGTATCATTGGTGGTGATCGACTACTTCAAATGGCCTGAAGTGTCTTTTATACCGAACCATTTACATTTACATATGAATAACTAGGTTGCGCGGTACGGAGTACCGCTGGAACTGCACTCAGACCAAGGAAGGAACTTCGAGTCGTCGGTGTTCAAAGAACTTTGCGACATGTGAGATAACAGAAAAACGCGGACACCCACCCACGGACTGGGATGAAAGGACCGCCCCAAAAATGGGGCACTGAGCACACGAGGAAACATTAAAAAAAATAATAGATTTCTTTAAAAATGATGCTTTATTGAGTTAATTTTTCATAAATATTTATTACATTTTAAATCTTTTTCAATTAGTATAATATTTAATTTTATAATAAGAGCGCGGGTGCGAAGCCCTATTTATACGTTGGTCGCCAGTCGTAATAAGATAGAGATCGGTGAGATGTACCAGTGTACTGAGACCTCTCTGTTGGGCTCCACTATAATAAGGCGCCTCGTTGGTAGTCAATGTGATACTACACTTTGCGTGTCAATGCGATGCCACACGTTGGTTTGGCAACGTAATGAAGTGGAGAGCGGGTTCTCTCCGGTTAGGCGTAATATGCCTTTAAGACAGAGCTCTTCTGTCCCCACGCTGCTTTGCTGAACTCTCCGCCGCGATGAGTGCTGTCCGAGGACCGCAGCAGACGCTGAACGGGCAATTAAGCAAATGAAAAGTATCAAAACCCCAAATGCGGGAGTGGAACCGAAAGTAAAGACAACACTTCGGTTGTTTGAGAATACAAACGTTCAAAATTTATTACAAAAGAAAATTATCAAAACAAATTTGACCTAAACAAATTAGGTGCTCTTACTTAAGCGGGTAAAGGCATGAGCATTGGCGTTGGAAAGACCCGAATGCTACACCCAGACACAATTAAATAACCAGAAAACCTAGTGCTAGTGCTGGCGCTAGTGCCCAAGTGTAACACTTTTCTGACCAGTGGTAATAACCCCACTAGTCGCCGCAAAGTGCGAAACTTGAGTGACTTTGCACTGGCATGTTTACAAATGGTTTACCGGTGGTGTTTACAAATTTGCGTGCATTCTGTTATTGTTCGTTTTCTTTATGTTTTAGGGTTGCCACGTGGCAATTTACAAAATAGATATATTAAGAATAAATATTAAAATTAATGGATTTCAAAAAAAAAAAATTATAAGTAAACATCATTTCAAAATAATTACATAAAAATATATGTAGTGTTACATGAAACATATGTAGGGTTATAGTAAGAAATAGGTAGTGTTACAATTTTAAAATTATGTGTGAAAAGCTTCAAAGCAGTTTGTGTGGCATCCAACGTCGCATTTACGGCACTTTTTTGTGGTATTTTTATGACATTCCGCACACCGGATTTAAGTCGCGCAAGAAATAATCAAATGTCCCCTGCCATCTAGCCTTATTTCATCAGCAACTCTTCAACGTTTTACCGATTTAAGTGGCCTTCCAATGGACCGTCGAATTGAATATCTGGTTAGGTATGTGGTGGTAATGACTCGCAGAAATCCCAAAAAGTCGAGATGACCTCTAGCTTGTCCTGCAGGAGAAAGTCTATACAATTGAAATGCATTGTTGACACTTGCGTTCAGGAGTCACATTACAGGGTGCCAATACCATTTTTTCCTATTCATGCTTATACGATAACAAGCAACATTTTGATCCAAGCGATCTACTCCCCCCATGTAATGGTTGTACTGCAAAATACATGCTGGTTGCTGAATCGTAATTCGCTTTAATTCTAATAATAAGAATTAATTTAGAATTAAGTAAAATTATCTGGTTGTGTTTTTTTGGGCTTTTCCCAACCCTTGCAACAAATGTTGGACCATATTATCAATGTTCCATAAATAACGCAAAGAGTGTGCGTAGAATAATGTTTTCTTGTGTATTTGAGATAAATATTTGAGAAGGCGTATGGGATATTTATTTTAGAATGAACAAAAATTAATCTTCTTCTTCTTCTTAGCGGGCGCTACAGTTCGGGGTGAATCTGGGCCTCAACCAACATGCCCCTCCATCTAGCACGATCTTTTGCTAGCCTTTTCCATTGCCGCACACCCAGTTGGCTGAGGTCCCCTTCCACCTGTGTGCGCCATCTTAAGTGCGGCCGTCCTCTGCTTCTTCGTTCCTGGCGTTTGGACTCAAAGACTCTCCGGGCTGGAGCTGTGGTGTCTATTCGCGTGACTAGGCTCATGTCGCTGTATAGCCCGTAAAGTTCGTGGTTGAATCTTTTCCTCCATCCCCCGTCTGCGTTTATAGTCCCGAAAATCACGCGCAAAATCTATCTCTCGAACCGACCAAGCGTCTCCTCATCCGCTTTTGATAGTGTCCATGCTTCTGCGCCGTACAACAGGACCGGGATGATAAGGGTCTTATATAGAGTCAACATTGTCGTTCGAGAGAGGGCTCTATTACTCAGTTGCCTCCTGAGCCCAAAGAAACGGCGATTGGCAAGAGTGCTTCTGCGTTTGATGTCGGAACTGATGACGTTGTTCCAGGTCACTGCGGAGCCAAAGTAGACGAAGTCCTTAACTACCTCGAACTTACATCTACCAATACAAACGTTCTGGCCAAGACGTCGGTGGTGAGCCTCCTTTTTTGATGACAGCATATATTCAGTTTTGCCCTCGTTTACCGTTTACTTTCGCCGCCTCGAACTTAATACTCGCAAACGCCTCATTGACATCTCGCGGTGATCTACCTATTATGTCAATATCGTCGGCGTACGCAAGGAGTTGCGAGGATTTGAAATAGATTGTGCCTCTTGTATTGGCCAGTGATTTTTGCACAATCATTTCCAATATGATTTTGAAGAAATCACACGACAGCACATCGCCCTGCCTAAATCCTTTTTTGACATCAAAACTATCGGTAAGGTGTTCACCGATTCGGATGGAGCAGCGAGCATTCTCCAAAGTCATCCTGCATAGTCTGATGAGTTTAGCAAGTATGGCAAAGGTAGACATAGCGTTGTATAACTCGTCCCTAATTACGCTGTTGTATGCGGCTTTGAAGTCGATAAATAGGTGGTGAGTGTCGACTTGAAATTCATTGGTTTTTTCCAGGATCTGCCGTTGTGTGAAGATTTGGTCGATGTCGGACTTCCCTGGCCTGAATCCGCACTGATAGGGACCTATCAGCTTATTTAGAAAAGGCTTCAGGTGAGACTTATTCCTCTGTAGAAGGCACAGGCGCCGACACTCCAGCCTCTGTCTGCCAACTCCTACTCTCACCTCCACAAGGTTGCTCCTGGGTGCCTAGTACCTCAATAGTAGATCGGGTAGACCCCTTTGTAAGGTTGTTGGGGGCAGCAAACGAGAGAGGGGGTGAGTATGAGTCACCACCAGGGCTCAGCTCCTTTTTCGAGACGGCGGCGGAAGAATTTCCAAGATGGAGCCAATGGCGGCGCTTGTCCTTTGGGTAAATAAGAACCTGGTCCTGCACGTTGGGGGCTTGCTCTTAGGGTTAACATACCTATCGCGTAAAACTAATATTTGTTCAGAGACGTTGACAATGTTGACTACCCCCGCCACCGCGGGGTGGCCGTGGTGCAGTGGTTAACGTCATCGACCGCCGAGCGGAAGGTCTATAGTTCAAATTCGCTTCATAGCCAAGAAAAAGTAATTCCTATACGGACAGAATGTATGCAATGCAGTTGTGAATGGGAAATGACCAGACGTACTGTTGCAGGCATAACACTCACAGTATATATTTCTTCTTTGGTGGCGTTACATTAAACATTCGATGGGCGTTGGTGTTATCGGGATCCGAACTCGCTCATCGTGCGCCAGAGTCAAAAACACTAACCACTGCGCCACGACGCCCTCACAGTATATGGCCAACTGAAATTCATCCTCTGCGTATGCAATTTAAAAAAAAAAAAAGTGCCTGAACGAATTAGTACGGACTATAACCAACGCGGAATTTGGTCGGCCCTCGTCTAGGACAACCACCCCTGACAGTTAACGAACAGCAACGACCCAAACCTCTGCACTCTCTTTTCAGGTTGTGCGTACATATATAACACATCAAAAGAGAATATAAAAAAAAAAAAAAACTCTTGAACCTGCGCGAGTTTCGAGAAAAAAAAAAAAGAAAAAAAAAAAAAAAAAAAAACGTCTAAAAGGAAATAAATTCCGGATCTGCACTGGAACGTTAGGTACCTCAACAGACCAGGTGCGGCCGGACAACTGGTCAGCTCATTGGACTGTTATAAGGTAGACATTGCCCCGCTGGAAGAAGTACAATGGGATGGGCCAGGCAAAAAGCGAATGAAAACTGTGATATATATTACGGAAACTGCTACAGAGAAAATAAACAACGCTTACTCGGATGTCGATTTGGTTATTCGAGGCAGACTCAGGAAAAAAGGCTTAAGCTTCCAGTATGTAAGTATGTAACGCCTCATAACTAACCGCATTAAAGCCAATCTCGGCAATATAAGCCTAATATGTGTCCCCCAAGATGTCCTAGACAGAACGTATTGTCAATGTCTTAACTATGACATCAAAATCGTTCTAGGAGATTTAAATGCGAAGCTGGGTAAGGAAGCTATCTTTGAACGGTCATAAGAAAGCACAGCCTACACAACACCACGTCAGGACTAAGGCTAGTGGATTTTATGGTGGGACATAATCTCATAGTAGCAAGTACACGATTCCCATACCTCAACATCCACAAGGGGATCTGGCGGTTGTCAATTAGAGTTAGTTAGTTAGAGAGGGTACGGGGGTGGGACAAAGTCACCTGATCCCTGCGGCCACGACTGGGCCTATTGTGATGTCCCCACTTACAGTTCACTCAAGAATCCTGAGTTAGTGAGAAAACTTAGTATGCTTTTGAGTGAGCTAGCAGCGATTTTTTCCGCTTCAAGATAATACTTGCCTAAGTGACGATGACGTGTACTGACAAGGCAGTTATAGTTGCATAGTATGTGCTCTGCTGTTTCTTCGTCTTCATTACACATTCTGCAAGTGTCATCTTGTAAAATGCCCATCGTTTTGAGGTGTTTGTTGACTGGGCAGTGTCCAGTAAGGAAACCTGTGATTAAGCGAATCTGACTCCTCGAAAGCATGAGGAGTTGTTTCGTTCTACTGAGAGATGTAGTTGGGAGGAACAACTTGGCTTGTCTGCTAGCTTTCGTCTGTAACCAGTAGTGATCCGTCGTGTTCCAATTGACCAATTGTTTATGCAGCACTTGGTGGTGCTGATGGGTATGTCGCAGAAAGGCCGTGGCATCATAAATGGTGATGCAGAGCCTTTCCTTGCTAGTAGGTCCGCCTTTTCGTTGCCTGTATGGCCGCTGTGTCCAGGTATCCAAATGAGGTGAACTCTGTTTGTGCTGGCCAGCTGGTGAAGCAGCTATAGGCAGTCCCATACTAGTTTGGAGGTGATTTCCTAGCTCTTTAGGGCTAGGAGTGCAGCCTTGCTGTCAGAGAGAATGTAAATGTTTTTGTTGAATATACATATTTCTGTTTATATTTTCTCTGAGGCAGAGTTCTATAGCAAATATCTCTGCGTGAAAAACGGAGTTATATCTGTCCATGCTGACGTAGATGCATGTGCCTGTATTTGTTCCGTATACTCCAGCCCCAACGCCTTCGTTCATTTTGGAGCCATCTGTGTACCACACGTAGGATCCATCCTGTTCCCAGTTTTGTCAGTTGGGGAATGTGACCTTTTAATTTTGGCTGAAGTTGTTTCTGGGGAGACAGTTGTCTGTGAGAGATATCTTTAGGATTTCATGCCTGTTTCTTTCGGTAAGAATATCAGGGTGAAAGAGCCTATGGTTAGAGTCATCCTCCACGATCAGTCTATGGGCGAAGACCATTGCGTCTTTCTTCAGTTGGAGATGAAGAGGTGGCAGGTCTGTGATGATTTCTAGTGCTGCTGTGGGGGTTGTTCTCATGGCCCCGGTGATATAGATGCAAGCTAGTCTTTGTAATTTGTTGAGCTTGGCTTGCACTGATACTTGTTTTGTCTTGTGCCACCAGACGGCCGCAGCATATGTGAGAATTGGTCTATTGACTGCTGTATATAGCCAGCGGAACATTTTGTGGTTTGCGCCCCAGTTTTTGCCAGTGAGACTTTTGCTGGTCCATAATGAGATCCTGGCTTTCTCAATGGTCTTTGTAATGTGAGAGTTCCAAGTGAGCTTTTCGTCTAGAGTTATCCCTAGATATTCGACTTCTTTTGAGAACTCTATCGCTTCACCAAAGGGGGTAGGTTTGGTAAGTTTATGCCTATTCCTCCTTTTGGTGAAGGAGACTTTAGTGCTTTTGCTAGAGTTGACCTTTAGTGCAACCTTTATGCACCAGTTTGCAACAAGGCTTAGTGCCCGTTGGAGGAGTCCCGAGACTGTGTTTTCGAATTTGCCTCTAACCAGGTTCACTATGTCGTCAGCATAGCCTTGGACATAGAAACCATTGTTGCTGAGTATGTTAATCAGTTCATTCACCACGATGGACCACAGGAGAGGTGAGAGAACCCCACCTTGAGGGCATCCTTTCGCGGCATTTACACTGATTTTATCATTGCTTAGTGAGGCGTTTATTTTCCTATTATTAAGCATGTGTTGGATCCAATTGCATGTGGTGTTATCCACCCCCGTGCTGAGGATGCAACGTTTTGTTTGGGTGTAGTCGGTGTTGTCGAAAGCACCCTCAATATCGAGAAAGCAACCTATCGCAATTTCTTTGTCGCTCAGGGACTTGTTGATCCGGGCTGTTAGCTCCTGAAGAGCATGCGTGGTCGATTTCCCAGGCTGGTCGGCATATTGGTTTTTGTGAAGTGATGATATTTTCAGGGCACCGTCCCTGATATGCCTATCCAGAATTCTCTCCATTGTTTTTAGGAAGAAAGAGGTAGCGCTTATCGGTCTGTAGGACTTAGGCAGGTCTGTGGGTCTACGGCCTACTTTGGGAATGAATTTTCCCTTTACCTCTGTCCAGCTCATTGGTACGTATCCCCATGCATAGATGGTTCTAAAGATGTTGATAAGCATGGGGCTAATTAGCGCACTTCCTTTCTGAAGGAGGGCTGGGAAGTTGCCATCCTCCCCCGGGGATTTGTACGGGTTAAGAGAATTAATGGCCCATTCAATGCTTCCCTCGTGGAACATTTTTCGTGCTCTCTTCCAGACCTTCCTGTTGGGTTTAGTTGCCCTGATCTGCGGAGGTATGTACATATGTATGTTAGAGAGATTAGAGGGGATGATGTTGGAGTCTGGGAAGTGCGTACTGGTTAAAATTTTTAGTACTTCTGTACCATTCTCCGCGTAAGTGCCATCTGCTCTCCTCAACAGTCCAGTTGTCAGTTGTCAATTGATTAACCAATCAAATTGATCACGTTGCGATCAGCGGCAGACACTCCTCCAGCATCCTAGATGTCCGAACTTTTCGGGGAGCCAACATGAACTCCGATCATTACTTTGTTGCAGCCAAGACACGGATGCAAATTTCTCGGAATCAACGGAGTCGAGTAAGAACACCAAAATTCAACGTCGGAAAGCTGCAATCGCAAGAGACCACCAGGACCTTCGCCAATCAAGTCTCCCTTAAGCTCTATCTGTTAGTATGCGAACTTCGGATATCGCGGGACCTCCGATTTAAATAAAGCCTTCCTGTCGTGTCTCGGGCTCCGCTGCAGGTGACCGTTCTTTCCCGTGTGTTCGTGGGAACCATAAATAAAACAATTATTTTTAAAGAGACTGATGACTCTCTAACGTCATCGCTAGGGCTTGTGAGTCCTCAGCGGCTCAAAAACCGGAAGACATTGCAGCCGGACGGAAAGCAGTGGACATGTCTTCACTTTCCGATTTCGACACTACACTTGGCGGGGAATCTGTGAGTATGCTCTCAGATGAACTCCCAAGTGTGACAAAGAACGAAACCGTCAGGCAGGTAGAGGAAAAGCCTATACCACCTAGAGGCTTCCTCAATCTCAAATCGTCGGATCAGCGACGTTTTAAGGCTGCTATAAGGCAGGGCAAAACCAGAGATGAGGCTATAGTTTATGCAAAATCTACCCCTGCAACCAAAGATCCGGAACTGAAAAGTGATCGTTCCGCAGACACTACTCCACCAAACCAGGCTCATAAACGCAGCAAAATCGGCAACTACCAGGTCGATAAAAAAGCTACAGTAGTGTAGCTGGGAGGATCCGACTCGGCATCGTCCCCAAGGACTTGGGAACGAACCCCCTTACAACAGCGCAGATGGCAGCCGTTCAGGAGGCTGTAGTCGGCACCTCCATCGAGCTGATGGGTAAGGCACCCAAACCTCGCTTTAGGGGATCGACCTACAAGTCAGGGTGGTTATACTTTGTGTATGACAACTCAGCTACGGCCGATTGGATGAAAACCAATTGTACGGCCATCAAGGACAAGAGTGAACTTGATATTATGCTTGTGGAAGAGGAAGCTTTCCCGAAGCCACATATCGTACGGGACTACTTCCCACCGGCTTACCCATCACGAAGGTGTTCGCGACGCTGGATTCTCAAAATGACGGCCTACACGCACAGAACTGGAGAGTCATGCAGAGCACGTCAAATAAGGAGGAAAACCTCCTGCACTTAGTTCTGGCAGTCAGTGACAAATCCCTGGCTCGACTAAAAGAACTTAAGTGCCAAGTGGCTTACAGATTTGAAATCATAAAGATGATTATCAAAAGCCAAGTGAAAATATCCTTGGATGTAGCACCCATCGCTGTAGGAAAACTTACAACCAGCAGCATGGTGGGTGCACCTACTACCGAAATAGGAAAACCTACAACCAGTAGTATGGTGGTTGCACCTACTACTGTAGTAGAAAACCTACAGCATACAATACGGTTGTTATTGCTGTGATCGGCACTAATCTATATTTTCTCCCCATTCCAGAATTCATCACAAGGGACCTGGCAGCCATCATTGTGGAAGTCCCCACCGATGGAGGAGTAAGGGAGGTTGTATGCGCCTCCGCTTACTTTCCTGGAGACTGCCAACAAATCCCTCCCACTGAAGTCCAGGATCTGGTTAGGTATTGCAACCAGAAAAAACACCACCTGGTAATTGGATGCGACGCCAACGCGCACCATACGGGATGGGGTAGCAGCAAAAACAAACGAGGTGAGTCACTCCTTGAATTTTTAATCATTAACGAACTCACCGTTGCCAATAGAGGCAACAAACCCACATTCATAAATGCGGTTAGAGAAGAGGTGCTTGACCTCACCATCTCTAGCCGATTTGTCTCAAATGTGATTGGGGACTGGCATGTCTCCAATGAAGCCTCACTGTCTGATCACCAGTATATCAGATTCAACATCTCCGGTGAGGTTAATGAGGCTGAGCCCGGATATCAGCCCAAACGAACGAATTCAAGCTCAAGCGAATCCAAGCTCAACTCGCCGCCAAAGGGGATATGCTTCTTAAGTCGATTGAATCGACAGACGATATCGACGAAGCGGCTTACCAGCTCAATGCAGCACTCATCTCATCCTTCAGAGACGGCTGTATACCCAGGACAACTACACACAAACGGTGTGTGCCCTGGTGGAATACTCAGCTTGAGTCCCTAAGGAAGCAGGTGAGATCGCTGTTTAACAGAGCTAAACGGTGTAATAGAGCCGATCTATACTCTAACTAAATACAACCTCGAATTAAGGAAATCCAAGAGAACGTCTTGGAGGAAACATTGCGAGAACATAGACTCGCTTCCAACTGCGGCCCGACTCCACAAAGCACTATCTCGAGAGCACACAAATGGGCTCGGGCTGCTTCGCAAATCAGACGGCACCTTTACCGCCAATCGCAGGGAAACACTGGAGACTTTACTCGAGGTGCACTTCCCTGATTCTACTCCTTACCCGAAGTCCTCTGACGTTCAAATTAACGTCATAGATAACATCGACAGTAGAACAAATAGCCTTTCTGGTAGACTCTCCAGCCCTGACAGGGTCAAATGGGCAATCGATTCATTCAAACCCTACAAGGCTCCAGGCAAAGACGGTGTCTTTCCTGCGATCTTACAGAAAGGCTTGAATACAATTCTCCCATGACTGATAGTTCTTTTTAGGTCTTGCTTCAACCTGGGATGCATACCCCAAATTTGGAGAGTGGTCAATCTTGTCTTCATCGCCAAGATTGGGAAACCAAGTGAGCAACCTAAATCCTATCGCCCTATCAGTTTGACTTCGTTCTTTCTAAAAACAATGAAGAAACTGATAGAGCTCCATATTAGAGGTATCCTGGAAAATCAGATACCTTTGCATCCCAACCAGTATGCATATCGCAAAGAGCGATCTACCGAAAATGCACTACACCTAATCACTGGATTAGGGCGATGCTAAATAGCCGTATTGTTTCAGCCACATGCGGAGAGGTCTCAGTGACAGTATCGGCGGTTAGAGGATGCCCACAAGGGGGAGTCCTCTCACCACTGCTTTGGTCGATAGCCATCGACGATCCACTTCGCAAGCTAACCACTCGGGGCTACGAGGTCATCGGATATGCTGGTGACCTAGTAGTCATTGCTACGGGCAAGTGCGAGATCACTGCCTGTGTGCGCATGCAGCTTGCGCTCCAACTTATCTCTGACTGGTGTGGCAGAGAGGGTTTATCTACTAACCCAAATAAGACAATTTTAGTCCCATTTACAAAGAGGAGAAAGGTACAACCCTGCTCAATCTTACTAAATGGCACACGCATAGGATTTTCAGAGGAAGTAAGGTATTGACCTAGACCGTAGACTCAACTGGAACTCCAATATGAGAAGTAAACTCATGAAATCGACTAAGGCCATGTGGGCCTGTCGACGCACCTACGATAAAACCTGGGGACTTAAACCTAGGGTGGTCCACTGGGTATAATTAATGGCCTACGCAGATGACGGACGGACAAAGCGAGACGTCAATGAAGCGTTCGCAAGAATTGAAGCAGAAGCGACTAAGGTGGGTCTAAGGGTAAATGGGGACAAGAGCAAATACATATGTATATGTATGCTGTCATCAAAGAAGGGCGCACAACGCCAACGCTATATTTTTGAAGTAGTCAACGACTTCGTCTAACTTGGCTGGACAGTGACAAGCAGCAACGACACCAGCGTTGAGATAAAACGCAGAATAACTCCTGCCAACCGCTGCTTCCTTGGGCTCAAGAGGCAACTCTCTCGAAAAACTAAGGTATCCCTATACAAAACCTTAATCACCCCAATTCTTCTCTATGCCGCTGAGGCTTGGACGTAATCGAAAGCGGATGAAGAGGCTCTTGGACGTTTCGAGACGAAAATTCTGCATGTACCTAATCTTTGGTCCCGTGTAAACGGAGAGTGGAGGAGAAGATTCAACCAAGAACTGTGCGGGCGGTACAGCGACATCGGCCTAGTTAGACGTCTACCGATCCAACGTCTAAGATGTCTGGGCTATCACTACTCCGGCCCGAAGAGTCTTTGACTCCAACCCCGATGGACGACGCAGCAGAGGACGTGGACGAGGACGACCGCATCTAACGTGGCGCGCACAGGTGGAAAGGGACCTCAACCAACTGGATTTGCGGCACTGGAAGCAGCTGGCCAAAGAACGTGCCGGCTGGAGAGGCTTGTTGGTTGAGGCCTTGGTTCACACCGAACATTAGCGCCATCTAAGTAAGTAAGTATCTAGTTTCCTAGTTACGTGGTCTATTCACGCGGTCGAAATTCAGAGAACGAATTTTTATCTAATTTATTTCAGACTCTAAGTAACCAATGTCGAATTTCAAAACATATGTAGTTACATACATACATATGTATGTATGTATGCATGTATGTACGTGCTTTGTATGTATTTGAAACACTCATCATTTCCGTTAAAAAATTATAATTCGTATTCCATGACTGAGTTTCAATGAAAATCCTCATCGATGATTGATGTCAGCCTTACAGCGGTATAAAAGTCTGCTCATATTCTCCGAAGCGACAAAACCCCCTCTCATTAGTGTAGTGATATGTACAGCATTAAATAGGTCGCGAACGGAACCATCGATCCATTTAATGTCGACTTCGACCTTCACGAAGAGAAAAATATTATGAATAAAGCCAAAAGAAGAACAAAAAATATAAAAAAAGAGACAAGAAATCCGCAAAGCAAATCACTCAAGTTACGATGCGATAAAATGTCGTATGTATATACGCACACACCTTTAAAATCTGTAGCCTTGGCACGCCTTCGCAACAAGAGTGTCATCCCTGAAGGATATTGTCACCGTTCAGCTTCGTTTCTTTAACTTCTCTACTTCCCTTCGATTCATCTCTTCTTTTTCCTTTACTTTTGCGTTATCTGTTCCTTTTTCTTGTTTGCCCATGTCCGCCTTTCATATTGAAATATGATTGTTTTATATTACTGGTTGAAAGGTTCCGCACAAACACACACACAAATGCACTCCCCGACACATGTATGCTCTATCTACCGCACACGATTCTTCCTCAGGGTATTTTGTAAGCCTCATTTCCTCCTTTGAATTCGTTTTTAGATGTTTTTCTTTGGATTTTCTCTGCATTCCCTATCGCCAAAGGACTTATCCATACATATGCATGTGTGTATACATGTAATACGTTTATGGAAAGGAAAAGTATGGAGAAAATCGCGTAGAAAACGGAAGAACAGCAACAAAACGAAAATCTGAAGGCTTTATTCAAATTGAATGGCAGCATGGGAGTGGAGGAAACTCCAACTTAAGTGCTTTTCACACGTCCACAGAACACAGAACTTGCGGTGACGATCCAATGTTTACAGCCGCAGCTCAAGCCTTACTAGTTTGCAAGTACCCCATCTATATACGCATGTATATATACATAAGCATGGATGTAAATACATATTGTTCCAGGAAGAGAACTGAAGAATAAAAGACCCAAAATTCTGGAGAAAATAATATAATAATGTATTCAGAAACATGCCGCAGGAATGATCCTTTAACGTGCATATTGTACTTATGCAAATCTCCCATCAACACTCAGGTGTCAAGAGTGTCGTAACAATGAAGGCTAATTTCATTTAAGTAAAAAGGAGGTGTTTAAAGTGTCATTATAATTAAATGATAACATCGTCACCAGAAAGGGAAACAAAATTCGACTAAACATAATCAAGGTGTCGGCGACTATGGCATGCAGAAGTTAATAGTCGTCATTAGTGTAAATGGTTACAAGTCCTGTCCTGGTTTTTGCTAAAGTATGCAATTTTGTAATCAATTACTTAACGCCAGGTAATGGGCACGTGCTTTTTTATAAAACGCGAAATAAGCAAATCTTTGAAGCCCAACTGAACCCCGTAATATCAATTAGGTTGTTCTTCTTAGCTTTTAAGGACCATTTCTTGAATACCCAGTCATTGACGGACGGTTTGACCGTGAACGTGGGCACACATAAACCTATTTCAATGAGCTCTTCGGAGATCAATATCCTGAGATTTCTGCATAAATAGTTAAGCTCAGTGAATTCAGTTTCTCAACATTTTTTACTTAGGATTACTTATATACATACATACATATGTAGGTTAGGTAAGGTTAGGTACAAGTGGTTGGTATAAGCCACACGTAGGCCGGGGTCGGCCTATTGTGATACCACATGGATCATTACCCTGATCCGCTACCTGAGAACCAGCCGGTGCTTCTGATGAGTTGAGGTATTTTTAGGTTTGCTAGCTCACTTAGATTTTCATAGAAGGGCGCGCCGAGGTAGATCCTCCTGCGGTTCGCAAAAGAGGGGCATGAGCAGAGAAGGTGATGTATTGATTCCTTTCCTCCTCGTCCATGCAGCCGCGGCAAAAGTCATTAGAGAGCCGCCCTAGTCAGGCGGCGTGTTTTCCAGTGATGCAATGACTTGTAATGACACCCACTAGAGTGCTTTTGGTTGCTACTACGTCCCTTGTTCGTCCTAGGTTTAACTTAGGCCAGATTTGTTTAGTGATAAAGCCGATATTACTTTCATTCCATTGGAGGTAGGTCGCCTCTATAGTTCGAAGTTTTATTATGTGCTTTAGCGTATTTATTGGTGTTTCAAGGTACCCGAGGGTAGGAAGACTGAGTGTGCTTGACCCTTACTTTGCGAGTTCGTCGGCCGCGCAGTTTCCTGGAATATCTCTGTGCCCGGGAACCCGCAATACTTTAAAGTCGAACTGTTCAGCCATCTCGTCTAGAGATAGGCGACAGTTTAGGGATGTCTTTGATTTGTGGGTTACCGCGGCCAGGGATTTGATTGCAGCTTGGCTATCCGTGGAATTGATAATATCCTTAGTGGATATTACATTGATCCTGAGCCAGGGCCTCCGTTTTCGCTGTTAATTCTGCCTGATACACACTGCAGTGATTTGGGAGTCTGAATGATAGGTTGAAGTTAAGTTCCTTGGAGAAGACTCCACTACCTACACCCGACTCCATATTGGAGCCATCGGTATAGAGGGAGTTCGAGTCCTTTGGTATAACTTTTCCTTCAGCCCATTCATCCCTGGATGGAGAGGCAACTTCCAAGTTCCGAGTGAACACATTCTGCGGGATGATGTAGTCTGTGTCCAAGGGTACTTTGAAGTGCTTAAGAATGGTAGTATGTCCTTTTTGTAACGTGGGACATTTTACTATGGCCCTAATTCGTAGGGCCGCGCAGGCAGCAACTTACTTGCTGAAGAGGTCCAACGGTGGAAAATGTAATAAGATATTTAGGGCTTCCGTGTGGGGTTGATCCGATCGCTCCGCTTATATATAAACAGGCCGATCTTTGTACCTTCCCCAGAAGGTTTCGGTAGACTGCCTTGTCCAGAGCAGTCCACCAGACTACGATGCCATATAGGAGGATGGGCCTTATGACTGCTGTATAGCGCCAGTGCATAATGCTTGGTTGGAAACCCCACCTTCTGCCCACCACTTTCTTATATGTTGCACCATCTGAATCATGCCAATTGATTTCCCCTTTTGTAAAGGTCGTTCAACCTTAGTGTTGAGAGGAGTAAGTCATAACCAATTTGTTGAGGACTGATCATGTCTACCGCTTCGAACTGAACTCTAAAACCCTCTCGAAGCAATCGTAACGTCGAAGTTTTCCATCTCTCCTACTGTACACTGATCATAGTTTAAGCCACCAAAGAAGTATTATTATTGCAAAAATTGTCTCATTACTCGACAACTTGGGAGGGCATGGGCTCGGACATACAGGGTAAAGTTGTTGATTGCTCTCAACCTGGCGAGATGCAGTAACGATCCCTGTTTCAATGCTCGGCTCAAGTTGACATATAGCCTCCTCGCGGCGCCCCCTGGATAGCCACTACAACAACCGTTGAGAGGCGAATAAATGTATGCAGCTATCGCCCTAGGCAAGAGGGCACTACAACACCCCCACCAGATTGGCGGTTGTGCGGCGGACCAACAACCCGTCCATGTAACAAAAACCCAGTTATGAATGAGCAAGATGCCTCGGATAAACGAACGGATTCTCGAAGACGACGCGGCGCGAAAAAGGAGCACGTATTGTGAGTATGCTCCTGGAATGTCAGAACTCTGGAGCTGCTCATAAACTGGAAGGAATCCTCACGCAGTACAAGGCGGATATTACTGCGATCCAGGAAATACGGTGGATAGGAAACGGTTTGATGAGGAAAAAAGATTGCGACAGCTATTAAGCTGTCGTAAAAGATTGCACATGTTGGGGTGCGGATGTGTCGTGGGAGAGCGTTTAAGGTCGAAGGTCATTGACCTATACGTAAGTGATTGCCTGGCTGTGATTTTACAACATCAGCCTCATATGTGGCCACGTCCATACCGAAGAGTCTGAGAACCCCATCAAAGAGGACTTCTATGATCTCTTGGACCACGCCTACGAATCTTGTCCGGAGTACGATGTTAAAATCGTAACCGGAGACTTCAACGCCAAATCGGCAAAGAGAACACTTTTGGCGGAGTGGTCGGAAAGCACAGCCTCCACGTTACGACAATAGATAAAGGCTCATGGACTTTTGCGACAGTTCGTAATGCGAGGATAAGTAGCACAAGATTTCCTCACAAGTACATGCACACAGCAAACAAATCGACCATGTGCTCATTGACGTAAGAAACCCGTCAAATATCCTGAATGTGCGAACATTCAGGGGGGCAGACGTCGACTCTGACCATTTCCTCCTAGCAGTAACATTTAGAGCTCAACTGTCCAATGTCAGAAAGCTGCACCAGCCCACCATGAGGAGGTTCGACATTGGACGCCTGAGCATACCGGAGGTTACCAGAGTCTAGAGGGAGCAACTGAGCGAAAGGCTCTCCAGTATGCCTACGTCGAGCACAAATGACAATAATACGTGGCTGCATTGCCTCTCAGCCATTCAAGAAGTAGCCGAGAACACTTTAGGCTACCTACCATTCCCGACCAGAAACCCATGGTATGACGAAGAGTGTGAGCAGAAACGGGCAGCATTCGACGAGGTGTACCAAAAGTAGGTGCTGCGAAAAATATGTCAGCGCGACTGGAGTACCGAGTCAGTAGAAGGGGGGAGAACACACTGCTGCGACTCAAGGAAGGAATTTTCGCAGCCTTCCACCTCGAGGATATCGAGGAGTCTAGGGACAAACATAAAATACGGACCTTTTATAAGAAAGTTAAAAGCCTTACAGAAAGCTTCAAGAAAGCACTCAGGCTCTTGGAAATCTCGAGGGTAACCCTGTCACCGACGCGCAGGGAATAATGGATGTATTTAAGCAGCATTTCCAGCAGCTGCTTAACGGGCATAACCAAGGGGGAGTGGTAGGGACTGAAGAAATCCCAACTCTAGGACCTCTGAACCTTTTGAAACATGTACCGATTTATTTCAAGGCTACGCAATTGCTTGCGTACCCCGACGACATTGACGTGATTGGACGGACACAGCGAGACGTCAATGAGGCCTTTGTAAGCATTGAGGCAGAAGCGGCTAAGATGGGTCTCAAGGTTAATGAGGATAAAACCAAATCTCTGCTTTCATCTAAAAGAGACGGACAACACCGACGTTTTAACCAGAACGTCACCATGGGCGGATATAATTTTGAAGTGGTCAAGGAATTCGTCTATCTTGGCTCACTGATGACCGGCGACAACAACACCATCGCTGAGATAAAACGCAGAATCACTCTTGCCAACCGCTGTTTCTTTGGGCTCAAGAAGAGCGTCAAGAGAGCGTCGCAACCAGAACTGCGCTAAGACGACAGTAATCCGGCCTCTGGAAAAAGAGTCCTTACGGACATGCATCAGTCTTGAATCGATGGGCCGTCTCGAGATTCAGAACCGTAACGGACTATGCACCCGACTTCCTTCCTGGGAGAGGAGATTCTCTATTAGAATTCCCTCCAGGGAGGAATAGATCGGTGATTTGGTACGCATGGAAAGTGAACTGGCATTCTACACCGACGGATCCGAAATGAATGTTGGCACATGTGCCGGAGTCTACTTTGAGTCTCGGGATATGCATCGCTCCTATAGGCTCGATGATGGATGCAGTGTTTTCCAAGCTGATGTCTTCGCTATCAAGCAGGCGGTGGACCTGATCAGGAAAAAGTATCAGCATCTATGTTGACAGCCAGGCAGCCATTAGGGGTTTGCAGGCAGCAGGGATAAGATCCAAACTCGTCAAACTCTGCAAGGAGAAGTTAGAAGAGATATCCAATGTAAATGAGGTGATCCTTTGCTGGGTACCTGGTCATATGAATATTTCTGGAAACGAGAGAGCGGACGAGCTGGCTAGGGTGGGATCAAGTGCTAACATTGTGCAGATCTCAGCTGAGGCCAAAGCACCACTCAGTGCGCTCTACAGGGAGATAGAGACGGAGCTATTAGTGAAAGCCAATAAGCGATGGTGTCGCTTAGATACATGCGCAACGGCGAGATCGACTTGGCTCGTCTATGATAAGAAAAGAACTGAAAATCTGCTGAAGCTCAATCGGAATCGGGAATATTCGACTGGCAATCGGTGCCCTCACCGGGCACTGCATGCTATCCTACCATGCAGCTCGACTAGGCCAGCCCTACAATGACTTCTGCAGAAGTTGCAGGGACGAAGAGGAAATTGAATCCATTCGTCACCTGCTGTGCGAAGGAAAGGAATATATTCCTAGGAAATACTTCCTTTCGGGACTAGAAGAGGTAGGTAATATTGGGCTGAACAAAATACTTGGATTTTTATCCTCGTCTGGTTGGTTCAGCTCAACGGTAAATGTCTAGGTATCAACGGGTTAAATAAAACAAGGGGCACAATGGACTCAACATAATCTACGTGAGCCTTGAATTTTCGTCAAAAGGGCACT
Organism: Eumerus sabulonum; assembly: GCA_951905685.1. Lineage (NCBI taxonomy): Eukaryota > Metazoa > Arthropoda > Insecta > Diptera > Syrphidae > Eumerus > Eumerus sabulonum. The sequence goes on along the minus strand of OX645060.1, from coordinate 139,200,741 downwards.
CATGTACCTAACCTAACCTTGGGCTCAAGAGGCAATTAAGAAGTAGAGCCCTCTCTCGGAAAACCAAGGTGACACTATATAAGACCTTAATCATCCCAGTCCTCCTTTACGGCGCGGAGGCTTGGACCTTAACAAAAGCGGATGAAGATGCATTTGGTCGTTTCGAGAGGAAAACTCTGCGCACTATCTACGGTCTCGTTTGTTGGTGTTGGTGTATGGAGGAGAAGATATAATGATGAACTGTACGGGTACAGCGACATCGGCCTGGTACGACGTCTACAGATACAGCTTCTAAGGTGGCTAGGCCATGTGGAGCGCATGGAAAATACAACTCCGATCCAAAGAAGCCAAAGACTGTGCCAGCTGGAGACACTTGTTGGTTGAGGCTCAGGTTAACCACGGGCTGTAGCGCCACCTTAGTAAGTAAGTAAGTAGACTATATGGATTACCCTCCTCGATTTGAAAAGCATTAACTTTTTACATATTTTTACAGTTGTCTGCCTATCGATCAAGGATTACATACTACCAGAAATCAATATACATACAAATGTGGATATTTTTCAATTGCTTCCTCGGCTGCAATCTCGGTAACAAGGTAATATGAGATCAAATTGAATCAAATATATATTTTGTGAAGGCATCTCGTTTAAAATAAATATTTCAACTATTCCTTTTGTGCTCCTTATCCACTAACCATACAAAGTCAATGACTTTGAAGATCTGAAATTTTATTATCTTAATGTACTTGAAGTAGTTAGACCTGCTTGCGAATGCCACTCGATAGTCATACAACAAGAGAGTCGTTCAAGATGAAAATCGAAAGAGGAAGAAAAAGAATAATAAAGGAAAAGCAATTGAAAAGTTTGGAAAAGCGCCAACTTTTAGATACTTGTTCTCCGGCTAAACTTGCATGGGAATAATTTCGTGGGCAATTTTGTCGAATGAATAAACATAGCAAAGTCGAAGAAAATGAACTAAGGAAGGGGAAATGTTTCTTCTGGCAATCAGTATGGACTCCACCCAGGTGACGTGGAAAAGCTTTAAGAAAAAAGGTTTACTTTTCTTGTAGGTTGGTGGCTAGCAACAAATAATGTCAAGCGCTGCATGCAACTGGGGCAAATAATTAATTTTTCTTTCAGATTGTTGTTCCCATTTATGGATTGTAATATGGAAAATAATTACTATCTTGGGATTGGAAAGAAATGCTTGTCGTTTGAGTCATAGAGTCATTTAATGAATGTTAATGAACGTCGGGAGCCAGGTTATATTGTGAATAGTTTACTTTTATTGGCTAGTTTGAAATTTCCACTTAATTGCTCTCAACTTGTTCTTTTCAATTTGGATAGTTTTATATCAGGTATTCTCGTGAAATTGCGATAGTTGACATTAGTTCTACTACAGTTTTTAAGGTATGTATATACATATATGCAATCAGAAGAATAAGTCGTATTCAGCTGCTGAATGATGCTGGCGGTAAGGCCAGGATACTGTGGGTAATTTCCGTCGAAACATTTTCAAACCAAGAACAAAAGCCTATTAAGGTTCGATTTTTCAAGGCTAATAAAAAGCTGATGGGGTAGGCTATGCGAACATATGAAGGCACAAGCGCTGACACTCAAGCTTCTGTCCACCAACTGCAAATCCGCCACCAAGGCTCAGCTCCTTCTTTGAAACGGCGGCGGAAGAATTCCCATGATGGAGTCAACGGCAGCGCCCACGGTTCGGGTGAGAACTACCTGTTGAACACCTACACCAGGCTCAGGAGCTCAGGCCGATAGGGAATGGCACAGCCGGCCCTTTGTTCTTTGGGTAAGTAAGAACCTGGTCCTAAAGGTTGGGGATTGCGTTTAGGGTTGACATCCCTACCGCGTAAAACAAATATCCAACTGCCTCGGATACGGACGGATTACATGTTGACTTACGCCGAAAACGTTTAAGAGGAAACGAGTTCCGGATCTACACCTGGAACGTTAGGTTAGACTGCTGTAAGGCAGACATTACCGCGCTCCAAGAAGTGCGATGCGATGGGCCAGGCAAAAAGCGGATGAGAATCTGTGATATCTACTACGGAAACTATTAGAGAGAAAATAAACAGCGCATCCGAATGCGGATTATCCGAGGCAGACTCAGGAAAAACCTCTTAAGCTTCCAGGATGTAAGCGAACGCCTTATAACTATCCGCATTAAGGCCAATATCGGCAATATAATCTTAATACGTGTCCTATGATTTCCTAGACAAAACATACATATGCCCAATGTCCCAGCTATGACACCAACATCGTTTTAGGAGATTTCGGTAAGGAAGCTATCTTTGAACAAGTCATAGGAAAGCACAGCCTACACAACACCACGTCAGAAAACGGACTAAGGCTATTGGACTTTTTGGCGGGGTATTAACTCGTAGTAGAAGGTACACGATTCCCACACCTCAACAGCCATACGGTCCCCGATTAATCGACAACCAATCAAATTGATCATATTGCGATCGACGACAACCACTCCTCCAGCATCCTAGAAGTCCGAACCTTTCGAAGAGCCTACATCGACTTGGATCATTACCTTGTCGCAGCCAAGGTACGGATGCGAATTTCTCGGAATCAACGGAGTCGAGGAAGATACCCAAAATTTAACGTCGGAAAGCTGCAATCGTAATAGACCGCCAGGATCTTAGCCGATCAAGTTTCCCTCAAGCTTTCTTAAGTCCCGATAAAATCTGCACAAACCATAGAACAGCAATGGAATCGTTGTCAGAACGCCATTAGAGAGGCCCCCCGGATTCGCCATCAGAGAGGCTGCCTCAGAAGTACTCGGCTTCAAGCCTTCGCAAAACCTCTGGTTTGATGACGAATGCAAACAGGTCCATATAGAGAAACAGAATGTATACATAGCGACACTGCATCGACGGACGAGAGCTGCCCGCGGGTTCTACGAACAGAAAAGGAAGGAGGAGCATGTGCTTTTGAGAAGTTTTACCAAAAAGTAAGACGAACATGCCTGCAGGGATGAGCATGAACAACTAATAGTGAAGTCACAGTCTAAGCTGAGATTGTGGCAGGACCACTTCTGCAAACTATATAACGGCGATAATAGTTGGACGAAGATTAAAGATGAATACCGTCCAACCGACCTAGACGATGTTAAGACAGCGATATTGAAACTTAAGTCTTATAAAGCTGCTGGAGCAGACGCTCTTTCCGCTGAACTATTTAAAGAAGCTGGCGATGAGCTTGTCAGGAACATGCAGCAACTCATCTGCAAGATATGGTCGGAAGAATGGATGCCCGATGAATGGAATCTCAGCATCGTTTGCCCGGTCCATAAGAAAGGAGACCGCCACTTACAGATGGATAAGTCTCCTGAACATTGCGTACAAGATACTTTCTGCCGTACTGTGTAGGCGCCTGAAACCGTTCGTGGACAATTTGATAAGATTCTACTAGTGTGGTTTCAGGCCAGGAAAATCCACGACAGTGGATTTCTCGCTGCTACATTAAGGTCGTAGGGAAACAACCGAGACCTTCGATGTTAAAAAAGTTTTTTAGACAGACTGACTTATTGTCACGTGATTTCTTTAACATTATACTTGAAAAAGTCGTGCGGAACTCAGCGGACAATACAAGAGGCACGATATATGTACTTGCCTACGCAGATGACATTGACTCTATTGGACGGACAAAGCGAGGCATCAGTGAGGCGTTCGCAAGCACTGAAACAGAAGCGGCTTAAATGGGTCTAAAGGTAAATGGGGACAGGACCAAATATATGCTGTATTCAAAGAAAGACGCGCAAGACCGGCATCTTATTCAGAATGTCAGCTTCGGCAGCTATATTTTTGAAGTAGTCAAGGACTTCTTCTATCTTGGCTCGATAATGACAATCACCTACGACATTCTACTTCTTTGGTGGCGTTACAGCCCATTAAGGACCAGAGCCAAGCTTCTCTCAATCACCCATGTTGTGTGTGATTTATTATTCACACAGGTGAAAGGGACGTACAGTTAAATGCCGATTCCGAACGGCGGCGTGAGTCAAGAAGCTTTTTCACGGCAAGTAAAGTACGGGGGGTTTTGCCAGTACCCCGCCGAGGAGGAACGCCGCAAAATAAACAGTCGAGGGCGTCGGTATTATCGGGATCCGAACTCGCTCATCGTGCGTCGGAGTCCAACACACTAACCACTGCCCCACGGCGTCCAGTTAAAGATAACTGGCCACTTTTCAAACTAAGGTTACTTACTTACCTAGATGACGCTACAGTTCGGGGTGAACCAAGGCTTCAACCAACAAGCCTCTACAGCCGGCACGATCTTTTGCCAGCTGCTTCCAGTGCCGCATGCTAAAAACGTCTCAAAAGCCCTATGAACTCTTTGTGACAGGACGAGTCGGCGCCATCCTCAACCAAGTGCACCCCACTCCGAGGAGTGGCAGCGAGGGAACACATGAAGTCAACACACAAACACACGAAGAGATACAGGCGAAGCCTATTGGTTAGGCATTAAGACTGAGCCCGGTAAGGTCTTAATTACGGTATACCGGACCACCGATTGGACTTAATTGCTGCGGGCTGACGGTTGTAGTATTCTGTTACATTAGTAAGCTAGAGTGAAATTTGGTTGAAACGGCTCTCAGGCTAATGCTGCAACCGCCTCCGTCCCGTTAAAACCTTGGCAGGCCGCAAAAGACGTTGTCCGTCTCGTCGCCGTTAAGTCGGTGGTGTATAAGTTAACGCCAAAAACATTGAAACACGCGAATAGCGCATAATCTAGTTCCCATGGGCAACAACATCACTCCCATGCGTGATCACGTACAAATTCCATTCCCACCGGACATATGAGACATTGACGACAACGCTCCGAAGACACCTGAGCTTGCACCGAACATCCGCTGCTGACCAGGCATTTGGCTGCATGGGAATGCACTTAGATTTTAAGTCATGGAACATATTGTAATTAGTCTTAAGTAAGCCGCGAAGGCAAGAAGTCGAACAATAAAAAATATTTTTTTTAAGTGAAATAAACTCAAATTAGTTTGATTTATATTCAGATGTAACATTCCTGATTAGCACCGATCTGGCTCTGGCACAGACTCCTATAAGGTCCTGTGCCAATCCTCGCATGGCCTCCCTGCTAGCACAGATAACCATGGGATCATAAAGGTGAATACACACTCGGGCGGAGATAGCGGGACCCACGAGACATGAACCCAACAACAACAAAAGAGGTAAATAAAACTCAGGGAAAAGGAGCGGAGTGTGAACTATCCACCCCGCAAGACCCATTCCGGAGGAGCTCAGTGCTACTGGGAACACCCCCAAAGGTGAACACTGAGGAGCCGTCAAGCGTGAAGCCAGTCGAGGTAAGCAACGCAAACCCTAGAGGAATGGATGGAGGGACGAAAACAGCGGATCCCAACGAAGGAAAACCAGAGTGTGATGCTGTGAATATCCTCGGCAAAAGATTTGAGGATCTGATGAGCTGCTATAGAGGCAAAAATAATGCTCATCACGAGATCAGGTGACTTGTCATAAGCCTGATCCCATCAGCTTATGACAAGCTAGTTGACGTGGGACATTCAAGACCTACGAGGGACCAATGTGGCCGTACTCCCGTGACCGCGACAAAAGCAACGCAAACAATGGAGGAGGTAGGTAGCCGAGCACTCCTGATCGATCGAATGGCAGCAAAACCCCCTGCTAACCAAGAGAAGAAAACAGGCGAGACACCAAAAAGGAAAAGGGACACAACACCCAAGAGTGTATCGCGTCCGAACTTGTTAGCTAAACAGCTCCCACCACCGAAAAAGAAAAAGCCAATGGAAAAAGGCATACGAAAGATGATCCACACATGGAAAGCGAAATACCCGCCCAGCCGCGGACGAAAGGGAATCAACTTGAATCCGAATGGATAAAACCGAGGCCACGAGCAAAAGATCGGAGAAAACCAACCCGCCCCGACGCGTTGGTTCTAAGAGCAAAGGGCAATCTAACGTACGCAGACATGCTGCGGAAGGTAAAGAGCAACCCTGAACTTAAAGAACTTGGCGAAAATGTGAACCGTATCAAAAGAACGGCGAAAGGAGATCCTGCTCATCGAGCTCAGGAGATCCGCTAACCCGCAGGTCGCGAAATTCGAGGATAAAATCAAAAGTACTCTGGTTGAGCAAGCGGAAGTGAAGGTTCTTACACAGAAGACGCTGATTGAGATCAAGGATCTTGATGAAGTCACCACGATAGAGGATGTATTTAATGCGTTATCAGAAGGTTTGTTGAGTACCAGTGCGACTAAAGCACAGACAATTAAGTCTCTTAGGAAGTCCTACAGTGGTACCCAAACGGCGACTGCGAGTTTACCAGCAGAAGTAGCCAAGCAGCTCATCGCACTAGAAAAAGTGCGTATAGGATGGGTCATGTGCCGAATACGCGAGAAGCTAAGTCTAAGCAAATGCTACAAGTGCATGGAATTCGGACATATAGCTAGAGCCTGCAAAAGCGCAAGCGACTGGTCCAAACATTGCTTACGGTGCGGCAAAATAGGGCATATAGCGAAACAATGTAACGAGGACCCCAAATGTCTGCTCTGCCAAGGCAAGGCGGGCATCGACAATAACCACATCACCGGAAGCCGCAGGTGCCCATCGCACCAATGAGCTTTAAGGGAGCTGTTGCTAAAACAATGAAATGACTACACCTAAGCCTAAACCATTGTGAAGCGGCCCAAGCTCTTCTTACGCAAACAATTCGCGAGTTAGAGATAGATGTCGCAATCCTTAGCGAACCATATCGACAATATGATAAAGATGTATGGACGGCGGATACCTCAGGCAAAGCCGCAATATGGACCTGCGGGAAGCAGCCCTTCCAAGAAACGGAACTGATGCCTGACTCATTTTTTGTTCGGGCTAAAATTGATGGCTATCATATCTACAGCTGTTATGCTCCTCCGAGCCTTACTATCGAGGACTTTGATAGCTTTCTTAGTAGGTTTTCAATGGATGCCAGAGGACGGAGTCCGGTCTTCGTAGCTGGGGACTCTAACGCTTGGTCCAGAGAATGGGGCTGCTCAAGGACGAACATTAGGGGAAGCAATCTACTGGAAGCCTTAATGGTCCTCGACATATGTAGTGCTCGCTCCTAAACAGCGGTAAGGAGCAGACATTTTGCAGAAATGGGGTGGGTTCGATAATCGAACCTGCTTACTTACTTACTTGCTTACTTTTGTAAGCAGCAGCCTTGTTCGGAAAACAACATGGAAGGTCAGTCCCCTCTATACCCACAGTGACCACCATGCTATACTGTGTGAAATCACAAAGGAAGAAAGGCAACAAACAAATGCACTGAGGAGATAGGTAGGCCAACAAACCAGGGTGGAAGACAAATTCATTCGACGAAGAGGCCTTCGCCCTTATGATTGCGGATGCTGCTTTGATGGGTACTGCCAACGAGAGATCTGAGCAAGCTTCTCAGCTTTGAAGTTTAAAAAATAAAATATCCGAAAATAATTTCAATTCAATAAACAAAAAAAAAAAACAAAAAAAAAAAAAATAAATAAAAAAAAAACTGGAATACACCTTTCTTGCGTGAATCAACGAAAGTTGCGTCGGTGGATGTGCATGTTGCGAGAGTGGATGTGCATCGCGCGATTACAGTGAAAATTTAAATTCAACCTAAATAGATAAACAAAAAAAAAAAAAAAAATACAAAACAAAATATAAAAATGTCTTCCCCTCCAGGGGGGGGCGAGGTGATGGAGATGACCCAGGTCACATATCAACAGTTTGTAGAAGCGATCGCCATAGCGAAAAAATATAAAGAGGAAATAGACCTATTAAAAAAAACAATACAAAGTCTAAAGGATAGTGATAGTGAATCCTCAACTAAAACTTCAATGAAAAAAAGAAAAAAAGTAGAACGAAAAGAAGTTGAAAGTGCTAGTGACAGTAATCGTTTCGCGCTACTAGACGCTGAAGACGACGAAATTGTAATCACTGAAACCGTTGAAACAACAGATGATATTATACAATCACTAAAGCGAAAGAACCAAATCAAACAAAAACCAAAAGAAACTAACAACCGTAACAGGACGCAGATTATTCAGCCAGAAGTCAGTAGAAGCGGAGACAACAAACAGGATGCACCGACAACCGTAGCGGCCAAAAAGAGGGAACAAGCACCGCCTATAAAAATATACCAGGAAGACAGCAAACTTCTATCAAAGGTTTTAGAAGATAAGATAGGTAAAGATAAGTTCACCATTAAAAATATAAATAGAAGTAAGATGACCTTAACCCTTATGAGCAAAAATGACTGCATTAAAGCAAAAGAAATCTTAAAAGAAACTAAGACCGAATTCTTTTCGTATACCAATAAAGATGATAGACTGCAGACATTTTTGCTCAAGGGTCTTAGCATAAGCCATGATCCGGATGAGGTCTTAAAAGAACTTCATCAATTAAACATTGAGGATCTCGAATTTGTTCGAGCTTTCAGATACGCTACATTTACGTCTAAAAAGGAGAATAAAGCACTCCCTATTATTGCGGTCCAGCTTTCTCCAAATAGCAAGGCCCACAATTTATTCAACATTAAGAGATTAGAGGGTCACTTAGTGTCCTTTGAAAAAATTCGGAGAAGCGACGTTCTTCAATGTCGCCGTTGCCAGAGATTCGGTCACGTGTCTACAAACTGCAATATGATGTATAGATGCGTAAAATGCCAAAACGAACATAGTCCTGGTGAGTGCCAAGTGCAGAAAGAGACAGGTAAAGAGCAGCTATCTTGTGTTCTCTGCAAAAAAACAGGCCACCCTGCGTCCTGGAGGGGCTGCGAAGTCTACAAAAGGCTATCAGAACGAATCCAAACCAAGAAAAAGGAGGCACAACAAGGCAGAGAACGAAAAATTGCCGTAATGGAAAACAGGATCCAGCGAGGAGTTACTTTTGCTGAGGTAGTAAGTAGTAACCTTGGTCAAAAGCCTACTACACCGTCACCAATGACACGCCCTCAAAGCATTGAACTGCAAACGCAAGTTAACAGCTTGACCAAGACTGTTGCAGAACTCTCAGCGAAGGTCGATGCCTTGCTGAACCTTTTCAACCAATAAGATGGCCAGACAAACAAAGAATGGCCTCAAAATAGTGGCTCTTAATGTAAATTCAATAATTGCCAACAGTAGGCGTGGGGACTTGCTGCGTTTCGTGGAAGATCATAACCCTGACATACTGTTTCTGAGCGAAACAAAATTGAATAACCGACACAAAATAGAATTTGTGCACTACAATATAATACGTACCGACAGACGAAACACAAATAGAGGCGGTGGCACAGCCATCCTTATCCGAAAGCCACTTCGCTACACGACAATAGAGCGCAGCGATGTCAAAAACTTTAGTTGTCTTGAGACTACTATTATTTCCCTGCCATTAGGAAATAACCGCAGTCTGTATTTAATATCAGCGTACGCTGCACCAACCTCCGATAATCAATTTAACGTCGAGTTTGAAAAATTATTCGAATTACTACAGCTAAATAGTTTGCAAAACTATTTCGTTTTAGCGGGAGATCTTAACGCGAAACACTCGAGTTGGATGGACCTAATAGCAAACGGAAGAGGCAGATTCCTAAATAGCTTTATCGGGGAAAACCAAATCGAGTACAAAATGAAATTATATAGCCCAGTTACGCCAAGTTATCCATCAGGAAATTCGTTTCTCGATCTATGTATTGCGGACGCGCGATTACATATTCAAACGATCCACAATAATAAGATCTCAACACTGCCTTATGATAGTGACCATGATGCTATAGTGATCCCGATGACGTTATCTGACGACCCCGAATTCAGTTTCGCCACGCAGCAGAATGCTCCTAAATTCAATTTTAAAAACACTAATTGGCGCACATTTAAGCGGTGTGCCATTAGAAAATATAGAAATTGCTCTACTCCTTCTAATGCTCCAAACAATAGAATCATTACGAACGACGAATGTGATATCTATATCGAGAATTTAAATACAGTGATACTAGCGGCTATGGTGTCGTCAGTCCCAAAAATCAAATCGAGAAATAGCGCTGAATGTTATCTAAACCAAGATATAATTACACTGCAAAATTATAAAAGCTTTTTAATAACGCAGATAAATCGAACACGAAATCAATTCCTAGACGAATCGACCAACCGGGAGCTAAGAAGATACAAATCCCTTTTGAGAAATGTAAAAACATTATTAACGCAGCAATATCGAAACAGTATCAACGATTACTGGAGACAGCGTGCAGAGTCTATTATGAAATCCGAATCAAGACACATGTTTCCTAAAATCAATCAGACTTTCAAACTTCGGGAAGAAGTTAAGATTTCAAAATTGAAAGTACCCTTAAACTCTCGAGGTCTACTAACTCAAGCAGAAATAAATAGCGATAGCTGTCCCATCATCGAAGGACATTTCATAGTCGATTCTGGAATAGAAAAGCTAAATCTCATTGGCTCCCACTTTCAAGCAATTCATGATAGGTGCCTTCAAAGCGTCAAGACTGTCGAAGTCGAAAATGAATTACTGAGATTTCATAATAATCAGATCAGTTCGCCGTTACGATTTTCTGAGGTATTAAAAGCAGACAAGCTTACGACTCAACAAACAAATAACTACTTTACGACACTGGACGATCTTACAGAAATATTTAGAAAACTAAATAACAAAAAATCAAGTGGTTTAGATAACATTCCCAACATAATACTGAAGCATCTACCGGACATTATTATACGGCAGTATTGCATCATTTTTAACAACCTACTAAATAACCGTCACTTTCCCAGTTGTTGGAAAACATCGAAGGTTTTCCCAATAGCAAAAAAAGGCAAGGATCCTTCTGATCCTTCGAGCTATAGGCCAATCAGTCTCCTGCCTAACATCGGGAAAATTTTTGAGATACTTTTAAATAAGTCAATTTTATTTGAATGCAATAGAAAGGGAATTATACCGCGAAATCAGTTTGGATTTAAGAAAAATCACTCGGCAGTGCACGCAGTTACAATACTGACATCAGATATCAACTGGAATCTGAATGCCAAAAGATGTACAGGTGCTTGTCTGATAGATATTGAGAAAGCCTTCGACACGGTATGGATCGACGGATTGATATATAAACTGATAAAATACGAATTTCCTCACCAACTCATAGGCATGATTTCTTCCATGATTTGTGGAAAAAAATTTGTCGTAACAGATAGGATATACACGACGACTAAAGTTTTTAATATCGCTAATGGTCTTCCACAAGGCACGGTTACAGCCCCACTTTTATTTAATATTTTCGTTTCTGAAATGTTAAGGGACAAGGATAACTCTATAGCTTTCGCTGACGATGTAATACTGTACGCCAGTGGCTCGAAAATAGAAACCATACAAACCGAACTTCAAACAAAATTCGATGAGCTGCAGACATATTGCTCAAATTGGAAGCTAAAAATCAACTACACAAAGTGTGAAACCATACTGTTTCGCCCCCCCGTAAGGCAAGGTAACTCAGATTTGAGGCGCAACTGGAAAAAATTTGGCTTACAGAGTAACAATGGCCTTCACATCGAATCAAAAACAATTGTTAAATATCTAGGCGTCCATCTAGATAAATTTTTGTATTTTAACGAACACATAAATACCCAACTGAAAAAGGCAAAAGCGGCATTTATGTCTCTGAAAAGTTTGTTTTACTCCAGATATCTAAGATCCGATGTAAAGGTCATCTGCTACCAAGCCTTCATCCGCCCCATTCTGACATATGCGAGTGCGGTATGGTGGAACATTAGCCCATCATATATGGAAAAACTTCGATTATTCGAAAGAAAATGTCTTCGAGCCTGCTTGCACATGTATAGAAGCGAACATTCCGACTTTCGGCATTACGTTTCTAATAAGATTCTATTGGATGCTTCCAAATTGTCCAGAATAGACAACGTTATACTGGATACTGCGAGGAATCATTTTGCACGTTCAGCGACCGTAACAGAGAACAATCTTGTTTCGGGCTTGTTTTATCCCAACCCAAAATATTTCGCGAAAACGTTGGAGAATGGATTCATTCCGCCTGAAACCTTCCTATACTTGGACGCACATCAGTACTTATCAAACGAAAATAACGTTCCTATCATATACCACATTGCTAGAAGGGCAACAGATAAAAAGATCGTCTATAACCCTAACAACTTAAATTTTGAACTAAAGTACTGCACTAGCGTACCTGAAAGGGATGAAATAAATATCAGTAGATATAACACAGGCAAATACTGGTGGCTCGACTGGGTCATGGCTTAGATTAAGTCCAGGAAGAGGCTCCGACACCTGACTTTTGAGTTGTCGAAGCTGATGGGCTTCGAGAACTCAAAGACCAGGTGTCGGGGCCTAATCCTTGTGCTCTAAGTTAGGTTAGGATTAGTTTAAGTTAGGCTAAGTAGCGTTAGGTTAGACTAAGTAATGTATTATAATCAGAAAGATTCAACAAGGTTTTTCCCACAATTTTTCCTTACAGAAAAGATATGAAAAAAAGAAAAAGGCTTAGAAATATATTCTAAAATAAAATATAATTATTGACAAAAAATATGTATATACATATATATGACTAGTTAAGTATGGAGCACCGTTAAGGTCATATACTTTTAAATTACACGTAAATAGTAGTTTAATTCAGTTTAGTTAAACATGTAAATATATTGCCTTAGTGGAATAAATAAACTCTTCAAAAAAAAAAAAAAAAAAAAAAAAAAGGTACTGCCAACGAGAAGTCTACACACATCCATATGTACATACATATAAACATATGTACATACCTCAGTTCTCTCATGACACCATTACAAATGTGAAAAATTAATTGCCTGACATGGATATGTACATATCGATTATAGCTACAGGTCTATGTTATTAATGCAATGTTATGCTTGTCCAAATGCAGTGAAAAAATCCTAATTTTATGTAAGGTTAAGTTCGACTCGCTACTATAAAAAATCTGTCGACAATAACATTCTTTTTATTCTAAAGTCCGCGAAACACAAACTCGAGCAAATATCGTAATAAAAAGAAACAATACTAACAATTCAAAAACCATATGCCACGATAGTAGAGTATTCGAAGCTTCGTGTCAGGTGCTTTATGTAAAAGCATCATTCGTGTATACGACCGGTCGTATAGCAATTGCACGTGGCGTTTCGAAACATCCATACCTGCTGGAGAACCACCACCTCAAACCTGCCCTTCCTTATTGTTTCCTCTCTGTTTACGTTATGAGGCAAAAGCACAGGACGAAAGCTCTACAACTGGAAAAACAAACAAACACACACACAGTCTTTTGAGAACCAGCATATCACACCGGCGGCGACTGCAAATACATATATATGTATGTATGTATGTATGTATGTACAATGATATAATATGGTAAAGTGGCAAAGTGTAGTACGGCTGAGGGATACGTGTCGGGAGAACACAGCCAAAGTCGCCTGGAAAACAGAATTGCAAACAAAGGCAAACAGTCAGATACTCTTTGTTGTTGTGGCTGTTGGCCGTTAGAGCTTTTCTACCATCCTTCCCAATTTTTGATATTTTTTTTCTGGTTTTGCAATATGATACCTGCACAATTCATTCGGAGAACTTGTCCTTACGCTGCAAAATATGGCCCGTAGGAGCGTGTAGAGTATAACACAACGAACGAACAACAGTAGTGGCAACATCCAGCATCCAACACAGGCCGCGTGCTAGGAGTTCAAGGTCATTTACTATGTATTTACAACGGATTTTTGTTCATTCCCAGTCCGACATTTTCTCTTGCATCCGTTAATTTATATAGCCGACAAGGTGTTTTTAAGATAATTAAGTTATATAAGCTAGTTTTAGTAATTTTATCTAACATAAGGTAGTCATAAGAATATAGGTATTAATGGGTCCTGACGGGTTCCCAGGTTAGCGAGCGGACAATGTCATACGATTGTCATACGATTAGGTTGTTTTTCTTTTTATCTTTCTTTCAGAAACACACATGTCGTGATGTGATTTGGGAAGGTAGCCTCTGTTGTGTCTATTACACCTTCTGGCTTTGACTGGAATGTGAAGTAAGCAGGTGAATAGCTGGATATGGGATTTCGGAAGCGCTCATTAATTTCACGTTGTGTGAGTGATTCTAATAAATACCTTGAGCTGGAACTGGGGATTGTTGTTTACCTTTTAAGCCTTTTCGGTTTTCCTCCCTTTATGCTTTAATAGCCTTAGCCAAACAAAAACTTTTGTACGTGGTTAGGGTTCTTGATGGAGTATTGTGTTGAATGCATAAACTACCAGAGTATAAGGGAGAATATGTATATTATGTACATACATATATACATATGTATATATATACACAGTCGGACCTTTGTGAACCTTTTCCCTGTATCTGATTTAATTTTATTCTGACTTTGATATGCACTTACATATTAAGTTCTGGGTCCCCGTCAGAGTCGTCTTACTAACTTACTAACTGTCGATGCACGTCGGCTATAAATTCCAGCATTTTGGCAATTAATCCAAAAATTGTATGCGAAACAAAAATAAGCTATGTTAAAGAAGAAAATCAAATATCACATATTCACATATTCTTGTAAGCTTTCACAGCCTGGCTCGATCACCACTGCCTTATCCTGCAGACCTGTAGACCATCTCACTATTTACTGGTTTAGTTCGTATTATATCGGCCACATCCGGAGAGGTCGCGGCGGAGAAGAGGTGCCCTGCAAGCTAACCACTCCCGGCTACGAGGTCATGGGATATGCCGATGACCTACTAGTTATTGTTACGGACAGGTGCTAATTTGCTGCCTGTAAGCGCATGTAGGTTGCGCCTCAGTTTAATCTTTGACCTGTGTGGCAGAGAGGGTCAATCGATTAACCCAGATTAGACAATCTTAGTTCCGTTTACAAAGAGGAGAAGGTTGCAGCCCTGCTCCTACTTTTTAAATGGTACAAACATAGGATTTTCAGAAGAAGTTTAGTATCTATGCAGATATTGACCTTGATCGCAGATTTAACTGGAACTTCTTCTTTGGTGGCGTTACAGCCCATGAAGGACCAGAGCCAAGCTTCTCTCAATCACCCATGTTGTGTGTGATTTATTTTTCACACAGGTGAAAGGGACCTACAGTTTAATGCCGATTCCGAACGGCGTGAGTCGAAAAGCTTTTTCATGGCAAGTTTACTACGGGAAGTTTTGCCAGTACCCCGCCGAGGAGGAACGTCGCGAAATAAACATTCTATGGCGTTGGTGTTATCGGGATCCGAACTCGCTCATTGTGCGCCAGAGTCTAACCAATGCGCCACGGCGCTCTCCTGGAACGCACTTGAAACCTGGGGATTGAAGCCTAAGGTAATCCACTGGCTATATACCGCCATAGTAAGACCTATCATCCCCTATGCGTCCACGGTATGGTGGAGAAAAGTTGAGCAAAAAATGATAATCGTTAAGCTTCAACGCCTACAGAGACTAGCGTGTCTCGGCATTACAGACGCTATACCAACCTGTCCTACGGCAGCTCAAGAAGAACTGATTGGACTCACTTCATTGTACCTTTTTATTAATAAGGTTGCATTACGTAGTGCAATCAGAATTCTTCGCTCGTGAACAGGCCTGCCATGTAGACTTATGGGTCACATGTCCATCCTGCAACATCTCCTTAAGCTGGATATGATTACCATGGCATCGGACGCACAACCATATATCTTCACTTTTGACAAGAGATGTCAACGTTAGGTGGTACACTGATGGCCCAAGGAATGAGTCCTAGTATTTTCCAAGCGGAATTAAAGGGTGTTTTTTCTTAGAGGTACAGAACTTTGAAATGGAATAAAATAAAGACGATTTTTAGGGTTCCGTACCCAAAGGTAAAAAGGAACCCTGTTACTAAGACCTCGCTGTCTGTCCGTCTGTCACCAGGCTGTATCTCATGAACCGTGATAGCTAGACAGTTAAAATTCTCACAGATGATGTATTTCTGTTGCCGCTATAAAAACAGAGTAAAATTAATATTTAAGGGGGCTCCTATACAACAGACATGATTTTCATCCAAAAAATCCCCTTGGTCACATACAGACCTAAGGTTAGTCGACAATATCCCACAACCAGTAGCAAACTTCCCAGCTTTGATCCCTTTTGTCTCTTTGATATATACAGATGGTACGGAACCCTTTGTGCGCGAGTCCGACTAGCACTTGGCCGGTTTTTGTTTTTTGAATTGACATGAAATTTACTTTATTCAAAAGATAATCTTCAATTATTATTTAAATATGATTTCTGGCATATGACCGCCACGGCTGGCTCGGACGTAGTCTAATCTGGGGATCCAATTTTCGATGATTTTTTCCAACATTTGTGGCCGTATATCGGCAACAACGCGGTAAATGTTGTCCTCCAAGTGGTCAATCGTTTCGGGCTTATCGGCGTAGACTAGCGACTTCACATATCACCACAGAAAATAGTCAAGCGGCGTTCAATCGCATGATTGTGGAGGTCAATTCACGCGTCCATAACGTGAGACTATGCGGTTACCAAACGTTTCCTTCAATAAATCAATTGATGCACGAGCTGTGTGACATGTTGCGCCGTCTTGTCGAAACCACAGCTCCTGCACATCATGGTTGCTCAATTGATGAACGAAAAAGTCAGTAATCATGGCTCTATATCCGTCACAATTGACTGTAACGTTTTGGCCAGCATCGTTTTTAAAGACGGGCGGACCGATTATTCCACCAACCCATCACACCAGTCAGTTTTTGTGGATGCAACGGTGCCTCAACATACACTTAAGGATTATCATCACTTCAAATACGGCAACATGGTTTATTAACGTATCCATTCAGCCAAAAGTGAGCTTCATCACTAAACAAAATTCGCTTATGAAAATGGGATCAACGGCAGTCTTCTTGAACGAGTTGGATTTTGTAAGCACTAAAACCAAGATCTTTCCGCAAAATCTTCCATAAAGTGGATGGACACGTACCCAATTCCAGTGCACGATGACGGATAGACCGATTCGGGTCTTCCTCTACGCTATGCTCTAAAACAGCAATGAGTTCTTCTGTACGCACTGTACGACGTCTCTGTGAATGCGTATTATCATTTAGAGAAAACATGGTGCGAAAACGTTCCATAGTTAAGCGAATTGATTGTTCTAATAGACGATTATGTTGACCGTAAAATGGACGTGAAATGGGCTCGGACATACAGGGTAAAGTTGTCGATCGCTCTCAACCTGGGGGTCAAGTTGACATACGTCCTCCTCGCAGCGCCCTCTTGATAGCCTCTTCAACAACCGTTCGGAGGTGAACAAACGTATGTAGCGACAAAACCCCGACCAGAATGGCGGTTGTGCGGCGGGCTAACAATCCGCCCACGTAAAAAACAACAGTTATGATTGAGCAAGATGCCTCGGATACACGGACGGATACTCGACGACGACAACTCACCAAAAAGGAACACGATTTGCGAGTACGCTCCTGGAATGAACCCTGTACACTCCCGGAGCTGCTCATTAACTAGAAAGAATTCTCACGCAGTACAAGGCGAATATTACTGCGGTCCAGGAAATAAGCTGGATAGGAAACGGTATGATGAGGAAGAAAAATTGCGACATTTATTACAGCTGCCACAAAAGATTGCATTTACTAGGATGCGGATTTGTCGTGGGAAAGCGGTTAAGGTCGAAGGTCATCGACTTTAAACATATAAGTGATCGCCTGGCTGTGATCCGCATCAGAGGCAGATTTTATAACATCAGCCTTATATGTGCACACGCCCCTACCGACGAGGCTGAAGACCCTATCAAAGAGGACTTCTATGACCACCTGGACAACGCCTACAGAGCTTGTCCGGAGTATGATGTTAAAATCGTGCTCGGGGACTTCAACGCCAAAATCGGGAAGGAGAACACCCTTGGCGGAGTGATCGGGAAGCACAGCCTCCACGATAGAACAACAGATAACGGCTTCCGACTCACGGACTTTGCGACAGCTGATAATGCGGTGATAAGTAGCACAAGATTTCCTCGTAAGCGAATCCACACAGCAACCTGGCGATCTCCAGACGGTCGAACTGCCAACCAAATCGACCATGTGCTCATTGACGCAAGGCACTCGTCAAACATCCTGGATGTGCGAACATTTAGAGGGGCAAATGTCGACTCTGACCACTTCCTCGTAGCAGCAAGGTTCAGGGCTCGACTGTCCAATGTCAGAAAGCCGCACCGGCCCCCCAGGAGGAGGTTCGACATTGGGCGCCTGAGCACACCGGAGGTTATTAGAGTATACAGGAAGCAGCTGAGCGAAAGACCCTACGGTATGCCTACGTCGAACACAAATGCCAATAATATGTGGCTGCATTGCCGCTCAGCCATTCAGTAAGTAGCCGAAACCGCCTTAGGATACCTACCACCCCCGACAAGAAACTCATGGTATGATGGCGAGTGCGAGCAGAAAAAGGCAGCAACCGACGAGGCATATCAAAAGGCGCTGCAGAGGAAATCCAGGGCAGCGCAAGAAGAGTACCGAACCAGGAGAAGGGAGGAGAAAAAACGACTGCGACAAAAGAAAAGAATCTTCGCAGTCTCCTAGCTCAAGGATATCGAGGAGTCTAGGGATAGGCATAAAACACGAGCCTTTTACAAGAAAGCAAAAGACCTTACAGGAGGCTTCAAAAATGGCACCCAGGCTCTTCGAAACTGCGAGGGTAGTCTTGTCACCGACACGCAGGGAATAGTGGATGTACTTAAGCAGCATGATCAAGAGAGAGTGGTAGGGACCGAGGAAATCCTAGCTCCAGCCGCTGAAGTAGTCCTCCCACCCAGCAACGAAGAAGTCGGCACAGCACTCCAGCCGCTGAAGTAGTCCTCCCACCCAGCAACGAAGAAGTCGGCACAGCTATTCAGAAGCTCAAGAATAACAAGGCCGCAGGCTCAGATGGCAAGCCATCAGAGCTCTTCAAGGCTGGCGGCGATGTTCTGGTAGGGAGCATGCACTAGATCATCTGCAGAATTTGGGCTCTATTTGCCCCATCCACAAGAAAAGGCGTCCCTACCTCTTGCAAGAACTATAAAGGTATATCCCTGCTCAATGTCGCATACAAGATCCTGCCAGCGTACTGTGTAAACGTCTAAAGCCATTTTGCACCGCACTAATCGGCAGCTACCAGTGCGGCTTAGGGCCCGGCAAATCGACTATGGACCAAATTTTCACACTTCGACAAATCCTGGAAAAGACCAACGAGTTTCGAATCGATACACAACATCTTTTCATCGATTTCAAAGCCGCATACGACAGCATTCATCGTGAAGAATTCCGAATCCCAGGAAAACTGATCCAGTTTTGTCGCGCCACGCTAAAAAAAAGGACCGTGCAACTAGGTGCCAGGACTTCGGAACCGTTTGAAACATGCACCGGATTTCGGCAAGGAGATGCGCTGTCATGTGACTTCTTCAACCTGGTGCTGAAGCAGATAGTGCGACGGGCAGGCGTCAACAGGGAAGGCACTATCTTCTACAAGTCCGTCCAGCTGCTAGGATACGCGGATGATATCGACATTATCGCGTGTTCTCGCCGTGGCATTGTGGAAGCATTCACGGCGATTGAAGAAAAGGCGCAACGAGTTGGTCTTAAAGTCAATGAGGATAAGACGAAGTACATGCTGTCAAGCAAAAACCAATTCGTCGCTCACCACCTGGGACAAAATATAACAATTCACAGCTACAATTTCGAGGTAGTTAAGGAGTTTTTCTACCTCGGGGCAAACGTAAATTCCACAAATGACACCACAGTTGAGATCCGGCATAGAATCGCCCTTGGCAACCGCTGCTACTTCGGCTTGTCCACACAACTGGGGTCAAAACTCCTCACTCGAAAGACCAAAGTCATGCTTTACAAAACGCTCATTCTGCCAGTCTTGCTGTACGGAGCCGAAAGCTGGACGATAAGCAGGACAGCGGAACTGATTTTGGGTTCTTTCGAAAGAAAAATTCTGCGCCGGATATTTGGTCCTGTCTATGAGGATGGTGAATGGAGAAGAAGACACAACCGCGAACTCTACGAGCTGTACCAAGATGTGGATGTAGTCCGGAAGGCAAGGATCCGCCGACTACACTGGCTCGGCCACATCGAGCGCATGGACATCAACGCTCCAGCTAAGAGGTTCTTCGACTCCGAGCCTCCTGGTTCGAGAAGAAGAGGAAGACCGAACCTCCGGTATAAAGACCAAGTAATCGCGGATGTAAGACATCTTGATCTTGATAACTGGAAGCAGCGTGCCCGGGACCGTCAAGGATGGAAGGCAGCTCAGGCTCATAGCTCAGGCTCAGATCCTCCATGGATCGCTGTTCTGATAAGTAAGCGGCATTTGAATACGGTTACCATAAATAAATCATTGTAAAAATAATGCGAAGTAGTTTTCTTTAATGGGACATAGTGAGTCGAACGGCCGGAGGGAGGCAGTAGCCTCCCTGTCCGCATTTTGTTGGATCCCTCGGAGAGAGATCCTTTAACTTTGTCCCATAATGTTTTCGTATTTGAGAATCTGGCCCACATATAAGAGCCAGCGAATGTATGTATGTGTAATCAAATCAGGAAAAAACAAAAACTCCAATTCGAGGATTTGAACACCACCCGTGCCGAAATTATTCTGTTCAACGCGTTAGCATGCACCGCCAAGACGATTAATTCAGTATACGTATACATATATGTTGTTTTAAATAGATGCCTCTCTATCGCTTGTTTCGCTCAGGCGGAACGTGACAATGAGTCATACTTTTTCGTACGTGCAACCGGCGTTCATCGATTTATAAGACGTTATCACGTCAAAAAACTCGCGTTTAGTCAAACGCTCTTTCCCTATCAAAAAAAAAAAAAACTCTTCACTATCGCCTTATTGCCGCAACTTCAAATAGCTTTTTGCACCTTAGCCCGAATTTGTGACAATCTGGAACTCTATAATGCTATCTAATCCACAAATAATACTTCAGCCAAGCAGTTTAGGAATAGGGGATAAGAGTAATTCCAAGTTCTGCTTAGCACAACTACTCGGACTATTCTATCTGAAATGTTATCCATCAAGCAATGTATGATGGCGTTACAGTCCATGAAGAACCTAGGCCGAGCTTCCCTCAATCACCCATGTCGTGTGTGATTTCATTTTCCCATAGGTGAAAGGGACCTTTCACCAATTTGCTTTGTGATTATACTGTGAGTGATGTTAAATAGTGGAAACATGGACGTATGAAATTGGTAGTATGTTATGAACTTCGTGGACGTGTTTTGTTCTTTCTCTTATCGGATGTCGAAATAGATTTTTAATTGCTTTATTTTGTACCACTTGCAGTTCAGCCATTTTAGTTCTATTAACTGTACCCCAGAATTCAACCCCATAAATAAGAATGCTATGAAATAGTAAGTAGAAGACTATTCTTCAAGAAGTATCATCTAAGTATCTTTAAATTCCTCGAAATATTCCAGCTATTAATGATAGTCTCTGCTCCAGATACAATGCACGTAATTTAAATTTCAATCCTTGGTCAATATGATTTCCAAGATATACAAACTCCTCTACTCTATCAACAAGATTGCTTTTGAAATATATTTGAATATTTGGATTAGGATAAAACACCAGATATTTAGTTTTCCTTATATTAAGACAAATTTTGTTCTGTTCCAGTCAATTATCTATTCGTGACAGGTCTTCTTGCATTTTCCGTTCTAAGTCTCTTTCGGATGCTGATTTAAAGACTAAACCGATTTCATCCGCGAAAAGGAAAAATCGTCCATGCAACGAGATTCTCGCGAGATCATTGATAAAAATGAGGAAGAATAATGGTCCCAAGATACTGCCTTGTGGTACACCACAAATGAGCTCTTTCATTTCTGAATTGTTACTATTGACACTGACATATTGTTTTCTTTTATCTAAGAATGACTCGCTCCATTTAAGTGCTTGATCACTAAATCTAAAAGTAACCTACATACATTCAAGTACGACATAATGGATCTGTTAACCGCATTAAGTGTATATCCAGTATGTAAGAGCGACCTACTAGGTGATCGGTAAAAATACCAAGCGAAAGCGATGTTGTGTAAGTTCCATTAGGTCCTGCCCTAATTTGATAAAAACGCATCAAAATGCAGATACGAGTAAATGGCAAAAAAAACCATAAAGATCATGAAAAGTATGGAAAAAAATACCAAACCCCATTTGTATATCACATCATTGGTAAGTGCCGCTCGTACATGACTTTACAATCATCGATGTACTTTGGTCAACATAATAGTAATCCATAAACATCTTTTTGCAGGCTTTACTTAAAAGCCCGTAGGGATACAATATTAACATTTTCGTAGATACAGTAGATATACAACTCATCCTGCACTGCGACATAAGTTACATGTCAAACATTACAATTTCCGAATAAAAAATAAACATAAGGGGCAACTGCCCCATCTCTAAAAGCCCCCTCCTTTGTACTGAATTCCTTTTTAGTATTTTATTTTGTTTATTCTAGTAAATCCGCTTGGTACATTTACTTACACGTTTTAGATTTATTCCTTAAAGAAAACGGACAACAAATATCGTTTCTTGCATCAGGCAGCAACTGTTAAAATGTGGCTTGCCAAGACAGTAAACCAAGGAGCAAAAAAGAAAAGTGCAGAACAACAATGATGAGTTGAAGGCAACAGAGTCACATTAGATGCAATAACAATTGCTGAATCATACAACTTGAACCTCTGCCATAGTCAATAAAATCCTTGCATTCGTTCATGCAGGACATGGAATGTTGCAAGAATACATGCTTGTGTCCAAACAATGACTGCTAGGGAAGCGTGTGTTACATACACTGCAGTTGTAGAAGCTTTGTAGCCCCCCTTTAGGGCTTTTAACCTCCTTAATGCAAATCTTCTCGTGGCTATATACATACCTTTGTACTGTTCATTCCTACTGCATAGACGCATCCAACATCGTTGCAATTTGTCTACACACGTATGTTTTGTCGGGTAAGCAAGTGCTTATCTGTGCAACCTTCGGGAATCAGTGAAAGCGGTACACTGCGAGAAAAACAATGGACTACAATACCTGTAGTCGGTGCGATAATAATGACGACAATGCTGCGTTTTGTGAGAGACATGGATGATTTAGAAGAATATGGCATACCAATACACAAAATGTAGCACTCAATGATAAAATAGAAGCGTGCGCGCAAAATGTTGACGAAGCTGACAGTGAAGTAGCACAAGCAGGCATTGTCCTGAAGTGTTTTTTTCTTCGACCCTCGCTTTTATTCGCATTTCCATGAAGCAAAAAACAAATCCTAATTTGAAACGAATTTATAATAGCAAATGCGGAATGTCGTCACACACGGCTGCAGAGTTCAAGCATCACATGGATCACGATTAAGGGGCTTCGACTTGAAGGCACTTCACGTAATAAAAAGGAATGTGTTTCAACCTACATATTTCACTTAGAGGCAAGCCAAGTTACGTCGGGTAGCCGGAAAGGAGTTCTCAAGGAGATACTCTGCTCGAGATATTTAACAGCCTGCTTGCTTCCTTCGTAGTGTTTGTTTTTGACGTCCACAAAAGACAGAGGGGAGGTATTTTCTTCTTCGTTTCTTTCTTTTTTCATCGTATGCATAATTTTCTTGGTTTCAAAGTTGAGTGGAAAATTGGTTTGTTTTGGAAAGAAATTGCATACTTGAATCATATACAAACCGCACTGATAGAGATGTGATGATCTGCAGTTTCCAGAACAAAATAAAGTGTTAGAATGGGTGGTATCATGGTTCACAGTATTAAGGAATTAATGTATGTACTAGGCGGGAATAAAAACCTCTAACTTCACGAACTAAAAGGGTGTGACAACTTTTGGCGATGAGGTATGAAATAATTTTATTTGAATTTAATTTTTTTTTCACACACATCTATTGCATACTATTCAGTATTTTGAGGTCAGCCCGCTTTAGTAAGAACGCTGGTTTGGAGTTGATTCCCAACAACCATTCAGATGGAAAACTTGGATCGAAGAGGATTCCATAAATTTCCTTGACCCTCGAACACGCAACGTATGCCAACCGGCACTAAATTCACTTATCCCTAAGTCCACAACGGCTTTGTCCAATGTAATTCCTTGCGACCTGTGAATACTAATGCCGTAAGACAGCGATAACGGAAATTGCTTCCTCGTGCCATTGACTGCTCCTTTTTTGGATCACTTTACGACCTGCGTTATAGAAATAAATAGCGCCTGAAACGAAAGTCGGTCCCGTGTAAGTTTCAAACTTGACCATGATGCAGATAGGAGCTTCGTTTGGTATGGAGTTCTCGACTCTGTTTTCGGTCGGACCGTAAATAATGTCAATGACTGTGCCCATCGAGCCATTGCACAGTCCGCAAGAGGTCCACAGGTTCTACCGTAACATCACTTTAGCGCCAACGCATAGTAACAGTTCCGCGCTCAGTCCTTGAGCTTTGTCATCTGACGCTTGAGCGGCTGTTGCATTATTGTTTGAGGCATTTATTCGAGTCACTGGGCATCCAAGCGATCGTAAGGCGTTCTTGTTATAAGCTTTGATGTTTTTGTTGGTCGCCAACAATCGTGTCGCGTCCTTGAAATCTCGGGTCGATCCTAGATTATTGTCGACAAAGCGTTGTGACCAGAATTCACAGTGCGAGAGGTTGTTCTCGCCTAGGGCTAGAGCATGAAGTGCTTCTCGAAATTGTTTCTGTTCATCGCCAGTCTGTCGCATGATCTGCTTGAGAATAAACGTCTTCCGTATCTGCAAATAAGCTGCTTTGCCTCGCAGGGAAAACTCATCCGACTCTTCAGGTACGCCAAGCAGAGGCTTGTCCAAAACTGGCTGTGGCTGATTGAAGTCGCCAAATAATACAACAACAAATCCTCCACAACATTCGTGCTGCTTCTCAGGGTTAGCTTCTCTAAGCCGGCCATCTATCTTGCCCAGCATATGCAACCCAATCATGCTGAATTCGTATATCAATATCACCTTGATATTACTGAAATGCTCCTGAAACTCTCTTTGGGTCTTTCCAGTTAGGGGCGTAACTCTGGCTGATGTGGCAATGTGCAGTCCGGAATGCAGAGTTTGGCCACCGATATTGTTTGCAGCCACGCCGGTTGGATCCATTAGCTGGACGTGCTCCAAGCCGAAACTTTTAACAACTTCGTTGATGACTAATGACTTGCCGGCTCCAGCAGCTCCCATGACTATTGCCATTTTGTCCGTCGTTTCTCCGTTTGTCGCTCTTCTGATGAAGTCTATCACGGCTTGTTGCTCGATGTTCAACGTAAAGCAGCTTGCTGCCGCCTCAACTTCTGGTATTTCGTAGGAAGCCATTGCCGCATCAATGAACTTGAGCTCGTTTTCTACTCCTGGATATTTGCTGAAAGACAAATACCAGTCATGCTGCCGATCGACATCTCGGAATCCAAGTTCGACGTCTGCAGGTGTTTGATTCGGAAGCGCTGCGGCAGCAGCCATCCAATCGTGTGGCTCATATATGGGAGTTTCTGGCTCGTCATTCTCTTCGACAACGTGCGCCATATCTATGTTTAACGCCCAAACAGCGACGCCAGGTGCCTTGTATGACTCCTCCCATGTTGTGTGCGTCAGCAAAGTTGTCATATCGACTCTCCATGGAGTGTGAAATACTAGTTGTTGTTTATAGTACATTTCGTCGGTTTCACGGGATTTACCTTTCACGACTTTAGGAATGAGTCTTTCTTTCCTAGCAAGATGCGTTTTGTAAACGGGAACTGTCATCACTGGGCGTACTGCGGCCTTTGACGTAGAAGGAAGGTTCACCGATTGAAAACTTGGTTTTCCAGCAGCAACAGTGTATTTTCGGGCAAGGTCAATGAATGTCAAGTCGTTCAAATTTGCTGCTCTGTACGCATATGCTTGAATTATTCGCGGAGCATCAGAACTGCCGTTTTCATCATCTTTCATGCCTCGTCTCTTTATCAAAATACTTTCTGCGTGGAGATGTAGAGCTTCGCAAATTGACGAGTGGCTTTCATCAAAGGTTCTGCAAGTAGAAGCCTGGACACTTCACACGCTGCCAATAACCTTCATGAGGAACTTCGCCACAGTTCTTTTTCTTGACTCAGTACCGATACTACTCTCTAGAAGGGCCCTCAGCGTCTGTTTGAAATTTTTTAGACTTTGGTTCACCTTTTGAGGCGTACCTAGTGATGTAAGATGTCACTGCATATTCAGAAGCGATAATGGAGATGTCTGTGTTTGCTCGCCACACGAATGAAACAAACTTGTTGAATGGGTTGAGCAGTCCATCGTTTCGAGCAGGCGTATAACAGAAAACTCCTCGTTCGTCTTTCGCAAGCTTCGATTCAATGAGTAGTGGTTTTGGAAACGAAACCGGCATTGCTCATGTCCATTGATTGTTTGCAGACAGTACGACTTCGAGCAAACCATGTGTCTTTGAAATCTGTTCACATCTTTGCCTATGTTTTTGTCAGTGAGTTCGAGGTCTGTTGCCCTCATTCTACTGGGGTGCAGGTCTGATCTTGCCGAATGATTGGGGTTGATCGGCGTTTGGCATTTGTCAGCTTTTCAATATTCATTGACTCAAAGTTACTAACGTCAGGAGCTCCAGACAGCCAAAATACGCCATGAACATGTGGGCTTCCTCTATGTTAATACTCGAAACCAATAGTACCAATAGTCTATGATCGGATACTTCTTCTCCAATACTTCCACAAGCAGTTCCACTCTCTTGCCAACGTAACTGTCTGCAACTGACGGTTTTTTTGAGAGCAATGATTGCTTGCAACCTGAGCTTCAGACTTCCCGGTTGGATCGTATACAAAATGTTTCGTTAAAAAAGCGATGAGGAAAAGCTTTGACGATGTATCCAACAGTCGTGAATTCGTTGACCGGATTTGCTGAAGCTGCGGGCCAATCGATTACATCACGAATAACCTCGGTTTGTCTAATACCACTTGACACGGGAAGCGCATTAATAGCCACATCGTCACTGTCTTCAGCAACATCGGGCATTGAGTCGTGCGCAACACTTTCGTCGACATGTCTAAGTGGATCTTGAACTTTTCCGTCTTCTGGTAGTGCCGCCAAGGCGGACATATTGATTTGCAAGTCAACATAGAAGCGATTCTGTTTCTTTAGAAACAACAGAACATCGTGTACCACCTGTCATCAGACCCTGAAGTCTTTGTAACCTTATGCTCCCTGCATCCTAACAAGCAAGATGTTGACTGTATTAGGAACTCTAGGCAACTCGTTTGCAATCGGTTGGAGATCTTGCTCGACGTTCAGCACGTTTCCTTTGTAACGGAACTGCCGATTGACACGTTGACTGCGGAGCTGATAGACGCTGAGAAAGGGTTGAATCCGTGCTACCAACATCTCCTCGACGACTGACAATGTCTTCATAACTTCTGGAACATCTCCTGGATCCATATTGTTTTGAGCAGTGTACTTGACAGGGTTTTTAGTGCAGTAATGGCAGATTACTACATGGTGGCTTAGTGGTAGCCGTGAGCATTTGTCGCAGAGTCTGAACACGTGCTTGTCGAGATTCTGGGTGAATGTTCTGATAAATTCGGTGTCTACAAAATGTGTTGTTTCTATGTTTGAGTTTTGAAGAGGGCCGTCGATAATGTTTTGGCGAACGTTCCTCATTCTGGCCTCGTCTCTGGTCGATCGTGCCAAGTTCCAGGATCATTTAGGAGGAAGTGGCATATTGTCTCAAGCTGTTTTCTAGTAGACTTCAATTGATTTATTGTTGTTTTTTTTTATTTTCTTTTTTATACCTATTTCTTGTTATTTTCTGTTTTTATCAGTAGTTTTGCTTCACGTATATTCAGTTTTGATGATGAATATGGTCGTATTCACTCATGCAAAATTCTTTGCATGATTTTTTTGGTTTTTTATTTTTTACGATTAAACTAAATCGAAATTCAAAATTCCGGCTTCGCCATGACCCGATCTATATGGTCAACTAATAGCGTAAAAAATTTCATCTCTCTAAAATGTCAGGAAGTGGTCCAAAAACGCGCGCACGGTCGATCCCGTGCCATCGGCGTCAGAGGCCAACACATTACCTACTACGCCACGGCGCTCTCAACTACAGGGACTAAGTCTCCTTAATATTGCATATAAGATTTTCTCTCGCCATGACCCGATCTATATGGTCAACTAATAGCGTAAAAAATTTCATCTCTCACGGGGTGGCCGTTGTGCAGTGGTTAACATCATCGACCGCCGATCGGAAGGTCTATAGTTCGCTTCATAGCCAAATAAAAGTAATTCCTAAACGGATGATAAAAAGTATGCGACGCAGCTGTGAATGGAAAGTGACAGTATATGGTCAACCGAAATTCATCCTCTGCGTATGCAATACTAAAGTTCTTGAACGAATTACTACGGACTATATAACCAACGCGGAATTTGGTCGGCTCTCGTCCTATCTAGGCCTAGGACAACCACCCCTGAGAGTAGTGAACGAACATCAACGACCCCAACCACTGCACTCCGTTCAGGTTGTGTGTGTCAACACATCATAAGAGAATATGAAAAACTCTTGAACCTGCGCGAGTCTCTAAAAAAAAAAAAAAAAAATTTCAGGAAGTGGTCCAAAAACGCGAACAACCTTTTGAGTCCGAGTCAGCACAAAGAAAGCTCACCTTCGGTTCGCCTTGATTAGCTAATTTAGTAAGTCAATAGTGTAATTAAGGGCACATTCACTTATCGAGGAATAATTAAATATCTAAATGACAGTATAGTCGGTCGCCTAGTTTGAGAAATGCCAGACTCGATCTTTGTCCCCGCTCAATCCATGTTGTCATACAGGCTCCGCGTAACCTCATCTGGATAGCTGCCTGGCACCCGCCCGGTAGTGAACAAATGTGTGAAGCGACCCGAGCCCATTGTTCTTGGAGAAAAAGGAACCTGACCCTCCTAGTTGGGGATTGTGCTGTTGCGAAGCAATTGCAGGTCTCGGATACTGACGCATACAATGCGGACGACCCCTGCAAACTATTAAATATCTTGCGAGTCTGCGCCTGGAATGTGAGCACCCTTAACAGACCGGGCAATCTATTGGAGCAAACCCTCAACTGCTGTAAAGCAGATATGTATGTATAACAGCACAAGAAGTGCGATTGTATGGACTAGGCAAAAGGATGATGAAAAACTGCGACATCCACTACGGGAATTGCTACAAGAAGAACAAACAACACCTATTTGCATTCGGATTTGTGTTTCGAGTTGAATTCAGGCAAAAAGCTTCCGGCATGTGAGCGAATGGCTCATAACAATCCGCATCAAAGCTAATTTCGGTAGCATTAGCTTGATACGCGCTCACACCCCATCCGAAAAAACGGACGATCGACTCAAAGAAGAATTCTACGATTTCCTAGACAGAACCTATGCCCAATGTCCTAGCATTTTCTGTTATTTTGGTGACGTTACAGCCCATGAAGGACTAGAGCCAAACCTCTCTCTTTAATCACCCATGTTGTGTGTGATTTATTTTTCACACAGGTGAACGGACCTACAGTTTAATGCCGATTCCGAACGGCGTGCGAGAAGCTTTTCCAAGGCAAATTATAATATGGGGGGTTTTGCCAGTACCCCGCCGAGGAGGGACGCCGCGAAATAAACATTCGGTGGCGCTGGTGTTATCTGGATCCGAACTCGCTCATCGTACGTCAGAGTCCAAAACACTAACTACCGCACCTCAGCTACGATATAAAAATAGTACTAGGAGATTTTAATTCGAAATTATAGGAAATATAGCATACACGACACCACGTCCAAAAGCGAACATCTTCTACTTGATTCCTGCCGGGGCGTATTATCCTTTTAGCTAACACACGATTCCCACATCTCAACATCCACAAAGAAACCTAGCGATCACCAGATCAGTCGACTATATTAATTGATCAGATTGATCAAGTTGCGATCGACTCCAGACACTACTCCAGCTTCCTAGATGTACGACCTATCCGAGGAGCCAAAATCGACTCGGATCATTATCTTGTTGTAGCCAAGGTACGAATGGAGATATCAAGGATGCCATGGAGTCGAGCTGGACAATGAAAGTTTGACGTCGGAAAGCTACTATCACAGCAGACCGCTGCGATGGCGCACTGGCGCAGTGCCAGTGCGCCATCAGAGACGATGTCTCTGATGTGTTGGGTTTCATGCCAACGCCATCCAGAAACCCCTAGTTTGATGAGGAACGTGGGCAAGCCCATTTAGCAAGGCAAACCGCCTACAAAGCCATGCTACGTAGACGGACGAGAGCCGCTCTTGAACACTGCGAGCAGAAAAAGAGCCTGTCTGCCGAGCAATTTAAAGCGGCTGGACATGTACTGGTAGGGCGCATGCACCATCTCGACGAATGAAATCTCTACATGTTGGATGACATAGCTGTTGTCGGGATTCGATCCCGTGCCATCGGCGTCAGAGGCCAACACATTACCTGCTGCGCCACGGCGCTCTCAACTACAGGGGACTAAGTCTCCTTAATATTGCATATAAGATCTTCTCTGTATGAACGCTTGAAACCTTTTGAGGATCTGAATCTGATCTGAAAAGTTCTTATCAGTGAAGTTTCAGGACAGGTAAATCCACAATAGACCAAATATTCACACTGCGGCAGATCTTGGAGAAGACCCAAGAATATCAAATCGATACCCATCACCTTTTCATCTATTTCATCTATTTCAAAGCCACGTATGACAATGTGTATAGGGGCGAGCTATACGGAGCCATGTCTAGTTTTAACATCTCGCTGATCCATTAAGGTCGGTTGCGAATTAACCCAGACCTTTGATGTTAAAAAAGGATTTAGGCAAGGTGGCGCACTGTCATGTAATTTTTTCAACATCGTGCTTGAAAAGATCATACGAGACTCACTGGCCATCACTAGAAGTATGATCTATTTCAAGTCTGCGCAACTGCTTGCATACGCGGATGAAATTGACGTAATTTGGCGAACACAGCGGGAAGTCAATGAAGCGTGCGAAAGCATTGAAGCAGAAACGGCTAAAATGAGTTTTTCGGTTAACGAGGGTAAAAGGAAGAATATATATGCTGTCAACTAAAAAGACGCACAACACCGACACGTCTCGGCCAAAACGTCACAATTAGCAGGTGGAAATTCGAAGTGGTAAAAGAATTCACGACATCGCCCTGGTACACGGTCTACAGATCCAACGTCTAAGGTGGCTAGGCCATGTAGAGTGAATGGATAACACAGCTCCGGCCTGAAGAGCCTTCGAATCCAACCCCGAAGGACAACGCAGCAGAGGATGACCGAATCCAAGGTGGCGTACGCAGGGGGAAGAGGAACTTAACCAACTAGGAGTGAGTCGCAGAAGCTTGTTGGTTGAGGTCCAGATTCACACCGCCCTGTATCGCCGTCTAAGTAACTAACCTCTACAGAAATTTATCCAAATTCGATAACGGTTTATGGGAACTTTGGTCCTTCGATGATCGGCTAGGAACACAACCATAGTGTGAGTAAGACACGTCATCAAATTCTTCTTCAAACTCAACTGTCATAACTCTTTCATCATTATACAATGAAATCATTAAATTACAACAGTTAAACTGTAATGCTCTTTCAAAAATAAAATCATTGGAGGAGAGCAATGACATTCTTTCTAAGAGAGTCACCGATCTGGAAGATAAGTTTCTCTCTTTGGAATATGCCAATGAAAAATGTAAACAGTTTGTCTCAACTGGGAGAGCGATTCCTTCTGACTCTGTTCTATCCTCCAATGCACAAGTGCCAACAATGACAACGGGAGCTGCCACTGACGTCGGTGGCGTAGGTGTTGCCGGTGTGACCAATGAATGTACTAACGAAAGTACCAACGATCGGCCTGCAAAACCCAATGGTAATCACTCATTTTGGAAATCCCAACGTATTTTTGGTTCTGCCGTCGACCACACTGCTGCTGAAACACTCAAAACTGTTCCAAGACTTCGCTTTCTGCATCTTTCACGATTTGATAAAACTGTCCGCGAAGAACACATTATTTCATTCGTCGCCCAAGAGTTAAGCCTCCCTGAAAGTGCCTTTCGCTGCCAAAGGCTGGTAAAAAAGGATGCTGATGTGAACATAATGCGTTTTGTGAACTTCAAACTTGGTCTTCCTGCAAGTGTATTTGATCGTGCATATGATGGTAATTTGTGGCCTCTTGGTGTTCAAATAAAGCCATTCATCTCTCGCCCAAAAAACGAAGAAGAAGCGGCAAATCCTGTGGTACTTTAAAATCATCATTAATTTCTGAAAGTTTACATTTGTATTATCAAAATGTAGGTGGTCTAAGAACCAAATTAGATTCTCTACGTTTTGCTCTTAGTAACGATTCATACGATATAATAATATTAACTGAAACTTGGTTGAACACAGATATTTTAACTTCAGAATTCGCTAATAGATGTAACTACTCAATATTCAGAAAAGATAGATGCAGAGATGTATCCGGGTGTGAGAAAGGCGGTGGTGTTTTAATTGCAGTCAAATCTGCTTTTCATTCCACTAAAATTAATCTTTTTTCTGATACATTACCGCCCTCCTCTATCTGGGATGTCGATCAATTAATTATAAAAATTAACCTTTTTAACTATATTGATCTATTTGTTATTTGTAGTTATATTCCTCCTAGAAGCCATATTGATCTTTATAAACTACATTGTAATAATTGCTTACATATTTTTGAAAACCTATCCACCGCTCAACATGTGTTGTATGCTGGTGATTTCAATTTAGGCAACTTGAAATGGCAGTTTGACTCCGATGAGCAGTGCCTTATCCCTATGAATGTTAAAACGGAAACCGAAACATTTGTAATAGATTTTTTTAGCCTTTATGATTTGATTCAATGCAATTATGTTCCTAACGACTTTAATCGCATGCTTGATCTCTTATTTGTAGATAAGGAATTTACTCTGGCTCTTGAAAAATCTGAGCTACCAATGTTTCGGAATTCCGTTCACCATTTTGGTATTTATGCTAAATTAAACTTTTATTCTTATAATAAACCTTACAAGTTAAATTTGAAGCCTACATTCAAGTACAACTATAAAAGAGCAAATTATGCGGACATGAACATCTATCTAAGTGGATTGGTTTGGTTGAATGTTTTAAGTTTACCTGATTTAAATGTGGTTTATAGATCGTTTTGTAATATTCTAACCTCCTCTGTTGAAAGATTTGTCCCTAAAACAAAAATTCGTAATAATACAAAACCAATTTGGTTCAACAAAAAACTCTCCCGACTAAAAAACCAAAAGAACAAAGCCTTCAAAAAATTCAAGAGAAATCCTAATGATCCTCAAGTTCGTCTTCTATATCTAAAACTTCAAAGAAACTTTAATTCCCTTAATCGTTCACTGTACCGGCAATATATTCTTTCTATTCAATCAAATATAAGGAGTAACAGCAAACAATTTTGGAGTTATATTAATTCGAGAAGAAATTCAAATGGGATTCCTAATTATATGACTTATTTGGGTGAAACATCTAATAATATGGTAACCATTTGTAAAATGTTTGCCGATTTCTTTAAATCGGTATATTCTTATAACTCGCCATCGTATGAAGTACCTCGGTTACCCGAATTATTTCAAATCGGCTCACTTCATATAGAAACATCCGATGTTCTCAATTCTTTATCCCAAATTAACAGTGCGACATCAACGGGTCCAGATGGAATATCTCCTTTAATTCTGAAAAATTGCGCTGCTTCATTAGCTGAACCATTGGCTCATATATTCAATTTGTCTCTTAAGACGGGCTATTTTCTAGACGAGTGGAAGTTATCATATTTAACTCCGATCTTCAAATCCGGATCTAAAATGGAAGTTAAAAATTATAGGCCTATCTGTAAACTATCACTCATACCCAAAATCTTTGAGAAAATTGTATACGACAAATTGTTTTTTCATATCTTCAGACATATTTCATCCCTTCAACATGGTTTTATATCCGGCAGGTCTACTGCCACAAATTTGTCTATCATTGTAAACTATCTTAACTCCAACCTGGAGAAAAATTGTCAAACCGATATTATATACACGGACTTTGCCAAAGCCTTTGATACGGTAAACCATAAAATTCTGATTCTAAAACTATCTTACCTTGGATTTCATTCCTTCCTTTTAAAATGGATTGAATCTTATTTAACAAAGCGAACCCAGAGAGTAAAAGTTAATAATTATTTGTCTGAAAGTATTTCCGTACCGTCAGGTGTCCCACAAGGTAGTCATTTAGGTCCTTTGCTATTTCTATTATTTATTAATGATATCCCTTCAACGTTCAAGTCTTCAAATTGCTTGTTATATGCTGATGACCTCAAGATCTATAAAACAATTTCATCTAAAGCAGACTGTCTGCATTTACAAGACGATCTCACTCGTCTATCCTACTGGTGTCATTTAAATTCGTTGCATCTAAATATCTCCAAATGCGTTCTGTTTTCTTGTTATAGAAGCAGAGGTCATATTCAATTCCCATACAACTTGAACGGTATTAATCTGAAAACAGTCACTCAAATAAAGGATCTAGGCGTTATTTTAGATTTTAGATTGAATTTTGCTCCCCACGTTGACTACATTGTTACAAAGGCGAACTTGTTGCTTGGTTTTATAAAACATAACACAAAGGAATTCTCGGACATTTTTGCACTAAAATGTCTGTACTTTGCTCTAGTTAGATCAACTCTTGAATATTGCTGTGTCGTTTGGAACCCCTTCTATACCAATTCTGTTGAAAGGATCGAGAGAATTCAACGTAATTTCACTAGATTTATGTTCTATAAACTTAACTGGAATATACCTAGACCACCTTACAAAACGAGATGTCTTTTGTTCAATACCATCCCTCTTCACCTACGTCGTAGATATTTTTCACTAATGTTCATACGGGACATCCTAACTTCCAGAATTGACAGCTCTTTTATTCTAAGCCAGTTGAGTTTCCATGTGCCTCAAACCAATCCACGAAATCGTGTTCTTTTTAGAGTTAACTTCCATCGCACTAATTACGGGAAAAATGAACCAATATCACGCTGTATTCATGAGGCTAATTTAGCTTGTAATTACTTGGATTTTTTTGAAAACTGTTCTAGAGAAGTATTTAAACAAAAAATTTTATTGTATCTTTCCATATATAATAGCTAACTCAATTGAATTGTTTCTGTAGTCTATAAGAGAAATCTGCTTGATAAAATAAATAAATAAATAAATAAAAAGATGAGTAAGAGTAAGATATCTCAGAAGATACGGTAGAAAACACATAACACATTAGGGATGCGAAAAATGCAATCTTTGGACGAACTTTGGATGAACTTACGGCGCACTAAAGCGATAGTGGCCCGAGCTATGTGGGCTGTGGTGCCATTTTGTTGGAACTAAAAGTTGCCCATCTCATGTTCCGCTAAAAACACCTACAAAACATCCGTTATCATTACCCACTAACGCTTGCCATTAACGGTGGTGGACATCCCATCGTCGTCTTCAAAAAAGAGCGGTCCAGTGACACTAACCGCACAAATACCAGCCCAAACAGTCACGCGTTGGTAATTGAGAGGTTCTTCGTGGATTGATTGAGAATTTTCAGCATTTTAAAACCGACAATTTTGTTTGTTGACCGTTCCATTTAACGAAAAATGAGCCTCATTGCTCATGATGACTTTTTCCCAAAAATCGGTATCGGTTTGAGCCAAGTTCCCGACGAATTTCGCATAATCCAAGCGACGTGACTTGTGGGTTAGCAATAATCGGTGAGGGCGCCATGGCGCAGTAGTTAGTGTGTTGGACTCTGACGCACGATGAGCGAATTCGGATCCCGATAACACCAACGCCATCGAATGTTTATTTCACGGCGTCCCTCCTCGGCGGGGTACTGGCAAAACCCCCCGTAGTATAACTTGCCTAGAAAAAGCTTCTCGACTCACGCCGTTCGGAATCGGCATTAAACTGTAGGTCCCTTTCACCTGTGTGAAAAATAGAATCACACACAACATGGGTGATGGAAGGGAAGCTTGGCTCTGGTCCTCCATGGGCTGTAGCGCCAACAAAGAAGGAGAAGAATAATCGGTGGGTAATTTAAATTTCCTCTCCTCTTCGAGCGCCTTGTCGTGGCGGGGGGCTTAAGAGGCCATAGACCTCGAACTAAGACTCGAAGACCCCAAAACTGAATGGACAAACAAAAGGAATTGAGTACTCCAGGTGGTACCCGCAGTAGCGGAAATCCACCCGCGATCTCCTTGATTGCGGCTGTGGCACGGATTCTGGAGGCCCCGACATTCATTTTTAACACTACGCCAGTCCGGAACGATACCGACTCCTGCGGCTCACTGAACGACCACCTGGTCGGACTGAGCATGAGCGGTGCATCCAGCGGTGGCGACACCAATGATGGCGTGGCACGGGAAACCGCAAGGGTGGAACGCGCCCCAGAGCTGGGCCATCTCACCAGAAAAGGTCAGGATAGGGATAGTAGAATGACCAAAGCAGACTGCACGCACTGTGAGGATCGTCTACTGGAGCTAGCCTCGGCAACGGGTTTCTGCTTGCAGGCAGAAAAGTCAGCTTTGATGAATGGCACATTGATATATTTATCAGAGGGTGTGCTCTGAAAGCCATGTCTCGTTTGAAGAGAAATGGCTTTTGGTACAACTCGCATAGGAATAACGGTGTGCTTGCGCAAGAATTGTCCTGCGACCCCTGTCTCATGGACCCGCCTTCTGACGCACTGAACCTGGAAAGGATAGTCTTCGCATTTTCACGGATGGCTCCTGGTCTGGGAGGGGGTCCGGTGCCGAAGTCTTCTTTGAGTGCGAACACATGCAACTGCACTTGTCGTTAGGAAAGTATGCGTCTGTCTTCCAATCAGAGATATACGCAATCCTAATGGCCATGCACTATGTTGTGAAGCGCAGGTGGAAGGGGAAAAGCATATGCGTCTGTAGTGACAGCCAAGCTGCACTAAAAGCTGTGTGTAACCCCTTATTTAGCACCAAATTAGTGCTTGAACTCAAGTCCTTCTTGAACATAGTCGACAGACTAAATTCATTAAGGCTTGTATGGGTTCCAGGCCACTCTGGTATCCCAGGAAATGAGATCTCTGATGAACTCGCCACAAATGGGTTCAGAGGAGAGCTTCTTAGGACCTGAACCCGCTCTAGGTCTACCTGTGTCCACGGTAAATTCCTAAATTAACGATTGTGTATTTAATACATACAACCGTAGATGAAGGGATTGTCCAGGTTGCAGGATGACTAAGCGCTTATGCCCTGATGTCTGCAAAAAATCTGCAGCATTCCTTCTGTCTTTAAGGAGAATCGACTG
Organism: Eumerus sabulonum; assembly: GCA_951905685.1. Taxonomy (NCBI): domain Eukaryota; kingdom Metazoa; phylum Arthropoda; class Insecta; order Diptera; family Syrphidae; genus Eumerus; species Eumerus sabulonum. The sequence goes on along the minus strand of OX645060.1, from coordinate 139,163,345 downwards.
CAAAAGGCTTTTGGGAGTTATCACGGGCCTTACACGTGCTTGGCATCAGTGAGACGCCTACCTGTGCTGCATGTTGCGAGGAGGAGGATAACATTGCAGAGCATTTCCTCTATGATAGTCCCGCCTTTGCGCGCGCACGGTGGCGCACCCTTGGAGCCGACGTGGTGTGTGCCGAATACCCTAGCTCTACATCACTGAAGCTCCTTCAAATTTTTCTCCGGAAAACGGGAAAAATACAGTAGTCAGTAACGTAAGGTGTCTGTCTGAAGTACAATGGACCAGTGTTTGCGTCTGAGTGCTCCAGCGGATAGGAGAAGCCTTCAACACAAAAAAAAAAAATTTTTGAATTTTGTAAGGAAATAACTTCAAATCATACCGAATTATGCGCTGCTGTGAGCTGCGACTGATGCACAACTGAGCGGAACAGCGGCGATTCGATGTTCGTGGTGAGGTCTCAGCTGAGGCCCGTAAAGCCTCAATATTCTCATCGGACCGTCTCGTACGCTCTCTCCCTTGATGACTGGCATCTCCAAGTATACCGTCATCCAACAATTTTTGGTGTAAACGCCTAATGGTTATGTGGGAAGGCGCGTCTCTCACTTCAAATTTTGAACGGTACGCACGTTGTGTTTTCACAATTCAAAAATTGTTTTGAATGTAAAGCTGGACAATAACAGCGCGTTTTTGTGGCGTGTACTGTTCCATAGTAAAAATTCGCAAAGACTAACGCTTCGAATGCGGGTTGTCGCAATCCGTTCTGCCAGCCGGTGTCAAAGTTATTGGGTTGCCTGATACCAACACTTTAATTGGGCCACCCGTTACGATAAAGAGGAGCTGGGCCTGGATTCTCCATGAGCTGTCACACCACGCGACATACATACATGTGTACACACAATCATGATATTTTCACAATTAAAAATATGTCTAGTTTCGGTACCATCCAAACTAACATTTTTATGTGAATAATTGCCACGGTATGTCCGAAAATAAAGGGCCGATTTCTTCCAACTCGCCAAATGTCCACCTTTACCTAGGGAACATTTGGAAAATAATATCTCTGATGGGATTGTTTTCGAAGATGGCTCGATTAAATCTCGCGAAGTTTAGTATTTACAAAGACATCACATTTTAAAAGGGTATTCAAATTGAGGTCTGTATTTATAACAGCTCACGTCTTGTACGTTAATACATAAGTGGGTTGATCAAGATTACTTAATGTCTTTCGAATTCTACCAGCAACTGGCAAATAAGTAAGCAAGTAAGTCTAATTAACTAACTTGTAACCATTAAAGAGTGGTTGGCTTACTTGCTCATAATTTTTATCTAATTTGCGTGGCAACTAAGTTCCGCGAATCTGTAACTAACTGTAAGGACTAACAAAAGCCTCGTAGGGGTAGCATCTATCCGACGGATGCTGACCTGCTAAAAAGCGAGAAGAGCTACAGCAGTCGAACATCTTGCGGCACTGTTAGAAAGTCCCATCCCCACCTTCTCGTGGTGCCATCAGGAGATTTCCCATGGAAATTGCAGACGGGGAAGGGCGAATGGCGAGCGTCCTGCGCAAAAAAACAGGATTAGTCGGTTGGGCTACGGCCTAGTAAGCCGTAACCGTAAAGAAACCACAAACTCCGAAACAACTACAAGCCTCGGATATAACGGACCGGATTTATGTTGACGACCCTTGCAAAAAACGAAAAAAGGACAATGATCTTCGGCTTTGTATGTGGAATGTTATTTCCCTTATCAGGCCACGTGCAGCCGAACAACTTGCGGAAGCCCTAGACCGCTATAAAGCGGGCATAACCGCCATCCAGGAAATGCGATGGAATGGACCGGGTATAAAGCGGATGAAAAACTGCGATATTTACTACGGCGACTGCTATAGGGAGGGAGGACAACGATTGTTCGGATGCGGATTTGTTGTTCGAGGTGGATTAAGGCAAAAAGCCCTTGCCTTTCGGCATGTGAGCGAACGCCTCATAACAATCCGTATCAAGGCCACAAGGATGACTCCGCCAAAGATGAGTTCTACGATCTCCTAGATAGAACGTATGCCCAATGTCCCAGCTATGACATCAAAATTGGACTAGGAGACTTCAATGCTAAGCTGGGTAAGGAAAGCATCTTTGAACGAGTCATCGGCAAACATGGCCTACACGACACCACCTCCGATAACGGACACAGGCTGATTGATCTTGCTACGGGGCGAAATCTCCTTCCAGCCAGTACGCGCTTCCCGCGTCTCGATATACACAAAGGCACCTGGCGGTCGATTGATCAATCGATTACCAACCAGATTGATCACATCGCGATCGACGTCAGACACTCCTCCGCTATTCTTGATGTTCAAACTTTCCGATGGGCTAACATCGACTCGGACCACTGTCTTGTAGTAGCCAAGATGCGCTTACGGATATCACGAACGCAGCGGAGTAGAGTAAGAATACAAAGTTATGACGTCGGAAAGCTACTATCGCCAGAAACCGCTTCTGCTTTTACCGATTGCGTCTCCCTTAAGCTCTCCAATACACCTCAATCCTCCACGCTATCAATAGAACAGCAGTGGGGCCTTTGCAAACAAGCCCTGAAAGGCTCTGCATCAGAAGTTTTGGGTTTCGGGGCTCCACCACGAAGAAACAACTGGTTCGATTACAAGTGCGGAAGGATTCACACAGCGAAGCAGGATGCATATAAGGCCTCGCTGCATAAGAGAACAAGAGCAGCTCGTCAGCTCTACGAGTTAAAAAGTAGGGAGGAGCATATGCTTCTTAGAAGAAAGAAGAAAGAGCACAAGAAGCGCGCGATTGAGAATTTGGAGAGGTGTCACTGCAGGCGTGACGTTCGAAAGTATTACCAACAGATAAAGCGAACATGCCAAGCCAGAACGGAAGCCTGCAGGGATGAGAACCGACACCTAGTAGTGGAATCGCTGTCGATGCTGAGAATATGGAAAAACCACTTCGTAGACTGTATAACGGCGATGTTAGTCAATATACCGCTGTCAGGCAGAATGATTCATTTTTAATGAGAATTCCGCCCCCCTGACCTCGATGAAGTTAAGATTGCCATATCGAAGCTCAAGTCGAATAAAGCTGCTGGCGCAGACGGACTGTCTGCTGAGCTCTTCAAGGCAGCTGGGGATGACCTGGTTAGGAACGTGCACCAGCTCATCTGTAAGATATGGTCAGGGGAAAGCATGCTCGAGGAACAGAGTCTCAGCATCGTATGCCCGATCCACAGGAAAGGAGACCCTCTGATTGCGCCAACTACGGACGAATATGTTTCCTTAACGTCGCCTACAAAATCTTCTCTGCCGTTTTGTTTGAACGCCTGAAGCCTTTGTAAATAAGTTGATAGGTCCTTATCAGTTTGTAGTGAGGTCAGGAAAGTCCACCATCGACCAAGTCTTCACACTACGGCAGATCATGGAAAAAACCAATGAATTCCAAGTCAACACTCACCACCTATTTGTCGACTACAAAGCCGCATACGACAGCGTAATTAGAGACGAGCTATACAACGCTATGTCTACCTTTGACATATGTACCTGCTACACTCGTCAGACTATGTAGGATTACTTTGGGGAATGCTCGCTGCTCCATCCGAATCGGTGAACACCTTACCGATAGTTTTAATGTCAAAAAAGGATTTGGGCAGGGCGATGCGCTGTCGTGTGATTTCTTCAACACCATATTTGAAATGATTGTGCAAAAATCCTTTCCTTTCTCCTTTCATACGCCGACGATATCAACATAATAGGCATATCACAGCGAGATGTAATGAGGCGTTTGCGAGTGCTGAGATGGAGGCGGCGAAAATTGGTTTGGCGGTAAACGAGGGCAAAACTAAATATATGCTGTCATCAAAGAAGGACGCCGACCACCGACGTCTTGGCCAGAACGTTTGTATTGGCAGATATAAGTTCGAGGTAGTTAGGGACTTCGTCTACCTTGGCTCCGCAGTGACCTGGAACAACGACATCAGTTCCGAAATCAAACGCAGAATCACTCTTGCCAATCGCTGTTTCTTTGGGCTCAGGAGGCAATTGAGTAATAGAGCCCTCTCCCGAGCGACAAAGTTGACTCTATATAAGACCCGTATCATCCCGGTCCCGGTTGTACGGCGCAGAAGTATGGACACTATCAAAAGCGGATGAGGAGGCCCTTGGTCGGTCCGAGAGAAATATTTTGCGCGTGATTTTCGGCCTATAAACGCAGACGGGGGATGGAGGAAAAGATTCAACCACGAACTTTACGGGCTGTACAGCGACATGAGTCTAGTCAGGCGTCTACGGATTCAACGCCTAAGAAGACTGGGCCATGTAGAGCGAATGGACACCACAGCTCCAGCCCGGAGAGTCTTTGGATCCAATCCACTTAAGATGGCGCACAAAGGTGGAAGGGAACCTCAGCCAACTGGGTGTGCGGCAATGGAAAAGGCTAGCAAAAGATCGTTTCATTCCCATTTCGCCAATTCCCATTTCGCCATTTCCCACCTTGCCAATTCCCACTTTGCCAATTCCCATTTCGCCAATTCCCACTTCGCCAATTCCCATCTCGCCAACTATTTCGCCAATCGTTTCAGGCATATGTATATGCAAATAAATTCAATTTATTATATTTCTTATCAAACTTAATGATTAGGGCGAATTTCGTCTCAATCGGTGAACAAGTTTAATTCGAACGCAATGTTATTTTATTCAAATTAAATTAATGTGATATTTAATCAAATCAATAAATTGCAGATTTGTTATATCCATGTTATCCAATCGCTGCTTAACCTTTGTGTGCATATTCACCAAGGCATTTGTCAACACAATTGGTGTTTCTACTGCTCTTCCTTTTGGATTATTAAACTCGGCTGGTACGGATGTATGTCTTTTGTTTACAGTGCAAAATATTGACAAATTGTAGTCTAACATCAGAGTAGAAGCCAAATTTATAGCTTGTAAAAAAGTTGTCACAGACGATGTTTCGAGCACTTCCACGGAACAGATTGCAGCACAAATCTTTGACCACACGCTCACCCTGCCTTTTTTTCTCTTTCTCCAGAAGGTGCCCTACCGGTATGGATTTGTCCTTTGACTGGATAAGAAGTGATAGCTTCACATAACCACCAACCTTAATACCATGGCCGGTTTTGAAGGAATATTGAGTGAATCCGCTGCCAACACGATAAGGATAAAGTTGTTCATCAACAGTGACATTGGCTCCTGCTTTATAGTTATCCTGGAGGTTGCTGGCGCGTATTTCCATTATCAAATCTGATAAAACTACTGAAAGCCCAAAAACGTTGGAGACTCATTCAAAGCACGATACAACGGATGTAAATTAATTTTCCATAGATCAGTTGTGTGTGACACCAACTAACAAAAGTATGCCCACATAAGCGACAAATTCAGTTGTAGTAATAGTTTTCCATATACGAAGTGGTCTTGTTTGATTTTCTTCGTGTTCACGATCGCACTGGATAGCTTTCCTATTGATTTTGCGAATTATTATATCACACATTTCAGTTGACATCAACATTAAGATCTTTTGTTCTACGTGCTGGTCCAGTGTTCGAGCTTCTTAGAATATTATGTGACAAAAATCGGCAAGGTTGTGGTGGTTGGTTTGACCAAATGTTAGCATCTCTAGCTGTATAATTATTTGCAGAAGATTTAATTGGAGCTACTTCCAATTCTTGGTCCGAATCAGTCTCACTAACAGGATCATATTCTGGTAACTGCAATCCCTCGGCGTCTAAATCTCCTACATTCACATTATTGTATTTACTGTCGCCCTCTTCGTCCGCCATTGTACTTCCATAGGTATCTTGCTCATCTTCACTATCAATTTCCAAAAATTCCTCTAATCTTTGGCTTATTCTCTGTCTTCAAAGCTAAGCCCTTGCAATTGCCGGGGAGTTAACCATTAACCATCAGCCATAATATAATTTTAATTTATTTTTATAAATAGTTACTTTAAAAACCTGTGAAGGGTGGCCGTGGTGCAGTGGTAAACATCACCGACCGTCGAGCGGGAGGTATGCAGTTCAAAGTCATTCCATTGCCAAGAAAAAAACAATTCCTATACATAAAAAAACTATGCAACACTGCTGTTGTGAATGAGAAGTGATAAAACATACTGATGAAGGCATAACACTCACAGTATATGGTCACTTCAGATTCAATATCTGTGTGTGTGTGCAATTCTAATATAACACCATAAGTGCATGGAATAGTTGCTGAGAAGTACAACCAACGTGAAAAATCGGTCGGTTCCTCTTAAATCCTATCTAGGACACCAACATTTGGAGAGTAGGGAACGAACATCTGCGACTCAAACCATTGCACCCCGATAAGGTTGTGTGATATGTGATAAACTTAAATAACTAAAAAAATGTATGCTTACTTCTCAAATGCGTTGCGTGAAAAATAAAAGCGTCTTTGTATCCAAATGCGTTAACAAATGATGTAACAAGAGAAAACAATTTAAACAATTCTAAGACACAATTGGCAGAGACACAACCAACTCCTTCCGACGACCGTTTACATACAAAAATATGGTAAGCCCGGATATGTTAATTAAGCGATCAATTGATTTTAAACTTCATTTCAACTGTCTTTCACTAATCTTTTTGTTTTGTTGGCGAAATGGGAATTTCCGGATTAAGTTTATCTTATCTGTTGGCGAAGTGGGAAAAAAATCGTTGGCGAAGTGGGAAGATACCCCCTTGATAGTCATCCGAAGTTATCTCGTTTGGAACTATGGTTACAAGCTATTTGACCTCCTTCACACCGCCATATGAATTCCCTTGAGGTGTGACTTCATCTTCGTGAACAACAAAAAAGCAAACGTTACTGGGCAATGTCGGGACTATGGGGTGGATGCACATCACCAAAAAGTCTTGCACAATCAACGAGGATTTTCGCATTTGTTTTTATTCGTGAAAGAGAACTTTTGGCACCATATTTGGGAAAATCTTTCGCATGCTCAAATCCTCATGTTTCAAAATAACACCACGAATGCTTAGGCGCCGGTCAGATGTGATAAGTGCGCTCAGATGCTCGACATTTGCCTCAGTTCAAGATGTGACGGGAGCACCTTCACGTAGATCGTTTTCTACTATTTCATGGCCCTTCTTGAACCCCTTTTCCCATTCAAACTATGTACGTACGTTGACTTCAGCCTTGTATGAAGGCGGAAAGAAAGGGCCCCTCTTTCAAGCCAAATGTTGACGAACGCCGCAGTGTTGCCACTTCCCGAGCTATGACTACATTCCTGAAACTTTTTTGCTACACCTCGTATTTAAAGCTCTACGACAAATCGATGCCTGTCATTCAGGTATTATAGTAATGAGAATTTGTAAGATTATCCTATCCATAGCTACAAATATAACTTTTTTATTGTTTTCTATTTCAGTTAGAAAGAAAGAGATTGAGATAATTCACGATGTGGCTAGTATAAGTAAAGGACAATGCGAATCCCATTCACTCATTTCAACATCAAAAACTTTCTCGATTTGTGACGCACGACACTTGTGTGTTAATACACATGACAAAGTTACAGCACAACCAACTTAAATAACAAAAACAAAACAGAAAATTAAACCAGGACTCAACTTAACCCATCCTGCTCGAAACAGTGCAATTACAGAAGCACAAAGAACGGAAATACTCTCCGGAAGCAATCGATCCTGTGTAGAGAATTCTATACTTTGTTTTGTTGTAAACATTCTAATTGGAAAAGTTTAATTGGACGCTGGGCAACAGTACTCACCCTCATCTCGGACATTGCCCATCATGATATCATATCCTTCTAAATTTGCCGTTTTAAGTAATGTCATCGGTTCAGCGGGCAGAAATGCTCCATCGACAGTCGGCGCCGAGGGGAAGCTCAGAATACCCGAATACGAGTTCCACTGCTGCACAGATATTGTTTTAGCATCAACCGCTCTCATGCATGCCATCACAGTTAAAGGCGAGTCCTGCAGTATGAAATAATTTCTATAACTAAAAGACTCTCGCTCCTATTTACAAGTGTTACTTACCGCCAACATGGAAACATTACAATTACAGTCATTTATCAGTGCTTTGCCAATTTCAACAGCCTTCTCGGATGTCATATGGCTCCACGGGGCGTTTAATGTGCCTGATTGCATCATACCTCGTTTTACAATACCTTTAGTCACTGGCGATATTAGCTGTGCATTCACCGAGCTCGAGCCGGCCGACTCACCGAAAAGTGTCAACCATTCCGGATTACCACCAAATGCTTTAGCATTGTCCTTTAACCAACGTATAGCCAATGCCTGATCCCAGAGACCAACATTGCCGGGTGCCTCCTCCTCGTACCCAGGCATTTCCGGTGCCAAATGCAGAAATCCAAAAGCCCCAACACGGTACTGAAACGAAGCGACAATTACATTTCCAACAGCCGACATTATGTCGGCATTGTAGATATCAAGGGTGGCAGATCCAGTCATAAAACCGCCACCATATATCCAGATAAGCATGGGTAGACCACTAGAGTTTTGATGGTTCTGATTATGTTCATCCAGCTTGCCTGCGTGCTGAAAAAAAGATTAAAACAAAAAAGTGTTATTTCCTTATATTACGATCACTTCGTATATTTAAGGGGAATATACCAAAGGTCATTGACAGGATAAATGTCAAAATGTGACATTTGAACGAAGCGCCGAGTGTCAATTGAGATTCAAAAAAAAAAAAAAAAACAAATAAATAAACGAATTCGGAACCCAAATCGATTACGGTAAATTGCTTAAAGCCAACTTTATTGGAACGGTCTTGAAACTCTTACCAAGGGTGCAATTTTACGGGCAGGTGGAATGCAAATGTCAGGAAAGGGTAACCAGGACGCTGTGTTCATTGATTCGGTGTAATTGAGTGTGAAATTGTAAAGTCGCACGGAGTGGGGCATTAACATCGTTACTGCAGGAGGACAGTCGAGCTTCCCGATGAATTGCTCAACTTAGAAGGAAGCGAACGATTCATTGTCCTTATTGAGGTAGATGACTTTTCAACGAGCTGCTGTAAGTAATCGAAGAATGAAGCAGAAGGCATGACAACTAACGAGCTGTGATATATTAAGGATATATGTAGTTTGACGATAACCACAGAATTATTCTTGATTTTCTACAAAAGGTAGATTATTCTAAGTGTAAGGCTAAGAACCGGAAGGCAATGGAATAACAAGGGCGTCGTAGTGGTAGCATATATTTGCCTGCTAAAAAGCGCGAAGAGCCACCGCAGGCACTTGCGGCACTGTCAATAAGTCCCCATCTCCTCGTGGTGCCATCTGGAGATTTCCTATGCAAACTACAGACGGGAAAGGCGAATAGCGCGCTTCCTGCGTTAAAAAACAGAATCAGTCGGTTGGGTTACGGCCTAGTAAGCCATAACTGAAAAAAAACTACAAACTCCGAAACAACCACAAGCTTCGGATAAAACGGACCGGATTAATGTTGACGACCTTTGCAAAAAACGAAAAAAGGACACTGATCTTCGGCTCCGTATGTGGAATATTAGGTGCGTAAATAGACCACGTGCAGCCAAACACCTTGCAGACGCCCTAGACCGCTGTAAAGCAGACTTAACCGCCATCCAGGAAATGCGATGCAATGGATCGGGTATAAAGCGGATGAAAAACTGCGATATTTACTACGGCGATTGCTATAGGGAGAGAGGACAACGACTGTTCGGAAGCGGATCTGTTGTTCGAGGTGGATTAAGGCAAAAAGTCCCAAGCTTTCGGCATGTGAGCGAACGCCTCATAACAATCCGTATCCAGGCTACAAGGATGATTCCGCCAAAGATGAGTTCTACGATCTCCAAGTCAGAACGTATGCCCAATATCCCAGCTATGACATCAAAATTGCACTAGGAGTCTTCAATGCTAAGCTGGGTAGAAAAGCATATTTGAAAGAGCCATCGGTAAACATAGTCCCCACGACACCACATCCGACAATGGTCAAAGGCTGATTGATCTTGCTATGGGAGGAAATTTCCCTCCCCGCACCTAGATATACACAAAGGCACCTGGCGGTCTTTTGATCAATCGACTACCAACAACCAAATTGATCACATTGCGATCGACGTCAGACACTCCTCCACTATTCTTGATGTTCGAACTTTCCGAGGGGCTAACATCGACTCGGACCACTATCTTGTAGTAGCCAAGGTGTGCCTACGGATATCACGAATGCAACGGAGTAGAGTAAGAATACAAAGTTATGACTTCGGAAAGCTACTATCGCCAGAAACCGCTCGTGCTTTTACTGATCGCGTCTCCCTTAAGCTCTCCAATACACCCGAATCTTCCACGCTATCAATAGAACAGCAGTGGAGCCTTTGCAAACAAGCCCTGAAAAGCTCCGCATCCGAAGTTTTGGGTTTCAAGGCTCCAACACGAAGAAACACCTGGTTCGATGACGAGTGCAGGAGGATTCATACAGTGAAGCAGGATGCTTATAAGGCCTCGCTGCATAAAAGAACAAGAGCAGCTCGTGAGCTCTACGAGTTAAATAGAAAGGAGGAGCATGGGCTTCTTAGAAGAAAGAAGAAAGAGCACGAGAAGCGCGCGATTGAGGATTTGGAGAGGTGTTACTGCAGGCGTGACATTCGAAAGTTTTATCAACGGAAAAAGCGAACATGCCAAGGTTATAAAGCCAGAACGGAAGCCTGCAGGGATGAGAACGGACAACTAATATTAGAACCGCAGTCGATGCTGAGAATATGGAAAAACTACTTCTGCAGACTGTATAACGGCGATGTTAGTCAATATGCCGCTGTCAGGCTGTAGATACATTTCTAATCGACGGAGACCGCAGAGAATTCTGTCCCCCTGATCTCGACGAAGCTAAGATTGCTATATCGAAGCTCAAGTCGAATAAAGCTGCTGGCGCAGACGGATTGTCTGCTGAGCTCTTCAAGGCAGCTGGGGACGACCTGGTTGGGAGCATGCTCCAGCTCATCCCTAAGACATGGTTAGAGGAAAGCATGCCCGAGGAATGGAGTCTCAGCATCGTATGCCCGATCCACAAGAAAGGATACCCCTCTGATTGCGCCAACTATAGAGGAATAAGTCTCCTTAACATCGCCTACAAAATCTTCTCCGCCGTTTTGTGTGAACGCCTGAAGCCTTTTGTAAATAAGCTGATAGGTCCTTATCAGTGCGGATTCAGGCCAAGGAATTCCACCATCGACCAAATCTTCACACTACGGCAGATCCTGGAAAAAACCAATGAATTTCAAGTCGACACTCACCACCTATTTGTTGACTTCAAAGCCGCATACGACAGCATAATTAGAGACGAGCTATACAACGCTATGTCTTCCTTGACATACCTGCTAAACTCGTCAGATTATGTAGGATGACTTTGGAGAATGCTCGCTGCTCCATTCGAATCGGTGAACACCTTTCCGATAATTTTGATGTCAAAAAAGGATTTAGGCAGGGCGATGCGCTGTCGTGTGATTTCTTCAACATCATATTGGAAATGATTGTGCAAAAATCACTGGCCAATACAAGAGGCACAATCTATTTCAAATCCTCGCAACTCCTTGCATACGCCAACGATATTAACATAATAGGTAGATCACAGCGAGATGTCAAAGAGGCGTTTGCGAGTATTGAGATGGAGGCGGCGAAAATTGGTTTGACGGTAGACGAGGGCAAAACTAAATATATGCTGTCATCAAAAAAGGACGCTCACCACCGACGTCTCGGGCAGAACGTTTGTATTGGCAGATATGAGTTCGAGGTAGTTAAGGACTTCGTCTACCATGGCTCCGCAGTGACCTGGAACAAAGACATCAGTTCCGAAATCAAACGCATAATCACTCTTGCCAATCGCTGTTTCTTTGGGCTCAGGAAGCAACTGAGTAATAGAGCCCTCTCCCGAACGACAAAGTTGACTTTATAAAAGTCCCTTATCATCCCGGTCCTGTTGTACGGCGCAGAAGCAAGGGCACTATTACAAGCGGATGAGGAGATCCTTGGTCGGTTCAAGAGGAAGATTTTGAGTGTGATTTTCGGGCCTATAAACGCAGACGGGGGATGGAGGAAAGGATTTAACCACGAACGTTACGGGCTCTACAGCGAAATCAGTCTAGTTAGGCGTCTACGATTCAACGCCTAAGATGGCTAGGCCATGTAGAGCGAATGGATACCACAGCTCCAGAGAGACTTTGAATCCAACCCCAAAGGGGCGAAGAAACAGAGGACAGGTGGAAGGGGACCTCAGCCAACTTGGTGTGCGGCAATGGAAAAGGCTAGCAAAGGATCCTGCTAGTTGGAGCAGCATGTTGGTTGAGGCCCAGTATCACCGCGAACTGTAGTGCCCGATAAGAAAAAGAAGAAGAAGAGAAGGAGGAAGAAGGTTAAAATCGCAAGAAATATGTTTAGTCACGTTTCGTTTAGCACAATTCGCCAAATCTTTGCCCAGTCGCATATACGATTCAGGGCATATTCTGCTTTAATCGTTGATCGACAGATTCTCATGTGGTCAAAATTGCAGTATCATCGGCGAATGTGGCCAGCATAGTGCCATCTGTTTGTGGTAAGTCTCTGATATATAGCAGGTAAAACAGCGCACTAAGTACGTTCCCCTGCGGAATGCCAGCCGTAATTGATCTAAAATTTGAGTATTCGCTCCCGTGTTTAACACGAAAGAATTTATTAGACAAGTAGTTTTTCATTACGTTCGATAGTCGTTGTCATTTACATATGTATGTATGTACTATGCTGAATGGAGTCTAAGCATCGTATGCCCGATCCACAAGAAAGGAGATCCCTCTGATTGCGCCAACTATAGAGGAATAAGTCTCCTTAACATCGCCTACAAAATCTTCTCTGCCGTTTTGTGTGAACGCCTGAAGCCTTTTGTAAATAAGCTGATAGGTCCTTATCAGTGCGGATTCAGGCCAGGGAAGTCCACCATCGACCAAATCTTCACACTACGACAGATACTGGAGAAAACCAATGAATTTCAAGTCGACACTCACCACCTATTTATCGACTTCAAAGCCGCACACGACAGCGTGATTAGAGACGAGCTATACAACGCTATGTCTACCTTTGACATACCTGCTAAACTCGTCAGACTATGCAGGATAAATTTGGAGAATGCTCGCTGCTCCATCCGAATCGGTGAACACCTTTCCGATAGTTTTGATATCAAAAAAGGATTTAGGCAGGGCGATGCGCTGTCGTGTGATTTCTTAACATCATATTGGAAATGATTGTGCAAAAATCACTGGCCAATACAAGAGGCACAATCTATTTCAAATCCTCGCAACTCCTTGCATACGGCGACGATATTGACATAATAGGTAGGTCACAGCGAGATGTCAATGAGGCGTTTGCGGGTATTGAAATGGAGGCGGCGAAAATTGGTTTGGCGGTAAACGAGGGCAAAACTAAATATATGCTGTCATCAAAAAAGGACGCTCACCACCGACGTCTCGGGCAGAACGTTTGTATAGGCAGATATAAGTTCGAGGTAGTTCAGGACTTCGTCTACCTTGGATCCGCAGTGACCGGGAACAACGACATCAGGTTTCGCTGTTTCTTTGGGCTCAGGAGGCAATTGAGTAATAGAGCCCTCTCCCGAACGACAAAGTTGACTGTATATAAGACCCTTATCATCCCGGTCCTGTTGTACGGCGCAGAAGCATGGACACTATCAAAAGCGGATGGGGAGGCCCTTGGTCGGTTCGAGAGAAAGATTTTGCGCGTGATTTTCGGGCCTATAAACGCAGACGGGGGATGGAGAAGAAGATTCAACCACGAACTTTACGGGCTGTACAGCGACATGAGCCTAGTCAGGCGTCTACGGATTCAACGTCTAAGATGGCTGGGCCATGTAGAGCGAATGGACACCACAGCTCCAGCCCGGAGAGTCTTTGAATCCAACCCCGAGGGCTGAAGAAGCAGAGGACGACCGCACTTAAGATAGCGCACACAGGTGGAAGAGGACCACAGCCAACTGGATGTGTGGCAATGGAAAAGGCTAGCGAAAGATAGTGCTAGATGGAGGGGCATGTTGGCTGATGCCCAGGTTCACCCCGAACTGTAGTGCCCACTAAGAAGAAGAAGAAGAAGAAGAAGAAGAAGAAGAAGATGTATGGACTATATGCCCCAATTACACATTTTTTAGTGCGATGATATTTGTTTTATATAAGTCCCGGATTTTTATATACCGTGCCTTATCGTTAACGATTTATGGGAGGTGCGTCATAAATCTTTTCAGTCGTAATCCGCGAAGCGCTAGTGTATGTTATAAAAGAAAACAATAAGCTTGGTCTGGACGATTGGCTAATAAATTCAAGCAAAATATCTTGAGGATAGCCGTCATCTCGTGATCGCGATTCACCGGCGTCAGTTGCCAGCCTTCTGTTACTCAATTAAAATGATTTTTTATTCACGTCAAGTTAAAATAAGAAAAACCGGCCAAGTGCGAGTCGGACTCGCCCACAAAGGGTTCCGTACCATCTGTATATATAAATATGAAAGAGACTAAATATGTCACCTCATCAGTCATCACATTAAATCACATTTTTTGTATGATGACAGATCTTGGCTGCAGGCAGGTTATAGGCATATTACTTTGATAATCAAAAACCTTCATGATGAGATATAGTTGATCATCAAAGTGTCCATTGAACTCAATCAATTATCTTACTTGACAGCAAGGATGTGAAAAGGTGAATAACAATAATGGGAAATATGGGCAAAAGGTTTGCAGCTGGGATTAATACATCAAAGACACAAAAGAGATCAAAGCTGCGAAGTTTGCTACTGGTTGTGGGATATTGTCGACTAACCTTAGTTCAGTATGTGACCAAGGGGATTGTTTGGATGAAAATCATTTCTGTTGTATGGGATACAACATATTCAATATTCATTTTGTTCTGTTTTTAATATTTGTCGTGGTAGCGTGGTAGCAACAGAAATACATCATCTGTGAAAATGTACTAACTGTCTAACTATCACGGTTCATGAGATACAGCCTGGTGACAGACGGACGGACGGACAGCGAAGTCTTAGTAAAAGGGTTCCGTTTTACCTTTTAAAATGAGCTTACCTCACCGCCGTTTGCTCCTCGACCATGACGTAGACGAGCTTTAGCTGGCGCCCACACATTTATATACAAGCAGTCTTCGGAAACATTTGTATTTGGATTCCATATTTCCTCGCCAGAGAATCCAGGGAAGTACTCGTATCTGGAAATGAAACAAATTACGTTTACTTAAATCTCGGTTGAAATTAAAGGTTGCAAGTATGTCATAAGAACGAGAAGTACAAATTAATAATAACTGAAAGATAGCAGTAGCTCCGGGAGCCTAAAGAGAAAGGATCATTCTTATTTTATGAATGACTTCCCCGCTCTGTAGGTCCCTTTCACCTATGTGAAAATGAAATCACACACAACATGGGTGATTGAGAGAAGCTCGGCTCAGGTTCTTCATGGACTGTAACGCCAACATACATACATACATACTTCCCCGCTCGTGGGCATAACGAATCAAACCAACTATCTGTAAGAAACCATATGTTAGCAAATTGGATTAAATATGTATGTACATAACGAATGTCAAGCCTAATCTATTGACGGATATCCTCATGACTCTAAAGCTGCTACAATACTTCGTACTTCTGTACTATGAACACATCGAGCAGTGTCTTCGAACCTGAAATTACAGCAATCAGCTTTCAAAACCACACTCTTCATACGACAAATCGCCGTTTATAAAGTGCTCCAATTCCTCTCTTCTTAGACTATAAAAAGTGTTTTCTAAGTTGTACTTAAGACGAATATGTTCTATTGATTAACAGGCCACTAGTCACTACTGCTAACGACTTTTGCAGAGTCGATATACATACATACTTCTCTTATCATTCAACGATAACGATGGATTTACCTTAGCGCATTTGAAATCGAATTGTTGGCATGCGTGCTTACATCCTAGTAATGTGTGCGTGTATAATGGCATTTTTAATCTAATTTTCAACGATATTATATACGATACAACGATGTAGATATGTGCATTTTAAATGATCGCAAATATCCTTATAGGCACAAATATAGATGTGATACATTGACAAGAATTTACCACCCATCCTACAAGTGTCAAATTAGCCGGCTACTAGCGGAATTAGTTTTGAACATCGTCATTTTTATTTATTTTTTTTTTTTTTAAATAATTTGCGCGCACTCAAGGTCTAATAACCTTATTATGTCGACGACCCAGTGCGGGCAGAAGGTAGAAGGGAAGAGGAATAGAGGAGATGCCGATGGACATTGATCTTAAATGCTTGCATGTTGCATTGAGGGGGGAACACCAAATCCGGCAGGGAGTTCCAGATTCGTGTGGTTCAGTTAATGAAAGATTTTCTATATTTGACAGTACGTCCGAAAGCGGGCTCCAAGGTATATTGGTGAGCATTCCTAGAGAGACGTGTATTGCGGGAGAAATGTTGAAGGGGCGGAATGCAACTGGCTATTTCATCAGAGCATTTTTGGTGGTAGAAACGATAAAACAAGGAGAGGCAGGTAACATTCCTGCGGTGTTCCAGAGAGTCTAATGTTTTGGTAATGCTGGAGTCACCTATCAGTTTTATGGCTCGTTTTTGTATTCTGTCTAGTAGGTGCAATGAGGTCTTGGAAGCACCCGACCAGACATGAGCGTTAAACTCTAATTTGGGGCAAATGAACGCCTTATAGATTGTAGCCAGGTCTAAGGGTGAGAAATATTTCTTGCATCTATATAAGAAGCCTAGGCATTTCGCAGCATTCTTGGCGAAACTGAATATATGGTCGCTCCAATTAAGATTGTGAGCAACACTCATACCCAGGATGGAAAGCTTTTCAGTTTCTGAGATGCAAGTGCCATTCATTGATAATGGCTGCGGGTTAGTTATACGCTTTTCCCCCACCTGATTATCTACCTTGCCGTGGTGTGGGGGCTTCTCACCAAAGGATAATCATCCCCGTCACTCCCTTCACAAACCCAAATCATATCCCAATCCACCTATCCCATCACACTCCCATCCTACCTATCCACTCCCCATCCCCTGGGCTGGACATAAGGTGTTAACCGTACCGTGCCGAGATGTCGACCAGGCTGAGAGCCCAGACCAAAAATAGCTCAGTCGCAAACGGTGTATCCGGATACCTGGCGCCCTCCGGATCAGCCAGCCTTACCTGGGTATTGCGGATCTCTGCCCAGGTGGACATTTATTTCTCCGCAACTCGTGGGACATGAACAAGCAAAGCAAACAACAAACAAATAACGAGTCCGGACCTCGCAAAAAACCGGAAGGGGATGATATTCCCTCCACATCCAAAGCGGTAAAGACTCCGATCGGAGAACCTTCAAACCGCTCCGACAGGAAAAACAACCCATCGACCAAGGCCTACAAAGATCACAAAGCGGCCTTGAGAATCATTAAACGATGGGGCCATAAAACCGACTTGTCTGAAAAAGACAAAGAGTCGGTAACCTGGGCGACAGGAATCTTAGCCCAGGAGAAAGAACAGGCCAAGAGGCCCAGATCGTCCCCCGAGGAACCAAAGCGGGAGGCTAAGAAAGCTAGGCTGGGAACACTGGCCAAGCTATCAAAGCCCTTCGGTGAGGTTGCGAGGGAGTTGCTAACGGTCGCAATCATAGATGATAGCGACCCGGACGGCAAAATGACGACCGAACAATGGAAGGATGTCGACCAAGCGTTATCGACAAACTTCCTCAAAGTCGCAAGAAAGAACCCTGGACCACCGCCCATCTGCGACGACGCTGGATGGTACCAAGGCAGGGTCAAATTAATAAGCTGTGCTGACGAAAGATCCGTTGATCTTCTGAAGGCAACAGTTGCCGAAATAGGGGAAATTTGGGAGGGAGCTAGGCTCAAGGTCATCACTAAGGACCAAATCCCTAAACGACCGCGAGCTAGATGCTGGCTCCCGCTTGCACCAGACAACCCTCTAGAAATAGTTGAGACAATCAACTATTGCAATCCCAATCTCCCAACAGGAGATTGGAGAGTCGCGAAGCTGGAGGAACCGAAAGGTCGATCAAGACAGGCAATCCTTGTTCTGAATTGTGAATCCTTGGAACCTCTGGCCCTATGCGACTACCACATCAGGTTTGGCTTCAAAAAAGTCAAACTAAACATCTACAAAAAGGATGAGGAAATGCCACCATCCGGCAACACAGACACGGTTAACACCGAGGTCAGTAACAGTAGCTCTACGGTGCAGGAACCCCCAACCCCCTCAGGGAGCAAGGGCCCTGCGCCGGTAGAAACTGAAACCCCAGCAACATCCCTGGTCATTAAAGATCAGGAGTCATTGCTCGACTCCGGAAGCGAGGACTATTCCACTAGCTCGCCGATGGAAGACGATCTTCTAGACTCAGATCTAGAAGACCTCAACGCCACCATGGTGGAGGCAGATCGTATTAATAGCAGCCATGATGCTGAAATTGATTCAGATTAACCTCCACCATTCCAAAGCGGCATCCGCAAACCTTCTTCTCAGGCTGGCCAAAGGAGAAGAAGACATAGCCTTAATCCAGGAACCTTGGGTGCATGAACACAGGGTTCGTGGACTAAGAACTCCAGCCTACAACCTATTTGTTTCACAAAAAGAAGGTAAGCCCCGCACTTGCATACTTGCAAAGAAATCTTTAAATGCTTACCTTCTTCCAAATTACAGTTGCCCAGACACAACAGTGATTGCAATCCAATCACCCGGGCTCAAACTATGGATAGCGTCCACATACATGGCGCAAGAAGAGTCCATCCCATCGGACGAAATAAAAAGACTGGTCAAGGACTCGTCGAATCACCAAGCTGGGCTCCTTATCGGTGCGGATGCGAATGCGCATCACACGATTTGGGGCAGCAGCGACACAAACGAAAGAGGTGAGTGGCTTATTGAATTCATCTTAACCGCTAACCTTCTTATCTGTAACAAGGGTCATACACCCACTTTTATTACGAAAAATCGTAGGGAGGTACTAGACCTAACTCTAGCATCCCCCCCCATCATTGATAATATAAGAGAATGGAAGGTTTCTGAAGAGCACTCCTTCTCAGATCATCGTTATCTGGTTTTCAACCTAGCCTACATGGTCCCAACCCCAATTGACTCATCCTGTAACCCAAGAAGAATCGATTGGGAGCGTTATAGAGCCTTCATTGGCAACTCTATAATAAGTAGGACCCCTGACACCCCGCGGACCACGTTAGATATAGACCTTATGGTCGATACTCTAACAACCACATTGGGCAACGCAAGGGCCAACAGCTGCGCAACCCACAAATCAGGAAAAAAATCTTACCCTCCCTGGTGGAACGCAGATCTAAGCAAGCTCCGCAAAGCCTGTCGTAAGCTCTTTAATAAAGCAAAGAACACAAGTAACGACAGTGACTGGAGCCTATACAAAAATTCACTCAAGGTGTACAAACAAAACCTGAGGAAAGCACAAAGGCTGTCTTGGAAGATCTTCTGCAACAATATGGAGAAAATCTCAGACGCCTATAGACTGAGGAAAATACTCTCGAAAGTTCCACAATCTCCCAACTGCCTCATAGCAAACGGAGTTTGGACAACATCCGAGGAAGAAACTTTAAATCTTCTCCTCAACACGCACTTCCCTGGCTGCTCTGAATCGCAAGACTCAGTGCACTCGCGAGGAACTCAGAACTCCTCTGCCGAAGTAGGGCAGTACGAACATATTATCTCCAGAGAGAAAATTGTATGGGCATTAAAAAGTTTCAAGCCCTATAAATCGCCAGGTCCAGATGAAATCTACCCAATCGAACTAACACAAACTATGGAATGGACTATACCATGGCTAGAGATAATCTTTAAAGGATGCCTAGCTTGGAGTCATATTCCAGAAAAGTGGAAGTGCGCAAAGGTAATCTTCATCCCCAAGGCCGGTAGGAATTCTCACACTTCCCCTAAGGATCTAAGGCCGATCTGTCTATCATCCTTCGCTCTAAAAACCTTAGAAAGGCTGATAGACCTACACATACGGCACAGCTTGGATCCCTCCCTAATGTCTAAGGCACAACACGCCTACTGTAAAGGTAGATCGGTCGAAACAGCTCTTCACTCATTAGTGAGGAAAATCGAAAGATCAATCCATCTGAAAGAATATACGCTAACAGCCTTCCTAGACATAGAGGGCGCCTTTAACAACGTCACTCCGAAAGCAATAATAGAAGGGCTGGAAAAGCTAAAGGTGGAGAGGACTCTGATAGGGCTGATCAGCGAGTTGCTATTAACACGCAAGATTCACTCTAAGTGGGGAAGCCTAGAGACTACCAGAGTAGCTACCAAGGGTACCCCGCAAGGTGGAGTCCTCTCACCTCTTCTCTGGAATGTAGTTGTTAACGAACTACTGATCAAACTGGAGAAAGAAGGCCTGGACGTTGCTGCCTACGCCGACGACGTTGCCATCTCAATCTCAGGTAAATACCTATCCACACTGAATGACCGTATGCAAACGGCATTCTCATTCCTGTGCAAATGGGCGCATAGTAGCGGGCTCAGGATTAATCCCCAGAAAACGGAGCTCGTGCTATTCACCAAAAAGCACAAAGTCCCGGAATACTGCCCTATCACTCTGCTCGATACCAGGTTAACCTATTCCCCTAGTGCCAAATTCCTAGGCATTATACTCGATAGGAAATTAACTTGGAAGAGTAATACAACTGAAAGAGCAAAAAAAGCAACAATTGCTCTCTACACATGTAAGAAAGCTCTAGGAAAAAAATGGGGATTTAACCCCAAAATCACCCTATGGCTCTACATTACGGTCGTCAGACCCATACTACTGTATGGAGTGATAGTCTGGTGGACTGCACTAGACAAGACAACATACCATAAACAACTCGAGAAGGTACAAAGGATGGCATGTATGTGCATTACCGGGGCCCTCAGGTCCACACCAACGGCTGCGCTTAACATGATACTAGACCTCACACCACTCGATATTTTCGGCAAGCAAATTGCCACACATACGGCCATAAGACTAAAAGCCAACTCGAAATGGGCGAGCTATGTCACCGGCCACTCATCCATCCTGCAAAACAGGACAAGTCTGGCAGAAAACCTGGACCACACAGAACCCACCATAATCTTGGACAAAAAATTCACGACGATTTACCCGGACAGGAAAAACTGGACTCGCCAAACACAACCCCGCAGAAACTGTGTGGATTTTTACACCGACGGGTCTAAAACCAAGGACGGGGTGGGCTGTGGAGTTTTCTGCAAACAACTCAAGCTATATAAAGCTCTAAAATTACCAAACCACTGCAGCGTTTTCCAGGCGGAACTGTCGGCAATAAAAGAGGCTTTATCTTGGCTGAAGTGGAACGTAATATCCACCACAGATATTCGCATCCTTACAGATAGTCAAGCTGCCTTAAAGTCGCTGGAGTCCTATGTGTACTCATCAAAATCTAGTCTCGACTGTCGCAGATCTCTCAACGAGATGGCAGAACAGTTCAATATACAGCTTATCTGGGTACCAGGACACAGCGGCATTACAGGTAATGAGAAAGCCGACATACTCGCCAAACAAGGAACGACGCTACAATCAATCGTGGCTTGTGAGGGAGTACCCCTTACAACCATTAAACATAATCTGACGAATCTCGCCAGGGCCGAGACGAACCTGAGATGGACCCAGGGACACACCTGCGTCATCACCAGGCAAATCTGGCCTCGGCTTGACAGTCAGCGCACAAGGAGTATAATCTCCCTAAAAAGAACTGACATCTACAAAGTCATCGGTGTCATCACAGGTCACTGCCTCATTGGCAGTCACGCACAAAGACTAGGTATAGTTTCAAATGACTTCTGCAGAAGCTGTCAGGACGAGGAGGAGGTTGAATCCATTCACCACCTTCTATGCGCCTGTCCAGCTTTTTGCAATATAAGGAAGCGTTACCTAGGCTCTTACTTCCTTAACGATCTGACAGATGTTCAGAAAGTAGGGATACTTAATCTTCTTAACTTCTTAAGAAGCACTAGATGGTTCCACGAATAGGGGGATAAAACCCCCTCGTAGCTGCACAACGGGCCTCCTTGGCCTAAGTGCGTTCTTCTCAATTACGGGAAGGCTACGACCCTACCTACCTACCTACCTACCTAGTTATACGCTTTAGCGACAAGAGACAGCATTGTGTTTTGGATGCATTAAATACCACTCTATTGTTTTTACCCCATTGGATAATGCTGTCGATATCGGAATTTAATGAGCTTAACATACGCTGCCGCTCATTATCTACAACCGAAGTGCAGGGTCGTAAACTGATGAACGAATATGAGAAGCTGAGGGTACTGTCGTCAGCGAAGGAGTGAATTGGATTAGAAGTAACAGACAGGAGATCATTTATGAAAATGAGAAAGAGTGCATTTACAAAGTGAGTATCAGACTTGAATCCGTCCAAAACAACTTGAATTGAACGATTCGAAAGGTAGCTTCTAATCCATTGAAAAAGAGACTCATCGATCCCAAAAGCACGCATTTTCGACAAAAGGGCTTCGTGCCAAACCCTGTCAAATGCTTACGAAATATCCAATGCAACAATTTTGCTTTCACCTGCTTGGTGAAGCAAGTGATTCCACTTTTCAACGAGGTATGCCATCAAATCACCAGTGGATCTGTTGCTGCGGATACCGTATTGGCGGTCATTGAGGAGTTTCCGTGATTCAAGATATTTCGTAAGCTGACGGTTAATCAGCGTTTCCATGACCTTAGAAAGAAGGGACGTTAGTGCAATGGGTCGGTAGTTGGAGGGAGAAGATGATTCGCCTTTTTTGGGTATAGGCTGGACAAATGCTGTTTTCCACCTACTCGGAAGGTGCCCAGAGGTGTAGGAAAGGTGAAAAAGCTTACGCAGTGATTTTGCAAGCGTAGAAGAACACCTCTTCAGAACTATTGGGGCAATACCATCTGGACCAGCAGATTTGTGTATGTCGAGGTCTTCAAGAACCCTTGCGACTGTACGAGTGCGGAAGTGGATTAGTCCCATGGTGAAATTGACGCACTCTAGTACAGGCGGAGACAAAGTACAAGCTGGCAGCTGAGAACTGGTTGCGATTTGGGCAGCAAGTAGGTTAGCTTTGTCTAAGCGGGTGACAGCTGGGATGTCATTGTGGATGAGCGTCGGTACAGACGACTTAGTTGAGTTTTTTACGTTTTTTACAAACGGCCTTAATTTTTGGTCGGATTGGAATTTAACTCGTCGGATGTGGGTGTTGCAGTCATTTCTGGCTCGTATGTACTTTTTTCGGTTTTCCTCAGAACTGTTGGCCTTGTAGGCCCGAAAACTTAGCTCCCTGAGCCTAATAGCCTCTTTGCAGCTCAAGTCGAACCACGTTATGTCATGTAATGGACATATGTAAGCTCTAAAAATATCCAATAGTTGCAGGCACAAGATAGACAACTAAATCTATTATGTATCTTATAATGGAATTTTAGTTTATATTTTAAATCAGGTATCTTTGCAAGTTACGATATATACAAGGTGGCGCGAATTGAATCATCTAATTTCGTTTTTGAATTTCTTTTTTACTAAAAAAAAATGTTTTCTTGTGATTGAAATCTTTACTTGGACCTTCAAAATTTTTGCAGGGCGGCCACGCCCTGCAGGTCCCATGTCGTTTCAGTCTGTTCGAGGCGGGTAGCTAAGCCCCGGAACATTTGCCCAGTTGGCGCGACAAGATTAGGAAATCGACGTCGGAATTCACACTGCGCCAACACCAGCTGTCTTGTTCACAAATGTTAAATATGATTGACGTACGACGCCATTTACAAAAATTTAACATCTTCCGATAGGGTCATTCTTTTTTCGTTTGGAGATGACCACGAAAAGACAACTCTACCCGTGATCGTCATTTTTTCTAGCACGTACCCAAACCTGTTTGAATAAAAAGAGGATGCAAGGTTCGCAAGCCCTTACTTTGCCATCTCTACTACGAAAAGTGTTTTTCACCATGGCAGCTTCCACAATAACAGGGGGACAAGGTCGAGAAACCCCTGGTTTGATGATGGGTACAGACAGGCCTATGTAGAGAAACAGTATGCATACATGGCCACATTGCATCGACGGACGAGAGCTGCCCGTGAGCTCTATGAACAGAAAAGGAGGGAGGAGCATGCGCTTCTGAGAAGGAAAAAGAAGGAGCATGAGAAGCGCGAGATCGAAGAGATGGAGAGATGTTACTGCAGGAACGACGTTCGAAAATTTTACCAGAAAGTAAAACGAACATGCCAAGGCTATAAAGCCAGAGCAGAAGCCTGCAGGGATGAGCACGGACAACTAGTAGTGGAGTCACAGACGATGCTAAGATTGTGGAAGGACCACTTCTGCAGACTGTATAACAGCGATAGTAGTCAAAATGCCGCCGTCAGGCAGAGCGAACCATTCACAATGGACGAAGACGAATGAGAATCCCGTCTACTCGACCTAGACGATGTTAAGATAGCGATATCGAAACTTAAATCTTAAAGCAGCTGGCGATAAGCTGGTCAGAAACATGCACCAACTCATTTGCAAGATATGGTCGGAAGAACGCATGCCCGATGAATGGAATCTCAGTATCGTTCGCCCGGTCCGTAAGAAAGGAGACCCCTATGACTGCGCCAATTACAGAGGGATAAGCCTCCTGAACATCGCGTACAAGATCCTCTCTGCCGTACTGTGTAAGTACCTGAAACTTTTCGTGGACAATCTGATAGGTTCCTACCAGTGTGGTTTGAGGCCAGGAAAATCCACGATAGACCAAATATTTTCACTACGGCAGATCTTGGAGAAGAATTCAGGTCGACACGCACCATTTTTTTGTCGACTTTAAAGCCGCGTATGACAGTGTTTATAGAGACGAGCTATACAGAGCCATGTCATGTTTTAACATTCCTGCCAAACTCGCCAGACGGTGCAGGATGACTATGGAGAACTCTTGCTGCTCCATTAAGGTCGGAGGTGAACTAACCAACCCCTTTGATATTAAAAAAGGTTTTTAGACAGGGTGACGCACTGTCATGTGATTTCTTCAACATTATTCTTGAAAAGATCGTGCGGGACTCTGCGGCCAATACAAGAGGTACGATCTACTTCAAGTCCACACAATCGCTTGCCTACGTAGATGACATTGACGTTATTGGACGAACAAAGCGAGACGTCAATGAGGCGTTCACAAGCATTGAAGCAGAAGCGGCGAAAGTGGGTCTAAGGGTAAATGGGGACAAGACCAAATATATGCTGTCATCCAAGAAAGCAACACCAACGCCTTGGTCAGAACGTCACCTTCGGCATCTATATTTTTGAAGTAGTCAAGGACTTCGTCTTCCTTGGCTCGGTAGTGACAAGCAGCAACGACACCAGCGCTGAGATAAAACGCAGAATAACTCTTGCCAATCGCTGCTTCTTCGGGCTCAAGAGGCAATGTAGAGCCCTCTCTCGAAAAACTATGGCTTCCTTCTACAAAACCTTAATCATCCCGGTCCTCCTCTACGGCGCTGAGTCTTGGACGTTATCAAAAGCGGATGAAGAGGCTCTTGGACGTTTCGAGAGGAAAATTCTGCGTGCAATCTTTGGTCCCGTTTGCGTAAACGGAGAATGGAGGAGGAGATTTAACCAAGAACCGAACGGGCTGTACAGCGACATCGGCCTGGTTAGACGTCTTCGGATCCAACGTCTAAGATGGCTAGGCCATGTAGAGCGAATGGACATCAACGCTCCGGCCCGAAGAGTCTTCGACTCCAACCCCGAGGGACGACGCAGCAGAGGACGACCGCATTTAAGGTGGCTCGCACAGGTGGAAAGGGACTTCAACCAACTGTGCGTGGGACACTGGAAGCGGCTGGCCAAAGATCGGGCCGGCCGGAGAGGCTTGTTGGTTGAGGCCCTGGTTCACCCCGAACTATAGCGCCATCAAAGTAGGTAAATAAGTGAGTTCGTCGATCGTCTATTTTCCAGAAACGATGATTTTGACTGGCCACCGAGTTCGCCCGATTTGACGGACTTTTTCTTTTGGGGTTTTGTAAAGTCCAAAGTCTATATCAACAAGCCAGGGACTGTGGAAGAGCTCAAGGCCAATATTTGACACGAAGTAGCCCCTATACATTCCTCAACACTTCGCAAAGTGATGGAAAATGCTCAGTCCGCTGTAAGATGTGATCAAAACAAATTGTTCAAGGTCCGAAATAAGAGACTGATCACTCAACAGCAAATAAATGTGTTTTGTTAGTGTTATTTATAAAATAAATGCTAACACTATAATTGGGCCACCCTGTATGTCTGTATATTCACTGAAATGGTCCGTAAGTACCCAAGTGATAACATCATTTTCTTAATAAACCTACAAGATCTCCATCATCCTGCTATTTTTCTACATTTCGTTGCACACCTCAACTTCTTTCTGCGGTACCACTTTTGCAAGGAGTTTTAAATAAACTTTGTCCAGAATGCATCAGTACACAACACCAGCAGCAATGAAGTTGCAATTAACTTCGCCAAGAGACTAAGTGCTCTTACAGCATGCGCTGCGCATCATGCATTTCGTATACATATACATGTACATACGAGTATATCCCATTCAACAATGATTTTTATAAATCGTTGATAAGCTTTGTCCCGGCTCATATCCTCGTCTCCGGTAGCAGCCATATTAGCTCGGTTCTCCAGAAAATACCACCACTTTGGTTGCAGGTATTTATCCAAAAATACTTTCATACCCGTAATATGAATTTATGTTTTCTTTCACTCTTTATCTGTTTTGTTTGCACGGCTGTATGTACTGCAAATGCACGTGCATGCTACACAGTCACTACGGGTGCATATCCTTGAGCGAATTTTCTATTTATCCTCGATATGACGTCACTACTGCGGTATTCCACTCACCTGTTTTCATGAACTACAATCCGTGTTCCCCTTCCGACCCGACCGGCAGTCCTCATAAATTAATAACACAACGAGGGCACACAAATAAGACGACGAGAAGAAAAGAAGCAAAGTAGAATCCTCCAGGCAAACTGCACGAGTATGTCCCGGTACATTGGAACTACACATTGCTTGCTAGCAGGTATGATGATGTTTTCATTGCTCGTTGCACGACATATACATATATACTTTAATGGCATCCTTGGTGGCGCAACGCGATGGAACTTGGGCATAGAGTTTCCTTGCGCCCCCTCTTCTTGTCCCATTCCTTTTCACCAAAACGATTTCATATTCGAGCAGCAGTCACAGCAACAGTGCTATGCCGAGAAACCTATCAACCAGCGACACGAAAAGGAGTAAAGTAGGTCTGCCGGTCGTCATCTACATTTTCACCGAGCACAGCGACGATTGCGATTTACGGATGGAAACCATGTCACCAAAGATATTTGGCAGGCGCCGCCATTCCGTTGCCAACACCATAGACTCACACTACCATAACAAGTTCCATCACCCAGTCGACTCTTTCGATGGTACTATGCCTTTGTGCCCTCAAATCCTACTCCAGGCTACGGCACTCCACGTTCGCAGTCTTAAGGTATCAACGTGATTATCTTAATTAAAAGAAATACGAAACGAGCACTCTCTGTGGCAACGTAGCTCCATGACATCGAAGCTTGAATATACATAAGCAAGGGCAGTAGCCGTGTGTGGTTCGAAGTAGTCTTATAAAGTCAAACGATTGCAGCGAACGAAAAGACGCAGTGAATTTTAGGGGGGCTTTAGATGTACATATGTATGTAAAAGTTCACCCTTAGTTTGGTAGTTATTATGAGATGTCGTTTGCTCTGTGTTTAGAATGAGATTTATTGGATTGGGACCGCATATGAGTCGGACTGGGTAAAGAACCAAAGGTCAAGATATGTCGTAGATGGGTGTGAAAGCCGGCAGGATGAGCCCTAACAACTCGAACGTTTACTGCGATATCCCAAGTGACGCGCTACACTTAGTTAAATTGATAGGAGAAGAAACTGCTCGGTTGCAAGGTGGCATTCGTGGTCTTAGAAATAATTAAAAAGCAGCGCGTAAGTTTGGGCAGGGATTTGAGTCGTGGCATAATTCTATTTATAGACAAGGTATTGGGCAAAAAAGTAAACAGCAATGGTCGTTAAGGAAATGTTACAATGCAGAGGGTGCTGTTGAGTAATTTAAGATAACTGCCCCCGTACAAAATACAAAACAGATTATGAATAAAGGTAAATACTTGAATTCCATTATTTGTACCTCCTTGATACTTCGAATAAGAAATATTTCTTTGCAAGATCTTACAGAGTGCTATAATAATTCTTGACGGATGTTAAACGGAACCCTTTATTAAAATAGAGCACTTAAGTACTTATCTTTTTTATTACAGTTTCTGACATACTTTGAAATAAGAAAGACCATGGTAATATGCATGTAAAAGAATTACACATTTCCTTTCAACTTTTTTGCTAATAAATGTAGTTTTTATCCAATTCATGGTGAAGTCATACCCGTACGTCATCTTCACTAGCAATCTGAACCTTGTCGCAGACTGTGATACGTTTTACTCAGCGCGATTGTAGAACTTTTCGGTTAGATCTAAAACAACCTCATCGCAAATACATACATAAGTGGAACTTTAACCTCAATCAAAAAAATCTGACTAATAATTATTCTTTTGTAACCCTTGGATTGTAGGGGGGAGGAGCGAGCAAACAGAGCCAAATGCCAGCCTCAATCTCTGTAACTGCTCAATCCAAGTTGACACACAGCCTCCGCGCGGTCCCCCCTGGATAACTACCCTGGCACCCGCCAGGTAGTGAACCAATGTGTGCAGCCACCCAACCCCTTGTTCCTTGTGGAAAGAGGAACCTGGCCCTCTAGATTGGGGGTTGTGCTTAAGGGTAACATCCCTATCACGTAAAAACCTACTTGTTCCGAAACGACAACAAGCCTCTGATACGGACGGATACAAAGCTGACGACACCAGCAAACGACTAACGGTTTTGAGAGTCTGCACCTGGAATGTGAGGTCCCTTAATAGAACGGGTGCAGGCGATCAATTGGAGCAAGCCCTCAACTGCTATAAGGCAGATATAACCGCACTCCAAGAAGTACGATGGGATGGACCAGGCAAAAGGCCTGGTCGGGTGCGGATTCGTTATTCGAGGAAGACTCCGACAAAACGTCTTAAGCTTCCGAGATATAAGCGAACGCCTCATTACAATCCGCACCAAAGCTAAATTTGGAAATATTAGCTTAATATGAGCTCACGCCCCAACGGAAGAAAAGGACGATCGACTCAAAGAAGAATTATACGATCTCCTAGACAGAACATATGCCCAATGCCCACAAACATGCCCGACGAATGGAATCTCAGCATCGTTTGCCCGTTCCATAAGATAGGAGACCCCTACAACTGGGCCAACTATAGGGGAATAAGTCTCCTTAACATCCCATATAAGATCTTCGCTGCCTTATTATGTGAACGCCTGAAATCCGGTCCTATCTTATCAGTGTGGTTTCAGGCCAGGTAAATCCACAATAGACCAAATATTTACGCTACGGCAGATCTTGAAGAAGATCCAGGAATACCAAATCGACACTCAACACCTTTTCGTCGATTTCAAGGCTGCATATGACAGCGTGTATAGAGATGAGCTATATAAAGCCATGTCTAGTTTTCACATCCCTGCCAAACTCGTCAGACTGTGCAGGATGACAATGGAGAATTCTCGCTGCTGCATTAAGGTCGGTAATGAGCAGACCGAGACCTTTGATGTTAAATAGGGATTTAGGCAAGGTGACGCGCTGTCATGCAACTTTTTCAACATCGTGCTTGGAAAGATCGTGCAAGAGTCACTGGCCAACACAAGAGGTACGATTTATTTCAAGTCTACGCAATTGCTTGCGTACGCCGACGACATTGACGTGATTGGACGGGCCCAGCGAAACGTCAATGAGGCCTTTGTAAGCATTAAGGTAGAAGCGGCTAAGATGGGTCTCAAGGTTAATGAGGGTAAAACCAAATATCTGCTTTCATCTAAAACAGACGGACAACACCGACGTATTGGCCAGAACGTCGCCATGCGGTACCGTTTGTTCAAACGGTGTATGAAGGAGAAGATATAACGAAGAACTGTACGGGTTGTACAGCGACATCGGCCTGGTACGACGTCTACGGATACAGCGTCTAAGGTGGCTAGGCCATGTAGAGCGCATGGAAAATACACCTCCGACTCGAAGAGTCTTCGAATCCACCCGGGAAGGAAGGCGCGGCAGACGACGGCCGCATCAACGGTGACGCAGGCAGGTGGAAGGGGCCAGAACCAACTGGGCGTGCGGCGCCGGAAACAGCTTGCCAAAGACCGTGCTAGCTGGAGACGCTTGTTGGTTGAGGCCCAGGTTCAACACGGACTGTAGCGCCACCTAAGTAAGTAAGAAACAGTTGGATTGTAGGGCATGGGCTTGGACGTACAGGGTGAAGCTGCTGATTGCTCTCAATCAGACGAGATGCCACAACGATCCCTGTCTCAATGCCCGGGTCAAGTTGATATACAGCCTCCTTGCCGCGCCCTCTGTGTAGCCTCTACAAAAACCGTTGACAGGTTGACAAATGTATGCAGCTATCGCCCTAGACAAGAGGGCGCTACAATATCACGACCAGACTGACGATTGGGCCGCGGGCCACTAAACTGCACAAGTAAGGAAACATGTAAGAAAAAGAAAAACATGTCGACTCGGACAAATGGACGGATTCTCGAAAAAGGACGACATGGCGCGAAAAAGGAACACAATCTGCGAGTATGCTCCTGGAATGTCAGAAATCTAAGCTGCTCATAAACTATAAAGAATCCTCACGCAGTACAAGGCGGATATTACTATCACAAGAGATTGCGCATGTCGGGGTGTGGATTCTTCGTGGGAAAGCGGTTAAGGTCATCGACTTTAAGCCGATAAGTCATCGCTTGGTTGTGATCCGCATCAAAGGCAGATTTTGCGACATCAACCTCATATGTGCGCATGCCCCTATCGAAGAGGCGTGATCGGAGAGCACAACCTCACGATACAACAACGGATAACGGATTCCGACTCACGGACTTTACAACATCTCGTAGTGCGGTGATCAGCAGCACAAGAACACAGCAACCTGGCGATCTCCGGATGATCGAACCGCCAAACAAATCAACCATGTGCTCATTTACGCGAGACACTCGTCAAACTTCCTGAATGCGCGAACATTCAGAGGGGCAAATGTCGACTCTGACCACTTCCTCGTAGCAGCAAGATTCAGAGCTCGACTGCCCAATATCAGAAAGCTGCACCAGCCCACCAGGAGGAGGTTCGAAATTGGGCGCCTGAGCACACCGGAGTTTAGCAGAGTCTACAGGGAGCAACTGAGCAACATGCTCTCCAATATACCTAAGTCGAGCACAGATGTCAAGCATATGTGGCCGCATTGCCGCTCAGCCATTCAGGAAGTAGCCGAGACCACCTTAGGCTACCTACCACTCCCGACAAGAAACCCAAAAGGCTCTGCAGCGAAAAACCAGGGCAGCGCGAGAGGAGTACTGAGCCAGAAGGAAGAAAGAGAAAAAACAGCTGCGGCTAAAGAAAAGAATCTTCGCGGCCTCCCAGCTCAAGAATATCGAGTAGTCTGGGGATAAGCGTAAAATACGGGCCTTTCATAAGAAAGCAAAAAGCCTTACAGGAGGCTTGAAGAAAGGCAACACGTCTCTTCGAAATTCCGAGGGCAGTCTTATCACCGATGCACAGGGAATAGTGGATGTATTTAAGCAGCATTATCAGCAGCTGCTTAACGATCACGTTCAAGAGAGAGGGGTAGGAATGGAGGAAATCCCAACTCCAGCCGCTGAAGTAATCCTCGCACCCAGCATCGAAGAAGTCGGCACAGCTATTCAAAAGCTGAAGAACCACAACGCCGCAGACCCAGATGGCTTGCCATCAGAGCTCTTCAAGGCTGGCAGCCTTGAAGGGTGCATGCACCAGATCATCTGTAGAAATTGGGAACATGAAAACATGCCCGATGACTGGAATATCAGCTATTTTGGCCCCATCCACATAAAAGGTGACCCTGCCTCTTGCAAATGAGTTGGTGTATGGTCCTGACCAGCTCATCGCCAGCTGCTTTAAATAGTATGACTATATGACCTAAGTTTCGATATCGCTATCTTAACACCGTCTAGGTCGGGTGGACGGGATTCTCTTTCGTCTTCGTCCATTGTGAATGGTTCGTTCTGCCTGACGGCGGCATTTTGACTATCTACAGTCTGCAGAAGCGGTCATTCGACAATCTCAGTATCGACTGTGACTCCACTATTAGTTGTCCGTGCTCATCCCTGCAGGCTTCTGCCCTGGCTTTATAGCCTTGACATGTTCGTTTTACTTTTTGGTAAAACTTTCGAACGTCGTTCCTGCAATAGTATCTCTCTATCTCCTCGATCTCGCGCTTCTCGTACTTCTTCTTTTTTCTTCTCAAAAGCGCATGCTCCTCTCTCTTTTTCTGTTCATAGAACTCGCGGGTAGCTCTCGTCCATCGATGCAGTGCAGCCGTGTATGCATTCTGTTTCTCTACATGGGCCTGTCTGCACTTGTCATCAAACCAGGGGTTTCTCGAAGATGGTGGCTTGAAACCGAGTACATCTGAGGCGGCCCCTCTGATGGCGTTCTGACAACGACTCCATTGCTGTTCTATGGTTTGTGCGAAGGTCCTGGCGGCCTCTTGCGATTACAGCTAAATTTTAGTGTTCTTACTCGACTCCTATGATTCCGATAAATTTGCATCCGTACCTTGGCTGCAACAAGGTAATGATCCGGGTCGATGTTGGCTCCTCGAAAGGTTCGGATATCTAGGATGCTGGAGGAGTGTCGGCCGTCAATCGCAATGTGATTAATTTGATTGGTTGTCGATTGATCGGGGAACCGCTAGGTCCCCTTTGGGATATTAAGGTGTGGGAATCGTGTACTTGCTACTACGAGATTATGTTCCGCCATAAAATCCACTAGCCTTAGTGCGTTTTCTGACGTGGTGTTGAAAATATAATGAAGCTCAATCCCGAACAACAATCATCATCATCATCAACTAGGAATGCTAAATTAACATTTCGGTAATTATTTGGAAAAAGGCCCTAATCACAGATTGGATGGATTTCGATTATGTTAAAATAGGCTTTGTCCTGAGAGTTTTGATATATATATATATTAGATCGGACTTTCCTAGTTTCAAAGATATAAGCTTTTGAATTTTCCATACAAAATACGGATTTGGCTTGTTTTAGCTCAATCATAGTTTTGCCTGGAACTATGCAGCAAGCTTTAAATAATCAAATTCACGTAAAGATTTTGTAACTCCTAATAGTATGCTGTTTTCAATGGTTTAGAAGATGCATATACATATGTACATATATCTTTTTTTTCTGTCCTTTTTAGGGTTCCGTACCCAAAGGTAAAACGGAACCCTATTACTAAGACTTCGCTGTCCGTCCGTCCGTCCGTCCGTCCGTCCGTCCGTCCGTCTGTCACCAGGCTGTATCTCATGAACCGTGATAGTTAGACAGTTGAAATTTTCACAGAATGATGTAATTCTGTTGCCGCTACCACGACAAATACTAAAAACAGAACAAAATTAATTATACATATACATAATTACAAACAACCAATAATAAATTGTTTCGAAAGGTTTTCGTTGTCATCTTTCGGTCAGTTCCCATTTGTGAGCGGCTCGTAGTCATCCATTTTGGGAAACCAAACTCAGAGAAAGCGGATAGCCCGAGGGTACGATCAGCGCTTGACACGCGAACGAGTGGAGTTCAACCCGCAGAAGGTCAGCATTTTTGTTTTTTTTTTTTGTTCCTAGTAGC
This sequence comes from Eumerus sabulonum, assembly GCA_951905685.1. Taxonomy (NCBI): domain Eukaryota; kingdom Metazoa; phylum Arthropoda; class Insecta; order Diptera; family Syrphidae; genus Eumerus; species Eumerus sabulonum. The sequence continues at coordinate 139,129,471 of OX645060.1, read as the reverse complement.
ACATGAGGGAGAGTGGGCGAAGAACTCCGGGAGAAATCTTCGGCGAAGTACTCGGAGAGTGATCTTCGGGGAAGAACTCCGGTACGGTTTTAAGTAGTTCCCGGTACGCGGCCGTACCGTGTGTCCTATTGCCTACGTTGGTCGCGGATATCACGTCCATTGTATAAGGTATTGAAATCACAAATTTGCGTGTCGCGATTGGTGATGCGGCCTAAGTCGTTGGTCAGAGGAGTTTCGGTACGACTGTTCGAATACTCAAGCTGCGGTTTGTTTACTTTTTTGAACAGTGAATTCCTTTTTTTTTTTTATTTTACATATATTTTTTTTATTTATTTCGACTTTTTTTATTGACATACGGTGTAGGGTAGTTTTAAGGATTAATTGTAAACCTACATAGATAAAGTTAGGTTAAGGAAATTAAATTTGTGACATATTAAATTGGAAACGATGACGGTGTTTTTTTTTGCTTTTGCGTGGGATATTTCGCGAGTCTCGTAGCAAATTCGCGATTCTTGCTGCGGGTAAGTCGGCGTGAGGGCAATCGCGTGGCGCCATTGCTCACGACCAGTCCTCGCAGCTGGCCTAGCATCCTTTTCGCACGACGTCGCGGCAGGTGGAGAGGAGCAAGTGAGCAAGAGGAGCAAGCGATCTTGCACACATACGAACCGATACGTACATACGTGCATACGCATCACATACGTGCATACACTCACACATCTCTACGCTATGTATAAGTATACATACATACATACATACATATGTACATTACGAAGTAGAGTTGGGTAATTCCGGACATGTATAGTTCACGGAACTATGTCCTCTCTCGGACACATGTCCTCTCGCTCCGCAAATTGAACGAAAAGAGTTCCATAGTTCCATTCAACCCTTATTCATCAAGCACATATGTACAAAACGAAAAAAAAAAACATAAATGCAACGAACATGCTTCTCATACGGTATGACTTATACCCTGTGGTTTTTAAGAAACCCAAAAGTATGGAGATGTGGCGATAAAGCTCGAACAGTTGGTGTACACTGTACAGCACACTTGAACTGAAATGAAGAAAAGAAATGAAAGAATATAATGCCCGCACCGCATTTCGTGAACGAATGTCATACATGTGTATGTATGCATTCAGGTCCGGACATGGACATGGTTTGCTAGTTCCATATCGGTGCGATAATACATTTAGTTCCGGACATGGACATGTTTTTGCTAGTTCCATATCGGTGCGAGTATACATTTAGTATTTTAAAACGGGTAGAGATTAAAGTGCATACTGAGATGGAATAATTATCTTATAACCCCATTTACCTAGATAATGTTTCAAATATATTGAATGGTCTTTCCAACAAAGTTGTTGGTCCAATGTAACACCTAAATATTTAAAACTGTCCACGTGTTCAATCAAGAAGCAATTTTCAAACATTCTTGATTGTTGAATACTATATCTTCAAGAACAAATCGATTACACAATGGTGCATGATAATATAAGGGAAGGTCTCTGAAAACTCTACCATTGATATTAAATATCATGTACTTCGTTTTGTTGCTAATTATTAGTTTATGATAATTAAACCATCTCCTTAAAGAGATGTTTCATCAGCAAAGGCAGTTATTTTGCCTTTAAAAGGTTGTAAGAAAAACGAATTAACATAAATTAGAAAAAGGATTGGGCCCAATACTGCTCCTTGGGGAACACCCATATTTAAGAAGTCTATAGAACTGTAAACATTCCTAATTTTCACAACTTGATAACGGTTGAATAAATAAGAAGAAAACCATTTATAAATGGAGCCTCTGAAACCCGCTTTGTAAAGTTTATCGAGTAGCAAAGTATGATTAACCATATCAAAGACCTTACTGATATCAACAAATAATGTTGATGGTGTTTGAGAAGTGTTTAGACTATTATATATTTCACCAGTTAATTTCAATAAAGCAGTTTCAGTCGATTTGCCACGTCTAAACCCAAATTGGCAATCACTCAAAAAAAAGGAGTATTTTCTAAAAATTACAACATTCTAGATTTTAACTATCCGAAAAGTGAGAATAAAATGTCACTGATTATGTATTTCTGTATATACTTAGACAGAATATAATAAATATATGTATAAATGGGGCTCCCATACAACAGACATGCTTTTTTTGGAGTTTTTATACATAATAGTACGGAACCCTTCGTGCGCGAGTCCGACTCGCACTTGGCCGGTTTTTTTTTTATAATTTGCGCAGTTCCAGGAGTCATAGTATTATGATGTTTGTCACACAACCTGGACGGAGTGCAGATGATTTAGATCGTAGATGTCAGTTCAGAGGAACCGACCGAATTTTCACGTTGGTTCTAGTTTCCGGTAACTTTTTCACGGACTTATGGTTTTATATTAGTATTGCACATAAATATTGTAAATTTAAAGTCGCCATATATTGTGAGTGAGAGCACCGTGACACGGGATCGAATCCCGAAACAGCCATATCCATCGAACGTGTTTTTCACGGTGTTTCTCTTCAGCGGGGTTCTGACAAAAAATTGTCATGAAAAACTTCTCGAAATTCGCCGTTCGGAACCGGCAATAAAGTGTAGGTCCCTTTCACCTATGGGAAAATTAAATCACACACAACATGGGTGATTGAGAGAAGCTCGGCTTAGGTCCTTCATGGGCTGTAACGCCAAACATACATATGTACATATATTGTGAGTGTTATGCCTTCATCAGTATGCTTGAGCAATTCTCACTCACAGCAGCTGTGTTGCGCAATTTTTTGCCATTTTTTTAGCTATTTAATTTCTAACAAAAAACGGCAGACCGATTTTGCTGAAAACTTATTCAGTGCTAAGTTGCGTAATTACGCGTGGAATGAACCCAATCTTATGTCAATACCATTTTTGAATCTCGAGATAATCGAGCGCGAAATTCCGAACCACACATGCGCACATAGGTACATACACACACATATACATATCTATGAAAACCTTGGATTTGTATTCTGGTGACCTTGAAACGTGGAGATATGTCAAAATTTGGAATTCGCAAAATCGGCCCCATTACAATACAATTACTTCCCACTGGGAAGTTAAAAAAGTAAAACTAATCAAATAACACATTCACTTATGGATCTAAAATCAAGTAAATCTACTTACCGCTCCTGAACACAGGTCGCTGATAAGCGTGTGGCATCCAGGACACCATGCCAGGGCTCCGCCGGAACAGGCTTTCGAAATCGTAAATCATCAACTGGTGGCTTGGCGTACGGTATACCCGTGTAAACGTGCACTTCGCGTCCTTGTACTGTTATCGAACGACCACGTACTGGTCCGCTGGTTGTTTGAACAACCAAGCGATCAATAACACCGTTAACTGAGTACAACCGAACCAATAGCACAAGTAGCACCGTAGCGACAGTGCTGCTCGCAAACAGCTTACTCTTCGTCGCCATTACCACAGATTCTCGCATCATTCACAACCGATGCACCCTTGTCAAAATCACAACGAAAATGCTAGGTCGAAACGTAAAATGGAACACTTTTGAAACGGATCGGCTTTGTGGGTCAATTTGTTACTAAGAAAATTTTACTGTTACTTAACGACTATCACGACTAAAACAAGGATTTAAATTTGATATCCTTCTCTCTGGTGGCAGTTTACCGACGTTGATGATGTCCTGCGGTTTCTGCTGACATCCACTCACATAGACTTCTAGCAAACGGCTGTACATCCATGTAACATCTAGTGTCGATGACTGGTGCTCTGCTATAGGCCCGTTGGCTAAGACGAACTGATTTACGTGCCCAGTGTATACCGATTCGTATGTGAGCGATATGGAGTACGCGTATATAAATGTGTATGGAACCGTGTGAGGAGGATTTTAATTACTTCCGGTTGTTGCAAAAATAAAAAAGGACACACGAGGATGATAAATTCTGCGGTCCTACATCCTTGGATATGTTAATCACGAACAGATCCTTGCTTCCCGGTTGCAACTTTGAAATTAGTCTGGAAGTAAAGAAAGGTAAAAGCAAAGTGAGAAATAAAAAAAATTGTAAGAAAATGAGGGTAAGTGGTTGCGGGGGACGGAAGTTAGTGAATTACTGGCAAAATAGTAAGCAGCAATTAAAGTCACGGAAATGCCGCATTCAATACTAGTTTATTGCATAAATGTTCGGTTTCTTTTTCGACAATTAGAATGTGGTAACGATACTCGAAATTCCGATTATTTTCATGTTTGATTCACGATGGTAAGAAACGATCTAACCTAGATACCTAGATTCGTCAGTATAAAATACAAAAGTTAAAAACAAACCCCGCAAAAGAAAAATGGTTCCGAGTGAAACGAAGACCCTCGATACGATGAACAAGCGAAGTTATGGGGAAGGTCGACGCAAATTGTTGGTCGACCAACGGGTTTTTAATGGGTCAGATGGGATTACATATTTACTAGGTCGAAGGGACTATTTAAATTCTTTATTTCTACCGAGGGAGAGTAAAAGTATTTAACTAGGACGGGCAAGGACATGATGTACGGTTAAGATGAATTTAAGTCATTAAATAGAGATTTTTTATACGTGTGGTCGAATGCACAACGGGCCTCCTTGGCCTAAGTGCGTTCTTCTCAATTCTGGGAAGGCTACGACCCTTCCTACCTAGCTACCTACCTACGTGTGGTCAGTATTCCGATTTTATCCCTTGCTTGTGGCACTCTGATGCCTGGGTATTGTATTGTTGCGGACACGAATCGACGGTTGTGTTCGAATGTCGAAGTTTGGAATGCTCTGATGAAGCTGAAATGGAAATGATGGTAACTTTCAGCGGCATATTGCTGAATGTCAGAGCATTCTAGGGACTTCTAAAGGGGAACCTAAGGAGGTTCTCCTCCTAGGGCCGCATGTGTGATCGGCACTAATCTAAATTTTCTCCCCATTCCAGAATTCATCACAAGGGACCTCGCAGTCGTCATTGTGGAAGTCCCCACCGATGGAGGAGTAAGGAAGGTTGTATGCGCCTCCGCTTACTTTCCTGGAGACGGCCAACAAATCCCTTCCACTGAAGTCCAGGATCTGGTTAGGTATTGCAACCAAAAAAAAAAAAACTAGTAATTGGATGCGACGCCAACGCGCACCATATGGAATATGCAGCAGCAATACCAACAAACGAGGTGAGTCACTCCTTGAATTTTTAATCATTAACGAACTCACCGTTGCCAATAGAGGCAACAAACCCACATTCATAAATGCGGTTAGAGTAGAGGGGCTTAACCTCACCATCTCTAGCCCATTTATCTCAAATGCGATTGGGGACTGGCATGTCTCCAATGAAGCCTCACTGTCTGATCACCAGTACATCAGATTCCACATCTCCGGTGAGGTTAAAGAGGCTGAGCTCGGATATCAGCCCAAACCAACGAATTGGGCTCGGTTCCAAGCTCAACTCGCCGCCAAAGAGAATATACTCCTCAAGTCGATTGAATCGACAGACGATATCGACGAAGCGGCTTACCAGCTCAATGCAGCACTCAACTCATCCTTTAGAGACAGCTATACGCCCAGGTCAATTACACACAAACGGTGTGTGCCCTGGTGGAATATTCAACTTGAGTCCCTAAGGAAGCAGGTGAGACCGCTGTTTAACAGAGCTAAACGGTATAATAGTTGAACTGATTACAGATTCTCTCTAACTAAATACAACCTCGAATTGGGGAAATCCAAGAGAACGTCTTGGAGGAAACATTGCGAGAACATAGATTCGCTTCCAACTGCGGCCCGACTCCACAAAGCGCTGTCTCGAGAGTACACAAATGGGCTCGGGCTGCTTCGCAAATCAGACGGCACCTTTACCGTCAATCGCAGGGAATCCCTGGAGACTTTGCTCGAGGTGCACTTCCCTGGTTCTACTCCTTACTCGATGTACTCTGACGTTCAAATTAGGTAAAGTTGTTGATAGCTCGCAACCTGGCGAGATGCCAGCAACGATCCCTGTTTCAATGCCCTGGTTAAGTTGACATACAGCCTCCTCGCGGCGCCCTCTGGAAACATTCTGCAACAACCGTTGAGAGGTGAACAAATGTATGCAGCGATCGCCCTAGGCAAGAGGGTGCCAAAATACCCCGACCAGATTGGCGGTTGTGCGGCGGGCCAACAACCCGCCCACGTAAATCACAAGGTACATAAAAGCAAAATACCTCGGATAAACGCACGGATTCTCAAAAACTGGAAAGAACCCTCACGCAGTATAAGGCGGATATAACTGCGGTCCAGGAAATACGCTGGATGGGAAACGATATGAAGAGAAAAAAAGATTGCGACATCGATTGCAGTTGTCACTGAAGATGGCACATGTTGGGGTGCGAGTTTGTCGTGTTAAGGCGGTTAAGGTCGAAAGTCGCCGACTTAAAACCTATAAGTGATCGCCTGGCTGTGACCCGCATCAAAGGCAGGTTTTACAACATCAGCCCATAAGTGCACACGCCCCTACCGAAGAAGCTGAAGACCCTATCAAAGAGGACTTCTATGATCTCTTGGACAACGCCTACGGAGCTTGTTCGGAGTACGCGGTTAAACTCGTACTCGAGGACTTCAATTCCAAAATCGGTAAGGAGAACAACTTTGGCGGAGTGGTCGGAAAGCACAGCCTCCACGATATACCAACAGATAACGGCTTCCGTCTCACGGACTTTGCAACAACTCGTAATGCGGTAATAAGTAGCAAAAGATTTCCCCGCAAAGGAATCCACACAGCAACCTTACGATCTCCGGATGGTCGAACCGCCAACCAAATCGACCATGTGCTCATTGACGCAAGACACTCGTCAAACATCCTGGATATGCAAACATTCAGGGGGGCAATCGTCGACTCTAACCATTTCCTTGTAGCAGCAAGATTCAGAGCTCGACTGTCCATTGCCAAAAAGCTGCACCAGCCCACCATGAGGAGGTTCGACATCGGACGCCTGAGCACACCCGAGGTTACCAGAGTCTACAAGAAGCAACCAAGCGAAAGGCTCTCCGTAATGCCTTCGTCCAGTATGTGGCTGCATTGCCACTCAGCCATTCAGGAAGTAGCCGAGAACACCTTAGGTTACTTACCAAGAAACAAGAAACGCCTGCATCGTGTAGAAAATGTGGCATCCGATCCAAGAGTGCAAGTCTGATGAATCTAAGTGCCCAAACTGTTCAGGAATAAACGAATGTCAGGGTTTGAATATGGACTGTGCTCATGAAGCCGGTGATAAATGTTGTCCAGTGTTTCTTCGGAAAATACAGGTTCAGAAAGAAAAAGTTCAGTATTAGCAACTAAGCGTACTTTCTTACTGGGTATAGAATGATCAGAGTCTTATCAATAACTTCAACGAGATAGAAGATTTAGTGGACAAAAATATGTTTGAAGTGCTTGCTTTTTCTGAAACCCATTTAAAACAAGATATACTAGATAGTGAAATATATCTACCGAGTAGTAAGATGCGATTCAACAAGCAGTCATACTGGCGGTAACTTTTAAAATAAATTTTGATTTCACAGATTTATTTAGATTAAGTTTATGTATTAAATTCAAGTAGTCACGTCCAGCACGCTTGACAGGCAAAACAGGAAAGAGGAAGAAGACAGTTTGGTTTACTACGTGACATTTAAAGGAATGATATAATGCAATAGCAATGTCAAGTAATGACAACTCAAAAGGGTTGTGCAGTTTTTGGACTGGCTGGTGTCTGCTGTCTTGTTTGGCAGTCAAAGTTAGGTGTGCTGGGCGGAATATTTCCTTCTTGGGTGGTTAATGTTCCTCCTTGGGTGGTTAATGCTGTAGATGAATCGGGGCCGTCGACTATAGTGGGTGATGATAATAATCCCGTTCCCAAGTCATTATCAAAATCTTCTTCTGTTGCTTCTTTATGCTGCCGCACTCGAAGTTGGTTTTGATGACGCGTAATATGACCTCTAGATGTTTGTACGAGATAGTTAATGCGTCCAATTATCTTGGTGATCCGTCCAGCGATCCAACAATTAAAAGAGTAACGAGTGCCTGATGATCAGTGAGAAGTTCAAATTTTCTGCCATAGAGTTACTGATGATACTTAGTGACACCGAAGATTATTGATAATGCCTCTCTTTCTATTTGTCTGGCTCTCATTGAGGGTTTTTGATGCAAAAGAAATGGGTTTTTCTGAACCATCTGGGTACCGATGTGAGAGTGCAGCTCCGATTCCAGTTTTTGATGCCTCGGTTGCTAAAATAATAGGAAGCTTTTCGTCGAAGTGAACTAGTTGCACAGCTTCAATTATGTCGTCCTTTAAAGTATGAAATGCCACATTTTGTCTTGCTCCCCATTTGAAATCTCTATTAAGTCTCCTCAGTTAATTTAAAGCCGAGGTCTTAGAAGAAAAATTAGGTGTGAATTAGTTATAATATAATTGATTTTCCCGATGAATGGTTATAATTCTGCTAGGTTGTTCGGGTTCGGCAATAATTGAATGGCTTCAATTCGCTTTTCGGTTGGTGTGATTCCTCTTGCGTCGATTTCGTGACCCACTTACTCTAATTTTTCTTGCGCGAAGCGACACTTTTCCGTTTGACATTTTAAGTTATGTGTGGCGTGTCTTTCCAAAAGTATTTTCATGTTATTTCGGTGACCTTCGTTAGTTTTCCCAGTGACTATAATGTCGTCGAGGTATACTGCACACCCAGGTATATCAGCTACAACCCCTTCCATTATCCTTTGGAAAATGCCAGGTGTACTAGCTACTCCAAATGGAGCTTATCACCATCGGTTTTTTGCAAGATTCTGTGAGTTCGATCTGCAGGTATGCGTCACTTAAATCGATTTTAGTAAACAGTTACTCACCCCTCAACTTATGAAAAAGTTCTTCAATTCGAAGAATTGGGTATTCACAGTGACTTTAAAGTCAGCACAAAGTCGTATATTCCCGTTTGTTTTTTTTTTTTTTGCGACTACAATGGGCGCAGCCCACTCACTAGCATTCACTGGCTTAAGAACATTTTGGGACGCCAATCGATTAATTTCAGAGCTTACGTCTTCATAAAGAGCGAAGGGCAGATTGTATGGTTTGTGAAATGTCCCGGACGAGTATTTGCTTTTAATGCGATTGTGCTTTATTGTGGAACAATGTCCAAGGTCTGATGAAAATACTTATTGGAATTCATTTCCTAAAGCATCGAGTTCTAATTTAAGAGATTTTTGGTCAACCTTAAAACAATGAGGACTAAAAGTGTTACGCTTACTGACATCTCTGCCTTTCACAGGCATCTGTATACTGAACTTCATCTTTTGGATGAACGAATCCATTCCAAGGATATTTCATACGTGTTGATTATCGACAACTATCACGCTAAAGTTTTCCTTGTGCGCGCCTATCTCTACGATTTGTGATGTGGGTGCACAAGTCGGTTCATTCAATAACTTATATCCTTCGAGACCGATAAGGGAACAGGACGCGCCTGTCTTGGAATTTCAACACTTTCTTATTAACGCTTATCTTATATCTATGAATAGCCTGTCTGCTGCGACATTGCTATGATTAATTTCGATGTGTGACACTTCTGAATCATATAAATCAAAGCGTTTGATCAGATTAACGTTTTCATACTTCTTACTATGCCATCTTGAAGTGTCTTGTTTTTGGCCATATGGTTGAGATGTTCGCAACGGTTTATTTGAATCCGGGGATTTAGCTGCATACATACTGCTGCAATGTGTCCCGCTCTTTTGCACTTCTTGCACACCGATTTGTTTTTATAGTGAAAACACTGAAACGGTTGATGAGCGATGTTGCATCCCGGGCACGATTTTTTGCTTTCTCCTGTTACACTCCTGACTCCGGTACTATTGTAATTCAGACGCTTACCTTTCGTTGGTTGATTAGTTGTCTACTGGACGACATTTACGGCATTTACTTCTTGAATCTTGTCTTCTCCCTTAAGCTCGCTGCAGGCTTTCATTGTTTCTCCGAGGAGTTGACATTTAAAGCAATGATATAATGCAATAGTAATGTCAAGTAATGACAATTCAAAAGGGTAAACAAACACTTAAAACGCGGTTACATCACAAAGGTAGTTTTAAGTTCTCGCGAGCTACCTACATTTAATATAATACATACATGCATACAAATATATACAAGCTCTCCCTGGCTTGCAAATAATCTATACCGGAAATGTACTTATCCCTTTTCCCAGGACAAAAAACGAGACAAGTTATTTCACGTCCATACCAAACTTCTCCAATACTCGTACACGTAAATGAGTAATGTATTTGAATTCGCAAAATGAAAATTTCTCCGCCTCTTGTCCTTCGAGCCGAGATAACAAATACCGTTTCATGCTCCTCGGTCTCGCGAGAACGTCTATGCATAACAAATGAGAACACCGTTATAATGGCCGTTTCTAATACTACCCTAATGCTCCTTTGATTATTGCAAAATCTCTTTTCTGCTGTCCTGAGAATGCGAAAGCAAAAACACCAACCAAAGAGCCGAGTCAGAAGTAAAGTTGGTTGGAATCACTATAGCCCGTCCTTGATAAAGTAAAGCATAATCATTACCGTGCGTATACTATTGATTTTATTGTAGAGATCCAACACCCCGTATACTGGAGCGGATGGTAGTGGATTTTGACACCGAGACACTTGGACAACCCCATCAAGCGTGATGAGATCACTATATTTATTTAATACAAGTGTATATATGTATCCATATGTATGCGTTTGAGTGTGTGGTGCGGTGTGGTAGTTTGTAGATTACCACAATTTCAAGAGGGAGGGGTTGACGGTACGTGTACATGTTCTCATGGGGGAGGACACTTGTGGGACGTTTCAGAAGAGTCACGAGAGTTAAGTGTCGGGTATATTGGATGAATTTGAGTATTCAGTCCGGAAGTAACAACACTTAATCACCCTCGAGAAATTGTGCTGTGAGAAAAATTTAAAATTTCGAACTACGCAACTTCTACCTATAATAAATGCGAGTATCTATGCATATACACAACAACAGACGTGGCTAGCATGAAACACGCGTTACATCCGACATCATTTGCTGGGGGATAAATTAAAAAAAAAAAACTGGTACGATGATACAAAGGTTCAATGTATCTAAGGCAGTACCCACGTCTGTTACAAACCAAGTATGCTGAGATTATTGATCGCGTTGTGCAAGTGCATGGATTCATGGATTGCTATTCGTGGATATTTAGGTTGATTTTCATCATTGGCCAATTACGCAAACTCATAATAGCAGAGAATTTTACAACCGTGCTATAATGAAGATAAAGCTACGATATCACAAGTATATATACATATGTAAGCACGAGTATGTTTCATCAATTAAAATGGGCAACTAGTGCAGGCATAACATACATATTTCCATCGACCATCTAAGTGGCATACATGGGGGCCAAGAAACTGATGATGATAACGACACCGCCGTGGTGGAGGCTAATCGAATTGATAACAGCCATGATGCTGAGATTAATTCAGATTAACCTCCACCACTCGAAAGCGGCAACCGCGAATCTTCTCCTCAGGCTGGACAAGTAAGAAGAAGACATAGCCTTAATCCAAGAACCTTGTGTATATGAACACAAGGTTCGTGGATTAAGAACTCCAGGCTACAACCTATTTACTTCACAAAAAGAAGGTAAGCCCCGGACTTGCATACTTGCAAAGAAATCTCTAAACGCTTACGTTCTTACAAATTACAGCTGCCCTGACACCACAGGGATTGGTGGGAGCTTCTTGAAACCGTGGATGAAAGGCTAGACCATTTATTTCCAACCGCTAACGAGCTCTCACCTTTAAATGCCTTACTTCTATATTCGGCGGTTCTGTCGGAGTGGTTCTATATTTCCGGCCGTATTCGTGGGGCAGGATTCCAAATTATAATAGAAAAAGAAAACAAAAAAAGAACTCTCTCTCTCTCGATTCAATGACAGACACACTAAAGAGGGAAAGAGATTAAGATAACAGAATCCAGCATGTTAAACGGATATCTCTAATAAATTGGAGGAGACATTACTCGCTGATACTGATAAGACAGTCCAGGAGAGTGTGAAACTGACACCAGGAAGCTGTCTCAAGGTATATTGGGACTTAAGGAATACGAAAAAGCTGTACACCTGAAGCGCACTCTTGCGGAGAAGGGCATCATCTGCTCCCGGAATTGGAGAAGGAGAAGTTCAGATGGGCCGCCCTAACAAGATCAAGAGGCTCCTAGGAAGGGCACAACGACGGGCAAGGGTGAAGAAAACCTTAAGAAGCCCCCCACGAAGAGAGAGCGACGGGCCGGGCCATCTGGAATCGTAACCGATAAGGCGGATTCAAGCTGTACCCAGGCTCAAGACACAGATGCAAGGTTGAAGCCCAAAAACACAAAAAAAGTATCGCAGCCGCTAAGGCAGGTCTAAATAAGGCAGCCCTTACCGCGGTCGATACGATCGGTAAAGGCTAACCAGAAACCGTGCCCGATTCTAAGGGAAAGGAGGGTTTCGTGGCCAACAACCCAGTAAAGAGAGTAAGGGTCAACACTGGGGCTCAGTTCGGCGGGACTAAACGAAATGTTATACAGTTGGCTGTAGTAGGTTCCGGTAAGCCGGGCGGCCAGTATACCTTTGAACAGGGGAAGTTTACCGAGAAAGCTTTAGCTAGGGCGATCTTCGACCAAACTCAAAGCAATGCCGGGAAAACTGCGTCAACGTTTGGTCTAACGAACTGGAGGCGAGGTATAAGGTTGGACTGTAAAGATCAGTTCTCTGCACGATTTCGGAAAAGGTCATTCCCACTTTTAAGCCGTGGGAGGGCGCTGCACTAAAGGTAGTTCCCCTGGACGAGGTACCGGAGAGGTCTGAAGCCAAGGTGAGCGTACCGGATGTGGACATTGTGGACATTGAAAAGAATCAGATTCGTGACTTTCTTAAGGCACAAAATCCAGCGGCCTTGTCGCGCTGGAGAGCAACGAAGACTGTACCAAGAGCGGTAGGTAGGGTAAGAGGGGTATGTTTAAGTGATTATGGCTAGTGGGTATTTCGGAGTAGTCAACATATGATTGTGACATCACGACGCGACTTGGTATTCTCCTGAGCAATCATTAATAGCATTACTAGCGCTCCCGTCAATGGAAGTCATGAAAATAGCACTACCTATAGCACTACCAGAGGCTAAACCTCTGGGGGAACCAGTTAAGAGAGATAGGTCGACGGAGGTATCTCGTACCGAAATCGATCCGACCCTCCTTCCTGAGCTCCACCTCTCTCTTGAAGGTGCGAAGCGCGGAAAGCCTCGGCGATTGGGAAAGGCTGTTGAAGGAGGCATAAGCATGTCTGCACTTTCGGCATGCGCCTTCAACTCTCTTCCTCTTACTGGGAAGGTTGAACTACCCAGTAAGAGCGTGATCAACTCCCGTAATGACGGAGCCGGAAATGTCAGGTTTCTGCTATGGCCGGCGCTGCCGCCGAAAAAGGTGGTGGGGCTAACAGGCAGACTTCGAACGCAGAAGGTGAAGTCGTTACAGGTCCTAGCAATCCTCGAACTGGTAAGACTGTTCCAAGGTAAAAGCTCCCGCAAACGGAAGGCCGCCGCTAAGGATAGCCTTGCTAAGGAGAGAGAGTGCGATGCCTCACTCTTCGGTGGGGCGGTGGGAAATCGGAGTCCAATGGCAGATGTGGCGAACCAGAAGGATCAAAGCATAGGCCAGAAGGCGAAGATAGCCAAAAACCGGTCCTCGGAGGCGAGCACATCACACAATAAAACCCCTTCCTCCGAGAAGGAGATCCAAATGACCGTAAGGAGTCGAGAGAAGCAGCTCTCTTATAAAGAGGCGGCCGTCTCCTCTGAAAAGGTCAGGATAGTTTTTATCCAGATCGACCTACAGCATTGCAAGCTGCTACTGCTCTTTTCAGTAGTAGAATTGCATTTAGTAGTACAAATCATCACGTTGTATCCATTCAAGAACCGTGGGTGTGGAATAAATGCCTATGTGACCTTGGTGGTGTACGTGATGCTACGATTCTTTATAACGAGCGATCCCAAAGACCTAGGGTCGGCCTCATCATATCGAACTCACTATCGGCAACCAAACTTGGGCACTTTTGTGGACAAGAACTGGTGGCCGCTAGTAAGCTACAAAACGCACGGAGCAATAGAACACTTTGTTGTTGCGTCTGCCTACTTTCCCTACGATTCGTTACTACCTCCACCACCGAAGGAAGTCTCTGAACTCGTAGAGTACTGTGAAGCCAGAAATATTGGTCTCATCTTGTGTTTCGATGCAAATGCCCAAAACACTGCTTGGCGCAGCAGCAAGTGTAACACAAGAGGGAACCGTCTTTTAGACTTCATTCTCTCGTCTGACCTTACCATCAACAATGTTGGCCCTCAACCAACGTTTGTTACGACAAGACGATAGGAGGTGATTGACCTGACCCTATCCAACAGATATATGAAGGACATCACTAACTGGCGAGTCTTGCCTGATGCTACGCTGTCAGACCATAAATATATCGTATTCCGATTAGGTTGTGGGATCTCTTCCTTGCAGCCTAGACGGAATCCGAGAAGGACGGATTGGGTACGATTTAGAGAGGAGCTTGAGAAATCCACTCAGGCCCTACCTAAACTTAGAACGAAACAATTGTCACCAGTTGTTTTGAACTCGCATGTCCTGTCAGCAAACCTCCCTTCAGGAAATTGGTCCCCTGGTGGAATGCCGATCTCCAAAGTATTCGCAGGGAAGCCAGAAGTCTTCTGAATAGATCGCTCAAATCGAATTCGGAAGATAACTGGAACAAGCATCGGTCGAAGCAGAAAGAATATAAGAAACTTATTAGTAAGTCGAAGAACGATTCTTATAGGACCTTCTGCGAAGAGATCAAGTCTCTGAGTGCGACTAGCAAGTTGGTTAAAGTCCTCAAACGGGGAAAACCGACAAAGCTGGACGCACTCAGAAAATCTGATGGTACCTTTACTGAGTCTAAAGCGGTTCCTTTACTGAGTCTAAGCGGAGGGCGCAGTAGTTAGTGTGTTGGATTCTGACGCACGATGAGCGAGTTCGGATCCCGATAACACCAACGCCATCGAATGCTTATTTCGCGGCGTCCCTCCTCGGCGGAGTACTGGCAAATCCCCCGTAGTATAAATTGCCTGGAAAAAGATTCTCGACTCCCGCCGTTCAGAATCGGCATTAAAACTGTGGGTCCCTTTACCTGTGGGAAAAATAAATCACACACACCATGGGTGATTGAAGAGAAGCTTGGCTCTGGTCCTTCATGGGCTGTAACGCCACCAAAAGAAGAAGAAAGAAAGGTGAAACTCTTAGTTTACTGTCCGTGAGACTCATTTCTCGGGAAATCAGATCGACATCGGCTCGTTGCACATTCCTTCAAGGGAAACTGCAACTGAAACGACGAAAACAACTCGGCGTAGCTGGTATATTGCGTCGCGCGTGGTTACGACTGAAGCTATTGAATTTGCTGTGGCATCCTTAGATGGCTTCAAACGGCCGGGCACTGACGGGATATATGTATCCTGTTATGCTGCAAAAAGGTATAAGGCAGCTGCTTCGTACTTTGAAAAGAATTTTCACGGCTAGTCTAGCAAAACATAGGGATTATCGCCGGCAAAGGTCCTCTGGATCTACACGGCAATGATAAGACCTATAATCTCACAGACTGAAACGCAAGCACGTCGTAGCCTCTTTCACCAAACTCCAAAGAGCGGTTTATCTCAGCTGCACGGGGGCTTTCCCAAGCACGGGGGCGCTACTCTAGATGCTATGATGAACCTTCCACCTCTTGATATATTTATCAGAGGGTGTGCTCTGAAAGCCATGTCTCGTCTGAAGAGAAATGGCTTTTGGTATAACTCGCATAGGAATAACGATGTGCTTGCGCAGGAATTGTCCTGCGACCCCTGTCTCATGGACATGCCTTCTGACGCTGGATACGGAACCTGGAAAGGATAGTCCTCGCATTTTCACGGATGACTCCAGGTCTGGGCGGGGGTCCGGTGCCGGAGTCTTCTTCGAGCGCGAAAACATCCGACTGCACTTCTCGTTAACAAAGTATGCGTCTGTCTTCCAATCAGAGATATACGGAATCCTAATGACCATGCACTATGTTGTGAAGCGCAGGTGGAAGGGGGAAAGCATATGCATCTGTAGTGACAGCCAAGCTGCACTAAGAGCTGTGTAACCCCTAACTAGTTCTAAATTAGTGCATGAACTCAAGTACTTCTTGAAAAGAGTCGGCAGACTAAATTCATTAAGGCTTGTATGGGTCTAGGCCACTCTGGGATGCTAGAAAATGAGATCTCTGATGAACTCACCAGAATGAGCTCAGAGGAGAGCTTCTCAGGACCTGAACCCGATCTAGGTCTACCTGTGTCCACGGTAAATTCTTACATTAACGAGATTTAGGGATTGTCCAGGTTGCAAGATGACTAAGCGCGTATGCCCTGATGTCTGCAAAAAATCTTCAGCATTCCTCCTGTCTTTAAGGAGCGTCGACCGCAGAAGGCTTGTGGGAGTTATCACGGGCCATTACACTTTTGCCAAGCATCTCTACGTGCTTGGCATCAGTGAGACGCCTACCTACGCTGCATGTTGCGAGGAGGAGGATGACACTGCACTGCTCGCGCACGGTGGCGCACCCTTAGAGCCGATGTGGTGTGTGCCGAATCCCTTAGCTCTGCATCACTGAAGCTACTTAAAATTTTTCTCCGGAAAACGGGGAGAATACAGTAATGTAAGGTGTCTGCCTTTTTTTTTAGACTCGCGCAGGTTCAAGAGTTTTTATATTCTCTTATGATGTGTTGACACACACAACCTGAACGGAGTGCAGTGGTTGGGGTCGTTGATGTTCGTTCACTACTCTCAGGGGTGGGTCCTAGACCTAGGTAGGACGAGAGCCGACCAAATTCCGCGTTGTTATAGTCCGTAGTAATTCGTTCAAGCACTTTAGTATTACATACGCAGAGGATGAATTTCGGTTGACCATATACTGTGAGTGTTATGCCTGCAGCAGTACGTCTGGTCAATTTCAATTCTCAACTGCGTTACATACTTTTTGTCCGTATAGGAATTACTTTTTCTTGGCTATGAAGCGAATTTGAATTTGTCTGGAGTACAACGGACCAGTTTTTGCGTCTGAGTGAGCATAGCTTTTCACATCTACTATTTAAAGAAACTAGAATTTGCCGGTGGAGGGAATTCGCAATATTTATCGCAAATATTTAAAAATCGATCCTAACCACCTCCCTGTAAATAGTACCTAGAAGGACAAGCTACATACGTATAGCTATAGTTTCCCTGCCAAACTAGTCAGACTATAGTGATAATGGAGAATTCTCGCTGCACTCACTCTCAAAATCAAATATACGCTAACTTAAATAAAAGAAACACACCGACAACTATAACTATATATAATTGGTTAAGGATTTCGTCTACCTAGCCTTTCAACTAAAAAATTGCCTTTGAGAACAGGTACACAATTGAAGATAGAGTCCTTTATCGAGGAAGCAAGCAATATAAAACTTTAATCATCCCCATCCTCCTCCTCCGTGGTACAGATGCTTCGACGCTCATAAGTTAAAGGAGAGTTTAACCTACCATTTTTAAGACCCATTTGACAGAGAGTGGAGGATAAGATTCAACTACGAGATGTGTATATCGGTTCTTCTGCGGTATCGCTTTGGTCAGATGATTACAAATCCGGCGTTAAAAGAGCTAAGTTATGTTGACCGAATAAGTAACACAGTTTCGAGTCTTTTGTCGATTTCATCCGAAGGGTAAAATGGTGTACACACATGCATAAGTATGTATTGTTGCAGACACGAACCGACGGTTATGTTCGAATTTTGCTGTCAGAGTTTAGAATGTTCTGGTGAGGCTGAAATGGAAATCATGGTAACTTTCAGGGAAAGTCTGACGGCTAACATTCGAGAAAGTGGACCGAGGGCTTTATGTATAAGCGCAAACGCTCGCCCTCGGAGGCATCCAGTTTTTGGAATTCGATAACGAATGATCAGTCGGTATACAGTGTGTAAGCAATAAAGTGTAAAGTGTGTAAAAGCTTGTAATAAAGGTTTGAGTAAGCAATTTTTTTTTTCAATTTGCGCGCACTCAGGGTCTAATAATCTTATTATGTCGGCGACACAGTACGGGCAGAAGGTAGAAAGCGTCCTTCCGGGTATATTGGTGAGCATTCCTAGAGAGACATGTATTGCGGGGGAAATGTTGAAGGGGCGGAAAAAACTGGCTATTTCATCAGAGCATTTTTGGTGGAAGTAACGATAAAACAGGGAGAGGGAGGTAACATTCCTGCGGTGTTCCAGCGAGTCTACTGTTTTGGTAATGCTGAAGTCACCTATCAGTTTTATCGCGCGTTTTTGTATTCTGTCTAGTAGGTGCAATGAGGTCTTGGGAGCACCGGACCAGTCATGAGCGTAAAACTTTAATTTGGGGCGAATGAACGCCTTATTGATTGTAGCCAGATCTAAGGGTGAGAAAAATTTCTTGCATCTGTATAAGAAGCCTAGGCATTTCGCAGCATTCTTAGCGACACTGAGTATGTGGTCGCTCTAATTAAGATTGTGAGTAACACACATACCCAGGATTGAAAACTTTTCGGTTTCTGAGATGCAAGTGCCATTCATGGATAATGGCTGCAGGTTAGTTATGCATTCGATGATGCTCTGTCGATATCGGAACTTAATGAGCTCAACATACGCTGTCGCTCACTATCTATAACCGAAGTGCAGGGCCGTAAACTAGTGAACGAATATGAGAAGCTGAGGGTACTGTCGCCAGCGAAGGAGTGAATTGGATTAGAAGTAACAGACAAGATACCATTTATAAATTTAAGAAAGAGTGTCGGAGACAAAACGGAGCCCTGGGGAACACCAGCATTTACAAAGTGAGTATCAGACTTGAATCCGTCCAAAACAACTTAAATTGAACGATTCGAAAGGTAGCTTCTAATCCATTGAAGAAGAGACTCATCGGTCTAAAAAGCACGCATTTTCGACAAAAGGGCTTCATGCCAAACCCTGTCAAATGCTTTCGAAATATCCAGTGCAACGATTTTCTTTTCACCTGCTTGGTGAAGCGAGATATGCCATCAAATCACCAGTGGATCTATTGCTGCGGAAACCGTATTGACGGTCATTGAGGAGTTTCCGTGATCCAAGATATTTCATAAGCTGACGGTTAATCAGCGTTTTCATGACCTTGGAAAGAAGGAACGTTAGTGCAATGGGTCGGTAGTCTGACGGAAAAGATGATTCGCCTTTTTTGGGTATCGGCTGGAGAAATGCTGTATTTCACATACTCGAAAAGAGCCCAGAAGAGTAGGAAAGGTGAAAAATCTTACGCAGTGGTTTTGCCAAGGCAGAAGAACACCTCTTCAGAACTTTTGGAGCAATACCATATGGACCAGCGGATTTGTGTATGTCGAGGTCTTTAAGAATCCTTGCGACTGTAGGAGTGCGTAAGTGGATTGGTCCCATAGTGGAATTGACGCACTCTAGTACAGGCGGACACAAAGTACAAGCTGGGAGCTGAGAACTGGTTGTGAAATGGGCAGCAAGTAGGTTAGCTTTGTCTAAGGGGTTGACAGCTGGAATGTCATTGTGGATGAGTGTCGGTATAGACGACGTAGTTGAGTTTTTTACGTTTTTCTACAAACGACCAGAAACTTTTGCTACCTTTGGGACATTGAAGGATTTAACGCCTTAATTTTCGGTCGGATTGGAATTTAACCTGTCGAATGTGGGTCAGTGGAATGCAGTCATTTCTGGCTCGTATGTACTTTTTTCGGTTTTCCTCAGAGCTGTTTGACTTGGAGGCCCGAAAACTTAGCTCCCTGAGCCTAATAGCCTCTTTGCAGCTCAAGTCAAACCACGTATTATCCCTAGGCCTCGTGCTTTTAATCTTGGTGGGAGTTCGAGAATTTTGCTGATATCACGCAGTGGCCAGACGAGCCTAGGGGCGACAATACATCGATCGTTTATTTTTCAGACTGAGAGGTAAGAAACAAGTCCAGTGTGTTGGCGGTATGACCAGCAACATCAGGGATACGTGATGGCTTATTCACAAGTTTCAACAAATTTCAATATACCTTCCTTCGGGTGCTGTCTGTCCAGAATGTCGAAGCCACTGAGAATTGTGTACATTGCAATCGCTCGCTAAAACGATTTCAGTGCGAGGGTACAGGGAAACAATTCTTTGGATGGAATCAGACAGTAAGTCGAGTGCATCGAATGTTGCACTCCTGTCTAGATTGGGGCTTCTATAAAGAAAACAGTAGTGAACGGAGTGCTTTGCTTACGGAATGTGAATTTAAGCCATATGAAATTATATTCCGAGGTGGATGTTTGGCTATACTGTGGAAGAAGCTGGTAAGCAATGTCACTACGGACATAGATGGCGAGATGGTGAGAAATGAATAATAGTACTAAGCTATATATCCAGGAAGACTGAAATCACAAGATCAGACAGCCGGTTTGCGGAGAGAGAGATGGACATATGTATGTACATACATATTCAAGAACTGCACACAGAAATCCCTCATCAATACAAACTGCAAAACATATATGTATGTATGTAAGCAGAGCCCTGTAAGTGAAGTTCTATCGCCGGATTTACAAAAACAAACTACCATAGGTGTACTGCCCTTACACACAACACACGCGACCCGCTACGCGTCGGTTGTGTAAAAGCTTGTAATAAAGGTGAAGTGCCCAGATAATTGATCTGAGGTATTGAATAAACAAGTAAATTGTTGTAGTTTATCGCAATCCAGCGATTGAACCCCTATTCCGACTCGTATTAATTTTCGTAACAATATGTAAACCGAAAATAGCCACTAAATTTCTGCTAAAATTCAAATAAAGCTCACCTTTCGCGTTTGAATACAATTATGTACATATGTACATATGTATATATGTACATACATACATATGTAGTCACTTGAATTCAACTTACTATTTCATCCGAAGAATTTCACTTTACCAGCTTTAAGCTACATACATATGTGTCACTGCCGAAAAGCAAATAAAAGTTTTAGATTAGAACGTTTTAATGAAGCTGACCTCGGTAAACTCAACGAAAGTCAACAGCGAATAACATAGAATATATGTATGTACATAACCCCAACAATAATAACAAAGAATAAGAGGACAGGCCAAGGGGATGATAGTCACAGTGAACCGTGCTCTCCCAGTAGACAACAATAAAGAAAGATTGGAGTCAAAGAAAATACACAAGTGTAGACTTATTTCTTATTGCTTAACCCCAAACAAACTAACGAATA
This sequence comes from Eumerus sabulonum, assembly GCA_951905685.1. NCBI lineage: Eukaryota > Metazoa > Arthropoda > Insecta > Diptera > Syrphidae > Eumerus > Eumerus sabulonum. The sequence goes on along the minus strand of OX645060.1, from coordinate 139,108,172 downwards.
TGTATGTACGTACTTGGAGCAGTCTTCATTTCAACAGCTTTGTACATGAAACGCCAACACAGGCGCCGGCAGTGTCCCAAAAGGAGAAAATTTGACATCTTTTACCGTAAACTTTCCTCGTCCCTTTATTCCTTTAACTACATACATACATACATATATATTCAATGCTTTCTTTGAGATTGTTTTCGGATGATCTTTTGTTGTTTTTACGGATTTCTTGTCCATAAGCGTATTTGTACGCACATACATATGTATGTACGCCCTCGTAGGAGCGTTTGAATGCCTGCCCTTTCCTTGAATTTCAGCAGTACTTTTTTTAACCATACATCGAAAGTCATGACTGCATGGAAAGCCCTTTTGTTCCTTCAATTGGTAGAAAAAAAAATATTTTCTGAGACATATCCTTGAACATACATATGTATGTAGGTATACAGGCACGGAGACACGAGGGATTCAGAGGTCAAAAGGTTTCACGTGCTCCTTGAAAAAAGGGACAATGACGCGTACGTGCAGCTGTTATTATTGTTGTCTTTCATTCAAATGGATTTAAATTTTATTTAATGATGTCTTTGACTCGATTGGTAGGACGACGAGCTCCTTTGTTAGGGTGTAATGATTTGAAAGTACTGGGATTCGTTTGGTTGTTGGGGAAGGACACCGAGTGTGCAAGATTGAGGGTACAATTGGTTTATTTATGTACATACATACATACGTATGTATGTTCGAGGCCGAAAAGCATTCTCGTAGAGTAATTCGTGCATCGCTGAATTTCTTAGTCAAATGGGGTTTAACTAACAGAAACCAAAGTACAATTCAACTGTCCTCCTTGACTCTTCTTTTTCTCGGATTAAGTGTTACAGTTGTAACCACAACAACCCCATCCATATCGGTGAAAAAAAACAAAATGCATTTGTAATGCACAAGCGATCGACCTAACTCAACGTTCAATGACCAACGATCATTGACCGATGAATATCCGGCAATACAGTAAACCGAACCGATCGCCTGTGCAAGCATTTTAATGTCAAATAGGTTAGATATATGTATAAACAATTTCGTAATGCGCGAGCGATCGATCGAATTTTCAAAGGTCTCCGATCGATCGTGCAAGCAAAGCACTTAAAACGTTTAAACGTCGAGTGGTCATTTTCCGAAACGATTAAGCAAGAAAGGAAAAGAAAAGAAAAGCAATTAAGCGAGGAAAGTGACGACGTGTGTTTAAATAGAAGAACCTTGATAGTTTAAGATAGTCCTAAGAAGAGACTTAACCACGACGGTCACTTGCAGACCAATAGTTCAGAGTTCTAAGGAGATGGTCACTTCTAGACCACGAAATAAAACCATTGATATAAAGATATATTTTGTGTTTTATTTTTGTTCTGAAAAATTTAAGTTAAAATTTATAAACTTAAGTTACTCGCAACGTAGTCCATCGTTTCCTAGGAGCGGCGCCTATCTGGGTCGAATGTTGCTTGACTCACGACTGAGATTGGCCGACACGAAGGGATGGTACACGAACTGTTTACGTACTGTCGAGTATGACAGTGACTATTGCGGACTTAGTGCCGTAATTCAAATACCGGACGAATTCGCAGAAATGGCAGAAGTATGTCCACACGTGCTCCTACAATTATAGTAGGGCACACTGGCGACGCGACACTCACTTCGAGTGCCCCATTTCTACCGAATAATAGGAACCTATCAAATGACGACCTAAACCAAATGGATGAAATAATTATACAAACGATGGACAGAACGGTACCATGCCAACGGCATTACGATACCACGGACGTGTACCGAAACGCGACCATAGACCCGCCTCACAGACAGAAAAGTAGACTCCTGTCAAGACTCAAACACCTGTACAGGTGGTTTACCGACAGACGAAACCCGGTGTTCGTCATAAAATATTAATAATTCATCATTATCATTATCATTCCGGATAACCAATTCGGTTTCAGGGCGTTGTTGCAGCCAGCAAGTTATGTCATTACTAAGTTGTTGCTTGGTAGAAAACATCGCTTTCTTTTCTTAGTAAAAAAGATAGCTTGTGTCTTAGAGGCATTAATTTAAATTTTCCATTTGTTGCAGTATTCCGAAATTGTGTTTAGACCCGACTGTAGGTTGGTTTCGATATCTGAACCAAGTACATCGGACGAATAAATACACGTATCATCGGCGAAAAATGCGGGCTCACAGTTAGGGAGAAATGGAAAATCAGACATGTAAAGATTAAACGAGACAGGTCCAAGAACGGATCCTTGGGGAACACCTGCGGGTATCGTTCGGTCAAAAGAAAATGTATTTTTTATGTAGACACTAAACATCCGTTCGCCCAGGAAGCTTTTAACTATTTTTGTTAGACACAATGGAAATTAAACAGAGTAGCCCATCATGCCATAGAGTGTTAAAAGCTCTCTCAATGTCAAGACAAACTAACCCTGTAGATTTTTTGGAAGTAAAACCTTCTTTGATATGCTTTGTAATTCTGTCAACTTGATGAATTATATTATGATGTGGCCTAAATCCAAACTGCTGGTGGGGGAGGATGTCTTTTTCAAGAATTACTCTATCTATCTTCATTTTGATGATTTTTTCGAACAGCTTACTTACTGAATTGACTAAACTCATCGGCCTGTAGCTATTAGAATAGTTGGCAGGTTTTCCAGGTTTCAATATGGGTATAATTTTTGCTTTCTTCCATGCTTTCGGGAAATATTGCAATTTAATGCATGAGTTGAAAAAAAAAATAAAAAAAAATAAATGAAATGTAAAATACCAGGAGACTTTTGGATTTTCAAGTTTTGGATTAAATACGATAGTTCTTCGTAAGTAGCGTACATGTTTTTTTTATGTAATTCATTTTCATCTTGTTTTCTATTATACATAGTTTCATGGTCAAATATGCTCTAAAAATCAATAACAATCATTTCTGTTGTAAGTGCTGAAAGTGATCTGCTGTTATTTTTGTTCCAAGCTTAATTTGTACCATCAAGTCTCTGAGTATCCATTGCCATCATATAAATACAAATTTCTCATTACCTCAAGGACCATTTTGTTTTTCTTCTCACTTTACACTGTAAATCAAAGAGAAGTACATTTTTGTCACGAGAACCCAAAAACCCATTTAATTCCTACTATCAACCTGGCGAATACGTCCAGTTTTAGCACCTAACCGATAAAAGGAAATGATAGAAGATAAAATGATACTGAAAAGTGTCGTCAAATCAGTCGTTCATTATGTACTATGACAGAATGACTTTTTACATCTCTTTATTTTTCCTATTTCTGTTTAATTTGTCCACGTCCATCAAGCAAAGGGACGACCGTTAGCAAAAAGATGAGCCGGACAGAAATGAAAAGTGTCCTTTGGAATTGGTCCAAGGTATGCACATATTCGAAATGGAAAGTATTTGAAAGTGTTTTAATTTGTTAAATGGAATGATAAAGAATTTTGTTGAAGAGTCGAATGGGGAGGGATTCGATTTTTTTTGTTTTTATAGACCACCTTTCCATTTGATTGGCGCCACGTGAATTGCGTTCTCCACATTCATGGCAAGATACATATATTGCAACCAATAGAAAGAGAACTATGTCATAAGAAGAACGAAGAAAAGTAACACTTAACCGTGGGATACTTAAAGAAAAACTTTTATCATATATTAAAAGAAAAGTATTTAAAGGTTGGCATGCGGTTTATACGGACACAAGCATCAGTCTTCAGCCGAATTCCTACTTTTACTCCTAAGCTTCTTTAACAACGAGCCTAGATTTCAGATTTGGGCGTTGCGCTAAGGCGTAACTTCCTTGCCATGAAAAAATATTTAGTTCTGATACATATGACATCTAGTTTTGTGACCTTGAAGACGAACACGGCTATTGCTACAGGGAAAACAAACGATGCTTTGTTATTCAAGGCAAACTAAGACAAAACGTATTAAACTCGGCATACATCTAAGCAAATGCAGTGGCATAGCGTGCCTTGGAGGGGCCCTGTATCAAAATTAGTTGGGGGCTCTAAAGATTTCTCACAATAGAAACAAAAATGCATCCATTAAATTAAAATAAATATTTATTGATTTAGGCGCGCTTACGCTTCGCCTAAAGCCTCTCTCTCTCTACTCGACTCCAAGGAAAAAGCGTTCGTCCACGAACTGTTCGTAAACGTGATGTCCGATTGTAATGAAATTTTGCACACTGACATATCTTAGCATTGCGCAGGTGCATTGATTGTGGATAAGGCCAAATTTTGCGTCGGTCACGAACCATGGTCACAAATGTCCAAACTTTCGAGCGCGCGCCGATTTTTCATTGAGTTCAAACATTTTTACTTTTTCGCACGCCCCCTATATTTTGAGGTTCTTTAACGCCGTCCGACGTCCGTGGTAACCGTAACGATAGAGCAAAACACAGAGCACCTAAATAGGTATGAATTAAACGATCTTAAGAAATGTCGAGTAGTTAGAGAGGTTTCTTGTACGTTTCGCCTCAATATTTTGGTGTAGGAGCGGATAACCAGCTCCGTCCACCGCCCTAGTTATAAGTTATCACTTCCTCCTAGAAATTGAGCTAGCCAAACAATTCAAATTATATATACACTTTCCTTGGCTTTTTTTCAGCAAATTGATTTAGAAAATCATCTATAGCTTAAGACGATTTCAGTTTTTCTAAAATTTCTGTCTCTATAGACAATAGTGACAAGTCTAATAGCCGTTCCTGCTTCCAGCTGCTGCGGTTGTAACTGGAAGGGTCAAGAATGGAAAGCATGCTGTTATTACCTCCGGACAATTGGATGCAAGGCTATTGAATTTTATCAGCAATAATTAAATGCTGATAAGCATGTTTTCAGAGCAATTAATTGTTCATAAAGATTAACTGAGATGTCTTTACTGTATTTAGCCGACAGTTTCCCGAAAGCGTTTTTTCATCAATTCGTCTGAAGAAAATAGAAGTTTATCCGGTTGTAATACTTCGAACATATTACTCAGGTTACAAGGGCTCCGAAATCTTTGTTTAGTGTGAGAAATTAATATGTCTAAACAACAATAGTGGGGGAGAAGGGAGCGAACAAACAGAGCAAAGAAGTTGATCGCGTTTAACTTGGCAACCGCCAGCTTCGATCTCTGTCTCTGCCCAATCCAAGTTGGCACACAGCATCCGCGTGGCCTCCCCTGGATAGCTATACTGGCACCCGCTAGGTAGTGAACCAATGTGTGCAGCGACCCGACCCCTTGTTCCTGGGGAAAGAGGAACCTGGCCCTCCAGGTTGGGGGTTGCGCTTAGGGCTAACATCCCTATCGCTTAAAACAAAAATTTTGTTCAGAGACAACCAATAGCCTCAGATACGGACGGATTACATGTTGACGACCCTGCACCTGGAACGTTAGATCCCTCAACAGACCAGGTGCAGCCGAACAACTGGTCAACTCTTTGGACTGCTATAAGGCAGACATTACCGCGCTCCAAGAAGTGCGATGGGATGGGCCAGGCAAAAAGCGAATGAGAAACTGTGATATATACTACGGAAACTGCTACAGAGAAAATAGACAACGCTTATTCGGATGCGGATTTGTTGTTCGAGGCAGACTCAGGAAAAAAGTCTTAAGCTTCCAGTATGTAAGCGAACGCCTCATAACTATCCGCATCAAGGCCAATCTCGGCAATATAAGCTTACTATGTGTCCACGCCCCCACAGAGGAGAAAGATGACCGACATAAAGACGACTTCTATGATCTCCTAGGCAGAACGTATGCGCAATGTCCCAGCTATGACACCGAAATCGTTCTAGGAGATTTCAATGCGAAGCTGGGTAAGGAAGCTGTCTTTGAATGAGTCATAGGAAAGCACGGCAGTACCACGTCAGAAAACAGACTAAGGCTAGTGGATTTTATGGCGGTGCATAATCTCGTAGTAGCAAGTACACAATTCCCACACCTCAACATCCATAAGGGGACCTGGCGGTCCCCCGATCAATCGACAACCAATCCAATTGATCACATTGCGATCGACGGTAGACACTCCTCCAGCATCCTAGATGTCCGAACCTTTCGAAGAGCCAACATCGACTTGTTGTAGCCAAGGTACGGATGAGAATTTCTCGGAATCAACGGAGTCGACTAAGAATACCAAAGTTTAACGTCGGAAGGCTGCAATCGCAAGAGACTGCCAAGACCTCAATCTCTCTCAAGTCCCGATGCAATCTGCACAAACCGTAGAACAGCAATGGAGTCGTTGTCAGAACGCCAATAGAGAGGTCGCCTCAGACATACTTCGTTTAAAGCCACCACCTTCGAGAAACCCCTGGTTTGATGACGAGTGCAGACAGGCCCAAGTAGAGAAACAGAATGCATACATGGCTATACTGCATAGACCGACGAGAGCTGCCCGCGAGCTCTACGAACAGGAAAGGAGGGAGGAGCATGCGCTTCTGAGAAGGAAAAAGAAGGAGCACGAGAAGCGCGAGATCGAGGAGATGGAGAGATGTTACTGCAGGAGCGACGTTCGAAAATTTTACCAGAAAGTAAAACGAACATGCCAAGGCTATAAAGCCAGAGCAGAAGCCTGCAGGGATGAGCACGGACAACTAGTAGTGGAGTCACAGTCGATGAGATTGCCGAAGGACCACTTCTGCAGATTGTATAACGGCGATGATAGTCAAAATGCCGCCGTCAGGCAGAGCGAACCATTCACAATGGACGAAGACGATGGAGAATCCCGTCTACTCGACCTAGACGATGTTAAGATAGCGATATCGAAACTTAAGTCTTAAAGCAGCTGGCGATAAGCTGGTCAGGAACATGCACCAACTCATCTGCAAGATATGGTCGGAAGAACGCATGCCCGATGAATGGCCAAACTCGTCAGACTATGCAGAATGACTATGGAGAACTCTCGCTGCTCCATTAAGGTCGGTGGTGAACTAACCGACCCCTTTGATGTTAAAAAAGGTTTTAGACAGGGTGACGCACTGTCATGTGATTTCTTCAACATTATTCTTGAAAAGATCGTGCGGGACTCTGCGGCCAATACAAGAGGTACGATCTACTTCAAGTCCACACAATTGCTTGCCTACGCAGATGACATTGACGTTATTGGACGAACAAAGCGAGACGTCAAAGAGGCGTTCACAAGCATTGAAGCAGAAGCGGCGAAAGTGGGTCTAAGGGTAAATGGGGACAAGACCAAATATATGCTATCATCCAAGAAAGACGCACAACACCGACGTCTTAGTCAGAACGTCACCTTCGGCAGCTATATTTTTGAAGTAGTCAAGGACTTCGTCTACCTTGGGTCGATAGTGACAAGCAGCAACGACGCCAGCGCTGAGATAAAACGCAGAATAACTCTTGCCAATCGCTGCTTCTTCGGGCTCAAGAGGCAATTGAGTAGTAGAGCCCTCTCTCGAAAAACTAAGGTTTCCCTCTACAAAACCTTAATCATCCCGGTCCTCCTCTACGGCGCTGAGGCTTGGACGTTATCAAAAGCGGATGAAGAGGCTCTTGGACGTTTCGAGAGGAAAATTCTGCGTGCAATCTTTGGTCCCGTTTGTGTAAACGGAGAATGGAGGAGGAGATTCAACCAAGAACTGTACGGGCTGTACAGCGACATCGGCCTGGTTAGACGTCTTCGGATCCAACGTCTAAGATGGCTAGGCCATGTAGAGCGAATGGACATCAACGCTCCGGCCCGAAGAGTCTTCGACTCCAACCCCGAGGGACGACGCAGCAGAGGACGACCGCATTTAAGGTGGCGCGCACAGGTGGAAGGGGACCTCACCCAACTGGGCGTGCGGCACTGGAAGCGGCTGGCCGAAGATCGGGCCGGCTGGAGAGGCTTGTTGGTTGAGGCCCTGGTTCACCCCGAACTGTAGCGCCATCAAAGTAAGTTAGTTTATATTATATATTGTTTCGGATGTTGCGAAGATTGCAACTGTACCTGGTTTTATATATTGTTTGAATAGAGGTATTATTTCGTTAGGGTTTTTATATTCTATCAAATGCCTTATTTTGTTTGGGAATGGGGTTAATATATCATGCCTAAGTTCGCACGATTTGTTTAAGATTATTTGGTGTGAAAACTGGTTTACGGGTTTCTCTAAATATTTTATAGAGTCTTTATCGCTACTAGGTGCTGAGTGTTGGGTTACTTCAGATTGTGTATCCGATATATTGTAAACGTTTTGTCTAGAAAGCGCGTCAGCTACTACATTAGTAGGACCGGGTTTGTATACCATTTTTGGAGAAAATACATTTATTAGTGCTTGCCATCGTTTCATTTTAGTATTAGGGTTTTTTTGTGACATGGAAAACGTTAAAGGCTGATGTTCAGTATGAATTTCTAGATTTGTTACACCATAAAGACAATTTCTCAAATTCTTTGGGGCATATACTATTGCGTATTGTATTTAGTTCGGAATATGTCAGAGAAGAATTTTGTAAAATACGCTTCATATGAAACTTACAGCTTTTAACGGCCGCCTCCCACAAGCCTCCGAAATGCGGGGATCTAGGAGGAATGGTTTTCCATTCTATTCCGTCTGCAGCACACGTTTTGATTATCTCTTCCCGGTTCTCACTCTTCATGAACATCTCGTAAAGCTCATGCAATTGATTTTGGGCTCCAATAAAATTTGTAGCATTATCACTATTATCACACTGTGCATAGTCCCCGTCTGCCGATGAAACGTTTCAAAGCAGCCAGAAAACTATGGGCCGTTAGATCTTCAACTAGTTCAAGATGAATTGCTTTGGTGACGAAGCAAACAAATACTGCGACATAAGCCTTTGCGGGTGATGTACCTCGACGACGAAAATGGATGCTAAAAGGGACGCAGAAATCAATTCCAACGATATTAAACGGTCTTGACTGTTGTACTCGTTGATGAGGCAAGTCTCCCATAATTGGAAGACTACGGAATGGCTCTGCTCGAGTGCAGCAAACACATTTGTGGACAACTTTGCGGGTCACCGTCTTACCATGTATGGGCCAAAATTTGTCCCGAACAAAGTTGAGAAGTGCTTGTGGACCAGCATGGAAATTCTTCTCGTGCAGATGACGAACTAAAGTTGTGGTGAATACATGGTCTTTTGGCAATAACATAGGATACTTTGCATCGAAATTCAGAGTTGAATAAGATATCCTACCCCCTACTCGAAGTATCCCATCAGCATCCACGAATGGTGCAAGCGATTTGATATGACATCTTGAAGACAGTTGTTGATTTCCACTGGACAACGTTGCGATTTCCTTTTGAAAACTTACAAGCTGTACGTATTTTACTAATCCTTTTGGAGCTTTGTTAAGTTCATATACTGTAAGCGGTCCAAATGACTTAACATTTTTCTTGATAGTATTATTTTTATACCTGAAGATGTACGCAATAACTCTGAGCATGGAGTCATAGTTATTGTGATATTTAATTCAAGAGCTGAAAAGTATTTTGCTTTTCCTAAATATGAAAGTATAACATTAGTATCCGGTACCCTACTTGTTAGAAATTGTAATTTCGTTAAGCTTCTTATAATCAATAACCACTCTGTGTTTTGAGCTACCATCTTCATTGAAACCCTTTTTCGGTAGTACCCATACAGGACTGTTATATGGCGACTTTGAAGGTTTGATTATGCCTTCTTTTAGCATCTTCGTAACTTCTTGGTTTTCGAATTCATTCGCAGACAGTTGATATGGGTATTGCTTACTCCATATTGGTCTATCGTTAACTGTACGGATTTCAGCTACGGCATCTGTCCTAAAGGGCAAGGTAGTGTCAATGTTGGAATGAATACTTTCAATTTTCTTCATCATTGATTCTACAAGTGCGTTTTGGTTTTGAATATTATTTAGAGCCATGTCTACATTCTCTTCATCGAAATAGATTTTCTCTATTGTATTTCCATATTTTATAGTATTGTTATCTGAGTTGATCTCAGCATTTAAGTTTGCTCCTATTAATAAATTAAACTCCAAGTTTGGGAGGACATAAAATCTTGTCTTGGTATCTAAGATAAATACTTCATGGCATGTATCTATAATGGTTTCTCCATTAACTGTGCAAGCGCGTTTGAATATTGGTAAAGTGAAAGGATCACTCAAAATGTTTGGCTTTCAGTAGTTGCTACTGGCACCAGTATCTATAAGTATTTTTGATTACGCATCGTAAGTGGGGTAATCCTACTCTTCGCCTGCAAAAGGTATCATTTTCGTTTATGTTATTAATGCGTTCGTTTTTCTGTGGAGGAGGTTGGATAGACTGCTGTGCACTGGGTTCCCTGTCTCTCTTGAATATTGGTCTCGTATTATTATTATACGTATTATAGTTTGGTTTTTGCCAACGTGGGGCACCACGTTGTATTGCCTAAACGGATTTTGGACCTATAGATATGTCTGTTTATTACGTTCTAAATTGTCTTTCGGTATATGTCTGTTAGATGAACTACCTATAACCATTGGTTCAGATCTCTGAGGTGGTTGTCTATTTTGGCTTTCTTGCGGAAAGTTGTTACTATTAACACGGAGTGAGATCCGTGAGTCTAAATCGTTTTGTTCGTCAATAATGTTAACTTCCTATTTACAGCGTTGTAGAAATCGTAGAAATCTAACAACGAAGTATTTCCTTGTCGTAGAACACTTAGTTCTTGTTCTATTACGTGAATAGGACGTTTGTCAGCGTATGCGAAGTCAAGACGAGATATGATCGCGTCGAAATGTAGGACAGTCCCATGATTAGTGAGAACATCGTTGGCATGCTTAGTAATTTTATTACGGAAAATGGTTAAAGCCGCAAAGTATTTAGAGCTTCCAGGTGTGTAAAGAGTCATTGAGTTATGAGCTGCTTCGCGCCAACTTACATAAGCTGTTTGCTCACCACTGAACTCTGGAAGACTTTTAGGCTGAACCCACGCCGAAGACGACAAAACGTTTTTTTTGTCGCACGACAAGAAAACGTTTTTCTTTCTAACCCACACCAACCCCAACACTTACCGACAAGCAAAATGTTTCCGACGAATTGTTGCACTTGGTGTGGGTGGGAAAAAACAAATTCAGTCATCGTCGTTGGAAATGTCGTCTGATTCAATATAATTATAAATTACGCTCCTTTGCTTGCCTGCTTGCTTTGGTGGCGTTACAGCCCGTGAAGGGCCAGAGCCAAGCTTCAATCACCCACGCTTTACATACAAACATATACATTTTCAGCGGCCCGCATGTTCCACTAAAAGAGTCGCGGGGTTAATGCGCGCACGCGGGATCTCCAGGCCACTCGATCCTCCGCCATCGTCTCTAACTCATCAGGAGCTATGCCCAAGCGCACCCAGACGCATGTGCATTCACATTCATTTCTCTCTTGGACTTGGTTCAACCACCTCGTCCTGGGTCTGCCAAGCGGTCGCCTGGCTGAGGGTATTGTATCCAAGGCACGCTTCGGAAGTCGTGATGATGGCGACATTCGTTTCACGTGACCAAACCATCGAAGCATAGCCCTTTCCGTTCGGAGAAGCAGCTGCTCAACATTGAGCTCCCCGCGCACTGCCGTGTTTCTCACCCTATCCCGGCGAGTAACTCCCACAACAGCACGAAAAAATCTCATTTCGGCAGCTTGTACTCGCGATCTTATTATTTCGGTCAATACCCAAATTTCATGACCATAGGTGAGAGTTGGAACAAATACTGAGTTAAAAACCGCTAACTCGGCTTTGACACCAAGCTCGGTCTTCCTGATTACAGATCTTTCGAGCTGTTTCAAAATTGACACAGCTTGGCCAATCCTGCAGGAAAGCTCAGTATTACTCCTCCCATCACTCGTCAGGAATAGCCCGAGATACTTATGTAAACTTCTCCACCTGCTTCAATGGGACTTCACTAACATGTAGACTGTATTGGACAGGTGTTCTGGAAATAATCATAATCCCGGATTTGTCCACGTTAACCCTCATTCCAGCATCAGCACATACCGCCACAATCGTATCTTGCGCGTGGGATGTGAGGACAACTAAGTCATCTGCGAAAAGAAGGTGGCTTATCCTCAACTCTTCCAATGTGAAACACTCGTCGCCTCGGCAGCGCTGCAAGATCCAGTCCATATATATAATGAAAAGGAGAGCTGACAAGACGCACCCTTGGCGAAGTCCAACGCCCACGGTGAAAGGTGTTGATTTACTACCGTTAACCCGAACGCTGCTGCTACAGTTTGTGTATAGAGACTGAATGGCCCTCAACAGAGGACCATCAATCTCATATTCCTGCAGAACCCTCCAGAGTTTACCTCAATGAACTGTTTGCGTCTGAGTGCTCCAGCGGATAGCAGAAGCCTTCAACAACAACAAAAAAAAAAATCCGTAAAACAACTGTATGAAGAAAGAATATTCATACATATGTGTGAATAATGACGACGGCCTTAGTTCCAGAGACTTGTTAGAAAACTAGCAATTTCTTGCTCTATGCAAACCGTGTAAGCTAAGACCGACTATTGAGAACTACGATTTGATCCAGTGAGTCCAAAAGAAAGGCAGAGTCGCCATCGCATAAAGTGCAGAATAGTAGGTATCTCATATTCATATTTCAGTCATATGCTCCTCGTTCTGATGTAGTCTGCAGGCGATGTTCAAAACCACACGTGTATACGCATTCACCTAAATTATTTTTCAAATTGTCACAATCCCCTTAAAAATCCACACAAACCAGCGTAGCCTGGACTACTAGCTTAGCATCACATCATCCTGAATTATTCAAACCGGCTACAGAGAAACACATATGTATGTACATATAGGTTCCAAGTGCGGCCTATACCTATGCCGCCTAACAATGCCGCTAAACAAATCCGTTGCTCTTCCGCATCGAGAATTGCCATAAATTTCATTTGACCCAAATTCACCATTCAAATCCAGAAAGTTGCAAGATACTAGTAAATGTATTCAACGGCAGTTATTCAACTAACAATCTGGACAAGTTAGTCAGTCAGTGGGTGGAACAAGCCCATCGTTGTGGACTTATGCACCACGCTCACTGTGCGACGTCAACAACGACAAACAAACAATTTCGCATGCAATTACGCTGACAAGTTGTGCTCCTCCCTTACATTTCTGTGATGTTCCCTGATTTCCACATAAAACAATTTCCCTAATAAACCCGTACATTCCGTGTACACTCCATAGAATACCCCTGAGACTGTGGCGCTTTATTCAATCGACAAGCATTATCGCTTGAACGACAGAGCACCTACATGTACATACATACATATATGCAAACTGCCAACCGCCGGATGAAGGCAAACGCGGAGGAAAGCAAGAAATAGCGATAATGCTGGTGACAGGCGTGCTCTTGTGCCAGCTGCGGTAGATGCACCAGAATCACCGAAATGAAATTAATGTTATTGCAACCACTTCCATGGTAATGGGATGCAAGACAATATGTTGAGCAGTCAACGGAACGATTTTCTTGTTATCTCTGTCAATTTTCTTAATTAGTTTTGCATCAATTACTTTTACAGCGATAATTTTGTAATTAAGACGATTTGCGAAATGTATGTAGATAACTCGGGTGCGGAAATATGACTATTCGCAAAGGATGATGGATACGGCCAATTAGTGATACAATTGAAACGCCTACGGAGCGTGTCCATACAATTTTTTTGGAATGCTAATCCTCATACAATTTTTTTCCATATAACCCATTGCCAACTCTGATAGAAAGTGGGAAGAAGTAAGAATGTATTTTATGAGAAAAATGCAGCGATTTGAAAACGAGAGAATCTTCTCGATCAGAATTTTTCTTACCACTAATAGCACCTTTTTCTAGAAGTTTACCTCTCTCAAAGACCAAACTAGCAAATGACATGGCTAAATGTTGGCAATCATTTTTTTCTTTCTTGTATTGTTTGGAGTACGAAAATCCTACTACAACTAGTCATGTTGTTTAGTTTAAAAAATATCAGGAATTGATTTCTAAAAGGATACTTGGCGTGTTAATATTCTAAGAGTTTACTTATTCCTAGACATTCACAAAAAAATGTACCACCTTTCCACGCTATCATTCAAAGATTAAATGAAATGAATGTCGGTGGTACCATAAATGTTGCATTCTTTAAAACCCGACATATTACTACACTGGACCGAAAATCTTCGCCGTTTACTGCACCGTGGTACAGTGGGTAGTGTATTGGCCTATTGACGCCAATGACACGGGATCGAATTCCGGCAATAGGCATGTTATGAAATCCTTCTCTTCGGCGATTTTAATCTTCCTTTTCTCCTATGGGAACCACCAGAAGATCAATCATTTTACACTACCACTAATCCATCTTCTGCCAAAGAATGTCTCTTCTGAGATAGCCTAGCCGATTCAAACCTTAGCCAAGTGAGTGGCATCTCAAATTACATGGGTAGACAGCTAGATCTGATTTTCTCAACCGACCCTATTAATTCCTTTGTTTCACTTTGTACCCATTCTTTATCAACCATCGACAATTACCATCCTCCCCTTCTTCTCTCATTTTTTCTCGACTCTCCACCACTGAACTCTTCCCCTCCAGCGCTCAAGTCTTACGACTTCCACAAAGCAAATTTCAACCTAATCAATGAATATCTCAATAGCGCCCTCTTCAGTTTTGACGACCTTACAATAAATGACGCCATATCCTTATTCTATAGAGAAATATTTAATTCTATTTCTCTCTACGTTTCCATTTCTCGATCCAATCACTTATCTTCTACTCCTTGGTATAATCGCAGGCTCCGTTCTCTAAGAAACAAAAGAAACAAACTGTGGGCTATCTTCCTTCGTACTCAGTCCCCCTATGACTTTTCCAACTATATTGGTACTTATCTACTATTTACCGAGCTTCATAACTCTCTCTACGAACACAACTTGATCAAGACACAAGCCAATCTTATGAACAATCCTAAGTCCTTCTTTCAGTTTATCAACTACAAAAGGAAATCTGATGGCCACCCAACCTCACTCTCTTTCAATGGCGAAACCTCGAATGATCCCAACACTTTCGCCAACTTTTCAAACAATCTTTCGCCGATGACTCCTTTGTGCCGGACACTTCCTATTTCGACTATCTACCAAATTTCTCCCTTAGTCCATTTCTTCCACGTTCTGTTTTTTTTTTTTTTTTTTTTAGAGTCGTACGCGCACTCAAGGCTAAGGCCTTATAACGACGGACGATGTGCGAGCAGAAGGTAACAGGAAGAGGGAGAGGAGCTGCCTATTGACATTGGTCTTAAATGTCTGCATATTGTATTGAGGGGGGAAGACTGAACGAGGTAGCGCGTTCCACATTCGTGTGGTTCGGTTAAAGAAAGAATTTCTATATTTGACAGTACGACCGAAAACGGGCTTCAAGGTGAATTCATGCGCATTCCGGGAGAGGCGTGTATCGCGGGAGAAGTTATGAAGGGGCGGAATGCAACTGGCTATTTCATCAGAGCATTTATGATGAAAGTAACGATAAAACAATGAAAGGCAGGATACGTTCCTGCGATGTTCCAGCGATTCTAGTGTTTTGGTAATGCTGGGATCATCTATCAGTTTTAACGCGCGTTTTTGTAATCTATCTAGTAGGTGCAATGAGGTCTTAGATGCACCAGACCAGACATGAGCGTTGAACTCCAATTTAGGACGAATGAACACCTTGTTAATTGTAGCCAGATCGGTGGGTGTGAAGAATTTCTTGCATCTGTATAGGAAACCTAGGCATTTCGCGTATCATATCACTGAAATTAAACTGAATCAATCCGCCATATTATTAAAAAAATGTTCCTTCATTCTCTTCGTCCCGCTCTCAAAATTATTCAACTTATCCCTGTCCCTTGGAGAATTTCCCCAGATATGGAGAACCGCCTTCATTACTCCTATTCACGAAAAAAGTCCAAAGAGTGATGTTAACAACTACCGCCCCATCGCAAAACTCTCACATATACCAAACATTTTCGAAAGCATCTTGTATGACACTCTAAGTTTCCATTGAAAATCTCTGATCTCCTCGAATCAACATGGATTCCTCAAATCCAGGTCTACAACCACAAACGACGTCATTACAACTGACTAAAGTAAAGCCTTCGACAAAATATCTCATAATCGAATACTCTTCAAACTATCTTCCCTAGGTTTTGAACCCACTGCGCCGAAGTGGATATCTACATATTTAAAAAAAACAGTTAATACAGTGTTCGCTTTAGATCTGCCTTTTCTAACCCTTTCTTAGCCTCTTTCGGCGTTCCCAAGGTAGCCACCTAGGTCCACTTCTTTTCATTCTTACCATAAACAACATTGAGTTAATCATCAAACATTCCCATTTCTCAATGTACGCTGACGACACCAAGTTCTTTAAGACCATTTCCTCGCTACAAGACTCTTCCCTTATTCAATCTGATCTCAATAGCTTTTCTACCTGGTGTTCCGAAAATTGCTTGGAGCTTAACATTTCTAAATGCCAATTTATCACGTGTCCAATCCTCTTCTCGTCTCTACTTTCTCCACAACCGACCCATTTCTACCGTTCAGGTTATCCGCGATCTTGGCATACTATGTGACCAAGAGCTCAATGTCCGCGCACATGTCGACGATATAATTCTTAAAGCAAATTCTGCACTCGGTTTCGTGAAGCGCTGGTCTAAAGAATTCTCCAATCCCTACGTGACTCGATCCCTCTATATTACCTTCGTTCGCCCCCTTCTTGAATACGCATCTCAAGCGTGGTCCCCTTATCAACAAACCCAAATTTCTAGAATCGAGAGCATCCAGCGTCGATTCCTACGCTTCGTTCTTCGAGGTCTGCACTGGCAAAATCCTCTGTTCTTACCGCCCTATCAAGACCAACTCAAACTAGTAAATCTGAGTAAGTTGGAGGGAAGAAGAAGGGTAGCTGGCATCCTCTTCATTCATAAACTCGTGACAGGTACCATTGACTGCGCCAACTTCTACAACTCTATATCCCTTAACACTAACCCTCGTAATACTCGCAATCCTCGTCTCTTCTATCTATCACCCCCCGCACCTCATACGGCCCAATGAACCCATACGAACACTAGCTTCGATTTCAACCTCAGCACTCCATGCCTAAAGCTTCGTCTTCTCGGTAGCCTCCCCTTCTCTCTACCATAGTTCCCTAATCGCGCCCCCCTCTCCCGTTCTTGTTAGTCAGTTCCTCTTCTTCTTCTTAGTGGACGCTACAGTTCGGGGTGAACCTGGGCCTCAACCAACATGCCCCTCCATCTAGTACGATATTTCGCTAGCCTTTTCCATTGTCGCACACCAAGTTGGCTGAGGTCCCCTTCCACCTGTGTGCGCCATCTTAAGTGCGGCCGTCCTCTGCTTCTTCGTCCCTCGGGGTTGGATTCAAAGACTCCCCGCGCTGGAGCTGTGGTGTCCATTCGCTCTGCGGGGCCAAAGTAGACGAAGTGCCGACTTGAAATTCATTGGCTTTTTCCAGGATCTGCCGTAGTGTGAAGATTTGGTCGATGGTGGACTTCCCTGGCCTGAATCCGCACTGATAAGGACCTATCAGCTTATTTACAAAAGGCTTCAGGCGTTCACACAAAACGGCAGAGAAGATTTTGTAGGCGATGTTAAGGAGACTTATTCCTCTATAGTTGGCGCAATCAGAGGGGCCTCCTTTCTAGTGGATCTGGCATACGATGCTGAGACTCCATTCCTCGGGCATGCTTTCCTCTAACCATATCTTACGGATGAGCTGGTGCATGCTCCCAACCAGGTCATCCCCAGCTGCCTTGAAGAGCTCAGCAGACAATCTGTTTGCGCCAGCAGCTTTATTCGATTTGAGTTTCGATATGGCAATCTTAACTTCGTCGGGGTCAGGGGGACGGAGTTCTCTGCGGTCTTCGTCGATTAGAAATGAATCATTCTGCCTGACAGCAGTATATTGACTAACATCGCCGTTATACAGTCTGCAGTGGTTTTTCCATATTCTCAGCATCGACTGCAGTTCTAGGTGTCCGTTCTCATCCCTGCAGACTTCCGTTCTGGCTTTATAACCTTGGCATGTTCGCTTTATCTGTTGATAAAACTTTCGAACGTCACGCCTGCAGTAACACCTCTCCAAATCCTCAATCGCGCGCTTCTCGTGCTCTTTCTTCTTTCTTCTGAGAAGCTTATGCTCCTCCCTTCTTTTTAACTCGTAGAGCTCACGAGCTGCTCTTGTTCTTTTATGCAGCGAGGCCTTATATGCATCCTGCTTCGCTGCTCCTGCACTCGTCATCGAACAAGGTGTTTCTCCGTGGTGGAGCCTTGAAACCCAAAACTTCGGATGCAGAGCTTTTCAGGGCTTGTTTGCAAAGGCTCCACTGCTGTTCTATTGATAGTGTGGAGGATTCAGGTGTATTGGAGAGCTTAAGGGAGACGCGATCGGTAAAAGCACGAACGGTTTCTGGCGATAGTAGCTTACCGACGTCATAACTTTGTATTCTTACTCTACTCCGTTGCGTTCGTGATATCCGTAAGCGCATCTTGGCTACTACAAGATAGTGGTCCGAGTCGATGTTAGCCCCTCGGAAAGTTAGAACATCAAGAATAGTGGAGGAGTGTCTGACGTCGATCGCGATGTGATCAATCTGGTTGGTAGTCGATTGATCAAAAGACCGCCAGGTGCCTTTGTGTATATCGAGGTCCGGTAAGCGCGTACTAGCTAGAAGGAAATTTCGCCCCGTAGCAAGATCAATCAGCCTGTGTTCGTTATCGGAGGTGGTGTCGTGTAGGCTATGTTTGCCGATGACTCGTTCAAAGATGCTTTCCTTATCCAGCTTTGCATTGAAGTCTCCTAGTACAATTTTGATGTCATAGCTGGCGCATTGGGCATACGTTCTGTTAAGAAGATCGTAGATCGCATCTTTGGCGGAGTCATCCTTGTCTTCCGTGGGGGCGTGGACGCAGATCAGGTTGATGTTGAAAAATTTAGCCTTGATACGGATTGTTATGAGGCGTTCGCTCACATGCCGAAAGCTTAGCACTTTTTGCCTTAGTCCACCTCGAACAGGAAATCCGCATCCAAACAATCGTTGCCCTCTCTCCCTATAGCAGTCGCCGTCCCATTTCCTGGATGGCGGTGATGTCCGCTTTATAGCGGTCTAGGGCGTTCGCAAGTTGTTCGGCTGCACGTGGCCTGTTTAGGGACCTAACATTCCACGTACAAAGCCGAAGATCATTGTCCTTCTTTCGTTTTTTGCAGGGGTCGTCAACATAAATCCGGTCCGTTATATCCGAGGTTTGTGGTTGTTTCAGAGTTTGTGATTTTTTTACGGTTACGGCTTACTAGGCCGTAACAAATAAAGTTAGTGAGGAAGAGCCTGCTAGAGGAAATGGACAAGGCAGATAAGAATTGTCCTGCCCTCAGATTCGAGGCCACCTCAGCCAGAAACGGATGGCTATCTATCACCTGTCACGATACAGAGACAAAAAATTGGCTCATGTCGTCGATAAAGAAGATTAAGCCATGGAAAAACGCAGATCTGTGTGCAACTCAGGGCAATGACATCCCCAAGTTATACACCTGCGTAACTTTCGTCCCCGAAGCCGACGACCTAACCAAGGACACCTTCCTTATGCGCATAATGAGGCAAAATGCGAACATTAGCACTAAAGGATGGAGAGTCCTCAGGATCGCCAAGGAAAAAAGCGGTGGGGACCAAGTAACCTTTGCCATTGATGAGACATCCAAAGACGCCATCGTGAAGCAAAGGTTTAAACTGTTCCTCAACTTCTCCCAGATCCTAATCAGGATCAAGGGAATTCCCAAGCAGGCAAAGATAACTGCGGACAACAAAACCAAAGACAGGACACAAGCCCATCCGAAGTGCGATGCCCGAAGTACACTGGCCCTGCCCAGGAAAAAAAGTGAGGAACTCGGCGTGCATAAGCCAAGCCAGAGAGCAACAACTACTGCATCTGGTGATAGTGAATCAACCACAGAGGCAACGAAAGTACCCCAAACGTCAAGGCCGCCTGAAGAAACTACTCGGGCAACCAGGACTTCAGGGGTCAGCCTTATGGTTGTACCAGTCACTAACACTGGCGGCCCTGCCAGTATCTCGCTTAATCCACCATGTCGGGATTAAAGTGCATCCAAATAAATCTACAGCATGCAAAGGCCGCGTCTGCGGTACTGAGCCATAGATTTAATAAGGAGCACTTTGATATAGCCTTTATCCAGGAACCCTATACGGTCAAAGACCAGATCAAAGGAATATCAGGTGAGCTGCTCTACGACTCCACAAATGATGGACGACCTAGGGCTTGCATAATGATTAATAACACCATTAAAGCCATTCCCATTTCAGAATATACGAATAAGGACCTGGCAGCTGCCATTATTCAGCTATCCACTGCGGAAGGTAGGTCAGATGTCGTAGTTTGCTCAGCCTACTTACCGGGCGACTCCACCGACCTCAGCTTCACACCACTGCAGGATCTCCTAGACTACTGTGGAAGAAGAGGTTCACAAATCATCATATGCTGTGACGCAAACGCCCACCACACAGCATGGGGAAGCTCGGGCATTAACAAAAGAGGTGAGTACTTGTTAGAATTTATTTGCAAGAATAACCTCAATATCATAAACCGAGGAAAAAGTCCCACCTTTATGAATAGAATTAGAGAAGAGGTACTAGACCTCACCTTAACCACACCGTTCATAGGCAACTCTATCCAAAACTGGCATGTCTCAACAGAAACATCGATGTCAGATCATCGACAGATCTGTTTTGGCATAAAAGTAGGAGATAGAATTACCAGAACATACAGACAAGCGAGAGCGACAGACTGGGACACATATAGCCTGGAAATCGCACAATCGATCGGAAACTGTCCCAATAGCATCAGAGACATAGACAGCCTCGAACTCAGCTGTGACAGCCTCAATGCTACCATCTTATCTGCCTTTCACAACGCTTGCCCAGAGAAAGTTAATTCAGGCAATCGTACCACTCCGTGGTGGAACAGCAATCTGGCCAAGCTAAGAGCACTGACCAGAAAACTGTTCAACAGAGCTAAACGGACTGGTGACTGGACACAGTACCGTGCCTCACTCACCAACTACAACCAAGAGATTAGAAGGGCCAAAAGAGACTCATGTCTATCAGACATACAGAGCAGCGCTCGCATCCACAGAGTCCTCGCCAAAGAGCACACTAACCAAATTGGACTGTTGAGGAGAGCAGATGGCACTGCTCTCCTCAACAGTAGAATGGTACAGAAGTACTGAAAATTCTAACCAGTACGCACTTCCCAGACTCCAAAATCATTCCCTCTAATCTCTCTAACATACCTCCGCAGATCAGGGCAACTAGACCCAACAGGGAGGTATGGAAGAGAGCACAAAAAAATTTCCAAGAGGGAAGCATAAAATGGGCCATTAACTCTTTTGACCCGTACAAATCCCCGGGGGAGTATGGCATCTTCCCAGCCCTCCTTCAGAAAGGAAGTGCGATAATTAGCCCCATGCTGATCAACATATTTAGAACCAGCTATGCATGGGGATACATACCAACGAGCTGGACAGAGGTAAAGGTAAAATTCATTCCCAAAGTAGGCCGTAGACCCACAGACCTGCCTAAGTCCTACAGACCGATAAGCCTTACCTCTTTTTTCCTAAAAACAATGGAAAAAATTCTGGATAGGCATATCAGGAACGGTGCCCTGAAAAGATCACCACTTCACAAAAACCAATATGCCTACCAGCCTGGGAAATCGACCACGCATGCTCTTCAGGAGCTAACAGCCCGGATCAAGAAATCCCTGAGCGACAAAGAAATTGCGATAGGTTGCTTTCTCGATATAGAGGGTGCTTTCGACAACACCGACTACACCCAAATAAAACGTTGCATCCTCAGCACAGGGGTGGATAACACCACATGCAATTGGATCCAACACATGCTTAGCAATAGGAAAATAAACACCTCACTAGGCAATGATAAAATCAGTGTTAATGCCGCGAAAGGATGCCCTCAAGGTGGGGTTCTCTCACCTCTCTTGTGGTCCATCGTGGTAAATGAACTGATTAACATACTCAGCAACAATGGTTTCTATGTCCAAGGCTACGCCGACGACATAGTGATCCTGGTTAGAGGCAAATTCGAAAACACGGTCTCGGAACTCCTCCAACGGGCACTAAATCTTGTTGCAAACTGGTGCACAAAGGTTGCACTAAAGGTCAACCCTAGGAAAAGCACTATAGTCGCCTTCACCAAAAGGAGGAATAGGCACAAACTCACCAAACCTACCCTCTTTGGTGAAGCGATAGAGTTCTCAAAAGAAGTCAAATATCTAGGGATAACTTTAGACGAAAAGCTCACTTGGAACTCTCACATTACAAGAACCATTGAGAAAGCCAGGATCTCTTTATGGACCAGCAAAAGTCTCACTGGCAAAAACTGGGGCACAAACCCCAAAATGACCCGCTGGCTATACACAGCAATCACCAGACCAATCCTCACATATGCTGCGCCCGTCTGGTGGCACAAAACAAAACAAGCAACAGTGCAAGCCAAGCTCAACAAATTGCAAAGACTAGCTTGCATCTGTATCACCGGGGCCATGAGAACAACCCCCACAGCAGCACTAGAAGTCATCACAGACCAGCCACCTCTTCACCTCCAACTGAAGAAAGAAGCAATGGTCTTCGCCCATAGATTGATCGTGGAGGATGACTCTAACCATAGGCTCTTTCACCCTGATATCCTTACGGAGATAAACAGGCATGAAATCCTAATGATATCTCTCTCAGACAACTGTCTCCCCAGATACAACTTCAGCCAAAACTACAAGGTCACATTCCCCAACCGACAATACTGGGAACAGGATAGACCCCCCTTCAATCGTGGATCCTACGTGTGGTACACAGATGGCTCCAAAACGAACGAAGGCGTTGGGGCTGGAGTTTACGGAGCAAATACTGGCACATCCATCTACGTCAGCATGGACAGATATAACTCTGTTTTTCAAGCAGAGATATTTGCTATAGAACTCTGCCTCAGAGAAAATTTAAACAGAAACATACTTAACAAAAACATTTACATTCTCTCTGACAGCAAGGCTGCACTTCTAGCCCTAAAGAGCTATGAAGTCACCTCCAAATCGGTATGGGACTGCCTACGTTTACTTCACCAGCTGGCCAGCACAAACAGAGTTCATCTCATTTGGATACCTGGACACAGCGGCCATTCAGGCAACGAACAGGCGGACCTACTAGCTAGGAAAGGCTCCGCATCACCATTCATGATGCCACGGCCTTTCTGCGGCATACCCATCAGCACCACCAAATGCTGCATAAACAATTGGTTAAGGAACACGACGGATCACTACTGGTCACAAACGAAAGGTAGCAGACAAGCCAAGTTGTTCCTCCCAACTACATCTCTCAACAGAACGAAACAACTCCTCATGCTCTCGAGGAGTCAGATTAGCTTAATCACAGGTTTCCTTACTGGACACTGCCCAGTCAACAAACATCTCAAGACGATGGGCATCATACAAGATGACACTTGCAGAATGTGTAATGAAGACGAAGAAACAGCAGAGCACATACTATGCCACTGTAACTGCCTTGTCAGTACACGTCATCGTCACTTAGGCAAGTATTATCCTGAAGCAGAAGAAATCGCTGCTAGCTCACTCAAAAGCATACTAAGTTTTATCACTAACTCAGGATTCTTGAGTGAACTGTAAGTGGGGGACATCACAATAGGCCCACTCGTGGCCGCAGTGATCAGGCGACTTTGTCCCACCCCCCGTACCCTCTCTAACTCTCTACTAGGCCGTAGCCCAACCAACTAATCCTGTTTTTTGGCGCAGGAGGCTCGCCATTCGCCCTTCCCCGTCTGCAATTTCCTTAGGAATTCTCCAGATGGCACCACGAGGAGGTGGAGATAGGACTTACTAACAGTGCCGCATGTGGTTCGACTGCGGTGGCTCTTCTCGCTTTTTAGCAGGCCAGCATTGTTAGTCAGTTATGTTAGACTAATTAAGAATGTTAGTTAAGTTAGAATTAAGAATGCTAGCTTGAACTAAGCCTAATAAAAGGGGGTATTGGCGACCACGTAAATTTATTTAAATTATTGAACGTACTTTGTACGGCGTTTTTCCTCAACTGGGTACGTACGTCTTGAAAAATACCGTTTGGAATCGGCAAATTGTATGTATGTATATAGGTCCCTTTCACCTGCGTATGAAAAAAAAAATCCACCACACAATATGGATGAATGAGAGAAGCTAGGCTTAGGTACTTCATAACGGTCTTCCGTAACGCGCAACCCAGTTGTTCACGAATGCATCCGAAATGGTTTTGGCTTCTTGGGTCGGTATGCAAAACACTTCAGGCTATTTGCTGAAGAAGTCGATTATCACCAGCGCGTATTTGTTTCCAGCGTTGCTCGTTGGGAATGGGCCTGTAGTGTCCATGGCAATACGTTCAAACGGTGCTCTAACATAGTATTGCTGCATTTTTCCTCGAGTTTTCCTAAGCGGTCCCTTTGCCTTCGCACACTGTTCACACCTGCGAATGAAATTTGTAACCCATTTATGACATCCTACCCAGTAGAAACGTCTCTTAATCCTTTCTACAGTCTTGTTAACAGCAAGATGACCCCCGCTTGGTCCCTCGTGGTAATCTCGGATGGCCTCGTCGATTTGTCCTCTTGAAATTACCAGCATATCGTCTACAATGTCCCCGCTTTCAATTTCCCAACTGTGCTAGAGGCAACCGTTCTTCAGCTTCAAACTCTGCAATTGAGCCTATTAAGCTTTTACGATTGGACTTTCACTGGATATTTGATCGATGATGCCTGCTAGGTCAGCATATCCTCGCTGCATTCTTCCGACTTTCTCGACAGTCCAGGAATCTTCTGGTAGCACATGGAAACGATGGATGTCGGTGACCTGTTCCTTGGTTTCCGCACGTGAACAATTTTTACATACATCATTGACAAGGCATCCGCGGTTCCATGAATGCTTCCTCTCCGGTGTTCGCGTGCTCTCGCTTGGTCTCTTTTTGGCGAATTAGACCTCGAATATTTTCTTCGCAGACGGCAGTTTCTCGCAACGTGCCCCTGCTGGTCGCAGATATAACATCTACCCGGGAATGAGCCACTCCTACTCGCTGTAGTTCTGGAACTATTCTGGTCTTCGGAATTTGATGAAGGGTCGGCATATCAAGAGCGATGTTTAACATGCGAGAGCGCTGGCAACTGCCGCCTTGAAATATGTTTTTGGCAGGAGAATCAAGCTTCGTTGCGTATCGGGGTCCCTTAGCCCTTGGATGAAACAATATCCGTTTTCAGTTTCTCCACCACATCAATTGGATGAGGCAGCATACTGCTGGATGGATGGATGCTGCCGTATCTTCGATGTAGGGCATTCCATATTGCGGTGTAGTTCCTTCCGTGGGTCTCCGGAATGGTCTGCAATATTTCAGCTGCTTCACCTTTAAGGGAAATTACTATGGCGGCCACACGGTCTTCTTCGCTCTATTTTGTTTCAAATTGCAGTTTAAATGTGTTAAACGCGCTCGTGCCGTCGAAGTTGGGAGCTGTGAGTTTTGATGCTGCAGTCTGTATGACACTTCCTTGATGCTGAACGTTCTGGATAACTTTCCCGAGACCCAGAACCTTCTTGTCCAGTGTCTCGATTCTTTTTTCCTGATTATTTTCGAGATCGACAACCTTCTTGTCGAACCTTGATTCAAATGTCTCGATTCTCTCTTCGACGTCCTGGAATCGATCGTTGAACGCCTTCTGAATATTTCTTGAGCTTACTCGATTGTTCTCTAGCATCTCTTCAAACGTCTCCAGCTTCTGGCTTCGGGAAGTGGAATTTTCCTTCAACTTTCTACTTACGGTAACGGAATTTTCCTCCAGCTTCTGATCTAGTTTCCAGGCTATGGAAGCACTCGTAGCATTCATAGCCGCCAGAATTTGCTGCATATCGAATGCTGTCTCATTGGATGTCGTCGGCTTCTTCACTCTGAACTCATGATTCTCCCAGTGGACACCTTCTCTCGCCAATGCCGATCGGGGTCTCTCCACTAAGTTGGCTTCACTTCCCACTGTGGACAGTTTCCGAACATCCAGCTTTCTTTTCAACTGTTCACTAGTTAGCTTTTCTTATTTCACCATTTCCTTGCACTCTCGTATACACTTTTGGTAATCCATTTTTCACTTACATATTTACTCGCAATTCCACTTCTGACACCAAATACTATGGATATCCAAGGATACGGCCCGACCACTGGATTGCGATAAACTACAACTGTTTACTTGTTTGTTCAATACGCACTTTATTATTCCACCTCAGATCAATTAGCTGGGCGCTTCACCTTTATTGCAACCTTTTGTAACACTTAACGCTTTATTGCTTACACACACCTTTTTTTATACACTTACTTCTATTAGTTAATTGTCCACCAAATCACTAGGTGGCTTGATTACCCTGGATTACACTGGATTACCGACTGATCACTGAAACTGAATATGTACTGGATTTTGAATGAATACCCCCGAGGGCGAGTGTCCCCGCTTATATAGCCCGAAGTCAGAAGTTTCTAGAATGTTCCGTGCTCTGGCATTGACATTAAGCAGTATGTCGCTGAAGGTTACCATCATTTCCTTTTTAACTGCCTCAGGGCATTCCAAACTTTGACAGCGAAATTCGAGCACAACAGTCGGTTCGTATCTGCAACAATATGTATTTACATACATACATACATATGTACATACAAAAATGAAACCGACTTCCTCCTTTAATTGTACTATGTACATACATACATATATCAACAACGTCCAAAGAGCAGTCAAACGCCTATAAAAATCGTGCAACAAAAACGTTTCATAAATTATGTTCCCATAGGCACGTGATGCCAACTCATACATACATACATATGTACCTATTAAATCCAAAATCTTATTTAACGATACCTTAAATTACCTCTCCCAAAGTAGCGCAACTCTATTGCGTGTAACTACCCGCGCCATTACCATGTTCACCGGTAATTTTAAACTGCTTCTTCCGCATCCAACCACAGGATACCTATAACATGTGCTGCAATTTTACGTTAGGAAAGCCTCCAAAAAACCCACTAACTTCGACCCCAAATGCTATTTGCCGCCTGCGTGTCGTGTCACATACATAAGTAAGCAAATAAAAATAATATCCTCTGGCGAACGAATGGCAGCAGACGATAAGTTTATTCCTTATTCAACGTGACCTTGAATTACCTCATTAAATATTCAATCGCATCGTAAACAAACAAAATGGAAAATGGCTCAAGACACTAGTCCATCGGAGGCTCGGTCGTGTGCTTATGACTCTTCAAACCATACACATTAGACACAACTCCAATTTACCTTCTGTCATATTCGTGTGCAAGTATGTGGTTACAAATAAATACGTATGTATGACCATAAAACGGATACACCTGGTCGACGCAGTATTCTTGATTTGTTGATTGAGATATGTACTCGTATTGTGTGTACGTGGGGAAAGGCACAGATCATTAATATCAAGAGGAAAATGTTAACAGAAAACTCGGGCACGGTTGACTCGAATAGTTATTCAAATGAAAACTCCCAGTCCATCTTTCCCTGGGTATGTTATCACTACCAACGGCACCTACCCAGTCACACGCACTATCAACACGATGAGTCTTACAAAGCATTATAACGCACAAATACAAGCAAATGTGTTTAGGTTAGCTTTTATGTTACCAAAGTTTATTGTTTCCCCATCATATTCTTGGTTTCAAGCTCAGCTATTACTTCATTAGATCTTTTGCCGATAAACAAAAAACAAAAACACAACATTGACATTAAACAAAGCAACTGATAAGCTGCCGTGCCAATCTTCTAATTTGAACTTTCAACTTTGATAATAAATTTGGTGGCGCCGACCTTGGAAACGCCAATTTCGAAGCGGAAATCAATATTTGGCACAATACAACCAAATCACGAAGGTATACTAGAATACAGGAGAAAACAGCACATGCGATGCTTCGCACTCTATGGGTGGGGAAGGGGAACACGCACAGAACGAAAATGATAGGTAGTGTGATGGATAGTGAAAAGTCTATCCCAATCTTCACTGCACGTACACCATCATGGAAAAATGCCCAATAATTTATGTGAACAAGTATGCCCTTCCTACGGAAACTCTTAGTTTACTGTTTGGGACTCATTTCCCGGGAAATCAGATCGACATCGGCTCGTTGCACACTCTTTCAAGGGAAACTGCAATTGAAACGATGCAAACAAATCGGCGTAGCTGGTATATTGCGTCGCGCGTGGTTACGACTGAAGCTGTTGAATTTGCTGTGGCATCCTTCGATGGCTTCAAATCGCCGGGAAACGACGGAATATATCCTGTTATGAAGCAAAAAGGAATAAGGCAGCTGCTTCCTACTCTGAAAAAAATGTTCACTGCTAGTCTAGCACTTGCTCACATACCCATTTCTTGGCGCACAGTGAAAGTGCTCTTCATTCCCAAAATAGGAAAAGAGGACTACTCACTTGCCAAGAGCTTCAGACCAATTAGTCTAACATCCTTCCTGCTGAAAAGCATGGAGAGACTGGTAGAGTTGCACGTGCGCAAAGTTGCCCTGCGAATGCACCCTCCTTCGGAAATGCAACATGCTTACCAGCGCGGAAAATCCTGCGAGACTGCGCTTCAGAACCTAGTTGGGAGAATTGAATGCGCGCTCGAAAGGAAAAAGTACGCGCTGGGCATTTTCATCGACATCGAGGGAGCTTTCGATAACGCAACTTTTGACAGCATGTGCAACGCTGCCAGACTTCATGGCGTAGATGAAGCAATGGACCTATGGATCAAGGCAATGCTCATGCACAGGACATTGACCGCTGATGCAGGCCTCGACCAGTATGTCAAATTCGGCGTAAACAGGGGCCGCATGCAAGGTGGCGTCCTGTCTCCGCTGTTATGGTGCATGGTGGTCGATTCTCTGTTTGATGCTCTCAATGCCTCTGGAATCTATGCCCAGGCCTATGCGGATGATGTCGCCATTTTTTCTGTTGGCTCATGTTTAGCGACCGTCTTAAAACACAGGCGGCACTAAATGTGATCGATGATTGGTGTACTAGAAATGGGCTGTCAGTCAATCCTCTTAAGAGCGATGTCGTTCTGTTTACGAGAAGGAGGAAAAATACTGATATGACTCAGCTGGTACTAAAAGGCACTTCCATCCCGATATCCAAGAAGGCTAAGTATCTAGGAGTCATCTTAGATAGCAAGCTTCTTTGGTCAAAGCATGTTGGGTCAAAAACCACCAAAGCGTTGTCAGCTTTCTGGCAATGCAGAGGAGCTTTTGGCAGAACATGGGGTTCATCACCGGCAAAGGTCCTCTGGATCTACACGGCAATGATAAAAGCTATAATCTCATATGCATCGGTTGTCTAGTGGAACAGACGAAAACGCAAACACGTAGTGGCCTCTTTCACCAAACTCCAAAGAACGGTTTTTCTCAGCTGCACGGGGACCATCCCCACCACGCCGGGCGCTGCTCTAAATGCTATAATGAGCCTTCCACCTCTTGATATATTTATCAGAGGGTGTGCTCTGAAAGCCATGTCTCGCCTGAAGAGAAATGGCTTTTCGTATAGCTCGCATTGGAATAACGGCGTGCTTGTGCAGGTCTGGGCGAGGGTCCGGTGCTGGGGTCTTCTTTGAGCACGAAAACATTCGACTGCACTTCTCCTTAGGAAAATATGCGTCTGTATACATGCCGTGAAAAAGATTCTCGACTCACGCCGTTCGGAATCGGCATTAAACTGCAGGTCCCTTTCACCTATGTGAAAAATAAATCACACACAACATGGGTGATTTTTTCAGAAACCGTGTAAAACCGTGTTATACGAAAATATGTCGCAAAGAGTGAACCGTGTTAAAACGAGGCCGTGGTATAAGAAGTACGTGTTAAGTGAGGCCCACCTGTACATATTGTTACGGACACGAACCGATGGTTATATTCGAATTGCGCTGTCGAAGTTTGGAATGCTCTGGTCAAGCTGAAGTTTAAACGATAGTAACTTTCAGTGGCATTCTACTGACGTCTGACGGCGAACATTCGAGAAAGTGGACCTGGGGTATATAAGCGCGAACGTTCGCCCTCGGGGCCTTTAAGTTTTCGGAACTCAATAACGAGTGATCAGTCGGTAATCAAGCCATCTAGCGAGAAGTAGAGAGAGACGTTGTAATAAAGGTGAAGCGCCCAGATAATTGATCTGTGGTGGAATAGTGAAGTGTGTGTAAGCAATAAAATGTAAAGTGTGTAAAATGTTGTAATAGTAAATAAAGGTGAAGTGCTCAGATAATTGATTTGAGGTGAAATAATAAAAGTGTGTGTGTTTTGAATAAAAAGCCAACAGTTGTAGTTTATTGCAATCCAGTGATCGAACCTAATTCGATCGGGACGAATTAATTTTCGTAAGATTTGGTGTCAGAAGTGGGATTGCGAGTAAATGAGTGAAAAAGCCGTCGACATCCAGTGCGCCAGTATTCGATATGCAGCAAATTCTTGCGGCGCATTTCTGAAAACGAGGATACTCCCAGAACAACAAGGGCGAGAAGGAGTGGCTTATTCCCGGGTAGATACTACATCTGCGACCAGCAGGGGCACATTGCGGGAAACTGCCGTTTGCGGCAGTTTGATGGAGCGTCCCTCTTTCAAATCGCGGTACAGTTCCAGAACAACAACGGCGTGTAGGAGTGGCTCATTTCCGAGTAGATGCTACAACTGCGACCAGCAGGGGCACAATGTCAGAAACTGCCGTCTGCGAAGAAAGCGATCGAAGTCTAATTCGCCGAAAAGAGACCAAGTGAGAGCACGCAGTCATGGAAACGCGTCTCTCTTGTAGAGGTGACCCCTTGCGACTTTGAATGGAAACATTGTTGACGTGTTCACGTGCGAAGATAAAGAAACAAGTCACCAACATCCGTCGTTTCCATGTGCTGCCAGAAGATTCCTGGACTGTCGAGAAAGTCGGAAGGAAGCAGCGAGAAGATGCCGACCTGGCAGTCATCATCGATCACCCCGAACAAGGTTTTCGACCAACGTGGCGGCAAATATCCAGTGGAAGCCCAACCGTAAAAGCTTATTGGGCTCAATGACAGAGTTTGAAGCTGAAGAACGGTTGCCTCTACCGTAGTTGGGAAAGTGAGAACGAGGACATTGTAAACG
The DNA here is from genome assembly GCA_951905685.1 of Eumerus sabulonum. Lineage (NCBI taxonomy): Eukaryota > Metazoa > Arthropoda > Insecta > Diptera > Syrphidae > Eumerus > Eumerus sabulonum. The sequence goes on along the minus strand of OX645060.1, from coordinate 139,076,983 downwards.
ATTTGCTGGTAAACGATACCTAGGCTCTTACTTCCTTAACGATCTGTCAGATGTTCAAAAAGTAGGGATACCTGATCTTCTTAACTTCTTAAGAAGCACAAAATGGTTCCACGAATAGGGGGACAAAACCCCCTCGTAGCTGCACAGGGGAGCCTATGTGTATGCTTCTCAATTCTGGGAAGGCTACGATCCTACCTACCTACCTACTACGGAAATTGCTATAAAAAAAAAAAAACGCACGACTACTTGGGCATGGATATGCTAACTGAGGTAGATTCAGGTAAATGCTCTTGGCTTCTGCCATGTCAGCGAGAGCTCTATGGTAATGGACATCAAACCACCTTATGAGAATTTACATAAGTATAGCATGCATTGACACCGCCTATAGAAGACGAAAACGATAGACTATAGAAGACATAGAATTCTATAGTCAAATAGACAGGACTTACGCTCACTGTTCCTGCGAAGGTGCAATGATTAGATAAGAAGTACATCTTTACGTGAATCATAAGAAAATATAGCCACAACACGGCTAGTCGGACGGATTCTATTAACCGTCAACTAATTTGATCACATTGCGATCGACGTGAGACTGTTGACTCGGGTCAGCATTTGGCAACAGTCGAAAAGGATAGCAAACATTTAGCTTCGACAAGTTAAGTACCAACGCCATTATTTCGAGATTAAATTAGATTAAAAGAAATCTTGCAAAGCTAATAAAACGAATCTTCGGTTCACCCCCTCGGACTAAATGCAATGACCGCTAGAGGGGTGAAAAGTTTAAGAACATTGTTTTCTTTCAGGGTCGAAAGGGAATGCTACGCCTGTAGCTTAGTATCTAATCCTACTTTCACATTTTAACAAGAAGTTTGATGAATAATCAACTGAATAAAAGTATTGAGGACTCAGCAAATACCTAATTCCGCAATCTGGATGAAGATACCTCCTCTCAATCTAATGTTTTGAAAAAATAGGAATGATACTCTCAATTGTTGGCATCGTTGAAAAGAATTCAATTTTTTAGATACGAAAAAAAACACATTATTTCACCTACGTAAGTTATACCTGTATCCGTAATAGATACGTTCGCTAGATCTAGGCAATACATAGGCAACAGCAACGAAATACCGCAGATACGCCATTGTTTACTGCAAATTAAAGGAAAAATCAAATTTCCATTCAACAGGCACCCACACATTTTTCCTCTAAGGCTCCAATATGAGTACAGAGGAATATACATACATATATGTATGACTCAAAATCTTCTTCATTGTTCTAACAATATCCCATTGTTACAAGGACAATCATCTGAAGAAAATTGTGCAGATGCATGCATGTAGGTGCATATGTTGTAGAACAAATAAACAACAATTCCTTATACAAATATGTACCTGGAAACCTATATGTAATTAAAAAGTAATCAAAGAACAATCAACTTCAGAACGACATTGTTCGCGTAACCTTTCAAACTGTCAGAATTAATTTGGTTTCTTCTATTGTAGCGTAGGTAGCTTCTCGTACATTTTGGCTTAGACGACTTACTGGGCGAAATGTCAAAATAACGCCGTGTCGTGAAAGGTTATAAACTTTTTGCCTCGGTTATCTAATCACACATGCATGTATGTGTGTGCTTAGGGATAACATCCCTATCACGTAAAAACCTACTTGTTCAGAAGCAACCTTAAGCCTCGGATACGGACGGACATAAAGCTGACGACCCCTGCAAACGACAAACGGACTTGAGAGTCTGCACCTGGAATCTGAGGTCCCTTAACAGACCGGGTGCAGGCGATCATTTGGAGCAAACCCTCAACTGCTATAAAGCAGATATCACCGCACTCCAAAAGACGGATGAAAAACTACGGCATCTACTACGGGAACTGCTACTAGGAGAACAAACAGAGCCTATCCGGGTGCGGTGCGGATTCGTAATTCGAAGAAGACTCCGACAAAAAGTCTTAAGCTTCCGAGATATAAGCGAACGCCTCACAACAATCCGTATCATAGCTACATTTGGAAACTTTAGCTTAATACGCGCTCACGCCCCAACGGAAGAAAAGGACGATCGACTCCTTGACAGAACCTATGCCCAATGTCCCAGCTACGACACAAAAATAGTTCTTCTTCTGTCTTTGGTGGCGTTACAGCCCATGAAGGACCAGAGCCAAGCTTCTCTCAATCACCCATGTTGTGTGTGATTTTATTCTTCACACAGGTGAAATGGGACCTACATTTTAATGATGATTCCGAACGGCGTGAGTCGAGAAGCTTTTTCATGGCAAGTTTACTACCGGGGGTTTTGCCAGTACCCCGCCGAGGAGGAACTTCGCGAAAGAAACATTCGATGGCGTTGGTATTATCGGGATCCCAACTCGCTTATCGTGCGCCAGAGTCCAACACACTTACCATTTTAATACAGAACTGGGCAAAGAAGACATATTTGAGTCGATCATAGGAAAGCATAGCCTCCATAACACCACATCCGACAACGGACTTAGGCTAATCGATTTCCTAGCGGGGCGTAACCTCCTTGCAGCAGGCACGCGATTCCCCCATCTCAACATCCACAATGGTACCTGGCGGTCTTTTGATCAATCGACCACCAACCAGATTGATCACATTGCGATCGATGCCAGACACTCCTCCAGTATTCTCGACGTACGATCCTTCCGAGGAGCCAACACCGACTCGGACCACTACCTTGTTGTAGCCAAGGTACGCATGAGGATATCAAGAATGCTTAGACGTCGAATTGTACTACGTAAGTTTGACGTCGGAAAGCTACAATCGCAAGAGACTGCCAGAATCTTTGCCGATCGTGTCTCCTCCAAGCTCTCTCAAAATCCGCCCAGAGCAGCACAAACAATAGTGCAGGAATGGGCGCATTGCCAGAGCGCCGTCAGAGACGCTGCCTCAGAGGTGCTGGGTTTGAAACCACCACCACCTAGAAACCCCTGGTTCGATGAACAATGCGAACAAGGCCATGAGGCAAAACAAGAGGCATATAAAGCCATGCTGCAACGACGTACGAGAGCTGCTCGCGAAATCTATGAGCAGAAGAGAAGAGAGGAACATACGCTTTTCGGACAAAAGAAGAGAGAGCACGGAAAGCGTGAGATCGAGGAGATGGAGAGATGCTTCCGCAGGAATGACGCACGTAAGTTTTACAATAAGGTAAAACGAACATGCCATGGCTACAAAGTCAGAGCGGCGGCCTGCAGGGATGAAAATGGAGAACTGGTAGAAGAGTCGCAGTCGATGCCGAGGATTTGGAAAGACCTCCTCTGCAGACTGTATAACGGTGATGATAGACAAGATACCGCTGTCAGGCAGAACGAGCCATTCGTAATGGACGACGATGTAGGAGAATTCCGTCCACCCGACCTAGACAAAATCAAAATAACGATATCAAGACTTAAGTCTAATAAAGCCGCGGGCGCATACGACCTGTCTGCTGAGCTTCTTAAGGCGGCTAGAGATGAGCTGATAAGGTGCATGCACCATCTCATTTGCAAGGTATGGTCGGAGGAAAGCATGCCCGACGAATGGAACCTCAGCATCGTTAGCTCGATCCATAACAAAGGAGACCCCTATAACTGCGGCAACTATAGGGGAATAAGTCTCCTTAACATCGCATATAAGATCTTCTCTGTCGTATTGTGTAAACTCCTGAAACCGTTTGTGGATAGCTTGATCGGCTCTTATCAGTGTGGTTTCAGGCCAGGTTAGTCCACAATTAAACTGTAGGTCCCTTTCACCTGTGGGAAAAATAAATCACACACACCATGGGTGATTGAAGAGAAGCTTGGCTCTGGTCCTTCACGGGCTGTAACGCTACCAAAAGAAAAAGAAAAAAAATATGACAGCGTGTATAGAGATGAGCTATACAAGGCCATGTCTAGTTTTAACATCCCTGCCAAACTCGTCCGACTGTGCAGGGTGACAATGGAGAATTCTCGCTGCTCCATTAAGGTCGGTAATGAGCAAACCGAGACCTTTGATGTTAAAAAACGACTTAGGCAAGGTGACGCGCTGTTATGCAACTTTTTTAACATCGTGCTTGAAAAGATCGTGCAAGAGTCACTGGCCAACACAAGAGGTACGATTTATTTCAAGTCTACTCAATTGCTTGCGTACGCCGACGATATTGACGTGATTGGACGGACACTGCGAGACGTCAATGAGGCCTTTGTAAGCATTGAGGTAGAAGCGGCTAAGATGGGTCTCAAGGTTAATGAGGGTAAAACCAAATATCTGCTTTCATCTAAAAGAGACGGACAACACCGACGTATTGGCCAGAACGTCACCATGGGCGGATATAACTTTGAAGTGGTGAAGGAATTCGTCTACCTTGGCTCACTGATGACCAGCGACAACAACACCAGCGCTGAGATAAAACGCGGAATCACTCTTGCCAACCGCTGTTTCTTTGGGCTCAAGAGCCAATAGAGAAGTAGAGCCCTCTCTCGGAAAACCAAGGTGACACTATGTAAGACCTTAATCATCCCAGTCCTCCTTTACGGCGCAAAGACTTGGACCGTAACAAAATCGGAAGCTCCTGGTCGTTTCGAAAGGGAAATTCTGCGCACTATCTACGGTCCCGTTTGTTCAAACGGTGTATGGAGGAGAAGATATAACGAAGAACTGTATGGGTTGTACAGCGACATCGGCCTGGTACGACGTCTACGGATACAGCGTCTAAGGTGGCTAGGCCATGTAGAGCGCACGGAAAATACAGCTCCCACCCGAAGAGTCTTCGAATCAACCCCGGAAGGAAGGTGCAGCAGAGGACGGCCGTATCAACGGTGGTGCACGCAGGTGGAAGGGGACCTTAACCAACTAAGCGTGCGGCGCTGAAAACAGCTGGCCAAAAACCGTGCCAGCTGGAGACGGTTGTTGGTTGCGGCCGCGGTTCACCACGGACTGTAGCGCCCCCTAAGTAAGTACGTATGTCACAAATAAGGTCAGATATAAAGTCCATATACAAAGATGTTCAAAGGATAGATTTCTGACTAGTTGCGATTAGTCTTGATTTGAAACCGAATATCACACTTAACGTAAGATTATTTACGTATACTGGTTAAGGAAGCATAGAAAAATGACTTCTCTGCGAGTGTTTGGTTACACAACAACGACAACACTTTAAACGTATTATATTCTTTACCAGGAAATATTTTTCTTTTAAACGAAACGCCGCACGGAAATTGACTTATATAATGTTAAATAAGAACTCACCTTCAAGGATTCAAGGTACCCGTGTATTTATATTTTGCCAATGAACCAAAAACGGTAAGTGTGTTCACTTTTCATTAAAGAGTTTGACTTCTGCACAGACTTGAAGAAAATTCCAGCATGCAAACAAGTGACTACACTCCGCACTTGCTAACCGCAATAGGAGCAAGACACTATCTTTAAAGATTTACTTTAACTTAACACACGTGCGAATGCACCGGAGACCACGCTGCTGTTGAAGAGCTCGGAACGTGTTTAACCATTTATCTTCGTCGAATGATGTTCCACTCTTTAACCGCACAGTAGCAAACTGACAGAACGAAAGAAAAAATAAAACTGAAATCAACGGAGAGAAAAACAATAATTGCAGCAAGTAAATGCGGTTTGAGAAGGGAATGAAAACAAACCTTTTAATGACTGAATAAATAGCGCACTAACCTTCTGGCTAAGATGTCCATCTTGGTTATTGTATATTTTTCTTTGGTCAATAAACAGGTACCGAAGTAAAATTTCCCGCTTGACTCTCTGAACTGGATTGGACGTTGTTACCATTTTTGGTTTGACGATATGAACGACTGGTCCCTACAGAAGATGATCATACTAGGGAAGGCGAGGCGAATTAAAAAATAAAATACCAAATATGCAGAGATGTGCAAACCAATGTACTGGTACGTAGCTCAATGTCGATGGGGGCATACGTGGTATTTTTCTAAACCCGTACTGAGAGTAATGCTAGTGATATTTTCACTCATTTATTGAGTGATTTGCGAGCATGCCCCTGGAATGTCAGAACTCTCCTGGAGCTGTTCATAAACTGGAAAGAATCCTCACGCACTATAAGGCGGATATCACTGCGATCCAGGAAATACGTTCTATTTTTTTTTTTTTTTTAAATATAGGGCTAGTGCTATCAATAGCAATGCGGCACTGCGACCTTTGCAGATCTATTGTGCCTGCTAGCCGATTTAGCCGAGTAGCCTCTCCACCTCCACAATGAAGTTGAGAATGCTTCTCGTAGGAGCCAAGGTGATACCCTCAGGAGTCATAACTTCACTGAGAAGGATACGCTTCCTAAGATGGCAGAGAGCAGCACACTCACACAGTATGTGTTCCGCCGTCTCATCGTCCTCAAGACAGAGCCGACACTCAGTTTCAGACGAGAGGCTAATTTTGTTTAAATGATATCTCAGACCGCAGTGTCCCGTTAGATAGCTGACTAGTCTTCTGATATCCATCCTATTGAGTTTGAGTATGTCCATAGGGTGCTTGTTCAGGGGTCGTATAAGTCGTTTAGATTGACGGAGTCCCCGAACGCCGTTCCAAAAGGATAGGTGTTGTAATTTTTCCACTTGTCTAAGAAGTAATTTATCTTAGACGCGGGAATGCCGCAGAATGGTTCCGGACCTATATACTTGTCACTGGAGCCCTTCCTGGCAAGTTGGTCGGCAATTTCATTGCCCTTGATACCTTTATGGCCTGGCACCCACCAAAGTTTAACATTGTTTCTTTTGGCGAGGTCTTGTAGGGCGTCATGGCATTCCTTGACGGTTTTTGAGTTCGTGCTGTACGAACCCAGCGCTTTAAGCGCTGCTTGGCTATCAGTCAGTTGATGGTTACTCCTCTGATGCCAGTCTCAAGATTTAGATTTACGCATGTTAGGATGGCATGCAGCTCTGCTTGGAAGATGCTGGGACTTATTCCCAGTGCCTTCGAGATTTTGCGTTTTGGTCCAAAGATGCCGGCGCCAACGCCGGAAGCCATCTTGGAGCCATCCGTGTACCACCTAAGGCCTTTGACACTGTTTTCCCATGCTGAACGGTTTGGGATCAATATCTCAATTCTCTTGTCAAAGGTGAAGGTGTGTGGCAGTGCGTCCGAGACTGTAGTAATCATATCCAGCTCGGGAGGGTGTTGTAATATGGACATGTGGCCTGCGGGTCTACATGGCATATTTGTTCCCGAGCAGAGGATTCTGATTGCACTGCGTAATGCCACCTTTTTGATAAAATGGTGCAGTGGAGTGAGTCCAATGAGTGCTTCTTGGGCTGCCGTGGGGCAGGTTGGCATAGCGCCTGTGATGCCGAGACACGCTAGTCTCTGAAGGCGTTGAAGCTTAACAATTGTAGTTTTTTGCTCAACTTTTGACCACCATACGGTGGACCCGTAGGTGACGATAGGTCTAACTATCGCGGTATATAGCCAGTGGACTACCTTAGGTTTAAGTCCCCAGGTTTTACCGTAGGTGCGTCGACAGGCCCACATGGCCTTAGCCGCTTTCATGAGTTTATTTCTCATATTGGAGTTCCAGTTGAGTCTACGGTCTAGGTCAATACCTAGATACTTTACTTCCTCTGAAAATCCTATGCGTGTGCCATTTAGTAAGATTGAGCAGGGTTGTACCTTTCTCCTCTTTGTAAATGGGACTAAGATGGTCTTATTTGGGTTAATAGATAAACCCTCTCTGCCACACCAGTCAGAGATAAATTGGAGCGCAAGCTGCATGCGCTCACAGGCAGTGATCTCGCACTTGCCCGTAACAATGACTACTAGGACATCAGCATATCCGATGACCTCATAGCCCCGAGTGGTTAGCTTGCGTAATAGATCGTCGATGACTATCGACCAAAGAAGTGGTGAGAGGACTCCCTCTTGTGGACATCCTCTAACCGCCGATACTGTCACTGAGACCTCTCCGCATGTGGCTGATATAATACGGCTATTTAGCATCGCCCTGATCCAGTGATTAGTGGGATGGTCTACACCCCTGCAGGATACTGCAGTGGTGATCGAATCATAGCCAGTATTATCGAAAGCTCCCTCTATATCGAGGAAGGTGCAGATTGCGATCTCCTTTTGTATGAAACTATTTTCAATGTGAAATGCGTTAGATAGGAAATGGTATAATGAGTGCGACATCTATTACAGCTCTCACAAAAGATTGCACATGATGCTGTGCGGTTTTATCGTGGGAAAGCGGTTAAGGTCGAAGGTCATCGACTTTAAACCTATAAGTGATCGCCTGGCTGTGATCGGCACCAGAGGCAAATTTTACAACATCAGCCTCATATGTGCACACGCCCCTACCGAACAGGCCGAATACCCCATCAAAGAGGAATTCTGCGATCTCTTGAACAACGCCTATGGTGCTTGTCCGGAGTGCGATGTTAAAATCGTATTCGGGGACTGCATTGCCAAAATCAGTAAGAAGAACACCTTTGGCGGAGTGATCGGAAAGAACAGCCTCCACGATACAATAAAGCAGTGATAAGTAGCACAAGATTTCCCCGCAAGGGAATTCACACAGCAACCTAGTGATCTCCGGATGGTCAAACCCCCAAACAAATCGACCATGTGCTCATTGACGCAACCCACTTGTTAAATATCCTGAATGTGCGAACATTCAGGGGGGCAAACGTCGACTCGGACCATTTTCTCGTAGCAGCAAGATTCAGAGCTCGACCGTCCAATGTCAGAAGGCTGCACAAGTCCTCCATAATGAGGATGTTCGACTTTGGATACCTAAGGATACCGGAGGTTACCAGCGTCTACAGGGAGCAACTGAGCGAAAGGCTCTCCAGTATGCCTACGTCGAGTACAAATGTCACCCATATGTAGCTGCATTGCCGCTCAACCATTCAGGAAGTAACCGAGAACACATTAGGCTACCTACCATCCCTGACAAGAAGCCCGTGGTATGATGGCGAGCGTGAGCAGAAAAAGGCAGCAACCGACGAGGCGTACCAAAAGGCGCTGCAGAGGAAAACCAGGGCAGTACAAGAAGAGTACCGAGCCAGAAGAAGGGAGGAGAAAAAACTACTGCGACAAAAGAAAAGAATCTTCGCAGCTTCCCAGCTTAAGGATATCGAGGAGTCTAGGGATAAACATAAAACACGAGCCTTTTACAAGAAAGCCAAAGGCCTTGCAGGAGGCTTCAAAAAGGGCACCCAGGCTCTTCGAAACTGCGAGGGTAATATTGTCACCGACCCGCAGGGAATAGTGGATGTATTTAAGCAGCATTTCCAGCAGCTGCTTAACGAGCAAGACCAAGAGAGAGTGGTAGGGACCGAGGAAATCCCAACTCCAGCCGCTGAAGTAGTCCTCCCACCCGGCATCGAAGAAGTCGGCACAGCTATTCAGAAGTTTAAGAATAACAGGCCGCAGGTTCAGATGGCTTGCCATCAGACTTCTTCAAGGCTGGCGGCGATGTTTTGGTAGGGAGCACGCACCAGATCATCTGTAGAATTTGGGAAGATGAAAGCATGCCCGTTGACTGGAACATCAGCTCTATTTTCCCCATCCACAAAAAAGGCGATCCTACCACGTGAGGTAGGGTCCTGGTCAATGTCGCATACAAGATCTTGTCCAGCGTACTATAGACTATAAATCAAATATTCACACTTCGACAAATCCTGGAAAAGACCAGCGAGTTTCAAATCGATACAGACCATCTCTTGATCGATTATAAAGTCGCATACGACAGAATTCATGGCGAAGAATTGTTTGATGCGATGGCTGAATCCCAAGAAAACTGATCCGGCTGTGCCGTGCCAAGCTAAAAAATACCCGATGCACAGTGCAGTTCGGTCCTAGGACCGTTTGAAGCATGCACCGGATTTCGCCAAGGAGATGTACTGTCTATTGACTTTTTTAATTTTTCCTGGAGTTGATGCTGTCCAGCCACTAGGATATGCGGATGATATTGACATCAACGCGCGGTCTCAGCATGACGTTGTAGAAGCTTTCACGGCGGAGATTGAGGGACAGGCGAAACGAAACCGGTCCGGTCGCTCACCACCTGGCACAATTGGTGACAGCTGTAATTTCGAGTTGGTTAAGGAGTTAGTCTACCTCTGGGCAAACGTAAACTCTACAAACGACACCACAGTAGAGATCCGGCATACAATTACCCTTGGCAACCGCTGCTACTCCGGTTTGTCCAAGCAACTTGGGTCAAAACTCCTCACTTGAAAAACCAAAGGCATGCTTTAGAAAACGCTTATACTGCCAGTCTTGCTGTACGGAGCCGAAAGCTGGACGATAAGCGATACAGCGGAGCTGTTTTGGGGTTATTTCGAAAGAAAAATTCTGCGCCAGATATTTGGTCCTGTCTGTGAGGAAGGTGAATGAAGAAGAAGACACAACCGCGAACTCTACAAGTTGTACATAAATGTGGATGTAGTCCGGAAGGCAAAGATCCGTCGACTACATTGGCTTGGCCACATCGAGCGCATGAACACCAACGCCTCGAATCCGAGGCTCCTGGTTTTAGAAGAAGAAGAAGACCGAACCTCCGGTATAAAGACCAAGTAAGCGCGGATGTAAGACAATTTGGTCTTGATAACTGGAAGCAGCGTGCCCAGGACCCCGAAGGCTGAAAGGCTGAGCTCAGGCTCAGATCCTCCATGGAATGCTGGTCTGATAAATAAGTAAAGAAATAGACGAAAGTTTGAAGATTATATGTAAGTGCATTTGGCTTGTGGATAATTGTACAATTATCGGTCAAGTAAAAAGCGATTTTCTTAAAAAAAAAAAAAAACAACATCCGAAAATGCCCAAAGATTAACAACTTACTAAATTTTCCCTCCAGAAATAGGCTTTGGTTGTCTATCTACATATTGCTAGCAGACATTTAAATAGTATATCTACAAAAAAAAAAAAAAAACTGCTGACGTCAAGTATGTTTTTTGTAATTCGTCCGTGCATAAAAGTTTGGAGATTCATCTAATACACTCGCTTTCACATACTCGTACATTAGGACAGATAATCTTTTCCACAAGCATTCATCTGGTTCCGTTTTTTCGTCACATGCCTCCGAATGTGATTTGTATACATCGTCTTCTTCTCCTGTCCCAAATCGAAGCCTCTACAATCGTATGCACTTAAATGATAGATGCACAGCCACACAAGTCCATTTGCTCCAGATACTCGAAACAGAAATTAATCTAAAATCGATTTTATTCTCTCCGCAATCTGACTAAATAAAAAGGCCTTACATGCATGCATACATACAAATAGTTCACAAAACCATCTGTGAAGCTATGCATGTACAAGAACGTGTAACGATGGTAGTACTAGTAGGTACCATCCACAATCAGCTACTATGGAGCAAATATGAAAGATAAATACGCCGTTTCACCTGCGCGATCCCCTTGTCACCAGCCCATTAGAGGTACACTCCTGCAGAAGAAGGACGAAAAGAACTAAACCCTGACGAAAGGACAAGTATCATTTTGTGATGGTGCTTCGTGGTGGCTGGTTGGCTCGATGGTTCATGTAGTGACTGTTATCCTTGTTGTTAGTGCCACAACTGGTGCTCCCGGTTTTGATGACGACAGTTTTACAGTGTTGGTGAGCGTTTCGTTGTGTGGGTGGAGCACGAATAGGATCCGGATCCAGAGGGGAAGATTGATTTGAAATATTGTATAAGCAAACAAAAGATGGGATGGAAACCAGGCGGGAGCTGGACAAAGGCGCAAAGAGAAAGACAACAAAAGCAATAAGGAAAAGTAAAATAAAAAGCTTTTCCTCGGGAAAACATAACCTTGAGAATCGTTTTCGTTTTCATTGTTTTATTTATTTATATTTCGTTTCTGCCCCAATCTTCGCATTCGCTTCACGGAACACTTAGTATCTTCGCAAATCGCTCATTGGCGTGCACTTGTCGTCCTCGGTGGATACGAGTACCAACCTGTAATTTTCGCGTTAGGTTGATATGACGTATATATGTGATCCGGCTGATTACATACATATGTACGTATGTACATATGTGTGTACGAGTATAACGCTGGGGTCTGAGTATAAATGCTACACATGTAAAAATGTAGACAAACCTTTTTGCAATCCATCCTGCAGTCAAGGAATGTTTATCCTCGTAGCATGGTTACGACTACGTTCGTTTGTACATACTTTCATTCGTGTTGGCCTGCACACACTGATATGTAAATATGATAGATACATATTTAATATCCCTATCCATATCCTTGCAATGAGTGGAGCAGATAAAAAAAACAGAGAAATGGAAATCCAGAACGATTTGTTGAAGGACCAATAGCAATAGTCGAAACTCGACACGAGGTCACATCATTCGAAACGAGTTCTTATGTTTTCAAAACTGCAATATTGCAGTTTAATGGAATGAGAACGAAACTAAAAAAATGGGTATAATACCATTTTCGCAACTTTTACCAATAGCTTTGCTAAAGGATATTCAAAAAGAAGTATTCACTTTGGATTCAATACTTACGAGTATATTGCTACGGATTTAATTGGAAACTCAAGAGTACTCGTATAAACATCAATAAATCACAAAACTTTGCCAAATGGTTCTAAACATCAGAGGGTTTATGAATCAAAACATGTTTCTATAGAGGAATTTACCCCCCCTTCCTGTAAGTAGGTTTAGTACTCTTTTTTTAATGCACCTTAGTTCTTCGAAACGGCTGAGGACAAACAACAAAGTTCGCAGGCAAAATCGTAGACAATCAAGAGCCTTGTCTATTTAGAGTCCAGGGATAGTTGCAACGCTTTCAAGGCGGAAATGGGGCATAGAGTCAATTTTAACCGTTGTCGGTGTCACTTTGTATCGAGTGGTTGAACTTGTTTAAGTCAATATTTTTGAGGGCAACTTGTGACTTCATTTTGGATCGAAAGCGAATACATACTTCTCACTTTTTATCACGTTGAATAATTGCACAGCAACTTTTTCGCAATCATTTTAGTATTTTTCCAATCTAGGGGATATCACCCTATGTGCTCTGGAAAAATACCGTTACAAATGATCGTTGATGATTTTTGTAATTTTCTGTGGCTACGGAATTAACACATAATTACCTACTTTGATGGCGCTACAGTTCGGGGTGAACCAGGGCCTCAACCAACAAGCCTCTCCAGCCGGCCCGATCTTTGGCCAGTCGCTTCCAGTGCCGCACGCCCAGTTGGTTGAGGTCCCTTTCCACCTGTGCACGTCACCTTATATGCGGTCGTCCTCTGCTGCGACGTCCCTCGGGGATGGAGTTGAAGACTCGTCAGGCCTGAGCGTTGATGTCCATTCGCTCTACATGGTCTAGCCATCTTAGACGTTGGATCTGAAGAGGTCTTACTAGGCCGATGTCGCTGTACAGCCCGTACAGTTCTTGGTTGAATCTCCTCCTCCACTCTCCGTTTACACAAACGGGACCAAAGATTGCACGCATGACTTTCCTCTCGAAACGCCAAAGAGCCTCTTCATCCGCTTTTGATAACGTCCAAGCCTCAGCGCCGTAGAGGAGGACCGGGATGATTAAGGTTTTGTTGAGGGATACCTTAGTTTTTCGAGAGAGGGTTCTACTACTCGATTGCATCTTGAGCCCAAAGAAGCAGCGGTTGGCCAGAGTTATTCTACGTTTTATCTCAGCGCTGGTGTCGTTGCTGCTTGCCACTATCGAGCCAAGGTAGACGAAGTGCTTGACTACTTCAAAAATATAACTGCCAAAGGTGAGCGCTGGTCTCGTTGCTGCTCGTCACTATCGAGCCAAGGTAGACGAAGTCCTTGAATACTTCAAAAGTATACATAGCTGCCGAAGGTGACGTCCTGACCAAGACGTCGGTGTTGCGCGTCTTTCTTTGATGAGAGCATATATTTGGCCTTGTCTCCATTTACCCTTAGACCCACTTTAGCCGCTTCTGCTTCAATGCTTGCGAAGACCTGATTGACGTCTCGCTTTGTCCGTCCAATAACGTCCATGTCATCTGCGTAGGCAAGCAATTGTGTAGACTTGAAGTAGATCGTACCTCTTGTATTGGCCGCAGAGTCACGCACGATCTTTTCAAGAATGATGCTAAAGAAATCACATGGCAGTGCGTCACCCTGTCTAAAACCTTTTTTAACATCAAAGAGGTCGGTTAGTTCACCTCCGATCTTAATTGAACTGCGAGAATTCTCCATAGTCATCCTGCACAGTCTGACGAGTTTGGCAGGAACGTTAAGCTTGACATGGCTCTGTATAGCTGGTCTCTATAAACACTGTCATACGCGGCTTTAAAGTCGACAAAAAGATGGTGCGTGTAGACCTGGAATTCATGGGTCTTCTCTAAGATGTGCCGTAGTGTAAATATTTGGTTTATCGTGGATTTACCTGGCCTGAAGTCACACTGGTAGGAAGCTATCAGATTGTCCACGAACGGTTTCAGGCGCTTACATAGTACGGCGTAAAGGATCTTGCACGCGATGTTCACGAGGCTAAAGTTCCGCGGGGAGTCCGTCTGCTCCAGAAGCTTTATAAGACTTAAGTTTCGATATCGCTATCTTAACATCGTCTAGGTCGGGATTCTCCATCGTCGCTCTGCCTGACGGCGGCATTCTGACTATCATCCCCGTTATACAGTCTGCAGAATTGGTCTTTCCACAATCTCAGCATCGACTGTGACTGCACTACTAGTTGTCCTTGTTCATCCCTGCAGGCTTCTGCTCTGGCTTTATAGCCTTGGCATGTTCGTTTTACTTTCTGGTAAAATTTTCGAACGTCGTTCCTGCAGTAACATCTCTCCATCTCCTCGATCTCGCGCTTCTCGTGCTCCTTCTTTTTCCTTCTCAGAAGCGCATGCTCCTCCCTCCTTTTCTGTTCACAGAGCTCGCGGGCAGCTCTCGTCCGTCGATGCAATGTGGCCATGTATGCATTCTGTTTCTCTACATGGGCCTGTCTGCACTCATCATCAAACCAAAGGTTTCTCGACGGTGGTGGCTCGAAACCGAGTACATCTAAGGTGGCCTCTCTAATGGCGTTCTGACAACGACTCCATTGCTGTTCTATGGTTTCTGCAGATTGCATCGGGTCTTGAGATAGCTTGAGGGAGACTTGATCGGCGAAGGTCCTGACGGTCTCCTGCGGTTGCAGCCTTCCAAAGTTAACTTTTGGTGTTCTTACTCGACTCCGTTGATTCCGGGAAATTCGCATCCGTACCTTGGCTGCAACAAGGTAATAATCCGAGTCGATGTTGGCTCCTCGAAAGGTTCGGACATCTAGGATGTTTTAGGAGTGTCTGCCGTCGATCGCATGGTTGTCGATTGATCGAAAGACCGCCAGGTCCGCTTATGGATGTTGAGGTGTGGGAATCGTGTGCTTGCTACTACCAGATTATGTCCCGCCATAAAGTTTACTAGCCTTAGTCCGTTTTCTGACGTGGTGGTGTGTAGGCTGTGCTTTCCAATGACCTGTTCAAAGATAGCTTCCTTACCCAGCTTCGCATTGAAATCTCCTAGAACGATTTTGGTGTCATAGCTGGCACATTGCGCATACGTTCTGCCTAGAAGATCATAGAAGTCGTCTTTATGTCGGTCATCTTTCTCCTCTGTGGGGGCGTGGACACATAGTAAGCTTATACTGCCGAGATTGGCCTTGATGCGGATAGTTACGAGGCGTTCGCTTACATACTGGAAGCTTAAGACTTTTTTCCTGAGTCTGCCTCGAACAACAAATCCGCATCCGAAAAAGCGTTGTTTATTTTCTCTGTAGCAGTTTCCGTAGTATATATCACAGTTTTTCATCCGCTTTTTGCCTGGCCCATCCCATCGCACTTATTGGAGCGCGGTAATGTCTGCCTTATAGCAGTCCAAAGAGTTGACCAGTTGTTCGGCTGCACCTGGTCTGTTGAGGGACCTAATGTTCCAGGTGCAGAACCGAAATTCGTTTTCTTTTAGACGTTTGCGGGGGTCGTCAACATGTCATCCGTTCGTATCCGAGGCTGTTAGTTGTCTCCGAACAAGCTTTGGTTTTATACGATAAGGATGTTAACCCTAAGCGCAACCCC
Source organism: Eumerus sabulonum (assembly GCA_951905685.1). Lineage (NCBI taxonomy): Eukaryota > Metazoa > Arthropoda > Insecta > Diptera > Syrphidae > Eumerus > Eumerus sabulonum. The sequence goes on along the minus strand of OX645060.1, from coordinate 139,060,966 downwards.
CAACCTGGAGGGCCAGGTTCCTCTTTCCCCAGGAACAAGGGCTCGGGTCGCTGCACACATTGGTAAAGTAAAACTCTAGCTGGTAGTACAACGGCCTAGTGGTTGCTTCTTATGTATGTAGGTATGTTGGCGTTACAGTCCATGAAGAACCTGAGCCGAGCTTCTCTCAATCACCCATGTTGTGTGTGATTTCATTTTCTCATAGGTGAAAGGGACCTACAGTTTATTGCCGGTTCCGAACGGCGAAATTCGGGAAGCTTTTCATGACAATTTTACTACAGAGGGATTTGTCAGAACCCCGCTGAGGAGAAACACCGTGAAAACACGTTCGATGACATGGCTGTGTCGGGATTCGATCCCGTGTCATCGGCGTCACAGGCCAACACACTACCCACTGCGCCACGGTGCTTCTTATACCTACAGCTTAATAACCTATCACGGGCGGATACTACTTTACAATACAAGACAATGATGAACATTTTGCCTTTTGTTGTTATTTTCTCAAACAAAACAAAAAAAAAAACACTTTTTTCATTCAAGCAAATTTCACCAATATTCCACGTTAAGTAGCAGTTATTAAGTTACACTGAATCCATTGGTTATGATCATCAACAACATGAACGACATGTTCGCGTGAGATGGGCAATTCGTCTTTTGTTTTTGGCTTACGCTTTCTATAAGTACGACAAACATTTTAATCAAATAAAAACGCGACAGTAGTGACCCTCAGTTTAGTTGCTCATTTAATATTTATTCTCTACTGCCCGCAGCGAACGAAAGAAAAATTCAATTCAATTCAATTCGAGTTCATCAATTCAGAGACGGCTCCATGAAACAAGTTGTCATGACAACTAACGTCAAACGAGTAGCCTGTCAAAATAGTAGATGAATGAATGGGGCCATGACGCAAACGAAAAATCACCATCACGCTCCCCACGAGAAAGAAATGGTAACCATTGAACCAAACCCTTCTCTGCACACGCACAGGGTGCAAAGTGATATTTACGAGTACATATGTATGTATGCACGGGTGGTCCAAAAACAATTTTTTTTTTTTTTTTAAATTGCAATAAAATGAACAAAATTAAATTTTTTTCGTGTATTATGGTTGGAATGACCCTTGTGGAAAACGCCTGCAAAAAACGAAAAAAGGACAATGACCTTCGGCTCTGTACATGTAATGTTAGGTCCCTAAACAGGCCACGTGCACCCGAACAAATCGCGGACGCCGTAGACCGCTATAAAGCGGACATAACCGCCATCCAGGAAATGCGATGGAATGGACCGGGTATAAAGCGGATGAAAAACTGCGATATTTACTACGGCGGCGATTGCTATAGGGAGAGAAGACAACGATTGTTCGGATGCGGATTTGTTGTTTGAGGTGGACTAAGGCAAAAAGTCATAAGCTTTCGGCATGTGAGCGAACGCCTCATAACAATCCGTATCACGGCTATATTTTTTAACATCAGCCTGATCTGCGTCCACGCTCCCACGGAAGACAAGGATGACTCCGCCAAAGATGAGTTCTATGATCTCCTTGACAGAACCTATGCCCAATGCCCCAGCTATGACATCAAAATTGTACTAGGAGACTTCAATGCTAAGCTGGGTAAGGGAAGCATCTTTAAACGAGTCATCGGCAAACATAGCCCACACGATACCACCTCCGATAACGGACACAGGCTGATTGATCTTGCTACGGGGCGAAATCTCCTTTTAGCCAGTACGCGCTTCCCGCACCTCGATATACACAATCGCACCTGGCGGTCTTTTGATCAATCGACTACCAACCAGATTCATCACATAGCGATCGACGTCAGCCACTCCTCCACTTTTCTTGATGTTCGAACTTTCCGAGGGGCTAACATCGACTCCGACCACTATCTTGTAGTAGCCAAGGTGTGCTTACGGATATCACGAATGCAACGGAGTAGAGTAAGAATACAAAGTTATGACGTCGGAAAGCTACTATCGCCAGAAACCGCTCGTGCTTTTACCGATCTCGTCTCCCTTAAGCTCTCCAATATACCTCAATCCTCCACGCTATCAATATTACAGCAGTGGAGCCTTTACAAATAAGCCCTGCAAAGCTCTGCATCAGAAGTTATGGGTTTCAAGGCTCCACCACAAAGAAACACCTGGTTCGATGACGAGTGCAGGAGGATTAACACAGCGAAGCAGGATGCATACAAGGTCTCGCTGTGTAAAAGATCAAGACCAGGTCGTGAGCTCTACGAGTTAAAAAGAAGGGAGGGGCATAAGCTACTCAGAAGAGAGAAGAAAGAGCACGAGAAGCGCGCGATTGAGGATTGGAGAGGTGTTACTGCAGGCGTGACGTTCGAAAGCTTTATCAACAGATAAAGCGGAAATGCCAAGAGCGGAAGCCTGCAGGGATGAAAACGGACACCTGGTAGTAGAATCGCAGTCGATGCTGAGAATATGGAAAAACCACTTCTGCAGACTGTAAAACGGCGATGTTGGTCAATATACCGCTGTCAGGGAGAATGATCCATTTCTAATCAACCAAGACCGCAGGGAATTCTGTCCCTCTGACCTCTACGAAGTTAAGATTGCCATATCGAAGCTCAAGTCGAATAAAGCTGCTGGCGCTGACGGACTGTCTGTTGAGCTCTTCAAGGCAGCTGGGGATGACCTGGTTAGGAGCATGCACAAGCTCATCTGTAAGATATGGTCAGAGGAAAGCACTTCCGAGGAATGGAGTCTCACCATCGTATGCCCGATCCACAAGAAAGGAGACCCTTCTAATTGTGCCAATTACAGAGGAATAAGTCTGCTTAACATTGCCTACAAAATCTTCTCTGCCGTTTTGTGTGAACGTCTGAAACCTTTTGTAAATAAGCTGATAGGTCCTTAAAATGTGCGGATTCAGGCCAGGGAAGCCCACCATCGACCAAATCTTCACACTACGGCAGATCCTGAAAAAAGCAATGAACTTAAAGTCGACACTCACCACCTAATTGTCGACTTCAATGCCGCTTACGACAGCGTAATTAGAGACGAGCTGTACAATGCTATGTCTACCTTTGACATACCTGCTAAACCCGTCAGATTATGCAGCCATGACTTTCGAGAAAGCTCGCTGCTCCATCCGAATCGAACAACGATATCAGTTCCGAAATCAAACGCAGAATCACTCTTGCCAATCGCTGTTTCTTTGGGCTCAGGAGGCAACTGAGTAATAGAGCCCTCTCCCGAACGACAAAGTTGACTCTATATAAGACCCTTATCATCCCGGTCCTGTTGTACGGCGCAGAAGCATAGACACTATCAAAAGCGGATGAGGAGGCCCTTGGTCGGTTCGAGAGATTTTCCGGCCTATAAACGCAGACGGGAAATGGAGGAAAAGATTCAGCTACGAACTTTACGGGCTGTACAGCGACATGAGTCTAGTCAGGCGTCTACGGATTCAATGCCTAAGATGGCTGGGCCATGTAGAGCGAATGGACACCACAGCTCCAGCCCGGAAAGTCTTTGAATCCAACCCCGAAGAAGCAGAGGAAGGCCGCAGTTAAGATGGCGCACACAGGTGAAAGGAGACCTCAGCCAACTGGTTGTGCGGCAATAGAAAAGGCTAGCAAAAGATCGCGCTTGTTGGAGGGGCATGTTGGTTGAGGCCCAGGTTCACGCCGAACTGTAGCGTTAAGAAGAAGAACAATTAAGAACAAACATTCGCAATAATTATGAAATACAACGTCGTTCATGTGGCTGCCTCGGCTGGCTTTGCAGTAGCGATCTATAACGCCAATTTTCCAAGACCTTGTTGATGGTATCGGGTTGTAGCTCACGGATTGCTTGGCATAACATCGATCCTTCACGGTTCCCCACAAAAAAAAAAAAAGGCCAAAGGGGTAAAATCGCAGCTCCGAGGTGGCCAACTGATATCGCCAAGACGGCTGATATCACGATTTGGGAATTTGGTGCGCAAAAGATCGATTGTTGCATGGACTGTGTGGCATTACGCGCCATTCTGCATGAACCAGGGATCGTCCAAATTCATGTCTTCAATTTCAGTAAAGAAAAAAAAAAGTCGGTCAACATGGCTCTGTAACGCCCACCGTTGACCGAAACGTTGTTCCCAGCCGCATCTTCGAAGAAAAATGGTCCAGTGATGCCAGCACTCCACAATCCGCACCAAACTGTCACTCTCTGGGGATGCATTGGGCTCTCGACAATAACGTGGGGGCTTTCCGAGCCCCAGATGCGGCAATTTTGGGATGTGAACAAACGTATGAAAAAACCCCGACCAGAATGGCAGTTGTGCGGCGGGCTAACAATTCGCCCACGTAAAAAACATAAAAGTTATGAATGAGCAAGATGCCTCGGATACACGGATGGATACTCGACGACGTCAACGCACGAAAAAGGAACACGATTTGCGAGTATGCTCCTGGAATGTCAGAACCCTGTACACTCCCAGAGCAGCCCATAAACTAGAAAGAATCCTCACGCAGTACAAGGCGGATATTACTGCGGTCCAGGAAATACGCTGGATAGGAAACGGTATGATAAGGAAGAAAAATTGCGACATTTATTAAAGCCGTCACAAAAGATTGCACTTACTGGGATGCAGATTTGTCGTGGGAAAGCTGTTAAGATCGAAGGTTATCGACTTTAAACCCATAAGTGATCGCATGGCTGTGATCCGCATCAGAGGCAGATTTTATAACATCAGCCTTATATGTGCACACGCCCCTACCGACGAGGCTGAAGACCCTATCAAGGAGGACTTCTACTTCTACGCCTACGGAGCTTGTCCAGAGTACGATGTTAAAATTGTGATCGGGGACTTCAACGCCAAAATAGGTAAGAAGAACACCCTTGGCGGAGTGATCGGAAAGCACAGCCTCCACGATACAACAACAGATAACGGCTTCCGACTCACGGACTTTGCGACAGCTGGTAATGCGATGATAAGTAGCACAAGATTAACTCGTAAGCGAACCCACACAGCAACCTGGCGATCTCCGGACGGTCGAACCGTCAACCAAATCCACCATGTGCTCATTGACGCAAGGCACTCGTCAAACATCCTGGATGTGCGAACATTCAGAGGGGCAAATGTCGACTCTGACCACTTCCTCGTAGCAGCAAGACTCAGAGCTCGACTGTCCAATGTCAGAAAGCTGCACCAGCCCACCAGGAGGAGGTTCGACATTGGGCGCCTGAGCACACTAGAGGTTGCCAGAGTCTACAGGGAGCAGCTGAATGAAAGACTCTACAGTATGCCTACGTCGAACACAAATGCCAATAATATGTGACTGCATTGCCGCTCAGCCATTCAGGAAGTAGCCGAAACCACCTTAGGATACCTCCCACTTCCGACAAGAAATAAGTGGTATGATGGCGAAAGTGAGCAGAAAAAGGCAGCAACCGACGAGGCGTATCAAAAGGCGCTGCAGAGAAAAACTGGGGCAGCGCAAGAAGAGTACCGAGCCAGAAGAAGGGAGGAGAAAAAACTACTGCGACAAAAGGAAACAATCTTCCCGGCCTCCCAGCTCAAGGAAATCGAGGAGTCTAGGTATAAGCATAAAACACGAGCCTTTTACAGGAAAGCCAAAGACCTTGCAGGAGGCTTCAAAAAGGGCACCCAGGCTCTTCGAAACTGCGAGGGTAATATTGTCACCGACCCGCAGGGAATAGTGGATGTATTTGGTGGGTGTATGTAGGGACCGAGGAAATCCCAACTCCAGCCGCTGAAGTAGTCCTCCCACCCAGCTGAAGAATAACAAGGCCGCAGGCTCAGATGGCTTGCCAGCTTGCCATCAGAGCTCTTCAAGGCTGGCGGCGATGCTCTGGTAGGGAGCATGCACCAGATCATCTGCAGAAATTGGGAAGATGAAAGCATGCTCGACGACTGGAATACCAGCTCTATATGCCCCATCCACAAAAAAGGCGATCCTACCTCTTGCAAGAACTATAGAGGTATATCCCTGCTCAATGTCGCATACAAGATCCTGTCCAGCGTATTGTGTGAACGTCTAAACCATTTTGCACCGCACTAATCGGCAGCTACCAGTGCGGCTTCCGGTCCGGCAAATCGACTATAGGCCAAATTTTCACACTTCGACAAATCCTGGAAAAGACAAACGAGTTTCGAATCGATACACACCATCTCTACATCGATTTCAAAGCCGCTTACGACAGCATTCAACGTGAAGAACTGTTTGCTGCTATGGCCGAATTCGGGATACCGGGTAAACTTATCCAGTTGTGTCGCGCCACGCTAAAAAATATGCGATGCACCGTGCAACTCGGTTCTAGGACTTCGGAACCGTTTGAAACATGCACCGGATTTCGGCAAGGAGATTCGCTATAATACGACTTCGGCAACCTGGTGCTGGAGCAGTTAGTGCGACGGGTAGGCGTCCGCGGGGAAGGCACTATCTTCTACAAGTCCGCCCAGCTGCTAGGATACGCGGCTGATATCGACATCATCGCGTGGTCTCGCCGTGATATTGTGGAAGCATTCATGGCGATTGAAGAACAGGCGAAACAGGTTGGTGTTAAGGTCAATGAGGATAAAACGAAGTACATGCTGTCAAGCAAAAACCAATCCGTCCCTCACCACCTGGGACAAAATATAACAATTGACAGCTGCAATCTCGAGGTGGTTAAGGAGTTTGTCTACCTCGGGGCAAACGTAAATTCCAGAAATAACACTACAGTGAAGATCCGGCATAGAATTGCTCTTGGCAACCGCTGCTATTTCGGCTTGTCCAAACAACTTGGGTCAAAACTCCTCACTCGAAAGCGGAGCTGATTTTGCGTTCTTTCGAAAGAAAAATTCTGCGCGGGATATATGGTCCTGTCTGTGAGGAAGGTGAATGGAGAAGAAGACATAACCGCGAACTCTACGAGCAGTACAAAGATGTGGATGTAGTCCGGAAGGCAAAGATCCGTCGACTAAACTGGCTCGGCCACATCGAGCGCATGGACATCAACGCCCCAGCTAAGAGGGTCTTCAACTCCGAGCCTCCTGGTTCGAGAAGAAGAGGAAGACCGAACCTCCGGTATGTATGTATGTATGTTGGCGTTACAGTCCATGAAGAACCAAAGCCGAGCTTCTCTCAATCACCCATGTTGTGTGTGATTTAATTTCCCCATAGATGAAAGGGACCTACAGTTTATTGCCGGTTCCGAACGGCGAAATCCGAGAAGCTTTTTAGGGTTCCGTGCCCAAAAGTAAAACGGAACCCTATTACTAAGACTTCGCTGTCCGTCCGTCCGTCCGTCCGTCTGTCACCAGGCTGTATCTCATAAACCGTGATAGTTAGACAGTTGAAATGTTCACAGATGAGGTATTTCTGTTGCCGATACCACGACAAATACTAAAAACAGAACAAAATTAATATAAGGGGGGCTCCCATACAACAGACATGATTTTCATCCAAAAAATCCCCTTGTTCTCCATACTGAACTAAGGTTAGTCGACAATATCCCACAACCAGTAGCAAACTTCCCAGTTTTGATCTCTTTTGTGTCTTTGATGAATTAATCCTAGCTGCAAACCTTTTTCCCATACTTCCCATTATTGTTATTCACCTTTTCACACCGTTGCTGTCAAGTAGGATAATTGATTTGAATTCAATGGATACTTTGATGATCAACTATATCTCATCATGGAGATTTTTGATTATCAAAGTAATATGCCTATAACCTGCCTGAAACCAAGATCTGTCGACGACAGAGACTGGAGCCTATACAAAAATTCACTCAAGGTGTACAAACAAAACCTGAGGAAAGCACAAAGGCTGTCTTGGAAGACCTTCTGCAATAACATGGAGAAAATCTCAGACGCCTATAGGCTGAGGAAAATACTCTCGAAAGTTCCACAATCTCCTAACTGCCTCATAGCAAATGGAGTTTGGACAACATCCGAGGAAGAAACTTTAAATCTTCTCCTCAACACGCACTTCCCTGGCTGCTCTGAATCGCAAGACTCAGTGCACTCGCGAGGAACTCAGAACTCCTCTGCCGTAGAAGGGCAGTACGAACACATTATCTCCAGAGAGAAAATTATATGGGCATTAAAAAGTTTCAAGACCTACAAATCGCCAGGTCCAGATGAAATTTACCCCATCGAACTAACACAAACTATGGAATGGACTATACCATGGCTAGAGATAATCTTTAAAGGATGCCTAGCTTGGAGTCATATTCCAGAAAAGTGGAAGTGCGCAAAGGTAATCTTCATCCCCAAGGCCGGCAGGAATTCTCATACTTCCCCTAAGGATCTAAGGCCTATCTGTCTATCATCCTTCGCTCTAAAAACCTTAGAAAGGCTGATAGACCTACACATACGGCACAGCTTGGATCCCTCCCTAATTTCTAAGGCACAACACGCCTACTGTAAAGGTAGATCGGTCGAAACAGCTCTTCACTCATTAGCGAGGAAAATCGAAAGATCAATCCATCTCAAAGAATATACTCTAACAGCCTTCCTAGACATAGAGGGTGCCTTTAACAACGTCACTCCGAAAGCAATAATAGAAGGGCTAGAAAAGCTAAAGGTGGAAAGGACTCTGATAAGGCTGATCAGCGAGTTGTTATTAACACGCAAGATTCACTCTAAGTGGGGAAGCCTAGAAACTACCAGAGTAGTTACCAAGGGAACCCCGCAAGGTGGGGTCCTCTCACCTCTTCTCTGGAACGTAGTTGTAAACGAACTGCTAATCAAACTAGAGAAAGAAGGCCTGGACGTTGTTGCCTACGCCGATGACGTTGCCATCTCAATTTCAGGTAAATACCTATCCACACTGACTGACCGCATGCAAACGGCATTCTCATTCCTGTGCAAATGGGCGAATAGTAGCGGGCTCAGGATTAATCCCCAGAAAACGGAGCTCGTGCTATTCACCAAAACGCACAAAATCCCAGAATACTGCCCTATCACTCTGCTCGATACCAGGTTAACCTATTCCCCTAGTGCCAAATTCCTAGGCATTATACTCGATAGGAAATTAACTTGGAAGTGTAATACAACTGAAAGAGCAAAAAAAGCAACAATTGCTCTCTACACATGTAAGAAAGCTCTAGGAAAAAAATGGGGATTTAACCCCAAAATCACCCTATGGCTCTACATTACGGTCGTCAGACCCATACTACTGTATGGAGTGATAGTCTGGTGGACTGCACTGGACAAGACAACATACCATAAACAACTCGAGAAGGTACAAAGGATGGCATGTATGTGCATTACCGGGGCCCTCAGGTCCACGCCAACGGCTGCGCTTAACATGATACTAGACCTTACACCACTCGATATTTTCGGAAAGCAAATTGCCACACACACGGCCATAAGACTAAAAGCCAACTCGAAATGGGCGAGCTACGTCACTGGCCACTCATCCATCCTGCAAAACAGGATAACTCTGGCAGAAAACTTGGACCACACAGAACCCACCATAGTCTTGGACAAAAAATTCACAACGATTTATCCGGACAGGAACAACTGGACTCGCCAAACTCAACCCCGCAGAAACTGTGTGGATTTTTATACCGACGGGTCTAAAACCAAAGACGGGGTGGGCTGTGGAGTTTTCTGCAAACAACTCAAGCTATACAAAGCTCTAAAATTACCAAATCACTGCAGCGTCTTCCAGGCGGAACTGTTGGCAATAAAAGAGGCTTTATCTTGGCTGAAGTGGAACGTAATATCCACAACGGATATTCGCATCAATACAGAAAGTCAAGCTGCCTTAAAGTCGTTGGAGTCCTATGTGTACTCATCAAAATCTAGTCTCGACTGTCGCAGATCTCTCAACGAGATGGCAGAACAGTTCAATATACAGCTTATCTGGGTATCGGGACACAGCGGCATTACAGGTAATGAGAAAGCCGACATACTCGCCAAACAAGGAACGACGCTACAATCAATCGTGGCTTGTGAGGGAGTACCCCTTACAACCATTAAACACAATCTGACCAATCTCGCCAGGGCCGAGACGAACCTGAGATGGAACCAGGGACATACCTGCGTCATCACCAGGCAAATCTGGCCTCGGCTTGATAGTCAACGCACAAGGAGTATATCTCCCTAAAAAGAACTGACATCTACAAAGTCATCGGTGTCATCACAGGTCACTGCCTCATTGGCAGTCACGCACAAAGACTAGGTATAGTTCCAAATGACTTCTGCAGAAGCTGTCGGGACGAGGAGGAGGTTGAATCCATTCACCACCTTCTCTGCGCCTGTCCAGCTTTTTGCAATATAAGGAAACGTTACCTAGGCTCTTACTTCCTTAACGATCTGACAGATGTTCAGAAAGTAGGGATACTTAATCTTCTTAACTTCTTAAGAAGCACTAGATGGTTCCATGATTAGGGGGGTAAAACCCCCTCGTAGCTGCACAACGGGCCTCCCTGGCCTAAGTGCGTTCTTCTCAATTCTGGGAAGGCTATGACCCTACCTACCTACCTACCTACCTAAGATCTGTCATCATATAAAAAATGTGATTTAATGTGATGACTGATGAGGTAACAGCCATAGTCTCTTTCATATTTATATATACAGATTGTACGGAACCCTCCGTGCGCGAGTCCGACTCGCACTTGGCCGTTTTTTTTTTTTATTTGCGAAGCTTAAAATCTGGAGAATGAAATGACAACGCAAATAATACAGACTCCCGCCAAATATTTATCAGTTTTGTTTTCATTTACTCTCACTATCAATTGGCCTTCAGAAATATTCCGATCGAAATTTAACTAAGACCTCGGCATACGATTCCAGTGAAATAAAATAGTGAAAACGAATTTACCCTTGCGGGCAGTTTTATTGATAATGGTTTTCCGAAGAGTGACTTTGTGAATAGATTATCGAAATGATGACAAGGTATAGATCTTCAAGTATGGAATAATATTATGTTAATAGGAACTCAGAGAATATCACCAAATGTACGTTCAAATGGCTGATTCTTGCTATGACAAATATTAGATATCATGTTTTGGAATTATTATTTGTTTCCACCTTCATCCTTGACTCATAATACCGCCACTCTAAAACCAGACCATACAGAGACACACTGAAAAACAGTCTTACACAACCACCGAAATGAAAATGTGCGCCATGTCTTTGTAGTGACATCGATATCAATTTCCAGCTGATCCATGACCCAAGCAGGGAGTGGAATGGACATATTGTTTCGATGTTTAAATAAATGGGACCCCAGAATAAACCACGGGGGGAGAAGGGAGCGAACAAACAGAGCAAAGAAGTTGATCGCATTTAACTTGGCAAACGCCAGCTTCGATCTCTGTCCCTGCTCAATCCAAGTTGACACACAGCCTCCGCGTGGCCTCCCCTGGATAGCTATACTGGCAACCGCCAGGTAGTGAACCAATGTGTGCAGCGACCCGACCCCTTGTTCCTGGGGAAAGAGGAACCTGGCCCTCCATGTTGGGGGTTGCCCTTAGGGCTAACATCCCTATCGCTTAAAACAAAAATTTTGTTCAGAGACAACCAATAGCTTCGGATACGGACGGATTACATATTGACGACCCCCGCAAACGTCAAAAAGGAAACGAATTTCGGTTCTGCACCTGGAACGTTAGGTCCCTCAACAGACCAGGTGCAGCCGAACAACTGGTCAACTCTTTGGACTGCTATAAGGCAGACACTACCGTGCTCCAAGAAGTGCGATGGGATGCGCCAGGCAAAAAGTGGATGAAAAACTGTGATATCTACTACGGAAACTGCTACAGAGAAAATAAACAACGCTTATTCGGATACGGATTTGTCGTTCGAGGCAGACTCAGGAAAAAAGTCTTAAGCTTCCAGTATGTAAGCGAACGCCTTATAACTATCCGCATCAAGGCCAATCTCGGCAATATAAGCTTACTATGTATCCACGCCCCCACAGAGGAGAAAGATGACCGACATAAAGACGACTTCTATTATCTCCTAGGCAGAACGTATGCGCAATGTCCCAGCTATGACACCAAAATCGTTCTAGGAGATTTCAATGCGAAGCTGGGTAAGGAAGCTATCTTTGAACGGATCATTGGAAAACACAGCCTACACAACACCACGTCAGAAAACGGACTAAGGCTAGTGGACTTTATGGCGGGACATAACCAGGTAGTAGCAAGTACACGATTCCCACACCCCAACATCCACAAGGGGACCTGGCGGTCTTTCGATCAATCGACAACCAACCGAATTGATCATATTGCGATCGACGGCAGACACTTCTCCAACATCCTAGATGTCCGAACCTTTCGAGGAGCCAACATCGACTCGGATCATTACCTTGTTGCAGCCAAGGTACGGATGCGAATTTCTCGGAATCAACGGAGTCGAGTAAGAACATCAAAAGTTAACGTCGGAAGGCTGCAATCGTAGGAGACCACCAGGAACTTCGCCGATCAAGTCTCCCTCAAGCTCTCTCAGGTCCCGATGTAATCTGGAGAAACCATAGAACAGCAATGGAGTCGTTGTCAGAACGCCATTAGAGAGGCCGCCTAAGATATACTCGGTTTCGAGCCACCACCGTCGAGAAACCCCTGGTTTGATGATGAGCGCAGACAGGCCCATGTAGAGAAACAGAATGCATACATGGCCACATTGCATCGACGGACGAGAGCTGCTCGCGAGCTCTATGAACAGAAAAGGAGGGAGGAGCATGCGCTTCTGAGAAGGAATAAGAAGGAGCACGAGAAGCGCGAGATCGAGGAGATGGAGAGATGTTACTGCAGGAACGAGGTTCGAAAATTTTACCAGAAAGTAAAACGTACATGTCAAGGCTATAAAGCCAGAGCAGAAGCCTGCAGGGATGAGCACGGACAACTAGTAGTGGAGTCACAGTCGATGCTGAGATTGTGGAAGGACCCCTTCTGCAGACTGTATAACGGCGATGATAGTCAAAATGCCGCCGTCAGGCAGAGCGAACCATTCACAATGGATGAAGACGAAGGAGAATCCCGTCCACCCGACCTAGACGATGTTAAGATAGCGATATCGAAACTTAAGTCTTATAAAGCTGCTGGAGCAGACGGACTCCCCGCGGAGCTGTTTAAAGCAGCTGGCGATGAGCTGGTTAGGAACATGCACCAACTCATCTGCAAGATATGGTCGGAAGAACGCATGCCCGATGAATGGAATCTCAGTATCGTTTGCCCGGTCAATAAGAAAGGAGACCCCTATGACTGCGCCAATTACAGAGGGATAAACCTCCTGAACATCGCGTACAAGATCCTCTTTGCCGTACTGTGTAAGTACCTGAAACCGTTCGTGGACAATCTGATAAGTTCCTACCAGCGTGGTTTCAGGCCACGAAAATCCACGATAGACCAAATATTTACACTACGGCAGATCTTGGAGAAGACCCATGAATTCCAGGTCGACACGCACCATCTTTTCGTCGACTTTAAAGCCGCGTATGACAGTGTTTATAGAGACGAGCTATACAGAGCTCGTCTACCTTGGCTCGATAGTGACAAGCAGCAACGACACCAGCGCTCACCTTCGGCAGTTATATTTTTGAAGTAGTCAAGTACTTCGTCTACCTTGGCTCGGTAGTGACAAGCAACAACGACACCAGCGCTGAGATAAAACGCAGAATAACTCTTGCCAATCGCTCCTTCTTCGGGCTCAAGAGGCAATTGAGTAGTAGAGCCCTCTCTCGAAAAACTAAGGTTTCCCTCTACAAAACCTTAATCATCCCGGTCCTCCTCTACGGCGCTGAGGCTTGGACGTTGTCAAAAGCGGACGAAGAGGCTCTTAGGCGTTTCGAGAGGAAAATTCTGCGTGCAATCTTTGGTCCCGTTTGTGTAAACGGAGAATGGAGGAGAAGATTCAACCAAGAACTGTACGGGCTGTACAGCGACATCGGCCTGGTTAGACATCTTCGGATCCAACGTCTAAGGTGGCTAGGCCATGTAGAGCGAATGGACATCAACGCTCCGGCCCGAAGAGTGTTCGACTCCAACCCCGAGGGACGACGCAGCAGAGGACGACCGCATTTAAGGTGGCGCGCACAGGTGGACGGGGACCTCAACCAACTGGGCGTGCGGCACTGGAAGCGGCTGGCCGAAGATCGGGCCGGCTTGAGAGGCTTGTTGGTTGGGGCCCTGGTTCACCCCGAACTGTAGCGCCATCAAAGTAAGTAAGAATAAACCACGGGTTCTTGCAACAGTAGCAACATTTACAACCGAAGGTTAACTTCGGTTTTTCTTGCCTTCGGGGTTTTGTCCCTTACAATTGCAGAATTTTCCATAATTGAACTATGAACCTGACTTCCGTTCCTGTGGATATGACGGTGATAAGCAACCACGTAATCGAGGGCCAATTTCGAGTAACTTTAAAGTAATTACACAAATCAGAACGACTTCTGGCTTATATTGTAAAATGCTTGGCCGTGAAGCCAAATTTAATCTACGAGGAATTGATTATAACATCAATAGCGGAGCCCGACGACATTGGAAGGGCTTCTGTGCAGCCCAGTTAGACAAGAGAAAGACAATAATAATAATACCAGTTCTACAAAGAATGCAAAGTTGTACTCTTGTATGTGAGACGGCTTTTGCGTGGAGCTGCGAAGCTGGCAATCGAGGCACGGTAAGGCGTTTGCAGTTATGCAGCATTGAAATCGACATTGGAAGAGGAATTTAGTGATTCACGACTGAGCATAGACGCCCATCGTTCGCTCGAAGCACGGAGGAAGAAGCCCACCGAAAGCATGCTGGAGTATGTCTACTCCATGCAGAACTTATCGAATGAGGGAACCGTCGATGAACAATCACTGGTAGAGTACATAATAAATGGTATTCCGGATCCGTTGAAAACAAAACAATTTTGCATGAGGCGTCGACCATCGCAGGATTGAAGCGGAAGCTCGAATGTTATAAAAGAATGCAACGACCAGCCTCAACACCGGGGTTTGATAATAGAAGTAACGGTAGGTCTACACCACATCAAAGAGGCCCACCGCGACCAACGACAGCAAGGAGACGCCATAATTGCGGGGCATCGTTTCACTTATGTAGCTGTGAGTTACCCGGACAGGGCGAGGCGAATGCGCTGTTTTCACTGCAACGAGTTTGGGCACGTTTCTGCGAATTGCCCGGTCAAAAAGGAGCCGGCATCTGGATCCGTGGAAGCAACATCAGAGTCTTCGTTGCAGGCAAACCGTATGACGCTTTCGTCGTCAACGGGAGTGATGTGTCAATTATACATCAGTCGTTACAAAAGAGAATCGAAGGAGCGAGATTGGAAGAACCAGGTATGATGTTAGTGGGATTCGGAAACAATTCGAAGAAGACATTAGGCTCATGTTTAAAAGCGGTGCAGTTAGACACAAGAACCCACAGGGTTCGGTTTCAGGTAGTACCAGACCAGTGGATTTCCGACAGAGTTCTCGTGGGAAGGGATTTCCTGAAGAATATTAATATATTGCCCAACCACGGGACTGTAGAGGTAATAAAGGGCGTAACCGTGAAGGACACTGTGGATCAGGTGGGATACAACATCGAAGAAAACGATGTTTCTAAGATAGAAGCATTAAGCGACGACGTATTCACCAAAGAGATCAGAAAAGTCATGTCTGCAGATGAGCATCACATTGATGCATGACGTTCCAGTACACCGGACGGCTCGGAGACTAGCGCCACAAGTGAAAAGAGCAGTGGCCAAACAAGTAGAAGAATGTTTGGAGGAGGGGGTAATCTGCCCCAGTTGGTCGGACTATGCTAGCCCGATAGTGCTCGTGAGAAAAAAGGACGACAGTTTTCGGCTATGCGTCGATTATCGAGCCTTGAATGCGAAGATGATAAAGGGCAGATACCCGATGACAGTCATGGAGGACGTGATAGAAAAGTTGACGAACGCAAAGATGTTTATAACATTGGATCTGAAGAACGGGCTTCTCCACGTGGATATTGCGGAAAATAGCAGAAATACACCGCGTTTGTTACACCGAACGGGCACTGCGAATTCCTCAAGGTGCCCTTTGGGCTGTGCAATTCTACCGCCACCTTCCAACGTTTCATCAATCAGGTTTTTCGACATCTGGCACTGGAGAAGCTTAGGGAAGTGTTAAAAGTCGCTACAGAGCACGGATTGATCATCAACTGGAAGAAATGTCGTTTTTTGTGCACGGCTGTGGAGTTCCTTGAACATGTGGTAGAGGACGGAAGTATCGAGCCATCTGCGGAGAAAGTAAGAGCTGTACAGATGCCGGCCAACGTGAAACACATACAGAGCTTCCTGGGGTTGACCGGTTTTTTCCCGAAGTTCGTTTCTGGGTACTCCATCATAGTAAAGCCGCTCTCTGATTTGTTACGCAAACAGGTCAAATTCCACATGGACGGAAAGGAGGTCGATGCAGTAAGCACTCTAAAACCATACTTATGCAAAGATCCCGTGCTGAAGTTATTCGACGAAAAGCTACCGACGGAGTTGCATACAGATGCAAGCATAATTGGCTAATTGGGGTTTTGCTACAAAAGCACGAGGACGGGCAATTCCATCCCACGTTCTATTTGAGCTTCAAAACGACTGCAGCCGAAGGAAACTATACTAGTTTCGAGCTTGAGGTCCTAGCCATCATGAAATGTTTGAAGAAGCTGAGGGTGTATCTCCTGAGATTAGAGTTCACAATCACCACGGTGGGCTATATTGCTGCAGGAATACAACATGAGGGTAGTAGATCGTGCCGGCAGTGCGATGAGACACGTAGACGCACTGAGTAGGCACTCACCAGTGGCGATGGCAAGAATTGAGGACAGCATCCTGCAACTGAGTTTAGTACGTTAGTAACGGCTACACTTACAGCTAGGGGATCCTATAAAGACTACGAGGTGAGGGGAGACCGTCTCTATAAGTTCGAGGAAGGGGCACATCTACTCGTGGTGCCTAAGGCTATGCAGAGGGAATTGATACGGGGCATCCACGAGCGGGGACACATCAGTGCCGCAAGAGTAGAGGCGATCTTCAAGCTGGACTACCACATTCCGAAACTGGTGGGCAGTATTGAGAAGGTCCTGGCTAATTGCGTGGCGTGCTTTTTGGCCACTAGGAAGAGCGGAGTGGCAGAAGGCTTCTTATAACCTATCGATAAGAGCGACGTGCCGTTACATTCTTACCATGTGGACCACCTGGGACCCCTGCCATCGACGAATAAATCCTACAGCTACATTTTCGTGATAGTAGATGCGTTCACGAAATTCGTGTAGCTATATCGGGTAAGAACGACTGAAACCGAGGAGGTCATAGGAAAGCTGGAGTTCCAGAGTGAGGAACTCGTGCGAATCGTCTCTGATCGTGGACCAGCATTCACGTCCAACGACTTTAAGGACTACTGCGAAGTGAATCGCATTCATCACGTGCTGACGACGACCGGCGTGCCCAGGGGAAATGGGCAGGTCGAACGAATGAATCGGATCATCATTGAGGTCCTCAGCCGGCTGTCAGTTGATGATCCTAAAAAGTGGCATACCCGTACCAGCGGGGTCCAGAAGGTGATCAACTCAACGATTTCACGAAGTACTAGTCGCAGCCCATTCCAGCTCATGTTTGGAACCATCATGGGAACGGAAGGGAATCACGAGCTACGTTTATTACTAGAAGAAGTAATGAGGGATGACTTTGAGAGCGAGCGAGGAGAAACTAGGAGAGCCGAGAGGGAGCAGATGGAGAAGATTCAGCAGGAAAACCGCAAAACGTACGACAGAAAGAGAAAAGTGGCCAGGCAGTACAAGGTGGGCGACCTAGTTGCTGTGCTGAGGACACAGTTCGGTGTAGGCCTAAAGCTACACGCGAAGTATTTTCTTGTAGTGGGGGTCAAGAGGAATGAACGAGTGAATGAGCATGAAGGGCCGAATACGACATCAACCGCAGCGGATTGCATGAAGCCCTGGATCACGGAGGAGGAAGACAATTTTCCGAGTGATGAGGATGTGCAAGATAATGAACTCGACTGAGGGCTGTCGAGAAACTGAAAGATGGCCGAATGTAGGAGTGGAGCAGATCATCGCCGCCGTCATACTTCAGAGTACACATTCCACCTTTACTGTATTTCTATTCACTGTGTTTCTATTCATCTGAGGAGCCCCTTTTTTTGCTGTGACTTTCCTTTTTTCGATGTATTTGGGAGTCGTTCAGTAACTTTCCTATCGAAAGGAATAAAAATAAATAATTGAGCCATATTGATCGTCTTTTCATGTCTCCGGCCAACGAGAAGAATCAAAGGACAAACATGTATGTACAATGGCTTGAGTGTACAATCCTTTCTGATGTCAAAAATGCCTCTATATCTACATATGTATATCCGATAAACTCTGTGCCAAATAAGTATAATAAAAAAAACGCAATAAACATATTGTATTCAAAATTAATCATTTATTAGAACACAATATTGATTATTAAAAAAAAATTGGATTCACTCGAAATGACCGCCTATTGCTTTAACACAGGCTTTCAAACGGTGCGGCCATTGGGCTATGGCGGCACATACGGTTTCCATGGTTATCGTGGACGCTGGTTAATGCTGTTCTCCAATTCTGACTACAAACAATAATCCAGTGGATTCAGATCTGGATTCTCCGACACCTAATCTTGTGCTGCTATAAAGCCAGGAATATTGACTCTGAGCCACTATTGGAAGATCCATCTGTGTCCATTGAAAAGGGTATTGGTCAAACCCTTCACAACACCCTCTAGCACATATTCTTTGTAAGCCTTTGCCCCAGTTTTTACGCCCTTTTCACAGAAATGGAGGGATGTGACACTATGCTGAGAGGACCCCCCACGAAATCATTACGGAAGCGAGATGATGGCCACGTTGAACCCTTGGAGCAACTTTTTTCGCTTCCTCAGATGAAGTGGTATGAATTTTGTCATTTTGTTTGTTGTTCTTCCACGGTAAAAATGTTCTCATCCATAAGCAGAATGTTTTCATGGCCATTGTCCACGTGCCACTGCAGAAGTCGCTTGCATCTTTCCAGCCTAATTTTTTTGAAATGTTAGAAGATGACCCATGGAACGAGGATAGGCTTTCATATCTTTCATATCACGCTCTAAGAGCGTGTTCACATTGTCGGGGGAAGGACAAGCGCAAGAAGGCAAATAGTGTTCACATTGGCGGAAGCACACTTGAATTTTCGACAAGTGGAACGCATGAATCGGGTCATTTTCATTCTATTACCAGCGAAGGAAGTCATCTTCACCAGCCGAATCAATTTGTTTATGTCCAACAGTCACGAATAAATGAAGAAAAACTGTCAAAAATGGAATGAATTTAGAATGGAACGGTTTGCTTCACCCGAAAATCCAGTTTGAAGATGGATTTTCGGTGCAAGCAACCCTTCTCGTTTCCACTTATTAAAAATCGTTCC
The DNA here is from genome assembly GCA_951905685.1 of Eumerus sabulonum. Lineage (NCBI taxonomy): Eukaryota > Metazoa > Arthropoda > Insecta > Diptera > Syrphidae > Eumerus > Eumerus sabulonum. The sequence goes on along the minus strand of OX645060.1, from coordinate 139,041,613 downwards.
CTCTCTTTCAGGCAATTTAGTGCGCTTCCACCAATGTGAACACGCACTAAGGGGATTTATCCGAATTCGTTTACGCACTATCTTTACTACCGCACTCGCACGGACGACGCGCGGGCGACCACTTCTTGGCCTGTCCTCTACTCCAGACAGCTCACCGAAATGAACAATAACCCGATAGACGAATGTTCTTGATAATGGCTTTAACAAATCGACAATTTGGCCAGCACACTTACCGCGGTCACGGGATCTATGAAGTCCAGTTATGAAGTCTTGAAGTTATGTTGAACTTCCCACCCTTGGACATATGTATACTGCGAGAGCGTCGCAACTAGAACTGCGCTAAGACTACAGGAATCCGGTCTCTGGAAAAAGAGTCCTTACGGACATGCATCAGTCTTGGATGGATGGGCCGTATCGAGATTCAGAACCGTAACGGACTATGTCACCCGACTTCCTTCCTGGGAAAGATTCTCTATTAGAATTCCCTCCAGGGAGGAATGGACCGGTGATTTGGTACGCACGGAAAGTGAACTGGCAGTGTTGGCACAGGTGCCGGAATCTATTTTGGGTTTCGAGATATGCATCGCTCCTAAAGGCTCGATGATGGATGTAGTGTCTTCCAAGCTGAAGTCTTCGCTATCAAGCAGGCGGCGGACCTGATCAGCAGAGAGAGTATCTCAGGAAAAATGATCAGCATCTATATTGACAGCCAGGCAGCATGTATAAGATCCAAATTCGTCAAACTCTGCAAAGAGAAGTTAGAAGAGATATCGAATGTAAACGAGGTGACCCTTTGCTGGGTACCTGGTCATGTAAATATCTCTGGACACGAGAGGGCGGACGAGCTGGCTAGGCTGGGATCAAGTGCAAACTTTGCGCAGATCTCAACTGAGGCCAAAGCACTACTAAGTGCGCTATACAGGGATATAGAGACAGAGCTATTAGTGAAAGCCAATAAGCGATGGTGTCGCTTAGATACATGCGCAACGGCGAGATCGACTTGGCCCGTCTATGATCAGAAAAGGACGGAAAATCTGCTGAAGTTCAATCGTGGGAGTATTCGACTGGCAGTCGGTGCCCTTACCGGGCACTGCATGCTATCCTACCATGCAGCTCGACTAGGCCAGCCCTACAATGATTTCTGCAGAAGCTGCAGGGACGAAGAGGAAATTGAATCCATTCGTCACCTGCTGTGCGAATGTCCGGTGCTAGCCCAAAAAAGGAATACATTCCTAGGCAGATGCTTCCTTTCGGGACTATAGGTAATATTGGGCTGAACAGAATACTTGGATTTTTATCCTCGTCTGGTTGGTTCAGCTCAACGGTAAATGTCTAGGTATCAACGGGTTGAATAAATCAATTGGGCACAATGGACTCTACATAGTCTACGTGAGCCTTAACTTTTCGTCAATAGGACACCTACGTACCTAACCTACCGTACTTATGCAAAGCTATTACCGCGACTCGATTCTTTTCAACGCCTCACTCCATGTTTAACATGTTTAACTCCATGTGTAACAGAACTTATGGCAGGACTAGGTACATCCCCTGACTCACATTATATCAATGTTTGGTATCGTCTATGATCCATGTCATTTAGCATTTTTACAAATATCAGTATATAACATAAAAAAAACGGCCAAGTGCGAGTCGGACTCGCGCATGAAGGGTTCCGTACCATCTGTATATAAAAATATGAAAGAGACGTTGTATGTTACCTCATCAGTGATCACATTAAAACGGCTAATCCGTTTGAAATGGTTGTGACAGATCTTGGTTGCAGGCAGGTTATAGGCATATTACTTAGATGATCAAAAATCTCCATGATGAGATAGTTGATCATCAAAGTGTCCATTGAATTCAAATCAATTATCTTACTTGACAGCAATTGGTAAAAAAGTGAATAACAGTAATTATGGGGAAAAGGTTTGCAGCTAGGATTAATATATCAAGGACACAATAGGGATCAAAGCTTGGAAGTGTGTTATGGGAAAATTATGGTTTGCAGGTTTGCACCTAGGATTAATATACATATCAAGGACATAATAGGATCAATGCTTGGAAGTGTTTTATTGGTTGTGGGATACGATCGAAAGTTAATTTCCAAACAATTGAATTTGTTGCAACATTTGACATCTTAACCTATCAGGATGGAAAAGGAGGGGAATAGCAATTGTACGAAAGGGTTTGCAGCAAGGATTAACTTAGCAGTGACACAATAGGGATCATCAAAGTTTAAAGGGTGTTAATTATTGGCTGTTCGTACGTAATTATAGAAAAAAGGGTTGCAGCTAGGATTAACACATCAAAGACACAAAAGGAATCAAAGCTGGGAAGCTACTGGTTGTGGGATATTGTGGACTAACCTTAGGTCAGTATGTGACCAAGGGGATTTTTTGGATGAAAATCATGTCTGTTGTATGGGAGCCCCCCGTAAATATTAATTTTATTCTGTTTTTAGTATTTGTCGTTATAGCGGCAACAGAGGTACATCATCTGTGAAAACTGTCTAACGGTTCATAAGATACAGCCTGGTGACAGACGGGCAGCGTAGTCTTAGTAATAGGGTCCCATTTTACCCTTTGGGCACGGAACCCTAAAAACAATAAGTCAGACGAAAGCCCATGCTGCAGCTTAAAAAACAAGAACATAACACTATTAAACTTAATTGATTCTAATGGGCTTAATAAATGTATCATTTTACATTCTCCTGATGAAAATGTAAACATGAGAAACGCTTTTAGCAGTTTTCGGGGAAAACCTCCTGTCAATTTTCAAAGTGTTAAGTCCTTTTCATGAACTGCTTATGTATTCATCGAATATACTGTTAACTGCCGTTAACTTTCACCAAAACACCCTTAATACTTTCAATTGCCCTAAAACGAGCGTTATCGTGCACGATTTGTACGGTGTTTGTCTTTGATAGGCCCTGTTATGTCATTAATGGAATCTCTTAAGCACCACACTTGCCACAAAATGAAATTAATCTTACCGCAGAGCATTGAGCACGTACCAGTTTCTTACCATGAATAGGATTACATCGCTTTAGAGTGATATTACTGGTAAAACGGGGTTCCAAGACAAACAACAAGAACATCTGCCAGATACCATTTAGCTGTTAATTACCAATAAGCGAGCCTTCAAACTTTGAAAGAAATTTGTTTTCATAGACAATGTTTAAACAGGCTCGAGTATCTCGTCAGCTGAACGTTCCCAGAGGCTTCAACGATGAACGTTCCAAGCACGACACTTTTAATAAATGAAAATTCCAATTGAATCAGAGTAGACTTTTAATTTCTCCTCATTCTACAATTATTATTTTATTAATCTGCATTATGTTGAATAACTCAATTCAAGGCGAAGACCATCTTCACAAAGATCCATCCGTAGAGACGAGGAAGCAAGTGTCGCACAGAAACATGAAAAGCGAACTCTACTCCGCATAAAGCGATAGCCCGACTAAATTAACTTCAATTTAATTTTATTCATGCAAAACGGCTTCAGACACGCATCATCCCTTGCTTCTCACGTTGCGTCTCTTTGCTGTTATATTATACCTTCCAACTCTGTGTACATATGTATGTATGTATATGTATGTCAGCACCCAACTCGTTTGCCTTTCATGCGCGACTTCTCATCACCCGCCAGTCGTTCTCAGAGTTTGCAAGCACACATGCTTGCGGCGCTACTGATAAGCGAACAATGTATGCAAATTATCCTAGCAAAAAAAAAGTCCTTTGCTGCCTTGTTCGCGTTCAGTAAGCTTAGAGTGAACGCTCACATGTACGGATACGGATAGGTCGTTTCTCGGGCCTTCGGCCGCGTAAACATTTCGAACTTTGTATCGCTCCTCGTTTGGGAGTATTCGAGTACGTGAACTTAATGTTTTCAACGTTGTCGTCAAAGGGAACCTGTTGAACTTAACCATCATACATACAAGAAAGTAGTACTCGTATGTATATAGGTACATTGTATGTGAGGTATAGGTAGTATTAGGTTTAAGGGTAAACTGAAGCTAAAATCCTAGGTGACTTTATTCTTTATGTATTACTACTATTTTTTAAAGCATCTTCGACGCTATTATGCAGTGATTAAGAATATAGCCCCCTACGATCCTCCGGTACGGTCCGAATTACCACCAGAAATAGTAAATATAAAAGGAAGACCAATCTTTTCATCCAATTTTGCATTTACCGAGGATATTCCTCTCGTGTCTTACATCCTGAACAAAATAAATCTGTAATCCAACTAAGTACTCTAACATCATGACTCAAAATTAAGCGATCGCCCGAATAAAAAGCCAGAGATAATCCTGGATTATAAAATATGTAAAGGGGGTGTAGACACATTGGACAAAGCAGTCCAATGCTATACTTGCAAAAGAATGACAAAACAGTTGGTGTTCAGTAATATGGTTGATACTTCAGCTTATAACGCCTTTGTTTTATTCAAATCCACTAACCATACCTGGAAATAGGGCTGCCTTACCAAGGGCCTTTACTTTTTGGAAAATCTTGGTATGCAGCTTGTTACTCCCTACATAAAAAAGCGGCAAACATTACCTCGAGCACAATTTTCACTTGAAATTGCCGAAAAAGTTCGAAGTGACTCTCAAACCGATACACAACCATCTCCATCACCTCAATCGCAAAACAGTTCAGGAAAGAAAACAACTAAAGGAAATCGATGTAAAGGAATCGGGGTGGCCGTGGTGCAGTGGTTAACATCATCGACCGCCGAGCGGAAGGTCTATAGTTCAATTCGCTTCATAGCCAAGTAAAAAGTAATTCCTATACGGACAAAAGTATGCAACGCAGTTGTGAATGGAAAGTTACCAGATGTACTGCTGCAGGCATAACACTCACAGTATATGGTCAACTGGAATTCATCCTGTGCGTATGCAATACTAAAAAGTGCTTGAACGAATTAGTACGGACTACAGCCAAAAAAACGCGGAATTCGGTCGGCTCTCGTCCTATCTGGGACAACCACCCCTGAGAGTTAACGAACATCAACGACCCAAACCACTGCACTCCGTTCAGGTTGTGTGTCTATCACATCATAAGAGAATATAAAAAAACTCTTGAACCTGCGCGAGTTTCTAAAAAAAAAAAAAAAAAAAAAAATTATGCCAAAACAACAGAATAAAACAGGACTAGTTTGCAACATTTGTAATAAGTATATATGTAAATAGCATTCTAAAATTGTAACTTTGATAACAAATTTTAATAACGTCCGCCATCTAACTTTTTTTTTCAAGTAGTGCTTATTTCGTGAATGGTAACACTTAGCTCATGTCTGATTTGACAGATAATTAGTTTTGTCCTTCCGCTGAACGAATATGGTAGTGAATAAGCTTGAACAACGTTGGGAAATATTGCGACATTACTTTGAAAATCATGGTAATGTTGCAGAATGTGTGCGAAAATTGCGTACGGATTTTGGAAGAAGAGAAGGACCGTGGAAAAAGTGAAAGAAACTGACATCCTCATCGATAAACCAAAGCGTGAAAAGCCAAAAACAGTGCGTACACCCGAGAATATTGCTGCTGCGGCAGAAAGTGTGCGTGAAGATGGCGCTTCACATCAATTCACCGTCGTTCTCAACAATTGAACATTTCGGAGACATCATTGAGACGAATTTTGCATAAAGACCTTGGTATGACGCCATACAAAGTCCAAATGGTTCAGGAGGAAGCCAACTGACCATCCATCGTTTTCGCTTCGCTAAGTGGGTCTGCGATCGACTTACAGAAGATGCCGATTTTGCCGAAAAAATCGTATTTTCAGATGAAGCTGATTTTGATCTTGGCGGGTATGTAAACAACCAAATTGTCGCATTTGGGGCACAGAAACCCCGCACGCATACATTGAAAAGCCGGTGCACCCAAAACTAGCCACTGTTTGGTGCGGATTTTGTCCAGAGGCATAATTGGGCCATTTTTCTTCGAAAATGAGCAAGGAGTGGCCGTTACAGTCAATAGCGATCGTTATTTTCGTTCAGAAAAATTGAAGAGGAGGATATTGGCAACATTTGGTTTCAACAGGACGGCGCTACGTGCCACACAGCCGAAGCTACACTCGATATTTTGCGCCCCGTTTTTGAAGATCGCATTATCAGCCGCAGAGCTGATGTCGTTTGGCCACCTCGGAGCTGCGATTTGACACCGTTGGACTATTATTTGTGGGGTGCCGTCAAAGATAAGTGTTACGCCGACAAGCCAGAGACAATTGACGCTTTAAAGGACAATATTCGTGAAGCCATTGGTGAAATACAGCTGCACACAATCGATAATGTGCTTAAAAATTGGACCGATCGTGTAGGCTACTGCATGGCCAGCCGAGACAGCCATTTTAATGAAATTATTTTCCATTATTAACCGGAAGGATTGTACTTTCAAATAAAAAAAGAAATTTGAGAAAATATTCAGTAGTTTTTTTTATAGCATTTTCAAAAAAAAAAAAAAAGTTATTTGGCGGACCCTTTATTTTATTCCTTTTACTATTGAATAAAAAGTTTTGCTTTAGTTTTTATTTAAATAACGTTGTTTTTCATTTCAAAAATTTAAATGATCAAATTACAATATCTTCTTCTTCTTCTTCTTTGGTGGCGTTACAGCCCACGAAGGACCAGAGCCAAGCTTCTCTTCAATCACCCATGTTTTGTGTGATTCTATTTTTCACACAGGTGAAAGGGACCTACAGTTTTAATGCCGATTCCGAACGGCGTGAGTCGAGAAGCTTTTTCTAAGCAACTATACTACGGGGGGTTTTGTCAGTACCCCGCCGAGGAGGGACGCCGCGAAATAAACATTCGATGGCGTTGGTATTATCAGAATCCGAACTCGCTCATCGTGCATCAGAGTCCAACACACTAACTACTGCGCCCTCAAATTAATTACAATATCTACCAGCGAAAAATAATCAAATATCTAAAATCAACCCTGAAAATAAAGTACTGGGTCAAATTTGACCCGAAATCCGTTCGCGTCAGTAAATTTGAGGACCGTAGGAAGGGTAAGTATCAAACCTCACGGCAGTAACTATATATGAATATAATAGGGCAAGGAAAATATATTGAAAAAAACAGAAACTTAGTGGTCTAGGATTGAGCATTACATAAATCCTTGCACTTAAAAACCAATCTACTCGTAACTCCTAGTCAATATATTCGCTTAGCTGTGTTCACCTTCGACCAACCGTTTCAATCTTTGAGGTCACTCTTATATCTAGAGCCACTCTATAACATTATTCTCATAAAACAACACTTAAAATCATGAACTCTTATGATCTTAATCGCAAGCGCCAATCGAAGTTCCTCAGATTAATGTAGATTTCATAGCACTAATTAATTTTATAAAAATAGAATATTGAACAGATAAGAATATAAGTCACGACTTAAAAAGAAAAGAAGAAAATTATTTAATGTACAGATGTAGGAGATAGTACCTATAGTAGTATAGAAAGCAATTTGTACTTAATGGACTTTTGTATAATATTTTTTTTTCTAGTATATTTGCTTGAAACAGACGAATGTTTTTGGTGTCTTGGAATTAAGCAAACGTTTCTGTCCAAACGATATATGTACATATATGTATCCGGGAAATAATTCATGTTCCTTGTAAAGATATGGCATTGAGCACTGTATTTTTGAACTGCACGAATGAACAGCTGTCAATGTAAGGCAATTTACGAACTAATAAGTAAAAGTATCGATTGTTAAAATAAACTGCAAAAAGATTGGGAGAATCAGTCGAACTTCCTAATCCTAACAGAGTTAAGTATAAGTAAGAGATGCAAATCCATGTCCTTGCGGTGAGGTGGCGTAACTTTAATTAAGAAGAAAGCTAAGTTCACAAATTCACAAATCAGGTAATCCAGCTAGTTGGGCAATGGACTATGTTCAATCTATGTGCCAATTCCCTCCCCACATTGGGAGGGCATGGGCTCGGACTTAGGTAGGTAGATAGGTAGGATCGTATCCTTCCCAGAAATGAGAAGAACACACATAGGCCAGTGAGGCCCGTTGTGCAGCTACGAGGGGGCTTAGCCCCCTATTCGTGGAAGCATTTTGTGTTTCTTAAGAAGTTAAGAAGCTCAGGTATCCTTACTTGCTGAACCTCTGTCAGTTCGTTAAAGAAGTAAGAGACTAGGTATCGTTTCAGAGAAGGTGGTGAATGGATTCGACCTCCTCCTTGTCTAGACAGCTTCTGCAGAAATAATTCGGAACTATACCTAGTTGTTGCGCGTGACTGCTGATAAGGCAGTGTCCGGTGATGACACATATAACTTTGTAGATGTCAGTTCTTTTTAGGGAGATTATCCTCCTTGTCCGTTGACTGTCGAGCCGGGGGGCTAGATTTGCCTGGTGATGACGCAGGCATGTCCCTGAGTCCACCTCCGGTTCGTCTCAGCCTTGGCGAGATAAGTAAGATTAAGTTTAATGGTTGCAAGGGGTATTCCCTCACAAGCCGCGATAGGTACTTGCCTTAAAAAAACTTCTCGACTCACGCCGTTCGGAATCGGCATTAAACCGTAGGTCCCTTTCACCTGTATCAAAAATAAATCACACACAACAGGGGCGATTGAGAGAAGATAGGTAGGTAGATAGGATCGTAGCCTTCCCAGAAATGAGAAGAACACACATAGGCCAGGGAGGCCCGTTGTGAAGATACGAGGGGGCTTAGCCCCCTATTCGTGGAACCATTTTGCGTTTCTTAAGAAGTTAAGAAGATCAGGTATCCCTACTTGCTGAACCTCTGTCAGTTCGTTAAGGAAGTAAGAGCCTAGGTATCGTTTCCTGATTGTGCAGAATGCCGGGCAAGTGCAGAGAAGGTCTCTAATGGATTTGACCTCCTCCTCGTCTATACAAATTCTGCAGAAATCATTCGGAACTATATCTAGTTTTTGCGCGTAACTGCCGATAAGGCAGTGGCCGGTGATGACACTTATAACTTTGTTGATGTCATTTCCTTTTAGGGAGATTATACTCCTTGTCCGTTGACTGTTGAGCCGAGGGCAGATTTGCCTAGTGATGACGCAGGTATGTCCCTGAGTCCACCTCCGGTTCGTCTCGGCCCTGGCGAGATAAGTAAGATTAAGTTTAAAGGTTACAAGGGGTATTCCCTCACAAGTCGCGATTGATTGTAGCGTCGTTCCCTGTTTGGCGAGTGTGTCGGCTCTTTCATTCCCTGGAATGTCGCTGTGTCCTGGTACCCAGATAAGTTGTATGTTGAACTGTTCGGCCATCTCGTTAAGAGGCGACAGTCGAGACTAGTTTTTGATGTGTACACATGGGACTTCAACGACCTTAAGGCTGCTTGGCTATCCGCGACAATGCGGATATTCGTAGTAGATATCACGTTCCACTTCAGCCAGGACAAGGCCTCTTTTATTGCCAACAGTTCCGCATGGAAAACGCTGCAGTGATTTGGTAATTTGAGAGCTTTATTCAGCTTAAGTTGTTTGCAGAAGACTCCACTACCCACCCCGTCTTTGGTCAGTGTAAAAGTCTACGCAGTATCTGCGGCGTTAAGTGTGGCGGGTCCAGCTTTGTCTGTCGGGGTAAATCCACATGAAGTCTTTTTCCAAGACCGTGGTGGGTTCTGTGAGGTCCAAATTTACTGCCATTCATATCCTGTTATTCAGGATGGAGGAGTGACATAGCTCGTCCATTTCGAGTTTGCTTTTAGTCTAATAGCCGTGTGTGTGGCAATTTGCTTGCCGAAAATATCGACTGGTGTAAGGTCGAGTATCGTGTTAAGCGCAGCCGTTGGGGTGAATCTGAGGGGCCCAGCAATGCATATACACTCTAGCCTTTGTACCTTCTGGAGTCGTTTGTGGTATGTTGTCTTGTCCAGTGCAGTCCACCAGACTATCACTTCATACATTAGTATAGGTCTAACGACCGTGATGTAGAGCCATAGGGTGATCTTGGGGTTGAATCCCCATTTTTTCCCTATGGCTTTCTTGCATGTGTAGAGAGCTATTGTTGCTTTTTTAGCTTTTCCGATTGTGTTGCTCTTCCAGGTTAATTTGCTGTCTAGTATAATGCCAAGGAATTTGGCATTGGAGGAATAGTTTAATCTGGTACCAAGCCAAGTGATAGGGCAGTGTTCCAAAAAGCATACAACTTTTTGGTGAATAGCACGAGCTCCGTTTTCTGGAGATTCACCCTGAGCCCGTTGCTATGCGCCCATTTGCAAAGGATTGAGAATGCCATTTGCATACGGTCACTCAATGTGGATAAGTATTTACCTGAGATTGAAATGGCAACGTCATCAGCGTAGGCAATAACGTCTAGGCCTTTTTACTCCAGTCTAATTAGTAGTTCGTTTATAACTACATTCCAGAGAAAAGTGAGAGAACTCCTCCTTGCGGGGTTCCCCTGGTAACACCTCTGGTGGCCTTGTCCTGGCTGAAGGGGAATGTGATATCAACTACGAATATCCGCATTCTCACGAATAGCCAAGCAGCCTTGAAGTCGTTGGAGTCCGATGTGTACACATCAAAAACTAGTCTCGACTATCGCCTCTTAACGAGATGGCCGAACAGTTCAACATACAACTTATCTGGGTACCAGGACACAGCGACATTCCAGGGAATGAAAGAACCGGCACACTCGCCAAACAGGGAACGACGCTACAATCAATCGCGGCTTGTGAGGGAATACCCCTTGCAACCATTAAACTTAATCTTACTTATCTCGCCAGGGCCGAGACGAACCGGAGGTGGACTCAGGGACATACCTGCGTCATCACCAGGCAAATCTGCCCTCGGCTCAACAGTCAACGGACAAGGAGTATAATCTCCCTAAAAGGAAATGACATCTACAAAGTTATAAGTGTCATCACCGGCCACTGCCTTATCGGCAGTTACGCGCAAACAGTAGATATAGTTCCGAATGATTTCTGCAGAATTTGTATAGACGAGGAGGAGGTCAAATCCATTAGAGACCTTCTCTGCACTTGCCCGGCATTCTGCACAATCAGGAAACGATACCTAGGCTCTTACTTCCTTAACGAACTGGCAGAGGTTCAGCAAGTAGGGATACCTGATCTTCTTAACTTCTTAAGAAACGCAAAATGGTTCCACGAATAGGGGGCTAAGCCCCCTCGTATCTGCACAACGGGCCTCCCTGGCCTATGTGTGTTCTTCTCATTTCTGGGAAGGCTACGATCCTATCTACCTACCTATCTTCTCTCAATCGCCCATGTTGTGTGTGATTTATTTTTGATACAGGCGAAAGGGACCTTCGGTTTAATGCCGATTCCGAACGGCGTGAGTCGAGAAGTTTTTTTTAATGCAAGTACCTATACAACGGAGGGTTTTGCCAGTATTCCGGCAAGGAGGTGAGGTAAGGTGGCAAGGTGATTTTATAATCTGATCTCGACATAAACCTGTCTTTCGGCTCTTAGAACAAATGGATCAATTGTAACTTAGCTTCTTTATCTTTTATATCAGAAAACTTCAACCAAGTTCCTAGATTTGATATTATTATCAAAAGAATTTCTATTATTATTTTTGACTAGTTAATCGATAGCGTACAATTCTAATGAAACATATCAGAGTAGCCCAGCACCGACGATTGCATTAATTTGTAAGAAATACATACATACATATATGTATATGTATGTACATATGTATGTATGTATGTATTCGAGACTTTAATAAATTTGTCTCCTCACTCTGCAGAAAGTATCAGTAACAATAAATCCACTGTATACGTTCAGATTAAATTTCTAAACAAGCGGTAACATTTCACATACGCACGTTAGAGCTTAAGTATACATACATATGTATTTACACATATATGTACATATGTACACATGAGATAGGTACAAGTTTATTTGGCTTTAACTGAATATACATATATGTACGTACATAGAAAATACTGATGATCATACAATATCATCCAACATATTTGGACTAGTGGACTCGAGTTTGATCGACCACAAGCCCAACTGAAATGAAATGGACTGAGAGAAACATTACAACTATCCACGATATTAGCTAGTGAAACCACTAAATTACTCAACAACGCAGCACAGAAAACATAAATCTCAATAATAATAATATGTACTATTATTGTCATTACTATCATTAAGGAAAACGAGCCAGCAACTATGATAGTACACTTTCTAAACTAGATACGGCACACACATACATATGTACATACATATAGATATGTATGTATGCACATACCTATGTACATACATATGTATATACTTGATACAATAGGAACACCCTTCCCTAGGTGCAGAACCAACCGAATTTCCAACCCAGAATTCCCAAAGTGTCCAATGGTCACATGAGTACTGCCACTTAACGAACACGCGTGTATACATGCATACATACATACATATGTATGTACGTGAACCTCCTGGGAATAAAATAAATACAAAAAAAAAAAAGTAAAATAAAAACATAAATTGAATCCCCTGGTGGAGGGATGCGATATACTTTTAAAACCCCCCATTTGCAACGAAAGAAATATAAAATATTGAGAGAACCTGAAGCCCTGGCAATGTTCACTACTGGGACTCAGCACATTAGCTGCATCTAAAGTGATGCATTTGAATATCTGTAACAAAGGAAAATGAAAGAATATATCGGCTGTAACGAATGGATTACCAGTAGAATTGTGGTGCGAGCGCTCGCATGAATTGCAAAAAAAAAAAAAAGAAGAAAATACAACAGACAACTACTCATTTGATGTTGTGGATAAATCACCAGCAACAACTCTTCTCCAATCCCCAGCCACCACTTTGCCAGCAGTTCATTGTTGCTGCATTCACCCACTGTTGGTGGCGGTGCAGCAATTGGACAACAATGCATAGAGTATCTTTTTCGGTACAATCTACGTTGTAGGCAAACAAAACTTAATAATAAAAAAAAATTATTTATGTATGGATGTACATACATATGTACGACATCCCTACCGGTCTATTACAAATGTATGTTCATATATACGTAAATGTTATGACAAATATGAATCGAAAAAAGCTAAAGAAATCGAAATTGATAAGATTGAAACTACATATATGAGCCATGCTAAGTCATTATATGCATACATATGTTCATATGTACATATGTACGTATTAAAATATCATTTTCGAGTGGTATCATCGCCATTGTTATTAGGTATTCACACTTGTAATCCCGTCAGCACGACAATTCCCAGGGATAATTGTAGGTATTCCAGCTCACGTACAATACAATCGCGAAAATATGATGGTACCCTCCTTCCCCAGGACAACAGATCCATAGTATCTACCTGTATAGTACATATGTATCGATTTATGCTCGTATATGCACAACAATCATATGTATCCATCTCCTCTAACAGAATAATAATACGAACTTCAAGTTGCGGTAAAAACAAACTCAAACGACAGGATGCCAAAATCGAAAACTAAAGATGTACATAAGAAATAGTAGGGACAGAAGGAACAAAAACAAAAACAAAAAACATCACCGTACAGCCAAAACTGTTATACTGCTCCAAAGAACCAAAAACTAAGGACACGATACACCTCGAAGGATACCAAGAGAAGGACCAAAAAACTTACATTTTTCTATGCTTTTTCGTCTCGAGTTATTTTCCCCTTGTCTATGGCTGCGCTTAAGCTCCCTTCTGTTCTCACCGATTTTCGTTACTCGTCGGTACGTAACGATGTTTTCACTAAACCATAGGTAGGGGGATCGGGGATCCTTGCAGGTGATAAGTAAAGATTTAACTTTCTCCCTTAAAAATTCTCTCGAATGCAACGTAACTGCGTACACACTCTAATGTTATTATTTTCTTCTTTTTAATGTTTTCGTGTATCTTTTGGACCGCAATGATACTACCAAGTTCGGCACTATTGTACTCACTTTTCCCACTATCACTCTAGATATAAGATACGCACATACATATATGTACAATCTATCTCTTAAACTGATTCTTTGAAATAAAATGAATATAGAACAAAAACAATACGCAAAGAAGAGGAAAATCAATTCAAGAACACTTCGAACTTGTTCCAGGACTTGAGGATTTTTAAGGACTTTCTTAGATTTTCTTTCCCGTCAAGTGGCAACAAGCATGAGAACCAATACAACAGAATTTCAACAAAAAGAAACAATTAAACCTTCACCTACGTACTGGTGAGAAACAAACGAAAAACTTTCTTCGTTTTTTTTTTTTTTTTTTAAATAACCTTTTTTCTGATTTGTGTTTTCTCTGAAAATGTACTCCTTTAAACGAGGTACCACTTATGACTAACGAGCAGAGAAGTAGGTCATAACACGGCGACGACTCTAACTAAACTGAGGTTTTTCACTGGGGGAAGAAAAAGTAATACATCTGTAAAGTGGCATACGGAAAATGTAAAAACTGACATACGGGCTCTTTGCTTTCGTTTCTTGTTTTTTTTTTTTTTTTTTTTGGTAGGGAGGCATCTCTTAGCAGCTTTTAGCTTTTCACCCTCTAGGTTGTTTTTGTTTTCATTCGCTTGCACCTTCTTCGTACATATGTTCTTCTATCTCTGCTGAACTAGATAACACCAAAGAGGTAACAAATACGCGAGAGTAAAATAGAGCTTTGAACGGGCTACGGGCTAAAGACATGAAAATGTCCCGAGTAGTAGGGAAGAGCACAGAATCGATGAAGAATATATGCTTTTCGAGCTTTTTCGAAGAGACGAGTTTATGTGTTTCGAGTGCTGGGCGGGAGGTGTGTTATCAGCCGAACAAGAGGCATATGGAATATATTGAAATTTTGAATATGACTAGGATAGCACCCTATGATATAGCATGGCAGTCTTATTGGGCTTATAAATGGCACTCATTAATGCAACATAATGCAAAACATTTCCTTTGCCATTTGTCTTATCCACTTACTTACTTACTTAGGTAGCGCTACAGTCCGGTGTAGACCTGGGCCTCAACCACCAAACGTCCCCAGCTGGCACGGTCTTTTGCCAGCTGTTTCCAGCGACACACTCCCAGTTGGTTAAGGTCCCAACCTGTGTGCGCCACCTTAGATTCGGTCGTTCTCTACTGCGTCGTCCCTCCGGGTTGGACTCGAAGACTCTTCGGGCCGCAGCTGAGTTATCCATTCGCTCTACATGGCCTAGCCATCTTAGATGTTGGATCCATAGACGTCGTACTAGACCCATGTCGCTGTACAGCCCATATAGTTCGTCGTTGTATTTTCTCCTCCACTCCTCGTTTATACAGACAGGACAATAGAATGAACGTAGAATTTTCCTCTCGGAACGACCGAGGGCCTCTACATCCGCTTTCGTTAAAGTCCATGCATCTGTGCCATAGAAGAAGACCGGGATAAATATAATAAAAAGTGAAAACATTTTAGATCTAGTTCATGGTGACGTGTGTGGCCCCATGCGCGTTAAATTCTCGGTGGTGCGTATTACTTCGTTACGTTTATTGACGATAAATCCATTTTTTAAAGGCAAAATCCGAAGTGTTTAACGCATTTAAGAACTTCAAATCTAAAGTGGAACTTGAAACTGGTCGTAAGATCAAGATACTCCGCTGCGATAGTGGTCGCGAATATTTAGGTGAACAGTTCGAGAAGTTTTTAAGTGACCATGGTATAAGACGCCAGTTTTCTGTCGAGTACACACCCCAGCAGAATGGAGTTGCGGAGCGCGCAAATCGTACCCTCGTTGAAATGGCTCGGTGAATGCTGCTGGATTCTGGTCTTCCTGAAATGATGTGGACGGAGGCAATAAATACGGCCGCATATATTCGTAACAGATCACTAACGAAATTTGTACCTATGATGACGAAGCCTGGTGTGGTAAGAAACCAAACGTTTTTCATTTTAAATCATTTGGTTGTTTTGGTAAAATGTTAAATAAGAAGCCCGGAAGATCAAAATTTCAGGCAAAAGGCGTTGATTGCGTAATGGTGGGATACTCGGCTGAAGCCAAAGCATACAGAGTGTTTGTTCTGAGCAAAGAAAGGTTTTAAAAAGCCATGATGTCAAATTCCTCTGCATGCCTGCCCTTAACAAGACCTAAGAAGTGCCAGAGTTAATTGAGAAAATAAGCAAAGACAACAAAGTTACATTCTTTAGAGATGCAATCTAGAACGAACAAGGACCTGATGTCAACCAGTTAAATCAAAGTAACGACAAAGAAGATGAAGACCATTTCGAAGACACAATAGAAGAGGTAATAAACGAAAATGACATCTATGAACTAGACTCGGACCGAGACGGTGTGGAAGACAAAGTTCCAATATCAGGTATTATTACTCGAAGCAAGGCAGTCAAAGCAGGAAGGTTCGCCGATTGAAAACTTGGTTTTCCAGCAGCAACGGTGTATTTTCGGGCAAAGTCCATGAATGTCAAGTCGTCCAAATTTGCTGCTCTGTACGCATATGCTTGAATTATTCGCGGAGCATCAGAACTGCAGTTTTCATCATCTTTCATGCCTCATCTCCTTATCAAAACACTTTCCTGCGTGGAGATGTACAGCTTCACAAACTGACGAGTGGCTTTCATCAAAGGTTCTGCAAGTAGAAGCCTGGACACTTCACACCCAGATACCTATATCTCTGTTTGGAAATGTCCTTCATGAGGAACTTCGTCACAGTTCTTTGTCTTGTCTTGACTCATCGTCTGTTTGAAATTTTCAGACTTTGGTTCACCTTTTGAGGCGTACTTAGTGATGTAAGATGTCACTGCATATTGAGAAGCGATAATGGAGATGTCTGTGTTTTCTCGCAAAGCGAATGAAACAAACTTGTTGAATGGGTTGAGTATTCCATCGTTTCGATCAGGTGTATAACAAAAAACTCCTCGTTCATCTTTCGCAAGCTTCGATTCAATGAGTAGTGGTTTTGGAAACCAAAACGGCATTGCTCTTGTCCATTGATTGTTCGCAGACAGTACGACTTCGAGCAAACCGTCTGTCTTTGAAATCTGTTTACACCTTTGGCTATGTTTTTTTCAGTGAGTTCGAGGTCTGTTGCCCTCATTCTATCGGGGTGAAGGTCTGATCTTGCCGAATGATTGGGGTTGATCGCTGACACCAGGTTGATGTAATAATGTTTGGCATTTGTCAACTTTTCAATATTCATTGACTCATAGTTTCTAATGTCAGGAGCTCCAGACAGCCAAAATACGCCATGAGCATGTGGGCTTCCTCTATGTATGTTGATACTCGAAACGGTATCAATAGTCTATGATCGGATACTTCTTCTCCAATACTTCCACAAACAGTTCAACTCTCTCTTGCCAAAGTAACTGTCTGCAACTGACGGGTTTTTTGAGAGCAATGATTGCATGTTTCTTGCAACCTGAGCTTCAGACTTCCCCGTTGGATCGTATCCAAAATGTTTCGTTAGGCCACCAGAAATCTGTCGCGCTTAACGTCAAGAAAAATGTTGGAACACCAAGTAGGCTGACCATATTTTCAAGTTCTAAACGCTTCTGATACCAGTAAGACATTGTGCCTCTGAGAAACGGTTCATCGGTTGGAGATCTTGCTCGACATTCAGCACGTTTCCTTTGTAACAGAATTGACCATTGACACCTTGACTGCGGAGCTGATAAACGCTGAGGACGGGTTGAATCCGTGCTACCAACATCTGCTCGACGACAGACAATGTCGTCCTGGATCTATATTGTTTTGAGCAGTGTACTTGACAGGGTTTTTAGTGCAGTAATGGCAGATGACTTCATGGTGGCTGAGTTGTAGCCGTGAGCAGTTGTCGCAGAGTCTGAACACGTGCTTGTCGATATTCTGGGTGAATGTTCTCATAAATTCAGTGTCTCCAAAAAGTGTTGTTTCTATGTTTGAGTTTCGAAGAGGGTCGTCGATAATATTTTGGCGAACGTTCCTCATCCTGGCTGAATCTCTGGTCGATCGTGCTAAGTTCCAGGATCGTTTAGGAGGTATCACTTTAGGTACAGCTTACAGACTAACTTAATTTTTACAACTTCGAAACTCCTCTTCTACTTCTCTCTCCAACATTGTCCTCCGTAGCAACATTGTTGTTGGAGAGCGTATCGTGGCTTTGGCTACGAGCATTGAAACTGTTATAGGGGGCATTCAAGCATTACGTAACGCAATTTGGGGGGAGGGGGGTCTTGTAAACGTTACGATGCGTTACAAGGGCGGGGGGGGGGTCGAACAACGCGTTATGCAACATTTTTTTTTATTTAAATAAAAAACTAGGGAATTAGTCTCCGAAGTTGGCAACTCTTTTCGTTTTTGTTTTACGGCTAATCCCTCGACTGTTTTGCACATCATTTTTAGGGTTCCGTACCCAAAGATAAAACGGAACCCTATTACTAAGACTTCGCTGTCCGTCCGTCCGTCCGTCCGTCTGTCACCAGGCTGTATCTCATAAACCGTGATAGTTAGACAGTTGAAATTTTCACAGATGATGTATTTCTGTTGCCGCTACCACGACAAATACTAAAAACAGAACAAAATGAATATTTAAGGGGGGCTCCCATACAACAGACATGATTTTCATCCAAAAAATCCTGCCTGCAACCAAGATCTGTCATTTTATGAGGTAACATACATAGTCCCTTTCATATTTATGTATACAGATGGTACGGAACTCTTCGTGCGCGAGTCCGACTCGCACTTGGCCGGTTTTTTTTATTTTGTTTTCGTTGTCAGTATTCGTTAGTGTTTTAAGCCCGAAATACGCACAAGCACGTTGCCGTAATCAGTGTTGTTAAGGTGAGTTCATACTGTAATGTCCTCAAAAGAGGGAGATTTGCATTATTAGCCATTCTTAGCCTATAAAGACTGACTTGTCAGCGCAATTGTGCCCGAAAAAAAATGCCAACCTGCCCTTCTGCAGCTCAAGAAGCACTAATTGGACTTACTCCATTACGTAGTGCAATCAGAATTCTTCACCCGGGAACAGACCTATGGGTCACATGTCAGTCCTGCAACAAGATTAGCAAGACCCTACGAATGAGTCCCAGTATCTTCTAATCTGAATTATAACCATCCTAACATCCGCCAATCTAAACTTAGAGACTGGCATAAGAGGAATAACCATCAGCATACTCTATGATAGCCAAGCAGAGCTGACTTCGTATAGCACGAACTCCAAATTCGTTAGGGAATGCCATGATGCCCTAAAAGACCTAGCCAAAAAAACAAAATCAAACTCTGGTGGGTGCCAGGGCACAAAGGTATTAAAAGCAATGAAATCGCTGATCATCTCGAAAGGAAAAGTTCCAGCGAAAGGTACATAAGTCCTGAATGTTTCTGCGGCAGTGAGAAGAATTGCAACACCTGCCCTTTTGACTTTGCCAATCGAAAAGATTTATACGACCCCTGAACAAACACTCTATTAATATTCTTAAGCTTAATAGAGTCGATATCAGAAGACTGGTCAGCTACCTTACGGTCGTCTGAAACTGAATTACGATTCTGTCTTGAGGACGAAGAAACTGCAGGGCACATACCATATGAGTGCGCTGCCTCCTAAGGGGATCATCTCAGCTCCTACGAGAGACATTCTTCTTTTTTTTTTTTTTTTTTTTTTTCACATGGGGCTAGTGCTACTCTTAGCAATATGGCACTGCGACCTTTGCAGATCTATTGTGCCTGCTAGCCGATTAGCCGAGTAGCCTCTCAACCTCTGTAATGAAGTTGAGAATGCTTCTCGTAGGAGCCAGGGTGATCCCCTCAGGAGTCACAACTTCACTGAGAAAGATGCGCTTCCTAAGATAGCAGAGTGCAGCACACTCACACAGTATGTGTTCTGCCGTCTCATCGTTCTCTAGACAGAGCCGACACTCAGTTTCAGACGAGAGACTAATTTTATTTAGATGATATCTCAGACCGCAGTGTCCCGTTAGGTAGCTGACCAGTCCTCTAATGTCCCCTCTATTGAGCCAAAGTATGTCAACAGGGTGTTTGTTCAGGGGTCGTATAAGTCGTTTACATTGACGGAGTCCCCGAACACTGTTCCAGAAGGACAGGTGTTGCGACTTTTCCCACTTGTCTAAGAGGTGATTTATCTTAGACCCGGGAATGCCGCAGAAGGGTTCCGGACCTATGTATTTGTCGCTGGAACCTTTTCTGGCAAGTTGGTCGGCAATTTCATTGCCCTTAATACCTTTATGTCCTGGCACCCACCAAAGTTTAACATTGTTTCTTTTGGCGAGCTCTTGCAGGGCGTCATGGCATTCCTTGACGGTTTTCGAGTTCGTGCTGTACGAACCCAGTGCTTTAAGCGCTGCTTGGCTATCAGAGAGTATGTTGATAGTTACTCCTCTGATGCCGGTCTCGAGATTTAGGTTGACGCATGTTAGGATGGCGTGCAGTTCAGCTTGGAAGACGCTGGGGCTTACTCCCAGGGCCTTCGAGATCTTACGTTTTGGTCCAAAGATGCCGGCGCCAACGCCAGAAGCCACCTTGGAGCCATCCGTGTACCACCTAAGGCCTTTGACATTCAGCAGGGGATCACTGTTTTCCCATGCTGAGCGATTTGGGATCAGCACCTCAAATCTCTTGTCAAAGGTGAAGGTGTGTGGCAATGCGTCCGAGACCGTAGTAATCATATCCAGCTCGGGAAAGTGTTGCAATATGGACATGTGGCCTGCGGGTCTACATGGCATATTTGTTCCCGAGCAGAGGATTCTGATTGCACTGCGTAATGCCACCTTTTTGATAAAAAGGTCCGATGAGTGCTGCCGTAGGGCAGGACGGCATAGCGCCTGTGATGCCGAGACACGCTAGTCTCTGAAGGCGTTGAAGCTTAATAATAGTATTTTTTTGTTCAACTTTTGTCCTCCATACGGTGGACCCGTAGGTAACGATAGGCCTTACTATCGCGGTATATAACCTGTGGACCACCTTAGGTTTAAGCCCCCAGGTTTTACCGTAGGTGCGTCGGCAGGTCCACATGGCCTTAATCGCTTTCATGAGTTTATTTTTCATGTTGGAGTTCCAGTTGAGTTTGCGGTCTAGGTCAATACCTAGATATTTTACCTCCTCTGAAAATCCTATGTGTGTTCCATTTAGAAGGATTGAGCAGGGTTGTACCTTTCTCCTCCTTGTAAATGGGACTAAGATTGTCTTATTTGGGTTAATAGATAACCCCTCTCTGCCACACCAGTCAGAGATGAATTGGAGCGCAAGTTGCATGCGCTCACAGGCAGTGACCTCGCACTTGCCCGTAACAATGACTACTAGGTCATCAGCATATCCGATGACCTCGTAGCCCAGAGTGGTCAGCTTGCGTAATAGATCGTCGATGACTATCAACCAAAGCAGTGGTGAGAGGACTCCCCCTTGTGGGCATCCTCTGACCGCCGATACTGTCACTGAGACCTCTCCGCATGTGGCTGATATGATCCGGCTATTTAGCATCGCCCTAATCCAGTGATTAGTGGGATGGTCCACACCCCTGCAGGATAATGCAGTGGTGATCGAATCATAGCCAGTATTATCAAAGGCCCCCTCTATATCGAGGAAGGCGCAGATTGCGATCTCCTTTTGTGTGAAACTATTTTCAATGCACGTCACCAAGTGGTGTAACGCGTTTTCAGGAGATCGCTCTTTGCGATATGCATACTGGTTGGGGTGCAGAGGTGTCTGGTTTTCCAGGATACCTCTAATGTGGAGCTCTATCAGTTTCTCCATTGTTTTTAGAAAGAACGAAGTCAAACTGATAGGGCGATAGGATTTAGGTTGCTCGCTTGGTTTCCCAATCTTGGGGATGAAGACAAGATTGACCTCTCTCCAAGTCCGGGGTATGTATCCCAGGTTGAAGCAAGACCTAAATAGAACTATCAGTGATGGTAGAATTGTATCCAAGCCTTTCTGTAAGATCGCAGGAAAGACACCGTCTTTGCCTGGAGCCTTGTGGGGTTTGAATGAGCTAATTGCCCATTTAACCCTGCCAGGGCTGAATAGTCTTCCAGAGAGGCTATTTGTTCTACTGTCGATGTTTTCTGTGACGTTAATCTGATCGTCAGAGGACATCGAGTAGGGAGTAGAACCAGGGAAGTGCACCTCGAGCAAGGTCTCCAGGGTTTCCCTGCGGTTGACGGTGAAGGTGCCGTCTGATTTGCGAAGCTGTCCGAGCCCATTTGTGTGCTCTCGAGAGAGTGTTTTCTGGAGTCGGGCTGCAGTTGGAAGCGAGTCTATATTCTCGCAATGCTTCCTCCAAGACGTTCTCTTGGATTTCCTCAGTTCGAGGTTGTACTTAGTTAGAGCAGATCTATAATCAGTCCAACTATTGTACCGTTTTGCTCTATTAAACAGCGATCTCACCTGCTTCCTTAGGTACTCAAGCTGACTGTTCCACCAGGGCACACAACGTTTTTTTGTAGTTGACCTGGGTGTACAGCTGTCTCTAAAGTATGAGATGAGTGCTGTATTGAGCTGGTAGGCCGCTTCGTCGATATCGTCTGTTGATTTAATCGACTTAGGGAGCATGTCCTCTTTAGCGGCGAGTTGGGCTTGGAACCGAGCCCAATTTGTTCGTTTGGGCTGATATCCGGGCTCAACCTCAGTTGCCTCACTAGAGATGTTGAATCTGATATGCTGATGATCAGATAGTGAGGCTTCATTGGAGACATGCCAGTCCCCAATCACATTTGAGATAAACTGGCTAGAGATAGTGAGGTCAAGCACCTCTTTTCTAACCGCGTTTATAAATGTGGGTTTGTTGCCTCTATTGGCAACGGTGAGGTTGTTACTTATAATAAATTCAAAAAGTGACTCACCTCGTTTGTTGGTATTGCTACTGCCCCATTCCATATGGTGCGCGTTGGCGTCGCATCCAATTACCAGGTGGTGTTTCTTCTGGTTGCAATACCTAACCAGATCCTGGACTTCTGTAGGAGGGATTCGTTGACCGTCTCCAGAAAAGTAAGCGGAGGCGCATACAACCTCCCTTACTCCTCCATCGGTGGGAACTTCCACAATGACGGCTGCCAGGTCCCTTGTGATGAATTCTGGAATGGGGAGAAAATTTAGGTTAGTGCCGATCACACATGCGGCCCTAGGAGAAAAATCTCCTGTGGCGTAAATTAATTTACGCGACCTGTTTTGCAGGCCCATAATCTTACCTTTATGGACCCATGGTTCTTGGATTAGCCCAATACTGATCCTGTCGCGGTACAGTCGTAGGCTAAAGGTGTCCGAGGCACCTTTGGCATGGTGCAGGTTGCCCTGCAGCACACACAGCCCACCCATTATTTGCGACGGTAGGCCGGATCCTTCGTTCTGTAAGGCTTGTTGTTGCCTCGCCTGAAGCTTCCGGCCCGATGGGAGTGATCCTCTACTCTACGTCCCATCGAAGGTTCCCCTTGTTTCGTTGGGGGATGTTTCTATCCCTTGTTTGGGCGACCTTTAGTGGTCGTCGGCTCAGACGTGGCAGCGGGTTTTGGTTCATCACATCTGGGCGTGTCTACTATAGCAATAGGTGCAACCACCATATTGCTGGCTGTAGGTTTTCCTACTACAGTAGCAGGTGCAACCACCATACTGCTGGTTGTAGGTTTTCCTATTGCGGCAGTAGGTGCATCCACCATACTGCTGCTTGTAGGTTTTCCTACAGCGATTGGTGCTACATCCAAGGATGTTTTCGCCTGGCTTTTGACAATCATCTTGACGATTTCAAATCTGTAGGCCACTTGGCACTTAAGTTCTATCAGTCGAGCCAAGGATTTGTCACTGACTGCTAGAACTAAGTGCAGGAGGTTTTTCTCCTTGTTTGACGTGCTTTGCATGACTCTCCAGTTCTTTGCATGTAAGTCGTCATTTTGCGAGTCCAGCGTCGCCAACACCTTCGTGTTGGGTAGGCCGGCGCTTTGTGGGAAGTAGCCCCGTACGATATGCGGTTTCGGGAAAGCTTCTTCTTCCACAAGCATAATATCAAGTCCACTTTTGTCCTTGATGGCCGTAAAATTGGTTTTCATCCAATCGACCGTAGCTGGGTTGTCACACACAAAGTATAACCACCCTGACTTGTAGGTCGATCCCCTAAAGCGAGGTTTGGGTGCTTAACCCGACAGCTCGATGGAGGTGTCGACTATAGCCTCCTGAACGGCTGCCATCTGCGCTGTAGTGAGGGGGTTCGTTCCTAAGTCCTGAGGGACGATGCCGAGTCGGATCCTCCCAGCTACACTACTGTAGCTCTTTTTATCGACCTGATGTTTGCCGATTTTGCTGCGTTTAACAGCCTGGTTTGGTGGAGTAGTGTCTGCGGAACGAACACGTTTCAGTTCCGGACCCTTACTCGCAGGGGTTGATTTTGCAAAAACTAGGGCTTCATCTCTAGTTTTGCCCTGCATCATAGCAGCTTTAAATCGTCGCTGCTCCGACGATTTGAGCTTGACGAAGCCACCAGATGGTACAGGCTTTTCCTCTACGTTCCTGATGGTTTCGTTCATACTTACACTTGGGAGTTCATCCGAGAGCATACTCACAGAATCTCCGCCAAGTGTGGTATCGGAATCGGAGAGTGAAGACATATCTTCAGCTTTCCGTTCGGCTGCAATGCCAGCACAAGATGTCGGCATCACTTCCCAATTTTTAGCCGCTGAGGACTCACAAGCCCTAGCAGGCGATGACATTTGAGAGTCATCATTCTCTTCAAAGATATTTAAATTTTCAATTGTTCCCACGAGAACACGGGAAAGAACGGTCACCTGCAGCGGAGCCCGAGACACTGCAGGAAGGCTGTATTGAAATCGGAGGTCGCCCGGTATCCGAAGTTCGCATACTAGTAGCTAAGCACCCTCTTAGCCATGCATCCGTCGGCGTATGCTGTTCCACCTTGGAGTTAGGTGAGTAGGGGAGTGATGGGTACAGAGGAAGGGGAGAGGTAGGGAGGGGTCCGTAACTGCTTCTTAGCTTCGGGTTCCTCTAGAGATTAACTCTCGAGAGTCATTACCTGTACTGAGCCTCCGTACCACGACAAGGTGAGCAGTTGTCACGAAAGAGAGACATTCTCAACTTCATTAAAGAAATGGAGAAGCTCCTGGCTAGTAGGCACAATAGATCTATAAAGGTCGCAGTGCCTCTTGCTATTTGTTAGCACTAGTCCCCATGGTTAAAAAATTGCAAGTTATAAATCTCTTGTTTTATTTATTATTACCGCAAACGCAATTAAAACAGTAACAACGATATTTTAGCGATTTTCTGGGACTGTGCGCAACATAATTGGGAGGGGGAGGGGGGTACAGAAAAACGTTACGGCGCGTTACATGGGGGGGGAGGGAGGGTCAAAAATCTTAAAAAATTGCGTTACGTAATACTTGAACGCCCCATACAACCCAAGCCAAGCCAAGCTCACCGTACCCACGCCAAACTCTGCACACAGTCTTAAGCTTCCAGTATGTAAGCGAACGCCGCATAACTATCCGCATCAAGGCTAATCTCGGCAATATAAGCTTACTATGTGTCCATGCCCCCACAGAGGAGAAAGCTGACCGACATAAAGACGACTTCTATGATCTCCTAGGCAGAACGTATGCGCAATGTCCCAGCTATGACACCAAAATCGTTCTAGGAGATTTCAATGCGCACCTGGGTAAGGAAGCTATCTTTGAACGGGTCATTGGAAAACACAGCCTACACAACACCACCTCAGAAAACGGACTAAGGCTAATGGACTTTATGGCGGGACATAACCTGGAAGTAGCAAGTACACGATTCCCACACCTCAACATCCATAAGGGGATCTGGCGGTCTTTCGATCAATCGACAACCAACCAAATTGATCATATTGCGATCGACGGCAGACACTCCTCCAGCATCCTAGATGTCCGAACCTTTCGAGGAGCCAACATCGACTCGGATCATTACATTGTTGCAGCCAAGGTACGGATGCGAATTTCTCGGAACCAACGGAGTCGAGTAAGAACACCAAAATTTAACGTCGGAAAGCTGCAATCGCAGGAGACCGCCAGAACCTTCGCCGATCAAGTCTCCCTCAAGCTCTCTCAGGTCCCGATGCAATCTGCAGAAACCATAGAACAGCAATGGAGTCGTTGTCAGAAGGCCATTAGAGAGGCCGCCTCAGATATACTCGGTTTCGAGCCACCACCGTCGAGAAACCCCTGGTTTGATGATGAGTGCAGACAGGCCCATGTAGAGAAACAGAATGCATACATGGCCACATTGCATCGACGGACGAGAGCTGCCCGCGAGCTCTATGAACAGAAAAGAAGGGAGGAGCATGCGCTTCTGAGAAGGAAAAAGAAGGAGCACGAGAAGCGCGAGATCGAGGAGATGGTGAGATGTTACTGCAGGAACGACGTTCGAAAATTTTACCAGAATGTAAAACGAACATGCCAAGGCTATAAAGACAGAGCAGAAGCCTGCAGGGATGAGCACGGACAACTAGTAGTGGAGTCACAGTCGATGCTGAGATTGCGGAAGGACCACTTTTGCAGACTGTATAAATGCGATGATAGTCAAAATGCCGCCGTCAGGCAGAGCGAACCATTCACAATGGACGAAGACGAAGGAGAATCCCGTCCACCCGACCTAGACGATGTTAAGATAGCGATATCGAAACTTAAGTCTTATAAAGCTGCTGGAGCAGACGGACTCCCCGCGGAGCTGTTTAAAGCAGCTGGCGATGAGCTGGTTAGGAACATGCACCAACTCATCTGCAAGATATGGTCGGAAGAACGCATGCCCGATGAATGGAATCTCAGTATCGTTTGCCCGGTCAATAAGAAAGGAGACCCCTATGACTGCGCCAATTACAGAGGGATAAACCTCCTGAACATCGCGTACAAGATCCTCTTTGCCGTACTGTGTAAGTACCTGAAACCGTTCGTGGACACCTGTGCGAGCCACCTTAAATGCGGTCGTCCTCTGCTGCGTCGTCCCTCGGGGTTGGAGTCGAAGACTCTTCGGGCCGGAGCGTTGATGTCCATTCGCTCTACATGGCCTAGCCATCTTAGACGTTGGATCCGAAGACGCTGTACAGCCCGTACAGTTCTTGGTTGAATCTCCTCCTCCACTCTCCGTTTACACAAACGGGACCAAAGATTGCACGCAGAATTTTCTTCTCGAAACGCCCAAGAGCCTCTGCATCTGCTTTTGATAACGTCCAAGCCTCAGCGCCGTAGAGGAGGACCGGGATGATTTAGGTTTTGTGGAAGGACACCTTAGTTTTTCGAGAGAGGGCTCTACTACTGAATTGCCTCTTGAGCCCGAAGAAGCAGCGGCTGGCAAGAGTTATTCTGCGTTTTTTCTCAGCGCTGGTTTCGTTGCTGCTTGTCACTATCGAGCCAAGGTAGACGAAGTCCTTGACTACTTCAAAAATATAGCTGACAAAGGTGACGTTCTGACTAAGACATCGGTGTTGCGCGTCTTTCTTGGATGACAGCATATATTTGGTCTTGTCCCCATTACCATTAGACCCACTTTCGCCGCTTCTGCTTCAATGCTTGTGAACGCCTCATTGACGTCTCGCTTTGTTCGTCCAATAACGTCAATGTCATCTGCGTAGGCAAGCAATTGTGTGGACTTGAAGTAGATCGTGACTCTTGTATTGGCCGCAGAGTCCTGCACGATCTTTTCAAGAATAATGTTGAAGAATTCACATGACAGTGCGTCACCCTGTCTAAAACCTTTTTTAACATCAAAGGGGTCGGTTAGTTCACCTCCGACCTTAATGGAGCAGCGAGAGTTCTCCATAGTCATCCTGCATAGTCTGACGAGTTTGGCAGGAATGTTAAAATATGACATGGCTTTCTATAGCTCGTCTCTATTAACACTGTCATACGCGGCTTTAAAGTCGACGAAAAGATGGTGCGTGTCGACCTGGAATTCATGGGTCTTCTCCAAGATCTGCCGTAGTGTAAATATTTGGTCTATCGTGGATTTTCGTGGCCTGAAACCACGCTGGTAGGAACCTATCAGATTGTCCACGAACGGTTTCAGGTAGGATCTTGTACGCGATGTTCAGGAGGCTTATCCCTCTGTAATGGCGCAGTCATAGGGGTCTCATTTCTTATGGAACGGACAAACGATACTGAGTTTCCATTCATCGGGCATGCGTTCTTCCGACCATATCTTGCAGATGAGTTGGTGCATGTTCCTAACCAGCTCATCGCCAGCTGCTTTAAACAGCTCCGCGGGGAGTCCGTCTGCTCCAGCAGCTTTATAAGACTTAAGTTTCGATATCGCTATCTTAACATCATCTAGGTCGGGTGGACGGGATTCTCCTTCGTCTTCGTCCATTGTGAATGGTTCGCTCTGCCTGACGGCGGCATTTTGACTATCATCGCCGTTATACAGTCTACAGAAGTGGTCCTTCCACAATCTCAGCATCGACTGTGACTCCACTACTAGGTGTCCGTGCTCATCCCTGCAGGCTTCTGCTCTGGCTTTATAGCCTTTAAATAATTAAATAAATGAAATAAAGAATTCAATACATAATTTTGTTTTTTTATATGGGTGTATGACTTTTATATGTATGTATGTAGTAAGTTTTTTACTTATTGCAATTTTATCCTACTTTTCCTTCGAATTTTTTGTTTATGAACCTTGCGTTTATGGGTGTCTACTGTAATTTTGTTGTCGCGTTTTACAATATGTTCGTTAAATCTAGGTGCTAATTTGTTACGTCTATCATTGAGTTCGAAAATTACATCATTTGGGTTGTAGCTAGGAGGATCCTTACGAAATCGATTGAGTTTGTTTATATAACGTTGTTTTTTATCAAGACTTCGCTCATAAGCAATCTTAGCTAAGTGTTTATAATATTCTATGTGTTTTGGAAGATACTCCTGTTCTGTTTTTAAATTAAGATTAGATGGAAAGGGTCGATTTACGTGTAAGGATCCTGTAAGAAGCTCGAAAGCCTCTGGAATCTACGCCCAGGCCCATGCGGATGACGTCGCCATTCTTTCTGTCGGCTCATGTTTGGCGACTGTCCGTCGCAAAGCACAGGCGGCGCTAAATGTGATCGATGATTGGTGTACCGGAAATGGGCTGTCAGTCAATCCTCTTAAGACCGATGTCGTTCTCTTTACGAGAAGGAGGAAAAATACTGACATGACTCAGCTGGTACTAAAAGGCACTTCCATCCCGATATCCAAGCATCCTCGTAGGGGTAGCATCCGTCGGCAGATGCTACCCCTACGAGGCCTTTGCTAGTCCTTTACCATGTGATTTTTTTAACATCATATTAGAAATGATTGTGCAAAAATCACAGCCCAATACAAGAGGCGCAATCTATTTCAAATCCTCGCAACTCCTTGCATACGCTGACGACATTGACATAATAGGTAGATCGCAGCGAGATGTCAATGAGGCGTTTGCGAGTATTGAGATGGAGGCGGCGAAAATTGGTTTGGCAGTTAATGAGGGCAAGAGTAAATATCTGCTGTCATCGAAAAAGGACATTTACCACCGACGTCTTGGACAGAACGTGCATATTGGCAGATATAAGTTTAAGGTAGTTAAGGACTTCATATACCTCGGTTCCGCAGTGACTTGGAACAACGACACCAGTTTCGAAATCAAATGCAGAATTATCCTTGCCAACCGCTGCTTCTTTGGGCTCAAGAGGCAACTGAGAAGTAGAGCCCTCTCTTGTACGACCAAGTTGACCTTATATAAGACCTTAATTATCCCGGTCCTGTTATACGGCGCAGAAGCATGGACACTATCAAAAGCGGATGAGGAGGCCCTTGGTCGGTTCGAGAGAAAGATTTTGCGCGTGATTTTCGGGCCTATTAACGCAGACGGGG
Source organism: Eumerus sabulonum (assembly GCA_951905685.1). Classification (NCBI taxonomy): domain Eukaryota; kingdom Metazoa; phylum Arthropoda; class Insecta; order Diptera; family Syrphidae; genus Eumerus; species Eumerus sabulonum. The sequence continues at coordinate 139,011,892 of OX645060.1, read as the reverse complement.
AATAGAGGAAAAGATTCGACCACGAACTTTACGAACTAGTCAGGCGTCTACGGATTCAACGCCTAAGACGCCTGGGCCATGTAGAGCGAATGGACACCACAGCTCCAGCCCGAAGAGTCTTTAAATCCAACCCCAAGGGACGAAGAAGCAGAGGACGGCTGCACTTAAAATGGCGCACACAGGTGAAAGGAGACCTCAGCCAACTGGGTGTGTGGCAATGGAAAAGGCTAGCAAATGATCGTGCTAGATGGAGGGGCATGTTGGTTGAGGTCCAGGTTCACCCCGAACTGTAGCGCCCGCTAAGAAGAAGATTACTGTTTTGTCTAATAACACGTCAATGGCTTCTTAACCATCAATTGTCAACAAAAGAAAAAAGATAAAACAGAAATGTTAAGGCGTTTGTGGTACTTCTTCTATGGGTTAAATATGTCCTCGTTTTTTTTTTTTTTTTTGTTGTTTAGAGACTCGCGCAGGTTCAAGAGTTTATATATATTCTCTTATGATGTGATAGACCAGGGGTTCCCGAAGTGTGCGCCGTAGAAAGTAAAGAAGGGCGACGCGCCGTGAGCTAGTTAGATTAAAAGATAATAATTATATTAAAGATAATATAAGCTTGGCGCTGCTTGTAAACTGAATTTTTGAACATACCTCACTTTGCCTCTCTTCTGACACATCAGTCCAGTGAGAACGAGGTAAATAAAAAAATTTCCAACCTGCGACCTGCACAATGCGTTTTTTTTCAAATCTCAATTTCTGTGCTTAAGAAAGCGCTTAATCTTACCCGATACCAACAGATGATGATAGTCACATATGACTGTCACCAAAGTGACTATCACCTATCACCTTAGCCGATTCCACCCCTGAACTTGTAAGTGCGCCGCGGGCTGAAAATATTGGGAACCACTGTGATAGGCACACAACCTGAACGGAGTGCAATGGTTTGGGTCGTTGATGTTCGTTCACTACTCTCAGGGGTGGTTGTCCTAGAAGGACGAGAGCCGACCAAAATCCGCGTTGGTTAGTCAGTAGTAATTCGTTCGAGCACTTTAGTATTGCATACGCAGAGGATGAATTTTCTGTTTACCATATACTGAGTGTTATGCCTGCAGCAGTACGTCTGCTCACTTTCCATTCACCTGTGTTGCATACTTTTTGTCCGTATAGGAATTATTGTACTTTTTCTTGGCTATGAACGATAGACCTTCCTAGACCTTCCGCTCTACTGTCGATGATGTTAACCACTGCACCACGGCCACCCCAGGCTCAGGCGGAACGTGACAATGAATCATACTTTTTCGTACCTGCGGCTGGTGTTCATCGATTTATAAGACGTTATCACGTCGAAAAAATGAAACAATATTTTTTAACTTGACTTACATTTTATTTAGATATACAAAAAAAAATAAAAGAGAAAAAATCTATAACATAATTTGCATTGCATTTCGTTTAACAAATTGTTTTCTCTTCACATCTTTGTGGGTTTCTCTTTGCTTTCATTTCTACTTTGTCTACATCTGTTTGTTTACTTAACACACTATATCAGGTTTAAAATATATTATCATCATTTAAATCCTTGTATCTGTTTACACATGAAAATCATCGAATTTCTGTTTGTTTTCTTATGTTTCTTCTTTATTAATTCATGTATTGAAATTCTTTTGATTTTATTTTTATTTAACAAAAATAAATTGATTTAAGCATAAATGAAATTCCTACAATCACTTTGTTTATTTCTTTTTTGTATTATCGTTTTGCTTTAGCTAAAGTATCTCATCACGTGTTGCTTTTCATACTCACATATGTACTGACAAAAACAAAAAATGGGAAATCTATGCGGTACCTTTCTAAATATTTAATAACAAAATTGGGTAAATTAGTATTTAATTTGAATGCATTCATACTTTTACATTTACTGTGGATTATTTCGTTTATCAATTTTCTATACATATTCGTTTATTTTATTTCTGTTCCTGTTTCGGTTTTTCTTTGTTTTTTGAGTAATTTTTCTATTGATGCTGTAGTATGATAAGAAGCCGCCCACATGACAGTGACAGGGGAAAAAGAGTAACCAAAAAAATCAAGCAGCAAGATTAACAAGAAAAACGAAACAAAGAAAGTTAGAGAAAACAATGGTAACTTTTATTACCGAACGACATTACAATTTTCCTCCTTTCACTGTCACCAGAGGTCGGCCTCAAAGTTATGTAAAATGCTTGCGAATTTTATAATAAATATAAATTTCCTTAACAAATTCCCTATTGTGTTTGTTCATCACTTTAACCACGCGTATGTACATATACCCAATGGCGATGTACAAATAATTCAACTATAAATATATAAATATGCTCCTATTGACTGATTGGGCGATTGATCAATCGTGTATACAACATGTCCTCAAAAGTACGTATTTAGTAACAATATGCCTTATTTCCTTTTAAATATTTCTCTTTCACTTTTTTGTTGGTTTGTTAATTCGTTATGTTACATATTTTAAAAATGACTAAATTATTTATCACATTAATCCAAAATTAACCAAACAATAAATACATCCGTGGCCGGCGTAACTATTTACGCTTTACTTGAATTGAATTTTCATTGCAAGCGATTAATCGAAAAATTCCGGCATTATACGAAGGGCGCCACGAATGTTTGGATAATTTTGAACCAAACTAGAAAAAAAAAAAATAATAATAATAATAATAATTGTAACAATTAGATATTGGAAAAAGTAACTGTAATAAGAAAAATATTTTACATTTACAGTTCGATTTTCAAATTTCCAAACGGATTCATGTTAAACTTAATCAAAGAAGTATTCATTACTAATTGAGTTGGTTATTTTAGGAGAGTTGAAAAGAGGGGAAAGTAGGGACCCAAAATCTAAATTAGAATATATGCTAGAGGGTTTCGATAGAGGTAAGAATAATGTCAAATTTTTGAGTTGGTTGCTGATTTATTTGCGTTCAGTTTCGCCTTGACTTTGAGTAAAAGTGCCTCGAAGGAATCCTCTTCTTTTGGTGGTGGTGCTGGTCGTGGCACTACATATGATTGATAAGTGTTTATACCAGCATTATCTGAAAAATAAGTTAAAAAGTTGGTTAGTTTACGGGATTTATTGATTTGTTTAACTTCTATGGTTTGCGAGGACATATAAAGTACGTCAATTGCCTCTATTGCGAATGTCGATCAGCGATCGTTGATCAACATTTATCTATCATTTATAAATTTCAAAAAATCAAAACTATACCGGCTATTATTAAAGCGGGGTTCACACTGTACGATTTGTCTGTACGATATTCTTGCCAACCAAAAATAAGTAGTGTTCACACTATACAGCATGTTTGATAGACTTCATTTGCGAGAGAGATTTTGTGTTGTAAATATCAATACCCCTGGTTGTGTGACATGGCGGCGCGTGCTCTGGTTGCGATTTCTTTTTTAAATATACATCCGAGTTGTTACAAAATTGGGAGAATGAAAGGCATGCCTTTCGTAAGAGGCGAGACGCTGGAGTGCTGCCTTGCTCTAAAGTTGGGAGCTTTTCTAGGGTGAGGTGCCAGACCTCGAACTTTGCGGGGCTCATCTGGAAGTGACCACACGGTCGGGAAGCTCCACCGGTAGCTATAATCTGGTACCACGAGAAACAGGAGCCTCCGCAACTGGCGTTCGGTACTTCGGTGCCTGACGTCGGTCCCGGCCTGTCTATGAGGTAGGCCCCCTAGTGTGAGCATCGTGGTGGTGTGTGGTGGAAAATATTTTTGGAATTATATCCACAAGATTCAGAGTTTTGCTAATCACTACCAATTTAAGCCCTGAAAAGATGACGGATATTGTAATAGCAGTATGTTACGGAAGTAGACACCCAATCCCTCCAACAATAGTCTATTATTCCATCTACAAGCTTGGAAATGCCATAACTTGTCACTAAATTCGTCGTCATATCGCCTTTGTCCGCTGATGTTCACCCTTCGAAATCACAAAAAAAGTGAAGATCGTATGGAAGTATGGCCACCCACTCAAGCAAGGCAAAAAGTCGAAAATTCTGAATTTCATACTACAAATCGTATCGACTTGCAGTATGGAGCGTTCACATTGACGATTGGCAGTACAAACACGAGTCATAAAGCAAATCTTACAGTGTGAATGCCGCTTTACGAAATATGTACGTCAAACGCATGTCAAATGTACGTCATTCACAATAATGTACTTTTTATTCACAATAATTCATTTATTTGTCGATTGAGTTACACAATACCAAATCCAGAATCAATCGACGCAATCGACAGTTGTCGAGTCGATCGCTGATCGATACTCACAATGAGGGCCAATATCAATATTGAGGTTAAATATACAAAGGAGCTTGGCAACAGACTAACAAAGGCCTCGTAGGGGTAGCATCTATCCGACGGATGCTGGCCTGCTAAAAAGCGAGAAGTGCCACCGCAGTCGAATATCTTGCGGCACTGTTAGTAAGTCCTATCCCCATCTCCTCGCGGGGCCATCTGGAGATTTCCTATGGAAATTGCAGACGGGGAAGGGCGAATGGCGAGCCTCCTGCGCCAAAAAAACAGGATTAGTCGGTTGGGCTACGGCCAAGTAAGCCGTAACCGTAAAAAAAACTACAAACTCCGAAACAACCACAAGCCTCGGATATAACGGACCGGATTAATGTTGACGACCCTTGCAAAAAATGAAAAAAGGAAAATGATCTTCTGTTCTGTACGTGGAATGTTAGGTCCTAAACAGACCGAACAACTCGCGGACGCCCTAGACCGCTATGAAGCGGACATAACCACCATCCAGGAAATGCGATGGAATAGACCGGGTATAAAGCGGATGAAAAACTGCGATATTTACTACGCCGATTGCTTTAGGGAGTGAGGACGATTGTTTGGATGCAGATTTGTTGTTCGAGGTGGACTAAGGCAAAAAGTCCTAAGCTTTCGGCATGTGAGCGAACGCTTCATAACAATCCGTATCAAGGCTACATTTTTTAACATCAGCCTGATCTGCGCCCACGACCTCACAGAAGAAAAGGATGACTCCGCCAAAGATAAGTTCTACGATCTCCTAGACAGAACGTATGCCCAATGTCCCAGCTATGACATCAAAATTGTACATACTAGGAGACTTCAATGCTAAGCTGGGTAAGGAAAGCATCTTTGAACGAGTCATCGGCAAACAGGGCAAAAACGAGTCGCGAAATCTCCTTCTAGCCAGTACGCGATTCCTGCACCTCGATATACACAAAGGCACCTGGCGGTCTTTTTGATCAATCTACTACCAACCAGATTGATCACATCGCGATCGACGTTAGACACTCCTCCACTATTCTTGATGTTCGAACCTTCCGAGGGGCTAACATCGACTCGGACCACTATCTTGTAGTAGCCAAGATGCGCTTACGGATATCACGAACGTAACGGAGTAGAGTAAGAATACAAAGTTATGACGTCGGAAAGCTATTATCGCCAGAAACCGCTCGTGCTTTTACCGATCGCGTCTCCCTTAAGCTCTCCAATACACCTCAATCGTCCACGCTGTTAATAGAACAGCAGTGGAGCCTTTGCAAACAAGCCCTGAAAAGCTCTGCATCCTAAGTTTTGGGTTTCAAGGCTCCACCACTAAGAAACACCTGGTTCGATGACGAGTGCAGGAGGATTCATACAGCGAAGCAGGATGAGCTCTACGTGTTAAAAAGAAGGGAAGAGCATAAGCTTCTCAGGAGAAAGAAGAAAGAGCAAGAGAAGCGCGCCATTGAGGATTTGGAGAGGCGTTACTGCAGGCGTGACGTTCGAGAGTTTTATCAACAGATAAAGCGAACATGCCAAGGTTATAAAGCCAGGACGGAAACCTGCAGGGATGAGACCGGACACCTAGTAGTAGAATCGCTGTCGATGCTGAGAATATGGAAAGAACACTTCTGCAGACTGTAAACGGCGATGTTAGTCAATATACCGCTGTCAGGCGGAATGATCCATTTCTAATCGACGAAGACCGCAGAGAATTCCGTCCCCCTGACCTCGACGATGTTAAGATTGCCATATCGAAACTCAAGTCGAATAAAGCTGCTGGCGCAGACGGAATGTCTACTGAGCTCTTCAAGGCAGCTGGGGATGACCTGGTTGAGAGCATGCACCAGCTCATCCGTAAGATATGGTCAGAGAAAAGCATTTCCGAGGAATGGAGTCTCACCATCGTATGCCCGATCCACAAGAAAGGACACCCCTCTAATTGCGCCAACTACAGAGGAATAAGTCTCCTTAACATCGCCTACAGACATGAGTCTAGTCAGGCGTCTACGGATCCAACGCCTAAGATGGCTAGGCCATGTAGAGCGAATGGGCACCACAGCTCCAACCCGTAAAGTCTTTGAATCCAACCTCGAGGAACGAAGAAATAGAGGACGGCTGCACCTAAGGTGACGCGCACAGGTGGAAAGGGACCTCAACTAACTGGGCGTGCGGAACTGGAAAAGACCAGCGAAATATCGAGCTAGGTGGAGAGGCATGTTGGTTGAGGCCCAGGTTCACCCGGAGCTGTAGCGCCCGCTAAGTAAGTAAAATTAAATAAAGCTGCTGGCGTTAACGGACTATCTTTTGACTTATGTAAGGCAAATCTTCTTTGTCGTGTTGTGCGAATACATGAAACTATTTGTAAACACATTGACAGGTATCTGCTAGTGTGATTTTAAGCTATGAAAATGCACGGCAATTAATACTTATGCAAAGACTTCTGTTATTAAGCAGACATGACTCTCAAACGTTAAGTTACATAGCCAAATGCAAACATCCAAATATTGCTCTAACAAACTATGTATATACTTACCCAAGTCAGCGTAGGACGCTCTACAAAATGCTCGACGACCCCCAAAGCTGATATCATACATATTTATCGCTGGATCTTTTGAACCACTATCTATTACTCGGAAAGCATCCTCAGCTTTATCATAGGTAACGAAACCGTACTTCATTCTACACAAGAGAAACAATTAATAATAAAAAATGAAATCAAGCTAAACTTTAGCAATGGGGTAACAACTAGTCGACTTACCCAGTGTCTTTATAGTGAATGGTAATCTGTTTGATCGGTCCATAACTGAGAAACTTTTTACGAAGCATATCTTTACTTGTCTCTTGTTCAATACGTCCCACATAAACTATACGACGCTCTTCGACAGCTATAGGAAATGTTTCGTTCAGAAATGCGGCACACATTACAAAGTTTCTATGAACCTACCTGGAATCGAGACATTCCTATCTACAAACTTATTATTCGTGTAACCACGAGCTGATCTCGATCTCGATCGAGAGGACGATATCGAGCGTGACCTATGTGTCCTATCGAACGATCTACTTCTACTACGACGACCATCTGTAGATGAGAGGCTACGATCACGTGATCGACTTGAAGACCCACTGTATCTAGTGCTTTTCTTCCCATGTCCCTCTGATTCTGAATACGAGGAACTAATTGAACTGCGATGGCGACGGCTACGTTTCGAACGACTGCTGTTTGATCTGCTACGATCGCGGAATTCACGATATTCCTCATCGGATGAGTAGGAAGGTCTGCGTGACCTATATTTCCTACGCGTCCGTTTTCTATTCCGCCCTTGTGACTGATCGCAGCCGCTATCGACCGAATCGATTCGTGGTAGAGGTAATGCAGGAAACTCAGGCAATAAATCGGTTTGTATTGATTGTGAAAATGTTCGTGCTCGTATTCTATCCTTGCGCAAATGCATAATGACTTTATCTTCGCCATGTTCGCATGTGGACGAGGTACTTTCGGTCGTCTTAATTGGTTGCGTGGGTATTGGGACGCTATTTTTAACCACCACGTCCTGTATACTGGCTATAAGAGAATTGCTAGATATTTGAACGCTATCATCAGAACGCACCCTCTGGAAGGTATTGCTAATATTCGCAAGAAGAACCGACGATTTGAGGAGTGAACGAGAAGCGTTCTTGAGGGTCTTCGACTGAATTGAATTATAGCCAGCTGGAGGGATGGTTAGTTCAGTGTTGCAACCTGTTGATACGATGATGATTTCCTCATACTCGGAATTTCCCTTCAATGGTTCTTCGTTTTGTTCGTCGTCCTTAGGTTTGTAGATGTCTCTAACAATATCTTTGAGTGGAAGAATTTTGGTTACACGTCCTACTTTCGAGGAAACTGTCGAGTCAATGATTTTGATTTGTTGAGCCTTTTTAAGCTCCTGCATACGCAACACTTTATTCCTTGCCTCGGTTATGGGGTCAATAAACCGTTTTGTGGCCTGGTTTTCTTTTAAGCTTTTAACAATGGACGAGACTTCTGTATTTGGTGGAGGTTTGTTTACTACGGATTTGCTTTGTGGCTTACTCACGATTGAAGTTGGGTTTTGGATGTGAGTTTCTTTTTTAGGAATATTTCTGGAGTCATTTGGACATGTATTTTGGGTAGCTGACGCTGTTGGTGGTGGAGCTAGTGCTGGATTTTCACGACGTCTTTTGTACTCTTCTAGATTAAGCTTTCGTTTCTGTGGTAGGATTTGTGGCTGGGACACAATTGCTTCGGTCCCATGAACATTTTTATCGATTTCTTCTACTTTTGGCTCGTGCTTTATACTCGCCGTATCGTGCTTGATTAGTATTATATTTTTCTCAATAGTATAGGGCAGCTTGGATACAGGCAGCTGTACCACAGGATCGAGTTTCTCTGTTTTCATTTTTTCTATAACTATCTCGTGCTTTACCAGCATGTTTTCAACTTTCTTCTCTGAAGCCGACTGTGTTTTTATTTGATTTTTTGCTTTTACTTCAACGGAGATATTGTTATTTTGTTGGGATTTGTTTCTGGTCTCAGCTTTTGCTGGTTTCTGGGGTGAGTTTGTGACGTTGCGGAACATACTGATATTTTTCCCGCGACCTATGCCCAATTTTTTCTTCCGCGTATCTGGTGTACGTTTAGGTTCCACAATTTTTGCCTAGAAAAGATAAATATAAATTAATTACTATGCCGTATCGCAAAAGAATTTTTAACTCACCTCTTTCTTTATACTCTTCTGAATCTGATTTGGATTCCATGACGGATCACTTTTCAAATTGTCCTTATACTCGAGGGTATTTTCCATAGGTGGATCCCACAAATCACTGCTAATGCCCTCATTTTCGACAGTTTCAACGTCAACAATGACATCAGAATCGGAATCTGAATCGGACACTCTTGTGGGCACAATTATCTCACCCAGATCCTCGTGGCGTAATAATTTCGGTTTTGGTGGTTGAGGATTGAACACATGATCATCTTCAGTTATAAATGCAGCCAAATCGAACGTACTCACATCCAAATTAATATCAAGTCCATCAACATCATCATCCATTTTCTTCGGTTCATTCTCGTAGTCAAATACTTCAATCAGATGTGCCTGCATATCAGTTGAATCATTGTGTATAGCAAAGTCCAATTTCTCTGTAACATCCTCTACGGCGTTGTCGTCCTCATAATCACTCGAATGACTCTCATAATCACCAATCGACGAGCTATCCGTACGACTTCGGAATGTAGAACTGCTGTGACTTCTTATTTCATTAAATGCCACAACACCACGCATAACTCCATTAGTATCGCTTAGTTGTGTCTCTTCATCTTCATCAGACGAATCCAAAAAATCGGAATCATATTCATCATTCGGATTGACGGGAACGATTTCGATTGCCTGATCGGAACCTAGTTGCCCCTTATTACCCATACCGATTGACGGTATATTATTATAATCACCGAATATAATCTACATGTGAAAATCAAAATTAGAAGATAAGATTTTAGTAAGCTATAGCGATGTATCGTGTGTACGCTTGTAAGGTGCACACCGATCATCGGTTCATCTCATCATCGAGAATTAACAACGTACCGAATTTGTATTCGAATCGTGTTTACTCTCTAGAGAGTAATCTTCATCTTTGAATAATGAATTGCTGTAGATATTGGTTGAAACGATTTCTGTAGGCGCGATGGGCAGAATTCCATGTAGTGTTTCTGTCAGTTGCAAGCCTAAAGTTCTATGAGGATGGAAGGACATGTTAGTTATGATCCCTATAGGGTTTCATTGTATGTACTTACTCAGTACCCCCGCACCAAAACTCTGCATCCGGATCATATTTGACGTAATTACCATCAAACGGATCATCGTGGAATACATTCAAAAGCCTCGAATCCATTTTGTGTAAATTTGATTGCTTCGATATCTGAAAAAGTACAAATAAAAACCAAAGATGCATAAGTATTACCTACGGGGATATATACACACGCAGGTATTCGATAGTCTTCTAAAGATGACTTTAAAGTCAAGCTCGTTAGAGCAAAAACAAAAAGAAGGAATGAGCTTCGGATCTGCACGTGAAATTTTAGGTCTCTAAACAGCCGGTACAACTAGCAGATACTCCAAAATACCACAAAGCAGTTATTGCCATCATCCAGGAAATACGACGGACAGCGGGTGAAAAACTGCGACATTACCTACATACGTCGACAGGAACAGCCATGTGAGCGAACGCATCATAACATTCCGCATATGGGCAAGGTACAACAGAGGATTAGGATGCATCGGAAGATCTTAATGTGAAACTGGGCTAGGAAGCCGTTTCTGTTATTGGAAATATGTAATACCCTACTCGACACTACAATGAAAATGGTTTCAGCTACTCTACTTCGCGCAAAATCTTACAGAAGTATGCATGCGACTCCAGTATTTCCATATCTATAAAGGTACCTGGTGGTCTCCAGACAGTGGACTCTCATCCTGATTAACCACTTTGCGATTGACGCCAGACGTTCAACCAGTATTTTGGACGTTCCGAGGAGCCAACATCGATACTATACCTGGTGCAGCGAAGGTATGACTAAGGATATCTCGAATACAGTGGAGTCGAGTAAAACAATCAACGTTTGATATCAAGAAGTTACAATCATAAGAAATCGCCAGAGACTTCGTCATTCTGTTCGCTAATCCATAGAACAATGGAATCGCTGCCAACAAGCCATCAGCAACGCGGTCTCTTATTATGTACTCGCTTTCAAAATGCCACCGCAAAGCAACCCCTTTTTTTCAAGAAGAAAAAGAAAGGACATGGGGAGTGCACCATCCAAGAATTAGACTGAATTGGGACTGGGGCAAAATGAAGTATATGCTCTCATCAAAAACGGACTCCCATCACAAGCGGCTGGATCAGAGCGTACGTTCTAACATCTATAACTTCGAGGTAGACAAGGACTTCGTCGCGGAGAAGCCTTCAATCGTTTCGAAAGGAAAAAATGAAATGAAAATGAAATGAAAATGAGACATAGAGGAGAAGATACAACCAAGAATTGTACAAACGTCCGCTTAGTCAGACGTCCACGAATCAAACGGCTGAGAAGGCTTGAACACGTTGAGCGTATAAGCAACAACGCAAAAATCTAAACAATGTTTAAATCCAACCATGAGGGACGATGGATAGAAAAACGTTCATAGGTACGCCGCAGTGGGTACTGTGTTGGCCTCTGATACCGATGACACGGGATCGTATCCCGGTAACAGCAATGTTATCGAATGTGTTGCTCAGCGAGGTATTGATAAAACCCGCTGTTGTATAATTGCCATGAAAAACTCAAAATTCGCCGTTCGGAATCGGCAATAAACTGTAGGTCCCTTTCACCTATGGGAAAATAAAATCACACACAACTTGGGTGATTGAGAAGAAGCTAGGCGTAGGTCCTCTGGAGCTGTAACGCCAAATCGGTGGGAAGGAACATAATGAAAGAGAAGGAAAGAGGAACCGAAGGTATGAATGGAGCTAGTGCGCATCACCTCATTCAATAGCCGCAAACGCCGGCGTATTGAAAGAGCATTCCGCCCACCTGAGAGTTTTATACACGTACAATGCCATACGCTTCAGCTCTACTCTTTTTCACCGACCGATGGTTTTCTACACATAATTAGTAAAAGCATTTATAATAATATATTTAAGTCGCCTCGGGTATATAGACATCAATCTTAATCCAGGTGTTAGGGTATGTAAGCAGTTTCTAAAAAGGTACATGCCATCAACCAGAAAACAAAGAGATCCTGCCTTTTGCTGAAACTTTGCCGGTATGATCCCGTTGAGTTCCGGATAGGTATTTGTCGATTTGAGGAGTGTGTCCTGACTGGCTAATCTCTAAAGCATTTCGGAGTAAGTATACCAAAACAAAAAGTGAGCAATCTAGAACAAGAAACGATGGTAAGGGCTAATAGCAGCTCTTTGCGGCTGATTTTTAGATTTTCCCATATCTCCGTAACGAGACAATGAGACAGTGTTCCCATAAAAAGTTGAATCATAAACCCGCCAGTCGTTTTATTCGAACTACACTGAAAATAGGTTTAAGCACACATATGTACGTAAACATATGTTCGTCAGGGATTTAATGATGTTAACTATGTTTTTGCTTCCTCAGCGCATACTTTCGGTGTAATGCACTTACACACATCTTGAACTACATGCGCATCTAAACGGAACTCTTTAGAATATTGGAATAGGCGGTTCTCAACAGAATTCTTTATGTCGAAAGAAAATTGAAAAAGCGTTTGAACTTCCTCAGCAGTAAAGGTAAATATACTTCATACCTATCTACCTGTTACCGCCATTCTTTTTTTCATGCTCGGATCAAACCAATTAGAAGAACATACAATTCCAGGTAGAAAAATGTCATACAATTTAAGACGGATTGCAAGCCAGTTTAGCTAAACAAAGCATTCAAAGTAATTCAGATTTATGTATAGGTATGTTCAAGTGAGGATGAGTATAGAACATGTGTCAGTTCCTTGCCCACGGCAGCGTAGTGTACGTAATTGATTGAGCATGACTGTAGAGACAACACATCATATCATATTCTAACATTCACTGCCCTACTTAGGGCGCTCGAGACCACGGAAACACCAATGCATTCCTTCATGATGTTGATCAATCAACGTGGTGATGCCAAGAATATTTTATATCACTCACACATACAGAAACATGAAGTAAGCGACCCATTCAAGGCGAGAATACATAGTTTCTCCAAAAATAAGCCAGCAGCCGCCCACTGCCCATAACCGCTGTTTTATATATTTTTGACAAATTGGGTTACCTCTGAAGAGCAATCAAATAGAAGAATTGAAATTACCGCATGGCGCGATGGGGGTACAATTCAAATTTAAATACAAATCGATTAGCTCGTAACGCCTATTGTTTCGACATGAAATCGCATACGTTGGCATATTGCCCAAGTCCAGCTGATAACAACTTTCAATCTCAAAATGACCACGACCACACCAAAACAACCTTCCAGATCACACCTTTTCTTCGTGTTAGCTCGTATACAAAACTCTCTTATCAAAGCGAGCCTTCCACGTGCACGTAAATTCCTCAACAAAGATGATGTGTCGTCTTTTCTTTGATGGGAACCAGACTTTCCATTTTATCTTTTCTGAAACTTGAACTGAGAGACTGGGAATTTGAAAGTGCCTCACCATCTACCGTTGATACACGTATGGAAAGGAATCAAGGAAAAAAAAATCAAAGAACTATGACGTTGACAAGGGCAACCATCGCCACATGGACGTCCCCCCACAATGATGACGGCGCATGGTGTGTACGACGGTGGCTTATGGTGTCCTGTATAATTGACTGATAAACTATTTAGACGCTAAAATGTTTAAACCTGACTAAAATCAATCAACCAAACTGTTCGAAAAAAGAGAAAAAAAAAAAAAGATATCCAGATAGACACCGATGGATATACACACCTAGCACAGCACACATGGTTTCGTACACGCCTTTTTGCAGCACGTTGGCATGCTGAGCCACCGCGAAATTTCTCACTTACCTTTGTAACCTATACAGGTGGATAGATGAGGAATCTAAAGAGATTCCCTTCTGTGATTATGACCACGTATTTTAATTAACAATTGCACTTAAACAAACTGAAAACGTGTTAAGCATTTGTGCTGCTTTAACCTCACATGTTGAGCGTCCGGCGATGACGTTCACACAACCACGAAGACGAAGAACCCGACGAGCATGCACGACCGGGATACCGAAATTTCTTCGAGCCACAAAATGCACTTGAATTCAATCAAAACTTATTTTCTTTAGACTTGGATTAGTTCAGCGACACTGCAGATTGGAAGTTATTTTGATAATTTTTCATTTACTTATCGCAACAAAAATGCACAAACAAATTACAGGCTTTTGAACTTCCCGTGAACCGCTTGCTTGCTTCAATTGACAATTGTGCAAAACCGAAATCTAAGAGAGAGAGCATCGGCTTCACGACGCACACACTCTTACCTTCGGTTCGCGCGGTGTGTAACGATTTGCACTAACACTACCAATTGAAAGTTTAATTTTCCCATGGATAAGCAGGTAGCAGACCGGTTGTGCGTAGTGGTATGGTTGGCTGTCAAAAGAAATGCCAAAAATCATAGCACGTGGAAAATATGAGTTTTTTGTTGACCGGCAATCACCGTTGGCTACAGTGACGTTGTCCCGCTGCAAAGGGTGCGTTCAGTATTTCTTTTTCTCAGATTCAATGAGTTTTGATTTTTATTTTAATTCATATTTAGAAAAAGGTGTACATTACATTACATTAAGTGACACCTATGGTTGACGTGAAATTAAAGAGAGAGGCTATTAGTTAAATGTCCCTACAGGTGAGGTTCTAGTACCTCATTCAACCCAGCAATTTTGAACATTCGTTTAATGTACATCGAGTTCGCGATTGAGTTAAACGTTCCATTTGTCGATACAATCTAACGTCGAACATTGCTTATGCACTCCACACACGATTCAATTCAGTTCTCAACTGAATCGGTTGTTGCCTAAATCAAAGCGTGTGTGGCCTTGTCATGTGATTGATTTGACCGTTGACGATTTGGTTGATGAAAAATCAAAAGATTTTGAAGTTTCCAAGTCGATGGGCCAGTCGGTCAACTGAGTTGAATCGTGTGTGGGCAAGTCCGCTGACAAGCTGTTAAATTTGAGAATTTGTAGTAAATATATCAGATAAACTAAGCGCCTGGACTACATTCACTACCAACGGAAAGTATGCGAACCACTTTCGCAAGGTAACAGTGTTGGAAAGCGTACTCAAGGAAGCTGCTCTCTTGAAAATATGACATCCGGCTTTTTTAAAGGATTTCAATGAATCCTTTGTACTTTATTTTATTATTCCAAGAAATGTTCTAGCGGAATTTCCCCAGAATTGTTTTATTACAGTTTAGGTAAAGCTATATACAGTATAGTATAAGATGAGCGTTTTTTTCCTTCCATTGAGGTGTTCCTAAAGATGAACGCGAAGAAATTCGGGTACTCGTAATGATGAAAACTTTATTTTCTATTGCATTTTTCTTTCTTTGTAATAAGTCCTCGTGTATGGCATGTTTGAGAGCACCGTGGCGCAGTGAGTAGTGTGTTGGCCTCTGACGCCGATGTCACGGGATCGAATCCCAACAGCCATGCCATCGAACGTGTTTTCACTATGTTTCTCCTCAGCGGGGTTCTGACGAAACCCCCTGTAGTAAAATTGTCATGAAAAGCCTCTCGAAATTCGCCATTCGAAACCGGCAATAAACTGTAGGTCCCTTCACCTATGGGAAAATGAAATCACACACAACATGGGTGATTGAGAGAAGCTCGGCTTTGGTCCTTCATGGACTGTAACGCCAACATACATACATTCTAAAATAAATACCCAATATTATAAGAAACCGACCTATAATCTCCCTCGACTCATCAACCCGACGACACTCTCTGTCTTCCGAGGCCAGATTTCTAGGAGTTATCCTAGATTCAAAGCTTAATTGGAAGGGCGTATCGTTTTCTACGCCTGTAGCAGAAGCATCCAACGTACTCCTAAACCTCCTTCCTCTGGACCTTCACTGAAGATATACCGCATCTTGCAGCGCAATTAGACTCAGAGAATCCGCGTTCTGCTACCTGTAGACCTGGCTACGACTTCAACCGACTTTATAACACCCAAACACCCATCCAGAATGGTATGGTAAAATGGATTGCACCTCACGAACCATCAGGTAGCATTTTTTACCGACGACTCGAAGTGGAGTGCATAGTCGGCTCTTGTATCTTCTCAGCGGAACTGAATATTTCCAAACCATTTCGACTAGTTTGCTAGTGCTAGTCGCACAGTGTAAAGACAAAATCACTTGTGTAGGCGATTATTTCAACATTACTTTCCTCTGGGTTCCTGGCCATAGCCAGAACGGAAGCCTGCAGAGATGAGAACGGACACCTAGTAGTAGAATCGCAGTCGATGCTGAGAATGTGGAAAAACCACTTCTGCAGACTGTAAACGGCGATGTTAGTCAATATACCACTGTCAGGCAGAATGATCCATTTCTAATCGACGAAGACCGCAGAGAATTCCGTCCCCCTGACTTCGACGATGTTAAGATTGCCATATCGAAACTCAAGTCGAATAAAGCTGCTGGCGCAGACGGAATGTCTGCTGAGCTCTTCAAGGCAGCTGGGGATGACCTGGTTGTGAGCATGCACCTGTAAGATATGGTCAGAGAAAAGCATGCCCGCGGAATGGATTCTCAGCATCGTATGCCCGATCCACAAGAAAGGAGACCTCTCTGGTTGCGCCAACTATAGAGGAATAAGTCTCCTTAACATCGCCTACAAAATCTTCTCTGCTGTTTGGCCAGAACGTTTGTATTGGCAGATATAAGTTCGAGGTAGTTAAGGACTTCGACTACTTTGGCTACGCAGTGACCTGGAACAACGACATCCGTTCCAAAATCAAACGCAGAATCACTCTTGCCAATCGCTGTTTCTTTGGGCTCAGGAGGCAACTGGGTAATATAGCCCTCTCCCGAACGACAAAGTTGACTCTATATAAGACTCTTATCATCCCGGTCCTGTTGTACGGCGCAGAAGGGAGGACACTATCAAATGCGGATGAGGAGGCCCTTGGTCGGTTCGAGAGTAATATTTTGCTCGTGATTTTCGGGCCTATAAACGCAAACGGGGGATGGAGGAAAAGATTCAACCAGGGAACTTTACGGGCTGTACAGCGTCCTGAGTCTAGTCAGGCGTCTACGATTTCAATGCCTAAGATGGCTGGGCCATGTAGAGCGAATGGACACCACAGCTCCAGCCCGGAGAGTCTTTGAATCCAAGCCCGTGGGGCGAAGAAGGGGACCTCAGCCAACTGGGTATGCGGCAATGGAAAAGGCTACCAAAAGATCGTGCTAGTTGGAGGGGCATGTTGGTTGAGGTTCACCCTGAACTGTAGCGCCCGTTAAGAAGCAGAAACAGTTCTTAAAGTAGAATTTGTACAATATTTTTTTTGAGTCGATAAAGGCTACGAATAGCCGAACGCAGTTTTTTAAGGCCGCGATATAGATTTTCATCTATAACAACACCTAAGTACCTGAACTTTTTTACAACTTCAACTTTAAAACAGTTTACCTTGCAAGTTATGCTGTCATGGTGTTCCAGGCTAATTGAAAACAAATCGTCCTTGAATTTGTCAAGAGAAACACCACGCTTGCAGAATGGCGATTAGAGAGAAATGGGATCATCAGCTGAAAGTCATGCGCTGTCTATACAAGTCAGCAAATGTAGTAGTCTGATTAACAGTTATGGATAGTCCGTCTACTGCAACCCCCTATAACCGGTCTTTTCATGATTGAGTAAATAAAACCCATTTAATTTGTGACGTAAATGCAATGTTAATGACCCTGCCGTTGAGGGCCCACATTTATCTGTTACTCCAATCCGCTTTAAACATCGCAATTGTAAAATGAGCGCTGAGGTAGATTGTTATCTGAATTTCATTCACAATTGTTCCCGACTTTGCAGTTGAGATGTTGTAACTTTGCCTAACTTTTGCAGACGGCAGATTAGATTTAACTATCAACCTGACTTACCACAATTGTTTCTCATCATCGTTCAAGGCAAATACCTTTTGCATTCATGACATCGACTCCTACTGAGTTGGGTGTACTTCTTCTTTCCATTTGCTTCCTAGAAGTGAATGCTTTACTTTCTTTCCTGCCCGTAAAGTTTTCAGTGCACTTTCTGTGATTTGCCACACTATGTAATATTGCTTCTAATCACCAATTATGTTTATAATATTCAGATGCAGAAATCACGCACTGTCGTGATCTACTTACATCTAAGACTCTTAGAAACAAAAATGATGCCAGAAATTAAAAACTCGAGATTTGCCTTTTCATTAACTTAATATGAAATATATGTATACGTATAAGCCGTACTAACTCATTTTTATTACCTTTTATTTGATAAATGTGGATGTACATAAAATTTCAAACATATCCTTATACTTATGTGTGGCTTGGAAATTGCCAAGCATATCATATAGCGCTTAAAGAAGAAAAGCATTATAATTCGGCAGTCGAAGATGTCGCTCGTGTTAAGAAAAAGAAAATACAAAAAAAAAAAAAAAAAGACGTTACAATGAATAATTACATAGTTATTCGATAGGTCTCTTAACGACGCTTAACACTTGTCCACTCTCCGTCATCACGGTTTTCTGCAAATATATTTGTTATTAAATCAGTCTGAATGTAAAGTTTTATTACCCACCTTTTTCCCGTTGCTGTGGAGGAGGACGTTCTTTGCGATCATCTTCACCGCCTCGCCTCCAGCTGGAGCCGGTATCTTTGCTTGTAGCAAGACGAGCCGGACGATCGCCTCCACGCTCTCCACGATCTCCCATCGGGCGGCGACTGTCCCGTGGTTCATCTCGCCGATCATCGACCGGACGTGTGTTGCTGCGCCAACTACCACTGCCCTGGTCGCGATTGTCTTGATCACGTGGCCCATCACGGCGTCGAGGAGCAAATCGATCTTCACCGCCACGACGATCATCACCTCCACGACGGTCCTCTCCGGCTCGACGATCGTCACCAATGCGACGGAATTCACGATCGTCACGGCGGTCATCACGACGATCTTCACGGCGGTCATCACGACGATCTTCACGGCGATCATCACGACGATTACGATCGTCTTCACCACCGCCCCGACGCCATTTATTATCAGCACCTGCAGCTGCAGGAGCTGGCCTGGCCGCGGCCTCAATATCACGGCGCGAACGCCAGTCTCCAGTAGGGACATCTGCAGAAGCAGCAGTAGCTCCGCCGCCACCTCGGCGCCACTCCCTATTTTCGCCACCGCTGCGTTCACCCCTATCCCTGTCACCGCGTTCAAAACGATCGCCACGTTCACGTTCCATACGATCACCGCCACGTTCACGTTCCATACGATCACCGCCACGTTCTCCACGTGGTCGCCAAACTTCGCGTTCTCGATCCTTTTCAGTTTCTTTAGCAACTTCGCGAGCCAAGCGCTCGCGATCTTCTTGAATCTTCTTCTCGATTTCTTCCTCCTTTTGACGTTGCTTTTCATATTGAATTCGACGTTTTTCGTCTTCGGCTTCACGCTCCTTGCGGCGTCGCTCCATTTCCAAACGCTCCTCCTCCTCCTTGGCACGGCGAATTTCTTCCTCCTGGCGCAGGCGTTCTTCTTCTTTCTCGCGCAACCATTTCTGGCGACGTTCTTCACGACGTTGAATAACTCTTTGCGCCAAGCGATTCTTACGTTCTTCCTCGAGCGCAATATTAAACTTCTTAAGTTTCTCAAGATACAAAGAAGCACGCTCCTTCTTCAAATTATCCAAGAACACGTCGCGGTCCGGATACATACGTTTTAAACGGTCCTGTTGCGATACGGCATCCTTACGCTCAGCAATAGCATTTTCAATACGCTCTTGTTCCTGCAGTTCCCAGAACTCCTTGTCCTTGACCTGCTTATCAGCCAAGTACTTTTCGAATAGAGGAATTTCCTCAATACGTTTAGCACGTTCGAAATAATCGATTTTTTTCTCTTGAGATTTTAATTTGACTTGCAATTCCTTGCGTTCGCGATTCAATTCTTCGGTCTCTCGGGCAGCAATCTGCTCGGCGTCCAGTTTCTTGATACCTTCTTCGTCCAATTTGGAAAGCATTTTCTTTCCATGAGCTGTTTGGGAGATTTGTTGCATTTTCTCCTTCAACGTTTTCTCTTTTATGGCGGCAATCTCATTCAATTGGCGTTTCTTCTCACGCTCCTCGTTCTCTAACTGGAGTCGTTTCTCCTCGGCCATTTTTTGTTGGCGAGATGCTTCCTCCAAACGACGCTGTTCTTCCTCTTCCCTGGCGTTATTCTGTTTCTCGATATACTCCTTACGATCCTCGATAATCTTCTGTCGCTGCAAAATGCGCTGATGCTCCTTGTCCTTAATCTCATGATAATGCCATACCATTTGCGCGCGCAACTTTTGACGTTCTTCCTTCTTACGATTGGGATAAACGACAGCAACGGCGCGATGCAAAACATTAGACATATTCACCAGCTGCGAGCGAATTTGCTCGGAAGGCATAGACTGCAATGACGGTCCATCAGTATGATCCTCACGCTGGCTCTCAGTTAAGTCGGTTCCAAAGTAAATGCAGCGTTTTTGGTGATCGATACGAATTTGCATATCATTATGACGAACACAATCGACGAGGATCTTCTCCAAGTAGAAGATGTTAGAGAATGTAGCCAATTCGATGAGACGAGTGAACTCAATGCTCTGATAAACTTGCGAGATTTGTCGTATCAAACGCATTATGGTAACATCTTTAAGAGACTGAATGTATTGAGTCAAGAGATTGTTTTCATCCTTTTCAATGACATCGATTACAGTCTGCACTCGCTTGCACAGGTTTAAGGGATTAAAATCAATTTCAAGCCAATTGTAGAGATTCTTGAACGCGTCAGAAGCGTATTGATGAACGTTAAGACGAACCTGAGAAAGACAAGTCAAGGAGAATGTGTGTACTAATTTATAATTGTTCAATATTTAGTAATGCGCAGATATATGGCATTCAAATTACATATACCGACATTTCTGGCACTGCTCCAATGTGTCCAAATAATAAATAAATGACTAGCATATTGCTCATAAAAAATAAAAATACACTTACCACTTCCTTTAATAGTGACGCTCTTGTAGGTGGTTGAGTTAATCCTAAGAGGACAGCCAAACGTTGAGCCTTCTCGAGTGGGCTCTTATCGGTCTCAATGAATCGATCAAACTCCGGATGAGCCGATGGTAGCGGTATCGAGAGGGTTGCAATCAGGACATGAGAAGCCATACGTTGCATTTCCTCTTCTGTTGTGTTTTTCTTTAATTCCCTTGTCAACTGAAACAGTTTCAGCAAAGCAGCAGCATGGAACAGTTGATTGCCAGCTTTCGAAAACACCATGGCCAACTTCTGATAGTAATTAGCCATTGTCTTGGCAGCCGGACTTTTTTTCGACAGCGCCATCAAGCCGTGGATATCCTCAATGGCCTTGTAAGCCTCCAACCACAATTCCATTTGAATGGCACTATCCAATTGATGCAACCTTGTATCCAGACAAAGTTGCTGTGTTTCCAACTTAGTAATGCTTACTCCGTGCGCTTGGTTTGTACCCTTGCAAATATCTTCCAAATGCTTACGAAGCTTGTCGCATAACCGGCGAAACTCACTCTTGCGGTTATATTTCAAGCAAAATTGAAATGCCATACGAGCAATGTCATGATATAGAGTCTCGCAATGGGTATTCAAACGTAAAAGCTCCAAACATTGGCAATACGACTCCCACAAGAACTTGACCCACGGCAACAAAATTGTACGATCGGAACGATCCTGTGCGTCTTCACCGCATACCGCACTCATCAGAATACTCTCCGGTGTGGCAATATTATCCAAATCATCGACTTCTAACAGAGCCACAGCTGCTGACGATTGCTGTTGTGCAGCCTTGGTGTGGTCTTCGGCCATTTTTAGGTAGCCTCGGATGACCGTCTCCAAGGAACTCACATTGACCAATTGAATCATGTTACGATACTGGAACAGGCCCTCCTTGGCAATGTGCGACTTCTTCAACTCGACGCACAAATAAAGGTATTTGAACATCAGCGGCTCAATAACTGCCTCGGACCAAGTGTAGGTGAACTTCTTATTTCGGAACACCTCTTGGAGGGTGTCCAAGGCCCGCAGTGGTTTTCCCACATCGATAAATTCTTGAGGAAAATACAAAAAATAGTTGTAAGAAAAATTAAAAAAAAATAAAATTGAAATATATATGAATTTCTTGAGTCCACCATATTGAAAGGTGTGAGTTGGCCGCATGGTACCTCTAGAAAGGAATCAGCCCCTGCCACTTACCATTGGCTCTTTTAAGAGCATTTTCCGGACGTTGCATATACCGCGCCATGTTGAATTCAATAAAAATCGCTTCACTCAATCACTATAAACAGTTTTTTGATATTTGCAAATAAATTCGACGCGTCCCTCAACTTGAATTTTCATTAAAATCCTCGGCTTTATTCGACTGCCGTCGAAATTTACTCAAAATGGCCGAGTTGGCGATTTTCTTTCAATTAACTGTCAAATAATTTCGCTGAATAATGGATTACAGCAGTGATGCCAGGAAACATATTAAATATAAAAAAAAATATGAATTGCAAATAACGAAATAAACTCAAATAATTTCAGTAACTTTAAACTTTTAGTGGAAATTGATAATATAAATAATTGTTCAATATTTAACTGTAAATTTCGCCGATCTGCATTAGATAACATACCTATGTTATTTATTGTAATATACGATTGAATCACTGAAAAAAAGCAGAACTGAACAAGGCAGAATAGCGCACATTTATGAGAAATGTCAGATGAAGTTAGACAAGAAATGTACAGCCATATATTAACAGCAATCGAAAGGTATGTCATTTGTCAAAACTCGCAGGGATTATATCAAATGGTCAAGTACAATTGCCTTTTACCATTTTTACAAATCTGTCTTACCTCTGGAGTAGATGCAGAATGTCCCGTTTTAATCTGTTCAGAACAGCCTCACTCAGCACAAAGCAGAACACTTTCGGGCAGAAATTGTTCTCTTTGGACACAAAAATCTGTTTGGTCTCGACCACTCAAATAATAAACACCGTGATTTACTTTTCGTTCTTCTTTGGTGGCGTTACAGCCCATGAAGGACCAGAGCCAAGCTTCTCTCAATCACCCATGTTGTGTGTGATTTATTTTTCACACAGGTGAAAGGGACCTACAGTTTAATGGCGATTTCGAACGGTGTGAGTCGAGAAGCTTTTTCATGGCAAGTTTACTACGCGGGGGTTTGCCGAGGAGGGACGGGGGGTTCGCCGAGGCGGAACTTCGCGAAATAAACATTCGAAGGCGTTGGTGTTATCGGGATCCGAACTCGCTAATCGTGCACCAGAGTCCAACACACTAACCACTGCGCCACGGCGCCCTCATTTACTTTTAGCATACCAAATTTAAGAATGAGGGTTACAATAATAGTAATTTCAATTTAATTTTAATTTTTGCAGCAGTTCCCGAATGCGTAGTACCTCATGTCCCTATCAGATGGACACAGTTGTATAGTTGTTAGGGAAACTAAAAGGAAGAATCACAGCGTCCGCAATTAAAATGGTATAAGCTAATCAGTTACCATAAAGAGCAAAGTTTCTAAAATATATCTGAGGCTCAAACCGGTAAGGAGCCGCATCTGACGACACCTCAATTCTGAAGCAAACAAGAACTTGCACCTACAAGTTGTGAGTTGTATTCTCTACCTTGTAAAAATAAGTCTTTTCGTAGATAATAAAAAGCTTCAGAGGAAATATACGTCGAATGCCGTTCTGGTTTTAGTAAAGTATTTTTTTTTGTCGGAGGCTTCTGCCATCTGTTGAGGTACTCAGACGCACACAACGTCGGCCCCCAGTGTGCACCACCGTTCGCGAGCTTTCCACCTTTGCTCGCGAGCGTGCAGCACAAGAAAGCGCCTTACTGATGCCAAAAACGCAGAAATGCTTAGCAGAAGTGTAATGGCCCGTAATGACTCCCACAGTCTGCTGTCAATTCTCCTTAAGGACAGGAAGAATGCTGCGGATTTCTTGCAGACATTAGGGCATATTATTAAAGACCCAATCGTTAAAAAATTTCCCGTGGACGCAGGCAGACCTAGAGCGGAATCGGGTCCTCACAAACTGCCCTCTGAATTAGTTAGTAGACTAAACTCTGCTCAAGAAGGTCTTGAGCTCATGTACTAATTTGGAGATAGTCAAAGGGTTGGACACAGCTTTGAGTGCAGGTTGGCTGTCACGGCAGACGCATATGCTTTTTGCTCTCCACCTGTGCCTCACAACATGGCCTATAGGATTGCGTATATCTCTGATTGAAAGACAGACAGCACTCAAAGCAAACCCCAGCTCCGGACTCCCACCCAGACCTGGAGCCATCCGTGAAAATGCGAAATGTATCCTTTCCAAGTCCCAGTATCCAAACAGAGCCATTCCTAATACCATGGAAACTCGACTGTGAAATTATAGCCCAGTAGGATAACGGGTGACAATGCGTCAGAAGGAAGCGTGCTGGGGAAATATCCCGTACAGCTGGAACTAACCGTTCTTTGGAGTGCATATGAGATTATAGGTCTTATCATTGCCAAAAACTCATTTACATTGCCAGAAAGCTGACAGCGCTTTGGTGCTTTTGACTCAACATGCTTTGACCAACGAAGCTTGCTGTCTAGGATGACTCCCAGGTACTTAGCTTCTTTGAATACCGGGATGGGAGTCATACGCGGCTTTGAAATCGACGAAAAGGTGATGGGCGTCGATTTGGTATTCCTTATTCCTCATTAGTCTTAAGCTTTGAAATTATTAGCTTCATTTCATCTAGGTCGGGTGGGCTAAATTCTCTTACATCTCCATCCGTTGCGAATAGATCATTCTGCCTGAAAGCGGTATTAGACCTTTCATCGCCGTTAAACAGTCTACAGAAGTATTCCTTCCATATTCTCAACATTGACCGTGACTCTACTACTAGTTGTCCGTCTTCATCCCTACAGGCTTCCGCTTTGACTTTATATCCCTGGCATGTTAGTTACTGTTTCGTAAGACTTGCGAGCATCATTCCTGCGATAGCATCTCTCCATCTCTTCGATATTACGCTTACCAGGATGTCTTTTTTTCTTCCTTAAAAGCGTATGTTCCTCTCTCCGTTTCTGCTCGTAATGTTTACGAGCTTTTCTCGTCCGTCTATGTACCATAGCTTTGTAGGCGTTTTACTTTTCTACATCATCAAACTAGGGGTTTCTAGTTGCTGGTTTCTTGAAACCTAACATACCAGAGGCAGCGTCCCTAATGGCGCGCTAGCAATGCTCTCACGTTGTCATCGGAGTTTGCGAGAGGTTGAGGGAAACTCGTTCGCCAAAGGTCCTAGCGATCTGTTTCGATTTTAGCTTTCCGACGTCAAACTTTCGTTGTCCAGTTCGACACCGTGGCATATCTGCATTCGCTCCTTGGCTAGAAAGTGATCCGAGTCGATGTTGGCTCCTCGGAAGGTTCATACATCTAAGATGCTGGCGTCGATCGTAGCGTGATCAATCTGATTGGTGGTAGACTGATCAGGTGACCACCAGATTCCTTTATGAATGTTGAGATGCGGGAATCATGTGCTAGCTAAAAGGAGATTACGCCCCGCCAGGAAGTAGAGAAACCGATATCTGATGACTTAAATATGTCTTCTTTGCCCAGGTTCGCATTCAAATCTCCTAGAACTATTTTTGTATCGTAGCTGGGACATTGGGCATAGAAGAATTCTTCGTCGAGTCGATCGTCCTTTTCTTCGGTTGGGGCGTGAGCGCATATCAAGCTAATGTTTCCGAAATTAGCTTTGATGCGGATTGTTATGAGGCGTTCGTTTACATCCCAAAGCTTTAGACAACTTATTGCATACTTCCTCGAATAACGAATCCACATCCGAATAAGCGTTGTTTGCTCTCGCAGTAGTAGATGTCGCAGTTTTTCATCCGTCTTTTGCCTGATCCATCCCATTGCACTTCTTGGAGTATGGTTATATGTGTTTTATAGCAGTTCAGGGTTTGCCCCCATTGATTGCTTACGCCCGGACATCACCGACTCTCTTCCAATTGTGCAACACAGCTGTTGTGAATGGGAAGTGATCAAAATACTCACTCACAGTATATGGTCACTTCAAATTCATACACTTTCTAATATAACGCCATAATGGGATGGAACATTTTTTGAGAACTACAACCAAAGTGAAAATTCAGTCGAGTTGTTCTCGAATCCTATCTACGACAACCACCACTGGAGAGCAGTGAACGAAACATCTACAACCCAACTCATCTGCACTCCCTCCGCTCTTGACTCTTGAACCTGCGCGAATTATAAAAAAGGCTAGTATCAAAATGGCAACCACGACGTCATTGAGTTCCAGTAGTTAGGGTATCATCAATGTCTGAAGACGTGGTCATCCCCAATAATTCGCGAGCAATAACTATTCTTTTAAGCAGTTGGTAGCAATATGAATATACTTTACTTTTGGCACCACTGAAATTAGTTAGATTCAGTGATAGTAATTCATTTCTTATAAGATGCAACTGTCAGAAACAGCTGACAAAGTGCAGTTTGACTGGTCCAAATGAACCGGCTGATCAAGGTGATACGACCCCCAGGAATACTAAGTTATAAAGATGGATTAAGCCTGCAGCAGAAACTGGCGTCTCAGTCTGCCGATAAAGCTGAATACTTCATCAATTACCTCATTCTGTTAGAGCACAAACCAGTCTACACAATAGGCATACGAACTAAGGGGTACACCGACGAGGATGAAAAACGTCTAAAAGCACTTGGTGCAGAGTTTCATAAAACAAACCGTGGAGGCCTCATAACATTTCATGGACCTGGACAACTTGTTGCCTATCCCATCATGCATCTAAAACAATTCAAACCCAGTATGCGTTGGTATGTGGCGCAATTGGAAGCTACTGTTATAGACCTATGCAAGTCCATGGGCATAGAAGCACAAACCACTTCGGACACTGGCATTTGGGTGGGTGATAATAAGATCTGTGCAATAGGTATTCACGGTTCACGTTATATCACAACTCATGGGATAGGTCTCAACTGCAACACGGACTTATCGTGGTTCGATCACATTGTACCGTGCGGCGTGGAGAACAAGGGTGTTACGTCATTAACAAAGGAGTTACACCGAACCGTATTGATCGACGAAGTCATCCCACATCTATTAGACTCATTCGGTAGATTATTCGAGTGTCGCTTTGAATTGTGTGATAATAAAACCAATGAAGATGCTGCTTATGTTTTATGAAGAGGTTTTTCGACTTTTATTTAGTTAATTTTTCTGTACTTTATTATCATCTTTGATTTCTTTGCCACGCTTCATGGCTTCGTGGCGCCCGATCTTTCGCAATTCAGCACGGCGCATACGTCGTTCGGCTCGCGATTCAAGACCGTTGTCAAAGTACCGCTCACGGAAATTTATCTCGCCAGTCTCTGCGGAACTATTTGCACAGGATTCTGATATTTTTTCATATGTTAGCAGTCGTCTGCTTGTAAGCGACGTTAAGGGTTGTTCCGAGTTAGCTACAAGTTGCAGATTGGGGTGACGCGGTAATAGTTCTTCAGTATAGTCTTCCCTGAATAAAAAAAATATGTACCAATCCGATTCGATACAAATCACGTTACTAGTATTACCTGTGGAAGGGAATCCAGCAAACGAGACGACCACCGATTCGTAAATGTTTTGCAGCAAAGATCAATAAGTCCGCATATAACCGTTGCAAGGAGTAGTGTGAGGTAGATGGGTAGTGAGGCACATCCTCGTTTCGACTATTAGCCTTCGTCGATGTTTTCGTTTCAACCCGTTCTGTTGCTTCCCGGATGCCGTAGGGAGCTGTAAGACAAGTAGCATTTGAAAAAAAAAAGAGTTCTAGGTGTACAGTTACTTGCCTTACGATCTGTTATGATGCTATCGAACCTGATTGTGTCTCGCCAAAGAGGATTGGAAAAATCAGAGACTAGCACGTCCAGATAGAATTGTTCGCATCCATACTGCTTCAAATTCGATCGAATACTTTCATCCTTCTCTCTGACTTTTTGCGTGATACGACTGGGACGACACTTTGCATGAAGCATCATATAATCAATGTCCGCTCCCAGGACGTAACCTAAAATCAGATATGTTTTTTTTTAATATATCTCATTCCTTACCGACGTATACCTCCAAATTTAGCCGCACTGACCAGCAGTGAACCGGTTCCAACAAACGGATCAAATACCAAATCTCCACGACGTACCATTGCTTGATTAGCCATGAGCAAACTAAGTTGAGCTTCCATACTTGTGTTGCCGATGAATTTCCTTTTTTTCAATGACAACTCCTTGATTAAATTCCGCTGTCCAGTGGCAATCTGAAATTGAAAAAAACGGTTAATCCAAGCCAGACATATGTTAAGAAAAACCATCTTACTAATCTCCCGAAAAGCACGTCGTCTGGTTGATCCTGGACGTCTTGTGGATTTAAACCGTAAAATTCAATGTACCACCACTCAACTTTTGGACATTTTAGATTAACTTCACCTTCCAACGGTAAGTAGTCAAACGCCTCAATTTTTTCAATTTTCTCCTTTTGGCTAAAGTGCTTGTTGTATGTTTCGACGGTGATTTTAAAACTCCTTTCCATAGAGAAGTACTGTTGGGCCTTGTTTCGCATTTCCGATACGTACTGCCGAACATTGTCGTGAAGAGCGGGTATTGATGATGAGTGAGCCCACAGCTCAAATATGCATCGCAGCGACACCGACCGTGAGGCCAATTTAAGAGCTTCTTCTTCATTAGGAAACTCTATTATCCAAAATGGATTCTAGTGGAGGTATTCTTTAAATAATACTGCAATAGTGATGACCGGTAGTCTTACCAATGTGTTCTTGGACAATATCTTGAACTTCAAGTCATACATCTTAACGATTGAGTAAATTTCCTAGGTGGCATGCGAGTAAATTAATAATTCCGTGTTAGTAAATATTCGAAGAGGCTTACCGCAACCCGAAAATCAACATGTTCCTGGGCAAACCACAAAATATATTTTTTCCAGTGCCTGGTCATGCTTTCAGACACTTTTAGACAAATCCTGGGGGGATGTACACAAAACCGAATATCGTGCGTGAAGTGTCATCGAGTGTCTTTTCCGTATTTTCTATAGACGATCTGTTCGCTTATGGTCGAATCACAATGTGGAGTTCGAACGGTAGGGCTTTTGACAGGCGTTGTATCGACTTACGATAAACATATGTCAAATGCGCGACCTAGGAATTTCTATAACGAAATGTGGCTTCAGGCGCTTGGACGTTCATGCAACAAAAAAAAAAAAAATCGAACATGTCATACGTATACGTACGTATGTAAATGTATTGCGTGTTTGTTCCTTGGCGTTGAAATCGAATAAGTTTGTGCCTAACGCGCGAATTTCTTGATTATTAAAGTGGAAACATAATCTGGCTTGCGCGCGCGCGTGCTTTTGACAGCATGAGTAGGAACAACCATATCTTATGAAGTAACACACAATTACCCCGTTTACATGCGTAGTCGAAAGCAGGGATAAAGAATGAGATACCAATCTTTCGTACGTCTGCCCGTTGATCTCCGCAGAGGTGGGTTTTTTTTTGGTTTTTATTACACCGATACTATGCGTGTTATTCTCCGTTTAAAAACGACGCTTTTGACTAACACAATGCTGGTCTCAAGACGTCGATGTGTAGAGTCAAGACGTCGGTACCAGGTCGGAACAAGGCAGAATGACATAGTCAAGACTCCGTCAAACCGCAACGCGTTTGTAGGGGCTAGTTGTCAAAATGCCTATCAGAGCCAAAAGACTGGTATCTCATTCTTTATCCCTGGTCGAAAGATCGAGTCGAAACTGAGTTGAAATTTCGACCCAGGTTTTTCCGCTACGTAGTCGAAAGATCGAAGAGTTCAAACGTAGTTGAAGTGACAGATAGTATGTATATACGGACCTTTTACTTTGATTGTGTTAGTCCTGCGTTGTGCCAAGCAGCACAAAGTTACCTCAACTTTTGCTCGACCTCATATCGTAAAGTCGAGCAAAGCGCCGGAGTAGAGCTACTCTCTACTCAATGCGTGCGTTTGACGGAAGTATTTCATTGTGTTGTTCGATTGTAGCAGAATAGTGTAACCGTGTAACGTGTTTTGTCATGTGGTGTTCCGAGTTGTTCGCTTTCAACATGCACACATTTTCGTAGCTGATTATTGGATTTTTTGGATGCAAACTAATCATGATGGGTATTACAGAACTAAATGCATATTTTGTATAAGCATATGCCTTTATTTGAGCTGAAATTTTCTTATATTTATGTTCCAATTTAATCATAAAAATAAAACAGAACACAAATCTACTCTTCTTTCTGCACTGAATTCATATGTGTAAATTTTGAGGAAACAGAACATAGTATTGTCATGTTCCTAAGCTCTCTACGCGCAGCTGACTTGAAGCCAGATTGTGTGTTGCGAATTGTGGTTGCGTGCGTCTGACACATTATAACGTAAGTCGGTACAAAGCCTGTCAAAAGCACGCGCGCGCGCGAGCCAGATTGTGTTTCCACTTTTAAACAATTGACGAGCATTGTCAGCTGTCAAAACTCACGATCGAGTAGCTAGAGCCACTGGTTCTACTCCGGCGTTGAGCTCCACTTTACGATATTAGCCGAAGCAATGCATGAGGTCGTATACCGTGCTACTCCATATAAATTCATTGTTCCTACCCATTCTGTCAAAAGCGCGACCCGCTCGAACGCGACATTGTGATTCGGCCATTATTGTACAAGGGGCCAGTTTGTTTTGAAAACGAAAATATATTTCTTTAATTAAGTTGTATCTTTTCTGTCATGCGGAGAAATACTATTATAATTATGAAGAAGGAATGTATATTTTCTTTAACTTTTGAATTCAATTGACGAAATCGGGATGTGTCACATGAAGACACTAGTACTGCGACCATAAAGGTCTATTGTACGTGTACCCCTTTCCTTGGTCTAGGACTTAGGTGTTGTCTTCAGAAATTTGACATCTTCTCTGGAGGGGATTTCTTGAAAATCAGTGTGGCTTCTTGTGGATCAGGCAAACGACTCCATTCCTCGGGCATGCTTTCCTCTGATCATATCTTACAGATGAGCCGGTGCATGCTCCTAACCAGCTCACCCCCATCCGCTTTGAAGAGCTCAGCAGACAATCCATCTGCGCCAGCAGCTTTATTCGACTTGAGTTTCGACATGGCAATCTCAACTTCGTTGAGGTTAGGGGGACGGAATTCTCTGCGATCTTCGTCGTTAAGAAATGGATCATTCTGCCTGACGGCGGTATGTTGGCTGCCATCGCCGTTATACAGTCTGCAGAAGTGGTTTTCCAAATTCTCAGCATCGACTGCGATTCTACTACTAGGTGTCCGTTCCAATCCTTACAGTCCTCCGTTCGGGCTTTATAGCCTCGAACGTCGTGCCTGCAATAGCACCTCTCCAAATTTTGCAATTGCCCGCTTCTCGTGCTCTTTCTTTTTTCTCTTGAGAAGCTTATGTTCCCCCCTTCTTTTAAGCTCGTAGAGCTAACGAGCCGCTCTTGTTTTTTCGTGTAGTGAGGCTTTGTATGCCTCCTGCTTTTCTGCATGAATCCTTCCACACTCGTCATCAAACCAGGTGTTTCGTCGTGGATATTCGCCATTAGGCCTCTAGAAACCCCTGGTTTAATGCGTAATGCGGGCAAGCCCATATAGCAAAGCGAGCCTACGAATCCATGCCACATAGACGGACGAGAGCCGCTTGTGAACATTACGAGCAGAATCGGAGTAAAGAACATACGCTTTTAAGGAAGAAAAAAAGAGCATGAAAAGCGTGAAATCGAGGAGATGGAGAGATGCTACCACATGAATAATACTACCAAGTTGTACAAAAAAGTACGTGTATACTGTTTAACGGCGATGAAAGATCTAATACCGCTGTCAGGCAGAAAAATCCATTCGCAACGGACGAACATGCAAGATAATGTCGTCCACCCAGAAGAAATTAAGCTAGTAATTTCAAAGCTCAAGAATAATAAAGCCGTGGGCGCAGAGGACCTGCCTGCCGAGCTTTTTAAAGCAGCTGCAGATGGGCTGGTAGGATGCATGTATCAGTTTTTCGGAATCTCAACACCGTTTGCCTAGTCCGCAAAAAAGGAGACACCTTTAACAGCGCCAACTTCAGGGGAATAAGTCTCCATAACATTGCATATTAGATCTTCTCTGCCTACTATGTGAACGCTTGAAATCCTTTATGGATATTCTGATATGTTCTTATCAGTGTGGTTTCAGGCCAGGTAAATCCACAACAGAACAAATATTCACACTACGGTAGTTCTGGGAGAAGACCTAAGAATACCATATCGACACCTATCAACTTTTCGTGGATTTCAAAGTCACGTATGACAGTGTGCATAGGGACGAGCTATACGGATCCATATTTAGTTTTAACATCCTGTCAAAGCCGTCAGATCATGAAGGATGACAATGGAGAATTCTCGCTGCTCCATTAAGGTTGGTTGCGAATTAACCGAGACCTTTGAAGATAAAAAAGGATTTAAACAAGGTGACGTGCTGTCGTGTAATTTTTCAACATCGAGCTTGAAAAGATCATACGAGACTCACAGGCCAACACAAGAGGTACACTGCTTGTGTTCGCGGATGATATTGACGTAATTCGACGAACAGAGCGTTTGAAAGCATTGAAGCGGAAGCGGCTAAAATGGGTCTTTCGGTTAACGAGGGTAAAACGAAATATATGCTGTCAACCAAAAAAGACGCACAACACCGACGTTTCAGCCAGAACGTCGCATTTGGCAGCTACAAATTTGAAGTGGTCAAGGACTTCGTCTACCTTGGCTCACTAATGACTACTAACAACAACACCAGCGCTGAAATCAAACGCAGAATTTCTCTTGCCAATCGCTGCTTCTTTTGGGTTTAATAGGCAATCGAGAAGTAGAGCCCCCTCTCGAAAAACCAAATCCCGGCCCTCCTTCATGGCGCAGAGGCCTGAACTTTAACGAAAGCAGTTGAGGGGGCCCCTGGTCGTTTCGAGAGGAAAATTCTACGTTCAATCTATGTATGGTCCTATTTGGGAGTGCGTCACTGGGAACAGCTGGTAAAAGACCGTGCCAGCGGGAGAAGCTTGTTGGTTGAGACCCAGGTTCACACCGGACTGTAGCCCCATATAAAGGCAAGAAAGGAATCCGATGGCAATGAAGCCATTATTATTGTTGCCAAGTTCCTTGGGAGTGTTAGTATTTATGTGTAATCTTGTTAGCTTGCTACCAAGTAGGCATTTGTACATATCCCATTAAGTGATCTGTAGCACACTAGGATCTCTACTCGAGTACCCGTATTTAACTTGAATTTAATAAGGTTGTGGTCTGAAAACTAGGCTTCCTTGGAGACATCCCATTCTTAAATGGTATGAGATGCCTTGTTAGGAACTAGTGTGAGGTCCAGACCTTCCCTCTTTACAGAATTGCGGAAGTGTCTACCAGAGATTCGAATAGGAACTTAATTCTTGCATTGTTATCGCTGCTTCCCCAAATTGTGCTGTGGGCATTTGCGTCACAGCCGATGATGAGATTTTTATCTCTTCGTTGGCAAAATTTAACAAGGTCTTTGATAACGTTTGGTTGTGCGTCACTGTTTTCTACCGGGAAGTAGGCTGATGTAATACCACTGTTGTCCGCTTTGTGCTTACGATCATTGACACCGTATCCCTATCTGTGAATTCTGAAATGAGAAAGAATTTAATGTCATTGCTCAAAACCTGGTCATAATTAATATTGTCATTTGGGCTCTAAAAAGATGTGAATCATACAGGTCTTGTAGTCATCTTTAAAAGCTGCCTCTCCTTATCCTATATTCCAAGCAAGTGGAAGACCTATTAGATTACTTGAGGCCTATTAGTTTTACTTCTTTTCTGCTAAGAACTCTAGGGAAGATTCTAGACGCACACATTCGACACAGCTTAGGAAGGCTGTTGGAGAACCAACATGCCTATAACAAATGCAGATTGGTGGAAACAGTACTCCACTCACTAGTTAGCACCATAGAAAGGTCATTGGAACACAAGAAATATACTCTAGTCACCAAAGCGCTGACTTATCTGGGTGCAAAAGGATCAGTAACAGAACTGGTACGACAACTGCTAACACAAAGAGTCGTTAAAGCCAACTTCGCTGGTGCCGTTTCAACTAAAATGGTCAGCAGAGGTACACCACACGGTGGAGTACTTTCCTCTCTCCTCTGGAACGTGGTAGTCAATGAACTACGACTGTTGCTAGAGCAGGAAGGGTATGCTGTGACAGCCTATGCGGATGACATTGGGTTAGGTTAGGTTAGTTGGGTGCCCAATTGACATGAGGTCAAGGCTCACTTAGACTACGAAGATTCCATTATGCCCAGTTTGAAAATCTAACCCGTGGGGAACCTATTAGTTACCCGCTGAGCTGAACCACCTAGATGTAATTAAGAATCTTAGCAGTTTGTTCAGCCTAATGTTCTTGCCTCCTCTAAACCCGAAAAAAAGTATTTCCCGAGGAACGTAGATCTTTTTCGGGCCAGTGCCGGGCATTCGCACAGTAGGTGACGAATAGATTCTATTTCCTCTTCATCCCTACAGCTTCTGCAAAAACCGTTTTAGGGCTGGCCTAGTCTAGCTGCATGATATGATATGCCTAGTGAGGGCACCGACTACCAGTCGTATATTCCCTCTACTAAGATTTAGCAGACTTTCCGTTCTTTTCCTGTCATAGACAGGCCATGTTAGCCTTGCCGTAGCGTATGTGTCTAATTAACACCATCGCTTGTTGGCTTTTTCTAGTAGTTCCACTTTCCACCCCCATTTTTCTGAATAGTGTGCTGAGTGGCGTTCTAGCCTCAGTTGCGTATCTGCACCTGATCCCAGTCTGGCTAGTTCGTTCCGCCTTCTCATTTCCGGAAATATTCACATGCCCTGGTACCCAGCAGATGGTTACCTCACTCACATCCGATATTTCTTCTAGTTTCTCTTTACAGAGTTTGGATCTTATCCATGTTGCTTGAAGAGCCTTAAAGGCTGCCTGACTGTCAACATATATTTTGATTCTCTTACCTGAGAAATTCTCCCTAAGAATCAGATCCGCACCTTTTTTGATTGCGAAGATCTCAGCCTGGAAGACGCTACAGCCATCATCAAGTCTGTAGGAGTGACTTGCTTCTTGAGGTTCGAAGTAGACTCCGGGTCCTGTACCGGTATCCGTTTTGGATCCGTCGATATAGATTGCCAGTTCCTCTTCCCATTCCTCCCTGGAAGCAATCCTAATAGAGAATCTCCTCTCACAGCAAGAAAGTGGGGTGGTATAGTCCGTTTCGGTTGCAGACCTCAGGGTAGCCTATCGATCCAGGATTGATGCGTGGCCATGAGGGCATCTTTTCCAAAGACTAGATTCTTGCATCTTTAGCGCAGCCCTGGCTGCAAAGCTTTTACAGTACATGTCTAGTGGTGGAAGGTTCAGCTTCGCTTCAAGGGCCGCCGTTGGTGTGGATTTCATAAAGCCGGTCACCGCCAGACAGTCAGCCCTCTGAATCCTTGTAAGACTTTGAAGGTAGCATTTCTTCTCAAGTGCTTTCCACCAGACAATTGATCCATAAATTAAAATAGGTCTTCCCACCGCGGTGTACAGCCAGTATACCACCTTTGGTTTAAGGCCCCATATCCTTCCGAAAGCTACTCTGCACCAATATAGTGCCACGCAAATTTTCTTGGTTCTTTCATTTATGCTGTCATTCCAGCTAAGCTTGGAATCTAGGATTATGCCAAGATACCTAGCGGATTTCTTCAGAATCAGGTCGATACCATTTATACGTGGATATGTATGTTAGAGTGTGACTCATTTGTGTCGGTAAGTCGCACTGTGTTGTTAGAGTGTGACTCATTTGTGTCGGTAAGTCGCACTGTATTTTAGGCCGCACTGTGGGGGGAAACCAAGAGAGAAATTGAAGAAGGAGAAAGGGTGAATACATAAATCTGTGTGTGCTCAACAGGCAGTTGATCTGTGTGAACCGCCGCGAGTAGATCAGGGATATCCCTGGAGTAGATGCGCCACAGACTTGTTGCCCGTGATTCTTTGTTCTATCATCGCCACAGACTCGTTGCCCGTTATTCTGCGTTCTATCATGTATACCTTGGTATTGATATTTCTATTGTGAAGAGGAAAATCTCAGTTTTAGTTGGATTTACCCCTAGGTCCCGTTCTTTGACCCAGTTATTCACCAATAGCAGCACATAACAAGTTTCCCAGGTACCAGGATGGTAATGTCATCGGCGTAGGCGCTGACACTGAAACCCTCTGTCACCAGGAGCTTTAGCAGTTCGTCAACTACGAGGAGCCATAGGAGGGGCTATAGAACACCCCCTCGGTGTACCTCGGTTGACCCTTACCCTTCCTTACCCTACTCGAGTTTATTATGCGTGTACTTAGCATTTATTCAACCCATCTATAGACTCCCGAGCTTATGTGAGCCATCCGTAGGCTGGACATTATTGCCTCGGTACTGATGTTATTGAAGGCACCCTCAACATCTAGAAAAGCCCCGGGGCGTATTCCTTGGCATTGGGTGCCTTTTCTATCGTATAGACCATCCTGTGGAGAGCGGTATCTACCGATCTACCCTTTATATATGCGTTATGTGATTGGGATAAGTAGTTATCACGAATCTCATCTCTTATATATTTGTCGATTAGTCGTTCCAGTGTTTTCATAAGGAAGGAGGATAGGCTGATAGGTCTATATTCCTTTGCCGTGGCATGGTTGACCTTTCCCGACTTGAGTATAAACACCACCCTAACCTCCCTCCATGCTTGTGGGACATAGCCCATCCTGAGGCACCAACAATACATGCGTTCTAGCCAGGGGGTGATAAGTTCCCCTGGTTCTTGCAGCATTTTCGGGTATATATTGTCTATTCCTGGCGCCTTGTAGGGGTCAATAGATTTTAACGCTCACAGAATTTTTTCTTTGATAACGATCTTACCGATTATTTCAGTCTAGCCTGTTCCCTTAGTCCCTTATTACACGGCGTTTTTTTAGTACAGCTTGAAATAAGTGCGCAAGAGATGGTCAGTGAAACAGAAATACATTGGCACAGTCACGCGCGGGTAGCTACTTCGTGCGTCTCTTTGACATTTCCTTATCTCCTTTTCTTTCTTTTGCGATGTCGCTTCACTCCTGTTTCAGATTTGAAAGTGTAAGTTTGGATACCATTCTTACTTTTCGAATTTCACCACAGGCTAACGATAATGATATGTAAAACGAAATGTCAAAAAGACGCACACTGCTGCGAAATGAAAAAAAGGTCCATGGAATAAGTCTTGCTGCTCGGAATGTCAGTCCAAAAGGAAATCACACTTTTCAAGCTGTACTAAAAAAGCGCCGTGGAATAAGGGACTTACCAGCGAATTTTCCGTCACAAGTGTTTCCGCGTTTACACAGTTAGGGAAGTGACACTTTAGTAGGGCGTCAAGCATATTTTCGTTTGACTCTGTCCAGCTACTATCAGATTTCCTGATAGAAGAAAACTGTGTGGAAGCCTTGGCAAGGACCTTTCTCGGACGAGCCGCATCCGTACATGATTCGAAATTTCTCCACGAGCTCTTTTTACCGAATCTAATTTCCTTTTTGAGCCGCTTAACATTATCTCTGTAAGTTGATCATTTGATGGAACCTTCTTTAGCGAGGTTCCAACTATGTCTAGAGATGCGTAGCCGCTCTGCTATTTTAGCGTTCCATCACGGTGGGTGGTTCTTTTTACTTGGTTAGGTTATCGGTTAGGTTCAGTATCGTCTTATCTATGTCTTTTGTGGAGTTGGGATTTCCATCCGGAGGCCGAATTAGGGTATTAAATAGGGTATCCGTATTAAACTTTTGCCAATTCGCCTTCTGCGGATTCCGAAAGACGTTGCCATCAGTTGCGCAAAGATTCAAACCAAATTGTATCCAGCAATGGTCAGAAAGTGATGCTTTCGACTGGACACTCTCTAGTTTGAGACCTTTGCGTTACCGTTTTCATTTACTAAAGTTACGTATACAACCACCCTTCTGTTTTTAGTAATAAAAGTTGGTGAATTACCACGATTATGACATTGACATGATATAGCCGTCTCAGAAAAATGTCCTATTATTCTAAGCGATCTAATGCAGGGAGCATTAGCCTGAGAGGGCTGAATAGTACCGATTATAAATATGTAAATATAAAATTCCGCCCTTCAACCCACCGAGGCTGGACGGAAACCAACTGACAATCAAAGAACAGCTGAATTGGAAACCCAACATTCTTGATCGGGTCAAGAAAGCAACGACTGCCCTCTACAGCTTTAAGAAAATGGTGGGCAAAAAGTGGGGTCTCTAACCAAGCATTACGCACTGACTCATCAGTCATAAGGCCCATCCTCCTGTATGGTATAGTAGTTTAGTAGACTGCTCTGGACAAGGCAGTCAACCGAAACCATCTGAGGAAAGTGCAAAGATCGGCCAGCATTTACATAAGTAGTGCGTTCAGATCGACTCCCACGGAGACCCTAAACATTCTACTGTATTTCCCACAATTCGACCTCTTCAGCAAACAAGTGGCTACCCGCACGGCACTACGGATGAGGGACATAGGAAAGTGGCCCACATCACATAATGGCCATACTAGCATTCTTAACCACTTCGAAGTACTCATGGACACGGACTACATCATCCCGCAGAATGTGTTCACTAACAACTTCGAAGTTGTCGTCTGGCAAAAGAACGTGCCAGCTGGAGAAGTTTGTTGGTTTAGGGCCGGGTTCACACCAGATTGTAGCGCCACCTAAGTAAGTAAGATCCACTCAATTGATTAATTTATCTTAAGGCTGGAAGTCCCTGGCAGCGGTAACCCATAAATCAAAGACATTTCTTAACTGTCGCCTATCTCTAGATTTTTTTTTATAGTTCGCGCAGGTTCAAGAGTTATACTCTTATGATGTTTGGCACACAACCTGAACGGGATGCAGTGGTTTGGGTCGTTGATGTTCGTTCACTACTCTCAGAGTGGTTGTACTGGATAGGACGAGAGCCCACCAAATTCCGGGTTTGGTTATAGCCCGTGGTAATTCGTTCGAGCACTTTAATATTGCATACGCAGAGGATGAATTTCAGTTGACCATATACTGTGAGTGTTATGTCTGCAGCAGTACGTCCGGTCACTTTCCATTCACAACTGCGTTGCATACTTTTCTTGTCCGTATGGGAATTACTTTTTCTTGGCTCTGAAGCGAATTTGAACTATAGACCTTCCGTTCGGCGGTCGATGATGTTAACGACTGCACCACGGCCACCCCGTAATTTAGTTCCCTGCCCATATGGGTACACTCTCTTCTCAAATAGTGTGAAACTACACACTCATCTCTTCATTCGATTTCTTCTCTAGATGAGATGGCTGAACAGTTCAATATAAAAAAACTGTGGGTTCCCGCGCATAGGGATATTCCAGGAAACTGAGCAGCCGACGAACTCGCAAAGGTAGGGTCAAGTATACTCAGTCTACCTACCCTCGGGTACCTAGATGCACCAATAAGTACGGTAAAGCACATGATAAAACTTCAAACCATAGAGGAGACCAACCTCCAATGGAATGAGAGCAATATCGACTTTATCACCAAACAATTGTGGCCTAAGTTAAGCCTAGGACGAACCAGGGACCTAGTGGCAACCAAAAGGGCAACTTTAAGTACTCTAGTGGGTGTCATTACAGGCCACTGCATCATTGGAAAACACGCCGCCAGATTAGGGCTACCCTCCAATGACTTTTGTCGCGGCTGCATGGACGAGGAGGAGAAGGAATCAATACAACGCCTCCTCTGCTCATGTCCTTCTTTTGCGAATCGCAGGAGGATCTACCTCGGCTCGCCTTTCTTTGACAATCTAAGTGAGCTAGCAAACCAAAAGATAGCTCAACTCCATCGCTTCATTAGAAGTACCGGTTGGTTCTCAGGTAGCGGATCAGGGTAACTTGATCAAGGTGGTATCACAATGGCCGACTTATGCATACCACGTTAACCTAACCTAATCCTGGAAATGAATTCTATTTAGTTATAAACATGTGTATATAAAAAGTTTTTAGAAAGTTTTTTTGTTTATTGAATTTTCATATAGAATGATTGTAACGATTTTAAACGGTATTTAACGAGAAAGATATAAATCGCTTAAGAGTTTCTCAGTCAATCGGTTTTAGCTGTCAATCCTCATTTGCAATTCACAATGAAGAAATAATATACCAACCGGATCCACCTTCAGTTTTCTTGTTGTCAATTGGCTTTTGACACATTCTAATGTTCCTGCGTTTCTTGTTGCTGCTGAAGTGGCGATTTTTTTTTATTTTTAAGTTAACAGATATTTTTGTGCAGAAAATCACGAGATTTTTTTCTATTCAAATAGAATTTAAACAATTTGGATACAAAAGCAAATGCAATTAAAAAGTTCTCAAGACCGCAATAGAATGAATTTTCGATTTACTATTTCAGTCAACTGGCATTTCGAATAATACAGAAAAGGATAAAAATTGAAATTCCGATTGATATCGTAATATTTCCTAACCAACTAAATGTCACATCAGCCAGATGATGATGTGCGTCGTGTTTCATGGCCACAACATCATCAACATTCACCATATATTCAAGTTCCTGGCGATCTACATCCGACTCTCTCAACGACACCGCATCAGATACCAACTCCAACAGCAACTGTTTTTGGAATATCGTCACCGCCGCCCCAACAATCATGTCCACCAAATATATGCTATTCATCCGGTCATCCAGAAACCTATTCCGTGCTACCAGTCGGCCATGGTAATTTTCTAAAAGTCTACCATAGCGCCGATAGTGAACAACCACAAGTTATCTACAACAATTATGAACTCTTTGCAAGTAATACAATAACACATCCGACACCGCCACAACACATTGCCATTCCAAGTGGTTTAGAGTTGAGTGACGATTTAATCATAGATGGTGACGTGCATTCGATACCAAACCATGCGGGATTCAGCGGCGTCGAATCTGCAACCACAACAACTAATATGATCATCAATAAGCTAGTTAACAATTGGTCGCCAAATCTAACGGGAACATATACTCAATTTGGCGATCATGGTGCGACATCACCAATAAAAACATTCACAACAGCAAATAATACTCTCATCCAGGAAGGTCACTACACAGCACCAATCGAAGATGTCGTACAGTTACAACGACAGAATACCACGCCACCTCCGGCACAGCAATCCAACAAAGTAATCACCAATACTATACCGTTGAATCTCACCAACACAAACGGAAGTTTTGAGACGAACAGCACCATGAATTCACATCCAGCTCCTGAGATGAAAAAACGAATCGTGGCTGAAGTAAAACCAATGCGTATGTCATATTCCGATGTTCTCAGCAAGATTAATAGCCAAGCAGTTGTCGGGATGCCAAACGGTGCATCGAACATTTCAGTAAATCAAGGAATCGACTCGATTGCACAAGGTACGAAATCACCTAAACCAGGAACCATAGTTAATGATAAATCAAGAATGAATGCATTTCCCACCGAACGAAAAGTATCGCCAACGAGTGACGAAAAAGAGCGTCTCGATTCACGTGGAAATCGCAAACAAATGGATCAGCAAAATGCTCAATCGTCAATAGTGCCCAATCAAACGTCCAATTCGGCTCAGCAACGTGGTGAGAAAAAGCGTTCGCCCACTCATGATAACAAGGAGAACATCCAGAATTGTACGGCTTCCATGACCAAGGGAACGAAGAGAAACTCCTTAAAGCCCCCGAAAGTGTTGAACAACAAACAGACATCAGCAACGTTGCCATCTAACGAATCTGTTAAGAAACGATCGACAAAGCGTGAAGATGATTTGAATGGAAGTGGCAACATAAAATCAAATTCAACAAAGTCCTCAAATTCGAATACAAACGACAAGGAAGGCTATTACAACGTAACGAAGACGGAAAACAATTATGAACGTCCGCAGAAATACACCTCGCAGCATAGTTCTATTAATGCACGAAAGTCTCGTCAAAGCAATGGATTTTCGTTCAATACCAAGATGAACAATAGCCGTTTCGAAAAACAACAACAAATGTATTCCTCCAGTAGACGTGGTCAGAATCGTGGCGCACAAAAGAGCCGAATTAACAAGTACGAGTTGATGAAGAAGTTTTTCGACAAGTGGTTGTTGGAATACACGATTAAAATCCTGACTTGGTTGTTCTACTTAATCTACGATATAATAGAACTTGGTTTCAGTATGGCCTTTGATCGGATGTCTCACTACTGCACGTGTCTATATGCCTATTTCCTGATATTGCGAAAAGATCTGAAAAATAACTCGAATAAGCCGACGCTCTGGTTCAAGAACTACTTGAAGAAAATAGACAGTAAGTTTAAAAAGAGCTCGAAGTGGGCATTCTGGAGAAGTTTCTACAAAAAGAGACCGGTCGAAAGTTCGACAGAGTTTTATAAGAACGGACGACTTCCACAAACGGGCGAGGAGGCGATGTTTTCTTTATTGAATTGTAAGGGCAAGGATGCATACAGGTAAGTATTATCTGTTATAGATACCCGTTCGAATTATGGCATAAGTGCTTTGTTTTCAGTATATTGGGTGTGCCGGCAAATAGTTCACAGGAGCAGATAAGAAAGCACTATAAGAAAATAGCTGTGCTGGTGCATCCGGACAAAAATAAGCAACCTGGCGCTGAGGAAGCATTCAAGGTGCTGCAAAGGGCTTTCGAATTGATTGGCGAACCGGTAAGTCCCATTTAACATATTCCATTATCTTATCGCCTCGTCAACTGACTCTACAACAACTGTCCTTTATTGGTCATGCCACCTGCGCCAAATCGGAGTCCTGTTCATCCGCTCCACATACACCAGCCATCCGTGACCCTTAACAAGTCTTTTGTCGCCTGTCATATATTTTTCTTTTCCCACCCGCCTTTAATGTAGCCTATGCTTACTTACTTAGGTGGCGCTACAGTCCGTGGTGAACCTGGGCCTCAACCAACAAGCGTCTCCAGCTGGCACGGTCTTAGGCCAACTGTTTCGAAGTTCCTAGTGAATGCATACTGCGGG
Source organism: Eumerus sabulonum (assembly GCA_951905685.1). Lineage (NCBI taxonomy): Eukaryota > Metazoa > Arthropoda > Insecta > Diptera > Syrphidae > Eumerus > Eumerus sabulonum. Next base: position 138,968,716 of record OX645060.1, on the reverse strand, counting down.
ATGATGTAGTCTGTGTCCATGGGTCCTTCGAAGTGATTAAGCATGCTAGTATGGCCTTTATGTGATGTGGGCCCTTTTCCTATGTCCCTAATCCGTAGGGCCGCACAGGCAGCAACTTGATTGCTAAAGAGGTCCAACGATGGAAAAGGCCAATATATGTTAAAGCCATGTATACCAGCATAACGAACAAACAAAACTAGCTTGAGTGGCTAGGCTTCGAAGGCTTCAGCCGTTGTCACACGTCGAATTTCGATGTGACTTCCCGGAAAGTGAATTTGATGCAATAAAACTCTCAGACTCAGTAAATATACCTTCTTCTTATCGGGCGCTACAGTTCGGGGTGAACTTGGTCCTCAACCAACATGCCCCTCCAACGATATTTTACTAACGTTTTCCATTGTCGCACACCCAGTTGGCTGAGGTCCCCTTCCTCCTATTTGCGCCTTCTTAAGTGCGGTCGTCCTATGTTTCTTCGTCCCTCGGGGTGCATTCAAAGACTCCCCGGGGCTGGAGCTGTGGTGTCCATTCTCTTTACATGGCCTAACCATCTTAGGCGTTGAATCCGTAGACGCCTGACTAGACTCATGTCGCTGTACAGCCCATAAACTCGTAGTTGCATCTTTTCCTCCATCTCCCGTCTGCGTTTATAGGATCTAAAATCAGACGCAAAATCCTTCTCTCGAAACGGCCAGGACCTCCTCATCCACTTTTGAAAGTGTCCATGCTTCTGTGTCGTACAGTAGGTTTTTTTTTTTTGGTTGCGCCAAAGGATGTGGAATCTTCATAGATACCAGTAGCCCGGGCTACAGGCATGCACGATTCGCAGGCCTGGCTAAAGATGTCAGGAATGCGCCTACGTGCTAAACCACACCCTGCACACTTCCAACCACTCTCCCCGCGGAACTGCCGTTAGGTACTACTTCGCGGGGCTGGCTAGCCTTTTAGGCAATACTCTCATTTGAAGCTCTGGTGTTTGAGCTATTCGCGTTACGTTGACGCTCTAGGCGCCTAAGGTCGCTCATTATGCGTACCGCCACATTACTTACGATGTTCCAGTTTTCATCGTTCTGCAGCATGTAGCTTATAATATTCTCAGGAGTGAGCCTCTCCCCAAACTGTTCTTGAAGAACGATCCTCTCACTTGTATATCGTGGACAATGAAAAAACACATGTTCCACGTTTTCTAGAACGTGTTCGCAATGTGGGCAGTAGGGGGCAACTTCGTGTTTGCGTTTGAAGAGGTATTCTCTGAAGCATCCGTGTCCCGTCAGAAACTGAGTTAAGTAATAATTTGTTTCACCGTGGTCACGTTTTACCCACACCTTGATTTCTGGTATAAGACGATGTGTCCATCTTCCCTTTACGGATTTGTTCCACTGTTGTTGCCAGATTGCGATACTGCGATCCCTTTCATACTTTCTTTTATCGTCGTTTACCCGGCCGTTTCGAACTCGTTTACTTCTAAGTCTTTTCATCTCATCAGCTAGCAAGTCGATAGGTAGCATCGAGGATACGACAAGAATAGCATCGTTCGAAACCGTTCGAAATGCACTGGCGACCCTAAGTGCGCTGTAGGACCGGGATGATAAGGGTCTTGTATACAGTCAACTTTGTCGTTCGGGGGAGGGTTCTATTACTCATTGCCTCCTGAACCCAAAGAAACAGCGATCTGCGTTTGATTTCGGAACTGATGTCGTTGTTCCAGGCCACTGCGGAGCCAAGGTAGACGAAGTCCTTAACTACCTCAAACTTATAGGTGCCAATACAAACGTTCTGGTCAAGACGTCGGTGGTTTTTGCACAATCATTTCTAATACGATTTAGAAGAAATCACACGACAGCGCATCGCCCTGCCTAAATCCTTTTTTGACATCAAAACTATCGGTCAGGGCTTCACCGATTCGGATGGAGCAGCGAGCATTCTCAAAAGTCATCCTGCATAGTCTGACAAGTTTAGCAGTAATGTCAAAGGTAGATGCGAACTTCCCTGGCCTGAAGCCACACTGATAAGGGGACCTATCAGCTTATTTACAAGGGCTTGAGGCGTTCATACAAAAAACGGCAAATTTTGTAGGCGATGTTAAGGAGACTTATTCCTCTATAATTGGCGCAGTCAAAAGGGTCTCCTTTCTTGTGGATTGGGCAAACTACTCCATTCCTCGGGCATGCTTCCTTCTGACCATATCTTCCAGATGAGCTGGTGCATGCTCCTTATGTCATCTGCAGCTGCTTTGAAGAGCTCAGCAGACAGTCTGTCTGCGCCAGCAGCTTTATTCGACTTGGGTTTCAATATGATGATCTTAACTTCGTCGAGGTTAGGGGGACGGATTTCTCTGCGATTTTCGTCGTTCTGCCTGACAGCGGTATATTGACTAACATCGCCGTTATACAGTCTGCAGAAGTGGATTTTCCATATTCTCAGCATCGACTGCGATTATACTACTACGTGTCCGTAGTCATCCCTACAGGCTTCCGTTTTGGCTTTATTACCTTGGCATGTTCGCTCTATCGCTTCATCTGTTGAAACGTCATGCCTGCAGAAACACCTTCTCGTACTCTTTCTTCTTTCTGCTGAGAAGCTTATACTTCCCTTGTTTTATACCCCTAGAGTCCACGAGCTGCTCTTGTTTTTCTATGCAGCGAGGCTTTATATGCATTCTGCTTCGCTGTATGGATCCTCCTGCACTCGTCATCGGACCAGGTGTTTCTTCGTGGTGGAGCCTTGAAGCCCAATACTTCAGATGTAGTGCTTTTCAGATGTTAGCTCCTCAGAAAGTTCGAACATCAAGAATAGTGGAGGAGCGTTTGACGTCGATCGCGATGTAACCCATCTAGTTAGTGTTTAATTGATCTGGTGACCGACAGGTGCCTTTGTGTATATCGTGGTGCGGGAGGCGCGTACTGGCTAGAAGCAGATTTCGCCCCTGTAATGTCGTCGTGTAGGCTATGTTTGCTTAGTTTTGAAATCTCCTAGTACAATTTTGATGTCATAGCTGGAACATTGGGCATACGTTCTGTCCTGGAGATCGTAGAGCTCATCTTTGGTGGAGTCATCCCTGTCCTCCGTGGGGACGTGGAAGCAGATCAGGCTGATGTTAGAAAATTTAATATAGTTATGAGGCATGCCGCAAGCTTAGGACTTTTTGCCTTAGCCCACTCGAACGACAAATCCGCATCCGAACATTCGTTGTCCTCTCTTCCTAGAGAATTCGTCGTATTAGATTACGCAGTTTTTCATCCGCTTTATACCCGGTCCATTCCACCGCATTGCCTGGATGGCGATTACTTACCAAAAATGCTCTTGTTACTACCCCCAAAAATGCTCTGATGAAATAGCCAGTTGCATTCCGTCCCTTCAACATTTCTCCCGCAATACACGTCTCTCTAGGAATGCTCACCAATATACTCTGAAGCCCGCTTTCTGACGTACTGTCAAATATAGAGAATCTTTCATTAACCGAACCACACGAATCTGGAACTCCCTGCCGGATTCGGTTTTCCCCCTTCAATGCAACATGCAAGCATTTAAGATCAATGTCCATCGACATCTCTATTCCACTTCCTCTCTACCTTCTGCCCGCACTGTGTCACCGACATAATAAGGTTATTAGACCTTGAGTGCGCGCAAATTTAAAAAAAAAAAACTTCTTCTTAGTGGGCGCTACAGTTCGGGGTGAACCTGGGCCTCAACCAAATTGTCCTCCATCTAGCACGATCTTTCGCTAGCCTTTTCCATTGCAGCACACCCAGTTGGCTGAGGTCCCCTTCCACCTGTGTGCGCCGTCCTCTGCTTCTTCGTCCCTCGGGGTTGGATTCGGGGTTGGATGGCGATTAAGTCCGCTTTATATTGGTCTAGTGCGTCCGTAAGTTGTTCGGCGGTACGTGGTCTGTTCAGGGGCCTAACATTCCACGTATAGAGCCGAAGATCATTTTCCATTTTTCGTATTTTGCAAGGGTCGTCAAGATTAATCCGGGCCGTTTTATCCGAGGCTTGTAGTTGCTTCTGGGCAATTGTGGGGTTTTCCGGCAATGGTTTTTTTAGACCATAGCCCAACCGACATTAATCCTGTTTTGTGGCGCAAGATGCTCGCCATTCGTCCTCTTTTCAGTTAGTAATGTCCATGGTCAGGAAATTTCCAGATGGTACCACGAGGAGGTGGAAGTATAACCTGGCTAACAGAGCGACAAGGTGTTCGGCTGTAGAGGATCTTACTCGCTTTTTTTGGTGGACCATGTACCTTCAGGTTCCTACTCTGTTTGTGTTGCACAATAATTTGTCGGTTTACATGGGGTTTAATATATTACTTCGAGGACCTCTTCTTCCTTCTATTTTAGCCTGTAGGGTGACCTGGAGTATGTTGTATTTATCGTTCCTCAAAACGTCAAATTAATGGTAAAAACAAGATCTTTCTTTTGGTTTATACGTCTTAGCACTTCTACGTTTGTTACTCTATCGGTCCAAGAGATACGGAAAATTCTTCATCTTTTAACCTCTCTTCTGTGTAGAGCCCATTTTTCTGCTCCATACAAGAGTACCGGCCAGATATAACATTTTACTTGCCTTAATTTCAACGCCAGGCTAATATCACTATTAATGAAAGTTTTTTTCATTTTACGAAAGGCTGTCTTTGCTTGCTCTATTCTACATTGAATTCATTTATTTGGGTTAGCGGTTTTGTTTACTCGTACATATCATAGCACTCAAAGATTGTATGCTATTAACTTTTACCACTACTAGGACATTGACTTGGAGGCTTTCTGTCGAAGACAATGAACTTTGTTTGTTGTTGGCCTTGATTTTTAATCCAAAATCGTTGCTCATAGAGTTAAGCTTGTTCATCATTTAGTTTAATTCATTAATGTCACTTGCTAATACATCAGAATTAGCAGCATATCTAATGTTGTAAAATGAGATCTTCTTCTCAGAGGAGTGAGTTGCCCAGCTCTAACCCCAAAACATCCAGTGAACACAAGTTCAAGCACGCCACTTTGCCAAGCTCTCCGCCGCGTTACATGTATGTATGTATGTTGGCGTTACAGTCCATGAAGAACCTGAGCCGAGCTTCTCTCAATCACCCATGTTGTGTGTGATTTCATTTTCACATAGGTGAAAGGGACCTACAGTTTTATTGCCGGTTCCGAACGGCGAATTTCGAGAAGCTTTTCAAGACAATTTTACTACAGGGGGTTTTGTCAGAACCCCGCTGAGGAGAAACACCATGAAAAATACGTTCGATGACATGGCTGTGTTGGGATTCGATCCCGAGTCATCGGCGTCGGAGGCCAACACACCACCCACTGCGCCACGGTGCTCTCGCCGCGTTACATGCTGTCTCGTAACTCGAGACTCGCGCAGGTTCAAGAGTTTTTATATTCTCTTATGCTCTGTTTTTAGACACAGCCTGAACGGAGTGCAGTGGTTTGGGTCATTGATGTTCGTTCACTACTTTCAGGGTTGGTTGCCCTAGATAGGACGAGAGCCGACCAATTCCGGGTTGGTTATAGTCCGTAGTAATTCGTTCGAGCACTTTAGTATTGCATACGCAGAAGATGAATTTCAGTTGACCATATACTGTGAGTGTTATGCCTGCAGCAGTACGTCTGGTCACTTTCCATTCACAACTGCGTTGCATACTTTTTGTCCGTATAGGAATTACCTTTTCTTGGCTACGAAGCGAATTTGAACTATAGACCTTCCGCTCGGCGGTCGATGATGTTAACCACTGCACCACAGCCACCCCATTCGTACTCCATTAACTTTAACTTTCCGTATTTAAGAATTCGCTCAGCGTACATATTGAAAAGTAATGGAGACAGGATGCAACCTTACCTTACACCTCTACGAATCTCTATCTCTTTCATCCGATAATAGTTCTTCGATGTAGTGTTTCCACATTTGTAGCTTTTCTGGATTGTCAACAAGTTCGCGTCCTTCTCTATCCTTCAAGGTAATATAGTCTTTATTCTTTTTAAGACCCACGATTTCTTTCATTTTTTTATATACATAGATCGAAATGATCATGGTTTCTATTTACTTACTTACTTACTTATCAGGCCAGCGATCCATGGAGGATCTGAGCCTGGGCTATAGCTGCCTTCCATCCCTGACGGTCCCGGGCACGCTGCTTCCAGTTACCAAGATGTCTTACATCCGCGATTACTTGGTCTTTATACCGGAGGTTCGGTCTTCCTCTTCTTCTCGAACTAGGAGGCTCAGAGTCGAAGACCCTCTTAGCTAGAGCGTTGATGTCCATGCGCTCGATGTGGCCGAGCCAGTGTAGTCGACGGATCTTTGCCTTCCGGACTACATCCACATCTTTGTACAGCTCGTAGAGTTCGCAGTTGTGTCTTCTTCTCCATTCACCTCCCCATAGAGAGGACCATATATCCGGCACAGAATTTTTCTTTCGAAAGACCCCAAAATCAGCTCCGCTGTCCTGCTTATCGTCCAGCTTTCGGTCCCGTACAGCAAGACTGGCAATATGAGCGTTTTGTAAAGCATGACTTTGGTCTTTCGAGTGAGGAGTTTTGACCCCAGTCGTTTGGACAAGCCGATGTAGCAGCGGTTGCCAAGGGCGATTCTATGTCGGATCGCCACTGTGGTGTCATTTGTGGAATTTACGTTTGCCCCGAGGTAGCTGTCAATTGTTATATTTTGTCCCAGGTGGTGATTGACGGATTGGTTTTTGCTTGACAGCATGTACATACTTCGTCTTGTCCTCATTGATCTTAAGACCAACTCGTTTCGCCTGTTCTTCAATCGCCGTGAATGCTTCCACAATGCCACGGCGAGAACTCGCGATGATATCGATATCATCCGCGTATCCTAGCAGCTGGATGGACTTGTAGAAGATAGTGCCTTCCCTGTTGACGCCTGCCCGTCGCACTATCTGCTCCAGCACTAGGAGGTTGAAGAAGTCACATGACAGCGCATCTCCTTGCCGAAATCCGGTGCATGCTTCAAACGGTTCCGAAGTCCTAGATCTTCGGCGCGACACAACTGGATAAGTTTTCCCTGGATCCCGATTTCGGCCATCGCACCAAACAGTCCTTCACGATGAATGCTGTCGTATGAGGCTTTGAAACCGATGAAAAGATGGTGTGTATCGAATCGAAGCTCGTTTGTCTTTTCCAGGATTTGTCGAAGTGTGAAAATTTGGTCTATAGTCGATTTGCCGGGCCGGAAGCCGCACTGGTAGCTGCCGATTAGTGCGGTGTAAAATGGCTTTAGACGTTCACACAATACGCTGGACAGGATCTTGTATGCGACATTGAGCAGGGATATACCTCTATAGTTCTTGCAAGAGGTAGGATCGCCTTTTTTTGTGGATGGGGCAAATAGAGCTGGTATTCCAGTCGTCGGGCATGCTTTCGTCTTCCCAAATTCTGCAGATGATCTGGTGCATGCTCCCTACCAGAACATCGCCGCCAGCCTTGAAGAGCTCTGATGGCAAGCCATTTGAGCCTGCGGCCTTGTTATTCTTCAGTTTCTGAATAGCTGTGCCGACTTCTGGAGTTGGGATTTCCTCGGTCCCTACCTCTACTTGGTTATGCTCGTTAAGCAGCTGTTGGAAATGTTGCTTAAACACATCCACTATTCCCTGCAGGTCGGTGACAAGATTACCCTCGCAGTTTCGTAGAGCCTGGGTGCTCTTTTTGAAGCCTCCTGCAAGGCCTTTGGCTTTTGGCTTTCTTGTAAAAGGCTCGTGTTTTATGTTTATCCCTAGACCCCTCGATATCCTTGAGCTGGGAGGCTGCAAAGATTCTTTTCTTTTGTTACAGTCGTTTTTTCTCCTCCCTTGTTTTGGCTCGGTACTCTTCTTGCGCTGCCCTGATTTTCCTCTGCAGCGCCTTTTGGTACGCCTCGTTGGTTGCTGCCTTTTTCTGCTCACACACACCATCATACCACGGGTTTCTTGTCGGGGGTGGTAGCTACCCTAAAGTGGTTTCGGCTACTTTCTGAATGGCTGAGCGGCAATGCAGCCACATATTATTGGTATTTGTGTTCGACATAGGCATACCGTAGAGTCTTTCGCTCAGCTGCTCCCTGTAGACTCTGGCAACCTCCGGTGTGCTCAGGCGCCCAATGTCGAACCTCCTCCTGATGGGCTGGTACAGCTTTCTGACATTGGACATTCGAGCTCTGAATCTTGCTGCTACGAGGAAGTGGTCAGAGTCGACATTTGCCCCTCTGAATGTTCGCGCATCCAGGATGTTTGACGAGTGCCTTGCGTCAATGAGTACATGGTCGATTTGGTTGGCGGTTCGACTGTCCGGTAGTGCTGTAGCAAATCGTATGTATTCGTTACTGAGTAACGGGTACTCTAATTTGTACCAAGTAACGAAACGTTACTCCCAAATAAATGTCGTTACTAGCACGATTTCGTTACTTCTGTATTTGAGTATAACGAATAGTGCTGTAGCAAATCGTATAATCGTATGTATTCGTTACTGAGTAACGAAGTATCATTATGGATACGCTAACCATTCTTGTACTTTGGGTATTTTGGGTATAATGGTATCTGGTATATCGTCGTCGATCGGTACGTATCATTCAAACTGCCTCACCTGACTTATTCTGACTTATACTGTTTGATGTGGGTATCTGTTTTGAGTACTGATAGCAATACAATGTGTTTTGCGTCAAATGGTGTGTAGTATCGTCTCGTCATCGCTACCGGACTTGTTCTTCATTGTACTGTTTTTTGTGCATCTATGAAAGTAACGAGTAACGACATTTTTGTAACGAGTATTCAAAACAAAAGTAACGTATACATACGGGTATTCAATTTGAAGTTACTTTTACAGCTCTACTGTCCGGAGATCGCCAGGTTGCTGTGTTTATTCGCTTACGAGGGAATCTTGTGCTACTTATCACCGCATTAGGAGCTATCGCAAAGTCCGTGAGTCGGAAGACGTTATCTGTTGTTCTATCGTGGAGGCTGTGCTTTCCGATCAATCCGCCAAGGGTGTTCTCCTTACCGATTTTGGCGTTGAAATCCCCGAGCACGATTTTAACATTGTACTCCGGACAAGCTCCGTAGGCGTCGTCCAGGAGATCATAGAAGTCCTCCTTGATAGGGTCTTCAGCCTCGTCGGTAGGGGCGTGTGCACATATAAAGCTGATGTTATAAAATCTGCCTCTGATGCGGATCACAGCCAGGCGATCACCTATAGGTTTAAAGTCGATAACCTTCGACCTTAACCGCTTTCCCACGACAAATCCGCATCCCAGTAAGTGCAATCCTTTGTGACAGCTGTAATAAATGTCGCAATTTTTCTTCCTCATCATACCATTTCCTATCCAGCGTATTTCCTGGACCGCAGTAATATCCGCCTTGTACTGCGTGAGGATTCTTTCTAGTTTATGAGCAGCTCCGGGAGTGTACAGGGTTCTGACATTCCAGGAGCATACTCGCAAATCGTGTTCCTTTTTCGTGCGTTGTCGTCGTCGAGTATCCGTCCGTGTATCCGAGGCATCTTGCTCATTCATAACTTTTATCTTTTTTACGTCGGCGGATTGTTAGTCCGCCGCACAACCGCCATTTCGGTCGGGGTTTGGTCGCTGCATACGTTTGTTCACTCCCCAACGGTTGTTGAAGAGGCTATCCAGAGGGCGCCGCGAGGAGGCCGTATGTCAACTTGAACCGAACATTTAAATAGGGGTCGTTGCTGGCATCTTGCCAGGTTGAGCGCGATCAACAACTTTACTCTGTATGTCCGAGTCCATGCCCTCCATGAAAACCAATTATAGCTTTAAAAAACGATGCTTTTTTGCAGGAAAATCGAGCTGCATATGATCAGAGCCTGGTTGAAGCATTACATGCGGAGAAAGCCTGGACAGAACTACATGATTTACTTTCCCAGTTGCAGACAAAAATCGCGGAGGCTGCCAATACAATAAGGTATACTAACAAACGAAGGCAATCACTTCTCCAAAATAACATGAATGTATGTAATTGTATCACTACAGATGTAGCAGTTGCGGACTTCGCCATCCACGTAAAATTACCGATAGGCCTCATTATGCTGCTCGCGAGTGTGGATCTTGCAAGATTCGGCATTCGGCCAGAGAGGTATGATTTTTTGGGAACCTATCATGAAAAGCAAAAAGTCCCCTTTTCATTAATTCGATTTATTTATATTTTTTTATTGATTTAACAAACGATTTAGTTAAAGCCATATTCAATTTATTTTAAGGGCGATATATGGGCAGAAACAAGTTGGCTTCGGTTGCGTTGGAAATATCTTGCTTTGATGGAAGGAAAAGTATACGACATTACGGAATGGGCCAATTGCCAGAAAGGCGCTCTATCTCATTTGGAGCCAAATTCCCATATGGTACAATATCGCATTGTTCGGGGAGGTCAACAGCAGCAACAACAACAACAAAACCAGCAGCAGCAGCAACAGAAGCAACAAAATTCCCAACAGGAAAAAGGAAAATTCAAACGGGAACCACCACCAAGGTATGATAATATGCTTTTTAGTTTTTTTAATTTTTTGAATATTGGCTATAAATCTGTCTCTCTAACTAATAGTGAAGCAACGCTCGACGATTTTCTGGATAATTTGTATAGCGGTCAAAATCCGCATGGTCAACCATCGCAAAGTTCCACTAGAAGACGTGGTCGGCGTAACTAACTACATATATAGACGTTATCTGTACAACATAGATAAGCTTTTACATGTTTCGGTTCTTTCCAATCATCTTAGCCGAATATATCGACGAGAGCATGGTGTCAACTACGAGAATTTAATTTTCTTTTTAGTTATCTTGCCCTCCCTCTCCCTACAGCAAACGTATTCAATATAAGTGCCCCATTGAGTTTTTATGAATATGTAAAAACGTTTCATTTTACCTTTTTTTTTTAAATTGTTAGTTTAACCACTCATTCAGCAATCAAGCATAGATTTTATTTAGCTTTTTTTTTGGATGTCAGTGGCTGTAAAACAGGAATATTTCTTTACTTCGAATAATTTTGAATGCCAGAGAGTAAGAGATTATTGAAAATTGAACACACAAAAAAAAAAACCAGAAATTAAAAACAGCAAACAGCATTTAACGAGATAATTGTCGCTAAATAGCAATGAAAAATAATTAATTTCATTTGATTCACATCATGTTCTCATGCATTGTAATAATATATTTTATTATTATATTAATAAAGAATATTCATGATAATTTAAATTGTTTGTAAACTTCTCAGTAAGAAGCAGCAAAATAAAAAAGAAAAAAAAAAAAACAAAAATGATAATAATGGAAAATTAATTCTCGTGTAGTGTAGTATCTCTTGAAACTAATTTAATGTATTCAGTAATAAAAATCATCTATGAAAACATGGCATTCCTGTGTTTTAATTAAAATCTTGCTAGGAGAATTGAGGCTTTCGATAACATAAGCCTGCTATATTGAGAGCATGTGGAAGGCTGAGAAGCGCCAATGCTGGGGTGGAATCGGCTATTCAATCCCCACACCAAATAGAGTTCGCACCACTGGATTGTGATAAACTACAATTGTCTCTTTATCCGAATTAAAACACACACACTTTCCTTGTTTCACCACAGATCAATTATCTGTGCAGCTTCACCACTTTTCTTTATTATCCAATACTATCCACTGTAAATTTTATTACACAAACAAACCTTTATTGAGACCTTTTATTTTCGCACTGTTTGATCACACTGACTTGTCACACGCTGTTCAATAACACAAACTGAATGAATCCCGAGGGCGAGTGTTCGCGCTTATATAGCTCTCTGTGCATCTTCTCGAATGTTCGCCGTCGGAAGTTCCCCTTCGGAAATCTCTAGAATGCTCTGACCTTCGGCATTACGCCGTTGGAAGTTTCGATCATTCCAATTTCCCCTTCACCAGGGGTGGAATCGGCTAAGGTGATTTGTGACAAGTGACAGTCACATTCGCGGTTTCGGTATCGTGTAAGGTGATAGTCACTGTGATTGTCACATTTTTGTGACAGTTTTCTGGTGACAGCTATTTAGCTATCACTTTCATATTGCTACGAATTTATTCAATCCCCACACCAAATAGGGTTCGCACCACTGGATTGCGATAAACTACAATTGTCTACGTGTTCCGAAATAAAACACACACTTTCCTGGTTTCACCACAGATCAACTATCTGTACAGCTTCACCACTTTTCTTTATTATCCAATACTATCCACTTTAAACTTTATTACACAATACACAAACCTTTATTGAAAGCTTTTCTTTTCACCTTGGTTGATCACACCGACTTGTCACACGCTGTTTTATACCACAAACTGAATGAATGTCAAGGGCGAGTGTTCGCGCTTATATAGCTCTCGGTCCACCGTCTCGAACGTTCGCCGTTGGAAGTTCCCCTTCGGAAATCTCTAGAACGCTCTGACAATTCCATTGGAAGTTGACATCATTCCAATCCCCGCTTCCAGAGAGCTTTCGAACTTCGACAGCGAAATTCGAACTTAACGGTCCGTTTGCATCTCCGCAACACTGCCCTCCTCCTAAACTTGTTCGTCCTCGAACAAGCGATTGGATCCTTCTCCGTAATATGGTGCTAACCTCTCTACGTGGACAATTTTATACTTCGCCCGGTATCCGGTATACCACGTCATTGAGTTTCTTGATGACCTCATATGGTCCGTCCCAGGCTGATTGCAATTTGGGGCACAAGCCTTTTTTCCGTTGTGGGTTGTACAGCAATACCAATTGCCCGGTCTCGAATCCAGAAGTATTCGCCCTCAAGTCGTATCGCGCCTTCATTTTATCGCTGACCAAGTTCAGTCGCTCCTGGATGAACTGATGGATAGAGTTCAGCTGTTCTTTCTTTTCGGTTACGAAGTCTTCCCTGCCGCTAGTTGTCGGTAGTACCACGCCGAACTTCAAGTCCGATGGAAGTCGGAGATCAGTTCCAAAAATGGCTTCGGCGGGTGTTGTTGCCGTTGAATTGTGCTGTGCCGAACGGTATGCCATTAAGAAAAGGGGAAGATGTTCATCCCAGTCCTTCTGATCTCCGACGACGACTTTTCTCAAGTATTCCTCCATCGTCCGGTTGAACCTTTCGACCATGCCATCAGATTGTGGGTGTAATGGTGTTGTCCGCGTCTTTCTGATACCTAGCATGTCGCAGAGTTCTTTGAACACCGTCGACTCGAAGTTCCTTCCTTGGCCTGAGTGCAGTTCCAGCGGTACTCCATAACGCGCAACCCAGTTGTTCACAAATGCATCCGAAATGGTTTTGGCTTCCTGGTTCGGGATGCAAAACACCTCAGGCCACTTGCTGAAGTAATCGATCACCACCAGCGCGTATTTGTTTCCAGCGTTGCTCGTTGGGAATGAGCCTGCGATGTCCATTGCGATACGTTCGAACGGTGCTCCAACATTGTACTGCTGCATATTTCCTTAAGTTTTCCTACCTGGACCCTTTGCTTTCGCACACTGTTCACACCTGCGAATGAAACGCGTAACCGACTCATGGCATCCTACCCAGTAGAAACGTCTCTTGATCTTTTCTACAGCCTTGTTAACACCAAGATGACCCCCACTTGGTCCCGCGTGGTATTCTCGGATGACCTCGTCGATTTGTCCTTTTGGAATTACCAGCAGATCGTTTACAATGTTTCCGTCCTCACTTTTCCAACTGCGGTAGAGGCAACCGTTCTTCAGCTTCAAACTCTGCCATTGAGCCCAGTAAGCTTTCACGATTTGGCTTTCACTGGATATTTGCTGCCAAGTTGGTCGGAAACCTCGTTTTTGGTAGTCGATGATGACTGCCAGATTGGCATCTTCTCGCTGCTTCCTTCCGACCTCCTCAACAGTCCAGGAATCTTCTGGCAGCACATGGAAAAGACGAATGTTGATGACCTGTTCCTTGGTTTCGGCTCGTGAACAATGTTTGCATTCAACATCGCGAGGTCGCCTCGTTAACGCATCCGCATTTCTAAGGCTGTTTCCCTTCTGGTATTCGCGTGCTCTCGCTTGATTTCCTTTTGGCGAGTCCGACCTCGGACGCCTTCTTCCCAGACGGCAAATTCTCGCCATGTGCCCCTGCTGGTTGCAGATGTAGCATTTACCTGGGAACGGGCGGCTCCTACTCACCGTTGTTGCTCTGGAACTATCCTGGTCTTGAGATATGCGCCGTAGTTTGATGGAAGGCCGGCATATCAAGAGCGATGTTTCACATGCGAGAGCGCTGGCAACTGTCTCCTTGAAAGATGTCTTCGGCAGGAGAATCAAGCTTCGTTGCGTGTCGGGGTCCCTTAGCCCTTGGATAAAAGAATCCGTTTTAAGCTTCTCCACCACATCAACTGGAACGTCCGCGTAGGCAAGATGAGATAGCCTTTCGATGTCGGCAGCATACTGTTGGATGGTCTTGTTTCCACGCTGCTTGCGTCCTTTAAGTTCCAGCTTGTGCATCTCCTGCATGTGCTCGCTGCCGTATCTTCGATGAAGAGCTTCCCATATGGTTGTGTAGTTCTTTCTCAGGGTTTCCGGGATGGTCTGTAACACATCAGCTGCTTCGCCTTTAAGCGAAATTACTAGAGCGGCCACACGGTCTTCTTCTCCCCATTGATTCCGTTCCGCCGTTGTTTCAAATTGGAGCTTGAAGATGTTAAATGCGCTCGTGCCGTATTGTTGCGGAGACACAAACCGACGGTTAAGTTCGAATTTCGCTGTCGAAAGCTCTCTTGAAGCGGAGATTACGATGATGTCAACTGTCAACGGCGTAATGCTAATTGTCAGAGCATTCTAGAGATTTCCGAAGGGGAACTTCCGACGGCGAACATTCGAGAAGGTGGACCGATAGCTATATAAGCGCGAACGCTCGCCTTCGGCATTCATTCAGTTTTGTGGTATTGAACAGCGTGTGACAAGTCGGTGTGATCAAACAGTGTGAAAATAAAAGCTCTCAATAAAGGTTTGTTTGTGTAATAAAGTTTAAAGTGGATAGTATTGGATAATAAATAAAAGTGGCGGAGCTACACAGATAATTGATCTGTGGTGAAAGAAATAAAAGTGTGTGTGTTTTTCATTCGGATAAAAAAGACAATTGTAGTTTATCGCAATCCAGTGGTGCGAACCCTATTTGGTGTGGGGATTGAATAAATTCGTAACAATATTTTGGTATCGGGTAAGATTATCACAACAAAAGTTTAGAAAAGGAGCAACACTTGCTTTTTCGGAGTTACTGATAGATAAAGGTAGCCCTAAACGGCGAACATGTCCGCCGAATCCGTTCGTTCATTTGCGTTACTCTCTACACGGCGAACACATTTGGAGAACATTCATTTCGTGCTGATTCTTCAGAGGGTAAGCATGTACGATAAATAAGCACAAGTGGTTGCGCTTATGGTTATTTATTTATGTTTACTCGGCGACATTCACAGCAAATTCACGAATAAAATCGGCGAACATGTTCGCCGTGTAGGGCTGCCTTAATACAGCTGTTAGATAGTTAAAAATAAATTTTGAAATTAAAATCAGGGCCGTTGTCACCGATTGTTTTGCACAAATACTGGGAAAAGTAAATAATGTACATATTAGAAATGCTATTATTGCATTCAATTCATTTATTGTCCAATTATACATTTTGTCGGCGTACAGGGAAAGGAAACCGATTTAGACCGATTTCTCAAATTCTACCTCAGAATTCTAACTTCCATCAATATCTCATTGAGCTCTTCATCTTCACGGAAACATTAATATTTTATAAAACACACAAAAGCACAAACAATGCCATATCAAACGCACAGAACATAGGAAAGCGATAGCTAAATAGCTGTCACCAAAAAACTGTCACAAAAATGTGACAATCACTGTGACTATCACCTTACACGATACCGAAACCGAGAATGTGACTGTCACTTGTCACACATCACCTTAGCCGATTCCCCCCTGGCTAATAAGGGGCTAATGCTAAAATCACTGTGACTATCACTGTGACTATCACCTTACACGATACCGAAACCGAGAATGTGACTGTCACTTGTCACACATCACCTTAGCCGATTCCCCCCTGGCTAATAAGGGGCTAATGCTAAAAAGCAGAAACTCACATTTCCCCCAAGGATCTAAGGCCTATTTGTTTATCATCCTTTGTACTAAAAACCCTAGAAAGGCTGATAGGCTTACATATACGCCATCATTTCGATCCTTCTCTAATCTCTAAGACACAGCACGCCTACTGTAAGGGTAGATATGTTGAAACAGCCTTATGTACATACACTAGTGAGGAAAATCGAGAAATAAATCCATCTTAAAGAATATACCTTAACAGCCTTGCTAGACATAGAGGGCGTCTTCAACAACGTCACTTCGAAAGCAATAATAGAAGGGCAGTCCGTGGTGAACCTGGGCCTCAACCAACAAGCGTCTCCAGCTGGCACGATCTTTGGCCAGCTGTTTCCAGCGGCGCACGTCCAGTTGGTTAAGGTCCCCTTCCACCTGCGTGCGCCACCGTTGATGCGGCCGTCCTCTGCCGCGCCTTCCTTCCGGAGTGGATTCGAAGACTCTTCGGGTCGGAGCTGTATTTTCCTTTCGCTCTACATGGCCTAGCCACCTTAGACATCCGTAGACGTCGTACCAGGCCGATGTCGCTGTACAACCCGTACAGTTCTTCTCGTTATATGTATCTTCTCCTCCATACACCGTTTGAACAAACGGGACCTTAGATAGTGCGCATAATTTTCCTCTCGAAACGACCAAGAGCATCTTCATCCGCTTTTGTTAAGGTCCAAGCCTCTGCGCCGTAAAGGAGGATTGAGATGATTAAGGTCTTATATAGTGTCACCTTGGTTTTCCGACAGAGGGCTCTACTTCTCAATTGCCTCTTGAGCCCAAAGAAACAGCGGTTTGGCAAGAGTGATACTGCGTTTTATCTCAGCGCTGATGTTGTTGTCGCCGGTCAGCAGTGAGCCAAGGTAGACGAATTCCTTGACCACTTCAAAGTTATATCCGCCCATTATGACGTTCTAGCCAATACGTCGGTGTTGACCGTCTCTTTTAGATGAAAGCAGATATTTGGTTTTACCCTCATTAACATTGAGACCCATCTTAGCCGCTTCTACCTCAATTCTTACAAAGGCCTCATTGGCGTCTCGCAGTGTCGTCCAATCACGTCAATGTTGTCGAAGTACGCAAGTAATTGCGTAGACTTGAAGTAAATCGTACCTCTTGTGTTGGCCAGTGACTCTTGCACGATCTTTTCAAGCACGATGTTGAAAAAGTTGCATTACAGCGCGTCACCTTGCCTAAATCCATTTTTAACATCAAAGGTCTCGGCTTGCTCATTACCGACCTTATAGGAGCAGCGAAAATTCTCCATTGTCATCCTGCACTGTCGGACGAGTTTGGCAGGGATGTTAAAACTAGACATGGCTTTGTAAGCTCATCTCTATACACGCTATCGTATGCAGCCTTGAAACTGACGAAGAGGTGGTGAGTGTCGATTAGATATTTCTGGGTCTTCTCCAAGATCTCCCGTAGCGTAAATATTTGGTCTATTGTGGATTTACCTGGCCTGAAACTACACTGATAAGAGCCGATCAGGTTATCCACAAACGGTTTCAGGCGTTCACACAATACGGCAGAGAAGATCTTATATGCGATGTTAAGGAGACTTATTCCTCTATAGTTGGCGCAGTTATAGGGGTCTCCTTTCTTATGGACCGGGCAAACGATGCTGAGACTCCATTCCTCGGGCATGCTTTCCTCTGACCATATCTTACAGATGAGCTGGTACATGCTCCTAACCAGCTTATTCCCAGCTGCCTTGAAGAGCTCAGCAGACAGTCCGTCTGCGCCAGCAGCTTTATTCGGGTTGAGTTTCGATATGGCAATCTTAACTTCGTCGAGGTCAGGGGGACGGAATTTTCTGCGGTCTTCATCGTTAAGAAAATGGATTATTCTGCCTGATAGCGGCATATTGACTAGCATCGCCGTTATACAGTCTGCAGAAGTGGTTTTTCCATATTCTCAGCATCGACTGCGATTCTACTACTAGGTGTCCGGTCTCATCCCTGCAGGTTTCCGTTCTGGCTTTATAACCTTGGCAACGTCACGCCTGCAGTAATACCTCTCCAAATCCTCAATCGCGCGCTTCTCGTGCCCCTTCTTCATTCTCCTGAGAAGCTCATGCTCTTCTCTTCTTTTTAACACGTAGAGCTCATCCTGCTTCGCTGTATGAATCCTCCTGCACTCGTCATCGAACCAGTTGTTTCTTCGTGGTGGAGCCTTGAAACCCAAAACTTCGGATGCAGAGCCTTTCAGGGCTTGTTTGCAAGGGCTCCACTGCTGTTCAATTGATAGCGTGGAGGATTGAGGTGTATTGGAGAGCTTAAGGGAGACGCGATCGGTAAAAGCACGAGCGGTTTTCGGCGATAGTAGCTTTCCGACGTCATAACTTTGTATTCTTACTCTACTCCGCTGCATTCGTGATATCCGTAGGCGCATCTTGGCTACTACAATATAGTGTTTCGAGTCGATGTTAGCTCCCCGGATGTGGTGTCGTGTAGGCTATGTTTGCCGATGACTGGTTCAAACATGCTTTCCATACCCAGCTTAGCATTGAAGTCTCCTAGTACAATTTTGATGTCATAGCTGGGACATTGAGGACGCCGTGGCGCAGTGGTTAGTGTGTTTGTGTTGGACTCTGACGTACGATGAGCGAGTTCGGATCCCGATAGCACCGACGCCATCGAATGTTTATTTCGCGGCGTTCCTCCTCGGCGGGGTACTGGCAAAACCCCCCGTAGTATACTTGCCGTGAAAAAGGTTCTCGACTCACGCCGTTCGGAATCGGCATTAAACTGTAGGTCCCTTTCACCTATGTGAAAAATAAATCACACACACCATGGGTGATTGAGAGAAGCTTGGCTCTGGTCCTTCAAGGGCTGTAACGCCATAAAAGAAGAAGAAGCTGGGACATTGGACAAAGGTTATGCCTCGGAGATCGTAGAACTCATCTTTGGCGGAGTCATCCTTGTCTTCCGTGGGGGCGTGGACGCAGATCAGGCTAATGTTAAAAAATGTTGTCTTGATACGGATCGTTATGATGCGTTCGCTTACATGCCGAAGGCTTCAGACTTTTTGCCTTAATCCACCTCGAATAGCAAATCCGCATCGGAACAATCGTTGTCCTCTCGCCCTATAGCAGTCGCCATAGTAAATGTCGCAGTTTTTCATCCGCTTTATACCCGGTCCATTCCATCGCATTTCCTGGATGGTGGTTATGTCCGCTTTATAGCGGTCTAGGGCGTCCGCAAGTTGTTCGGCTGCACGTGGCCTGTTTATTGACCTAACATTCCACGTACAGAGCCGAAGAGCATTGTCCTTTTTTCGTTTTTTGCAAGGGTCGTCAACATTAATCCGCTCCGTTATATCCGAGGCTTGTGGTTGTTTCGGAGTTTGTGGTTTTTTTTACGGTTACGGCTTACTTGGCCGTAGCCCAACCGAATGATCCTGTTTTTTTGGCACAGGAGGCTCGCCATTCGCCCTTCCCCGTCTGCAATTTCCATAGGAAATCTCCAGATGGCACCGCGAGGAGATGGGGATAGGACTTACTAACATGCCGCAAGATATTCGACTGCGGTGGCACTTCTCGCTTTTTAGTAGGCCAGCATCCGTCGGATAGATGTTACCCCTCTGACGCCTTTGTTAGTTGCCAAGCTCCTTTGTACATTTAACCTCAATATTGATATTAGCCCTCATTGTGAGTATCGATCAGCGATCGACTTGACAACTGTCGATTGCGTCGATTGATTCTGGATTTGGTATTGTGTAACTCAATCGACAAATAAATGAATTATTGTGAATAAAAAGTACATTATTGTGAATGACGTACATTTGACATGCGTTTGACGTACATATTTCGTTAAGCGGTGCTCACACTGTAAGATTTGCTTGATGACTCGTGTTTGTACTGCCAATCGCAAGTCGATACGATTTGTAGTATGAAGTTCAGAATTTTCGACTTTTTGCCTTGCTTGTGTGGGTGGCCATACTTCCATACGTTTTTCACTTTTTTTGTGATTTCGAAGGGTGAACATCAGCGGACAAAGGCGATATGACGACGAATTTAGTGACAAGTTATGGCATTTCCAAGCTTGTAGAGATGTAATAATAGACTATTGTTGGAGGGATTGGTGTCTACTTCCGTAACATCCTGCTAGTACAATATCCGTTATCTTTTCAGGGCTTAAATTGGTAGTGATCAGCAAAACTCTGAATCTTGTGGATAAAATTCCAAAAATATTTTCCACCACACACTACCACGATACTCACACTGGGGCCTATCTCATAGACAGGCCGGGACCGACGTCAGGCACCGAAGTACCGAACGCGAGTTGCGGGGGCTCCTGTTTCTCGTGGTACCGGATTATAGCCACCGGTGGAGCTTCCCGACCGTAAGGTCACTTCCAGATGAGCCCCGCAAAGTTCGAGGTCTGGCACCTCACCCTAGAAAAGCTCCCAACTTTAGAGCAAGGCAGCACTCCAGCGTCTCGCCTCTTACGAAAGGCATGCCTTTCATTCTCCCAATTTTGTAACAACTCGGATGTATATTTAAAATAGAAATCGCAACCAGAGCACGCGCCGCCATGTCACAGAACCAGGGGTATTGATATTTACAACACAAAATCTCTCTCGCAAATGAAGTCTATCAAACATGCTGTATAGTGTTAACGCTACTTACTTTTGGTTGTCAAGAATATCGTACAGACAAATCGTACAGTGTGAACCCCGCTTTAATAATAGCCGGTAAAGTTTTGATTTTTAGGGTTCCGTACCCAAAGGTAAAACGGAACCCTATAACTAAGACTTCGCTGTCCGTCCGTCCGTCTGTCACCAGGCTGTATCTCATGAACCGTGATAGGTAGACAGTTGAAATTTTCACAGATGATGTATTTCTGTTGCCGCTACCACGACAAATATTAAAAACAGAACAAAATTAATATTTAAGGGGGGCTCCCATACAACAGACATGATTTTCATCCAAAAAATCCTGCCTGCAACCAAGATCTGTCATTTGATGAGGTAACATACATAGTCTCTTTCATGTTTATATATACAGATGGTACGGAACCCTTCGTGCGCGAGTCCGACTCGCACTTGGTCGGTTTTTGAAATTTATAAATGATAGATAAATGTCGATCAACGATCGCTGATCGACATTCGCAAAGGAGGCAATTGACGTACTTTATATGTCCTCACGAACCATAGAAGTTAAGCAAACCAATAAATCCCGTAAGCTAACCAACTTTTTAACTTATTTTTCAGATAATGCTGATATAAACACTTATCAATCATATGTAGTGCCACGACCAGCACCACCACCAAAAGAAGAGGATTCCTTCGAGGCACTTTTACTCAAAGTCAAGGCGAAACTGAACGCAAATAAATCAGCAACCAACTCAAAAATTTGACATTATTCTTACCTCTATCGAAACCCTCTAGCATATATTCTAATTTAGATTTTGTGTCCCTACTTTCCCCTCTTTTCAACTCTCCTAAAATAACCAACTCAATTAGTAATGAATACTTCTTTGATTAAGTTTAACATGAATCCGTTTGGAAATTTGAAAATCGAACTGTAAATGTAAAATATTTTTCTTATTACATTGTCTAATTGTTACTATTATTATTTTTTTTTTCTAGTTTGGTTCAAAATTATCCAAACATTCGTGGCGCCCTTCGTATAACGCCGGAATTTTTTGATTAATCGCTTGCAATGAAAATTCGATTCAAGTAAAGCGTAAATAGTTACGCCGGCCACGGATGTATTTATTGTTTGGTTAATTTTGGATTAATGTGATAAATAATTTAGTCATTTTTAAAATATGTAACATAACGAATTAACAAACCAACAAAAAAGTGAAAGAGAAATATTTAAAAGGAAATAAGGCATATTGTTACTAAATACGTACTTTTGAGGACATGTTGTATACACGATTGATCAATCGCCCAATCAGTCAATAGGAGCATATTTATATATTTATAGTTGAATTATTTGTACATCGCCATTGGGTATATGTACATACGCGTGGTTAAAGTGATGAACAAACACAATAGGGAATTTGTTAAGGAAATTTATATTTATTATAAAATTCGCAAGCATTTTACATAACTTTGAGGCCGACCTCTGGTGACAGTGAAAGGAGGAAAAGTGTAATGTCGTTCGGTAATAAAAGTTACCATTGTTTTCTCTAACTTTCTTTGTTTCGTTTTTCTTGTTAATCTTGCTGCTTGATTTTTTGGTTACTCTTTTTCGCCTGTCACTGTCATGTGGGCGGCTTCTTATCATACTACAGCATCAATAGAAAAATTATTCAAAAAACAAAGAAAAACCGAAACAGGAACAGACATAAAATAAACGAATATGTATAGAAAATTGATAAACGAAATAATCCACAGTAAATGTAAAAGTATGAATGCATTCAAATTAAATACTAATTTACCCAATTTTGTTATTAAATATTTAGAAAGGTACCGCTTAGATTTCCCATTTTTTGTTTTTGTCAGTACATATGTGAGTATGAAAAGCAACACGTGATGAGATACTTTAGCTAAAGCAAAACGATAATACAAAAAAGAAATAAACAAAGTGATTGTAGGAATTTCATTTATGCTTAAATCAATTTATTTTTGTTAAATAAAAATAAAATCAAAAGAATTTCAATACATGAATTAATAAAGAAGAAACATAAGAAAACAAACAGAAGTTCGATGATTTTCATGTGTAACCAGATACAAGGATTTAAATGATGATAATATATTTTAAACCTGATATAGTGTGTTAAGTAAACAAACAGATGTAGACAAAGTAGAAATGAAAGCAAAGAGAAACCCACAAAGATGTGAAGAGAAAACAATTTGTTAAACGAAATGCAATGCAAATTATGTTATAGATTTTTTCTCTTTTATTTTTTTTTGTATATCTAAATAAAATGTAAGTCAAGTTAAAAAATATTGTTTCATTTTTTCGACGTGATAACGTCTTATAAATCGATGAACACCAGCCGCAGGTACGAAAAAGTATGACTCATTGTCACGTTCCGCCTGAGTCTGGGGTGGCCGTGGTGCAGTGGTTAACATCATCGACAGTCGAGCGGAAGGTCTATAGTTCAAATTCGTTCATAGCCAAGAAAAAGTACAATAATTCCTATACGGACAAAAAGTATGCAACACAGGTGAATGGAAAGTGAGCAGACGTACTGCTGCAGGCATAACACTCAGTATATGGTAAACAGAAAATTCATCCTCTGCGTATGCAATACTAAAGTGCTCGAACGAATTACTACTGATTATAACCAACGCGGATTTTGGTCGGCTCTCGTCCTTCTAGGACAACCACCCCTGAGAGTAGTGAACGAACATCAACGACCCAAACCACTGCACTCCGTTCAGGTTGTGTGTCTATCACAGTGGTACCCAATATTTTCAGCCCGCGGCGGCGCACTTACAAGTTCAGTATTTCGTCACGGCGGCCTACCTTTGCTATTTGAAAAAGATACTTACTTACGGGCGCCACAGTTCGCGTTGGACCTGAGCCTTAACCAACATGCCTCTGCGGTGTATACCTCTTTGTTCAACAAGCGCTTTCTTAAGCACGGAAATTGAGATTTGAAAAAAAACGCATTGTGCAGGTCGCAGGTTGGACATTTTTTATTTACCTCGTTCTCGCTGGACTGATGTTTCAAAAGAGAGGCAAAGTGTGGTATGTTCAAAAATTCAGTTTACAAGCAGCGCCAAGCTTATATTATCTTTAATATAATTATTATCTTTTAATCTACCTAACTCACGGCGCGGCGCCCATCTTTCTACGGCGCACCAGGGCGCCGCGGCGGCACACTTTGGGAACCCTGGTCTATCACATCATAAGAGAATATATATAAACTCTTGAACCTGCGCGAGTCTCTAAACAAAAAAAAAAAAAAAAAAGAGGCATCTATTTAACCCATATACGCCCGCCGTACCCAACCGAGGACACCTAAAGAAGTACCACAAACGCCTTAACATTTCTGTTTTATCTTTTTTCTTTTGTTGACAATTGATGGTTAAGAGGCCATTGACGTGTTATTAGACAAAACAGCAATTCTTAGCGGGCGCTACAGTTCGGGGTGAACCTGGGCCTCAACCAACATGCCCCTCCATCTAGCACGATCTTTTGCTAGCCTTTTCCATTGCCACACACCCAGTTGGCTGAGGTCTCCTTTCACCTGTGTGCGCCATTTTAAGTGCAGCCGTCCTCTGCTTCTTCGTCCCTCGGGGTTGGATTTAAAGACTCTTCGGGCTGGAGCTGTGGTGTCCATTCGCTCTACATGGCCCAGCCGTCTTAGACGTTGAATCCGTAGACGCCTGACTAGTTCGTAAAGTTCGTGGTCGAATCTTTTCCTCTATTCCCCGTCTGCATTTATAGGCCCGAAAATCACGCGCAAAATCTTTCTCTCGAACCGACCAAGGGCCTCCTCATCCGCTTTTGATAGTGTCCATGCTTCTGCGCCGTATAAAAGGACCGGGATAATTAAGGTCTTATATAAGGTCAATTTGGTCGTACGAGAGAGGGCTCTACTTCTCAGTTGCCTCTTGAGCCCAAAGAAGCAGCGGTTGACAAGAGTAATTCTGCACTTGATTTCGAAACTGGTGCCGTTGTTCCAAGTCACTGCGGAACCGAGGTATATGAAGTCCTTAACTACCTCAAACTTATATTTGCCAATATGCAAGTTCTGTCCAAGACGTCGGTTGTAAATGTCCTTTTTCGATGACAGCAGATATTTAGTCTGGCCCTCATTAGCTGCCAAGCCAATTTTCGCCGCCTCCATCTCAATACTCGCAAACGCCTCATTGACATCTCGCTGCGATCTACCTATTATGTCAATGTCGTCAGCGTATGCAAGGAGTTGCGAGGATTTGAAATAGATTGTGCCTCTTGAATTGGGCTGTGATTTTTGCACAATCATTTCTAATATGATGTTAAAAAAATCACATGGTAAAGGACTAGCAAAGGCCTCGTAGGGGTAGCATCTGCCGACGGATGCTACCCCTACGAGGATGCTTGGATATCGGGATGGAAGTGCCTTTTAGTACCAGCTGAGTCATGTCAGTATTTTTCCTCCTTCTCGTAAAGAGAACGACATCGGTCTTAAGAGGATTGACTGACAGCCCATTTCCGGTACACCAATCATCGATCACATTTAGCGCCGCCTGTGCTTTGCGACGGACAGTCGCCAAACATGAGCCGACAGAAAGAATGGCGACGTCATCCGCATGGGCCTGGGCGTAGATTCCAGAGGCTTTCGAGCTTCTTACAGGATACTTACACGTAAATCGACCCTTTCCATCTAATCTTAATTTAAAAACAGAACAGGAGTATCTTCCAAAACACATAGAATATTATAAACACTTAGCTAAGATTGCTTATCAGCGAAGTCTTGATAAAAAACAACGTTATATAAACAAACTCAATCGATTTCGTAAGGATCCTCCTAGCTACAACCCAAATGATGTAATTTTCGAACTCAACGATAGACGTAACAAATTAGCAACTAGATTTAACGAACATATTGTAAAACGCGACAACAAAATTACAGTAGAAACCAATAAACGCAAGGTTCATAAACAAAAAATTCGAAGGAAAAGTAGGATAAAATTGCAATAAGTAAAAAACTTACTACATACATATAAAAGTCATACACCCATATAAAAAAACAAAATTATGTATTGAATTCTTTATTTCATTTATTTAATTATTTAAAGGCTATAAAGCCAGAGCAGAAGCCTGCAGGGATGAGCACGGACACCTAGTAGTGGAGTCACAGTCGATGCTGAGATTGTGGAAGGACCACTTCTGTAGACTGTATAACGGCGATGATAGTCAAAATGCCGCCGTCAGGCAGAGCGAACCATTCACAATGGACGAAGACGAAGGAGAATCCCGTCCACCCGACCTAGATGATGTTAAGATAGCGATATCGAAACTTAAGTCTTATAAAGCTGCTGGAGCAGACGGTCTCCCCGCGGAGCTGTTTAAAGCAGCTGGCGATGAGCTGGTTAGGAACATGCACCAACTCATCTGCAAGATATGGTCGGAAGAACGCATGCCCGTCGCCTAGTTGACGCAGGGGGCTCGCCATTCGCCCTTTCCCGTCTGCAATTTCCTTGGAGAAATCTTCAGATGGCACCACGGGGAGGTGGGGATGGGACTTACTAACAGTGCCGCAAGCACTGCGGTGGCTCTTTTCACTTTTTAGCAGGCCGGCATCCGTGGGATAGATGCTACCTACGAGGCATTTGTTAGTCCCTTGCCATCCAAGAAAGTCAAAAAAGTCGTTCGCATTTAAAGCGTACGCGGCAATGTAAGTGTTATTGGAGCGAAGCTCCTTATCACCCCAAAAATATATTTCGTTGACAGACTACTCCTCCTAAACGCTTTGACGGATTAGACATGTCAATAGAAGGCATAGAGAGGACGGTTTTAAAGAAGTAAAATCAAAAATCGGACATACACTTAATGAATTTGCCCGAGCGTTTGTCATAAAAAAAACTACACTTGTTTTGTATCTTTAAAACCTTTTTTTTATTAAACCAAGAAGAGCGTCTTTACACATATGTTAACGAACTGGAAGTGACAAGGTGGAAAAACTGAACTGAACTCCTCAGTGCGGTTTCTTCCTCAATTTTGTTGACTCGGCTTTTCCGGTGGGAAAAGAATGCGACTTAACTTAAGGTGTCATGTTTTGTTTGTTGCCGGAGTGTTGATCATGCATGCCGCGCGTGGTTGTTGATAATGCATGCATGGCAATGGTCATCATAGATGAGGGGAGGGGAACGGTAGGGTAGTCTGCGACATAACTAGGGGAACGGTAGGGTAGTCTGCGACATAACTATACCATCGAGGAATAATCACCGAAAACGTGTCCCATAGACTTAACATTAGAAATCACGCACATCCGCATTTTGATAATAAAACAACGCAGAAGGCTTTATGCGATTTTAACCAAATTTGGGCCTACGCTAGCTGGTTGTCATCGAAACCAGATGGTCTGTTTTCGATGACCATCAGCTAGCGTAGGCCCAATGAACGAATTAACATAGAACCACAATGCTTTTTGAGAGCACCGTGGCGCAGTTGGCCTCTGACGCCGATGACACGGGATCGAATCCCGCCGACACAGCCATGTCATCGAACGTGTTTTTCATGGTGTTTCTCCTCAGCGGGGTTCTGACAAAACCCCCTGTAGTAAAATTGCCATGAAAAGCTTCTCGAAATTCGCCGTTCGGAACCGGCAATAAACTGTAGGTCCCTTTCACCTATGGGAAAATGAAATCACACAAAACATACATACGTACATACAACCAGACCTACACGCTCTAGCTTTTTGGCACATTGCTCGTGGAGCACCTTAGGGTTTTCCAATACGGAATTTACATTTTTGAATTCAATTCGTGAACGCACCCTTTCATTGTTATTTTATTCAATAAAGTCAACATTTTCATCATGGTAAAGTACACGAACGAGCAACGTCTGCAAATTATAAACATTTTCTACCGGAGTCGGTGACCGCAACTTTAAGAGCGTTAACTCCAATTTTCGGTCGTAATTTTGACCCTAGTAGACAGGCAATAACAGGTCTAGTGCAAAAATTAGAGTCTACATATTCTTTTTTTTTTTTTTTATTCCCAAATATAAATTACATCTGTCTGAATGACACCTAGTAATTGTTATTAAAGGTACAGGATGGGGATACAATGATATTTGGGGCCAATGCTTTACAAATTCAGGTTGAACAGAAAAATGAGGGCTGTTACCAATTGCTTAACATTACCAATTATCATACCTACATATGTAGGTATAGCTTAATAGGGTATACATTGAGTACAGTAAAGTAACGAGAGGGCACACAAAATTTAAGATTGGAGGTCCACTGGCTTGCGTCTTTTTAATCGTCTTCTTGTGTTCATTTCCTGGTCCGGTAAATTTCGTAATTCGTTGTTTGGGTGGTAATATAGTGAGATTTGATGTTTTCTGCTTATTTTTATGATTTCGTCGTTAACGCTGGTTATCTTGAGATCGCGCTGCAGGTCTTCCTTAGTAATATACCACGGTGCATTGACTATCGTCCGTAGGATTTTTGTTTGTAGTCGTTGGATGATGTTTAAGTTTGTCATGCAGGTAGTGCCCCAGATTTGGATCCCGTAGGTCCATATGGGTTTTATTATGGTCTTGTATATAAGGAGTTTGTTTTCTGTGGATAGCGTGGAGTTTTTTCCCAAAAGCCAGAATAACTGCCTGAATTTATTTTTGATGATGTTACGTTTGAATATTATATGCTGTTTCCATGTTAGTTTGTTGTCTATTATTATTCCCAGATATTTTGCAGCGTTGTCGATAATAATTTCTTTGTTGTTTAGTTTGATACTTTGTGGAGCAAAGTTTCTTTTTGTCGTGTATATGACTTGTACGGTTTTGTTCTTGTTTATCTTGATTCCCCATTTGCGGAACCAGTCAGCTGTGCTATCTAGGGCTAAGTTAGCTTCCTGTGTAGCAAGTTTAATGCATCTGTTGGAGGATAGAATAACCGTGTCGTCTGCGAATGTAGCTAGCATGGAGTTAGTTGGTCTCGGTATGTCGGATGTGTAGAGAAGATAGAGCGTTGGTCCTAGAACACTCCCTTGAGGGACACCTGCGTCTATTTTGCATAGTTCGGAGCATTCGTCACTATATTGCACATAGAAGTGCCTGTCCTCTAAATAACTTTTGATTAATGCTAGGTAGTCTGGTAACATTTTGTTAAGTTTAATCAAGAGTCCTTTGTGCCAAACACTATCGAAAGCCTTCGCAACATCTAGGTAAACTGCCACGCAGAACCTTTTTTCGTCTAAGTCGTTTAGTATTTTGTTGGTAACTCGGTGAACCTGTTGAATTGTCGAGTGCTTTTGCAGAAATCCAAATTGGTGGTCCGGTATGAGATTTTTATGTCTAACAACTATGTTAATACGGTCAAGTAACATCTTTTCAAAAATCTTCGATATAATTGGTAATAGGCTTATTGGCCTATATGAGTTGGTCATTGTTGGGTCTTTGCCTGGCTTGGGGATGGCTATTATTTTGGACACTTTCCAAACTTTGGGGTAGTAATTTAGTCGGAGTATAGCATTGAAAATTTGTCTGAGGTATACGATACCTTTGTCAGGGAGTTGCTTCAACAGCTTTCCGGTGATCATATCATATCCGGCAGCTTTTCTCTGGTTGAGTCTATCTTTTAGATAGAGTTTTATTTCGTTCGTGGTAATTTTTTTTAAGTTTGGGTTGATTGTGGTAGTTATAGGTGGGGTTAAGAAGTTTTGTTCGTTGATAGTGTTTGTGAATGTGCTTTTGAAGTAGTCAGCCAGGGTTTTAGCTTTGTCCGCAGGGGTTCTGGACCAGGATCCGTCAGTATTCATCAATGGTGGCTGGTGAGTAGTCCCGTTTTTTAGTCTCTTAGTTAGGTTCCATAGCGAGTAGTTCGTTTTTTGAGTTGCTTAAACTTTCATTAAATATTTAGTTAAGCTGCGGTTTTTGTCTTCCTTCAGGATTGCTTTTAGTTCTTTCGTCGCTTTATTGAGTTTGGCTTTGTCGAGTGGTGATCTGGTTGAATGCCAAATTTTTCTTAGTTTGCGTTTATCTTTGATTTTTTGTCTGATAAAGTTTGACGTGGGTGCGTAGGTCTTGGTTGGTTGCTTCAGTGTAGGTGTCGATTTCAGTGCAGCAAGGTAGAGTAAGTCGTTGAAGAGTATTATTGCGCTCTCTAAGTCTTCGGGAGATTTTAGTGGGATTTTATTATCAATTTGTTTGTCAATAAATTCGCGATACGCATTCCAGTCTGTCTTGTGGTTTGTTAAGTGCGGCATAGTTTTGTTCAGTTGGGCTTTTTGGTGGTATCCAATTAATATAGGTGAGTGGTCAGAGGACAGGTCAAGGCAAGATTTTATTGTGAGTAGGTTTAGGTTAATTTGCTTAGTAATGCAAAAATCTATAAGGTCTGGTTTCTTCCTGGGGTCCGTAGGCCAATATGTGGGTTCTCCAGTGCTAAGAAACTTGCAATTATAGCTAGTCAATGCTTCCATAAGGTTACTTCCCTTTTTGTTGGTCAGTCTTGAGCCCCAATCCGTATTCTTTGCGTTGAAGTCACCTCCTGCGATGAAACGTGGTCCTATATGTTCTAGGAATGCTCCATACTCCAGGGTGCTGATTGTATGTTTAGGCGGGCAGTATAATGAAGAAATGGTAAGCGGTCCTTGCGTGTCATGGATTTGAATATTCGTCGCTTGTAGATAATCTTTTTTGTATCCTTCGATTTCATAGCATTTAATTTCTTGTCTGATAATGATTGCTGTACCTCCGTGAGCTCGTCCGCTGGGGTGGTTCGTGTGGAAAATTTTATATTTGGGGATATTTAGAAAGCTTTTATTTGTGAAGTGTGTCTCTGATATTAGAAGAATGTCGATCGAGTTGTTTTTAATGAATTGTCCTAATTCCTGTGCATGTTAGATCAGTCCGTTTGCATTCCATATGACTATTTTTAGATATGTATTACTGTCCATTGTTAAGTTTAGTCATTAATAACGTTAGTATGTTCATCATGTTAGATATCTGCGTTATCAGCTGTTTCATCATTTGTTTGATTTCGGATAGGTCGTCTGAAGAATTTGACAAGTTTTCTTGTTTGTTGTTTGTAGTCGGAGTATTGATGTATTCTTGTTTGTTGTTTGTAGTCGGAATATTTTTGGGCGCTTTCTGGGTGGGAGTGTTTTTAGTGACGTCGGCATATGTAGACATTTGATTAGTTGAGGTCGTGGTTGTTTTGTTCTTATTTGCGTTGTCTTCAGTGGTAATCTCTGGGTCTTCTATTGTCTTTTTTCTGAGCGACGGGTATCTTTTTACTTTCAGAGTTTTGTAGACTTCACAGCCTTTGTAGTTAGCAGTGTGAGCTTCGCCGCAGAGTGCGCATTTTATACTGCATGAGTCGGGGTTTAATGTACATTCAGACGTCCTATGTTTGCCTGCACACTTTACACAGGTTGGTTCCAGCGTACAGAAGTTCTTGGTGTGTCCGTATTTTTGGCAGTTCATGCATTGGGGAATCGTTCTTTTTTGGTGTGGTGGCTCGAATGCAATTTTGCAGCGTAATAGGTGTGTGATGTTATAGATGTCTTTGTTGTTTTTATTGCTTTGAAGTTCAACAGAGAAGAGTGAAAGTGGCTTTTTAGTTCCTCGTTGTAGGATGTTGTGTATATTCGTAACAGTGTGCCCATATTCGTTAAGCTCTTTTTTAATTTCTTCTTGATCTGCAGATGGATGCATATTTCGTAGCATCACTCTGAAGCTGCGCTGTTCTTTGGGTTTAAAAGTATAGAACTCCGTGTTTTTAGATTTTAGTGTTTTGACAATTTTCGTGTACGTTAATGAGTCAGAAGGTTGTATTTTAATTTCGTTGTTCGGTTGTACTTTTAGTTCGTAGGCATCCTTGTTTGTAGAAACGTTGAGTGCTTGGATTAGGACGTGAATGTATTTTACGCCTTGGACATATATCGGGGGTGGTCTCGGTGTCTTTGATTCGGCGTCTTCTGTGTTTTTTTCTGGGTTGTCACATTCATCAATTTCGTCGTCTGTTGAGAGGATGTCAAAACGATTATGAGAAGTTTTCGGGGGTTGGTTCAGCCAGTAGTTTTTCAGGGTGTTTTGCTTTTTAGATTTTTTTGGTTTGTTGTGATTATCTTTTTCAGGGGGCGTCCTACACCTTTTTGCTTGCAAGATGCCTGGGTTTGCGTTGTCATTTGTTGTTATTGTTTGTGTTTGGGATGATATCGATACTGGAGCTGTTATAACATTGTTGTTGGTTGCTGTTACATTGGTTGTTGTGTTTAATGTTGCTGAGGTTGTAGTTGTTGTAGTTGTTGAGGTGGAGGTTGATGTTGTAGTTGTCGTTGGGAAGGAGTTGAAGTTGTTGAATGGGTAGGTTATCGGTATCGGAGGGGGGTTTGCCCGCTGGCGCTGGGGCGATCTTAGTACACTCATCTTGCAAGCATGCAAGTGAGCATACTTTTGAGCGAGACGCGAATCGTTAGGTTGGTGTCCACGATATATCGCCTGCGTTTTGCCGAAAGCTTTTGTTGTTGTTAGCTTTTATTGTGAGCTTGGGTCCCACAAGGTCTGTTGGAGCGCTAGGGCTCCAAAGCTGCTGTCAGCTGTTGGGTAACCAGACTAAGGAGAAATGAAAAAGATGAAAAATTTACCTTCCTCAGTGATGGGTGAATTTCTAGTGATAACTTCAGTTGACAGAGGTGACTTGTGCTATCACAAGCCTTTAAAAATAAGCCGTTGATTTTAATACGCTTATTTTGATATATATTTTTTTATTTTTAGCTAGAACTGGTGTAGAACACTTCCTTTGCACTTAACTGGGTTGCCAGGTTATTCTCTACATATTCGTTGTGTGATATTGCCGTGTCAGCGAGACGACGGGTTGGTCGAAGTGTAGAAAATATCGCTGCCGTTCGGGCGTCCGTAGCAAACGATCCAAATCAATCAATTGCACGGCATTCTCAAGAATTTGGCATCGCTCAGACCACATTAACGCGTATTTTGCGTAAGAATCTTGGTTTGCACCCATACAGGATCAAGCTTACTCAAGAATTGAAGCCGATGCGGGCTCTGGAGAAGATGCGCCAAGATGATGAATTTCATCGCAAAATCATCTTCAGTGACGAAGCTCATTTTTGGCTTCGATTATTTTTGGCCCTACCAACCTCTTGCAAGAACTAAAGAGGTATATCCCTGCTCAATGTCGCATACAAGATCCTGTCCAGCGTATTGTGTGAACGTCTAAAACCATTTTGCACCGCACTAATCGGCAGCTACCAGTGCGGCTTCCGGCCCGGCAAATCAACTGTAGACCAAATTTTCACAATTCGACAAATCCTCGAAAAAACCAACGAGTTTCGAATCGATACACACCATCTTTTCATCGATTTCAAAGCCGCATGCATCGTGAAGAACTGTTCGGGGCGATGGCCGAATTCGAGATCCTGGTAAAACTGATCCAGTTGTGTCGCACCACGCTAAAAAACACGCGATGCACCGTGCAACTCGGTTCTAGGACCTCGGAACCATTCGAAACATGCACCGGATTTCGGCAAGGAGATGCGCTGTCATGTGACTTCTTCAACCTGGTGCTGGAGCAGATAGTGTGACGGGCAGGCGTCAACACTATCTTTTACAAGTCCATCCAGCTGCTATGATACGCGGATGATATCGATATCATCGCGTGTTCTCGCCGTGGCATTGTGGAAGCATTCACGGCGATTGAAGAACAGGCGAAACGAGTTGGTCTTAAGATCAATGAAGACAAGGCGAAGTACATGCTGTCAAGCAAAAACCAATCCGTCGCTCACTACCTGGGACAAAACATAACAATTGACAGCTACTATTTCGAGGTAGTTAAGGAGTTTGTCTACCTCGGGGCATACGTAAATTCCACAAATGACACCACAGTGGAGATCCGGCATAGAATCGCCCTTGGCAACCGTTGCTACTTCGGCTTGTCCAAACAACTGGGGTCAAAACTCCTCACTCGAAAGACCAAAGTCATGCTTTACAAAACGCTCATTCTGCCAGTCTTGCTGTACGGAGCCGAAAGCTGGACGATAAGCGGGACAGCGGAGCTGATTTTGGGTTCTTTCGAAAGAAAAATTCTTCGCCGGATATTTGGTCCTGTCTGTGAGGAAGGTGAATGGAGAAGAAGACACAACCGCGGAAGGCAAGGATCCGTCGACTACACTGGCTCGGCCACATCGAGCGCATGGACATCAACGCTCCAGCTAAGAGGTTCTTCGACTCCGAGCCTCCTGGTTCGAGAAGAAGAGGAAGACCGAACCTCCGGTATAAAGACCAAGTAATCGCGGATGTAAGACATCTTTGTCTTGACAACTGGAAGCAGCGTGCCCGGGACCGTCAAGGATGGAAGGCAGCTATAGCTCAGGCTCAGATCCTCCATGCATCGCTGGCCTGATAAGTAAGTAAGTATTTTTGGCCCGAATTGGAAGATATGGACTTGGAGGACATGTGGTTTCAACAGGATGGTACCACAAGCCACACAGCACACGTTACAATCGATTTATTGAAGAGTAAGCTTGATGAGCGTGTTATCTCAAGAAATGGGCCAGTCGAATGGCCGCCTCGTTCGTGCGATTTCACGCCTCTAGAATATTTTCTTTGGGGCTTCGTTAAGTCATTGGTTTATCCAACAAGCCGACGATGTTGGAAGAGCTCATCGAAAATTGGGTCCAACGAATCGACCGCTGCAAACGTCCCCGCGGTGGCCATATGAACGAAATCGAGTTCCATTCATAAACGTTTTGATTGTACTTCAAGCCGATAGTAAAGTTTTGAAATATCTCAAATGGTTTGCATTTTATTTTAAAAAAAATACTGTCGAGTCCTTATTGGAAAACCCGGTAAATATAAACTTTTATTTAAAACTTCTTCGCCTGATGATGAATACAAGTTATGTGGCAACATCCTAACAAAAGAGGTTGCACTTTGCAAGTTGCAACATCAGATACAATTTAACACATCAAGTGTTCACCCACGCTCTGGCATTAACTGTTGCCATCGTTACTGTTATTAGTTGCTTCTGATACAGAATAAGTTTCAGTTGCTTCCATATAGAGGAGTAAGATAGTATAGTATTTGTCAAAGTTTCGGACGCTTCCTCATAGAGGAATAAATAAAGTAATTAGAAATAAAGCTTACTAGCTAGTTGTGTTTTATTTAATAATAATTGGCGCCCAACGTGAAAAAGTAAAAAAATCCTTATAGAGGAAATAAATTTCGCGTTGCTAATTAGTGCGGACTCATCATTTTCTAAATCGGTGCTACATATAAGTAACCCCATCGAAGAGGTGAAAAATAGCTCTGAATCAAAACTGCACATGATAAGCAACAGTGCGATTTAGCAACCAAAAACAAACCCTGAAAATAAAACCTAAAAAAAAAAAACATCAAAAACACAAAAAAGTGATATTTTATAATAAATCTATAAGACGAAGAGGAAAGTGACGCCGAAGCTCTGGCAAGCCGAATAACTTGACTGTGCAAAAGGAAAAGGTCATCCCACACAGCTTACGAAACGGTTTCCAAACCCAAGCCATCACTCAAGCAAAATCGGAAGACACAAAAAGCTTGCTGACTACTGTACGCTGACACCTGAAACATACATATGTATATGTTTTGTTGTAAATATTTCTTCCTTCTTACTCTTTTTATATTGTTTATCTAAATTTAGCAAATATTACACTATATTAATAACTAGCATAAGATAGTAAATAAGTAAATTTGAATTGGTTTTCTTAATGTAATGTTATCGACATTAATTTAAAAAAGTAATTTCTAGAACACTTTGCTAAGTAATAGGACGAAGCTTGTATTTGCAAAAAAAATACAAAAATTGCATTGACGTTTAATTGTGAAATTACTGATTTGATGGACGCGGAACAGTTGAAGGCGGTCATAACCGCGGCAGTTCAGGCTGCAAACGTACAAACTCGACAAACTTTTGAAGTGACGATCAATCAGCTTACAGCTCGACTAAAGGCATTAGAGACTCCCACATTCGTTGAAGAGTATCAACCGGTCACCATCAACCCTGATGTTAGTTGCGACGAGTCTCTAGACTTAATAAAGTCTTTACCCGAATTCGGTGGCGAACAGGTTCGTTATGTGTCATGGCGACAAGCGGCATTAATTGCTTACAAACTGTTCGAACCGTATGAAGGTAGCTCTCGACACTACCAAGCTGTTGCCATTTTGAGAAACAAAATTGTTGGCTCTGCCGATCATGTTTTGGCGTCGTTCAATACCGTCCTCAATTTCAAGGCAATAATAACAAGGCTTGACTTTACGTATGCCGATAAAAGGCCTGTTTACCTAATAGAACAGGAGATGTCTACATTACGACAAGGCAAATTGTCCATTATTGAGTTCTATGATGAGGTGGAGAAGAAACTAACTTTGATTACAAATAAAACATTGATGCAACATGAGGGTAACAAGTCTTTGACCGATTCGTTAAATCATAAATATCGACAAGACGCTCTGAGAGTTTTCATTTCTGGCTTAAGGAAACCAATGGGCGATATTATATTTTCATCTCGTCCTATTGATATGCCGAGTGCGTTAGCTCTTGCCCAAGAATTAGAGGCTAATCAGGAGAGGTTTGCATTCGCAAATTTATTTTCTTACAGAAATGAGAATTTAAGAGGAAATTATGTTGCGCCCAGACAGTCACCAAACTATAACGATTACAATATACACCATTCACCCCATTACAAACCTATATTTTCTAATCAGTTGCGACAAAATCCAAGTCCGATGGAAGTGGATCCATCCTGTTCTCACCTGAGAAATCCTACTCAATTTCAAAACCCTATTAAAAATCCAAATCTCCAACAACCTTTTCGTAATTCAAGACATAACTTACACATACAAAATCACAATCATTTCCAGAGACCTGTTGAAAGACAAAACCAACCGAATAGGCTTTTTAAACGACATAATGAATCCGATAGACAAACTCATCCCAAAATCCAAAGAATAAACCATCTTTCCCAACAAAATGTTGCGAGTAATGACAATAATATCCTTTACAGTGCTGATGAACATTTTTGCCCCAAAAATCAAATTTTACCTAATGACACATATTTTTCAAATGATGAAACCTATGAGACAGAGTACAATACCACCAGGTACAATGACATTTCAGAAATATCCGATAACATTAATTTTTTAGGGGACAGTCCCTCCTGCCTTATGTCAGCCGAACACTCGCAGGAGAGGAAATAAAGCTCCTCGTTGATACAGGTGCTGCAAAAAACTACATCAAGAACTTTGGTGCACTTAAGGCCATTAAGTTAGTCAACGAACCTTTTTCTGTTAGGTCTATTCATGGTACTAGTGCGATAACATCAAAGTGCACCATAAACATTTTTGGCACAAATTCTTCATTTTTTATACTCCCAACGCTCACGACTTTTGATGGTATCATTGGATTCGACCTTTTGAGAGAAACTTCTGCTCAGTTAGATTTAGTGAAAGGGCTTTTATCTTATAATGGAAAAGAAGAAAAACTTCTTTACTTCTATTGCAAAGGCGTAAATAATATATCCTTGACGAACTGCTCCATCCCCCCGGAATTGTCCTTTGTAATAAAGCGTCAATCGAAAGTTTTTTCCGACCCGAACGAATCATTGCCTTTCAACACTAAAGTTGTTGCCACTATTAGAACTACCGACAAAGAACCAGTTTTTTCGAAGGCATATCCTTATCCTATGGCTGCTACCGACTTTGTTAACAATGAAATCGCAAATTTACTTCGTAACAAAATTATAAGGCCATCTCGATCGCCGTATAATAACCCAATTTGGGTTGTTGACAAGAAAGGTGTTGACGAGGATGGTGTGCGAAATATGCGCTTAGTGATCGACTTTCGAAAGCTTAATTTTAAAACAATAAATGACAAATATCCGATCCCAGATACTGGAGTAATTCTTGCTAACCTCGGAAAAGCTGCAGTGTTTACGACACTTGATTTAAAAGCAGGTTTTCACCAAATTAAGCTTTCAGAGCAAGATAGGGAAAAAACCGCATTTTCGGTAAACAATGGAAAGTACGAGTTTTGTCGGCTCCCATTTGGTTTGAAAAATGGACCCAGTATTTTTCAAAGAGCAATCGACGATATTCTCAGAGAGGATATTGGAAAATGCTGTCATGTATACATAGATGATGTTATCATATTTTCAAAAAATAAAGAAGATCACATTAAAGACGTTGAACGAATCCTTAAAAAACTTTACGAATCAAATATGAGAGTTGCGCTTGAAAAATCGACATTTTTGAAAGAAGAGGTAGAATTCCTGGGTTTCCTTGTGTCGAATAAGGGAATAAGGACATGTCCTGAGAAAATAAAGGACATTGTTGGGTATGAGGTTCCTCGGACATTGCGCAGTCTTCGGTCATTTCTTGGTTTATCAGGATACTACCGACGCTTTGTCAAAGATTACGCTCAAATTTCCAAACCTCTTACAAAGTACCTAAGTGGTGAGAACGGTAATGTAAGTTCAAATCAATCTAAAAATACAAAAATATCATTGGACTCGGAGGCAATGGAAGCTTTTAATAGGATAAAGAAAATTCTGGCGTCTGAGGATGTGTTGCTCCTTTATCCTGATTATGACAAACCGTTCGATCTGACAACAGATGCATCATCGCACGCACTTGGCGCTGTCCTCTCCCAAGGCGGCAGACCCATAACGATGATTTCCCGAACTTTATCTTCTACCGAACAAAACTATGCTACCAATGAACGAGAGCTTTTATCCATAGTGTGGTCACTGCAAAAGCTACGAAATAATCTTTATGGGGTGAAGCAATTGAATATCTTCACTGACCATCAGCCACTGACATTTGCAATTTCCGACCGAAACCCCAATGCAAAAATGAAAAGATGGAGAGCGTTTGTCGAAGAATTCTCTCCAACCTTTTTTTATAAGCCTGGAAAGGAGAATTTCGTGGCTGATGCTTTGTCAAGACAGCACATAAATGCTATTAGCCAGTCTACAGACTTGGCTTCCACAGTACATAGTGAAGAATCCCTTACTCAAACAATAATTAGCGTTCATAATCCAGTCAACTCCTTCAAGAATCAATTAATCATAGAAGAGGGGATTGCTTTGAAAAAGACAACAAAGATCATTTTCAAAAATAGAATTAGACACACTATTGTATTCAATAGTTTCGACAATCTCTTTCAAATGTTTATGGAAACTGTTAACCCCGATGTTGTCAATGCCATTTATTGTGACCTGCAAACCTTAGGCAAAATTCAGAATAGATTAATTATGTCATTTCCATCAGTAAAGTTTCGTCATACAACCAAAATGGTTACAGATATTTTTAACCCAGCTGATCAACTTGAAATTCTCGCAGCTGAGCATAACCGCGCCCATCGTTCTGCGCGGGAAAATAGGGAACAAATCTTAGAGAATTATTTCTTTCCAAATTTAAATAAAAGCCTGAAGCAGATAGTATCTAATTGTAAGATTTGTCATGAGGCAAAATATCAGAGACACCCTCCAGTGCCTCATATAGGCAAAACTCCCATTCCTCAACAACCAGGTGAAATACTTCACTTGGATAT
The DNA here is from genome assembly GCA_951905685.1 of Eumerus sabulonum. Lineage (NCBI taxonomy): Eukaryota > Metazoa > Arthropoda > Insecta > Diptera > Syrphidae > Eumerus > Eumerus sabulonum. Next base: position 138,929,485 of record OX645060.1, on the reverse strand, counting down.
TTATACAACTGCTGGAGCACATTTCCTCACTTGCGTAGACAAATTTTCTAAATTTGCTGTAGTTAAACCCATTAAATCTCGAGCAATAATAGATGTCAAAGAACCGATTTTGGAATTACTAAATTTATTTAAAAATACGAAAACCATAGTTTGCGACAATGAGAGATCCCTCAATTCAGAAACCATAAAAACACTTCTCAAAAACTATTTCTCTGTAAATATATTTTCCACCCCACCTTTTCATAGTACCACAAATGGACAAGTGGAACGATTTCACAGCACCCTTTCGGAAATAGCAAGGTGTACAAAATTAGAACAGAATATTACCGACACCGGTGAACTCCTTTTACTTGCAACAGCTAAGTACAACAGGACGATTCATTCGGTTACAAACCACAAGCCAATTGACATAATCCACTCAATCCCAATAGAGCTAAGAGATGAAATTAAAAATAAGATAGTGAAAGCCCAAGATGCAAACCTAGAGTATCACAATCAAAATAGACAGACTCGGTCGTTCAAACCAGGTGACAAGGTTTTCGTTCGAACAAATAGACGAATTGGTAACAAATTCACAAAGTTGTTCGTCGAAAAGGTTATCCAAAAGGACTTGGGAACTACTGTTCTTATAGATAACAAAAAAATTCACAAAAATAATCTTAGGTGACACATTAAACATTTTTATACAATCAATGACATTAAACCATGATATCAAATCAGTAATTCTTTAAGATTTCGCTAAAAAAAAATGGTATTAATCTTGAAAAAATTGTATAACTTGAGTTTATAATTTAGTACGAACTCTATTTTTTTACGATGTTTAAATTAAACGAAGTCGAGGACGACTTCACTTGAAAAGGGGGATAGTTATGTGGCAACATCCTAACAAAAGAGGTTGCACTTTGCAAGTTGCAACATCAGATACAATTTAACACATCAAGTGTTCACCCACGCTCTGGCATTAACTGTTGCCATCGTTACTGTTATTAGTTGCTTCTGATACAGAATAAGTTTCAGTTGCTTCCATATAGAGGAGTAAGATAGTATAGTATTTGTCAAAGTTTCGGACGCTTCCTCATAGAGGAATAAATAAAGTAATTAGAAATAAAGCTTACTAGCTAGTTGTGTTTTATTTAATAATAATTTACATCGCAACAGAACAGTACAGAGCAGCTTTCACTGTGCGCACCATATCGCATCTCGCATCGCATCTCGTATCGCTTCTCGTATCGCTTTCCGAATCGCATCGCATCTCGCATCACTGTGCGCGCAGCCTTAGATGGTAACAACGTGGTGGCAGTGAGAGCAAGGCAAGGAGGTATGTTTCAAATGCTCTTCAGGGTCATCGAACCGTCATTTGAAAAATCAATGGTGGCTGTTAAAGATAGACATAATAATAAAATAAAATAGCCCCATAGATGTATCTATTTATTTTCTTTACTCTTCTCATTTTCTTTAAATCAATATCAACAATTGTGTACTAATACGATTTTAACAATAACTAAATCATCTGCTTGTTTTTTCATTTACTCTTAGATTCTTAGACGAACATTTAGGTAGATAAGGTATTTATTTCCTTTTAACATTTATTAAATTATTATTAAACATTATTAATTGTAAAATTCTAACCAACTACATGCATAGAAAAATAGTTCACTATTTAGTATATGGTAAATATGTATATACGAACTATGGGAAATATTAACATTTTACATTTCACCTGTTCCGTTTTTCTTCAACTTCAATCATTTTTTATTTCATTGTACAAGTATAAAATTCTCATTTAAATGAACAGAGAGTTACAACATAAATTAAACAGAAAAACAATTGCGTTACTTCATGATACCATAACTTTAGTCAAATATACAATAAAACTATTAAGTTAATTGCAGTGGTTGTATACAGTTTTGTTTTGCATTAGTATTGTTTAAAATATTAAATAACTCTTTGTAACATAATAAAATTATTTGTTGACTAGGAATCAATTACGAAATATAGCGATTTCTTAAAAAGAAAATAAAAATAAAATAGTAAAACACAGGAAACTCCCAGCAGTGGTTTCATTTTTTTTTTACTAAAAAATAATATTTTAGAAATACGTTAGTGCATGGAAATCAATTGCAGATTTTCTAATTGAGCAAAATAAAAAACAGACGAATGCTTGGAATTTTATTAAAAATGGAATATGGTTTTTCGTTTTTTTTTTTTTTTTTTTTTTTTTGTAATGTAAAGTAGAATTCAGTGTTGTTAAAAATGACAGTTCACTTCGTTTTGTTGTTTGACCACTATTATGACAGTTTTTTGACGTGATAACGTCTTATGAAAATTTAACCGTGAAAATTAATTCAAATAGAAAAAAAGAAAATAGTCTCTGGAATTTATAGACCTCCGAATCAGTCTGAAAAAGAATTCATTGGCGAATTACAGAAAATTACGAACATAAAAGAAGCAAATGATGATGTAATAATTTTGGGCGATATGAACATAAATATCAAAGATAGTACGAACAATTACATCCTTAGCTATCAGGAAATGCTGGCTGCGAATGGATTGCACAATGTCATTAAAGACACGACGCGAATAGATCTAAATAGAGGGAGCTGTACTTTGATCGATCATATATTGGTTGGAGTACTATGACGATGAGGGGTACCGAATTCCCATCAATCACAAGTTCAATACCAGAAGACGAGCAGACAAGATGTACCATCTTCCACCATTCAACAACGTCTACGGCAGGCGTCAGCTGATGTACACCATCCCACACATCCTAAATAATCTCCCATATAATTTGCGAAACTTGAATCAGATTCATTTAAGAAAGAAGAAATTAAAGGAAAATTTCCTAGAATCTATAACTTGATATTGATTTAGAATTTGTAAATACATCATTTGTAATTTTAAATGTTTGTAACTTCTGTCTTTATTAATTAATTGTAGTCAATTTAAACTTGATGCACTCTTTCGAACTACCGTCCTTCAGATGGTATCAATGAAATAAACTGAATTCAAGAAATAACCTCCTGCAGATAAGCCATGTGGCTTCGCAGGTAAGAAAATCATTGTAATGTAATGTTAATGTAATTAAAAAATAAATTGAATTGAATTGAATTATAAATCGATGAACACCGGCTGCACGTACGAAAAAGTATGACTCATTGTCACGTTCCGCCTGAGCTGAGCGTGCCAGCGAGATCGCGAAACAAGCGAAAGAGAGGCATCTATTTTGCCTATGGGACACAATTTTGTTTACATACTTGGGGGCATAAAAAAATTTGGCGATGACATGAAAACCTCATGCATAAAACGTAGGCAAACTTTTAGGAGTAATCAGTAATCCAGATGATACATACATATGTATGTACATGCATACACCCTAATTCTGTTTTTACACGACAAATACGATCCTGAAGAATTCGTGTGAAAAAGTCTGGAGTTTGTATGTTGGATATACATATGTACGTATGTATGTGCCCATTTCGAAATCGAAAATAAAATGCTCCCACCCAATTACACATGAGCGCGTGCGTTTAATAATTGCTCGTTGGTAGCGCACACTCACGAGCAGCTCCTCGCGTGTTGCGTTTCCTTACCAAACCACAACACTGTCCGAGCAAACTCATATGTATCGGCTGTCGTCCGATCGCCGTAATCAACCAGCGTCGGGTGCGGTTAGTACTTAGATGGTGGACCGCTTGGGAGCACCGCGTGTTGTTCATTTTTCATCAATATTTTCTAATGACGTTATCACGAAAAATAATCGTCCGTAAACCGACTTTACAGACAACCTATATTTTTCTTTGCTTGTAATTTGAAGCGTATGTCTCAACACGGCTGCATAGGGAAAAGCGTAGTTTTAACACCAAAAATATATAAACAATTGAAACAACACTGTAATTAAAAAGTTACAAGACAGTAAGAATAGAACGAAATACATTTTTAAACGATGAAGCACATGAATTTCCATAAATCCTTATATACCGATTTGAAGGTAGTTTTTACCGATTTTGTATTTTGTATTTGGTACTAATTTTTAACCTCTATTTACATCTTTGTTTTGTCGGTAAAAAGATTTGTTTTAATTTTCTATTCATTCTACATTTCATATCTTTGTGTTATTTGTTAAGTCTAGAGGTACAACAATTATTTAAATTTGAGGTAGTTGGTGCTGCAAGTGGTCCTGTTTCACCAGCCATTCGTGATGGCTTCAATTTTGGCTTTAGTTGGTGGATGTTTTGCAATTGTTGACGGTGAGAAATTAACATTTATATTAATGGGATGAAGGACGGGCATTGCTGCGTAATTTTTATCCAATAAGTCGATTCCATTGAGGAATGGCACCAAGCAGCTGTAGTCAATATTGAGTGGAACGTAATAAGTGCCCTGACCATGTAGAGCAAATATGGGTACGGCAAAATGTCGACCGCTAGTAGTAATGGAGGGATTTGTTGGGAGCTTTGTTGCAATCGGTGATATTCCGCTGTGACTGCTCAGCTCGGACTTGATGTCACTAAATGACAATGGTTTGGGTTCGCCGGACGATGCAGCGACAGCTGAGATAGCCGCTGAGGATGATTGTACATTTCCGTTTTCAAGCTTGCGTTTTTTTACTATGGAACTGGCAATCTCAAGATCATCCTTTGAGTGTTCCGATATGGAGTGATCACTTTGTAACGTAGGAGCAGGCGGACAGTGTTCGCTGGACGTTTCGTCATGCAGGTGGTCCTGATTGAAGCGTTCTTTTATGTGATTTTTGTACTTGTAGTTGTTGTTGTGCTCGATATCGTGGGAAGATTCCGAAAAATTGCGCATGCGTGCCGCTTGCATCATTAGGCTGTCACTGTGCTGATGTGTCGGTGGTGAATGCATATTGGCGGTTTCATGATGTATGAGCGGCTCTCGCGACGAATCGAAATCGTGATTACTGGAATCATGATGTAAAGATGGTGGTGCAGTGGATGTTATCACTGGCGCTTGGTGGGGTTGAGAGTTCCGAAAGCTTAAATCTTTTACATCATTGTGGTCGTTGCTATTGCTATGATCCACATCGGATGCAAGAATATCACGTAGTTGAGACAATGGAGCGGCAGGATGGTAGCCGTTATGGGGGCTGCCACTTGATGCACTCACATTATCTGGATGGCAGCGAGCTTTAAAGCAGTCATCTGAAATAGATACATCGAACGAGACATTAATAATTGAAAGAAGGATTGTTTAAAAGAGAAAGAAAATCCGGTTTAATTTAAGAAAAAAAAAAAAAAGCCAAAAAGACCGGACAATTGTGAGTCGGCTCGCATCGAGGGTCTCATATAATCTAGTAGTATTATACAAAACACTTAAGTAGATAGGTACCTATTTAGGGCTATGTTTAATTACAAAATTTTTAATCAAATAAGCAGGTACGCATAACAGAACAAACTGTTAGGTACTACAAACACTAAAATTATTAGGTACCTACCTATACTGCTTATAAAAAAAAAATCTGTTTAAGCTTGTACCAATGAAGCCCTTTCATACGATGCCCCACATGACACGGTTAACTCAATTCAACATTTGGACCGCGCGCCGTTCCTTGCATAAAGACCCTGTTTTTTTTATGATTTAATGGCCAATGTATAATATTTAGACATTTTTCTAAACGTGTAGGACAAGACGGTATTACTTGCCCAATTTCATAGTTCTAGCTCAACAGAAAATACCTGAAAAAATGTATTCCATTGCGAGTGTCGAAATCTACGTTTTTTTTTGCGGCATAAACGGCCGTATCATTTTTTACGTTAACTTAGAAGTTAGGAGCTTCAAGAGACTATAGACGTAAGTGTATCGTTTTAATTTCAACTCAATACGTCCACGCGTTCCTTAGATTAAGGGTCTTGACAGACAGATAGACGGACGAACAAAAAAGTGATCCGTTTTTTCCTATTGAGGTATGGAACCCTTAAAATCCAACGTATTATACTCGATTAAGAATGACGAGCCAAATCTCGACTCTGACCACTTCCTCGTAGCAGCAAGATTCGAGCTCGATTGTCCAATGTCAGAAAGCTGCACCAGACCATCAGGAGGAAGTTCAACATTGGGCGCCTGAGCACACCGGAGGTTGCCAGAGTCTACAGGTAGCAGCTGAGCGAAAGACTCTACGGTATGCCTACGCTGAACACAAGTGCCAATAATATGTGGCTGCATTGCCGCTCAGCCATTCAGGAAGTAGCCGAAACTACCTTAGGGTACCTACCACCTCCGACAAGAAACCCGTGGTATGATGGCGAGTGTGAGTAGAAAAAGGCAGCAACCGCGAGGCGTACCAAAAGACGCTGCAGAGGAAAACCAGGGCAGCGCAAGAAGAGTACCGAGTTAGAAGAAGGGAGGAGAAAAAACTACTGCGACAAAAGAAAATAATCTTTGCAGCCTCCCAGCTCAAGGATATCGTGGAGCCTTTTACAGGAAAGCTAAAGGCCTTGCAGGAGGCTTCAAAAAGGGCACCCAGGCTCTTCGAAACTGCGAGGGTAATCTCGTCACCGACCCGCAGGTAATAGTGGATGTATTTAAGCAACATTTCCAACAGCTGCTTAACGAGCATAACCAAGTAGAGGTAGGGACCGAGGAAATCCCAACTCCAGAAGTCGGCACAGCTATTCAGAAGCTGAAGAATAACAAGGCCGCAGGCTCAGATGGCTTGCCATCAGAGCTCTTCAAGGCTGGCGGTGATGTTCTGGTAGGGAGCATGCACCAGATCATCTGCGGAATTTTGGAAGACGAAAGCATGCCCGACGACTGGAATACCAGCTTTATTTGCCCCATCCACAAAAAAGGCGATCCTACCTCTTGCAAGAACTATAGAGGTATATCCCTGCTCAATGTCGCATACAAGATCCTGTCCAGCGTATTGTGTGAACGTCTAAAGCCATTTTGCACCGCACTAATCGGCAGCCATCCATTCCATTTCCATTTCTAATCGACGGAGACCGCAGAGAATTCTGTCCCCCTGACCTCGACGAAGTTAAGATTGCCATATCGAAGCTCAAGTCGAATAAAGCTGCTGGCGCAGACGGACTGTCTGCTGAGCTCTTCAAGGCAGCTGGGGATGACCTGGTTGGGAGCATGCACCAGCTCATCCGTAAGATATGGTTAGAGGAAAGCATGCCCGAGGAATGGAGTCTCAGCATCGTATGCCCGATCCACAAGAAAGGAGACCCCTCTGATTGCGCCAACTATAGAGGAATAAGTCTCCTTAACATCGCCTACAAAATCTTCTCTGCCGTTTTGTGTGAACGCCTGATGCCTTTTGTAAATAAGCTGATAGGTCCTTATCAGTGCGGATTCAGGCCAGGGAAGTCCACCATCGACCAAATCTTCACACTACGGCAGAAAATGGAGAAAACCAATGAATTTCAAGTCGACACTCACCACCTATTTGTCGACTTCAAAGCCGCATACGACAGCGTAATTAGAGACGAGCTATACAACGCTATGTCTACCTTTGACATACCTGCTAAACTCGTCAGACTATGCAGGATGACTTTGGAGAATGCTCGCTGCTCCATCCGAATCGGTGAACACCTTACCGATAGTTTTGATGTCAAAAAAGGATTTAGGCAGGGCGATGCGCTGTCGTGTGATTTCTTCAACATCATATTGGAAATGATTGTGCAAAAATCACTGGCCAATAGAAGAGGCACAATCTATTTCAAATCCTCGCAACTCCTTGCATACGCCGACGATATTGACATAATACGTAGATCACAGCGAGATGTCAATGAGGCGTTTGCGAGTATTGAGATGGAGGCGGCGAAAATTGGTTGGGCGGTAAAAGAGGGAAAAACTATATATATGCTGTCATCAAAAAAGGACGCTCACCACCGACGTCTTGGCCAGAACGTTTGTATTGGCAGTTATAAGTTCGAGGTAGTTAAGGACTTCGTCTACCTTGGCTCCGCAGTGACCTGGAACCACGACATCGGTTCCGAAATCAAATGCAGAATCACTCTTGCCCATCGCTGTTTCTTTGGGCTCAGGAGGCAACTGAGTAATAGAGCCCTCTCCCGAATGACAAAGTTGACTCTATATAAGACCCTTATCATCCCGGTCCTGTTGTACGGCGCAGAAGCATGGACACTATCAAAAGCGGATGAGGAGGCCCTTGGTCGGTTCGAGAGAAAGATTTTGCGCGTGATTTTTGGGCCTATAAACGCAGACGGGGGATGTAGGAGAAAATTCAACCACGAACTTTACGGGCTGTACAGCGACATGAGCCTAGTCAGGCGTCTACAGATTCAACGCCTAAGATGGCTAAGCCATGTAGAGCGTATGGACACCACAGCTCCAGCCCGGAGAGTCTTTGAATCCAACCCCGAGGGACGAAGAAGCAGAGGACGGCCGCCCTTAAGATGGTGCACACAGGTGGAAGGGGACCTCAGCCAACTGGGTGTGCGGCAATGGAAAAGGCTAGCGAAAGATCGTGCTAGATGGAGGGGCATGTTGGTTGAGGCCCAGGTTCACCCCGAACTGTAGCGCCCTCTAAGAAGAAGAAGAATCGGCAGCTACAGTGCGGCTTCTGGCTCGGCAAATCGACTATAGACCAACTTTTCACACTTCGCCAAATCCTGGAAAAGACCAACGAACTTCGATTCGATACACACCATCTTTTCATCGGTTTCAAAGCCGCATACGACAGCATTCATCGTGAAGGACTGTTTGGTGCGATGGCCAAATTCGGGATCCCGGGAAAACTGATCCAGTTGTGTTGCGCCACGCTAAAAAATACGCGATGCACCGTGCAACTCGGTTCCAGGACTTCGGAACCGTTTGAAACATTAACCGGATTTCGGCAAGGAGATGCGCTGTCATGTGACTTCTTCAACCTTGTGCTGGAGTAGATAGTGTGACGGGCAGGCGTCAACAGGGAAGGCACTATCTTCTGCAAGTCCGTCCAGCTGCTAGAATACGCGGATGATATCGATATCATCGCGTGTTCTCGCCGTGGCATTGTGGAAGCATTCACGGCGATTGAAGAACAGGCGAAACGAGTTGGTCTTAAGATCAATGAGGACAAAACGAAATACATGCTGTCAAGCAAAAACCAATCCGTCGCTCACCACTTGGGACAAAATATAACAATTGACAGCTACAATTTCGAGGTAGTTAAGGAGTTTGTCTACCTCGGGGCAAATGTAAATCCCACATATGACACCACAGTGGAGGTTCGGCATACTACTGCTGATAACTGGAAGCTGCTACTTCGGCTTGTCCAAACAACTGGGGTCAAAACTCCTCACTCGAAAGACCAAGGTCATGCTTTACAAAACGCTCATACTGCCAGTCTTGCTGTATGGAACCGAAAGCTGGACGATAAGCAGGACAGCGGAGCTGATTTTGGGGTCTTTCGAAAGATAAATTCTTTGCCGGATATTTGGTCCTCTTTTTGGGGAAGGTGAATGGAAAAGAAGGCACAACCGCGAACTCTACGAGCTGTAAAAAGATGTGGATGTAGTCCGGAAGGCAAAGATCCGTCGACTAACTGGCTCGGCCACATCGAGCGCATGGACATCAACGCTCCAGCTAAGAGGGTCTTCGGCTCCGAGCCTCCTGGTTCGAGAAGAAGAGGAAGACCGAACCTCCGGTATAAAGACCAAGTAATCGCGGTTGTAAGACATCTTGGTCTTGATAACTGGAAGCAGCGTGCCCGGAACCGTCAAGGATGGAAGGCAGCTATAGCTCAGGCTCAGATCTTCCATGGATCGCTGGCCTGATAAGTAAGTTAGTGAGTAAGAATGACGAGCCATAAGGCTTAATACGAGGAAAATTCCTTGCACGAAATAAAAATTAAATTTCCTTGAGCAGATATGTAAATATTTTAAAGTAAGTTATGCACTTAAACATACCTCAATACTGAGGTATGGTTACAATCTGTCTTTACCATATGAAAACCGAAATATTTATAATTTAAGATAGAAATAAAAATTGTATACGTACTTTTCAATAAAATCTCATCGCAGTGCTCCTGTAGGCGGGTCAGTAGACGATAACAAAAATCTTGCATTTGACTATCGCAAAGAAATTTAGCAGCTTCCTTCATGCAATCCGTATATCCTAATCGATACTCATTCTCCTTCTGCAAGTTTTCATTTTGCAGATGTTTTAAATGACGAATGGCCATCTCAATGATTTCAGTTTTTTCTATTCGCCCACGCCCTTTACGTTGGTACTGTGGTGGAATGAGTCGCGACAAATCGGCAAGGCACGAATTCATCCTATCTCGGCGTCTTTTTTCGATGATCCTATGCGATAATGGATCTTGCTACACGTTTTATGTGAGAAAGAAAATAAGAAAAAAGGCAATTAGAATATAAAAAAAGGTGGATGAAACGAAATGATAAATTAATAAATTATTTATTTCTTATAATAGCCTATAGTGCGAAATTTGAGACGGTGCAGAATGTTGAAATTATTACTCGGGGATGCCAGCCACACATGAACATTCGATTAAAACTACATAATTTACAAAACACCATGAGCTCTAGTAAATAGCATTTTTTTTTTTTGTATTTCTATTCATTTATTTCCTTAAATGTATCTATGTAAAATGCATTTCAGTTTTTGTTTTTTTTATCTTATGTTTTATTCATTGTTAATAATAGAATATACGATTAATTGTCTATAAATGAATAGATATTTACCCTCGATGTTTTATTGCGTCTACCGCTTGCATACTCTGCATCATCTTCGCTGTAAGCTGTCGCTGACGTTGAAAAATTTAAACTAGATTCGGGACAATAGGGAAAACTGGATACTGCTGCTTCACTACAATAATGGAAAACATAACAAATTTGTTTTTGATCAGTAAGTGTCGGTCCACAATGATTGCAACTAGTAAAAGTAGTATTAACTAAAAATGAAACTAAAAAAAAAAAAACAAAAAAGGAGAGAAGAGAAAGAAAATATCTAAAATCCTACTAGAATAGACATTCTCCTTAAGTCAAGAATATTTTAAATTCAAGTGACAAAGTAATTTTTTTTTAATTCATTTCGTTAAAGATATATGTATGTATGTATATATATATATATTTTTTTTTTGTTTTGGAATATGGAGAATTTTGTGTATAATTACCAAAAGAGAAAACGTCACGTTTCGAGAAGGCTATGAGTAAAAGTTAAGAACAATTTCACGAAAGAACACAATCACAGTAGGTAGTTCATAGTAGGCTCATAGTGGCGGGCGAAGATTCGTTCGTACTAGAGTCCATCCACATCTGTCGTATTTATCCCCAATCAGACCAATCCAGACTGGCCAGGATAGCGAAATCAATCTCCAACGGTTGACTAAGTGGAAACAATATATGTATAGTATACATAGAAAACTTGTTATTTTCTCTACACACATACATAGTTATATGTCAGAGATGAATAGGGAGATAAGGTGGGAAATAGAGATTAAAACTCAAATATACATATAGTCGATTTTGTTAAATATCGTTTATTCAATTAATATTCTATACAAATTAATTCACTTAAATTAAATCACAAAACACTTTTCACTGCACAATCGAGCAACTTAACTTTTATACATATCTATAGGTATCTTAAGATACGTTCTAATAGCAAGATAAACTTTTCGATAGATGAGTGATAAAAGACTCTCGCGTTTAAATTCTATTTAATGTCAATTATTGAAGATGTGACACTATCTAAAAATATCAAATTCTACAATTGATTACCTCATCAATTTAAATGATAAACAGGTTCTTATACGCAAAAACAAGGAAATGTATTTTTAAAACAGAAATCTATAAGTGATGACGCACAAAGCCCGAGAAACCTTTTTTTTTTTTTCTCTCCTCTCATCAATATACAATCACGTACTTATGTATGTATATAAATAGATAAAAAAGATAAATCAAACCCAGACAGTAAGCCGGAGCTAGACCAAGTTGTCTGTGGTCTAGTACAAACGAGAGAAACGACAAAAAGTCACGATCTGTTGCTATTATTTGCATTTTTTCGATATTACGAAGTTTGTATGCATGTAGGTTCAGCTTGTTTGGTAAATGCATGCAAAACTCACTTAAGATACTACAATAAACTGGGACTATATGGTATGTTTGTATTACAACTGCGAATAGATCTGTGTTCCAAATTTAATTTTCTAGATTTTAGTTCGGCATCCTATTTAACTATTACACAGCATTATCGAGCTCAGATATCGTAAACAATACTCGCATTTTCTACATTATTGTTACATATTGGTATTGTTCGTTGATGTTGCGAAAACACGTTTTCGCCAGAAAGCCTATAATTAAATCAGCACGTTTCGGATCAAGTGCGCTAAATACACGAACGAGTTCAGATATAGCAAACAAAAAAAACCAAAATAAAAAACCATGACGAGTCAAGAAAAGATACAATATGTACGAGTATCTGTGTATGTATGTATACCATTTAAAAAATGTGTAATTCTTGCCCTCACGTTTATCGTGTTTGTTTTCCGCATGCGTCTCAACAAGTGACAATATGTTTGCAGATATACATGTGTACCTACATACATAAGTATGCCGAATGTAAATAGATATGTATATGCTTCTAATTTTAAAATATGCTTACGAGTTCTGTAAGCAACGCTTTGGTTGTCGGCTTCCTGCCGGTTGCTGACTAGATAAAATTTAAATATAGCATCAATGACAATTAACATGGCTATGAAATTCCTTTCTGTTTTGTCGCTAATCCAAACCCTCGATTAATTAAAATAAATTTAAGAAAATATCAGACTAATTAGAATTTCTATCTGCGGCTTTTTACAATTTGGTATCCTTAAAACATACATACATATGTATGCATGTACATACATACAGTGGCTCACAATGAAAATTGCCCATTTTTCGGGTTCCGTACCCAAAGGTAAAACGGAACCCTATTACTAAGACTTCGCTGTCCGTCCGTCCGTCCGTCTGTCACCAGGCTGTATCTCATGAACCGTGATAGTTAGGGAGTTGAAATTTTCACAGATGATGTATTTCTGTTTCCGCTACCACGACAAATACTAAAAACAGAACAAAATGAATATTTAAGGGGGGCTCCCATACAACAGACATGATTTTCATCCAAAAAAATCCCCTTGGTCACATACTGAACTAAGGTTTTTTTTTTGTTTTTTTAGAGACTCGCGCAGGCTCAAGATTTTTTTTTTTTTTTTTTTTTTTAATCTCCTATGATGTGTTGACACACATAACCTGAACGGAGTCCAGTGGTTGGGGTCGTTGATGTTCATTCACTACTCTCAGGGGTGGTTGTCTTATACCTAGATAGGACGAGAGCCGACCAAATTCCGCGTTGGTTATAGTCCGCAGTAATTCGTTCAAGCACTTTAGTATCGCATACGCAGAGGATGAGTACGTCTGGTCACTTTCCATTCACAACTGCGTTGCATACTTTTTGTCTTCTGTCCATATAGGAATTACTTTTTCTTGGCTATGAAGCGAATTTGAACCATAAACCTTACGCTCGGCGCTCGATGATGTTAACCACTGCACCATGGCAGTCAATATCCCACAACCAGCAGCAAACTTCACAGTTTTGATCTCGTTTGTGTCTTTGATGAATTAATCCCAGCTGCAAACCTTTTTCCCATATTTCCCATTATTGTTATTCACCTTTTCACATCGTTGCTGTCAAGTAAGATAATTGATTTGAATTCAATGGACACTTTGATGATCAACTATATCTCATCATGAAGATAGTACATACATAGTCTCTTTCATATTTATATATACAGATGATACGGAACCCTTCGTGCGCGAGTCCGACTCGCACTTGGCCGGTTTTTTGTTGTTAGACAGTTTTTATGCGATTATTCTAAAAATTAAGCAAAAACAAGCAAAATGAAACTTAAAACCCTCAGTTATGACAGAAGACTCAATTTTTTATTCAAAAACATAAAAACTAAAATGATTCAATTACAACAACAACGTACAAATATCCCATAACAAAAAAGAGAACAAAAATCATGTCACATTGTAAATGGCCCAAGTATCTTAAGTTCTAAACATGTATAATGGTAACAAGAGTTATTCTAATACTTGGGGGGATAACATTAACCTAAGACGCTTAGGAACCGATTCCACAAGTTTTTTAGCGTAATTAGGGCTCATATTATTCCACTCTTCCAACAAATTCCTTTAATTTTTGATAGATATAACATGTTTTCTTACTTCAATTTCCTTTTTTGCCACAAGGTCTCTATTATGCTAATATCCGAAGACTCTAGTCGTGTATCAATCACATGCGGACAATTATATAAAAGCCAGTCTTTTACCATTCTAGCAGTGTTCTTCGGACCATTGCCCTGGTATAAATAAAAATTATTAGCAATGCCCAGTTTTCATTTTTTTTTAAATTATAGGTTAGTTTGACACTGACAGCTGTTTCCCGCTCGAAATCTTGACAGAAATTCAGTATCACACCTCCGCGGAACTAGCTTTATGCGTGAACAACGTTGGGAAATATTGAAAACTTATTTCCAAAGTGAGTGCTGTGTAGCCCAAACAATGCGTTTTTTGAAAATAAGTTTTGGCCGAAATGAAGAACCCACCGCAAGTGCTGTACCCAAATTTGTGCAAAAAGACAACACTCATGGTTCATCGTACGGTGCATGTAAGACTCAATTCACGAACATCAACTCGCCATCATTATCAACAGCTCAACATTTCACGCAGTAGCCAGAGGAGAATTCTGCACAAAGATCTCGGATTATTCACTTACAAGGTCCAATTGATTCAGTAATTGAAGGCGAGTGATCATCCACTTCGTTATCGCCTCGCAGTTTGGGCCTTAGAGCAGCTTTTAATTGGGCAACGATTTTGCGCGAAAAATCATCTATTCCGACGAGGCACATTTTCATCTCGGCGGCTACGTTAACAAACAAAATTGCCGCACCTGGGGCTCGGAAAACCCGTACGTTGTTGTCGAGAGGTCAATGCATCCATAGAGACCATTTTTCTTCGAAAATGAGGCTAGGAACAATGTTTCGGTCAACGGTGGGCGTTACATAGCCATGTTAAACGACTTTTTGGACGTGATAACGTCTCATAAATCGATGAACGCCGGCTGCACGTACGAAAAAGTATGACTCATTGTCACGTTCCGCCTGAGCTCAGCGTGCAAGCGAGAGCACGAAACAAGCGGTAGAGAGGCGTCTATTTTGCTTATGGGATAGAATTTTGTTTGCATAATTGGGGGCATGAAAAAAAAATTGCGATGACGTAGGCATATTTTTAGGAGTAATCAGTAATCCAGGTGATACATACATACATACGACAAATACGATTCTGAAGAATTCGTGTGAAAGAGTCTGGAGTTTGTATGTTGGATATACATGCAAATATACATACATATGTACATATGTGCCGATTTCCAAATCGAAAAAAATGCTCACAGCCAATTACTCATGAACGCGTGCGCTTAATAATAGCTCGTTGGGTAGCGCACATTCACGAGCAGCTCATGAGTGTTTACGTTTCCTTACCAAACCACAACACTGTCCGAGCAATCTCATATGTATCGGCTGTCAATCTCATATGTATCGGCTGCGGTTAGTACTTAGATGGTGGACCGCTTGGGAACACAATTTTTCATCAATGTTTTCAAATGACGTTATCACGCAAAATAATCGTCCATAAACCGACTTTACAACCAACATTTTTTTTTTACTGAAATTGAAGACATGGATTTGAGTGACTTCTGGTTCATGCAGGATGACGCACCATACCACACAGCCCATGCCACAATCGATCTTTTGCGCACTAAATTCCCAAATCGTGTTATCAGCCGTCTTGGCGATGTCAATTGGCCGCCTCGGAGCTGCGATTTTTTGTGGTGAACCGTGAGGGACCGATGTTATGCCAACAATCCGAAAATGACTCAAGCACTTAAGGCCAATATCATTCAAGCAATCCGAGAGCTACAGCCCGACACCATCAACAAGAGGTCTTGAAAAATTGGGGTGACAGAATGCGCTACTGCGAAACCAGCCGAGGCAGCCACTTTAACGACGCCTTTCTCGGCATTGCAGTGAATACCCAGTTGTTTCACTGTCATAGTAGGCGGTTTTGGAGCACTTAGAATAGGATTTATATTATCCATCGCTCGTCACGTTCGGGGAATGTCTTTTTTCAGCTGACCCTCGTTCTGCTTACTATTCCACTCTCCATTCGGAACCTTTAAATAATACATAATTCTAACCGTTTCACGAGCTACATATATTAATAATTTTCGAAATTTGTCTTTGATTTTTCCCTTTTTAAGGTCCCCAATATATGTATAATGTAAGCAGCCCTATTAGTGTGACGTCCCATTTTGCAAAGTAAAGTTACCCCGTTCGGAGCCAGGCCTAAATAGTGGCAGTATGCGAGCGTCTGGTGGCCGCTCTGTCCCGCTCGGCAGCCAGTCGGGCTTAGCCCGAAGAAGGCATCGACTTAGGATGGGCACGTTTCATCGCTCACAGGGAAGTATCACGAGCTGGTTGAGGAAGCTGCCAGGTATCGGTTAGATATCGTAGGTATCTCTTAGACAAAGCAAAAAGGATATAAAACTGTGGACCTTTCGGACGGGTGGAAACTCATCCTGTCGGGAGTTGCACCTCAAATGTCTGCACAGGCGGGAGTGGGGATACTCATAAGCCCCAGGCTGGCAGACAGGGTATTGGAGTGGATACCATTAGGAGGGAGAGTCGCGATCTTAAAACTCAAGTTTGAAAGATCAACTTTGGCTCTGGTGCCAAGTCTGGTGCTAGAGTCTGAGTATGCGACTTTCCTGGATGAAATTGATGCGGCCCTTGATAGGGTGGTTGAGATGGATGGGTGACTTCAACGCCCACGTGGGTGTGGATGTAACGACACGGGGGAGTGTGATTGGGAGGAACGGTGATCCTCATCAAAACGCGAACGGAAAGAGGTTGTTGGATTTTTTCTTTGCAAATGGCATGTCCATTATGAACACCTTCTTTCCGCACAAAGCCATTCATAAATATACGTGGTATCGTCGGAGTCTTCAACAGAAATCGTTGATAGATTTCTTTGTGGTACCATCGTGTGTGAAACGGATGGTTTGTGACGTTCATGTGTTGAGAGGGGCTGAACTGTCAACTGATCATCACCTGCTGTTGTGTAAGCTGTATCTTACTGATAGAGTACCTCGTCTGCCAAGGCGGAAACCAAGAGTGGTTACACGCATACGGTGGGAGAAACTACAGAGCAGTGAGGTGTGGCAATAATACGACACATATCCGAATGGTTTGAGCAAGTTCCAGCTGTTCCATCGCATGAAGAGGAAGAATGGCGACTATTTTCAACAGCTATCATTGCCTCTGCGCGTGATGTTTGTGGAGAGAAGCGGCTTGGTGTGGCGGCTGATGGTGAGAAAAGAACTGCGTGGTTCAAAACACCCGGAGTTCAAGAAGCCATCAGAGAGAAGAAGAAGGCCTACAGAGACTGGATTCTCTTGGGAGACTCTGCTTCCCGTGACCGGTACACTGTGGTGCGAAGAACTTGCAAATTGGCTGTGCGAGCAGCTAAAGAGCAGGAGTATGGGATTAAGGGTCCTCTGTTGAGGGCCATTCAGTCTCTATACACAAACTGTAGCAGCTACCTTTGGGTTAACGGTAGTAAATCAACACCTTTTACCGTGGGCGTTGGACTTCGCCAAAGGTGCGTCTTGTCACCTCTCCTTTTCATTATATATATGGACTGGATGTTGCAGCGCAGTCGAGGCGAGGAGTGTTTTACATTGGGAGAGTTGAGGATAAGTCATCTTCCTTTTGCAGATGACTTAGTTGTCCTCACATCCTTCCAGATGGAACTTCAGCGCGCGCTAGATAGGTTTGTGGCCGTATGTGCTGATGCTGGAATGAGGGTTAACGTGGACAAATCCGAGGTTTTATGGTTATTTCCAGAACACCTGTCCAATGCACTCTATATGTTAGTGGAGTCCCAAGCAGGTGGAGAAGTTTAAGTATCTCGGGGTCTTTTTCACGAGTGATGGGAGGAGTAATGCTGAGCTTTCCTGCAATATTGGCCAAGCTGGGTCAATTTTGAAACAGCCTGGAAGATCTGTAATCAGGAAGACCGAGCTTGGTGTCAAAGCCAAGTTAACGATTTTTAACTCAGTATTTGTTCCAACTCTCACCTATGGTCATGAAATTTGGGTATTGACCGAAAGAATAAGATCGCGAATACAAGCTGCCGAAATGAGATTTCTTCGTGCTGTTGTGGGAGTTACTCGCCGGGATAGGGTGAGAAACACGGCAGTGCGCGAGGAGCTTAATGTTGAGCAGCTGCTTCTCCGAACGGAGACGAATATCGCCATCATCACGACTTCCGAAGCGTGCCTTGGATGCAATACCATCAGGCAGGCGACTGCTTGGCAGACCCAGGACGAGGTGGTTGGACCAAGTCCAAAAACTCGCCTGGGTGCGCTTGGGCATAGCTTCTGATGAGTTAGAGTTGATGACGGAGGATCGAGTGGCCTGGAGATCCCGCGTGCGCGCATTACCCCCTCGACTCTTTTAGTGGAATATGCGGGACACTGAAAATGATGATGATGATGATGAAGTTACCGCACACGCGTAATCGAATAATGCACTTCAACTGGATTGGAGAAAGGCAAACAACAAGTTAATAAAAGTGCAAATAGTGCTCTCACAAAAAAAAAAAAAAAAAAAAAAAAAAACAATTATTTAAGAGGTTTAAAGAAGTGGGCCGCTTACACTGTGAGACGATTTTTGTTCTATTTTGTTAAGAAATATTTTCATTTTGTTGTTGTAATGGAAATATTTTAGTTTTGATGTTTTTGTAAAAAGGGTTGATTCCTTTAGTGCACTCCGTTCAGGTTGTGTGTGTCAACACATCATAAGAGAATATCAAAACTCTTGACCCTGCGGTACACACCGTCGTTCAAAAGTCACGTCAGTTTTGAGTTAAGTGCCTCACGTACACACTGTAGATCTTGGTTGATACGCAAAACATCATTCAAGTACATAATTTCGCGCCGTCACCATGGACAGCGAATTTGTATTTTTTCATTAAATTCACTAATTCCTGGTAACCCTCGTCTTTTTGTCGCGACTTATATATTCTGGACACACATTACGTCCCAGAGACAACAGTGAGACTCGTAAATATTTATAAATTCCTCTAGAAATTTCCTGCTCTCATCCACTACCATCCATGTCAAACGCGCTTGAATCAGGCTTGAATGACACAATTCATGTACACACTGTCGATCAAAACCAACATGGCCGCTGATCGTCATGCAACTCGTCACTTTTGATCGTCAAACCATCATTCACATGTACACACAATCAGTTTTGACTGACACTCAACTAAAACTTCACTTTTGATCGAATGTGTGTACCTCGCTTTTACCATAACTGAGTTTTTTTTTAGTTTAGCTTTGCTCGATTTTTTAGAATAAGTGCACGAAAACTGTAATTACAAAGGACGGCAATTTTTATTGTGAGCCACTGTATGTACATAGTATATAGTTTTTTCATAGTTTTCTAAAAGAGTTGCGAACTATTAGGTATATCCCCAAATATACCTGGTATTCCGTATTAGCTTTTTTTATGAAAAATGCAACAAATTATATCCTACTCTGAATATGTCCTGTTTTTGATATATGTACATTGCCTGCTAGAGTATCTAATTTATTCACGACTGTTCAGTAATTTCAAAATATAGTTCTTAGTTTTAAAGTAAAATGAATATATGTAGAATAAAAAAAAAAAAACTACCTATGTAAGTATAAACCGTTTTGGCTTTAATAACCAGAATTCGATTTTCCACCAACCTGTGCTTATTATTTTGCACAGCAGTGTATGTATATATTTATAGGGATGTTTAAATAAAAGGACAATGATCTTCGGCTTTGTACGTGGAATGTTAGGTTCCTAAACATGCCACGTGCAGTCGAACAACTTGCGGACGCCCTAGACCGCTATAAAGCGGACATCACCGCCATCCAGGAAATGCGATGGAATGGACCGGGTATAAAGCGGATGAAAAACTGCGATATTTACTACGGCGACTGCTATAGGGAGAGAGGGCAACGATTGTTTGGATACTAAGGCAAAAAGTCCTAAGCTTTCGGCATGTGAGTGAACGCCTCATAACAATCCGTATCAAGGCTACATTTTTTAACATCAGCCTGATCTGCGTCCACGCCCCCACGGAAGACAAGGATGACTCCGCCAAAGATGAGTTCTACAATCTCCTAGACAGAAGGTATGCCCAATGTCCCAGCTATGACACCAAAATTGTACTAGGAGACTTCAATGCTAAGCTGGGTAAGGAAAGCATCTTTGAACGAGTCATCGGCAAACATAGCCTACACGACACCACCTCCGATAACGGACACAGGAAATCTCCTTCTAGCCAGTACGCCCTCCCGCACTTCGATATACACAAAGGCACCTGGCGGTCTTTTGATCAATCGTCTACCAACCAGATTGATCACATCGCGATCGACGTCAGACACTCCTCCACTATCCTTGATGTTCGAACTTTCCGAGGGGCTAACATCGATTGGGACCACTATCTTGTAGTAGCCAAGATGCGCTTACGGATATCACGAACGCAACGGAGTAGAGTAAGAATACAAAGTTATGACGTCGGAAAGCTACCATCGCCAGAAACCGCTCATGCTTTTACCGATCGCGTCTCCCTTAAGCTCTCCAATACACCTGAATCATCCACACTATCAATAGAACAGCAGTTGAGCCTTTGCAAACAAGTCCTGAAAAGCTCTGCATCCGAAGTTTTGGGTTTCAAGGCTCCACCACGAAGAAATACCTGGTTCGATGACGAGTGCAGGAAGATACATACAGCGAAGCAGGATGCATATAAGGCCTCGCTGCATAAAAGAACAAGAGCAGCTCGTGAGCTCTACGAGTTAAAAAGAAGGGAGGAGCATAAGCTTCTTAGAAGAAAGAAGAAAGAGCACGAGAAGCGCGCGATTGAGGATTTGGAGAGGTGTTATTGCACCTGTCATCAAAAAAGGACGCTCACCACCGACGTCTTGGCCAGAACGTTTGTATTGGCAGTTATAATAGTTAAGGACTTCGTCTACCTTGGCTCCGCAGTGACCTGGAACAACGACATCGGTTCCGAAATCAAACGCAGAATCACTCTTGCCCATCGCTGTTTCTTTAGGCTCAGGAGGCAACTGAGTAATAGAGCCCTCTCCCGAACGACAAAGTTGACTCCATATAAGACCCTTAACATCCCGGTCCTGTTGTTCGGCGCAGAAGCATGGACACTATCAAAAGCGGATGAGGAGGCCCTTGGTCGGTTCGAGAGAAAGATTTTGCGCGTCATTTTTGGGCCTATAAACGCAGACGGGGGATGGAGGAGAAGATTCAACCACGAACTTTACGGGTTGTACAGCGACATGAGCCTTGTCAGGCGTCTACGGATTCAACGCCTAAGATGGCTGGGCCATGTAGAGCGAATGGACACCACAGCTCCAGCCCGGAGAGTCTTTGAGTCCAACCCCGAGGGACGAAGAAGCAGACGACGGCCGCACCTAAGATGGCGCACACAGGTGGAAGGGGACCTCAGCCAACTGGGTGTGCGGCAATGGAAAAGGCTAGCGAAAGATCGTGCTAGTTGGAGGGGCATGTTGGTTGAGGCCAAGGTTCACTCCGAACTGTAGCGCCCATTAAGAAGAAGAAGAAGAAGAAGAAGTTTAAATACTAAACAGAATACTGTGATGAAGTTGGTTTACAACTAAAACGTCATTGTAATTTCATTTAGTAGGTATTATGCATTTGTAAAACTTCTCCTTTGAGGACTCCCGGGCAATAAGTAATAAGTATGTATGCCTGTGTGCACACACATACCATAGTTGGGTATAACTTTATAAGTTAAGTTGCGCGTCTAACAAAAAGCATGGCTGTCGTATTATTAATTCGAAAATAAAAAATCTCGCGGGACAGTGAGTGGTGTGCATACCACCATACTCAAGACAAAACTGTATAACATTACGAATAACCAATTTGGGGTTCAATATAGTAGATATTACATGCGTACCGCATATACTAAAAGTGGATCCTTAATTAGTCAACCATTTCTACTAACTCCAATGTTAGAAAAATACCGTCATAATTCAATCTGCCTACGTACGAGTAAATATGTACGTACAACTGTTGTCAAGTCTCGTGAGGTTTCTAAATTAAAACACAAAGAAAAATTCCATGCTCATAGCATGCTAAGCACCAGTTATAATCTGTATTAACTGGTTGAATCTAATACCTACATAAGTAGATTTAATTTTTTCCTTTTTTTCTGAGCGCCACGTGCACGCCCGGTCATACTGCGATTAGAGAGCCTTTACGTGTTTTTATTCCAAAGTGCTTTTATAAATTCTTTAATAAATATCTTGTCAGATTAATGAACAAAAAAAAGACTAGTAACGTGTGAGTGGAAAATTTTTTTTCCTCAGCAGTTAGATATCCAGCTTCACGGTGTTGGTAAAAATCGTTTTCATATGCATGTGCTTGTAGATCTTGTTATGCAAACTGATCTAGAATATGGTTTTCTCGACAACTGCTGTTACGTGCCCAACGATCGTTTGAAGTTAATTGATGGCCTGATAAAGTGTATGTACGTGTTTTTATTGTTTTCATTTTTCATTTGCATTTAATTTGCCTAAGCTTGTACGAATTAAGGTCGAACTTTGGTGGCAAGATCTGTGCTAAAGGCATCAGGTGCATCTACTTATGTATATGTATAGTTACACTTAATCGAGGATAGAAGTACATAAATCATTTACGACAAGCTGAAGTATTTTCTTGAAAACAGGTCTAAAAACATGAAGAGACCAATGATCTAATTTATTTCAGACGGGCTTAGGAAGCTTCCAAGATTTTGAGGTTAGTGCTAAGCCAATACCTAGAAGCATTGAGAACGATTGCAATGGTAAAGTGTGATTTTAGTGTACCTTATGTGTAGTGTACCTTATAGCAACAATTTTGTAACATACATAATTCAAGCGGTTCTTTCCACTTTTCAATTGTTGCTCTTTTGAATTATGAGACATCGGTCTGGCACAGAAATAAAATTCTCACTAATTTCAAGATTTATTTAAGTGCCTTGAAAAACAAGTTTTTGCTAACGAGCACACATACTATGTACATACATATGTACTCATATACTAACTGGAGCCTTTGGACGACAACTCGATCTCGTCATATTATACACACGTGTGTGCATAAATAGCGCGATGTGGACATAGACAAGGCCGTCATAGTCATATGTCACTGAAGGCAACTATCGTTTCGGTTTAAACGACCAAATAGGAAGTACCAAGATCAAATTTAGTGGGTAATTGAGTTTGACCATACCGTCTTATGTTGTGAGGTCTAGGAATCTGTACATGTATATAGTACTTATGTACATATGTATGTATGTACATATGTTTGCATGTACATATGTATATTGAAACGGATACAAAATGATTAGCAAATGAAAACCTTGGAAGAATTTCAGACTTGGTCGCCTATTCAAAAACGATTCTTAAATGTCTTTTGCGTCAGTGATTATATTTTTTCGCTTTAGATTCAGCAATAATACGACCCACGCAGGAAAAAAAAAAACCAAACTAAAATGTCAGAAGCCAATTCACTTGATCCGCCAAATGAAAATATGTAGAAGAAAAAAATATAACATTAATAAAATTCCAATCATATGTTCATTTCTCTGCAGCAAAGCCTGCCTGGTCGGAAATACGACGAGTCAGACCTTCTGCTTCGAACAACAAACATTTTATGATCGAAAAATCTCACTGATCACTCCTACGGTGAGTGAATGAATCTCGTGAGACTTGCGTGATCCCAATTGTTGGGTCATATGCACGAGTTTTAGCTGCATCGTAACTATGCACCTGATATATTATTATAATCATCCGTTTGCGCTCTTAGCATGCATCCGCCTTCTATCGTCACAGCTGAACAAATTTGCACGTCAGTAT
Organism: Eumerus sabulonum; assembly: GCA_951905685.1. Lineage (NCBI taxonomy): Eukaryota > Metazoa > Arthropoda > Insecta > Diptera > Syrphidae > Eumerus > Eumerus sabulonum. The sequence goes on along the minus strand of OX645060.1, from coordinate 138,905,473 downwards.
TTCACGAAATACATATATTTTCTCTCTCTTTTCGCTATTTAAGATAAAATCACTCGTTCAATTCATGAATATTTACGTGATTCCCCTAGAAAAAAAAAAAACACACAAATGAATTACCCACGGATGAGTTCATTACGCTGCGGGCATGTATTGCCTTTGTCTACGCTGCGATGACGCTTAGGGGCAAGTTTAACGTACATACAAGCAACCATCCCCCAATGGGTACGTAACATGATGATTTCTATTTTACTATAACATTTGATCACCTACATACATCTAGTAGTGAGCCATTGCATCAGTCTGGCCTGGTCTCGATTTTCGCTCATGTTTTATTTGGCATCCTCTCAATCTGATGTTTGGTCACCACGCCCGAATCTATTAGTTGCCAAGAAATTATTTCAATTTCGATTGTTGTCGAGAGAGAGTTGTTTCGGGCTACATACTAGTGCATGAGCATCATGGGTAAGTACATACTATTAAATCCGTACATTTTCATTCAAGAAAATCAAGAGAATCCTATGGCGGTATGAGGTAACTTGTCATCGAATTTGTCGTTTTTTTCCGCTTTGTTGGTGGGGTCACTTAAAACTCAGATGTTACGAGAAGAAAACCACAAAAAGGAAGGAAATGAAGCAGAAGAAATGCTGTAATATGGCGTTCGGATTATTTTTGGGAGCAATATGCCAAACCAAAAGAGTAAAGATTGACCGAAGACGTCATCGTCGCAATTTATTCTTGGTACGTTTTGTTTATTTTCAGTAGGTATTTTTGGACACTCGAAAGTATTTTAATAACAATTTTTTATTTATTTTAATGATCGCGTATAAATACGATATAATTGGGTCCAGAAAAACCAATATGAGACTCTGAACGTCCGGCTTTGAATAGCATGAGCGTGTGATTGCGGTCATCGCACATTACGTTTATTTTTAATTTGCAAATAAGTACATGTCAAAATATCAAGTCGATTTATGTGAATGCACTTGTTTCTCACCGTGTGAAATAAACACTAACATACATACCCACTCGTTAGTAGCAGGACACCATTGTTTACGAAAAAAGGTTCCCTATCTCCTTGACTTAATACATATACATAGCCACTTGAGATCTCTGGTTAATTTTAAGGGTACTTGCCTATTACTTACCGTTTTTCAAAAATAGCTCAAGCACTAAAATAGCAATTATAAACTAATCGGATTATAGCTCGGACATGTGTAACTGACAAACTAACATATAAATGCATTTTTTCACAAGATCCATTCAGGAATGGATCAGCGGGCTTGTTTAGTGGAATAAATATTTATCTTATTGGATGGTGATCACCTAGTCTAACTACATACACAAAAGCCTTGTAAGGGCAAGGTTGATTTTGAAGAACTATGCGAATCAAAAAGCGTCTCCAGGGCTGCCTGGATCAAATTTCGTCAAAAATTAATACACTATCCATCGAGTTACTTCGAATTCAGCAGTTACTTCGTGTGCAGATGGTTTGGGTCGTAGGTGTTCGTTCACTAGTTTCCAGGGGTGGTTGTCCTAGATAGGATTCGAGAGGAACTCGACTGAATCTCACGTTGGTTGTAGTTCCCAGCAAGTGTTCCATGCCATTATGGTGGTCTATTAGAACTGCACACACAGAGTATTAATTTGAGTTGACCACATACTGTGATATAAGAATACATATGTAATTTGAATTAACGTTGAACTGTTTAGTGTAAGACAACGCTTCTTATATGGAACTAAATAATGACGTGATAAGAGTACATTTATCATCGCAGTAAATTACCATTTCTTTTATAGGAATGTGCTTGCAATGTTGAAATATGACTAAAAACTTAAAAATTCCATTCGCACTAATCGAACCTAAACTAACATGTCAATATTCTAAGTAGGTACAAGCATCCATAGGATTTGCAATAAGAGTCAATGTAAGCGACAAAACGCCTTCATACAGTCGGCCAGGGTAAAATTTCGTAAGTCGCCTCTATCGCTCAACGTGTAATCTAACCTTTTTACGTAAATATTCCCAACGACCGCTATTTATACACAATAGAAACAACTACGTGTTCACTGTGTGGCTTGGACTGAAAAAAAAAGAAAAGACAGAAAACAGAAATTGAAATAAAACAAAAAAAAAACACCGATTAGGTGAACAGCAAGACCCTTGAGTGAAGAAATTTAACCTTCTATGAAATTCGAAATTCCCGTGAATTATCTTGTTCACATGGCGTTTATAACACTTTTTGTATCACATCATATTACACGTGTGACTATGCGCTCATGTGTGGTGCACATAGTACGAGTATCATGCGTCTGTCAAGTGATCGATTAAGTGTGATTGACGAAAAGACCGTAATCAGCAGTCGCACTATCACGGTTAGTCACCCCGACGACGGCATACATAGATACGGGACGCCCATATATATATGTACATATGAATGTTTATATGCATGTATATAGATGCGGTTGCTGAACGACAATGGCAATAGAAATTCTAGTTTGAAATGGTTTTTTGTCGCAATTTGTTTTGACGTCAAGTGGTTACGCCAACAATCGATACAACCCCGTGATTACCCAATTATTCAGTAGAGCATTATCCTTGCACAACAATTTTACTTACATATGTACATATAAATGTACATATGTATGTACATAGTAGTGGAGGCAAGTCATTGCCACGTCGCAAAAGCCCAGTCCCGCCTATACGTGTGGGCATACGTATATGTAAGGTGTTATATGTATACATATACAATATCGGGTTGTACGCGTGAATTAATGCCTTCACGCTTGCCATTGCGCGGATTTGTGTAATAACACTACAGTGCGCTAATATGCATCTGTTTTTTGCTATTAAACAGGTTGATGAAATGGCAAAACGCTTAGAGCACATGACTACATGAAAGCGTGGACGATCGGGGGAAAAGTCATGTCGAGCAACCGGAGAACGATTGCGCAAGTAGATACATATTTACATTATGCTCGCTATTAGTAGTCAGAAGATCCAAATTTAATGGCTACTTAGTAACATTAGATCGTCACCATCCGCTACCATCCGTCAAATAATAGGTACCCAACAAATAAGCAACAGTAGGACCTCGGTAGTTCGAGCACTCGGTAATTCATTGGGAAGTCAACAAACCTGCGAGTCTTCAAAAACTTTATCAATCCTCTTATAAACAATGCTACTAAGAACGCATGGATGACAACAGAGATTTTTGAGGATTGGTTTGATCAGGTTTTTGTTCCTAAGGTAAGTTAGATATTTCGTAATTTCACAATCATGCGAATCAACCAGCATGTCAAACAAATTTCAGGTGAAAAATATTTGGCAGAACATAACCTTGCGCAGAAAGCCCTGTTGCCACTTGATAATGCATCATTCACAAGACTTGGAAAGTACGGATGGTGCTTTTATCTCCATGTATTTTCCCCCAAACGTAACAGCACTTATATAGCCGATGGACCAAAATGTGATTAATTTGCTCAAAATCTCTTACAAAAAGTCTCACTTGAAGCTATAATTGCTCCACAAGAAACCGACATGGCAAAATGTGTCAAGTCGGTCACTCTAAGAGATGCTATGCGCTTACTTTCTTCTGCTTGGAATCAAATCGCATCGAGGAGTATCGAAAAATGTTGGAGAAACATAAGAAGATGATGTACCTCTTTCAACACTAGGTCAACAGTTTCGTGAACAGGAAGCTGATGAATTTGCATTGGCATGTCTTTTAGTCCAAATCACGCCAGGAAATTAATTTGTTGGCAATGAAGAAATTGGAAACTGGGCGGAGGATATCGCGAATGAGCCGTATAAACTTTGCCAATAAAAATTTTTCAACTGACTCTGATAGCGATATATGTAGAAGAAATTCTTAAAACCCCAAGAAAATATCAGTAGCGGGGAAGCTCTCCGAGATGTGAATCAACCTCTAGACTACCTTGTGGAGCAGGAATTTCCAACAATTCATATCGAGCAGCCCAACATTTTAAAATACATTTGTATGAAATCATAACAAAAACTGTCAGACTTTTTTAAGCAATAAATGGTTTCTTTCTTGCTTGGATAAAAAAGAAAAAAGTTAAAACCACTTTACACTGTTTGTTCAGCCGAAATATTGACTACGACAAAAATATCTAGTAATTCGAACACCTCCGTGGTAAGTCAGTCCCTAATATGTATGTACTATGGTGGACCAAAGTATTTTGACAAAGCTTCGCAGATCCTAATCTCGCTTATCATTATTAACTAAGAGAAGTAGCGATTTTGTATTGCTTTTTAAGAGAAGGAAGCTATTTTTAGCTTTGGGTAAAATACGTGAATTAAGTCAAGATCTACGAAGTGAGATGGTTATGAAGTATAATGCAGGTATCTCGGTAGCATACCTCAGCAAATTATACAAAGTGCCTCGTCAAACTATTTATTACCAAATTAATAAACATAAAAAAATTAAATCGACAAACAATTTGGCTAGATCAGGAAGACCACGCAAAACAACTCCCAGGGAATACCGAATTATTTTGGGCAAAGTTAAGGAAGATGTGTTGATTACTCCTAGAGCTGTCTCAATTTCGATGAATGCGGAATATAAAATATCTGTCAGCAGAAAAACCGTTGGAAGACGTCCGAAAGAGGCAAATTTTGCAACCTATGTAGCCCGGCAAGTACCCCGTATATCACTAAAAAAAATAAGCTTGAGCGTTTGGCATTCGCCCAACAATTTGTATGGACTAATGAGAGTTCATTTGAATATCATAGACCAAAAAAGAATGGTCCTGAATGACCACGCATTTACTTCGGGTGATAGACTAATAGGGCCGTCTTGTATATTGCAACAGGACAATGCCCTATGCCAAAAAGCCCGAATAATCACCAATTTCTTAAGAGACATAGAGGTGCATATTTTAGATTGGCCACCCTAGAGCCCTGATTTGAATGTAATCGAAAATCTGTGGGCTTTTATAAAAAGAAAAAGAAGCAACGAGACTACTGCTGAGATCGAAGGTCTCTGGAAGAATTTTTCACTAGATACTATTCAAAATTCAAAAGGATTATACGTTTTTCGTTAATTGTTGTTATTTTGCGTTGTATATCGCACTTATAAAATATTAGTAATAAAAACATCTTTTGTCAAAAAACTTTTGTCCAGCCAAGTAAGCATAATCTCGCATGCTATATTGCACAGAAAAGAAACGCGTGAAGTAATCGCCGTTACCTTTTGTGCTCTCGAAGCTTAAAATAGCTTCTTTCTTTTAAAAATCAAAACAAAACCGTTACTTCTCTCAGTGGCAGTTTGTGCCAAAAAGCACAAAATCCCAAAAAACTGCCCTATCACTCTGCTCGATACCAGGTTAGCCTACTCCCCTTGTGCCAAGTTCCTTGGCATTATACTCGATAGGAAATTAACTTGGAAGAGCAACACAATTGAAAGAGCAAAAAAAGAAACAATAGCTCTCTATACATGTAAGAAAGCCCTAGGAAAAAAATGGGGATTCAACCCCAAGATTACCCTATGGCTCTACATCACGGTCGTTAGACCCATTCTAATGTATGGAGTGATAGTCTGGTGGACTGCACTAGACAAGACAACATACCACAAACAACTCGAGAAGGTACAAAGGATGGCATGTCCATCACCAACGGCTGCGCTTAACATGATACTAGACCTTACACCACTCGATATTTTCGGTAAGCAAATTGCCACACACACGGCCATAAGACTAAAAGCCAACTCGAAATGGGCGAGCTATGTCACTGGCCACTCCTCCATCCTGCAAAACAGGTTAACTATGACAGAAAACCTAGACCACACAGAACCCACCATAGTCTTGGACAAAAACTTTACGATGATCTATCCGGACAGGAAGAACTGGACCCGCCAAACTCAACCGCGCAGAAACTGTGTGGATTTCTACACTGACGGGTCTAAAACCAAAGACGGAGTGGGCAGTGGAGTTTTCTGCAAACAACTCAAGCTACATAAAACTCTAAAATTACCAGATCACTGCAGCGTTCTCCAGGCGGAACTGTTGGCAATAAAAGAGGCTTTTTCTTGGCTGAAGTGGAACGTAATATCCACCACGGATATTCGCATTCTCACAGACAGTCAAGTAGCCTTAAAGTCGCTGGAGTCCTATGTGTACACATCAAAATCTAGTCTCGACTGTCGCAGATCTTTTAACGAGATGGCAGAACAGTTCAACATACAGCTTATCTGTATGTACAGGTAATGAAAAAGCCGACACACTCGCCAAACTAGGAACGACGCTACAATCAATCGGGGCTTGTGAGGGAGTACCCCTTACAACCATTAAACATAATTTGACCAATCTCGCCAGGGCCGAGACGAACCTAAGATGGGCACAGGGACATACCTGCGTCATCACCAGGCAAATCTGGCCTCGGCTTGACAGTCAACGCACAAGGAGTATAATCTCCCTAAAGAGAACTGACATCTACAAAGTTATAAGTGTCATCACCGGACACTGCCTTATCGGCAGTCACGCGCAAAAACTAGATATAGTTCTGAATGGTTTCTGCAGAAGCTGTATAGACGAGGAGGAGGTCGAATCCATTCGAGACCTTCTCTGCACTTGCCCGGCATTCTGCACAATCAGGAAACGATACCTAGGCTCTTACTTCCTTAACGAACTGACAGAGGGTCAGCAAGTAGGGATACCTGATCTTCTTAACGTCTTAAGAAACGCAAAATGGTTCCACGAATAGGGGGCTAAGCCCCCTCGTATCTGCACAACGGGCCTCCCTGGCCTATGTGCATTCTGCTCAACTCTGGGAAAACTACGACCCTACCTATCTACCTACCTAATAATGATAAGCGAGATTAGAATCCGCGAAGCTTTGTCAAAATACTTTGGTCCATCATAGTACATATTAGGGACTGACGAACCACGGAGGTGTTCGAATTACTGGATATTTTTGTCGTAGTCACCATGTCGTAGCCACCATAGTAGTTGAAACTACCGACGTCCTACTATATTGAAAATCAACCTCAAATAAATCACTTCTGCAGACGGATGAAATTGTGCAATACATACAACATTCGACATTTTTTTGTATTCTAATTAACTACATACATATGTACATATGAATGTATGTACATACATATGTAAGTGATTATCAAAATCATCGTACATACATATGTATGTATGTATATCTTTTATTATGCCTACACCTTCACATTGAGTTATCATTCTAACTATTTTTAAATTCATTTCAATAAATAAGTCCCAACAGACTATGCATATACATATGTATGTATGTATTCCCTCTGTTCTACTTGACCTACATATTTAGTAACCTAATACATACACTTCTCTCCACTTCATTGATTGATCATTTACGTTACCGGAAATAAGTAAACATTAAAAAGTGTTTAGTCACGTGGCCATATGTACACATATACATGCCTATGTCAGCCTACCGGAAGCTGAAAAAAAGAAGAATTAAAAAAAAGCAAAATAGTGACTCACTCGGTAGCGACGTTGTTATGATTACAAAACAGAAAAAAATTTAGTCATTCACTGAATCACGTGTAGGTTTAATTTCAAATATCGTGAAGAAACTGATGGGGGCTATTCGAGGATGAGTGGAAAAGTATTCCAAGGCTATCTTGATTTTTTTTTATAAGACCTTAATAAAGTGGTAATAGTTGAAGGGCTTTTCATAAAGACCGTAAGTATGGACGTTGTAGGATAGTTTAGATAGTCTAGAAAAAATAACTTTCTACATGATCTCATTTTCACATAGGTGAAAGGGACCTACAGTTTAATTGCCGGTTCCGAACGGCGAATTTCGAGAAGCTTTTCATGACAATTTTACTACAGGGGGTTTTGTCAGAACCCCGCTGAGGAGAAACACCGTGAAAAACACGTTCGATGACATGGCTGTGTCGGGATTCGATCCCGTGACATCGGCGTCAGAGGCCAACACACTACCCACTGCGCCACGGTGCACTATGTACATACATTCTGGAGTCTAAATATATTCACCACTGTAATTAATGGGCAAAATCGTAATTATTGGGAATAAAGTTGTGTATGTACCTGGTCGTTGTGCTTCCTCGACAACGACGTGGACGCCGCAACTGATATTATCGTAAACATTATCCGAATCGGCATGGCAAATTTTATTCCCAGCAAGATTAAAAGCACCAGGCCCAAGGATAATACGTGGTTTGACTCGAGCTGCAAAGAGGCTATTAGGCTCAGGGAGCTAAGTTTTCGGGCCTACAAGGCAAACAGTTCTGAGGAAAACCGAAAAAAGTACATACGAGTCAGAAATGACTGCAACAGCCACATTCGACGGATTAAATTCCAATCCAACCAAAAATGAAGGCGTAAAATCCTTCAATGTCCCAAAGGTAGCAAAAGTTTCTGGTCGTTTTTAAAAAAACGTAAAAAACTCAACTAAGTCGTCTATACCGACGCTCATCCACAATAACATTCCAGCTGTCACCCCCTTAGACAAAGCTAACCTACTTGCTGCCCATTTCGCAACCAGTTCTTAGCTGCCAGCCTGTACTTTGTCTCCGCCTGTACTAGAGTGCGTCAATTCCACCATGGGACTAATCCACTTTCGCACTCGTACAGTCGCAAGGGTTCTTAAAGATAGCAATAGTTCTGAAGAGGTGTTCTTCTACGCTGGCAAAACCACTGCGTAAGCTTTTTCACCTTTCCTACACCTCTGGGCTCTTTCCGTGTAGGTGGAAAACAGCATTTGTCCAGCCTATACCCAAAAAAGGCGAATCATCTTCTCCTTCCAACTACCGACCCATTGCACTAACGTCCCTTCTTTCCAAGGTCATGGAAACGCTGATTAACCGTCAGCTTATGAAATATCTTGAATCACGGAAACTCCTCAATGACCGCCAATACGGTTTCCGCAGCAACAGATCCACTGGTGATATGATGGCATATCTCACTGAAAAGTGGAATCACTCGCTTCACCAAGCAGATGAAAGCAAAATTGTTGCATTGGATATTTCGAAAGCATTTGACAGGGTTTGGCATGAAGCCCTTTTGTCGAAAATGCGTGCTTTTGGGATCGATGAGTCTCTCTTTCAATGGATAAGAAGCTACCTTTCGAATCGTTCAATTCAAGTTGTTTTGGACGGATTCAAGTCTGATACTCACTTTGTAAATGCCGGTGTTCCCCAGGGCTCCGTTTTGTCTCCGACACTCTTTCTTATTTTTATAAATGATCTCTTGTCTGTTACTTCTAATCCAATTCACTCCTTCGCTGACGACAGTACCCTCAGCTTCTCATATTCGTTCACCAGTTTACGACCCTGCACTTCGGTTGTAGATAATGAGCGGCAGCGTATGTTAAGCTCATTAAATTCCGATATCGACAGCATCATCCAATGGGATAAAAACAATAGAGTGGAATTTAATGCTTCCAAAACACAATGCTGCCTCTTGTCGTTAAAGCGTATAAATAACCCGCAGCCATTATCCATGAATGGCACTTGCATCTCAGAAACTGAAAAGCTTTCCATCCTGGGTATGAGTGTTGCTCACAATCTTAATTGGAGCGACCATATATTCAGTGTCGCCAAGAATGCTGCGAAATGCCTAGGATTCTTATGCAGATGCAAGAAATATTTCTCACCCTTAGATCTGGCTACAATCTATAAGGCGTTCATTCGCCCCAAATTAGAGTTGAACGCTCATGTCTGGTCCGGTGCTTCCAAGACCTCACTGCACCTACTAGACAGAATACAAAAACGAGCCATAAAACTGATAGGTGACTCCAGCATTACCAAAACATTAGACCCGCTGGAACACCGCAGGAATGTTACCTGCCTCTCCCTGTTTTATCGTTACTACCACCCAAAATGCTCTGATGAAATAGCCAGTTGCATTCCGCCCCTTCAACATTTCTCCCGCAATACACGTCTCTCTGAAGCCCGCTTTCGGACGTGTTGTCAAATATAGAGAATCTTTCATTAACCGAACTACACGAATCTGGAACTCCCTGCCGGATTCGGTGTTCCCCTTCAATGCAACATGCAAGCATTTAAGATCAATGTTCATCGGCATCTCCTCTATTCCTCTTCCTCTCTATCTTCTGCCCGCACTGTGTCACCGACATAATAAGGTTATTAGACCTTGAGTGCCCGCAAAATAAAAAAAAAAAATGTACAGGGGAGAATGGAGCGAGCACACAGAGCAAAGAAGTTGAACGCGTTTGGCAAACGCCAGCCTCGATCTCTGTCCCTGTTCAATTGACACACAGCCTCCGCGTGGCCTCCCCTGGATAGCTATACTGGCACCCGCTAGGTAGTGAACCAATGTGTGCAGCGACCCGACCCCTTGTTCCTGGGGAAAGAGGAACCTAGCCCTCCAGGTTGGGGGTTGCGCTTAGGGTTAACGATAGGGATGTTAAAACATAAGCTTGTTCAGAGATAACTAACAGCCTCGGATACGAACGGATTACATGTTGATGACCGCCGCAAACGTCTAAATGGAAGCGAATTCCGGATCTGCACCTGGAATGTTAGGTCCCTCAACAAACCAGGTGCAGCCGGATAACGTGTTAACTCTTTGGACTGCTATAAGGCAGACGGTACCGCGGTCCAAGAAGTGCGATTATATGGGCCAGGCCAAAAGCGGATGAAAAACTGTGATATCTACTACCAAAACTGCTACAGAGAAAATAAACAACGCTTGTTCGGATGCGGATTTGTTAATCGAGACAGACTCAAGAAAAAAGTCTTAAGCTTCCAGTATGTAAGCGAACGCCTCATAACTATCCGCATCAAGGCTTATTATGTGTCCACGGCTTATTATGTGTTAACGTCGGAAAGCTGCAATCGCAAGAGACCATCAGGGCCTTCGCCGATCAAGTCTCCGTTAAGCTCTCTCAAGTCCCGATGCAATCCGCACAAACCATAGAACAGCGATGGAGACGTTGTCAGAACGCCATTAGAGAGACCGCCTCAGATGTATTCGGTTTCAAGTCACCATTTGCGAGAAACCCCTGGTTTGATGACGAGCGCTATATTTTTGAAGTAGTCAAGGGCTTCGTCTACCTTGGCTCGATAGTGACAAGCAACAAACATACCAGCGCTGAGATAAAACGCAGAATAACTCTTGCCAACCGCTGTTTCTTCGGGCTCAAGAGGAGGTATCCCTCTACAAAACCTTAATCATCCCGGTCATCCTCTATGGCGCTGAGGCTTGGACGTTACCAAAAGCGGATGAAAAGGCTCTTGGACGTTTCGAGAGGAAAATTCTGCGTGCAATCTTTGTTCCCGTTTGTGTAAACGGAGATTCAACCAAGAACTGTACGGGCTGTACAGCGACATCGGCCTAGTTAGACGTCTTCGGATCCAACGTCTAGAATGGCTAGGCCATGTAGAGCGAATGGACATCAACACTCCGGCCCGAAGAATCTTCGACTCCAACCCCGAGGGACGACGCAGCAGAGGACGAGCGCATTCAATATGGCGCGCACAGGTGGAAAGGGAGCTCAACCAACTGGACGTGCGGCACTGGAAGCGGCTGACCAAAGATCGGGCCGGCTGGAGAGGCTTGTTGGTTGAGGCCCTCTTTCACCACGAACTGTAGCGCCATCAAAGTAAGTAAGTATCTTTTACGGTTGATGACCGGGATGTTTGGATTAGAGCCGAAGAAGGTGGAGGTCCAAGAAGATAAGGATGAGCTAGTCATCGGCATCAATGAAGACCAAGATGAAGATGGAGGTGCCAATGGGGCAGTTCAAATTACAAAACACTAATACGCAATCGAAAACTTCAAGACATGTATCAAATGGGCGGAAGAAAACCAACAAGATTGCTCCAAAATATTGATTCTAGCTGTCCACAGATGGTATGAGCATACAAACAAGTTCAGACAAACTCAAATAAATGACTTTTTTCCATCGATACAATAAACTTACTTACTTATCAGGCCAGCGATCCATGGAGGATCTAAGCCTGAGCTATAGCTGCCTTCCATCCTTGACGGTCCCGGGCACGCTGCTTCCAGTTATCAAGACCAAGATGTCTTACATCCGCGATTACTTGGTTTTTATACCGGAGGTTCGGTCTTCCTCTTCTTCTCGAACCAGGAAGCCCGAAGACCCTATTAGCTGGAGCGTTGATTTCTATGCGCTCGATGTGGCCGAGTCAGTGTCGTCGACGGATATTTGCCTTCCAGACTACATCCACATCTTTGTACAGCTCGTAGAGGTCGCGGTTGTGTCTTTTTCTCCATTCACCTTCCTCACAGACAGGACCCAATATCCGGCGCAGAATTTTTCTTTCGAAAGAACCCAAAATCAGCTCCGCTGTCCTGCTTATCGTCCAGCTTTCGGCTCCATACAGCAAGACTGGCAGTATGAGCGTTTTGTAAAGCATGACTTTGGGCTTTCGAGTGAGGAGTTTTAACCCCAGTTGTTTGAACAAGCTGAAGTAGCAGCGGTTGCCAAGGACGATTCTATGCCGGATCTCCACTGTGGTGTCATGTGTGGAATTTACGTTTGCCCCGAGGTCGACAAACTCCTTAACTACCTCGAAATTGTAGCTGTCAATTGTTATATTTTGTCCCAGGTGGTGAGCGACGGATTGGTTTTTGCTTGACAGCATATACTTCGTTTTGTCCTTATTGACCTTAAGACCAACTCGTTTCGGCTGTTCTTCAATGGCCGTGAATACTTCCACAATGCCACGGTGAGAACACGCGATGATGTCGATATCATCCATGTATCCTAGCAGCTGGACGGACTTGTAGAAGATAGTGCCTTCCCTGTTAACACCTGCCCGTCGCACTATTTGCTCCAGCATCAGGTTGAAGAAGTCACACGACAGCGCATCTCCTTGTCGAAATCCGGTGGATGTTTCAAACATGTCCTAGAACCGAGTTGCACGGTGCATCGCGTATTTTTTAGCGTGGCGCAACACAACTGGATCAGTTTTCCCGGGATTCCGAATTCGGAATCACAGTCCTTCACGGTGAATTCTGTCGGCGGTGAAATTGATGAAAAGATGGTGTGTATCGATTCAAAATTCGTTGGTCTTTTCCAGGATTTGCCAAAGTGTGAAAATTTGGTCTACAGTCGATTGGCCGGTCCGGAAACCGCACTGGTAGCTGCCGATTAGTGCTGTGCAAAATGGCTTTAGACGTTCACACAATACGCTAGACAGGATCTTGTATGCGACATTGAGCAGGGATATACCTCTATAGTTTTTGCAAGAGGTGGGATCGCCTTTCTTGTGGATGGGGCAAATAGAGCTGGTATTCCAGTCGTCGGAGAGCACCGTGGCACAATGGGTAGTGTGTTGGCCTCTGACGCCGATGACACGGGATCGAATCCCGACACAGCCATGTCATCGAACGTGTTTTTCACGGAGTTTCTCCTCAGCGGGCTTCTGACAAAACCCCCTGTAGTAAAATTGTCATGAAAAGCTTCTCGAAATTCGCCGTTCGGAACCGGCAATAAACTGTAGGTCCCTTTCACATATGGGAAAATGAAATCACACACAACATGGGTGATTGGGAGAAGCTCGGCTTGGGTTCTTCATGGACTGTAACGCCAACATTCATACATACATTCCAGTCGTCGGGCATGCTTTCACCTTCCCAAATTCTGCAGGTGATGCTCCCTACCAGAACATCGCTGCCACCTTGAAGAGCTTTGATGGCAAGCCATCAGAGCCTGCGGCCTTGTTATTCTTCAGCTTCTGAATAGCTGTGCCGACTTCTTCGATGCTGGGTGGGCGAACTACTTCAGCGGCTGGAGTTGGGATTTCCTCGGTCCCTACCACTCTCTCTGGGTCATAATCGTTAAGCAGCTACTGGAAATGCTCCTTAAATACATCCACTATTCCCTGCGGGTCGGTTACAAGATTACCCTCGCAGTTTCGAAGAGCCTGGGTGCTGCTTTTGAAGCCTCCTGCAAGGCCTTTGGCTTTCTTGTAAAAGGATCGTGTTTTATGCTTATCCCTAGACTCCTCGATATCCTTGAGCTGGAAGGCTGCGAAGATTCTTTTCTTTTGTCGCAGTAGTTTTTTCTCCTCCCTTCTTCTGGCTCGGTACTCTTCTTGCGCTGCCCTAGTTTTCCTCTACAGCGCCTTTTGGAACGCCTCGTCGGTTGCTGCCTTTTTCTGCTCACACTCGCCATCATACCACGGGTTTCATGTCGGGGGCGGTAGGTACCTTAAGGTGGTTTCGGCTACTTCCTGAACGGCTGAACGGCAATGCAGCCACATATTATTGGCATTTGTTTTCGACGTAGGCATACCGTATGCGTCAATGAGCATATGGTCGATGTCCGGAGATCGCCAGGTTGCTGTGTGGATTCGCTTACGAGGAATTCTTGTGCTACTTATCACCGCATTACGGGCTGTCGCAAAGTCCGTGAGTCGGGAGCCGTTATCTGTTGTTGTATCGTGGAGGCTGTGCTTTCCGATCACTCTGCCAAGGGTGTTCTCCTTACCGATTTTGGCGTTGAGGTCCCCGAGCACGATTTTAACATCGTACTCCGGACAAGCTCCGTAGGCGTTGTCCAGGAGGTCAAAGAAGTCCTCCTTGATAGGGTCTTCAGCCTCGTCGGTAGGGGCGTTTGCACATATAAGGCTGATGTTATAAAATCTGCCTCTGATGCGGATCACAGCCAGGCGATCACTTATAGGTCTAAAGTCGATAACCCTCGACCTTAACCGCTTTCCCACGAGAAATCCGCATCCCAGTAAGTGCAATCTTTTGTGAAAGCTGTAATAAATGTCGCAATTTTTCTTCCTCATCATTCCATTTCCTATCCAGCGTATTTCCTGGACCGCTGTAATATCCGCCTTGTACTGCGTGAGGATTCTTTCTAGTTTATGAGCAGCTCCGGGAGTGTACAGGGTTCTGACATTCCAGGAGCATACTCGCAAATCGTGTTCCTTTTTCGTGCGTTGTCGTCGTCGAGTATCCGTCCGTGTATCCGAGGCATCTTGCTCATTCATAACTTTTATCTTTTTTACGTGGGCGGATTGTTAGCCCGCCCCACAACTGCCATTCTGGTCGGGGTTTTGTCGCTGCATACGTTTGTTCACCTCCCAACGGTTGTTCAAGAGGCTACCCAGAGGGCGCCGCGAGGAGGCCGTATGTCAACTTGACCCGGGCATTTAAACAGGGGTCGTTGCTGGCATCTCGCCAGGTTGAGAGCGATTAACAGAACATTATATCTTTCGTTATACTGGACGTCCAGTGTACACATGTACATACATATGTACTATATCCTGTTGAAAATTGTCCTATTTTTTTCTACTTAACTAGGATTTGCTATTCATTTCTAGCCGTTGTTCCCGTCTGTGGCGCATATTTGTAATTTATGTCTTGAAAGTGTATTAAGCCTGAGCTTGATCACGGAACAAAACGTAGAAAAAAATTAGAGCACAATGCTATTAAGAATATTAACAATATGTAGACAATTCTATGTACCTATGTATGTATGCGTGCATAACTAATTATTAGCAACTAGCTACAAATGACACAACAAAAATTACTATTAATGTAGAGGCAAGTAAAATAAATAATGTATGTATGTACATATGTAGGCAACAGGTATACCTAGTAGATGTATGTATATGTGCATATGTTACCTTATACGCAAATTGTGAAACAAATTGACAAACATCACAACTAACCTACCAATATAGCTTCAAAACAAAATTAAAGTATCTACAGTGGTGTTCCCATAAATAGGACACCCTTATTCAAATATGTATTTGCTTGCAATACACTCTACTTACAAACTGCACAGGAGTAAAGCCATAATATCCCAAGGTAGTACCGTTATGAACCGTTATGGTACCGTTATGGTTTTCCTGGTTTTGCAATCGTTACGAGTTGGTGATCATTGCAAATTGGGTGTTCATATAAATAGCACATATCATGGTGTGTCAGAAAAAAAATATTTTCAAGTGATTTAAGTGAGGTTAGTGTGAATCTTTTTAAGGATAGCAATAATTACACTCATTCCTTCATTGCACGGAAGAAATGAGGCAAATAGTCGGTACCATAGGAAGCTTGTTCAAAATGCAATGAAAGCCATACGGTATAGCCGATCTCCCGCGAATCCTGTAAAGAAAAACAAAAAAAAGAAAAACGCCAGAAGTGACTGACAGAATTATCCACAAAATCAGTGGCAGCGACCTTTTCATAACTTCCCGGGAGATAAAGCAACAACTACCTGACCAACACAATGTCCAAATATCAGCCGTAACTGTAAGTCGCCGCTTAATGAAATTCCAGCTTCATGGAAGAATCGCCAAGAAAAAACCTCTTGTCTCCAAAAAAAAAAAAAAAAAAAAAAAAAAAAAAAAAAAAAAAAAAAAAAAAAAAAAAACAAAAACCGAAAGACTTCTTTTCGCAAACGCTCACACAAGAACAAACCCTTGTGTTTTTGGTAAAAATATCTTGTGGAGCGACGAAAATAAGTTCAACAGGTTGGGATCAGATGAAAAAAATTATGTGCGAAGGCCAACGAACCAAGAGTACCATCCCAGATACAGCATTAAGACTGTCAAGCATGGCGGTGGGAGTATAATGGTGTGGGCGGCGATATGTAATGTAAAAATAAATGGCATTATGGATCAGCATCAGTATAAGCTAATCCTGGTGAACCAAATGGAGCGATATACCGACGACTCTATGCCTGTATCAGGGATTTTTATGCATGACAATTATTCAAAGCATACTTCGCGGATAGTGAAGAACTGGCATTCGGAGCGACAAATTTCCGTGCTTGATTGGCTGGCCCAAAGTCCCGATCTGAATCCTATCGAGAATCTTTAAAGTGATGTTGACTCCCTTGTTGAAGACTCCAGTTCAAAAAATTTTGAAGAATTTTGGCAAACCACAAACGCTACTTGGGAAGCTATACCTGCCCAGAAATGGTGGCGCTTAGTAGAGACTTTGCCAAAACGTTGTCAAGACTGATAAGGAACAAGGGATTATTTATTAATTTTTTGAAGTATTACGTTGACTGTGCTATTTAAATGAACAACCATTTTTTTATTTTTCCCCATTTTGAATTATTATTTTTAAGTTAATTTAAAGGAATTGTGTGTTTTTTTTTAATAAAGCACATATAGACGCACATCAGTTATAAAACAAAAAAAAAAAAAAAAAAAAACTGAACCTCTTTTTAGACTTTTGGCACAACATAATGTGTGAGAACTTACGGGTGTGCTATTTATCTGAACACCACTGTATAAAAATAACGAGTGTAAACAATAAGTGGAAAGACGAAGAATAAAAAGCAGAATTAAATCGTGACGATTTCTACATACACACTTCATATATGTCATCATAAATTAGAATCTACATATGGATGTATGTATGTACATATGCATGTGTCGTATATGCGTACAGAAATAGTCACTGGCAATTAAATGTTAGATTTGTACGTGTTGCCAAGTGGAAATCGGAATTAATGGCTAATCAGATATGTACATACATATGTACCTCGTCATCAGCACAACAACTCTGTCCATTCGAGCTCCCCACAAAACACCCATGTGCATACATACATATGTATGGGTGTGTGATATTTACTGACAACGTCATTGCTTCTGCCGGTGATATTATACTTTGTTTTTGGTTTTTTTTTTTCTTTTTTCATTTTCATAATACCACACGGTGAGTGTCGCCTCTTCACGTGATCGCTTTTATCATTGTTCACGACTCAAATTCACTTCCCATCCCCTCCCCATAAAAAAGGGATAATTTGACATGTTTTCAGCACAAACACACGAAAACAGAATTACTGTGTGACATGTGGGAAGTCACGAATGTCAGACATTTGCCTTCATTAAATACACAATCAAATGAAAATAAAATACTCTTATCGGTATATTGCTACTAAATATAGAATAAACGTGTATATGGAATTATCGTTATCTCACGCTTGATAAGAGCTACAGATACACATGTGTACATACTTTAGTCTATTAATTACAATTGCTACTAAGAATGAAAATCAAACATTGTCTTTAAGGGTCACTGAGCTCGGGAGTTTAGAAATTGTTTTCATTAAAAAAAAAAAAAAAAAAACAAGAAAAAAGAAGAAATATGCAGGAAGAAGAAAAGTAACAAAAGAATTTGTTCATACAGTGGCTCAAAATTAAAATGGAACAAGGCGAAAAGAAAGAATAAATAAAAGATAGAAGTTTATACATATGTATGTATATGTACTGGAGTAAAAAAAAATATTTATTTATTCAAAGATTTAATAACTAGGAAGTAGGAAGGAGCTGGTTATCCGCTCCTACACCAAAATATTGAGGCGAAGCGTACAAGAACTACTCGACATTTCATTAAATCGTTTATGAAACTCACTCATTGCTCTATCGTTATGGTTACCACGGACGTGGGACGGCGTTAAAGAATCTCAAAACATAGGGGGCGTGCAAAAAGTAAAAATGTTTGAACTCAATGAAAAATCGGCGCGCGCTCGAAAGTTTGGACATTTGTGACCATGGTTCGTGACCGACGCAAAATTTGGCCTTATCCACAATCAATGTACCTGCGCAATGCTAAGATATGTCAGTGTTCAAAATTTCATTACAATCGGACATCACATTTTCGAACAGTTCGCGGACGAACGCGACGAAATGAAGTAGGAGATTCTCAGTTAACAGTGAAATTGTCTTGTGTTCTTGAGGAAAAGGTGGGTAAATATATATGAGTTTGGCGCCACAAACACAGTTGAATTGCAAAAAATCATAATTCATCTTCCTACAAATAGCAAAACTGTGCGAGAATTCGCAGACATTATAAACAGAGTTCAAACAATAGTATTTAACATTGTAAAGCGGTACTAAGAATCTACAAAGTATAGCAATACCCCTAAACCAAATTTTCGGGAAAATATTTACGGAATCAGATGAGCGTTGGTTATTACGCCATCTGAAAAAAAAAAAAAACCCAAATTAGGGCTCCAGAACTTAGTGTACTAGCCGAAAAACATCTTGGTGAAAAAGCAAACTCAGAAACTGTGAGAATTGTCCTAAAAACGCACAACTTTAATGGAAGATTAGCCTCTACCATTAGCCTCTCTTATTAGTAAAATTAATAAAAAGAGGGACAAGGATTTTTCGTTCTGGAACCATGTAATTTTTGTCGATGAGAGTAAATTGAACGTGTTTGGATCAGATGGTAGGTCATACGTATGGAGAAGTACCGATGAGGAGCTTAAGCAAAACAACTTGCGGTCATTAGTAAAAAACCGGCCAAGTGCGAGTCGGACTCGCGCACGAAGGGTTCCGTACCATCTGTATATATAAATATGAAGGAGACTATGTATGTTACCTCATCAAATGACAGATCTTGGTTGCAGGCAGGATTTTTTGCATGAAAATCATGTCTGTTGTATAGGAGCCCCACTTAAATATTCATTTTGTTTTGTTTTTAGTATTTGTCGTGGTAGCGGCAACAGAAATACATCTCTGTGAAAGTTTCAACTGTCTACCTATCACGGTTTATGAGATACAGCCTGGTGACAGACGAACGGACAGACGGACAGCGAAGTCTTAGTAATAGGGTTCCGTTTTACCTCTGGGTACGGAACCCTAAAAAGACAGTAAAGCGATTTCAAAGTTTTAATGGAACACCTACAAAGTGTGATTTGCTATGCTTTTCTATTGGAAATGAAGTAGGAGATTCTCAGTTAACAGTTAAATTGTCTTGTGTTCTTGAGGAAAAGGTGGGTAAATACATATAAGTTTGGCGCCACAAACACCAGTTGAATTGCGAAAAATCATAATTAATCTTCCTACAAATAGCAAAACTGTGCGAGAAATTGCAGACATTATAAATAGAGTTCAAACAATAGTATTTAACATTGTAAAGCGCTACAAAGAATCTACAAAGTATAGCAATAAACCTAAACCAAATTTTAGGGGACATATTTACGGAAGCAGATGAGCGTTGGTTATAACGCCATCTGAAAAAAAACCCATATTAGGGCTCCAAAACTTAGTGTACTAGCCGAAAAACATCTTGGTGAAAAAGCAAACTCAGAAACTGTGAGAATTGTCCTAAAAACGCACAAGTTTAATGGAAGATTAGACTCTACTTATTCCATTTTAACTTTGAGCCACTGTACATTTGCACCAAGCCGATATGAATGGCAATTTCAATATTTTTTTTACGGAATTACGAGTAGATACGCATCAGTTCGTTTATGGACGCTGATCCATTGGTTTTTAATTACAGAATTAATATTTTCCATAATTTTATTGCCGTGTCAACTACATACATACATATGTACATATGTATTCGTATTGAAAATTGAGATATTTCCTTTAAAGCCCTTGTTGTGCTCACAAATAAGGTGATACACCTTATATAAAGAGTGAACACACCTTATATAAAGAGTAAGACTCTTGAACTTACTTACTTATTAGGTGGAGCTACAGTTCGGGATGAACCTTGGCCTCAACCAACAAGCGTTTCCAGTGTCGCACGCCCAATTGGTTAAGGCCCCTTTCCACCTGTGTGCGCCACCTTCGATACGGCCGTCCTATGCAACATCGTCCTTCCGGGTTGGAGTCGAAGACTCTTCGGGTCGGAGCTGTTCTGTCCATTCGCTCTACATGGCGTAGCCATCGTAGACGTTGGACAGTTCTTGGTTGAATCTTCTCCTCCACTCTCCGTCATCACAACCGGGATCGAAGATTTGTAGGCAGAATTTTCTTCTCGAAACGGCCAAAGGCTTCTTCATACATTTTTGATAAGATCTAAGCCTCTACGCTGTAGAGGAGGACCGGGATGATTAATGTTTTATAGAGGGTCACCCCCGTTTTCCGAGAGAGGGCTCTTCTACTCAATTGCTTCTTGAGCCCGAAGAAAAGGCGGTTGGAAAGAGTTATTCTGCGTCTAATCTCAGCGCTGGTGTTGTTGCCGCTTGTTACCAGTGAGCCAAGGTAGAGGAAATCCTTGACAACATCAAGGTTATAGCTGCCAATAGTGACATTCTGGCCAAGTCGTCGGTGTTGTGCGCCTTTCTTTGACGACGGCATATACAGTGGGTGATCAAATTATTAAGGCCACAATAAAATATGACCTATTTTCAGAATTTAGTTCAAATAAAGGCACTAATATGTGATCAATTAAAAAATTACAAAAAACGTAATTTCAAATAGCTTTTATTCTATGGTAGCCATCTTCCTTAATAGATCCCTATTTTCCTATAGGTTATGCTTTATATTTTTTTAACGGTTTTAACGGATTTTTATCGAAACATCAAGACCTACTGTTTCGACATCGGTATACTGGATACAAATGTGTGGTGTGAATTATTTTTTTATTTTAAATTCGTGTGCATTCAGACTGTGTTGGTTGTGTTTTGTTCGGTCTTGTGGTAAGACGTTGTTTTAGCAATGGGTAGACGAAAAAATCTTTCTCCGGCAAACATTTCGGAAATCAAAACTCTGGTATTGAATACAAATCATTCACAAAGGAAATTCGCAGGATTGGCAAAGTCATCAGTTGAAAGATAAAAATAAAATTAAAGCAAATGTCGCCCTTTCCCCAATGAGAACCGGAAAATCTGGAAGAAAAAAACTTACAACACCACGTGATGAACGGAAAATAAAAGAAATATGTGTCCAAAGCAGAAAAAAGCCAAGAAGATCCTTACAAATTTGATTCAAGAGTCAGGAATTGAAATTTCTGACATGACAGTCCGACGTCGACTTAAGGATATGATGGAAAAACGTCTAAAATGGGCTAAAGCACATAAAGACTGGACGTCTGAAGATTGGTTGAAGCAATGCGTCCAGTAAACTTATTAATTTAATTTTTTATCTTTTGAAGGAATAATTTCATGATTTTTTCGGTAAATGTTTTTGTTTTTCTGATGAGTCGACAGTTCAAATTTTGTGATAAGGCGGAGTTTGTGAGCAGAAGGCCGAATGAACATTTTTGAAAAAAAGTGCATAGTGGAACGGGTGAAACATCCGTTAAGCATTATGCTATGGTCCATTATTAGTGGAAAAGGGACTGGACGTCTGTATATTGTAGATGGAACCAACCATG
The DNA here is from genome assembly GCA_951905685.1 of Eumerus sabulonum. Lineage (NCBI taxonomy): Eukaryota > Metazoa > Arthropoda > Insecta > Diptera > Syrphidae > Eumerus > Eumerus sabulonum. Next base: position 138,883,426 of record OX645060.1, on the reverse strand, counting down.
CGCCAGGACCAGTACATTCAGGTCCTAAGAACAAAAATGTTGCCACAAACTATGGAATGGTTCCCAAATGGCAACTTTGTGTATACGTACGACTCTGTGCCATCTCATAAAGCCAGAAAAGTGTCTGCCTTTTTGGAGGAAAAGGATGTAGAGGTATTGGAATGGCCAGGTAACTCTCCAGACCTGAATCCCATAGAAAATCTTTGGGAGCTTATGTAGAGAGAAATAAGGAAGGGAAAAGGGCTTTAATAGAACGCCTAACAGAAGTCTGGCATAGATGTGAAACAAATAAATGATCTTGTCGAGGATGATGTTGAAAAAACCACATGAGAGTGCGTCGCTCTGTCTGAATCCTTCTTTTGACATCGAAAGTTTCGGTTAACTTCTTGCCGACCTTAGTGGAGCAGCGAGAATTATCCAGTGTCATCCTACACAACCTAACGAGCTTGGCAGGGATGCCAAAACATAACACGAGTCTATATAGCTCGTCCCTATAGACACTGCCATACTCGGCCTTAAAATCGACGAAAAAGTGGTGTGTGTCGATCTGAAGTTCATGTGTCTTCTCCAAGGTCTGCCGCAGATGAATATTTGGTCTATCGTGGATTTTCTCGGCCTGAACTACATTGATAGGAACCTATCAAATTGTACACGAATGGTTTCAGGCGTTCACACAGCACGGCAGGAAAGATCTTATATGCAATGTTAAGGAGACGCATTCCTCTATAAATGGCGCAGTTATGGGGGTCAGCTTTTTTATGAGTCCTATACAAAAAAAGAACTCTTGAACCTGAGCGACAAAAAAAAAATTCCTTAACAGAACGTTCTGGTAGTTTTTGTTAGGTGGAATAGACCCTGAAAATTAGAATTGTTTTACCAGACGGTATACAGATTTTATCAGCACGGTATGTACATACATTTGTTACGGTACAGAATGTCTAACTTTATCGAATGGCCGTTCTTTGAAATTATACGACGTAACAAACACTGAAAGTCTTAAAATAGGCTCTCAAGAAAATGTTAGAGGTAGATTTTGTTCTTATTTACTCATCAACTTATCTCATCATTTTGTAGCGTATACAACTTGTGAAATATGCTTTTACGCAATTTTGACATACTAGGGTATGTCCTTCAATGTTGACGACGTCGTTCCACGTCATGTGACCATATTTTCAATCTCGATTCGTGACTTGTACGATAGAGGCGTTTTTTTATTTCTATGTAGTCTAGTTTTGGCCTGATAATAATATGAATATGTAAATGAATCACAGCAATATTCGATTCAATATCGCTCGAATCTTTTGTGCTCAGTTGTGATGTGACAGAAATTCGAAGTAATACATATGACTTGATTCGGAGAACGGATGACAAGAATTCAAAAAATCCAACTGGTATGACAGGAAGCGCAGTTAAGTCAGTCGATTGTCAAGACTCTTTCATGACTGCGAAATACCTATAAGTGAATGGATATTAAGAGTTTTGGAACAGTTCTTAAGATCCATATAAATTCTTTCGTTGTTTGATCTCGTGTGATCAGAATGGGGAATTTGTTGGCACGGAACTATCTGTTTCCACGTACACATGGGTTTGTTGTCAGCACATTTTAATTATTCATTTTTGTTCAAAGAATTGCTTGAAAACATTTTGTTGAAATAAAAAAAAAAATTAAATTTGGTAACCTGGCGCACTCTAGAGCATTGAAAGCAATGGATATACATATGTACATACATATGTACGTAAACATTTCTAAATTTTAAAATGTTTTTTTTTGACGTGACAACGTCTATTAAATCGGTTAGCGCTGAAATATGGGATGCCAAAACGCAAAAAACGCGGAAAAATGTAGACTAACCGTGTGAGTAGGCGTGGCCTAGCGAATGTGTAGTAGTGAGCTCGCGCGAAAATGATCAACATGTCAGATAAAAAAAAATTCGGCGTCGTTTAGTGGAATTAACTCAAATAAAATCATATCATAGACCTATTGTTGATAGAATATTAGAAATAAAGAACACTCAAACGTGTGAGTATAAAATTGTCTTATTCAATTAAATACATGTATAATACTGTAATATGAAAATAAAACATTGAAATCAATAAAAAAATTATATGTAATTGTTGAATATATAATATTTATACCTCATTCATAAAATCGTATAATAGACGTTGTCACGAAATAATGGATTTGGCTAGTAACAGCCAATCTAATAACAGTTTTTTAAGTATCTTTTATGAATGACTGTATTAGATTAGTAAGCATAAACTGCAGGCAATACGTGCCCGGTTTGCCTAAAAACCCTGACAATACAGGTTCACGTGTAAGAAATCACGTAGAAATGACTTAACCTGAACGCCATTAAACTCGGTTTTATGCAAATGTAATTTGGTATTCCAAAAGGGGCAATAAAAAATTTAGAAACAAATTAAATATAATTTGTAATACTTGTACGAGCGAGCTCTATTTCGTTACGAGCAATTATAAGGTAAGGTAGATAGACAAATATACAGGGTGCCGCACGAGCAGTGTACCAAAAACTAGAGCGTGTAGGTTAGTTTTATTCCCCCCGTTTAGCCGGGTGGGGCAATTTTCTAAGAAATTTACTTAATTGGGGGAAAAAAAATATTAAAAATCAACGGTTACATCCGCAATGCCGTGATATACATCTGTGTAAAGCCAGAAACCTCTTCTTTCGTCTTGTTTTTGAACGGAGCCGTTTTAGGAAGAGTTTTCGAGAAATTAATGTTCAAACTAAAAATGTTGAAAAAAAAAAAATTCTAACTAATTTTTTTTAAATTTTATGTAGTTAAGTACTATTTTTTTTTAAGAATTAATTTATTTTATTAGCTTTTAGTTAAAAACAGAAAACCGAATGCAAAAATGTCTTGTAGTTTTCTGTAATTGATCTTTCGCTTCTTCGATCCTCTAGCACTCCGTGCTCTCGCAGACGTCGGTGGATTCTTGAAAACATGCTACGACCAGGACACCTCCGATTGGGATATCTTTCAGCGTAGAGTCTTTCGGCTTCACGATCTCGACCATAAGCTTAACCGTAGCAGAAGTGCATGTCCGTCAATTCTTCTCGAGATAATGAGTTTGACACCGTAATGTGGTGATGAATTAACATTCAATTTGGAAATTGTTTTTTTTATTAAAAATGCGATGCATTTTATTTACATTTGGGTTGCAAATATTTTGTTTTTCAATAAAGAAAAATTGCGGTTTTATTGTCTTAAGGTCCTAGCGGGTAGACCCATCGACGGTGAGCAGACCCAGACGAAATTGGCAGGTCAGTTTTCAGACGTTATCAATGAAAAAAAAAAAAAGAATTAATCCAGGACTACTCCAATACTGTGTCACTTCATTGTATCCTCATAAAGCTCCGATTTTTTTTAAAAATAATGAAAAAGAGGTCAATGTTTCATACATTTATTTGCCTACAAGTCCAGCCGCGTTAAAACCCAAAAAAAAAGGTTTTTCTTAGAAAAAAGTGGTTTGGGTTTTTTTCCATTTCTCAGAAACTACAAGACATTTGGGGTAGACCCCCCCCCCCCCCCCCTCCCATGCGATTTTTTTCTTGTCTTGACCAGACCTACACGCTCTAGCTTTTTCACACTCTGCTCGTGGGGCACCCTGTATAACATGCTTGTCGAATGTGTTAATGTCAGCAGTCGAAACCAAAGTCTATCCATTAATTATGATTTAGCACTTTAGCAATGTAATATCTGTATAGTGTACATATGTATCTATGTATGTTTGTGTAAAACATATTATGGCATAAAAGGAATGTTGGCGCCCACAGCTTTGTTGAAAATATGTATGCATGTACGTTCGTTTGTAGGTACCTACATACACATGTATGTAAATATGTTAAGAAATGTCAAGACACGTGAAAATGTTGTTACGTATTTATAAATACCAAACATACAGCCTCGTCTGGGCCGACCGACTCGTTTTGCTTTCTGCTAAATGTCAAACATTTCGGAGTCTATGGATTGTTTATTTTTTTGGTTTGGAAAAAACACTGCATGCTTAAACGTTGAGAACCATACAATTTAAATGTTATCTACTATTGTCTCGTTTCTCCGCATGCAACACGCTTTCAGAGAGTGGTGGGCGTTAACTGACCATATCATATGTATGTACCTATATCAAACTGTTGCCAAGCTAAATACAATATATCTAGACGTTATATCTAATGGAATATTAAAACATTGAAAATAAAAATGTTAAATAGCTCATCTCGCATTTGTATCTCACTTTTAATTTCCATTTGTTTATTTTTTTTTTTATCATCATCTCTTCGCCTTTTCCATCGTTATTTGCTTATAAAAATAACCAAATGCCTGGAAGCGGAGTAAAGACAAAAAAACATCTGTTTCTATGTATAGGACTATGGCTGTAAACAGCTTTGTCAGGCGAGTATGACAACGAGCTCAACGCGTTCTGCTATAAGACTCTCAAACAAGCTTGACACGCCATGCGACGAGTGTCGGTCTACGTGCATGCGAACCCAGCCGGAATGGTCGGTAATGGGGACAAGACACCGCTGCGTGACTGCCATTCTTTACTTTAACATAGTGCATCTAAATTAAATAAAAGCATGAATAGCACTGCATAATTCGATTCATAGTCAAAATCACTTTTCCATAAACATGCATATATACATACATATGTATGTATTTTTGTATGTACAAATCATATGTATATTTAGCGTTTCCACGAATACCACTTAACGATATATACCTACATACATACATGTTTTGAAATGTCTTTAACGATGATTTCAAGATCCCGAAATCGAAAACAACGAGAGACAGTTGAATAGGCAATAGTAACACAACTGTCTCGTCGAGCGACAAACCCGAGATCTTAGCTGCTTTAACCTTTTTTTTTTATTTTATTTTATTTTTAATCACAAAACAAAATTAAAATGAAATATTACCTAATTATTGAGCAAACACTTTGTACACTCTCACGTGCTGATCTTTTAGCATATGTTCAAGCATTTCACAAGCTTTACGCGTGCGTCATTTGTTTACTGAATTTACTCCAGTTGAATTTATTTTTTAAATTTACACGACTACTATATACATACATCCATAAATGTAAACAGTGTGTAGACACTTTAGAGATAAATCGAATCAACAGTCAGATTTGGAAAACATATTTGTTGATTTTGAATATGGTGGCAATGAGTATTCTTCTGGAATACATATGTACATACATAGATACTCGTACACAGTTCATTGCAATTGGATTTTTGGGGCACACTCTGTACGGCGGATGTTTACGCGTAATGGCCGAATAGTGTTCGAGAATAAGTTGTTTACACACATACATAAGTACATATATTTCAAAGCATGAGCTATGTGAATGCCACATCGACACAAGCAACGACAGAGACTGGAGCCTATACAAAAATTCACTCAAGGTGTACAAACAAAACCTGAGGAAAGCACAAAGGCTGTCTTGGAAGATCTTCTGCAATAACATGGAGAAAATCTCAGACGCCTACAGACTGAGGAAAATACTCTCGAAAGATCCACAATCTCCTAACTGCCTCATAGCAAATGGAGTTTTGACAACATCCGAGGAAGAAACTTTAAATCTTCTCCTCAACACGCCTTCCCTGGCTGCTCTGAATCGCAAGACTCAGTGCACTCGCGAGGAACTCATAACTCCTCTGCGGTAGAAGGGCAGTACGAACACATTATCTCCAGAGAGAAAATTATATGGGCATTAAAAAGTTTCAAGCCCTACAAATCGCCGGGTCCAGATGAAATTTACCCCATCGAACTAACACAAACTACGGAATGGACTATTCCATGGCTAGAGATAATCTTTAAAGGATGCCTAGCTTGGAGTCATATTCCAGAAAAGTTGAAGTGCGCAAAGGTAATTTTCATCCCCAAGGCCGGCAGGAATTCTCACACTTCCCCTAAGGATCGAAGGCCTATCTGTCTATCATCCTTCGCTCTAAAAACCTTAGAAAGGCTGATAGACCTACACATACGGCACAGCTTGGATCCCTCCCTAATTTCTAAGGCACAGCACGCCTACTGTAAAGGAAGATCGGTCGAAACAGCTCTTCACACATTAGTGAGGAAAATCGAAAGATCAATCCATCTCAAAGAATATACTCTAACAGCCTTCCTAGACATAGAGGGCGCCTTTAACAACGTCACTCCGAAAGCAATAATAGAAGGGCTAGAAAAGCTAAAGGTGGAGAGGACTCTGATAGGGCTGATCAGCGAGTTGCTATTAACGCGCAAGATTCACTCTAAGTGGGGAAGCCTAGAAACTACCAGAGTAGCTACCAAGGGAACCCCGCAAGGTGGGGTTCTCTGGAATGTAGTTGTAAACGAACTACTAATCAAACTGGAGAAAGAAGGCCTGGACGTTGTTGCCTACGCCGATGACGTTGCCATCTCAATCTCAGGTAAATACCTATCCACACGGAATGACCGCATGCAAACGGCATTCTCATTTCTGTGCAAATGGGCGCATAGTAGCGGGCTCAGGATTAATCCCCAGAAAACGGAGCTCGTGCTACTCACCAAAAAGCACAAAATCCCGGAATACTGCCCTATCACTCTGCTCGATACCAGGTTAACCTATTCCCCTAGTGCCAAATTCCTGGGCATTATACTCGATAGGAAATTAACTTGGAAGAGTAATACAACTGAAAGAGTAAAAAAAGCAACAATAGCTCTCTACACATGTAAAAAAGCTCTAGGAAAAAAATGGGGATTTAACCCCAAAATCACCCCATGGCTCTGCATTACGGTCATCAGACCCATACTACTGTATGGAGTGATAGTCTGGTGGACTGCACTAGACAAGACAACATACCACAAACAACTCGAGAAGGTACAAAGGATGGCATGTATATGCACTACCGGGGCCCTCAGGTCCACACCAACGGCTGCGCTTAACATGAAACTAGACCTTACACCACTCGATATTTTCGGTAAGCAAATTGCCACACACACGGCCATAAGACTAAAAGCCAACTCGAAATGGGCGAGCTATGTCACTGGCCACTCCTCCATCCTGCAAAACAGGATAACTATGGCAGAAAACTTGGACCACACAGAACCCACCATAGTCTTGGACAAAAAATTCACGACGATCTATCCGGACAGGAAGAACTGGACTCGCCAAACTCAACCCCGCAGAAACTGTGTGGATTTCTACACCGACGGGTCTAAAACCAAAGACGGGGTGGGCAGTGGAGTTTTCTGCAAACAACTCAAGCTATATAAAGCTCTAAAATTATCAGATCACTGCAGCGTTTTCCAGGCGGAACTGTTGACAATAAAAGAGGCTTTATCCTGGCTGAAGGGGAACGTAATATCCACCACGGATATTCGCATCTTTACAGACAGTCAAGCAGCCTTAAAGTCGTTGGAGTCCTATGTGTACTCATCAAAATCTAGTCTCGACTATCGCAGATCTCTTAACGAGATGGCAGAACAGTTCAATATACAGCTTATCTGGGTACCGGGACGCAGCGGCATTACAGGTAATGAGAAAGCCGACACACTCGCCAAACAAGGAACGACGCTACAATCAATCGTGGTTTGTGAGGGAGTACCCCTTACAACCATTAAACATAATCTGACCAATCTCGCCAGGGCCGAGACGAACCTGAGATGGACCCAGGGACATACCTGCGTCATCACCAGGCAAATCTGGCCTCGGCTTGACAGTCAACGCACAAGGAGTATAATCTCCCTAAAAAGAACTGACATCTACAAGGTCACCGGTGTCATCACAGGTCACTGCCTCATTGGCAGTCACGCACAAAGACTAGGTATACCTCCGAATGATTTCTGCAGAAGCTGTCAGGACGAGGAGGAGGTCGAATCCATTCACCACCTTCTCTGTGCCTGTCCAGCTTTTTGCAATATAAGGAAGCGGTACCTAGGCTCTTACTTCCTTAACGATCTGACGGATGTTCAGAAAGTAGGGATACTTAATCTTCTTAACTTCTTAAGAAGCACTAGATGGTTCCACGAATAGGGGGGTAAAACCCCCTCGTAGCTGCACAACGGGCCTCCCTGGCCTAAGTGCGTTCTTCTCAATTCTGGGAAGGCTACGACCCTACCTACCTACCTACCTATGTGAATGCCAATATTATACATATACAACAATGTCTCGCTAATCCGAATATCGCGTTAATCCGAATCTCTATTTTTTCTGATTATGTACTCTGTAGAAGTGGTCAAGGAATTCATATACCTTGGCTCACTGATGACCGGCGACAACAACACCTGCGCTGAGATAAAACGCACAATCACTCTTGCCAACCGATGTTTCTTTGGGCTCAAGAGGCATTTGAGAAGTAGAGCCCTCTCTCGGAAAACCAAGGTGACGCTATATACGACCTTAATCATACAGTGCTCCTTTACTGCGCAGAGGCTTGAACCTTAACAAAAGCGGATGACGATGCCCTTGGTCGTTTCGAGAGACCCGAAGAGTCTTCGAATCCACCCCGGTATGAATGGCAGCAGAGGACGGCCGCATCAACGGTGGCGCACGCAGGTGGAAAGGGACCTTAACCAACTAGGGGTGCGGTGCTGGAAGCAGCTGGCCAAAGACCGTGCCAGCTGGAGACGCTTGTTGGTTGAGGCCCAGGTTCACCACGGACTCTAGCGCCACCTAAGTAAATTAGTAAGTACATATGTACAGTACATACATTTACATACAACTAACACCAACACCTGTTATTTTATATATGTAAATACGCCTATCATACAAACTAACTGCCAATCTCATATAATGATATAATGTTTTGTGGAGTTTTATTAAAGTTTGCATTTTTGTCAACGTTGGAAACTTGAAAGCCCACCCAAATTATAGTAGCGAATCCAAAAACCACCTAACTTGGACGACGATAGACAAGAATTGCGTCCACCCTACTTTGACGAGGTCAAGATAGCAATATCAATGCTAAAGTCAAACAAAGCAGCTGGAGCGGTCGGACTGTCCGAAGAACTGTTTAAAACAACTGGGGATTATCTGGCAGGTCGCATGAACCAGCTCATCTGTAAGATGAACTCGACGAGTGGAATCTCAGTATCGTTTTCCCGATTCTCAAGAAAGGAGACCCCTTTGGCACCAATCAGTCTCCTTAACATCGCATACAAAATCCTCTCTGCTAATAAGTCCTTATCCGTGTGGTTTCAGGTCAGGGAAGACCACAATAAACCAAATTTTCACACTGCGGCTGATCCTGGAAAAGACCCAAGAAATGCAGATCGACACTCACCACCTCTTTATCGATTTTAAGGCCGCATATGAAGCTATACAGAGCCACGTCTAGTTATGGCATCCCTTTCAAAGTCGTCAGATTGTGTAGGATGGAAAATTCTCCCTGTTCCATCAAGGTCGGTGACAAACTTAGCGAGAGATCTTCAATGTCAAAAAAGGTTTTAGACAAGGCGACGCGCTATCATGTGACTTTTTTAACGTCATGTTGAGAAAATCGTGCGAAACTCACAAGTCAACACTAGGGGCACGTTCTTCCAAAAGTCCATTCAACTGATGGCTTTCGCCGATGATATTGGCGTGATTGGTCGAACGAAATGGCCCGCCAATGAGGCGTTTGCTTGCATTGAAGAAGAGGCGGCCAAAATGGGTCTGGCAGTAAATGAAGGCAAAACGAAGTATATGCAGTCATCAAGAAAGGACGCACAACATCGACGCCTCGGACAAAGCGTCACAATGGGCAGCAAGAACTTCAAGGTAGTCAAGGACTTCGTCTACCTCCGCAGTAACAAACACGAACAACATCAGTACCGAGATTAAACGCAGAATAACTCCTGCAAATCGCTGCTTTTTTTTTTTTTTTTTTTTTTCTTTTTTGACCCAAAAGACAACTGAGTAACAATTGAGTCTTTTCGAGGGAAAAGTTCCGCGTTCTGCGATTCCAGCGGCATGTGTGTGGTTAAGCATCTACGGATACAACGCTTAAGGTGGCTAGGCCATATAGAGCGTATGGGCAACATAGCTAAGGCCAAAATCATGGCGTAACAGAGGACACCCTCGACTCAAGTGGCGCACACAAGTGGAGAAAAACTGGCAAGAGATCGTGCTTGCTGGCTGGAGTGGCTTGTTGGCTGATGCCCAAGACCACACCGGTCTGTAGCACCACGAAGAAGAAGAAGAATCCCAAAATCTTTCAAAAAGTATTGATAGGCAACATGTACATACATATGTATGTACCTCCCAGACTGAGAATCGTTTACCAAGTTTATCAAAAAGACGACAAACACCTCATCATCTTTGCGCGCGATACTGGGTTCAACTTGTGAGAAATGATATCGGTTGGAAAAGTCATTTCAGGCTGTATAGAGATATTGATGAGATATAATGCCTTAAGACTGACCTATCCATTTATTACTTTTTGAAAAAAAGCAATATCATTTTAAAGCAATTTGTAGAAATTAACTGAAGAGTTTGTTTGCCCTGCATAGATAGAGGATCCTTATAGATACATATAACTTAAGCTTATCGTTTCGATGCGGGTGGAACAATGTTTATTGTCGCATTGTTTTATAGGGTCATAGTGACAACAATTGACACTAAAATATTACATACATATATGTAGATATGTACAAAAATACCAAGTCTACACGAAATTTGAAAATGGCCCTCCAAAGAACAAAGGCTGAGACTAAAGGCGAACTATTCAGCTCACATACGGGCTTAATGTGCGGTGGTAGATGTGTATGTATGTATGTTGGCGTTACAGTCCATGAAGAACCTGAGCCGAGCTTCTCTCAATCACCCATGTTGTGTGTGATTTCATTTTTCCCATAGGTGAAAGGGACCTACAGTTTATTGCCGGTTCCGAACGGCGAATTTAGAGAAACTTTTCATGACAATTTTACTACAGGGGGTTTTGTCAGAACTCCGCTGAGGAGAAACACCGTGAAAAACACGTTCGATGACATGGCTGTGTCGGGATTCGATCCTGTGTCATCGGCGTCAGGGGCCAACACAATACCCACTGCGCCACGGTGCGGTGGTAGATAAATCGTGAAAAAAGTGAATTTAGCTAAAAATATTGTACTGGACTTAATACGGATACTTGGAGCTTCCAACTAGGAGTTCGAACTAAAAAGTCACATGCATACAGTGCCGGTACAAAAAAAAAAAACACAACTAATAGAGGTTTCACTTTTATTTTTTTAAATGATCAATTGGACCAATATTTGCGACCACTACTGTTACATGTACGTTTCATCTTGCGCCTTAAAATGATAACCATTCTGTTTTTATAAGGCAATAAAGGGTAAAGTGCTCCTTCGTACTGATTTTAGTTTTTGTTAGAAAAAGTAATTTGCGTTGAATAGGTATTTCAAGGTAAGCCAACAAAATGTTATTATGGTTGGTTTCCATATAAAGATATTGAGAGCGCTGTGGCGGAGTGGGTAGTGTCTAGACCTCTAACGCCGATAATACGGGATCAAATCCCAACAACAGCCATGTCTTCCAACGTGTTTTCACTGCGCTTCTCTGTGAAGCGGGGTTCTGACAAAGCCGCCTGTAGTATAATTGTCATGAAAAGCTTCTCGAATTTCGCCGTTCGGAATCGGCAATATGTATACTGTAGGTCCCTTTCACCTATGGGGAAATAAAATCACACACAATATGGGTGATTGAGAGAAGCTCGGCTTTGGCCCTTCATGGATTGTAACGCCAACATTCATATACATATGTATATATACATAAAAATATTAAACCTGTCGTTTAAAGTCGTGGTAAGTACTGCATTAACGAGAAACGTGAAATTGCTAAAAAAAATGATATCGGAAGGGAAAACCTATGGAGAAGTTTGACGTTTCATTGGGTGTTCCAACAAAATGAATCGTACCGCCATAATATACGCACCCAAGGCTAAAACTCGTGGACAAAAACCCGATATGTCGGCATCACTTGCCAAATTCCAAGTCCGAGAAAGTGCCAAGGATCTATTTATGCTTGCAACTGATCTCAAAAAGGAGCTTAATATTACAGCATCCATCCAAACAGTTCGCAACAGATTAAGAGAAAACAAGTAAAGTGCGTGTAGCCCATGGAAAATCCACCTTTGGCTGCCAAACAGGCTAAAAAGCGTATGATGTTTGCAAATCAGCATTTAAATGGGCTAGTAGAGAAATTACGCTGTGGCGCAGTGGTTATGTTGGGCTCCGATGCACGATGAGAGAGTTTAGATCCCGATAACAGAAACACCATTGAATATTTATTTCGCGGCGTCCCTGTAGTATACTTACCATGAAAAAGCTTCTCGACTCACGCAATTTGGAATCGGCATTAAACTGTAGGTCCCTTTCACCTGTGTGAAAAATAAATCACACACAACATGGGCGACTGAGAGAAGCTTGGTTCTGGTCCTTCATGGGCTGTAACGACCATGGCGTTAGAAGAGAAGAAGAAGAGAAATGGCGGAACGTTTTATGGACGGACAAAAGTAAAATCGTACTTACGTAAGGAGACCTCCAAAAGTGGAATATAACCCTAAATACACCAATAAAATGGTTAAGCATGGAGGTTAAAGCATAATGATGTGGGCTTGTTATTCCTACAATGGAGTTGCGCCCATTTATTGAATTAAGCCTATCATGGATCAATACATTGATATTCTTGAAAGTACTATGCTACTATATGCAGAGGAGGAAATGCCACTTTTGTGGGTCCTCCGATAAGATAAAAACCCCAAACATACTAGTGAGTAAGGCTAAGTGGTTTGAGGATCATTCACTAAATGTGATGGAGTGGTCGCCCCAATGATCTAATCTCAATCCCATCCTAAATCTCTGGGTTGACGTGAAGAAAGCCGTTTCAGGTTTTAAACCGACCGGCAACGAAACACTCTGGGCTACAGTAAGGAACTCCTGGAATAATATTCCGGTCATTTCGGTCATTTCCGGTCAATTCTATGATCAGACGTTGTGAAGTCGTAAATAGCTATCAAAGGATATACAACAAAGTATTAACTTTGTTGCACTACAAAATGGTAATGGTGCTATATATCGCTTACATTTTTGTAAGTTTTTGGATAGACAATATTTTGAAAAACTGGTGAATAAAAGTTTTAAATTTTCCTGATTATGTGTTATTATATGTTCAAAAATTACTTCAGACGATTTATTTACATTTTGTGGCTCAAAGAAAATACTTTCTTATAATGGTCCTATTTTTTTTTTACCGCAGTTGTATGTACAGTGGTATCCTCATAAATAGCACACCCTTATTCAAATATGTATTTGCTTGCAGTACACTCTGTACTTACAATTGTTACGAGTTGGTGATCATTGCAAATTGGGTGTTCATATAAATAGCACATATCATGGTGTGTCAGAAAAAAAATATTTTTCAGTGATTTAAGTGAGGTTAGTGTGGATCTTTTTAAGTATAGCCATAATTACATTGATTTCTTACACAAATCTTCTTCTTTGATGGCGTTACAGCCCATGAAGGACCCGAGCCAAGCTTCTCTCAATCACCCATGTTGTGTGTGATTTTTTTTTTCACATATGTAGGTGAAAGGGACCTACAGTTTAATGCCGATTCCGAACGGCATGGGTGGAGAAGCTTTTTCACGGCAAGTATACTACGGGGGGATTTGCCAGTACTCCGCCGAGGAGGAACGCCGCGAAATAAACATTCGATGGCGTCGGTGTTATCGGGATTCGAACTCGCTCATCGTGCGCCAGAGTTCAACACACTAATGGCGCCCTCTTCTTACACAAATAGGAGTATTTAAAACGGGCAGAGGAAAGTATTGCACGGAAGAAAGGAGGGAAATAGTCGGTACCATGCTACAGGATGGAAGGACTGACAAGGACAATAAGGTGCTCTAGGAAGTTTGTTCAAAATGCAATGAAGGTCATACGGTACAGCCAATCTACCGCGAATCCCGTAAGGAAAACAAAAAAAGAAAAACCTCAGAAGTGACTGACAGAATTATCCACAAAATCAGTGGCAGCGACCTTTTCATAGCTTCCTGGGAAATAAAGCAACAACTACCTGACCAACACAATGTCCAAATATCAGCCGTAACTGTAATTCGCCGCTTAATGGAATTCCAGCTTCATGGAAGAATCGCCAGAAAAAAAACCACTTGTCTCAAAAAAAAAAAAAAAAAAAAAAAAACCAAAGAGAAGATTTATTTTCGCAAACGCCCACACAAGAACAAACCCTTGTACTTTTGGAAAAATATCTTGTGGAGCTACGAAAGTAAGGTCAACAGGTTGGGATCAGATGGAAAAAAGTAGTGCGAAGGCCAACGAACCAAGAGTACCATCCCAGATACACCATTAAAACTATCAAGCATGGCGGTGGGAGCATAATGGTGTAGGCGGCGGTGCCATGGCATGGCATTGGATCAATTGTGAAAATAAATGCCATTATGGATCAACATCAGTGTAAGCTACTCCTGGAGAACCAAATGGAGTCATATACCGACGACTCTATGCCTGTATGATGGATTTTTATGCATGACAATTATCCAAAGCATACTTCGCGGATAGTGAAGATTTGGCTTTCGGAGCGACAAATTTCTGTGCTTGATTGGCCGGCCCAAAGTCCCGATCTGAATCCTATCGAGAATCTTTGGAATAATATTGACTCCCTTGTTGAAGACTCCAGTTCAAAACATTTTGAAGAATTTTGGCAAACCACAAACTCTGCTTGGGAAGCTATACCTACCCAGAAATGTAAGCGCTTAGTAGAGAGTTTGCCAAAACGTTGTCAAGAGTGATAAGGAACAAGGGATATCCTACAAAATATTTACTTATACTTATACATTCGTTTTTTTGGATTATTTTTTAACTTTTTGAAGTATTCCGCTGACTGCTATTTAAATGAACAATTGTTTTATTTTTTACCATTTTGAATTGATATTTTTAAGTTAATTTATAGACATACAAACGCACATCAGTTATAAAGCAAAAAAAAAAAAAAAACTGAACCTGTTTTTAGACTTTTCGCACAACATAATGTATGAGAACTTACGGGTGTGCTATTTATCTGAACACCACTGTAGTAGAAGGATATGTATATATGTATGTATGTTTTGCTCGAAGTAAAAGGCAAACGAAACGAAATTAAAGATTGTTAAAACGCTACGAGCATGTAAAATGTCACCATCCATCATCCTCCCATATATCTTTCACACGCATACAATTGGGAGAAAGAACAAAAACACCTTATCGATCTCGCAAAAAAAAAGGATAATAATCCTTTACCGATACACGTGTCCGACATCGAAATCCTTGTGAAAAACAGCTGAGATATTCGTTCACGTGTCTAACGACCGTATATATTGGTATGTCGAGAGGAAAAGGAATCCTCTGACTTGGGGATAGTATGGCTCCCAACAAGTTTAGATGGAATGTATCAGTGAACAAAACTCCCCCATGTGTGGGTGTTTATGTGTATAAAGAGCTGATCCATGAGTACAACCCAATGACCTTGTAAAGGACATTTTTGTACAAGACACGAAATATTTTCTAATTAGACGCAACGACTGGGTAGGTTTTTGGGAGGGAGGCGGACACAGGCGACATAGGCAGCTCTGTATGTATGTGTTTGTGCGTATGACAAACGCTACCCACGTGTTTGCCGAGTGTCTGGGGACAATATAATACGTATGTAGTGCATAAATGACTCTGGCTTGAGTCACAATCGGAAATCAACGAAATGAAAGACATAAATGTGAAACAAAAAGAAAATTAAGTAAACTAACTAAAATAGAATGGCATTTCGGTGGAGAGATACGCCACAATACTTACCTCTCGTATTTGACGGAATGCGGAGCATGTCCATTAGCTTCCCAATAAGGCTCCATAATCACTTGAATTTTGTTCCTTTTTTTTTTTTTAGTTCTTCAGATGTAGTCCGGATGGTCGTTGGTGGTCTGGGATATTTGTTTGCTTGATGATGTTACCCCGTTTACAATAACAGGTTGTTGCGTCGTTCGTATTCCTTGACTTTTGTTTAGTGATCCTTTACGTTTTCAGTTTGATAAATTAGTTATTTTTTTTTTTTTAGAATAATTCCAACTGTATCCAAAGGTTCGTTTTGCTATCGCGCACCCAACACTCGTCACTTGAATTTCCGATTAAAATAAACATAACATAATCCAGGAGTGGGTATCTTTTAAGTGAAAAGCTGTCGTGCTCTGGCGATAGATTAAAGGCTATATACCTTTACTATATGCTCACTTTTCTTTTCTTCAAATAAATTATTTTACAAAAACAACAATAAAAATAAAACAACACCAAACGCAAAAACGAATTTGCTAACAACACGAACTGCTGCTGTTGGAATTTTCCACTGGAGCTGAGTTATCAGTCGAATCGGTTTTTTTTTTTTTTTTTTTGCTCCACTCGAAATAGATTTCTATAGATACTTTTTCTTCGATTCGATAACGGTTTGGTAAACGTTCAATGAGCGTCGAGGGAAAATCATCCAATTTACACCTATTCTGTTGTTGTATTTTTTTCCACTCAATTGCTCAGCGTGAATAAATGCAAAACTATTTGGCTTTGGAACAATCAACCAAGTTGAGTGATAAGAGAAAACCAAATCAAGATAGAACCAACAACAACAAAAAAAAAGAAAAACTAAAGGGAAATCAAAGAAAATCCCACGTACACGACGATGGATAGCGGCTATGACGATATGGCTTGTTGCGAAAACGATGAAAAACGGAAAGCAACTGAAAAACGAGACCCGCACACGGAGCACACACTCTTTAACTTGACCGTCTTCCGTTAAAGACTGAATTGAAAGAAATTTCTAAATTTAACAGCAGGCGGCTTTTATACTGGACGGGCGCAGAAAAAAGCAAACAAAACAAATGTGCTGATAGGTCCCCTGTTTTGTATAGCAGTCAATCTCATAGATACTCATACACTACACTACTCGTATCGGTATATCACGATGGTTGTTTGGTGGTGTGTTTAGAAGAGCCACAACGACTCCCACTGTACGAACAGATAGATGGATGTTGGATACGACTGGTGTCCACACCATACAGTGGTGGTGTATCATTGTATGGTGCATATGGCTGGTGCTTCAATCACGATGTGTAATCAGATGTGAATCGACAGTGCGATAAACCGACCGATTACGATGGAGAGGCAACTTGTGTTTGTTTGTGTAAATGTATGCACGTCTGACTAAGTGGATTAGTGTTACGAGTATTTAACCACATATTTCCATTAAACTATCGTTTAGGGTTTAATTTCCATATTAATCGGATAGATACGATGTTGTGCATTTACAAATAACAGCGCCGACTATTCCATCGAATTGTTGCGTGATTGGAATGTTTGTGCCATTGCAATATACATACATACATTTTTTAATGTATGATTTAGATACAATTACAACAGCCCACTTGTAGCTGAGTCAATATACTGCACGTTGAATTGGCTTAGTTACAAAGTTCACAGTTGAATTCAAGTATAGATTGCAGATTCTACACAATAGAGACAAGCTAAACTTAGAAGTGTTGGTGAGATATAACTGCGTGTGTTAGTATATCAGCAGATACATTTAAGTATTTCAAAAAGCTTTTAATGAAATCAGTTATTGTCAGTGGCGTAGGTAGGTTGGGGCGATGTATTTAAAAATGTAGTTTCTTCCCAAACGTTTATTCGGAGAAACCGCTTGGAACTGAGCATTTGAATCGTGACACTGATCCAATGCCACAGGAATATACGAAGGAAAAAAGGTAAGTTTATATGTAATGCCTACATATGTACATACTATGTATGGTAATATGTAATGCAAATTACGTATGACGACTGTCCGTTGAGGGGAGGTAATGAAGAGTAAGTATGACGGCGTACATATCATATCATGATATGTTGCACAAAAAAAGATTGTTATGAAATGAATCCCACTGCGGATACCAAATGTTACGAAAATGACCACGAGTTCAGAATTGAGTTCGAATCACTGGATTGCGATTCCCCTGGATAGCTATACTGGCACCCGCCAGGTAGTGAACCAATGTGTGCAGCGACCAGACCCCTTGTTCCTGGGGAAAGAGGAACCTGGCCCTCCAGATTGGGGGCTGCGCTTATGGTTAACATCCCTACCGCGTAAAACAAAAACTTGTTCAGAAACAACCAATAGCCTCGGATACGGACGGATTACATGTTGACGACCCCCGCAAACGTCAAAAAGGAAACGAATTTCGGATCTGCACCTGGATCGTTAGGTCCCTCAACAGACCAGGTGCAGCCGAACAACTGGTCAACTCTTTGGACTGCTATAAGGCAGTCATTACCGCGCTCCAAGAAGTGCGATGGGATGGGCCAGGCAAAAAGCGGATGAAAAATTGTGATATCTACTACGGAAACTGCTACAGAGAAAATAAACAACGCTTATTCGAATGTGGATTTGTTGTTGAGGCAGACTCAGGAAAAAAGTCTTAAGCTTTCAGTATGTAAGCGAACGCCTCATAACTATCCGCATCAAGGCCAGTCTCGGCAATATAAGCTTATTATGTGTCCACGCCCCAACAGAGGAGAAAGATGACCGACATAAAGACGACTTCTATGATCTCCTAGGCAGAACGTATGCGCAGTGTCCCATACTATGACACCAACATCGTTCTAGGAGATTTCAATGCGAAGCTGGGTAAGGAAGCTATTTTTGAACGGGTCATTGGAAAGCACAGGGAACACAACACCACGTCAGAAAACGGACTAAGGCTAGTGGACTTTATGGCGGGACATAATCTGGTAGTAGCAAGTACACGATTCCCACACCTTAACATCCATAAGTAGATCTGGCGGTCTTTCGATAAATTGACAACCAACCAAATTGATCATATTGCGATCGATGGCAGATACTCCTCCAGCATCCTATATGTCCGTACCATTCGAGGAGCCGACATCGACTCGGATCATTACCTTGTTGCAACCAAGGTACGGATGCGAATTTCTCGGAATCAACGGAGTCGAGTAAGAACACCAACATTTAACGTCGGAAAGCTGCAATCGCAGGAGACCGCCACGACCTTCGCCGATCAAGTCTCCCCCAAGCTCTCTCAAGTGCCGATGCAATTTGCAGAAACCATAGAACAGCAATGGAGTCGTTGTCAGAACGCCATTAGAGAGACAAGCAAGTCGAGTGAGCTTCGGATGTCTAAGCCTTCGAGTCAACATCGACTCGGACCACCATATCGTTGCAGTCGAGTTACAGATAACGATTTTGTGAATTACTGACATAACTAATTTTATCCCCAAAAGGTTAAAAAGTCTTAAGCCAGAAGTTAATGCGTGGTTTGACTTGAGCTGCAAAGAGGTTATCAGGTTGAGAGAAGTAAGTTTTCGGAATTATAAGGCAATCACTACTGAGAAAAACCGAAAAAGATATATACAAGGCAGAAATGTACCACATTCGACGAGCCACATCTTTACACGACCAAAAACTGAGGCGTAAAATCCTACAATGTCTTAAACGTAGCAAAAGCTGTTGGTCTTCGTTAAGAGCATTAAGAACTTCGTCTTATCATTTATACCCGCGCTCATTCACAATGACATTCCAGCTGTCGAACCATCAGACGAAGCCAATCTGCTTGCTATCGACTTCGCGGCAAACTTGCAGCTCCCAACATCGTCTTTGTCACCGCCTGTTCGTTAATTCCATCTTGGGACAAATTTACTTCCGTACTCGTACAGTTGCAAGGGTTCTTAAAGAACATGACATAAACAAATCGGCTGGCCCAGATGAGGAAATACCCCAATGAAGAGGTGCTCTTCTACGCTGTCAAACACCCTGCGTAAGCTCTTTCACCTTTCCTACTTTTCAGGGCTCTATCCGAGTAGGTGGAAAACAACATTTGCCCATCCCATTCCCAAAACAGGCGAATCTTTTTCTCTCTCCAGTTACCGACCCATTGCACTTACGTGCCTTTTTTCCAAGGTCATAGAAAGGCTGATAAATCGTCAGCCAATGAAATATCTCGAGTCGCAGAAACTCCTCAATGACCGGCAGTATGGTTTCCGCAGCAGTTGCACTTGATATTTCGAAAACATTTGTCAGAGCTTGGTATGAAGCTTTTTTGTCGAAAATGCGTGCATACGGGATCGATGACTCCCTTCTTCTACTAGAAGCTACTTTTCGAACTGTTCAATTCAATTTGTCTTGAACGGATTCAAGTCTGATACTCACTTTGTAAATGCTGGTGATCCCCAGGGTTCCGTTTTGTCTCCAACACTCTTTCTCATTTTTATAAATGATAATTTGTCTGTTACTTTTAATCCAATTCACTCCTTCGCTGGCGACGGTACCCTCACTTCTTTAAGACCCTGCATTTCGGCTGTAGGCAGTGAGCGACAGCGTATGTTAAGCTCATTAAATTCCGATATCGACAGCATCATCCAATGCGGTAAAAACAATAGTGAAATTGAACGCATCCAAAACACAATGCTGTCTTCTGTCGTAGAAGCGTAACACTGACCCAATGCCATTATCCACGAATTGCACTTGTATCTCTGAAACCAACATGCTTTTTATCCTGGGTATGTGCATCAGTGACAACCTTTGCAGGAACGATGACATATTTTGTGTTGCCAAGAATGCCACGAAATGCCAATGTTTCCTATACAGATGCAGAAAATTCTTCGCACCCACCCATTAAAAGGCGTTCATACGTCCTAAGTTAACGTACAACGCTCATGTCTGGTCTGGCGCATCTAAGACCTCACTGCACTTACCGAACAGAATACAAAATCGCACGATAAAACTCATAGGAGATTATCTTTACTTTCATCATAAGAGCTCTGATGAAATAACCAGTTAAATTCCGCCCCTTTAAAACTTCTTCCGCTATACACGTCTCTCCGGAATGGTCACCAATTCACTTCGAAGCCTATTTTCGGTCGTACTCTCAAATATAGAGATTCTCTCTTCAACCGAACCAACCGAATGCGGGACGCGCTACCTCGTTCGGTCTTCCGAACATATTTAAGACCAATGCCAATAGGCACCTGCCAATAGCTAGGTAGATAGGTAGGATCGTAGCCTTCCCAGAAATGGTAAGAACACACGTAGGCCAGGGAGGCCCGTTGTGCAGCTGCGAGGTGGCTTAGCCTCCTACTCATGGAACCATTTTGTGCTTCTTAAGAAGTTAAGAAGATCAGACATCCCTACTTGCTGAACCTCTGTCAAGTCGTTAAGGAAGTAAGATCCTAGGTATCGCTTCCTGGTGAATTGATTCGACCTCCCCCTCGTCTAGATAGCTTCTGCAGAAATAATTCGGAACTATACATAGTTTTTGCGCGTGACTGCCGATAAGGCAGTGTCCGGTGATGACACCTATATCTTTGTAGATGTCAGTTATTTGTAGGGAGAATATACTCCTTGTCAAAAACGAGGGCAAAACTAAATATATGCTGTCATCAAAAAAGGCCAGAACGTTTGTATTGGCATATATAAGTTCGAGGTAGTTAAGGACTTCGTCTACCTTGGCTCCGCAGTAACCTGGAACAACGACATCAGTTCCGAAATCAAACGCAGAATCACTCTTGCCAATCGCTGTTTCTTTGGGCTCAGGAGGCAATTGAGTAATAGAGTCCTCTCCCGAACGACAAAGTTGACTCAATATAAGACCCAATATAAGAAGCATGGACACTATTAAAAACGGATGAGGAGGCCCTTGGTCGGTTCGAGAGAAAGATTTTACGCAGACGGGGGATGGAGGAAAAGATTCAACCACGAACTTTACGGGCTGTACAGCGGCATGAGCCTAGTCACGCGTCTACGGATTCAACGCCTTAGATGGCTGGGCCATGTAGAGCGAATGCACACCAGCGCTCCAGCCCGGAGAGTCTTTGAATCCAACCCCGAGGGACAAAGAAACAGAGGATGGCCGCACTTAAGATGGCGTACACAGGTGGAAGGGGACCTCAGCCAACTGAGTGTGCGGCAATGGAAAAGGCTAGCAAAAGATCGTGCTAGATGGAGGGGCATGTTGGTTGAGGCCCAGGTTCACCCTGAACTGTAGCGCCCGTTAAGAAGAAGAAGATACTCCTTGTCCGTTGACTGTCGAGCCGGGGTCAGATTTGCCTGGTGATGACGCGTATGTCCCTGAGTCCATCTCCGGTTCGT
The DNA here is from genome assembly GCA_951905685.1 of Eumerus sabulonum. NCBI lineage: Eukaryota > Metazoa > Arthropoda > Insecta > Diptera > Syrphidae > Eumerus > Eumerus sabulonum. Next base: position 138,861,282 of record OX645060.1, on the reverse strand, counting down.
CTCGACCTTGGCGAGATTTGTAAGATTAAGTTTAATGGTTGCAAGGGGTATTCCCTCACAGGCCACGATTGATTGTAGCGTCGTTCCTTGTCTGGCAAGTGTGTCGGCTCTTTCATTTCCTGGAATGTCGCTGTATCCCGGTACCCAGAAAAGTTGTATGTTAAAGTGTTCGGCAATCTCGTTAAGAGATAGGCGACAGTCGAGGCTAGTTTTTAATGTGTACACATAGGACTCCAACGACTTTAAGGCTACTTGGCTATCCGCGAGAATGCGGATATCCGTAGTGGATATCACGTTCCACTTCAGCCAAGACAAGGCCTCTTTTACTGCCAACAGTTCCGCCTGGCAAACGCTGCAGTGATTTGGTAATTATAGAGCTTTGTTCAGCTTAAGTTGCTTACAGAATACTCCACTACCGACCCCGTCTTTGGTTTTAGACCCGTCAGTGTAAAAATATACGCAGTTTCTACGGGGTTGAGTATGGCGGGTCCAGTTTTGTCTGTCCAGGTATATCATCGTGAAGTTTTTTTCCAAGACTGTGGTGGGTTCTGTGAGGTCCAAGTTTCCTGCTATAGTTATCCTGTTATTCAGGATGGAGGAGTGGCCAGTGACGTAGCTCGTTCATTTCGAGTTGGCTTTTAGTCTACTACACGGCCATTTGCTTGCCGAAAATATCGAGTGGTGTAAGGTCGAGTATCATGTTAAGCGCAGTAGTTGGGGTGGACCTGAGGGCTCCGGTAATGCACATACACGCCAACCTTTGTACCTTCTCGTATGTTGTCTTGTCCAGTGCAGTCTACCAGGCTATCACTCCATACATTAGTATGGGTCTAACGACCGTGATGTAGAGCCATAGGATGATCTTGGGATTGAATCCCCATTTTTTCCCTATGGCTTTCTTGCATGTGTAGAGCTATTGTTGCTTTTTTAGCTCTTTCGATTGTATTGCTCTTCCAAGTTAATTTCCTATCTAGTATAATGCCAGGGTATTTGGCATTGGAGGAATAGTTTAATCTGGTACCAAGCAAATTGACTGGGCAGTATTTCGGAATTTTCTGCTTTTTGGTGAAAAGCACGAGCTCCGTCTTCTGGAGATTTACCCTGAGCCCATTGCTATGCGCCCATTTGCAAAGAATTGAGAATGCCATTTGCATACGGTCATTCAGTGAGGACAGGTATTTACCTGAGATTGAAATCGCAACGTCATCAGCGTAGGCAATAACGTCCAGGCCTCTGTTTAACTAGCAGTTCGTTTATAACTACGTTCCAGAGAAGAGGTGAGAGGACCCCTCCTTGAGGGGTTCCTCTGGTACCCACTCTGGTGGTTACTTGGCTTCCCCATTTGGAGTCAATCTTGCGCGTTAATAATAACTCGCTGATCAGCTCTATCAGAGTCCTCTCCACCTTCAACTTTTCTAGCCCTTCTATTAGTGTTTTCGGAGTGACGTTGTTAAAGGTGCCCTCTATGTCTAGGAAGGCTGTTAGAGTATATTTTTTAAGATCTTTCGATCCTCCTTACTAGTGTATGTAAGGCTGTTTCGACAGATCTACCCTTACAGTAGGCGTGCTGTGCCTTGGAAATCAGGGACGGATCCAAGCTGTGGCGTATGTGTAAGTCTATCAGCCTTTCCAAAGTTTTTAGTGCAAAGGATGATAGACAGATAGGCCTTAGATCCTTGGGGGAAGTGTGAGAATTTCTGCCGGCCTTGGGGATGAAAAGTACATTTGCGAACTTCCCCCTTTGTGGAATGTGACTCCAAGCTAGGCATCCTTTAAAGATAATCTCTAGCCATGCTATAGTCCCTTAAATAGTTTGTGTGTGTTCGATAGGGTAAATTTCATCCAGACCTGGCGATTTGTAGGGCTTGAAGCTTTTTAACGCCCATATAATTTTCTCTCTAGAGATAATATGATCGTACTTTCCCTCTATCGCGGAGGAGAAGTGAGTTCCTCGCGAATGCACTGAGTCTTGCGATTCATAGCAGCCTGGGAAGTGCGTGTTAAGGAGAAGATTTAGAGTTTCTTCCTCAGACGTTGTCCAAACTCAGTTTGCTGTGAGGCAGCTCGGAGATTGTTGTATCTTTCGAGAGTATTTACCTCAATCTGTAGGCGTCTGAAATTTTCTCCATATTGTTACAGAAGAGTTTCCAAGACAGCTTTTGTTCTTTCCTCAGGGTTTGCTTGTACACTCTGAGTGAATCTTTGTCTAGGCTCCAGTCTCTGTCGTTTCTTGTACTCTTCGTTTTATGGAAGAGTTTTCGACAGCCCTTGCGGAGCTTGCTTAGATCTGCGTTCCACCAAGAAGGAATAGTTTTTTCTTGTGGATTGCGCAGCTGTTGCTCAAAGTAATTGTTAGGATACCGACCATTTTGTCTATATCTAACGTGGACCGCGGGGTCCTGTTTACTATAGAATTGCCAATGAAGGCTCTATAGCGCTCCCAATTAATTCTTCTTGGGTTGCAGGATGAGTTAATTGGGGTTGGGACCGTGAAAGCTAGGTTGAAAGCCAGGTATCGATGATCTGAGAAGGAGTGTTCCTCAGAAACCTTCCATTCTCTTATTCTATTAGCGAGAGAAGGGGATGCTAGAGTTAAGTCCAGTACCTCCCTTCGATTTTTGGTAATAAATGAGGATGTATGACCCTTGTTGCAAATGTTAATGTTAGAGGTTAGAATGAAATCAATCATCCACTCACCTCTTTCGTTTATATCGCTGCTGCCCCAAATCGTGTGAAGCGCATTCGCATCGGCACCGATGAGGAGTACAGCTTGATGTCCTGACGAGTCCCTGACCAGTCTTTTAATCTAGTCCGATAGAATGGACTCTTCTTGCGCCATGTACGTAGAGGCTATCCATAGCTTATCCCCGTGTGATTCTATGACAATCACTGTGGTGTCAGGGCAGCTGTAATTTGGAAGAGGGTAACCGTCTGACCTTCTTTTTGTGATGTAAATAGGTTGTAAGCTGGGTTTCTTAATCCACGGACCTTGTGTTCATGTACCCAAGGTTCTTGAATTAAGGCTATTTCTTCTTCTTCTTTATCCAACCTGAGGACAAGATTCGCGGTTGCAGCTTTCGAGTGATGGAGGTTAATCCGAATTAATCTCAGCATCATAGCTGTTATCAATTCGATTAGCCTCCACCACGGTGGTGTTGAGGTCTTCCAGATCTAAGTCCAGAAGATCGTCTTTCATCGGCGAGCTAGTGGAATAGTCTTCGCATCCGGAGTCGAGCAATGACTCCTGGTCTTTATTGACCAGGGATGTTGCTGGGGTTTCAGCTTTAAAAGTCGCAGGGCCCTAGCTCCTTGACGAGATTGGAGATTGGGATTGCGCCATCGAGCTTTCGTTTTTGACCTCGGTGTTAGCCGTGTCTTCGTTGCCGGATGGTGGCACTTCCTCATCCTTTTTATATATATTGAGTTTGACTTTCTTGAAGCCAAACCCGATATATTAGTCACATTGGGCCAGAGGTTCCAGGGCTTCACAGTTCAATAGAATGATTGCCTGTTTTGATCGGCCCTTTGGTTCCTCAAGCTTCGCGACTCTCCAAATCTCTTGTTGGGAGATTTGGGTTGCATTAGTTGATTGTCTCAACTATTTCGAGGGGGCTGTCTGGTACCAGCGGGAGCCAACATCTAGCTCCCGGTCGTTAAAGGATCCATCCCAAATTTCCCCTATTTCAGCAACTGTAGCCTTCAGAAGATCAACGGATCTTTCGTCGGCACAGCTTAGTAATTTGACCCTGCCTTGATACCGTCCAGCGTCGTCGCAGATGGGTGGTGGTCCAGGGTTCTTCCTAGCAATTTTTAGGAAGTTTGCCGATAACGCTTGATCGACATCCTTTGCCGTCCGGGTTGCTATCATCAATGATTGCGACCGTTAGGCACTCCCTCGCAACCTCACCGAAAGGCTTCAATAGCTTAGCCGGTGCTCCCAGTCTAGCCTTCTTAGCCTCCCGCTTTGGTTCCTCGGGCCTCTTGGCTTTTTCTTTATCCTGGGCCAGGATTCCTGTCGCCCAGGCGACCGACTCTTTAGCTTTTTCTGTTAAGCCGGTCTTATGGCCCCATAGATTCATTACTCTCAAGGTCGCCTTACGGTCTCTGTAGGCCTTAGTTGATGGGTTATTTTTCTAGTTGTCACTTTTGTCTTCTGACAACTTATTTGAGCGGTTTGTCGATTTTCCTGTTGGAGTCTTATCCTCCTTGGAAGTACAGGGGATTTCATCTCCTTCCGGTTTTTTCTGAGATCCGGACTCATTAACGGGTTTATTTTTTTTTGTGCATATGGTTCCCACGAGAAGCGGAGAAATATATGTCCGCCTGGGCAGAGATCCGCAGTACCCAGGTAAGGCTAGCTGATCCGGAGGGCGACGGGTATCCGGATACACCGTTTGCGACTGGGCTATTTTAGGTCTGGGTTCTCAGCCTGGTCGACATCTCGGTACGGTACGGTTGACACCTTATGTCCAGCCCAGGGGGTGTGGAGTGGATAGGCAGGGTGGGAGTGTGTTGGGATAAATGGAATGACATGGGATTTGGGTTGGTGAAAGGGAATGACGGGGTGGATTATCCTTTGGTGGTAAGCCCCACACCGCGACAAGGTAGATAATCAGGTGGGAGAATGGAGAGGTTGGTAAGCCTTAAACTCTCAAATCCAAATATGTTGACGACTGCAGACAGGTTCAAGTAGAAAAGGAGGAATTATAGAAGTTCAAAATTGTAAAGGTGAAGGCACCGTGGCGCAGTAGTTAGTGTGTTGCGCTCTGACGCGCGATGAGCGAGTTCGGATCCCGATAACACCAACGCCATCGAATACTGATTTCGCGGCGTCTGGCGGGGTACTGGCAAAACCCCCGTAGTATGTTTGCCATGAAAAAGCTTCTCGACTCACGCAGTTCGGAATCGGCATTAAACTGTAGGTCCCTTTCACCTGTGTGAAAAATAAATTACACACAAGAGAAGCAATATAATAATGCAATAAAGGCGGAGCAGGGAGCTTGAGGGAGTAAAATAAACATCTACTCACCTGTATGGCCGAAGGCGACAAGCTTGATGAATGGAATCTTAGCTTACTCTAGCAGCTACCAGATCCTGTCCACAAAAGTGTCCAAGTAGGGTTGCCAATAGTGAGTTCGATATGATGAGGCAGACCCTAGGCTATTCGGATCGCTAATCATAAAGAATCGTAGCATCACGTATACCACCAAGGCCACATAGGAGTTTATTCCACACCCACGGTTCTTGAACGGATACAACGTGATAATCCTCGTCCCATCCCTCGACTACTTGACATTAAAATGGAATAAGATCCTACCAATGCCGAAGTAGGGGCGTGACTCATATGCAGAATTCAGAGTCGCGACAGGGGCTTCATCCATCCCTACAACACACACCTTACACACACCTTTTTTACACACTTTGTCTCTACAACTGTTAGATAATTGCCCACTAACTCACTAAATGGCTTGATTACTTTTACACTGGATTACTGACTGATCACTGGATACTGAATCACTGATACTGAATACTGAATACCCTTGAGGGCGAGTGTTCCCGCTTATACAGCCCTCGGTCCAAACTCTCGAATGTTCCCCGTCAGAACGTTCCCTTTCTTTACGTCAGAGACCTCTAGAATTCTCCTTGCTCTGTCATTGACATTCAGCAGTATGCCGTTAAAAGCTGCCATCATTCCCTTTTTAGCTACCTCAGAGCATTCCAAACTTTGACAGCGAAATTCGAACACAACCGTAATTTCGTGTCCGCAATAATATGACTGGACCGTGTAGAGCAATGTTGCCGTACAGCTTCAGCCCATAAAATCACTGATTCCAACTTTGTGGCCTGACACTTCAACTTCTGGTTGCTTTAGCAGTATATGGATTTCGGATTAATCCTTTGGTTAATTGAATGAACGAAAACGTATATGCCTTGCCAATGATCGATGTTATTGCAACTTACTTACACTTGAGGGAGACTTAAATTTTGGTGTTCTTACTCGACTCCGTTGATTCCGAGAAATTCTTATCCATACATTGGCTGCAACAAGGTAATGATCCGAGCCGATATTGGCTCCTCGAAAGGTTCGGACATCTAGGATGCTGGAGGAATGTCTGCCGTCAATTGCAATGTGATCAATTTGATTGGCTGTCAATTGATCGGGGGACCGCCACGTCCCCTTATGGACGTTGAGGTGTGGGAATCGTGTACCTGCTACTACCAGATCATGTCCCGCCATAAAGTCCACTAGCTTTAGTCTACCCTACTTCGCGTTGAAATCTCCTAGAACGATTTTGGTGTCATAGCTGGTGCATTGGGCATATTCTGTCTAGGAGGTCATAGAAGTCGTCTTTATGTCGGTCGTCTTTCTCCTCTGTGGGGGCGTGGAAACATATTAAGCTTATATTAAAGAGATTGGCCTTAATGCGGATAGCTATGAGGCGTTGGCTAACATATTAGAAGCTTAAGACTTTTTTCTGAGTCTGCCTCTGTCTCTCATTTCCTGGGATTCAAGAGTGACCTGGAACCCATACAAGGCTTAGTGAGTTCAGTCTTCCGACAAAGGACTGCCTCTGTCTCCCTCAGACTTTCTTAAGTCCGAATGCAATCTTCACAAACCGTAGAACAGCAAAGGAGACGTTGTCAGACCGCCATCAGAGAGGCCGCCTCGGATGTACTCGGTTTCAAGCCACCGCCTTCGAGAAACCCATGTAGAGAAACAGAATGCATACATGGCTACAATGCATCGATGGACGAGAGCTGCCCGCGAGCTCTAAGAACAGAAAAGGAGAGAAAGAAAAAAGGATCACGAGAAGAGTGAGATCGAGGATATGGAGAGATGCTATTTCAGGAACGATGTTCGAAAGTTCTATCAAAAAGTAAAACGAACATGACAAGGCTATAAAGCCAGAGCAGAAGCCTGCAGGGTGGAGTCCCAGTCAATGCTGAGATTGTGGAAGGACCATTTGATAGTCAAAATGTCGCCTGCCGCCATAAGGCAGAACGAACCATTCACAATGGACGCAGACGAAAGAGAATCCCGTCCAACCGACCTAGACGATGTTAAGATAGCGATATCGAAACTTAAGTCTTATAAAGCTGCTAGAGCAGACGGACTTCCCGCTGAACTATTTAAAGCAGCTGGCGATGAGCTAGTCAGAAACATGCACTAACTCATCTGCAAGATATGGTCGGAAGAATACATGCCTGATAAATAGAATCTCAGCATCGTTTGCCCGGTCCATACGAAAGGAGACCCCGCGCCTATTACAGAGGGATAAGTCTCCTGGACATTGCATACAAGATCCTGTCTGCCGGACTGTGTAAGCGCCTGAAATCGTTCGTGGACAACCTGTTAGGTTCCTACCAGTGTGGTTTCAGGCCAGGACTTTAAAGCCACATATGACAGTGTTTATAGAGACGAGTTATACAGAGCCATGTCATGTTTTAACATTCGTGCCAAACTTGTCAGACTGTGCAGGATGACTATGGAGAATTTTTGCTGCTCCATTAAGGTCGGAGGTGAACTAACCGAGACCTTCGATGTTAAAAAACGTTTTAGACAGGGGGATGCACAATCATGTGATTCCTTTAACATCATACGGCTCTGCAGCTAATACAAGAGGCACGATCTATATCAAGTCTACACAACTGCTTGCCTACGCAGATGACATTGCCGTTATTGGATGGACAAAGCGAGACGTCAATCAGGCGTTCGCAAGCATTGAAGCAGAAGCGGCTAAAGTGGGTCTAAGGGTAAATGGGGACAAGACCAAATAAATGTTGTCATCAAAGAAAGATGCGCAACGCCGACGTCAGGATCAGAACGTCCCGACACTAGCGCTGAGATAAAAAGCAGAATAATTGATGCCAACCGCTGCTTTTTTGGGCTCAAGAAGCAACTGCGTAGTAGAGTCTTCTCTCGGAAAACTAAGGTATCCCTCTACAAAACCTTAATCGTCCCGGTCCTCCTCTATGGCGCTGAGGCTTGGACGTTATCAAAAGTGGATGAAGAGACTCGTGGGCGTTTCAAGAGGCAAATTCTGCGTGTAATTTTTGGTCCCGTTTGTGTAAACGGACATCGCCGCTCCGCCCCGAAGTGTCTTCGACTCCAACCCCGAGGGACGACGCAGCAGAGGACGACCGCATTTAAGGTGGCGCGCACAGGTGGAAAGGGACCTCAACCAACTGGGCGTGCGGCACTGGAAGCGACTGGCCAGAGATCAGGCCGGCTGGAGAGGCTTGTTGGTTGAGGCGTTGGTTCACCCCAAACTGTAGCGCCATCTAAGTAAGTAAGTACTTGCACTTACTATTCAGAAAAAACAAAAAGCAAACAAAAGAGTGCAGTAAAAGGTACCTTAAGTAAGCAGGAGGGCTAGTCGTCAACTTTGGTGAAGTTTGACAAACAATGGCGATATTAGTCATTCCATCAAGTATTTTTTGGAAGTGTTTCTAGTACGCCTTCTAGACAGTTTCAATCATGGCAAGTGATGACGCTATGAGCTACATTCTGCAACCTTTTCAGCTCACGTTTTCCTCAAGGTTTATTTAGATCATATGTGCTATTTTGGTGAACAAAGTAGCACGCTTGCGTCTTGAGTCTCATTGATATTGATATACTTGCTCAGCTACTATTGTGTCTTTTTGTTTCGCTCAGAGACTACCTTTGAACAAACTTCTTCACTTACTCCTACGAGTAAGTTTGATATTTCTGTTTGCACCTAATTTCGGATTTATAAAATAAGTTGTGTTTTTCCTTCAAGTTCATAATCGAGGGCTGTGATTTGAGTCATTCGCATTTGCCATTAGAACAAAATAATATTTCATACTCTGTGTTGAATAATCAACCGAAAACCACGTACCACAGTTTCGCTAATTAAATATGAATTGTTGAGAGTTTGCTTGGAAAATAGCTGTAAACATACAAAGCCTCCTATAAAAAATAGTTAGCAAATAAGTATGTATGATAAGAAAATCTATGTTTATCAAATGGAGGAGATGGACTACTAGTTCTCAAAATAGGTTCATAATTAGCACCTGATTCGTAAGATGAGATAAGGTTCCCAACGTAATCACAACGGTCGTTACCACATCAGACAGTCAGCGATCCCAAAGCCACAAATTCACAACAACGTTCTTTACACCAGTGATTGATTAGTTAACTTTATTTATTATTCCACAAATGTAGTTGAAGTAGAAAGGATGCAACACTATACATATTGAAGTGTCGAGGTGCGAACACAAAAAGAAAACCTATTTCACTTAATGAGTTAAGGCCTGATGATTTCGATTGTCTGTTTAAGAACTTGACTTCCGTTTTCGGTCGTTACGATCTCCACTTTTTCTAGCATCTTTGGTGACGAGCCGCTGCTTGATGCTACCGTAAGTCCTGAAGTATGCCCGCCTGCCAATGAGTCCTTATCACCGGAATCCTTGCCGATTTTGAATACGGTCGACCATCGTTTATATGGCTCATAAGTTGTATTTATGAACGATATCTCCCGTTGTATACTCAATTGATTTTCATTTTTCTTGGGACTGCTTATCACCGAACTGCATTTGATAGTATCCATTGTAGTCTAGGGTAGGTCTCGCGACGATCGATCGACTTCAAGTGGACCAGCATCTGAATGGAAATGAAGTTTTATTAACTACAACTGATGAAACCTGATCCAAAGTAGTCGCAATTGATTGTATAAACAGAATGCGGTTGAGGTTTTTGGGCTAAACCAATTACCAGATGCGCGGTACATGGACTTAAGTAACCTCCATGATTGAGAATTTTATGTGGACTTTCCAACTCCTGTATTGTTATTTTCGAGTCCGTCTTCCAGGTGATGGCAGATAAATTATGTTAACGTCGAGGAGATTAATTTACATGCGGTATTTGCAGTCGGATAATTGTGTTGATCTGTTCCGCACCGTGCGACATCAGGCATGTGACGTGCTGACGCAAGTTCGGTTTTAGTGTTAAGTGAACACAAATGTCTTCTTCCATTGTTTTATGACGTTGTTGTGAGCGAAGGTGGGACAACATGTTCAGAAATAGGCAGACTTGGTAGTGAGGTTTTTGTTTAACCAATTTCCTACGAAGCTTATCACAACGACAGAGATTACTGTAACTTGTGTCAATATTTAGACAAGGCTTGCATAATGATACAATTAGAATAACCCATCTTTCTTAGAATTGTTTTTTGATAGAGTGACGGTTGTTTGTGTCTTCAATCAATTTTAAAATCTTAATAGAAAGCAGTAGTTGTGGATATAGGCACTAGTGCCGACATTTGATTCACTTTGGGTACATAGAAGAATTTGCTAGATGACACGAACCAATAGTTCATGCGAGACCACAAACTAGTTTTACTTTTTGGCCACCAACATTGCTAATCACAAGTTTAAATTCAGTTTCAAAATTAAAGAAAACATATAATTTAAGTAACGTCTAGAAATAAAAGGTAATATGTAAAGTACTTCTTCTTCTTCTTCTTCTTCTTCTTATGAGACGCTACCGTCCGGAGTGGACCTGGGCCCCAATCGACAAACCTCTCAATCTTTTGCCAGTTGCCTTCAATTGGGTACACCAAGTAATTAGGGGTCCCTCTCCACTTATGTGTGCCATCTCAGTCGACGGCGTCTTCTGTTGTGTTGTCCTCTTGGCTCAGATTCAAAGACTCTTCCATGGCCTAGCCATTTGGAGCGTTGTATCCGTAGACGCTTGACATGCGACATGCGCCTGGTATTGTACAACCTGTACAGTTGCTTGTTGAATCTTCTTCATCCGCTTTAAATAGCGTCCATGCTTCTGTGCCATAGAGCAAGACAGGAATGAATAAAGTGTTAAGTATATACGTAAAGCCAACTTGGTCTCTCGAGAGAGGGCTCCATTACTCGATTGCCTCTCGAGCCCAAAGAAACAGCGATTGGCAAGAGTCATTCTGTAGTGTTATGTACTTATTAAGTCTATTTAAGAAAACAAACGTAGATGTTCGTGCATCTTATTTGAATTATTGGAATTTCTATCAGTTCGTGAATATTACTCGTAATCCCATATTTTGTACTTTACTTCGCAGAAATGACAAATAGATTTTGTGTGATATGTGTATGTTTGTTACTTACGCAGCTTTTTCTCTCAGGATAATCCCAAAACCGTTCTATGAGGTTAAGGTCAAGTATTTAGGTAGAGAAATGCAACTGTTTTCACTAACCACAAATAAGCCATTGCCCTACAATCAAAGCTGTATGCTTGGACTCTCTATTCATCTTAACCGACTAAGCTGATCCAATCTTAATTTGGAATTGATTGGTCAGAGAATGCCTTCAAATAGTTTTTATGAATTATATATCCAAATATTTGAAGCGATCCAGAATACCCCATACCGATCGATAATTATTAAATTGCCCATTCTCGAGGCTGAGATGCAACACTGTGTTTAATTGCCGAAATTACAATTTTACGATTAGGGCATTCATTGATTTCCCTTAAAACCCTTCGCCTTTCATCATGACCAAACAATTTGAATTCGTTCTCGCCACTAAAGCGAATACCATTCCATGACCTCGAATAGATATTTTCGTATATTCTGGCACTTTGAAAAGAGGACATCTACTGACATATCCAGAGTAGTGTAGCATATGGTCAGAGGAAAGCATGCCCGACGAATGGAATCTCAGCATCGTTTGCCCAGCCACATCTTCTCAACATCGTATACAAGATCTTCTCTGCCATGCTGTGTTAACGTCTGAAACCCTTTTTGGATAATCTGATAGGTTCATATCTGTGTGGTTTCAGGCCAGGTAAATCCACAATAGACCAAATATTCACACTGTGGCAGATCTTGGAGAAGACCCAAGAATACCAAATTGAAACCCATCAGCCGCATATGACAGTGTGCCAGGCATAGAGACGAGCTATACGGAGTCATATCTAGTTCTAGTATCCTTGTCGAAATCGTCAGATTATGTAGGATGACAATGGAGAAGTCCCGCTGCTCCATTAAGGTCAGTAGCGAATTAACCGAGACCTTTGATGCTAAAAAGGTATTTCGGCAAGGTGATGCACTGTCTTGTAATTTTTTCAAAATCGTGCGGATGACATTGACGTAATTGGACGAACACAGCGGGACGTCAACGATGCGTCCGAATGCATTGAATCAGAAGCGGCTAAAATGGGTGTTTCGGAAAACGAGGGTAAAATGAAATGTATGCTGAACGCCTTGGCGAAAACGTCACAATGGGCAGCTACAAATTCGAAGTGATCAAAGACTTCGTCTACCTTGGCTCACTACTAACACTGTTGGCAAGAGTTATTCTGCGTTTTATCTCAGCGCTGGTGTCGTTGCAGCTTCTCACTATCGAGCCAAGGTAGACGAAGTCCTTGATTACTTTGAAAAGAAGATGACGTTCTGACCAAGACAGCATATATTTGGTTTTGTCCCTATTTATCCTCAGACTCACTTTAGCTGCTTTTGCTTCAATACTTGCGAACGCTTCATTGACGTCTCACCTTGTCCGTCCAATAATGTCAATGTCATATGCGTAGGCAAGCAATTGTGTAGTCTTGAAGTAGATCGTACCTCTTGTATTGGCCGCAGAGTCCCGCACGATCTTTTCAACGTTAAAACCTTTTTTAAACATCGAAGGTCTCGGTTAGTTCACCTCCGACCTTAATGGAGCAGTGAGAATTCTCCAACCTTGACCTGCACAATCTGACGAGTTTGGCAGGAATGTTAAAACATTACATGGCTTTGTAAAGCTCGTCTCTATAAACACTGTCATATGCGGCCGACTGCGGTCTCGGCGCATAGGGGTCTCCTTTCTTATGGACCGGGCAAACGATGCTGAGATTCCATTTATCGGGCATACATTCTTCCGACCATATCTTTCAGATGAGCTGGCGCGTGTTCCTGACTAGCTCATCGCCAGCTGCTTTAAATAGTTCAGCGGGAAATCCGTCTGCTCCAGTAGCTTCATAAGACTTAAGTTCCATATCGCTATTTTAACATCGTCTAGGTCGGGTGGACGGGATTCTCTTTCATCTTCGTCCATTGTGCATGGTTGGTTCCGCCTGACGGCGGCATTTTGACTATCATCGCTGTTGTACAGTCTGCAGAAGTGGTTCTTCCACAATCTCAGCATCGACTGTGACTCCATTATTAGTTGTCCGTGCTCATCTCTACAGGTTTCTGCTCTGGCATTATAGCCTTGGCATGTTCGTCTCACATTTTGGTAAAACTTTCGAACGTCGTTCCTAGCATCTCTCCATATCCTCGATCTCGCGCTCCTCAGAGAAGCGCATGTTCCTCCTTCCTTTTCTGTTCATAGAGCTTGCGGGCAGCTCTCGTCCGTCGATGCAATGTAGCCGTGTATGTATTCTGTTTCTCTACATGAGCCTGTCTGTGCTCGTCATCAAACCAGGGGTTTCTCGCAAATGGTGGCTTGAAACCGAGTGCATCTGAGGCGGTCTCTCTGATGGCGTTCTGACAATGTCTCCATCACTTGAGGGAGACTTGACCGGCGAAGGTCCTGGCGGTATCTTGCGATTGCAGCTTTCCGACGTTAAATTTTGCTGTTCTTACTTGACTCCGTTGGTTCCGAGAAATTCGCTTCCGTACCTTGGCTGCAACAAGGTAATGATCCAAGTCGATTGTTGCTCCTCGAAAAGTTCGAACATCTAAGATGCTGGAAGAGTGTCTTACCCAGCTTTGCATTGAAATCTCCTTGAAAGATTTTGGTTCAAGCTGGGTTTAGCTGGGACATCGGGGATATGTTCTTTCTAGGAGATCATAGAAGTCGTTTTCATGTCAGTCGCCTTTCTCCTCTGTGAAGGCGTGGACACATATAAGGCTTATATTGTTATCATTGGCCTCGATGTAAATAGGTATGAGGCGTTCGTTTACATACTGGGAGCTTAAGACTTTTTTCCTGTAGCAGTACCCGTAGGCTTTTTGCCTGGCCCATCCCATCGCACTTCTTGGAGCGTGGTAATGTCTGCCTTATAGCAGTTTAAAGATTTTAACAGTTATCCGGCCGCACCTGTTCTGTTTAGGGACCTAACGTTTCCGGTGCAGATCCGGAATTCGATTGCTTTTAGACGTTTGCGTCAACATGTAATCCGTCCGTATCCGAGTCTAATAATTGTTTCTGAACAAAAATTTGTTTAACGCGATATGGATGTTAACCCTAACCGCAACCCCCAACTTGGAGGACCAGGTTCTTGCTTCTGGTTTGGTTCTGGTCCTTAATGGGCTGTAACGCCACCAAAGCAGACGCCTTAAGAAGTTTAGAAGAAATTGCGATAAGGGTAGGATAAGGTTATTTCCAAGTGCCCAAGAGCACTCCATGGGAAGTTGGTACTGTACACATATGTATCCGCCCTATCATTATTGTTGTGTCTACCAAAGTCCGAGAAATACACATTTTTCCCGGTGACATTAGTATCATGGCTACTCACTTACACAAGCAAGACAAATGCCATACTGGTGATGGAAGTGAGTCACTATTTCTAGAAAACTAGAAACAGTCCTTGCACAGTCCCTTGCAGTCAAAACTATGCTTCAAGGACATAATTATGCCGCAGTTGGGTAAACTGATAGATTTCGCGATTCTACTTAAATAAATATGCCATGCTTTGCTATATATGGTAGATTAGAAAAGAAAAGGAAATCGGTATGTGAAGCCATATTATGTATGAGCTGAATAAGGATTACAGGAAACACATAGATACATATGTATATTCATTTCATTCATTTTTAATTCATTTTATTTCACAAAAATCTTATAACTATCTTACATGCTAGACAAAATGAGTAAAACTAGCTTATATCATAACTACATTCCATGTCTTACTGACCCTCTGCGGGCGCTCTAAAACAAACACTATCTATAGTAGGGGAGCCCGGGATGCTAAATTTGCAGTTACTAGAGTGTCATGGGGACCTATTGGATTGTGATGATTAGGATCTCAAACGAAAAAATTTATGTTAAGTTTTCCATTTTAGTGGGGAAAAGAGCGTGTAAACATTTTTAAAAATGTAAAAAAAAAACAGTCACATGGAAATAGTATGTGGTTGGCTGAGAAGAGCGGTAAAAAGGCAAAACAAAAAAAAAAAAGTTATTCGAGCGTGTCAGATATTGAAAGGGGACGTTTAGTGAACTCAAAACAGTGTTCGATTCAAATAACTGACGATTTGGACGTGGCCTACACTCGTGACTGATTTTTGAAAATGTTAAAAAAAATCGTTAACTTGAAATACTCGAGCGCGTCAGATTTTTCTACTGTGGGTTCAACTCGATGTCAGAGTCACCCTAAATGATAATCCGAAGGCGTGGAGTGGGGAAACATAGATATCAGCAACTGTACGCTCATGCTTTATCGATGGTTTTAGCTATATCGCCCCATGAAAACCGTCAGATTATATGTTTTTCGTAAACCTGATGGAATTCCCTTCAAAATAAAAAAAAAATTGGATCGCGCTCGAGTATTTCGAGGTGACGTGTTTTTTTTACAACTTTCTGACTCCCCCATTTCCTTATGCCACGCTCAAATTATCAGATTATTGAAACATACACTTTTCAGGATGTATTTAACTTGTCTGCTCTTAATCTGACGCGCTCGAGTTTTGCCGCGGATCGATTTTTTTTACTAATCTGACGGGCTGCCCTCAACGCACCTCCCTATATTAAGGGTTCATATTTGGTAGGGGTACATTACATGGTGCAAGCTTTCTCCCCATATGATTTTCTGACGCGCTCGAGTAACGCGCAAAATCTTAATGTACTCGGACTTTTATTAAACAATAGATATATTTGGAAACCCCATTGTACTAGTATTAAAAGTTCACTAGCAGCAGGGGTCAATATCATCAAATATTTGTCATCTCCTAAAAGTAATGTCCACATTAATTCCTTATGTTACATAACAAAAATGTTAGTCTTAAGTAAAATAGGTTATGCTTTGGCCATCTATGGTTCCTGCCCTAAGTCAATCAGAAACATCTTAGCATCACTTTATCACCAAGCAGTGAGGATGAGTTTAGGTGCCTTCCCTACCACACCAATCAAAAACCTACTGGCCGAGGCTGGGCTCCCGTTAATAGAAGAACGATATTTCGAAACCATCGCTAAACTCAACATTAAGCTCTACTTCCAAACAGGTTCGGTCATAGACAAAGATGTGAACAATGCCATCAACCATAAACGTAGCCGAAGGATCCCTTCCGCCATTCACAGCATTCTCGAACGCGGTAAAAATCTTAGCCTTTCTTGCACAAGAACACCAAAATTTTCACCGACCCAACCACCGTGGCTACTTCATAAAGACTCAGTGCTACTGAATCTGCAAGATTTTCGTAAAGATCGTACCAATAACTCGACTTACAAGGCTCTTTTTCTCGAAATATCGAATGACCTCAAATCCAAAGGCTGGAACTCCGAACAGCCGAAATTCCCAACAAACATTCCCAAACTGGATCTAAGAAGGTTTATCCTTCTCCGACTCGGCCACACAACATATACGCACCAACACCTGCTCAAAAGAAATCCTCCACCATCCTGCCCAAACTGCCGCAACATGATCACCGTTACTCACCTCCTAAGTTTATGCAGTCTCCTCAAAGAACCTAACCCAAACCATACCCTAAAAATTAAAACAATATTCGAAAACGTTGTAATCTAATTTAATTCTACGTCCCAGAGCCGAAAGCCTATGCTGCTAGTTGCTCTTACCTCTGTATTAATTGCAATTTTTAGTAATTGTATTAATATTCTAATAAATAAATTAATTAATTAACTAAAACTAACTAGTTCTAACTTAATCTATCTTAACTAAAATATACATACAGAGCTTATATACTCTATATATGTATATAAAATGTATATACCTCTTGTTTTTCTTTTTTAATTTTGTGATTTTTGTTTTTTTCATAAAAATGCCCAACACTTACATATAATCTACCTTGGCCTACCCTAACCTACCCTAGCCTATCCTACCCTATCGGAGTCCGCCAATGATGTTCGGTGAACCTGCCTTGAAGAGGCTATATTAAAAGATTCCACTACGTAGTCCGTTAGCCACCAAAAGCGTTGAAGCTGTCGGACAACGCCTTCTCTATCTCGGCGAGAAACCGCTCTACTGAACCTGAGTCGCTTGGGCTCACAGAGCACGACGTCAGGTTCGTAAAGGAGCCGCCGTTCCACAGAATTACGGGCCACATGGAAGATTAGCGGTACCGCCAATCTATCCTGGATCAGCCCACAATTGTCAACATAAAGAAATGCTTCCGGAGGCACAAAGCCGTTCAGACGCACTTTTTCATTATACATAGAATTGGGGTAGTAAGCCCCAGAGATCAGGTTATTGGTCGAAGTCATTGCCCTTGCAACGTGACCTCGAATCAGTTTAATCAGAAAGTTATCTATCCGTAAAGTCCTTGCCTTATCGTAAAGGGAAGTTGATTTTCAACTTCCAGTCATCACAGAACTGCTGAATTTTATCGATGTCACGTTGCAATAAAATGCAAATGACCTCGATCATTGGACCTGATCTGTAAGCTATTGAATGGTGAAGAGAAACTATCAAATCACTGATATAAATACTGAAAAGGATCGGCGAATTTACCGGGCCTTTTTGCAATCCGTTTTTAATTTCAAATGTTTGAGCCGAAGTTATATATAGCAATGGTTTACTTATACCCAACAGTTTGAGCTTGTAGTAGATTCCTTCTAACCAAACGGTGTCGAAGGCCTTCTCCAAGTCAATCAGGCAGGCAGCCGTGCATTTATTCCATTGGATATTCAAGACGAGTTTCGACGCAGTTTGTATGGTATCATGCCCCGCCCTGAAACCGAATTGTTTATCCGGGATGATACTTTTTCCTCAGCCCATTTGGACAGAGCCATATGGATTACCTTCTCGAAGACGTTGCTGATACTCGGAAGGAGACTTATCGACCGGAGATTTGTCGGATTAGAGGAGTCTTTGTCCCTCTTAGGGATTGGTTGGTCCACCGCCTTTTTCCAATGCATCGGATAGTATGCATTATTCAGTGCATTGTTGAACAGGATGGTGTACCTCTCTATTACTACTGGTTGAAGGTGCCTGAGCACAACATTGGATATACATATCATCAGTACCCGCGGATTTTTTTATTATTTAATGACATGAAGATCAACTGGAGATCCTCCGTCGAAATGAGCAGTGTAACAGCACCTTCATTGGCGATGGCATTGTTTGCCGTATAGTGGTTCTCGATTCGCCAATGTTCGATATCATTTCGAGGGTAGAAGTGGTGAAGCAGGGCTCTATTCTCCAGGTCGTGGTTCGGGCGAATGCTTTCATTCACCTTATACACTTCCTGGAAGACAGCCCCCACTGAGGCTACTTTCTCCTGAAGATCCTCAATCGCAAAAAAAGTCGTCATCTAGGACGGCGCTCTCTGGATCGATGTTAACTGTTCGTAATAAGCGTTCGTTGTCTGACGTTCTCGGGAGCTTTAGATCCTGAATGTCATTCTGATCATTTCTCCGAAATCTTTTATTTATCTGCGGGAACATATGTATTCGCGCTGTTGGATTTTACAGCGCGAATTCTGTTGCTCCAGTGCAGACTTATGGCTATTTTATAGTTTTCTTTAATTAACTGTAGGAGATTTTTAATCAGTGACTTCAGGGCCTTACCTCCGAGTTTTGTCTGTCGGTAAACCGCCTGTACAAGAGTTTGGGTCTTGACAGGACTCTACTTTTCTGTATGTGATGTGCGTCTATGGTCGCGTTTCGGTACACGTCCGTGGTGTCGTAATGCCGTTAGCGTGGTATCGTTCTATCCATCGTACATATGTATATATGTAAGTATAAATGGATAGGCTTGGATCTAATCGCTTCAACTCATTCAAACTAAACTTTATTTTAGTCATCAGAAATCTCAAGCATTTCGTTGGAAATGGGTACTATTGGACCCTCAGAAACATCAGACGCCTATGCAACCGCATTTTTATTCCAATAGGAACTTTCTGTTTGAGTATAAAAGCTTACACCTTTATCATAAGCCACCCATCGACCATCTCGATACAAATCGGCAATGTTCCCATATGTTCCAAAGCGATTTTCATTTGTTTTTCTTTCAACGCTTTCTCGGTTGGCCGTCGCTCAACAGACGAATACCCAGATACTTCTGTATCTCGTGGCAATGACTGCGCCGTTGTGTGCACATGAAAGCCCTCGTTTTTTCTGGGTGGGGTGGGTGACACGTGAACGTGACGAGCTTTTTTCCTCGTGTTTCTCCATTGCTTTAGTGTGTCGACTTTTTTGCACCTTCTTGCCGTCCCCTCAACGTTTCGCATGGTTCGGTGCATCTTGTTACTTTCTTGGATTTTTTTTTCTTAAGATTGTGTATTTTTTTTTTCTGGCGTTCATTTGTTAGTTATTTCGTTTATTTTCCGTTTCGGCCATTATCGTGATCCATGAGGGCATGCTCGGATCTGGGTATAGGTGAACGTGTGGATGGTTGTATACATGAAGAACGGATGGGCGTTCATTTCAAGTGACGCAATGTCTCACGCGATTCCAGCGTGCTAAAGTGTTGTCAGTTGAGGTGGTCACGTGTTGTTATGAATGTTTTTAATCTTTGCAGCTCGCGTTCGTTCACACACACATGTAGATACACTGCGTGGGTGCAACTACATATGCTTATGTATGTACAAACACAGCTATTCAAACATTGGCACTACACTATGTCCATTGTATTCGACTTGTGGATGTAAGGATAGTTTTTTTGACATTCAACAGTCACTACACGTCAATTTCTGAGTGGATAACGCGGTGTTGGCAAAATCTGGCTCGAATCAAATGGATCCCGACCGATGGGTGGCTATTTCGAAAATCAAGAATTATTAATGACAAACGATACCCACTCACTATATAGAGGCTTGATTCGAATCAATAATCCCACTGACGTCAGGCCGGAGTTTAAATTTAGACCAACAATTTTATTTTTGATATTGAGAAACCATCGCACGCGGGCACAGATGTGCCTTGATGGTGCTGCTCGGGCTTGGCGTACCTATTCGTTGGCACACAGTTACATAGCAACATGTGGGTGTTTGTGCACTATTCTAGTTTTTGTTTTAATTTTGAACGCACGACGAACACGTTTGTCTGGTGTGTTCTCGGACGGATGGAATTTTCAATTGGAATTTCAGATTTCTGGTGGTTCATTTGCGCCCGCCTAACTGGCAAACATGCGTGTACTGCACGTTTTTGCGACGCAAGTTTGTATTGCTCGAGTATGAGATGAATTCATTCCGATTCGTGTCGACGCGACGGACACAGTGAAAAATCGTAGTTTTGTTGCGACACCGAATGAAGGAAAAACAAGTAAACAACGTGTGGAATGTGGAGCGCCGCACCCTGTTGCACATGAGTCACTTACATTTGTATGCTAAGTCACGCATCGTTCATGTGATGGCGAAATAAGTCATTTTGTGTATGTACATATGTATGTGATTTGGTAGGTATACACGGTTCGTGCTTTTTGTACAGTTCGACTGAGTATAGGCGGCATAGGGCCCAATAAAGATTTGAAGGACACACAGGGTAAGGTGATTCGTGACGTCAATTGGCTTAGAGTATGTCATGCAAGAATTACTCATTCTTAATGTTTTACTAGTGTCAGGTTATACATATATGTATGTATGAGTATACGCGTAGTGCCTACATATGTACATGTAGACATGAGACAAATGTCTGCTTGTCAAAGCTGTCACGGATTTTAACGAGCGGGGAGGATACTTTGCATGTCTGACATTTGATTATTTTCCTTTTTGACACATAGCAGGTCGGTGGTAAAGTTGATGGGCAACAAACAGGTAAATCGCTAGCGTCCCCCCGGGGAAGTTGGAGAAAACATAAACTTGTTGTCAACGAAGATATTCTCACTAAGATACAGACTGACGGTCCACATACATATGTATGTAAATATAGAACTGGTTTGTCGAGATATACGGTAGTGGCCAGATAAAAGTTACTTACTTTCTTACTTAGGTGGCACTACACAGTCCGTGGTGAACCTGGGCCTCTACCAACAAGCGTCTCCAGCTGGCACGGTCGGAGCTATATTTACCATGCGCTGTACATGGCCTAGCCACCTTAGACGTTGTATCCGTAGACGTCGTACCAGGCCGATGTCGCCGTACAACCCGCACAGTTCTTCGTTAAATCTTCTCCTCCATACACCGTTTGAACAAACGGGACCATATATATATAGTGTTCAGAATTTTCCTCTCGAAACGACCAAGGGCATCTTCATCCGCTTTTGTTAAGGTCAAAGCCTCTGCGCCGTAAAGGAGGACTGGGATGATCAAGGTCTTATATAGTGACACCTTGGTCTTCCGAGAGAGGGCTCTACTCCTCAATTGCTTCGTCAGCCTAAAGAAACAGCGGTGCTGCCGGCCACCTATAGTGGCCTGGTGAGCTGTCGTGCTGCCGGCCACCTATAGTGGCCTGGGGAGCTGTCGTGCTGCCGGCCACCTATAGTGGCCTGGGGAGCTGTCGTGCTGCCGGCCACCTATAGTGGCCTGGGGAGCTGTCGTGCTGCCGGCCACCTATAGTGGCCTGGGGAGCTGTCGTGCTGCCGGCCACCTATAGTGGCCTGGTGAGCTGTCGTGCCACCGGCCACCTATAGTGGCCTGGTGAGCTGTCGTGCCACCGGCCACCTATAGTGGCCTGGTGAGCTGTCGAGATGCCGGCCACCTGTAGTGGCCTGAGAGCTGTCGTGCTGCCGGCCACCTATAGTGGCCTGGTGAGCTGTCATGCTGCGGCCACCTATAGTGGCCTGGTGAGCTGTCGTGCTGCCGGCCAACTATAAAGGGCTAGTGAGCTGTCGTGCTGCCGGCCACCTATAGTGGCCTGGCGAGCAGTCGAGATGCCGGCCACCTATAGTGGCCTGGTGAGCTGTCGTGCTGCCGGCCACCTATAGTGGTCTGGTGAGCTGTCGTGCTGCCAGCCACCTATAGTGGCCTGGGGAGCTGTAGTGCTGCCGGCCACCTATAGTGGCCTAGTGAGCTGTCGTGCTGCCGGCCACATATAGTGGCCTGGTGAGCTGTCGTGCTGCCGGCCACCTATAGTGGCTTGGGGAGCTGTCGTGCTGCCGGCCACCTATAGTGGCCTGGGGAGCTGTCGTGTTGCCGGCCACCTATAGTGGCCTGGTGAGCTGTCGAGATGCCGGCCACCTGTAGGTGCCTGAGAGCTGTCGTGCTGCCGGCCACCTATAGTGGCCTGGTGAGCTGTCATGCTGCGGCCACCTATAGTGGCCTGGTGAGCTGTCGTGCTGCCGGCCTACTATAAAGGGCTAGTGAGCTGTCGTGCTGCCGGCCACCTATAGTGGCCTGGCGAGCAGTCGAGATGCCGGCCACCTATAGTGGCCTGGTGAGCTGTCGTGCTGCTGGCCACCTATAGTGGCCTGGTGAGCTGTCGTGCTGCCGGCCACCTATAGTGGTCTGGTGAGCTGTCGTGCTTCCAGCCACCTATAGTGGCCTGGGGAGCTGTAGTGCTGCCGCCCACCTATAATGGCCTAGTGAGCTGTCGTGCTGCCGGCCATCTTTAGTGGCCTGGTGAGCTGTAGTGCTGCCGGCCACCTATAGTGGCCTAGTGAGCTGTCGTGTTGCCGGCCACCTATAGTGGCCTGGTGAGCTGTCGAGATGCCGGCCACCTGTAGTGCCCTGAGAGCTGTCGTGCTGCCGGCCCCCTTTAGTGGCCTGGCGAGCAGTCGAGATGCCGGCCACCTATAGTAGCCTGGTGAGCTGTCGAGATGCCGGCCACGTATAGTGGCCTGGTGAGCTGTCGAGATGCCGGGCACCTATAGTCGCCTGGTGAGCTGTCGTGCTGCCGGCCACCTATAGTGGCCTGGTGAGCAGTCGTGCTGCCGGCCACCTATAGTGGCCTGGTGAGCTGTCGTGCTGTCGTGCTGTCGTGCTGTCGTGCTGCCGGCCACCTATGGTGACCTGGTGAGCTGTCGTGCTGCCGGCCACCTATAGTGGCCTGGTGAGCTGTAATGCTGCCGGCCACCTATAGTGGTCTGGTGAGCTGTCGTGCTGCCAGCCACCTATAGTGGCCTAGGGGCTGTCGTGCTGCCGGCCAGCTATAGTGGCCTAGTGAGCTTTCGTGCTGCCGGCCACCTATAGTGGCCTGGTGAGCTGTCGTGCTGCCGGCCACCTATAGTGGCCTGGGGAGCTGTCGTGCTGCCGGCCACCTATAGTGGCCTGGGGAGCTGTCGGGCTGCCGGCCACCTATAGTGACCTGGTGAGCTGTCGTGCCACCGGCCACCTATAGTGGCCTGGTGAGCTGTCGAGATGCCGGCCACCTGTAGTGGCCTGGGAGCTGTCGTGCTGCCGGCCACCTATAGTGGCCTGGTGAGCTGTCATGCTGCGGCCACCTATAGTGGCCTGGTGAGCTGTCGTGCTGCCGGCCTACTATAAAGGCCTAGTGAGCTGTCGTGCTGCCGGCCACCTATAGTGGCCTGGCGAGCAGTCGAGATGCCGGCCACCTATAGTGGCCTGGTGAGCTGTCGTGCTGCCGGCCACCTATAGTGGTCTGGTGAGCTGTCGTGCTGCCAGCCACCTATAGTGGCCTGGGGAGCTGTAGTGCTGCCGGCCACCTATAGTGGCCTAGTGAGCTGTCGTGCTGCCGGCCACCTATAGTGGCCTGGTGAGCTGTCGTGCTGCCGGCCACCTATAGTGGCTTGGGGAGCTGTCGTGCTGCCGGCCACCTATAGTGGCCTGGGGAGCTGTCGTGTTGCCGGCCACCTATAGTGGCCTGGTGAGCTGTCGAGATGCCGGCCACCTGTAGTGGCCTGAGAGCTGTCGTGCTGCCGGCCACCTATAGTGGCCTGGTGAGCTGTCATGCTGCGGCCACCTATAGTGGCCTGGTGAGCTGTCGTGCTGCCGGCCTACTATAAAGGGCTAGTGAGCTGTCGTGCTGCCGGCCACCTATAGTGGCCTGGCGAGCAGTCGAGATGCCGGCCACCTATAGTGGCCTGGTGAGCTGTCCTGCTGCCGGCCACCTATAGTGGTCTGGTGAGCTGTCGTGCTGCCAGCCACCTATAGTGGCCTGGGGAGCTGTAGTGCTGCCGGCCACCTATAGTGGCCTGGCGAGCAGTCGAGATGCCGGCCACCTATAGTGGCCTGGTGAGCTGTCGAGATGCCGGGCACCTATAGTCGCCTGGTGAGCTGTCGTGCTGCCGCCCACCTATAGTGGCCTGGTGAGCAGTCGTGCTGCCGGCCACCTTTAGTGGCCTGGTGAGCTGTCGTGCTGTCGTGCTGCCGGCCACCTATGGTGACCTGGTGAGCTGTCGTGCCGCCGGCCACCTATAGTGGCCTGGTGAGCTGTCATGCTGCCGGCCACCTATAGTGGCCTGGTGAGCTGTCGTGCTGCCAGCCACCTATAGTGGCCTGGGGAGCTGTCGTGCTGCAGGCCACCTATAGTGGCCTAGTGAGCTGTCGTGCTGCCGGCCACCTATTGTGGCCTGGTGAGCTGTCGTGCTGCCGGCCACCTATAGTGACCTGGTGAGCTGTCGTGCCACCGGCCACCTATAGTGGCCTGGTGAGCTGTCGAGATGCCGGCCACCTGTAGTGGCCTGGGAGCTGTCGTGCTGCCGGCCACCTATAGTGGCCTGGTGAGCTGTCATGCTGCGGCCACCTATAGTGGCCTGGTGAGCTGTCGTGCTGCCGGCCTACTATAAAGGCCTAGTGAGCTGTCGTGCTGCCGGCCACCTATAGTGGCCTGGCGAGCAGTCGAGATGCCGGCCACCTATAGTGGCCTGGTGAGCTGTCGTGCTGCCGGCCACCTATAGTGGTCTGGTGAGCTGTCGTGCTGCCAGCCACCTATAGTGGCCTGGGGAGCTGTAGTGCTGCCGGCCACCTATAGTGGCCTAGTGAGCTGTCGTGCTGCCGGCCACCTATAGTGGCCTGGTGAGCTGTCGTGCTGCCGGCCACCTATAGTGGCTTGGGGAGCTGTCGTGCTGCCGGCCACCTATAGTGGCCTGGGGAGCTGTCGTGTTGCCGGCCACCTATAGTGGCCTGGTGAGCTGTCGAGATGCCGGCCACCTGTAGTGGCCTGAGAGCTGTCGTGCTGCCGGCCACCTATAGTGGCCTGGTGAGCTGTCATGCTGCGGCCACCTATAGTGGCCTGGTGAGCTGTCGTGCTGCCGGCCTACTATAAAGGGCTAGTGAGCTGTCGTGCTGCCGGCCACCTATAGTGGCCTGGCGAGCAGTCGAGATGCCGGCCACCTATAGTGGCCTGGTGAGCTGTCCTGCTGCCGGCCACCTATAGTGGTCTGGTGAGCTGTCGTGCTGCCAGCCACCTATAGTGGCCTGGGGAGCTGTAGTGCTGCCGGCCACCTATAGTGGCCTGGCGAGCAGTCGAGATGCCGGCCACCTATAGTGGCCTGGTGAGCTGTCGAGATGCCGGGCACCTATAGTCGCCTGGTGAGCTGTCGTGCTGCCGCCCACCTATAGTGGCCTGGTGAGCAGTCGTGCTGCCGGCCACCTTTAGTGGCCTGGTGAGCTGTCGTGCTGTCGTGCTGCCGGCCACCTATGGTGACCTGGTGAGCTGTCGTGCCGCCGGCCACCTATAGTGGCCTGGTGAGCTGTCATGCTGCCGGCCACCTATAGTGGCCTGGTGAGCTGTCGTGCTGCCAGCCACCTATAGTGGCCTGGGGAGCTGTCGTGCTGCAGGCCACCTATAGTGGCCTAGTGAGCTGTCGTGCTGCCGGCCACCTATTGTGGCCTGGTGAGCTGTCGTGCTGCCGGCCACCTATAGTGGCCTGGGGACCTGTCGTGCTGCCGGCCACCTATAGTGGCCTGGGGAGCTGTCGTGCTGCCGGCCACCTATAGTGACCTGGTGAGCTGTCGTGCCACTGGCCACCTATAGTGAGCTGTCGAGATGCCGGCCACCTGTAGTGGCCTGAGAGCTGTCGTGCTGCCGGCCACCTATAGTGGCCTGGTGAGCTGTCATGCTGCGGCCACCTATAGTGGCCTGGTGAGCTGTCGTGCTGCCGGCCTACTATAAAGGCCTAGTGAGCTGTCGTGCTGCCGGCCACCTATAGTGGCCTGGTGAGCAGTCGAGATGCCGGCCACCTATAGTGGCCTGGTGAGCTGTCTTGCTGCCGGCCACCTATAGTGGCCTGGTGAGCCGTCGTGCTGCCGGCCACCTATGGTGACCTGGTGAGCTGTCGTGCTGCCGGCCACCTATAGTGGCCTGGTGAGCTGTCATGCTGCCGGCCACCTATAATGGCCTGGTGAGCTGTCGTGCTGCCGGCCTTCTATAGTGACCTGGTGAGCTGTCGTGCTGCCGGCCACCCATAGAGGCCTGGTTAGCAGTCGAGATGCCGGCCACATATAGTGGCCTGGTGACCTGTCGTACTGCCAGCCACCTATAGCTGCCTGGGGAGCTGTCGTGCTGCCGGCCACCTATAGTGGCCTAGTGAGCTGTCGTGCTGCCGGCCACCTATAGTGGCCTGGTGAGCCGTCGTGCTGCCGGCCACCTATAGTGGCCTGGTGAGCCGTCGTGCTGCCGGCCACCTATAGTGGCCTGGGGAGCTGTCGTGCTGCCGGCCACCTATAGTGGCCTGGGGATCTGTCCTGCTGCCGGCCGCCTATAGTGGCCTGGGGAGCTGTCGAGATGCCGGCCACCTAAAGTGGCCTGGTGAGCAGTCGAGATGCCGGCCACCTATAGTGGCCTGGTGAGCTGTCGTGCTGCCGGCCACCTATAGTGGCCTAGTGAGCTGTCGTGTTGCCGGCCACCTATAGTGGCCTGGTGAGCTGTCGAGATGCCGGCCACCTGTAGTGCCCTGAGAGCTGTCGTGCTGCCGGCCACCTATAGTGGCCTGGCGAGCAGTCGAGATGCCGGCCACCTATAGTGGCCTGGTGAGCTGTCGAGATGCCGGGCACCTATAGTCGCCTGGTGAGCTGTCATGCTGCCGGCCACCTATAATGGCCTGGTGAGCTGTCGTGCTGCCGGCCTTCTATAGTGGCCTGGTGAGCTGTCGTGCTGCCGGCCACCCATAGAGGCCTGGTTAGCAGTCGAGATGCCGGCCACCTATAGTGGCCAGGTGAGCCGTCGAGATGCCGGCCACCTATGTTGGCCTGGTGAGCTGTCGTGCTGCCGGCCACCTGTAGTGGCCTGGTGAGCAGTAGTGCTGCCGGCCACCTATAGTGGCCTGGTGAGCTGTCGTGCTGCCGGCCACCTATGGTGACCTGGTGAGCAGTCGAGATGCCGGCCACCTATGGTGACCTGGTGAGCAGTCGAGATGCCGGCCACCTATAGTGGCCGGGTGAGCTGTCGAGATGCCGGCCACCTATAGTGGCCTGGTGAGCTGTCGTGCTACCGGCCACCTATAGTGGCCTGGTGAGCTGTCGAGGTGCCGGCCACCTGTGGTGCCCTGATGAGCTGTCGTGCTGCCGGCCACCTATAGTGGCCTGGTGAGCTGTCGTGCCACCGGCCACTTATAGTGGCCTGGTGAGCTGTCGAGATGCCGGCCACCTGTAGTGGCCTGATGAGCTATCGTGCTGCCGGCCACCTATAGTGGCCTGGTGAGCTGTCGTGCTGCCGGCCACCTATAGTTGCCTGGTGAGCTGTCATGCTGCCGGCCACCTATAGAGGCCTGGTGAGCAGTCGAGATGCCGGCCACCTATAGCGGCCTGGTGAGCTGTCGTGCTGCCGGCCACCTATAGTGGCCTGTTGAGCTCTCGAGCTGCCGGCCACCTAAAGTGTTCTGGTGAGCTCTCGAGCTGACGTCCACATGCAGTGGCCTGGGGATCTGTCGTACTGCCGGCCACCTATAGTGGCCTGGTGAGCTGTCGTGCTGCCAGCCACCTATAGTGGCCTGGTGAGCTGTCGTGCCACCGGCCACTTATAGTGGACTGGTGAGCTGTCGAGATGGTGGCCACCTGTAGTGGCCTGATGAGCCATCGTGCTGCCGGCCACCCATAATGGCCTGGTGAGCTGTCGTGCTGCCGGCCACCTATAGTTGCCTGGTGAGCTGTCATGCTGCCGACCTCCTATCGTGGCCTGGTGAGCTGTCATGCTGCCGGCCACCTGTAGTGGCCTAGTAAGCTGTCGTACTGCCCTCCACCTATAGTGGCCTGGTGAGCTCTCGAGCGGCCGGCCACCTGTAGTGGCCTGGTGAGCCCTCGAGCTGCCGGCCAACTATAATGTGCTGGTGATCTGTCGTGCTGCCGGCCATCTATAATGGCCTGGTGAGCTGTCGTGCTGCCGGCCACCTATAGTGGCCTGGTGAGCTCTCAAGCTGCCGGCCACCTATTGTGGCCTGGTGTGCTGTCATACTCCGTCCACCTATAGTGGCCTGGTGAGCTCTCGAACGGCCGGCCACCTATAGTGGCCTGGTGAGCTCTCGAGCTGCCGGCCACTTATAGTGTGGTGGTGAGCTGTCGTGCTGCCGGCCATCTATAGTGGCCTGGTGAGCTGTCGTGCTGCCGGCCACCTATAGTGTGGTGGTGAGCTGTCGTGCTGCCGGCCATCTATAGTGGCCTGGTGAGCATTCGTGCTGCCGGCCACCTATAGTGGCCTGGGGAGCTGTCGTGCTGCCGGCCACCTATAGTGACCTGGTGAGCTGTCGTGCCACCGGCCACTTATAGTGGCCTGGTGAGCTGTCGAGATGCCGGCCACCTGTAGTGGCCTGATGAGCTATCGTGATGCCGGCCACCTATAGTGACCTGGTGAGCTGTCGTGCTGCCGGCCACCTATGGGTGCCTGGTGAGCTGTCATGCTGCCGGCCTCCTATACTGGCCTGGTGAGCTGTCATGCTGCCGGCCGCCTGTAGTGGCCTGGTAAGCTGTCGTACTGCCGTCCATCTATAATGGCCTGGTGAGCTGTCGTGCTGCCGGCCATCTATAGTGGCCTGGTGAGCTGTTGTCCTGCCGGCCACCTATAGTGGCCTGTTGAGCTCTCGAGCTGCCGGCCACCTACATGTTCTGGTGAGCTCTCGAACTGCCGCCCACATGTAGTGGCCTGGTGAGCTGTCATGCTGCCGGCCTCCTGTCGTGGCCTGGTGAGCTGTCATGCTGCCGGCCACCTGTAGTGGCCTGGTAAGCTGTCGTACTGCCGTCCACCTATAGTGCCTTGGTGAGCTCTCGAGCGGCCGGCCACCTATAGTGGCCTGGTGAGCTCTCGAGCTGCCGGCCACCTATAGTGGCCTGGTGAGCTGTCGTGCTGCCGGCCACCTATAGTGGCCTGGGGAGCTGTCGTGCTGCCGGCCACCTATAGTGACCGGGTGAGCTGTCGTGCCACCGGCCACTTATAGTGGCCTGGTGAGCTGTCGAGATGCCGGCCACCTGTAGTGGCCTGATGAGCTATCGTGCTGCCGGCCACCTATAGTGGCCTGGGGAGCTGTCGTGCTGCCGGCCACCTATAGTGACCTGGTGAGCTGTCGTGCCACCGGCCACTTATAGTGGCCTGGTGAGCTGTCGAGATGCCGGCCACCTGTAGTGGCCTGATGAGCTATCGTGCTGCCAGCCACCTATAGTGGCCTGGTGAGCTGTCGTGCCACCGGCCACTTATTGTGGCCTGGTGAGCTGTCGAGATGGTGGCCTCCTGTAGTGGCCTGATGAGCCATCGTGCTGCCGGCCACCCATAGTGGCCTGGTGACCTGTCGTGCTGCCGGCCACTTATAGTTGCCTGGTGAGCTGTCATGCTGCCGACCTCCTATCGTGGCCTGGTGAGCTGTCATGCTGCCGGCCACCTGTAGTGGCCTGGTAAGCTGTCGTACTGCCCTCCACCTATAGTGGCCTGGTGAGCTCTCGAGCGGCCGGCCACCTGTAGTGGCCTGGTGAGCCCTCAAGCTGCCGGCCAACTATAATGTGCTGGTGAGCTATCGTGCTGCCGGCCATCTATAATGGCCTGGTGAGCTGTCGTGCTGCCGGCCACCTATAGTGGCCTGGTGAGCTATCAAGATGCCGGCCACATATTGTGGCCTGGTGAGCTGTCATACTCCGTCCACCTATAGTGTCCTGGTGAGCTCTCGAGCGGCCGGCCACCTATAGTGGCCTGGTGAGCTCTCGAGCTGCCGGCCACCTATAGTGTGGTGGTGAGCTGTCGTGCTGCCGGCCATCTATAGTGACCTGGTGAGCTGTCGTGCCACCGGCCACTTATAGTGGCCTGGTGAGCTGTCGAGATGCCGGCCACCTGTAGTGGCCTGATGAGTTTTCGTGCTGCCGGCCACCTATAATGGCCTGGTGAGCTGTCGTGCTGCCGGCCACCTATGGTTGCCTGGTGAGCTGTCATGCTGCCGGCCTCCTTTACTGGCCTGGTGAGCTGTCATGCTGCCGGCCGCCTGTAGTGGCCTGGTAAGCTGTCGTACTGCCGTCCATCTATAATGGCCTGGTGAGCTGTCGTGCTGCCGGCCATCTATAGCGGCCTGGTGAGCTGTCGTCCTGCCGGCCACCTATAGTGGCCTGTTGAGCTCTCGAGCTGCCGGCCACCTAAAGTGTTCTGGTGAGCTCTCGAACTGCCGTCCACATGTAGTGGCCTGGTGAGCTGTCATGCTGCCGGCCTCCTGTCGTGGCCAGGTGGTGGTGAGCTGTCGTGCTGCCGGCCATCTATAGTGGCCTGGTGAGCTGTCGTGCTGCCGGCCACCTATAGTGGCCTGGGGAGCTGTCGTGCTGCCGGCCACCTATAGTGACCTGGTGAGCTGTCGTGCCACCGGCCACTTATAGTGGCCTGGTGAGCTGTCGAGATGCCGGCCACCTGTAGTGGCCTGATGAGCTATCGTGCTGCCGGCCACCTATAGTGGCCTGGTGATCTGTCGTGCTGCCGGCCACCTATAGTGGCCTGGTGAGCTCTCAAGCTGCCGGCCACCTATTGTGGCCTGGTGAGCTGTCATACTCCGTCCACCTATAGTGGCCTGGTGAGCTCTCGAACGGCCGGCCACCTATAGTGGCCTGGTGAGCTCTCGAGCTGCCGGCCACCTATAGTGTGGTGGTGAGCTGTCGTGCTGCCGGCCATCTATAGTGGCCTGGTGAGCTGTCGTGCTGCCGGCCACCTATAGTGGCCTGGGGAGCTGTCGTGATGCCGGCCACCTATAGTGACCTGGTGAGCTGTCGTGCCACCGGCCACTTATAGTGGCCTGGTGAGCTGTCGAGATGCCGGCCACCTGTAGTGGCCTGATGAGCTATCGTGCTGCCGGCAACC
The DNA here is from genome assembly GCA_951905685.1 of Eumerus sabulonum. Taxonomy (NCBI): domain Eukaryota; kingdom Metazoa; phylum Arthropoda; class Insecta; order Diptera; family Syrphidae; genus Eumerus; species Eumerus sabulonum. The sequence continues at coordinate 138,830,088 of OX645060.1, read as the reverse complement.
TATAGTGGCCTGGTGAGCTGTCGTGCTGCCGGCCACCTATGGTTGCCTGGTGAGCTGTCATGCTGCCGGCCTCCTATACTGGCCTGGTGAGCTGTCATGCTGCCGGCCACCTGTAGTGGCCTGGTAAGCTGTCGTACTGCCGTCCACCTATAGTGGCCTGGTGAGCTGTCATGCTGCCGGCCACCTATAGTGGCCTGGTGAGCTGTCATGCTGCCGGCCACTTATAGTGGTCTGGTGAGCTGTCGTGCTGCCGGCCTACTATAGTGGCCTGGTGAGCTGTCGTGCTGCCGGCCATCCATAGTGGCCTGGTAAGCAGTCGAGATGCCGGCCACCTATAGTGGCCTGGTGAGCTGTCGAGATGCCGGCCACCTATAGTGGCCTGGTGAGCTGTCGTGCTACCGGCCACCTATAGTGGTCTGGTGAGCTGTCGAGGTGCCGGCCACCTGTGGTGGCCTGATGAGCTGTCGTGCTGCCGGCCACCTATAGTGGCCTGGTGAGCTGTCGTGCCACCGGCCACTTATAGTGGCCTGGTGAGCTGTCGAGATGCCGGCCACCTGTAGTGGCCTGATGAGCTATCGTGCTGCCGGCCACCTATAGTGGCTTGGTGAGCTGTCGTGCTGCCGACCACCTATAGTTGCCTGGTGAGCTGTCATGCTGCCAGCCACCTATAGTGGTCTGGTGAGCTGTCGTGCTGCCAGCCACCTATAGTGGCCTGGGGAGCTGTAGTGCTGCCGGCCACCTATAGTGGCCTAGTGAGCTGTCGTGCTGCCGGCCACCTATAGTGGCCTGGTGAGCTGTCGTGCTGCCGGCCACCTATAGTGGCTTGGGGAGCTGTCGTGCTGCCGGCCACCTATAGTGGCCTGGGGAGCTGTCGTGTTGCCGGCCACCTATAGTGGCCTGGTGAGCTGTCGAGATGCCGGCCACCTGTAGTGGCCTGAGAGCTGTCGTGCTGCCGGCCACCTATAGTGGCCTGGTGAGCTGTCATGCTGCGGCCACCTATAGTGGCCTGGTGAGCTGTCGTGCTGCCGGCCTACTATAAAGGGCTAGTGAGCTGTCGTGCTGCCGGCCACCTATAGTGGCCTGGCGAGCAGTCGAGATGCCGGCCACCTATAGTGGCCTGGTGAGCTGTCCTGCTGCCGGCCACCTATAGTGGTCTGGTGAGCTGTCGTGCTGCCAGCCACCTATAGTGGCCTGGGGAGCTGTAGTGCTGCCGGCCACCTATAGTGGCCTGGCGAGCAGTCGAGATGCCGGCCACCTATAGTGGCCTGGTGAGCTGTCGAGATGCCGGGCACCTATAGTCGCCTGGTGAGCTGTCGTGCTGCCGCCCACCTATAGTGGCCTGGTGAGCAGTCGTGCTGCCGGCCACCTATAGTGGCCTGGTGAGCTGTCGTGCTGTCGTGCTGCCGGCCACCTATGGTGACCTGGTGAGCTGTCGTGCCGCCGGCCACCTATAGTGGCCTGGTGAGCTGTCATGCTGCCGGCCACCTATAGTGGCCTGGTGAGCTGTCGTGCTGCCAGCCACCTATAGTGGCCTGGGGAGCTGTCGTGCTGCAGGCCACCTATAGTGGCCTAGTGAGCTGTCGTGCTGCCGGCCACCTATTGTGGCCTGGTGAGCTGTCGTGCTGCCGGCCACCTATAGTGGCCTGGGGACCTGTCGCGCTGCCGGCCACCTATAGTGGCCTGGGGAGCTGTCGTGCTGCCGGCCACCTATAGTGACCTGGTGAGCTGTCGTGCCACTGGCCACCTATAGTGAGCTGTCGAGATGCCGGCCACCTGTAGTGGCCTGAGAGCTGTCGTGCTGCCGGCCACCTATATTGGCCTGGTGAGCTGTCATGCTGCGGCCACCTATAGTGGCCTGGTGAGCTGTCGTGCTGCCGGCCTACTATAAAGGCCTAGTGAGCTGTCGTGCTGCCGGCCACCTATAGTGGCCTGGTGAGCAGTCGAGATGCCGGCCACCTATAGTGGCCTGGTGAGCTGTCGTGCTGCCGGCCACCTATAGTGGCCTGGTGAGCCGTCGTGCTGCCGGCCACCTATGGTGACCTGGTGAGCTGTCGTGCTGCCGGCCACCTATAGTGGCCTGGTGAGCTGTCATGCTGCCGGCCACCTATAATGGCCTGGTGAGCTGTCGTGCTGCCGGCCTTCTATAGTGACCTGGTGAGCTGTCGTGCTGCCGGCCACCCATAGAGGCCTGGTTAGCAGTCGAGATGCCGGCCACATATAGTGGCCTGGTGACCTGTCGTACTGCCAGCCACCTATAGCTGCCTGGGGAGCTGTCGTGCTGCCGGCCACCTATAGTGGCCTAGTGAGCTGTCGTGCTGCCGGCCACCTATAGTGGCCTGGTGAGCCGTCGTGCTGCCGGCCACCTATAGTGGCCTGGGGAGCTGTCGTGCTGCCGGCCACCTATGGTGGCCTGGGGATCTGTCCTGCTGCCGGCCGCCTATAGTGGCCTGGGGAGCTGTCGAGATGCCGGCCACCTATAGTGGCCTGGTGAGCAGTCGAGATGCCGGCCACCTATAGTGGCCTGGTGAGCTGTCGTGCTGCCGGCCACCTATAGTGGCCTAGTGAGCTGTCGTGTTGCCGGCCACCTATAGTGGCCTGGTGAGCTGTCGAGATGCCGGCCACCTGTAGTGCCCTGAGAGCTGTCGTGCTGCCGGCCACCTATAGTGGCCTGGCGAGCAGTCGAGATGCCGGCCACCTATAGTGGCCTGGTGAGCTGTCGAGATGCCGGGCACCTATAGTCGCCTGGTGAGCTGTCATGCTGCCGGCCACCTATTATGGCCTGGTGAGCTGTCGTGCTGCCGGCCTTCTATAGTGGCCTGGTGAGCTGTCGTGCTGCCGGCCACCCATAGAGGCCTGGTTAGCAGTCGAGATGCCGGCCACCTATAGTGGCCAGGTGAGCCGTCGAGATGCCGGCCACCTATGTTGGCCTGGTGAGCTGTCGTGCTGCCGGCCACCTGTAGTGGCCTGGTGAGCAGTAGTGCTGCCGGCCACCTATAGTGGCCTGGTGAGCTGTCGTGCTGCCGGCCACCTATGGTGACCTGGTGAGCAGTCGAGATGCCGGCCACCTATGGTGACCTGGTGAGCAGTCGAGATGCCGGCCACCTATAGTGGCCGGGTGAGCTGTCGAGATGCCGGCCACCTATAGTGGCCTGGTGAGCTGTCGTGCTACCGGCCACCTATAGTGGCCTGGTGAGCTGTCGAGGTGCCGGCCACCTGTGGTGCCCTGATGAGCTGTCGTGCTGCCGGCCACCTATAGTGGCCTGGTGAGCTGTCGTGCCACCGGCCACTTATAGTGGCCTGGTGAGCTATCGAGATGCCGGCCACCTGTAGTGGCCTGATGAGCTATCGTGCTGCCGGCCACCTATAGTGGCCTGGTGAGCTGTCGTGCTGCCGGCCACCTATAGTTGCCTGGTGAGCTGTCATGCTGCCGGCCACCTATAGAGGCCTGGTGAGCAGTCGAGATGCCGGCCACCTATAGCGGCCTGGTGAGCTGTCGTGCTGCCGGCCACCTATAGTGGCCTGTTGAGCTCTCGAGCTGCCGGCCACCTAAAGTGTTCTGGTGAGCTCTCGAGCTGACGTCCACATGTAGTGGCCTGGGGATCTGTCGTACTGCCGGCCACCTATAGTGGCCTGGTGAGCTGTCGTGCTGCCAGCCACCTATAGTGGCCTGGTGAGCTGTCGTGCCACCGGCCACTTATAGTGGACTGGTGAGCTGTCGAGATGGTGGCCACCTGTAGTGGCCTGATGAGCCATCGTGCTGCCGGCCACCCATAATGGCCTGGTGAGCTGTCGTGCTGCCGGCCACCTATAGTTGCCTGGTGAGCTGTCATGCTGCCGACCTCCTATCGTGGCCTGGTGAGCTGTCATGCTGCCGGCCACCTGTAGTGGCCTAGTAAGCTGTCGTACTGCCCTCCACCTATAGTGGCCTGGTGAGCTCTCGAGCGGCCGGCCACCTGTAGTGGCCTGGTGAGCCCTCGAGCTGCCGGCCAACTATAATGTGCTGGTGATCTGTCGTGCTGCCGGCCATCTATAATGGCCTGGTGAGCTGTCGTGCTGCCGGCCACCTATAGTGGCCTGGTGAGCTCTCAAGCTGCCGGCCACCTATTGTGGCCTGGTGTGCTGTCATACTCCGTCCACCTATAGTGGCCTGGTGAGCTCTCGAACGGCCGGCCACCTATAGTGGCCTGGTGAGCTCTCGAGCTGCCGGCCACTTATAGTGTGGTGGTGAGCTGTCGTGCTGCCGGCCATCTATAGTGGCCTGGTGAGCTGTCGTGCTGCCGGCCACCTATAGTGTGGTGGTGAGCTGTAGTGCTGCTGGCCATCTATAGTGGCCTGGTGAGCATTCGTGCTGCCGGCCACCTATAGTGGCCTGGGGAGCTGTCGTGCTGCCGGCCACCTATAGTGACCTGGTGAGCTGTCGTGCCACAGGCCACTTATAGTGGCCTGGTGAGCTGTCGAGATGCCGGCCACCTGTAGTGGCCTGATGAGCTATCGTGCTGCCGGCCACCTATAGTGGCCTGGTGAGCTGTCGTGCTGCCGGCCACCTATGGTTGCCTGGTGAGCTGTCATGCTGCCGGCCTCCTATACTGGCCTGGTGAGCTGTCATGCTGCCGGCCGCCTGTAGTGGCCTGGTAAGCTGTCGTACTGCCGTCCATCTATAATGGCTTGGTGAGCTGTCGTGCTGCCGGCCATCTATAGTGGCCTGGTGAGCTGTTGTCCTGCCGGCCACCTATAGTGGCCTGTTGAGCTCTCGAGCTGCCGGCCACCTACATGTTCTGGTGAGCTCTCGAACTGCCGCCCACATGTAGTGGCCTGGTGAGCTGTCATGCTGCCGGCCTCCTGTCGTGGCCTGTTGAGCTGTCATGCTGCCGGCCACCTGTAGTGTCCTGGTAAGCTGTCGTACTGCCGTCCACCTATAGTGCCTTGGTGAGCTCTCGAGCGGCCGGCCACCTATAGTGGCCTGGTGAGCTCTCGAGCTGCCGGCCACCTATAGTGGCCTGGTGAGCTGTCGTGCTGCCGGCCACCTATAGTGGCCTGGGGAGCTGTCGTGCTGCCGGCCACCTATAGTGACCTGGTGAGCTGTCGTGCCACCGGCCACTTATAGTGGCCTGGTGAGCTGTCGAGATGCCGGCCACCTGTAGTGGCCTGATGAGCTATCGTGCTGCCGGCCACCTATAGTGGCCTGGGGAGCTGTCGTGCTGCCGGCCACCTATAGTGACCTGGTGAGCTGTCGTGCCACCGGCCACTTATAGTGGCCTGGTGAGCTGTCGAGATGCCGGCCACCTGTAGTGGCCTGATGAGCTATCGTGCTGCCAGCCACCTATAGTGGCCTGGTGAGCTGTCGTGCCACCGGCCACTTATTGTGGCCTGGTGAGCTGTCGAGATGGTGGCCACCTGTAGTGGCCTGATGAGCTATCGTGCTGCCGGCCACCTATAGTGGCCTGGGGAGCTGTCGTGCTGCCGGCCACCTATAGTGACCTGGTGAGCTGTCGTGCCACCGGCCACTTATAGTGGCCTGGTGAGCTGTCGTGCTGCCGGCCACCTATAGTGTGGTGGTGAGCTGTAGTGCTGCTGGCCATCTATAGTGGCCTGGTGAGCATTCGTGCTGCCGGCCACTTATAGTGGCCTGGTGAGCTGTCGAGATGCCGGCCACCTGTAGTGGCCTGATGAGCTATCGTGCTGCCGGCCACCTATAGTGGCCTGGGGAGCTGTCGTGCTGCCGGCCACCTATAGTGACCTGGTGAGCTGTCGTGCCACCGGCCACTTATAGTGGCCTGGTGAGCTGTCGTGCTGCCGGCCACCTATAGTGTGGTGGTGAGCTGTAGTGCTGCTGGCCATCTATAGTGGCCTGGTGAGCATTCGTGCTGCCGGCCACCTATAGTGGCCTGGGGAGCTGTCGTGCTGCCGGCCACCTATAGTGGCCTGGTGAGCTATCAAGATGCCGGCCACTTATAGTGGCCTGGTGAGCTGTCGTGCTGCCGGCCACCTATAGTGTGGTGGTGAGCTGTAGTGCTGCTGGCCATCTATAGTGACCTGGTGAGCTGTCGTGCCACCGGCCACTTATAGTGGCCTGGTGAGCTGTCGAGATGCCGGCCACCTGTAGTGGCCTGATGAGCTATCGTGCTGCCGGCCACCTATAGTGGCCTGGGGAGCTGTCGTGCTGCCGGCCACCTATAGTGACCTGGTGAGCTGTCGTGCCACCGGCCACTTATAGTGGCCTGGTGAGCTGTCGTGCTGCCGGCCACCTATAGTGTGGTGGTGAGCTGTAGTGCTGCTGGCCATCTATAGTGACCTGGTGAGCTGTCGTGCCACCGGCCACTTATAGTGGCCTGGTGAGCTGTCGAGATGCCGGCCACCTGTAGTGGCCTGATGAGCTATCGTGCTGCCGGCCACCTATAGTGGCCTGGGGAGCTGTCGTGCTGCCGGCCACCTATAGTGACCTGGTGAGCTGTCGTGCCACCGGCCACTTATAGTGGCCTGGTGAGCTGTCGTGCTGCCGGCCACCTATAGTGTGGTGGTGAGCTGTAGTGCTGCTGGCCATCTATAGTGGCCTGGTGAGCATTCGTGCTGCCGGCCACCTATAGTGGCCTGGGGAGCTGTCGTGCTGCCGGCCACCTATAGTGGCCTGGTGAGCTATCAAGATGCCGGCCACATATTGTGGCCTGGTGAGCTGTCATACTCCGTCCACCTATAGTGTCCTGGTGAGCTCTCGAGCGGCCGGCCACCTATAGTGGCCTGGTGAGCTCTCGAGCTGCCGGCCACCTATAGTGTGGTGGTGAGCTGTCGTGCTGCCGGCCATATATAGTGACCTGGTGAGCTGTCGTGCCACCGGCCACTTATAGTGGCCTGGTGAGCTGTCGAGATGCCGGCCACCTGTAGTGGCCTGATGAGTTTTCGTGCTGCCGGCCACCTATAATGGCCTGGTGAGCTGTCGTGCTGCCGGCCACCTATGGTTGCCTGGTGAGCTGTCATGCTGCCGGCCTCCTTTACTGGCCTGGTGAGCTGTCATGCTGCCGGCCGCCTGTAGTGTCCTGGTAAGCTGTCGTACTGCCGTCCATCTATAATGGCCTGGTGAGCTGTCGTGCTGCCGGCCATCTATAGCGGCCTGGTGAGCTGTCGTCCTGCCGGCCACCTATAGTGGCCTGTTGAGCTCTCGAGCTGCCGGCCACCTAAAGTGTTCTGGTGAGCTCTCGAACTGCCGTCCACATGTAGTGGCCTGGTGAGCTGTCATGCTGTCGGCCTCCTGTCGTGGCCTGGTGAGCTGTCATGCTGCCGGGCACCTGTAGTGGCCTGGTAAGCTGTCGTACTGCCGTCCACCTATAGTGCCTTGGTGAGCTCTCGAGCGGCCGGCCACCTATAGTGGCCTGGTGAGCTCTCGAGCTGCCGGCCACCTATAGTGTGGTGGTGAGCTGTCGTGCTGCCGGCCATCTATAGTGGCCTGGTGAGCTGTCGTGCTGCCGGCCACCTATAGTGGCCTGGGGAGCTGTCGTGCTGCCGGCCACCTATAGTGACCTGGTGAGCTGTCGTGCCACCGGCCACTTATAGTGGCCTGGTGAGCTGTCGAGATGCCGGCCACCTGTAGTGGCCTGATGAGCTATCGTGCTGCCGGCCACCTATAGTGGCCTGGTGATCTGTCGTGCTGCCGGCCACCTATAGTGGCCTGGTGAGCTCTCAAGCTGCCGGCCACCTGTTGTGGCCTGGTGAGCTGTCATACTCCGTCCACCTATAGTGGCCTGGTGAGCTCTCGAACGGCCGGCCACCTATAGTGGCCTGGTGAGCTCTCGAGCTGCCGGCCACCTATAGTGTGGTGGTGAGCTGTCGTGCTGCCGGCCATCTATAGTGGCCTGGTGAGCTGTCGTGCTGCCGGCCACCTATAGTGGCCTGGGGAGCTGTCGTGATGCCGGCCACCTATAGTGACCTGGTGAGCTGTCGTGCCACCGGCCACTTATAGTGGCCTGGTGAGCTGTCGAGATGCCGGCCACCTGTAGTGGCCTGATGAGCTATCGTGCTGCCGGCAACCTATAGTGGCCTGGTGAGCTGTCGTGCTGCCGGCCACCTATGGTTGCCTGGTGAGCTGTCATGCTGCCGGCCTCCTATACTGGCCTGGTGAGCTGTCATGCTGCCGGCCACCTGTAGTGGCCTGGTAAGCTGTCGTACTGCCGTCCACCTATAGTGGCCTGGTGAGCTGTCATGCTGCCGGCCACCTATAGTGGCCTGGTGAGCTGTCATGCTGCCGGCCACTTATAGTGGTCTGGTGAGCTGTCGTGCTGCCGGCCTACTATAGTGGCCTGGTGAGCTGTCGTGCTGCCGGCCATCCATAGTGGCCTGGTAAGCAGTCGAGATGCCGGCCACCTATAGTGGCCTGGTGAGCTGTCGAGATGCCGGCCACCTATAGTGGCCTGGTGAGCTGTCGTGCTACCGGCCACCTATAGTGGTCTGGTGAGCTGTCGAGGTGCCGGCCACCTGTGGTGGCCTGATGAGCTGTCGTGCTGCCGGCCACCTATAGTGGCCTGGTGAGCTGTCGTGCCACCGGCCACTTATAGTGGCCTGGTGAGCTGTCGAGATGCCGGCCACCTGTAGTGGCCTGATGAGCTATCGTGCTGCCGGCCACCTATAGTGGCTTGGTGAGCTGTCGTGCTGCCGGCCACCTATAGTTGCCTGGTGAGCTGTCATGCTGGCAGCCACCTATAGTGGCCTGGTGAGCAGTCGAGATGCCGGCCACCTATAGCGGCCTGTTGAGCTCTCGAGCTGCCGGCCACCTAAAGTGTTCTGGTGAGCTCTCGAGCTGCCGTCCACATGTAGTGGCCTGGGGAGCTGTCGTACTGCCGGCCACCTATAGTGGCCTGGTGAGCTGTCGTGCTGCCAGCCACCTATGGTGGCCTGGTGAGCTGTCGTGCCACCGGCCACTTATAGTGGCCTGGTGAGCTGTCGAGATGGCGGCCACTTGTAGTGGCCTGATGAGCTATCGTGCTGCCGGCCACCCATAGTGGCCTGATGAGCTGTCGTGCTGCCGGCCACCTATAGTTGCCTGGTGAGCTGTCATGCTGCCGGCCTCCTATCGTGGCCTGGTGAGCTGTCATGCTGCCGGCCACCTGTAGTGGCCTGGTAAGCTGTCGTTCTGCCGTCCACCTATAGTGGCCTGGTGAGCTCTCGAGCGGCCGGCCACCTATATGTAGTGGCCTGGTGAGCTCTCGAGCTGCCGGCCAACTATAATGTGCTGGTGAGCTGTCGTGCTGCCGGCTATCTATAATGGCCTGGTGAGCTGTCGTGCTGCCGACCACCTATAGTGGCCTGGTGAGCTCTCAAGCTGCCGGCCACCTATTGTGGCCTGGTGAGCTGTCGAGATGCCGGCCACCTATAGTGGCCTGGTGAGCTGTCGAGATGCCGGCCACCTATAGTGGCCAGGTGAGCCGTCGAGATGCCGGCCACCTATAGTGGCCTGGTGAGCTGTCGTGCTGCCGGCCACCTGTAGTGGCCTGGTGAGCAGTAGTGCTGCCGGCCACCTATAATGACCTGGTGAGCTGTCGTTCTGCCGGCCACCTATAGTGGCCTGGTGAGCTGTCTTGCTGCCGGCAACCTATAGTGGCCTGGGGAGCTGTCGAGGTGCCGGCCACCTGTAGTGGCCTGGTGAGCAGTAGTGCTGCCGGCCACCTATAATGACCTGGTGAGCTGTCGTTCTGCCGGCCACCTATAGTGGCCTGGTGAGCTGTCTTGCTGCCGGCAACCTATAGTGGCCTGGTGAGCTCTCGAGCGGCCGGCCACCTATATGTAGTGGCCTGGTGAGCTCTCGAGCTGCCGGCCACCTATATGTAGTGGCCTGGTGAGCTCTCGAGCTGCCGGCCAACTATAATGTGCTGGTGAGCTGTCGTGCTGCCGGCTATCTATAATGGCCTGGTGAGCTGTCGTGCTGCCGGCAACCTATAGTGGCCTGGTGAGCTCTCGAGCGGCCGGCCACCTATATGTAGTGGCCTGGTGAGCTCTCGAGCTGCCGGCCAACTATAATGTGCTGGTGAGCTGTCGTGCTGCCGGCTATCTATAATGGCCTGGTGAGCTGTCGTGCTGCCGACCACCTATAGTGGCCTGGTGAGCTCTCAAGCTGCCGGCCACCTATTGTGGCCTGGTGAGCTGTCGAGATGCCGGCCACCTATAGTGGCCTGGTGAGCTGTCGAGATGCCGGCCACCTATAGTGGCCTGGTGAGCTGTCTTGCTGCTGGCAACCTATAGCGGCCTGGTGAGCTGTCGTCCTGCCGGCCACCTATAGTGGCCTGTTGAGCTCTCGAGCTGCCGGCCACCTAAAGTGTTCTGGTGAGCTCTCGAACTGCCGTCCACATGTAGTGGCCTGGTGAGCTGTCATGCTGCCGGCCTCCTGTCGTGGCCTGGTGAGCTGTCATGCTGCCGGGCACCTGTAGTGGCCTGGTAAGCTGTCGTACTGCCGTCCACCTATAGTGCCTTGGTGAGCTCTCGAGCGGCCGGCCACCTATAGTGGCCTGGTGAGCTCTCGAGCTGCCGGCCACCTATAGTGTGGTGGTGAGCTGTCGTGCTGCCGGCCATCTATAGTGGCCTGGTGAGCTGTCGTGCTGCCGGCCTCCCATAGTGGCCTGGTGAGCAGTCGAGATGCCGGCCACCTACAGTGGCCTGGTGAGCTGTCGAGATGCCGGCCACCTATAGTGGCCAGGTGAGCCGTCGAGATGCCGGCCACCTATGGTGGCCTGGTGAGCTGTCGTGCTGCCGGCCACCTGTAGTGGCCTGGTGAGCAGTAGTGCTGCCGGCCACCTATAGTGGCCTGGTGAGCTGTCGTGCTGCCGGCCACCTATGGTGACCTGGTGAGCAGTCGAGATGCCGGCCACCTGTAGTGGCCGGGTGAGCTGTCGAGATGCCGGCCACCTATAGTGGCCTGGTGAGCTGTCGTGCTACCGGCCACCTATAGTGGCTTGGTGAGCTGTCGAGGTGCCGGCCACCTGTGGTGCCCTGATGAGCTGTCGTGCTGCCGGCCACCTATAGTGGCCTGGTGAGCGGTCGTGCCACCGGCCACTTATAGTGGCCTGGTGAGCTGTCGAGATGCCGCCCACCTGTAGTGGCCTGATGAGCTATCGTGCTGCCGGCCACCTATAGTGGCCTGGTGAGCTGTCGTGCTGCCGGCCACCTATAGTTGCCTGGTGAGCTGTCATGCTGCCGGCCTCCTATAGTGGCCTGGTGAGCAGTCGAGATGCCGGCCACCTGTAGCGGCCTGGTGGGCTGTCGTGCTGCCGGCCACCTATAGTGGCCTGTTGAGCTCTCGAGCTGCCGGCCACCTAAAGTGTTCTGGTGAGCTCTCGAGCTGCCGTCCACATGTAGTGGCCTGGGGAGCTGTCGTACTGCCGGCCACCTATAGTGGCCTGGTGAGCTGTCGTGCTGCCAGCCACCTATAGTGGCCTGGTGCGCTGTCGTGCCACCGGCCACTTTTAGTGGCCTGGTGAGCTGTCGAGATGGTGGCCACCTGTAGTGGCCTGATGAGCCATCGTGCTGCCGGCCACCCATAGTAGCCTGGTGAGCTGTCGTGCTGCCGGCCACCTATAGTTGCCTGGTGAGCTGTCATGCTGCCGACCTCCTATCGTGGCCTGGTGAGCTGTCATGCTGCCGGCCACCTGTAGTGGCCTGGTAAGCTGTCGTACTGCCCTCCACCTATAGTGGCCTGGTGAGCTCTCGAGCGGCCGGCCACTTGTAGTGGCCTGGTGAGCCCTCGAGCCGCCGGCCAACTATAATGTGCTGGTGAGCTGTCGTGCTGCCGGCCATCTATAATGGCCTGGTGAGCTGTCGTGCTGCCGGCCACCTATAGTGTGGTGGTGAGCTGTCGTGCTGCCGGCCATCTATAGTGGCCTGGTGAGCTTTCGTGCTGCCGGCCACCTATAGTGGCCTGGGAGCTGTCGTGCTGCCGGCCACCTATAGTGACCTGGTGAGCTGTCGTGCCACCAGCCACTTATAGTGGCCTGGTGAGCTGTCGAGATGCCGGCCACCTGTAGTGGTCTGGTGAGCTATCGTGCTGCCGGCCACCTATAGTGGCCTGGTGAGCTGTCGTGCTGCCGGCCACCTATGGTTGCCTGGTGAGCTGTCATGCTGCCGGCCTCCTATACTGGCCTGGTGAGCTGTCATGCTGCCGGCCACCTGTAGTGGCCTGGTAAGCTGTCGCACTGCCGTCCATCTATAATGGCCTGGTGAGCTGTCGAGCTGCCGGCCATCTATAGTGGCCTAGTGAGCTGTCGTCCTGCCGGCCACCTATAGTGGCCTGTTGAGCTCTCGAGCTGCCGGCCACCTAAAGTGTTCTGGTGAGCTCTCGAACTGCCGTCCACATGTAGTGGCCTGGTGAGCTGTCATGCTGCCGGCCTCCTGTCGTGGCCTGGTGAGCTGTCATGCTGCCGGCCGCCTGTAGTGGCCTGGTAAGCTGTCGTACTGCCGTCCACCTATAGTGCCTTGGTGAGCTCTCGAGCGGCCGGCCACCTATAGTGTGGTGGTGAGCTGTCGTGCTGCCGGCCATCTATAGTGGCCTGGTGAGCTGTCGTGCTGCCGGCCACCTATAGTGTGGTGGTGAGCTGTCGTGCTGCCGGCCATCTATAGTGGCCTGGTGAGCTGTCGTGCTGCCGGCCACCTATGGTGACCTGGTGAGCAGTCGAGATGCCGGCCACCTATAGTGGCCGGGTGAGCTGTCGATATGCCGGCCACCTATAGTGGCCTGGTGAGCTCTCGAGCGGCCGGCCACCTATAGTGGCCTGGTGAGCTCTCGAGCTGCCGGCCACCTATAGTGTGGTGGTGAGCTTTCGTGCTTCCGGCCATCTATAGTGGCCTGGTGAGCTGTCGTGCTGCCGGCCACCTATAGTGTGGTGGTGAGCTGTCGTGCTGCCGGCCATCTATAGTGGCCTGGTGAGCTGTCGTGCTGCCGGCCACCTATAGTGGCCTGGGGAGCTGTCGTGCTGCCGGCCACCTATAGTGACCTGGTGAGCTGTCGTGCCACCGGCCACTTATAGTGGCCTGGTGAGCTGTCGAGATGCCGGCCACCTGTAGTGGCCTGATGAGCTATCGTGCTGCCGGCCACCTATAGTGGCCTGGTGAGCTGTCGTGCTGCCGGCCACCTATGGCTGCCTGGTGAGCTGTCATGCTGCCGGCCTCCTATACTGGCCTGGTGAGCTGTCATGCTGCCGGCCACCTGTAGTGGCCTGGTAAGCTGTCGTACTGCCGTCCACCTATAGTGGCCTGGTGAGCTGTCATGCTGCCGGCCACCTATTGTGGCCTGGTGAGCTGTCATGCTGCCGGCCACCTATAGTGGTCTGGTGAGCTGTCGTGCTGCCGGCCTACTATAGTGGCCTGGTGAGCTGTCGTGCTGCCGGCCATCCATAGTGGCCTGGTAAGCAGTCGAGATGCCGGCCACCTATTGTGGCCTGGTGAGCTGTCGAGATGCCGGCCACCTATAGTGGCCTGGTGAGCTGTCGTGCTACCGGCCACCTATAGTGGTCTGGTGAGCTGTCGAGGTGCCGGCCACCTGTGGTGGCCTGATGAGCTGTCGTGCTGCCGGCCACCTATAGTGGCCTGGTGAGCTGTCGTGCCACCGGCCACTTATAGTGGCCTGGTGAGCTGTCGAGATGCCGGCCACCTGTAGTGGCCTGATGAGCTATCGTGCTGCCGGCCAACTATAGTGGCTTGGTGAGCTGTCGTGCTGCCGGCCACCTATAGTTGCCTGGTGAGCTGTCATGCTGCCAGCCTCCTATCGTGGCCTGGTGAGCTGTCGTGCTGCCAGCCACCTATGGTGCCCTGGTGAGCTATCGTGCCACCGGCCACTTATAGTGGCCTGGTGAGCTGTCGAGATGGCGGCCACCTGTAGTGGCCTGATGAGCTATCGTGCTGCCGGCCACCCATAGTGGCCTGGTGAGCTGTCGTGCTGCCGGCCACCTATAATTGCCTGGTGAGCTGTCATGCTGCCGGCCTCCTATCGTGGCCTGGTGAGCTGTCATGCTGCCGGCCACCTGTAGTGGCCTGGTAAGCTGTCGTACTGCCGTCCACCTATAGTGGCCTGGTGAGCTCTCGAGCGGCCGGCCACCTATATGTAGTGGCCTGGTGAGCTCTCGAGCTGCCGGCCAACTATTATGTGCTGGTGAGCTGTCGTGCTGCCGGCTATCTATAATGGCCTGGTGAGCTGTCGTGCTGCCGGCCACCTATAGTGGCCTGGTGAGCTCTCAAGCTGCCGGCCACCTATTGTGGCCTGGTGAGCTGTTGAGATGCCGGCCACCTATAGTGGCCTGGTGAGCTGTCGAGATGCCGGCCACCTATAGTGGCCAGGTGAGCCGTCGAGATGCCGGCCACCTATAGTGGCCTGGTGAGCTGTCGTGCTGCCGGCCACCTGTAGTGGCCTGGTGAGCTGTCTTGCTGCCGGCAACCTATAGTGGCCTGGGGAGCTGTCGTGCTGCCTGCCACCTATAGTGGCCTGGTGAGCTGTCGTTCTGCCGGCCACCTATAGTGGCCTGGTGAGCTGTCTTGCTGCCGGCAACCTATAGTGGCCTGGGGAGCTGTCGTGCTGCCTGCCACCTATAGTGGCCTGGTGAGCTGTAGTGCTGCCAGCCACCTATAAAGGCCTGGGGAGCTGTCGTGCTGCCGGCCACCTATAGTGGCCTGGTGAGCTGTCGTGCTGCCGGCCACCCATAGTGGCCTGGTGAGCAGTCGAGATGCCGGCCACCTATAGTGGCCTGGTGAGCTGTCGAGATGCCGGCCACCTATAGTGGCCAGGTGAGCCGTCGAGATGCCGGCCACCTATGGTGGCCTGGTGAGCTGTCGTGCTGCCGGCCACCTGTAGTGGCCTGGTGAGCAGTAGTGCTGCCGGCCACCTGTAGTGGCCTGGTGAGCTGTCTTGCTGCCGGCAACCTATAGTGGCCTGGGGAGCTGTCGTGCTGCCTGCCACCTATAGTGGCCTGGTGAGCTGTCGTTCTGCCGGCCACCTATAGTGGCCAGGTGAGCCGTCGAGATGCCGGCCACCTATAGTGGCCTGGTGAGCTGTCGTGCTGCCGGCCACCTATGGTGACCTGGTGAGCAGTCGAGATGCCGGCCACCTATAGTGGCCGGGTGAGCTGTCGAGGTGCCGGCCACCTGTGGTGCCCTGATGAGCTGTAGTGCTGCCGGCCACCTATAGTGGCCTGGTGAGCTGTCGTGCCACCGGCCACTTATAGTGGCCTGGTGAGCTGCCGGCCACCTGTAGTGGCCTGGTGAGCTGTCGTGCTGCCGGCCACCTATAGTTGCCTGGTGAGCTGTCGTGCTGCCGGCCACCTATAGTGTGGTGGTGAGCTGTCGTGCTGCCGGCCATCTATAGTGGCCTGGTGAGCTTTCGTGCTGCCGGCCACCTATAGTGGCCTGGGGAGCTGTCGTGCTGCCGGCCACCTATAGTGACCTGGTGAGCTGTCGTGCCACCGGCCACTTATAGTGGCCTGGTGAGCTCTCGAGCGGCCGGCCACCTGTAGTGGCCTGGTGAGCCCTCGAGCTGCCGGCCAACTATAATGTGCTGGTGAGCTGTCGTGCTGCCGGCCATCTATAATGGCCTGGTGAGCTGTCGTGCTGCCGGCCACCTATAGTGGCCTGGTGAGCCCTCAAGCTGCCGGCCACCTGTAGTGGCCTGGTAAGCTGTCGTACTGCCTTCCACCTATAGTGGCCTGGTGAGCTCTCGAGCGGCCGGCCACCTATAGTGGCCTGGTGAGCTCTCGAGCTGCCGGCCACCTATAGTGTGGTGGTGAGCTCTCGTGCTGCCGGCCATCTATAGTGGCCTGGTGAGCTGTCGCGCTGCCGGCCACCTATAGTGTGGTGGTGAGCTGTCGTGCTGCCGGCCATCTATAGTGGCCTGGTGAGCTTTCGTGCTGCCGGCCACCTATAGTGGCCTGGGGAGCTGTCGTGCTGCCGGCCACCTATAGTGACCTGGTGAGCTGTCGTGCCACCGGCCACTTATAGTGGCCTGGTGAGCTGTCGAGATGCCGGCCACCTGTAGTGGTCTGGTGAGCTATCGTGCTGCCGGCCTACTATAGTGGCCTGGTGAGCTGTCGTGCTGCCGGCCATCCATAGTGGCCTGGTAAGCAGTCGAGATGCCGGCCACCTACAGTGGCCTGGTGAGCTGTCGAGATGCCGGCCACCTATAGTGGCCTGGTGAGCTGTTGTGCTACCGGCCACCTATAGTGGTCTGGTGAGCTGTCGAGGTGCCGGCCACCTGTAGTGGCCTGATGAGCTGTCGTGCTGCCGGCCACCTATAGTGGCCTGGTGAGCTGTCGCGCTGCCGGCCACCTATAGTGGCCTGGTGAGCTGTCGCGCTGCCGGCCACCTATAGTGGCCTGGGGAGCTGTCGTGCTGCCGGCCACCTATAGTGACCTGGTGAGCTGTCGTGCCACCGGCCACTTATAGTGGCCTGGTGAGCTGTCGAGATGCCGGCCACCTGTAGTGGTCTGGTGAGCTATCGTGCTGCTGGCCACCTATAGTGGCCTGGTGAGCTGTCGTGCTGCCGGCCACCTATGGTTGCCTGGTGAGCTGTCATGCTGCCGGCCTCCTATACTGGCCTGGTGAGCTGTCATGCTGCCGGCCATCTATAGTGGCCTGGTGAGCTGTCGTGCTGCCGGCAACCTATAGTGGCCTGGGGAGCTGTAATACTCCGTCCACCTATAGTGGCCTGGTGAGCTGTCGTGCTGCCGGCCACCTATAGTTGCCTGGTGAGCTGTAATGCTGCCGACCTCCTATCGTGGCCTGGTGAGCTGTCATGCTGCCGGCCACCTGTAGTGGCCTGGTAAGCTGTCGTACTGCCCTCCACCTATAGTGGCCTGGTGAGCTCTCGAGCGGCCGGCCACCTATAGTGGCCTGGTGAGCTCTCAAGCTGCCGGCCACCTATTGTGGCCTGGTGAGCTGTCGAGATGCCGGCCACATATAGTGGCCTGGTGAGCTGTCGAGATGCCGGCCACCTATAGTGGCCTGGTGAGCTGTCTTGCTGCCGGCAACCTATAGCGGCCTGGTGAGCTGTCGTCCTGCCGGCCACCTATAGTGGCCTGTTGAGCTCTCGAGCTGCCGGCCACCTAAAGTGTTCTGGTGAGCTCTCGAACTGCCGTCCACATGTAGTGGCCTGGTGAGCTGTCATGCTGCCGGCCTCCTGTCGTGGCCTGGTGAGCTGTCATGCTGCCGGGCACCTGTAGTGGCCTGGTAAGCTGTCGTACTGCCGTCCACCTATAGTGCCTTGGTGAGCTCTCGAGCGGCCGGCCACCTATAGTGGCCTGGTGAGCTCTCGAGCTGCCGGCCACCTATAGTGGCCTGGTGAGCTGTCGTGCTGCCGGCCACCCATAGTGGCCTGGTGAGCAGTCGAGATGCCGGCCACCTACAGTGGCCTGGTGAGCTGTCGAGATGCCGGCCACCTATAGTGGCCAGGTGAGCCGTCGAGATGCCGGCCACCTATGGTGGCCTGGTGAGCTGTCGTGCTGCCGGCCACCTGTAGTGGCCTGGTGAGCAGTAGTGCTGCCGGCCACCTATAGTGGCCTGGTAAGCTGTCGTACTGCCGTCCACCTATAGTGCCTTGGTGAGCTCTCGAGCGGCCGGCCACCTATAGTGTGGTGGTGAGCTGTCGTGCTGCCGGCCATCTATAGTGGCCTGGTGAGCTGTCGTGCTGCCGGCCACCCATAGTGGCCTGGTGAGCAGTCGAGATGCCGGCCACCTACAGTGGCCTGGTGAGCTGTCGAGATGCCGGCCACCTATAGTGGCCAGGTGAGCCGTCGAGATGCCGGCCACCTATGGTGGCCTGGTGAGCTGTCGTGCTGCCGGCCACCTGTAGTGGCCTGGTGAGCAGTAGTGCTGCCGGCCACCTATAGTGGCCTGGTGAGCTGTCGTGCTGCCGGCCACCTATGGTGACCTGGTGAGCAGTCGAGATGCCGGCCACCTATAGTGGCCGGGTGAGCTGTCGAGATGCCGGCCACCTATAGTGGCCTGGTGAGCTGTCGTGCTACCGGCCACCTATAGTGGCTTGGTGAGCTGTCGAGGTGCCGGCCACCTGTGGTGCCCTGATGAGCTGTCGTGCTGCCGGCCACCTATAGTGGCCTGGTGAGCGGTCGTGCCACCGGCCACTTATAGTGGCCTGGTGAGCTGTCGAGATGCCGCCCACCTGTAGTGGCCTGATGAGCTATCGTGCTGCCGGCCACCTATAGTGGCCTGGTGAGCTGTCGTGCTGCCGGCCGCCTATAGTTGCCTGGTGAGCTGTCATGTTGCCGGCCACCTATAGTGGCCTGGTGAGCAGTCGAGATGCCGGCCACCTGTAGCGGCCTGGTGGGCTGTCGTGCTGCCGGCCACCTATAGTGGCCTGTTGAGCTCTCGAGCTGCCGGCCACCTAAAGTGTTCTGGTGAGCTCTCGAGCTGCCGTCCACATGTAGTGGCCTGGGGAGCTGTCGTACTGCCGGCCACCTATAGTGGCCTGGTGAGCTGTCGTGCTGCCAGCCACCTATAGTGGCCTGGTGCGCTGTCGTGCCACCGGCCACTTTTAGTGGCCTGGTGAGCTGTCGAGATGGTGGCCACCTATAGTGGCCTGATGAGCCATCGTGCTGCCGGCCACCCATAGTGGCCTGGTGAGCTGTCGTGCTGCCGGCCACCTATAGTTGCCTGGTGAGCTGTCATGCTGCCGACCTCCTATCGTGGCCTGGTGAGCTGTCATGCTGCCGGCCACCTGTAGTGGCCTGGTAAGCTGTCGTACTGCCCTCCACCTATAGTGGCCTGGTGAGCTCTCGAGCGGCCGGCCACCTGTAGTGGCCTGGTGAGCCCTCGAGCCGCCGGCCAACTATAATGTGCTGGTGAGCTGTCGTGCTGCCGGCCATCTATAATGGCCTGGTGAGCTGTCGTGCCACCGGCCACTTATAGTGGCCTGGTGAGCTGTCGAGATGCCGGCCACCTGTAGTGGCCTGATGAGCTATCGTCCTGCCGGCCACCTATAGTGGCTTGGTGAGCTGTCGTGCTGCCGGCCACCTATAGTTGCCTGGTGAGCTGTCATGCTGCCAGCCTCCAATCGTGGCCTGGTGAGCTGTCGTGCTGCCAGCCACCTATGGTGGCCTGGTGAGCTATCGTGCCACCGGCCACTTATAGTGGCCTGGTGAGCTGTCGAGATGGCGGCCACCTGTAGTGGCCTGATGAGCTATCGTGCTGCCGGCCACCCATAGTGGCCTGGTGAGCTGTCGTGCTGCCGGCCACCTATAGTTGCCTGGTGAGCTGTCATGCTGCCGGCCTCCTATCGTGGCCTGGTGAGCTGTCATGCTGCCGGCCACCTGTAGTGGCCTGGTAAGCTGTCGTACTGCCGTCCACCTATAGTGGCCTGGTGAGCTCTCGAGCGGCCGGCCACCTATATGTAGTGGCCTGGTGAGCTCTCGAGCTGCCGGCCAACTATTATGTGCTGGTGAGCTGTCGTGCTGCCGGCTATCTATAATGGCCTGGTGAGCTGTCGTGCTGCCGGCCACCTATAGTGGCCTGGTGAGCTCTCAAGCTGCCGGCCACCTATTGTGGCCTGGTGAGCTGTTGAGATGCTGGCCAACTATAGTGGCCTGGTGAGCTGTCGAGATGCCGGCCACCTATAGTGGCCAGGTGAGCCGTCGAGATGCCGGCCACCTATAGTGGCCTGGTGAGCTGTCGTGCTGCCGGCCACCTGTAGTGGCCTGGTGAGCAGTAGTGCTGCCGGCCACCTATAATGGCCTGGTGAGCTGTCGTTCTGCCGGCCACCTATAGTGGCCTGGTGAGCTGTCTTGCTGCCGGCAACCTATAGTGGCCTGGGGAGCTGTCGTGCTGCCTGCCACCTATAGTGGCCTGGTGAGCTGTAGTGCTGCCAGCCACCTATAAAGGCCTGGGGAGCTGTCGTGCTGCCGGCCACCTATAGTGGCCTGGTGAGCTGTCGTGCTGCCGGCCACCCATAGTGGCCTGGTGAGCAGTCGAGATGCCGGCCACCTATAGTGGCCTGGTGAGCTGTCGAGATGCCGGCCACCTATAGTGGCCAGGTGAGCCGTCGAGATGCCGGCCACCTATGGTGGCCTGGTGAGCTGTCGTGCTGCCGGCCACCTGTAGTGGCCTGGTGAGCAGTAGTGCTGCCGGCCACCTATAGTGGCCTGGTGAGCTGTCGTGCTGCCGGCCACCTATGGTGACCTGGTGAGCAGTCGAGATGCCGGCCACCTATAGTGGCCGGGTGAGCTGTCGAGGTGCCGGCCACCTGTGGTGCCCTGATGAGCTGTAGTGCTGCCGGCCACCTATAGTGGCCTGGTGAGCTGTCGTGCCACCGGCCACTTATAGTGGCCTGGCGAGCTGTCGAGATGCCGGCCACCTATAGTGGCCTGGTGAGCTGTCGAGATGCCGGCCACCTATAGTGGCCAGGTGAGCAGTCGAGATGCCGGCCACCTATTGTGGCCTGGTGAGCTGTCATACTCCGTCCACCTATAGTGGCCTGGTAAGCTGTCGTACTGCCGTCCACCTATAGTGCCTTGGTGAGCTCTCGAGCGGCCGGCCACCTATAGTGGCCTGGTGAGCTCTCGAGCTGCCGGCCACCTATAGTGTGGTGGTGAGCTGTCGTGCTGCCGGCCATCTATAGTGGCCTGGTGAGCTGTCGTGCTGCCGGCCACCTATAGTGGCCTGATGAGCTATCGTGCTGCCGGCCACCCATAGTGGCCTGGTGAGCTGTCGTGCTGCCGGCCACCTATAGTTGCCTGGTGAGCTGTCGTGCTGCCGGCCACCTATAGTGTGGTGGTGAGCTGTCGTGCTGCCGGCCATCTATAGTGGCCTGGTGAGCTTTCGTGCTGCCGGCCACCTATAGTGGCCTGGGGAGCTGTCGTGCTGCCCGCCACCTATAGTGACCTGGTGAGCTGTCGTGCCACCGGCCACTTATAGTGGCCTGGTGAGCTCTCGAGCGGCCGGCCACCTGTAGTGGCCTGGTGAGCCCTCGAGCTGCCGGCCAACTATAATGTGCCGGCCACCTGTGGTGGCCTGATGAGCTGTCGTGCTGCCGGCCACCTATAGTGGCCTGGTGAGCTGTCGCGCTGCCGGCCACCTATAGTGTGGTGGTGAGCTGTCGTGCTGCCGGCCATCTATAGTGGCCTGGTGAGCTTTCGTGCTGCCGGCCACCTATAGTGGCCTGGGGAGCTGTCGTGCTGCCGGCCACCTATAGTGACCTGGTGAGCTGTCGTGCCACCGGCCACTTATAGTGGCCTGGTGAGCTGTCGAGATGCCGGCCACCTGTAGTGGTCTGGTGAGCTATCGTGCTGCTGGCCACCTATAGTGGCCTGGTGAGCTGTCGTGCTGCCGGCCACCTATGGTTGCTGTTAAAGTTATAATATTGCTTGAAGAATATTTGCCGAATAAGAAGAATAAAAGGAATTGTTGTTCGTTCGATCTGATTAATATTTCTCGAAAGAATAGAATTCAGAGATGTTTATTTTGGAATGAAATAAAATGAACTACTTAGTTTTAAATGAAACAAATGTGACAACAACAAAGTATTATTTTCAACACTCCCACTTTTTGTCAACATTCAAACTGTGCAAAATCTTCATTATTTCAAATGCACCACACCAAAAACTTTAAATTACTTTTCAACTGAAACAACCTCCATCAGTCCACGCAGGAACTGAAAACGTTCTCTTGGTAGAGCTTTTGTAAGAACGTCTGCGACCATTTCTTTTGATGAGACATACTGGAGATCAAAGCAACCTTCCTCGAATTTCTCACGAATAAAATTGTATCTTACATCGATATGTTTGCTTCTCCTGTGGAACTCGGGGTTCTTTATCAGTCGGATAGCACTTTGGTTGTCCATAAAAAATGAAGTGATGTCGTCAATCTTGTTGGGTGTTAATTCTAGAAACAACCGTTGCAACCAAACTAGTTCTTTAATTGCCTCAGATGCCGCAATGTGCTCTGCTTCTGTCGTAGAAAGCGAAACACATTTCTGCCGTGTACTGTTCCAACTTATTATGCCATCATTATATTTAAAAACGAAACCTGACGTTGATCTTCGTGTCACAACATCACCAGCATAATCCGCGTCACTAAAGCCACACAGACGGCCATGCCCACAACGTTTGTACAGAACCCCATAACTGATTGTGCCCCTTATATACTTCAGTATACGCTTCACTGCATTCTCATGAATCAGTGTTGGTTTTTCTAGATATCGACTGACGTTCCCGATAGCGTAGCTTATATCTGGCCTTGTTGCAATAGCTAGGTACATCAGACTTCCAACCAATTGCCGATATGGAAACTTACTTGGCCCCGACTCATCGAATTTAGATAAGACCTGGTTTGGATCGCTAGGAACAGAAACCGGATTGCAGTCCTCAAAATGAAATCTTTCCAAAACCTTTCGTGCATACGCAGTCTGATGCATAAAAATAGAACCATCGCCTCGTTGATCGATCTCAAATCCAAGAAAGCAACCCACCTGCATCGTTCTTATTTCAAAATGTTTCTGCAGGTGCTTGATAACCGATGTCACAATGGCCATATCGTCGCCTACCACGATCCCGTCATCCACATAAATCGCCAAAATTATCGTATTTTCTTTACGATGACTCACAAATACACAGGGGTCTGAATTGCAAACTTTAAACCCGAACAGCTCGATGAATGATTTAAATTTACGATTCCAACAGCGCGAAGCTTGCTTCAGGCCATAAAGGCTCTTATGTAGTTTACAAACGCGTCCACTGTTGTCGTCGAAACCAATAGGTTGTTGCATATACACGACTTCTTCAAGATCGCCGTTAAGAAAAGCCGTTTTAACATCAAACTGCTTCATATGCATCCCCTTTTCTGCAGCCAGAGCCAAAATTGCGCGTAATGATGTAAATCGAACCACTGGACTAAATGTTTCCAAATAGTCGATGCCGTATTCTTGGGTGAATCCACGACATACCAACCGTGCCTTGTAGCGTGGAGTCAAATCACCTGGATTTTTCTTCACCTTAAAAACCCATTTATTGTCCACTAACTTTTGACCGTTTGGTTTTTGAACCAGCACCCAGGTTTGATTTTCCAATATTGAATCGATTTCCTCCTTCATCGCATGTAACCACTTGTCACTTTCTGATGAGTTGACTGCCTCCTCGTATGATTGTGGATCCTCATTGACTGACAACAAGGCCATCGCCATTGAAGCACTCTCTTGACGGTTACGTAAACGTGTTTCCAATATATTGCTTTCATCAATGTCTTGCAACATTATCGGACCTCGACGTACATCCTCTGTTATTTTTCGAGCTTCACCTCTTTTATTATCGTCTTGTTGGATACTATCACTTATATGTGCGTCACAATCTGCATCATCTTCCTCGATAATTGTGACTGCAGACGGTTCTTCTGCCAAAAACCTCACGTCACGTACTACCAAGATGCAATTCGACTTATCCATAATACGATATCCCTTTTGCCTTTCATCGTAGCCAACAAAAATGCATTTTTTCGATTTTGCATCCAGCTTGGTACGTTTTTGTTTTGGTATATGTACATAAACCTCTGATCCAAAAATACGAAAATGTTCAAACCGTGCAGGCTTACGGTACCAAAGCTCGTATGGGGTTTTGTTCTTCATTGTACTGGTCCCCGTCCGATTCAGGATGAAAACAGCTGTTTGTACTGCCTCTGCCCATAGCTTTGGGTTGAGACCCTTTGCATGGATCATGGATCTTGCAGATTCCATGATTGTTCGATTTTCACGCTCAACACATCCATTTTGCTCAGGCGTATATGCGACTGAACGACGATGATGAATGCCATTTTCTTCCAAGAGCCGTTTCATGCAAGAATTCACAAATTCTAGCCCATTATCTCTTTGGAGATTTACAACAGCATGTCCGCACTGCTTTTCAGCGATTTTAAGAACTATTTTTAGTTTTTCAACTACTTCAGACTTATTTTTGAGGAAAAAGACAAATCGAAATTTAGAGAAATCATCCTTAAAAAGTACAAAATACCTCGAGCCTCCGTACGAAGTTTCTTCCATTGGTCCGCAGACATCAGCATGAATAGTTTCACCGCATTTTGTTGGTCTATCTGGTCGCAAACCAAAGTTTAATCGATGTTGTTTCCCAAATGCACAGCCATCGCAATCAAAGTTTTCGTCGACAAAACCAATCCCATTACTACGCAACAAGTTACGAACATGAGCCAGATTTTGATGACCCAAGCGCTCGTGCCAAACGCGCAGAGAGCTGTCTTTAACAGCCACCATTGATTTGTCAAATGTCGGTTCGATGACCCTGAAGAGCATTTGAAACATACCTCCCTGCCTTGCTCCCACTGCCACAACGTTGTCACCATCCAAGAGCTTAAACAATTCTTTACTTGACCAACTAGTATGCCCATTATCCATCGCCTTTGTCGAAGAAAACAAATTCGCAACCAAACTCGGTGCATACAAAACGTTTTTCATTGTTTTCTCGATCCACTTGCTGCCGTTAAATGATAACACCTTTAGATCACCACGTCCAGTTGCCAGCATCAATTTTCCGTCTCCGAGTAGTACTTTAATCGGTTCATCTAATTGAGTAAACGTCATAAACCACTCACGGCGCTTACACATATGGTTCGTGGCACCCGAATCAACAAACCAGGAATCACTCTTTGCCAAAGACTGGGCAATGTTGCCAAAAAAAGCTTTGTCCCCATGAGTTTTCTCTGGCTGAGCACTTTCTGTTGCAAATTGTGCTTTACAATCCCGTTTCCAATGTTCCGTTGACCCACATTTGAAGCATTTGCCAGTTCGCTTTGGTTTATTTTTCCTTTTATGATCCATATGATGATGTTTTCTTATTTCACCAGTATTTTGTTTGGCCAATAGTGCCTCGCTCGTTCCAACTTCCCTTAAGTTTAGTCCCTGAACCCCCAACCGGCTTTCCTCAACCATCAGTCGATTTGTTAGATTTGTAATCGTCCGTTCCTCCCTCGCTGTAGAGTCCCATGCTGTAGAAAAGTGTTGATACTCTGATGGCAACGTCATCAGTATTTTTGTGATCAACATACTATCATCGATTGTGACTCCCATAGCTTTTAACTTTTGCACTAGGTTTTCCAAAGATGAAATGTGTGTAGCTATATCGTGCCCTGGATCCTTTCTGTATGCATAATACTGTTCTTCCAATAAATGCTTGGCTGAATCATTGCTCTGCTCATATATTGAATGCAACTTTTCCCACATTTCTTTCGATGTCGAACAGGTGCACAAATGTATGAGCACCTTCGATCCGCACGAATTCACGATCAGTTTTTGTGCTTTGGCATCATTTTTAGCCCACTCTGCCAAAACTTTCGCGAAGTTTGCGTCTTTCACATCAGTTGGTTTCCTTTTTGTTCCATCTACCAGGCCATAGAGTTCCGATGCTAACAAATTCACTCGAACTTGGAATTTCCACATCATCCATTGCGAAGGGTCGATGAATTTCTCAATTGCTGATGTCTCCTTGTCCATTCCAAATTTTATTTTCGCTAACAATAACGCTCTTCCCAATTTTTGACCGATGCCCGGAAATTTTACCAATGCCTCCAGCAATTATCAAGGAAATTGCAAGCAAAGAAAAATTTCGCTATCGATGTACAAAAAAAATGGCGTCACTCCTTGTTGAGCAGAAAAAAAACTCTGTTGAGCTCCCAGCCCGTAATATCAATCAAGATCGCAGAATTCCTTTGTACCTATTATTTCTCAGCGTCGACCTGGGCCCATAACCTGTTAAAGTTATAATATTGCTTGAAGAATATTTGCCGAATAAGAAGAATAAAAGGAATTGTTGTTCGTTCGATCTGATTAATATTTCTCGAAAGAATAGAATTCAGAGATGTTTATTTTGGAATGAAATAAAATGAACTACTTAGTTTTAAATGAAACAAATGTGACAACAACAAAGTATTATTTTCAACAGTTGCCTTGTGAGCTGTCATGCTGCCGGCAACCTATAGTGGCCTGGGGAGCTGTCATACTCCGTCCACCTATAGTGGCCTGGTGAGCTGTCGTGCTGCCGGCCACCTATAGTTGCCTGGTGAGCTATCATGCTGCCGACCTCCTATCGTGGCCTGGTGAGCTGTCATGCTGCCGGCCACCTGTAGTGGCCTGGTAAGCTGTCGTACTGCCCTCCACCTATAGTGGCCTGGTGAGCTCTCGAGCGGCCGGCCACCTGTAGTGGCCTGGTGAGCCCTCGAGCTGCCGGCCAACTATAATGTGCTGGTGAGCTGTCGTGCTGCCGGCCATCTATAATGGCCTGGTGAGCTGTCGTGCTGCCGGCCACCTATGGTGACCTGGTGAGCTGTCGTGCTGCCGGCCACCTATAGTGGCCTGGTGAGCTGTCGTGCTGCCGGCCTACTATAGTGGCCTGGTGAGCTGTCGTGCTGCCGGCCATCCATAGTGGCCTGGTAAGCAGTCGAGATGCCGGCCACCTACAGTGGCCTGGTGAGCTGTCGAGATGCCGGCCACCTATAGTGGCCTGGTGAGCTGTCGTGCTACCGGCCACCTATAGTGGTCTGGTGAGCTGTCGAGGTGCCGGCCACCTGTGGTGGCCTGATGAGCTGTCGTGCTGCCGGCCACCTATAGTGGCCTGGTGAGCTGTCGTGCCACCGGCCACTTATAGTGGCCTGGCGAGCTGTCGAGATGCCGGCCACCTATAGTGGCCTGGTGAGCTGTCGAGATGCCGGCCACCTATAGTGGCCAGGTGAGCAGTCGAGATGCCGGCCACCTACAGTGGCCTGGTGAGCTGTCGAGATGCCGGCCACCTATGGTGGCCTGGTGAGCTGTCGTGCTGCCGGCCACCTGTAGTGGCCTGGTGAGCAGTAGTGCTGCCGGCCACCTATAGTGGCCTGGTGAGCTGTCGTGCTGCCGGCCACCTAGGGTGACCTGGTGAGCAGTCGAGATGCCGGCCACCTATAGTGGCCGGGTGAGCTGTCGAGATGCCGGCCACCTATAGTGGCCTGGGGAGCTGTCGTGCTGCCGGCCACCTATAGTGACCTGGTGAGCTGTCGTGCCACCGGCCACTTATAGTGGCCTGGTGAGCTGTCGAGATGCCGGCCACCTGAAGTGGCCTGATGAGCTATCGTGCTGCCAGCCACCTATAGTGGCCTGGTGAGCTGTCGTGCCACCGGCCACTTATTGTGGCCTGGTGAGCTGTCGAGATGGTGGCCACCTGTAGTGGCCTGATGAGCCATCGTGCTGCCGGCCACCCATAGTGGCCTGGTGACCTGTCGTGCTGCCGGCCACCTATAGTTGCCTGGTGAGCTGTCATGCTGCCGACCTCCTATCGTGGCCTGGTGAGCTGTCATGCTGCCGGCCACCTGTAGTGGCCTGGTAAGCTGTCGTACTGCCCTCCACCTGTAGTGGCCTGGTGAGCTCTCGAGCGGCCGGCCACCTGTAGTGGCCTGGTGAGCCCTCGAGCCGCCGGCCAACTATAATGTGCTGGTGAGCTGTCGTGCTGCCGGCCATCTATAATGGCCTGGTGAGCTGTCGTGCTGCCGGCCACCTATAGTGTGGTGGTAAGCTGTCGTACTGCCGTCCATCTATAATGGCATGGTGAGCTGTCGTGCTGCCGGCCATCTATAGTGGCCTGGTGAGCTGTCGTCCTGCCGGCCACCTATAGTGGCCTGTTGAGCTCTCGAGCTGCCGGCCACCTAAAGTGTTCTGGTGAGCTCTCGAACTGCCGTCCACATGTAGTGGCCTGGTGAGCTGTCATGCTGCCGGCCTCCTGTCGTGGCCTGGTGAGCTGTCATGCTGCCGGCCACCTGTAGTGGCCTGGTAAGCTGTCGTACTGCCGTCCACCTATAGTGCCTTGGTGAGCTCTCGAGCGGCCGGCCACCTATAGTGGCCTGGTGAGCTCTCGAGCTGCCGGCCACCTATAGTGTGGTGGTGAGCTGTCGTGCTGCCGGCCATCTATAGTGGCCAGGTGAGCTGTCGTGCTGCCGGCCACCTATAGTGGCCTGGGGAGCTGTCGTGCTGCCGGCCACCTATAGTGACCTGGTGAGCTGTCGTGCCACCGGCCACTTATAGTGGCCTGGTGAGCTGTCGAGATGCCGGCCAGCTGTAGTGGCCTGATGAGCTATCGTGCTGCCGGCCACCTATAGTGGCCTGGTGAGCTGTCGTGCTGCCGGCCACCTATAGTGGCCTGGTGAGCTCTCAAGCTGCCGGCCACCTATTGTGGCCTGGTGAGCTGTCATACTCCGTCCACCTATAGTGGCCTGGTGAGCTCTCGAACGGCCGGCCACCTATAGTGGCCTGGTGAGCTCTCGAGCTGCCGGCCACCTATAGTGTGGTGGTGAGCTGTCGTGCTGCCGGCCATCTATAGTGGCCTGGTGAGCTGTCGTGCTGCCGGCCACCTATAGTGGCCTGGGGAGCTGTCGTGCTGCCGGCCACCTATAGTGACCTGGTGAGCTGTCGTGCCACCGGCCACTTATAGTGGCCTGGTGAGCTGTCGAGATGCCGTCCACCTGTAGTGGCCTGATGAGCTATCGTGTTGCCGGCCACCTATAGTGGCCTGGTGAGCTGTCGTGCTGCCGGCCACCTATGGTTGCCTGGTGAGCTCTCGAGCGGCCGGCCACCTGTAGTGGCCTGGTGAGCCCTCGAGCTGCCGGCCAACTATAATGTGCTGGTGAGCTGTCGTGCTGCCGGCCATCTATAATGGCCTGGTGAGCTGTCGTGCTGCCGGCCACCTATAGTGGCCTGGTGAGCTCTCAAGCTGCCGGCCACCTATTGTGGCCTGGTGAGCTGTCATACTCCGTCCACCTATAGTGGCCTGGTGAGCTGTCGTGCTGCTGGCCACCTATAGTTGCCTGGTGAGCTGTCATGCTGCCGACCTCATATCGTGGCCTGGTGAGCTGTCATGCTGCCGGCCACCTGTAGTGGCCTGGTAAGCTGTCGTACTGCCCTCCACCTATAGTGGCCTGGTGAGCTCTCGAGCGGCCGGCCACCTGTAGTGGCCTGGTGAGCCCTCGAGCTGCCGGCCAACTATAATGTGCTGGTGAGCTGTCGTGCTGCCGGCCATCTATAATGGCCTGGTGAGCTGTCGTGCTGCCGGCCACCTATGGTGACCTGGTGAGCTGTCGTGCTGCCGGCCACCTATAGTGGCCTGGTGAGCTGTCGTGCTGCCGGCCACCTATAGTGGCCTGGTGAGCTGTCGTGCTGCCGGCCACCTATGGTGGCCTGGTGAGCTGTCGTTCTGCCGGCCACCTATAGTGGCCTGGTGAGCTGTCGTGCTGCCGGCAACCTATAGTGGCCTGGGGAGCTGTCGTGCTGCCTGCCACCTATAGTGGCCTGGTGAGCTGTCGTGCTGCCAGCCACCTATAAAGGCCTGGGGAGCTGTCGTGCTGCCGTCCACCTATAGTGGCCTGGTGAGCTGTCGTGCTGCCGGCCACCCATAGTGGCCTGGTGAGCAGTCGAGATGCCGGCCACCTATAGTGGCCTGGTGAGCTGTCGAGATGCCGGCCACCTATAGTGGCCAGGTGAGCCGTCGAGATGCCGGCCACCTATGGTGGCCTGGTGAGCTGTCGTGCTGCCGGCCACCTGTAGTGGCCTGGTGAGCAGTAGTGCTGCCGGCCACCTATAGTGGCCTGGTGAGCTGTCGTGCTGCCGGCCACCTAGGGTGACCTGGTGAGCAGTCGAGATGCCGGCCACCTATAGTGGCCGGGTGAGCTGTCGAGATGCCGGCCACCGATTGTGGCCTGGTGAGCTGTCGTGCTACCGGCCACCTATAGTGGCCTGGTGAGCTGTCGAGGTGCCGGCCACCTGTGGTGCCCTGATGAGCTGCCGCGTTGCCGGCCACCTATAGTGGCCTGGTGAGCTGCCGTGCTGCCGGCCACCTATAGTTGCCTGGTGAGCTGTCATGCTGCCGGCCACCTATAGTGGCCTGGTGAGCTGTCGTGCTGTAGGCCACCTATAGTGGCCTGTTGAGCTCTCGAGCTGCCGGCCACCTAAAGTGTTCTGGTGAGCTCTCGAGCTGCCGTCCACATGTAGTGGCCTGGGGAGCTGTCGTACTGCCGGCCATCTATAGTGGCCTGGGGAGCTGTCGTGCTGCCGGCCTCCTATCGTGGCCTGGTGAGCTGTCATGCTGCCGGCCACCTGTAGTGGCCTGGTAAGCTGTCGTACTGCCCTCCACCTATAGTGCCCTGGTGAGCTCTCGAGCGGCCGGGCACCTGTAGTGGCCTGGTGAGCCCTCGAGCTGCCGGCCAACTATAATGTGCTGGTGAGCTGTCGTGCTGCCGGCCATCTATAATGGCCTGGTGAGCTGTCGTGCTGCCGGCCTCCTATAGTGGCCTGGTGAACTCTCAAGCTGCCGGCCACCTATTGTGGCCTGGTGAGCTGTCATACTCCGTCCACCTATAGTGGCCTGGTGAGCTCCCGAGCGGCCGGCCACCTATAGTGGCCTGGTGAGCTCTCGAGCTGCCGGCCACCAATAGTGTGGTGGTGAGCTGTCGTGCTGCCGGCCATCTATAGTGGCCTGGTGAGCTGTCGTGCTGCCGGCCACCTATAGTGTGGTGGTGAGCTGTCGTGCTGCCGGCCATCTATAGTGGCCTGGTGAGCTTTCGTGCTGCCGGCCACCTATAGTGGCCTGGGGAGCTGTAGTGCTGCCGGCCACCTATAGTGACCTGGTGAGCTGTCGTGCCACCGGCCACTTATAGTGGCCTGGTGAGTTGTCGAGATGCCGGCCACCTGTAGTGGTCTGGTGAGCTATCGTGCTGCCGGCCACCTATAGTGGCCTGGTGAGCTCTCGAGCTGCCGGCCACCAATAGTGTGGTGGTGAGCAGTCATGCTGCCTGCCACCTGTAGTGGCCTGGTAAGCTGTCGTACTGCCGTCCACCTATAGTGCCTTGGTGAGCTCTCGAGCGGCCGGCCACCTATAGTGGCCTGGTGAGCTCTCGAGCTGCCGGCCACCTATAGTGTGGTGGTGAGCTGTCGTGCTGCCGGCCATCTATAGTGGCCTGGTGAGCTGTCGTGCTGCCGGCCACCTATAGTGGCCTGGGGAGCTGTCGTGCTGCCGGCCACCTATAGTGACCTGGTGAGCTGTCGTGCCACCGGCCACTTATAGTGGCCTGGTGAGCTGTCGAGATGCCGGCCACCTATAGTGGCCAGGTGAGCCGTCGAGATGCCGGCCACCTATGGTGGCCTGGTGAGCTGTCGTGCTGCCGGCCACCTAGGGTGACCTGGTGAGCAGTCGAGATGCCGGCCACCTATGGTGGCCTGGTGAGCTGTCGTGCTGCCGGCCACCTGTAGTGGCCTGGTGAGCAGTAGTGCTGCCGGCCACCTATAGTGGCCTGGTGAGCTGTCGTGCTGCCGGCCACCTAGGGTGACCTGGTGAGCAGTCGAGATGCCGGCCACCTATAGTGGCCGGGTGAGCTGTCGAGATGCCGGCCACCGATAGTGGCCTGGTGAGCTGTCGTGCTACCGGCCACCTATAGTGGCCTGGTGAGCTGTCGAGGTGCCGGCCACCTGTGGTGCCCTGATGAGCTGTCGCGTTGCCGGCCACCTATAGTGGCCTGGTGAGCTGCCGTGCTGCCGGCCACCTATAGTTGCCTGGTGAGCTGTCATGCTGCCGGCCACCTATAGTGGCCTGGTGAGCTGTCGTGCTGTAGGCCACCTATAGTGGCCTGTTGAGCTCTCGAGCTGCCGGCCACCTAAAGTGTTCTGGTGAGCTCTCGAGCTGCCGTCCACATGTAGTGGCCTGGGGAGCTGTCGTACTGCCGGCCATCTATAGTGGCCTGGGGAGCTGTCGTGCTGCCGGCCTCCTATCGTGGCCTGGTGAGCTGTCATGCTGCCGGCCACCTGTAGTGGCCTGGTAAGCTGTCGTACTGCCCTCCACCTATAGTGGCCTGGTGAGCTCTCGAGCGGCCGGCCACCTGTAGTGGCCTGGTGAGCCCTCGAGCTGCCGGCCAACTATAATGTGCTGGTGAGCTGTCGTGCTGCCGGCCATCTATAATGGCCTGGTGAGCTGTCGTGCTGCCGGCCTCCTATAGTGGCCTGGTGAACTCTCAAGCTGCCGGCCACCTATTGTGGCCTGGTGAGCTGTCATACTCCGTCCACCTATAGTGGCCTGGTGAGCTCTCGAGCGGCCGGCCACCTATAGTGGCCTGGTGAGCTCTCGAGCTGCCGGCCACCAATAGTGTGGTGGTGAGCTGTCGTGCTGCCGGCCATCTATAGTGGCCTGGTGAGCTGTCGTGCTGCCGGCCACCTATAGTGTGGTGGTGAGCTGTCGTGCTGCCGGCCATCTATAGTGGCCTGGTGAGCTTTCGTGCTGCCGGCCACCTATAGTGGCCTGGGGAGCTGTAGTGCTGCCGGCCACCTATAGTGACCTGGTGAGCTGTCGTGCCACCGGCCACTTATAGTGGCCTGGTGAGTTGTCGAGATGCCGGCCACCTGTAGTGGTCTGGTGAGCTATCGTGCTGCCGGCCACCTATAGTGGCCTGGTGAGCTCTCGAGCTGCCGGCCACCAATAGTGTGGTGGTGAGCAGTCATGCTGCCTGCCACCTGTAGTGGCCTGGTAAGCTGTCGTACTGCCGTCCACCTATAGTGCCTTGGTGAGCTCTCGAGCGGCCGGCCACCTATAGTGGCCTGGTGAGCTCTCGAGCTGCCGGCCACCTATAGTGTGGTGGTGAGCTGTCGTGCTGCCGGCCATCTATAGTGGCCTGGTGAGCTGTCGTGCTGCCGGCCACCTATAGTGGCCTGGGGAGCTGTCGTGCTGCCGGGCACCTATAGTGACCTGGTGAGCTGTCGTGCCACCGGCCACTTATAGTGGCCTGGTGAGCTGTCGAGATGCCGGCCACCTGTAGTGGCCTGATGAGCTATCGTGCTGCCGGCCACCTATAGTGGCCTGGTGAGCTGTCGTGCTGCCGGCCACCTATAGTGGCCTGGTGAGCTCTCAAGCTGCCGGCCACCTATTGTGGCCTGGTGAGCTGTCATACTCCGTCCACCTATAGTGGCCTGGTGAGCTCTCGAACGGCCGGCCACCTATAGTGGCCTGGTGAGCTCTCGAGCTGCCGGCCACCTATAGTGTGGTGGTGAGCTGTCGTGCTGTGGCCTGGTGAGCTGTCGTGCTGCCGGCCACCTATAGTGGCCTGGGGAGCTGTCGTGCTGCCGGCCACCTTTAGTGACCTGGTGAGCTTTCGTGCCACCGGCCACTTATAGTGGCCTGGTGAGTTGTCGAGATGCCGGCCACCTGTAGTGGTCTGGTGAGCTATCGTGCTGCCGGCCACCTATAGTGGCCTGGTGAGCTCTCGAGCTGCCGGCCACCAATAGTGTGGTGGTGAGCAGTCATGCTGCCGGCCATCTATAGTGGCCTGGTGAGCTTTCGTGCTGCCGGCCACCTATAGTGGCCTGGGGAGCTGTAGTGCTGCCGGCCACCTATAGTGACCTGGTGAGCTGTCGTGCCACCGGCCACTTATAGTGGCCTGGTGAGTTGTCGAGATGCCGGCCACCTGTAGTGGTCTGGTGAGCTATCGTGCTGCCGGCCACCTATAATGGCCTGGTGAGCTGTCGTGCTGCCGGCCACCTATGGTGACCTGGTGAGCTGTCGTGCTGCCGGCCACCTATAGTGGCCTGGTGAGCTGTCGTGCTGCCGGCCTACTATAGTGGCCTGGTGAGCTGTCGTGCTGCCGGCCATCCATAGTGGCCTGGTAAGCAGTCGAGATGCCGGCCACCTACAGTGGCCTGGTGAGCTGTCGAGATGCCGGCCACCTATAGTGGCCTGGTGAGCTGTCGTGCTACCGGCCTACTATAGTGGCCTGGTGAGCTGTCGTGCTGCCGGCCATCCATAGTGGCCTGGTAAGCAGTCGAGATGCCGGCCACCTACAGTGGCCTGGTGAGCTGTCGAGATGCCGGCCACCTATAGTGGCCTGGTGAGCTGTCGTGCTACCGGCCTACTATAGTGGCCTGGTGAGCTGTCGTGCTGCCGGCCATCCATAGTGGCCTGGTAAGCAGTCGAGATGCCGGCCACCTACAGTGGCCTGGTGAGCAGTCGAGATGCCGGCCACCTACAGTGGCCTGGTGAGCTGTCGAGATGCCGGCCACCTATAGTGGCCAGGTGAGCCGTCGAGATGCCGGCCACCTATGGTGGCCTGGTGAGCTGTCGTGCTGCCGGCCACCTGTAGTGGCCTGGTGAGCAGTAGTGCTGCCGGCCACCTATAGTGGCCTGGTGAGCTGTCGTGCTGCCGGCCACCTATGGTGACCTGGTGAGCAGTCGAGATGCCGGCCACCTATAGTGGCCGGGTGAGCTGTCGAGATGCCGGCCACCTATAGTGGCCTGGTGAGCTGTCGTGCTACCGGCCACCTATAGTGGCTTGGTGAGCTGTCGAGGTGCCGGCCACCTGTGGTGCCCTGATGAGCTGTCGTGCTGCCGGCCACCTATAGTGGCCTGGTGAGCGGTCGTGCCACCGGCCACTTATAGTGGCCTGGTGAGCTGTCGAGATGCCGCCCACCTGTAGTGGCCTGATGAGCTATCGTGCTGCCGGCCACCTATAGTGGCCTGGTGAGCTGTCGTGCTGCCGGCCACCTATAGTTGCCTGGTGAGCTGTCATGCTGCCGGCCACCTATAGTGGCCTGGTGAGCAGTCGAGATGCCGGCCACCTGTAGCGGCCTGGTGGGCTGTCGTGCTGCCGGCCACCTATAGTGGCCTGTTGAGCTCTCGAGCTGCCGGCCACCTAAAGTGTTCTGGTGAGCTCTCGAGCTGCCGTCCACATGTAGTGGCCTGGGGAGCTGTCGTACTGCCGGCCACCTATAGTGGCCTGGTGAGCTGTCGTGCTGCCAGCCACCTATAGTGGCCTGGTGCGCTGTCGTGCCACCGGCCACTTTTAGTGGCCTGGTGAGCTGTCGAGATGGTGGCCACCTGTAGTGGCCTGATGAGCCATCGTGCTGCCGGCCGCCCATAGTGGCCTGGTGAGCTGTCGTGCTGCCGGCCACCTATAGTTGCCTGGTGAGCTGTCATGCTGCCGACCTCCTATCGTGGCCTGGTGAGCTGTCATGCTGCCGGCCACCTGTAGTGGCCTGGTAAGCTGTCGTACTGCCCTCCACCTATAGTGGCCTGGTGAGCTCTCGAGCGGCCGGCCACCTGTAGTGGCCTGGTGAGCCCTCGAGCCGCCGGCCAACTATAATGTGCTGGTGAGCTGTCGTGCTGCCGGCCATCTATAATGGCCTGGTGAGCTGTCGTGCCACCGGCCACTTATAGTGGCCTGGTGAGCTGTCGAGATGCCGGCCACCTGTAGTGGCCTGATGAGCTATCGTGCTGCCGGCCACCTATAGTGGCTTGGTGAGCTGTCGTGCTGCCGGCCACCTATAGTTGCCTGGTGAGCTGTCATGCTGCCAGCCTCCTATCGTGGCCTGGTGAGCTGTCGTGCTGCCAGCCACCTATGGTGGCCTGGTGAGCTATCGTGCCACCGGCCACTTATAGTGGCCTGGTGAGCTGTCGAGATGGCGGCCACCTGTAGTGGCCTGATGAGCTATCGTGCTGCCGGCCACCCATAGTGGCCTGGTGAGCTGTCGTGCTGCCGGCCACCTATAGTTGCCTGGTGAGCTGTCATGCTGCCGGCCTCCTATCGTGGCCTGGTGAGCTGTCATGCTGCCGGCCACCTGTAGTGGCCTGGTAAGCTGTCGTACTGCCGTCCACCTATAGTGGCCTGGTGAGCTCTCGAGCGGCCGGCCACCTATATGTAGTGGCCTGGTGAGCTCTCGAGCTGCCGGCCAACTATTATGTGCTGGTGAGCTGTCGTGCTGCCGGCTATCTATAATGGCCTGGTGAGCTGTCGTGCTGCCGGCCACCTATAGTGGCCTGGTGAGCTCTCAAGCTGCCGGCCACCTATTGTGGCCTGGTGAGCTGTTGAGATGCTGGCCACCTATAGTGGCCTGGTGAGCTGTCGAGATGCCGGCCACCTATAGTGGCCAGGTGAGCCGTCGAGTTGCCGGCCACCTATAGTGGCCTGGTGAGCTGTCGTGCTGCCGGCCACCTGTAGTGGCCTGGTGAGCAGTAGTGCTGCCGGCCACCTATAATGGCCTGGTGAGCTGTCGTTCTGCCGGCCACCGATAGTGGCCTGGTGAGCTGTCTTGCTGCCGGCAACCTATAGTGGCCTGGGGAGCTGTCGTGCTGCCTGCCACCTATAGTGGCCTGGTGAGCTGTAGTGCTGCCAGCCACCTATAAAGGCCTGGGGAGCTGTCGTGCTGCCGGCCACCTATAGTGGCCTGGTGAGCTGTCGTGCTGCCGGCCACCCATAGTGGCCTGGTGAGCAGTCGAGATGCCGGCCACCTATAGTGGCCTGGTGAGCTGTCGAGATGCCGGCCACCTATAGTGGCCAGGTGAGCCGTCGAGATGCCGGCCCCCTATGGTGGCCTGGTGAGCTGTCGTGCTGCCGGCCACCTGTAGTGGCCTGGTGAGCAGTAGTGCTGCCGGCCACCTATAGTGGCCTGGTGAGCTGTCGTGCTGCCGGCCACCTATGGTGACCTGGTGAGCAGTCGAGATGCCGGCCACCTATAGTGGCCGGGTGAGCTGTCGAGGTGCCGGCCACCTGTGGTGCCCTGATGAGCTGTAGTGCTGCCGGCCACCTATAGTGGCCTGGTGAGCTGTCGTGCCACCGGCCACTTATAGTGGCCTGGCGAGCTGTCGAGATGCCGGCCACCTATAGTGGCCTGGTGAGCTGTCGAGATGCCGGCCACCTATAGTG
Organism: Eumerus sabulonum; assembly: GCA_951905685.1. Taxonomy (NCBI): domain Eukaryota; kingdom Metazoa; phylum Arthropoda; class Insecta; order Diptera; family Syrphidae; genus Eumerus; species Eumerus sabulonum. Next base: position 138,793,434 of record OX645060.1, on the reverse strand, counting down.
GCCAGGTGAGCAGTCGAGATGCCGGCCACCTATTGTGGCCTGGTGAGCTGTCATACTCCGTCCACCTATAGTGGCCTGGTAAGCTGTCGTACTGCCGTCCACCTATAGTGCCTTGGTGAGCTCTCGAGCGGCCGGCCACCTATAGTGGCCTGGTGAGCTCTCGAGCTGCCGGCCACCTATAGTGTGGTGGTGAGCTGTCGTGCTGCCGGCCATCTATAGTGGCCTGGTGAGCTTTCGTGCTGCCGGCCACCTATAGTGGCCTGATGAGCCATCGTGCTGCCGGCCACCCATAGTGGCCTGGTGAGCTGTCGTGCTGCCGGCCACCTATAGTTGCCTGGTGAGCTGTCGTGCTGCCGGCCACCTATAGTGTGGTGGTGAGCTGTCGTGCTGCCGGCCATCTATAGTGGCCTGGTGAGCTTTCGTGCTGCCGGCCACCTATAGTGGCCTGGGGAGCTGTCGGGCTGCCGGCCACCTATAGTGACCTGGTGAGCTGTCGTGCCACCGGCCACTTATAGTGGCCTGGTGAGCTCTCGAGCGGCCGGCCACCTGTAGTGGCCTGGTGAGCCCTCGAGCTGCCGGCCAACTATAATGTGCCGGCCACCTGTGGTGGCCTGATGAGCTGTCGTGCTGCCGGCCACCTATAGTGGCCTGGTGAGCTGTCGCGCTGCCGGCCACCTATAGTGTGGTGGTGAGCTGTCGTGCTGCCGGCCATCTATAGTGGCCTGGTGAGCTTTCGTGCTGCCGGCCACCTATAGTGGCCTGGGGAGCTGTCGTGCTGCCGGCCACCTATAGTGACCTGGTGAGCTGTCGTGCCACCGGCCACTTATAGTGGCCTGGTGAGCTGTCGAGATGCCGGCCACCTGTAGTGGTCTGGTGAGCTATCGTGCTGCTGGCCACCTATAGTGGCCTGGTGAGCTGTCGTGCTGCCGGCCACCTATGGTTGCCTGGTGAGCTGTCATGCTGCCGGCAACCTATAGTGGCCTGGGGAGCTGTCATACTCCGTCCACCTATAGTGGCCTGGTGAGCTGTCGTGCTGCCGGCCACCTATAGTTGCCTGGTGAGCTATCATGCTGCCGACCTCCTATCGTGGCCTGGTGAGCTGTCATGCTGCCGGCCACCTGTAGTGGCCTGGTAAGCTGTCGTACTGCCCTCCACCTATAGTGGCCTGGTGAGCTCTCGAGCGGCCGGCCACCTGTAGTGGCCTGGTGAGCCCTCGAGCTGCCGGCCAACTATAATGTGCTGGTGAGCTGTCGTGCTGCCGGCCATCTATAATGGCCTGGTGAGCTGTCGTGCTGCCGGCCACCTATGGTGACCTGGTGAGCTGTCGTGCTGCCGGCCACCTATAGTGGCCTGGTGAGCTGTCGTGCTGCCGGCCTACTATAGTGGCCTGGTGAGCTGTCGTGCTGCCGGCCATCCATAGTGGCCTGGTAAGCAGTCGAGATGCCGGCCACCTACAGTGGCCTGGTGAGCTGTCGAGATGCCGGCCACCTATAGTGGCCTGGTGAGCTGTCGTGCTACCGGCCACCTATAGTGGTCTGGTGAGCTGTCGAGGTGCCGGCCACCTGTGGTGGCCTGATGAGCTGTCGTGCTGCCGGCCACCTATAGTGGCCTGGTGAGCTGTCGTGCCACCGGCCACTTATAGTGGCCTGGCGAGCTGTCGAGATGCCGGCCACCTATAGTGGCCTGGTGAGCTGTCGAGATGCCGGCCACCTATAGTGGCCAGGTGAGCAGTCGAGATGCCGGCCACCTACAGTGGCCTGGTGAGCTGTCGAGATGCCGGCCACCTATGGTGGCCTGGTGAGCTGTCGTGCTGCCGGCCAGCTGTAGTGGCCTGGTGAGCAGTAGTGCTGCCGGCCACCTATAGTGGCCTGGTGAGCTGTCGTGCTGCCGGCCACCTAGGGTGACCTGGTGAGCAGTCGAGATGCCGGCCACCTATAGTGGCCGGGTGAGCTGTCGAGATGCCGGCCACCTATAGTGGCCTGGGGAGCTGTCGTGCTGCCGGCCACCTATAGTGACCTGGTGAGCTGTCGTGCCACCGGCCACTTATAGTGGCCTGGTGAGCTGTCGAGATGCCGGCCACCTGTAGTGGCCTGATGAGCTATCGTGCTGCCAGCCACCTATAGTGGCCTGGTGAGCTGTCGTGCCACCGGCCACTTATTGTGGCCTGGTGAGCTGTCGAGATGGTGGCCACCTGTAGTGGCCTGATGAGCCATCGTGCTGCCGGCCACCCATAGTGGCCTGGTGACCTGTCGTGCTGCCGGCCACCTATAGTTGCCTGGTGAGCTGTCATGCTGCCGACCTCCTATCGTGGCCTGGTGAGCTGTCATGCTGCCGGCCACCTGTAGTGGCCTGGTAAGCTGTCGTACTGCCCTCCACCTGTAGTGGCCTGGTGAGCTCTCGAGCGGCCGGCCACCTGTAGTGGCCTGGTGAGCCCTCGAGCCGCCGGCCAACTATAATGTGCTGGTGAGCTGTCGTGCTGCCGGCCATCTATAATGGCCTGGTGAGCTGTCGTGCTGCCGGCCACCTATAGTGTGGTGGTAAGCTGTCGTACTGCCGTCCATCTATAATGGCCTGGTGAGCTGTCGTGCTGCCGGCCATCTATAGTGGCCTGGTGAGCTGTCGTCCTGCCGGCCACCTATAGTGGCCTGTTGAGCTCTCGAGCTGCCGGCCACCTAAAGTGTTCTGGTGAGCTCTCGAACTGCCGTCCACATGTAGTGGCCTGGTGAGCTGTCATGCTGCCGGCCTCCTGTCGTGGCCTGGTGAGCTGTCATGCTGCCGGCCACCTGAAGTGGCCTGGTAAGCTGTCGTACTGCCGTCCACCTATAGTGCCTTGGTGAGCTCTCGAGCGGCCGGCCACCTATAGTGGCCTGGTGAGCTCTCGAGCTGCCGGCCACCTATAGTGTGGTGGTGAGCTGTCGTGCTACCGGCCATCTATAGTGGCCAGGTGAGCTGTCGTGCTGCCGGCCACCTATAGTGGCCTGGGGAGCTGTCGTGCTGCCGGCCACCTATAGTGACCTGGTGAGCTGTCGTGCCACCGGCCACTTATAGTGGCCTGGTGAGCTGTCGAGATGCCGGCCAGCTGTAGTGGCCTGATGAGCTATCGTGCTGCCGGCCACCTATAGTGGCCTGGTGAGCTGTCGTGCTGCCGGCCACCTATAGTGGCCTGGTGAGCTCTCAAGCTGCCGGCCACCTATTGTGGCCTGGTGAGCTGTCATACTCCGTCCACCTATAGTGGCCTGGTGAGCTCTCGAACGGCCGGCCACCTATAGTGGCCTGGTGAGCTCTCGAGCTGCCGGCCACCTATAGTGTGGTGGTGAGCTGTCGTGCTGCCGGCCATCTATAGTGGCCTGGTGAGCTGTCGTGCTGCCGGCCACCTATAGTGGCCTGGGGAGCTGTCGTGCTGCCGGCCACCTATAGTGACCTGGTGAGCTGTCGTGCCACCGGCCACTTATAGTGGCCTGGTGAGCTGTCGAGATGCCGGCCACCTGTAGTGGCCTGATGAGCTATCGTGTTGCCGGCCACCTATAGTGGCCTGGTGAGCTGTCGTGCTGCCGGCCACCTATGGTTGCCTGGTGAGCTCTCGAGCGGCCGGCCACCTGTAGTGGCCTGGTGAGCCCTCGAGCTGCCGGCCAACTATAATGTGCTGGTGAGCTGTCGTGCTGCCGGCCATCTATAATGGCCTGGTGAGCTGTCGTGCTGCCGGCCACCTATAGTGGCCTGGTGAGCTCTCAAGCTGCCGGCCACCTATTGTGGCCTGGTGAGCTGTCATACTCCGTCCACCTATAGTGGCCTGGTGAGCTGTCGTGCTGCCGGCCACCTATAGTTGCCTGGTGAGCTGTCATGCTGCCGACCTCATATCGTGGCCTGGTGAGCTGTCATGCTGCCGGCCACCTGTAGTGGCCTGGTAAGCTGTCGTACTGCCCTCCACCTATAGTGGCCTGGTGAGCTCTCGAGCGGCCGGCCACCTGTAGTGGCCTGGTGAGCCCTCGAGCTGCCGGCCAACTATAATGTGCTGGTGAGCTGTCGTGCTGCCGGCCATCTATAATGGCCTGGTGAGCTGTCGTGCTGCCGGCCACCTATGGTGACCTGGTGAGCTGTCGTGCTGCCGGCCACCTATAGTGGCCTGGTGAGCTGTCGTGCTGCCGGCCACCTATAGTGGCCTGGTGAGCTGTCGTGCTGCCGGCCACCTATAGTGGCCTGGTGAGCTGTCGTGCTGCCGGCAACCTATAGTGGCCTGGGGAGCTGTCGTGCTGCCTGCCACCTATAGTGGCCTGGTGAGCTGTCGTGCTGCCAGCCACCTATAAAGGCCTGGGGAGCTGTCGTGCTGCCGTCCACCTATAGTGGCCTGGTGAGCTGTCGTGCTGCCGGCCACCCATAGTGGCCTGGTGAGCAGTCGAGATGCCGGCCACCTATAGTGGCCTGGTGTGCTGTCGAGATGCCGGCCACCTATAGTGGCCAGGTGAGCCGTCGAGATGCCGGCCACCTATGGTGGCCTGGTGAGCTGTCGTGCTGCCGGCCACCTGTAGTGGCCTGGTGAGCAGTAGTGCTGCCGGCCACCTATAGTGGCCTGGTGAGCTGTCGTGCTGCCGGCCACCTAGGGTGACCTGGTGAGCTGTCGTGCCACCGGCCACTTATAGTGGCCTGGTGAGCTGTCGAGATGCCGGCCACCTGTAGTGGCCTGATGAGCTATCGTGCTGCCGGCCACCTATAGTGGCCTGGTGAGCTGTCGTGCTGCCGGCCACCTATAGTGGCCTGGTGAGCTCTCAAGCTGCCGGCCACCTATTGTGGCCTGGTGAGCTGTCATACTCCGTCCACCTATAGTGGCCTGGTGAGCTCTCGAACGGCCGGCCACCTATAGTGGCCTGGTGAGCTCTCGAGCTGCCGGCCACCTATAGTGTGGTGGTGAGCTGTCGTGCTGCCGGCCATCTATAGTGGCCTGGTGAGCTGTCGTGCTGCCGGCCACCTGTAGTGGCCTGGTAAGCTGTCGTACTGCCGTCCACCTATAGTGCCTTGGTGAGCTCTCGAGCGGCCGGCCACCTACAGTGGCCTGGTGAGCTCTCGAGCTGCCGGCCACCTATAGTGTGGTGGTGAGCTGTCGTGCTGCCGGCCATCTATAGTGGCCTGGTGAGCTTTCGTGCTGCCGGCCACCTATAGTGGCCTGGGGAGCTGTCGGGCTGCCGGCCACCTATAGTGGCCTGTTGAGCTCTCGAGCTGCCGGCCACCTAAAGTGTTCTGGTGAGCTCTCGAACTGCCGTCCACATGTAGTGGCCTGGTGAGCTGTCATGCTGCCGGCCTCCTGTCGTGGCCTGGTGAGCTGTCATGCTGCCGGCCACCTGTAGTGGCCTGGTAAGCTGTCGTACTGCCGTCCACCTATAGTGCCTTGGTGAGCTCTCGAGCGGCCGGCCACCTATAGTGGCCTGGTGAGCTCTCGAGCTGCCGGCCACCTATAGTGTGGTGGTGAGCTGTCGTGCTGCCGGCCATCTATAGTGGCCAGGTGAGCTGTCGTGCTGCCGGCCACCTATAGTGGCCTGGGGAGCTGTCGTGCTGCCGGCCACCTATAGTGACCTGGTGAGCTGTCGTGCCACCGGCCACTTATAGTGGCCTGGTGAGCTGTCGAGATGCCGGCCAGCTGTAGTGGCCTGATGAGCTATCGTGCTGCCGGCCACCTATAGTGGTCTGGTGAGCTATCGTGCTGCCGGCCACCTATAATGGCCTGGTGAGCTGTCGTGCTGCCGGCCACCTATGGTGACCTGGTGAGCTGTCGTGCTGCCGGCCACCTATAGTGGCCTGGTGAGCTGTCGTGCTGCCGGCCTACTATAGTGGCCTGGTGAGCTGTCGTGCTGCCGGCCATCCATAGTGGCCTGGTAAGCAGTCGAGATGCCGGCCACCTACAGTGGCCTGGTGAGCTGTCGATATGCCGGCCACCTATAGTGGCCTGGTGAGCTGTCGTGCTACCGGCCTACTATAGTGGCCTGGTGAGCTGTCGTGCTGCCGGCCATCCATAGTGGCCTGGTAAGCAGTCGAGATGCCGGCCACCTACAGTGGCCTGGTGAGGTCGAGATGCCGGCCACCTATAGTGGCCTGGTGAGCTGTCGAGCTGCCGGCCACCTATAGTGTGGTGGTGAGCTGTCGTGCTGTGGCCTGGTGAGCTGTCGTGCTGCCGGCCACCTATAGTGGCCTGGTGAGCTCTCGAGCTGCCGGCCACCAATAGTGTGGTGGTGAGCAGTCATGCTGCCTGCCACCTGTAGTGGCCTGGTAAGCTGTCGTACTGCCGTCCACCTATAGTGCCTTGGTGAGCTCTCGAGCGGCCGGCCACCTATAGTGGCCTGGTGAGCTCTCGAGCTGCCGGCCACCTATAGTGTGGTGGTGAGCTGTCGTGCTGCCGGCCATCTATAGTGGCCTGGTGAGCTGTCGTGCTGCCGGCCACCTATAGTGGCCTGGGGAGCTGTCGTGCTGCCGGCCACCTATAGTGACCTGGTGAGCTGTCGTGCCACCGGCCACTTATAGTGGCCTGGTGAGCTGTCGAGATGCCGGCCACCTGTAGTGGCCTGATGAGCTATCGTGCTGCCGGCCACCTATAGTGGCCTGGTGAGCTGTCGTGCTGCCGGCCACCTATAGTGGCCTGGTGAGCTCTCAAGCTGCCGGCCACCTATTGTGGCCTGGTGAGCTGTCATACTCCGTCCACCTATAGTGGCCTGGTGAGCTCTCGAACGGCCGGCCACCTATAGTGGCCTGGTGAGCTCTCGAGCTGCCGGCCACCTATAGTGTGGTGGTGAGCTGTCGTGCTGTGGCCTGGTGAGCTGTCGTGCTGCCGGCCACCTATAGTGGCCTGGGGAGCTGTCGTGCTGCCGGCCACCTTTAGTGACCTGGTGAGCTGTCGTGCCACCGGCCACTTATAGTGGCCTGGTGAGTTGTCGAGATGCCGGCCACCTGTAGTGGTCTGGTGAGCTATCGTGCTGCCGGCCACATATAGTGGCCTGGTGAGCTCTCGAGCTGCCGGCCACCAATAGTGTGGTGGTGAGCAGTCATGCTGCCGGCCATCTATAGTGGCCTGGTGAGCTTTCGTGCTGCCGGCCACCTATAGTGGCCTGGGGAGCTGTAGTGCTGCCGGCCACCTACAGTGACCTGGTGAGCTGTCGTGCCACCGGCCACTTATAGTGGCTTGGTGAGTTGTCGAGATGCCGGCCACCTGTAGTGGTCTGGTGAGCTATCGAGCTGCCGGCCACCTATAATGGCCTGGTGAGCTGTCGTGCTGCCGGCCACCTATGGTGACCTGGTGAGCTGTCCTGCTGCCGGCCACCTATAGTGGCCTGGTGAGCTGTCGTGCTGCCGGCCTACTATAGTGGCCTGGTGAGCTGTCGTGCTGCCGGCCATCCATAGTGGCCTGGTAAGCAGTCGAGATGCCGGCCACCTACAGTGGCCTGGTGAGCTGTCGTGCTGCCGGCCACCTATGGTTGCCTGGTGAGCTCTCGAGCGGCCGGCCACCTGTAGTGGCCTGGTGAGCCCTCGAGCTGCCGGCCAACTATAATGTGCTGGTGAGCTGTCGTGCTGCCGGCCATCTATAATGGCCTGGTGAGCTGTCGTGCTGCCGGCCACCTATAGTGGCCTGGTGAGCTCTCAAGCTGCCGGCCACCTATTGTGGCCTGGTGAGCTGTCGAGATGCCGGCCACCTATAGTGGCCAGGTGAGCAGTCGAGATGCCGGCCACCTATAGTGGCCTGGTGGGCTGTCGAGATGCCGGCCACCTATAGTGGCCAGGTGAGCAGTCGAGATGCCGGCCACCTACAGTGGCCTGGTGAGCTGTCGAGATGCCGGCCACCTATGGTGGCCTGGTGAGCTGTCGTGCTGCCGGCCAGCTGTAGTGGCCTGGTGAGCAGTAGTGCTGCCGGCCACCTATAGTGGCCTGGTGAGCTGTCGTGCTGCCGGCCACCTAGGGTGACCTGGTGAGCAGTCGAGATGCCGGCCACCTATAGTAGCCGGGTGAGCTGTCGAGATGCCGGCCACCTATAGTGGCCTGGGGAGCTGTCGTGCTGCCGGCCACCTATAGTGACCTGGTGAGCTGTCGTGCCACCGGCCACTTATAGTGGCCTGGTGAGCTGTCGAGATGCCGGCCACCTGTAGTGGCCTGATGAGCTATCGTGCTGCCAGCCACCTATAGTGGCCTGGTGAGCTGTCGTGCCACCGGCCACTTATTGTGGCCTGGTGAGCTGTCGAGATGGTGGCCACCTGTAGTGGCCTGATGAGCCATAGTGCTGCCGGCCACCCATAGTGGCCTGGTGACCTGTCGTGCTGCCGGCCACCTATAGTTGCCTGGTGAGCTGTCATGCTGCCGACCTCCTATCGTGGCGTGGTGAGCTGTCATGCTGCCGGCCACCTGTAGTGGCCTGGTAAGCTGTCGTACTGCCCTCCACCTGTAGTGGCCTGGTGAGCTCTCGAGCGGCCGGCCACCTGTAGTGGCCTGGTGAGCCCTCGAGCCGCCGGCCAACTATAATGTGCTGGTGAGCTGTCGTGCTGCCGGCCAACTATAATGTGCTGGTGAGCTGTCGTGCTGCCGGCCATCTATAATGGCCTGGTGAGCTGTCGTGCTGCCGGCCACCTATAGTGTGGTGGTAAGCTGTCGTACTGCCGTCCATCTATAATGGCCTGGTGAGCTGTCGTGCTGCCGGCCATCTATAGTGGCCTGGTGAGCTGTCGTCCTGCCGGCCACCTATAGTGGCCTGTTGAGCTCTCGAGCTGCCGGCCACCTAAAGTGTTCTGGTGAGCTCTCGAACTGCCGTCCACATGTAGTGGCCTGGTGAGCTGTCATGCTGCCGGCCTCCTGTCGTGGCCTGGTGAGCTGTCATGCTGCCGGCCACCTGTAGTGGCCTGGTAAGCTGTCGTACTGCCGTCCACCTATAGTGCCTTGGTGAGCTCTCGAGCGGCCGGCCACCTATAGTGGCCTGGTGAGCTCTCGAGCTGCCGGCCACCTATAGTGTGGTGGTGAGCTGTCGTGCTGCCGGCCATCTATAGTGGCCAGGTGAGCTGTCGTGCTGCCGGCCACCTATAGTGGCCTGGGGAGCTGTCGTGCTGCCGGCCACCTATAGTGACCTGGTGAGCTGTCGTGCCACCGGCCACTTATAGTGGCCTGGTGAGCTGTCGAGATGCCGGCCAGCTGTAGTGGCCTGATGAGCTATCGTGCTGCCGGCCACCTATAGTGGCCTGGTGAGCTGTCGTGCTGCCGGCCACCTATAGTGGCCTGGTGAGCTCTCAAGCTGCCGGCCACCTATTGTGGCCTGGTGAGCTGTCATACTCCGTCCACCTATAGTGGCCTGGTGAGCTCTCGAACGGCCGGCCACCTATAGTGGCCTGGTGAGCTCTCGAGCTGCCGGCCACCTATAGTGTGGTGGTGAGCTGTCGTGCTGCCGGCCATCTATAGTGGCCTGGTGAGCTGTCGTGCTGCCGGCCACCTATAGTGGCCTGGGGAGCTGTCGTGCTGCCGGCCACCTATAGTGACCTGGTGAGCTGTCGTGCCACCGGCCACTTATAGTGGCCTGGTGAGCTGTCGAGATGCCGGCCACCTGTAGTGGCCTGATGAGCTATCGTGTTGCCGGCCACCTATAGTGGCCTGGTGAGCTGTCGTGCTGCCGGCCACCTATGGTTGCCTGGTGAGCTCTCGAGCGGCCGGCCACCTGTAGTGGCCTGGTGAGCCCTCGAGCTGCCGGCCAACTATAATGTGCTGGTGAGCTGTCGTGCTGCCGGCCATCTATAATGGCCTGGTGAGCTGTCGTGCTGCCGGCCACCTATAGTGGCCTGGTGAGCTCTCAAGCTGCCGGCCACCTATTGTGGCCTGGTGAGCTGTCATACTCCGTCCACCTATAGTGGCCTGGTGAGCTGTCGTGCTGCCGGCCACCTATAGTTGCCTGGTGAGCTGTCATGCTGCCGACCTCATATCGTGGCCTGGTGAGCTGTCATGCTGCCGGCCACCTGTAGTGGCCTGGTAAGCTGTCGTACTGCCCTCCACCTATAGTGGCCTGGTGAGCTCTCGAGCGGCCGGCCACCTGTAGTGGCCTGGTGAGCCCTCGAGCTGCCGGCCAACTATAATGTGCTGGTGAGCTGTCGTGCTGCCGGCCATCTATAATGGCCTGGTGAGCTGTCGTGCTGCCGGCCACCTATGGTGACCTGGTGAGCTGTCGTGCTGCCGGCCACCTATAGTGGCCTGGTGAGCTGTCGTGCTGCCGGCCACCTATAGTGGCCTGGTGAGCTGTCGTGCTGCCGGCCACCTATGGTGGCCTGGTGAGCTGTCGTTCTGCCGGCCACCTATAGTGGCCTGGTGAGCTGTCGTGCTGCCGGCAACCTATAGTGGCCTGGGGAGCTGTCGTGCTGCCTGCCACCTATTGTGGCCTGGTGAGCTGTCGTGCTGCCAGCCACCTATAAAGGCCTGGGGAGCTGTCGTGCTGCCGTCCACCTATAGTGGCCTGGTGAGCTGTCGTGCTGCCGGCCACCCATAGTGGCCTGGTGAGCAGTCGAGATGCCGGCCACCTATAGTGGCCTGGTGAGCTGTCGAGATGCCGGCCACCTATAGTGGCCAGGTGAGCCGTCGAGATGCCGGCCACCTATGGTGGCCTGGTGAGCTGTCGTGCTGCCGGCCACCTGTAGTGGCCTGGTGAGCAGTAGTGCTGCCGGCCACCTATAGTGGCCTGGTGAGCTGTCGTGCTGCCGGCCACCTAGGATGACCTGGTGAGCTGTCGTGCCACCGGCCACTTATAGTGGCCTGGTGAGCTGTCGAGATGCCGGCCACCTGTAGTGGCCTGATGAGCTATCGTGCTGCCGGCCACCTATAGTGGCCTGGTGAGCTGTCGTGCTGCCGGCCACCTATAGTGGCCTGGTGAGCTCTCAAGCTGCCGGCCACCTATTGTGGCCTGGTGAGCTGTCATACTCCGTCCACCTATAGTGGCCTGGTGAGCTCTCGAACGGCCGGCCACCTATAGTGGCCTGGTGAGCTCTCGAGCTGCCGGCCACCTATAGTGTGGTGGTGAGCTGTCGTGCTGCCGGCCATCTATAGTGGCCTGGTGAGCTGTCGTGCTGCCGGCCACCTGTAGTGGCCTGGTAAGCTGTCGTACTGCCGTCCACCTATAGTGCCTTGGTGAGCTCTCGAGCGGCCGGCCACCTATAGTGGCCTGGTGAGCTCTCGAGCTGCCGGCCACCTATAGTGTGGTGGTGAGCTGTCGTGCTGCCGGCCATCTATAGTGGCCTGGTGAGCTTTCGTGCTGCCGGCCACCTATAGTGGCCTGGGGAGCTGTCGGGCTGCCGGCCACCTATAGTGGCCTGTTGAGCTCTCGAGCTGCCGGCCACCTAAAGTGTTCTGGTGAGCTCTCGAACTGCCGTCCACATGTAGTGGCCTGGTGAGCTGTCATGCTGCCGGCCTCCTGTCGTGGCCTGGTGAGCTGTCATGCTGCCGGCCACCTGAAGTGGCCTGGTAAGCTGTCGTACTGCCGTCCACCTATAGTGCCTTGGTGAGCTCTCGAGCGGCCGGCCACCTATAGTGGCCTGGTGAGCTCTCGAGCTGCCGGCCACCTATAGTGTGGTGGTGAGCTGTCGTGCTGCCGGCCATCTATAGTGGCCAGGTGAGCTGTCGTGCTGCCGGCCACCTATAGTGGCCTGGGGAGCTGTCGTGCTGCCGGCCACCTATAGTGACCTGGTGAGCTGTCGTGCCACCGGCCACTTATAGTGGCCTGGTGAGCTGTCGAGATGCCGGCCAGCTGTAGTGGCCTGATGAGCTATCGTGCTGCCGGCCACCTATAGTGGTCTGGTGAGCTATCGTGCTGCCGGCCACCTATAATGGCCTGGTGAGCTGTCGTGCTGCCGGCCACCTATGGTGACCTGGTGAGCTGTCGTGCTGCCGGCCACCTATAGTGGCCTGGTGAGCTGTCGTGCTGCCGGCCTACTATAGTGGCCTGGTGAGCTGTCATGCTGCCGGCCACCTGTAGTGGCCTGGTAAGCTGTCGTACTGCCGTCCACCTATAGTGCCTTGGTGAGCTCTCGAGCGGCCGGCCACCTATAGTGGCCTGGTGAGCTCTCGAGCTGCCGGCCACCTATAGTGTGGTGGTGAGCTGTCGTGCTGCCGGCCATCTATAGTGGCCTGGTGAGCTGTCGTGCTGCCGGCCACCTATAGTGGACTGGGGAGCTGTCGTGCTGCCGGCCACCTATAGTGACCTGGTGAGCTGTCGTGCCACCGGCCACTTATAGTGGCCTGGTGAGCTGTCGAGATGCCGGCCACCTGTAGTGGCCTGATGAGCTATCGTGTTGCCGGCCACCTATAGTGGCCTGGTGAGCTGTCGTGCTGCCGGCCACCTATGGTTGCCTGGTGAGCTCTCGAGCGGCCGGCCACCTGTAGTGGCCTGGTGAGCCCTCGAGCTGCCGGCCAACTATAATGTGCTGGTGAGCTGTCGTGCTGCCGGCCATCTATAATGGCCTGGTGAGCTGTCGTGCTGCCGGCCACCTATAGTGGCCTGGTGAGCTCTCAAGCTGCCGGCCACCTATTGTGGCCTGGTGAGCTGTCATACTCCGTCCACCTATAGTGGCCTGGTGAGCTGTCGTGCTGCCGGCCACCTATAGTTGCCTGGTGAGCTGTCATGCTGCCGACCTCATATCGTGGCCTGGTGAGCTGTCATGCTGCCGGCCACCTGTAGTGGCCTGGTAAGCTGTCGTACTGCCCTCCACCTATAGTGGCCTGGTGAGCTCTCGAGCGGCCGGCCACCTGTAGTGGCCTGGTGAGCCCTCGAGCTGCCGGCCAACTATAATGTGCTGGTGAGCTGTCGTGCTGCCGGCCATCTATAATGGCCTGGTGAGCTGTCGTGCTGCCGGCCACCTATGGTGACCTGGTGAGCTGTCGTGCTGCCGGCCACCTATAGTGGCCTGGTGAGCTGTCGTGCTGCCGGCCACCTATAGTGGCCTGGTGAGCTGTCGTGCTGCCGGCCACCTATGGTGGCCTGGTGAGCTGTCGTTCTGCCGGCCACCTATAGTGGCCTGGTGAGCTGTCGTGCTGCCGGCAACCTATAGTGGCCTGGGGAGCTGTCGTGCTGCCTGCCACCTATTGTGGCCTGGTGAGCTGTCGTGCTGCCAGCCACCTATAAAGGCCTGGGGAGCTGTCGTGCTGCCGTCCACCTATAGTGGCCTGGTGAGCTGTCGTGCTGCCGGCCACCCATAGTGGCCTGGTGAGCAGTCGAGATGCCGGCCACCTATAGTGGCCTGGTGAGCTGTCGAGATGCCGGCCACCTATAGTGGCCAGGTGAGCCGTCGAGATGCCGGCCACCTATGGTGGCCTGGTGAGCTGTCGTGCTGCCGGCCACCTGTAGTGGCCTGGTGAGCAGTAGTGCTGCCGGCCACCTATAGTGGCCTGGTGAGCTGTCGTGCTGCCGGCCACCTAGGATGACCTGGTGAGCTGTCGTGCCACCGGCCACTTATAGTGGCCTGGTGAGCTGTCGAGATGCCGGCCACCTGTAGTGGCCTGATGAGCTATCGTGCTGCCGGCCACCTATAGTGGCCTGGTGAGCTGTCGTGCTGCCGGACACCTATAGTGGCCTGGTGAGCTCTCAAGCTGCCGGCCACCTATTGTGGCCTGGTGAGCTGTCATACTCCGTCCACCTATAGTGGCCTGGTGAGCTCTCGAACGGCCGGCCACCTATAGTGGCCTGGTGAGCTCTCGAGCTGCCGGCCACCTATAGTGTGGTGGTGAGCTGTCGTGCTGCCGGCCATCTATAGTGGCCTGGTGAGCTGTCGTGCTGCCGGCCACCTGTAGTGGCCTGGTAAGCTGTCGTACTGCCGTCCACCTATAGTGCCTTGGTGAGCTCTCGAGCGGCCGGCCACCTATAGTGGCCTGGTGAGCTCTCGAGCTGCCGGCCACCTATAGTGTGGTGGTGAGCTGTCGTGCTGCCGGCCATCTATAGTGGCCTGGTGAGCTTTCGTGCTGCCGGCCACCTATAGTGGCCTGGGGAGCTGTCGGGCTGCCGGCCACCTATAGTGGCCTGTTGAGCTCTCGAGCTGCCGGCCACCTAAAGTGTTCTGGTGAGCTCTCGAACTGCCGTCCACATGTAGTGGCCTGGTGAGCTGTCATGCTGCCGGCCTCCTGTCGTGGCCTGGTGAGCTGTCATGCTGCCGGCCACCTGTAGTGGCCTGGTAAGCTGTCGTACTGCCGTCCACCTATAGTGCCTTGGTGAGCTCTCGAGCGGCCGGCCACCTATAGTGGCCTGGTGAGCTCTCGAGCTGCCGGCCACCTATAGTGTGGTGGTGAGCTGTCGTGCTGCCGGCCATCTATAGTGGCCAGGTGAGCTGTCGTGCTGCCGGCCACCTATAGTGGCCTGGGGAGCTGTCGTGCTGCCGGCCACCTATAGTGACCTGGTGAGCTGTCGTGCCACCGGCCACTTATAGTGGCCTGGTGAGCTGTCGAGATGCCGGCCAGCTGTAGTGGCCTGATGAGCTATCGTGCTGCCGGCCACCTATAGTGGTCTGGTGAGCTATCGTGCTGCCGGCCACCTATAATGGCCTGGTGAGCTGTCGTGCTGCCGGCCACCTATGGTGACCTGGTGAGCTGTCGTGCTGCCGGCCACCTATAGTGGCCTGGTGAGCTGTCGTGCTGCCGGCCTACTATAGTGGCCTGGTGAGCTGTCGTGCTGCCGGCCATCCATAGTGGCCTGGTAAGCAGTCGAGATGCCGGCCACCTACAGTGGCCTGGTGAGCTGTCGATATGCCGGCCACCTATAGTGGCCTGGTGAGCTGTCGTGCTACCGGCCTACTATAGTGGCCTGGTGAGCTGTCGTGCTGCCGGCCATCCATAGTGGCCTGGTAAGCAGTCGAGATGCCGGCCACCTACAGTGGCCTGGTGAGCTGTCGAGATGCCGGCCACCTATAGTGGCCTGGTGAGCTGTCGAGCTGCCGGCCACCTATAGTGTGGTGGTGAGCTGTCGTGCTGTGGCCTGGTGAGCTGTCGTGCTGCCGGCCACCTATAGTGGCCTGGTGAGCTCTCGAGCTGCCGGCCACCAATAGTGTGGTGGTGAGCAGTCATGCTGCCTGCCACCTGTAGTGGCCTGGTAAGCTGTCGTACTGCCGTCCACCTATAGTGCCTTGGTGAGCTCTCGAGCGGCCGGCCACCTATAGTGGCCTGGTGAGCTCTCGAGCTGCCGGCCACCTATAGTGTGGTGGTGAGCTGTCGTGCTGCCGGCCATCTATAGTGGCCTGGTGAGCTGTCGTGCTGCCGGCCACCTATAGTGGCCTGGGGAGCTGTCGTGCTGCCGGCCACCTATAGTGACCTGGTGAGCTGTCGTGCCACCGGCCACTTATAGTGGCCTGGTGAGCTGTCGAGATGCCGGCCACCTGTAGTGGCCTGATGAGCTATCGTGCTGCCGGCCACCTATAGTGGCCTGGTGAGCTGTCGTGCTGCCGGCCACCTATAGTGGCCTGGTGAGCTCTCAAGCTGCCGGCCACCTATTGTGGCCTGGTGAGCTGTCATACTCCGTCCACCTATAGTGGCCTGGTGAGCTCTCGAACGGCCGGCCACCTATAGTGGCCTGGTGAGCTCTCGAGCTGCCGGCCACCTATAGTGTGGTGGTGAGCTGTCGTGCTGTGGCCTGGTGAGCTGTCGTGCTGCCGGCCACCTATAGTGGCCTGGGGAGCTGTCGTGCTGCCGGCCACCTTTAGTGACCTGGTGAGCTGTCGTGCCACCGGCCACTTATAGTGGCCTGGTGAGTTGTCGAGATGCCGGCCACCTGTAGTGGTCTGGTGAGCTATCGTGCTGCCGGCCACATATAGTGGCCTGGTGAGCTCTCGAGCTGCCGGCCACCAATAGTGTGGTGGTGAGCAGTCATGCTGCCGGCCATCTATAGTGGCCTGGTGAGCTTTCGTGCTGCCGGCCACCTATAGTGGCCTGGGGAGCTGTAGTGCTGCCGGCCACCTATAGTGACCTGGTGAGCTGTCGTGCCACCGGCCACTTATAGTGGCTTGGTGAGTTGTCGAGATGCCGGCCACCTGTAGTGGTCTGGTGAGCTATCGAGCTGCCGGCCACCTATAATGGCCTGGTGAGCTGTCGTGCTGCCGGCCACCTATGGTGACCTGGTGAGCTGTCCTGCTGCCGGCCACCTATAGTGGCCTGGTGAGCTGTCGTGCTGCCGGCCTACTATAGTGGCCTGGTGAGCTGTCGTGCTGCCGGCCATCCATAGTGGCCTGGTAAGCAGTCGAGATGCCGGCCACCTACAGTGGCCTGGTGAGCTGTCGAGATGCCGGCCACCTATAGTGGCCTGGTGAGCTGTCGTGCTACCGGCCTACTATAGTGGCCTGGTGAGCTGTCGTGCTGCCGGCCATCCATAGTGGCCTGGTAAGCAGTCGAGATGCCGGCCACCTACAGTGGCCTGGTGAGCTGTCGAGATGCCGGCCACCTATAGTGGCCTGGTGAGCTGTCGTGCTACCGGCCACCTATAGTGGTCTGGTGAGCTGTCGAGGTGCCGGCCACCTGTGGTGGCCTGATGAGCTGTCGTGCTGCCGGCCAACTATAATGTGCTGGTGAGCTGTCGTGCTGCCGGCCATCTATAATGGCCTGGTGAGCTGTCGTGCTGCCGGCCATCTATAATGGCCTGGTGAGCTGTCGTGCTGCCGGCCACCTATGGTGACCTGGTGAGCTGTCGTGCTGCCGGCCACCTATAGGGGCCTGGTGAGCTGTCGTGCTGCCGGCCTACTATAGTGGCCTGGTGAGCTGTCGTGCTGCCGGCCATCCAAAGTGGCCTGGTAAGCAGTCGAGATGCCGGCCACCTACAGTGGCCTGGTGAGCTGTCGAGATGCCGGCCACCTATAGTGGCCTGGTGAGCTGTCGTGCTGCCGGCCACCTATAGTGGCCTGGTGAGCTGTCGTGCTGCCGGCCTACTATAGTGGCCTGGTGAGCTGTCGTGCTGCCGGCCATCCAAAGTGGCCTGGTAAGCAGTCGAGATGCCGGCCACCTACAGTGGCCTGGTGAGCTGTCGAGATGCCGGCCACCTATAGTGGCCTGGGGAGCTGTCGTGCTGCCGACCTCCTATCGTGGCCTGGTGAGCTGTCATGCTGCCGGCCACCTGTAATGGCCTGGTCAGCTGTCGAACTGCCCTCCACCTATAGTGGCCTGGTGAGCTCTCGAGCGGCCGGCCACCTGTAGTGGCCTGGTGAGCCCTCGAGCTGCCGGCCAACTATAATGTGCTGGTGAGCTGTCGTGCTGCCGGCCATCTATAATGGCCTGGTGAGCTGTCGTGCTGCCGGCCTCCTATAGTGGCCTGGTGAACTCTCAAGCTGCCGGCCACCTATTGTGGCCTGGTGAGCTGTCATACTCCGTCCACCTATAGTGGCCTGGTGAGCTCTCGAGCGGCCGGCCACCTATAGTGGCCTGGTGAGCTCTCGAGCTGCCGGCCACCAATAGTGTGGTGGTGAGCTGTCGTGCTGCCGGCCATCTATAGTGGCCTGGTGAGCTGTCGTGCTGCCGGCCACCTATAGTGTGGTGGTGAGCTGTCGTGCTGCCGGCCATCTATAGTGGCCTGGTGAGCTTTCGTGCTGCCGGCCACCTATAGTGGCCTGGGGAGCTGTAGTGCTGCCGGCCACCTATAGTGACCTGGTGAGCTGTCGTGCCACCGGCCACTTATAGTGGCCTGGTGAGTTGTCGAGATGCCGGCCACCTGTAGTGGTCTGGTGAGCTATCGTGCTGCCGGCCACCTATAGTGGCCTGGTGAGCTCTCGAGCTGCCGGCCACCAATAGTGTGGTGGTGAGCAGTCATGCTGCCTGCCACCTGTAGTGGCCTGGTAAGCTGTCGTACTGCCGTCCACCTATAGTGCCTTGGTGAGCTCTCGAGCGGCCGGCCACCTATAGTGGCCTGGTGAGCTCTCGAGCTGCCGGCCACCTATAGTGTGGTGGTGAGCTGTCGTGCTGCCGGCCATCTATAGCGGCCTGGTGAGCTGTCGTGCTGCCGGCCACCTATAGTGGCCTGGGGAGCTGTCGTGCTGCCGGCCACCTATAGTGACCTGGTGAGCTGTCGTGCCACCGGCCACTTATAGTGGCCTGGTGAGCTGTCGAGATGCCGGCCACCTGTAGTGGCCTGATGAGCTATCGTGCTGCCGGCCACCTATAGTGGCCTGGTGAGCTGTCGTGCTGCCGGCCACCTATAGTGGCCTGGTGAGCTCTCAAGCTGCCGGCCACCTATTGTGGCCTGGTGAGCTGTCATACTCCGTCCACCTATAGTGGCCTGGTGAGCTCTCGAACGGCCGGCCACCTATAGTGGCCTGGTGAGCTCTCGAGCTGCCGGCCACCTATAGTGTGGTGGTGAGCTGTCGTGCTGTGGCCTGGTGAGCTGTCGTGCTGCCGGCCACCTATAGTGGCCTGGGGAGCTGTCGTGCTGCCGGCCACCTTTAGTGACCTGGTGAGCTGTCGTGCCACCGGCCACTTATAGTGGCCTGGTGAGTTGTCGAGATGCCGGCCACCTGTAGTGGTCTGGTGAGCTATCGTGCTGCCGGCCACCTATAGTGGCCTGGTGAGCTCTCGAGCTGCCGGCCACCAATAGTGTGGTGGTGAGCAGTCATGCTGCCGGCCATCTATAGTGGCCTGGTGAGCTTTCGTGCTGCCGGCCTACTATAGTGGCCTGGTGAGCTGTCGTGCTGCCGGCCATCCATAGTGGCCTGGTAAGCAGTCGAGATGCCGGCCACCTACAGTGGCCTGGTGAGCAGTCGAGATGCCGGCCACCTACAGTGGCCTGGTGAGCTGTCGAGATGCCGGCCACCTATAGTGACCTGGTGAGCTGTCGTGCCACCGGCCACTTATAGTGGCCTGGTGAGTTGTCGAGATGCCGGCCACCTGTAGTGGTCTGGTGAGCTATCGTGCTGCCGGCCACCTATAGTGGCCTGGTGAGCTCTCGAGCTGCCGGCCACCAATAGTGTGGTGGTGAGCAGTCATGCTGCCGGCCATCTATAGTGGCCTGGTGAGCTTTCGTGCTGCCGGCCTACTATAGTGGCCTGGTGAGCTGTCGTGCTGCCGGCCATCCATAGTGGCCTGGTAAGCAGTCGAGATGCCGGCCACCTACAGTGGTCTGGTGAGCTATCGTGCTGCCGGCCACCTATAATGGCCTGGTGAGCTGTCGTGCTGCCGGCCACCTATGGTGACCTGGTGAGCTGTCGTGCTGCCGGCCACCTATAGTGGCCTGGTGAGCTGTCGTGCTGCCGGCCTACTATAGTGGCCTGGTGAGCTGTCGTGCTGCCGGCCATCCATAGTGGCCTGGTAAGCAGTCGAGATGCCGGCCACCTACAGTGGCCTGGTGAGCTGTCGAGATGCCGGCCACCTATAGTGGCCTGGTGAGCTGTCGTGCTACCGGCCTACTATAGTGGCCTGGTGAGCTGTCGTGCTGCCGGCCATCCATAGTGGCCTGGTAAGCAGTCGAGATGCCGGCCACCTACAGTGGCCTGGTGAGCTGTCGAGATGCCGGCCACCTATAGTGGCCTGGTGAGCTGTCGAGCTGCCGGCCACCTATAGTGTGGTGGTGAGCTGTCGTGCTGTGGCCTGGTGAGCTGTCGTGCTGCCGGCCACCTATAGTGGCCTGGTGAGCTCTCGAGCTGCCGGCCACCAATAGTGTGGTGGTGAGCAGTCATGCTGCCTGCCACCTGTAGTGGCCTGGTAAGCTGTCGTACTGCCGTCCACCTATAGTGCCTTGGTGAGCTCTCGAGCGGCCGGCCACCTATAGTGGCCTGGTGAGCTCTCGAGCTGCCGGCCACCAATAGTGTGGTGGTGAGCAGTCATGCTGCCGGCCATCTATAGTGGCCTGGTGAGCTTTCGTGCTGCCGGCCACCTATAGTGGCCTGGGGAGCTGTAGTGCTGCCGGCCACCTATAGTGACCTGGTGAGCTGTCGTGCCACCGGCCACTTATAGTGGCTTGGTGAGTTGTCGAGATGCCGGCCACCTGTAGTGGTCTGGTGAGCTATCGAGCTGCCGGCCACCTATAATGGCCTGGTGAGCTGTCGTGCTGCCGGCTTCCTATGGTGACCTGGTGAGCTGTCCTGCTGCCGGCCACCTATAGTGGCCTGGTGAGCTGTCGTGCTGCCGGCCTACTATAGTGGCCTGGTGAGCTGTCGTGCTGCCGGCCATCCATAGTGGCCTGGTAAGCAGTCGAGATGCCGGCCACCTACAGTGGCCTGGTGAGCTGTCGAGATGCCGGCCACCTATAGTGGCCTGGTGAGCTGTCGTGCTACCGACCTACTATAGTGGCCTGGTGAGCTGTCGTGCTGCCGGCCATCCATAGTGGCCTGGTAAGCAGTCGAGATGCCGGCCACCTACAGTGGCCTGGTGAGCTGTCGAGATGCCGGCCACCTATAGTGGCCTGGTGAGCTGTCGTGCTACCGGCCACCTATAGTGGTCTGGTGAGCTGTCGAGGTGCCGGCCACCTGTGGTGGCCTGATGAGCTGTCGTGCTGCCGGCCAACTATAATGTGCTGGTGAGCTGTCGTGCTGCCGGCCATCTATAATGGCCTGGTGAGCTGTCGTGCTGCCGGCCATCTATAATGGCCTGGTGAGCTGTCGTGCTGCCGGCCACCTATGGTGACCTGGTGAGCTGTCGTGCTGCCGGCCACCTATAGTGGCCTGGTGAGCTGTCGTGCTGCCGGCCTACTATAGTGGCCTGGTGAGCTGTCGTGCTGCCGGCCATCCAAAGTGGCCTGGTAAGCAGTCGAGATGCCGGCCACCTACAGTGGCCTGGTGAGCTGTCGAGATGCCGGCCACCTATAGTGGCCTGGTGAGCTGTCGTGCTGCCGGCCACCTATAGTGGCCTGGTGAGCTGTCGTGCTGCCGGCCTACTATAGTGGCCTGGTGAGCTGTCGTGCTGCCGGCCATCCAAAGTGGCCTGGTAAGCAGTCGAGATGCCGGCCACCTACAGTGGCCTGGTGAGCTGTCGGGATGCCGGCCACCTATAGTGGCCTGGGGAGCTGTCGTGCTGCCGACCTCCTATCGTGGCCTGGTGAGCTGTCATGCTGCCGGCCACCTGTAATGGCCTGGTAAGCTGTCGTACTGCCCTCCACCTATAGTGGCCTGGTGAGCTCTCGAGCGGCCGGCCACCTGTAGTGGCCTGGTGAGCCCTCGAGCTGCCGGCCAACTATAATGTGCTGGTGAGCTGTCGTGCTGCCGGCCATCTATAATGGCCTGGTGAGCTGTCGTGCTGCCGGCCTCCTATAGTGGCCTGGTGAACTCTCAAGCTGCCGGCCACCTATTGTGGCCTGGTGAGCTGTCATACTCCGTCCACCTATAGTGGCCTGGTGAGCTCTCGAGCGGCCGGCCACCTATAGTGGCCTGGTGAGCTCTCGAGCTGCCGGCCACCAAAAGTGTGGTGGTGAGCTGTCGTGCTGCCGGCCATCTATAGTGGCCTGGTGAGCTGTCGTGCTGCCGGCCACCTATAGTGTGGTGGTGAGCTGTCGTGCTGCCGGCCATCTATAGTGGCCTGGTGAGCTTTCGTGCTGCCGGCCACCTATAGTGGCCTGGGGAGCTGTAGTGCTGCCGGCCACCTATAGTGACCTGGTGAGCTGTCGTGCCACCGGCCACTTATAGTGGCCTGGTGAGTTGTCGAGATGCCGGCCACCTGTAGTGGTCTGGTGAGCTATCGTGCTGCCGGCCACCTATAGTGGCCTGGTGAGCTCTCGAGCTGCCGGCCACCAATAGTGTGGTGGTGAGCAGTCATGCTGCCTGCCACCTGTAGTGGCCTGGTAAGCTGTCGTACTGCCGTCCACCTATAGTGCCTTGGTGAGCTCTCGAGCGGCCGGCCACCTATAGTGGCCTGGTGAGCTCTCGAGCTGCCGGCCACCTATAGTGTGGTGGTGAGCTGTCGTGCTGCCGGCCATCTATAGCGGCCTGGTGAGCTGTCGTGCTGCCGGCCACCTATAGTGGCCTGGGGAGCTGTCGTGCTGCCGGCCACCTATAGTGACCTGGTGAGCTGTCGTGCCACCGGCCACTTATAGTGGTCTGGTGAGCTGTCGAGATGCCGGCCACCTGTAGTGGCCTGATGAGCTATCGTGCTGCCGGCCACCTATAGTGGCCTGGTGAGCTGTCGTGCTGCCGGCCACCTATAGTGGCCTGGTGAGCTCTCAAGCTGCCGGCCACCTATTGTGGCCTGGTGAGCTGTCATACTCCGTCCACCTATAGTGGCCTGGTGAGCTCTCGAACGGCCGGCCACCTATAGTGGCCTGGTGAGCTCTCGAGCTGCCGGCCACCTATAGTGTGGTGGTGAGCTGTCGTGCTGTGGCCTGGTGAGCTGTCGTGCTGCCGGCCACCTATAGTGGCCTGGGGAGCTGTCGTGCTGCCGGCCACCTTTAGTGACCTGGTGAGCTGTCGTGCCACCGGCCACTTATAGTGGCCTGGTGAGTTGTCGAGATGCCGGCCACCTGTAGTGGTCTGGTGAGCTATCGTGCTGCCGGCCACCTATAGTGGCCTGGTGAGCTCTCGAGCTGCCGGCCACCAATAGTGTGGTGGTGAGCAGTCATGCTGCCGGCCATCTATAGTGGCCTGGTGAGCTTTCGTGCTGCCGGCCACCTATAGTGGCCTGGGGAGCTGTAGTGCTGCCGGCCACCTATAGTGACCTGGTGAGCTGTCGTGCCACCGGCCACTTATAGTGGCCTGGTGAGTTGTCGAGATGCCGGCCACCTGTAGTGGTCTGGTGAGCTATCGTGCTGCCGGCCACCTATAATGGCCTGGTGAGCTGTCGTGCTGCCGGCCACCTATGGTGACCTGGTGAGCTGTCGTGCTGCCGGCCACCTATAGTGGCCTGGTGAGCTGTCGTGCTGCCGGCCTACTATAGTGGCCTGGTGAGCTGTCGTGCTGCCGGCCATCCATAGTGGCCTGGTAAGCAGTCGAGATGCCGGCCACCTACAGTGGCCTGGTGAGCTGTCGAGATGCCGGCCACCTATAGTGGCCTGGTGAGCTGTCGTGCTACCGGCCTACTATAGTGGCCTGGTGAGCTGTCGTGCTGCCGGCCATCCATAGTGGCCTGGTAAGCAGTCGAGATGCCGGCCACCTACAGTGGCCTGGTGAGCTGTCGAGATGCCGGCCACCTATAGTGGCCTGGTGAGCTGTCGAGCTGCCGGCCACCTATAGTGTGGTGGTGAGCTGTCGTGCTGTGGCCTGGTGAGCTGTCGTGCTGCCGGCCACCTATAGTGGCCTGGTGAGCTCTCGAGCTGCCGGCCACCTGGTGGCCTGGTGAGCTGTCGTGCTGCCGGCCACCTGTGGTGGCCTGGTGAGCAGTAGTGCTGCCGGCCACCTATAGTGGCCTGGGGAGCTGTCGTGCTGCCGGCCACCTATAGTGACCTGGTGAGCTGTCGTGCCACCGGCCACTTATAGTGGCCTGGTGAGCTGTCGAGATGCCGGCCACCTGTAGTGGCCTGATGAGCTATCGTGCTGCCGGCCACCTATAGTGGCCTGGTGAGCTGTCGTGCTGCCGGCCACCTATAGTGGCCTGGTGAGCTCTCAAGCTGCCGGCCACCTATTGTGGCCTGGTGAGCTGTCATACTCCGTCCACCTATAGTGGCCTGGTGAGCTCTCGAACGGCCGGCCACCTATAGTGGCCTGGTGAGCTGTCGTGCTGCCGGCCACCTAGGATGACCTGGTGAGCTGTCGTGCCACCGGCCACTTATAGTGGCCTGGTGAGCTGTCGAGATGCCGGCCACCTGTAGTGGCCTGATGAGCTATCGTGCTGCCGGCCACCTATAGTGGCCTGGTGAGCTGTCGTGCTGCCGGCCACCTATAGTGGCCTGGTGAGCTCTCAAGCTGCCGGCCACCTATTGTGGCCTGGTGAGCTGTCATACTCCGTCCACCTATAGTGGCCTGGTGAGCTCTCGAACGGCGGGCCACCTATAGTGGCCTGGTGAGCTCTCGAGCTGCCGGCCACCTATAGTGTGGTGGTGAGCTGTCGTGCTGCCGGCCATCTATAGTGGCCTGGTGAGCTGTCGTGCTGCCGGCCACCTGTAGTGGCCTGGTAAGCTGTCGTACTGCCGTCCACCTATAGTGCCTTGGTGAGCTCTCGAGCGGCCGGCCACCTATAGTGGCCTGGTGAGCTCTCGAGCTGCCGGCCACCTATAGTGTGGTGGTGAGCTGTCGTGCTGCCGGCCATCTATAGTGGCCTGGTGAGCTTTCGTGCTGCCGGCCACCTATAGTGGCCTGCGGAGCTGTCGGGCTGCCGGCCACCTATAGTGGCCTGTTGAGCTCTCGAGCTGCCGGCCACCTAAAGTGTTCTGGTGAGCTCTCGAACTGCCGTCCACATGTAGTGGCCTGGTGAGCTGTCATGCTGCCGGCCTCCTGTCGTGGCCTGGTGAGCTGTCATGCTGCCGGCCACCTGTAGTGGCCTGGTAAGCTGTCGTACTGCCGTCCACCTATAGTGCCTTGGTGAGCTCTCGAGCGGCCGGCCACCTATAGTGGCCTGGTGAGCTCTCGAGCTGCCGGCCACCTATAGTGTGGTGGTGAGCTGTCGTGCTGCCGGCCATCTATAGTGGCCAGGTGAGCTGTCGTGCTGCCGGCCACCTATAGTGGCCTGGGGAGCTGTCGTGCTGCCGGCCACCTATAGTGACCTGGTGAGCTGTCGTGCCACCGGCCACTTATAGTGGCCTGGTGAGCTGTCGAGATGCCGGCCAGCTGTAGTGGCCTGATGAGCTATCGTGCTGCCGGCCACCTATAGTGGTCTGGTGAGCTATCGTGCTGCCGGCCACCTATAATGGCCTGGTGAGCTGTCGTGCTGCCGGCCACCTATGGTGACCTGGTGAGCTGTCGTGCTGCCGGCCACCTATAGTGGCCTGGTGAGCTGTCGTGCTGCCGGCCTACTATAGTGGCCTGGTGAGCTGTCGTGCTGCCGGCCATCCATAGTGGCCTGGTAAGCAGTCGAGATGCCGGCCACCTACAGTGGCCTGGTGAGCTGTCGATATGCCGGCCACCTATAGTGGCCTGGTGAGCTGTCGTGCTACCGGCCTACTATAGTGGCCTGGTGAGCTGTCGTGCTGCCGGCCATCCATAGTGGCCTGGTAAGCAGTCGAGATGCCGGCCACCTACAGTGGCCTGGTGAGCTGTCGAGATGCCGGCCACCTATAGTGGCCTGGTGAGCTGTCGAGCTGCCGGCCACCTATAGTGTGGTGGTGAGCTGTCGTGCTGTGGCCTGGTGAGCTGTCGTGCTGCCGGCCACCTATAGTGGCCTGGTGAGCTCTCGAGCTGCCGGCCACCAATAGTGTGGTGGTGAGCAGTCATGCTGCCTGCCACCTGTAGTGGCCTGGTAAGCTGTCGTACTGCCGTCCACCTATAGTGCCTTGGTGAGCTCTCGAGCGGCCGGCCACCTATAGTGGCCTGGTGAGCTCTCGAGCTGCCGGCCACCTATAGTGTGGTGGTGAGCTGTCGTGCTGCCGGCCATCTATAGTGGCCTGGTGAGCTGTCGTGCTGCCGGCCACCTATAGTGGCCTGGGGAGCTGTCGTGCTGCCGGCCACCTATAGTGACCTGGTGAGCTGTCGTGCCACCGGCCACTTATAGTGGCCTGGTGAGCTGTCGAGATGCCGGCCACCTGTAGTGGCCTGATGAGCTATCGTGCTGCCGGCCACCTATAGTGGCCTGGTGAGCTGTCGTGCTGCCGGCCACCTATAGTGGCCTGGTGAGCTCTCAAGCTGCCGGCCACCTATTGTGGCCTGGTGAGCTGTCATACTCCGTCCACCTATAGTGGCCTGGTGAGCTCTCGAACGGCCGGCCACCTATAGTGGCCTGGTGAGCTCTCGAGCTGCCGGCCACCTATAGTGTGGTGGTGAGCTGTCGTGCTGTGGCCTGGTGAGCTGTCGTGCTGCCGGCCACCTATAGTGGCCTGGGGAGCTGTCGTGCTGCCGGCCACCTTTAGTGACCTGGTGAGCTGTCGTGCCACCGGCCACTTATAGTGGCCTGGTGAGTTGTCGAGATGCCGGCCACCTGTAGTGGTCTGGTGAGCTATCGTGCTGCCGGCCACATATAGTGGCCTGGTGAGCTCTCGAGCTGCCGGCCACCAATAGTGTGGTGGTGAGCAGTCATGCTGCCGGCCATCTATAGTGGCCTGGTGAGCTTTCGTGCTGCCGGCCACCTATAGTGGCCTGGGGAGCTGTAGTGCTGCCGGCCACCTATAGTGACCTGGTGAGCTGTCGTGCCACCGGCCACTTATAGTGGCTTGGTGAGTTGTCGAGATGCCGGCCACCTGTAGTGGTCTGGTGAGCTATCGAGCTGCCGGCCACCTATAATGGCCTGGTGAGCTGTCGTGCTGCCGGCCACCTATGGTGACCTGGTGAGCTGTCCTGCTGCCGGCCACCTATAGTGGCCTGGTGAGCTGTCGTGCTGCCGGCCTACTATAGTGGCCTGGTGAGCTGTCGTGCTGCCGGCCATCCATAGTGGCCTGGTAAGCAGTCGAGATGCCGGCCACCTACAGTGGCCTGGTGAGCTGTCGAGATGCCGGCCACCTATAGTGGCCTGGTGAGCTGTCGTGCTACCGGCCTACTATAGTGGCCTGGTGAGCTGTCGTGCTGCCGGCCATCCATAGTGGCCTGGTAAGCAGTCGAGATGCCGGCCACCTACAGTGGCCTGGTGAGCTGTCGAGATGCCGGCCACCTATAGTGGCCTGGTGAGCTGTCGTGCTACCGGCCACCTATAGTGGTCTGGTGAGCTGTCGAGGTGCCGGCCACCTGTGGTGGCCTGATGAGCTGTCGTGCTGCCGGCCAACTATAATGTGCTGGTGAGCTGTCGTGCTGCCGGCCATCTATAATGGCCTGGTGAGCTGTCGTGCTGCCGGCCATCTATAATGGCCTGGTGAGCTGTCGTGCTGCCGGCCACCTATGGTGACCTGGTGAGCTGTCGTGCTGCCGGCCACCTATAGGGGCCTGGTGAGCTGTCGTGCTGCCGGCCTACTATAGTGGCCTGGTGAGCTGTCGTGCTGCCGGCCATCCAAAGTGGCCTGGTAAGCAGTCGAGATGCCGGCCACCTACAGTGGCCTGGTGAGCTGTCGAGATGCCGGCCACCTATAGTGGCCTGGTGAGCTGTCGTGCTGCCGGCCACCTATAGTGGCCTGGTGAGCTGTCGTGCTGCCGGCCTACTATAGTGGCCTGGTGAGCTGTCGTGCTGCCGGCCATCCAAAGTGGCCTGGTAAGCAGTCGAGATGCCGGCCACCTACAGTGGCCTGGTGAGCTGTCGAGATGCCGGCCACCTATAGTGGCCTGGGGAGCTGTCGTGCTGCCGACCTCCTATCGTGGCCTGGTGAGCTGTCATGCTGCCGGCCACCTGTAATGGCCTGGTCAGCTGTCGAACTGCCCTCCACCTATAGTGGCCTGGTGAGCTCTCGAGCGGCCGGCCACCTGTAGTGGCCTGGTGAGCCCTCGAGCTGCCGGCCAACTATAATGTGCTGGTGAGCTGTCGTGCTGCCGGCCATCTATAATGGCCTGGTGAGCTGTCGTGCTGCCGGCCTCCTATAGTGGCCTGGTGAACCCTCAAGCTGCCGGCCACCTATTGTGGCCTGGTGAGCTGTCATACTCCGTCCACCTATAGTGGCCTGGTGAGCTCTCGAGCGGCCGGCCACCTATAGTGGCCTGGTGAGCTCTCGAGCTGCCGGCCACCAATAGTGTGGTGGTGAGCTGTCGTGCTGCCGGCCATCTATAGTGGCCTGGTGAGCTGTCGTGCTGCCGGCCACCTATAGTGTGGTGGTGAGCTGTCGTGCTGCCGGCCATCTATAGTGGCCTGGTGAGCTTTCGTGCTGCCGGCCACCTATAGTGGCCTGGGGAGCTGTAGTGCTGCCGGCCACCTATAGTGACCTGGTGAGCTGTCGTGCCACCGGCCACTTATAGTGGCCTGGTGAGTTGTCGAGATGCCGGCCACCTGTAGTGGTCTGGTGAGCTATCGTGCTGCCGGCCACCTATAGTGGCCTGGTGAGCTCTCGAGCTGCCGGCCACCAATAGTGTGGTGGTGAGCAGTCATGCTGCCTGCCACCTGTAGTGGCCTGGTAAGCTGTCGTACTGCCGTCCACCTATAGTGCCTTGGTGAGCTCTCGAGCGGCCGGCCACCTATAGTGGCCTGGTGAGCTCTCGAGCTGCCGGCCACCTATAGTGTGGTGGTGAGCTGTCGTGCTGCCGGCCATCTATAGCGGCCTGGTGAGCTGTCGTGCTGCCGGCCACCTATAGTGACCTGGTGAGCTGTCGTGCCACCGGCCACTTATAGTGGCCTGGTGAGCTGTCGAGATGCCGGCCACCTGTAGTGGCCTGATGAGCTATCGTGCTGCCGGCCACCTATAGTGGCCTGGTGAGCTGTCGTGCTGCCGGCCACCTATAGTGGCCTGGTGAGCTCTCAAGCTGCCGGCCACCTATTGTGGCCTGGTGAGCTGTCATACTCCGTCCACCTATAGTGGCCTGGTGAGCTCTCGAACGGCCGGCCACCTATAGTGGCCTGGTGAGCTCTCGAGCTGCCGGCCACCTATAGTGTGGTGGTGAGCTGTCGTGCTGTGGCCTGGTGAGCTGTCGTGCTGCCGGCCACCTATAGTGGCCTGGGGAGCTGTCGTGCTGCCGGCCACCTTTAGTGACCTGGTGAGCTGTCGTGCCACCGGCCACTTATAGTGGCCTGGTGAGTTGTCGAGATGCCGGCCACCTGTAGTGGTCTGGTGAGCTATCGTGCTGCCGGCCACCTATAGTGGCCTGGTGAGCTCTCGAGCTGCCGGCCACCAATAGTGTGGTGGTGAGCAGTCATGCTGCCGGCCATCTATAGTGGCCCGGTGAGCTTTCGTGCTGCCGGCCTACTATAGTGGCCTGGTGAGCTGTCGTGCTGCCGGCCATCCATAGTGGCCTGGTAAGCAGTCGAGATGCCGGCCACCTACAGTGGCCTGGTGAGCAGTCGAGATGCCGGCCACCTACAGTGGCCTGGTGAGCTGTCGAGATGCCGGCCACCTATAGTGACCTGGTGAGCTGTCGTGCCACCGGCCACTTATAGTGGCCTGGTGAGTTGTCGAGATGCCGGCCACCTGTAGTGGTCTGGTGAGCTATCGTGCTGCCGGCCACCTATAGTGGCCTGGTGAGCTCTCGAGCTGCCGGCCACCAATAGTGTGGTGGTGAGCAGTCATGCTGCCGGCCATCTATAGTGGCCTGGTGAGCTTTCGTGCTGCCGGCCTACTATAGTGGCCTGGTGAGCTGTCGTGCTGCCGGCCATCCATAGTGGCCTGGTAAGCAGTCGAGATGCCGGCCACCTACAGTGGTCTGGTGAGCTATCGTGCTGCCGGCCACCTATAATGGCCTGGTGAGCTGTCGTGCTGCCGGCCACCTATGGTGACCTGGTGAGCTGTCGTGCTGCCGGCCACCTATAGTGGCCTGGTGAGCTGTCGTGCTGCCGGCCTACTATAGTGGCCTGGTGAGCTGTCGTGCTGCCGGCCATCCATAGTGGCCTGGTAAGCAGTCGAGATGCCGGCCACCTACAGTGGCCTGGTGAGCTGTCGAGATGCCGGCCACCTATAGTGGCCTGGTGAGCTGTCGTGCTACCGGCCTACTATAGTGGCCTGGTGAGCTGTCGTGCTGCCGGCCATCCATAGTGGCCTGGTAAGCAGTCGAGATGCCGGCCACCTACAGTGGCCTGGTGAGCTGTCGAGATGCCGGCCACCTATAGTGGCCTGGTGAGCTGTCGAGCTGCCGGCCACCTATAGTGTGGTGGTGAGCTGTCGTGCTGTGGCCTGGTGAGCTGTCGTGCTGCCGGCCACCTATAGTGGCCTGGTGAGCTCTCGAGCTGCCGGCCACCAATAGTGTGGTGGTGAGCAGTCATGCTGCCTGCCACCTGTAGTGGCCTGGTAAGCTGTCGTACTGCCGTCCACCTATAGTGCCTTGGTGAGCTCTCGAGCGGCCGGCCACCTATAGTGGCCTGGTGAGCTCTCGAGCTGCCGGCCACCAATAGTGTGGTGGTGAGCAGTCATGCTGCCGGCCATCTATAGTGGCCTGGTGAGCTTTCGTGCTGCCGGCCACCTATAGTGGCCTGGGGAGCTGTAGTGCTGCCGGCCACCTATAGTGACCTGGTGAGCTGTCGTGCCACCGGCCACTTATAGTGGCTTGGTGAGTTGTCGAGATGCCGGCCACCTGTAGTGGTCTGGTGAGCTATCGAGCTGCCGGCCACCTATAATGGCCTGGTGAGCTGTCGTGCTGCCGGCTTCCTATGGTGACCTGGTGAGCTGTCCTGCTGCCGGCCACCTATAGTGGCCTGGTGAGCTGTCGTGCTGCCGGCCTACTATAGTGGCCTGGTGAGCTGTCGTGCTGCCGGCCATCCATAGTGGCCTGGTAAGCAGTCGAGATGCCGGCCACCTACAGTGGCCTGGTGAGCTGTCGAGATGCCGGCCACCTATAGTGGCCTGGTGAGCTGTCGTGCTACCGACCTACTATAGTGGCCTGGTGAGCTGTCGTGCTGCCGGCCATCCATAGTGGCCTGGTAAGCAGTCGAGATGCCGGCCACCTACAGTGGCCTGGTGAGCTGTCGAGATGCCGGCCACCTATAGTGGCCTGGTGAGCTGTCGTGCTACCGGCCACCTATAGTGGTCTGGTGAGCTGTCGAGGTGCCGGCCACCTGTGGTGGCCTGATGAGCTGTCGTGCTGCCGGCCAACTATAATGTGCTGGTGAGCTGTCGTGCTGCCGGCCATCTATAATGGCCTGGTGAGCTGTCGTGCTGCCGGCCATCTATAATGGCCTGGTGAGCTGTCGTGCTGCCGGCCACCTATGGTGACCTGGTGAGCTGTCGTGCTGCCGGCCACCTATAGTGGCCTGGTGAGCTGTCGTGCTGCCGGCCTACTATAGTGGCCTGGTGAGCTGTCGTGCTGCCGGCCATCCAAAGTGGCCTGGTAAGCAGTCGAGATGCCGGCCACCTACAGTGGCCTGGTGAGCTGTCGAGATGCCGGCCACCTATAGTGGCCTGGTGAGCTGTCGTGCTGCCGGCCACCTATAGTGGCCTGGTGAGCTGTCGTGCTGCCGGCCTACTATAGTGGCCTGGTGAGCTGTCGTGCTGCCGGCCATCCAAAGTGGCCTGGTAAGCAGTCGAGATGCCGGCCACCTACAGTGGCCTGGTGAGCTGTCGGGATGCCGGCCACCTATAGTGGCCTGGGGAGCTGTCGTGCTGCCGACCTCCTATCGTGGCCTGGTGAGCTGTCATGCTGCCGGCCACCTGTAATGGCCTGGTAAGCTGTCGTACTGCCCTCCACCTATAGTGGCCTGGTGAGCTCTCGAGCGGCCGGCCACCTGTAGTGGCCTGGTGAGCCCTCGAGCTGCCGGCCAACTATAATGTGCTGGTGAGCTGTCGTGCTGCCGGCCATCTATAATGGCCTGGTGAGCTGTCGTGCTGCCGGCCTCCTATAGTGGCCTGGTGAACTCTCAAGCTGCCGGCCACCTATTGTGGCCTGGTGAGCTGTCATACTCCGTCCACCTATAGTGGCCTGGTGAGCTCTCGAGCGGCCGGCCACCTATAGTGGCCTGGTGAGCTCTCGAGCTGCCGGCCACCAATAGTGTGGTGGTGAGCTGTCGTGCTGCCGGCCATCTATAGTGGCCTGGTGAGCTGTCGTGCTGCCGGCCACCTATAGTGTGGTGGTGAGCTGTCGTGCTGCCGGCCATCTATAGTGGCCTGGTGAGCTTTCGTGCTGCCGGCCACCTATAGTGGCCTGGGGAGCTGTAGTGCTGCCGGCCACCTATAGTGACCTGGTGAGCTGTCGTGCCACCGGCCACTTATAGTGGCCTGGTGAGTTGTCGAGATGCCGGCCACCTGTAGTGGTCTGGTGAGCTATCGTGCTGCCGGCCACCTATAGTGGCCTGGTGAGCTCTCGAGCTGCCGGCCACCAATAGTGTGGTGGTGAGCAGTCATGCTGCCTGCCACCTGTAGTGGCCTGGTAAGCTGTCGTACTGCCGTCCACCTATAGTGCCTTGGTGAGCTCTCGAGCGGCCGGCCACCTATAGTGGCCTGGTGAGCTCTCGAGCTGCCGGCCACCTATAGTGTGGTGGTGAGCTGTCGTGCTGCCGGCCATCTATAGCGGCCTGGTGAGCTGTCGTGCTGCCGGCCACCTATAGTGGCCTGGGGAGCTGTCGTGCTGCCGGCCACCTATAGTGACCTGGTGAGCTGTCGTGCCACCGGCCACTTATAGTGGCCTGGTGAGCTGTCGAGATGCCGGCCACCTGTAGTGGCCTGATGAGCTATCGTGCTGCCGGCCACCTATAGTGGCCTGGTGAGCTGTCGTGCTGCCGGCCACCTATAGTGGCCTGGTGAGCTCTCAAGCTGCCGGCCACCTATTGTGGCCTGGTGAGCTGTCATACTCCGTCCACCTATAGTGGCCTGGTGAGCTCTCGAACGGCCGGCCACCTATAGTGGCCTGGTGAGCTCTCGAGCTGCCGGCCACCTATAGTGTGGTGGTGAGCTGTCGTGCTGTGGCCTGGTGAGCTGTCGTGCTGCCGGCCACCTATAGTGGCCTGGGGAGCTGTCGTGCTGCCGGCCACCTTTAGTGACCTGGTGAGCTGTCGTGCCACCGGCCACTTATAGTGGCCTGGTGAGTTGTCGAGATGCCGGCCACCTGTAGTGGTCTGGTGAGCTATCGTGCTGCCGGCCACCTATAGTGGCCTGGTGAGCTCTCGAGCTGCCGGCCACCAATAGTGTGGTGGTGAGCAGTCATGCTGCCGGCCATCTATAGTGGCCTGGTGAGCTTTCGTGCTGCCGGCCACCTATAGTGGCCTGGGGAGCTGTAGTGCTGCCGGCCACCTATAGTGACCTGGTGAGCTGTCGTGCCACCGGCCACTTATAGTGGCCTGGTGAGTTGTCGAGATGCCGGCCACCTGTAGTGGTCTGGTGAGCTATCGTGCTGCCGGCCACCTATAATGGCCTGGTGAGCTGTCGTGCTGCCGGCCACCTATGGTGACCTGGTGAGCTGTCGTGCTGCCGGCCACCTATAGTGGCCTGGTGAGCTGTCGTGCTGCCGGCCTACTATAGTGGCCTGGTGAGCTGTCGTGCTGCCGGCCATCCATAGTGGCCTGGTAAGCAGTCGAGATGCCGGCCACCTACAGTGGCCTGGTGAGCTGTCGAGATGCCGGCCACCTATAGTGGCCTGGTGAGCTGTCGTGCTACCGGCCTACTATAGTGGCCTGGTGAGCTGTCGTGCTGCCGGCCATCCATAGTGGCCTGGTAAGCAGTCGAGATGCCGGCCACCTACAGTGGCCTGGTGAGCTGTCGAGATGCCGGCCACCTATAGTGGCCTGGTGAGCTGTCGAGCTGCCGGCCACCTATAGTGTGGTGGTGAGCTGTCGTGCTGTGGCCTGGTGAGCTGTCGTGCTGCCGGCCACCTATAGTGGCCTGGTGAGCTCTCGAGCTGCCGGCCACCTGGTGGCCTGGTGAGCTGTCGTGCTGCCGGCCACCTGTGGTGGCCTGGTGAGCAGTAGTGCTGCCGGCCACCTATAGTGGCCTGGGGAGCTGTCGTGCTGCCGGCCACCTATAGTGACCTGGTGAGCTGTCGTGCCACCGGCCACTTATAGTGGCCTGGTGAGCTGTCGAGATGCCGGCCACCTGTAGTGGCCTGATGAGCTATCGTGCTGCCGGCCACCTATAGTGGCCTGGTGAGCTGTCGTGCTGCCGGCCACCTATAGTGGCCTGGTGAGCTCTCAAGCTGCCGGCCACCTATTGTGGCCTGGTGAGCTGTCATACTCCGTCCACCTATAGTGGCCTGGTGAGCTCTCGAACGGCCGGCCACCTATAGTGGCCTGGTGAGCTCTCGAGCTGCCGGCCACCTATAGTGTGGTGGTGAGCTGTCGTGCTGTGCCTGGTGAGCTGTCGTGCTGCCGGCCACCTATAGTGGCCTGGGGAGCTGTCGTGCTGCCGGCCACCTTTAGTGACCTGGTAAGCTGTCGTACTGCCGTCCATCTATAATGGCCTGGTGAGCTGTCGAGCTGCCGGCCACCTATAGTGTGGTGGTGAGCTGTCGTGCTGTGGCCTGGTGAGCTGTCGTGCTGCCGGCCACCTATAGTGGCCTGGTGAGCTCTCGAGCTGCCGGCCACCAATAGTGTGGTGGTGAGCAGTCATGCTGCCTGCCACCTGTAGTGGCCTGGTAAGCTGTCGTACTGCCGTCCACCTATAGTGCCTTGGTGAGCTCTCGAGCGGCCGGCCACCTATAGTGGCCTGGTGAGCTCTCGAGCTGCCGGCCACCTATAGTGTGGTGGTGAGCTGTCGTGCTGCCGGCCATCTATAGTGGCCTGGTGAGCTGTCGTGCTGCCGGCCACCTATAGTGGCCTGGGGAGCTGTCGTGCTGCCGGCCACCTATAGTGACCTGGTGAGCTGTCGTGCCACCGGCCACTTATAGTGGCCTGGTGAGCTGTCGAGATGCCGGCCACCTGTAGTGGCCTGATGAGCTGTCGTGCTGCCGGCCACCTATAGTGGCCTGGTGAGCTCTCAAGCTGCCGGCCACCTATTGTGGCCTTGTGAGCTGTCATACTCCGTCCACCTATAGTGGCCTGGTGAGCTCTCGAACGGCCGGCCACCTATAGTGGCCTGGTGAGCTCTCGAGCTGCCGGCCACCTATAGTGTGGTGGTGAGCTGTCGTGCTGTGGCCTGGTGAGCTGTCGTGCTGCCGGCCACCTATAGTGGCCTGGGGAGCTGTCGTGCTGCCGGCCACCTTTAGTGACCTGGTGAGCTGTCGTGCCACCGGCCACTTATAGTGGCCTGGTGAGTTGTCGAGATGCCGGCCACCTGTAGTGGTCTGGTGAGCTATCGTGCTGCCGGCCACCTATAGTGGCCTGGTGAGCTCTCGAGCTGCCGGCCACCAATAGTGTGGTGGTGAGCAGTCATGCTGCCGGCCATCTATAGTGGCCTGGTGAGCTTTCGTGCTGCCGGCCACCTATAGTGGCCTGGGGAGCTGTAGTGCTGCCGGCCACCTATAGTGACCTGGTGAGCTGTCGTGCCACCGGCCACTTATAGTGGCCTGGTGAGTTGTCGAGATGCCGGCCACCTGTAGTGGTCTGGTGAGCTATCGTGCTGCCGGCCACCTATAATGGCCTGGTGAGCTGTCGTGCTGCCGGCCACCTATGGTGACCTGGTGAGCTGTCGTGCTGCCGGCCACCTATAGTGGCCTGGTGAGCTGTCGTGCTGCCGGCCTACTATAGTGGCCTGGTGAGCTGTCGTGCTGCCGGCCATCCATAGTGGCCTGGTAAGCAGTCGAGATGCCGGCCACCTACAGTGGCCTGGTGAGCTGTCGAGATGCCGGCCACCTATAGTGGCCTGGTGAGTTGTCGTGCTACCGGCCTACTATAGTGGCCTGGTGAGCTGTCGTGCTGCCGGCCATCCATAGTGGCCTGGTAAGCAGTCGAGATGCCGGCCACCTACAGTGGCCTGGTGAGCTGTCGAGATGCCGGCCACCTATAGTGGCCTGGTGAGCTGTCGTGCTACCGGCCACCTATAATGGTCTGGTGAGCTGTCGAGGTGCCGGCCACCTGTGGTGGCCTGATGAGCTGTCGTGCTGCCGGCCAACTATAATGTGCTGGTGAGCTGTCGTGCTGCCGGCCATCTATAATGGCCTGGTGAGCTGTCGTGCTGCCGGCCACCTATGGTGACCTGGTGAGCTGTCGTGCTGCCGGCCACCTATAGTGGCCTGGTGAGCTGTCGTGCTGCCGGCCTACTATAGTGGCCTGGTGAGCTGTCGTGCTGCCGGCCATCCAAAGTGGCCTGGTAAGCAGTCGACATGCCGGCCACCTACAGTGGCCTGGTGAGCTGTCGAGATGCCGGCCACCTATAGTGGCCTGGTGAGCTGTCGTGCTACCGGCCACCTATAGTGGTCTGGTGAGCTGTCGAGGTGCCGGCCACCTGTGGTGGCCTGATGAGCTGTCGTGCTGCCGGCCACCTATAGTGGCCTGGTGAGCTCTCGAGCTGCCGGCCACCAATAGTGTGGTGGTGAGCAGTCATGCTGCCGGCCATCTATAGTGGCCTGGTGAGCTTTCGTGCTGCCGGCCACCTATAGTGGCCTGGGGAGCTGTAGTGCTGCCGGCCACCTATAGTGACCTGGTGAGCTGTCGTGCCACCGGCCACTTATAGTGGCCTGGCGAGCTGTCGAGATGCCGGCCACCTATAGTGGCCTGGTGAGCTGTCGAGATGCCGGCCACCTATAGTGGCCAGGTGAGCCGTCGAGATGCCGGCCACCTATGGTGGCCTGGTGAGCTGTCGTGCTGCCGGCCACCTGTGGTGGCCTGGTGAGCAGTAGTGCTGCCGGCCACCTATAGTGGCCTGGGGAGCTGTCGTGCTGCCGGCCACCTATAGTGACCTGGTGAGCTGTCGTGCCACCGGCCACTTATAGTGGCCTGGTGAGCTGTCGAGATGCCGGCCACCTGTAGTGGCCTGATGAGCTATCGTGCTGCCGGCCACCTATAGTGGCCTGGTGAGCTGTCGTGCTGCCGGCCACCTATAGTGGCCTGGTGAGCTCTCAAGCTGCCGGCCACCTATTGTGGCCTGGTGAGCTGTCATACTCCGTCCACCTATAGTGGCCTGGTGAGCTCTCGAACGGCCGGCCACCTATAGTGGCCTGGTGAGCTCTCGAGCTGCCGGCCACCTATAGTGTGGTGGTGAGCTGTCGTGCTGTGCCTGGTGAGCTGTCGTGCTGCCGGCCACCTATAGTGGCCTGGGGAGCTGTCGTGCTGCCGGCCACCTTTAGTGACCTGGTAAGCTGTCGTACTGCCGTCCATCTATAATGGCCTGGTGAGCTGTCGTGCTGCCGGCCACCTATAGTGGCCTGTTGAGCTCTCGAGCTGCCGGCCACCTAAAGTGTTCTGGTGAGCTCTCGAACTGGCGTCCACATGTAGTGGCCTGGTGAGCTGTCATGCTTCCGGCCTCCTGTCGTGGCCTGGTGAGCTGTCATGCTGCCGGCTACCTGTAGTGGCCTGGTAAGCTGTCGTACTGCCGTCCACCTATAGTGCCTTGGTGAGCTCTCGAGCGGCCGGCCACCTATAGTGGCCTGGTGAGCTCTCGAGCTGCCGGCCACCTATAGTGTGGTGGTGAGCTGTCGTGCTGCCGGCCACCTATAGTGTGGTGGTGAGCTGTCGTGCTGCCGGCCATCTATAGTGGCCTGGTGAGCTGTCGTGCTGCCGGCCACCTATAGTGGCCTGGGGAACTGTCGTGCTGCCGGCCACCTATAGTGACCTGGTGAGCTGTCGTGCCACCGGCCACTTATAGTGGCCTGGTGAGCTGTCGTGCTACCGGCCACCTATAGTGGTCTGGTGAGCTGTCGAGGTACCGGCCACCTGTGGTGGCCTGATGAGCTGTCGTGCTGCCGGCCACCTATAGTGGCCTGGTGAGCTGTCGAGTTGCCGGCCACCTGTAGTGGCCTGATGAGCTATCGTGCTGCCGGCCACCTATAATGGCCTGTTGAGCTCTCGAGCTGCCGGCCACCTATAGTGTGGTGGTGAGCTGTCGTGCTGCCGGCCATCTATAGTGGCCTGGTGAGCTGTCGTGCTGCCGGCCACCTATAGTGGCCTGGGGAGCTGTCGTGCTGCCGGCCACCCATAGTGACCTGGTGAGCTGTCGTGCCACCGGCCACTTATAGTGGCCTGGTGAGCTGTCGAGATGCCGGCCTCCTATCGTGGCCTGGTGAGCTGTCATGCTGCCGGCCACCTGTAGTGGCCTGGTAAGCTGTCGTACTGCCGGCCACCTATAATGGCCTGTTGAGCTCTCGAGCTGCCGGCCACCTATAGTTGCCTGGTGAGCTGTCATGCTGCCGGCCTCCTATCGTGGCCTGGTGAGCTGTCATGCTGCCGGCCACCTGTAGTGGCCTGATGAGCTATCGTGCTGCCGGCCACCTATAGTGGCCTGGTGAGCTGTCGTGCTGCCGGCCACCTATAGTGGCCTGGTGAGCTGTCATGCTGCCGGCCACCTATAGTGGCCTGGTGAGCTGTCATGCTGCCGGCCACCTATAGTGGTCTGGTGAGCTGTCGTGCTGCCGGCCTACTATAGTGGCCTGGTGAGCTGTCGTGCTGCCGGCCATTCATAGTGGCCTGGTAAGCAGTCGAGATGCCGGCCACCTACAGTGGCCTGGTGAGCTGTCGAGATGCCGGCCACCTATAGTGGCCCGGTGAGCTGTCGTGCTACCGGCCACCTATAGTGGTCTGTCGAGCTGTCGAGGTGCCGGCTACCTGTGGTGGCCTGATGAGCTGTCGTGCTGCCGGCCACCTATAGTGGCCTGGTGAGCTGTCGTGCCACCGGCCACTTATAGTGGTCTGGTGAGCTGTCGTGCTGCCGGCCTACTATAGTGGCCTGGTGAGCTGTCGTGCTGCCGGCCATCCATAGTGGCCTGGTAAGCAGTCGAGATGCCGGCCACCTACAGTGGCCTGGTGAGCTGTCGAGATGCCGGCCACCTATAGTGGCCCGGTGAGCTGTCGTGCTACCGGCCACCTATAGTGGTTTGGTGAGCTGTCGAGGTGCCGGCTACCTGTGGTGGCCTGATGAGCTGTCGTGCTGCCGGCCACCTATAGTGGCCTGGTGAGCTGTCGTGCCACCGGCCACTTATAGTGGTCTGGTGAGCTGTCGTGCTGCCGGCCTACTATAGTGGCTTGGTGAGCTGTCGTGCTGCAGGCCACCTATAGTTGCCTGGTGAGCTGTCATGCTGCCGGCCACCTATAGTGGCCTAGTGAGCAGTCGAGATGCCGGCCACCTATAGCGGCCTGGTGAGATGTCGTGCTGCCGGCCACCTATATTGGCCTGTTGAGCTCTCGAGCTGCCGGCCACCTATAGTTGCCTGGTGAGCTGTCATGCTGCCGGCCTCCTATCGTGGCCTGGTGAGCTGTCATGCTGCCGGCCACCTGTAGTGGCCTGGTAAGCTGTCGTACTGCCGTCCACTTATAGTGGCCTGGTGAGCTCTCGAGCGGCCGGCCACCTATATGTAGTGGCCTGGTGAGCTCTCGAGCTGCCGGCCAACTATAATGTGCTGGTGAGCTGTCGTGCTGCCGGCTATCTATAATGGCCTGGTGAGCTATCGTGCTGCCGGCCACCTATAGTGGCCTGGTGAGCTCTCAAGCTGCCGGCCACCTATTGTGGCCTGGTGAGCTGTCATACTCCATCCACCTATAGTGGCCTGGTGAGCTCTCGAGCGGCCGGCCACCTATAGTGGCCTGGTGAGCTCTGTAGTAGCCTGATGAGCTGTCGTGCTGCCGGCCACCTATAGTGGCCTGGTGAGCTGTCATGCTGCCGGCCACCTATAGTTGCCTGGTGAGCTGTCATGCTGCCGGCCACCTATAGTGGCCTGGTGAGCTGTCATGCTGCCGGCCACCTATAGTGGCCTGGTGAGCCGTCATGCTGCCGGCCGCCTATAGTGGCCTGGTGAGCTGTCATGCTGCCGGCCACCTATAGTGGCCTGGTGAGCTGTCGTGCTGCCGGCCTACTATAAAGGCCTGGTGACGTGTTGTGCTGCCGGCCACCTATAGTGGCCTGGTGAGCTGTGGTGCTGCCGGCCACCTATAGTGGCCTGGTGAGCTGCCGTGCTGCCGGCCACCTATAGTCGCCTGGTGAGCTGCCGTGCTGCCGGCCACCTATAGTGGCCTGGTGAGCTGTCATGCTGCCGGCCACTTATAGTGGCCTGGTGAGCTGTCGTGCTGCCGGCCACCTGTAGTGGCCTGATGAGCTATCGTCCTGCCGGCCACCTATTGTGGCCTGGTGAGCTGTCGAGATGCCGGCCACCTATAGTTGCCCGGTGAGCTGTCGTGCTACCGGCCACCTATAGTGGTTTGGTGAGCTGTCGAGGTGCCGGCTACCTGTGGTGGCCTGATGAGCTGTCGTGCTACCGGCCACCTATAGTGGCCTGGCGAGCTCTCGAGCTGCTGTGAGCTGTCGTGCTGCCGGCCACCTATAGTTGCCTGGTGAGCTGTCATGCTACCGGCCTCCTATCGTGGCCTGGTGAGCTGTCATGCTGCCGGCCACCTGTAGTGGCCTGGTAAGCTGTCGTTCTGCCGTCCACCTATAGTGGCCTGGTGAGCTCTCGAGCGGCCGGCCACCTATATGTAATGGCCTGGTGAGCTGTGGTGCTGCCGGCCACCTATAGTGGCCTGGTGAGCTGCCGTGCTGCCGGCCACCTATAGTCGCCTGGTGAGCTGTCGTGCTACCGGCCACCTATAGTGGTTTGGTGAGCTGTCGAGGTGCCGGCTACCTGTGGTGGCCTGATGAGCTGTCGTGCTGCCGGCCACCTATAGTGGCCTGGTGAGCTGTCGTGCCACCGGCCACTTATAGTGGTCTGGTGAGCTGTCGTGCTGCCGGCCTACTATAGTGGCCTGGTGAGCTGTCGTGCTGCCGGCCATCCATAGTGGCCTGGTAAGCAGTCGAGATGCCGGCCACCTACAGTGGCCTGGTGAGCTGTCGAGATGCCGGCCACCTATAGTGGCCCGGTGAGCTGTCGTGCTACCGGCCACCTATAGTGGTTTGGTGAGCTGTCGAGGTGCCGGCTACCTGTGGTGGCCTGATGAGCTGTCGTGCTACCGGCCACCTATAGTGGCCTGGTGAGCTCTCGAGCTGCTGTGAGCTGTCGTGCTGCCGGCCACCTATAGTTGCCTGGTGAGCTGTCATGCTACCGGCCTCCTATCGTGGCCTGGTGAGCTGTCATGCTGCCGGCCACCTGTAGTGGCCTGGTAAGCTGTCGTTCTGCCGTCCACCTATAGTGGCCTGGTGAGCTCTCGAGCGGCCGGCCACCTATATGTAATGGCCTGGTGAGCTCTCGAGCTGCCGGCCAACTATAATGTGCTGGTGAGCTGTCGTGCTGCCGGCTATCTATAATGGCCTGGTGAGCTGTCGTGCTGCCGACCACCTATAGTGGCCTGGTGAGCTCTCAAGCTGCCGGCCACCAATTGTGGCCTGGTGAGCTGTCGAGATGCCGGCCCCCTATAGTGGCCTGGTGAGCTATCGTGCTGCCGGCCACCTATAGTGGCCTGGTGAGCTGTCGTGCTGCCGGCCACCTATAGTTGCCTGGTGAGCTGTCATGCTGCCGGCCTCCTATAGTGGCCCGGTGAGCTGTTATGCTACCGGCCACCTGTAGTGGCTTGGTAAGCTGTCGTGCTGTCGTACTGCCGTCCACCTATAGTGGCCTGGTGAGCTCTCGAGCGGCCGGCCACCTATATGTAATGGCCTGGTGAGCTCTCGAGCTGCCGGCCAACTATAATGTGCTGGTGAGCTGTCGTGCTGCCGGCTATCTATAATGGCCTGGTGAGCTGTCGTGCTGCCGACCACCTATAGTGGCCTGGTGAGCTCTCAAGCTGCCGGCCACCAATTGTGGCCTGGTGAGCTGTCGAGATGCCGGCCCCCTATAGTGGCCTGGTGAGCTATCGTGCTGCCGGCCACCTATAGTGGCCTGGTGAGCTGTCGTGCTGCCGGCCACCTATAGTTGCCTGGTGAGCTGTCATGCTGCCGGCCTCCTATAGTGGCCCGGTGAGCTGTTATGCTACCGGCCACCTGTAGTGGCTTGGTAAGCTGTCGTACTGCCGTCCACCTATAGTTGCCTGGTGAGCTGTCATGCTGCCGGCCTCCTATCGTGGCCTGGTGAGCTGTCATGCTGCCGGCCACCTGTAGTGGCCTGATGAGCTATCGTGCTGCCGGCCACCTATAGTGGCCTGGTGAGCTGTCGTGCTGCCGGCCACCTATAGTGGCCTGGTGAGCTGTCATGCTGCCGGCCACCTATAGTGGCCTGGTGAGCTGTCATGCTGCCGGCCACCTATAGTGGTCTGGTGAGCTGTCGTGCTGCCGGCCTACTATAGTGGCCTGGTGAGCTGTCGTGCTGCCGGCCACCTATAGTGGCCAGGTGAGCTCTCAAGCTGCCGGCCACCTTATGTGGCCTGGTGAGCTTGCGTGCTGCCGGCCTACTATAAAGGCCTGGTGACCTGTCGTGCTGCCGGCCACCTATAGCGACCTGGTGAGCTGTCGTGCCACCGCCCACTTATAGTGGCCTGGTGAGCTTTCGAGATGCCGGCCACCAGTAGTGGCCTGATGAGCTATCGTGCTGCCGGCCAACTATAGTGGCCTGGTGAGCTGTCGTGCTGCCGGCCACCTATAGTGGCCTTGTGAGCTGTAATGCTGCCGGCCACCTATAGTGCCCTGGTGAGCTGTCGTGCTGCCGGCCACCTATAGTGAGTGGCCTGGTGAGCTGCCATGCTGCCGGCCACCTATAGTGGTCTGGTGAGCTGTCGTGCTGCCGGCCACCTATAGTGGCCTGGTGAGCTGTCGTGCTGCCGGCCACCTATAGTGGCCTGGAGAGCTGTCATGCTGCCGGCCACCTATAGTGGCCTGGTGAGCTGTCATGCTGCCGGCCACCTATAGTGGCCTGGTGAGCTGTCATGTTGCCGGCCACCTATAGTGGCCTGGTGAGCTGTCATGCTGCCGGCCACCTATAGTGGCCTGGCGAGCTGTCATGCTGCCGGCCACCTATAATGGCCTGGAGAGCTGTCGTGCTGCCGGCCTACTATAGTGGCCTGGTGAGCTGTCGTGCTGCCGGCCACCCATAGTGGCCTGGTGAGCAGTTGAGACGCCGGCCACCTATAGTGGCCTGGTGAGCTGTCGAGATGCCGGCCACCTCTAGTGACCTGGTGAGCTGTCGTGCTGCCGGCCACCTGTAGTGGCCTGGTGAGCAGTAGTGCTGCCGGCCACCTATATTGGCCTGGTGAGCTGTCGCGCTGCCGGCCACCTATGGTGACCTGGTGAGCTGTCGTGCTGCCGGCCACCTATGGTGACCTGGTGAGCTGTCGTGCTGCCGGCCACCTATAGTGGCCTGGTGAGCTGTCGTGCTGCCGGCCACCTATAGTGGCCTGGTGAGCTGTCGTGCTGCCGGCCACCTATAGTGGCCTGGTGAGCTGTCGTGCTGCCGGCCACCTATAGTGGCCTGGTGAGCTGTCGTGCTGCCGGCCACCTATAGTGGCCTGATGAGCTGTCGTTCTGCCGGCCACCTATAGTGGCCTGGTGAGCTGTCGTGCTGCCGGCAACC
Source organism: Eumerus sabulonum (assembly GCA_951905685.1). Classification (NCBI taxonomy): domain Eukaryota; kingdom Metazoa; phylum Arthropoda; class Insecta; order Diptera; family Syrphidae; genus Eumerus; species Eumerus sabulonum. Next base: position 138,750,484 of record OX645060.1, on the reverse strand, counting down.
TATAGTGGCCTGGTGAGCTTTCGTGCTGCCGGCCACCTATAGTGCCCTGGTGAGCTGTCGTGCTGCCGGCCACCTATAGTGAGTGGCCTGGTGAGCTGCCGTGCTGCCGGCCACCTATAGTGGTCTGGTGAGCTGTCGTGCTGCCGGCCACCTATAGTGGCCTGGTGAGCTGTCGTGCTGCCGGCCACCTATAGTGGCCTGGAGAGCTGTCATGCTGCCGGCCACCTATAGTGGCCTGGTGAGCTGTCATGCTGCCGGCCACCTATAGTGGCCTGGTGAGCTGTCATGTTGCCGGCCACCTATAGTGTCCTGGTGAGCTGTCATGCTGCCGGCCACCTATAGTGGCCTGGTGAGCTGTCATGCTGCCGGCCACCTATAATGGCCTGGAGAGCTGTCGTGCTGCCGGCCTACTATAGTGGCCTGGTGAGCTGTCGTGCTGCCGGCCACCCATAGTGGCCTGGTGAGCAGTTGAGATGCCGGCCACCTATAGTGGCCTGGTGAGCTGTCGAGATGCCGGCCACCTATAGTGACCTGGTGAGCTGTCGTGCTGCCGGCCACCTGTAGTGGCCTGGTGAGCAGTAGTGCTGCCGGCCACCTATATTGGCCTGGTGAGCTGTCGTGCTGCCGGCCACCTATGGTGACCTGGTGAGCTGTCGTGCTGCCGGCCACCTATGGTGACCTGGTGAGCTGTCGTGCTGCCGGCCACCTATAGTGGCCTGGTGAGCTGTCGTGCTGCCGGCCACCTATAGTGGCCTGGTGAGCTGTCGTGCTGCCGGCCACCTGTAGTGGCCTGGTGAGCTGTCGTGCTGCCGGCCACCTATAGTGGCCTGATGAGCTGTCGTTCTGCCGGCCACCTATAGTGGCCTGGTGAGCTGTCGTGCTGCCGGCAACCTATAGTGGCCTGGTGAGCTTTCGTGCTGCCGGCCACCTATAGTGGCCTGGGGAGCTGTCGTGCTGCCGGCCACCTATAGTGGCCCGGGGATCTGTCCTGCTGCCGGCCACCTATAGTGGCCTGGGGAGCTGTCGTGCTGCCGGCCACATATAGTGACCTGGTGAGCTGTCGTGCTACCGGCCATCTATAGTGGCCTGGTGAGCTGTCGAGATGCCGGCCACCCATAGTGGCCTGGTGAGCAGTCGAGATGCCGGCCACCTATAGTGGCCTGGGGAGCTGTCGTGCTGCCGGCCACCTATAGTGGCCTGGTGAGCTGCCGTGCTGCCGGCCACCTATAGTGGCCTGGTGAGCTGTCGTGCTGCCGGCCACCTATAGTGGCCTGGGGAGCTGTCGTGCTGCCGGCCACCTATAGTGGCCTGGGGAGCTGTCGTGCTGCCGGCCACCTATAGTGGCCTGGAGAGCTGTCATGCTGCCGGCCATCTATAGTGGCCTGGTGAGCTGTCATGCTGCCGGCCACATATAGTGGCCTGGTGAGCTGTCATGTTGCCGGCCACCTATAGTGGCCTGGTGAGCTGTCATGCTGCCGGCCATCTATAGTGGCCTGATGAGCTGTCATGCTGCCGGCCACCTATAATGGCCTGGTGAGCTGTCGTGCTGCCGGCCTACTATAGTGGCCTGGTGAGCTGTCGTGCTGCCGGCCACCCATAGTGGCCTGGTGAGCAGTCGAGATGCCGGCCACCTATAGTGGCCTGGTGAGCTGTCATGCTGCCGGCCACCTATAGTGGCCTGGTGAGCTGTCATGCTGCCGGCCACCTATAGTGGCCTGGTGAGCTGTCGTGCTGCCGGCCACCTATAGTGGCCTGCGGAGCTGTCGTGTTGCCGGCCACCTATAGTGGCCTAGTGAGCTGTCATGCTGCCGGCCACCTATAGTGGCCTGGTGAGCTGTCATGCTGCCGGCCACCTATAATAGCCTGGTGAGCTGTCGTGCTGCCGGCCTACTATAGTGGCCTGGTGAGCTGTCGTGCTGCCGGCCACCCATAGTGGCCTGGTGAGCAGTCGAGATGCCGGCCACCTATAGTGGCCTGGTGAGCTGTCATGCTGCCGGCCACCTATAGTGGCCTGGTGAGCTGTCATGCTGCCGGCCACCTATAGTGGCCTGGTGAGCTGTCATGCTGCCGGCCACCTATAGTGGCGCGGTGAGCTGTCGTGCTGCCGGCCACCTATAGTGGCCTGGGGAGCTGTCGTGCTGCCGGCCACCTTATGTGGCCTGGTGAGCTGTCGTGCTGCCGGCCTACTATAATGGCCTGGTGAGCTGTCGTGCTGCCGGCCACCCATAGTGGCCTGGTGAGCAGTCGAGATGCCGGCCACCTATAGTGGCCTGGTGAGCTGTCATGCTGCCGGCCACCTATAGTGGCCTGGTGAGCTGTCATGCTGCCGGCCACCTATAGTGGCCTGGTGAGCTGTCGTGCTGCCGGCCACCTACAGTGGCCTGGGGAGCTGTCGTGCTGCCGGCCACCTATAGTGGCCTAGTGAGCTGTAATGCTGCCGGCCAGCTATAGTGGCCTGGTGAGCTGTCATGCTGCCGGCCACCTATAATAGCCTGGTGAGCTGTCGTGCTGCCGGCCTACTATAGTGGCCTGGTGAGCTGTCGTGCTGCCGGCCACCTATGGTGGCCTGGGGAGCTGTCGTGCTGCCGGCCACCTATAGTGGCCTGGGGAGCTGTCGTGCTGCCGGCCACCTATAGCGACCTGGTGAGCTGTCGTACTGCCGGCCACCCATAGTGGCCTGGTGAGCAGTCGAGATGCCGGCCACCTATAGTGGCCTGGGGAGCTATCGTGCTGCCGGCCACCTATAGTGGCCTGGTGAGCTGTCGTGCTGCCGGCCACCTATAGTGGCCTGGTGAACTGTCATGCTGCCGGCCACCTATAGTGGCCTGGTGAGCTGTCGTGCTGCCGGCCACCTATAGTGGCCTGGTGAGCTGCCGTGCTGCCGGCCACCCATAGTGGCCTGGTGAGCTGTCATGCTGCCGGCCACCTATAGTGGCCTGGTGAGCTGTCATGCTGCCGGCCACCTATAGTGGCCTGGTGAGCTGTCATGCTGCCGGCCACCTATAGTGGCCTGGTGAGCTGTCATGCTGCCGGCCACCTATAGTGGCCTGGTGAGCTGTCATGCTGCCGGCCACCTATAGTGGCCTGGTGAGCTGTCATGCTGCCGGCCACCTATAGTGGCCTGGTGAGCTGTCGTGCTGCCAGCCACCTATAGTGGCCTGGTGAGCTGTCATGCTGCCGGCTACCTATAATGGCCTGGTGAGCTGTCGTGCTGCCGGCCTACTATAGTGGCCTGGTGAGCAGTCGAGATGCCGGCCACCTATAGTGGCCTGGGGAGCTGTCGTGCTGCCGGCCACCCATAGTGGCCTGGTGGGCTGTCATGCTGCCGGCCACCTATAGTGGCCTGGTGAGCTGTCATGCTGCCGGCCACCTATAGTGGCCTGGTGAGCTGTCATGCTGCCGGCCACCTATAGTGGCCTGGTGAGCTGTCGTGCTGCCAGCCACCTATAGTGGCCTGGGGAGCTGTCGTGCTGCCGGCCACCTATGGTGACCTGGTGAGCTGTCGTGCTGCCGGCCACCTATGGTGACCTGGTGAGCTGTCGTGCTGCCGGCCACCTATAGTGGCCTGGTGAGCTGTCATGCTGCCGGCCACCTATAGTGGCCTGGTGAGCAGTCGAGATGCCGGCCACCTATAGTGGCCTGGTGAGCTGTCGTGCTGCCGGCCACCTATAGTGGCCTGGTGAGCTGTCGTGCTGCCGGCCACCTATAGTGGCCTGGTGAGCTGCCGTGCTGCCGGCCACCTATAGTGACCTGGTGAGCTGTCGTGCTGCCGGCCACCTATAGTGGCCTGGAGAGCTGTCATGCTGCCGGCCACCTATAGTGGCCTGGTGAGCTGTCATGCTGCCGGCCACCTATAGTGGCCTGGTGAGCTGTCATGCTGCCGGCCACCTATAGTGGCCTGGTGAGCTGTCATGCTGCCGGCCACCTATAGTGGCCTGGTGAGCTGTCATGCTGCCGGCCACCTATAATGGCCTGGTGAGCTGTCATGCTGCCGGCCACCTATAGTGGCCTGGTGAGCTGTCATGCTGCCGGCCACCTATAGTGGCCTGGTGAGCTGTCATGCTGCCGGCCACCTATAATGGCCTGGTGAGCTGTCGTGCTGCCGGCCTACTATAGTGGCCTGGTGAGCAGTCGAGATGCCGGCCACCTATAGTGGCCTGGGGAGCTGTCGTGCTGCCGGCCACCCATAGTGGCCTGGTGAGCTGTCATGCTGCCGGCCACCTATAGTGGCCTGGTGAGCTGTCATGCTGCAGGCCACCTATAGTGGCCTGGTGAGCTATCGTGCTGCCAGCCACCTATGGTGACCTGGTGAGCTGTCGTGCTGCCGGCCACCTATAGTGGCCTGGTGAGCTGTCATGCTGCCGGCCACCTATAGTGGCCTGGTGAGCAGTCGAGATGCCGGCCACCTATAGTGGCCTGGTGAGCTGTTGTGCTGCCGGCCACCTATAGTGGCCTGGTGAGCTGTCGTGCTGCCGGCCACCTATAGTGGCCTGGTGAGCTGCCGTGCTGCCGGCCACCTATAGTGGCCTGGTGAGCTGTCGTGCTGCCGGCCACCTATAGTGGCCTGGGGAGCTGTCGTGCTGCCGGCCACCTATAGTGGCCTGGTGAGCTGTCATACTGCCGGCCACCTATAGTGGCCTGGTGAGCTGTCATGCTGCCGGCCACCTATAGTGGCCTGGTGAGCTGTCGTGCTGCCGGCCACCTATAGTGGCCTGGTGAGCTGTCATGCTGCCGGCCACCTATAGTGGCCTGGTGAGCTGTCGTGCTGCCGGCCACCTATAGTGGCCTGGTGAGCTGCCGTGCTGCCGGCCACCTATAGTGGCCTGGTGAGCTGTCGTGCTGCCGGCCACCTATAGTGGCCTGGTGAGCTGTCGTGCTGCCGGCCACCTATAGTGGCCTGGAGAGCTGTCATGCTGCCGGCCACCTATAGTGGCCTGGTGAACTATCGTGCTGACGGCAACCTATAGTGGCCTGGTGAGCTGTCGTGCTGCCGGCCACAAATAGCGTTCTGGTGAGCTGTCGTGCTGCCTGCCACCTATAGTGGCCTGGTGAGCTGTCGTGCTGCCGGCCACCTATAGTGGCCTGGTGCGCTATCGTCCTGCCGGCCACCTAGAGTGGCCTGGTGATCTATCGAGCTGCCGGCAACCTTTAGTGGCCTGATGAGCTATCGTGCTGCCAGCCACCTTTAGTGGCCTGGTGAGCTATCGTCCTGCCGGCCACCTGAAGTGGCCGGGTGAGCTGTCGAGATGCCGGCCACTTTTAGTGGCCTGGTGAACTACCATGCTGCCGGCCACCCATAGTGGCCTGGTGAGCTGTCGTGCTGCCGGCCACCTATAGTGGCCTGGTGAGATATCGTGCTGCCGGCAACCTATAGTGGCCTGGTGAGCTGTCATACTGCCGGCCATCTATAGTGGTCTGGTTAGCTGTCGTGCTGCCGGCCACCTATAGTGGCCTGGTGAACTTCCTGCTGCCGGCCACCTATAGGGGCCTGGTGAGCTGTCGAGATGCCGGTCACCTATACTGGCCTGGTGAGCTGTCGAGATGTCGGCCACCTATTGTGACCTGGTTAACTGTCGAGGTGCCGGCCACCTGTTGTGGCCTGGTGAGCTGTCGAGATGCCGGCAACCTGTGGTGGCCTGGTGAGCTATTGTGCTACCGGCCACCTATAGTGGCCTGGTGAACTGTCGTGCCGCCGGCCACCTATAGTGGCCTGGTGAGCTGTCGTGCTACTGGCCAACTATAGCGGCCTGGTGTGCTGTCGTGCTGCCGGCCACCTATAGTGGCCTGGTGAGCTGTCGAAATGCCAGTTACCTATAGTGTGCTGGTGAGCTGTCGTGCTGCCGGCCACCTACATATATTGGCCTGGTGAGCTGTCGTGCTGCCGACCACCTATAGTAGCCTGGTGAGCTGTCGTGCTGCCGACCACCTATAGTGGCCTGGTGAGCTGTCGTGCTACCGGCCACCTGTAGTGGCCTGGTGCGCTGTCATGCTGCCGGCCACCTATAGTGGCCTGGTGAGCTGTCATGCTGCCGGCCACCTATAATGGCCTGGTGAGCTGTCGTGCTGCCGGCCTACTATAGTGGCCTGGTGAGCTGTCGTGCTACTGGCCAACTATAGCGGCCTGGTGTGCTGTCGTGCTGCCGGCCACCTATAGTGGCCTGGTGAGCTGTGGAGATGCCGGTTACCTATAGTGTGCTGGTGAGCTGTCGTGCTGCCGGCCACCTACATATATTGGCCTGGTGAGCTGTCGTGCTGCCGACCACCTATAGTAGCCTGGTGAGCTGTCGTGCTGCCGACCACCTATAGTGGCCTGGGGAGCTGTCGTGCTGCCGGCCACCTATAGTGGCCTGGTGAGCTGTCGTGCTTTTGGAAACCTATAGTGGATGGGTGAGCTGTTGAGATGACGGCCACCTAAAGTGGCCTGGTGAGCTGTCGTGCTGCCGGCCACCTATAGTTACCTGGTGAGCTGTCGTGCTACCGGCCACCTATAGTGGCCGGGTGAGCTGTCATGCTGCCGGCCACCTATAGTGGCCTGGTGAGCTGTCATGCTGCCGGCCACCTATAGTGGCCTGGTGAGCTGTCATGCTGCCGGCCACCTATAGTGGCCTGGTGAGCTGTCATGCTGCCGGCCACCTATAGTGGCCTGGTGAGCTGTCATGCTGCCGGCCACCTATAATGGCCTGGTGAGCTGTCATGCTGCCGGCCACCTATAGTGGCCTGGTGAGCTGTCATGCTGCCGGCCACCTATAGTGGCCTGGTGAGCTGTCATGCTGCCGGCCACCTATAATGGCCTGGTGAGCTGTCGTGCTGCCGGCCTACTATAGTGGCCTGGTGAGCAGTCGAGATGCCGGCCACCTATAGTGGCCTGGGGAGCTGTCGTGCTGCCGGCCACCCATAGTGGCCTGGTGAGCTGTCATGCTGCCGGCCACCTATAGTGGCCTGGTGAGCTGTCATGCTGCCGGCCACCTATAGTGGCCTGGTGAGCTGTCATGCTGCCGGCCACCTATAGTGGCCTGGTGAGCTGTCGTGCTGCCAGCCACCTATGGTGACCTGGTGAGCTGTCGTGCTGCCGGCCACCTATAGTGGCCTGGTGAGCTGTCATGCTGCCGGCCACCTATAGTGGCCTGGTGAGCAGTCGAGATGCCGGCCACCTATAGTGGCCTGGTGAGCTGTTGTGCTGCCGGCCACCTATAGTGGCCTGGTGAGCTGTCGTGCTGCCGGCCACCTATAGTGGCCTGGTGAGCTGCCGTGCTGCCGGCCACCTATAGTGGCCTGGTGAGCTGTCGTGCTGCCGGCCACCTATAGTGGCCTGGGGAGCTGTCGTGCTGCCGGCCACCTATAGTGGCCTGGTGAGCTGTCATACTGCCGGCCACCTATAGTGGCCTGGTGAGCTGTCATGCTGCCGGCCACCTATAGTGGCCTGGTGAGCTGTCGTGCTGCCGGCCACCTATAGTGGCCTGGTGAGCTGTCATGCTGCCGGCCACCTATAGTGGCCTGGTGAGCTGTCGTGCTGCCGGCCACCTATAGTGGCCTGGTGAGCTGCCGTGCTGCCGGCCACCTATAGTGGCCTGGTGAGCTGTCGTGCTGCCGGCCACCTATAGTGGCCTGGTGAGCTGTCGTGCTGCCGGCCACCTATAGTGGCCTGGAGAGCTGTCATGCTGCCGGCCACCTATAGTGGCCTGGTGAACTATCGTGCTGACGGCAACCTATAGTGGCCTGGTGAGCTGTCGTGCTGCCGGCCACAAATAGCGTTCTGGTGAGCTGTCGTGCTGCCTGCCACCTATAGTGGCCTGGTGAGCTGTCGTGCTGCCGGCCACCTATAGTGGCCTGGTGCGCTATCGTCCTGCCGGCCACCTAGAGTGGCCTGGTGATCTATCGAGCTGCCGGCAACCTTTAGTGGCCTGATGAGCTATCGTGCTGCCAGCCACCTTTAGTGGCCTGGTGAGCTATCGTCCTGCCGGCCACCTGAAGTGGCCGGGTGAGCTGTCGAGATGCCGGCCACTTTTAGTGGCCTGGTGAACTACCATGCTGCCGGCCACCCATAGTGGCCTGGTGAGCTGTCGTGCTGCCGGCCACCTATAGTGGCCTGGTGAGATATCGTGCTGCCGGCAACCTATAGTGGCCTGGTGAGCTGTCATACTGCCGGCCACCTATAGTGGTCTGGTTAGCTGTCGTGCTGCCGGCCACCTATAGTGGCCTGGTGAACTTCCTGCTGCCGGCCACCTATAGGGGCCTGGTGAGCTGTCGAGATGCCGGTCACCTATACTGGCCTGGTGAGCTGTCGAGATGTCGGCCACCTATTGTGACCTGGTTAACTGTCGAGGTGCCGGCCACCTGTTGTGGCCTGGTGAGCTGTCGAGATGCCGGCAACCTGTGGTGGCCTGGTGAGCTATTGTGCTACCGGCCACCTATAGTGGCCTGGTGAACTGTCGTGCCGCCGGCCACCTATAGTGGCCTGGTGAGCTGTCGTGCTACTGGCCAACTATAGCGGCCTGGTGTGCTGTCGTGCTGCCGGCCACCTATAGTGGCCTGGTGAGCTGTCGAAATGCCGGTTACCTATAGTGTGCTGGTGAGCTGTCGTGCTGCCGGCCACCTACATATATTGGCCTGGTGAGCTGTCGTGCTGCCGACCACCTATAGTAGCCTGGTGAGCTGTCGTGCTGCCGACCACCTATAGTGGCCTGGTGAGCTGTCGTGCTACCGGCCACCTGTAGTGGCCTGGTGCGCTGTCATGCTGCCGGCCACCTATAGTGGCCTGGTGAGCTGTCATGCTGCCGGCCACCTATAATGGCCTGGTGAGCTGTCGTGCTGCCGGCCTACTATAGTGGCCTGGTGAGCTGTCGTGCTACTGGCCAACTATAGCGGCCTGGTGTGCTGTCTTGCTGCCGGCCACCTATAGTGGCCTGGTGAGCTGTGGAGATGCCGGTTACCTATAGTGTGCTGGTGAGCTGTCGTGCTACCGGCCACCTACATATATTGGCCTGGTGAGCTGTCGTGCTGCCGACCACCTATAGTAGCCTGGTGAGCTGTCGTGCTGCCGACCACCTATAGTGGCCTGGGGAGCTGTCGTGCTGCCGGCCACCTATAGTGGCCTGGTGAGCTGTCGTGCTTTTGGAAACCTATAGTGGATGGGTGAGCTGTTGAGATGACGGCCACCTAAAGTGGCCTGGTGAGCTGTCGTGCTGCCGGCCACCTATAGTTACCTGGTGAGCTGTCGTGCTACCGGCCACCTATAGTGGCCGGGTGAGCTGTCATGCCGCCGGCCACCTATAGTGGCCTGGTGAGCTGTCGTGCTGCCGGCCACCTATAGTGGCCTGGTGAGCTATCGTCCTGCCGGCCACCTAGAGTGGCCTGGTGATCTGTCGTGCTGCCGGCAACCTTTAGTGGCCTGATGAGCTATCGTGCTGCCAGCCACCTGTGGTGGCCTGGTGAGCTATCGTCCTGCCGGCCACCTGAAGTGGCCGGGTGAGCTGTCGAGATGCCGGCCACTTTTAGTGGCCTGGTGAACTACCGTGCTGCCGGCCACCCATAGTGGCCTGGTGAGCTGTCTTGCTGCCGGCCACTTATAGTGGCCTGGTGAGATATCGTGCTGCCGGCCACCTATAGTGGCCTGGTGAGCTGTCATACTGCCGGCTACCTATAGTGGCCTGGTGAGCTGTCGTGCTGCCGGCCACCTATAGTGGCCTGGTGAACTTCCTGCCGCCGGCCACCTATAGTGGCCTGGTGAGCTGTCGAGATGCCGGTCACCTATAGTAACCTGGTGAGCTGTCGAAATGCCGGCCACCTATTGCGACCTGGTTAGCTGTCGAGGTGCCGGCCACCTGTTGTGGCCTGGTGAGCTGTCGAGATGCCGGCCACCTGTGGTGGCCTGGTGAGCTATTGTGCTACCGGCCACCTATAATGGCCTGGTGAACTGTCGTGCCGCCGGCCACCTATAGTGGCCTGGTGAGCTGTCGTGCTACTGGCCAACTATAGCGGCCTGGTGTGCTGTCGTGCTGCCGGCCACTTATGGTGGCCTGGTGAGCCGTCGAGATGCCGGCCGCCTATAATATTTTGGTGAGCTGTCGTGCTGCCGGCCACCTATAGTGGTCTGGTGAGCCGTAGTGCTGCCGGCCACCTATAGTGGCCTGGTGAGCTGTCGAGATGCCGGCCACCTATGATGTCCTGGTGAGCTGTCGAGATGCCGGCCACCTATACTGGCCTGTTGAGCTGTAGAGATGACGGCCACCTATAGTGGCCTGGTGAGCTGTCGTGCTGCCGGCCACCTATAGTGGCCTGGTGAGCTATTGTGCTACCGGCCACCTATAGTGGCCTGGTGAACTATCGTGCTGCCGGCAACCTATAGTGGCCTGATGAGCTATCGTGCTGCCGGCCACCTGTAGTGGCCTGGTGAGCTATCGTGCTGCCGGCCACCTGAAGTGGCCTGGTGAGCTCTCGAGATGCCGGCCACTTTTAGTGGCCTGGTGAACTACCGTGCTGCCGGCCACCTATAGTGGCCTGATGAGCTGTCAAGATGCCGGCCACCTATGGTGGCCTGGTAACCTGTCGTGCTGCTGGTCACCAATAGTGGCCTGGTGAGCTGTCGAGATGCCGGTCACCTATAGTGGCCTGGTGAGCTGTCAAGATGCCGGCCACCTATTGTGTCCTGGTGAGCTGTAGAGACGCCGGCCACCTGTTGTGGCCTGGTGAGCTGTCGAGATGCCGGCCACCTATAGTGATCTGGTGAGCTGTAGTGCTGCCGGCCCCCTATAGTGGCCTGGTGAGCTGTCGTGCTGTTGGCAACCTATAGTGGATGGGTGAGCTGTTGAGATGACGGCCACCTATAGTGGCCTGGTGAGCTGTCGTGCTGCCGGCCACCTATAGTTACCTGGTGAGCTGTCGTGCTACCGGCCACCTATAGTTGCCTGGTGAGCTGTCGTGCTACCGGCCACCTATAGTGGCTTGGTGAGCTGTCATGCTGCCGGCCACCTATAGTGACCTGGTGAGCTATCGTGCTGCCGGCCACCTATAGTGGCCTGGTGAACTATCGTGCTGCCGGCAACGTATAGTGGCCTGGTGAGCTGTCGAGCTGCCGGCCACCCATAGTGTTCTGGTGAGCTCTCGTGCTGCCTGCCACCTATAGTGGCCTGGTGAACTATCGTGCTGACGGCAACCTATAGTGGCCTGGTGAGCTGTCGTGCTGCCGGCCACAAATAGTGTTCTGGTGAGCTGTCGTGCTGCCTGCCACCTATAGTGGCCTGGTGGGTGAGCTGTCGTGCTGCCGGCCACCTATAGTGGCCTGGTGAGCTATCGTCCTGCCGGCCACCTAGAGTGGCCTGGTGATCTATCGAGCTGCCGGCAACCTTTAGTGGCCTGATGAGCTATCGTGCTGCCAGCCACCTTTAGTGGCCTGGTGAGCTATCGTCCTGCCGGCCACCTGAAGTGGCCGGGTGAGCTGTCGAGATGCCGGCGACTTTTAGTGGCCTGGTGAACTACCATGCTGCCGGCCACCCATAGTGGCCTGGTGAGCTGTCGTGCTGCCGGCCACCTATAGTGGCCTGGTGAGATATCGTGCTGCCGGCAACCTATAGCGGCCTGGTGAGCTGTCATACTGCCGGCCACCTATAGTGGTCTGGTTAGCTGTCGTGCTGCCGGCCACCTATAGTGGCCTGGTGAACTTCCTGCTGCCGGCCACCTATAGGGGCCTGGTGAGCTGTCGAGATGCCGGTCACCTATACTGGCCTGGTGAGCTGTCGAGATGTCGGCCACCTATTGTGACCTGGTTTACTGTCGAGGTGCCGGCCACCTGTTGTGGCCTGGTGAGCTGTCGAGATGCCGGCCACCTGTGGTGGCCTGGTGAGCTATTGTGCTACCGGCCACCTATAGTGGCCTGGTGAACTGTCGTGCCGCCGGCCACCTATAGTGGCCTGGTGAGCTGTCGTGCTACTGGCCAACTATAGCGGCCTGGTGTGCTGTCGTGCTGCCGGCCACCTATAGTGGCCTGGTGAGCTGTCGAAATGCCGGTTACCTATAGTGTGCTGGTGAGCTGTCGTGCTGCCGTCCACCTACATATATTGGCCTGGTGAGCTGTCGTGCTGCCGACCACCTATAGTAGCCTGGTGAGCTGTCGTGCTGCCGACCACCTATAGTGGCCTGGTGAGCTGTCGTGCTACCGGCCACCTGTAGTGGCCTGGTGCGCTGTCATGCTGCCGGCCACCTATAGTGGCCTGGTGAGCTGTCATGCTGCCGGCCACCTATAATGGCCTGGTGAGCTGTCGTGCTGCCGGCCTACTATAGTGGCCTGGTGAGCTGTCGTGCTACTGGCCAACTATAGCGGCCTGGTGTGCTGTCGTGCTGCCGGCCACCTATAGTGGCCTGGTGAGCTGTGGAGATGCCGGTTACCTATAGTGTGCTGGTGAGCTGTCGTGCTGCCGGCCACCTACATATATTGGCCTGGTGAGCTGTCGTGCTGCCGACCACCTATAGTGGCCTGGTGAGCTATCGTCCTGCCGGCCACCTAGAGTGGCCTGGTGATCTATCGAGCTGCCGGCAACCTTTAGTGGCCTGATGAGCTATCGTGCTGCCAGCCACCTTTAGTGGCCTGGTGAGCTATCGTCCTGCCGGCCACCTGAAGTGGCCGGGTGAGCTGTCGAGATGCCGGCGACTTTTAGTGGCCTGGTGAACTACCATGCTGCCGGCCACCCATAGTGGCCTGGTGAGCTGTCGTGCTGCCGGCCACCTATAGTGGCCTGGTGAGATATCGTGCTGCCGGCAACCTATAGCGGCCTGGTGAGCTGTCATACTGCCGGCCACCTATAGTGGTCTGGTTAGCTGTCGTGCTGCCGGCCACCTATAGTGGCCTGGTGAACTTCCTGCTGCCGGCCACCTATAGGGGCCTGGTGAGCTGTCGAGATGCCGGTCACCTATACTGGCCTGGTGAGCTGTCGAGATGTCGGCCACCTATTGTGACCTGGTTAACTGTCGAGGTGCCGGCCACCTGTTGTGGCCTGGTGAGCTGTCGAGATGCCGGCCACCTGTGGTGGCCTGGTGAGCTATTGTGCTACCGGCCACCTATAGTGGCCTGGTGAACTGTCGTGCCGCCGGCCACCTATAGTGGCCTGGTGAGCTGTCGTGCTACTGGCCAACTATAGCGGCCTGGTGTGCTGTCGTGCTGCCGGCCACCTATAGTGGCCTGGTGAGCTGTCGAAATGCCGGTTACCTATAGTGTGCTGGTGAGCTGTCGTGCTGCCGGCCACCTACATATATTGGCCTGGTGAGCTGTCGTGCTGCCGACCACCTATAGTAGCCTGGTGAGCTGTCGTGCTGCCGACCACCTATAGTGGCCTGGTGAGCTGTCGTGCTACCGGCCACCTGTAGTGGCCTGGTGCGCTGTCATGCTGCCGGCCACCTATAGTGGCCTGGTGAGCTGTCATGCTGCCGGCCACCTATAATGGCCTGGTGAGCTGTCGTGCTGCCGGCCTACTATAGTGGCCTGGTGAGCTGTCGTGCTACTGGCCAACTATAGCGGCCTGGTGTGCTGTCGTGCTGCCGGCCACCTATAGTGGCCTGGTGAGCTGTGGAGATGCCGGTTACCTATAGTGTGCTGGTGAGCTGTCGTGCTGCCGGCCACCTACATATATTGGCCTGGTGAGCTGTCGTGCTGCCGACCACCTATAGTAGCCTGGCGAGCTGTCGTGCTGCCGACCACCTATAGTGGCCTGGGGAGCTGTCGTGCTGCCGGCCACCTATAGTGGCCTGGTGAGCTGTCGTGCTGTTGGAAACCTATAGTGGATGGGTGAGCTGTTGAGATGACGGCCACCTAAAGTGGCCTGGTGAGCTGTCGTGCTGCCGGCCACCTATAGTTACCTGGTGAGCTGTCGTGCTACCGGCCACCTATAGTGGCCGGGTGAGCTGTCATGCTGCCGGCCACCTATAGTGGCCTGGTGAGCTGTCGTGCTGCCGGCCACCTATAGTGGCCTGGTGAGCTATCGTCCTGCCGGCCACCTAGAGTGGCCTGGTGATCTATCGTGCTACCGGCAACCTTTAGTGGCCTGATGAGCTATCGTGCTGCCAGCCACCTGTGGTGGCCTGGTGAGCTATCGTCCTGCCGGCCACCTGAAGTGGCCGGGTGAGCTGTCGAGATGCCGGCCACTTTTAGTGGCCTGGTGAACTACCGTGCTGCCGGCCACCCATAGTGGCCTGGTGAGCTGTCTTGCTGCCGGCCACTTATAGTGGCCTGGTGAGATATCGTGCTGCCGGCCACCTATAGTGGCCTGGTGAGCTGTCATACTGCCGGCCACCTATAGTGGCCTGGTGAGCTGTCGTGCTGCCGGCCACCTATAGTGGCCTGGTGAACTTCCTGCCGCCGGCCACCTATAGTGGCCTGGTGAGCTGTCGAGATGCCGGTCACCTATAGTAACCTGGTGAGCTGTCGAAATGCCGGCCACCTATTGCGACCTGGTTAGCTGTCGAGGTGCCGGCCACCTGTTGTGGCCTGGTGAGCTGTCGAGATGCCGGCCACCTGTGTTGGCCTGGTGAGCTATTGTGCTACCGCCCACCTATAATGGCCTGGTGAACTGTCGTGCCGCCAGCCACCTATAGTGGCCTGGTGAGCTGTCGTGCTACTGGCCAACTATAGCGGCCTGGTGTGCTGTCGTGCTGCCGGCCACCTATAGTGGTCTGGTGAGCCGTAGTGCTGCCGGCCACCTATAGTGGCCTGGTGAGCTGTCGAGATGCCGGCCACCTATGATGTCCTGGTGAGCTGTCGAGATGCCGGCCACCTATACTGGCCTGTTGAGCTGTAGAGATGACGGCCACCTATAGTGGCCTGGTGAGCTGTCGTGCTGCCTGCCACCTATAGTGGCCTGGTGAACTATCGTGCTGCCGGCAACCTATAGTGGCCTGATGAGCTATCGTGCTGCCGGCCACCTGTAGTGGCCTGGTGAGCTGTCGTGCTGCCGGCCACCTGAAGTGGCCTGGTGAGCTCTCGAGATGCCGGCCACTTTTAGTGGCCTGGTGAACTACCGTGCTGCCGGCCACCTATAGTGGCCTGGTGAGCTGTCATACTGCCGGCCACCTATAGTGGCCTGGTGAGCTGTCGTGTTGCCGGCCACCTATAGTGGCCTGGTAAACAATCGTGCTGCCGGCCGCCTATAGTGGCCTGGTGAGCTGCCGTGCTGCCGGCCACCTATAGTTGCCTGGTGAGCTGTCGAGATGGCGGCCACCTATGGTGGCCTGATGATCTGTCGTGCAGCCGGCCACCTACAGTGGATTGGTGAGCTGTCGTGCTGCCGGCCACCTATAGTGGCCTGGTGAGCTGTCGAGATGCCAGCCCTCTATGGTGGCCTGGTAACCTGTCGTGCTGCTGGTCACCAATAGTGGCCTGGTGAGCTGTCGAGATGCCGGTCACCTATAGTGGCCTGGTGAGCTGTCAAGATGCCGGCCACCTATTGTGTCCTGGTGAGCTGTAGAGACGCCGGCCACCTGTTGTGGCCTAGTGAGCTGTCGAGATGCCGGCCACCTATAGTGATCTGGTGAGCTGTAGTGCTGCCGGCCCCCTATAGTGGCCTGGTGAGCTGTCGTGCTGTTGGCAACCTATAGTGGATGGGTGAGCTGTTGAGATGACGGCCACCTAAAGTGGCCTGGTGAGCTGTCGTGCTGCCGGCCACCTATAGTTACCTGGTGAGCTGTCGTGCTACCGGCCACCTATGGTGACCTGGTGAGCAGTCGAGATGCCGGCCACCTATAGTGGCCGGGTGAGCTGTCGAGGTGCCGGCCACCTGTGGTGCCCTGATGAGCTGTAGTGCTGCCGGCCACCTATAGTGGCCTGGTGAGCTGTCGTGCTGCCGACCACCTATAGTAGCCTGGTGAGCTGTCGTGCTGCCGACCACCTATAGTGGCCTGGGGAGCTGTCGTGCTGCCGGCCACCTATAGTGGCCTGGTGAGCTGTCGTGCTGTTGGAAACCTATAGTGGATGGGTGAGCTGTTGAGATGACGGCCACCTAAAGTGGCCTGGTGAGCTGTCGTGCTGCCGGCCACCTATAGTTACCTGGTGAGCTGTCGTGCTACCGGCCACCTATAGTGGCCGGGTGAGCTGTCATGCTGCCGGCCACCTATAGTGGCCTGGTGAGCTGTCGTGCTGCCGGCCACCTATAGTGGCCTGGTGAGCTATCGTCCTGCCGGCCACCTAGAGTGGCCTGGTGATCTATTGTGCTACCGGCAACCTTTAGTGGCCTGATGAGCTATCGTGCTGCCAGCCACCTGTGGTGGCCTGGTGAGCTATCGTCCTGCCGGCCACCTGAAGTGGCCGGGTGAGCTGTCGAGATGCCGGCCACTTTTAGTGGCCTGGTGAACTACCGTGCTGCCGGCCACCCATAGTGGCCTGGTGAGCTGTCTTGCTGCCGGCCACTTATAGTGGCCTGGTGAGATATCGTGCTGCCGGCCACCTATAGTGGCCTGGTGAGCTGTCATACTGCCGGCCACCTATAGTGGCCTGGTGAGCTGTCGTGCTGCCGGCCACCTATAGTGGCCTGGTGAACTTCCTGCCGCCGGCCACCTATAGTGGCCTGGTGAGCTGTCGAGATGCCGGTCACCTATAGTAACCTGGTGAGCTGTCGAAATGCCGGCCACCTATTGCGACCTGGTTAGCTGTCGAGGTGCCGGCCACCTGTTGTGGCCTGGTGAGCTGTCGAGATGCCGGCCACCTGTGTTGGCCTGGTGAGCTATTGTGCTACCGCCCACCTATAATGGCCTGGTGAACTGTCGTGCCGCCAGCCACCTATAGTGGCCTGGTGAGCTGTCGTGCTACTGGCCAACTATAGCGGCCTGGTGTGCTGTCGTGCTGCCGGCCACTTATGGTGGCCTGGTGAGCCGTCGAGATGCCGGCCGCCTATAATATTTTGGTGAGCTGTCGTGCTGCCGGCCACCTATAGTGGTCTGGTGAGCCGTAGTGCTGCCGGCCACCTATAGTGGCCTGGTGAGCTGTCGAGATGCCGGCCACCTATGATGTCCTGGTGAGCTGTCGAGATGCCGGCCACCTATACTGGCCTGTTGAGCTGTAGAGATGACGGCCACCTATAGTGGCCTGGTGAGCTGTCGTGCTGCCTGCCACCTATAGTGGCCTGGTGAACTATCGTGCTGCCGGCAACCTATAGTGGCCTGATGAGCTATCGTGCTGCCGGCCACCTGTAGTGGCCTGGTGAGCTGTCGTGCTGCCGGCCACCTGAAGTGGCCTGGTGAGCTCTCGAGATGCCGGCCACTTTTAGTGGCCTGGTGAACTACCGTGCTGCCGGCCACCTATAGTGGCCTGGTGAGCTGTCATACTGCCGGCCACCTATAGTGGCCTGGTGAGCTGTCGTGTTGCCGGCCACCTATAGTGGCCTGGTAAACAATCGTGCTGCCGGCCGCCTATAGTGGCCTGGTGAGCTGCCGTGCTGCCGGCCACCTATAGTTGCCTGGTGAGCTGTCGAGATGGCGGCCACCTATGGTGGCCTGATGATCTGTCGTGCAGCCGGCCACCTACAGTGGATTGGTGAGCTGTCGTGCTGCCGGCCACCTATAGTGGCCTGGTGAGCTGTCGAGATGCCAGCCCTCTATGGTGGCCTGGTAACCTGTCGTGCTGCTGGTCACCAATAGTGGCCTGGTGAGCTGTCGAGATGCCGGTCACCTATAGTGGCCTGGTGAGCTGTCAAGATGCCGGCCACCTATTGTGTCCTGGTGAGCTGTAGAGACGCCGGCCACCTGTTGTGGCCTAGTGAGCTGTCGAGATGCCGGCCACCTATAGTGATCTGGTGAGCTGTAGTGCTGCCGGCCCCCTATAGTGGCCTGGTGAGCTGTCGTGCTGTTGGCAACCTATAGTGGATGGGTGAGCTGTTGAGATGACGGCCACCTATAGTGGCCTGGTGAGCTGTCGTGCTGCCGGCCACCTATAGTGGCCTGGTGAGCTGTCGTGCTACCGGCCACCTATAGTGGCTTGGTGAGCTGTCATGCTGCCGGCCACCTATAGTGGCCTGGTGAGCTATCGTGCTGCCGGCCACCTATAGTGGCCTGGTGAACTATCGTGCTGCCGGCAACGTATAGTGGCCTGGTGAGCTGTCGTGCTGCCGGCCACCCATAGTGTTCTGGTGAGCTCTCGTGCTGCCTGCCACCTATAGTGGCCTGGTGAACTATCGTGCTGACGGCAACCTATAGTGGCCTGGTGAGCTGTCATACTGCCGGCCACCTATAGTGGCCTGGTGAGCTGTCATACTGCCGGCCACCTATAGTGGCCTGGTGAGCAGTCGAGATGCCGGCCACCTATAGTGGCCTGGTGAGCTGTCGTGCTGCCGGCCACCTATAGTGGCCTGGTGAGCTGTCGAGATGCGGGCCACTTTGAGTGGCCTGGTGAACTACCGTGCTGCCAGCCACCCATAGTGGCCTGGTGAGCTGTCTTGCTGCCGGCCACTTATAGTGGCAGGGTGAGATATCGTGCTGCCGGCCACCTATAGTGGCCTGGTGAGCTGTCATACTGCCGGCCACCTATAGTGGCCTGGTGAGCTGTCGTGCTGCCGGCCACCTATAGTTACCTGGTGAGCTGTCGTGCTACCGGCCACCTATAGTGGCCGGGTGAGCTGTCATGCTGCCGGCCACCTATAGTGGCCTGGTGAGCTGTCGTGCTGCCGGCCACCTATAGTGGCCTGGTGAGCTATCGTCCTGCCGGCCACCTAGAGTGGCCTGGTGATCTATCGTGCTGCCGGCAACCTTTAGTGGCCTGATGAGCTATCGTGCTGCCAGCCACCTGTCGTGGCCTGGTGAGCTATCGTCCTGCCGGCCACCTATAGTGGCCTGGTGAGCAGTCGAGATGCCGGCCACCTATAGTGGCCTGGTGAGCTGTCGTGCTGCCGGCCACCTATAGTGGCCTGGTGAGCTGTCGAGATGCGGGCCACTTTGAGTGGCCTGGTGAACTACCGTGCTGCCAGCCACCCATAGTGGCCTGGTGAGCTGTCTTGCTGCCGGCCACTTATAGTGGCAGGGTGAGATATCGTGCTGCCGGCCACCTATAGTGGCCTGGTGAGCTGTCATACTGCCGGCCACCTATAGTGGCCTGGTGAGCTGTCATACTGCCGGCCACCTATAGTGGCCTGGTGAGCTGTCGTGCTGCCGGCCACCTATAGTGGCCTGGTGAACTTCCTGCTGCCGGCCACCTATAGTGGCCTGGTGAGCTGTCGAGATGCCGGTCACCTATAGTAACCTGGTGAGCTGTCGAAATGCCGGCCACCTATTGCGACCTGGTTAGCTGTCGAGGTGCCGGCCACCTGTTGTGGCCTGGTGAGCTGTCGAGATGCCGGCCACCTGTGGTGGCCTGGTGAGCTATTGTGCTACCGGCCACCTATAATGGCCTGGTGAACTGTCGTGCCGCCGGCCACCTATAGTGGCCTGGTGAGCTGTCGTGCTACTGGCCAACTATAGCGGCCTGGTGTGCTGTCGTGCTGCCGGCCACTTATGGTGGCCTGGTGAGCCGTCGAGATGCCGGCCGCCTATAATATTTTGGTGAGCTGTCGTGCTGCCGGCCACCTATAGTGGTCTGGTGAGCTGTAGTGCTGCCGGCCACCTATAGTGGCCTGGTGAGCTGTCGAGATGCCGGCCACCTATGATGTCCTGGTGAGCTGTCGAGATGCCGGCCACCTATACTGGCCTGGTGAGCTGTAGAGATGGCGGCCACCTATAGTGGCCTGGTGAGCTGTCGTGCTGCCGGCCACCTATAGTGGCCTGGTGAGCTATTGTGCTACCGGCAACCTATAGTGGCCTGATGAGCTATCGTGCTGCCGGCCACCTGTAGTGGCCTGGTGAGCTATCGTGCTGCCGGCCACCTGAAGTGGCCTGGTGAGCTCTCGAGATGCCGGCCACTTTTAGTGGCCTGGTGAACTACCGTGCTGCCGGCCACCTATAGTGGCCTGGTGAGCTGTCATACTGCCGGCCACCTATAGTGGCCTGGTGAGCTGTCGTGTTGCCGGCCACCTATAGTGGCCTGGTAAGCTATCGTGCTGCCGGCCGCCTATAGTGGCCTGGTGAGCTGCCGTGCTGCCGGCCACCTATAGTTGCCTGGTGAGCTGTCGAGATCGCGGCCACCTATGGTGGCCTGATGATCTGTCGTGCAGCCGGCCACCTACAGTGGATTGGTGAGCTGTCGTGCTGCCGGCCACCTATAGTGGCCTGGTGAGCTGTCGAGATGCCAGCCCCCTATGGTGGCCTGGTAACCTGTCGTGCTGCTGGTCACCAATAGTGGCCTGGTGAGCTGTCGAGATGCCGGTCACCTATAGTGGCCTGGCGAGCTGTCAAGATGCCGGCCACCTATTGTGTCCTGGTGAGCTGTAGAGACGCCGGCCACCTGTTGTGGCCTAGTGAGCTGTCGAGATGCCGGCCACCTATAGTGATCTGGTGAGCTGTAGTGCTGCCGGCCCCCTATAGTGGCCTGGTGAGCTGTCGTGCTGTTGGCAACCTATAGTGGATGGGTGAGCTGTTGAGATGACGGCCACCTATAGTGGCCTGGTGAGCTGTCGTGCTGCCGGCCACCTATAGTTACCTGGTGAGCTGTCGTGCTACCGGCCACCTATAGTGGCCTGGTGAGCTGTCGTGCTACCGGCCACCTATAGTGGCTTGGTGAGCTGTCATGCTGCCGGCCACCTATAGTGGCCTGGTGAGCTATCGTGCTGCCGGCCACCTATAGTGGCCTGGTGAACTATCGTGCTGCCGGCAACGTATAGTGGCCTGGTGAGCTGTCGTGCTGCCGGCCACCCATAGTGTTCTGGTGAGCTCTCGTGCTGCCTGCCACCTATAGTGGCCTGGTGAACTATCGTGCTGACGGCAACCTATAGTGGCCTGGTGAGCTGTCGTGCTGCCGGCCACAAATAGTGTTCTGGTGAGCTGTCGTGCTGCCTGCCACCTATAGTGGCCTGGTGAGCTGTCGTGCTGCCGGCCACCTATAGTGGCCTGGTGAGCTATCGTCCTGCCGGCCACCTAGAGTGGCCTGGTGATCTATCGTGCTGCCGGCAACCTTTAGTGGCCTGATGAGCTATCGTGCTGCCAGCCACCTGTAGTGGCCTGGTGAGCTATCGTCCTGCCGGCCACCTGAAGTGGCCGGGTGAGCTGTCGAGATGCGGGCCACTTTGAGTGGCCTGGTGAACTACCGTGCTGCCAGCCACCCATAGTAGCCTGGTGAGCTGTCGTGCTGCCGACCACCTATAGTGGCCTGGTGAGCTGTCGTGCTACCGGCCACCTATAGTGGCCTGGTGAGCTGTCATGCTGCCGGCCACCTATAGTGGCCTGGTGAGCTCTCGAGATGCCGGCCACTTTTAGTGGCCTGGTGAACTACCGTGCTGCCGGCCACCTATAGTGGCCTGGTGAGCTGTCATACTGCCGGCCACCTATAGTGGCCTGGTGAGCTGTCGTGTTGCCGGCCACCTATAGTGGCCTGGTGAGCTATCGTGCTGCCGGCCGCCTATAGTGGCCTGGTGAGCTGCCGTGCTGCCGGCGACCTATAGTTGCCTGGTGAGCTGTCGAGATGGCGGCCACCTATGTTGGCCTGATGATCTGTCGTGCAGCCGGCCACCTATAGTGGATTGGTGAGCTGTCGTGCTGCCGGCCACCTATAGTGGCCTGGTGAGCTGTCGAGATGCCAGCCACCTATGGTGGCCTGGTAACCTGTCGTGCTGCTGGTCACCAATAGTGGCCTGGTGAGCTCTCGAGATGCCGGTCACCTATAGTGGCCTGGTGAGCTGTCAAGATGCCGGCCACCTTATGTGTCCTGGTGAGCTGTAGAGACGCCGGCCACCTGTTGTGGCCTGTCGAGCTGTCGAGATGCCGGCCACCTATAGTGATCTGGTGAGCTGTAGTGCTGCCGGCCCCCTATAGTGGCCTGGTGAGCTGTCATGCTGCCGGCCTACTATAGTGGCCTGGTGAGCTGTCGTGCTACTGGCCAACTACAGCGGCCTGGTGTGCTGTCGTGCTGCCGGCCACCTATAGTGGCCTGGTGAGCTGTCGAGATGCCGATTACCTATAGTGTGCTGGTGAGCTGTCGTGCTGCCGGCCACCTACATATATTGGCCTGGTGAGCTGTCCTGCTGCCGACCACCTATAGTAGCCTGGTGAGCTGTCGTGCTGCCGACCACCTATAGTGGCCTGGGGAGCTGTCGTGCTGCCGGCCACCTATAGTGGCCTGGTGAGCTGTCGTGCTGTTGGAAACCTATAGTGGATGGGTGAGCTGTTGAGATGACGGCCACCTAAAGTGGCCTGGTGAGCTGTCGTGCTGCCGGCCACCTATGGTTACCTGGTGAGCTGTCGTGCTACCGGCCACCTATAGTAGCCTGGTGAGCTGTCATGCTGCCGGCCACCTATAGTGGCCTGGTGAGCTCTCGAGATGCCGGCCACTTTTAGTGGCCTGGTGAACTACCGTGCTGCCGGCCACCTATAGTGGCCTGGTGAGCTGTCATACTGCCGGCCACCTATAGTGGCCTGGTGAGCTGTCGTGTTGCCGGCCACCTATAGTGGCCTGGTGAGCTATCGTGCTGCCGGCCGCTTATAGTGGCCTGGTGAGCTGCCGTGCTGCCGGCCACCTATAGTTGCCTGGTGAGCTGTCGAGATGGCGGCCACCTATGGTGGCCTGATGATCTGTCGTGCAGCCGGCGACCTATAGTGGATTGGTGAGCTGTCGTGCTGCCGGCCACCTATAGTGGCCTGGTGAGCTGTCGAGATGCCAGCCACCTATGGTGGCCTGGTAACCTGTCGTGCTGCTGGTCACCGATAGTGGCCTGGTGAGCTGTCGAGATGCCGGTCACCTATAGTGGCCTGGTGAGCTGTCAAGATGCCGGCCACCTTATGTGTCCTGGTGAGCTGTAGAGACGCCGGCCACCTGTTGTGGCCTGTCGAGCTGTCGAGATGCCGGCCACCTATAGTGATCTGGTGAGCTGTAGTGCTGCCGGCCCCCTATAGTGGCCTGGTGAGCTATCGTCCTGCCGGCCACCTAGAGTGGCCTGGTGATCTATCGTGCTGCCGGCAACCTTTAGTGGCCTGGTGAACTACCGTGCTGCCGGCCACCTATAGTGGCCTGGTGAGCTGTCATACTGCCGGCCACCTATAGTGGCCTGGTGAGCTGTCGTGCTGCCGGCCTACTATAGTGGCCTGGTGAGCTGTCGTGCTGCCGGCCTACTATAGTGGCCTGGTGAGCTGTCGTGCTGCCGGCCTACTATAGTGGCCTGGTGAGCTGTCGTGCTACTGGCCAACTATAGCGGCCTGGTGTGCTGTCGTGCTGCCGGCCACCTATAGTCGCCTGGTGAGCTGCCGAGATGCCGGTTACCTATAGTGTGCTGGTGAGCTGTCGTGCTGCCGGCCACCTACATATATTGGCCTGGTGAGCTGTCGTGCTGCCGACCACCTATAGTAGCCTGGTGAGCTGTCGTGCTGCCGACCACCTATAGTGGCCTGGGGAGCTGTCGTGCTGCCGGCCACCTATAGTGGCCTGGTGAGCTGTCGTGCTGTTGGAAACCTATAGTGGATGGGTGAGCTGTTGAAATGACGGCCACCTAAAGTGGCCTGGTGAGCTGTCGTGCTGCCGGCCACCTATAGTTACCTGGTGAGCTGTCGTGCTACCGGCCACCTATAGTGGCCGGGTGAGCTGTCATGCTGCCGGCCACCTATAGTGGCCTGGTGAGCTGTCGTGCTGCCGGCCACCTATAGTGGCCTGGTGAGCTATCGTCCTGCCGGCCACCTAGAGTGGCCTGGTGATCTATCGTGCTGCCGGCAATCTTTAGTGGCCTGATGAGCTGTCGTGCTGTTGGAAACCTATAGTGGATGGGTGAGCTGTTGAAATGACGGCCACCTAAAGTGGCCTGGTGAGCTGTCGTGCTGCCGGCCACCTATAGTTACCTGGTGAGCTGTCGTGCTACCGGCCACCTATAGTGGCCGGGTGAGCTGTCATGCTGCCGGCCACCTATAGTGGCCTGGTGAGCTGTCGTGCTGCCGGCCACCTATAGTGGCCTGGTGAGCTATCGTCCTGCCGGCCACCTATAGTGATCTGGTGAGCTGTAGTGCTGCCGGCCCCCTATAGTGGCCTGGTGAGCTGTCGTGCTGTTGGCAACCTATAGTGGATGGGTGAGCTGTTGAGATGACGGCCACCTATAGTGGCCTGGTGAGCTGTCGTGCTGCCGGCCACCTATAGTTACCTGGTGAGCTGTCGTGCTACCGGCCACCTATAGTTGCCTGGTGAGCTGTCGTGCTACCGGCCACCTATAGTGGCTTGGTGAGCTGTCATGCTGCCGGCCACCTATAGTGACCTGGTGAGCTATCGTGCTGCCGGCCACCTATAGTGGCCTGGTGAACTATCGTGCTGCCGGCAACGTATAGTGGCCTGGTGAGCTGTCGAGCTGCCGGCCACCCATAGTGTTCTGGTGAGCTCTCGTGCTGCCTGCCACCTATAGTGGCCTGGTGAACTATCGTGCTGACGGCAACCTATAGTGGCCTGGTGAGCTGTCGTGCTGCCGGCCACAAATAGTGTTCTGGTGAGCTGTCGTGCTGCCTGCCACCTATAGTGGCCTGGTGGGTGAGCTGTCGTGCTGCCGGCCACCTATAGTGGCCTGGTGAGCTATCGTCCTGCCGGCCACCTAGAGTGGCCTGGTGATCTATCGAGCTGCCGGCAACCTTTAGTGGCCTGATGAGCTATCGTGCTGCCAGCCACCTTTAGTGGCCTGGTGAGCTATCGTCCTGCCGGCCACCTGAAGTGGCCGGGTGAGCTGTCGAGATGCCGGCGACTTTTAGTGGCCTGGTGAACTACCATGCTGCCGGCCACCCATAGTGGCCTGGTGAGCTGTCGTGCTGCCGGCCACCTATAGTGGCCTGGTGAGATATCGTGCTGCCGGCAACCTATAGCGGCCTGGTGAGCTGTCATACTGCCGGCCACCTATAGTGGTCTGGTTAGCTGTCGTGCTGCCGGCCACCTATAGTGGCCTGGTGAACTTCCTGCTGCCGGCCACCTATAGGGGCCTGGTGAGCTGTCGAGATGCCGGTCACCTATACTGGCCTGGTGAGCTGTCGAGATGTCGGCCACCTATTGTGACCTGGTTAACTGTCGAGGTGCCGGCCACCTGTTGTGGCCTGGTGAGCTGTCGAGATGCCGGCCACCTGTGGTGGCCTGGTGAGCTATTGTGCTACCGGCCACCTATAGTGGCCTGGTGAACTGTCGTGCCGCCGGCCACCTATAGTGGCCTGGTGAGCTGTCGTGCTACTGGCCAACTATAGCGGCCTGGTGTGCTGTCGTGCTGCCGGCCACCTATAGTGGCCTGGTGAGCTGTCGAAATGCCGGTTACCTATAGTGTGCTGGTGAGCTGTCGTGCTGCCGTCCACCTACATATATTGGCCTGGTGAGCTGTCGTGCTGCCGACCACCTATAGTAGCCTGGTGAGCTGTCGTGCTGCCGACCACCTATAGTGGCCTGGTGAGCTGTCGTGCTACCGGCCACCTGTAGTGGCCTGGTGCGCTGTCATGCTGCCGGCCACCTATAGTGGCCTGGTGAGCTGTCATGCTGCCGGCCACCTATAATGGCCTGGTGAGCTGTCGTGCTGCCGGCCTACTATAGTGGCCTGGTGAGCTGTCGTGCTACTGGCCAACTATAGCGGCCTGGTGTGCTGTCGTGCTGCCGGCCACCTATAGTGGCCTGGTGAGCTGTGGAGATGCCGGTTACCTATAGTGTGCTGGTGAGCTGTCGTGCTGCCGGCCACCTACATATATTGGCCTGGTGAGCTGTCGTGCTGCCGACCACCTATAGTGGCCTGGTGAGCTATCGTCCTGCCGGCCACCTAGAGTGGCCTGGTGATCTATCGAGCTGCCGGCAACCTTTAGTGGCCTGATGAGCTATCGTGCTGCCAGCCACCTTTAGTGGCCTGGTGAGCTATCGTCCTGCCGGCCACCTGAAGTGGCCGGGTGAGCTGTCGAGATGCCGGCGACTTTTAGTGGCCTGGTGAACTACCATGCTGCCGGCCACCCATAGTGGCCTGGTGAGCTGTCGTGCTGCCGGCCACCTATAGTGGCCTGGTGAGATATCGTGCTGCCGGCAACCTATAGCGGCCTGGTGAGCTGTCATACTGCCGGCCACCTATAGTGGTCTGGTTAGCTGTCGTGCTGCCGGCCACCTATAGTGGCCTGGTGAACTTCCTGCTGCCGGCCACCTATAGGGGCCTGGTGAGCTGTCGAGATGCCGGTCACCTATACTGGCCTGGTGAGCTGTCGAGATGTCGGCCACCTATTGTGACCTGGTTAACTGTCGAGGTGCCGGCCACCTGTTGTGGCCTGGTGAGCTGTCGAGATGCCGGCCACCTGTGGTGGCCTGGTGAGCTATTGTGCTACCGGCCACCTATAGTGGCCTGGTGAACTGTCGTGCCGCCGGCCACCTATAGTGGCCTGGTGAGCTGTCGTGCTACTGGCCAACTATAGCGGCCTGGTGTGCTGTCGTGCTGCCGGCCACCTATAGTGGCCTGGTGAGCTGTCGTGCTACTGGCCAACTATAGCGGCCTGGTGAGCTGTCGAAATGCCGGTTACCTATAGTGTGCTGGTGAGCTGTCGTGCTGCCGGCCACCTACATATATTGGCCTGGTGAGCTGTCGTGCTGCCGACCACCTATAGTAGCCTGGTGAGCTGTCGTGCTGCCGACCACCTATAGTGGCCTGGTGAGCTGTCGTGCTACCGGCCACCTGTAGTGGCCTGGTGCGCTGTCATGCTGCCGGCCACCTATAGTGGCCTGGTGAGCTGTCATGCTGCCGGCCACCTATAATGGCCTGGTGAGCTGTCGTGCTGCCGGCCTACTATAGTGGCCTGGTGAGCTGTCGTGCTACTGGCCAACTATAGCGGCCTGGTGTGCTGTCGTGCTGCCGGCCACCTATAGTGGCCTGGTGAGCTGTGGAGATGCCGGTTACCTATAGTGTGCTGGTGAGCTGTCGTGCTGCCGGCCACCTACATATATTGGCCTGGTGAGCTGTCGTGCTGCCGACCACCTATAGTAGCCTGGTGAGCTGTCGTGCTGCCGACCACCTATAGTGGCCTGGGGAGCTGTCGTGCTGCCGGCCACCTATAGTGGCCTGGTGAGCTGTCGTGCTGTTGGAAACCTATAGTGGATGGGTGAGCTGTTGAGATGACGGCCACCTAAAGTGGCCTGGTGAGCTGTCGTGCTGCCGGCCACCTATAGTTACCTGGTGAGCTGTCGTGCTACCGGCCACCTATAGTGGCCGGGTGAGCTGTCATGCTGCCGGCCACCTATAGTGGCCTGGTGAGCTGTCGTGCTGCCGGCCACCTATAGTGGCCTGGTGAGCTATCGTCCTGCCGGCCACCTAGAGTGGCCTGGTGATCTATCGTGCTACCGGCAACCTTTAGTGGCCTGATGAGCTATCGTGCTGCCAGCCACCTGTGGTGGCCTGGTGAGCTATCGTCCTGCCGGCCACCTGAAGTGGCCGGGTGAGCTGTCGAGATGCCGGCCACTTTTAGTGGCCTGGTGAACTACCGTGCTGCCGGCCACCCATAGTGGCCTGGTGAGCTGTCTTGCTGCCGGCCACTTATAGTGGCCTGGTGAGATATCGTGCTGCCGGCCACCTATAGTGGCCTGGTGAGCTGTCATACTGCCGGCCACCTATAGTGGCCTGGTGAGCTGTCGTGCTGCCGGCCACCTATAGTGGCCTGGTGAACTTCCTGCCGCCGGCCACCTATAGTGGCCTGGTGAGCTGTCGAGATGCCGGTCACCTATAGTAACCTGGTGAGCTGTCGAAATGCCGGCCACCTATTGCGACCTGGTTAGCTGTCGAGGTGCCGGCCACCTGTTGTGGCCTGGTGAGCTGTCGAGATGCCGGCCACCTGTGTTGGCCTGGTGAGCTATTGTGCTACCGCCCACCTATAATGGCCTGGTGAACTGTCGTGCCGCCAGCCACCTATAGTGGCCTGGTGAGCTGTCGTGCTACTGGCCAACTATAGCGGCCTGGTGTGCTGTCGTGCTGCCGGCCACCTATAGTGGTCTGGTGAGCCGTAGTGCTGCCGGCCACCTATAGTGGCCTGGTGAGCTGTCGAGATGCCGGCCACCTATGATGTCCTGGTGAGCTGTCGAGATGCCGGCCACCTATACTGGCCTGTTGAGCTGTAGAGATGACGGCCACCTATAGTGGCCTGGTGAGCTGTCGTGCTGCCTGCCACCTATAGTGGCCTGGTGAACTATCGTGCTGCCGGCAACCTATAGTGGCCTGATGAGCTATCGTGCTGCCGGCCACCTGTAGTGGCCTGGTGAGCTGTCGTGCTGCCGGCCACCTGAAGTGGCCTGGTGAGCTCTCGAGATGCCGGCCACTTTTAGTGGCCTGGTGAACTACCGTGCTGCCGGCCACCTATAGTGGCCTGGTGAGCTGTCATACTGCCGGCCACCTATAGTGGCCTGGTGAGCTGTCGTGTTGCCGGCCACCTATAGTGGCCTGGTAAACAATCGTGCTGCCGGCCGCCTATAGTGGCCTGGTGAGCTGCCGTGCTGCCGGCCACCTATAGTTGCCTGGTGAGCTGTCGAGATGGCGGCCACCTATGGTGGCCTGATGATCTGTCGTGCAGCCGGCCACCTACAGTGGATTGGTGAGCTGTCGTGCTGCCGGCCACCTATAGTGGCCTGGTGAGCTGTCGAGATGCCAGCCCTCTATGGTGGCCTGGTAACCTGTCGTGCTGCTGGTCACCAATAGTGGCCTGGTGAGCTGTCGAGATGCCGGTCACCTATAGTGGCCTGGTGAGCTGTCAAGATGCCGGCCACCTATTGTGTCCTGGTGAGCTGTAGAGACGCCGGCCACCTGTTGTGGCCTAGTGAGCTGTCGAGATGCCGGCCACCTATAGTGATCTGGTGAGCTGTAGTGCTGCCGGCCCCCTATAGTGGCCTGGTGAGCTGTCGTGCTGTTGGCAACCTATAGTGGATGGGTGAGCTGTTGAGATGACGGCCACCTAAAGTGGCCTGGTGAGCTGTCGTGCTGCCGGCCACCTATAGTTACCTGGTGAGCTGTCGTGCTACCGGCCACCTATGGTGACCTGGTGAGCAGTCGAGATGCCGGCCACCTATAGTGGCCGGGTGAGCTGTCGAGGTGCCGGCCACCTGTGGTGCCCTGATGAGCTGTAGTGCTGCCGGCCACCTATAGTGGCCTGGTGAGCTGTCGTGCTGCCGACCACCTATAGTAGCCTGGTGAGCTGTCGTGCTGCCGACCACCTATAGTGGCCTGGGGAGCTGTCGTGCTGCCGGCCACCTATAGTGGCCTGGTGAGCTGTCGTGCTGTTGGAAACCTATAGTGGATGGGTGAGCTGTTGAGATGACGGCCACCTAAAGTGGCCTGGTGAGCTGTCGTGCTGCCGGCCACCTATAGTTACCTGGTGAGCTGTCGTGCTACCGGCCACCTATAGTGGCCGGGTGAGCTGTCATGCTGCCGGCCACCTATAGTGGCCTGGTGAGCTGTCGTGCTGCCGGCCACCTATAGTGGCCTGGTGAGCTATCGTCCTGCCGGCCACCTAGAGTGGCCTGGTGATCTATTGTGCTACCGGC
Organism: Eumerus sabulonum; assembly: GCA_951905685.1. NCBI lineage: Eukaryota > Metazoa > Arthropoda > Insecta > Diptera > Syrphidae > Eumerus > Eumerus sabulonum. The sequence goes on along the minus strand of OX645060.1, from coordinate 138,720,942 downwards.
AACCTTTAGTGGCCTGATGAGCTATCGTGCTGCCAGCCACCTGTGGTGGCCTGGTGAGCTATCGTCCTGCCGGCCACCTGAAGTGGCCGGGTGAGCTGTCGAGATGCCGGCCACTTTTAGTGGCCTGGTGAACTACCGTGCTGCCGGCCACCCATAGTGGCCTGGTGAGCTGTCTTGCTGCCGGCCACTTATAGTGGCCTGGTGAGATATCGTGCTGCCGGCCACCTATAGTGGCCTGGTGAGCTGTCATACTGCCGGCCACCTATAGTGGCCTGGTGAGCTGTCGTGCTGCCGGCCACCTATAGTGGCCTGGTGAACTTCCTGCCGCCGGCCACCTATAGTGGCCTGGTGAGCTGTCGAGATGCCGGTCACCTATAGTAACCTGGTGAGCTGTCGAAATGCCGGCCACCTATTGCGACCTGGTTAGCTGTCGAGGTGCCGGCCACCTGTTGTGGCCTGGTGAGCTGTCGAGATGCCGGCCACCTGTGTTGGCCTGGTGAGCTATTGTGCTACCGCCCACCTATAATGGCCTGGTGAACTGTCGTGCCGCCAGCCACCTATAGTGGCCTGGTGAGCTGTCGTGCTACTGGCCAACTATAGCGGCCTGGTGTGCTGTCGTGCTGCCGGCCACTTATGGTGGCCTGGTGAGCCGTCGAGATGCCGGCCGCCTATAATATTTTGGTGAGCTGTCGTGCTGCCGGCCACCTATAGTGGTCTGGTGAGCCGTAGTGCTGCCGGCCACCTATAGTGGCCTGGTGAGCTGTCGAGATGCCGGCCACCTATGATGTCCTGGTGAGCTGTCGAGATGCCGGCCACCTATACTGGCCTGTTGAGCTGTAGAGATGACGGCCACCTATAGTGGCCTGGTGAGCTGTCGTGCTGCCTGCCACCTATAGTGGCCTGGTGAACTATCGTGCTGCCGGCAACCTATAGTGGCCTGATGAGCTATCGTGCTGCCGGCCACCTGTAGTGGCCTGGTGAGCTGTCGTGCTGCCGGCCACCTGAAGTGGCCTGGTGAGCTCTCGAGATGCCGGCCACTTTTAGTGGCCTGGTGAACTACCGTGCTGCCGGCCACCTATAGTGGCCTGGTGAGCTGTCATACTGCCGGCCACCTATAGTGGCCTGGTGAGCTGTCGTGTTGCCGGCCACCTATAGTGGCCTGGTAAACAATCGTGCTGCCGGCCGCCTATAGTGGCCTGGTGAGCTGCCGTGCTGCCGGCCACCTATAGTTGCCTGGTGAGCTGTCGAGATGGCGGCCACCTATGGTGGCCTGATGATCTGTCGTGCAGCCGGCCACCTACAGTGGATTGGTGAGCTGTCCTGCTGCCGGCCACCTATAGTGGCCTGGTGAGCTGTCGAGATGCCAGCCCTCTATGGTGGCCTGGTAACCTGTCGTGCTGCTGGTCACCAATAGTGGCCTGGTGAGCTGTCGAGATGCCGGTCACCTATAGTGGCCTGGTGAGCTGTCAAGATGCCGGCCACCTATTGTGTCCTGGTGAGCTGTAGAGACGCCGGCCACCTGTTGTGGCCTAGTGAGCTGTCGAGATGCCGGCCACCTATAGTGATCTGGTGAGCTGTAGTGCTGCCGGCCCCCTATAGTGGCCTGGTGAGCTGTCGTGCTGTTGGCAACCTATAGTGGATGGGTGAGCTGTTGAGATGACGGCCACCTATAGTGGCCTGGTGAGCTGTCGTGCTGCCGGCCACCTATAGTGGCCTGGTGAGCTGTCGTGCTACCGGCCACCTATAGTGGCTTGGTGAGCTGTCATGCTGCCGGCCACCTATAGTGGCCTGGTGAGCTATCGTGCTGCCGGCCACCTATAGTGGCCTGGTGAACTATCGTGCTGCCGGCAACGTATAGTGGCCTGGTGAGCTGTCGTGCTGCCGGCCACCCATAGTGTTCTGGTGAGCTCTCGTGCTGCCTGCCACCTATAGTGGCCTGGTGAACTATCGTGCTGACGGCAACCTATAGTGGCCTGGTGAGCTGTCATACTGCCGGCCACCTATAGTGGCCTGGTGAGCTGTCATACTGCCGGCCACCTATAGTGGCCTGGTGAGCAGTCGAGATGCCGGCCACCTATAGTGGCCTGGTGAGCTGTCGTGCTGCCGGCCACCTATAGTGGCCTGGTGAGCTGTCGAGATGCGGGCCACTTTGAGTGGCCTGGTGAACTACCGTGCTGCCAGCCACCCATAGTGGCCTGGTGAGCTGTCTTGCTGCCGGCCACTTATAGTGGCAGGGTGAGATATCGTGCTGCCGGCCACCTATAGTGGCCTGGTGAGCTGTCATACTGCCGGCCACCTATAGTGGCCTGGTGAGCTGTCGTGCTGCCGGCCACCTATAGTTACCTGGTGAGCTGTCGTGCTACCGGCCACCTATAGTGGCCGGGTGAGCTGTCATGCTGCCGGCCACCTATAGTGGCCTGGTGAGCTGTCGTGCTGCCGGCCACCTATAGTGGCCTGGTGAGCTATCGTCCTGCCGGCCACCTAGAGTGGCCTGGTGATCTATCGTGCTGCCGGCAACCTTTAGTGGCCTGATGAGCTATCGTGCTGCCAGCCACCTGTCGTGGCCTGGTGAGCTATCGTCCTGCCGGCCACCTATAGTGGCCTGGTGAGCAGTCGAGATGCCGGCCACCTATAGTGGCCTGGTGAGCTGTCGTGCTGCCGGCCACCTATAGTGGCCTGGTGAGCTGTCGAGATGCGGGCCACTTTGAGTGGCCTGGTGAACTACCGTGCTGCCAGCCACCCATAGTGGCCTGGTGAGCTGTCTTGCTGCCGGCCACTTATAGTGGCAGGGTGAGATATCGTGCTGCCGGCCACCTATAGTGGCCTGGTGAGCTGTCATACTGCCGGCCACCTATAGTGGCCTGGTGAGCTGTCATACTGCCGGCCACCTATAGTGGCCTGGTGAGCTGTCGTGCTGCCGGCCACCTATAGTGGCCTGGTGAACTTCCTGCTGCCGGCCACCTATAGTGGCCTGGTGAGCTGTCGAGATGCCGGTCACCTATAGTAACCTGGTGAGCTGTCGAAATGCCGGCCACCTATTGCGACCTGGTTAGCTGTCGAGGTGCCGGCCACCTGTTGTGGCCTGGTGAGCTGTCGAGATGCCGGCCACCTGTGGTGGCCTGGTGAGCTATTGTGCTACCGGCCACCTATAATGGCCTGGTGAACTGTCGTGCCGCCGGCCACCTATAGTGGCCTGGTGAGCTGTCGTGCTACTGGCCAACTATAGCGGCCTGGTGTGCTGTCGTGCTGCCGGCCACTTATGGTGGCCTGGTGAGCCGTCGAGATGCCGGCCGCCTATAATATTTTGGTGAGCTGTCGTGCTGCCGGCCACCTATAGTGGTCTGGTGAGCTGTAGTGCTGCCGGCCACCTATAGTGGCCTGGTGAGCTGTCGAGATGCCGGCCACCTATGATGTCCTGGTGAGCTGTCGAGATGCCGGCCACCTATACTGGCCTGGTGAGCTGTAGAGATGGCGGCCACCTATAGTGGCCTGGTGAGCTGTCGTGCTGCCGGCCACCTATAGTGGCCTGGTGAGCTATTGTGCTACCGGCAACCTATAGTGGCCTGATGAGCTATCGTGCTGCCGGCCACCTGTAGTGGCCTGGTGAGCTATCGTGCTGCCGGCCACCTGAAGTGGCCTGGTGAGCTCTCGAGATGCCGGCCACTTTTAGTGGCCTGGTGAACTACCGTGCTGCCGGCCACCTATAGTGGCCTGGTGAGCTGTCATACTGCCGGCCACCTATAGTGGCCTGGTGAGCTGTCGTGTTGCCGGCCACCTATAGTGGCCTGGTAAGCTATCGTGCTGCCGGCCGCCTATAGTGGCCTGGTGAGCTGCCGTGCTGCCGGCCACCTATAGTTGCCTGGTGAGCTGTCGAGATCGCGGCCACCTATGGTGGCCTGATGATCTGTCGTGCAGCCGGCCACCTACAGTGGATTGGTGAGCTGTCGTGCTGCCGGCCACCTATAGTGGCCTGGTGAGCTGTCGAGATGCCAGCCCCCTATGGTGGCCTGGTAACCTGTCGTGCTGCTGGTCACCAATAGTGGCCTGGTGAGCTGTCGAGATGCCGGTCACCTATAGTGGCCTGGCGAGCTGTCAAGATGCCGGCCACCTATTGTGTCCTGGTGAGCTGTAGAGACGCCGGCCACCTGTTGTGGCCTAGTGAGCTGTCGAGATGCCGGCCACCTATAGTGATCTGGTGAGCTGTAGTGCTGCCGGCCCCCTATAGTGGCCTGGTGAGCTGTCGTGCTGTTGGCAACCTATAGTGGATGGGTGAGCTGTTGAGATGACGGCCACCTATAGTGGCCTGGTGAGCTGTCGTGCTGCCGGCCACCTATAGTTACCTGGTGAGCTGTCGTGCTACCGGCCACCTATAGTGGCCTGGTGAGCTGTCGTGCTACCGGCCACCTATAGTGGCTTGGTGAGCTGTCATGCTGCCGGCCACCTATAGTGGCCTGGTGAGCTATCGTGCTGCCGGCCACCTATAGTGGCCTGGTGAACTATCGTGCTGCCGGCAACGTATAGTGGCCTGGTGAGCTGTCGTGCTGCCGGCCACCCATAGTGTTCTGGTGAGCTCTCGTGCTGCCTGCCACCTATAGTGGCCTGGTGAACTATCGTGCTGACGGCAACCTATAGTGGCCTGGTGAGCTGTCGTGCTGCCGGCCACAAATAGTGTTCTGGTGAGCTGTCGTGCTGCCTGCCACCTATAGTGGCCTGGTGAGCTGTCGTGCTGCCGGCCACCTATAGTGGCCTGGTGAGCTATCGTCCTGCCGGCCACCTAGAGTGGCCTGGTGATCTATCGTGCTGCCGGCAACCTTTAGTGGCCTGATGAGCTATCGTGCTGCCAGCCACCTGTAGTGGCCTGGTGAGCTATCGTCCTGCCGGCCACCTGAAGTGGCCGGGTGAGCTGTCGAGATGCGGGCCACTTTGAGTGGCCTGGTGAACTACCGTGCTGCCAGCCACCCATAGTAGCCTGGTGAGCTGTCGTGCTGCCGACCACCTATAGTGGCCTGGTGAGCTGTCGTGCTACCGGCCACCTATAGTGGCCTGGTGAGCTGTCATGCTGCCGGCCACCTATAGTGGCCTGGTGAGCTCTCGAGATGCCGGCCACTTTTAGTGGCCTGGTGAACTACCGTGCTGCCGGCCACCTATAGTGGCCTGGTGAGCTGTCATACTGCCGGCCACCTATAGTGGCCTGGTGAGCTGTCGTGTTGCCGGCCACCTATAGTGGCCTGGTGAGCTATCGTGCTGCCGGCCGCCTATAGTGGCCTGGTGAGCTGCCGTGCTGCCGGCGACCTATAGTTGCCTGGTGAGCTGTCGAGATGGCGGCCACCTATGGTGGCCTGATGATCTGTCGTGCAGCCGGCCACCTATAGTGGATTGGTGAGCTGTCGTGCTGCCGGCCACCTATAGTGGCCTGGTGAGCTGTCGAGATGCCAGCCACCTATGGTGGCCTGGTAACCTGTCGTGCTGCTGGTCACCAATAGTGGCCTGGTGAGCTCTCGAGATGCCGGTCACCTATAGTGGCCTGGTGAGCTGTCAAGATGCCGGCCACCTTATGTGTCCTGGTGAGCTGTAGAGACGCCGGCCACCTGTTGTGGCCTGTCGAGCTGTCGAGATGCCGGCCACCTATAGTGATCTGGTGAGCTGTAGTGCTGCCGGCCCCCTATAGTGGCCTGGTGAGCTGTCATGCTGCCGGCCTACTATAGTGGCCTGGTGAGCTGTCGTGCTACTGGCCAACTACAGCGGCCTGGTGTGCTGTCGTGCTGCCGGCCACCTATAGTGGCCTGGTGAGCTGTCGAGATGCCGATTACCTATAGTGTGCTGGTGAGCTGTCGTGCTGCCGGCCACCTACATATATTGGCCTGGTGAGCTGTCCTGCTGCCGACCACCTATAGTAGCCTGGTGAGCTGTCGTGCTGCCGACCACCTATAGTGGCCTGGGGAGCTGTCGTGCTGCCGGCCACCTATAGTGGCCTGGTGAGCTGTCGTGCTGTTGGAAACCTATAGTGGATGGGTGAGCTGTTGAGATGACGGCCACCTAAAGTGGCCTGGTGAGCTGTCGTGCTGCCGGCCACCTATGGTTACCTGGTGAGCTGTCGTGCTACCGGCCACCTATAGTAGCCTGGTGAGCTGTCATGCTGCCGGCCACCTATAGTGGCCTGGTGAGCTCTCGAGATGCCGGCCACTTTTAGTGGCCTGGTGAACTACCGTGCTGCCGGCCACCTATAGTGGCCTGGTGAGCTGTCATACTGCCGGCCACCTATAGTGGCCTGGTGAGCTGTCGTGTTGCCGGCCACCTATAGTGGCCTGGTGAGCTATCGTGCTGCCGGCCGCTTATAGTGGCCTGGTGAGCTGCCGTGCTGCCGGCCACCTATAGTTGCCTGGTGAGCTGTCGAGATGGCGGCCACCTATGGTGGCCTGATGATCTGTCGTGCAGCCGGCGACCTATAGTGGATTGGTGAGCTGTCGTGCTGCCGGCCACCTATAGTGGCCTGGTGAGCTGTCGAGATGCCAGCCACCTATGGTGGCCTGGTAACCTGTCGTGCTGCTGGTCACCAATAGTGGCCTGGTGAGCTGTCGAGATGCCGGTCACCTATAGTGGCCTGGTGAGCTGTCAAGATGCCGGCCACCTTATGTGTCCTGGTGAGCTGTAGAGACGCCGGCCACCTGTTGTGGCCTGTCGAGCTGTCGAGATGCCGGCCACCTATAGTGATCTGGTGAGCTGTAGTGCTGCCGGCCCCCTATAGTGGCCTGGTGAGCTATCGTCCTGCCGGCCACCTAGAGTGGCCTGGTGATCTATCGTGCTGCCGGCAACCTTTAGTGGCCTGGTGAACTACCGTGCTGCCGGCCACCTATAGTGGCCTGGTGAGCTGTCATACTGCCGGCCACCTATAGTGGCCTGGTGAGCTGTCGTGCTGCCGGCCTACTATAGTGGCCTGGTGAGCTGTCGTGCTGCCGGCCTACTATAGTGGCCTGGTGAGCTGTCGTGCTGCCGGCCTACTATAGTGGCCTGGTGAGCTGTCGTGCTACTGGCCAACTATAGCGGCCTGGTGTGCTGTCGTGCTGCCGGCCACCTATAGTCGCCTGGTGAGCTGCCGAGATGCCGGTTACCTATAGTGTGCTGGTGAGCTGTCGTGCTGCCGGCCACCTACATATATTGGCCTGGTGAGCTGTCGTGCTGCCGACCACCTATAGTAGCCTGGTGAGCTGTCGTGCTGCCGACCACCTATAGTGGCCTGGGGAGCTGTCGTGCTGCCGGCCACCTATAGTGGCCTGGTGAGCTGTCGTGCTGTTGGAAACCTATAGTGGATGGGTGAGCTGTTGAAATGACGGCCACCTAAAGTGGCCTGGTGAGCTGTCGTGCTGCCGGCCACCTATAGTTACCTGGTGAGCTGTCGTGCTACCGGCCACCTATAGTGGCCGGGTGAGCTGTCATGCTGCCGGCCACCTATAGTGGCCTGGTGAGCTGTCGTGCTGCCGGCCACCTATAGTGGCCTGGTGAGCTATCGTCCTGCCGGCCACCTAGAGTGGCCTGGTGATCTATCGTGCTGCCGGCAACCTTTAGTGGCCTGATGAGCTATCGTGCTGCCAGCCACCTGAAGTGGCCGGGTGAGCTGTCGAGATGCGGGCCACTTTGAGTGGCCTGGTGAACTACCGTGCTGCCAGCCACCCATAGTGGCCTGGTGAGCTGTCTTGCTGCCGGCCACTTATAGTGGCCTGGTGAGATATCGTGCTGCCGGCCACCTATAGTGGCCTGGTGAGCTGTCATACTGCCGGCCACCTATAGTGGCCTGGTGAGCTGTCATACTGCCGGCCACCTATAGTGGCCTGGTGAGCTGTCGTGCTGCCGGCCACCTATAGTGGCCTGGTGAACTTCCTGCTGCCGGCCACCTATAGTGGCCTGGTGAGCTGTCGAGATGCCGGTCACCTATAGTAACCTGGTGAGCTGTCGAAATGCCGGCCACCTATTGCGACCTGGTTAGCTGTCGAGGTGCCGGCCACCTGTTGTGGCCTGGTGAGCTGTCGAGATGCCGGCCACCTGTGGTGGCCTGGTGAGCTATTGTGCTACCGGCCACCTATAATGGCCTGGTGAACTGTCGTGCCGCCGGCCACCTATAGTGGCCTGGTGAGCTGTCGTGCTACTGGCCAACTATAGCGGCCTGGTGTGCTGTCGTGCTGCCGGCCACTTATGGTGGCCTGGTGAGCCGTCGAGATGCCGGCCGCCTATAATATTTTGGTGAGCTGTCGTGCTGCCGGCCACCTATAGTGGTCTGGTGAGCTGTAGTGCTGCCGGCCACCTATAGTGGCCTGGTGAGCTGTCGAGATGCCGGCCACCTATGATGTCCTGGTGAGCTGTCGAGATGCCGGCCACCTATACTGGCCTGGTGAGCTGTAGAGATGGCGGCCACCTATAGTGGCCTGGTGAGCTGTCGTGCTGCCGGCCACCTATAGTGGCCTGGTGAGCTATTGTGCTACCGGCAACCTATAGTGGCCTGATGAGCTATCGTGCTGCCGGCCACCTGTAGTGGCCTGGTGAGCTATCGTGCTGCCGGCCACCTGAAGTGGCCTGGTGAGCTCTCGAGATGCCGGCCACTTTTAGTGGCCTGGTGAACTACCGTGCTGCCGGCCACCTATAGTGGCCTGGTGAGCTGTCATACTGCCGGCCACCTATAGTGGCCTGGTGAGCTGTCGTGTTGCCGGCCACCTATAGTGGCCTGGTAAGCTATCGTGCTGCCGGCCGCCTATAGTGGCCTGGTGAGCTATCGTCCTGCCGGCCACAAATAGTGTTCTGGTGAGCTGTCGTGCTGCCTGCCACCTATAGTGGCCTGGTGAGCTGTCGTGCTGCCGGCCACCTATAGTGGCCTGGTGAGCTATCGTCCTGCCGGCCACCTAGAGTGGCCTGGTGAACTACCGTGCTGCCGGCCACCTATAGTGGCCTGGTGAGCTGTCATACTGCCGGCCACCTATAGTGGCCTGGTGAGCTGTCGTGTTGCCGGCCACCTATAGTGGCCTGGTAAGCTATCGTGCTGCCGGCCGCCTATAGTGGCCTGGTGAGCTATCGTCCTGCCGGCCACAAATAGTGTTCTGGTGAGCTGTCGTGCTGCCTGCCACCTGTAGTGGCCTGGTGAGCTATCGTGCTGCCGGCCACCTGAAGTGGCCTGGTGAGCTCTCGAGATGCCGGCCACTTTTAGTGGCCTGGTGAACTACCGTGCTGCCGGCCACCTATAGTGGCCTGGTGAGCTGTCATACTGCCGGCCACCTATAGTGGCCTGGTGAGCTGTCGTGCTGCCTGCCACCTATAGTGGCCTGGTGAGCTGTCGTGCTGCCTGCCACCTATAGTGGCCTGGTGAACTATCGTGCTGCCGGCAACCTATAGTGGCCTGATGAGCTATCGTGCTGCCGGCCACCTGTAGTGGCCTGGTGAGCTGTCGTGCTGCCGGCCACCTGAAGTGGCCTGGTGAGCTCTCGAGATGCCGGCCACTTTTAGTGGCCTGGTGAACTACCGTGCTGCCGGCCACCTATAGTGGCCTGGTGAGCTGTCATACTGCCGGCCACCTATAGTGGCCTGGTGAGCTGTCGTGTTGCCGGCCACCTATAGTGGCCTGGTAAACAATCGTGCTGCCGGCCGCCTATAGTGGCCTGGTGAGCTGCCGTGCTGCCGGCCACCTATAGTTGCCTGGTGAGCTGTCGAGATGGCGGCCACCTATGGTGGCCTGATGATCTGTCGTGCAGCCGGCCACCTACAGTGGATTGGTGAGCTGTCGTGCTGCCGGCCACCTATAGTGGCCTGGTGAGCTGTCGAGATGCCAGCCCTCTATGGTGGCCTGGTAACCTGTCGTGCTGCTGGTCACCAATAGTGGCCTGGTGAGCTGTCGAGATGCCGGTCACCTATAGTGGCCTGGTGAGCTGTCAAGATGCCGGCCACCTATTGTGTCCTGGTGAGCTGTAGAGACGCCGGCCACCTGTTGTGGCCTAGTGAGCTGTCGAGATGCCGGCCACCTATAGTGATCTGGTGAGCTGTAGTGCTGCCGGCCCCCTATAGTGGCCTGGTGAGCTGTCGTGCTGTTGGCAACCTATAGTGGATGGGTGAGCTGTTGAGATGACGGCCACCTAAAGTGGCCTGGTGAGCTGTCGTGCTGCCGGCCACCTATAGTTACCTGGTGAGCTGTCGTGCTACCGGCCACCTATGGTGACCTGGTGAGCAGTCGAGATGCCGGCCACCTATAGTGGCCGGGTGAGCTGTCGAGGTGCCGGCCACCTGTGGTGCCCTGATGAGCTGTAGTGCTGCCGGCCACCTATAGTGGCCTGGTGAGCTGTCGTGCTGCCGACCACCTATAGTAGCCTGGTGAGCTGTCGTGCTGCCGACCACCTATAGTGGCCTGGGGAGCTGTCGTGCTGCCGGCCACCTATAGTGGCCTGGTGAGCTGTCGTGCTGTTGGAAACCTATAGTGGATGGGTGAGCTGTTGAGATGACGGCCACCTAAAGTGGCCTGGTGAGCTGTCGTGCTGCCGGCCACCTATAGTTACCTGGTGAGCTGTCGTGCTACCGGCCACCTATAGTGGCCGGGTGAGCTGTCATGCTGCCGGCCACCTATAGTGGCCTGGTGAGCTGTCGTGCTGCCGGCCACCTATAGTGGCCTGGTGAGCTATCGTCCTGCCGGCCACCTAGAGTGGCCTGGTGATCTATCGTGCTACCGGCAACCTTTAGTGGCCTGATGAGCTATCGTGCTGCCAGCCACCTGTGGTGGCCTGGTGAGCTATCGTCCTGCCGGCCACCTGAAGTGGCCGGGTGAGCTGTCGAGATGCCGGCCACTTTTAGTGGCCTGGTGAACTACCGTGCTGCCGGCCACCCATAGTGGCCTGGTGAGCTGTCTTGCTGCCGGCCACTTATAGTGGCCTGGTGAGATATCGTGCTGCCGGCCACCTATAGTGGCCTGGTGAGCTGTCATACTGCCGGCCACCTATAGTGGCCTGGTGAGCTGTCGTGCTGCCGGCCACCTATAGTGGCCTGGTGAACTTCCTGCCGCCGGCCACCTATAGTGGCCTGGTGAGCTGTCGAGATGCCGGTCACCTATAGTAACCTGGTGAGCTGTCGAAATGCCGGCCACCTATTGCGACCTGGTTAGCTGTCGAGGTGCCGGCCACCTGTTGTGGCCTGGTGAGCTGTCGAGATGCCGGCCACCTGTGTTGGCCTGGTGAGCTATTGTGCTACCGCCCACCTATAATGGCCTGGTGAACTGTCGTGCCGCCAGCCACCTATAGTGGCCTGGTGAGCTGTCGTGCTACTGGCCAACTATAGCGGCCTGGTGTGCTGTCGTGCTGCCGGCCACTTATGGTGGCCTGGTGAGCCGTCGAGATGCCGGCCGCCTATAATATTTTGGTGAGCTGTCGTGCTGCCGGCCACCTATAGTGGTCTGGTGAGCCGTAGTGCTGCCGGCCACCTATAGTGGCCTGGTGAGCTGTCGAGATGCCGGCCACCTATGATGTCCTGGTGAGCTGTCGAGATGCCGGCCACCTATACTGGCCTGTTGAGCTGTAGAGATGACGGCCACCTATAGTGGCCTGGTGAGCTGTCGTGCTGCCTGCCACCTATAGTGGCCTGGTGAACTATCGTGCTGCCGGCAACCTATAGTGGCCTGATGAGCTATCGTGCTACTGGCCAACTATAGCGGCCTGGTGTGCTGTCGTGCTGCCGGCCACTTATGGTGGCCTGGTGAGCCGTCGAGATGCCGGCCGCCTATAATATTTTGGTGAGCTGTCGTGCTGCCGGCCACCTATAGTGGTCTGGTGAGCCGTAGTGCTGCCGGCCACCTGTAGTGGCCTGGTGAGCTGTCGTGCTGCCGGCCACCTGAAGTGGCCTGGTGAGCTCTCGAGATGCCGGCCACTTTTAGTGGCCTGGTGAACTACCGTGCTGCCGGCCACCTATAGTGGCCTGGTGAGCTGTCATACTGCCGGCCACCTATAGTGGCCTGGTGAGCTGTCGTGTTGCCGGCCACCTATAGTGGCCTGGTAAACAATCGTGCTGCCGGCCGCCTATAGTGGCCTGGTGAGCTCTCGAGATGCCGGCCACTTTTAGTGGCCTGGTGAACTACCGTGCTGCCGGCCACCTATAATGGCCTGGTGAACTGTCGTGCCGCCAGCCACCTATAGTGGCCTGGTGAGCTGTCGTGCTACTGGCCAACTATAGCGGCCTGGTGTGCTGTCGTGCTGCCGGCCACTTATGGTGGCCTGGTGAGCCGTCGAGATGCCGGCCGCCTATAATATTTTGGTGAGCTGTCGTGCTGCCGGCCACCTATAGTGGTCTGGTGAGCCGTAGTGCTGCCGGCCACCTGTAGTGGCCTGGTGAGCTGTCGTGCTGCCGGCCACCTGAAGTGGCCTGGTGAGCTCTCGAGATGCCGGCCACTTTTAGTGGCCTGGTGAACTACCGTGCTGCCGGCCACCTATAGTGGCCTGGTGAGCTGTCATACTGCCGGCCACCTATAGTGGCCTGGTGAGCTGTCGTGTTGCCGGCCACCTATAGTGGCCTGGTAAACAATCGTGCTGCCGGCCGCCTATAGTGGCCTGGTGAGCTGCCGTGCTGCCGGCCACCTATAGTTGCCTGGTGAGCTGTCGAGATGGCGGCCACCTATGGTGGCCTGATGATCTGTCGTGCAGCCGGCCACCTACAGTGGATTGGTGAGCTGTCGTGCTGCCGGCCACCTATAGTGGCCTGGTGAGCTGTCGAGATGCCAGCCCTCTATGGTGGCCTGGTAACCTGTCGTGCTGCTGGTCACCAATAGTGGCCTGGTGAGCTGTCGAGATGCCGGTCACCTATAGTGGCCTGGTGAGCTGTCAAGATGCCGGCCACCTATTGTGTCCTGGTGAGCTGTAGAGACGCCGGCCACCTGTTGTGGCCTAGTGAGCTGTCGAGATGCCGGCCACCTATAGTGATCTGGTGAGCTGTAGTGCTGCCGGCCCCCTATAGTGGCCTGGTGAGCTGTCGTGCTGTTGGCAACCTATAGTGGATGGGTGAGCTGTTGAGATGACGGCCACCTATAGTGGCCTGGTGAGCTGTCGTGCTGCCGGCCACCTATAGTGGCCTGGTGAGCTGTCGTGCTACCGGCCACCTATAGTGGCTTGGTGAGCTGTCATGCTGCCGGCCACCTATAGTGGCCTGGTGAGCTATCGTGCTGCCGGCCACCTATAGTGGCCTGGTGAACTATCGTGCTGCCGGCAACGTATAGTGGCCTGGTGAGCTGTCGTGCTGCCGGCCACCCATAGTGTTCTGGTGAGCTCTCGTGCTGCCTGCCACCTATAGTGGCCTGGTGAACTATCGTGCTGACGGCAACCTATAGTGGCCTGGTGAGCTGTCATACTGCCGGCCACCTATAGTGGCCTGGTGAGCTGTCATACTGCCGGCCACCTATAGTGGCCTGGTGAGCAGTCGAGATGCCGGCCACCTATAGTGGCCTGGTGAGCTGTCGTGCTGCCGGCCACCTATAGTGGCCTGGTGAGCTGTCGAGATGCGGGCCACTTTGAGTGGCCTGGTGAACTACCGTGCTGCCAGCCACCCATAGTGGCCTGGTGAGCTGTCTTGCTGCCGGCCACTTATAGTGGCAGGGTGAGATATCGTGCTGCCGGCCACCTATAGTGGCCTGGTGAGCTGTCATACTGCCGGCCACCTATAGTGGCCTGGTGAGCTGTCGTGCTGCCGGCCACCTATAGTTACCTGGTGAGCTGTCGTGCTACCGGCCACCTATAGTGGCCGGGTGAGCTGTCATGCTGCCGGCCACCTATAGTGGCCTGGTGAGCTGTCGTGCTGCCGGCCACCTATAGTGGCCTGGTGAGCTATCGTCCTGCCGGCCACCTAGAGTGGCCTGGTGATCTATCGTGCTGCCGGCAACCTTTAGTGGCCTGATGAGCTATCGTGCTGCCAGCCACCTGTCGTGGCCTGGTGAGCTATCGTCCTGCCGGCCACCTATAGTGGCCTGGTGAGCAGTCGAGATGCCGGCCACCTATAGTGGCCTGGTGAGCTGTCGTGCTGCCGGCCACCTATAGTGGCCTGGTGAGCTGTCGAGATGCGGGCCACTTTGAGTGGCCTGGTGAACTACCGTGCTGCCAGCCACCCATAGTGGCCTGGTGAGCTGTCTTGCTGCCGGCCACTTATAGTGGCAGGGTGAGATATCGTGCTGCCGGCCACCTATAGTGGCCTGGTGAGCTGTCATACTGCCGGCCACCTATAGTGGCCTGGTGAGCTGTCATACTGCCGGCCACCTATAGTGGCCTGGTGAGCTGTCGTGCTGCCGGCCACCTATAGTGGCCTGGTGAACTTCCTGCTGCCGGCCACCTATAGTGGCCTGGTGAGCTGTCGAGATGCCGGTCACCTATAGTAACCTGGTGAGCTGTCGAAATGCCGGCCACCTATTGCGACCTGGTTAGCTGTCGAGGTGCCGGCCACCTGTTGTGGCCTGGTGAGCTGTCGAGATGCCGGCCACCTGTGGTGGCCTGGTGAGCTATTGTGCTACCGGCCACCTATAATGGCCTGGTGAACTGTCGTGCCGCCGGCCACCTATAGTGGCCTGGTGAGCTGTCGTGCTACTGGCCAACTATAGCGGCCTGGTGTGCTGTCGTGCTGCCGGCCACTTATGGTGGCCTGGTGAGCCGTCGAGATGCCGGCCGCCTATAATATTTTGGTGAGCTGTCGTGCTGCCGGCCACCTATAGTGGTCTGGTGAGCTGTAGTGCTGCCGGCCACCTATAGTGGCCTGGTGAGCTGTCGAGATGCCGGCCACCTATGATGTCCTGGTGAGCTGTCGAGATGCCGGCCACCTATACTGGCCTGGTGAGCTGTAGAGATGGCGGCCACCTATAGTGGCCTGGTGAGCTGTCGTGCTGCCGGCCACCTATAGTGGCCTGGTGAGCTATTGTGCTACCGGCAACCTATAGTGGCCTGATGAGCTATCGTGCTGCCGGCCACCTGTAGTGGCCTGGTGAGCTATCGTGCTGCCGGCCACCTGAAGTGGCCTGGTGAGCTCTCGAGATGCCGGCCACTTTTAGTGGCCTGGTGAACTACCGTGCTGCCGGCCACCTATAGTGGCCTGGTGAGCTGTCATACTGCCGGCCACCTATAGTGGCCTGGTGAGCTGTCGTGTTGCCGGCCACCTATAGTGGCCTGGTAAGCTATCGTGCTGCCGGCCGCCTATAGTGGCCTGGTGAGCTGCCGTGCTGCCGGCCACCTATAGTTGCCTGGTGAGCTGTCGAGATCGCGGCCACCTATGGTGGCCTGATGATCTGTCGTGCAGCCGGCCACCTACAGTGGATTGGTGAGCTGTCGTGCTGCCGGCCACCTATAGTGGCCTGGTGAGCTGTCGAGATGCCAGCCCCCTATGGTGGCCTGGTAACCTGTCGTGCTGCTGGTCACCAATAGTGGCCTGGTGAGCTGTCGAGATGCCGGTCACCTATAGTGGCCTGGCGAGCTGTCAAGATGCCGGCCACCTATTGTGTCCTGGTGAGCTGTAGAGACGCCGGCCACCTGTTGTGGCCTAGTGAGCTGTCGAGATGCCGGCCACCTATAGTGATCTGGTGAGCTGTAGTGCTGCCGGCCCCCTATAGTGGCCTGGTGAGCTGTCGTGCTGTTGGCAACCTATAGTGGATGGGTGAGCTGTCGTGCTGCCTGCCACCTATAGTGGCCTGGTGAGCTGTCGTGCTGCCGGCCACCTATAGTGGCCTGGTGAGCTATCGTCCTGCCGGCCACCTAGAGTGGCCTGGTGATCTATCGTGCTGCCGGCAACCTTTAGTGGCCTGATGAGCTATCGTGCTGCCAGCCACCTGTAGTGGCCTGGTGAGCTATCGTCCTGCCGGCCACCTGAAGTGGCCGGGTGAGCTGTCGAGATGCGGGCCACTTTGAGTGGCCTGGTGAACTACCGTGCTGCCAGCCACCCATAGTAGCCTGGTGAGCTGTCGTGCTGCCGACCACCTATAGTGGCCTGGTGAGCTGTCGTGCTACCGGCCACCTATAGTGGCCTGGTGAGCTGTCATGCTGCCGGCCACCTATAGTGGCCTGGTGAGCTCTCGAGATGCCGGCCACTTTTAGTGGCCTGGTGAACTACCGTGCTGCCGGCCACCTATAGTGGCCTGGTGAGCTGTCATACTGCCGGCCACCTATAGTGGCCTGGTGAGCTGTCGTGTTGCCGGCCACCTATAGTGGCCTGGTGAGCTATCGTGCTGCCGGCCGCCTATAGTGGCCTGGTGAGCTGCCGTGCTGCCGGCGACCTATAGTTGCCTGGTGAGCTGTCGAGATGGCGGCCACCTATGGTGGCCTGATGATCTGTCGTGCAGCCGGCCACCTATAGTGGATTGGTGAGCTGTCGTGCTGCCGGCCACCTATAGTGGCCTGGTGAGCTGTCGAGATGCCAGCCACCTATGGTGGCCTGGTAACCTGTCGTGCTGCTGGTCACCAATAGTGGCCTGGTGAGCTCTCGAGATGCCGGTCACCTATAGTGGCCTGGTGAGCTGTCAAGATGCCGGCCACCTTATGTGTCCTGGTGAGCTGTAGAGACGCCGGCCACCTGTTGTGGCCTGTCGAGCTGTCGAGATGCCGGCCACCTATAGTGATCTGGTGAGCTGTAGTGCTGCCGGCCCCCTATAGTGGCCTGGTGAGCTGTCGTGCTGTTGGCAACCTATAGTGGTTGGGTGAGCTGTTGAGATGACGGCCACCTAAAGTGGCCTGGTGAGCTGTCGTGCTGCCGGCCACCTATAGTTACCTGGTGAGCTGTCGTGCTACCGGCCACCTATAGTGGCCGGGTGAGCTGACATGCTGCCGGCCACCTATAGTGGCCTGGTGAGCTGTCGTGCTGCCGGCCACCTATAGTGGCCTGGTGAGCTATCGTCCTGCCGGCCACCTAGAGTGGCCTGGTGATCTATCGTGCTGCCGGCAACCTTTAGTGGCCTGATGAGCTATCGTGCTGCCAGCCACCTGTCGTGGCCTGGTGAGCTATCGTCCTGCCGGCCACCTGAAGTGGCCGGGTGAGCTGTCGAGATGCGGGCCACTTTGAGTGGCCTGGTGAACTACCGTGCTGCCAGCCACCCATAGTAGCCTGGTGAGCTGTCGTGCTGCCGACCACCTATAGTGGCCTGGTGAGCTGTCGTGCTACCGGCCACCTGTAGTGGCCTGGTGCGCTGTCATGCTGCCGGCCACCTATAGTGGCCTGGTGAGCTGTCATGCTGCCGGCCTACTATAGTGGCCTGGTGAGCTGTCGTGCTACTGGCCAACTACAGCGGCCTGGTGTGCTGTCGTGCTGCCGGCCACCTATAGTGGCCTGGTGAGCTGTCGAGATGCCGATTACCTATAGTGTGCTGGTGAGCTGTCGTGCTGCCGGCCACCTACATATATTGGCCTGGTGAGCTGTCCTGCTGCCGACCACCTATAGTAGCCTGGTGAGCTGTCGTGCTGCCGACCACCTATAGTGGCCTGGGGAGCTGTCGTGCTGCCGGCCACCTATAGTGGCCTGGTGAGCTGTCGTGCTGTTGGAAACCTATAGTGGATGGGTGAGCTGTTGAGATGACGGCCACCTAAAGTGGCCTGGTGAGCTGTCGTGCTGCCGGCCACCTATGGTTACCTGGTGAGCTGTCGTGCTACCGGCCACCTATAGTAGCCTGGTGAGCTGTCATGCTGCCGGCCACCTATAGTGGCCTGGTGAGCTCTCGAGATGCCGGCCACCTATAGTGGCCTGGTGAGCTGTCATACTGCCGGCCACCTATAGTGGCCTGGTGAGCTGTCGTGTTGCCGGCCACCTATAGTGGCCTGGTGAGCTATCGTGCTGCCGGCCGCTTATAGTGGCCTGGTGAGCTGCCGTGCTGCCGGCCACCTATAGTGGCCTGGTGAGCTGTCGTGCTGTTGGAAACCTATAGTGGATGGGTGAGCTGTTGAGATGACGGCCACCTAAAGTGGCCTGGTGAGCTGTCGTGCTGCCGGCCACCTATGGTTACCTGGTGAGCTGTCGTGCTACCGGCCACCTATAGTAGCCTGGTGAGCTGTCATGCTGCCGGCCACCTATAGTGGCCTGGTGAGCTCTCGAGATGCCGGCCACCTATAGTGGCCTGGTGAGCTGTCATACTGCCGGCCACCTATAGTGGCCTGGTGAGCTGTCGTGTTGCCGGCCACCTATAGTGGCCTGGTGAGCTATCGTGCTGCCGGCCGCTTATAGTGGCCTGGTGAGCTGCCGTGCTGCCGGCCACCTATAGTTGCCTGGTGAGCTGTCGAGATGGCGGCCACCTATGGTGGCCTGATGATCTGTCGTGCAGCCGGCGACCTATAGTGGATTGGTGAGCTGTCGTGCTGCCGGCCACCTATAGTGGCCTGGTGAGCTGTCGAGATGCCAGCCACCTATGGTGGCCTGGTAACCTGTCGTGCTGCTGGTCACCAATAGTGGCCTGGTGAGCTGTCGAGATGCCGGTCACCTATAGTGGCCTGGTGAGCTGTCAAGATGCCGGCCACCTTATGTGTCCTGGTGAGCTGTAGAGACGCCGGCCACCTGTTGTGGCCTGTCGACCTGTCGAGATGCCGGCCACCTATAGTGATCTGGTGAGCTGTAGTGCTGCCGGCCCCCTATAGTGGCCTGGTGAGCTATCGTCCTGCCGGCCACCTAGAGTGGCCTGGTGATCTATCGTGCTGCCGGCAACCTTTAGTGGCCTGGTGAACTACCGTGCTGCCGGCCACCTATAGTGGCCTGGTGAGCTGTCATACTGCCGGCCACCTATAGTGGCCTGGTGAGCTGTCGTGCTGCCGGCCTACTATAGTGGCCTGGTGAGCTGTCGTGCTGCCGGCCTACTATAGTGGCCTGGTGAGCTGTCGTGCTACTGGCCAACTATAGCGGCCTGGTGTGCTGTCGTGCTGCCGGCCACCTATAGTCGCCTGGTGAGCTGCCGAGATGCCGGTTACCTATAGTGTGCTGGTGAGCTGTCGTGCTGCCGGCCACCTACATATATTGGCCTGGTGAGCTGTCGTGCTGCCGACCACCTATAGTAGCCTGGTGAGCTGTCGTGCTGCCGACCACCTATAGTGGCCTGGGGAGCTGTCGTGCTGCCGGCCACCTATAGTGGCCTGGTGAGCTGTCGTGCTGTTGGAAACCTATAGTGGATGGGTGAGCTGTTGAAATGACGGCCACCTAAAGTGGCCTGGTGAGCTGTCGTGCTGCCGGCCACCTATAGTTACCTGGTGAGCTGTCGTGCTACCGGCCACCTATAGTGGCCGGGTGAGCTGTCATGCTGCCGGCCACCTATAGTGGCCTGGTGAGCTGTCGTGCTGCCGGCCACCTATAGTGGCCTGGTGAGCTATCGTCCTGCCGGCCACCTAGAGTGGCCTGGTGATCTATCGTGCTGCCGGCAACCTTTAGTGGCCTGATGAGCTATCGTGCTGCCAGCCACCTGAAGTGGCCGGGTGAGCTGTCGAGATGCGGGCCACTTTGAGTGGCCTGGTGAACTACCGTGCTGCCAGCCACCCATAGTGGCCTGGTGAGCTGTCTTGCTGCCGGCCACTTATAGTGGCCTGGTGAGATATCGTGCTGCCGGCCACCTATAGTGGCCTGGTGAGCTGTCATACTGCCGGCCACCTATAGTGGCCTGGTGAGCTGTCATACTGCCGGCCACCTATAGTGGCCTGGTGAGCTGTCGTGCTGCCGGCCACCTATAGTGGCCTGGTGAACTTCCTGCTGCCGGCCACCTATAGTGGCCTGGTGAGCTGTCGAGATGCCGGTCACCTATAGTAACCTGGTGAGCTGTCGAAATGCCGGCCACCTATTGCGACCTGGTTAGCTGTCGAGGTGCCGGCCACCTGTTGTGGCCTGGTGAGCTGTCGAGATGCCGGCCACCTGTGGTGGCCTGGTGAGCTATTGTGCTACCGGCCACCTATAATGGCCTGGTGAACTGTCGTGCCGCCGGCCACCTATAGTGGCCTGGTGAGCTGTCGTGCTACTGGCCAACTATAGCGGCCTGGTGTGCTGTCGTGCTGCCGGCCACTTATGGTGGCCTGGTGAGCCGTCGAGATGCCGGCCGCCTATAATATTTTGGTGAGCTGTCGTGCTGCCGGCCACCTATAGTGGTCTGGTGAGCTGTAGTGCTGCCGGCCACCTATAGTGGCCTGGTGAGCTGTCGAGATGCCGGCCACCTATGATGTCCTGGTGAGCTGTCGAGATGCCGGCCACCTATACTGGCCTGGTGAGCTGTAGAGATGGCGGCCACCTATAGTGGCCTGGTGAGCTGTCGTGCTGCCGGCCACCTATAGTGGCCTGGTGAGCTATTGTGCTACCGGCAACCTATAGTGGCCTGATGAGCTATCGTGCTGCCGGCCACCTGTAGTGGCCTGGTGAGCTATCGTGCTGCCGGCCACCTGAAGTGGCCTGGTGAGCTCTCGAGATGCCGGCCACTTTTAGTGGCCTGGTGAACTACCGTGCTGCCGGCCACCTATAGTGGCCTGGTGAGCTGTCATACTGCCGGCCACCTATAGTGGCCTGGTGAGCTGTCGTGTTGCCGGCCACCTATAGTGGCCTGGTAAGCTATCGTGCTGCCGGCCGCCTATAGTGGCCTGGTGAGCTGCCGTGCTGCCGGCCACCTATAGTTGCCTGGTGAGCTGTCGAGATGGCGGCCACCTATGGTGGCCTGATGATCTGTCGTGCAGCCGGCCACCTACAGTGGATTGGTGAGCTGTCGTGCTGCCGGCCACCTATAGTGGCCTGGTGAGCTGTCGAGATGCCAGCCCTCTATGGTGGCCTGGTAACCTGTCGTGCTGCTGGTCACCAATAGTGGCCTGGTGAGCTGTCGAGATGCCGGTCACCTATAGTGGCCTGGCGAGCTGTCAAGATGCCGGCCACCTATTGTGTCCTGGTGAGCTGTAGAGACGACGGCCACCTGTTGTGGCCTAGTGAGCTGTCGAGATGCCGGCCACCTATAGTGATCTGGTGAGCTGTAGTGCTGCCGGCCCCCTATAGAGGCCTGGTGAGCTGTCGTGCTGTTGGCAACCTATAGTGGATGAGTGAGCTGTTGAGATGACGGCCACCTATAGTGGCCTGGTGAGCTGTCGTGCTGCCGGCCACCTATAGTTACCTGGTGAGCTGTCGTGCTACCGGCCACCTATAGTGGCTTGGTGAGCTGTCATGCTGCCGGCCACCTATAGTGGCCTGGTGAGCTATCGTGCTGCCGGCCACCTATAGTGGCCTGGTGAACTATCGTGCTGCCTGCCACCTATAGTGGCCTGGTGAACTCTCGTGCTGACGGCAACCTATAGTGGCCTGGTGAGCTGTCGTGCTGCCGGCCACAAATAGTGTTCTGGTGAGCTGTCGTGCTGCCTGCCACCTATAGTGGCCTGGTGAGCTGTCGTGCTGCCGGCCACCTATAGTGGCCTGGTGAGCTATCGTCCTGCCGGCCACCTAGAGTGGCCTGGTGATCTATCGTGCTGCCGGCAACCTTTAGTGGCCTGATGAGCTATCGTGCTGCCAGCCACCTGTAGTGGCCTGGTGAGCTATCGTCCTGCCGGCCACCTGAAGTGGCCGGGTGAGCTGTCGAGATGCCGGCCACTTTTAGTGGCCTGGTGAACTACCGTGCTGCCGGCCACCCATAGTGGCCTGGTGAGCTGTCTTGCTGCCGGCCACCTATAGTGGCCTGGTGAGATATCGTGCTGCCGGCCACATATAGTGGCCTGGTGAGCTGTCATACTGCCGGCCACCTATAGTGGCCTGGTTAGCTGTCGTGCTGCCGGCCACTTATAGTGGCCTGGTGATTTTCCTGCTGCCGGCCACCTATAGTGGCCTGGTGAGCTGTCGAGATGCCGGTCACCTATAGTGGCCTGGTGAGCTGTCGAGATGCCGGTTACCTATAGTGTGCTGGTGAGCTGTCGTGCTGCCGGCCACCTACATATATTGGCCTGGTGAGCTGTCGTGCTGCCGACCACCTATAGTAGCCTGGTGAGCTGTCGTGCTGCCGACCACCTATAGTGGCCTGGTGAGCTGTCGTGCTACCGGCCACCTGTAGTGGCCTGGTGCGCTGTCATGCTGCCGGCCACCTATAGTGGCCTGGTGAGCTGTCATGCTGCCGGCCACCTATAATGGCCTGGAGAGCTGTCGTGCTGCCGGCCTACTATAGTGGCCTGGTGAGCTGTCGTGCTACTGGCCAACTACAGCGGCCTGGTGTGCTGTCGTGCTGCCGGCCACCTATAGTGGCCTGGTGAGCTGTCGAGATGCCGGTTACCTATAGTGTGCTGGTGAGCTGTCGTGCTGCCGGCCACCTACATATATTGGCCTGGTGAGCTGTCGTGCTGCCGACCACCTATAGTAGCCTGGTGAGCTGTCGTGCTGCCGACCACCTATAGTGGCCTGGGGAGCTGTCGTGCTGCCGGCCACCTATAGTGGCCTGGTGAGCTGTCGTGCTGTTGGAAACCTATAGTGGATGGGTGAGCTGTTGAGATGACGGCCACCTAAAGTGGCCTGGTGAGCTGTCGTGCTGCCGGCCACCTATGGTTACCTGGTGAGCTGTCGTGCTACCGGCCACCTATAGTGGCCTGGTGAGCTGTCATGCTGCCGGCCACCTATGGTGGCCTGGTGAGCTCTCGAGATGCCGGCCACTTTTAGTGGCTAATGAACTACCGTGCTGCCGGCCACCTATAGTGGCCTGGTGAGCTGTCATACTGCCGGCCACCTATAGTGGCCTGGTGAGCTGTCGTGTTGCCGGCCACCTATAGTGGCCTGGTGAGCTATCGTGCTGCCGGCCGCCTATAGTGGCCTGGTGAGCTGCCGTGCTGCCGGCCACCTATAGTTGCCTGGTGAGCTGTCGAGATGGCGGCCACCTATGGTGGCCTGATGATCTGTCGTGCAGCCGGCCACCTATAGTGGATTGGTGAGCTGTCGTGCTGCCGGCCACCTATAGTGGCCTGGTGAGCTGTCGAGATGCCAGCCACCTATGGTGGCCTGGTAACCTGTCGTGCTGCTGGTCACCAATAGTGGCCTGGTGAGCTGTCGAGATGCCGGTCACCTATAGTGGCCTGGTGAGCTGTCAAGATGCCGGCCACCTTATGTGTCCTGGTGAGCTGTAGAGACGCCGGCCACCTGTTGTGGCCTGTCGAGCTGTCGAGATGCCGGCCACCTATAGTGATCTGGTGAGCTGTAGTGCTGCCGGCCCCCTATAGTGGCCTGGTGAGCTGTCGTGCTGTTGGCAACCTATAGTGGTTGGGTGAGCTGTTGAGATGACGGCCACCTATAGTGGCCTGGGGAGCTGTCGTGCTGCCGGCCACCTATAGTTACCTGGTGAGCTGTCGTGCTACCGGCCACCTATAGTGCCCTGTGAGCTGTCGTGCTACCGGCCACCTATAGTGGCTTGGTGAGCTGTCATGCTGCCGGCCACCTATAGTGGCCTGGGGAGCTATCGTGCTGCCGGCCACCTATAGTGGCCTGGTGAACTATCGTGCTGCCGGCAACGTATAGTGGCCTGGTGAGCTGTCGTGCTGCCGGCCACCCATAGTATTCTGGTGAGCTCTCGTGCTGCCTGCCACCTATAGTGGCCTGGTGAACTATCGTGCTGACGGCAACCTATAGTGGCCTGGTGAGCTGTCGTGCTGCCGGCCACAAATAGTGTTCTGGTGAGCTGTCGTGCTGCCTGCCACCTATAGTTGCCTGGTGAGCTGTCATGCTGCCGGCCACCTATAGTGGCCTGGTGAGCTATCGTCCTACCGGCCACCTAGAGTGGCCTGGTGATCTATCGAGCTGCCGGCAACCTTTAGTGGCCTGATGAGCTATCGTGCTGCCAGCCACATTTAGTGGCCTGGTGAGCTATCGTCCTGCCGGCCACCTGAAGTGGCCGGGTGAGCTGTCGAGATGCCGGCCACTTTTAGTGGCCTGGTGAACTACCGTGCTGCCGGCCACCCATAGTGGCCTGGTGAGCTGTCTTGCTGCCGGCCACCTATAGTGGCCTGGTGAGATATCGTGCTGCCGGCAACCTATAGTGGCCTGGTGAGCTGTCATACTGCCAGCCACCTATAGTGGTCTGGTTAGCTGTCGTGCTGCCGGCCACCTATAGTGGCCTGGTGAACTTCCTGCTGCCGGCCACCTATAGGGGCCTGGTGAGCTGTCGAGATGCCGGTCACCTATACTGGCCTGGTGAGCTGTCGAGATGCCGGCCACCTATTGTGACCTGGTTAACTGTCGAGGTGCCGGCCACCTGTTGTGGCCTGGTGAGCTGTCGAGATGCCGGCCACCTGTGGTGGCCTGGTGAGCTATTGTGCTACCGGCCACCTATAGTGGCCTGGTGAGCTGTCGTGCTGCCGGCCACCTATAGTGGCCTGGTGAGCTATCGTCCTGCCGGCCACCTAGAGTGGCCTGGTGATCTATCGAGCTGCCGGCAACCTTTAGTGGCCTGATGAGCTATCGTGCTGCCAGCCACCTTTAGTGGCCTGGTGAGCTATCGTCCTGCCGACCACCTGAAGTGGCCGGGTGAGCTGTCGAGATGCCGGCCACTTTTAGTGGCCTGGTGAACTACCATGCTGCCGGCCACCCATAGTGGCCTGGTGAGCTGTCGTGCTGCCGGCCACCTATAGTGGCCTGGTGAGATATCGTGCTGCCGGCAACCTATAGTGGCCTGGTGAGCTGTCATACTGCCGGCCACCTATAGTGGTCGGGTTAGCTGTCGTGCTGCCGGCCACCTATAGTGGCCTGGTGAACTTCCTGCTGCCGGCCACCTATAGGGGCCTGGTGAGCTGTCGAGATGACGGTCACCTATACTGGCCTGGTGAGCTGTCGAGATGTCGGCCACCTATTGTGACCTGGTTAACTGTCGAGGTGCCGGCCACCTGTTGTGGCCTGGTGAGCTGTCGAGATGCCGGCAACCTGTGGTGGCCTGGTGAGCTATTGTGCTACCGGCCACCTATAGTGGCCTGGTGAACTGTCGTGCCGCCGGCCACCTATAGTGGCCTGGTGAGCTGTCGTGCTACTGGCCAACTATAGCGGCCTGGTGTGCTGTCGTGCTGCCGGCCACCTATAGTGGCCTGGTGAGCTGTCGAAATGCCGGTTACCTATAGTGTGCTGGTGAGCTGTCGTGCTGCCGGCCACCTACATATATTGGCCTGGTGAGCTGTCGTGCTGCCGACCACCTATAGTAGCCTGGTGAGCTGTCGTGCTGCCGACCACCTATAGTGGCCTGGTGAGCTGTCGTGCTACCGGCCACCTGTAGTGGCCTGGTGCGCTGTCATGCTGCCGGCCACCTATAGTGGCCTGGTGAGCTGTCATGCTGCCGGCCACCTATAATGGCCTGGTGAGCTGTCGTGCTGCCGGCCTACTATAGTGGCCTGGTGAGCTGTCGTGCTACTGGCCAACTATAGCGGCCTGGTGTGCTGTCGTGCTGCCGGCCACCTATAGTGGCCTGGTGAGCTGTGGAGATGCCGGTTACCTATAGTGTGCTGGTGAGCTGTCGTGCTGCCGGCCACCTACATATATTGGCCTGGTGAGCTGTCGTGCTGCCGACCACCTATAGTAGCCTGGTGAGCTGTCGTGCTGCCGGCCACCTATAGTGGCCTGGGGAGCTGTCGTGCTGCCGGCCACCTATAGTGGCCTGGTGAGCTGTCGTGCTTTTGGAAACCTATAGTGGATGGGTGAGCTATTGAGATGACGGCCACCTAAAGTGGCCTGGTGAGCTGTCGTGCTGCCGGCCACCTATAGTTACCTTGTGAGCTGTCGTGCTACCAGCCACCTATAGTGGCCGGGTGAGCTGTCATGCCGCCGGCCACCTATAGTGGCCTGGTGAGCTGTCGTGCTGCCGGCCACCTATAGTGGCCTGGTGAGCTATCGTCCTGCCGGCCACCTAGAGTGGCCTGGTGATCTATCGTGCTGCCGGCAACCTTTAGTGGCCTGATGAGCTATCGTGCTGCCAGCCACCTGTGGTGGCCTGATGAGCTATCGTCCTGCCGGCCACCTGAAGTGGCCGAGTGAGCTGTCGAGATGCCGGCCACTTTTAGTGGCCTGGTGAACTACCGTGCTGCCGGCCACCCATAGTGGCCTGGTGAGCTGTCTTGCTGCCGGCCACTTATAGTGGCCTGGTGAGATATCGTGCTGCCGGCCACCTATAGTGGCCTGGTGAGCT
Source organism: Eumerus sabulonum (assembly GCA_951905685.1). Taxonomy (NCBI): domain Eukaryota; kingdom Metazoa; phylum Arthropoda; class Insecta; order Diptera; family Syrphidae; genus Eumerus; species Eumerus sabulonum. Next base: position 138,694,850 of record OX645060.1, on the reverse strand, counting down.
GTCATACTGCCGGCTACCTATAGTGGCCTGGTGAGCTGTCGTGCTGCCGGCCACCTATAGTGGCCTGGTGAACTTCCTGGCGCCGGCCACCTATAGTGGCCTGGTGAGCTGTCGAGATGCCGGTCACCTATAGTAACCTGGTGAGCTGTCGAAATGCCGGCCACCTATTGCGACCTGGTTAGCTGTCGAGGTGCCGGCCACCTGTTGTGGCCTGGTGAGCTGTCGAGATGCCGGCCACCTGTGGTGGCCTGGTGAGCTATTGTGCTACCGGCCACCTATAATGGCCTGGTGAACTGTCGTGCCGCCGGCCACCTATAGTGGCCTGGTGAGCTGTCGTGCTACTGGCCAACTATAGCGGCCTGGTGTGCTGTCGTGCTGCCGGCCACTTATGGTGGCCTGGTGAGCCGTCGAGATGCCGGCCGCCTATAATATTTTGGTGAGCTGTCGTGCTGCCGGCCACCTATAGTGGTCTGGTGAGCCGTAGTGCTGCCGGCCACCTATAGTGGCCTGGTGAGCTGTCGAGATGCCGGCCACCTATGATGTCCTGGTGAGCTGTCGAGATGCCGGCCACCTATACTGGCCTGTTGAGCTGTAGAGATGACGGCCACCTATAGTGGCCTGGTGAGCTGTCGTGCTGCCGGCCACCTATAGTGGCCTGGTGAGCTATTGTGCTACCGGCCACCTATAGTGGCCTGGTGAACTATCGTGCTGCCGGCAACCTATAGTGGCCTGATGAGCTATCGTGCTGCCGGCCACCTGTAGTGGCCTGGTGAGCTATCGTGCTGCCGGCCACCTGAAGTGGCCTGGTGAGCTCTCGAGATGCCGGCCACTTTTAGTGGCCTGGTGAACTACCGTGCTGCCGGCCACCTATAGTGGCCTGATGAGCTGTCAAGATGCCGGCCACCTATGGTGGCCTGGTAACCTGTCGTGCTGCTGGTCACCAATAGTGGCCTGGTGAGCTGTCGAGATGCCGGTCACCTATAGTGGCCTGGTGAGCTGTCAAGATGCCGGCCACCTATTGTGTCCTGGTGAGCTGTAGAGACGCCGGCCACCTGTTGTGGCCTGGTGAGCTGTCGAGATGCCGGCCACCTATAGTGATCTGGTGAGCTGTAGTGCTGCCGGCCCCCTATAGTGGCCTGGTGAGCTGTCGTGCTGTTGGCAACCTATAGTGGATGGGTGAGCTGTTGAGACGACGGCCACCTATAGTGGCCTGGTGAGCTGTCGTGCTGCCGGCCACCTATAGTTACCTGGTGAGCTGTCGTGCTACCGGCCACCTATAGTGGCTTGGTGAGCTGTCATGCTGCCGGCCACCTATAGTGACCTGGTGAGCTATCGTGCTGCCGGCCACCTATAGTGGCCTGGTGAACTATCGTGCTGCCGGCAACGTATAGTGGCCTGGTGAGCTGTCGAGCTGCCGGCCACCCATAGTGTTCTGGTGAGCTCTCGTGCTGCCTGCCACCTATAGTGGCCTGGTGAACTATCGTGCTGACGGCAACCTATAGTGGCCTGGTGAGCTGTCGTGCTGCCGGCCACAAATAGTGTTCTGGTGAGCTGTCGTGCTGCCTGCCACCTATAGTGGCCTGGTGAGCTGTCGTGCTGCCGGCCACCTATAGTGGCCTGGTGAGCTATCGTCCTGCCGGCCACCTAGAGTGGCCTGGTGATCTATCGAGCTGCCGGCAACCTTTAGTGGCCTGATGAGCTATCGTGCTGCCAGCCACCTTTAGTGGCCTGGTGAGCTATCGTCCTGCCGGCCACCTGAAGTGGCCGGGTGAGCTGTCGAGATGCCGGCGACTTTTAGTGGCCTGGTGAACTACCATGCTGCCGGCCACCCATAGTGGCCTGGTGAGCTGTCGTGCTGCCGGCCACCTATAGTGGCCTGGTGAGATATCGTGCTGCCGGCAACCTATAGCGGCCTTGTGAGCTGTCATACTGCCGGCCACCTATAGTGGTCTGGTTAGCTGTCGTGCTGCCGGCCACCTATAGTGGCCTGGTGAACTTCCTGCTGCCGGCCACCTATAGGGGCCTGGTGAGCTGTCGAGATGCCGGTCACCTATACTGGCCTGGTGAGCTGTCGAGATGTCGGCCACCTATTGTGACCTGGTTAACTGTCGAGGTGCCGGCCACCTGTTGTGGCCTGGTGAGCTGTCGAGATGCCGGCCACCTGTGGTGGCCTGGTGAGCTATTGTGCTACCGGCCACCTATAGTGGCCTGGTGAACTGTCGTGCCGCCGGCCACCTATAGTGGCCTGGTGAGCTGTCGTGCTACTGGCCAACTATAGCGGCCTGGTGTGCTGTCGTGCTGCCGGCCACCTATAGTGGCCTGGTGAGCTGTCGAAATGCCGGTTACCTATAGTGTGCTGGTGAGCTGTCGTGCTGCCGGCCACCTACATATATTGGCCTGGTGAGCTGTCGTGCTGCCGACCACCTATAGTAGCCTGGTGAGCTGTCGTGCTGCCGACCACCTATAGTGGCCTGGTGAGCTTTCGTGCTACCGGCCACCTGTAGTGGCCTGGTGCGCTGTCATGCTGCCGGCCACCTATAGTGGCCTGGTGAGCTGTCATGCTGCCGGCCACCTATAATGGCCTGGTGAGCTGTCGTGCTGCCGGCCTACTATAGTGGCCTGGTGAGCTGTCGTGCTACTGGCCAACTATAGCGGCCTGGTGTGCTGTCGTGCTGCCGGCCACCTATAGTGGCCTGGTGAGCTGTGGAGATGCCGGTTACCTATAGTGTGCTGGTGAGCTGTCGTGCTGCCGGCCACCTACATATATTGGCCTGGTGAGCTGTCGTGCTGCCGACCACCTATAGTAGCCTGGTGAGCTGTCGTGCTGCCGACCACCTATAGTGGCCTGGGGAGCTGTCGTGCTGCCGGCCACCTATAGTGGCCTGGTGAGCTGTCGTGCTGTTGGAAACCTATAGTGGATGGGTGAGCTGTTGAGATGACGGCCACCTAAAGTGGCCTGGTGAGCTGTCGTGCTGCCGGCCACCTATAGTTACCTGGTGAGCTGTCGTGCTACCGGCCACCTATAGTGGCCGGGTGAGCTGTCATGCTGCCGGCCACCTATAGTGGCCTGGTGAGCTGTCGTGCTGCCGGCCACCTATAGTGGCCTGGTGAGCTATCGTCCTGCCGGCCACCTTGAGTGGCCTGGTGAACTACCGTGCTGCCGGCCACCCATAGTGGCCTGGTGAGCTGTCTTGCTGCCGGCCACTTATAGTGGCCTGGTGAGATATCGTGCTGCCGGCCACCTATAGTGGCCTGGTGAGCTGTCATACTGCCGGCCACCTATAGTGGCCTGGTGAGCTGTCGTGCTGCCGGCCACCTATAGTGGCCTGGTGAACTTCCTGCCGCCGGCCACCTATAGTGGCCTGGTGAGCTGTCGAGATGCCGGTCACCTATAGTAACCTGGTGAGCTGTCGAAATGCCGGCCACCTATTGCGACCTGGTTAGCTGTCGAGGTGCCGGCCACCTGTTGTGGCCTGGTGAGCTGTCGAGATGCCGGCCACCTGTGGTGGCCTGGTGAGCTATTGTGCTACCGCCCACCTATAATGGCCTGGTGAATTCTCGTGCCGCCAGCCACCTATAGTTGCCTGGTGAGCTGTCGTGCTACTGGCCAACTATAGCGGCCTGGTGTGCTGTCGTGCTGCCGGCCACTTATGGTGGCCTGGTGAGCCGTCGAGATGCCGGCCGCCAATAATATTTTGGTGAGCTGTCGTGCTGCCGGCCACCTATAGTGGTCTGGTGAGCCGTAGTGCTGCCGGCCACCTATAGTGGCCCGGTGAGCTGTCGAGATGCCGGCCACCTATGATGTCCTGGTGAGCTGTCGAGATGCCGGCCACCTATACTGGCCTGTTGAGCTGTAGAGATGACGGCCACCTATAGTGGCCTGGTGAGCTGTCGTGCTGCCTGCCACCTATAGTGGCCTGGTGAACTATCGTGCTGCCGGCAACCTATAGTGGCCTGATGAGCTATCGTGCTGCCGGCCACCTGTAGTGGCCTGGTGAGTTGTCGTGCTGCCGGCCACCTGAAGTGGCCTGGTGAGCTCTCGAGATGCCGGCCACTTTTAGTGGCCTGGTGAACTACCGTGCTGCCGGCCACCTATAGTGGCCTGGTGAGCTGTCATACTGCCGGCCACCTATAGTGGCCTGGTGAGCTGTCGTGTTGCCGGCCACCTATAGTGGCCTGGTAAGCAATCGTGCTGCCGGCCGCCTATAGTGGCCTGGTGAGCTGCCGTGCTGCCGGCCACCTATAGTTGCCTGGTGAGCTGTCGAGATGGCGGCCACCTATGGTGGCCTGATGATCTGTCGTGCAGCCGGCCACCTACAGTGGATTGGTGAGCTGTCGTGCTGCCGGCCACCTATAGTGGCCTGGTGAGCTGTCGAGATGCCAGCCCTCTATGGTGGCCTGGTAACCTGTCGTGCTGCTGGTCACCAATAGTGGCCTGGTGAGCTGTCGAGATGCCGGTCACCTATAGTGGCCTGGTGAGCTGTCAAGATGCCGGCCACCTATTGTGTCCTGGTGAGCTGTAGAGACGCCGGCCACCTGTTGTGGCCTAGTGAGCTGTCGAGATGCCGGCCACCTATAGTGATCTGGTGAGCTGTAGTGCTGCCGGCCCCCTATAGTGGCCTGGTGAGCTGTCGTGCTGTTGGCAACCTATAGTGGATGGGTGAGCTGTTGAGATGACGGCCACCTATAGTGGCCTGGTGAGCTGTCGTGCTGCCGGCCACCTATAGTGGCCTGGTGAGCTGTCGTGCTACCGGCCACCTGTGGTGGCCTGGTGCGCTGTCATGCTGCCGGCCACCTATAGTGGCCTGGGGAGCTGTCATGCTGCCGGCCACCTATAATGGCCTGGTGAGCTGTCGTGCTGCCGGCCTACTATAGTGGCCTGGTGAGCTGTCGTGCTACTGGCCTACTATAGCGGCCTGGTGTGCTGTCGTGCTGCCGGCCACCTATAGTCGCCTGGTGAGCTGCCGAGATGCCGGTTACCTATAGTGTGCTGGTGAGCTGTCGTGCTGCCGGCCACCTACATATATTGGCCTGGTGAGCTGTCGTGCTGCCGACCACCTATAGTAGCCTGGTGAGCTGTCGTGCTGCCGACCACCTATAGTGGCCTGGGGAGCTGTCGTGCTGCCGGCCACCTATAGTGGCCTGGTGAGCTGTCGTGCTGTTGGAAACCTATAGTGGATGGGTGAGCTGTTGAAATGACGGCCACCTAAAGTGGCCTGGTGAGCTGTCGTGCTGCCGGCCACCTATAGTTACCTGGTGAGCTGTCGTGCTACCGGCCACCTATAGTGGCCGGGTGAGCTGTCATGCTGCCGGCCACCTATAGTGGCCTGGTGAGCTGTCGTGCTGCCGGCCACCTATAGTGGCCTGGTGAGCTATCGTCCTGCCGGCCACCTTGAGTGGCCTGGTGATCTATCGTGCTGCCGGCAACCTTTAGTGGCCTGATGAGCTATCGTGCTGCCAGCCACCTGTCGTGGCCTGGTGAGCTATCGTCCTGCCGGCCACCTATAGTGGCCTGGTGAGCAGTCGAGATGCCGGCCACCTATAGTGGCCTGGTGAGCTGTCGTGCTGCCGGCCACCTATAGTGGCCTGGTGAGCTGTCGAGATGCGGGCCACTTTGAGAGACCTGGTGAACTACCGTGCTGCCAGCCACCCATAGTGGCCTGGTGAGCTGTCTTGCTGCCGGCCACTTATAGTGGCAGGGTGAGATATCGTGCTGCCGGCCACCTATAGTGGCCTGGTGAGCTGTCATACTGCCGGCCACCTATAGTGGCCTGGTGAGCTGTCATACTGCCGGCCACCTATAGTGGCCTGGTGAGCTGTCGTGCTGCCGGCCACCTATAGTGGCCTGGTGAACTTCCTGCTGCCGGCCACCTATAGTGGCCTGGTGAGCTGTCGAGATGCCGGTCACCTATAGTAACCTGGTGAGCTGTCGAAATGCCGGCCACCTATTGCGACCTGGTTAGCTGTCGAGGTGCCGGCCACCTGTTGTGGCCTGGTGAGCTGTTGAGATGCCGGCCACCTGTGGTGGCCTGGTGAGCTATTGTGCTACCGGCCACCTATAATGGCCTGGTGAACTGTCGTGCCGCCGGCCACCTATAGTGGCCTGGTGAGCTGTCGTGCTACTGGCCAACTATAGCGGCCTGGTGTGCTGTCGTGCTGTCGTGCTGCCGGCCACTTATGGTGGCCTGGTGAGCCGTCGAGATGCCGGCCGCCTATAATATTTTGGTGAGCTGTCGTGCTGCCGGCCACCTATAGTGGTCTGGTGAGCTGTAGTGCTGCCGGCCACCTATAGTGACCTGGTGAGCTGTCGTGCTACTGGCCAACTATAGCGGCCTGGTGTGCTGTCGTGCTGCCGGCCACTTATGGTGGCCTGGTGAGCCGTCGAGATGCCGGCCGCCTATAATATTTTGGTGAGCTGTCGAGATGCCGGTCACCTATAGTGGCCTGGTGAGCTGTCAAGATGCCGGCCACCTATTGTGTCCTGGTGAGCTGTAGAGACGCCGGCCACCTGTTGTGGCCTAGTGAGCTGTCGAGATGCCGGCCACCTATAGTGATCTGGTGAGCTGTAGTGCTGCCGGCCCCCTATAGTGGCCTGGTGAGCTGTCGTGCTGTTGGCAACCTATAGTGGATGGGTGAGCTGTTGAGATGACGGCCACCTATAGTGGCCTGGTGAGCTGTCGTGCTGCCGGCCACCTATAGTGGCCTGGTGAGCTGTCGTGCTACCGGCCACCTGTGGTGGCCTGGTGCGCTGTCATGCTGCCGGCCACCTATAGTGGCCTGGGGAGCTGTCATGCTGCCGGCCACCTATAATGGCCTGGTGAGCTGTCGTGCTGCCGGCCTACTATAGTGGCCTGGTGAGCTGTCGTGCTACTGGCCTACTATAGCGGCCTGGTGTGCTGTCGTGCTGCCGGCCACCTATAGTGGCCGGGTGAGCTGTCATGCTGCCGGCCACCTATAGTGGCCTGGTGAGCTGTCATACTGCCGGCCACCTATAGTGGCCTGGTGAGCTGTCATACTGCCGGCCACCTATAGTCGCCTGGTGAGCTGCCGAGATGCCGGTTACCTATAGTGTGCTGGTTAGCTGTCGTGCTGCCGGCCACCTACATATATTGGCCTGGTGAGCTGTCGTGCTGCCGACCACCTATAGTAGCCTGGTGAGCTGTCGTGCTGCCGACCACCTATAGTGGCCTGGGGAGCTGTCGTGCTGCCGGCCACCTATAGTGGCCTGGTGAGCTGTCGTGCTGTTGGAAACCTATAGTGGATGGGTGAGCTGTTGAAATGACGGCCACCTAAAGTGGCCTGGTGAGCTGTCGTGCTGCCGGCCACCTATAGTTACCTGGTGAGCTGTCGTGCTACCGGCCACCTATAGTGGCCGGGTGAGCTGTCATGCTGCCGGCCACCTATAGTGGCCTGGTGAGCTGTCGTGCTGCCGGCCACCTATAGTGGCCTGGTGAGCTATCGTCCTGCCGGCCACCTTGAGTGGCCTGGTGATCTATCGTGCTGCCGGCAACCTTTAGTGGCCTGATGAGCTATCGTGCTGCCAGCCACCTGTCGTGGCCTGGTGAGCTATCGTCCTGCCGGCCACCTATAGTGGCCTGGTGAGCAGTCGAGATGCCGGCCACCTATAGTGGCCTGGTGAGCTGTCGTGCTGCCGGCCACCTATAGTGGCCTGGTGAGCTGTCGAGATGCGGGCCACTTTGAGAGACCTGGTGAACTACCGTGCTGCCAGCCACCCATAGTGGCCTGGTGAGCTGTCTTGCTGCCGGCCACTTATAGTGGCAGGGTGAGATATCGTGCTGCCGGCCACCTATAGTGGCCTGGTGAGCTGTCATACTGCCGGCCACCTATAGTGGCCTGGTGAGCTGTCATACTGCCGGCCACCTATAGTGGCCTGGTGAGCTGTCGTGCTGCCGGCCACCTATAGTGGCCTGGTGAACTTCCTGCTGCCGGCCACCTATAGTGGCCTGGTGAGCTGTCGAGATGCCGGTCACCTATAGTAACCTGGTGAGCTGTCGAAATGCCGGCCACCTATTGCGACCTGGTTAGCTGTCGAGGTGCCGGCCACCTGTTGTGGCCTGGTGAGCTGTCGAGATGCCGGCCACCTGTGGTGGCCTGGTGAGCTATTGTGCTACCGGCCACCTATAATGGCCTGGTGAACTGTCGTGCCGCCGGCCACCTATAGTGGCCTGGTGAGCTGTCGTGCTACTGGCCAACTATAGCGGCCTGGTGTGCTGTCGTGCTGCCGGCCACTTATGGTGGCCTGGTGAGCCGTCGAGATGCCGGCCGCCTATAATATTTTGGTGAGCTGTCGTGCTGCCGGCCACCTATAGTGGTCTGGTGAGCTGTAGTGCTGCCGGCCACCTATAGTGGCCTGGTGAGCTGTCGAGATGCCGGCCACCTATGATGTCCTGGTGAGCTGTCGAGATGCCGGCCACCTATACTGGCCTGGTGAGCTGTAGAGATGGCGGCCACCTATAGTGGCCTGGTGAGCTGTCGTGCTGCCGGCCACCTGAAGTGGCCTGGTGAGCTCTCGAGATGCCGGCCACTTTTAGTGGCCTGGTGAACTACCGTGCTGCCGGCCACCTATAGTGGCCTGGTGAGCTGTCATACTGCCGGCCACCTAAAGTGGCCTGGTGAGCTGTCGTGTTGCCGGCCACCTATAGTGGCCTGGTAAGCTATCGTGCTGCCGGCCGCCTATAGTGGCCTGGTGAGCTGCCGTGCTGCCGGCCACCTATAGTTGCCTGGTGAGCTGTCGAGATGGCGGCCACCTATAGTGGCCTGGTGAGCTGTCGTGCTTCCCTGCCACCTATAGTGGCCTGGTGAGCTGTCGTGCTGTCGGCCGCCTATAGTGGCCTGGTGAGGTGTTGTGTTGTGCCGCCGGCCACCTATAGTGGCCCGGCGAGCTGTCGTGCTTCCCTGTCACCTATAGTGGCCTGGTGAGCTGTCTGCTGTCGGCCGCCTATAGTGGCCTGGTGAGGTGATGTGCTACCGGCAACCTATAGTGGCCTGATGAGGTGTTGTGTTGTGCCGCCGGCCACCTATAGTGGCCCGGCGAGCTGTCGTGCTTCCCTGTCACCTATAGTGGCCTGGTGAGCTGTCTTGCTGCCGGCCACTTATAGTGGCAGGGTGAGATATCGTGCTGCCGGCCACCTATAGTGGCCTGGTGAGCTGTCATACTGCCGGCCACCTATAGTGGCCTGGTGAGCTGTCGTGCTGCCGGCCACCTATAGTGGCCTGGTGAGCTGTCGTGCTGCCGGCCGCCTATAGTGGCCTGGTGAGCTGCCGTGCTGCCGGCCGCCTATAGTGGCCTGGTGAGCTGCCGTGCTGCCGGCCACCTATAGTGGTCTGGTGAGCTGTAGTGCTGTCGGCCGCCTATAGTGGCCTGGTGAGCTGTCTTGCTGCCGGCCACTTATAGTGGCAGGGTGAGATATCGTGCTGCCGGCCACCTATAGTGGCCTGGTGAGCTGTCATACTGCCGGCCACCTATAGTGGCCTGGTGAGCTGTCGTGTTGCCGGCCACCTATAGTGGCCTGGTAAGCTATCGTGCTGCCGGCCGCCTATAGTGGCCTGGTGAGCTGCCGTGCTGCCGGCCACCTATAGTGGTCTGGTGAGCTGTAGTGCTGTCGGCCGCCTATAGTGGCCTGGTGAGGTGATGTGCTACCGGCAACCTATAGTGGCCTGGTGAGGTGTTGTGTTGTGCCGCCGGCCACCTATAGTGGCCCGGCGAGCTGTCGTGCTTCCCTGTCACCTATAGTGGCCTGGTGAGCTGTCTTGCTGCCGGCCACTTATAGTGGCAAGGTGAGATATCGTGCTGCCGGCCACCTATAGTGGCCTGGTGAGCTGTCATACTGCCGGCCACCTAAAGTGGCCTGGTGAGCTGTCGTGTTGCCGGCCACCTATAGTGGCCTGGTAAGCTATCGTGCTGCCGGCCGCCTATAGTGGCCTGGTGAGCTGCCGTGCTGCCGGCCACCTATAGTTGCCTGGTGAGCTGTCGAGATGGCGGCCACCTATAGTGGCCTGGTGAGCTGTCGTGCTTCCCTGCCACCTATAGTGGCCTGGTGAGCTGTCGTGCTGTCGGCCGCCTATAGTGGCCTGGTGAGGTGTTGTGTTGTGCCGCCGGCCACCTATAGTGGCCCGGCGAGCTGTCGTGCTTCCCTGTCACCTATAGTGGCCTGGTGAGCTGTCTGCTGTCGGCCGCCTATAGTGGCCTGGTGAGGTGATGTGCTACCGGCAACCTATAGTGGCCTGATGAGGTGTTGTGTTGTGCCGCCGGCCACCTATAGTGGCCCGGCGAGCTGTCGTGCTTCCCTGTCACCTATAGTGGCCTGGTGAGCTGTCTTGCTGCCGGCCACTTATAGTGGCAGGGTGAGATATCGTGCTGCCGGCCACCTATAGTGGCCTGGTGAGCTGTCATACTGCCGGCCACCTATAGTGGCCTGGTGAGCTGTCGTGCTGCCGGCCACCTATAGTGGCCTGGTGAGCTGTCGTGCTGCCGGCCGCCTATAGTGGCCTGGTGAGCTGCCGTGCTGCCGGCCGCCTATAGTGGCCTGGTGAGCTGCCGTGCTGCCGGCCACCTATAGTGGTCTGGTGAGCTGTAGTGCTGTCGGCCGCCTATAGTGGCCTGGTGAGCTGTCTTGCTGCCGGCCACTTATAGTGGCAGGGTGAGATATCGTGCTGCCGGCCACCTATAGTGGCCTGGTGAGCTGTCATACTGCCGGCCACCTATAGTGGCCTGGTGAGCTGTCGTGTTGCCGGCCACCTATAGTGGCCTGGTAAGCTATCGTGCTGCCGGCCGCCTATAGTGGCCTGGTGAGCTGCCGTGCTGCCGGCCACCTATAGTGGTCTGGTGAGCTGTAGTGCTGTCGGCCGCCTATAGTGGCCTGGTGAGGTGATGTGCTACCGGCAACCTATAGTGGCCTGGTGAGGTGTTGTGTTGTGCCGCCGGCCACCTATAGTGGCCCGGCGAGCTGTCGTGCTTCCCTGTCACCTATAGTGGCCTGGTGAGCTGTCTTGCTGCCGGCCACTTATAGTGGCAAGGTGAGATATCGTGCTGCCGGCCACCTATAGTGGCCTGGTGAGCTGTCATACTGCCGGCCACCTATAGTGGCCTGGTGAGCTGTCGTGCTGCCGGCCACCTATAGTGGCCTGGTGAGCTGTCGTGCTTCCCTGCCACCTATAGTGGCCTGGTGAGCTGTCGTGCTGTCGGCCGCCTATAGTGGCCTGGTGAGGTGTTGTGTTGTGCCGCCGGCCACCTATAGTGGCCCGGCGAGCTGTCGTGCTTCCCTGTCACCTATAGTGGCCTGGTGAGCTGTCTGCTGTCGGCCGCCTATAGTGGCCTGGTGAGGTGATGTGCTACCGGCAACCTATAGTGGCCTGATGAGCTATCGTGCTGCCGGCCACCTGTAGTGGCCTGGTGAGCTATCGTGCTGCCGGCCACCTGAAGTGGCCTGGTGAGCTCTCGAGATGCCGGCCACTTTTAGTGGCCTGGTGAACTACCGTGCTGCCGGCCACCTATAGTGGCCTGGTGAGCTGTCATACTGCCGGCCACCTATAGTGGCCTGGTGAGCTGTCGTGTTGCCGGCCACCTATAGTGGCCTGGTAAGCTATCGTGCTGCCGGCCGCCTATAGTGGCCTGGTGAGCTGCCGTGCTGCCGGCCACCTATAGTTGCCTGGTGAGCTGTCGAGATGGCGGCCACCTATGGTGGCCTGATGATCTGTCGTGCAGCCGGCCACCTACAGTGGATTGGTGAGCTGTCGTGCTGCCGGCCACCTATAGTGGCCTGGTGAGCTGTCGAGATGCCAGCCCTCTATGGTGGCCTGGTAACCTGTCGTGCTGCTGGTCACCAATAGTGGCCTGGTGAGCTGTCGAGATGCCGGTCACCTATAGTGACCTGGCGAGCTGTCAAGATGCCGGCCACCTATTGTGTCCTGGTGAGCTGTAGAGACGCCGGCCACCTGTTGTGGCCTAGTGAGCTGTCGAGATGCCGGCCACCTATAGTGATCTGGTGAGCTGTAGTGCTGCCGGCCCCCTATAGTGGCCTGGTGAGCTGTCGTGCTGTTGGCAACCTATAGTGGATGGGTGAGCTGTTGAGATGACGGCCACCTATAGTGGCCTGGTGAGCTGTCGTGCTGCCGGCCACCTATAGTTACCTGGTGAGCTGTCGTGCTACCGGCCACCTATAGTGGCCTGGTGAGCTGTCGTGCTACCGGCCACCTATAGTGGCTTGGTGAGCTGTCATGCTGCCGGCCACCTATAGTGGCCTGGTGAGCTATCGTGCTGCCGGCCACCTATAGTGGCCTGGTGAACTATCGTGCTGCCGGCAACGTATAGTGGCCTGGTGAGCTGTCGTGCTGCCGGCCACCCATAGTGTTCTGGTGAGCTCTCGTGCTGCCTGCCACCTATAGTGGCCTGGTGAACTATCGTGCTGACGGCAACCTATAGTGGCCTGGTGAGCTGTCGTGCTGCCGGCCACAAATAGTGTTCTGGTGAGCGGTCGTGCTGCCTGCCACCTATAGTGGCCTGGTGAGCTGTCGTGCTGCCGGCCACCTATAGTGGCCTGGTGAGCTATCGTGCTGCCAGCCACCTGTAGTGGCCTGGTGAGCTATCGTCCTGCCGGCCACCTGAAGTGGCCGGGTGAGCTGTCGAGATGCGGGCCACTTTGAGTGGCCTGGTGAACTACCGTGCTGCCAGCCACCCATAGTAGCCTGGTGAGCTGTCGTGCTGCCGACCACCTATAGTGGCCTGGTGAGCTGTCGTGCTACCGGCCACCTATAGTGGCCTGGTGAGCTGTCATGCTGCCGGCCACCTATAGTGGCCTGGTGAGCTCTCGAGATGCCGGCCACTTTTAGTGGCCTGGTGAACTACCGTGCTGCCGGCCACCTATAGTGGCCCGGTGAGCTGTCATACTGCCGGCCACCTATAGTGGCCTGGTGAGCTGTCGTGTTGCCGGCCACCTATAGTGGCCTGGTGAGCTATCGTGCTGCCGGCCGCCTATAGTGGCCTGGTGAGCTGCCGTGCTGCCGGCGACCTATAGTTGCCTGGTGAGCTGTCGAGATGGCGGCCACCTATGGTGGCCTGATGATCTGTCGTGCAGCCAGCCACCTATAGTGGATTGGTGAGCTGTCGTGCTGCCGGCCACCTATAGTGGCCTGGTGAGCTGTCGAGATGCCAGCCACCTATGGTGGCCTGGTAACCTGTCGTGCTGCTGGTCACCAATAGTGGCCTGGTGAGCTGTCGAGATGCCGGTCACCTATAGTGGCCTGGTGAGCTGTCAAGATGCCGGCCACCTTATGTGTCCTGGTGAGCTGTAGAGACGCCGGCCACCTGTTGTGGCCTGTCGAGCTGTCGAGATGCCGGCCACCTATAGTGATCTGGTGAGCTGTAGTGCTGCCGGCCCCCTATAGTGGCCTGGTGAGCTGTCGTGCTGTTGGCAACCTATAGTGGTTGGGTGAGCTGTTGAGATGACGGCCACCTAAAGTGGCCTGGTGAGCTGTCGTGCTGCCGGCCACCTATAGTTACCTGGTGAGCTGTCGTGCTACCGGCCACCTATAGTGGCCGGGTGAGCTGACATGCTGCCGGCCACCTATAGTGGCCTGGTGAGCTGTCGTGCTGCCGGCCACCTATAGTGGCCTGGTGAGCTATCGTCCTGCCGGCCACCTAGAGTGGCCTGGTGATCTATCGTGCTGCCGGCAACCTTTAGTGGCCTGATGAGCTATCGTGCTGCCAGCCACCTGTCGTGGCCTGGTGAGCTATCGTCCTGCCGGCCACCTGAAGTGGCCGGGTGAGCTGTCGAGATGCGGGCCACTTTGAGTGGCCTGGTGAACTACCGTGCTGCCAGCCACCCATAGTAGCCTGGTGAGCTGTCGTGCTGCCGACCACCTATAGTGGCCTGGTGAGCTGTCGTGCTACCGGCCACCTGTAGTGGCCTGGTGCGCTGTCATGCTGCCGGCCACCTATAGTGGCCTGGTGAGCTGTCATGCTGCCGGCCACCTATAATGGCCTGGTGAGCTGTCGTGCTGCCGGCCTACTATAGTGGCCTGGTGAGCTGTCGTGCTACTGGCCAACTACAGCGGCCTGGTGTGCTGTCGTGCTGCCGGCCACCTATAGTGGCCTGGTGAGCTGTCGAGATGCCGATTACCTATAGTGTGCTGGTGAGCTGTCGTTGTGCCGGCCACCTACATATATTGGCCTGGTGAGCTGTCGTGCTGCCGACCACCTATAGTAGCCTGGTGAGCTGTCGTGCTGCCGACCACCTATAGTGGCCTGGGGAGCTGTCGTGCTGCCGGCCACCTATAGTGGCCTGGTGAGCTGTCGTGCTGTTGGAAACCTATAGTGGATGGGTGAGCTGTTGAGATGACGGCCACCTAAAGTGGCCTGGTGAGCTGTCGTGCTGCCGGCCACCTATGGTTACCTGGTGAGCTGTCGTGCTACCGGCCACCTATAGTAGCCTGGTGAGCTGTCATGCTGCCGGCCACCTATAGTGGCCTGGTGAGCTCTCGAGATGCCGGCCACTTTTAGTGGCCTGGTGAACTACCGTGCTGCCGGCCACCTATAGTGGCCTGGTGAGCTGTCATACTGCCGGCCACCTATAGTGGCCTGGTGAGCTGTCGTGTTGCCGGCCACCTATAGTGGCCTGGTGAGCTATCGTGCTGCCGGCCGCTTATAGTGGCCTGGTGAGCTGCCGTGCTGCCGGCCACCTATAGTTGCCTGGTGAGCTGTTGAGATGGCGGCCACCTATGGTGGCCTGATGATCTGTCGTGCAGCCGGCCACCTATAGTGGATTGGTGAGCTGTCGTGCTGCCGGCCACCTATAGTGGCCTGGTGAGCTGTCGAGATGCCAGCCACCTATGGTGGCCTGGTAACCTGTCGTGCTGCTGGTCACCAATAGTGGTCTGGTGAGCTGTCGAGATGCCGGTCACCTATAGTGGCCTGGTGAGCTGTCAAGATGCCGGCCACCTTATGTGTCCTGGTGAGCTGTAGAGACGCCGGCCACCTGTTGTGGCCTGTCGAGCTGTCGAGATGCCGGCCACCTATAGTGATCTGGTGAGCTGTAGTGCTGCCGGCCCCCTATAGTGGCCTGGTGAGCTATCGTCCTGCCGGCCACCTAGAGTGGCCTGGTGATCTATCGTGCTGCCGGCAACCTTTAGTGGCCTGGTGAACTACCGTGCTGCCGGCCACCTATAGTGGCCTGGTGAGCTATCATACTGCCGGCCACCTATAGTGGCCTGGTGAGCTGTCGTGCTGCCGGCCTACTATAGTGGCCTGGTGAGCTGTAGTGCTGCCGGCCTACTATAGTGGCCTGGTGAGCTGTCGTGCTACTGGCCAACTATAGCGGCCTGGTGTGCTGTCGTGCTGCCGGCCACCTATAGTCGCCTGGTGAGCTGCCGAGATGCCGGTTACCTATAGTGTGCTGGGGAGCTGTCGTGCTGCCGGCCACCTATAGTGGCCTGGTGAGCTGTCGTGCTGTTGGAAACCTATAGTGGATGGGTGAGCTGTTGAAATGACGGCCACCTAAAGTGGCCTGGTGAGCTGTCGTGCTGCCGGCCACCTATAGTAGCCTGGTGAGCTGTCGTGCTGCCGACCACCTATAGTGGCCTGGTGAGCTGTCGTGCTGTTGGAAACCTATAGTGGCCTGGTGAACTTCCTGCTGCCGGCCACCTATAGTGGCCTGGTGAGCTATCGTGCTGCCGGCCGCTTATAGTGGCCTGGTGAGCTGCCGTGCTGCCGGCCACCTATAGTTGCCTGGTGAGCTGTCGAGATGGCGGCCACCTATGGTGGCCTGATGATCTGTCGTGCAGCCGGCCACCTATAGTGGATTGGTGAGCTGTCGTGCTGCCGGCCACCTATAATGGCCTGGTGAGCTGTCGTGCTGCCGGCCTACTATAGTGGCCTGGTGAGCTGTCGTGCTACTGGCCAACTACAGCGGCCTGGTGTGCTGTCGTGCTGCCGGCCACCTATAGTGGCCTGGTGAGCTGTCGAGATGCCGATTACCTATAGTGTGCTGGTGAGCTGTCGTTCTGCCGGCCACCTACATATATTGGCCTGGTGAGCTGTCGTGCTGCCGACCACCTATAGTAGCCTGGTGAGCTGTCGTGCTGCCGACCACCTATAGTGGCCTGGGGAGCTGTCGTGCTGCCGGCCACCTATAGTGGCCTGGTGAGCTGTCGTGCTGTTGGAAACCTATAGTGGATGGGTGAGCTGTTGAAATGACGGCCACCTAAAGTGGCCTGGTGAGCTGTCGTGCTGCCGGCCACCTATAGTTACCTGGTGAGCTGTCGTGCTACCGGCCACCTATAGTGGCCGGGTGAGCTGTCATGCTGCCGGCCACCTATAGTGGCCTGGTGAGCTGTCGTGCTGCCGGCCAGCTATAGTGGCCTGGTGAGCTATCGTCCTGCCGGCCACCTAGAGTGGCCTGGTGATCTATCGTGCTGCCGGCAACCTTTAGTGGCCTGATGAGCTATCGTGCTGCCAGCCACCTGTCGTGGCCTGGTGAGCTATCGTCCTGCCGGCCACCTGAAGTGGCCGGGTGAGCTGTCGAGATGCGGGCCACTTTGAGTGGCCTGGTGAACTACCGTGCTGCCAGCCACCCATAGTGGCCTGGTGAGCTGTCTTGCTGCCGGCCACTTATAGTGGCCTGGTGAGATATCGTGCTGCCGGCCACCTATAGTGGCCTGGTGAGCTGTCATACTGCCGGCCACCTATAGTGGCCTGGTGAGCTGTCATACTGCCGGCCACCTATAGTGGCCTGGTGAGCTGTCGTGCTGCCGGCCACCTATAGTGGCCTGGTGAACTTCCTGCTGCCGGCCACCTATAGTGGCCTGGTGAGCTGTCGAGATGCCGGTCACCTATAGTAACCTGGTGAGCTGTCGAAATGCCGGCCACCTATTGCGACCTGGTTAGCTGTCGAGGTGCCGGCCACCTGTTGTGGCCTGGTGAGCTGTCGAGATGCCGGCCACCTGTGGTGGCCTAGTGAGCTATTGTGCTACCGGCCACCTATAATGGCCTGGTGAACTGTCGTGCCGCCGGCCACCTATAGTGGCCTGGTGAGCTGTCGTGCTACTGGCCAACTATAGCGGCCTGGTGTGCTGTCGTGCTGCCGGCCACTTATGGTGGCCTGGTGAGCCGTCGAGATGCCGGCCGCCTATAATATTTTGGTGAGCTGTCGTGCTGCCGGCCACCTATAGTGGTCTGGTGAGCTGTAGTGCTGCCGGCCACCTATGGTGGCCTGGTGAGCTGTCGAGATGCCGGCCACCTATGATGTCCTGGTGAGCTGTCGAGATGCCGGCCACCTATACTGGCCTGGTGAGCTGTAGAGGTGGCGGCCACCTATAGTGGCCTGGTGAGCTGTCGTGCTGCCGGCCACCTATAGTGGCCTGGTGAGCTATTGTGCTACCGGCAACCTATAGTGGCCTGATGAGCTATCGTGCTGCCGGCCACCTGTAGTGGCCTGGTGAGCTATCGTGCTGCCGGCCACCTGAAGTGGCCTGGTGAGCTCTCGAGATGCCGGCCACTTTTAGTGGCCTGGTGAACTACCGTGCTGCCGGCCACCTATAGTGGCCTGGTGAGCTGTCATACTGCCGGCCACCTATAGTGGCCTGGTGAGCTGTCGTGTTGCCGGCCACCTTTAGTGGCCTGGTGAGCTGTCGAGATGCCGGCCACCTATACTGGCCTGGTGAGCTGTAGAGGTGGCGGCCACCTATAGTTGCCTGGTGAGCTGTCGAGATGGCGGCCACCTATGGTGGCCTGATGATCTGTCGTGCAGCCGGCCACCTACAGTGGATTGGTGAGCTGTCGTGCTGCCGGCCACCTATAGTGGCCTGGTGAGCTGTCGAGATGCCAGCCCTCTATGGTGGCCTGGTAACCTGTCGTGCTGCTGGTCACCAATAGTGGCCTGGTGAGCTGTCGAGATGCCGGTCACCTATAGTGGCCTGGCGAGCTGTCAAGATGCCGGCCACCTATTGTGTCCTGGTGAGCTGTAGAGACGCCGGCCACCTGTTGTGGCCTAGTGAGCTGTCGAGATGCCGGCCACCTATAGTGATCTGGTGAGCTGTAGTGCTGCCGGCCCCCTATAGTGGCCTGGTGAGCTGTCGTGCTGTTGGCAACCTATAGTGGATGGGTGAGCTGTTGAGATGACGGCCACCTATAGTGGCCTGGTGAGCTGTCGTGCTGCCGGCCACCTATAGTTACCTGGTGAGCTGTCGTGCTACCGGCCACCTATAGTGGCTTGGTGAGCTGTCATGCTGCCGGCCACCTATAGTGGCCTGGTGAGCTATCGTGCTGCCGGCCACCTATAGTGGCCTGGTGAACTATCGTGCTGCCTGCCACCTATAGTGGCCTGGTGAACTCTCGTGCTGACGGCAACCTATAGTGGCCTGGTGAGCTGTCGTGCTGCCGGCCACAAATAGTGTTCTGGTGAGCTGTCGTGCTGCCTGCCACCTATAGTGGCCTGGTGAGCTGTCGTGCTGCCGGCCACCTATAGTGGCCTGGTGAGCTATCGTCCTGCCGGCCACCTAGAGTGGCCTGGTGATCTATCGTGCTGCCGGCAACCTTTAGTGGCCTGATGAGCTATCGTGCTGCCAGCCACCTGTAGTGGCCTGGTGAGCTATCGTCCTGCCGGCCACCTGAAGTGGCCGGGTGAGCTGTCGAGATGCCGGCCACTTTTAGTGGCCTGGTGAACTACCGTGCTGCCGGCCACCCATAGTGGCCTGGTGAGCTGTCTTGCTGCCGGCCACCTATAGTGGCCTGGTGAGATATCGTGCTGCCGGCCACCTATAGTGGCCTGGTGAGCTGTCATACTGCCGGCCACCTATAGTGGCCTGGTTAGCTGTCGTGCTGCCGGCCACTTATAGTGGCCTGGTGAACTTCCTGCTGCCGGCCACCTATAGTGGCCTGGTGAGCTGTCGAGATGCCGGTCACCTATAGTGGCCTGGTGAGCTGTCGAGATGCCGGTTACCTATAGTGTGCTGGTGAGCTGTCGTGCTGCCGGCCACCTACATATATTGGCCTGGTGAGCTGTCGTGCTGCCGACCACCTATAGTAGCCTGGTGAGCTGTCGTGCTGCCGACCACCTATAGTGGCCTGGTGAGCTGTCGTGCTACCGGCCACCTGTAGTGGCCTGGTGCGCTGTCATGCTGCCGGCCACCTATAGTGGCCTGGTGAGCTCTCGAGATGCCGGCCACTTTTAGTGGCTAATGAACTACCGTGCTGCCGGCCACCTATAGTGGCCTGGTGAGCTGTCATGCTGCCGGCCACCTATAGTGGCCTGGTGAGCTCTCGAGATGCCGGCCACTTTTAGTGGCTAATGAACTACCGTGCTGCCGGCCACCTATAGTGGCCTGGTGAGCTGTCATACTGCCGGCCACCTATAGTGGCCTGGTGAGCTGTCGTGTTGCCGGCCACCTATAGTGGCCTGGTGAGCTATCGTGCTGCCGGCCGCCTATAGTGGCCTGGTGAGCTGCCGTGCTGCCGGCCACCTATAGTTGCCTGGTGAGCTGTCGAGATGGCGGCCACCTATGGTGGCCTGATGATCTGTCGTGCAGCCGGCCACCTATAGTGGATTGGTGAGCTGTCGTGCTGCCGGCCACCTATAGTGGCCTGGTGAGCTGTCGAGATGCCAGCCACCTATGGTGGCCTGGTAACCTGTCGTGCTGCTGGTCACCAATAGTGGCCTGGTGAGCTGTCGAGATGCCGGTCACCTATAGTGGCCTGGTGAGCTGTCAAGATGCCGGCCACCTTATGTGTCTTGGTGAGCTGTAGAGACGCCGGCCACCTGTTGTGGCCTGTCGAGCTGTCGAGATGCCGGCCACCTATAGTGATCTGGTGAGCTGTAGTGCTGCCGGCCCCCTATAGTGGCCTGGTGAGCTGTCTTGCTGTTGGCAACCTATAGTGGTTGGGTGAGCTGTTGAGATGACGGCCACCTATAGTGGCCTGGTGAGCTGTCGTTCTGCCGGCCACCTATAGTTACCTGGTGAGCTGTCGTGCTACCGGCCACCTATAGTGGCCTGGTGAGCTGTCATGCTGCCGGCCACCTATAATGGCCTGGTGAGCTGTCGTGCTGCCGGCCTACTATAGTGGCCTGGTGAGCTGTCGTGCTACTGGCCAACTATAGCGGCCTGGTGTGCTGTCGTGCTGCCGGCCACCTATAGTGGCCTGGTGAGCTGTGGAGATGCCGGTTACCTATAGTGTGCTGGTGAGCTGTCGTGCTGCCGGCCACCTATAGTGGCCTGGGGAGCTATCGTGCTGCCGGCCACCTATAGTGGCCTGGTGAACTATCGTGCTGCCGGCAACGTATAGTGGCCTGGTGAGCTGTCGTGCTGCCGGCCACCCACAGTGTTCTGGTGAGCTCTCGTGCTGCCTGCCACCTATAGTGGCCTGGTGAACTATCGTGCTGACGGCAACCTATAGTGGCCTGGTGAGCTGTCGTGCTGCCGGCCACCTATAGTGGCCTGGTGAACTATCGTGCTGCCGGCAACGTATAGTGGCCTGGTGAGCTGTCATGCTGCTGGCCACCTATAGTGGCCTGGTGAGCTCTCGAGATGCCGGCCACTTTTAGTGGCTAATGAACTACCGTGCTGCCGGCCACCTATAGTGGCCTGGTGAGCTGTCATGCTGCCGGCCACCTATAGTGGCCTGGTGAGCTCTCGAGATGCCGGCCACTTTTAGTGGCTAATGAACTACCGTGCTGCCGGCCACCTATAGTGGCCTGGTGAGCTGTCATGCTGCCGGCCACCTATAGTGGCCTGGTGAGCTCTCGAGATGCCGGCCACTTTTAGTGGCTAATGAACTACCGTGCTGCCGGCCACCTATAGTGGCCTGGTGAGCTGTCATACTGCCGGCCACCTATAGTGGCCTGGTGAGCTGTCGTGTTGCCGGCCACCTATAGTGGCCTGGTGAGCTATCGTGCTGCCGGCCGCCTATAGTGGCCTGGTGAGCTGCCGTGCTGCCGGCCACCTATAGTTGCCTGGTGAGCTGTCGAGATGGCGGCCACCTATGGTGGCCTGATGATCTGTCGTGCAGCCGGCCACCTATAGTGGATTGGTGAGCTGTCGTGCTGCCGGCCACCTATAGTGGCCTGGTGAGCTGTCGAGATGCCAGCCACCTATGGTGGCCTGGTAACCTGTCGTGCTGCTGGTCACCAATAGTGGCCTGGTGAGCTGTCGAGATGCCGGTCACCTATAGTGGCCTGGTGAGCTGTCAAGATGCCGGCCACCTTATGTGTCTTGGTGAGCTGTAGAGACGCCGGCCACCTGTTGTGGCCTGTCGAGCTGTCGAGATGCCGGCCACCTATAGTGATCTGGTGAGCTGTAGTGCTGCCGGCCCCCTATAGTGGCCTGGTGAGCTGTCTTGCTGTTGGCAACCTATAGTGGTTGGGTGAGCTGTTGAGATGACGGCCACCTATAGTGGCCTGGTGAGCTGTCGTTCTGCCGGCCACCTATAGTTACCTGGTGAGCTGTCGTGCTACCGGCCACCTATAGTGGCCTGGTGAGCTGTCGTGCTACCGGCCACCTATAGTGGCTTGGTGAGCTGTCATGCTGCCGGCCACCTATAGTGGCCTGGGGAGCTATCGTGCTGCCGGCCACCTATAGTGGCCTGGTGAACTATCGTGCTGCCGGCAACGTATAGTGGCCTGGTGAGCTGTCGTGCTGCCGGCCACCCACAGTGTTCTGGTGAGCTCTCGTGCTGCCTGCCACCTATAGTGGCCTGGTGAACTATCGTGCTGACGGCAACCTATAGTGGCCTGGTGAGCTGTCGTGCTGCCGGCCACAAATAGTGTTCTGGTGAGCTGTCGTGCTGCCTGCCACCTATAGTTGCCTGGTGAGCTGTCATGCTGCCGGCCACCTATAGTGGCCTGGTGAGCTATCGTCCTACCGGCCACCTAGAGTGGCCTGGTGATCTATCGAGCTGCCGGCAACCTTTAGTGGCCTGATGAGCTATCGTGCTGCCAGCCACATTTAGTGGCCTGGTGAGCTATCGTCCTGCCGCCCACCTGAAGTGGCCGGGTGAGCTGTCGAGATGCCGGCCACTTTTAGTGGCCTGGTGAACTACCGTGCTGCCGGCCACCCATAGTGGCCTGGTGAGCTGTCTTGCTGCCGGCCACCTATAGTGGCCTGGTGAGATATCGTGCTGCCGGCAACCTATAGTGGCCTGGTGAGCTGTCATACTGCCGGCCACCTATAGTGGTCTGGTTAGCTGTCGTGCTGCCGGCCACCTATAGTGGCCTGGTGAACTTCCTGCTGCCGGCCACCTATAGGGGCCTGGTGAGCTGTCGAGATGCCGGTCACCTATACTGGCCTGGTGAGCTGTCGAGATGCCGGCCACCTATTGTGACCTGGTTAACTGTCGAGGTGCCGGCCACCTGTTGTGGCCTGGTGAGCTGTCGAGATGCCGGCCACCTGTGGTGGCCTGGTGAGCTATTGTGCTACCGGCCACCTATAGTGGCCTGGTGAGCTGTCGTGCTGCCGGCCACCTATAGTGGCCTGGTGAGCTATCGTCCTGCCGGCCACCTAGAGTGGCCTGGTGATCTATCGAGCTGCCGGCAACCTTTAGTGGCCTGATGAGCTATCGTGCTGCCAGCCACCTTTAGTGGCCTGGTGAGCTATCGTCCTGCCGACCACCTGAAGTGGCCGGGTGAGCTGTCGAGATGCCGGCCACTTTTAGTGGCCTGGTGAACAACCATGCTGCCGGCCACCCATAGTGGCCTGGTGAGCTGTCGTGCTGCCGGCCACCTATAGTGGCCTGGTGAGATATCGTGCTGCCGGCAACCTATAGTGGCCTGGTGAGCTGTCATACTGCCGGCCACCTATAGTGGTCTGGTTAGCTGTCGTGCTGCCGGCCACCTATAGTGGCCTGGTGAACTTCCTGCTGCCGGCCACCTATAGGGGCCTGGTGAGCTGTCGAGATGCCGGTCACCTATACTGGCCTGGTGAGCTGTCGAGATGTCGGCCACCTATTGTGACCTGGTTAACTGTCGAGGTGCCGGCCACCTGTTGTGGCCTGGTGAGCTGTCGAGATGCCGGCAACCTGTGGTGGCCTGGTGAGCTATTGTGCTACCGGCCACCTATAGTGGCCTGGTGAACTGTCGTGCCGCCGGCCACCTATAGTGGCCTGGTGAGCTGTCGTGCTACTGGCCAACTATAGCGGCCTGGTGTGCCGTCGTGCTGCCGGCCACCTATAGTGGCCTGGTGAGCTGTCGAAATGCCGGTTACCTATAGTGTGCTGGTGAGCTGTCGTGCTGCCGGCCACCTACATATATTGGCCTGGTGAGCTGTCGTGCTGCCGACCACCTATAGTAGCCTGGTGAGCTGTCGTGCTGCCGACCACCTATAGTGGCCTGGTGAGCTGTCGTGCTACCGGCCACCTGTAGTGGCCTGGTGCGCTGTCATGCTGCCGGCCACCTATAGTGGCCTGGTGAGCTGTCATGCTGCCGGCCACCTATAATGGCCTGGTGAGCTGTCGTGCTGCCGGCCTACTATAGTGGCCTGGTGAGCTGTCGTGCTACTGGCCAACTATAGCGGCCTGGTGTGCTGTCGTGCTGCCGGCCACCTATAGTGGCCTGGTGAGCTGTGGAGATGCCGGTTACCTATAGTGTGCTGGTGAGCTGTCGTGCTGCCGGCCACCTACATATATTGGCCTGGTGAGCTGTCGTGCTGCCGACCACCTATAGTAGCCTGGTGAGCTGTCGTGCTGCCGGCCACCTATAGTGGCCTGGGGAGCTGTCGTGCTGCCGGCCACCTATAGTGGCCTGGTGAGCTGTCGTGCTTTTGGAAACCTATAGTGGATGGGTGAGCTATTGAGATGACGGCCACCTAAAGTGGCCTGGTGAGCTGTCGTGCTGCCGGCCACCTATAGTTACCTTGTGAGCTGTCGTGCTACCGGCCACCTATAGTGGCCGGGTGAGCTGTCATGCCGCCGGCCACCTATAGTGGCCTGGTGAGCTGTCGTGCTGCCGGCCACCTATAGTGGCCTGGTGAGCTATCGTCCTGCCGGCCACCTAGAGTGGCCTGGTGATCTATCGTGCTGCCGGCAACCTTTAGTGGCCTGATGAGCTATCGTGCTGCCAGCCACCTGTGGTGGCCTGGTGAGCTATCGTCCTGCCGGCCACCTGAAGTGGCCGGGTGAGCTGTCGAGATGCCGGCCACTTTTAGTGGCCTGGTGAACTACCGTGCTGCCGGCCACCCATAGTGGCCTGGTGAGCTGTCTTGCTGCCGGCCACTTATAGTGGCCTGGTGAGATATCGTGCTGCCGGCCACCTATAGTGGCCTGGTGAGCTGTCATACTGCCGGCTACCTATAGTGGCCTGGTGAGCTGTCGTGCTGCCGGCCACCTATAGTGGCCTGGTGAACTTCCTGCCGCCGGCCACCTATAGTGGCCTGGTGAGCTGTCGTGCTGTTGGCAACCTATAGTGGATGCGTGAGCTGTTGAGATGACGGCCACCTATAGTGGCCTGGTGAGCTGTCGTGCTGCCGGCCACCTATAGTTACCTGGTGAGCTGTCGTGCTACCGGCCACCTATAGTGGCTTGGTGAGCTGTCGTGCTGCCGGCCACCTATAGTTACCTGGTGAGCTGTCGTGCTGCCGGCCACCTATAGTGACCTGGTGAACTTCCTGCCGCCGGCCCCCTATAGTGGCCTGGTGAGCTGTCGTGCTGTTGGCAACCTATAGTGGATGCGTGAGCTGTTGAGATGACGGCCACCTATAGTGGCCTGGTGAGCTGTCGTGCTGCCGGCCACCTATAGTTACCTGGTGAGCTGTCGTGCTACCGGCCACCTATAGTGGCTTGGTGAGCTGTCATGCTGCCGGCCACCTATAGTGACCTGGTGAGCTATCGTGCTGCCGGCCACCTATAGTGGCCTGGTGAACTATCGTGCTGCCGGCAACGTATAGTGGCCTGGTGAGCTGTCGAGCTGCCGGCCACCCATAGTGTTCTGGTGAGCTCTCGTGCTGCCTGCCACCTATAGTGGCCTGGTGAACTATCGTGCTGACGGCAACCTATAGTGGCCTGGTGAGCTGTCGTGCTGCCGGCCACAAATAGTGTTCTGGTGAGCTGTCGTGCTGCCTGCCACCTATAGTGGCCTGGTGAGCTGTCGTGCTGCCGGCCACCTATAGTGGCCTGGTGAGCTATCGTCCTGCCGGCCACCTAGAGTGGCCTGGTGATCTATCGAGCTGCCGGCAACCTTTAGTGGCCTGATGAGCTATCGTGCTGCCAGCCACCTTTAGTGGCCTGGTGAGCTATCGTCCTGCCGGCCACCTGAAGTGGCCGGGTGAGCTGTCGAGATGCCGGCGACTTTTAGTGGCCTGGTGAACTACCATGCTGCCGGCCACCCATAGTGGCCTGGTGAGCTGTCGTGCTGCCGGCCACCTATAGTGGCCTGGTGAGATATCGTGCTGCCGGCAACCTATAGCGGCCTGGTGAGCTGTCATACTGCCGGCCACCTATAGTGGTCTGGTTAGCTGTCGTGCTGCCGGCCACCTATAGTGGCCTGGTGAACTTCCTGCTGCCGGCCACCTATAGGGGCCTGGTGAGCTGTCGAGATGCCGGTCACCTATACTGGCCTGGTGAGCTGTCGAGATGTCGGCCACCTATTGTGACCTGGTTAACTGTCGAGGTGCCGGCCACCTGTTGTGGCCTGGTGAGCTGTCGAGATGCCGGCCACCTGTGGTGGCCTGGTGAGCTATTGTGCTACCGGCCACCTATAGTGGCCTGGTGAACTGTCGTGCCGCCGGCCACCTATAGTGGCCTGGTGAGCTGTCGTGCTACTGGCCAACTATAGCGGCCTGGTGTGCTGTCGTGCTGCCGGCCACCTATAGTGGCCTGGTGAGCTGTCGAAATGCCGGTTACCTATAGTGTGCTGGTGAGCTGTCGTGCTGCCGGCCACCTACATATATTGGCCTGGTGAGCTGTCGTGCTGCCGACCACCTATAGTAGCCTGGTGAGCTGTCGTGCTGCCGACCACCTATAGTGGCCTGGTGAGCTGTCGTGCTACCGGCCACCTGTAGTGGCCTGGTGCGCTGTCATGCTGCCGGCCACCTATAGTGGCCTGGTGAGCTGTCATGCTGCCGGCCACCTATAATGGCCTGGTGAGCTGTCGTGCTGCCGGCCTACTATAGTGGCCTGGTGAGCTGTCGTGCTACTGGCCAACTATAGCGGCCTGGTGTGCTGTCGTGCTGCCGGCCACCTATAGTGGCCTGGTGAGCTGTGGAGATGCCGGTTACCTATAGTGTGCTGGTGAGCTGTCGTGCTGCCGGCCACCTACATATATTGGCCTGGTGAGCTGTCGTGCTGCCGACCACCTATAGTAGCCTGGTGAGCTGTCGTGCTGCCGACCACCTATAGTGGCCTGGGGAGCTGTCGTGCTGCCGGCCACCTATAGTGGCCTGGTGAGCTGTCGTGCTGTTGGAAACCTATAGTGGATGGGTGAGCTGTTGAGATGACGGCCACCTAAAGTGGCCTGGTGAGCTGTCGTGCTGCCGGCCACCTATAGTGGCCTGGTGAACTTCCTGCCGCCGGCCACCTATAGTGGCCTGGTGAGCTGTCGAGATGCCGGTCACCTATAGTAACCTGGTGAGCTGTCGAAATGCCGGCCACCTATTGCGACCTGGTTAGCTGTCGAGGTGCCGGCCACCTGTTGTGGCCTGGTGAGCTGTCGAGATGCCGGCCACCTGTGGTGGCCTGGTGAGCTATTGTGCTACCGCCCACCTATAATGGCCTGGTGAACTGTCGTGCCGCCAGCCACCTATAGTGGCCTGGTGAGCTGTCGTGCTACTGGCCAACTATAGCGGCCTGGTGTGCTGTCGTGCTGCCGGCCACTTATGGTGGCCTGGTGAGCCGTCGAGATGCCGGCCGCCTATAATATTTTGGTGAGCTGTCGTGCTGCCGGCCACCTATAGTGGTCTGGTGAGCCGTAGTGCTGCCGGCCACCTATAGTGGCCTGGTGAGCTGTCGAGATGCCGGCCACCTATGATGTCCTGGTGAGCTGTCGAGATGCCGGCCACCTATACTGGCCTGTTGAGCTGTAGAGATGACGGCCACCTATAGTGGCCTGGTGAGCTGTCGTGCTGCCTGCCACCTATAGTGGCCTGGTGAACTATCGTGCTGCCGGCAACCTATAGTGGCCTGATGAGCTATCGTGCTGCCGGCCACCTGTAGTGGCCTGGTGAGCTGTCGTGCTGCCGGCCACCTGAAGTGGCCTGGTGAGCTCTCGAGATGCCGGCCACTTTTAGTGGCCTGGTGAACTACCGTGCTGCCGGCCACCTATAGTGGCCTGGTGAGCTGTCATACTGCCGGCCACCTATAGTGGCCTGGTGAGCTGTCGTGTTGCCGGCCACCTATAGTGGCCTGGTAAGCAATCGTGCTGCCGGCCGCCTATAGTGGCCTGGTGAGCTGCCGTGCTGCCGGCCACCTATAGTTGCCTGGTGAGCTGTCGAGATGGCGGCCACCTATGGTGGCCTGATGATCTGTCGTGCAGCCGGCCACCTACAGTGGATTGGTGAGCTGTCGTGCTGCCGGCCACCTATAGTGGCCTGGTGAGCTGTCGAGATGCCAGCCCTCTATGGTGGCCTGGTAACCTGTCGTGCTGCTGGTCACCAATAGTGGCCTGGTGAGCTGTCGAGATGCCGGTCACCTATAGTGGCCTGGTGAGCTGTCAAGATGCCGGCCACCTATTGTGTCCTGGTGAGCTGTAGAGACGCCGGCCACCTGTTGTGGCCTAGTGAGCTGTCGAGATGCCGGCCACCTATAGTGATCTGGTGAGCTGTAGTGCTGCCGGCCCCCTATAGTGGCCTGGTGAGCTGTCGTGCTGTTGGCAACCTATAGTGGATGGGTGAGCTGTTGAGATGACGGCCACCTATAGTGGCCTGGTGAGCTGTCGTGCTGCCGGCCACCTATAGTGGCCTGGTGAGCTTTCGTGCTACCGGCCACCTGTAGTGGCCTGGTGCGCTGTCATGCTGCCGGCCACCTATAGTGGCCTGGGGAGCTGTCATGCTGCCGGCCACCTATAATGGCCTGGTGAGCTGTCGTGCTGCCGGCCTACTATAGTGGCCTGGTGAGCTGTCGTGCTACTGGCCTACTATAGCGGCCTGGTGTGCTGTCGTGCTGCCGGCCACCTATAGTCGCCTGGTGAGCTGCCGAGATGCCGGTTACCTATAGTGTGCTGGTGAGCTGTCGTGCTGCCGGCCACCTACATATATTGGCTTGGTGAGCTGTCGTGCTGCCGACCACCTATAGTAGCCTGGTGAGCTGTCGTGCTGCCGACCACCTATAGTGGCCTGGGGAGCTGTCGTGCTGCCGGCCACCTATAGTGGCCTGGTGAGCTGTCGTGCTGTTGGAAACCTATAGTGGATGGGTGAGCTGTTGAAATGACGGCCACCTAAAGTGGCCTGGTGAGCTGTCGTGCTGCCGGCCACCTATAGTTACCTGGTGAGCTGTCGTGCTACCGGCCACCTATAGTGGCCGGGTGAGCTGTCATGCTGCCGGCCACCTATAGTGGCCTGGTGAGCTGTCGTGCTGCCGGCCACCTATAGTGGCCTGGTGAGCTATCGTCCTGCCGGCCACCTTGAGTGGCCTGGTGATCTATCGTGCTGCCGGCAACCTTTAGTGGCCTGATGAGCTATCGTGCTGCCAGCCACCTGTCGTGGCCTGGTGAGCTATCGTCCTGCCGGCCACCTATAGTGGCCTGGTGAGCAGTCGAGATGCCGGCCACCTATAGTGGCCTGGTGAGCTGTCGTGCTGCCGGCCACCTATAGTGGCCTGGTGAGCTGTCGAGATGCGGGCCACTTTGAGTGGCCTGGTGAACTACCGTGCTGCCAGCCACCCATAGTGGCCTGGTGAGCTGTCTTGCTGCCGGCCACTTATAGTGGCAGGGTGAGATATCGTGCTGCCGGCCACCTATAGTGGCCTGGTGAGCTGTCATACTGCCGGCCACCTATAGTGGCCTGGTGAGCTGTCATACTGCCGGCCACCTATAGTGGCCTGGTGAGCTGTCGTGCTGCCGGCCACCTATAGTGGCCTGGTGAACTTCCTGCTGCCGGCCACCTATAGTGGCCTGGTGAGCTGTCGAGATGCCGGTCACCTATAGTAACCTGGTGAGCTGTCGAAATGCCGGCCACCTATTGCGACCTGGTTAGCTGTCGAGGTGCCGGCCACCTGTTGTGGCCTGGTGAGCTGTCGAGATGCCGGCCACCTGTGGTGGCCTGGTGAGCTATTGTGCTACCGGCCACCTATAGTGGCCTGATGAGCTATCGTGCTGCCGGCCACCTGTAGTGGCCTGGTGAGCTATCGTGCTGCCGGCCACCTGAAGTGGCCTGGTGAGCTCTCGAGATGCCGGCCACTTTTAGTGGCCTGGTGAACTACCGTGCTGCCGGCCACCTGTAGTGGCCTGGTGAGCTATCGTGCTGCCGGCCACCTGTAGTGGCCTGGTGAGCTATCGTGCTGCCGGCCACCTGAAGTGGCCTGGTGAGCTCTCGAGATGCCGCCCACTTTTAGTGGCCTGGTGAACTACCGTGCTGCCGGCCACCTATAGTGGCCTGGTGAGCTGTCATACTGCCGGCCACCTATAGTGGCCTGGTGAGCTGTCGTGTTGCCGGCCACCTATAGTGGCCTGGTGAGCTATTGTGCTACCGGCAACCTATAGTGGCCTGATGAGCTATCGTGCTGCCGGCCACCTGTAGTGGCCTGGTGAGCTATCGTGCTGCCGGCCACCTATAGTGGCCTGGTGAGCTGTCATACTGCCGGCCACCTATAGTGGCCTGGTGAGCTGTCATACTGCCGGCCACCTATAGTGGCCTGGTGAGCTGTCGTGCTGCCGGCCACCTATAGTGGCCTGGTGAGCTATTGTGCTACCGGCAACCTATAGTGGCCTGATGAGCTATCGTGCTGCCGGCCACCTGTAGTGGCCTGGTGAGCTATCGTGCTGCCGGCCACCTGAAGTGGCCTGGTGAGCTCTCGAGATGCCGGCCACTTTTAGTGGCCTGGTGAACTACCGTGCTGCCGGCCACCTATAGTGGCCTGGTGAGCTGTCATACTGCCGGCCACCTATAGTGGCCTGGTGAGCTGTCGTGTTGCCGGCCACCTATAGTGGCCTGGTAAGCTATCGTGCTGCCGGCCGCCTATAGTGGCCTGGTGAGCTGCCGTGCTGCCGGCCACCTATAGTTGCCTGGTGAGCTGTCGAGATGGCGGCCACCTATGGTGGCCTGATGATCTGTCGTGCAGCCGGCCACCTACAGTGGATTGGTGAGCTGTCGTGCTGCCGGCCACCTATAGTGGCCTGGTGAGCTGTCGAGATGCCAGCCCTCTATGGTGGCCTGGTAACCTGTCGTGCTGCTGGTCACCAATAGTGGCCTGGTGAGCTGTCGAGATGCCGGTCACCTATAGTGGCCTGGCGAGCTGTCAAGATGCCGGCCACCTATTGTGTCCTGGTGAGCTGTAGAGACGCCGGCCACCTGTTGTGGCCTAGTGAGCTGTCGAGATGCCGGCCACCTATAGTGATCTGGTGAGCTGTAGTGGCCTGGTGAGCTGTCGTGCTGTTGGCAACCTATAGTGGATGGGTGAGCTGTTGAGATGACGGCCACCTATAGTGGCCTGGTGAGCTGTCGTGCTGCCGGCCACCTATAGTTACCTGGTGAGCTGTCGTGCTACCGGCCACCTATAGTGGCCTGGTGAGCTGTCGTGCTACCGGCCACCTATAGTGGCTTGGTGAGCTGTCATGCTGCCGGCCACCTATAGTGGCCTGGTGAGCTATCGTGCTGCCGGCCACCTATAGTGGCCTGGTGAACTATCGTGCTGCCGGCAACGTATAGTGGCCTGGTGAGCTGTCGTGCTGCCGGCCACCCATAGTGTTCTGGTGAGCTCTCGTGCTGCCTGCCACCTAAAGTGGCCTGGTGAACTATCGTGCTGACGGCAACCTATAGTGGCCTGGTGAGCTGTCGTGCTGCCGGCCACAAATAGTGTTCTGGTGAGCTGTCGTGCTGCCTGCCACCTATAGTGGCCTGGTGAGCTGTCGTGCTGCCGGCCACCTATAGTGGCCTGGTGAGCTATCGTCCTGCCGGCCACCTAGAGTGGCCTGGTGATCTATCGCGCTGCCGGCAACCTTTAGTGGCCTGATGAGCTATCGTGCTGCCAGCCACCTGTAGTGGCCTGGTGAGCTATCGTCCTGCCGGCCACCTGAAGTGGCCGGGTGAGCTGTCGAGATGCGGGCCACTTTGAGTGGCCTGGTGAACTACCGTGCTGCCAGCCACCCATAGTAGCCTGGTGAGCTGTCGTGCTGCCGACCACCTATAGTGGCCTGGTGAGCTGTCGTGCTACCGGCCACCTATAGTGGCCTGGTGAGCTGTCATGCTGCCGGCCACCTATAGTGGCCTGGTGAGCTCTCGAGATGCCGGCCACTTTTAGTGGCCTGGTGAACTACCGTGCTGCCGGCCACCTATAGTGGCCTGGTGAGCTGTCATACTGCCGGCCACCTATAGTGGCCTGGTGAGCTGTCGTGTTGCCGGCCACCTATAGTGGCCTGGTGAGCTATCGTGCTGCCGGCCGCCTATAGTGGCCTGGTGAGCTGCCGTGCTGCCGGCGACCTATAGTGGCCTGATGAGCTATCGTGCTGCCGGCCACCTGTAGTGGCCTGGTGAGCTATCGTGCTGCCGGCCACCTGAAGTGGCCTGGTGAGCTCTCGAGATGCCGGCCACTTTTAGTGGCCTGGTGAACTACCGTGCTGCCGGCCACCTATAGTGGCCTGGTGAGCTGTCATACTGCCGGCCACCTATAGTGGCCTGGTGAGCTGTCGTGTTGCCGGCCACCTATAGTGGCCTGGTAAGCTATCGTGCTGCCGGCCGCCTATAGTGGCCTGGTGAGCTGTCATACTGCCGGCCACCTATAGTGGCCTGGTGAGCTGTCGTGCTGCCGGCCACCTATAGTGGCCTGGTGAGCTATTGTGCTACCGGCAACCTATAGTGGCCTGATGAGCTATCGTGCTGCCGGCCACCTGTAGTGGCCTGGTGAGCTATCGTGCTGCCGGCCACCTGAAGTGGCCTGGTGAGCTCTCGAGATGCCGGCCACTTTTAGTGGCCTGGTGAACTACCGTGCTGCCGGCCACCTATAGTGGCCTGGTGAGCTGTCATACTGCCGGCCACCTATAGTGGCCTGGTGAGCTGTCGTGTTGCCGGCCACCTATAGTGGCCTGGTAAGCTATCGTGCTGCCGGCCGCCTATAGTGGCCTGGTGAGCTGCCGTGCTGCCGGCCACCTATAGTTGCCTGGTGAGCTGTCGAGATGGCGGCCACCTATGGTGGCCTGATGATCTGTCGTGCAGCCGGCCACCTACAGTGGATTGGTGAGCTGTCGTGCTGCCGGCCACCTATAGTGGCCTGGTGAGCTGTCGAGATGCCAGCCCTCTATGGTGGCCTGGTAACCTGTCGTGCTGCTGGTCACCAATAGTGGCCTGGTGAGCTGTCGAGATGCCGGTCACCTATAGTGGCCTGGCGAGCTGTCAAGATGCCGGCCACCTATTGTGTCCTGGTGAGCTGTAGAGACGCCGGCCACCTGTTGTGGCCTAGTGAGCTGTCGAGATGCCGGCCACCTATAGTGATCTGGTGAGCTGTAGTGGCCTGGTGAGCTGTCGTGCTGTTGGCAACCTATAGTGGATGGGTGAGCTGTTGAGATGACGGCCACCTATAGTGGCCTGGTGAGCTGTCGTGCTGCCGGCCACCTATAGTTACCTGGTGAGCTGTCGTGCTACCGGCCACCTATAGTGGCCTGGTGAGCTGTCGTGCTACCGGCCACCTATAGTGGCTTGGTGAGCTGTCATGCTGCCGGCCACCTATAGTGGCCTGGTGAGCTATCGTGCTGCCGGCCACCTATAGTGGCCTGGTGAACTATCGTGCTGCCGGCAACGTATAGTGGCCTGGTGAGCTGTCGTGCTGCCGGCCACCCATAGTGTTCTGGTGAGCTCTCGTGCTGCCTGCCACCTAAAGTGGCCTGGTGAACTATCGTGCTGACGGCAACCTATAGTGGCCTGGTGAGCTGTCGTGCTGCCGGCCACAAATAGTGTTCTGGTGAGCTGTCGTGCTGCCTGCCACCTATAGTGGCCTGGTGAGCTGTCGTGCTGCCGGCCACCTATAGTGGCCTGGTGAGCTATCGTCCTGCCGGCCACCTAGAGTGGCCTGGTGATCTATCGCGCTGCCGGCAACCTTTAGTGGCCTGATGAGCTATCGTGCTGCCAGCCACCTGTAGTGGCCTGGTGAGCTATCGTCCTGCCGGCCACCTGAAGTGGCCGGGTGAGCTGTCGAGATGCGGGCCACTTTGAGTGGCCTGGTGAACTACCGTGCTGCCAGCCACCCATAGTAGCCTGGTGAGCTGTCGTGCTGCCGACCACCTATAGTGGCCTGGTGAGCTGTCGTGCTACCGGCCACCTATAGTGGCCTGGTGAGCTGTCATGCTGCCGGCCACCTATAGTGGCCTGGTGAGCTCTCGAGATGCCGGCCACTTTTAGTGGCCTGGTGAACTACCGTGCTGCCGGCCACCTATAGTGGCCTGGTGAGCTGTCATACTGCCGGCCACCTATAGTGGCCTGGTGAGCTGTCGTGTTGCCGGCCACCTATAGTGGCCTGGTGAGCTATCGTGCTGCCGGCCGCCTATAGTGGCCTGGTGAGCTGCCGTGCTGCCGGCGACCTATAGTTGCCTGGTGAGCTGTCGAGATGGCGGCCACCTATGGTGGCCTGATGATCTGTCGTGCAGCCGGCCACCTATAGTGGATTGGTGAGCTGTCGTGCTGCCGGCCACCTATGGTGGCCTGGTAACCTGTCGTGCAGCTGGTCACCAATAGTGGCCTGGTGAGCTGTCGAGATGCCGGTCACCTATAATGGCCTGGTGAGCTGTCAAGATGCCGGCCACCTTATGTGTCCTGGTGAGCTGTAGAGACGCCGGCCACCTGTTGTGGCCTGTCGAGCTGTCGAGATGCCGGCCACCTATAGTGATCTGGTGAGCTGTAGTGCTGCCGGCCCCCTATAGTGGCCTGGTGAGCTGTCGTGCTGTTGGCAACCTATAGTGGTTGGGTGAGCTGTTGAGATGACGGCCACCTAAAGTGGCCTGGTGAGCTGTCGTGCTGCCGACCACCTATAGTTACCTGGTGAGCTGTCGTGCTACCGGCCACCTATAGTGGCCGGGTGAGCTGACATGCTGCCGGCCACCTATAGTGGCCTGGTGAGCTGTCGTGCTGCCGGCCACCTATAGTGGCCTGGTGAGCTATCGTCCTGCCGGCCACCTAGAGTGGCCTGGTGATCTATCGTGCTGCCGGCAACCTTTAGTGGCCTGATGAGCTATCGTGCTGCCAGCCACCTGTCGTGGCCTGGTGAGCTATCGTCCTGCCGGCCACCTGAAGTGGCCGGGTGAGCTGTCGAGATGCGGGCCACTTTGAGTGGCCTGGTGAACTACCGTGCTGCCAGCCACCCATAGTAGCCTGGTGAGCTGTCGTGCTGCCGACCACCTATAGTGGCCTGGTGAGCTGTCGTGCTACCGGCCACCTGTAGTGGCCTGGTGCGCTGTCATGCTGCCGGCCACCTATAGTGGCCTGGTGAGCTGTCATGCTGCCGGCCACCTATAATGGCCTGGTGAGCTGTCGTGCTGCCGGCCTACTATAGTGGCCTGGTGAGCTGTCGTGCTACTGGCCAACTACAGCGGCCTGGTGTGCTGTCGTGCTGCCGGCCACCTATAGTGGCCTGGTGAGCTGTCGAGATGCCGGTTACCTATAGTGTGCTGGTGAGCTGTCGTGCTGCCGGCCACCTACATATATTGGCCTGGTGAGCTGTCGTGCTGCCGACCACCTATAGTAGCCTGGTGAGCTGTCGTGCTGCCGACCACCTATAGTGGCCTGGGGAGCTGTCGTGCTGCCGGCCACCTATAGTGGCCTGGTGAGCTGTCGTGCTGTTGGAAACCTATAGTGGATGGGTGAGCTGTTGAGATGACGGCCACCTAAAGTGGCCTGGTGAGCTGTCGTGCTGCCGGCCACCTATGGTTACCTGGTGAGCTGTCGTGCTACCGGCCACCTATAGTAGCCTGGTGAGCTGTCATGCTGCCGGCCACCTATAGTGGCCTGGTGAGCTCTCGAGATGCCGGCCACTTTTAGTGGCCTGGTGAACTACCGTGCTGCCGGCCACCTATAGTGGCCTGGTGAGCTGTCATACTGCCGGCCACCTATAGTGGCCTGGTGAGCTGTCGTGTTGCCGGCCACCTATAGTGGCCTGGTGAGCTATCGTGCTGCCGGCCGCTTATAGTGGCCTGGTGAGCTGCCGTGCTGCCGGCCACCTATAGTTGCCTGGTGAGCTGTCGAGATGGCGGCCACCTATGGTGGCCTGATGATCTGTCGTGCAGCCGGCCACCTATAGTGGATTGGTGAGCTGTCGTGCTGCCGGCCACCTATAGTGGCCTGGTGAGCTGTCGAGATGCCAGCCACCTATGGTGGCCTGGTAACCTGTCGTGCTGCTGGTCACCAATAGTGGCCTGGTGAGCTGTCGAGATGCCGGTCACCTATAGTGGCCTGGTGAGCTGTCAAGATGCCGGCCACCTTATGTGTCCTGGTGAGCTGTAGAGACGCCGGCCACCTGTTGTGGCCTGTCGAGCTGTCGAGATGCCGGCCACCTATAGTGATCTGGTGAGCTGTAGTGCTGCCGGCCCCCTATAGTGGCCTGGTGAGCTATCGTCCTGCCGGCCACCTAGAGTGGCCTGGTGATCTATCGTGCTGCCGGCAACCTTTAGTGGCCTGGTGAACTACCGTGCTGCCGGCCACCTATAGTGGCCTGGTGAGCTGTCATACTGCCGGCCACCTATAGTGGCCTGGTGAGCTGTCGTGCTGCCGGCCTACTATAGTGGCCTGGTGAGCTGTCGTGCTACTGGCCAACTATAGCGGCCTGGTGTGCTGTCGTGCTGCCGGCCACCTATAGTCGCCTGGTGAGCTGCCGAGATGCCGGTTACCTATAGTGTGCTGGTGAGCTGTCGTGCTGCCGGCCACCTACATATATTGGCCTGGTGAGCTGTCGTGCTGCCGACCACCTATAGTAGCCTGGTGAGCTGTCGTGCTGCCGACCACCTATAGTGGCCTGGGGAGCTGTCGTGCTGCCGGCCACCTATAGTGGCCTGGTGAGCTGTCGTGCTACCGGCCACCTATAGTGGCTTGGTGAGCTGTCATGCTGCCGGCCACCTATAGTGGCCTGGTGAGCTATCGTGCTGCCGGCCACCTATAGTGGCCTGGTGAACTATCGTGCTGCCGGCCACCTGTAGTGGCCTGGTGAGCTATCGTGCTGCCGGCCACCTGAAGTGGCCTGGTGAGCTCTCGAGATGCCGGCCACTTTTAGTGGCCTGGTGAACTACCGTGCTGCCGGCCACCTATAGTGGCCTGGTGAGCTGTCATACTGCCGGCCACCTATAGTGGCCTGGTGAGCTGTCGTGTTGCCGGCCACCTATAGTGGCCTGGTAAGCTATCGTGCTGCCGGCCGCCTATAGTGGCCTGGTGAGCTGCCGTGCTGCCGGCCACCTATAGTTGCCTGGTGAGCTGTCGAGATGGCGGCCACCTATGGTGGCCTGATGATCTGTCGTGCAGCCGGCCACCTACAGTGGATTGGTGAGCTGTCGTGCTGCCGGCCACCTATAGTGGCCTGGTGAGCTGTCGAGATGCCAGCCACTTTGAGTGGCCTGGTGAACTACCGTGCTGCCAGCCACCCATAGTGGCCTGGTGAGCTGTCTTGCTGCCGGCCACTTATAGTGGCCTGGTGAGATATCGTGCTGCCGGCCACCTATAGTGGCCTGGTGAGCTGTCATACTGCCGGCCACCTATAGTGGCCTGGTGAGCTGTCATACTGCCGGCCACCTATAGTGGCCTGGTGAGCTGTCGTGCTGCCGGCCACCTATAGTGGCCTGGTGAACTTCCTGCTGCCGGCCACCTATAGTGGCCTGGTGAGCTGTCGAGATGCCGGTCACCTATAGTAACCTGGTGAGCTGTCGAAATGCCGGCCACCTATTGCGACCTGGTTAGCTGTCGAGGTGCCGGCCACTTGTTGTGGCCTGGTGAGCTGTCGAGATGCCGGCCACCTGTGGTGGCCTGGTGAGCTATTGTGCTACCGGCCACCTATAATGGCCTGGTGAACTGTCGTGCCGCCGGCCACCTATAGTGGCCTGGTGAGCTGTCGTGCTACCGGCCACCTATAGTGGCCTGGTGAGCTGTCATGCTGCCGGCCACCTATAGTGGCCTGGTGAGCTCTCGAGATGCCGGCCACTTTGAGTGGCCTGGTGAACTACCGTGCTGCCAGCCACCCATAGTAGCCTGGTGAGCTGTCGTGCTGCCGACCACCTATAGTGGCCTGGTGAGCTGTCGTGCTACCGGCCACCTATAGTGGCCTGGTGAGCTGTCATGCTGCCGGCCACCTATAGTGGCCTGGTGAGCTCTCGAGATGCCGGCCACTTTTAGTGGCCTGGTGAACTACCGTGCTGCCGGCCACCTATAGTGGCCTGGTGAGCTGTCATACTGCCGGCCACCTATAGTGGCCTGGTGAGCTGTCGTGTTGCCGGCCACCTATAGTGGCCTGGTGAGCTATCGTGCTGCCGGCCGCCTATAGTGGCCTGGTGAGCTGCCGTGCTGCCGGCGACCTATAGTTGCCTGGTGAGCTGTCGAGATGGCGGCCACCTATGGTGGCCTGATGATCTGTCGTGCAGCCGGCCACCTATAGTGGATTGGTGAGCTGTCGTGCTGCCGGCCACCTATGGTGGCCTGGTAACCTGTCGTGCAGCTGGTCACCAATAGTGGCCTGGTGAGCTGTCGAGATGCCGGTCACCTATAATGGCCTGGTGAGCTGTCAAGATGCCGGCCACCTTATGTGTCCTGGTGAGCTGTAGAGACGCCGGCCACCTGTTGTGGCCTGTCGAGCTGTCGAGATGCCGGCCACCTATAGTGATCTGGTGAGCTGTAGTGCTGCCGGCCCCCTATAGTGGCCTGGTGAGCTGTCGTGCTGTTGGCAACCTATAGTGGTTGGGTGAGCTGTTGAGATGACGGCCACCTAAAGTGGCCTGGTGAGCTGTCGTGCTGCCGACCACCTATAGTTACCTGGTGAGCTGTCGTGCTACCGGCCACCTATAGTGGCCGGGTGAGCTGACATGCTGCCGGCCACCTATAGTGGCCTGGTGAGCTGTCGTGCTGCCGGCCACCTATAGTGGCCTGGTGAGCTATCGTCCTGCCGGCCACCTAGAGTGGCCTGGTGATCTATCGTGCTGCCGGCAACCTTTAGTGGCCTGATGAGCTATCGTGCTGCCAGCCACCTGTCGTGGCCTGGTGAGCTATCGTCCTGCCGGCCACCTGAAGTGGCCGGGTGAGCTGTCGAGATGCGGGCCACTTTGAGTGGCCTGGTGAACTACCGTGCTGCCAGCCACCCATAGTAGCCTGGTGAGCTGTCGTGCTGCCGACCACCTATAGTGGCCTGGTGAGCTGTCGTGCTACCGGCCACCTGTAGTGGCCTGGTGCGCTGTCATGCTGCCGGCCACCTATAGTGGCCTGGTGAGCTGTCATGCTGCCGGCCACCTATAATGGCCTGGTGAGCTGTCGTGCTGCCGGCCTACTATAGTGGCCTGGTGAGCTGTCGTGCTACTGGCCAACTACAGCGGCCTGGTGTGCTGTCGTGCTGCCGGCCACCTATAGTGGCCTGGTGAGCTGTCGAGATGCCGGTTACCTATAGTGTGCTGGTGAGCTGTCGTGCTGCCGGCCACCTACATATATTGGCCTGGTGAGCTGTCGTGCTGCCGACCACCTATAGTAGCCTGGTGAGCTGTCGTGCTGCCGACCACCTATAGTGGCCTGGGGAGCTGTCGTGCTGCCGGCCACCTATAGTGGCCTGGTGAGCTGTCGTGCTGTTGGAAACCTATAGTGGATGGGTGAGCTGTTGAGATGACGGCCACCTAAAGTGGCCTGGTGAGCTGTCGTGCTGCCGGCCACCTATGGTTACCTGGTGAGCTGTCGTGCTACCGGCCACCTATAGTAGCCTGGTGAGCTGTCATGCTGCCGGCCACCTATAGTGGCCTGGTGAGCTCTCGAGATGCCGGCCACTTTTAGTGGCCTGGTGAACTACCGTGCTGCCGGCCACCTATAGTGGCCTGGTGAGCTGTCATACTGCCGGCCACCTATAGTGGCCTGGTGAGCTGTCGTGTTGCCGGCCACCTATAGTGGCCTGGTGAGCTATCGTGCTGCCGGCCGCTTATAGTGGCCTGGTGAGCTGCCGTGCTGCCGGCCACCTATAGTTGCCTGGTGAGCTGTCGAGATGGCGGCCACCTATGGTGGCCTGATGATCTGTCGTGCAGCCGGCCACCTATAGTGGATTGGTGAGCTGTCGTGCTGCCGGCCACCTATAGTGGCCTGGTGAGCTGTCGAGATGCCAGCCACCTATGGTGGCCTGGTAACCTGTCGTGCTGCTGGTCACCAATAGTGGCCTGGTGAGCTGTCGAGATGCCGGTCACCTATAGTGGCCTGGTGAGCTGTCAAGATGCCGGCCACCTTATGTGTCCTGGTGAGCTGTAGAGACGCCGGCCACCTGTTGTGGCCTGTCGAGCTGTCGAGATGCCGGCCACCTATAGTGATCTGGTGAGCTGTAGTGCTGCCGGCCCCCTATAGTGGCCTGGTGAGCTATCGTCCTGCCGGCCACCTAGAGTGGCCTGGTGATCTATCGTGCTGCCGGCAACCTTTAGTGGCCTGGTGAACTACCGTGCTGCCGGCCACCTATAGTGGCCTGGTGAGCTGTCATACTGCCGGCCACCTATAGTGGCCTGGTGAGCTGTCGTGCTGCCGGCCTACTATAGTGGCCTGGTGAGCTGTCGTGCTACTGGCCAACTATAGCGGCCTGGTGTGCTGTCGTGCTGCCGGCCACCTATAGTCGCCTGGTGAGCTGCCGAGATGCCGGTTACCTATAGTGTGCTGGTGAGCTGTCGTGCTGCCGGCCACCTACATATATTGGCCTGGTGAGCTGTCGTGCTGCCGACCACCTATAGTAGCCTGGTGAGCTGTCGTGCTGCCGACCACCTATAGTGGCCTGGGGAGCTGTCGTGCTGCCGGCCACCTATAGTGGCCTGGTGAGCTGTCGTGCTGTTGGAAACCTATAGTGGATGGGTGAGCTGTTGAAATGACGGCCACCTAAAGTGGCCTGGTGAGCTGTCGTGCTGCCGGCCACCTATAGTTACCTGGTGAGCTGTCGTGCTACCGGCCACCTATAGTGGCCGGGTGAGCTGTCATGCTGCCGGCCACCTATAGTGGCCTGGTGAGCTGTCGTGCTGCCGGCCACCTATAGTGGCCTGGTGAGCTATCGTCCTGCCGGCCACCTAGAGTGGCCTGGTGATCTATCGTGCTGCCGGCAAGCTTTAGTGGCCTGATGAGCTATCGTGCTGCCAGCCACCTGTCGTGGCGTGGTGAGCTATCGTCCTGCCGGCCACTTGAAGTGGCCGGGTGAGCTGTCGAGATGCGGGCCACTTTGAGTGGCCTGGTGAACTACCGTGCTGCCAGCCACCCATAGTGGCCTGGTGAGCTGTCTTGCTGCCGGCCACTTATAGTGGCCTGGTGAGATATCGTGCTGCCGGCCACCTATAGTGGCCTGGTGAGCTGTCATACTGCCGGCCACCTATAGTGGCCTGGTGAGCTGTCATACTGCCGGCCACCTATAGTGGCCTGGTGAGCTGTCGTGCTGCCGGCCACCTATAGTGGCCTGGTGAACTTCCTGCTGCCGGCCACCTATAGTGGCCTGGTGAGCTGTCGAGATGCCGGTCACCTATAGTAACCTGGTGAGCTGTCGAAATGCCGGCCACCTATTGCGACCTGGTTAGCTGTCGAGGTGCCGGCCACCTGTTGTGGCCTGGTGAGCTGTCGAGATGCCGGCCACCTGTGGTGGCCTGGTGAGCTATTGTGCTACCGGCCACCTATAATGGCCTGGTGAACTGTCGTGCCGCCGGCCACCTATAGTGGCCTGGTGAGCTGTCGTGCTACTGGCCAACTATAGCGGCCTGGTGTGCTGTCGTGCTGCCGGCCACTTATGGTGGCCTGGTGAGCCGTCGAGATGCCGGCCGCCTATAATATTTTGGTGAGCTGTCGTGCTGCCGGCCACCTATAGTGGTCTGGTGAGCTGTAGTGCTGCCGGCCACCTATAGTGGCCTGGTGAGCTGTCGAGATGCCGGCCACCTATGATGTCCTGGTGAGCTGTCGAGATGCCGGCCACCTATACTGGCTGGTGAGCTGTAGAGATGGCGGCCACCTATAGTGGCCTGGTGAGCTGTCGTGCTGCCGGCCACCTATAGTGGCCTGGTGAGCTATTGTGCTACCGGCAACCTATAGTGGCCTGATGAGCTATCGTGCTGCCGGCCACCTGTAGTGGCCTGGTGAGCTATCGTGCTGCCGGCCACCTGAAGTGGCCTGGTGAGCTCTCGAGATGCCGGCCACTTTTAGTGGCCTGGTGAACTACCGTGCTGCCGGCCACCTATAGTGGCCTGGTGAGCTGTCATACTGCCGGCCACCTATAGTGGCCTGGTGAGCTGTCGTGTTGCCGGCCACCTATAGTGGCCTGGTAAGCTATCGTGCTGCCGGCCGCCTATAGTGGCCTGGTGAGCTGCCGTGCTGCCGGCCACCTATAGTTGCCTGGTGAGCTGTCGAGATGGCGGCCACCTATGGTGGCCTGATGATCTGTCGTGCAGCCGGCCACCTACAGTGGATTGGTGAGCTGTCGTGCTGCCGGCCACCTATAGTGGCCTGGTGAGCTGTCGAGATGCCAGCCCTCTATGGTGGCCTGGTAACCTGTCGTGCTGCTGGTCACCAATAGTGGCCTGGTGAGCTGTCGAGATGCCGGTCACCTATAGTGGCCTGGCGAGCTGTCAAGATGCCGGCCACCTATTGTGTCCTGGTGAGCTGTAGAGACGCCGGCCACCTGTTGTGGCCTAGTGAGCTGTCGAGATGCCGGCCACCTATAGTGATCTGGTGAGCTGTAGTGCTGCCGGCCCCCTATAGTGGCCTGGTGAGCTGTCGTGCTGTTGGCAACCTATAGTGGATGGGTGAGCTGTTGAGATGACGGCCACCTATAGTGGCCTGGTGAGTTGTCGTGCTGCCGGCCACCTATAGTTACCTGGTGAGCTGTCGTGCTACCGGCCACCTATAGTGGCCTGGTGAGCTGTCGTGCTACCGGCCACCTATAGTGGCTTGGTGAGCTGTCATGCTGCCGGCCACCTATAGTGGCCTGGTGAGCTATCGTGCTGCCGGCCACCTATAGTGGCCTGGTGAACTATCGTGCTGCCGGCAACGTATAGTGGCCTGGTGAGCTGTCGTGCTGCCGGCCACCCATAGTGTTCTGGTGAGCTCTCGTGCTGCCTGCCACCTATAGTGGCCTGGTGAACTCTCGTGCTGACGGCAACCTATAGTGGCCTGGTGAGCTGTCGTGCTGCCGGCCACAAATAGTGTTCTGGTGAGCTGTCGTGCTGCCTGCCACCTATAGTGGCCTGGTGAGCTGTCGTGCTGCCGGCCACCTATAGTGGCCTGGTGAGCTATCGTCCTGCCGGCCACCTAGAGTGGCCTGGTAAGCAATCGTGCTGCCGGCCGCCTATAGTGGCCTGGTGAGCTGCCGTGCTGCCGGCCACCTATAGTTGCCTGGTGAGCTGTCGATATGGCGGCCACCTATGGTGGCCTGATGATCTGTCGTGCAGCCGGCCACCTACAGTGGATTGGTGAGCTGTCGTGCTGCCGGCCACCTATAGTGGCCTGGTGAGTTGTCGAGATGCCAGCCCTCTATGGTGGCCTGGTAACCTGTCGTGCTGCTGGTCACCAATAGTGGCCTGGTGAGCTGTCGAGATGCCGGTCACCTATAATGGCCTGGTGAGCTGTCAAGATGCCGGCCACCTATTGTGTCCTGGTGAGCTGTAGAGACGCCGGCCACCTGTTGTGGCCTAGTGAGCTATCGAGATGCCG
This sequence comes from Eumerus sabulonum, assembly GCA_951905685.1. Classification (NCBI taxonomy): domain Eukaryota; kingdom Metazoa; phylum Arthropoda; class Insecta; order Diptera; family Syrphidae; genus Eumerus; species Eumerus sabulonum. Next base: position 138,651,902 of record OX645060.1, on the reverse strand, counting down.
GCCACCTATAGTGATCTGGTGAGCTGTAGTGCTGCCGGCCCCCTATAGTGGCCTGGTGAGCTGTCGTGCTGTTGGCAACCTATAGTGGATGGGTGAGCTGTTGAGATGACGGCCACCTATAGTGGCCTGGTGAGCTGTCGTGCTGCCGGCCACCTATAGTGGCCTGGTGAGCTGTCGTGCTACCGGCCACCTGTAGTGGCCTGGTGCGCTGTCATGCTGCCGGCCACCTATAGTGGCCTGGGGAGCTGTCATGCTGCCGGCCACCTATAATGGCCTGGTGAGCTGTCGTGCTGCCGGCCTACTATAGTGGCCTGGTGAGCTGTCGTGCTACTGGCCTACTATAGCGGCCTGGTGCGCTGTCGTGCTGCCGGCCACCTATAGTCGCCTGGTGAGCTGCCGAGATGCCGGTTACCTATAGTGTGCTGGTGAGCTGTCGTGCTGCCGGCCACCTACATATATTGGCCTGGTGAGCTGTCGTGCTGCCGACCACCTATAGTAGCCTGGTGAGCTGTCGTGCTGCCGACCACCTATAGTGGCCTGGGGAGCTGTCGTGCTGCCGGCCACCTATAGTGGCCTGGTGAGCTGTCGTGCTGTTGGAAACCTATAGTGGATGGGTGAGCTGTTGAAATGACGGCCACCTAAAGTGGCCTGGTGAGCTGTCGTGCTGCCGGCCACCTATAGTTACCTGGTGAGCTGTCGTGCTACCGGCCACCTATAGTGGCCGGGTGAGCTGTCATGCTGCCGGCCACCTATAGTGGCCTGGTGAGCTGTCGTGCTGCCGGCCACCTATAGTGGCCTGGTGAGCTATCGTCCTGCCGGCCACCTAGAGTGGCCTGGTGATCTATCGTGCTGCCGGCAACCTTTAGTGGCCTGATGAGCTATCGTGCTGCCAGCCACCTGTCGTGGCCTGGTGAGCTATCGTCCTGCCGGCCACCTATAGTGGCCTGGTGAGCAGTCGAGATGCCGGCCACCTATAGTGGCCTGGTGAGCTGTCGTGCTGCCGGCCACCTATAGTGGCCTGGTGAGCTGTCGAGATGCGGGCCACTTTGAGTGGCCTGGTGAACTACCGTGCTGCCAGCCACCCATAGTGGCCTGGTGAGCTGTCTTGCTGCCGGCCACTTATAGTGGCAGGGTGAGATATCGTGCTGCCGGCCACCTATAGTGGCCTGGTGAGCTGTCATACTGCCGGCCACCTATAGTGGCCTGGTGAGCTGTCATACTGCCGGCCACCTATAGTGGCCTGGTGAGCTGTCGTGCTGCCGGCCACCTATAGTGGCCTGGTGAACTTCCTGCTGCCGGCCACCTATAGTGGCCTGGTGAGCTGTCGAGATGCCGGTCACCTATAGTAACCTGGTGAGCTGTCGAAATGCCGGCCACCTATTGCGACCTGGTTAGCTGTCGAGGTGCCGGCCACCTGTTGTGGCCTGGTGAGCTGTCGAGATGCCGGCCACCTGTGGTGGCCTGGTGAGCTATTGTGCTACCGGCCACCTATAATGGCCTGGTGAACTGTCGTGCCGCCGGCCACCTATAGTGGCCTGGTGAGCTGTCGTGCTACTGGCCAACTATAGCGGCCTGGTGTGCTGTCGTGCTGCCGGCCACTTATGGTGGCCTGGTGAGCCGTCGAGATGCCGGCCGCCTATAATATTTTGGTGAGCTGTCGTGCTGCCGGCCACCTATAGTGGTCTGGTGAGCTGTAGTGCTGCCGGCCACCTATAGTGGCCTGGTGAGCTGTCGAGATGCCGGCCACCTATGATGTCCTGGTGAGCTGTCGAGATGCCGGCCACCTATACTGGCCTGGTGAGCTGTAGAGATGGCGGCCACCTATAGTGGCCTGGTGAGCTGTCGTGCTGCCGGCCACCTGTAGTGGCCTGGTGCGCTATCGTGCTGCCGGCCACCTGAAGTGGCCTGGTGAGCTCTCGAGATGCCGGCCACTTTTAGTGGCCTGGTGAACTACCGTGCTGCCGGCCACCTTTAGTGGCCTGGTGAGCTATTGTGCTACCGGCAACCTATAGTGGCCTGATGAGCTATCGTGCTGCCGGCCACCTGTAGTGGCCTGGTGAGCTATCGTGCTGCCGGCCACCTGAAGTGGCCTGGTGAGCTCTCGAGATGCCGGCCACTTTTAGTGGCCTGGTGAACTACCGTGCTGCCGGCCACCTATAGTGGCCTGGTGAGCTGTCATACTGCCGGCCACCTATAGTGGCCTGGTGAGCTGTCGTGTTGCCGGCCACCTATAGTGGCCTGGTAAGCTATCGTGCTGCCGGCCGCCTATAGTGGCCTGGTGAGCTGCCGTGCTGCCGGCCACCTATAGTTGCCTGGTGAGCTGTCGAGATGGCGGCCACCTATGGTGGCCTGATGATCTGTCGTGCAGCCGGCCACCTATAGTGGATTGGTGAGCTGTCGTGCTGCCGGCCACCTATAGTGGCCTGGTGAGCTGTCGAGATGCCAGCCACCTATGGTGGCCTGGTAACCTGTCGTGCTGCTGGTCACCAATTGTGGCCTGGTGAGCTGTCGAGATGCCGGTCACCTATAGTGGCCTGGTGAGCTGTCAAGATGCCGGCCACCTTATGTGTCCTGGTGAGCTGTAGAGACGCCGGCCACCTGTTGTGGCCTGTCGAGCTGTCGAGATGCCGGCCACCTATAGTGATCTGGTGAGCTGTAGTGCTGCCGGCCCCCTATAGCGGCCTGGTGAGCTGTCGTGCTGCCGGCCACCTATAGTTACCTGGTGAGCTGTCGTGCTACCGGCCACCTATAGTGGCCTGGTGAGCTGTCGTGCTACCGGCCACCTATAGTGGCTTGGTGAGCTGTCATGCTGCCGGCCACCTATAGTGGCCTGGTGAGCTATCGTGCTGCCGGCCACCTATAGTGGCCTGGTGAACTATCGTGCTGCCGGCACCATATAGTGGCCTGGGGAGCTGTCGTGCTGCCGGCCACCCATAGTGTTCTGGTGAGCTCTCGTGCTGCCTGCCCCCTATAGTGGCCTGGTGAACTATCGTGCTGACGGCAACCTATAGTGGCCTGGTGAGCTGTCGTGCTGCCGGCCACAAATAGTGTTCTGGTGAGCTGTCGTGCTGCCTGCCACCTATAGTGGCCTGGTGAGCTGTCGTGCTGCCGGCCACCTATAGTGGCCTGGTGAGCTATCGTCCTGCCGGCCACCTAGAGTGGCCTGGTGATCTATCGTGCTGCCGGCAACCTTTAGTGGCCTGATGAGCTATCGTGCTGCCAGCCACCTGTAGTGGCCTGGTGAGCTATCGTCCTGCCGGCCACCTGAAGTGGCCGGGTAAGCTGTCGAGATGCGGGCCACTTTGAGTGGCCTGGTGAACTACCGTGCTGCCAGCCACCCATAGTAGCCTGGTGAGCTGTCGTGCTGCCGACCACCTATAGTGGCCTGGTGAGCTGTCGTGCTACCGGCCACCTATAGTGGCCTGGTGAGCTGTCATGCTGCCGGCCACCTATAGTGGCCTGGTGAGCTCTCGAGATGCCGGCCACTTTTAGTGGCCTGGTGAACTACCGTGCTGCCGGCCACCTATAGTGGCCTGGTGAGCTGTCATACTGCCGGCCACCTATAGTGGCCTGGTGAGCTGTCGTGTTGCCGGCCACCTATAGTGGCCTGGTGAGCTATCGTGCTGCCGGCCGCCTATAGTGGCCTGGTGAGCTGCCGTGCTGCCGGCGACCTATAGTTGCCTGGTGAGCTGTCGAGATGGCGGCCACCTATGGTGGCCTGATGATCTGTCGTGCAGCCGGCCACCTATAGTGGATTGGTGAGCTGTCGTGCTGCCGGCCACCTATAGTGGCCTGGTGAGCTGTCGAGATGCCAGCCACCTATGGTGGCCTGGTAACCTGTCGTGCTGCTGGTCACCAATTGTGGCCTGGTGAGCTGTCGAGATGCCGGTCACCTATAGTGGCCTGGTGAGCTGTCAAGATGCCGGCCACCTTATGTGTCCTGGTGAGCTGTAGAGACGCCGGCCACCTGTTGTGGCCTGTCGAGCTGTCGAGATGCCGGCCACCTATAGTGATCTGGTGAGCTGTAGTGCTGCCGGCCCCCTATAGTGGCCTGGTGAGCTCTCGTGCTGTTGGCAACCTATAGTGGTTGGGTGAGCTGTTGAGATGACGGCCACCTATAGTGGCCTGGTGAGCTGTCGTGCTGCCGGCCACCTATAGTTACCTGGTGAGCTGTCGTGCTACCGGCCACCTATAGTGGCCTGGTGAGCTGTCGTGCTACCGGCCACCTATAGTGGCTTGGTGAGCTGTCATGCTGCCGGCCACCTATAGTGGCCTGGGGAGCTATCGTGCTGCCGGCCACCTATAGTGGCCTGGTGAACTATCGTGCTGCCGGCAACGTATAGTGGCCTGGTGAGCTGTCGTGCTGCCGGCCACCCATAGTGTTCTGGTGAGCTCTCGTGCTGCCTGCCACCTATAGTGGCCTGGTGAACTATCGTGCTGACGGCAACCTATAGTGGCCTGGTGAGCTGTCGTGCTGCCGGCCACAAATAGTGTTCTGGTGAGCTGTCGTGCTGCCTGCCACCTATAGTTGCCTGGTGAGCTGTCATGCTGCCGGCCACCTATAGTGGCCTGGTGAGCTATCGTCCTACCGGCCACCTAGAGTGGCCTGGTGATCTATCGAGCTGCCGGCAACCTTTAGTGGCCTGATGAGCTATCGTGCTGCCAGCCACATTTAGTGGCCTGGTGAGCTATCGTCCTGCCGGCCACCTGAAGTGGCCGGGTGAGCTGTCGAGATGCCGGCCACTTTTAGTGGCCTGGTGAACTACCGTGCTGCCGGCCACCCATAGTGGCCTGGTGAGCTGTCTTGCTGCCGGCCACCTATAGTGGCCTGGTGAGATATCGTGCTGCCGGCAACCTATAGTGGCCTGGTGAGCTGTCATACTGCCGGCCACCTATAGTGGTCTGGTTAGCTGTCGTGCTGCCGGCCACCTATAGTGGCCTGGTGAACTTCCTGCTGCCGGCCACCTATAGGGGCCTGGTGAGCTGTCGAGATGCCGGTCACCTATACTGGCCTGGTGAGCTGTCGAGATGCCGGCCACCTATTGTGACCTGGTTAACTGTCGAGGTGCCGGCCACCTGTTGTGGCCTGGTGAGCTGTCGAGATGCCGGCCACCTGTGGTGGCCTGGTGAGCTATTGTGCTACCGGCCACCTATAGTGGCCTGGTGAACTGTCGTGCCGCCGGCCACCTATAGTGGCCTGGTGAGCTGTCGTGCTACTGGCCAACTATAGCGGCCTGGTGTGCTGTCGTGCTGCCGGCCACCTATAGTGGCCTGGTGAGCTATCGTCCTACCGGCCACCTAGAGTGGCCTGGTGATCTATCGAGCTGCCGGCAACCTTTAGTGGCCTGATGAGCTATCGTGCTGCCAGCCACATTTAGTGGCCTGGTGAACTACCGTGCTGCCGGCCACCCATAGTGGCCTGGTGAGCTGTCTTGCTGCCGGCCACCTATAGTGGCCTGGTGAGATATCGTGCTGCCGGCAACCTATAGTGGCCTGGTGAGCTGTCATACTGCCGGCCACCTATAGTGGTCTGGTTAGCTGTCGTGCTGCCGGCCACCTATAGTGGCCTGGTGAACTTCCTGCTGCCAGCCACCTATAGGGGCCTGGTGAGCTGTCGAGATGCCGGTCACCTATACTGGCCTGGTGAGCTGTCGAGATGCCGGCCACCTATTGTGACCTGGTTAACTGTCGAGGTGCCGGCCACCTGTTGTGGCCTGGTGAGCTGTCGAGATGCCGGCCACCTGTGGTGGCCTGGTGAGCTATTGTGCTACCGGCCACCTATAGTGGCCTGGTGAACTGTCGTGCCGCCGGCCACCTATAGTGGCCTGGTGAGCTGTCGTGCTACTGGCCAACTATAGCGGCCTGGTGTGCTGTCGTGCTGCCGGCCACCTATAGTGGCCTGGTGAGCTGTCGAAATGCCGGTTACCTATAGTGTGCTGGTGAGCTGTCGGGCTGCCGGCCACCTACATATATTGGCCTGGTGAGCTGTCGTGCTGCCGACCACCTATAGTGGCCTGGTGAGCTGTCGTGTTGCCGGCCACCTATAGTGGCCTGGTGAGCTGTCGTGCTACTAGCCAACTATAGTGGCCTGGTGAGCTGTCGTGCTACCGGCCACCTGTAGTGGCCTGGTGCGCTGTCATGCTGCCGGCCACCTATAGTGGCCTGGTGAGCTGTCATGCTGCCGGCCACCTATAATGGCCTGGTGAGCTGTCGTGCTGCCGGCCTACTATAGTGGCCTGGTGAGCTGTCGTGCTACTAGCCAACTATAGCGGCCTGGTGAGCTGTCGCGCTGCCGACCACCTATAGTGGCCTGGGGAGCTGTCGTGCTGCCGCCACCTATAGTGGCCTGGTGAGCTGTCGTGCTGTTGGAAACCTATAGTGGATGGGTGAGCTGTTGAGATGACGGCCACCTAAAGTGGCCTGGTGAGCTGTCGTGCTGCCGGCCACCTATAGTTACCTGGTGAGCTGTCGTGCTACCGGCCACCTATAGTGGCCTGGTGAGCTGTCATGCTGCCGGCCACCTATTGTGACCTGGTTAACTGTCGAGGTGCCGGCCACCTGTTGTGGCCTGGTGAGCTGTCGAGATGCCGGCCACCTGTGGTGGCCTGGTGAGCTATTGTGCTACCGGCCACCTATAGTGGCCTGGTGAACTGTCGTGCCGCCGGCCACCTATAGTGGCCTGGTGAGCTGTCATACTGCCGGCCACCTATAGTGGCCTGGTGAGCTGTCGTGCTGCCGGCCACCTATAGTGGCCTGGTGAACTTCCTGCTGCCGGCCACCTATAGTGGCCTGGTGAGCTGTCGAGATGCCGGTCACCTATAGTAACCTGGTGAGCTGTCGAAATGCCGGCCACCTATTGCGACCTGGTTAGCTGTCGAGGTGCCGGCCACCTGTTGTGGCCTGGTGAGCTGTCGAGATGCCGGCCACCTGTGGTGGCCTGGTGAGCTATTGTGCTACCGGCCACCTATAATGGCCTGGTGAACTGTCGTGCCGCCGGCCACCTATAGTGGCCTGGTGAGCTGTCGTGCTACTGGCCAACTATAGCGGCCTGGTGTGCTGTCGTGCTGCCGGCCACTTATGGTGGCCTGGTAAGCCGTCGAGATGCCGGCGGCCTATAATATTTTGGTGAGCTGTCGTGCTGCCGGCTACCTATAGTGGTCTGGTGAGCTGTAGTGCTGCCGGCCACCTATAGTGGCCTGGTGAGCTGTCGAGATGCCGGCCACCTATGATGTCCTGGTGAGCTGTCGAGATGCCGGCCACCTATACTGGCCTGGTGAGCTGTAGAGATGGCGGTCACCTATAGTAACCTGGTGAGCTGTCGAAATGCCGGCCACCTATTGCGACCTGGTTAGCTGTCGAGGTGCCGGCCACCTGTTGTGGCCTGGTGAGCTGTCGAGATGCCGGCCACCTGTGGTGGCCTGGTGAGCTATTGTGCTACCGGCCACCTATAATGGCCTGGTGAACTGTCGTGCCGCCGGCCACCTATAGTGGCCTGGTGAGCTGTCGTGCTACTGGCCAACAATAGCGGCCTGGTGTGCTGTCGTGCTGCCGGCCACTTATGGTGGCCTGGTGAGCCGTCGAGATGCCGGCCGCCTATAATATTTTGGTGAGCTGTCGTGCAGCCGGCCACCTATAGTGGTCTGGTGAGCTGTAGTGCTGCCGGCCACCTATAGTGGCCTGGTGAGCTGTCGAGATGCCGGCCACCTATGATGTCCTGGTGAGCTGTCGAGATGCCGGCCACCTATACTGGCCTGGTGAGATGTAGAGATGGCGGCCACCTATAGTGGCGTGGTGAGCTGTCGTGCTGCCGGCCACCTATAGTGGCCTATTGAGCTATTGTGCTACCGGCCACCTATAGTGGCCTGGTGAACTTTCGTGCTGCCGGCAACCTATAGTGGCCTGCTGAGCTATCGTGCTGCCGGCCACCTGTAGGGGCCTGGTGAGCTATCGTGCTGCCGGCCACCTGAAGTGGCCTGGTGAGCTCTCGAGATGCCGGCTACTTTTAGTGGCCTGGTGAACTACCGTGCTGCCGGCCACCTATAGTGGCCTGGTGAGCTGTCATACTGCCGGCCACCTATAGTGGCCTGGTGAGCTGTCGTGTTGCCGGCCACCTATAGTGGCCTGGTAAGCTTACGTGCTGCCGGCCGCCTATAGTGGCCTGGTGAGCTGCCGTGCTGCCGGCCACCTATAGTTGCCTGGTGAGCTGTCGAGATGGCGGCCACCTATGGTGGCCTGATGATCTGTCGTGCAGCCGGCCACCTACAGTGGATTGGTGAGCTGTCGTGCTGCCGGCCACCTATAGTGGCCTGGTGAGCTGTCGAGATGCCAGCCACCTATGGTGGCCTGGTAACCTGTCGTGCTGCTGGTCACCAATAGTGGCCTGGTGAGCTGTCGAGATGCCGGTCACCTATAGTGGCCTGGTGAGCTGTCAAGATGCCGGCCACCTATTGTGTCCTGGTGAGCTTTAGAGACGCCGGCCACCTGTTGTGGCCTAGTGAGCTGTCGAGATGCCGGCCACCTATAGTGATCTGGTGAGCTGTAGTGCTGCCGGCCCCCTATAGTGGCCTGGTGAGCTGTCGTGCTGCCTGCCACCTATAGTGGCCTGGTGAGCTGTCGTGCTGCCGGCCACCTATAGTGGCCTGGTGAGCTATCGTCCTGCCGGCCACCTAGAGTGGCCTGGTGATCTATCGTGCTGCCGGCAACCTTTAGTGGCCTGATGAGCTATCGTGCTGCCAGCCACCTGTAGTGGCCTGGTGAGCTATCGTCCTGCCGGCCACCTGAAGTGGCCGGGTGAGCTGTCGAGATGCCGGCCACTTTTAGTGGCCTGGTGAACTACCGTGGTGCCGGCCACCCATAGTGGCCTGGTGAGCTGTCTTGCTGCCGGTCACCTATAGTGGCCTGGTGAGATATCGTGCTGCCGGCCACCTATAGTGGCCTGGTGAGCTGTCATACTGCCGGCCACCTATAGTGGCCTGGTGAGATATCGTGCTGCCTGCCACCTATAGTGGCCTGGTGAGCTGTCGTGCTGCCGGCCACCTATAGTGGCCTGGTGAGCTATAGTCCTGCCGGCCACCTAGAGTGGCCTGGTGATCTATCGTGCTGCCGGCAACCTTTAGTGGCCTGATGAGCTATCGTGCTGCCAGCCACCTGTAGTGGCCTGGTGAGCTATCGTCCTGCCGGCCACCTGAAGTGGCCGGGTGAGCTGTCGAGATGCCGGCCACTTTTAGTGGCCTGGTGAACTACCGTGCTGCCGGCCACCCATAGTGGCCTGGTGAGCTGTCTTGCTGCCGGTCACCTATAGTGGCCTGGTGAGCTGTCATACTGCCGGCCACCTATAGTGGCCTGGTTAGCTGTCGTGCTGCCGGCCACCTATAGTGGTCTGGTGAACTTCCTGCTGCCGGCCACCTATAGTGGCCTGGTGAGCTGTCGAGATGCCGGTTACCTATAGTGGCCTGGTGAGCTGTCGAGATGCCGGTTACCTATAGTGTGCTGGTGAGCTGTCGTGCTGCCGGCCACCTACATATATTGGCCTGGTGAGCTGTCGTGCTGCCGACCACCAATAGTAGCCTGGTGAGCTGTCGTGCTGCCGACCACCTATAGTGGCCTGGTGAGCTGTCGTGCTACCGGCCACCTGTAGTGGCCTGGTGCGCTGTCATGCTGCCGGCCACCTATAGTGGCCTGGTGAGCTGTCATGCTGCCGGCCACCTATAATGGCCTGATGAGCTGTCGTGCTGCCGGCCTACTATAGTGGCCGGGTGAGCTGTCGTGCTACTGGCCAACTATAGCGGCCTGGTGTGCTGTCGTGCTGCCGGCCACCTATAGTGGCCTGGTGAGCTGTCGAGATGCCGGTTACCTATAGTGTGCTGGTGAGCTGTCGTGCTGCCGGCCACCTACATATATTGGCCTGGTGAGCTGTCGTGCTGCCGACCACCTATAGTAGCCTGGTGAGCTGTCGTGCTGCCGACCACCTATAGTGGCCTGGGGAGCTGTCGTGCTGCCGGCCACCTATAGTGGCCTGGTGAGCTGTCGTGCTGTTGGAAACCTATAGTGGATGGGTGAGCTGTTGAGATAACGGCCACCTAAAGTGGCCTGGTGAGCTGTCGTGCTGCCGGCCACCTATGGTTACCTGGTGAGCTGTCGTGCTACCGGCCACCTATAGAGGCCTGGTGAGCTGTCATGCTGCCGGCCACCTATAGTGGCCTGGTGAGCTATCGTCCTGCCGGCCACCTAGAGTGGCCTGGTGATCTATCGTGCTGCCGGCAACCTTTAGTGGCCTGATGAGCTATCGTGCTGCCAGCCACCTGTGGTGGCCTGGTGAGCTATCGTCCTGCCGGCCAGCTGAAGTGGCCGGGTGAGCTGTCGAGATGCCGGCCATTTTTAGTGGCCTGGTGAACTACCGTGCTGCCGACCACCCATAGTGGCCTGGTGAGCTGTCTTGCTGCCGGCCACTTATAGTGGCCTGGTGAGATATCGTGCTGCCGGCCACCTATAGTGGCCTGGTGAGCTGTCATACTGCCGGCCACCTATAGTGGCCTGGTGAGCTGTCGTGCTGCCGGCCACCTATAGTGGCCTGGTGAACTTCCTGCTGCCGGCCACCTATAGTGGCCTGGTGAGCTGTCGAGATGCCGGTCACCTATAGTAACCTGGTGAGCTGTCGAAATGCCGGCCACCTATTGCGACCTGGTTAGCTGTCGAGGTGCCGGCCACCTGTTGTGGCCTGGTGAGCTGTCGAGTTGCCGGCCACCTGTGGTGGCCTGGTGAGCTATTGTGCTACCGGCCACCTATAATGACCTGGTGAACTGTCATGCCGCCGGCCACCTATAGTGGCCTGGTGAGCTGTCGTGCTACTGGCCAACTAAAGCGGCCTGGTGTGCTGTCGTGCTGCCGGCCACTTATGGTGGCCTGGTGAGCCGTCGAGATGCCGGCCGCCTATAATATTTTGGTGAGCTGTCGTGCTGCCGGCCACCTATAGTGGTCTGGTGAGCTGTAGTGCTGCCGGCCACCTATAGTGGCCTGGTGAACTATCGTGCTGCCGGCAACCTATAGTGGCCTGATGAGCTATCGTGCTGCCGGCCACCTGTAGTGGCCTGGTGAGCTATCGTGCTGCCGGCCACCTGAAGTGGCCTGGTGAGCTCTCGAGATGCCGGCCACTTTTAGTGGCCTGGTGAACTACCGTGCTGCCGGCCACCTATAGTGGCCTGGTGAGCTGTCATACTGCCGGCCACCTATAGTGGCCTGGTGAGCTGTCGTGTTGCCGGCCACCTATAGTGGCCTGGTGAGCTATCGTACTGCCGGCCGCCTAGAGTGGCCTGGTGAGCTGTCGAGATGCCGGCCACCTATGATGTCCTGGTGAGCTGTCGAGATGCCGGCCACCTATACTGGCCTGGTGAGCTGTAGAGATGGCGGCCACCTATAGTGGCCTAGTGAGCTGTCGTGCTGCCGGCCACCCATAGTGGCCTGGTGAGCTATTGTGCTACCGGCCACCTATAGTGTCCTGGTGAACTATCGTGCTGCCGGCAACCTATAGTGGCCTGATGAGCTATCGTGCTGCCGGCCACCTGTAGTGGCCTGGTGAGCTATCGTGCTGCCGGCCACCTGAAGTGGCCTGGTGAGCTCTCGAGATGCCGGCCACTTTTAGTGGCCTGGTGAACTACCGTGCTGCCGGCCACCTATAGTGGCCTGGTGAGCTGTCATACTGCCGGCCACCTATAGTGGCCTGGTGAGCTGTCGTGTTGCCGGCCACCTATAGTGGCCTGGTGAGCTATCGTGCTGCCGGCCGCCTATAGTGGTCTGGTGAGCTGCCGTGCTGCCGGCCACCTATAGTTGCCTGGTGAGCTGTCATGCTGCCGGCCACCTATAGTGGCCTGGTGAGCTATCGTGCTGCCGGCCACCTATAGTGGCCTGGTGAACTATCGTGCTGCCGGCAACGTATAGTGGCCTGGTGAGCTGTCGTGCTGCCGGCCACCCATAGTGTTCTGGTGAGCTCTCGTGCTGCCTGCCACCTATAGTGGCCTGGTGAACTATCGTGCTGACGGCAACCTATGGTGGCCTGGTGAGCTGTCGTGCTGCCGGCCACAAATAGTGTTCTGGTGAGCTGTCGTGCTGCCTGCCACCTATAGAGGCCTGGTGAGCTGTCGTGCTGCCGGCCACCTATAGTGGCCTGGTGAGCTATCGTCCTGCCGGCCACCTAGAGGGGCCTGGTGATCTATCGTGCTGCCGGCAACCTTTAGTGGCCTGATGGACTATCGTGCTGACGGCAACCTATAGTGGCCTGGTGAGCTGTCGTGCTGCCGGCCACAAATAGTGTTCTGGTGAGCTGTCGTGCTGCCTGCCATCTATAGTGGCCTGGTGAGCTGTCGTGCTGCCGGCCACCTATAGTGGCCTGGTGAGCTATCGTCCTGCCGGCCAACTAGAGTGGCCTGGTGATCTATCGTGCTGCCGGCAACCTTTAGTGGCCTGATGAGCTATCGCGCTGCCAGCCACCTGTAGTGGCCTGGTGAGCTATCGTCCTGCCGGCCACCTGAAGTGGCCGGGTGAGCTGTCGAGATGCCGGCCACTTTTAGTGGCCTGGTGAACTACCGTGCTGCCGGCCACCCATAGTGGCCTGGTGAGCTGTTTTGCTGCCGGCCACCTATAGTGTCCTGGTGAGATATCGTGCTGCCGGCCACCTATAGTGGCCTGGTGAGCTGTCATACTGCCGGCCACCTATAGTGGCCTGGTTAGCTGTCGTGCTGCCGGCCACCTATAGTGACCTGGTGAGCTGTCGAGATGCCGGTCACCTATAGTGGCCTGGTGAGCTGTCGAGATGCCGGTTACCTATAGTGTGCTGGTGAGCTGTCGTGCTGCCGGCCACCTACATATATTGGCCTGGTGAGCTGTCGTGCTGCCGACCACCTATAGTAGCCTGGTGAGCTGTCGTGCTGCCGACCACCTATAGTGGCCTGGTGAGCTGTCGTGCTACCGGCCACCTGTAGTGGCCTGGTGCGCTGTCATGCTGCCGGCCACCTATAGTGGCCTGGTGAGCTGTCATGCTGCCGGCCACCTATAATGGCCTGGTGAGCTGTCGTGCTGCCGGCCTACTATAGTGGCCTGGTGCGCTGTCGTGCTACTGGCCAACTATAGCGGCCTGGTGTGCTGTCGTGCTGCCGGCCACCTATAGTGGCCTGGTGAGCTGTCGAGATGCCGGTTACCTATAGTGTGCTGGTGAGCTGTCGTGCTGCCGGCCACGTACATATATTGGCCTGGTGAGCTGTCGTGCTGCCGACCACCTATAGTAGCCTGGTGAGCTGTCGTGCTGCCGACCACCTATAGTGGCCTGGGGAGCTGTCGTGCTGCCGGCCACCTATAGTGGCCTGGTGAGCTGTCGTGCTGTTGGAAACCTATAGTGGATGGGTGAGCTGTTGAGATGACGGCCACCTATAGTGGCCTGGTGAGCTGTCGTGCTGCCGGCCACCTATAGTTACCTGGTGAGCTGTCGTGCTACCGGCCACCTATAGTGGCCTGGTGAGCTGTCATGCTGCCGGCCACCTATAGTGGCCTGGTGAGCTGTCGTGCTGCCGGCCACCTATAGTGGCCTGGTGAGCTATCGTCCTGCCGGCCACCTAGAGTGGCCTGGTGATCTATCGTGCTGCCGGCAACCTTTAGTGGCCTGATGAGCTATCGTGCTGCCAGCCACCTGTGGTGGCCTGGTGAGCTATCGTCCTGCCGGCCACCTGAAGTGGCCGGGTGAGCTGTCGAGATGCCGGCCACTTTTAGTGGCCTGGTGAACTACCGTGCTGCCGGCCACCCATAGTGGCCCGGTGAGCTGTCTTTCTGCCGGCCACTTATAGTGGCCTGGTGAGATATCGTGCTGCCGGCCACCTATAGTGGCCTGGTGAGCTGTCGTACTGCCGGCCACCTATAGTGGCCTGGTGAGCTGTCGTGCTGCCGGCCACCTATAGTGGCCTGGTGAGCTATTCTGCTACCGGCCACCTATAGTGGCCTCGTGAACTATCGTGCTGCCGGCAACCTATAGTGGCCTGATGAGCTATCGTGCTGCCGGCCACCTGTAGTGGCCTGGTGAGCTATCGTGCTGCCGGCCACCTGAAGTGGCCTGGTGAGCTCTCGAGATGCCGGCCACTTTTAGTAGCCTGGTGAACTACCGTGCTGCCGGCCACCTATAGTGGCCTGGTGAGCTGTCATACTGCCGGCCACATATAGTGGCCTGGTGAGCTGTTGTGTTGCCGGCCACCTATAGTGGCCTGGCGAGCTATCGTGCTGCCGGCCGCCTATAGTGGCCTGGTGAGCTCCCGTGCTGCCGGCCACCTATAGTTGCCTGGTGAGCTGTCGAGATGGCGGCCACCTATGGTGGCCCGATGATCTGTCGTGCAGCCGGCCACCTACAGTGGATTGGTGAGCTCTCGTGCTGCCGGCCACCTATAGTGGCCTCGTGAGCTGTCGAGATGCCAGCCACCTATAGTGGCCTGGTAACCTGTCGTGCTGCTGGTCACCAATAGTGGCCTGGTGAGCTGTCGAGATGCCGGTCACCTATAGTGGCCTGGTGAGCTGTCAAGATGCCGGCCACCTATTGTGTCCTGGTGAGCTGTAGAGACGCCGGCCACCTGTTGTGGCCTAGTGAGCTGTCGAGATGCCGGCCACCTATAGTGATCTGGTGAGCTGTAGTGCTGCCGGCCCCCTATAGTGGCCTGGTGAGCTGTCGTGCTGTTGGCAACCTATAGTGGGTGGGTGAGCTGTTGAGATGACGGCCACCTATAGTGGCCTGGTGAGCTGTCGTGCTGCCGGCCACCTATAGTTACCTGGTGAGCTGTCGGGCTACCGGCCACCTATAGTGGCCTGGTGAGCTGTCGTGCTACCAGCCACCTATAGTGGCTTGGTGAGCTGTCATGCTGCCGGCCACCTATAGTGGCATGGTGAGCTATCGTGCTGCCGGCCACCTATAGTGGCCTGGTGAACTATCGTGCTGTCGGCAACGTATAGTGGCCTGGTGAGCTGTCGTGCTGCCGACCACCTATAGTGGCCTGGTGAGCTATCGTGCTGCCGGCCACCTATAGTGGCCTGGTGAACTATCGTGCTGCCGGCAACGTATAGTGGCCTGGTGAGCTGTCGAGATGCCGGTCACCTATAGTGGCCTGGTGAACTTCCTGCTGCCGGCCACCTATAGTGGCCTGGTGAGCTGTCGAGATGCCGGCCACCTGTGGTGGCCTGGTGAGCTATTGTGCTATCGGCCACCTATAGTGGCCTGGTGAGCTGTCGTGCTACCGGCCACCTATAGTGGCTTGGTGAGCTGTCATGCTGCCGGCCACCTATAGTGGCCTGGTGAGCTATCGTGCTGCCGGCCACCTATAGTGGCCTGGTGAACTATCGTGCTGCCGGCAACGTATAGTGGCCTGGTGAGCTGTCGAGATGCCGGTCACCTATAGTAACCTGGTGAGCTGTCGAAATGCCGGCCACCTATTGCGACCTGGTTAGCTGTCGAGGTGCCGGCCACCTGTTGTGGCCTGGTGAGCTGTCGAGATGCCGGCCACCTGTGGTGGCCTGGTGAGCTATTGTGCTACCGGCCACCTATAATGGCCTGGTGAACTGTCGTGCCGCCGGCCACCTATAGTGGCCTGGTGAGCTGTCGTGCTACTGGCCAACTATATCGGCCTGGTGTGCTGTCGTGCTGCCGGCCACTTATGGTGGCCTGGTGAGCCGTCGAGATGCCGGCCGCCTATAATATTTTGGTGAGCTGTCGTGCTGCCGGCCACCAATAGTGGTCTGGTGAGGTGTAGTGCTGCCGGCCACCTATAGCGGCCTGGTGAGCTGTCGAGATGCCGGCCACCTATGATGTCCTGGTGAGCTGTCGAGATGCCGGCCACCTATACTGGCCTGGTGAGCTGTAGAGATGGCGGCCACCTATAGTGGCCTGGTGAGCTGTCGTGCTGCCGGCCACCTATAGTGGCCTGGTGAGCTATTCTGCTACCGGCCACCTATAGTGGCCTCGTGAACTATCGTGCTGCCGGCAACCCATAGTGGCCTGATGAGCTATCGTGCTGCCGGCCACCTGTAGTGGCCTGGTGAGCTATCGTGCTGCCGGCCACCTGAAGTGGCCTGTTGAGCTCTCGAGATGCCGGCCACTTTTAGTGGCCTGGTGAACTACCGTGCTGCCGGCCACCTATAGTGGCCTGGTGAGCTGTCATACTGCCGGCCACCTATAGTGGCCTGGTGAGCTGTTGTGTTGCCGGCCACCTATAGTGGCCTGGCGAGCTATCGTGCTGCCGGCCGCCTATAGTGGCCTGGTGAGCTGCCGTGCTGCCGCCCACCTATAGTTGCCTGGTGAGCTGTCGAGATGGCGGCCACCTATGGTGGCCTGATGATCTGTCGTGCAGCCGGCCACCTACAGTGGATTGGTGAGCTGTCGTGCTGCCGGCCACCTATAGTGGCCTGGTGAGCTGTCGAGATGCCAGCCACCTATGGTGGCCTGGTAACCTGTCGTGCTGCTGGTCACCAATAGTGGCCTGGTGAGCTGTCGAGATGCCGGTCACCTATAGTGGCCTGGTGAGCTGTCAAGATATAGATATAGATATTTATTTTCGTACAAAAATTACAAAAGATTTGCTACCGCACATTATATATATATATAATACAGGGATTTGATACTTAAATTATATCTTTCCACTGAAATTTTGATATTTTTATTTAAAAACTGAGTAGGGATAAAATTATTTAGAAGGAAAATACGACAAAAACCTTCTACGCAAACAAAAAAAAAAAAAATAATAATAATAATAATAATATTAATAATAAATAAATAAATATATATAAAAAAAAAAAAAAAAACAAACAAATAAAAAAAAAAAAAAAATAAATAAATGAACAAATAAATAAATAAAAATAAATAAACAAATAAATAAATAAATAAATAGGTAGGTAATTAAATAAATAAATAAATAATTTGATATATAAATGAATAAATAAACAAATCAAAAATAATAAATAAATAAATAAACAAATCAAGATAAATAAATAAATAAATACGTTAGTAAATAAATAAATAAACATAACATTGGAGT
The DNA here is from genome assembly GCA_951905685.1 of Eumerus sabulonum. Classification (NCBI taxonomy): domain Eukaryota; kingdom Metazoa; phylum Arthropoda; class Insecta; order Diptera; family Syrphidae; genus Eumerus; species Eumerus sabulonum. The sequence goes on along the minus strand of OX645060.1, from coordinate 138,634,851 downwards.
AATAAATAGGTGTACATAAATAATAACAGAGGAAGTTAAAAAACAGTTTGATTATCACACATTTCTTTTACAAGCGGGTTGTCAGCAAAATTACATCGCTCCACAAATCTTGCTCTAAGTTTTTCAATCCTTTTATAGATCAATTCAACATTCACTTTTTCATGTAAGTCTAAGGTAGAGTGATGCCATGGCAAGTTAAGCATCATTTTTAAAACCTTATTTTGGCATATTTGCAATTTCTTTATATGGCATTTCGCACAATCACCCCAGACTTGGCAACCATATAGAAGAATCGCCTGAAAGAGCTGTCAAGATGCCGGCCACCTATTGTGTCCTGGTGAGCTGTATAGACGCCGGCCACCTGTTGTGGCCTAGTGAGCTGTCGAGATGCCGGCCACCTATAGTGATCTGGTGAGCTGTAGTGCTGCCGGCCCCCTATAGTGGCCTGGTGAGCTGTCGTGCTGTTGGCTACCTATAGTGGGTGGGTGAGCTGTTGAGATGACGGCCACCTATAGTGGCCTGGTGAGCTGTCGTGCTGCCGGCCACCTATAGTTACCTGGTGAGCTGTAGGGCTACCGGCCACCTATAGTGGCCTGGTGAGCTGTCGTGCTACCGGCCACCTATAGTGGCTTGGTGAGCTGTCATGCTGCCGGCCACCTATAGTGGCCTGGTGAGCTATCGTGCTGCCGGCCACCTATAGTGGCCTGGTGAACTATCGTGCTGCCGGCAACGTATAGTGGCCTGGTAAGCTGTCGTGCTGCCGGCCACCCATAGTGTTCTGGTAAGCTCTCGTGCTGCCTGCCACCTATAGTGGCCTGGTGAACTATCGTGCTGACGGCAACCTTTAGTGGCCTGATGAGCTATCGTGCTGCCAGCCACCTGTAATGGCCTGGTGAGCTATCGTCCTGCCGGCCACCTGAAGTGGCCGGGTGAGCTGTCGAGATACCGGCCACTTTTAGTGGCCTGGTGAACTACCGTGCTGCCGGCCACCCATAGTGGCCTGGTGAGCTGTCTTGCTGCCGGCCACCTATAGTGGCCTGGTGAGATATCGTGCTGCCGGCCACCTATAGTGGCCTGGTGAGCTGTCATACTGCCGGCCACCTATAGTGGCCTGGTTAGCTGTCGTGCTGCCGGCCACCTATAGTGGCCTGGTGAACTTCCTGCTGCCGGCCACCTATAGTGGCCTGGTGAGCTGTCGAGATGCCGGTCACCTATAGTGGCCTGGTGAGCTGTCGAGATGCCGGCCACCTATTGTCACCTGGTTAGCTGTCGAGGTGCCGGCCACCTGTTGTGTCCTTGTGAGCTGTCGAGATGCCGGCCACCTGTGGTGGCCTGGTGAGCTATTGTGCTACCGGCCACCTATAGTGGCCTGGTGAACTGTCGTGCCGCCGGCCACCTATAGTGGCCTGGTGACCTGTCGTGCTACTGGCCAACTATATCGGCCTTGTGTGCTGTCGTGCTGCCGGCCACCTATAGTGGCCTGGTGAGCTGTCGAGATGCCGGTTACCTATAGTGTGCTGGTGAGCTGTCGTGCTGCCGGCCACCTACATATATTGGCCTGGTGAGCTGTCGTGCTGCCGACCACCTATAGAAGCCTGGTGGGCTGTCGTGCTGCCGACCACCTATAGTGGCCTGGTGAGCTGTCGTGCTACCGGCCACCTGTAGTGGCCTGGTGCGCTGTCATGCTGCCGGCCACCTATAGTGGCCTGGTGAGCTGTCATGCTGCCGGCCACCTATAATGGCCTGGTGAGCTGTCGTGCTGCCGGCCTACTATAGTGGCCTGGTGAGCTGTCGTGCTGCCGGCCACCCATAGTGGCCTGGTGAGCAGTCGAGATGCCGGCCACCTATAGTGGCCTGGTGATCTGTCATGCTGCCGGCCACCTATAGTGGCCTGGTGAGCTGTCATGCTGCCGGCCACCTATAGTGGCCTGGTGAGCTGTCGTGCTGCCGGCCACCTATAGTGGCCTGGGGAGCTGTCGTGCTGCCGGCCACCTATAGTGGCCTGGGGAAATGTCGTGCTGCCGGCCACCTATAGTGGCCTGGGGAGCTGTCGTGCTGCCGGCCACCTATAGTGGCCTGGTGAGCTGTCGTGCTGTTGGAAACCCATAGTGGATGGGTGAGCTGTATAGATGACGGCCACCTAAAGTGGCCTGGTGAGCTGTCGTGCTGCCGGCCACCTATAGTTACCTGGTGAGCTGCCGTGCTACCGGCCACCTATAGTGGCCTGGTGAGCTGTCATGCTGCCGGCCACCTATAGTGGCCTGGTGAGCTGTCGTGCTGCCGGCCACCTATAGTGGCCTGGTGAGCTGTCGTGCTGCCGGCCACCTATAGTGGCCTGGTGAGCTATCGTCCTGCCGGCCACCTAGAGTGGCCTGGTGATCTATCGTGCTGCCGGCAACCTTTAGTGGCCTGATGAGCTATCGTGCTGCCAGCCACCTGTGGTGGCCTGGTGAGCTATCGTCCTGCCGGCCACCTGAAGTGGCCGGGTGAGCTGTCGAGATGCCGGCCACTTTTAGTGGCCTGGTGAACTACCGTGCTGCCGGCCACCCATAGTGGCCTGGTGAGATATCGTGCTGCCGGCCACCTATAGTGGCCTGGCGAGCTGTCATACTGCCGGCCACCTATAGTGGCCTGGTGAACTTCCTGCTGCCGGCCACCTATAGTGGCCTGGTGAGCTGTCGAGATGCCGGTCACCTATAGTAACCTGGTGAGCTGTCGAAATGCCGGCCACCTATTGTGACCTGGTTAGCTGTTGAGGTGCCGGCCACCTGTTGTGGCCTGGTGAGCTGTCGAGATGCCGGCCACCTGTGGTGGCCTGGTGAGCTATTGTGCTACCGGCCACTTATAATGGCCTGGTGAACTGTCGTGCCGCCGGCCACCTATAGTGGCCTGGTGAGCTGTCGTGCTACTGGCCAACTATAGCGGCCTGGTGTGCTGTCGTGCTGCCGGCCACCTATAGTGGCCTGGTGAGCTGTCGAGATGCCGGTTACCTATAGTGTGCTGGTGAGCTGTCGTGCTGCCGGCCACCTACATATATTGGCCTGGTGAGCTGTCGTGCTGCCGACCACCTATAGTAGCCTGGTGAGCTGTCGTGCTGCCGACCACCTATAGTGGCTTGGTGAGCTGTCTTGCTGCCGGCCACCTATAGTGTCCTGGTGAGATATCGTGCTGCCGGCCACCTATAGTGGCCTGGTGAGCTGTCATACTGCCGGCCACCTATAGTGGCCTGGTTAGCTGTCGTGCTGCCGGCCACCTATAGTGGCCTGGTGAGCTGTCGAGATGCCGGTCACCTATAGTGGCCTGGTGAGCTGTCGAGATGCCGGTTACCTATAGTGTGCTGGTGAGCTGTCGTGCTGCCGGCCACCTACATATATTGGCCTGGTGAGCTGTCGTGCTGCCGACCACCTATAGTAGCCTGGTGAGCTGTCGTGCTGCCGACCACCTATAGTGGCCTGGTGAGCTGTCGTGCTACCGGCCACCTGTAGTGGCCTGGTGCGCTGTCATGCTGCCGGCCACCTATAGTGGCCTGGTGAGCTGTCATGCTGCCGGCCACCTATAATGGCCTGGTGAGCTGTCGTGCTGCCGGCCTACTATAGTGGCCTGGTGCGCTGTCGTGCTACTGGCCAACTATAGCGGCCTGGTGTGCTGTCGTGCTGCCGGCCACCTATAGTGGCCTGGTGAGCTGTCGAGATGCCGGTTACCTATAGTGTGCTGGTGAGCTGTCGTGCTGCCGGCCACGTACATATATTGGCCTGGTGAGCTGTCGTGCTGCCGACCACCTATAGTAGCCTGGTGAGCTGTCGTGCTGCCGACCACCTATAGTGGCCTGGGGAGCTGTCGTGCTGCCGGCCACCTATAGTGGCCTGGTGAGCTGTCGTGCTGTTGGAAACCTATAGTGGATGGGTGAGCTGTTGAGATGACGGCCACCTAAAGTGGCCTGGTGAGCTGTCGTGCTGCCGGCCACCTATAGTTACCTGGTGAGCTGTCGTGCTACCGGCCACCTATAGTGGCCTGGTGAGCTGTCATGCTGCCGGCCACCTATAGTGGCCTGGTGAGCTGTCGTGCTGCCGGCCACCTATAGTGGCCTGGTGAGCTATCGTCCTGCCGGCCACCTAGAGTGGCCTGGTGATCTATCGTGCTGCCGGCAACCTTTAGTGGCCTGATGAGCTATCGTGCTGCCAGCCACCTGTGGTGGCCTGGTGAGCTATCGTCCTGCCGGCCACCTGAAGTGGCCGGGTGAGCTGTCGAGATGCCGGCCACTTTTAGTGGCCTGGTGAACTTCCGTGCTGCCGGCCACCCATAGTGGCCCGGTGAGCTGTCTTTCTGCCGGCCACTTATAGTGGCCTGGTGAGATATCGTGCTGCCGGCCACCTATAGTGGCCTGGTGAGCTGTCGTACTGCCGGCCACCTATAGTGGCCTGGTGAGCTGTCGTGCTGCCGGCCACCTATAGTGGCCTGGTGAGCTATTCTGCTACCGGCCACCTATAGTGGCCTCGTGAACTATCGTGCTGCCGGCAACCTATAGTGGCCTGATGAGCTATCGTGCTGCCGGCCACCTGTAGTGGCCTGGTGAGCTATCGTGCTGCCGGCCACCTGAAGTGGCCTGGTGAGCTCTCGAGATGCCGGCCACTTTTAGTGGCCTGGTGAACTACCGTGCTGCCGGCCACCTATAGTGGCCTGGTGAGCTGTCATACTGCCGGCCACCTAGAGTGGCCTGGTGAGCTGTTGTGTTGCCGGCCACCTATAGTGGCCTGGCGAGCTATCGTGCTGCCGGCCGCCTATAGTGGCCTGGTGAGCTGCCGTGCTGCCGGCCACCTATAGTTGCCTGGTGAGCTGTCGAGATGGCGGCCACCTATGGTGGCCCGATGATCTGTCGTGCAGCCGGCCACCTACAGTGGATTGGTGAGCTCTCGTGCTGCCGGCCACCTATAGTGGCCTCGTGAGCTGTCGAGATGCCAGCCACCTATAGTGGCCTGGTAACCTGTCGTGCTGCTGGTCACCAATAGTGGCCTGGTGAGCTGTCGAGATGCCGGTCACCTATAGTGGCCTGGTGAGCTGTCAAGATGCCGGCCACCTATTGTGTCCTGGTGAGCTGTAGAGACGCCGGCCACCTGTTGTGGCCTAGTGAGCTGTCGAGATGCCGGCCACCTATAGTGATCTGGTGAGCTGTAGTGCTGCCGGCCCCCTATAGTGGCCTGGTGAGCTGTCGTGCTGTTGGCAACCTATAGTGGGTGGGTGAGCTGTTGAGATGACGGCCACCTATAGTGGCCTGGTGAGCTGTCGTGCTGCCGGCCACCTATAGTTACCTGGTGAGCTGTCGGGCTACCGGCCACCTATAGTGGCCTGGTGAGCTGTCGTGCTACCAGCCACCTATAGTGGCTTGGTGAGCTGTCATGCTGCCGGCCACCTATAGTGGCATGGTGAGCTATCGTGCTGCCGGCCACCTATAGTGGCCTGGTGAACTATCGTGCTGTCGGCAACGTATAGTGGCCTGGTGAGCTGTCGTGCTGCCGACCACCTATAGTGGCCTGGTGAGCTATCGTGCTGCCGGCCACCTATAGTGGCCTGGTGAACTATCGTGCTGCCGGCAACGTATAGTGGCCTGGTGAGCTGTCGAGATGCCGGTCACCTATAGTGGCCTGGTGAACTTCCTGCTGCCGGCCACCTATAGTGGCCTGGTGAGCTGTCGAGATGCCGGCCACCTGTGGTGGCCTGGTGAGCTATTGTGCTATCGGCCACCTATAGTGGCCTGGTGAGCTGTCGTGCTACCGGCCACCTATAGTGGCTTGGTGAGCTGTCATGCTGCCGGCCACCTATAGTGGCCTGGTGAGCTATCGTGCTGCCGGCCACCTATAGTGGCCTGGTGAACTATCGTGCTGCCGGCAACGTATAGTGGCCTGGTGAGCTGTCGAGATGCCGGTCACCTATAGTAACCTGGTGAGCTGTCGAAATGCCGGCCACCTATTGCGACCTGGTTAGCTGTCGAGGTGCCGGCCACCTGTTGTGGCCTGGTGAGCTGTCGAGATGCCGGCCACCTGTGGTGGCCTGGTGAGCTATTGTGCTACCGGCCACCTATAATGGCCTGGTGAACTGTCGTGCCGCCGGCCACCTATAGTGGCCTGGTGAGCTGTCGTGCTACTGGCCAACTATAGCGGCCTGGTGTGCTGTCGTGCTGCCGGCCACTTATGGTGGCCTGGTGAGCCGTCGAGATGCCGGCCGCCTATAATATTTTGGTGAGCTGTCGTGCTGCCGGCCACCAATAGTGGTCTGGTGAGGTGTAGTGCTGCCGGCCACCTATAGCGGCCTGGTGAGCTGTCGAGATGCCGGCCACCTATGATGTCCTGGTGAGCTGTCGAGATGCCGGCCACCTATACTGGCCTGGTGAGCTGTAGAGATGGCGGCCACCTATAGTGGCCTGGTGAGCTGTCGTGCTGCCGGCCACCTATAGTGGCCGGGTGAGCTTATCTGCTACCGGCCACCTATAGTGGCCTCGTGAACTATCGTGCTGCCGGCAACCCATAGTGGCCTGATGAGCTATCGTGCTGCCGGCCACCTGTAGTGGCCTGGTGAGCTATCGTGCTGCCGGCCACCTGAAGTGGCCTGTTGAGCTCTCGAGATGCCGGCCACTTTTAGTGGCCTGGTGAACTACCGTGCTGCCGGCCACCTATAGTGGCCTGGTGAGCTGTCATACTGCCGGCCACCTATAGTGGCCTGGTGAGCTGTTGTGTTGCCGGCCACCTATAGTGGCCTGGCGAGCTATCGTGCTGCCGGCCGCCTATAGTGGCCTGGTGAGCTGCCGTGCTGCCGCCCACCTATAGTTGCCTGGTGAGCTGTCGAGATGGCGGCCACCTATGGTGGCCTGATGATCTGTCGTGCAGCCGGCCACCTACAGTGGATTGGTGAGCTGTCGTGCTGCCGGCCACCTATAGTGGCCTGGTGAGCTGTCGAGATGCCAGCCACCTATGGTGGCCTGGTAACCTGTCGTGCTGCTGGTCACCAATAGTGGCCTGGTGAGCTGTCGAGATGCCGGTCACCTATAGTGGCCTGGTGAGCTGTCAAGATATAGATATAGATATTTATTTTCGTACAAAAATTACAAAAGATTTGCTACCGCACATTATATATATATATAATACAGGGATTTGATACTTAAATTATATCTTTCCACTGAAATTTTGATATTTTTATTTAAAAACTGAGTAGGGATAAAATTATTTAGAAGGAAAATACGACAAAAACCTTCTACGCAAACAAAAAAAAAAAAAATAATAATAATAATAATAATATTAATAATAAATAAATAAATATATATAAAAAAAAAAAAAAAAACAAACAAATAAAAAAAAAAAAAAAATAAATAAATGAACAAATAAATAAATAAAAATAAATAAACAAATAAATAAATAAATAAATAGGTAGGTAATTAAATAAATAAATAAATAATTTGATATATAAATGAATAAATAAACAAATCAAAAATAATAAATAAATAAATAAACAAATCAAGATAAATAAATAAATAAATACGTTAGTAAATAAATAAATAAACATAACATTGGAGTAATAAATAGGTGTACATAAATAATAACAGAGGAAGTTAAAAAACAGTTTGATTATCACACATTTCTTTTACAAGCGGGTTGTCAGCAAAATTACATCGCTCCACAAATCTTGCTCTAAGTTTTTCAATCCTTTTATAGATCAATTCAACATTCACTTTTTCATGTAAGTCTAAGGTAGAGTGATGCCATGGCAAGTTAAGCATCATTTTTAAAACCTTATTTTGGCATATTTGCAATTTCTTTATATGGCATTTCGCACAATCACCCCAGACTTGGCAACCATATAGAAGAATCGCCTGAAAGAGCTGTCAAGATGCCGGCCACCTATTGTGTCCTGGTGAGCTGTATAGACGCCGGCCACCTGTTGTGGCCTAGTGAGCTGTCGAGATGCCGGCCACCTATAGTGATCTGGTGAGCTGTAGTGCTGCCGGCCCCCTATAGTGGCCTGGTGAGCTGTCGTGCTGTTGGCTACCTATAGTGGGTGGGTGAGCTGTTGAGATGACGGCCACCTATAGTGGCCTGGTGAGCTGTCGTGCTGCCGGCCACCTATAGTTACCTGGTGAGCTGTAGGGCTACCGGCCACCTATAGTGGCCTGGTGAGCTGTCGTGCTACCGGCCACCTATAGTGGCTTGGTGAGCTGTCATGCTGCCGGCCACCTATAGTGGCCTGGTGAGCTATCGTGCTGCCGGCCACCTATAGTGGCCTGGTGAACTATCGTGCTGCCGGCAACGTATAGTGGCCTGGTAAGCTGTCGTGCTGCCGGCCACCCATAGTGTTCTGGTAAGCTCTCGTGCTGCCTGCCACCTATAGTGGCCTGGTGAACTATCGTGCTGACGGCAACCTTTAGTGGCCTGATGAGCTATCGTGCTGCCAGCCACCTGTAATGGCCTGGTGAGCTATCGTCCTGCCGGCCACCTGAAGTGGCCGGGTGAGCTGTCGAGATGCCGGCCACCTATAGTGGCCTGGTGAACTTCCTGCTGCCGGCCACCTATAGTGGCCTGGTGAGCTGTCGAGATGCCGGTCACCTATAGTGGCCTGGTGAGCTGTCGAGATGCCGGCCACCTATTGTCACCTGGTTAGCTGTCGAGGTGCCGGCCACCTGTTGTGTCCTGGTGAGCTGTCGAGATGCCGGCCACCTGTGGTGGCCTGGTGAGCTATTGTGCTACCGGCCACCTATAGTGGCCTGGTGAACTGTCGTGCCGCCGGCCACCTATAGTGGCCTGGTGACCTGTCGTGCTACTGGCCAACTATATCGGCCTTGTGTGCTGTCGTGCTGCCGGCCACCTATAGTGGCCTGGTGAGCTGTCGAGATGCCGGTTACCTATAGTGTGCTGGTGAGCTGTCGTGCTGCCGGCCACCTACATATATTGGCCTGGTGAGCTGTCGTGCTGCCGACCACCTATAGTAGCCTGGTGGGCTGTCGTGCTGCCGACCACCTATAGTGGCCTGGTGAGCTGTCGTGCTACCGGCCACCTGTAGTGGCCTGGTGCGCTGTCATGCTGCCGGCCACCTATAGTGGCCTGGTGAGCTGTCATGCTGCCGGCCACCTATAATGGCCTGGTGAGCTGTCGTGCTGCCGGCCTACTATAGTGGCCTGGTGAGCTGTCGTGCTGCCGGCCACCCATAGTGGCCTGGTGAGCAGTCGAGATGCCGGCCACCTATAGTGGCCTGGTGATCTGTCATGCTGCCGGCCACCTATAGTGGCCTGGTGAGCTGTCATGCTGCCGGCCACCTATAGTGGCCTGGTGAGCTGTCGTGCTGCCGGCCACCTATAGTGGCCTGGGGAGCTGTCGTGCTGCCGGCCACCTATAGTGGCCTGGGGAAATGTCGTGCTGCCGGCCACCTATAGTGGCCTGGGGAGCTGTCGTGCTGCCGGCCACCTATAGTGGCCTGGTGAGCTGTCGTGCTGTTGGAAACCCATAGTGGATGGGTGAGCTGTATAGATGACGGCCACCTAAAGTGGCCTGGTGAGCTGTCGTGCTGCCGGCCACCTATAGTTACCTGGTGAGCTGCCGTGCTACCGGCCACCTATAGTGGCCTGGTGAGCTGTCATGCTGCCGGCCACCTATAGTGGCCTGGTGAGCTGTCGTGCTGCCGGCCACCTATAGTGGCCTGGTGAGCTGTCGTGCTGCCGGCCACCTATAGTGGCCTGGTGAGCTATCGTCCTGCCGGCCACCTAGAGTGGCCTGGTGATCTATCGTGCTGCCGGCAACCTTTAGTGGCCTGATGAGCTATCGTGCTGCCAGCCACCTGTGGTGGCCTGGTGAGCTATCGTCCTGCCGGCCACCTGAAGTGGCCGGGTGAGCTGTCGAGATGCCGGCCACTTTTAGTGGCCTGGTGAACTACCGTGCTGCCGGCCACCCATAGTGGCCTGGTGAGATATCGTGCTGCCGGCCACCTATAGTGGCCTGGCGAGCTGTCATACTGCCGGCCACCTATAGTGGCCTGGTGAACTTCCTGCTGCCGGCCACCTATAGTGGCCTGGTGAGCTGTCGAGATGCCGGTCACCTATAGTAACCTGGTGAGCTGTCGAAATGCCGGCCACCTATTGTGACCTGGTTAGCTGTCGAGGTGCCGGCCACCTGTTGTGGCCTGGTGAGCTGTCGAGATGCCGGCCACCTGTGGTGGCCTGGTGAGCTATTGTGCTACCGGCCACTTATAATGGCCTGGTGAACTGTCGTGCCGCCGGCCACCTATAGTGGCCTGGTGAGCTGTCGTGCTACTGGCCAACTATAGCGGCCTGGTGTGCTGTCGTGCTGCCGGCCACCTATAGTGGCCTGGTGAGCTGTCGAGATGCCGGTTACCTATAGTGTGCTGGTGAGCTGTCGTGCTGCCGGCCACCTACATATATTGGCCTGGTGAGCTGTCGTGCTGCCGACCACCTATAGTAGCCTGGTGAGCTGTCGTGCTGCCGACCACCTATAGTGGCTTGGTGAGCTGTCGTGCTGCCGACCACCTATAGTAGCCTGGTGAGCTGTTGTGCTACCGGCCACCTATAGTGTGCTGGTGAGCTGTCGTGCTGCCGGCCACCTACATATATTGGCCTGGTGAGCTGTCGTGCTGCCGACCACCTATAGTAGCCTGGTGAGCTGTTGTGCTACCGGCCACCTATAGTGGCCTGGTGCGCTGTCGTATTGCCGGCCACCTATAGTGGCCTGGTTAGCTGTGGTGCTATCGGCCACCTATAGTGGCCTGGTGAGTTGTCGTGCTGCCGGCCACCTATCGTGGCCTGGTGAGCTGTCGTGCTGCCGACCATCTATAGTGGCCTGGTGAGCTGTCGTGCTGCCGGCCACCTATAGTGGCCTGGTGAGCTGTCGTATTGCCGGCCACCTACAGTGGCCTGGTTAGCTGTGGTGCTATCGGCCACCTATATTGACCTGGTGAGCTGTCGTGCTGCCGGCCACCTATAGTGGCCTGGTGAGCTGTCGTGCCGCCGGCCACCTGTCGTGGCCAGGTGAGCTGTCGAAATGCCGTCCATCTATAGTGGCCTGGTGAGCTGTCGTGTTGCCGGCCACCTATAGTGGCCTGGTGGGCTGTCGAGATGCCGGCCACCTGTTGTGGCCTGGTGAGCTGTCGAGATGCCGGCCACCTGTTGTGGCCTGGTGAGCTGTCGAGATGCCGACCACCTATTGTGGCCTGGTGAACTGTCGAAATGCCGGCCACCTATAGTGGCCTGGTGGGCTGTCAAGATGCCGGCCACCTATCGTGGCCTGGTGAGCTGTCGTGCTGCCGACCATCTATAGTGGCCTGGTGAGCTGTCGTGCTGCCGGCCACCTATAGTGTGCTGGTGAGCTGTCGTGCTGCCGGCCACCTACATATATTGGCCTGGTGAGCTGTCGTGCTGCCGACCACCTATAGTAGCCTGGTGAGCTGTTGTGCTACCGGCCACCTATAGTGGCCTGGTGCGCTGTCGTATTGCCGGCCACCTATAGTGGCCTGGTTAGCTGTGGTGCTATCGGCCACCTATAGTGGCCTGGTGAGTTGTCGTGCTGCCGGCCACCTATCGTGGCCTGGTGAGCTGTCGTGCTGCCGACCACCTATAGTGGCCTGGTGAGCTGTCGTGCTGCCGGCCACCTATAGTGGCCTGGTGAGCTGTCGTATTGCCGGCCACCTACAGTGGCCTGGTTAGCTGTGGTGCTATCGGCCACCTATATTGACCTGGTGAGCTGTCGTGCTGCCGGCCACCTATAGTGGCCTGGTGAGCTGTCGTGCCGCCGGCCACCTGTCGTGGCCAGGTGAGCTGTCGAAATGCCGTCCATCTATAGTGGCCTGGTGAGCTGTCGTGTTGCCGGCCACCTATAGTGGCCTGGTGGGCTGTCGAGATGCCGGCCACCTGTTGTGGCCTGGTGAGCTGTCGAGATGCCGGCCACCTGTTGTGGCCTGGTGAGCTGTCGAGATGCCGACCACCTATTGTGGCCTGGTGGACTGTCGAAATGCCGGCCACCTATAGTGGCCTGGTGGGCTGTCAAGATGCCGGCCACCTATAGTAGCCTGGTGAGCTGTCGTGCTGCCGACCACCTATAGTGGCTTGGTGAGCTGTCGTGCTGCCGACCACCTATAGTAGCCTGGTGAGCTGTTGTGCTACCGGCCACCTATAGTGTGCTGGTGAGCTGTCGTGCTGCCGGCCACCTACATATATTGGCCTGGCGAGCTGTCGTGCTGCCGACCACCTATAGTAGCCTGGTGAGCTGTTGTGCTACCGGCCACCTATATTGGCCTGGTGAGCTGTCGTGCTGGCGGCCACCTATCGTGGCCTGGTGAGCTGTCATATTGCCGGCCACCTATATTGGCCTGGTGAGCTATCGTGCTGCCGGCTACCTATAGTGGCCTGGTGAACTATCCTGCTGCCGGCCACCTATAGTGGCCTGGTGAGCTATCGTGCTGCCGTTCACCTATAGTGGCCTGGTGAGCTGTCGTGCCGCCGGCCACCTGTCGTGGCCAGGTGAGCTGTCGAGATGTCGGTCACCTATAGTGGCCTGGTGAGCTGTCGAGATGGCGTCCATCTATAGTGGCCTGGTGAGCTGTCGTGCTACCGGCCACCTATAGTGGCCTGGTGTGCTGTCGTGCTGCCGGTCCCCTATAGTGGCCCGGTGAGCTGTCGAGATGCCGGTCAGCTATAGTGGCCTGGTGAGCTGTCGAGTTGCCGGCCACCTATTATGGCCTGGTGAGCTGTCGAGATGCCGGCCACCTGTTGTGGCCTGGTGAGCTGTCGAGATGCCGGCCACCTATTGTGGCCTGGTGAGCTGTCGAAATGCCGGCCACCTGTTGTGACCTGGTGAGCTGTCGAGATGCCGACCACCGTTTGTGAGCTCTGGTGAGCTCTCGAGGTGCCGGCCACTTATGGTGGCCTGGTGGCCTGGTGAGTTGTCGTGGTGCCGGCCACCTATAGTGGCCTGGTGAGCTGTCATGCTGCCGACCACCTATAGTGGCCTGGTGGGCTCTCGAGCTGCCGGTCACCTGTAGTGTGCTGGTGAGCTCTCGAGCTGCCGGCCACCTATAGTGTGCTGGTGAGCTGTCGTGTTGCCGGCCACCTACATATATTGGCCTGGTGAGCTGTCGTGCTGCCGGCCACCTATAGTGGCCTGGTTAGCTGTGGTGCTATCGGCCACCTATAGTGGCCTGGTGGGTTGTCAGGCTGCCGGCCACCTATAGTGGCCTGGTGAGCTATCGTGCTGCTCACCATTGTGCTCAATGTCCTCCTGAGCCCAAAGAACTAGCAATTGGTGATTCTGCGTTTGATTTCCGAACTGATATCGTTGTTCCAGGTCACTGCAGAGCCAAGGTAGACGAAGTCCTAAACTACCTCAAACTTATATCTGCCAATATAAACGTTCTGGCTAAGACATTGGTGGTGAGCGTCCCTTTTTGATGACATAGCATATATGTACTTAGTTTTGCCCTCATTTACTGCCAAACCAATTTTCACCGCCTCCGCCTCAATACTCGTAACCGCCTCAATGACATCTCGCCGCGTTCTTCCGATTATGTCATTCGCGTATGCGAGGAGTTGTGAGGATTTGAAATAAATTGTGCTTCTTGTGTTGGCCAGTGATTTTTGCACAATAATTTCTAATACGATATTGAGGAAGTCCCACGATAGCGTATCGCTCTGCCTGATTCCTTTTTTTGACATCAAAACTGTTGGTCAGGTCTTCACCGATTCGGATGGAGCAGCGAGTATTCTCCAAAGTCATCCTGAATAGTCTGACGAGTTTAGCAGGGATGTCAAGGGTAGACATGGCGGTGTATTGCTCGTCTCTAGTTAAGCTGTCGTATGCTCCTTTGAAGTCAACTTAAAGGTGGTGAGTGTCTACTTGAAATTCATTGGTTTTTCCGGGATCTGCCATAGTGTGAATCTGCCCTGGCCTGAAGCCACACTTATACCGACCTATCAGCTTATTTACAATCGACGGAGAAAATTTTGTAGGCGATGTTAAGGAGACCAATCCCTCTGTAGTTGGCGCAGTCAAGGGTCTCCTTTCTTGTGGATCGGGCAAACAATGCTAAGACAGAAGTGTTTTTTCCATATTCTCAGCATTGGCTGCGGTTCTGCTACTAGGTGTCCATTCTCATCTCTCCAGGCTTCTGTTCTGGTTTTATAACCATGGCATGTTCACTTTATCTGTTGATAAAGCTTTCGAACGTCATGCCTGCAGTAACACCTTTCCAAGTCCTCAATGGCGCGCTTCTCGTGCTCTTTCTTCTTTCTCCAGTTCAGCGACACCAGACTTTAAATAACAAAAGGATTCCTTGTGAAATAAGATGAAGTTGGCAGATGTTCTAGCCTTATACATATGTATGTCCTTGAGAAAAGACATCTCTAATACATCTCTAGTAGAGCGACATCGGCCTGATACGACGTCTACGGATACAGCGTCTAAGGTGGCTAGGCCATGTAGAGCGCATGGAAAATACAGCTCCGACCTGAAGAATCTTCGAATCCACCCCGGAAGGAAGGCGCGGCAGAGGACGGTCGCATCTACGGTGGCGCACGCATGTGGAAGGGGTCATTAACCAACTGGGCCTGCGGCGCTGGAAACAGCTGGACAAAGACCGTGCCAGCTGGACACGATTGTTGGTTGAGGCCCAGGTTCACCACGGACTGTAGCGCCACCTAAGTAAGTAAGGATGTCTACCTATATGTATGTATATGCTTAATCCTTCGATGAAATAAATGATTATCAGCTAAAAGCTTGGCACCAAGATTGTCGTTGTACATATGTACATATATAGTGATTTCATCCAAGTTTCAAAGACCAAGCTCCTTTGAAAAAATCCTAGGTAACCTTAGGTTAGGTTAGGTGGTAATGGTTGGCATACGACACCCATATGCCAGATTTGGCCCATTGTGATACCAAAAGGATCATACTACCTAGATCCGCCACTTGAAAATCAATCAGTGCTTCTGACGAATCGACGGTGATGAGCTATTTATATACATATCTGTTAGCTCACGAAAGTTATCGTAGAAGGGCGCGCTGAGGTAGATCCTCCTGCGATTCGCAAAAAAGGGATATGTTCAGGGGAGGTGGTGAATTGATTCCTTTTCCTACTCCATTGGGTATGTTTGCCAATGGAGCAGTGGCTTGTAATGACACCTGTTAGAGTGCTTAAAGTTCCTCTTTCGGTTGCCACAAGGTCTATGGTCCGTCCCAAGTTTAACTTTAGCCGATATTACTTTAGTTCCAATGAAGGTTGGTAGCTTCCATGATTCGAAGTTTTGTCATGGGCTTTCTCGAGCTTATTGGTCTTTATAGTTTCTTAAGGGTTGGAAGACTGAGTGTCAGTTTCCTGGAACATGCCAATGCCCAGGAACCCACAGTAGTTTTGGATTCTACTGTTCAGTCATCTCGACTAGAGAAAGGCGGGTTACCCCTAACAGAGATTTTATTGCAGATTGGCTATCCGTGTAAATGATAATATCCTTTAGGGATATTACATTGATACTAAGTCATGCCAGGACCTCCGTTATCGCTGTTATTTCTGCTTGGTACACACTGCAGTGATTTGGGAGTCTAAATGATAGGTTGAGGTTAAGTTTCTTGGAGTGGACTCCACTACCTACACCCGTCTCCATCATAGAGCCCTGGAAATATAACTTCAAAGTTATTGGTAAACACATTTTGCGGGATGGTGTAGTCCGTGTCCTTGGGTACTTCGAAATGGTTGAAAATTTTGGTATGGACTTGTGAAGTGTGGACCATTTTCCTTTGCTCCTGTTCCATAGAGCGGCGCAACCTGTTTGCTGAAGATGTCCATTGGTGGGAGATGTAGTAGAATGTTTAGGGCCTTCGGGGGGGAGTCAATCTAATCCCACCAGTAATGCAAATGCAGGCCGATCTTTAAATTTTGCCCAGAAGGTCGCGATAGAAGTTGGTGACCCAACTTTTTGCCCACCACTTTCTTGCAATAGTAGAGGGCAATGGTTGCTTTCTTGATACGGTCAAGAATATTGGGTTTCCAATTTAGTTTCCTATCAAGGATTAGGCTAAGATATTTGGCCGGATTTTTGGTTACTATTTTCTTTCTTCCCAGTCTCGGTGGGTTGAAGGGCGGCATGATATATTTATTAGTAAACGGTACTAGATCTGTCTTCTTTGGGATTCACCCTAACTCCGCAGCTCTTCGTCCAGTTTATTACTGTTTGTAAGGCTCCCTGCAGGTGCAGTGGTGGCGCAGTGGTTAATGTGTTGGACCCTGACGCACGATGAGCGAGTTAGGTACTGGCAAAACCTCCCGTAGTATAACTTGCCTTGAGAAAGCTTCTCGACTCCCGCCGTTCGGAATCGGCATTAAAACTGTAGGTCCCTTTCACCTGTGTGCAAAATAAATCACACACAACATGGGTGATTGAGAGATGCTTGGTTCTGATCCTTCGTGGGCTGTAACGCCACTAAAGAAGAAGGCTCCCTGCATAAAGTCACTTGGTGTGCTGGGAAACTTCCTCGAGATGGCTATAGCAATATCGTTTATCAAAAGAAGTAGTGAATTGACTACCACGTTCCATCAGTCAGCGCTTTGATGACGGGCCAAGGTTCCACATTGTTAAAGGCGCCCTCAATATCGAGAAGGGTCACTAGGATATATTCCTTGTGTTGCAATGACCTTTCTATGATGCTGGCTAGTGAGTGGAGTGCCTTTTCCACAGATCTGCCTTTATTGCAGGTATGTTGATTATCCGACAGCCTTCCTAAGCTTTGGCTGTGTCTAATGCGTGCATCTATAATCTTCTCCAGAGTTTTTTTTTAGAAGAAAAGATGTAAAGCTAATAGGTCTCAAGTTATTTGCATACGTGTGGGGCTTTTGCCTGCTTTAGGTATAAAAATGACTTTGGCTTTCTTCCACTTGCTTAGGATGCACGATAATGAGATGCAGATTTTAAAAATGACTACAGCCAAATAAGGATGAGTTCTGTCACCTGCTTCGCTCCGCTGGTATGATCCTATCTGGACCTGGAGAATTGTATGGTTCAAAGCTTTTTAGAGCCGTAGGTTAGGTTAGGTTAACGTGGTTGGCAAAAGCCACACGTAGGCCGAATTCGGCCCATTGTGATACAACATGGATCAAGTTACCCTGATCCGCTACCTGAGAGCCAACCGGCGCTTCTAATGAAGCGATGGAGTTAAGCTATTTTATGGTCCGCTAGCTCACTTAGATTGTCATAGAAGGGCGCGCCGAGGTAGATCCTCCTGCGATTCGCAAAAGAGGGGCATGAGCAGAGGAGGTGACGTATTGATTCCTCTTCCTCTTCGTCCATGCAGCTGCGGCAGAAGTCGTTGGAGGGTAGCCCTAGTCTGGCGGCGTGTTTTCCAATGATGCAGTGACGTGTAATGATACCCACTAGAGAAGCCAGTTTCCTGGAAGGCCCTTGGTCGGTTCAAGAGAAAGTTTTGCGCGTGGTTTTTGGGCCTATAAACGCAGACGGGGGATGGAGGAGAAGATTCAACCACGAACTTTACGGGCTGTACAGCGACATGAGCCTAGTCAGGCGTCTACGGATTCAACGCCTTAAATGGCTGGGCCATATAGAGCAAATGGACACCACAGCTCCAGCCCGGAGAGTCTTTGAATCCAACCCCGAGGGACGAAGAAGCAGAGGACGGCCGCACTTAAGATGGCACACACAGGTGGAAGGGGACCTCAGCCAGCTGGGTGTGCGGCAATGGAAAAGGCTAGCGGAAGATCGTGCTAGATGGAGGGGCATGTTGGTTGAGGCCCAGGTTCACCCCGAACTATCGCGCCCACTAAGAAGAAGAAGAAGAAGATTGCGAGTTTGCTCGAAGAAGGTCACTTTCGGTTGGATATCTTGAGGAAGTGTCGTAGCCGATACTCTACTGCCCGGAAAGTGTGTGTTCAGGAGGAGCTCCAGGGCTTCTGCAGGAGGTCGTCCAGAAACCGTCATTCATACATACATACCGCATTAATTGGCTTGGATAATAAGGGGCCGCAGACAGAACGTTCCTTATTTTTGAGGCCTTAGAGGCCACTTTTATATTCTCGAGTAGTTCCCCCAAGATTGACTTGGCGTTTCTAGTGTGCCTTGAAGGATTTGAACGCTTCCCTATAGAAGTCCTCTTGCAACCAGGTACATTTTGCTTTATTAATTAACTTTCTGCTCTCCTCCCTAAGGGAGACTATCTCTTTTCTCCAACAGGGGGGGCTTGGGTTTTTCTCTGGGGGTGCTGATCGCACATGATTTGGATAGTGCTCTCTTGAGAGTTACTGTCAGTTCATTAACAAAGTTGTCCGCAGAGTTACGCCGATTGATAGGGCGCTTAGCCTCTAAGTGGGACTGAACATAGATTCTGTATTTATGTCAGTCAGTTTTTTTTTAGTTCCTAAAAAAGGAACTTGAGCAATGGCGTGACTGGTTAGGTTGAGTTGAATCTATCGATGGTCAGAGAAGGAGTGCTCTTTGATGACCTTCCATTCCCTTATTTTATCGACAATGTCCTGTGATGCAATTGTTACGTCTAGAACTTCGTGTCTGTTTTTGGTGATGAAGATTGGTGCACAGCCAATGTTCATACGATGAGGCTTGTATTTAACAGATAATTAAACAGTGACTCACCTCGCTCGTTGATGTTGCTGCTGCCCCATATTAAGTGGTGTGCATTTTTGTCACACCTTATAATTAGTTTGGCATGTCCTGATTCTGCATCCGTGATCAATTTCACCAAGTTGACCGGAGGGGGTAGACTCGGGACTCGGTTGTGAGCCAAGTACTGTAGGCCGAGGCAATTCATAGCTTAGAAGATGAAACTAGGAGGGTTTTTCTGCTGGATTTAATCAAGATTCAAGCTCTTGGCATGCCTGCATCAGGCACGTAGATGAGCTTGTAATTTGATATTCCGAGTCCACGTACCAGGCTATTTACAGTCCACCGTTCCTGGATCTCGTGTAGATTCCTTTGATTGTGGGAGATAGTATAAATTACCAATTCTATCAGGTACAAGTTTTATCTGGTCATTCTTGTCACGGACTATTGCACTGTCGTGCTTGAAGACTACTTCACATTCTTGTCAGTAATTTTTGCAACTGAAAGAAGGTCTATCCGCTGGTCAGGTATTTTTTAAATTTACTGATCTTGATTCGACTCCAACGGCTGCTTGGAGTCTTACAGCTCTTTTTGCCTTGAATACGGTGGATCGATTGCTTGCCAAATTCAATTGTTCACAGTCGGTTGCTGACAGTATTACAAAATTTTCTTCTTCACGACATACATAGGTGAGATGTGCAACGACTATCTTGACACCAGATTCGTTGAAAACCGATGGACTCCGGCCTCATAGCATGTTCAAGAACATCAGACATTATGTAAAAAGAATTCTTTTGGAGTTTGACGTTTTGCACGACAATCAAAGAACTTAAGCCCACATCTGTTGGACTTGCTACACCGAAATGGAAACTTTTTCTTAACAGACGTGACTTGTTCACATGTTCACGAACATTATCTCTCTCATTCATCTATTGAAGTGAGAGCTGCTATCGTAAGGTTGCTTTTCTGGATGGATCTGGCGACGCATGAATGGATTTCACATCCACGTATTTGTTTGAGTTCCGAAGAACTGATGGACAAAATGAGATAAGCTTTTGCCAGGCTGATAAAGCCTTCTGCACTTTCGTCGTGTCGGTTTCTGGTGACTCCAGTGGTTTATGTAATGCACCAAACACAAAATCCCATGTGTGATTTTTATTAATAGCGCCTCAACTTGAAGGCACCATGTGTCGTAGTTGTTTTAGTCGTTTTTGGACAACAGCTCGAGCTTCAAGGGATTGGTAATGCTCGCTTGTGTCATTAAACAAAAAAAAAAAAAAAACTAATCACTTGAATATCACGGAGAACTAGAGTTTCAAAATATTTAAATTAAATTGCCTGCGTCCACAACCTGTAGAGTTAATTTGGCGAAAATTTGGAGGAGCGACGCTGGAAACGCTAATTAACCGTCAGCTTATGAAATATCTTGAATCACGGAAACTCCTCAATGACCGCCAATACGGTTTCCGCAGCAACAGATCCACTGGTGATATGATGGCATATCTCACTGAAAAGTGGAATCACTCGCTTCACCAAGCAGATGAAAGCAAAATTGTTGCACTGGATATTTCGAAAGCATTTGACAGGGTTTGGCATGAAGCCCTTTTGTCGGAAATGCGTGCTTTTGGGATCGATGAGTCTCTCTTTCAATGGATAAGAAGCTACCTTTCGAATCGTTCAATTCAAGTTGTTTTGGATGGATTCAAGTCTGATACTCACTTTGTAAATGCCGGTGTTCCCCAGGGCTCCGTTTTGTCTCCGACACTCTTTCTTATTTTTATAAATGATCTCTTGTCTGTTACTTCTAATCCAATTCACTCCTTCGCTGACGACAGTACCCTCAGCTTCTCATATTCGTTGACCAATTCACGACCCTGCACTTCGGTTGTAGATAATGAGCGGCAGCGTATGTTAAGCTCATTAAATTCCGATATCGACAGCATCATCCAATGGGGTAAAAACAATAGAGTGGAATTTAATGCTTCCAAAACACAATGCTGCCTCTTGTCGTTAAAGCGTATAAATAACCCGCAGCCATTATCCATGAACGGCACTTGCATCTCAGAAACTGAAAAACTTTCCATCCTGGGTATGAGTGTTGCTCACAGTCTTAATTGGAGCGACCATATATACAGTGTCGCCAAGAATGCTGCGAAATGCCTAGGATTCTTATACAGATGCAAGAAATATTTCTCACCCTTAGATCTGGCTACAATCTATAAGGCGTTCATTCGCCCCAAATTAGAGTTTAACGCTCATGTCTGGTCCGGTGCTTCCAAGACCTCACTGCACCTACTAGACAGAATACAAAAACGAGCCATAAAACTGATAGGTGACTCCAGCAATACCAAAACCTTAGACTCGCTGGAACACCGCAGGAATGTTACCTGCCTCTCCCTGTTTTATCGTTACTACCACCAAAAATGCTCTGATGAAACAGCCAGTTGCATTCCGCCCCTTCAACATTTCTCCCGCAATACACGTCTCTCTAGGAATGCTCACCAATATACTCTGAAGCCCGCTTTCGGACGTACTGTCAAATATAGAGAAACTTTCATTAACCGAACCACACGAATCTGGAACTCCCTGCCGGATTCGGTTTTCACCCCTCAATGCAACATGGAAGCATTTAAGATCAATGTCCATCGGCATCTCCTCTGTTCCTCTTCCTCTCTACCTTCTGCCCGCACTGTGTCGCCGACATAATAAGGTTATTAGACCTTGAGTGCGCGCAAATTAAAAAAAAAAAAAAGCAAAAATACACGCGTCTTCTTACATTGATTACAAAACAGGAAGTGTCAAGACAAACAAATTCTTTTTTTCTCAAATATACAGGGTGGGCCAACTACAAGTTTCTTTTTAAAAATGTAATAAAATGTATTATGGCTTTATTAGAAGAACTTACTTACTTATCAGGGCTTCGATCCATGGAGGATCTGAGCCTAAGCTATAGCTGCCTTCCATCCTTGATGGTCCCGGGCACGCTACTTCCAGTTATCAAAGCCAAGACGTTTTACATCCGCGATTACTTGATCTTTATACCGGAGGTTCGGTCTTCCTCTTCTTCTCGAACCAGGAGGCTCGGAGTCGAAGACCCTCTTAGCAGGAGCGTTGATGTCCATGCGCTCAATGTGGCCGAGCCAGTGTAGTCGACTGATCTTTGCCTTCTGGACTACATCCACATCTTTGTACAGCTCGTAGAGTTCGCGGTTGTGTCTTCTTTTCCGTTCACCTTCCTCACAGACAGGACCAAATATCCGGCGCAGAATTTTTCTTTCGAAAGAACCCAAAATCAGCTCCGCTGTCCTGCTTATCGTCCAGCTTTCGGCTCCGTACAGCAAGACTGGCAGTATGAGCGTTTTGTAAAGCATGACGTTAGTCTTTCGAGTGAGGAGTTTTGACCCCAGTTGTTTGGACAAGCTGAAGTAGCAGCGGTTGCCAAGGGCGATTCTATGCCGGATTCTCACTGTGGTATCATTTGTGGAATTTACGTTAGACAAACTCCTTAACTACCTCGAAATTGTAGCTGTCAATTGTTATATTTTGTTCCAGGTGGTGAGCGACGGATTGGTTTTTGCTTGACAGCATGTGCTTCGTTTTGTCCTCATTGACCTTAAGACCACCTCGTTTCGCCTGTTCTTCAATCGCCGTGAATGCTTCCACAATGCCACGGGGAGAACACGCGATGATATCGATATCATCCGCGTATCCCAGCAGCTGGACGGACTAGTAGAAGATAGCGCCTGCGCTGTTGACGGCTGCCCGTCGCACTATCTGCTCCAGCACCAGGTTGAAGAAGTCACATGACAGCGCATTTCCTTGCCGAAATCCGGTTCATGTTCCAAACCATTCCGAAGTCCTAGAACCGAGTTGTACGGTGTATCGCGTATTTTTTAGCGTGGCGCGACACAATGGGATCAGTTTTCTCGGGAATTCGGCTATCGCACCAAACAGTCCTTCCCGATGAATGCTGTCATGCGGCTTTGAAATCAATGAAAAGATGGTGAAATCAACACGATTCAAAACTCGAAAATTTGGTCTATAGCCGATTTGCCGGGCCGGAAGCCGCACTGATAGCTGCCGAGTAGTGCGGTGCAAAATGGCTTTAGACGTTCACACAACACGCTGAACAGGATCTTGTATGCGACATTGAGCAGAGATATACCTCTGTAGTTCTTGCAAGAGGTGGGATCGTCTTTTGTGTGGATGGGGCAAACAGAGCTGATACTCCAGTTGTCGGGCATGTTTTCATCTTCCCAAATTCTGCAGATGATCCGGTGCATGCTCCCTACCAGAACATCGCCGCCAGCCTTGAAGAGCTCTGATGGCAAGCCATCTGAGCCTGCGGCCTTGTTGTTCTTCAGCTTCTGAATAGCTGTGCCGACTTCTTCGATGCTGGGTGGGAGGACTACTTCAGCGGCTGGAGTTGGGATTTCCTCGGTCCCTACCACTCTCTCTGGGTTCAGCTCGTTAAGCAGCTGCTGGAAATGCTGCTTAAATACATCCCCTATTCCCTGCGGGTCGGTGACAAGATTACCCTCGCAGTTTCGAAGAGTCTGGGTGCCCTTTTTGAAGTCTCATGCAAGGCCTTTGGCTTTCTTGTAAAAGGCTCGTGTTTTATGACTATCCATAGACTCCTCGATACCCTTGAGCTGGGAGGCTCTTCTGGCTCGGTACTCTTCTTGCGCTGTCCTGGTTTTCCTCTGCAGCGCCTTTTGGTACGCCTCGTCGGTTGCTGCCTTTTTCTGCTCACACTTGCCATCATATCACGGTTTGCTTGTCGGGGGTGGTAGGTATCCTTACTTGGTTTCGGCTTCTTTGGATGTTTGACGAGTGCCTTGCGTCAATGAGCACATGGACGATTTGGTTGGCGGTTCGACCGTCCGGAGATCGCCAGGTTGCTGTGTGAATTCGCTTACGAGGGAATCT
Source organism: Eumerus sabulonum (assembly GCA_951905685.1). NCBI lineage: Eukaryota > Metazoa > Arthropoda > Insecta > Diptera > Syrphidae > Eumerus > Eumerus sabulonum. Next base: position 138,611,321 of record OX645060.1, on the reverse strand, counting down.
TGTGTTACTTATCACCGCATTACGAGCTGTCGCAAGGTTCGTGAGTCGGAAGGCGTTATCCATTGTTGTATCGTGGAGGCTGTGCTTTCCGATCACTCTGCCTAAGGTGTTATCCTTACCGATTTTGGCGTTCAAATCCCCGAGTACGATTTTAACATCGTACTCCGGACAGGCTCCGTAGGAGTTGTCCAGGAGGTCATAGAAGTCATATAGGGTCTTCAGCCTCGTCGGTAGGGGCGTGTGCACATATAAGGCTGATGTTATAAAATCCGCCTCTGATGCGGATCACACCCAGGCGATCACTTATAAGTTTAAAGTCGATGACCTTCGATCTTAACCGCTTTCCCACGACAAATCCGTACCCCAGTAAGTGCAATCTTTTGTGACAGCTGTAATAAATATCGCAATTTTTCTTCCTCATCATACCGTTTCCTATCTAGCGTATTTCACGAACCGCAGTAATATTCGCCTTGTACTGCGTGAGGATTCTTTCTAGTTTATGAGCAGCTCCGGGAGTGTACCTACAGGGTTCTGACATTCCAAGAGCATACTCGCAAATCGTGTTCCTTTTTCGTGCGTTGTCGTCGTCGAGTATCCGTCCGTGTATCGGAGGCATCTTGCTCATTCATAACTCTTATGTTTTTTACGTGGGCGGATTGTTAGCCCGCCGCACGCATAAAGGTATTAAGGGTAATGAGATCGCCGATCAACTCGCTAGGACAGGTTCCAGCGAAAGGTACATAATCGCCGAACCTTTCTGCGGCATTCCCAAGTCTAGGGTGAACGACTTCTTAGACAAGAGGGAAAAATCGCAACACTTTTCCTTTTGGAACAGCGTTCAAGGACTTCGCTAATCGAAAAGATTAATACGGCCATTGAGCACCCTATTAATATATTCAAACTTAATAGAGTAGATATTAGAAGACTAATAAGCTATCTTACCGGACACTGTGGTTTAAGATATCATCTTAATAAAATTAACCTCTCGTCTAAAACTGAGTGTTGCCTCTGCAGGGCACATACTATGTGAGTGTGCTGCTCTTTACCATCTTAGGAAGCGCATCCTTTTCAGTGAAATGTTGACTCCTGAGGGGATCATCTCAGCTCCCACGAGAGACATTCTCAACTTCATTAAGGAAGTAAAGAAACGTCTGGTCTACTCGGCTATAGCCCCTTATTAAAAAAAAAAAAAAAAAACGACTTTTGTCGCTACATCAAAATCATTGGCACATCACGTCAGCATGTATTTGTAATAATGAGTGAATTATCATCACAATATCATTTTGAATAAATTGTCATAAAGTTCCGGATTGCCGAAAACATCCCACTTGGAAACAATTTGTCGCAACTATCATACCTATATGTATGTAATTCATTATCAAGTTTCTATTTCCATATCGCAGCTTCTGTTTACGGATGTATGTATGTATGTATACAATACCTTATTTGCGATGTCCTTGTTCGAAATGATTTACTCGTATGTAGCCATTAATCTGGAAACATTTAGAAAATGAGTCACTTCTACATGTTACCTAACCAGTTTGAGCCAATCACGTGCACGTGAATATTCAAAATATGTATTTCAGGCAACAATAACAAAGAAAAAATTGCACGTTTAATCGAACGTTTAAAGAACGAAATGTAGATGGGAAGGGCAAGAGAAGAATAGAAGTAGACACGTATTAATACCGGGTTTGTGAGATATCTCCGAGCAGTGCCGGACTGATTAAATCTACAATAATAGAAAATTCAGAATCTCGTGTTCGCAGTTCGATTCATTTAAATTGATTCCATCTACTCGTACCGTATTTATCCAACAGCACGAACAGATCACATAACATTCGTTCAATATGTAAATTCAAAATATTCGCGACGTCGACTTACGATGGCTACAGAGGGGCAGAAGCAAAATCCAACCCAAAACGTGCTAATAGTACACATAGACACGAGCTCACTGTTCATATGGACTGAGCGTTTACGTAAATCCGTAGTAGACTACACACGTAAGTGCCACTGCACGAGCACGAAACGTTTGGCGGGTAAATATCACAGTTTCTTACAACCTTTGGGTTACAATTAAGCTTGCGCTAATAGTAATTGTTACGTAATCAGGCGGAGGTAGTTGCAATATAGTTGACAAGATTGATCTGACCCTTAATCTGGTTCCCAGAATGTAGCTTAATACTTCTATATACCTGTATATACATATGTAATGTATGTTTATACATTCTGAAATGCTTACACAGGGCTTTGCTTCATGTGACGAGATAAAAATGTGTTAATGCTGAATCGTGTGATCGTGTTTAATTTCATTTGATCTGCTTGCAAGTTACATCTGTGATTAGCGCAACTAACCTACTAAGTAATGGTTATCGTTCGATTTCAATTCGTGCCACGTGACTGCTGAGCCATCAGTAAGGGGAGGAATATTAACTTCAAATGATATTGCCTATAATTGCTATGTTTACATAGAGCATCACAGTTGTGTGCAATAACATTTAGTATTACGAAACCTGCGCACCGTGGCGCAGTGGGTAGTGTGTTGGCCTCTGACGCCGATGACTCGGGATCGAATCCCGACACAGCCATGTCATCGAACGTGTTTTTCACGGTGTTTCTCCTCAGCGGGGTTCTGACAAAACCCCCTGTAGTAAAATTGTCATGAAAGGCTTCTCGAAATTCGCCGTTCGGAACCGGCAATAAACTATAGGTCCCTTTCACCTATGGGAAAATGAAACCACACACAACGTGGGTAATTGAAGGAGAAGCTCGGCTCAGGTCCTTCATGGACTGTAACGCCAACATACATACATACATACATTACGAAACCAAGGAAACGAAAGTATCTCAAATCTCTAAAGTTAAGTCGAGTTAACTTTTATTATACATACATACATATGTACATATATGTAGGTATATTAGGGTGTCCCACATTTAACAGAGAAAAAAAAAAGTTGTATTGTACCTATTGATATCCTGAATACCTGAAATAGGTTAGGTTATAGGTACATGGGTACCCTTTTGACGAATAGTCAAGGCTCACGTAGAGTCAATTATGCCCAATTGATTTATTTAACCCGTTGATACCTAGACATTTACCGTTGAGCTGAAGCACCCAGACGAGGATAAGAATCCCAGTATTCTGTTCAGCCTAATATTACCTACCTCTTCTAGTCCCGAAAGGAAGTATCTTCCTAGGAATGTATTCCTTTTTTGGGCTAGCACAGCAGGTAATGAATAGATTCAACTTTCTCTTCGTCCCTGCAGCTTCTGCAGAAGTCATTGTAGGGCTGGCCTAGTCGAGCTGCATGGTAGGATAGCATGGCACCGACTGCCAGTCGAATGTTCCCACGATTGAACTTCAGCAGATTTTCCGTCCTCTTCTTATCATAGACAGGCCAAGGCGATCTCGCCGTTGCGCATGTGTCCAAGCGACACCATCGCTTATTGGCTTTCACTAATAGCTCCGTCTCTATCTCTCTGTACTGCGCACTGAGTGGTGCTTTGGCCTCAATTGAGATCTGCGCACAGTTTGCACTTGATCCCAGCCTAGCCAGCTCGTTCGCCTTCTCGTTTCCAGAGATATTCACATGACCAGGTACCCAGCATAGGGTCACCTCATTTACATTCGATATCTCTTCAAACTTCTATTTGCAGAGTTTGACGAGTTTGGATCTGATCTATGATGCCTGCAAAGCCTTAATGGCCGTCTGGCTGTCAACATAGATGTAGATCCTTTTTCCTGAGATATTCTCTTTGCTGATCAGGTCCGCCGCCATCAGCTTGGAAGACATTGCATCCATCATCGAGCCTATAGGAGCGATGCATATCTCGAGACTCAAAGTAGATTCCGGCACCTGTGCCAATATCCATTTTGGATCCGTCGATGCAGAATGCCAGCTTACTTTCCGTGCGTACCAAATCACCGGTCCATTCCTCCCTAGAGGGAATTCTAATAGAGAATCTCCTCTCACAGGAAGGAAGTCGGGTGATATAGTCCGTTACGGTTCTAAATCTCGAGACGGCCCATCGATCCAAGACTGATGCATATCCGTGAGAACTCCTTTTCCAGAGACCGGATTTCTGTGGTCTTAGCGCAGTTCTGGTTGCGGCGCAGTATATGTCCAGGGGTGGGAGGTTCAGCATGACTTCAAGAGCCACCGTTGGTGTGGACTTCATGACTCTGGAGAACGCTCGCTGCTCCATCCGAATCGGTGCAGAACTGACCGATAGTTTCGAAGTCAAGAAAGGATTTAGACAGGGCGATGCGATGTCGTGTGATTTTTTTAACACCATATTAGAAATGATTGTGCAAAAATCACAGGCAATTACAAGAGGCACAATCTATTTCAAATCCTCGCAACTCCTTGCATACGCCGACGACGTTGACATAATTGGTAGATCACAGCGAGACGTCAATGAGGCGTTTGCGAGTATTGAGATCGAGGCGGCAAAAATTGGTTTGGCAGGTGGTGAGGGCAAGACTAAATATCTACTGTCATCGAAAAAGGAAATTTACCACCCACGTCTTGTCCAGAAAGTGCATATTGGCAGATATAAATTTGAGGTAGTTAAGGACTTCACATACCTCGGCTCCGCAGTGACCTGGTACAACGACACCAGTTTCGAAATCAAGCGCAGAATTACTCTTGCCAACCGCTGCTTCTTTGGGCTCAAGAGGCAATTGAGAAGTAGATCCTTCTTTCGTACGACCAAGTTGACCTTATGTAAGACCTTAATTATCCCGGTTCTGTTATACGGCACAGAAATATGGCCTTTATCCAAAGCGGTTGAAGAATTCCTTTGTCGTTTCGAGAGAAAGACTCTGCGTGCGATTTTCGGTCCGATAAACACAGAGGGGGGTTGGAGGAGAAGATTCAATCACGAACTGTACGGGTTGTACAGCGACATGAGTCTAGTCAGGCGTCTACGGATCCAACGCTTAAGATGGCTAGGCCATGTAGAGCGAATGGACATCACAGCTCCAGCCCGTAGAGTCTTTGAATCCAACCCCGAGGGACGAAAAAATAGAGGACGGCCGCATCTAAGGTGGCGCGCCTCAACCAATTGGGTGTGCGGCACTGGAAAGGACTAGCGAAAGATCGTGCTAGATGGAGAGGCATGTTGGTTGAGGCCCAGGTTCACCCCGAACTGTAGCGCCGGCTAAGTAAATAAGTTTACCGTACTTATTGGTGTTTCTAGCTACCCGAGGGTAGGAAGACTGAGTGTGCTTGACCCTAACTTTGCGAGTTCGTCGGCCGCGCAGTTTCCTGGAATATCCCTATGCCCGGGAACCCACAGTACTTTAATATTGAACTGTTCAGCCATCTGGTCTGGAGATAGGCGGCAGTTAAGCGATGTTTTAGATTTGTGGTTTACCGCTGCCAGGGATTTTATCGCAGATTGGCTGTCCGTGCAAATGATAATATCCTTAGCGGATATTACATTGATCCTGAGCCATGCAAGGGCCTCCGTTATCGCTGCTATTTCTGCTTGATACATACTGCAGTAATTTGGGCGTCTGATTGATAGGTTGAGGTTAAGTTCCTTAGAGAAGACTTCACTACCTACACCCGTCTTCATCTTGAAGCCATCGGTATAGAGGGAAATCGAGTCTTTGGTACGAATTCCCCTTCAGCCCATTCCTCCCTTGATGGAAAAACAACTTCGAAGTTCCAAGTGAACACATTCTGCGGGATGATGTAGTCTGTGTCCATGGGTACTTTGAAGTGAATAAGAATTGTAGTACGGCCTTTATGTGATGTGGGCCATTTTCCTATGCCTCTAATCCGTAGGGCCGCGCAGGCAGCAACTTGCTTGCCGAAGAGGTCCAACGGTGGAAAATGCCATAGGATATTTAAGGCCTCCGTGGGGGTTGATCTGATCGCTCCGTTTATATATGAACTGGCCGATCTTTGTACTTCCAGTGCAGTGCATCAGACAACGATGCCATACAGGAGGATGGGCCTTATGACTGCTGTATAGAGCCAGTGCTGGAAGCCCCACATCTTGCCGTTTTGACACAACAAGCATGTTTCCGATTCAGCCTCCTGTCAAGGACTAGGCCTAGGTATTTAACCTGATCTATGATTATTAATTGGGTTTCACCCAGCCTCGGGGGGTTGAAGGGCGGAATTTTATATTTATTTGTAAACAGTACTAGGTCGGTCTTTTTAGGATTGACCCCAAGTTCACAGTACTGCGTGAAGGTTTCTACTGTATGTAATGCATCCTGCATTAGGTCGCTTAGAGTGCTGGGAAATTTTCCTGTGGCGGCAATAGCAATGTCATCTGCATAGGCGGTCACAGCGTATCCTTCCTGTTCTAGCAACAGTAGTAGCTCATTGACCACCACGTTCCAAAGGAGAGGGGAGAGTACTCCACCCTGTGGTGTACCTCTGATGACCATTCTAGTTGAGACGGCACCAGCGAAGTTGGCTTTGACTACTCTGTGCGTTAGAAGTTGTCGTATCTGTTCTATCACTGATCCCGTAACACCCAGATCAGACAGCGCTTTGGTGACGGTCCATGGTTCAACAATGTTAAAGGCGCCCTCAATATCGAAAAAGGCCACTAGAGAATATTCCTTACGTTCCAGTGACCTTTCTATTTTGCTGACCAGATAGTGGAGTACTGTTTCCACCGATTTGCCTTTGTTGTAGGCATGTTGGTCATCCGACAGCCTTCCTGAGATACAGCTGTACGAATGTGTGCGTCAAAGATCTTCTCTAGAGTTTTTAATGGAAAAGAGGTAAGACTAATAGACCTCAAGTTATCAAGTCAACCGTGAGAGTCTCCTCAGTGATCATCGGCTCCAGGGTAGGGGGTTGCTCTTGGTTCGTCGATACCATGCATGGAATCGGTTGATGCAGCTCCGGAGGCTCTCTTAGTTGAGTCCTCCGGGTCTTTTCTATAGATTCTGAGCCTCGCTGAGTCAAAGCCCAGAGAGATCATGTTATCGCGCAAGGTCTAAAGGAAAGTGACTATCCTTTGCGAGAAACCTTCGCAAGAACAATGCTCGAACGTTTTCGAAGAGCACGAATGCTTGGCAACATATTTTTTAGTGATAAACATATTTTCATATCGACGCGACGGCTTCGTAAATAAGCAGAATTTGCGTTACTGGTGCCCAAACAAACGTAGAGAACGGAATCAAAAAAACCTTTACATTGCCCCAAAGCGGGATAATTGGCCCTTATTTTTTAAGTGCTGAAGTGTATTACCGAATGATAGACGAGTTTCTGTTGCCGCAACTGTAGCTGTTCCACGGGCACAACAACAGACCGCTATTTCAGCAAGACGGTGCTAGACCACACTCGGCTAGGATCTCAATGGAGAAGCTGAGGGCTATTTTCCTGAACAAATTGATCAGCAAGTATAAGGATATACCCTGGCCATCTCGATCTCCATGCAACTTGGGGATACCTCATGTCAAGGGTTTACAATAACAATCCTCGAACGATTCAGACCATGCAAAGAGAATATTTGCCGTAAAACAGCTGCCATTGTACCAGCTTTTGTTCACGGGTTATTGCAGATGATAGGGTCCGACTGCAAGAGTGTCGGGCGTGGTTTAGAAGATATTGTTTTTAAAAAATAAAATCCGCAACATCACTACATTTTTCTGCCAACCGTTATTCCATCCAGTGTGTAGTAACTTAGCCAGGAGGAATTGAATTGAATTGAAGAAATCGGGGTGTGTCAAATGAAGACATACTGCGACCACAAAGGTCTGTTGTACCCTCTTCTTTGGTCTAGGATTTAAGTGCTGTCTTCAAAAATTTGACAACTTCGCTTGATGTGATTTTTTGAAAGTCTTTCCTTGTTACTGTTACTTTGTTTGTCATTTTGAATTTTTCTCGGGCAAGGCTTGGGCAGACAGCCAGTAAATGTTCCATGGTTTCTTTAGCCTGACTACATAGCCTACAGATATCTATGCTACTGAGACCCTTTCGGCTGCATTCTTAGGTTGGCTTTATTAAGTGCCAGAACTTCTTTGACTTGTTTTGGATTGTAAATTTGTTCCATAAATTGTTTGGAGTGTTTAATACCCTCCTGGCTGTTCCAAAACTGGTTCCTTTGTTTGATGATCCATTTGTGTAGCTGTAGGTTTGTGTCCGAGCTGTTGAAACCATAAAGGGGAGAAGAACCTGTGAAAGGTCCCCAAAGCACCTTTCTTGTCTTCATAGTTTTCATGGCCTGGTACCCAAATCACTTTTGGTCTGTTTTTTTCTACCAGTTTGTTTAGTATTTTGGGACATTCCCAGGCAGCCTTTGAATTGAATGTGTAGCTTTTAAGAACCGCCTTAAGAACCGCTGGGCTATCTGAGAATAGAGATATCTTGATGTTATTGGGTTTCCTGTCTTTGATACGATGTGCTGCTTCATTAATTGTGAACAGCTCAGCTTGAAATATTGTTGACTCACCGCACAGAGAAATGTGTAGCTGCATCTTGGTCCTGTTGTGCTTATCCTGTTGTAATTAATCTTGTTCCGACAGTTTGTCGTGGGTTAGTCGGATGTAGCGAGCCCGCCTGGGAGTTCAATCCCCTTTTTATCATTTTTATGTCTTGGCAGACCTTTTATGTCTGCCATGATCAGTATGTAAAATGCACTCTGTTGCGGGGCAGGCTTAATACATCGTACAGACTTAGCCTGATGCTAAGAAATCTTGGACATTCAAAGAGCGTCTGTGATGATTTGACTTATTGGAATACGTCATTTACTTTAGAAGGTCTAAATGGGACTACCGCCTCCGTAGCACATATTTGTAAAACACTTTGATGACCCAATTTTCTTTTTTGCAAAAGGAATAGCACTGTAATTTAGTGGTTTAGCTTAATGTACACATAGAAACTATGCATTGTCAAGAAATATGAATGTACGCCCTTGTCATTTTTGTCGTTCACACATGGTTGGAGGAAATGCATAAGCTTCCTTCCAATGGAGAGTACGGATTCCATTTTCGCGGGCTTCAGACTGAAGCCAAAATTGATAGTGCTAGGAACCAACTCTGCAGCAAACTAATTTATAAATCTCAAGAAGGATCCCCAACGGAGTATGTATCCATCAATAATCTTTGCGGTAGAGGAAATGTCCTACTGTGTACAGTATATAGGCCTCACAATCTCAATGATATGTCACCCTTCCTGGAAACAGTTGAACGGCTGTCGTGTTACAGTACAAACATCATCATTGGTGGAGATTTTAATTGTAACCTTCTCGATTCTTCACGGCCTCGGCTCTTGGTTGGTAATATGACTGCATTAAACCTTCAAGCCGTAAACTCAACCCACCCAACTCATTCTTCTAACGAAACTAGTACTCTACTGGACCTGTTCTGCCTTAGCAATATGGACAAAGTTCTCCTCTATGACCAGTTTTTAGCTCCAGGTTTCTCAAAACATGAGTTAATTTACCTTACTCTTGCTTTCGAGACTAATTTGGGTACAGAAACTTTCCATTTCCGAGACTTTAACAACTTTGATCGCACAGAGTTGTTAAATGACTTGCAGAACACCAACTGGAACAGAATATTTTACATGACTTGCGTCAACGAGCAAGTTGCTTTCTTTAGGGAAAAAATTAACTTACTATTCGATAAGCACATTCAATTAAGAACTAAAACCGTAAACCATAGTTCCCCAAGCTGAATGAATAACAACATTAAAAAGCTAATGAAGGACAGGGACTTAGCGTTTCTCCGTTGGAAGAGGTATAGGGTGGACATTTTGCGTCTGAAATACCGAGAACTCAGGAATAAAGTGACTCTTGAGATACGAAAGGCAAAGAAAACCTTCTACGCAAACTGTCTCGACTCCACTGTCTCCGGAGAGAAACTATGGAAAAACTTACGCCAAATAGGTGTGGTTAAGTCTCAGCCCAAGCCTATGGACGACCTTGACTGTGACACTCTAAATTCCTTATTTACCTCAGCCTCCTCCCCTTATGTCTTAAATCAAGTGTTAATGGAAGAAGAGGAAATACCTGTTTCAGCAAGCTCGAGGCTACTTAATCTGCATATCTTAACCGAAGTTGAAGTCGCAAATGCAGTTCTTTTGATTAAGTCAAACGCGATTGGCTTAGACGGGGTCAATCCCAAATTTTTAAAAATAACACTTTCTGCTACATTGCCTTTCATTACCCATATCTTCAACCGCATCATCACTACCTGTATTTTTCCCAGCGAATGGAAACAGGCTAAAATTGTTCCCCTACCTAAGAAACCAAACTGTAACCTCTCCGATTATCGACCGATAGCGATCGTTCCCTATCTATCTAGAGGTTTCGAAAAAGCAATCTTACCCCAAATATTTAGACATCTCTCCGCTGAAAGTTTACTGCACGATAGCCAATCAGGTTTCCGCCCCCAGCACAGCTGTAAAACTGCTCTGTTGTTTATCGTTGATGAGATCAGGAAAGGTCCAGATAAAAAAGAATTGACCACCCTTACGTTACTAGACTTCTCCAAGGCCCTTGACACAGTGAACCACACTATCCTGTGTAACAAGCTACTGAAAAATTTCAAATTTTCAAGGCATACCGCAAGGCTCTTCCAGTCCTACTTGGTTGGCAGATAACAGAAAGTAGTAATTGGCAATAAAATGTCGGACCTTCTTCCCACGCATGCCGGTGTGCCGCAAGGTTCTATACTAGGTCCGGTTTTATTTCTGCTGTGTGTTAATGAATTACCCGATATTATCAAACATTGCCGGATACACATGTACGCAGATGACGTGCAGTTGCAAATATCCTTTCCATTTCACTCGGCAGTAGCATTCGTCGACAAAATGAATGAAGACCTCCAAGGTATCCTTGACTGGACCCAAGCCAATACCCTTAGCCTCAATCCCAGCAAATCGAAGTCACTTGTTATATGCCGAAATCTGGTGGACACCTCTACCCTCCCGGCTATCAAACTAGATCAATATAATATCGATTTTGTTGAGAGCGCGAGGAAATTTCTAGTCCTAGAAAATCTAGGACTAATCTTTAACCGCACTCTTACATGGGACGGTCACGTCAATGCCAGCATCGGAAAGGTATACGGCATGCTGCGAACTCTCTGGCCATCACAGCACTACATCCCTGTAAAAACAAAAATTATTATCGCCAAGACTCTGCTGCTTCCAAGTCTTACATATGGTTGCGAAATTTTTTGCAATTTAGATTTCAGATCTAAGCGAAAACTTAATGTGGCTTTTAACAGCATTGCTCGCTTCATTTTGAACATCCGTAGGCACGAGCATATCTCCAGCTATTCAAAGACCATTTTTGGTTGCACATTTGACAACATCCTCATCTGCTACACCCTGACTTGCCTTCATAAGATCCAGCACACACGACAGCCTAATTACCTCTTTAATAAGTTTTCGTTTCTGAACGAACGAACACACTTATTCAACCTAGATACATGTGCTTAACATCTGAAAGACCATTTTTTGTTCATTCTACACGCCTTTGGAACTCTCTCCCCATTGCACTGAGAAGAATCAGAAATTTAAAGCAATTCAAAACCGAACTACTTAAATATTTGGCCAATGATCATAACCTATTCTCCACCTCTTAAAAAACTTATCCATGTACACTATTTCGTCATCTCTTTCTTTTATTTTCTTTCCATTATTGATTCCTTAACTAACCTTAAGCTATTTTCGTATATATATTATTTAATCTTACACAAATTTATAAGATACTCATCTTAATGTGTGAGACTATTATTATCGAAATAAATAGTAAAATAGATTGCTTATCTATGATAGCTTATATCTTTATTATGAAGCGATCACTTTATTGATTCTAATCGATGAATAAAAGTGAATGGGAGGCGATACCAGATAATATTACGCTTTTTTGACTGGCTTTGAACATGTTTTATCATTATCCTGAATAAAGATCGATTTTGGTGCCTAAATTGTTTGAGTTTCCAGCGATGTTTCCATTGAATTAATAACTTCATAATGTGGGCACTTTTACTCTTACTTACTTACTTATCAGGCCTGCGATCCATGGAGGATCTGAGCCTGAGCTATAGCTGCCTTCCATCCTTGACGGTCCCGGGCACGCTGCTTCCAGTTGTCAAGACCAAGATGTCTTACATCCGCGATTACTTGGTCTTTATACCGGAGGTTCGGTCTTCCTCTTCTTCTCGAACCAGGAGGCTCGGAGTCGAAGACCCTCTTAGCTGGAGCGTTGATGTCCATGCGCTCGATGTGGCCGAGCCAGTGTAGTCGACGGATCCTTGCCTTCCGGACTACATCCACATCTTGGTACAGCTCGTAGAGTTCGCGGTTGTGTCTTCTTCTCCATTCACCTTCCTCACAGACAGGACCAAATATCCGGCGCAGAATTTTTCTTTCGAATGAATCCAAAATCAGCTCCGCTGTCCTGCTTATCGTCCAGCTTTCGGCTCCGTACAGCAAGACTGGCAGAATGAGCGTTTTGTAAAGCATGACTTTGGTCCTTCGAGTGAGAAGTTTTGACCCCAGTTGTTTGGACAAGCCGAAGTAGCAGCGGTTGCCAAGGGCGATTCTACGCCGGATCTCCACTGTGGTGTCATTTGTGGAATTTACGTTTGCCCCGAGGTAGACAAACTCCTTAACTACCTCGAAATTGTAGCTGTCAATTGTTATGTTTTGTCCCAGGTGGTGAGCGACGGATTGGTTTTTGCTTGACAGCATGTATTTCGTTTTGTCCTCATTGATCTTAAGGCCAATTCGTTTCGCCTGTTCTTCAATCGCCGTGAATGCTTCCACAATGCCACGGCGAGAACACGCGATGATGTCGATATCATCCGCGTATCCTAGCAGCTGGATGGACTTGTAAAAGATAGTGCCTTCCCTGTTGACGCCTGCCCGTCGCACTATCTGCTCCAGCACCAGGTTGAAGAAGTCACATGACAGCGCATCTCCTTGCCGAAATCCGGTGCATGTTTCGAATGGTTCCGAGGTCCTAGAACCGAGTTGCACGGTGCATCGCGTGTTTTTTAGCGTGGCGCGACACAACTGGATCAGTTTTACCGGGATCCCGAATTCGGCCATCGCCCCAAACAGTGCTTCACGATGAATGCTGTCGTATGCGGCTTTGAAATCGATGAAAAGATGGTGTGTATCGATTTGAAACTCGTTGGTCTTTTCCAGGATTTGTCGAAGTGTGAAAATTTGGTCTATAGTTGATTTGCCGGGCCGGAAGCCGCACTGGTAGCTGCCGATTAGTGCGGTGCAAAATGGTTTTAGACGTTCACACAATACGCTGGACAGGATCTTGTATGCGACATTGAGCAGGGATATACCTCTATAGTTCTTGCAAGAGGTAGGATCGCCTTTTTTGTGGATGGGGCATATAGAGCTGGTATTCCAGTCGTCGGGCATGCTCTCATCTTCCCAAATTCTGCAGATGATCTGGTGCATGCTCCCTACCAGAACATCGCCGCCAGCCTTGAAGAGCTCTGATGGCAAGCCATCTGAGCCTGCGGCCTTGTTGTTCTTCAGCTTCTGAATAGCTGTGCCGACTTCTTCTATGCTGGGTGGGAGGACTACTTCAGCGGCTGGGGGCACTTTTACTCTAGGTAATGTCAAATTTGCTTTTCCGTAACGTTAAACCAAAGTTGAGAAATTGCAATAGTATGCTATCCATTATCTGCTGAGTTTTCCTCGGCATTTGTGCCAGAAAGAACATTTTTTTTACTACTGACAGCTCGTATTAACCTTTTAAATAAAAACAAATAAGTTATGAAACAACTACGTGTGTACCTTGCCTACATTGCTCCATCGACAAACAAATATGTCTAGCTAACAAACAGTCGTAGAGGAGAGCCCTCGCCAATGCGATTAGAAACGTTTAATTTATTAATGCATTAATATTTCGATTTGGAATTATGTAGATTAATTTGTTTTGCAATGATCGCATGCTGGGCAAGCTACAGCTCGTAAGCTGTTTGCACAAAAAAGCAATTCGCAATGCGACAGATTGTGATGTAAGTTGATTAATTTCACATTTATTAAAATGACAACAGCAATTGTTCATATGGGCTATAGACCGGTATTCTCAGTACTAGTATCCGTTCCTATAGTTATGACGCAATCGCACTTACCTTCCTACTTACTGTCGGCAAATTTGCTATGCAATCTATCTATGCAAGACACAATGAGAAGCTTGTAAATTAACCTTTTTTTTTTTTGTTACAACCTGCTTAAGTTGTTTATAATTTAATTGTGTACGTGCAAAGCACATTCTTTATCGCTAAGTGCAAGCAGAAGCAGTTACATACCTTTAGACGAAAGTCACACGTGTCGATAGGCACGTTAGCAAGGCCACTTGTGAACGTGAGGACAGATAGCGAGACCGTGTGTGGGACGAACCACAAGAAACTTTTACAAGTCTCTGGTGGTTACTTATTCTTAAGCGCACAATCTGACGGATGTATTATTTACTGGTATGGCAACGTGTACTAGTCAATGTCGTTCTAAACAACATTTCAAAAATCGCTTTACGTATGCCGAAGTTTTAAAACCTTAACTTAACTTAACTTTTTAAAGCAGGTGAACATTACAAAAAAAACCGGACAAGTGCGAGTCGGACTCGCGCACGAAGGGTTCCGTACCATCTGTATATATAAATATGAAAGAGACTATGTATGTTACCTCGTCAGTCATCACACTAAATCACATTTTTTGTATGATGACAGATCTTGGTTGCAGGCAGGTTGTAGGCATATTATGTACTTTGACAATCAAAAATCTCCATGAAGAGATAGTTGATCATCAAAGTGTCCATTGAATTCAAATCAATTATCTTACTTGACAGCAAGGATGTGAAAAGGTGAATAACAATAATGGGAAATATGTGGAAAAGGTTTGCAGCTAGGATTAATCCATCAAAGACACAAAAGAGATCAAAACTGGGAAGTTTGCTACTGGTTGTAGGATATTGTCGACTAACCTTAGTTCAGTATGGAGACCAAGGGGATTTTTTGAATGAAAATCATATCTGTTGTATGGGAGCCCCCCCTTAAATATTCACTTTGTTCTGTTTTTGTATTTGTCGTGATAGCGGCAACAGAAATACATCATCTGTGAAAATTTCAACTCTCTAACTATCACGGTTCATGAGATACAGCCTGGTGACAGACGGACGGACAGCGAAGTCTTAGTAATAGGGTTCCGTTTTACCTTTAGGTACGGAACCCAAAAAGCAAAAGAAAAAGTAGTTAGACAATAAGAAGAGAAGAAACATTCTTCTTTTGTATTTCGGAACCTTCTTGTCAAAATCGTATAACTTGTTGGGGAATAGTTCTCCATAACCGTTGAGCAACCCCTTGATTCCATGTCAAATTAGGAAAGTCAGTTGTGACTGAATATTAAAGCAAAACACAAATTCTTTTATCAGCTATTGGCTGCTAAGAAATTTCGTGGATTGATTGAGATTGTGACTGAGATATTTGCAGCGTTCTTAGTGATTTAGATTGCCTGCGTTAGGAGTCTTCTTTAAGTTATATCAAATACAAGCACTTTACTAACGGAAGAGGACGAATGGCAAGCATTCTGCGCCACAAAACAGGATTAATGTCGGTTGGGCTATGGTCTAGCAAATAGTAACAGGAAAAGCCCATAATTGTTTAGAAGCAACTACAAGCCTATGACCCTTGCAAAAAAACGAAAAAAGGACAATGATCTTCGGCTCTGTACGTGGAACGTTAGGTCCCTAAGCAATCCACGTGCAGCCGAACAACTTGCGGACGTCCTAGATCGCTATAAAGCGGACTTAACCGCCATCAAGGAAATGCGACGGAATGGGTAGGGTATAAAGCGGATGAAAAACTGCGACATCTACTACGGCGATTGTTCGGATACGGATTTGTTGTTCGAGGTGGACTATAAGGCAAAAAGTCCTAAGCTTTCGGCATGTGAGCGAACTCCTCATAACGATCCGTATCAAGGCTACATTTTCTAATATCAACCTGACCTGCGTCCATGCCCCACGCAGGATAAGGTTGACTACACCAAAAATGAGTTCTACGATCTCGTAGACAGAACGTATGCCCAATGTCCCAGCTATGACGTCAAAACTGTACCAGGAGACTTCGATGCTAAGCTGGGTAAGGAAAGTATTTTTGAACGAGTCACAGCCTACATAACACCACATAACGGACACAGGCTGATTTATCTTGCTACGGAGCAAAATCACCTTCTAGCCAGTACGCGCTTCCCGTACCTCGATATACACAAAGGCACTTGTGTAGGCGATCGCCAGATCAATCAATCACTAACCAGATTGATCACATCGCGATCGACGTCAGACACTCCTCCACTATTCTTGATGTTCGACCTTTCCGAGGAGATATCATCGAAACGGACCACTATCTTGTAGTATCCAAGATGCACCTACGGATATCATGAACGCAGCGGAGTAGCGGAGAGTAGTGGAAAGCTACTATCGCCAGGAACGAACTGGTCGTGCTTTTACCAATCGCGTCTCCCTTAAGCTCTCTCATACACCTCAACTCTCCACGCAATCAATAGAACAACAGTGGAACCTTTGCTAATACGCCTTGAAAAGCACTGCATCTGAAGTCTTGGGGTTTAAGGCTCCACCACGAAGAAACATAGAAGAACAAGAGCAGCTCGTGAGCTCAACGAATTAAAAAGAAGGGAAGAGCATAAGCTTCTCAGAGGGAAGAAGAAAGAGCACAAGAAGCCCGCGATTGAGGATCTGGAGAGGTGTTACTGCAGGCGTGGCGTTCGAAAGTTTTCTCAACAGATAAAGCGAACATGCCAAGGTTATAAAGCCAGAACGGAAGCCTGCAGGAATGAGAACGGACACGTAGTAGTTGAATCGCAGTCGATGCTGAGAATATGGAAAAACCACTTCTACAGACTGTATAACGGCGATGTTAGTCAATATGCCGCTGGCAAGCAGAACTATCCATTTCTTAATGAAGAAGATCGCAGAGAATTCCTCCCCCTGACCTCGACGAAGTTAAGGCAGCTAGGAATGACCTGGTTAGGAGCATGCACCAGCTCATCTGTAAGATATGGTCAGATGAAAGCATGCCCGAGGAATGGAGTCTCAGCATCGTTTGCCCGATCCACAAGAAAGGAGACTCCTTTGACTGCACTAACTATAAGGGATAAGTCTCCTTAACATCGCCTACAAAATGTTCTCTGTCGTTTCCTGTGAGTAGCTGAATCCTTCTGTTAATATGCTGATAGGTCCTTATCAGTGTGGCTTCAAGCTATGGAAGTCCACCATCGACCAAATCTTCACACTATGGCAGATCCTGGAAAACACTCACCACCTATTTGTCGACTTCAAAGCGGTATGCGACAGCGTAATTAGAGATAAGCTATACATACAACGTCATGCCATCCCTGCTAAACTAGTCAGAATATGCAGGACGACCTTGGAGAGTGCTCGCTGCTCGATCCGAATCGGTGAGCACCTTACCTTACCTTCTTCAACATCGTATTAGAAATGATTGTGCAAAAATCACTGCCAACACAAGAGGTACAATGTATTTTAAATCTTCACAACCCTTCTCATACGTGGATGACATTGACATAATCGGAAGAACACGGCGAGATGTCAATTGATTGAAGCAGAGGCGGTGAAAAACGGTTTGGCAGTAAATGAGGGCAAAACTAAATACATATATGCTGTCATCAAAAAACGACGCTCACCACCAATGTCTTAGCCAGAACGTTTATATTGGCAGATATAAGTTTGAGGTAGTTAAGGACTTCGTCTACCTTGACTCTACAGTGACCTGGAACAACGATATCAGTTCCGAAATCAAACGCAGAATCACTCTTGCCAATCGCTGTTTCTTTGGGCTCAGGAGGCAACTCAGTAATAGAGCCCTCTTCCGAACGACAAAGTGACTCTATACAAGACCCTTATCATCCCGGTCCTGCCGTAGGGCGCGGAAGCATGGACCCTATCAAAAGCGGAGGAGAAGGTCTTAGGTCGTTCCGAGAGAATGATTTTGCCTGTTATTTTCGGTCCTATAAACGCAGACGGCTTTACGGGCTGTACAGCGACATGAGTCTAGTCAGGCGTCTACGGATTCGACGCCTAAGATGGCTAGACCATGAAGAGCGATTGGACACCACAGCTCCAGCCCGGAGAGTCTTTAAATCCAACCCCGAGGGACGCCGCAAACAGGGGACATCAGCCAACTGGGTGCGCGGCAATGGAAAAGGCTAGCAAAAGATCGGGCTAGTTGGAGGGGCTTGTTGGTTGAGACACAGGTTCACCCCGAACTGTAGCGCCCGACAAGAAGAAGGAGAGGAAATGTCAATCAAAACGTGTAAATACTTCAAGTATATTACATTTATTACATCCGAGATATAAGCGAACGCCTCATAACAATCCGCATCAAAGCTAAACATAAACTTAATATGCGCTCACGCTCCAACGGAAGAAAAGGACGACCGACTCAAAGAAGATTTATACGATCTCCTAGACAGAACATATGCCCAATGCCCCAGCAACGACACAAAAATAGTCCCAGGAGATTTTAATGCAAAACTGGGCAATGAGGACATATTTGAGTCGATCATGGGAAAGCACAGCCTCCATAACACCACATTCGACAACGGACTTAGGCTAGTCGATTTCCTAGCGGGGCGTAACCTCCTTGTAGCAAGAACGCTACCATCTCAACATCCACAAGCGTACCTGGCGGTCTTTTGATCAATCGACCACCAACCAGATTGATCACATTGCGATCGACGCCAGACACTCCTCCTGTATTCTCGACGTACGAACCTTCCGAGGAGCCAATATCGACTCGGACTGCTACCTTGTTGTAGCCAGGGTACGAATAAGAATATAAAGAATGCTTAGGAGTCGAGAAGGACTACGTAAGTTTGACGTCGGAAAGCTAAATTCGCAAGAGACTGCCAGAATCTTTGCCGATCGTGTCTCCTCCAAGCTTTCTCAAAATCCGCCCACAGCAGCACAAACAATATAACCGGAATGGGCGCATTGCCGTCAGAGCTGCTGGGTTTCAAACCGCCACCACCTAGAAACCTCTGATTCGATGAACAATGCGAACAAGCCCATGCAGCAAAACAAGAGGCATATAAAGCGATGCTGCAACGACGGACGAGAGCTGCTCGCGAAATCTATAAGCAGAAGAGAAGAGAGGAACACACGCTTTTCAGAAGAAAGAAGAGAGAGCACGGAAAGCGGGAGATCGAGGAGATGGAGAGATGCTTCCGCAGGAATGACGCCCGTAAGTTTTACAATAAGGTAAAACGAACATGCCATGGCTACAAGGCCAGAGCGGCGGCTTGCAGGGATGAAAATGGAGAACTGGTAGTAGAGTCACAATCGATGCTGAGGATTTGGAAAGACCACTTCTGCAGACTGTATAACGGCGATGATAGGCCATTCATAATGGACGACCTAGACGAAGTCAAAATAGCTTAGCTTCAAGACTTAAGTCTTATAAAGCCGCGGGCGCAGACGGCCTGTCTGCTGAGCTTCGTAAGGCGGCTGGAGATGGGCTGGTAAGGTACATGCACCATCTCATTTGCAAGGTAGGGTCGGAAGAAAGCATGCCCGACGAATGGAATCTCAGCATCGTTTGCCCGCTCCATAAGAAAGGAGACCCCTATAACTGCGCCAACTATAGGGGAATAAGTCTCCTTAACATCGCATATAAGATCTTCTCTTCCGTATTGTGTGAACGCCTGAAACCGTTTGAGGGTAACCTGATCGGCTCTTATCAGTGTGGTTTGAGGCCAGGTAAATCCACAATAGACCAATTATTTACGCCACGGTAGATCTTGGAGAAGACCCAGAAATACCAAATCGACACTCACCATCTCTTCGTCGATTTCAGATCTGAGCTATATAAAGCCATGTCTAGTTTTAACATCCCTACCAAACTCGTCCGACTGTGCAGGATGACAATGGAGAGTTCCTACTGCTCCATTAAGGTCAATAATGAGCAAACCGAGACCTTTAATGTTAAAAAAGGATTTAGGCAAGGTGACGCGCTGTCATGCAACTTTTTCAACATCGTGCTTGAAAAGATCGTGCAAGAGTCACTTGCCAGCACAAGAGGTACGATTTATTTCAAGTCTACGCAATTGCTTGCGTACGCCGACGATATTGACGTAATTGGACGAAAACAGCAAAACGTCAATGAGGCTTTCGTGAGCATTGAGGTAGAAGCGGCTAAGATGGGTCTCAAGGTTAATGAGGGTAAAACCAAATATCTGCTTTCGTCTAAAAGAGACGGACAACACCGACGTATTGGCCAGAACGTCACCATGCGCGGATATAACTTTGAAGTGGTCAAGGAATTCGCCTACCTTGGCTCACTGATGACCAGCGACAACAACACCAGCGCTGAAATAAAACGCAAAATCACTCTTGCCAACCGCTGTTTGGTTGGGCTCAAGAGGCAATTGAGAAGTAGAGCGCTCTCTCGGAAAACCAAGGTGACACCATATAAGACCTTAATCATCCCAGTCCTCCTTTACGGCGCAGAGGCTTGGACCTTAACAAAAGCGGATGAAGATGCCCTTGGTCGTTTCGAGAGGAAAAATCTGCCCACTATCTACGGTCCCGTTTGTTCAAACGGTGTATGGAGGGGAAGTTATAACAAAGAACTGTACGGGTTGTACAGCGACATGGGCCTGGTACGACGTTTACAGATACAGCGTCTAAGGTGGCTAGGCCATGTAGAGCGAATGGAAAATACAGCTCCGACCCGTAGAGTCTTCGAATCCATCCCGGAAGGAAGGCGCGGCAGAGTACGGCCGCATCAGCGGTGGCGCACGCAGGTGGAAGGGGACCTTAACCAACTGGGCGTGCGGCGCTGGATACAGCTGGCCAAAGACTATGCCTGCTGGAGACGCTTGTTGGTTGAGGCCCAGGTTCACCACGAACTGTAGCCCCACCTAAGTAAGTAAGTATATTACAGTATTTAAATCAAAATGAAATTAAGCATTCTTTGAGAATTCTATTTGCTCCAAATTGAAATGCACAAATCACGCTCAAGTAACTCAGGCTGATGACAATTTGTCAGAGCATGATACCGGCTGTCTTCATTTTTAGCTAAGGCCTTGATTGAGCCCTTTAAAATAATTGAATTCGACAAGAACGATATAATGAAAAAAGGCAACTGAGTGTAAGTAATTAAACTATTCTGAGCGAAGAGTGTGGCTATAATCTTCTTATAAGCCGTAGGGACCTGATGACACATTCAGCGTCCCGACATAAACATCAAATATCTGCAAATGCCAAGCTCTATTAAGCTGTGAAAGTTAAGGTTCATCCCTTGGCCGGCACCAACTCTCCTAGTATTTTGACAATTTACCCTAATGGAAGCAAAATAATATTTACCCACTTTCACGCAGCCTACGACATCAGACTGTTTATTATATTATACATGTACAAGAGTACAAGCAGATACATTATAAACATTCTAGTGAACGATTGGTGCTGTGGTATCACTTCAACTTTGACACTATCCGCAGTAATTTATTGTTTCGTTGATAGGCGTATCTCAAGCACCGCGGAACTTTTAGTAATACTCGTATGTATGTATACAAAAAAAGGTTTGCCGCTTAGTCTAATATGAAAATGGTGTCTGCCTCAGTATCAGCGACGGTGCTTTTCTTCATCATCCTTGCGGCGAACATGCTGTTTACTGACCGACCGGGTAGTTATTATCATTCGACGAATGCGTGGATTGTAATGTTAATATGAGTTCCCATACGCGAGTATTGGAGCCGCTGCCAATATATCCATACTCGTATATGTATGTACGTGTGCATGTTAACCTTTCGTCGAGAATTCCAATATGTTTATGCCGAATTCCGTCATGTCAAGGGTTTGGCTTGGGCACGAGTACGATAACTTTGGCGCCAAAAATTTATAACGGCTTTTTGTAGAGGGATCAAAAACAAGCATTTTTTTACTATGGCAGGGGGGAGTCTATCTCGTCCCGTTTAGGAGGTAGGGGCAATTTAAAAAAAACCGGCCAAGTGCGAGTCGGACTCGCGCACGAAGGGTTCCGTACCATCTGTATATATAAATATGAAAGAGACTATGTATGTTACCTCATCAGTCATCACACTAAATCAGATGATGATGACAGATCTTGGTTGCAGGCAGGTTATAGGCATATTACTTTGATAATCAAAAATCTCCATGAAGAGATAGTTGATCATCAAAGTGTCCATTGAATTCAAATCAATTATCTTAGATTCGAAAAATTTTATTCAGCATTTTCGATTTATTTTGGGTCAATGTAGCTAAAACCATCGTCAGATCGCGGCGCAACGGAAACCGTACTCTCCTCACCTACTTCAAACAAAAACCAAGTAAATGCAAAAAAAAAACTTCTACAAATTACTATTTTAATTTTTAGTTTTCTCAAAAACTAGAAGACATAAAACCATCCGGTTTTTTGTGTTCGATTCAGAATTGATATAAGCATTGACCACAAAAATCCAATTTAGCACTTCATTTCAAAATGTTGAGATAAATCGGTCTAAACTTTTTTTTTTTAAATTTCATTTATCAAAATTTTGAGTTTGGATGCGAATTTTTCAAAAACTGTTGACGTAAATAATTTAACTAAAATTTTGAAATTTTGCATTAAAGAACAGGTTCCAGGCTTTTAAATTTGGCACTGTATTTTATTGTGGGTATTGCCGTTGTTTTCTAATATTTTTTTTCCCATTTTAAGTATTTTTTTTTAAATTGCCCCTACCTCCTAAACCTGACGAGATAGACGACCCCCCCCCCCCCCCCCCCCCTCTCATAGTAAAAATGCTTGTTTTTGATCCCTCTACAAAAAACCGTTATCAATTTTTGACGCCACAGTTATCATACTCTCCCCGTGGCTTGAGAAATTTTGTTTTGGTACTCACGATTGAGTTAGTCGCCTTGCTTATCTGGCATTAGGGCATATTGTCAGGAGCGTGATAAGTGACTGCAAAGCGTTTACATTATATGTAGAACAAGTTGGACAAAAACGAATGAAACTGAAACACTGAATTGATGTTAACTAAACTGTTCAATTAAATCTCGAGACGTGGATAAGTACTATATTTGATAACAGTGGGACTGACTGGACTGTGATATTTTTTACGTTTATTGTTTGACTGGTTAAGCTAGTAGCACTTCATAAAGATTACATAAATTGCTGTTTGAACAAGGCTGATGACATAACATTTGAAATTAAGTAAGACTTCTCGATGTAGTTTGTAGAATAATATTTTGCTTTTTAAGCACCTGCAAATAGAGCTTTTCTAGTGGTAAACGACTAACAAAGGCCTCGTGGATATAGCGTATCCGACATGCGCTGGCCCGTAAAATAGCGAGCAGAAGCCACTGCAGCCGAACATTTAGAAGCTCTGTTAATAAGCCCTATTTCCACATCCTCGTGGTGCCACCTGGGGATTTCTATTTTGAAATCGCGAACGGAAAAGGGCGAATGGCGAGTTTCCTGCGCTACAAAACAGGATAAGTGTCTGTTAGGCTATGGCTCGGCAAGTCATACCTGGAAAAAAACCACCAAGCCAAAAAACCCAAAAAAAGCCTCAGATACGGCTTTGTACGTGGAATGTAAGGTCCCTTAACAGACCACGTGCAGCTGTTATAAGGCAGATATTACTGCAATCCAGGAAGTGCGATGGGATGGACCGGGAAAAAAGAGGATGAGAAACTGTGATATCTACTACGGCGACTGCTACAAGGAGAGAAGACAACGCTTATTCGGATGCGGATTTGTTATTAGAGGTAGACTTAGGCAAAAAGTCTTGAGCTTCAGGCATGTAAGCGAACGCCTCATGACAATCCGCATCGAGGCTAAATTCGCAAACATTAGCCTAATCTGCGCTCATGCCCCTACCGAGGACAAGGATGACGATACAAAAGACGACTTCTACCACCTACTAGATAGGACATATGCCCAATGTCCCAGTTACGATGTTAACATCGTACTTGGAGACTTTAACGCAAAAAGTGGCCAAGGAAGTCGCCTTTGATAGGGTTATTGGCAAGCACAGCCTACACAACACCACATAGGAAAATGGATTTAGGCTGAAAGACTTCGCAACGGGGCGAAATCTTCTAGTTGCTAGCACGCGTTTCCCATATCTCAACATTCACAAAGGGACTTGGCGATCTTCAGATCAATCAACCGTCAACCAGATTGACCACATTGCGATTGATGGCAGGCAAGCATCCGACATTCTGGATGTGCGAACTTTTAGAGGAGCCAACATCGACTCGGACCACTATCTTGTGGCAGCCAGGTTGCGACTTCGAATATGCCTGGCCCAGAAAAATCGAGTAAGGCCAGCGGCATACAACGTCGCAATGCTACAATCGCAAGAGACCGCCAGAGCATATGCCAATCGCGTCTCCCTCAAGCTCTCGAGAAACCCTCCAACACCTACTCAGAGCGTACAACACCAATGGACCCGTTGCCAACAAGCCTTAGAGAATGCTGCTTCTGAGGTACTGGGTTTCAAAACGCCACCAACAAGAAATCCATGGTTTGACGACGAGTGTAGGAGGGCACACGCAGCAAAGCCGCAGGCCTATCAAGAGGCGCTGCATAGAAGGACGAGAGCTGCTCGTGAGCATTATGAGTAGAAGAGGACAAACAAAAAAAAAAGGGAGCATGAGAAGCTCGCGATCGTAGAGATGGGGAGATGCCATCGCAGGAATGACGTTCGGAGGATTTATCAACGAATAAAATAAACATGCCAGGGATATAAGACCAGAACGGAAGCCTGCAGGCACGAAAATGGAAACCTAGTAGTGGATTCACAGTCGGTACTAAGAATCTGGAAAGACTACTTCTACAGACTGTATAACGGCGATGACGAAACAGATCCCGCTGTCAGGCAAAATGACCCATTCACAGCGGACGATGATAGCAGAGAATTCCGTCCCCCTGACCTGAACGAAGTTAGGAATGCTTTTTCTAAGCTTAAGTCCAACAAAGCTGCTGGACTAGACGGACTACCTGCCGAGCTCTTTAAGGCAGCTGGAGATGACCTGGTTGGGAGTATGCACCAGCTCATCCGTATAATATCGTTTGCCCGATCCACAAGAAAGGAGACCCCATTGTCTGCGCCAACTACAGAGGAATAAGTCTTCTGAACATCGCTTATAAAATCTTCATGGCTGTTCTGTGGGAACGCTTAAAACCGTTCAATAATAAACTGATTGGTCCATATCAATGTGGTTTCAGGCCCGGGAAGTCCACTATAGATCAATTATTCACACTGCGGCAGATCCTGGAAAAAACAAACGAATTCCAAATCGACACCCACCACCTGTTTGTCGACTTTAAGGCTGCATACGATAGTATCAATAGAGACGAGCTATACAACGCCATGTCTAGTTTTGACATGCCTGCAAAACTCGTCGGTTTGTGCAGGATGACTTTGGAGAACTCTCGCTGCTCCATCAGGGTCGGAAGCGACCTAACCGATACCTTTTATGTCAAAAAAGGTTTTAGACAGGTCGACACGCTATCGTGTGACTTTTCCAACATCGTCCTTGAAAGGATAATGCAAAACTCACTGGTCAATACGAGGGGCACCATCTTTTTCAGGTCCATACAACTGCTCGCATATGCCGATGACAGATGCCTTTACGAGCATTGAGACGGAAGCGGATAAAATGGAACTGGCGGTAAATGAGGGCAAAACGAAATATATGCTGTCGTCGAAAAAGGACACGAACCACCGGCGTCTTGGCCAGGGTGCACATATTGGCAGGTATGATTTCGAGGTAGTCAAGGATTTCGTCTACCTATACTCCGCAGTGGCATGCAGAAACGACATCAGTGCCGAAATCAAATGCAGAATAACTCTTGCCAATCGCTGTTTCTTTGGGCTCAGGAGGCAACTGAGTAATAGAGCCCTCTTCCGAACGACAAAGTGACTCTATACAAGACCCAGCAGAGCCCTCTCTCGAAAAACCAAGGTGAGCATATACAAGACCCTTATCATCCCGGTCCTGCTCTATGGCGCAGAGACATGGACCTTATTGAAAGCGGATGAGGAGGCCCTTGGTCGTTTTGAGAGAAAAATTTTGCGTGCGATTTTCGGCCCGACCTGCATAAATGGGGAGTGGAGGAGAAGACTTAACAGTGAATTGTACGGGCTGTACAGCGACATGAACATAGCACGGCGTCTTCGGATCCAACGCCTAAGATGGCTAGGTCATGTTGAGCGTATGGAAAACACAGCTCCGGCCCGGAAGGTCTATGAATCCAACCCCGAGGGGCGACGCGGTCGAGGACGGGAAAATTTATGGTGGCGCGACCAAGTGGAAGAGGACCTTAACCAACTAGGCGTGCGGCACTGGAGACTGCTGGCGAAAGACCGTGCCAGTGGGAGAGGTTTTTTGAAGGAAGCCCAGGTTCGCCATGAACTGTAGCGCCAAAAGAAGAAGAAGAAGAGGAAGTGCAACAACCTCGGTTATTGCAACTGCCTTATTAGTTGCGTAAATCGAGTTTATACCGTATTATTAACTTGCTTCATATGCATGTATGTATATGTATGTACGTATACATACATATGTATGAATGTAATACAATCGGACACACAAACGCGGAAAAGTACTGTACAAATTGCTACTGCAGCCAATCACTAATCACATGTACGTACATACATACATACTTACATACATGCTCACATTGCTTCCTTATCTTATTGTGTGTCTCAAACATTATTTTTTTATCACGTGAACAGAACCACGTGTCACACGTTGCCATATGTCTGAACTTTGACTCATAGTTTTCCACTGTTAGTCAATACATCTACCCACTCTGTCGCACGTGTAGCTAGCTGATAAACAAGACCAGATATCTGCATAACAAAAGAAATTAATAATTTAAATCGCATCGCGGTATTATGCATAGATTCGTATAAATTCGTTAAAAATGTTTAAACTGTTGTCGTGTACTTTTGTGTGTTTTTTTTTTCTTTTTTCTTTTCTTTCTATTGTTTTTGTGTTTTGCATGCTGTGAATGGACTGGGCTAGTCAGCGGATATTTGTTTATGACAGTGCTTTCGTAAATAGTTTTCCTCATTGTCACTTAGTGCCACAAAGCAATGTATTCAACCCACGTTTTTCAATCGTACATACATACGAACATGTACTGTATAAAATGTTGTATGTTCACTCTATCGGATTGTTCACTCAACCGATTATCACTAAGCCGAGAGTGTACTGTAATTACAACACTGTATGTACAGTGGCGGAAAAAGAAATAGCGCTTTACCTATAAATGTTGTATAGGTTGTTGTTGTATATGGTCAACTGAAATTCATCCTCTGCGTATGCAATGTTAAAAGTGCTTGAACGAATTAGTACGGACTATACTTACTTATCAGGCCAGCGATCCATGGAGGATCTGAGCCTGAGCTATAGCTGCCTTCCATCCTTGACGGTCCCGGGCACGCTGCTTCCAGTTGTCAAGACCAAGATGTCTTACATCTGCGATTACTTGGTCTTTATACCGGAGGTTCGGTCTTCCTCTTCTTCTCGAACCAGGAGGCTCGGAGTCGAAGACCCTCTCAGCTGGAGCGTTGATGTCCATGCGCTCGATGTGGCCGAGCTAGTGTAGTCGACGGATCCTTGCCTTCCGGACTACATCCACATCTTGGTACAGCTCGTAGAGTTCGCGGTTGTGTCTTCTTCTCCATTCACCTTCCTCACAGACAGGACCAAATATCCGGAGCAGAATTTTTCTTTCGAAAGAACCCAAAATCAGCTCCGCTGTCCTGCTTATCGTCCAGCTTTCGGCTCCGTACAGCAAGACTGGCAGAATGAGCGTTTTGTAATGCATGACTTTGGTCTTTCGAGTGAGGCGTTTTGACCCCAGTTGTTTGGACAAGCCGAAGTAGCAACGGTTGCCAAGAGCGATTCTATGCCGGATCTCCACTGTGGTGTCATTTGTGGAATTTACGTTTGCCCCGAGGTAGACAAACTCCTTAACTACCTCGAAATTGTAGCTGTCAATTTTTATATTTTGTCCCAGGTGGTGAGCGACGAATTGGTTTTTGCTTGACAGCATGTATTTCGTTTTGTCCTCATTGATCTTAAGACCAACTCGTTTCGCCTGTTCTTCAATCGCCGTGAGTGCTTCCACAATGCCACGGCGAGAACACGCGATGATGTCGATATTATCCGCGTATCCTAGCAGCTGGATGGACTTGTTAAAGATAGTGCCTTCCCTGTTGACGCCTGCCCGTCGCACTATCTGCTCCAGCACCAGGTTGAAGAAGTCACATGACAGCGCATCTCCTTGCCGAAATCCGGTGCATGTTTCGAACGGTTCCGAGGTCCTAGAACCGAGTTGCACCGTGCATCGTGTGTTTTTTTAGCGTGGCGCGACACAACTGGATCAGTTTTACCGGGATCCCGAATTCGGCCATCGCCTCAAACAGTGCTTCAAGATGAATGCTGTCGTATGCGGCTTTGAAATCGATGAAAAGATGGTGTGTATCGATTCGAAACTCGTTGGTCTTTTCCAGGATTTGTCGAAGTGTGAAAATTTGGTCTATAGTTGATTTGCCGGGCCGGAAGCCGCACTGGTAGCTGCCGATTAGTGCGGTGCAAAATGGTTTTAGACGTTCACACAATACGCTGGACAGGATCTTGTATGCGACATTGAGCAGGGATATACCTCTATAGTTCTTGCAAGAGGTAGGATCGCCTTGTTTGTGGATGGGGCATATAGAGCTGGTATTTCAGTCGTCGGGCATGCTTTCATCTTCCCAAATTCTGCAGATGATCTGGTGCATGCTCCCTACCAGAACATCGCCGCCAGCCTTGAAGAGCTCTGATGGCAAGCCATCTGAGCCTTCGGCCTTGTTGTTCTTCAGCTTCCGAATAGCTGTGCCGACTTCTTCCATGCTGGGTGGGAGGACTATTTCAGCGGCTGGAGTTGGGATTTCCTCAGTCCCTACCACTCTCTCTTGGTCATGCTCGTTAAGCAGCTGCTGGAAGTGCTGCTTAAATACATCCACTATTCCCTGCGGGTCGGTGACAAGATTACCCTCGCAGCTTCGAAGAGCCAGGGTGCCCTTTTTGAAGCCTCCTGCAAGGCCTTTGGCTTTCTTGTAAAAGGCTCGTATTTTATGTCTATCCCTAGACTCCTCGATATCCCTGAGCTGGGAGGCTGCGAAGATTCTCTTCCTTTGTCGCAGTAGTTTTTTCTCCTCCCTTCTTCTGGCTCGGTACTGTTCTTGCGCTGCCCTGGTTTTCCCCTGCAGCGCCTTTTGGTACGCCTCGTCGGTTGCTGCCTTTTTCTGCTCACACTCGCCATCATACCACGGGTTTCTTGTCGGGGTTGGTAGGTATCCTAAGGTGGTTTCGGCTACTTCCTGAATGGCTGAGCGGCAATGCAGCCACATATTATTGGCATTTGTGTTCGACGTAGGCATACCGTAGAGTCTTTCGCTCAGCTGCTCCCTGTAGACTCTGACAACCTCCGGTGTGCTCAGGCGCCCAATGTCGAACCTCCTCCTGATGGGCTGGTGCAGCTTTCTGACATTGGACAGTCGAGCTCTGAATCTTGCTGCTATGGGGAAGTGGTCAGAGTCGACATTTCACCCTCGGAATGTTCGCACATCCAGGATATTTGACGAGTGCCTTGCGTCAATGAGCACATGGTCGATTTGGTTGGGGGTTCGACCGTCCGGAGATCGCCAGGGTGCTGTGTGGATACGCTTGCGAGGGAATCTTGTGCTACTTATCACCGCATTACGAGCTGTCGCAAAGTCAGCGAGTCGGAAGCCGTTATCTGTTGTTGTATCGTGGAGGCTGTGCTTTCCGATCAATCCGCCAAGGGTGTTTTTTTGGCGTTGAAGTCCCCGAGCACGATTTTTACATCGTACTCCGGACAAGCTTCGGAGGCGTTGTCCAGGAGGCGCACAACCGCCATTCTGGTCGGGTTTTTTTTTTCGCTGCATACGTTTGTTCACCTCCCAACGGTTGTTAAAGAGGTTATCCAGAGGGCGCCGCGAGGAGGCCGTATGTCAACTTGACCCGGGCATTTAAACAGGGATCGTTGCTGGCATCTCGCCAGGTTGAGAGCAATCAACAACTTTACCCTATATGTCCGAGCCCATGCCCTCCAGTACGGACTATAACCAACTCGAAATTTGGTCGGCTCTCGTCCCAGCTAGGACATCCACTCCTGAGAGTTAACAAACATCAACGACCCAAACCACTGCACTCCGTTCAGGTTGTGTATCTATAGCACATCATAGGTAGGTAGGTAGGCTTGTAGCCTTCCCAGAATTGAGCAGAATGCACATAGGCCAGGGAGGCCCGTTGTGCAGCCACGAGGGGGTTTTACCCCCCTATTCGTGGAACCATTTGGTGCTTCTTAAGAAGTTAAGAAGGTTAGGTATCCCTACTTTCTGAATATCTGTCAGACCGTTAAGGAAGTAAGAGCCTAGGTAACGTTTCCTGATGTTGTAAAAAGCTGGACAGGCACGGAGAAGGTGGTGAATGGATTCGACCTCCTCCTCGTCCTGACACCTTCTGCAGAAATCATTCGGAACTATTCCTAGTTTTTGTGCGTGACTGCCAATGAGGCAGTGTCCTGTGATGACACCAATGACCTTGTAGATGTAAGTTCCTTTAAGGGAGATTATACTCCTTGTCCTTTGACTGTCGAGCCGAGGCCAGAATTACCTGGTGATGACGCAGGTATGTCCCTGGGTCCATCTCAGGTTCGTCTCGGCCCTGGCGAGATTGGCTAGATTATGTTTAATGGTTGTGAGGGGTACTCCCTCACAAGCCACGATTGATTGTAGCGTCGTTCCTTGTTTGGCGAGTGTGTCGGCATTTTCATTACCTGTAATGTCGCTGTGTCCCGGTACCCAGATAAGCTGTATATTGAACTGTTCTGCCATCTCGTTAAGAGATCGGCGACAGTCGAAACTAGATTTTGATGTGTACACATAGGACTCCAACGACTTTAAGGCTGCTTGACTGTCTGTGAGAATTCGAATATCCGTGGTGGATATTACGTTCCACTTCAGCCAAGACAAAGCCTCTTTTATTGCCAACAGTTCCGCCTGGAAAACGCTGCAGTGATCTGGTAATTTTAGAGCTTTATACAGCCTAAGTTGTTTGCAGAATACTCCACTGAACACCCCGTCTTTGGTTTTAGACCCGTCAGTGTAGAAATCCACGCATTTTCTGCGGGGTTATGTTTGACGAGTCCAGTTCTGTCTGTCCGGTTATATGGTCGTGAAGCTTTTGTCCAAGACTATGGTGGGTTCTATGTGGTCCAAGTTTTCTGCCATAGTTATCCTGTTTTGAAGGATGGAGGAGTGGCCAGTGACATAGCTCGCCCAATTCGAGTTGGCTTTTAGTCTTATGGCCGTGTGTGTGGCAATTTGCTTACCGAAAATATGGAGTGGTGTAAGGTCTAGTATCATGTTAAGCGCAGCCGTTAACCTGCACGAGTACACTCTCGGCTTAGTGATAATCGGTTGAGTGAACAATCCGATAGAGTGAACATACAACATTTTATGAAGATTATTCTACGGAGTCCCCTGTTGTGTTGTCTCCATGGCTCACAAGGACACTTCGGGTCGGAGCTATATTGTCCATACGCTCTACATGGCCTTGTCATATGAAACATTGTAACCGTACACGTTTGACTAAGTGCATGCCGCTGTACAGCCCGCACAGTTAGTTGTTAAATCTTCTCCATATGCCACTAACGCAAACAGGACCAAAAATCGTACGCAGAACTGTTCTCTCCAAAAGCTCCTTCAATTTCTTTCAATAGCGTCAGGGACAGGGATGATTAAAGTATTATATAAAGCCAATTTGGCCTCTCGAGAGAGGGCTCCATTACTCAATTTCTTCATCAGTAATTCTGCGTTTAATTTCAGTACTGACCTTATTGTCCCTATTTTTTGCGGAGCCGAGGTAGACGAAGTTCTTCACTACCTCAATGTTTTTGCTGCCCATTGTGACGCTCTGTCCGAGACGTCGATGTTGAATGTCCTTCCTTGACGACAGCATATACTTTGTTTGTCCTCGTTTACCGCCAGACTCATTTTGGCCGCCTCCGCTTCAATGCCACCAAACGCTTCATTGACGGCTCGTTGGGTCCGACCACTCACGTCAATGTCATCTGCGTAAGCTAACAGTTGGACGGACTTTTGGAACATCATACCTCCAATGTTAACCTGTGACTTTCGCACAATCCCCTCAAGTAGAGTATTGAAAAAGTCACATGACAGCGCGTCGCCTTGTCTAACAGCTTTTTCGACATCAATGATCTCGGTTAGCTCGTTACCGGCCTTGATGGAGCAGCGAGTGTCCTCCATCGTCATCCTACATCCTGGTTTGGAGATTTTATTAAAATCTGGCCGCAAGCATTTAACTTTAATAGAAAAAATGTAGGTAAGTTTTAAAGAAGTTGTTTACAGGTAGGATAAACAAATGATAAAAGCAAAATTCAAGGTGTATCGGATACACCTTTTGAATAAGAAACAGCATTTCACAGTATACGCTTGTACGATAGAATGCCTTAAGACTTACACGCTCGGTAATGTGAACAATCTCGCTCGCATGAACAGACCTGGTTTTTATTAGTTCACTCTACCGAGTGCCTACTGTATATAATTAAGCCAATCTCCTTGCCAAACTTTCCACAAGCCTTTGGCAACATGTTTGCGGAAAGTAAAATGTTGCCACATTGGTCCATAATGCTCAAATTTCATATCTTCTTCTTCTTAGTGGGCGCTACAGTTCAGGGTGAACCTGGGCCTCAACCAACATGCCCCTCCATCTAGCACGATCTTCGCTAGCCTTTTCCATTGCCGCACACCCAGTTGGCTGAGGTCCCCTTCCACCTGTGTGCGCCATCTTAAGTGCGGCCGTCCTCTGCTTCTTCGTCCCTCGGGGTTGGATTCCAAGACTCTCCGGGCTGGAGCTGTGGTGTCCATTCGCTCTACCTGGCCCAGCCATCTTAGGCGTTGAATCCGTAGAAGTCTGACTAGGCTCATGTCGCTGTACAGCCCGTAAAGTTCGTGGTTGAATCTTCTCCTCCATCCCCCGTCTGCGTTTGTATGTATGTATGTATGTATGTTGGCGTTACAGTCCATGAAGAACCTGAGCCGAGCTTCTCTAAATCACCCATGTTGTGTGTGATTTCATTTTCACATAGGTGAAAGGGACCTACAGTTTTATTGCCGGTTCCGAACGGCGAATTTCGAGAAGCTTTTCATGACAATTTTACTACAGGGGGTTTTGGCAGAACCCCGCTGAGGAGAAACACCGTGAAAAACACGTTCGATGACATCGCTGTGTCGGGATTCGATCCCGAGTCATCGGCGTCAAAGGCCAACACACTACCCACTGCGCCACGGTGCGCCCGTCTGCGTTTATAGGCCCAAAAATCACGCGCAAAATCCTTCTCTCGAACCGACCAAGGGCCTCCTCATCCGCTTTTGACAGTGTCCATGCTTCTGCGCCGTACAAGAGGACCGGGATGATAAGGGTCTTATATAGAGTCAACTTTGCCGTTCGGGAGAGGGCTCTATTACTCAGTTGCCTCCTGAGCCCAAAGAAACAGCAATTGGCAAGAGTGATTCTGCGTTTGATTTCGGAACTGATGTCGTTGTTCCAGGTCACTGCGGAGCCAAGGTAGACGAAGTCCTTAACTTCCTCGAACTTATATCTGCCTATACAAACGTTCTGGCCGAGACGTCGGTGGTGAGCGTCCTTTTTTGATGACAGCATATAATTAGTTTTGCCCTCGTTTACCGCCAAACCAATTTTCGCCGCCTCCATCTCAATACTCGCAAACTCCTCATTGACATCTCGCTGTGATCTACCTATTATGTCAATATCGTCGGCGTATGCAAGGAGTTGCGAGGATTTGAAATAGATTGTGCCTCATGTATTGTCCAGTGATTTTTGCACAATCATCTCCAATACGATGTTGAAAAAATCAGACGACATCGTATCGCCCTGCCTAAATCCTTTTTTGACATCAAAACTATCGGTAAGGTGTTCACCGATTCGGATGGAGCAGCGAGCATTCTCCAAAGTCATCCTGCATAGTCTGACGAGCTTAGCAGGTATGTCAAAGGTAGACATAGCGTTGTATAGCTCGTCTCTAATTACGCTGTCGTATGCGGCTTTGAAGTCGACAAATAGGTGGTGAGTGTCGACTTGAAATTCATTGGTTTATTCCAGGATCTGCCGTAGTGTGAAGATTTGGTCGATGGTGGACTTCCCTGGCCTGAATCCGCACTGATAAGGACCTATCAGCTTATTTACAAAAGGCTTCAGGCGTTCACACAAAACGGCAGAGAAGATTTTGCAGGCGATGTTAAGGAGACTTATTCCTCTATAGTTGGCGCAATCAGAGGGGTCTACTTTCTTGTGGATCGGGTATACGATGCTGAGACTCCATTCCTCGGGCATGCTTTCCTCTAACCATATTTTACGGATGAGCTGGTGCATGCTCCCAACCAGGTCATCCCCAGCTGCCTTGAAGAGCTCAGCAGACAGTCCGTCTGCGCCAGCAGCTTTATTCGACTTGAGCTTCGATATGGCAATCTTAACTTCGTCGAGGTCAGGGGGACAGAATTCTCTGCGGTCTCCGTCGATTAGAAATGGATCATTCTGCCTGACAGCGGTATATTGACTAACATCTCCGTTATACTGTCTGCAGAAGTGTTTTTTCTATATTTTCAGCATCGATTGCGGTTCTACTACTAGGTGTCCGTTCTCATCCCTGCAGGCTTCCATTCTGGCTTTATAACCTTGGCATGATCGCTTTATCTGTTGATAAAACTTTCGAACGTCACGCCTGCAGTAACACCTCTCCAAATCCTCAATTGCGCGCTTCTCGTGCTCTTTCTTCTTTCTTCTAAGAAGCTTATGCTCCTCCCTTCTTTTTAACTCGTACAGCTCACGAGCTGCTCTTGTTCTTTTATGCGGCGAGGCCTTATATGCATCCTGTTGGTTCACCTCGGTCAGTCTTATGATTGCTTTGAAGGTATATTAGCTGTCGGAACAATTAGAGCGAATCGGATAAAAAATTGTGAACTGAAAACTAAAAAGGAATGCAGAAGAACGGCCGAGGATCAAGTTATTTCAAATTTGAAAATGCACACAATTTAATTGTTTGTCGGTGGTAGATAAGAATCCGACGAGTGAATGAAAGCGATGGTGCCGCAAAGAGAAAAAGTATGTGTCGATCCTTCGTCCAGGTATAGTCGAATGTTATATTAGAGATATGGGAGGAGTTAACCTTGCAGACATGTTACTAGAGCTGGACAAATATCCCGTTTACATGCGTAGTCGAAAGATGGAGTCGAAACTGAGTTGAAATTTCGACCCAGGTTTTTCTGCTACGTAGACTAAAGAACGAAGAGTTCAAACGTAGTTGAAGTGACAGATAGTTTGTATATACGGACGTTTTACTTTGATTGTGTTAGTCTTGCGTTGTGCCAACCAGCAAGCGAAAAGAAAGAAAAGCAAAAAAGGTATCTTACACATGCGTTACAGTCCATGAAGGACCTGTGCCGAGCTTCTCTCAATCTCTTAAAGGGACCTACAGTTTATTGCCGGTTCCGAACGGCGAATTTCGAGAAGCTTTTCATGGCAATTTTACTACAGAGACTCTTGTCAGTACCCCGCTGAGAAGAAACACCGTGAAAAACACGTTCGATGACATGGCTGTGTCGGGATTCGATCCCGTGTCATCGGCGTCAGAGGCCAACAGAGACAAAATGTCAGTTCGACTCCTCGACCCAGGTTTACATGCATTTTTTCAACTCGATCCAGCTCTGCTAGTTGGATCGAGTCGACTCTATTTCAACTCGATCCGCGTTTATATGGATTTCGATGCTAGTTGAATCCGGATTCAACTACGCATGTAAACGGGGTAAAAATCAACCACCGATCAAATAAATGGTACATGCGTATTATTTACTGGTGCATAAACTCTGCAGTAGTCAACAGCTGGCTTTTGTACCGCAGAGACCTAAAACATTTGAGCGCAGAGAAAAAGTATATGTCACTACTTGATTTTCAACTGGACATTGCCAATGAATAACTGAAAGCAACGAATTAAACCATCATACCCCGCAAAAGGGGCCGCCCAAACTTATTACAACTGGAAATGAAGAACACTTTGCTATTGAATCCATCATCGCCAGCTTCATCGTCACCAGCTCTATGATCACCAGCTCCATCATCACTAGCTCCATCATCACCAGGTCTCTCATCGTCAGATCCATCATTATCAGGTCCATCATTATCAGGTCCATAATCATCAGGTCCATCATCACCAGCCTTAGCTTCTACAAGCTCTCGTAAAAGAGCTTATTGTGCAGAACCTGAAAAAAGTAAAAGGTTTGACCAAACTAGCCATTGCGTACAATGGGGTTCAAATTGACGATACAGGATGAGTCAAACTGGCTCTCCATGCTCAAAGTGCAGCAAATGCAAAATATATTTGTGTTTTTTTTTTTTTTTTTTTATGGGGCTTGTGCTACTATTAGCAATACGGCACTGCGACCCTTGCAGATCTATTGTGCCTGCTAGCCGATTAGCCGAGTAGCCTCTCCACCTCTATAATGAAGTTCTTCTCGTAGTAGTGCTTTCCGTAGGAGTCTGGGTGATCCCCTCAGCAGTCATAACTTCACTGAGAAGGATACGCTTCCTAAGTTGGCAGAGAGCAGCACACTCACATAGTATGTGTTCTGCCGTCTCATCGTCCTCTAGGCAGAGCCGACACTCAGTTTCAGACAAGAGACTAATTTTGTTTAAATGATATCTCAGACCGCAGTGTCCCGTTAGATAGCTGACTAGTCTTCTGATATCCCCTCTATTGAGTTTGAGTATGTCAATAGGGTGTATGTTCAGGGGTCGTCCCCGAACACTGTTCCAGAAGGACAGGTGTTGCGATTTTCCCCACTTGTCTAAGAAGTAATTTATCTTTGACCCGGGAATGTCGCAGAAAGGTTCCGGACCTATGTATTTGTCGCTGGAACCTTTTCTGGCAAGTTGGTCGGCAATTTCATTGCCCTTGATACCTTTATGTCCTGGCATCCACCAAAGTTTAACAGTGTTTCTTTTGGCGAGGTCTTGTAGGGCGTCACAGCATTCCTTTTAGGTTTTTGAGTTCGTGCTGTACGAACCCAGTGCTTTAAGCGCTGCTTGGCTATCAGAGAGTATGTTGATAGTTACTCCTCTGATGCCAGTCTCGAGATTTAGATTGACGCATGTTAGGATGGCATGCAGCTCTGCTTGGATATATTTGTTTTGCAATCCGCAAATAAAATTGCTTTGTATCGATCATACATAAATTCAGTAAAAATATCTAAATAAAAAATTACACTACATACATACATGTATGTGTTTTAAATTTACCTTTTAGCTTGAAAAAAGTTATGTGAGTGATAATAAGGTTGTTTATGACGGTGCTATTTCTGTCTATAAATATGCAATAATACATATGTAAATAAATTACCCATTAGATACTTTGTGTTATGAGGCTTGAAATAAACAAAGCAATCAGGTGTGCTTTGATGCACCTCTGATGCACTAAAAACATACAAACTGAATTGCG
Source organism: Eumerus sabulonum (assembly GCA_951905685.1). NCBI lineage: Eukaryota > Metazoa > Arthropoda > Insecta > Diptera > Syrphidae > Eumerus > Eumerus sabulonum. The sequence goes on along the minus strand of OX645060.1, from coordinate 138,573,703 downwards.
CAGGGAATTTGATCACACGAGCAGCTAAACATTCAATTTTGTGTTCATCAAAAAATTATCTCGTGTGCAAACGTCAGTGCGCTGTATTTTGCTTGGCGCTTTTTTCAATATTGTAAGTATAAAAGAATGATTGGAAAATTACCAAAAATTCCTTTGCATTTGCTAAGGCTTACATCAGTTTTGGTTCAAACTTAAAATGCATAGTGAGGGGTTTCGTTCATATTTTTTTTCTGTTGTTCTGCTTCCCGATTCCGATTCATTTCTTTTGTTTTATATCTTTTATAACCAATACAAACTGAGTCCGTACCTTTACGTTCTTAGAGGACTGCCGGAATGTTAGAAGATATGTATAGATGCAACTAGTGTTGCCTTAGAGGAAAACGCTATACATAGGTATGTATGCTTTCTAATAAGTGATGTAATTTATACTACGTATGTATATAGACTATACAGCTGGGCGAGGGGTGGATTGGAAGACTCGACTCGATTCGAAGACTCTTCTAGCCACCTTAGACGCTGTTTCCGTAGGCGTCGTACCAGGACGATGTCGCTGTACAACCCGTACAGTTCTTCGTTATATCTTCTCCTCCATACACCGTTTCAACAAGCGGGACCGTAGATAGTGCGCAGAATTTTCCTCTCGAAACGACCAAGGGCATCTTCATCCGCTTTTGTTAAGGTCCAAGCCTCTGCGCCGTAAAGGAGGACTGGGATAATTAAGGTCTTATATAGTGTCACCTTGGTTTTCCGAGAGAGGGCTCTACTTCTCAATTGCCTCTTGAGCCCAAAGAAATAGCGGTTGACAAGAGTGATTCTGCGTTTTATCTCAGCGCTGGTGTTGCTGTCGCTTGTAATCAGAGCCAAGGGAGACGAATTCCTTGACCCATTCAAAGCTATATTCGCCCATGGCGACGTTCCGACCAATACGTCGGTGTTGCCCGTCTCTTTTAGATGACAGCAGATATTTGGTTTTACCCTCATTTGCCTTGAGACCCATCTTAGCCGCTTCTACCTCAATGCTTACAAAGGCCTCATTGACGTCTCGCTGTGCCCGTCCAATCACGTCAATGTCGTCGGCGTACGCAAGCAATTGCATAGACTTGAAATACCTCTTGTGTTGGCCAGTGTCTCTTGCACGATCTTTTCAAGCACGATGTTGAAAAATTTGCATGACAGCGCGTCACCTTGCCTAAATCCTTTTTTAACATCAAAGGTCCCGGGTTGCTCATTATCGACCTTAATGGCGCAGCGAGAATTATCCATTGTCATCCTGCACAGTCGGACGAGTATGGCAGGGATGTTAAAACTAGACATGGCTTTGTATAGCTCATCTCTATACACGCTGTCATATACTTACTTACTTACTTATCAGGCCAGCGATCCATGGAGGATCTGAGCCTGAGATATAGCTGCCTTCCATCCTTGACGGTCCCGGGCATGCTGCTTCCAGTTGTCAAGACCACGTTTATTTACTAGTAACTCACTCGTGTTAGTGAACATATGTATGTACACAGCCTCGATGTGGTTAGGGCTACAGCAATTAACTAACAATTTATTAACTTTGAAACACTTTTTATAAATCAGGGTCATCGATTTATTCAAACTTTGTTACATCGGTTCAACTCGTCGCCTACAGGTAACATGGATAGCAACCGGATGGGCGACAATTATTCCAAACCTTCGGGTCCGGTATACCACCCTCCATAAGAGGTGGACTGACGCAGCAGTTGTCAGCTCCTGCTGGTAATGGAACTGGTACTTCGCAGTATGGATATGCTGGAAGACTGCATCCGGGCGGAGTGTAATTGCTTGGGCCAAAGCATGGTCCACACGGACCACATGGGCCACATGAGCCGCAAGGGCCGCATGGCCTGCAAGGTCCGCAAGGTCCGCAAGGTCCGCAAGGCCCACATGGCCCGCAGGGTCCGCAGGGTCTACAAGGTCCACAGACCAAGATGTCTTACATCCGCGATTACTTGGTCTTTTTACCGGAGGTTCGGTCTTCCTCTTCTACTCGAACCAGGAGGCTCGGAGTCGAAGGCTCGATGTGGCCGAGCCAGTGTAGTCGACGGATCCTTGCCTTCCGGACTACATCCACATCTTGGTACAGCTCGTAGAGTTCGCGGTTGTGTCTTCTTCTCCTTTCACCTTCCTCACAGACACGACCAAATATCCGGCGCAGAATTTTTCTTTCGAAAGAACCCAAAATCAGCTCCGCTGTCCTGCTTATCGTCCAGCTTTCGGCTCCGTACAGCAAGTCGGCAAGACTGGCAGAATGAGCGTTTCGTAAAGCATGACTTTGGTCTTTCGAGTGAGGAGTTTTGACCCCAGTTGTTTGGACAAGCCGAAGTAGCAACGATTGCCAAGGGCGATTCTATGCCGGATCTCCATTGTGGTGCCATTTGTGGAATTTACGTTTGCCCCGAGGTAGACAAACTCCTTAACTACCTCGAAATTGTAGCTGTCAATTGTTATATTTTGTCCCAGGTGGTGAGCGACGGATTGGATTTTACTTGGATGGATGGGGCATATAGAGCTGGTATTCCAGTCGTCTGGCATGCTTTCATGTTCCCAAATTCTGCAGATGATCTGGTGCATGCTCCCTACCAGAACATCGCCGCCAGGCTTGAAGAGCTCTGATGGCAAGCCATCTGAGCCTGCGGCCTTGTTGTTCTTCAGATTCAGAATAGCTGTGCCGACTTCTTCGATGCTGGGTGGTTCCTCGGTCCCTACCACTCTCTCTTGGTCATGCTCGTTAAGCATTTGCTGGGAGTGCTGCTTAAATACATCCACTATTCCCTGCGGGTCGGTGCCCTTTTTGAAGCCTCCTGCAAGGCCTTTGGCTTTCTTGTAAAAGGCTCGTATTTTTTTTTTTTTTTTTTTTTTTTTTTTTTTTTTTTTTTTGAAGAGTTTATTTATTCCACTAAGGCAATATATTTACATGTTTAACTAAACTGAATTAAACTACTATTTACGTGTAATTTAAAAGTATATGACCTTAACGGTGCTCCATACTTAACTAGTCATATATATATACATATTTTTTGTCAATAATTATATTTTATTTTAGAATATATTTCTAAGCCTTTTTCTTTTTTTCATATCTTTTCTGTAAGGAAAAATTGTGGGAAAAACCTTGTTGAATCTTTCTGATTATAATACATTACTTAGTCTAACCTAACGCTACTTAGCCTAACTTAAACTAATCCTAACCTAACTTAGAGCACAAGGATTAGGCCCCGACACCTGGTCTTTGAGTTCTCGAAGCCCATCAGCTTCGACAACTCAAAAGTCAGGTGTCGGAGCCTCTTCCTGGACTTAATCTAAGCCATGACCCAGTCGAGCCACCAGTATTTGCCTGTGTTATATCTACTGATATTTATTTCATCCCTTTCAGGTACGCTAGTGCAGTACTTTAGTTCAAAATTTAAGTTGTTAGGGTTATAGACGATCTTTTTATCTATTGCCCTTCTAGCAATGTGGTATATGATAGGAACGTTATTTTCGTTTGATAAGTACTGATGTGCGTCCAAGTATAGGAAGGTTTCAGGCGGAATGAATCCATTCTCCAACGTTTTCGCGAAATATTTTGGGTTGGGATAAAACAAGCCCGAAACAAGATTGTTCTCTGTTACGGACGCTGAACGTGCAAAATGATTCCTCGCAGTATCCAGTATAACGTTGTCTATTCTGGACAATTTGGAAGCATCCAATAGAATCTTATTAGAAACGTAATGCCGGAAGTCGGAATGTTCGCTTCTATACATGTGCAAGCAGGCTCGAAGACATTTTCTTTCGAATAATCGAAGTTTTTCCATATATGATGGGCTAATGTTCCACCATACCGCACTCGCATATGTCAGAATGGGGCGGATGAAGGCTTGGTAGCAGATGACCTTTACATCGGATCTTAGATATCTGGAGTAAAACAAACTTTTCAGAGACATAAATGCCGCTTTTGCCTTTTTCAGTTGGGTATTTATGTGTTCGTTAAAATACAAAAATTTATCTAGATGGACGCCTAGATATTTAACAATTGTTTTTGATTCGATGTGAAGGCCATTGTTACTCTGTAAGCCAAATTTTTTCCAGTTGCGCCTCAAATCTGAGTTACCTCGCCTTACGGGGGGGCGAAACAGTATGGTTTCACACTTTGTGTAGTTGATTTTTAGCTTCCAATTTGAGCAATATGTCTGCAGCTCATCGAATTTTGTTTGAAGTTCGGTTTGTATGGTTTCTATTTTCGAGCCACTGGCGTACAGTATTACGTCGTCAGCGAATGCTATAGAGTTATCCTTGTCCCTTAACATTTCAGAAACGAAAATATTAAATAAAAGTGGGGCTGTAACCGTGCCTTGTGGAAGACCATTAGCGATATTAAAAACTTTAGTCGTCGTGTATATCCTATCTGTTACGACAAATTTTTTTCCACAAATCATGGAAGAAATCATGCCTATGAGTTGGTGAGGAAATTCGTATTTTATCAGTTTATATATCAATCCGTCGATCCATACCGTGTCGAAGGCTTTCTCAATATCTATCAGACAAGCACCTGTACATCTTTTGGCATTCAGATTCCAGTTGATATCTGATGTCAGTATTGTAACTGCGTGCACTGCCGAGTGATTTTTCTTAAATCCAAACTGATTTCGCGGTATAATTCCCTTTCTATTGCATTCAAATAAAATTGACTTATTTAAAAGTATCTCAAAAATTTTCCCGATGTTAGGCAGGAGACTGATTGGCCTATAGCTCGAAGGATCAGAAGGATCCTTGCCTTTTTTTGCTATTGGAAAAACCTTCGATGTTTTCCAACAACTGGGAAAGTGACGGTTATTTAGTAGGTTGTTAAAAATGATGCAATACTGCCGTGTAATAATGTCCGGTAGATGCTTCAGTATTATGTTGGGAATGTTATCTAAACCACTTGATTTTTTGTTATTTAGTTTTCTAAATATTTCTGTAAGATCGTCCAGTGTCGTAAAGTAGTTATTTGTTTGTTGAGTCTCGTATTTTATGTTTATCCCTAGACTCCTCGATATTCTTGAGCTGGGAGGTTGCGAAGATTCTTTTCTTTTGTCGCAGTAGTTTTTTCTCCTGTGCTCAGGCACCCAATGTCGAACCTCCTCCTAGTGGGCTGGTGCAGCTTTCTGACATTGGACAGTCGAGCTCTGAATCTTGCTGCTACGAGGAAGTGGTCAGAGTCGACATTTGACTCTGAATGTTCGCACATCCAGGATATTTGACGAGTTCCTTGCGTCAATGAGCACATGGTCGATTTGGTTGGCGGTTCGACCGTCCGGAGATCGCCAGGTTGCTGTGTGGATTCGCTTACAAGGGGATTTTGTGCTACTTACATATCACCGCATTACGAGCTGTCGCAGAGTCCGTGAGTCGGAAGCCGTTATCTGTTGTTGTATCGTGGAGGCTGTGCTTTCCGATCACTCCGCCAAGGGTGTTTTCCTTACCGATTTTGGCGTTGAAGTCCCCGAGCACGATTTTTACATCGTACTCCGGACAAGCTCCGTATGCGTGGTCCAGGAGGTCATAGAAGTCCTCCTTGATAGGGTCTTCAGCCTCGTCGGTAGGGGCGTGTGCACATATAAGGCTGATGTTATAAAATCTGCCTCTGATGCGGATCACAGCCAGGCGATCACTTATAGGTTTAAAGTCGATGACCTTCGACCTTAACCGCTTTCCCACGACAAATCCGCATCCCAGTAAGTGCAACCTTTTGTGACAGCTGTAATAAATGTCGCAATTTTTTTTTCCTAATCATACCGTTTCCTATCCAGCGTATTTCCTGGACTGCAGTAATATCAGCCTTGTACTGCGTGAGGATTCCTTCTAGTTTATGAGTAGCTCCGGGAGTGTACAGGGTTCTGACATTCCAGGAGCATACTCGCAAATCGTGTTCCTTTTTCGTGCGTTGTCGTCGTCGAGTATCCGTCCGTGCATCTTGCTCATTCATAACTTTCAGGTTTTTTACGTGGGCGGATTGTTAGCCCGCCGCAGAACCGCCATTCTGGTCGGGGTTTTTTTCGCTGCATACGTTTGTTCACCTCCCAACGGTTGTTGAAGAGGCTATCCAGAGGGCGCCGCGAGGAGGCCGTATGTCAACTTGACCCGGGCATTTAAACAGGGATCGTTGCTGGCATCTCGCCAGGTTGAGAGCAATCAACAACTTTACCCTGTATGTCCGAGCCCATGCCCTCTACCCTCACACACGCGAAATTTGGATGCCCCGAGATTATGTAATGGGACGACACTTCGTGTCACACAACTTGGCCGCAATATCATTAGCGCCACTATCTTAATCGGCGTAGGAAAGGGTGAAAATGTAATGATCCCACGAATCCCAATAATTCCCACAGATCTCCCGTTCCAGTTTAAAAGGCTACAATTTCCTCTAAAGCTTGGGTAACTAGCGTGAACTTAGAAAAGCCTTGCTTTTCCCATGGGCAATTGTATGTAGCATGTTCGCATCCCCAAATGGAAAGACATATAATATAGTCTACAGTAGCGTATTAAAATAACATTCTGTTCCGAGTTCTCTTCTGTGTTCTAAATCAGGAAAGGGGAACCGTGTTACCCCGAATTTAACGCGAGCGAAGCCGCGGGCAAAAGTAAGTAAGAAAATAAATAAATAAATAAAAAAAATATAGTTATTGTGGTTCAAGTAACTTACTTATATTCTACCGAAACGTTTAACATTCTATGTAACAGTTTGCGATTTACGACAGCCTCTACGATAAGACTTAAGTACAGAAAGAACTCGTGACAGCGGTAATTGACAAACACCAGATAAGGGAACACATGGCGTTAGTCACGCGTTCTCCTTGACTGTTTCGGAGTGAACTTGAATCTTGAATTGTGCCACATTGCGATTAGGGCGGGTTTAAATATAGCGCGACGATAATTTGTTGTTATATAAACTATTATGCAAATATTGTATATCATTGGGAAGTATAGTATAGCTATTCAATAAATTAGTTTTAAACTGTTCACTTACGAATGTATCGCTGATCAGTACAACAACTTTTTACAAAACACAAATTTCATATTATTCCTACCTTTTCATTCGGATGTTCTGAAAATGTTATTACTAAGGTCACTCGTCACTCTTCTCATTTTTCTAGTATTAGCTCTAAGCAGTTGACAAAACAATGTTGGTCAAAGACATTTCAATTAACACGTACCTTCGTAACAGTTGTGCTATTCTAACTTCAATGCTCTTTAACACATAAATTCAAAACTTTTTTGGTTTGGATCGGAAACTTACTTTGATTTTTTTCACCGATTGGAACGATTTAGTCCAAAATGATTCGAGTTTGTTCACATCATAAGCTCTTTTAAGAATGACGGAAAAAGATGATTGTCTTCCTCTTCCTCTTTACTGTGATTGCTTACCAATTATGAGAACAGAAACTTGCTATTTCAATGAAACGTCATGCACAAGACATATACACCCACAACCAAGTTGTGCTGGTTACCATAATAGGGTATTACCTCTAGACTTTTCTTAAAGGACCTCGCTTCGTTTGGTGGCGTTACAGCCCATGAAGGGCCAGAGCCAAGTTTCTCTCAATCACCCATATTGTGTGTGATTTATTTTAAACACAGATGAATTGGATTTACTGAGGGGATCACGCTGGTATTATAAGACATGAATCCACCGATGAACTCGATAGGCTAGACTTAGATGAATGATCCTCAAACCTGTTTCAGCTACTCGTGTTCACAATCAAGTGACACAGAATCGTAGATAGGGAGACAGCGCAAACTATTGGCTAATAGAGCACATATGAGATTAAGTCTGCAGGAAATCCGTGACATTAACGTTAAAGAGAACCGATTGAAGAAAACATACACCTAAAACGGGCTACTATCGTTTTGTTATAAACTTCCACGTATTTGGCGTTAGTAAACCTCCCATCTCTGAAGTTTGGAAAGAAGGCGTAATCATAAACATCCCGAAAAAGGCGACCTCAGCCAATGCAAGAATTTGCGTGGCATCACGCTACGAAAATACGGTCCAAAAAGTAGTGGCGCTCGTCATATTTTAAAGAATCTCGCCCATCCTGAATGGCACAATTTCGAAGAGAACAAAATGGTTTCCGACCAAACAGATCTTGCGTGGACCACATTAACACCATGCGAATAATCATATGAGCAATCAAACGAATGGAGATCGCCAACTTATATACTCTTCGTCAACTTTGAGCGCGCTTTTGACACTGTCTTCCGGGGAATGCCATCTGGAGATCCCTACAAAGCTGCGGCGTGCCTGATGAAATCATTGATATTATCCAAGCCCTTTACACGGACGCAATGCTTAGAGTGCGCTTCAAGGGAAAACACATAGGCAAATTTTCCGTCAACAAAGGAGTCCGGCAAGGCTGCGTCTTATCACCGCTCCTATTTATAGTAGTTCCCAACGGCTATAAATGTAAAAGCCCCGCAGAGTTTACAATGGAGGCTCAATCAGAAACTACGCGACCTGGACTATGCTGACGATTACTGCTTCATGTCGCACACATTGGCGGGTGTCACTGCGAAACTACGCCAACTTGATATGAATGCGCGCGCAGTCGGCCTCAAAATGTATGTATGTTGGCGTTACAGTCCATGAAAAACCTGAGCCGAGCTTCTTTCAATCACCCATGTTGTGTGCGATTTCATTTTCCCATAGGAGAAAGGGACCTACAGTTTATTGCCGGTTTCGAACGGCGAATTTCGGCAAGCTTTTCATAACAATTTTACTACAGGGGGTTTTGTCAGAGCCCCGCTGAGGGGAAACACTCAAAATAAACTTTGCAAAAACTAAGGTTTTGAGATTACAAACATTTTTTTTTATGGTGCTAGTGCTACCATTACCGAGGAGCCTCTCGATTTCTATAATAAAGTTGAGAATGCTTCTCGTAGGAGCCAAGGTGATCCCCTCAGGAGTCATAACTTCACTGAGAAGGATACGCTTCCTAAGATGGCAGAGAGCAGCACACTCACATAGTATGTGTTCTGCCGTCTCTTCGTCCTCGAGATAGAGCCGACACTCAGTTTCGGACGAGAGGCTAATTTTGTTTAGATGGTATCTCTGACCGCAGTGTCGTGTTAGATAGCTGACTAGTCTTCTGATATCTACCCTATTGAGTTTGAGTATGTCACTAGAGTGTTTGTTCAGGGGTCGTATAAGTCGTTTAAATTGACGGAGTCTCCAGACGCTGTTTCAAAAGGATAGGTGTTGCAATTTTTTCCACTTGTCTAAGAAGAAATTTATCTTAGACCCGGGAATGCCGCAGAATGGTTCCGGACTTATATATTTATCGCTGGAACCTTTCCTGGCAAGTTGGTCGGCAATTTAATTGCCTTTGATACCTTTATGTCCTGGCACCCACCAAAGTTTAACACTGTTTTTTTTGGCAAGGTCTTGTAGGGCGTCATGGCATTCCTTGACGGCTTTTGAGTTCGTACTGTACGAACCCAGCGCTTTAAGCGCTGCTTGGCCAGCAGAGAGTATTTTGATGGTTCCTCCTCTAATGTCAGTCTCGAAATTTAGATTGACGCATGTTAGGATGGCATGCAGCTCTGCTTGAAAGATGCTGGGACTTATTTCCAGGGCCTTCGAGATCTTGCGTTTTGGTCCAAAGATGCCGGCGCCAACGCCTGAAGCCATCTTGGAGCCATCCGTGTACCACGTAAGACCCTTGACATTTAGCAGAGGATCACTGTTTTCCCATGCTGAGCGACTTGGGATCAGTATCTCAAATCTCTTGCCAAAGGTGAAGGTGTGTGGCAATGCGTCCGAGACCGTAGTAATCATATCCAGCTCGGCAAGGTGTTGTAATATGGACATGTGGCCTACGTGTCTACATGGCATATTTGTTCCCGAGCAGAGAATTCTGATTGCACTGCGTAATGCCATCTTTTTGTAAAATTGGTGCAGTGGAGTGAGTCCGATGAGTTTTTTTTTGGGCTGCCGTTGGGCAAGTTGGCATAGCGCCTGTGATGCCGAGACACACTAGTCTCTGAAGGCGTTGAAGCTTAACAATTGTAGTTTTTTGCTCAACTTTTGTGACGATAGGTCCTACTATCGCTGTGTATAACCAGTGGACTATTTTAGGTTTAAATCCCTAGGTTTTACCGTAGGTGCGTCGGCAGGCCCACATGGCCTTAGTCGCTTTCATGAGTTTATTTTCCATATTGGAGTTACAGTTGAGTCTGCGGTCTAGGTCAATACCTAGGTACTTTACCTCCTCTGAAAATCCTATGTGTGTGCCATTTAGAAAGATTGAGCCGGGTTGTACTATTCTCCTCTTTGTAAATGGGACTAAGATTGTCTTATTTGGGTTAATATATAAACCGTCTCTGCCACACCAGTCAGAGATCAGTTGGCGCGCAAGCTGCATGCGCTAACAGGCAGTGATCTCGCACTTGCCCCTAACAAAGACTACTAGGTCATCAGCATATCCGAGATCATCGATGACTATCGACCAACGCAGTGGTGAGAGGACTCCCCCTTGTGGGCATCCTCTAGCCGCCGATACTGTCATTGAGACCTCTCCGCATGTGGTTGATATGATACGACTATTTAGCATCGCCCTAATCCAGTGATTAGTGGGATGGTCCACACCCCTGCAGGATAGTGCAGTGGTGATCGAATCATAGCCAGTATTATCGAAGGCTCCCTCTATATAGAGGAAGGCGCAGATTGCGATCTCCTTTTGTGTGAAACTATTTTCAATGCGCGTCACCAAGTGGTGTAGTGCATTCTCGGTAGATCGGTCTTTGTGATATGCATACTGGTTGGGATGCAGAGGTGTCTGATTTTCCAAGATACCTCTAATATGGAGCTCTATCAGTTTCTCCTTGGTTTCCCAATCTTGGGGATGAAGACAAGATTGACCTCTCTCCAAATTTAGGGTATGTATCCCAGGTTGAAGCAAGACCTAAAAAGAAATATCAATGGTGATTGAATTGTATTCAAGCCTTTCTGTAAGATCACAGGAAAGACACCGTCCTTGCCTTGGGCCTTGTAGGGTTTAAATGAACCAATTGCCCATTTGACCCTGTCCGGGCTGAAGAGTCTTACAGAGAGGCTATTTGTTCTACTGTCGATGTTATCTATGACGTTAATTTGAACGTCAGAGGACATCGAGTAAGGAGTAGAACTAGGGAAGTGCACCTCGAGCAAAGTCTCCAGAGTTTCCCTGCGATTGACGGTAAAGGTGCCGTCTGATTTGCGCAGCAGCCCGAGCCCATTTGTGTACATTCGAGATAACGCTTTTTGGAGTCAGGCCGCAGTTGGAAGCGAGTCTATGTTCTCGCAATGTTTCCTCCAAGACGTTCTCTTGGATTTCCTCAATTCGAGGTTATATTTACTTAGAGCAGATCTATAATCAGTCCAACTATTATACCGTTCAGCTCTGTTAAACAGCGATCTCACCTGTTTCCTTAGGGAGTCAAGCTGAGTATTCCACCAGGGCACACACCGTTTGTGTGCTGCATTGAGCTGGTAAGCCGCTTCGTCGATATCGTCTGTCGATTCAATCGACTTGAGAAGCATATCCTCTTTAGCGGCGAGTTGAGCTTGGAACCGAGCCCAATTCGTTCGTTTGGGCTGATATCCGGGCTCAGCCTCTTTAACCTGACCGGAGATGTTGAATCTGATGTACTGGGGATCAGACAGTGAGGCTTCATAGGAGACATGCTAGTCCCCAATCACATTTGAGATAAATGGGCTAGAGATGGTGAGGTCAAGCACCTCTTCTCTAACCGCATTTATGAATGTGGGTTTGTTGCCTCTATTGGCAACGGTGAGTTCGTTAATGATTAAACATTCAAGGAGTGACTCACCTCGTTTGTTGGTATTGCTGCTGCCCCATTCCATATGGCGCGCGTTGGCGTCGCATCCAATTATCAGGTGGTGCTTTTTCTGGTTGCAATATCTAACCAGATCCTGGACCTCAGTGGGAGGGAAACAACAATACTTCTCCTCTTGAACGTAGAAGAATTCTGCTACCTTAGAAGCCAAATCACAAAAGACGGTGGTGCTGCGTCAGATGTGGGGGGCACGCATTTGCAAAGCACGCAATGCGTTTCACAAACTAAATCGCATACGGCGTTCCCGCATCCTGACATTGAGATCTAAATTCAAAATGTTCAACACCAGAGCAAAACCAGTCCTACTTTATAGATTTGAGACCTGATTTGTCTCTGACCGTATATCTCGGCGCCTCCAAATGTTTGTCAACAAATGTCTAACGATTATCTGCCGAATCTTCTGGCCAAGAACAATATCAAATGCTCACTAATAGCAGCCCAATCAACTTTGAGATTAAGAGACGCAAATGGAACTATATTGCACATACGACCCAACATTGATCGTAAATCTTAAAGGCACAACATGCCTATCGCGAAGGCAAATCAGACAAAATGGCCTTGCACACCTTGGTGAGGAAAATTAAAAGATCAGTCCACCTCAAATAATACACCTTAGTAACCTTCTTGGACATAGAGGCCGCCTTCAACAACGTCACACCGAGTTGATTGGCGAGTTGATTCCAACACGCAAGATCTTCTCTAAATGGGGAAGCCAAGTAACCACTAGATCGGTTACCAGAGGCACTCCACAAGGAGGGGTCCTCATTGTGCAGGTGGTCAATGATGGACTCGGGATAAACCCCCAGAAAACGGAATTTTTACTCTTTAGTAAAAAACACAAGATTCCTGGCAAGATTCACTCTACTCGGTACCAGGCTAAACTTTTCTTCTATATCTTGGCGTCATACTGGTCAGGAAATTAAACTGGAAAGAAAATATTACCGAACGAGCAAAGAATTAAATTATAGCTTTCTTCACTTGCAAGAAAGCCTTAGGAAAAAATGGGGTTTCAGCCCCAAAATAACCCTAAGGTTGTACATTAAAGTCAAACAACATGCTACTCCACCTAGCTCCACTAGATATCCACGGTAAATAATTAGGCACATATACGGCTGCGAGATTAAAGGCCGGGTCAAAATGGAGGAGCTATAGCGCCGGCCACGCTTCTATCCTGAACGACAGGACAACTTTGGCAGAAAACTACGACTACATTGAGCCCACCATGGTCTTTGAGAAAAAGTTGAAAATAACCTACCCAGGGAGACAAAAATGGTCCCGACAACCGCGACCCCGCAGGGGCTGTGTGGACTTTTATACAGATAGGTCAAAAACCAAGGACCGGGTGGGTAACAGAGTCTTTTGCAATCAATTGAAACCAAATCAAGGCTTAAAACTACCAGGCCAATGCAGCGTCTTCCAAGCGGAGCTGTTAGCAATAAAGGAAGTGCTGACTTGGCTAAGGTGGAACGTGACATCTGTCACAGATATTCGAATCCTCACTGACATCAGAGCTGCCTTGAAATCGCTGGATTCATAAGAGAGCTGACATGCTCGCTAAACAAGGAACGAACTAACATGGCATACGCTGGTACACCACTAGCAGCCATTAAACCACCACCACGTAACCCTGACCACAACTTGACCGACAGTGAACCAGGGGACTAATCTCCCTTAGGTTAGGTTAGGTACAAGTGGTTGGCATAAGCCACACGTAGGCCGAGGTCGGCCCATTGTGATACCACATGGATCATTACCCTGATCCGCTACCTGAGGACCAACCGGTGCTTCTGATGAAGCGATGGAACTGAGCTACTTTTAGGTTTGCTAGCTCACTTAGATTTTCATAGAAGAGCGCGCCGAGGTAGATCTTCTTGCGGTTCGCAAAAGAGGGGCATGAGCAGAGAAGGTGATGTATAGATTCCTCTTTCTCCTCGTCCATGCAGCTGCGGCAAAAGTCATTGGAGGGCAGCCCTAGTCTAGCGGCGTGTTTTCCAATGATGCACTGACCTGTAATGACACCCACTAGAGTGCTCAAAGTAGCCCTTTTGGTTGCTACAAGGTCCTATGTTCGTCCTAAGTTTAACTCAGGCCAGATTTGTTTAGTCATAAAGCCGATATTACTTTCATTCCATTGGAGGTTGGTCGCCTCTATGGTTCGAAGTTTTATCATGTGCTTTACCGTACTTATTGGTGTTTCAAGGTACCCGAGGGTAGGAAGACTGAGTGTGCTTGATCGTAACATTGCGAGTTCGTAGGCCGCGCAGTTTTCTGGAATATCCCTATGCCCGGGAACCCACAATACTTTAATGTTGAACTGTTTGTACAAATTATTTTACTGCAGCAGAATAAAATAAACGTACTCGGGTGAGATTCTTATTTCAATCTGTTTATTTTGACCTTCGACTGGTCTTTAAATACAAAATTACTTAAACTAATCTTATTCTTATCTTATATGTACGTATGTATGTGTAAAGGACCAGCGCAGCCCAAATGTTCGGTGCGTTGGCCTTATCTATTGTACCTTTTCTTTATTGGTTTAGGTGACTGTGATATTGGACTGTATTTTTAAGGGACCAGCGCAGCCCATATGTGCGATGCATTGGTCTTATTTATTTAGGTCATATTTATGACTATGATAAGTGGACTGTATTTTTATTTTCTTTCTTCTGCCCTTTATGTGCGCTGATAAGATATGTGCGCACATATGAGTCATGTTCATGTATGAACATTTTGCGGGCGGCCAGAAAGATTAATCGTAGTTTTTCTATCTGACTTACATCTGTAACGTACATAAACTATTAACAAACATAAAATGGTTATAATGACTAATATCAAGGATATATGTCCGCTATGATTTGGTGTATTCGCAGGACTTGGTATCGGTTCGATGACATGTGGTACGTCAATGTGGGCATTTGGACTTAGTGGCGGAGGAGGAGGCTCTGGAGCAGGAGCTGGCAGAATGTTTTCTTCTTCGACCTCTTTTTCTAGCTTCTTTGTAATTTTCATTGGTGTCCGAGTGTTACCATGAGCCAGACTGTAATGTCTTGACTCACCTATCGATTTACTCGGACTGATGGCATTTTCGAGACATGCTTCACTTCCTGTTAGTGATCTACTCGTGACGAGCTTCTGCAGCCGTTTGTCAACTTGCTTGAGAGTGATCATCTCGGCCCGCATCTCCATCACCCTATCCTTTAAGCTCTCCAGCTGGCAAGTGGAGCTCGGTGATTCCAATCGGGTGTTTGCCAGGACAAGATCCTTCTCATGGATCTGATTCTTGAGCTCTATGACCACCTGGTGCTCATCATGTCCGATTGCGTCTATCGGTCTGGCACTCTCGACTAGAGTGATCGTCTTTTGGGGACTATTTTCTCTTGATGATGGTAGTGGCTGTATTCCAGCATTGGTCGCCACCTCACTTGATACTGGCCCATTTAACTGAGACTGTTGATGGCCACAAGAATCCTCACTAGTGCCTCCCATCAGCATGGTCTTCTGTTGCTGCTTCTGTAACTGTCCCTGTTGTTGGTGATAGATCGGAATTCGGCCCGTTGGGCTTCCAGTCGGGATTTGTTCCTGAAGTAGCGTAACGGGCTTCACGATATGTATATTTTGCGATGAATTGTCTGATATGGTTCTACGGTTTGGTGATATGTCGCCCTTCTCCCGTTTCAGAAGCTTCTGGCAGTCGTTTGGTTCGAGAGTAGCGGGCGATGGGTTTTGTTTCTTATTTTCTGTCTGACCCGTTATTTTGTCCCATGTGATCAGAATGCGCGTGTTGTCATACCTCTTTTTCAGAAGATACCACGCTGCTTGGTAATTTTCCGTGTGCTGAATCAAGCGTGCAGCTTCACCCTTCAAACAACGACGGAGACGGATTATTTTTTCTGAGCTTGATATCTGCTCATCATTGTGAACCATGGCTTGGAACACGTTATGAAAATCAGGCCAATCTTTTATTCTTCCATAGAAGGTTGGGATTTTCAACTCTTCTAATTCTGAATAACGGCGAAAAGCAATTTTTGGCTCTTCATTTCTTAAGGCTCTTTTAATTCGCGGAAGCCCTTCGAAATATTCTGCATGTATATCGTCATAGGCTTCTTCTATTTCATCATTAAAATATTTGGAGAGCTCGTTGACATATTTGCTTCGAATAATGTCAAACAACGATTTCAAGTATTCGATTTGTTCGGGGTTTACCACTGCCTCGAAACTCAGATCTTCCATCTTCCTTCGCAGTGTATCGATTTTTCTTTTGAAAATGGTCACCTTGTGATCTGGTCTGTTTGGCGTGGTCTTATCCATTTGTTGCTGCTCCTTTTTGTTTCCTGATTGAGACGTCGTTGCTTTTTCCTGCGGCTGGAATAATATCTCATCGGAAAGAGCTGTTTTAAAGTTCTGGACCATTTCTTCAATTCTGCTTGATGTGTCACCATAAGCATTTGTTATGAAGTAGTCCTCTTCGCCTGTACCATCCACTATTAGTTTGTCGTGGTTGGCATCAAATTCTTTCTGAAGTTTTAGAAGAGATTTATTTATCTCTTCGATCTTCGCTCTTCTTTGCGGCTTGCCCGATATATTGTTATAAATTTGCAGGACTTTCTCCGCGATATCCAACTGGTGCTCGAGGGTCTTGCCTCTATTTATGCCCATGTTGAATGCTGTTGTTTTTTGTTGAATTGTATTCTCCAAAGGGATCGTTGGAGGTAATTGATTTAGTCGCCTGGTTGACCTTGCTGTGCCTCGACTCACAGCAGCTGATTATCCCTTTGGATTACAATTAGTGGATATTGCGTAAAGTTTATTGCTTTACGGCTTATGCATCCTTAACTGTTCGATTGAGCTCGTCAAATCCGGCTCGAAGGACCAAATGTACAAATTATTTTACTGCAGCAGAATAAAATAAACGTACTCGGGTGAGATTCTTATTTCAATCTGTTTATTTTGACCTTCGACTGGTCTTTAAATACAAAATTACTTAAACTAATCTTATTCTTATCTTATATGTACGTATGTATGTGTAAAGGACCAGCGCAGCCCAAATGTTCGGTGCGTTGGCCTTATCTATTGTACCTTTTCTTTATTGGTTTAGGTGACTGTGATATTGGACTGTATTTTTAAGGGACCAGCGCAGCCCATATGTGCGATGCATTGGTCTTATTTATTTAGGTCATATTTATGACTATGATAAGTGGACTGTATTTTTATTTTCTTTCTTCTGCCCTTTATGTGCGCTGATAAGATATGTGCGCACATATGAGTCATGTTCATGTATGAACACTGTTCAACCATCTCGTCTAGAGATAGGCGACAGTTTAGGGATGTCTTTGATTTGTGGGTTACCGGGGGTAGGGATTTTATTGGCTATCCCTGCAAATGATGATATTACATTGATCCTGAGCCATGCAAGGGCCCCCGTTATCGCTGTTATTTCTGCATGATACATACTGCAGTGATTTGGGAGCCTGAATGATAGTCTGAGGTTAAGTTCTTTTGGAGAAGACTCTACTACCTACACCCGGCTCCATCTTGGAGCCATCGGTATAGAGGGAGATCGAGTCCTTTGGTATAACTTTTTCTTCAGCCCATTCCTCCCTGGATGGAAAGGCAACTTCGAAGTTCCTAGTAAACATGGGTACTTTGAAGTGCTTTAGAATGGTAGTACGTCCTTTTTGTAATGTGGGCCATTTTCCTTTGCCCCTCACTCGTAGGGCCGCGCAGGCAGCAACTTGCTTGCTGAAGAGGTCCAACGGTGGAAAATGTAATAAGATATTTAGGGCCTACGTGGGGGTTGATCTGATCGCTCCGCTTATATATAAACAGGCCGATCTTTGTACCTTCCCCAGAAGATTTCGGTAGACTGTCTTGTCAAGAGCAGTTCACCAGCGATGTCATATAGGGGGGATGGGCCTTATGACTGCTGTGTAGAGCCAGTGCATAATGCTTGGTTGGTTAGAGCCCATAGAACAATGTTGTTGTTGTTGGGAGCACGCTCAAAGGAGGATGTCGTCGGCTGGATGACTTGAGGAGGTGTCATAGCCGAGTCACTACTGCCCGGAAAGTGTGCGTTCAGAAGAAGTTCCAGGGCTTCCGTTCTGGAGGTCGTCCAGGAACCATCATTCCGCATTAGGTGACTGAGGTTGTTTTGGGCCGTAGCCAGAATCTTCCTTATTCTAGAAGCTTCGGAGACCGCCTTGATATTTTCGCAGTAGTTCCTCCAAGATTTCCTTTTGGCCTTCCTGATCGCTGCTTTGAAGGATTTAAGTGCCTCCTTGTAGAGGTCCCAATCCTCTTGCAAGCAGGTACATTTTGCTTTGTTAAAGAGCTTTCTGCTCTCTTTCCTGAGGGAGACTATCTCTTCATTCCACCAAGGGGGTATGGGTTTGCCTCTGGGGGTGTTAACCGCACAAGATTTAGACAGTGCTCTGTTGAGGGTTCCTGTCAGCTCATTTACTAAGCTGTCTAATTCCGCTGGATTGTGCGGATAGGTCGGGTGTCTTGTCCCTAGGTAGGGTTCAACATAGGTTCTATACTTTTGCCAATCAGTTCTCCTGTAGTTTCTGAAGGGAGCAGGGGCCCTGACGTGGCTAACTATGCTGAATTGAATATAGCGATGGTCAGAGAGGGAGTGCTCTTTTAGGACTTTCCATTCCCTGACTTTGTCGATAATGTCCTGTGTTGCAAAAGTTACATCTAGAACTTCCTGTCTATTCTTAGTAAAAAAGAGGACTTGGGTGGTCGTGGGCTAAATAGGCCGAGGCAATCTCCCTTAAATGAACCGACATTAGCATAATCGTTAGTGTCATCACTAGTCACTGTCTTATTGGCAGGCATGCACGAAGATTAGGGCAAGGATGTTGAGTCCATTAAACACCTGCTCTGCGCCTGTCCGGCCCACGGTCATAGTAGGAAACAATACCTAGGGTCTTATTTCCTTAACGACCTGACTGAGGTTCGTCCCCCTCGTAGCAATACAAGGACTCGATATGTGGACTCGAACACCATCCTACAATTTTGTTTTAGGTATCTTCAGGCCCTTTTTGGTAAGATACTTTTCCACTTAAGTGTATAGTTCAGCCTGTATAGCCTGTATAGTTCATAGAACCCTATCCGTTACTCTCTGTCTACGCAAATAATGCCAGAGCACATATATTATTCCTTTCAAAGCGGCCTGTGAGCTCCTGTGTCACAGAGAGGGACTGAATTTATTAGGACTTTTCAAAGTATCACCTTGTTTTTTTCTCAAATGTCACTTGAACCCGGGAGGACAGCGGTTGACTAGTGTTATACTGCATCTGATTTCAATGCTGACGTCATTACTGCCTATTACTAGTGAACTGATACGTATACAATTCTTGAGTTCTTGGAAGCTATATCTGTCAACAGTGCGTCTTTTAAGTGGCAGCAAGAGTAGTTTTTTGTGTCAAATCTATTCTTGTCACTTTCGCTTCAATACTCACAATGATTTTGCTGACGATTGGCTGTATTATTCCAATTAAGTCGTGACATTGTGTCACCTTGCTTGAGTTTATTGTTGACATCAAAGGTATCAGTTAACTTGCTCCCTACCTTAATGAAGCAGCGAGGGTTTTCAACTGTCGTCCTACAGAATCTTTCGGGCGAAGAACTTCCTAATATCTTATGTACATACATACGTACTTGGTTATGAGTTGAGGCATGCTCCCTACTATTGTAGATGCAGCCTTATTAAAATTTTGTATCAATATGTACCACAATATCTACCACTATCGATTTCTTAGCCGGGCGTAACCTCCTTGTAGCAAGCACGCGATTTCCCCATCTCAACATTCACAAAGGTACCTGGCGGCCTTTTGATCAACCGACCACCAACCAGATTCATCACATTGCGATCGACGCCAGACACTCCTTCATTATTCTCGACGTTACGAACCTACTACCTTGTTGTAGCTAATGCTTATGAGTCGAATAGGACAACGTAAATTTGACGGCGGAAAGCTACAATCGCAAGAGAATACCAGAATCCTTGCCGATCGTGTCTCCTCCAAGCTCTTTCAAAATCCGCCCACAGCAGCACAACCAATAGAGCAGGAATGGAAGCATTGCCAGAACGCCGTCAGAGACGCTGCCTCAGAGGTGCCGGGTTTCAAACCGCCACCACCTAGAAACCCCTGGTTCGATGAACAATGCGAACAAGCCCATGCAGCAAAACAAGAGGCATATAAGGAAGGCCATGCTGCAACGACGGACTAGAGCTGCTCGCGAAATCTATGAGCAGAAGAGAAGAGAGGAACACACGCTTTTTAGAAAATAGAAGAGAGAGCACGGAAAGCGTGAGATCGAGGAGTTTTACAATAAGGTAAAACGAACATGCCATGGCTACAAAGCCAGAGATAAAAATGGAGAGCTGATAGTAGACTCGCAATCGGTGCTGAGGATTTGGAAGGACCACTTCTACAGACTGTATAACGGCGATGATAGGCCATTCGTAATGGACGACGATGTAACAGAATTCAGTCGCATATAAGATCTTCTCCGCCGTATTGTGTGAACGCCTGAAACCGTTTGTGGATAACCTGATCGGCTCTTATCAGTGTGGTTTCAGGCCAGGTAAATCCACAATAGACCAAATATTTACGCTACGGCAGATCTTGGAGAAGACCCAGGAATACCAAATCGACACTCACCACCTCTTCGTCGAATTCAAGGCTGCATATAACAGCGTGTATAGAGATGAGCTATACAAACCATGTCTAGTTTTAACATCCCTGCCAAACTCGTCCGACTGTGCAGTATGACCATGCGGAATTCTCGCTGATCGATTAAGGTCGGTAATGAGCAAACCGAGACCTTTGATGTTAAAATAGGATTTAGGCAAGGTGACGCGCTGTCATGCAACTTTTTCAACATCGTGCTTGAAAAGATCGTGCAAGAGTCACTGGCCAACACAAGAGGTACAATTTATTTCAAGTCTACGCAATTGCTTGCGTACGCCGATGATATTGACGTGATTGGACGGACACAGCGAGACGTCAATGAGGCCTTTGTAAGCATTGGGGTAGAAGCGGCTAAGATGGGTCTCAAGGTTAATGAGGGTAAAACCAAATATTTACTTTCATCTAAAAGAGACGGACAACACCGACGTATTGGCCAGACTCTCATCATGGGCGGATATAACTTTGAAGTGGTCAAAGTTGTATCCGTCTACCTTGGCTCACTGATGACCGGTGACAATGACCCCAGCGCTGAGATAAAACGCAGAATCACTCTTGCCTACCGCTATTTCTTTGGGCTCAAGAGGCAATTGAGAAGTAGAGCCCTCTCTCGGAAAACCAAGGTGACACTATATAAGACCTTAATCATCCCAGTCCTCCTTTACGGCGCAGAAGCTTGGACCTTAACAAAAGCGGATGAAGATGCCCTTGGTCGTTTCGAGTCCCGTTTGTTCAAACGGTGCATGGAGGAGAAGATATAACGAAGAACTGTACGGGTTTTACAGCGACATCGGCCTGGTACGACGTCTACGGATACAGCATCTAAGGTGGCTAGGCCATGTAGAGCGCATTGAAAATACAGCTCCGACCCGAAGAGTCTTCGAATCCACCCCGGAAGGAAAGCGCGGCAGAGGACGGCCGTATCAACGGAGGCGCATACAGATGGAAGGGGACCTTAACCAACAGGGCGTGCGGCGCTGGAAACAGCTGGCCAAAGACCGTACCAGCTGGATACGCTTGTTGGTTGAGGCCCAGGTTCACCACAGACTGTAGCGCCACCTGAGTAAGTAAGTAAGTATGTACCACTATCTTAATCTTATCTAATTCGAATGGACGTATAGTTTGTTATCCTGATGTTTTATGCGGTAATGTATGTATGTATATGAGCACCGTGGCGCAGTGGGTAGTGTGTTGGCCTCTGACGCCGATGACACGGGATCGAATCCCGACACAGCCATGTCATCGAACGTGTTTTTCACGGTGTTTCTCCTCAGCGGGGTTCTGACAAAACCCCCTGTAATAAAATTGTCATGAAAAGCTTCTCGAAATTCGCCGTTCGGTACCGGCAATAAACTGTAGGTCCCTTTCACCTATGGGAAAA
This sequence comes from Eumerus sabulonum, assembly GCA_951905685.1. Classification (NCBI taxonomy): domain Eukaryota; kingdom Metazoa; phylum Arthropoda; class Insecta; order Diptera; family Syrphidae; genus Eumerus; species Eumerus sabulonum. The sequence goes on along the minus strand of OX645060.1, from coordinate 138,551,746 downwards.
TGAAATCACACACAACATGGGTGATTGAGAGAGCAGCTCGGCTCAGGTCCTTCATGGACTGTAACGCCAACATACATACATACGTATGTATGTATGTTCGTATGTACTCGTTCAGTTCGGGGAAAGTGTTCTGCTTGCTAATTGAACAGGGTTCGTACGAGGCCAGCGGCTATATTACCACTGTTGCTGAAAGTAAGTCTGAAGACCTGTCGATTCCTCGACGTTAAGTTGTCCTTTTTGCGATCTCTACTGGGTGAATTTTTACAATGACTTGTAAAAGCATACGTATAAAATTCATTTGATAAAAGAGCTGACAATCCATAAAATCACCAAGATGCTCGTTTTTTCTAAGGTTACATTCAGCCGTAGACTTAAGGCAACAAACCAACATCAATTACAAAATTGGAGAACGACATCATTTAAATACTTGGTGTGCCTCCCTCTCCGGTGGGGTGGTGGGAAATCGGAGTCCAATGGCAGATGTGGCGACCCAGAAGGATCAAAGTATAGGCCAGAAGGCGAAGACAGCCAAAAAACACTCCTCGGAAGCGGGCACATCACACAACAAAACCCCTTCCTCCGAGAAGGAGATCCAAATGGTCGTAAGGAGTCGAGAGAAGCAGCTCTCTTATTAAAAGGCGGCCATCTCCTCTGAAAAGGTCAGGATAGTTTTTATTAGAATTGCATGCAGTAGTACAAATCATCACGTTGTATCCATTCAAAAACCGTGGGTGTGGAATAAACGCCTATGTGGCCTTGGTGGTGTATGTGATGCTACGATTCTTTATGATGAGCGATCCGAAAGGCCTAAGGTCGGCCTCGTCGTATCGAAATTACTATCGGCAACCAAACTTGGGCACTTTTGTGGACAAGATCTGGTGGCTGCTAGAGTAAGCTACAAAACGCACGGAGCAATAGAACACTTCGTCGTTGCGTCTGCCTACTTTCCCTACAATTCGTTACTACCTCCACCACCGAAGACAAGATGACAGGAGGTGATTGACCTGACCCTATCCAACAGACATGAGAAGGACATCACTAACTGGCGAGTCTTGCCTGATGCTACGCTGTCGGACCATAAATATATCGAATTCCGATTAGGTTGCAACCTAAACGGAATCCGAGAAGGACGGACTGGGCGCGGTTTAGAGAGGAGCTTGAGAAATTCACTCAGGCCCTACCTAAACTTAGAACGAAACAATTGGTAGAGAACGCTGTTCATAACCTGAATAGCGTCATCACCAGTTGTTTTGAACTCGCATGTTCTGTCAGCAAACCTCCCTGCAGGAAATTGGTCCCCTGGTGGAATGCCGAGCTCCAAAGTCTTCGCAGGGAAACCAGAATTCTTCTGAATAGATCACTCAAATCGAATTCGGAAGATGACTGGAACAAGTATCGGTCGAAGCAGAAAGAATATAAGAAACTTATTCGTAAAGCGAAAAGCGATTCTTATAGGAAGAAGAGATCAAGTCTCTGAGTGTGACTAGCAAGTTGGTTGGTTAAAGTCCTCAAACGGGGAAAATCGACAAAGCTGGATGGAAATCAGATCGACATCAGCGTATACTCCTTCAAGGGAAACTGCAACTGAAACGATGAAAACAACTCGGCGTAGCTGGTATATTGCGTCGGGCGTGGTTACGACTGAAGCTATTGAATTTGCTGTGGCATCTTTCGATGGTTTCAAATCGCCGGGCATCTACGGGATGTATCCTGTCATGCTGCAAAAAGGTATAAGGCAGCTGCTTCCTACTTTGAAAAGAATTTTCACTGCTAGTCTAGCACTTGCTCACATACCCATTCCTTGGCGCATAGTGAAAGTGGTCTTTATTCCCAAAACAGGAAAAGAGTACTACTCACTTGCCAAGAGCTTCAGACTTATTAGTCTAACATCCTTCCTGCTGAAAAGCATGGAGAGAGTGGTAGAGTTGCACGTGCGCAAAGTTGCCCTTCGAATGCATCCTCTTCCGCGGAGATGCGCGGAAAATCCTGCGAGACTGCGCTTCAGAACCTAGTTGGGAGAATTGAATGCGCGCTCGAAAGGAAAGAGTACGCGCTGGGCATTGTCATCGACATTGAGGGAGCTTTTGATAACGCAACTTTTAGCAGCATGTGCAACGCTGCCAGACATCATGGCGTAGATTAAGCACTGGTCCTATGGTTTAAAGCAATGTTCATGCACAGAACATTGACCGCTGATGCAGGCCTCGACCAGTAAGTCAAATCCGGCGGAAACAGGGGCTGCATGGTGCATGGTGCATGGTGGTCGATTCTCTGCTTAATGCTTTCAATGCCTCTGAAATCTATGCCCAGGCCTATGCGGATGATGTCGCAATTCTTTCTGTCGGTTCATGTTTAGCGACTGTCCGTCTCAGAGCACAGGCGGCGCTAAATGTGATCGATAATTGGTGTACCAGAAATGGGCTGTCAGTCAATCCTCTTAAGACCGATGTCGTTCTCTTTTCGAGAAGGAGGAAAAACACTGACATGACTCAGCTGGTAATAAAAGGCACTTCCATCCCGATATCCAAGGAGGCTAAGTACCTAGGAGTCATCTTAGATAGCAAGCTTCAGCGAGCGCTGTCAGCTTTCTGGCAATGTTAAGGAACTTTTGGCAAAACATGGGGTTTATCGCCGGCAAAGTTCCTCTGGATCTACACGACAATGATAGACCTACAATCTCATATGCATCAGTTGTCTGGTCGAACAAACTAAAACACAAACACGTCGTAGCCTCTCCCACCAAACTCCAAAGAACGGTTTGTCTCAGCTGCACGGGGGCCTTCCGCAGCACGCCGGGCGCTGCTCTAGATGCTATGATGATCCTTCCACCTCCTGATATATTTATCAGAGGGTATGCTCTGATAGCCATGTCTCGTCTGAAGGACGAGAAGGACTCGCATAGGAATAACGGCGTGCTTGCGCAAGAATTGTCCTACGACCCCTGTGTCATGGACATGCCTTCTGACGTACTGACGCCCGTTATCCTACTGCGCCGTAATTTCACAGTCGAGTCGAGGCTGGATACTGAGCCTGGAAAAGATAGTCTTCGCATTTTCACGGATGGCTCCAGGTCTGGGCGGGGGTTCGGTGCTAGGGTCTTCTTTGAGCGCGAAAACATCCAACTGCACTTCTCCTTAGGAAAATATGTGTCTGTCTTCCAATCAGAGATATACGCAATCCTAATGGCCATGCACTGTGTTGTGAAACCTGGTGGAAGGGAGAAAGCATGTGCGTCTGTAGTGACAGCCAAGCTACACTAAAAGCTGTGTGTAACCCCTTAACTAGCTTCAAATTAGTGCTTGAACTCAACTCCTTCCTGAACAAAGTCGGCAGACTAAATTCATTAAGGCTTGTATGGGTTCCAGACCACTCTGGGATCCCAGGAAAAGAGATCTCTGATGAACTCGCCAGAATGGGTTCAGAGGAGAGCTTCTCAGAACCTAAACCCGCTCTAGGTCTACCTGCGTCCATGGTAAATTCCACATTAACGATTGTGTATTTAATACACACAACCGTATATGGAGGGATTGTCCAGGTTGCAGGATGACTAAGCGCGTATGCCCTGATGTCTGCTAAAAATCTGCAGCATTCCTCCTGTCTTTAAGGGGAGTCGACTGCAGAAGGCTTGTGGAAGTTATAGCGGGCCATTACACTTTTGCCAAGCATCTCTACGTGCTCGGCATCAGTGAGACGCCTACCTGCATGTGGCGAAGAGGAGGATGACACTGCAAAGCATTTCCTCTGTGATTGTCCCGCCTTTGCTCGCGCACGGTGGCGCACCCTTGGAGCCGACGTGGTGTGTGCCGAATCCCTTAGCTCTACATCACTAAAGCTCTTTCAAATTTTTCTCCAGAAAACGGGGAAAATACAGTAATGTAAGGTGTCTGTCTGGAGTACAATGGACCAGTGTTTGCGTCTGAGTGCTCCAGCGAATAGCAGAAGCCTGAGAAGTCCAGCTCAACGTATGCAACTGAGTCATGCAAAAAGAACCGCTTAGGTAATATTGATATAATTTGTAATTCGCAGTAAAGGTTTTTGTGATGTCCTTCCCCTTAATTCTTTTACTCCATTGAAAACATGATAAGGCTGCGCTGATGCAAACCCCCCCACATGTACTGATAGACCATTTTAGTTTCAAATGCAACGGTTATTATACGTCGCCGGATGTACTCATTACAGCAAATATTCGCACCCAGATGTCACTGCAGCAGTTGTCAAATATTAAGCGTATTTAACCTCACAATCATGAGATTATCTGTAATTAGGTTTTCATCTCCGTCTGTCCAAATTTCGCCAGTAGTTTAAGACGAGAACAACTTTCGTTTTATGTTGACTTACATTTTGTTTAATAATTGTTTCAAAGGATTAGGTCACCATTCTAAATTAAATTCGTGGAATTATTGTTATTTATAACCGCCCATTGCATTTTCTAAGTAAATTACGTAATTTTGTCCTTTATGTGACCAGTTGGTAACCGTTGATTTTGTTAATTTATTTCCAGAAACTGCAGCTATGGGCAATCAAGTATCAGCCGCTGGAATGGTGCCAACGCAGTTACCACCTAATCACTCGAAGATAGCGACGGACACAGACAGCCCGCCCCCCGAGTGTCCCATGCATCAGAAAGGTAGCGAAACGAAAGCAAAGCAGCCGATCACGGTTTCCGAGTGTCCTGTACAACACGATAACAGTGATATGAATCCGTTGAATATGATGCCGCCTGCAAATCAGAAACCTGCACCTGATCAGCCCTTCCCTTTATCAATCGAACGGCAAACGTCCACAATACCGAAGGTAACACCGGACGGTAAACAGGAGTTCTGGCAGTATCCTAGTCAACAGATGTTCTGGAATGCAATGCTGCGTAAAGGCTGGCGCTGGAAGAATGAAGACATCTCACAGAAGGATATGGACGACATTATTCGAATTCATAATGCTAACAATGAACAGGCATGGAAGGAGGTACTTAAATGGGAGGCGCTTCATGCTAAGGAATGCGGCAATCCTCGGCTAAAAAGTTTTGGGGGAAAAGCGACAGAATACAGTCCACGTGCTCGAATTCGTTCATGGCTTGGGTTAGTAACATGGCACGTGGTTCAAGTTATGCAAAATGTTTGATTTATTGGGTTCTTATTTCTAGTTATGAACTGCCATTCGATCGTCACGATTGGATTGTTGACCGATGCGGCAAAGATGTACGTTACGTTATTGATTACTACGACGGTGGCGTAGTAGATAGTGAATATAAGTTCGCTTTGTTGGATGTACGCCCGGCAATGGATTCGGTCGAGAATGTCTGGGACAGAATGCGAGTGGCGTACATGCGATGGAAATATGAAGCGACGGACAAACTGCTGGATGGCAAGATGGATCAGTAATGGGAGCGGTGCAAGCGATCAACTACATAAATGCGATTTGGTGATAATATAACGTTAACGAGGTCTATGCTCTCAATTGACTTTGCTAACGTCGGTATTATTGCCATATACTTGTAACTGATCGATCGCCACATTTTTAGGAAGTTAATTGTTAGGACTACTTCGTTACACATAAATTCATAAATTATTCAAACCAAGTTAAAACAAAACGTGACTTTAAATTCGAAGTCCTGGAATCCCGAAACTATTAGCAACATACTAAGAAAGTTTGATAAAATGTAACGCGGCGATTTCTAGGCCAAAACAAGCTCAAATCCAAGCTATGTATATGAGGGTCGGTCAGTAAACAGGGCTCCAGTATTGATGATGAGTCGAAACTGATTTTAAAATGTGTTTCTTCCAATCCATTTGATAAATCAACGTCAATGTCTCTACCAAACGTTTGGCTGGTCTCATTGCTTATACGTATACAGAAACAGTGTGATTGCATTGAATTTAAGTGGAGAAAAAACAAATGAAGATGATTAGATCCTGTAACACCCTGATGTCATACATATGTACATACATTTTCAGTGGCCCGCATGTTCCACTAAAAGAGTCGCGGGGGTAATGCGCGCACGCGGGATCTCCAGGCCACTCCAGCCTCGGTCATCGACTCTAACTCATCAGGAGCTATGCCCAAGCGCACCCAGGCGAGTTTTTGGACTTGGTCCAACCACCTCGTCCTGGGTCTGCCAAGCGCTCGCCTGCCTGATGGTATTGCATCCAGGCACGCTTCGCAAAATCGGAAGTCGTAATGATGGTGATATTCGTCTCACGTGAACAAACCATCGAAGCATAGCCCTTTCCGTTCGGAGAAGCAGCTGCTCAACATTGAGCTCCCCGCGCACTGCCGTGTTTCTCACCCTATCCCGGCGAGTAACTCCCACAACAGCACGAAGAAATCTCATCTCTCTTATTTAGCGCGCGCTGAAGTTCCATCTGGGAGGATGTGATGACAACTAAGTCATCTGCAAAAAAGAAGATGACTTATCCTCAACTCTCCCATTGTAAAATACTCCTCGCCTCGACTGCGCTGCGACATCCAGTCCATATATATAATGAAAAGGAGAGGTGACAAGACGCACCCTTGGCGAAGTCCAACGCCCACTGTGGAAGGTGTTGATTTACTATCGTTAACCCGAACGCAGCTGCTACGGTTTGTGTATAGAGACTGAATGGCCCTCAACAGAGGACCATCAATCCCATACTCTTGCAGAACACTCCAGAGTTTACCTCGCGGAACTCGGTCATACGCCTTTTCCAAATCTACAAAGCAGCTGTAGATTGGTTTGGCGTACTCCCAAGCCTTCTCGAGTACCATTCTTAGACTGAAAAGCTGGTTGGTTGTACTTCTGCCGTGACGAAACCCGCACTGTTCATCCCCTATTCTGGATTCGACCATAGTTCTAGAACGCGCCTCCAACACCTTAGCGTAGACTTTACCGGGGACACTTAAAAGAGATATGCCCCTATAGTTGGAGCACTCTTTTTTATCCCCCTTTTTGAAAAGAGGAACAATCACCCCAGTTTGCCAATCGCTAGGTGTCTCACCGCATTCCCAGGCCACCTTAATGACACGAGAGAGCCATAATACTCCCTCTTTACCCATTGCCTTAAGCATTTCTGGCCGAACTTCATCCACACCGGCGGATTTGGCAACTTTTAGCGATTCAATCGCTAAAATGACTTCTTCAACCGTTGGACTATTCTTCGTCACACGCAAGACTATAGGTCTGTCTCCCTCAGTGCCCTGTTCGGGATTGAGCAGTTCCGAAAAGTGCTCGCTCCATTTGCGTTAGATGTCCATCTTTTTGGAAAGCAACACACCATCTTTGGATTTAACTCCTTCGATAATGTTAAATCTCCTTCCTCTGAGCCGTCGAATGGTTTGCCAGAACACCTTTTTCGCAGATCTATGGGCGCTTTCCAACTTCTCGCCGAAGTCCTTCCAGGACTGCTCTTTAGCTGCTCGCACAGCCAATTTGCAAGTTCTTCGCGTCACAGTGTACCGGTCACGGGAAGCAGAGTCTCCCAAGAGAATCCAGTCCCTGTAGGCCTTCTTCTTCTCTCTGATGGCTTCTTGAACTCCGGATGTTTTAAACCACGCAGTTCTTTTCTCACCATCAGCCGCTACACCAAGCCGCTTCTATCCACAAACATCACGTGCAGAGGCAATGACAGCTGTTGAAAATAGTCGTCATTCTTCCATCTACATGAGATGGAACAGTTGGAATTTGCTCAAACCTTTCGGGTATGTGTCTCTCAACACACGAACGTCACAAACCGTTTCACATACACACACGATGGTACCACAAAGAAATCTATCAAAGATTTCTGTTGAAGACTCGGACGATACCACGTATATTTATGAATGTCTTTGTGCGGAAAGAAAGTGTTCATAATGGACATGCCATTTGCACAGCAAAAATCCAACAACCTCTCTCCGTTCGCGTTTTGATAGGGATCACCGTTCCTCCCAATCACACTCCCCCGTGTCGTTATATCCACACCCACGTGGGCGTTGAAGTCACCCATCAGGATATAGGAATCCATCTCAACCACCCTATCAAGGGCCGCATAAATTTCATCCAGGAAAGTCGCATACTCAGACTTTAGATTCGGTGCATACACCTGCACCAGAGCCAAAGTTGATCTTTCAAACTTGAGTTTTAAGATCGCGACTCTCCCTCCTAATGGTATCCACTCCAATACCCTGTCTGCCAGCCTGGGACTTATGAGTATCCCCACTCCCGCCTGTGCAGACATTTGTGGTGCGACTCCCGACAGGAAGAGTTTCCACCCGTCCGAAAGGTCCGAAGTTTTATATCCTCTTTGCTTTGTCGAAGAGATACCTACGATATCTAACCGATACATGGCAGCTTCCTCAACCAGCTCGTGATACTTCCCTGTGAGCGGTGAGACGTTCCACGTGCCCATCCTAAGTCGATGCCGTTGTCTGTTGCCCTTTACTCCCCGCACGCACTGGTTAGTGCATGGCGTGATAACCCCCCCATCTCCGTAATGACTCACGAGGCCACTGCCGGGTTGCTCGTAATTTCTTCGGGCTAAGCCCGACCGGCTGCCGAGCGGGGCAGACAGGCCACCAGACGCTCGCATACTGCCACTATTTAGGCCTGGCTCCGATAGGGGCTCTGGCACACCAGGGTAGGCAATTTCCGAGGCTGCTCTTCTTTTCGTCAACATGGGGTTTGAGCTTCGTTAGCCTGGTTTGGGGTGTGCGAATTAATTTTTCTACGGACAAAACCTGGCTAACGAAGCGCAAACCCCTATGATGACGAAAAGAAGAGCAGCCTCGCAAATTGCCTACCCTGGTGTGCCCGCCCCCCACCACGAGGAGGTCAGCTGCCGGTGGTTCGAAAGGTAAGGTAAGGGCTAGCGTTTTTGCTTGGCAGCTGTGGCGGCCAATTAACGTGCTGCGCCGAACCGATGTTTTGAAGGCTCGGGTAGCTAAACATTTTAGTTCGAGATAACGATAAAAGTCTGGCAATTGGCTAATAGTTCTTATCCTACGTATTCTTTTTCCATAATGAGAGACAGTGATCCCGTTTATATCAAGAGGTAAACGCCTAACAAAGGCCTCGTAGGGGTCGCGTATCCGGCATGCGCTGGTCCGTAAAGTAGCGAGTAGAAGTTACTGCAGCCGAACATATAGCAGCTCTGTTACTAAGTCCTATTTCAGCTACTCCTGGTGCCACCTGGGGATTTCTATTTGAAATCGCGAACGGAAAAGGGCGAGTGTCGGTTAGGCTATGGCCGGGCAAGTCATACCTGGAAAAAAAACCAAAAAAAAGCCTCGGATTTAAAAAAAAAACGGACGGATTAACCGATGACGATCCAGGAAACAGCAATTCAGGAAGTGCGATGGGATGGATCAGGCAAAAAGCGGATGAGAAACTGTGATATCTATTACGGCGACTGCTACAAGAAGAGAAGACAATGCTTATTTGGATGAGGATTTGTTATTAGAGGTAGACTTAGGCAAAAAGTCTTGAGCTTCCGGCATGTAAGCGAACACCTCATAACAATCCGCATCATTATTTTGCACTCATGCCCCTACCGAGGACAAGGATGACACTACAAAATACGACTTCTACGACCTTCTAGATAGGACATATGCCCTGGGAGACTTAAACGCGAAATTGGGCAAGGAAGTCGCTTTTGATAGGCTCATTGGCAAGCATAGCCTACACAACACCACGTCTGAAAATGGATTTAGGCTGATAGACTTCGCAGTGGGGCGGAATCGTCTCGTTGCTAGCACGCGTTTCCCACATCTCAACATCCACAAAGGTACTTGGCGATCGCCGGATCAGTCAACCGTCAAACAGATTGGCCACATTCCGATTGATGGCAGGCACGCATCCGATATTCTGGATATACGAACTTTTAGAGGAACCAACATCGACTCGGATCACTATCTTTTGGCAGCCAGGTTTTTTCTTTTTCTTTTAGTGGCGTTACAGCCCGTGAAGGACCAGAGCCAAGCTTCTCTCAATCACCCGTGTTGTGTGTGATTAATTTTGCACACAGGTGAAAGGGACCTACAGTTTAATGCCGAATCCGAACGGCGTGAGTCGAGAAGCTTTTTCATGGCAAGTTTACTACGGGGGGTTTTGCCAGTACCCCGCCGAGGAGGAACGTCGCGAAATAAACATTCGATGGCGGTTGTTTATCGGGATCCGAACTCGCTCATCATGCGCCAGAGTCCAACACACTAACCACTGCGCCACGGCGCAGCCAGGTTACGACTACGAATATGCCTGGTCCAGAAAAATCGAGTAAGGCCAGCGGCATACAACGTCGCAATGCTACAATCGCAAGAGACCGCCAGAGCATATGCCAATCGCGTTTCCCTCAAGCTCTCGAGAAACCCTCCAAAACCTGCTCAGAGCGTACAACACCAATGGACCCGTTGCCAACAAGCCTTAGAGAATGCTGCTTCTGAGGTAATGGGTTTCAAAACGCCACGAACAAGAAATCCATGGTTTGATGACGACTGTAGGAGGGCACACGTAGCTAAGCAGCAAGCCTCTCAGGAGGCGCTCCACAGAAGGACGAGAGCTGTTTGTGAGCATTATGGGCAGAAGAGGAGGGAGGAGCATAAGCTTCTCAAAACAAAAAAAAAAAAAAATGAGCACGAGAAGCTCGCGATCGTAGAGATGGAGAGATGCATCGCAGGAATAACGTTCGGAGGTTTTATCAACGAATAAAACAAACATGCCAGGGATGATATAAGGCCAGAACGGAAGCCTGCTGGGGCGAAAATGGAAACCTGGTAGTGGATTCACTGTCGGTACTAAGAATCTGGAAAGACTACTTCCGCAGACTATATAACGGCGATGACGAAACAGATCCCGCTGTCAGGCAGAATGACCCATTCACAGCGGACGTTGATAGCAGAGAAGTCCGTCCCCCTGACCTGGACTAAATGCTTTTTCTAAGCTTGAATCCAACAAAGCTGCTGGAGCAGACGGACTTGCTGCCGAGCTCTTTGGGGGTATGCACCAGCTCATCTGTAAGATATGGTCCGAGGAACGTATGCCCGATGATTGGAATCTTAGTATCGTTTGCCCGATACACAAGAAAGGAGACCCCTTTGTCTGCGCCAATTACAGAGGTATAAGAAAACGGAGCTCGTGCTTTTTACCAAAAAGCAAAAAATCCCGGAAAACTGCCTATCACTCTGCTCGATACCAGGTTAGCGTACTCCCCTAGTGCCAAATTCCTTGGCATTATACTCGATAGGAAATTAACTTGGAAGAGCAACACAATTGAAAGAGCAAAACAAGCAACAATAGCTCTCTACACATGTAAGAAAGCCCTAGGAAAAAAATGGGGATTCAACCCCAAGATTACCCTATGGCTCTACATCACGGTCGTTAGGCCCATACTAATGTATGGAGTGATAGTGTGGTGGACTGCACTAGACAAGACAACATACCATAAACAACTAGAGAAGGTACAAAGGAAGGCATGTATGTGCATTACCGGGGCCCTCAGGTCCACACCAACGGCTGCGCTTAACATGATACTAGACCTTACACCACTCGATATTTTCGCTAAGCAAATTGCCACACACACGGCCATAAGACTAAAAGCCAACTCGAAATGGGCGAGCTATGTCACCGGCCACTCCTCCATCCTGCAAAACAGGATAACTATGACAGAAAACCTAGACCACACAAAACCCACCATAGTCTTGGACAAAAACTTTACGATGATCTATCCGGACAGGAAAAACTGGACCCGCCGAACTCAACTGCGCAGAAACTGTGTGGATTTCTACACTGACGGGTCTAAAAACAAAGACGGGGTGGGCAGTGGAGTTTTCTGCAAACAACTCAAGCTACATAAAGCTCTAAAATTACCAGATCACTGCAGCGTTTTCCAGGCGGAACTGTTGGCAATAAAAGAGGCTTTGTCTTGGCTGAAGTGGAACGTAATATCCACCACGGATATTCGCATTCTCACAGACAGTCAAACAGCCTTAAAGTCGCTGGAGTCCTATGTGTACACATCAAAATCTAGTCTCGACTGTCGCAGATCTCTTAACGAGATGGCAGAACAGTTCAACATACAGCTTATCTGGGTACCAGGACACAGCGACATTACAGGTAATGAAAAAGCCGACACACTCGCCAAACTAGGAACGACGCTACAATCAATCGTGGCTTGTGAGGGAGTACCCCTTACAACCATTAAACATAATCTGACCAATCTCGCCAGGGCCGAGACGAATCTGATATGGACACAGGGACATACCTGCGTCATCACCAGGCAAATCTGGCCTCGGCTTGACAGTCAACGCACAAAGAGTATAATATCCCTAAAAAGAGCTGACATCTACAAAGTCATCGGTGTCATCACAGGACCTGCCTCATTGGCAGTCACGCACAAAAACTAGGAATAGTTCCGAATGATTTCTGCAGAAGCTGTCAGGACGAGGAGGAGGTCGAATCCATTCACCATCTTCTCTGCGCCTGTCCAGCTCTCTGCAATTTCAGGAAACGTTACCTAGGCTCTTACTTCCTTAACGGTCTGACAGATGTTCAGAAAGTAGGGATACTTGATCTTCTTAACTTCTTAAGAAGCACAAAATGGTTCCACGAATAGGGGGGTAAAACCCCCTCGTAGCTGCACAACGGGCCTCCCTGGCCTATGTGCATTCTTCTCAACTCTGGGAAGGCTACGACCCTACCTACCTACCTACCTACAGAGGTATACGTTTCCTGAACATCCCAACAATCTTCTCTGCTGCACTGTGTGGACGCCTGAAACCGTTCGTTAATAGACTGATTGGTCCATATTAGTGTGGTTTCAGGCCCGGGAAGTCCACTGTCGATCAATTAGTCACACTACGGCAGATCCTGGAAAAAACCAACGAGTTCCAGATCGACACCCACCGTCTGTTTTTCGATTTTAAGGCTGCGTACGATAGCATAAGGGCGCCGTGGCGCAGTAGTTAGTGTGTTGGACTCTGACGCACGATGAGTGAGTTCGGATCCCGATAACACCAACGCCATCGAACGTTTATTTTGCGGCGTCCCTCCTCGGCGGTGTACTGCAAAAATCCCCCGTAGTATACTTTCCTTTCAGCTGTGTAAAAAATAAACCACACACAGCATGCTTCATCAGGGTCGGAAGCGACTTGACCGATACCTTTTATATCAAAAAAGGTTTTAAACAGGGCGACACGCTATCGTGTGACTTCTTCAACATCGTCCTTGAAAGGTTCGTACAAAACTCACTGGTTAATACGAGGGGCACCATCTTTTTCATGTCCGTACAACTGCACGCCGATGAGGTTGACATAATTGGACGAAGTCAGCGAGATGTCATTGAGGCCTTTACGAGAATTGAGATGAAAGCGGCTAAAATGTGTAAATGAGGGCATTGGGGGTGGCCCTGGTGCAGTTGTTAACATCATCGACCGTCAAGCCGCAGGTCCATAGTTCAAATTCGTTTCATAGCCAAGAAAAAGCAATTCCTATACGGAAAAAAGTATGCAACACAGTTGTGAATGGAAAGCGACCAAACGTACTGCTGCAGGCATAACACTCACAGTATGTGGTCAATTGAAATTCATTCTCTGCGTATGCAATATGAACACCAAAAAGTGCATGAACGAATTACTGTGAATTATAACCAACTCGAAATTTGGTCGGCTCTCGTCCTATGTAGGACAAACCACCCCTGAGAGTAGTTAACGAACATCTTCGACCCAAAAACCACTGCACTCCGTTCGAGTTGTGTGGAAAAACATCAACCTGCGCGAAACTCTCCCCTCCCCTGTTACCTTCGCTCGCACAACGTTCAAAACGTTATTAGGCCTTAGCCTTGAGTACGAGTGTGACTATAAAAAAAAAAAAAAAAAGACGAAATACATATATGCTTTCGTCGAAAGAGGACACGAACCACCGGCGTTTTGGCCAGGGCGCACATTTTGGCAGGTATAAGTTCGAGGTAGTCAAAGACTCCATCTACTTACATATGCTCCGCAGTGACATGCAGCAATAACATCGGTGCCGAAATCAAACGCAGAATAATTCTTGCTAACCGTTGTTTCTTTGGGCTCAAAAAGCAATTCAGAAACAGAGCTCTCTCTCTCGAAAAACCAAAGTGACCATATACAAGACCCTTATCATCCGGGTGCTGCTTTATGGCGCACAGACATGGACCTTATCGAAAGCTGATGAGGAGGCCCTTTGTGGTTTTGAGAGAAAAACTCTGCGTACGGGGAGTGGAGGAAAGGACTTAATAGTGAACTGTACGGGCTGTACAGCGACATGAACGTAGCACGGCGTCTTCGGATCCAACGCCTGAGATGGCTAGGTCATGTAGAGCGCATGGAAATCACAACTCCGGCCCGGGAGGTCGTTGAATCCCACCCCGACGGGCGACGCGGTCGAGGACGGCCAAATTTAAGGTGGCGCAACCAAGTGGAAGAGGACCTTAACGAGCTAGGCGTGCGGCACTAGAGACTACTGACGAAAGACCGTGCCAGAGAAGAGTTTTTTTTTTTTAAAGGAGGCCCAAGTTCGCCATGAACTGTAGCGCCGAAAAGAAGAAGGAATGCCAATTATGATTCAGCGACAAAAACTACTAATGGCATCAGCTTATCCGAAGGAATACTGGATCGGGATGAACTAGTTAAGAGGCCGATCTTGGTCCCAAACAGTAAGCAGCTGCTTAAACAAGCGGAATTAATTTTGTCATCCTTAGGACCACGCGCATTCAGGACTGGAGAAAAGCCAATTTAATATTAGAGGGGTGAACCAAATGACTCAATAGATGTGTCTTCTGGTTCGTCTCGCCCAAATTTACAGCTTACAAGCTTAAAATGTTAATTGTGCCATCGGACAAATGCTGTTGTAGTTATCGAATTGGCAATGAATACCCAGCGGTGGCGATGCTAATAATTGTGACTGACATTAAGTATCCTTTTTTCCATCGCATGCTATTTGCTTTAAGTTTAGAGAGCTGGGGATCAGATTTCAGCAACAGGAGTTACATTCAAAAGTATAAATCTCAGTAAAAGTGACGCAATAATCTTGTTTGTATCGGATAATAGACAGTAGGTGCCCTTCATCAAGATAAACCCATCAGTTCCTTTAATTACAAGTATTATTGTATTTTCCATTTCATTGCCAGTAGGTGTTTCTAACAAATGTTTTAGCAATCTCACACGTTACTCCAAATTGTACTTAACTTCCATTAGACATACGTTTTTCTGTTGTCTGTCATTTCAATACATGATTCCATCGGGTTGGATTCTGTTTATAGGAATTTGAAATTGAACGGATCTCTTTACAAATATAATAGTCCACTGGCAGCAGCATGAGCCATCAGAGTATTGGCAGCTTGTTGTGTTTCAAGTAGCAGCCGAGTCTCTTGCAACCAATCACGTGCGACTTTTCTTGGAGCGCCCTGCAGGAGGTTCATGTATTTAAGGGCCTGCAATAGATCACCACGATCCACGAAGTACCTGAAAAGCATATGGTAATGGAATCACTTCCGTAATTTTTACTAACAGTCTATCTTTACCTGGCCCTGTTAAGGATGTCGTAAGTGTCTAATTTGCTGAAATCGAATTTTTTGTCTTCAAGTTCTTCCTTGGAAATTGGATCGTCCGGACGTAGGATGAATATAGATTGCAAGTAGGACAGAAGATAGATGGGGAGGTAAGCACCGCCTTCGGGAACGAGTGCGACTTTTCGCGCAATTCTCTCAACGTTCAAGAAACGCTCACGAAGAGCGTCCTCAGGGAATACTCCTCTGTCTTCAGCGGTTTTTGGGAGATTTTGAAGAACCACTGAAACCAATTCATCACCCTCTGAAAATTATTTGATTTGTTAGAACAAATTAGGATACCGTACGACAAAGTTTACCAGAAACTTTAGCTACGGCGTTGATTTCGCTTTTCAAGGGGCGCAGTTTATTCTTCCAATGAACTCCCGGTTCACCAGTTCGAACAGTCGCCCATAAAGCCTGGCAGGCTGCCCACAATGCCTGCGCTTGGTGCGCTGATCGTTCAGATTCTGCCCGAGCTGTGAAAGGAAATGGTTATTAGACTCAATTACTACATAAGGCAACTCTCATAGAACAAAACGCCTTTAAGTACCTTTCAACTCTTCATTAATCTCTGCGTTGCATGCGAGATATTGGAATCAAATTACATGACGAAATGTATTTTTTTTTCTAAAACCAAATGCTTACCCTTAAGAGCAGCATCCATGCCACGTAATTTACCCAACATTGCGGCTAATTGCAATTTGTAAGATGCCTTCTCGGACGATAGCTTTTCATCCAATTCCCGACTAAAGTTCCTCCTCAATTCGGCTTCTTTAAGCGATAGGGCATCATGTAAATGATCAACATGTGCCTCAGCTTGATGTTTCAATTGCCGGCGCAGTTCCTTCTCCGCATCGGCACGAATTTGAAACATTTTATTTTGATTTTCAATGGCTAGTTTGCGTTTCTCCTTTTCCAAATAGAAATCAAGTTGAGCATTGACTGCTTCAGAATGATCATCACCGCGGTAAGCTTCGATAGCTCGTTTCAAACGCAATTCACCGTCAGTTTGCAGACGTTGTAGTTCTTTTTGATATGCCAAGACGTGCGAATAAGCGTGCAAAATAAAGAGATCCAGATCATCTTTGGAAATATTTAGTTTCTTCTCAGATAAATTGATTCCGGGGAATATAGATTCGATTTGATCGACGAAATAGTTACGAGATGCTTCCACCTGTGGGCATAGAGAACTTAATCAACTAACTGATCCAGAAACGTCTGACGTCCTACCTTTTTCCAGTATTTTTCGGATAATGTTGAAATATCTTTTGACCTGTATAGCTCATCTTTAACTCCGTTAATGTGCTCGGTGAGAGTCTTGATCTTAGAGCGAATTTCCATTACACGATCATGGTTGGTGGCGTTGGCTACTTTACTCAAGGCTATTTCGCATTTTTCTACACATGACGGAAAACATTATTTCATTCATGATCTCGCTCTCGCTGTAGTCCAAATCGAACAGTTCTTACCCATTTTTTGAAGAGCTTCACGTGCCAGTCTTTCGGCAGTTTCTACGGCGCTGTCACGGGCACTGGTCTTATTTTTGAGGGACATCCAAGATGTTGGATCCACTTCTTCAATTGCCTTATCGACTACCTTTCGAACGTCTTCACTGAACCTAGGGCAAAAGAATATAAAAATCAGAAAAGCGCAACATTTAGTGTTTAGCTGACAAGCCCTAAATTGCACGGAGCTATGAGCTATGAATAGCAGGAAAATATGCTTTTAGACCGGCCGGTCAACTCCGACAAAAAGTTTTGAGCTTCCGAGATATACAATCCGCATCAAAGCTAAATTTGGAAACATTAGCTCACGCCGCACCGGAAGAAAAGGACGATCGACTCAAAGAAGAATTCTACGATCTCCTAGACAGAACCTATGCCCAATTCCCCAGCTACGACACAAAAATAGTCCTAGGAGATTTTAATGCAAAACTGGGCAAAGAGGACATATTTGAGTCGATCATAGGAAAGCATAGCCTCCATAACACCACATCCGACAACGGACTTAGGCTAATCGATTTCCTAGCGGAAAATCGCAAGCACGCGATTCCCCCATCTCAATATCCACAAGGGTACCTGGCGGTCTTTTGATCAATCGACCACCAACCAGATTGAGCACATTGCGATCGACGCCAGACACTCCTCTAGTATTCTCGACGTACAAACCTTCCGAGGGGTCAACATCGAATCGGACCACTACCTTGTTGTAGCCAAGGTACGAATGAGGATATCAAGGATGCTTAGGAGTCGAGTAGGACTACGTAAGTTTGACGTCGGAAAGCTAAAATCGCAAGAGACTGCCAGAATCTTTTCCGATCGTGTCTCCTCCAAGCTCTCTCAAAATCCGCCCACAACAGCACAAACAATAGAGCAGGAATGGGCGCATTGCCAGAGCGCCGTCAGAGACGCTGCCTCAGAGATGCTGGATTTCAAACCGCCATCAACCAGAAACCCCTGGTTCGATGAACAATGCGAACAAGCCCATGCAGCAAAACAAGAGTCATATAAAGCCATGCTGCGGCGACGAACGAGAGCTGCTCGCGAAATCTATGAGCAGAAGATAAGAGAGGAACACACGCTTTTCAGAAGAAGGAAGAGAAAGCACGGAAAGCGTGAGATCGAGGAGATGGAGAGATGCTTCCGCAGGAATGACGCCCGTAAGTTTTACAATAAGGTAAGACGAACATGCCATGGCGGGGGCCTGTAGGGATGAAAATGGAGAACTGGTATAGAGTCGCAGTCAATTCTGAGGATTTGGAAAGACCACTTCTTAAGACTGTATAACGGCGATGATAGACAAGATATCGCTGTCAGGTAGAACGAGCCATTCGTAATGGACGACGATGTAACAGAATTCCGTTCACCCGGCCTAGACGAAGTCAAAATAGCGATATCAAGACTTAAGTCTAATAAAGTCGCGGCCGCAGTCGGCCTTACTGCTGAGCTTCTTAAGGCGGCTGGAGATGAGCTGGTAAGGTGCATGCACTATCTCATTTGAAAGATATGGTCGGAGGAAAGCATGCTCGACGAATGGAATCTCAGCATCGTTTGCTCGCTCCATAAGAAAGGAGACCCCTATAACTGCGCCAACTATAGGGGAATAAGTCTCCTTAACATCGCATATAAGATCTTCTCTTCCGTATTGTGTGAACGCCTGAAACCGTTTGTGTATAACCTGATCGGCTCTTATCAGTGTGGTTTCAGGTCAGGTAAATCCACAATAGACGAAATATTTACGCTACGGCAGATCTTGGAGAAGAGGAATACCAAATCGACACTCACCACCTCTTCGTCGAATTTAAGGTTCCATATGACAGCGTGCATAGAGATGAGCTATACAAAGCCATGTCTAGTTTTAACATCCCTGCAAAACTCGCCCGGCTGTGCAGTATGACCATGCGGAATTCTCGCTGCTCCATTAAGGTCGGTAATGAGCAAACCGAGACCTTTGATGTTAAAAAAGGATTTAGGCAAGGTGACGCACTGTCATGCAACTTTTTCAACATCGTGCTTGAAGAGATCGTGCAAGAGTCACTGGCCAATACAAGAGGTACGATTTATTTCAAGTCTGCGGAATTGCTTGCGTACGCCGACGACATTGACGTGATTGGACGCACACAGCGAGACTTCAATGAGGCCTTTGTAAGCATTGAGGTAGAAGCGGCTAAGATGGGTCTCAAGGTAAATGAGGGTAAAACCAAATATCTGCTTTCATCTAAAAGAGACGGGCAACACCGACGTATTGGCCAGAACGTCACCATGGGCGGATATAACTTTGAAGCGGTCAAGGAATTCGTCTACCTTAGCTCACTGATGACCGGCGACAACAACACCAGCCCTGAGATAAAACGCAGAATCACTTGCCAACCGCTGTTTCCTTGGGCTCAAGAGGCTATTGAGAAGAAGAACCCTCTCTCGGAAAACCAAGGTGACACTATATAAGAGCTTAATCATCCCAGTCCTCCTTTACGGCGCAGAGGCTTGGACCTTAACAATAGCGGATGAAGATGCCTTTGGTCGTTTCGAGAGGAAAATTCAAACGGTGTATGGAGGAGAAGATATAACGATACAGCTCCGCCCCGAAGAGTCTTCGAATCCACCCCGGAAGGAAAGCTCGGCAGAGGACGGCCGCATCAACGGTGGCGCACGCAGGTGGAAGGGGATCTTAACCAACAGGGCGTGCGGCGCTGGAAACAGCTGGCCAAAGACAGTGCCAGCTGGTGACGCTTGTTGGTTGAGGCCCAGGTTCACCACGGACTGTAGCGCCACCTAAGTAAGTAATCTTTAATAACGTCCGGTTTTTAGAGAATTCGCTTTTTTTTAATTACCACCTGAAGAGTTTCAGCTAATTGTTAGGTTTCACTTACGAGTTTAAAACCTTGATTGCTTTGTTGTACTCCTGCACAGCCAATGATGCTGCAAGTTCAACTTCTTTCTCAAGTCCAACCACGTCAGATGGGAGTGTTTCAGTCGCTTTGCTAAGTGTTACCGGAGCTGAAGGTCCTGACGGTTGGGCGGGTGTTTTTCCTTCACTAGAAACCAGTTTTGTGGAAATTTTCTATAGGAAAAAAGGAACAATTAAGCAGAATACTACAAATTGAATTGTAGACCTTCACGTACGGGCTTGGAAATGGAAACAGTCGTATGTTCAATTTTGCTGGGCTCTGCAAAAGGATAAATCAATTGTTTAGATATGAAAAATACGTATGCATCAAACCCTTTTCTTCTGAACTTCCGAAGAGATTAGTTACAGATGACGTTGCGTCTTTCAGTTGTTTCGATACACTTTCGAACGGTTTCGTTATGCTGTCGAGTGGATTTTCTTCTTGTAGTGCAAATTTAAAGATGGTCGCTGATCCAGGAACATTTTTCTCGACAGCTTTTCGGAAATCTTCATCGTGCCTACAAATAAAAGTCGTATAATGTCAAGTTATGATATGATAACTAAAGGAACTCACTTTGCATATGTGACAACTCCGCCGATTGCAGCAATCGGTGCTATCACAACGAGAACTCTCCCAAAGCCAGCCTCAGTGGGCATGTTCGCGTTACTCTTGTGTCGCTGGCATTGCCTTTGTAGTGTTCCCTAAGGATAAGATATCGATAGAATCAAGCAAATAGGCTCTTATGCAATTGTTTTCATGGTCGGAGTTTACGCAGTGGGACGTCTATCTCACACCCGATTTGTTTAAGATCATATTCGTCGAGAAACCTTTTTAATAACTTAAACCCTTTTACTTATTGCTAAATGTTTGTTCATTTTCTATTTTTGATTTCTCGTGCTTTGGCTGTGTCAGATGACATAACACTTTGGTGTGTGACAAAAGTCCCTCTGTGTATGTTCCCCAACGTTATATGGAATCGAGATACTATTTTTCGTTGCAGTTTTTACTCACTTTCAGTGCACATAGGCAGGGGTTTTTCAGCATTAAGCGAAGCATCTTGGTTCTTAAATTGGACGTTCACACTTCCCACTAACAATCTATACTTAACCGGCTTCTCGTACAACTTTTCTTTCAGCTCTTGATTGAATTGCCCCTTCTGATTTAACTTTTTCCTCGTCGAATGCAAAGCAAGGTCGCGAGATGGGTAGCTATCGTCGACGATGACGGCTGTTTCAAATGACGTTTAAATGTGATAACCAAGTGATGTGAGGGGAAATTGATTTGCAACTTGCAACTAAATTATAGGATTATAGAACATTTCATGAAATAAAGCTCCTTCAACGTTATTGGAATTTTTTTCGAATCAAATGCGAATTATACGTTTCGTGTATTTTGTCTTTTTTGTTTTTGATGAATTTTCGATGAAAAATTGTGCTCGTTTGACAGTCGGTCGGCGACTTTGTGTCGGTAAGGTAGAGTTGCCAAGTGAAAACGGAGAAATTGACGTAACACTTTTGTTGGTTACTGGAGGTTTTTATCAGGTTTTATTGTTGAGCAGGCGAAATTCACGTACTGAGGAAAATGCTGCGGTCGATTGCATCTGCAGGTATTTCTAAAATTACTTAAGGATCTAAGCGAGTCTAAAAAATGTATCTTTTCCCCTCTCCCTTTTATAGTTATTCGAACGGCGAGCGTCGCAGCACATAATAGTGTGCTTAAAAGCCATGGGATGCAGTTACATTTGGTGTCGTCATTTGCCAAGAACAATTTTTCGACTTTACTTCCAAAAAATGGTATAGGCGCATTGGTAGGACATCCGATCCTTAATCCAAAAGACACTTTAGCAAACCAGGAGCGAACAGTTACCAAGTTTTCACTGAACAAGGGTAAGAGGAAATCGGTCGCAGCGGTTCTCAAGCGTTTCAAGCGCTTAGATTGGGGTTGTTGGATACGAACGCATTCGGGTCGACATAAGAAACTGTGGAAGAAGTCATCTGCTCTGAAACGTCGTCTGAAACAGCATGTCTTTGTCAATGCCACCCAAAGTTGGCTACTCGATAAAATGGTAACGAGCTATTGGCGGAAACCAAGGCACTACATTGATGATCCATATGCCCCCTACCATAAACGGGAAGAATACTGGGCAACTAGAAAACGTCCAGTAGAATATGTGAAGAATTCTAGTAGTTAGCTTAGTGGATGTTTTGTGAATAAATGAAAACCAGTGTAGTTGTTCTGAACATGTTACCTTTCCTTGGAAACTCGATTTTAAATTTTTGTATGAACGCCGGAAACAGTTCGTGAATTGTTTAGGTTTTTTTAGTAGTCGGGGAAACCTACGATAGACCAGATTTTCATATTGAGCGAGATCTTGGATATTAGCTGTGAATGTAAGGACGACATTGGTTAGGTCTACTATCGCATATAAAAGTGTCTATAGAGATTAACCTTATAGACCCAGAGGACATCCGGTTTGACGACGAAGTAGATTAACGTGGACACATTGTCGGACCTCGTTGATCCATAGGAGAGGCACAATCTATTGAACGTGTGCAGTTGCTTGGGTACACCGATGTGATCGGCATAAGCGAGACTTCGCCACTTCTTAACCAGGACGTCCCTCACGCCAATCTAAACGCTTTCATAGAAACACCATGGGTCTTGCCAATCATTGTCTCTTCATGCTTAAAAGGCCATGAAGAAGTAGGTTAGGTTAGTTGGGTGCCCTATTGACATGAAGTCAAGGCTCACTTAGACTACGAGGAGTCCATTGTGCCCATTTTGAAAAGCTAACCCGAGGGGAACCTGTTAGTTGCCCGCTGAGCTGAGCCACCCAGATTCAATTAAGAATCTTAGCAGTTTGTTCAGCTTAATGTCTCTTACCTCCACTAAACCCGAGATGAAGTAGTTTCTCGAGGAACGTACATCTTTTTCGGGCCAGTGCATGGCATTAACACAGTAGGTGACGAATGGATTCTATTTCCCCTTCGTCGCTACAGCTTCTGCAGAAACCGTTGTAGGGCTGGCCTAGTCTAGCTGCATGATATGATATCATGAAGTGCCCAGTGAGGGCGCCGACTACCAGTCGTATATTCCCTCTACCAACATTTAGCAGACTTTCCGCCCTTTTTTTGTTATAGACAGGCCATGTTAGCCTTGCCGTAGCGCATGTGTCTAATTGATATCCTCGCTTGTTGGCCTTTCCTAGTAGTTCCACAACAATTTCTCTGAATAGTGTGCTGAGTGGCGTTCTAGCCTCAGTTGTGATCTGAGAAGTATCTGCACCTGATCCCAGTCTGGCTAGTTCGTCCGCCTTCTCATTGACATCCGATATTTCTTCTAGTTTCTCTTTACAGAGCTTTACGAGTTTGGATCTTATCCATGTTGCTTGCAGAGCCTTAATGGCTGCCTGATTGTCAACATAGATTTTGGTTCTCTTACCTGAGAAATTCTCCCTAAGAATCAGATCCGCACCTTTTTTGATTGCGAAGATCTCAGCCTGGAAGACGCAACAGCCATCATCAAGTCTGTAGGAGTGACATGCTTCCTGAGGTTCGAAGTAGATTCCGGCTCCTGTACCGGTATTCATCGGTATAGATTGCCAGTTCCTCTTCCGTGTTTATGATACCACTGGCCCATTCCTCTCTGGAAGGAATCCTAATAGAGAATCTCCTATCATAGCAAGAAAGTGGGTATAGACAGTGAGTATGGTCCTTTTCGGTTGCGGAGCTCAGGGTAGCCCATCGATCCAGGAATGATGCGTGGCCATGAGGACATCTTTTCCAAAGACTGGATTCTTGCATCCTTAGCGCAGCGCTGGCTGCAAAGCTTCCACAGTACATGTCTAGTGGTGGAAGGTTCAGCATCGCTTCACGGGCCGCCGTTGGTGGGGATTTCATAGAACCGGTCACCGCCAGACAGCCAACCCTCTGAATCCTCGTAAGACTTTGAAGGTTGCATTTCTTCTCAAGTGCTTTCCACCAGACAATTGATCAATAGACTAAAATAGGTCTTACCACCGCGGTGTACAGCCAGTATACCACCATTGGTTTAAAGCCCCATGTCTTTCCGAAAGCTACTCTGCACGAATATAATGCCACTCAAGCTTTCTTGGTTCTTTCATTTATGTTGTTCTTCCAGCTAAGCTTGGAATCTAGGATTATGCCAAGATACCTAGCGGATTTATGGGGTCCACTCCGGCAGAGCCGCCGATTATCGGAATAAGGCAATTAATACCTTAGGCCACGCTTGGGCACCTAAGGGAGCTCGTTAACGGTTGGAAATAAACCCTCCCACCTTTCATTCTTGGGCACGGTTTCAATAAGCTCACACCAACACTGGAATAGGGCTGACTATCTCTTAGTTACTGGCATGGAGATCATATTGTTCAACATGGTAGCCCCGGCTAGTTTAAACCCCAGCACCGCGTCAAGGTGGATAGTCACGCTGGGGATGAAAAAGTAGAATTATCTCGAAAAGCCAAGGAGTTACGTTATCACCTATTCCCTCTAGATGCAGAGACTTGAATTTTATTAAACGCGAATGAGGAAATACTTGACCGGTTCGGCAGAAATGTCCTGTTTGCTATTTCTGTTCTCGGATGATCTGAGAGAGAGTGACAAAGAAAATCAGTCACGAACTACAGTATCCGACCCCTTGCGTGACTACACACCTCGTGCAAGGGCCCAGTAAAGGTCAATGACTCTCGGGGTAACCCCAGAGGAGACCCCCCCCCCCCCCCCTCACCCATTCCGCGGATATCTGCGCAGGGGTGGTATTCCCTTTCTCCGCTACTCGTGGTATACATATGTATAAAAATAACGATAATAACAAACAATAAGGAAAGCAAAAAATGGGCAGAATGTACGGGCACAAATACAACTGCTGAGTCTCGGTGAAGTGCTGTGACATTGGCCTCCACAAATAAGCCTGGTCCGGCATCCTCAGGTAGCGGTACCAAGACTGACGCTTCACAAGGTGCTAAGACATCGGCGTACGCACAAAAGCCTGGTCCAACACCCACCCTCAGGAAGCAGTAAAAATGCTGCT
This sequence comes from Eumerus sabulonum, assembly GCA_951905685.1. NCBI lineage: Eukaryota > Metazoa > Arthropoda > Insecta > Diptera > Syrphidae > Eumerus > Eumerus sabulonum. Next base: position 138,526,798 of record OX645060.1, on the reverse strand, counting down.
ATCCGACAAGGTGCTACGACATCGGCCCACGTACGAAAGCCTGGTCCAACGCCCTCAAGGAGCAGTATAAGTACGAACGAACGGTAAGGTGCTATGACATCGGCCTCTAAGCAAAAGCCGGGTCTAGCACCCTCAGGTGACAATAGGGAGAGAACCACTCCTCGAGACCCAGCTCTGAGTGTCCCCAAAACGCTTTACAAGGAACGTCGCGCGACTAGTACGTTACTGGACAAGCTGTGGGACTTACCAAGAGATCAGCTCTCGGAACGGAGGAGGAAGGCTCTGGATTGGGCGGAATACCCCGGACTATCAAGACAGGATCAAGTTGATCTCCTTCAAAGACCAAACAACAATAGACTTTTCAAGCTTGCACTCAGCAGAGTCAGGTCTGGGAGGGAGCTCAATTTGAGGCTGTACCCTTGAGCCAAATCCCAAATAGACCAAGGGCTAAAGCCATTATACCGGCCTATCCCGAGGATCCTAAGGAGATGTTGGTACTCATGCAAAACTGCAATCCGCAAATCCCTTCTAAGGATTAGAAGATAGAGAATATGAAAGGACCCTCAAGACCGATTACTATTATAATCAATCAGGATTCTCTGGCACCTCTAGCAGAGGCCAATAATATGATCTTTCTGGGCTTTAATTCAGCAAGGCTCAGAATCTATAAAAAAGACGGGGAGAACTCAATTAAGAGAGCCTCTGGAGATGCATCAACCGACTTCATGGTATCGACGAACCCGGATCAACCCCATATCAAGGGAAAGTAATACCGAAGGACTTGATTTCCCTCTCTACCGATGGCTCCAAGACGGAGACGAGTGTAGGTAGTGGTGTCTTCTCCAAAGAACTTAACCTCAACCTATAATTCAGACTCCCAAATCACTGCAGAGTGTATCAAGCAGAAATAACAGCGATAACGGAGGCCCTTGCATGGCTCAGGATCAATATAATATCCTCTAAGGATATTATCATTTACACGGACAGCCAATCTGCGAAAAAATCCCTGGCTGCGGTAACCCACAAATCAAAAACATCCCTTAACTGCCGCCTATCTCAAGACGAGATGGCTGAACAGTCAACATTAAAGTACTGTGGGATCCCGGGCATAGGGATATTCCGGGAAACTACGCGGCCGACGAACTCGCGCAAAGAGGGCACACTCAGTCTTCCTACACTCGGGTACCTAGAAACACCAATAAGTGCGGTAAAGCACTTGATGAAACTTCGAACAATAGAGGCTACCAACCTCCAATAGAATGAAAGTAATATCGGCTTTATCACTAAACAAATCTGGCCTAAGCTAAGCCTAGGACGAAACAGGGACTAGTGGCAACCAAAAGGGCAACCTTAAGCACTCTAGTGGGTGTCATTACAGGTCACTGCATCATTGGAAAACACGCCGCCAGACTAGGACCACCCTTCTGCCGCGGCTGCACCTCCTCTGCTCATGCCCTTCTTTTGCGAATCACAGGAGGATCTACATCGGGGCGCCCATCTATGAAAACTTAAGTGAGCTACTTACTTATCAGGCCTGCGATCCATGGAGGATCTGAGCCTGAGCTATAGCTGCCTTCCATCCTTGACGGTCCCGGGCACGCTGCTTCCAGTTATCAAGACCAATATGTCCTACATCCGCGATTACTTGGTCTTTATACCGGAGGTTCGGTCTTCCTCTTCTTCTCGAACTAGGAGGCTCGGAGTCGGAGACCCTCTTAGCTAGAGCGCTGGTGTCCATGCACTCGATGTGGCCGAGCCAGTGTAGTCGACGGATCTTTACCTTCCGGACTACATCCGCATCTTTGTACAGCTCGTTGAGTTCGCGGTTGTGTCTTCTTCTTTATTCACCTTCCTCGCAGACAGGACCAAATATCCGGCGCGGAATTTTTCTTTCGAAAGAACCCGAAATCAGCTCCGCCGTCCTGCTTATCGTCTAGCTTTCGGCTCCGTACAGCAAGACAGGCCGTATGAGCGTTTTGTAAAGCATGAATTTGGTCTTTCGAGTGAGGAGTTTTGACCCAATTTGTTTGGACAAGCCGAAGTAGCAGCGGTTGCCAAAGGCGATTCTATGCCGGATCTCCACTGTGATGTCATTAATGGAATTTACGTTTGCCCCGAGGTAGACAAACTCCTTAACTACCTCGAAATTGTGGCTGTCAATTGTTATATTTTGTCCCAGGTGGTGAGCGACAGATTGGTTTTTACTTGTCAGCATGTACTTCGTTTTGTCCTCATTGACCTTAAGACCAACTCTTTTCGCCTGTTCTTCAATCGCCGTGAATGTTTCCACAATGCCACGGCGAGAACACGCGATGATGTCGATATCATCCGCGTATCCTAGCAGCTGGACGGACTTGTAGAAGATAGTGCCTTCCCTGTTGACGCCTGCCCGTCGCACTATCTGCTCCAGCACCAGGTTGAAGAAGTCACATGACAGCGCATCTCCTTGCCGAAATCCGGTGCATGTTTCAAACGGTTCCGAGGTCCTAGAACCGAGTTGCACGGTGCATCGCGTGTTTTTTTGCGTGGCGCGACACAACTGGATCAGTTTCACCGGGATCCCGAATTCGGCCATCGCCCCAAACAGTTTTTCACGATGAATGCTGTCGTATGCGGCTTTGAAATCGATGAAAAGATGGTGTGTATCGATTCGAAACTCGTTGGTTTTTTCCAGTATTTGTCGAAGTGTGAAAACTTGGTCTATAGTTGATTTGCCGGGCCGGAAGCCGCACTGGTAGCTGCCGATTAGTGCGGTGCAAAATGGTTTTAGACGTTCACACAATACGCTGGACAGGATCTTGTATGCGACATTGAGCAGGGATATACCTCTATAGTTCTTGCAAGAGGTAGGGTCGCCTTTTTTGTGGATTGGGCATATAGAGCTGGTATTCCAGTCGTCGGCCATGCTTTCATCTTCCCAAATTCTGCAGACGATCTGGTGCATGCTCCCTACCAGAACATCGCCGCCAGCCTTGAAGAGCTCTGATGGCAAGCCATCTGAGCCTGCGGCCTTGTTGTTCTTCAGCTTCTGAATAGCTGTGCCGACTTCTTCGATGCTGGGTGGGAGGACTACTTCAGCGGCTGGAGTTGGGATTTCCTCGGTCCCTACCACTCTCTCTTGGTCATGCTCGTTAAGCAGCTGCTGGAAGTGCTGCTTAAATACATCCACTATTCCCTGCGGGTCGGTGAGAAGATTACCCTCGCACTTTCGAAGAGCCAGGGTGCCCTTTTTGAAGCGTCCTGCAAGGCCTTTGGCTTTCTTGTAAAAGGCTCGTATTTTATGTTTATCCCTAGACTCCTTGATATCCTTGAGCTGGGAAGCTGCGAAGATTCTTTTCTTTTGTCGCAGTAGTTTTTTTTAGATATGCGACACATTCTTCATTTTCCTTCTTGTAGTATCGTGATCGTGCGTACAAGAGGCACGATCTACTTAGGGTCTCTACAATTGCATGCAAACACTGGATGACATTGACGCGATTGGGAGAATGTAGTGAGACGTCAATGAAGCTTTTGTGAGCATTGAACAAAAGTCGACTAAAGTGGGTCTGAAGGTAAACGAGGGCAAAACCTAATATATGCTGTCGTCAAAGAAAGACGGGCAACACCGATATAGTGACTAGAACGAAGCTATTACTTTCATGTAGTCAAGGATTTAGTCTACCTTGGCTCACTGGTAACAAGAGGCAACGAAACCGGCGCTGAGATTAGACGCCGAATAACTATTGCCAACCGCTGTTTCTTCGGGCTCAAGAGGCAATTGAGTAGTAGAGCCCTCTCTCGGAAAACTAAGGTGACCCTCTATAAAACCTTAATCATTCCGGTCCTCCTCCACGGCGCAGAGGCTTGGGAATTATCAAAAATGGATGAAGACATGCATATCTATGAATGTTGGACACCATTATTAACTCCATACACGGGAGAAAAATCTGTGCTTTAGGAGCACCAACAAAACGGTTGCCTTTAGCCTTTGGGCTTAAATACGAGAAAAGAGGGAATATGCAATTGCTCTATATTAGGACAAAGTATATACATATTATAAAATACATGTACACGTATTTAGTAGTATTTATGGAAACATATTTTTTTCGACACCTATTCACGTACAACCTTGTTTATGAGTTTACCAATGTTCTGAATTTCGCTCTCAACGATGTCACCGGGTTTAAGATACTGCGGGGGTTTCTTATTCATACCAACACCTGCAGGAGTTCCTGTCAGTATCACGTCTCCCGGCTTAAGCGTTATAGTTCTTAAAAACAAAAAAAAGAAAATAAGTATACAACTCTAACTAAGGTTTACCTTATTAAGCTGCTCGTACTTTGATAGTATCTGAATTAGTTTATCAATTTTAAAGATCATATTCGATGTATTGGAATTTTGTTTAACCTCCCCATTAACTCGTGTCACTATATTAAGGTTGTGGGGATCCGGAATAAGACTTTTATGCACAATTGACGGACCCAACGGACAAAAGGTATCCATCGATTTACCAATCAAGAATTGTGTTCCCACATCATTTTCCTGCCAATCTCTTGCGGATATATCCTGTGCTATGCAATATCCAAATACATATTTGTAAGCCTTTTCAATGGATACACTGCGAGCCCGTTGACCAATAACAACTGCCAAATTGGCCTCCCAGTCGATTTTCTACATTAAAAACAAAAAGGAAAACAAAATCTCCAGGATTCAAAGGCATTCGATGCAACTTACGCGGGCTATCCTATGTGCCACGATGTTGCCGGTAGGACCGATTAGGCAATTAATATGTTTGCTGAAGAATGTTGGTTCCTTCGGGATTTCACATCTATTCTCTGCACAGAAATCTTTGTAATTCGAGTCGACGCAAATAATTTTTTCCGGATTCATAACTGGGGGTAGTAGGGTCATATGACGGTCGACACACTCCGATGGTTGCGATTTTATTTTTTGCTTCAACTCAAATGAATCAATCTCTTGTTGAATGAATGTAATCATATCATTTGAGCAACAGCTTCCTAATGACAATGGCACCAATGTTTTCCCATCTTCCGAAACAGCACCAAGATGTTTATGCTTATCACGGCCTCGTAAAAATTGCACGAAGCGCATTGGTATGTCGGGAACAGGCCTGAAATTTTAAGAATGTTATGATAAGGTAAAATATATTACCTTCAGAACCCTTGCCTGGATTTGATCTTGCTTTTCATGCGATGAAGCTTAAGGAGGTCAACTGATAATTTTAAATTCATTGTTCTATTTGAAAAGAGTTTAGACGAGCATTGCCTTTAAAATTTGAAATCGTACAAATGTTAATCATAGAAAAAAAAGCTACTATGGTTATGTAGTAAATAGTCTATTCCATTGTGTTCTATTTTTTGATATAAGGTAGGTTTGGATAGAATCACCTCAACTGACAAGGGTTGGAGCTTTTATTTGAGGATACCGTTTGTCCATAAGAAGAAGGCATGATCAATAAAAGATAAAACAGCAGTTGTGGGTAAGCTTGATTGGTATCATTTGAATAGCTCAAAGGAGGCTACTGATTAGCCAAAAGTTATCTTATCTACCAAAGGTTACGAAGTTACGTTTTAGATAGCAAATATAAGAAAACCTAGGTACATGGTATGGATGGCAAAGGACTAACAAAGGTCTCGTAGGGGTAGCATCTATCCGACTGCTAAAAAGCGAGAAGAGCCACCGCAGTCGAACATCTTGCGGCACTGTTAGTAAGTCCTATCCCCACCTCCTCGTGGTGCCATCTGGAGATTTCCTATGGAAATTGCAGACGGGGAAGGGCGAATGGCGAGCCTCTTGCGCCAAGAAACAGGATAAGTCGGTTGGGCTACGGCCTAGTAGGCCGTAACCGTAAAAAAAACCACAAACTCCGAAACAACCACAAGCCTCGGATATAACGGACCGGGTTTATGTTGACGACCCTTGCAAAAAACGAAAAAGAACAATGATCTTCGGCTTTGTACGTGGAATGTTAGGTCCCTAAATAGGCCACGTGCAGCCGAACAACTTGCGGACGCCCTAGACCGCTATAAAGCGGACATCACCGCCATCCAGGAAATGCAATGGAATGGACCGGCCATAAAGCGGATGAAAAACTGCGATATTTACTACGGCGACTGCTATAGGGAGAAAGGGCAACGATTGTTTGGATGCGGATTTGTTTTTCGAGGTGAACTAAGGCAAAAAGTCCTAAGCTTTCGGCATGTGAGCGAACGCCTCATAACAATCCGTATCAAGGCTAAATTTTTTAACATCAGCCTGATCTGCGTCCACGCCCCCACGGAAGACAAGGATGACTCAGCCAAAGATGAGTTCTACGATCTCCTAGACAGAACGTATGCCCAATGTCCCAGCTATGACATCAAAATTGTACTAGGAGACTTCAATGCTAAGCTGGGTAAGGAAAGCATATTTGAACGAGTCATCGGCAAACATAGCCTACACGACACCACCTCCGATAACGGACACAGGCTGATTGATCTTGCTACGGGGCGAAATCTCCTTCTAGCCAGTACGCGCTTCCCGCACCTCGATATACACAAAGGCACCTGGCGGTCTTTTGATCAATCGACTACCAACCAGATTGATCACATCGCGATCGAAGTCAGACACTCCTCCACTATTCTTGATGTTAGAACTTTCCGAGGGGCTAACATCGACTCGGACCACTATCTTGTAGTAGCCAAGATGCGCTTACGGATATCACGAACGCAACGGAGTAGAGTAAGAACACAAAGTTATGACGTCGGAAAGCTACTATCGCCAGAAACCGCTCGTGCTTTTACCGATCGCGTCTCCCTTAAGCTCTCCAATACACCTCAATCCTCCACGCTATCAATAGAACAGCAGTGGAGCCTTTGCAAACAAGCCCTGAAAAGCTCTGCATCCGAAATTCTGGGTTTCAAGGCTCCACCACGAAGAAACACCTGGTTCGATGACGAGCGCAGGAGGATTCATACAGCGAAGCAGGATGCATATAAGGCCTCGCTGCATAAAAGAACAAGAGCAGCTCGTGAGCTCTACGAGTTAAAAAGAAGGGAGGAGCATAAGCTTCTTAGAAGAAAGAAGAAAGAGCACGAGAAGCGCGCGATTGAGGATTTGGAGAGGTGTTACTGCAGGCGTGACGTTCGAAAGTTTTATCAACAGATAAAGCGAACATGCCAAGGCTATAAAGCCAGAACGGAAGCCTGCAGGGATGAGAACGGACACCTAGTAGTAGAACCGCAGTCGATGCTGAGAATATGGAAAAACCATTTCTGCAGACTGTATAACGGCGATGTTAGTCAATATACCGCTGTCAAGCAGAATGATCCATTTCTAATCGACGGAGACCGCAGAGAATTCTGTCCCCCTGACCTCGACGAAGTTAAGATTGCCATATCGAAGCTCAAGTCGAATAAAGCTGCTGCCGCAGACGGACTGTCTGCTGAGCTCTTCAAGGCAGCTGGGGATGACCTGGTTGGGAGCATGCACCAGCTCATCCGTAAGATATGGTTAGAGGAAAGCATGCCCGAGGAATGGAGTCTCAGCATCGTATGCCCGATCCACAAGAAAGGAGACCCCTCTGATTGCGCCAACTATAGAGGAATAAGTCTCCTTAACATCGCCTACAAAATCTTCTCTGCCGTTTTGTGTGGACGCCTGAAGCCTTTTGTAAATAACCTGATAGGTCCTTACCAGTGCGGATTCAGGCCAGGGAAGTCCACCATCGACCAAATCTTCACACTACGGCAGATACTGTAGAAAGCCAATGAATTCCTAGTCGACACTCACCACCTATTTGTCGACTTCAAAGCCGCATACGACAGCGTAATTAGAGACGAGCTATACAACGCTATGTCTACCTTTGACATACCTGCTTAACTCGTCAGACTATGCAGGATGACTTTGGAGAATGCTCGCTGCTCCATCCGAATCGGTGAACACCTTACCGATAGTTTTGATGTCAAAAAAGGATTTAGGCAGGGCGATGCGCTGTCGTGTGATTTCTTCAACACCATATTGGAAATGATTGTGCAAAAATCACTGGCCAATAGAAGAGGTACAATCTATTTCAAATCCTCGCAACTCCTTGCATACGCCGACGATATTGACATAATAGGTAGATCACAGCGAGATGCCAATGAGGCGTTTGCAAGTATTGAGATGGAGGCGGAGAAAATTGGTTTGGCGGTAAACGAGGGCAAAACTAAATATATGCTGTCATCAAAAAAGGACGCTCACCACCGACGTCTCGGCCAGAACGTTTGTATAGGCAGATATAAGTTCGAGGTAGTTAAGGACTTCGTCTACCTTGGCTCCACAGTGACCTGGAACAACAACATCAGTTCCGAAATCAAACGCAGAATCACTCTTGCCAATCGCTGTTTCTTTGGGCTCAGGAGGCAACTGAGTAATAGAGCCCTCTCCCGAACGACAAAGTTGACTCTATATAAGAGCCAGAACGGTCCTGTTGTACGGCGCAGAAGCATGGACACTATCAAAAGCGGATGAGGAGGCCCTTGGTCGGTTCGAGAGAAAGATTTTGCGCGTGATTTTTGGGCCTATATACGCAGACGGGGGATGGAGGAGAAGATTCAACCACGAAGTTTACGGGCTGTACAGCGACATGAGCCTAGTCAGGCGTCTACGGATTCAACGCCTAAGATGGCTGGGCCATGTAGAGCGAATGGACACCACAGCTCCAGCCCGGAGAGTCTTTGAATCCAACCCCGAGGGACGAAGAAGCAGAGGAAGGCCGCCCTTATGATGGCGCACACAGGTGGAAGGGGACCTCAGCCAACTGGGTGTGCGGCAATGGAAAAGGCTAGCGAAAGATCGTGCTAGATGGAGGGGCATGTTGGTTGAGGCCCAGGTTCACCCCGAACTGTAGCGCCCACTAGGAAGAAGAAGAACAGCTAATAAAGGAAAATTACAAAATATCTGTAAGTCTGCATTGGAACAACAATACTCGCGCTGTAAAAATCCAGCAGCGCGAATATGTTCCCGCAGATAAATAAAATATTCATGTAGATTTGAGCGATCGTCGAAGTAGGCTTAGTTTTTTGTGACGAACAAAAAATAAAAAAAAAAAAAAAATAATTTTTATCTCCAAGAAAAAAAAAAAAAAAACAATCTGAATAAAAAAGCAAAACCAACCAGAAAACATCAAATACAACACCTGCAGCCCGCACTCCGCATTATGGAAGTGTCGGGCTACGATTCCGAAAGTGCGTCAATAAGCGCACCAAGCAAAACCCCACCATCAACCAGAAGGGGGCTAAAGCCGACACCAAACCTCCTCAAGCGACCGTCCCATAACACCCCGACGGCGGAGACAACAGAGGAAACTCCAACAACATCAGCATTGGCAGCAGCAAAACGCCAATGCAATGACCACCCTACGCAAGACCAGGCCCCATACGTGTCGGAAAAAAACTCCTTCGGCGTTCTGGCGAGCTCTGAATCGGACGACGAGGACGAAGACGTGCAAGTCCTAAATAGACGCATTCGTCTCATCGAGGAGAAGGTGCGTGCTATTAGGGAGAAACAAAGGGCAAGAAGGCAAAGGGAACAAGAAGCTACTATCCAACATAACATAAGGAAGAAGCTACAGCAACAACAACAGCCAAAACAAGAACAATGCCAACTACAGCAAAAACAACACCAGCAACAACAACAACAGCAGCAGCAACAACATCAGCAGCAACAACAACAACAGCAACAACAACAGCAGCAGCAAAAACAGAAAACGCAACCCCAACCAAACAAAAAAACAGAAAAGAAGCAGCATGTTTCACAGCCAGGTCAGAAACAAAAACATCCGCAGAATCAACAACAGCCAGACAAAAGGCAACAGCAACAATCAAAAGAAAAGGTGCCACCAATCAACACCTATAAACTGGACCTGGATGACACCGTTATAATGTGTGAGTCAGCAATTGGCCTTAATTTTAATATTACTAGGTTAAGTGACGATAGGCATGCTATCTACTGCAACACAGTAGATCAGCACAAAAAAATTAAGGAATTGCTAAAGGGTTCCGAGACGGAGTACTTTTCATACACGCCAAAATCCGAAAGACTCCAAACCATGCTCTTAAAGGGCATGGATCCCCATACAGACCCAGAGCGGCTCCTGCAGTGCCTTAAGAGGTTCGATTGCGAGAGCTTCTCGTTCGTCAAAGTTAGGCACTTTGCCACGACTAGGTCCAGATGGCAGAAGCGATTATTGCCATTTTTCCTGGTCCAATTGACTCCCGAAAGCAGGGTGGAAAGCCTAAAGACGATCAAAGTCGTAGGCTGCCAGACCGTGCGTTGGGAGAGAGTAAGAAGGAACGGTAACATTTTGCAATGTAACCGATGCCAGAGGTTTGGGCACGTCGCGTCGAACTGCGAGATGCAGTATCGATGCGTAAGGTGCGCAAAAGACCATAAGCCCGGTGAGTGTGAACTGGGTCCGGATAAAGTTGAAAAGATGGAGTTGCTTGAGTGTGCGCTCTGCAACAATAAGGGTCACCCCGCAAGTTATCGGGGTTGCCCTAGATATCACCAGTTAAAGCAAAATAGGCTGGCCCGGCAGAGGGGAGTCGATGAGAGACGCCCTCCAATTCACTGGCAAACACCAGCTGTTACACCCCAAATGACCTACGCCCAAATGGCGTCAAGTTGGGGAAAGACAGCACAGCAACCAAAAACTGCTTCCAAAGCTCCAGTTGTTGTCCCTAAAGCACCAGAAGCAGAGTTGGACTTGCGTTCGATATTGTCCTCTATTCAGAGGCAAATCGGCCAACTTCAACAGCAGCTACAGGAACAGGCGACCCGGGTAGACCGACTCTACTCGCTTCTGCCGGGCCCAGCCCATTTCCAATCGTAATGGGCACGTTAAACGAGAGACCTCTTAAGATCCTGGCAGTGAACGTCAACTCACTAATTAGGATCGAACGAAGAGCCGCGCTCTTCAACTTGATGAAGGACGAAAGCCCTGATGTGCTTCTGGCTAGCGAAACTAAGCTAAACCAGAGGCACAAAATTCGACACAAGTCCTACAACATAATAAGAAGAGATCGACCCAACGCCACTCAAGGTGGAGGAGTTGCGATCTTTATTAAAAAAGATATTCATCATAAGGTCATTTATAGCCGTGAAGTGCGGAGGTTCCAGGTGCTAGAGGCTTGTATTGTGTGTATCCCCTTTCGAAATGGAAAGAGGATATACATAGTATCGGCCTATGCACCTGAAACCCCTCAACCCACAGTCTTTATCGCAGAGCTCGAATCGCTTTTTCGTTCTCTACGCTTAAGCTCGGATGAGAACTTTTATCTTTTAACAGGAGATTTAAATGCCAAACACGCCGACTGGGGTAACACATCATCCAACACTAAAGGCAACCTCTTAAGTCATTGGTGCAACCAACACAGTATTGAGTATAAGCTCAAACTACTGGCAACAGAAAGTCCGTCATTCCCAAGGAGTGGCTCCTATCTGGATCTCATGCTGCTCGACTCACGTCTGAGCCTGACAGATACAAACGAACGGTCTACTAACTGTCTACGGACCTTGGCATACGACAGTGACCATTGCGGCTTTGGAGCCGTAATCAAAATACCAGACGAATTCACGGAATTGGGGGAGTATGCGCAAACGCATCTTTACGATTATAGTAGAGTGCGTTGGCCACGCTTCACCAGATCCCTGACAAGCGCACTCACTTCGAGTGCCTCCCTTCCACCATTCAACAGAAACCTATCAAATCATGAAATTGATGGGTATCTTGACAATATGGACGTGACAATCAAACAAACGATGGACAGTACGATACCACGCCAACGGCATTACGATACCACGGACGTGTACCGAAACGCGACCGTAGACGCACTTCACAGACAAAAAAGTAGACTCCTGTCAAGACTCAAACTCTTGTACAGACGGTTTACTGATAAACATGATCCAGAGATCAGGACACTGAAATCTTTGATTAAAAACCTCCAGCAATTGATTACAGAGAATTACAGAATTTCTGTAAGTTCGTACTGGAACAACAAAATTCGGGATGTGAAGTCCAACAACCCGAATATGTTCCCGCAAATAAATCAAATTTTTCGGAGAAATAATCAAAACGACTTACAAAATTTGAAGCTTCTGAGGACGCCAGACAATGAACGAATTTTACGAACCGTGAGCATAGATCCAGAAGATGCTGTTCTGGATGACGACTTCTTTGTGATCGAAGATCCACAGGAGAAAGTGGCAACAGTGGGGGCTGTCTTTCAGGAAGTGTATAAGGTGAATGAGAACATTCGCCCGAACCATGACCTGGAGAACAGGGCTCTGCTCCACCACTTCGATCTCCGAAATGACATCGAACATTGGCGAGCCGAGAACAATGGTTTCACCAGGTTCAGGGACGATTTCACGGCAAACAATGTCGTCGCCAACGATGGGCTTAACCCCCCTTTTGTATCGACGGTAGAGCTTCAAACGATCTTCGAATCTCTGAGAAAGAAGAAATCCGCAGGCATCGACGGAATCTCTAATACTGTACTTAGACACCTTCCACCGATGGCTATAGAGGCATACACTATCCTGTTTAACAACGCGCTCAATAATGCATATTATCCGGTGCGTTGGAAAACAGCGGTGGTGCAGCCCATCCCCAAGAAAGGAAAAGATTCGTCCAACCCGGCAAATCTCCGTTCGATAAATCTCCTTCCGAGCATCAGCAAGGTATTCGAGAAGATGATTCACAGAGCCCTTTCAAAATGGGTTGAGGACAAAGACATCATTCCGGATAACCAATTCGGTTTCAGGGCGGGGCATGGTACTATTCATGCAGCGTCGAAACTCGTGTCGGATATCCAATGGAACAGATGCAAGAACCAATGCACAGGTGCCTGCCTGGTTGACTTGGAAAAAGCCTTCGACACCGTATGGTTAGAGGGACTTTACTACAGGCTTAACCAGCTAGGCATAAGTAAACCACTGCTGTATATGATCTATGATATGTTAATGGGAAGAAAGTTCGTGGTAAAAATTGCCAACGTGACTTCTTCTCAAACATTTGATATCAAAAATGGTCTACAACAAGGCACGGTAAACTCGCCGATCCTTTTCAACATTTACGTCAGTGGTCTGATAGCTTCGCTTCGTCACTCGATAGCATACGCAGACGACCTTGTCGCGTATAGAACAGGTCCAACGATTGACGTCATAGTTACTCTCTTGCAACGTGACTTCGAAAAAATTCAAACGTTTTGTAATGACTGGAAACTGAAAATCAACTTCCAAAAATCGGAAACTATTTTGTTTAGAACGCCATTGTCTGGGGCCTCTAGGGATACCAGGAAAAACTGGCGAAAATTCTCCATAACTGGTCCGGATGGGCGTCCACTGGCGAACCAAAATGTAGTCAGATACCTCGGTATCTGGTTGGATCAATATCTGTATTTTAATAAACATATAGATGTTGCTTTGGCCAGGGCTCGGGGAGCTTTCACTCTGTTAGGATGGCTGTTTCATAGCAGCCAACTTGATAAGAAAGTCAAAATAATCTGTTACATGGCTTTAATCAGGCCCATGATCGCCTATGGATGTCCCGTTTGGTTCAATGTGAGTGCAAGCCTGATGGAAAGGATTCGAGTGTTTGAGAGACAATGTCTAAGGACCTGTCTCTCACTGCACAGAACACCAGAATCCGAGTACATAAAATACTATCCCAACGAGGTCCTATACAATAGAGCCAAAATTATTAGGATTGACAACTTTTTGATCAAATTGATTCGAAGTCACGTTGCAAGGGCGATGACTTCGACCAATAACTTGATATCTGGGGCTTATTACCCAAATGAGTTATATCACGAGAGAGCTCGTCTTAGCGGCTTTGTTCCCCCAGAAGCGTTCTTACATTACGACAACCGCGAACTGATACAGGACAAATCGGCGATTCCGTTAATCTTCCACGTGGCCCGAAGGTCTGTGGAAAAGAGCTTATCTTACGAACGGGATGTAGCACTCCGTGAGCCGGGGCGACTCCGTTTCAGTATGGCAATGTCAGATCGGGATCGAGCAGACGTTGCTCGACAAACGCAACGTTTCTGGTGGCTTGTACAGTCTCCGTCGCTGAATCCTTTGGGCCTAGCGTCATAAAAAAACATTATATAAAAGGCCAATTGCTGAATATAGGTTAGGTAGTAGTAAGTTAATTAGGTTAGCTGTAAGTTATGTATATATGTGTATGTATATATATATTTTTATATATACATGTCTATGCATGTACATATATATATATATGTATATACATACAGATAAAATAGGATAGGCTAGATTAGGATTACTAGTTTTAGTTAGTTTTAAGGTTATACTCACTAATAATAACTAACTAATTTTTCTTAGCCTTAATACTAATAAACTAATAAACGAATTCCACAACAAATAGAATAGACGTCGAAAGACAAAATTAAAAATACATATACTGTATAGCTTAGAGTGCCCGTTCAGGTCCAGTATGCTACGTTAGATAGATAAGATATTTAAGATAGGTTTAAGCGTTTTACCTAGAATAAGTTATTTGGAAAAATATTAATAAAATGCTTTTAAAATGTAAAAAAAAAAAAAATAAATAAAATATTTAGGAGAAAAAATCAGAACGACATTCCGGATCTCAAGCATCGAAGGCCTCCGACAACGAACGTCTACCACGTACCGTCAGCATTGATCCAGAGAGCGCTGTTCTGGACGATGATTTCTTGTGATCGAGGATCCTCAGGAGAAAGTGGCAACAGTGGGAACTGTCTTCCAGGAAGTGTACAAGGTGAATGAAAGCACGAACGCAGCGGAGTAGAGTAAGAATACAAAGTTATGATGTCGGAAAGCTTCTATCGCCAGAAACCGCTCGTGCTTTTACCGATCGCGTCTCCCTTGAGCTCTCCAATACACCTCAATCCTCCACGCTATCAATAGAGCAGCAGTGGAGCCTTTGCAAACAAGCCCTGAAAAGCTCTACATCTGAAGTTTTGGGTTTCAAGGCTCCACCACGAAGAAACACCTGGTTCGATGACGAGTGCAGGAGGATTCACGAAGCGATGCAGGATGCATATAAGGCCTCGCTGCATAAAAGAACAAGAGCAGCTCGTGAGCTCTACGAATTTAAAAGAAGGGAGGAGCATAAGCACGAGAAACGCGCGATTATCAATTTGGAGAGGTTTTACTGCAGGCGGGAAGTTCGAAAGTTTTATCAACAGATAAAGCGAGAATACCAAGGTTATAAAGCCAGAACGGAAGCCTGCAGGGATGAAAACGGACACCTAGTAGTAGAATCGCAGTCGAAAATATGGAAAAACCACTTCTGCAGACTGTATAACGGCGATTATAGACAAGATACCGCTGTCAGGCAGAACGAGCCATTCGTAATGGACGACGATGTAACAGAATTCCGTTCAGCCGACCCAGACGAAGTCAAAATAGCGATATCAAGACTAAGTCTAATAACGCCGCGGGCACAGACGGCCTGTCTGCTGAGCTTCTTAAGGCGACTGGAGATGAGCTGGTAAGGTGCATGCACCATCTCATTTGCAATGTATGGTCGGAGGAAAGCATGCCCGACGAATGGAATCTCAGCATCGTTTGCCCGGTCTATAAGAAAGGAGACCCATATAACTGCGCCAACTATAGAGGAATAAGTCTGCTTAACATCGCATATAAGATCTTCTCTGCCATATTGTGCGAACGCCTGAAACCGTTTGTGGAAAACCTGATCGGCTCTTATCAGTGTGGTTTCAAGCCGGGTAAATCCACAATAAACAAAATATTTACCTTATGGCAGATCTTGGAGGAGACCAGGAATACCAAATCGACACTCACCACGTCTTCGTCGATTTCAAGGCTGCATATGACAGCGTGTATAGAGATGAGCTATACAAAGCCATGTCTAGTCTCTCTTAGTAATAGGGTAAAGGAAGCCCAAAACGGCGAACATGTTCGCCAGATTTGCTCGTGTTGGCTTAGTTTTTCTCGTGGATGGGGATGGTTCGAGAACAAATCGATATTGGTGAAACATTTCGTTTTTTTCGTATTCGTTGGCTTCGATGTTCGCCGTGTAGGGCCTTGTTCGCGAATAATCCTCATTGTTGCTGTGAAATAACCATAAGCGCAACTACATGCGCTTCTTTATCAGACATGTTTACCCCAGTTTACCCTGTGAAGAATCAATACGAAATGAATGTTCGCCGTTAAGGGGGTAACGCAAGCGAGCAAATCTGGCGAACATGTTCGACGTTTAAGGCTACCTTAACAGGTGAGTATCTCGCAAACATCCTTAATCGCTAGTACTTCCGCTTGGAACCTACTAGCGGAAGTCGGAATGATTTGTACATATTTAGTTCCGCTGTGAAGATAGCAAGCCGACTCCGCATTCCATCTTGTCTTTGTAAAAAACGCTACCTGATGGTTCGTGAAGTGCGATCTACTTGGGCGGCTTTGTTTAGGTTGTGTTTGGGTATCATAAAGTCGATTAAAGTCGTAGACAGATCTACAGGTAACGAGCCGAGCGCCTTACTATGTGCCGTTGGGTTTTGATGACCAGAACCCAGATCCACTCAGCTTAATTAACACATTTTTTTCTACAAGATAGGGGAAACAGGTTGCTCACATCAAGATTTCCCTAAACATACCATGATCCTTACAATATTAGTACTTCAGGTTTAACATCGTCTCCTTGTTAGTCTGCTTTTCTTTTTCCTGACATTTGATTCAGCTAATAATTTGGATAACACGCATGCGCCGGGTGATATTAATACTGAATTTCTGGAACACATGTACATTCACTGAACGCCTGAACGCGACCCAACCACTGACACCTCGTATTGTATTGTTTCATATTTGACAGCACGTTGAGCATCGGGGTTTGCAGGTCTGTGGCATAAAATCAATTTTCAACCAAAGTAGCATTTTTGCAGTGCCATTCCCTTATTAACATATTTTTTATTTTCCATATTTCAATTGTAAGAACAAAAGCAAATAATTGTGATTAAAAAAAAGAAATGGCAATGTTGGCAAGGGGCTTAGCGCGCACACTAGTTCAGGTCAGTAGCGAAGTTTCCGATGCAAGGTGTTTACATAATTGTCCCATGAGCTGCCTTGTAGGTTATTTCTGCAAAATATAAGTTGTTCTCGTCCAGGACATTAGTAGTGATATTAATCTTTTGTTGTTGCTTATAGGCGGCATCAGCACGTGCAGTACATACTACTTCTGCTGTAAACCAGGTAAATACAAGCCACTTTGATCCTTTTATTTTTTGCAAATCTACAATGTACACATTTTTGGGGTATGTAGGAATCCAGTACACCTATACGAAATCGAGCTGTTTGCACTCTGATCCCTGGTGATGGCGTTGGCCCAGAGTTAGTGTATGCTCTTCAAGAGGTTTACAAGGTTTGTGACTTTAATATTGCTCTTCGAATAGTTTTTATAAGACTCGAACTTAGGCTGCAGATGTACCAGTGGATTTTGAGTCGTACTTCCTTTCGGAAGTGAACCCTGTTTTGAGCGCCAAGTTGGAAGATGTAGCCGCTTCAATCATGAAGAATAAAGTTTGCATTAAGGTATACAGTACATATCGAAATTATATTATAAATTGCAGGATAACAATAGGAAACTCATTTCACAGGGTATTCTGGCCACTCCTGATTACAGTGTGGCTGGTGAGCTGCAAACTTTAAACATGAAATTGCGTAACGAGCTAGACTTGTATGCTAACGTTGTGCATGTTCGCAGTTTGCCCGGAGTAAGGAGCCGTCATAAGGATCTTGATATCGTAATTATTCGAGAGCAAACGGAGGGCGAATATTCTGCTCTCGAACACGAATCGGTTCCCGGTGTTGTTGAATGCCTTAAGATTATTACTGCCGAGAAATCCAAGAGAATAGCCAAATTCGCGTTCGACTACGCTACCAAAAATGGTCGTAAGAAGGTTACGGCCGTTCACAAGGCCAACATTATGAAGTTGGGAGATGGTTTGTTCTTGCGCTCATGCGAAGAAATGGCTCGTCTGTATCCAAGAATTCAGTTTGAGAAGATGATCGTTGATAATACCACAATGCAGCTGGTTTCCAATCCAAATCAGGTAAGATAAATTCTTTTATTGGCGTCATGGATTGACGTGGTTATCTATTCGCAGTTCGACGTTATGGTTACGCCTAATTTGTACGGAAACATTGTGGACAATATTGCTTCGGGTCTGGTTGGTGGTGCTGGGGTTGTCGCTGGCGCTTCATATTCTGCTGAAGCAGTTGTCTTTGAACCCGTAAGTTTGTTTCTTCTCAGCTTTTCTATTAATTTAATATTTAAATAAAAAAAATAATTTGTGATTCTAGGGTGCACGCCATACTTTTGCGGAAGCTGTGGGCAAGAATGTTGCCAATCCGACTGCCATGTTGTTGTGCGGTGCCAAACTTTTGCGCCACATCAATTTGTACGATTACAGTGATAAAATCACCAGAGCCATCAGTAAGGTATTACTCGATGGAAAAGTTAGAACAAAGGATTTAGGTGGTCAATCGACTACACAAGATTACACGCGCGCTGTCATTGCCAACATCCATTAACTCGTTCCGCCGCAAACTCAACCGAATAGTTAATATTATTTTGTTCAATTTCAATCCTATGCCTTGCCCGCGTTTAGGTTGTAAGCGAAAAGCGAAAATATTAAGAACAATCGGTGTCATTGCATGCGTATGGAATGGAGCTTTCGGCCTTAATGTAGGGCAGTATACCTCCTTGCTTTACTTTTAGTTTTTTTTTCTTCTCACTCCTATAGTATTATTTTGTAGCTGATTGTTCTTTTTTTTTTTTTTCTATTTCTTATTATTTCTAGTTTTTCTTTTCTCTTACTCTCCTCTGTCCTGTTTATTTTGTGATTTTATTTATTTGAACAATGAAAAGTATACTTTTATGTGAAGACTTAAAGAAAAGTTGTTGCAAATTTGGACACAAGTAGTACACTTGTTGTCAATCTCATTTAAGGAATTTCAATAAACACCGAGGATATTTAAGAAGATATAAATGTATTCTTCGAAAGGCAGATTTTAAGTGATTTTATCAGTAAATCTTTAGGGCTGATTTATTGGAAATCTTTTAGAAGTATAGTTTTCCAGACGTTACAAATTATACGTTAAATTATCAATGAAGGTAGTCAAGATAAGCTGGCAAACGCCAGCTTCGATCTCTGTCCCTGCTCGATCCGAGTTGACACACAGCCTCCGCGTGGCCTCCCCTGGATAGCTATACTGGCACCCGCCAGGTAGTGAACCAATGTGTGCAGGGACCCGACCCTTGTTCCTGGGGAAAGAGGAGCCTGGCCCTCCAGGTTGGGGGTTAGGTTAGGTTAGGTATATGGGTGCCCTATTGACATAAAGTCAAGGCTCACGTAGACTACGTTGAGTCCATTGTGCCCACTTGTTTTGTTTAACCCATTGATACCTATACATTTACCGACGAGCTGAACCAGCCAGACGAGGATAAAAATCCCAGTATTCTGTTCAGCCCAATATTACCTACCCCTTCTAGTCCCGAAAGGAAGTATCTCCCTAGGAATATATTCCTTTTTTGGGCTAGCGCCGGACATTCGCACAGCAGGTGACGAACGGACTCAATTTCCTCTTCGTCCCTGCAGCTTCTGCAGTAGTCATTGTAGAGCTGGCCTAGTCGAGCTGCATGGTAGGATAGCATGCAGTGCCCGGTGAGGGCACCGACTGCCAGTCGAATGTTCCCACTATTGAACTTCAGCAGATTTTCCGTTCTTTTCTTATCATAGACGGGCCAAGTCGATCTCGCCGTTGCGCATGTATCTAAGCGACACCATCGCTTAGAGAGCACTGAGTGGTGCTTTGGCCTCAGCTGAGACCTAAGCAATCTTAGCACCTGATCCCACCCTAGCCAGCTCGTCCGCCCTCTAGTTTCCGGAGATATTCATATGACCAGGTACCCCGCAAAGGGTCACCTCATTTACATTGAATATCTCTTCTAACTTCTCCTTGCAGAGTTTGACGAGCTTGGATCTTATCCATGCTGCCTGCAGAGCCTTAAGTCTGCCTGGCTGTCAACATAGATGCTGATCCTTTTTCCTGTGATATTCTCTTTGCTGATCAGGTCCGCCGCCTGCTTGATAGCGAAGACCTCAGCTTGGAAGACACTGCATCCATCATCGAACCTGTAGGAGCGATGCATATCCCGAGACTCAAAGAAGACTCCGGCACCTGTGCCAACATCCATTTTGGATCCGTCGGTGTAGAGTGCCAGTTCACTTTCCGTGCCTACCAATTCACCGGTCCATTCCTCCCTGGAGGGAATTCTAATAGAGAATCTCCTCTCTCAGAAAGGAAGTCGGGTGGCATAGTCCGTTACGGTTCTGAATCTCGAGACGGCCAAGATCCAAGACTGATGCATATCCGTGAGGACTCCTTTTCCAGAGACCTGATTCCTGTAATCTTAGCGCAGTTCTGGTTGCGGCGCTCTCGCAGTACATGTCCAGGGGTGGGAGGTTCAGCATGACTTCAAGAGCCGCCGTTGGTGTGGACTTCATAGATCCCGTCACCGCCAGACAGCCTGCTCTTTGAACCTTTGACACACTCTGAAGATGACACTTTTTCTCAAGCGCCTTCCACCAGACAACCGAGCCATAGACTAGGATAGATCTTACCACCGCAGTGTACAACCAATGTACTAACCTCGGTTTGAGGCCCCAGGTCTTTCCAAAGACTACCTTGCACGAATAGAGTGCCACATAGGCCTTTTTGATTCTTTCCTCAATATTTTCTCTCCAACTAAGTTTGGAGTCCAGGATTATGCCAAGATATTTGGCAGATTTTCCAGGGATCAGATCTATACCATTCATACGGGGGGAGGTGTATCTTGGTACAGATCTATTCCTTGTAAAGAGTACTACCTCTGTCTTCGCCGGATTTATTCCCAGACCTCGCTCCTTGACCCAGCTATCCACTAACATCAGTGCATAGCTTAGTCTATCGCTGAGGACCTGCGGAAATTTTCCAGAGACTAAAATGGCAATGTCATCGGCGTAGGCCGTGACATTAAAACCCTCCGTCTCCAGAATCTTGGCCATTCCGTCGACCACAAGAAGCCATAGGAGGGGTGACAGAACGCCACCTTGTGGTGTACCTTTATTTACTATACGTGTACCCAGTATTTGCCAAATCCAACTGCAAACGGCCGGATTTATTTGGGCCATATGAAGGCTGGACACTATTGCCTCGGTACTAACGTTATTAAAGGCACCCTCAATGTCAAGGAAGGCACCTAGATAAATTCCTTGATGCTGAGTGATTTTTCTATCGTAGAGACTACCCTGTGTAGAGCAGTATCCACCGATTTTCCCCTTATGTACGCATTATGTGATTGTGACAGATAACCGTCCCCAATCTCTTCCCTTACGTACAAGTCTATTATTCGTTCCAGCGTTTTCATCAGGAAGGACGACAAACTGATAGACCTTAAGTCCTTTGCAGTAGTATGGTTGACTTTACCCGACTTGGGTATGAAAACCACCCTAACTTCCCTCCACGCTTGAGGAACATAACCCATCCTGAGGCACCAGGAGTAGATGTGCTTCAGCCATGGAAGAATGACTTCACATGGCTCCTGCAACATGTTCGGAAAGATCCCATCCATTCTCGGTGCCTTGTAGGGGTCAAAAGACTTGATTGCCCACAGGATCTTATTTTCCGTAACAATCTTATCGACTGTCTCATGTTCAATACACTCCCTTGGCAGCGTGTCCGCCGAATTGAAGATTCCTGCATCCTCGCAGCCAGGGAAATGACATTTCAGTAGTGAATCAAGCACGCTCTCGTTTGAGTCTGTCCAGCTACCATCAGATCTCTTTATAGAGGACATCTGTGTGGGAGCTTTTGCAAGGACCTTCCTCAGACGAGCTGCACCCGTACATGATTCAATAGAGCCGCAGAAGCTTCTCCAAGAGTCCTTCTTGGCAAATCTAATTTTTTTTGAGCCGCTTAACACTATCTCTATAGGTTGACCATTCAATGGCCCCCTCTTTCGCCAGGTTCCAACTGAGCCTAGAGATACGAAGCTGCTCCGCTATTTTAGCATTCCACCATGGTGGGTGGTTTCTTTTACTGGGTCGTCTGGTAGGACATGCCTTCTCAAATGACCGATTTAGCTTGCTGGTAAGGTTTAATACTATCTCATCGATGTCTTTCGTGGAGTCGGGGTTCCCATCCGGAGGTCGGTTAAGGGTCCCACCCAGCTCCGCGTTAAACCTCTGCCAGTTCGCCTTCCGCGGATTCCGAAAGACTTTCTTGTCCGGCCTACGGACATTCAAGTCGAAGAGGATCCAACAGTGATCAGAAAGTGATGCTTTGTCAGATACTCTCCAATTTGAGATCTCCGCAGTACCGTTACCATTTATAAGCGTTATGTCTAAGACTTCCTCTCTGTTACTAGTAATAAATGTTGGCGAATCACCCCGATTACATATAACTAGGTTAGTACTAAGGACAAAACTGAACAAAGCCTCACCCCTACTATTGGTATTAGAGCTACCCCAAGTAGTGTGATGGGCGTTAGCATCACACCCTACGACTTAGTTCTTCTTACCTTGTTCGGCTATTGCGATCAATGACCTTGTTTCCCTAGAGGGGACGTCCGTGCCTTCGTCGTACGGAAGGTGAACCGAAGCCATCGTTAGTGCACCCTCCTTTCCCATAACCTCCACCACCGTCTGGTCACCCGAGCTGAAGATAGTTAACATTAGTACGTGGAGATCTTTGCCAGCAACGATACAAGTTCTAACCTTGCCTTCGCTACTGTTATAAAAGAGGCTGTATTTCGATGACCCTAATCCCTTAACCCGATTATGGAGGATCCATGGTTCTTGGATCAGGGCCACATCAAGCTGCTCCTTGTTCATAAGCAGCATGAGGTTGGCTGATGCGGCCTTACTGTGATGTAGGTTTATTTGCACTATTTTCATTTTCAGTAGCACTCTCCTTCACCACAGCTGCCGTACCGCCAAGCTGCGCCTTCTTCATTAGTCTCACAGGAAACTCACCAGCCCCGAAGAATAGGCGCATATGCCTCTCTCTTTTCATTGTTTCCGGCGGATCCTCGATAGCAAAGATTATGCTCCTTGTGCCAGGTTGGGGGTTGCGCTTAGGGTTAACATCCCTACCGCGTAAGACAAAAACTTGTTCAGAAACAACCAATAGCCTCGGATATGGACGGATTGCACGTTGACGACCCCCGCAAATGTCAAAAAGGAAACGAATTTCGGATCTGCACCTGGAACGTTAGGTCCCTCAACAGACCAGGTGCAGCCGAACAACTGGTCAACTCTTTGGACTGCTATAAGGCAGACACTACCGCGCTCCAGGAAGTGCGATGGGATGGGCCAGGCAAAAAGCGGATGAAAAACTGTGATATCTACTACGGAAACTGCTACAGAGAAAATAAACAACGCTTATTCGGATGCGGATTTGTTGTTCGAGGCAGACTCAGGAAAAAGGTCTTAAGCTTCCAGTATGTAAGCCAACGCATCAAGACCAGTCTCAGCAGCCCGCGAGCTCTATGAACAGAAAAGGAGGGAGGAGCATGCGCTTCTGAGAAGGAAAAAGAAGGAGCACGAGAAGCGCGAGATCGAGGAGATGGAGAGATGTTACGGCAGGAACGACGTTCGAAACTTTTACCAGAAAGTAAAACGAACATGCCACGGCTATAAAGCCAGAGCAGAAGCCTGCAGGGATGAGCACGGACAACTAGTAGTGGAGTCACAGTCGATGCTGAGATTGTGAGAGGACCACTTCTGCAGACTGTATAACGGCGATCATAGTCAAAATGCCGCCTTCAGGCGGAGCGAACCATTCACAATGGACGAAAACGAAGGAGAATCCCGTCCACCCGACCTAGACAATGTTAAGATAGCGATATCGAAACTTAAGTCTTATAAAGCTGCTGGAGCAGACGGACTCCCCGCGGAACTGTTTAAAGCAGCTGGCGATGAGCTGGTCAGGAACATGCACCATCTCATCTGCAAGATATGGTCGGAAGAACGCAAGCCCGATGAATGGAATCTCAGTATCGTTTGCCCGGTCCATAACCCTATGACTGCGCCAATTACAGAGGGATACGACTCCTGAACATCGCGTACAAGATCCTCTCTGCCATACTGTGTAAGCGTCTGAAACCGTCCGTGGACAATCTGATAGGTTCCTACCAGTGTGGTTTCAGGCCAGGAAAATCCACGGTCGACCAAATATTTACTCTACGGCAGATCTTGGAGAAGACCCATGAATTCCAGGTCGACACGCACCATCTTTTTGTTGACTTTAAAGCCGTGTATGAGAGTGTTTATAGAGACGAGCTATACAGAGCCATGTCATGTTTTAACATTCCTGCCAAACTCGTCATACTGTGCATGATGACTATGGAGAACTCTCGCTGCTCCATTAAGGTCGAAGGTGAACTAACCGACCCCTTTGATGTTAAAAAAGGTTTTAGACAGGGTGACGCACTGTCATGTGATTTCTTTAACATTATTTTTGAAAATATCGTGCAGGACTCTGCGGCCAATACAAGAGGTACGATCTACTTCAAGTCCACACAATTGCTGGCCTACGCAGATGACATTGACGTTATTGGACGGACAAAGCGAGACGTCAATGAGGCGTTCGCACGCATTGAAGCAGAAGCGGCTAAACTGGGTCTAAGGGTAAATGGGGACAAGACCAAATATATACTGTCATCCAAGAAAGACGCGCAACACCGACGTCTTGGCCAGAACGTTTGTTTTGGCACATATAGGTTTGAGGTAGTTAAGGACTTCATATACCTCGACTCCGCAGTGACTTGGAACAACGCTGACTTGCCAACCGCTATTTCTTTGGGCTCAGGAGGCAATTGAGTAATAGAGCCCTCTCCCGAACGACAAAGTTGACTCTATATAAGACCCTTATCATCCTGGTCCTGTTGATATACACGGCGCAGGAGCATGGACACTATCAAAAGCGGATGAGGAGGCCCTTGGTTCGTCCGAGAGAAAGATTTTGCGAGTGATTTTCGGGCCTATAAACGCCGACGGAGGATGGAGGAAAAGATTTAACCACGAATTTTACGGACTGTACGGCGACATGAGTCTAGTCAGGCGTCTACGGATTCAACGCCTAAGATGGCTGGACCATGTATAACGAATGGACACCACTTTGAATCCAACCGCGAGCGACGAACAAGCAGAGAACGGCCGCATTTAAGACGGCGCACAGGTGGAAGCGGACCTCAGCCCACTGGGTGTGCGGCAATGGAAAAAGCTAGCAAATGATCGTGCTAGTTGGAGGGGCATGTTGGTTGAGGTCCAGGTTCACCCCGAACTGTAGCGCCCGTTAAAAAGAAGAAGAATGAAATATCTCGAGTGGCAGAAACTTCTCAATGGCCGGCAGCATAGTTGCCGCAGCAAAGTGGAATCCTTCGCTGCACCAGGAGGGTGAGAGCAAAATAGGTGCACTTGATATTTCGAAAGCATTTCACAGAGTTTGGCAAAAGGCTCTTTTGTCGAAAATGCGTGCATTAGGGATCGATGACTCACTTTTTCTAAGGATTAGAAGCTACCTTTCGAATCGTTTAATTCAATTTGTCTTGGACGGATTCAATCCTGATACTAACTTTGTAAATGCTGGTTTTCCCCAGGGCTTCGTTTTGTCCCCGATATTTTTTCTAATTGTTCAGATTGATCGCCAGGAGCAAATTTAGCTTCATATGCGCCCACGCCCCAACGGAAGAAAAGGACGATCGACTCAAAGAAGAATTCTAAGATCTCCTAGATAGAACATATGCCCAATGTCACAGCTACGACACAAAAATAGTTCTAGGAGATTTTAATGCAAAACTGGGCAAAGAGGACATATTTGAGTCGATCATAGGAAAGCATAGCCTCCGTAACACCACATCCGACCACGGACTTAGGCTAATCGATTTACTAGCGGGGCGTAACATCCTTGTAGCAAGCACGCGATTCCCCCATCTCAACATCCACAAGGGTACCTGGCGATCTTTTGATCAATCGACCACCAACCAGATTGATCACATTGCAATCGACGCCCGACACTCCTCCAGTATTCTCGACGTACGAACCTTCCGAGGGGCCAACATTGACTCGGAACACTAGCTTGTTGTAGCCAAGGTACGAATGAGGATATCAAGAATGCTTAGGAGTCGAGTAGGACTACGTAAGTTTGACGTCGGAAAGTTACAATCGCAAGAGACCGCCAGAATGTTTGCCGCCCACAGCAGCACAAACAATAGAGCAGGAATGTGCGCATTGCCAGAGCGCCGTTAGAGTCGCTGCCTCAGAGGTACTGGGTTTCAAACCGCCACCACCTAGAAACCCCTGGTTCGAGGAACAATGCGAACAAGCCCATGGGGCAAGACAAGAGGCATATAAAGCCATGCTACAACGACGGACGAGAGCTGCTAGCGAAATCTATGAGCAGAAGGGGAGAGAGGAAAACACGCTTTTCAGAAGAAAGAAGAGAGAGCACGGAAAGCGTGAGATCGAGGAGATGGAGAGGTGCTTCCGCAGGAATGACGCCCGTAAGTTTTACAATAAGGTAAAACGAACATGCTGTCATATATTGCATAAGTTTGGCAACGCGAGGTGACCGATAATCAATTGGCAACTACGATCACCCTGTCTTTGCTTGCTGTCACTTCTTCTGGTGTGCGATGCGAACAAGAACGGACACGTGTGTGAAATAGAGAGTAACCTTAAATAAAACGGAATAAGTACGCATTAAATGTGTTTGGTTTACAATCTGGTATATAACACTGGCGACGAGATAAAATTTTAATTAAAATGAGTGTATTAAATGATACGGCAATGGCCAATGTTAACAGCGGAACCATATCGTCAGCCGCCTTCGGCAGATTAGAACAATTCCAACCTTCAATGTCTTGGAATAACTACAAGGAACGAATGGAATTTTATTTTGAGGCAAATGGAATTAAAAATGAAGTACAGCAAAAAGCTATTTTTCTTGCGTGCATCGGAGAAACTACCTACGAAATAATTCGCTCATTACTAACACCACTGAGCCCAAAAGACGTAACTTTTAATGAAATCGTCGACAGGCTGGATGACCACTTTCACCCGAAACCCAACGAGATTGTTCAACGGTACACATTTCATAAAAGATGTCAAAAAGAAGGAGAGTCCATAGCTGAATTCGTGAAAGATTTGCGCAAGTTGTCTGAACATTGCAACTTTGCAGAACTGAATAATATGTTACGGGATCAAATCGTGTGTGGAGTCAAGGATGAAGCGTTGCAAAAGAGGTTATTTAGTGAGCCAAACTTACAATTCCAAAGGGCCTATGAAATCGCATTGTCTCATGAAGCAGCCTATAAAAACTTCCTAGAGGTACGAGGGAGTAACGAAGTAATGGCAGTCTCGACACAGCATAAGAGCCTCGACAAACGAACAAAAATCGTTACTAAATGTTTCCGTTGTGAAGGTTACCATCAACCAGACAAATGTTTTTTCAAGGACAAACATTGTAATTTTTGTCAACAAATGGGACATTCCAGCAGAGCATGTTATAAGAAAAGAGCAGCGAGCAAACAAGGTGAACAAGGTCGTCAAGTCCATATCATTCAGGAGTCGGATACCACCCAGGGGGAACCGGCGGCACTTAATTCATTTTATGAAATAAACAACATATGCACTGATGCTGCAAAGATAATGACGAGACTAGTTGTGAACGGGATTGCAGAAAAGTTTGAGGTGGATTCTGGAGCATCTTGTACAGTCATTTCTGGTAAGACCTCGAAACGAATCCGGAAGACTAACCAGGGACTACGTACGTCGTCACTTATACTCCAAACATGGTCCAAAGAAAAATTGAGAGTGTTGGGATCGACAAAGGTAACAGTTATGTATAAAAACATTGAGCACAATCTCCCGGTTATTGTTGTTGCAGGTGTGGGTCGGAGTTTGTTGGGTCGCGACTGGTTTATCCCATTGGGTATATCGGTCCGGGGAGTGCACGGAATAGAAATGAGCGGGAATTGGGATGATATTAAGAACAGATATGCAGCGGTGTTTAAGGAGGATTTAGGAGCATGTGTCGGACCACCAGTTAGCATTGAGTTACTGCCTGGAGCGTCACCCATATTTTTAAAATATCGGCAGGTACCTTTTGCGTTAAGAAAACTGGTTGAAAAGGAAATCAGTAAGTTGGTGCAACAACAAATTCTCGAACCGGTTGAATTCTCACGCTGGGCCACGCCAATCGTTCCGGTACTCAAGAAGGATGGGTCGGTGAGAATTTGTGGTGATTATCGCAGTACAGTCAATTCAGTTATAAAGACTAACACATACCCCTTACCATTGTATTCGGATGTGATGGCTGGAATATCGTCGGGAAAGTTGTTTACGAAGCTCGATTTACAACAGGCCTACCAACAATTAACTGTTGATGAAACTACAGCTGAGATATTGACATTAAACACTCATAAAGGGTTATATAAGGTAAAAAGACTTCCTTTCGGCATATCAGCCGCCCCAGGAATTTTCCAAAGATTTATGGATAATTTACTGTGTGAAATACCTGGAGTGAAAGTTTTTTTGGACGATATTATAGTGTCAGGGCAAGACGAGATGTCACATAATCAGAATCTCGAGAAAGTTTTGAATAAATTAGCAAATGCAAATGTTACTGTGCGACAAACTAAATGTGTATTCGGAGCGGGGATCACCCCAAGTAGGTCTAAGGTTGAGGCAATTCAAAATGCACCGATTCCACAGAACAAAGAGATGCTTCAGTCCTTTTTAGGCATGTTCAATTTTTACAATAATTTTCTACCCAACAAAGCCACCAAGGCAGAGAAACTCCACCGTTTATTAGATAAGAATGTCAACTGGTGCTGGACGGAGGAACACACTCAAGTGTTCAAAGATTTAAAGACCTTGCTGCGATCTGACAGGGTACTAACCCATTATGATGAAGCCAAGCCCTTAGTGCTCTCATGCGATGCTTCGCCATATGGAGTAGGCGCTGTATTAGCACATCGAGATATGGAAGAAGTTGAGCGACCGATTGCATACGCTTCCCGCACACTGTCTCATAGTGAGCGCAATTATGCACAGATTGATAGAGAAGCTTTGGCTATCATCTTTGGGATGAAACATTTTCATCAATATATCGCTGGCAGGCACATCGTCATAGTAACGGACCATAAACCTTTGTTGGGCCTTTTTAACAAAAGGAAAACTATCCCGGTTATGATCTCACCCCGTATGTTAAGATGGTCACTATTACTGGCAGCTTACGATTACGATATTGAATACCGGCAAGGGAAATGTAATGCCAACGCTGATTGTTTAAGCAGGTTGCCTTTAAAGTGTACCAACGAGGTGATCAGTGAACCAGCTGAGGTCCTACTTCTGGAAAGGCACAACATTCCGTCAATCGGAGCGAAAGAAATCTCAGAACAAACAGCAAGGGACCCACATTATGCTAAAGTTTTGCGATGGATACTTCATGGCTGGCCTCTAAAATTAGACGCAGTTTATCAACCCTTTTTCCAAAGAAGGACGGAATTATCAACCCAGAAAGGATGTATACTATGGGGTAGTCGGGTAGTTATACCAACCATATTCCAGAAACAGATTTTGCAGTTACTACATGGCAATCACCCGGGCATGACTCTCATGAAAGCTTTAGCAAGGAGTTACGTGTGGTGGCCTCAATTAAATCAACAGATCGAGGAAAAGGTAAGGACGTGCGTGCAGTGTCAACTAAATCGCCCGAATCCACCCACCGCAACACGACAGCTCGTTAACCCGGAAACGAATCCCTGGTCAACACTTCATATCGACTTTGCTGGGCCTTACAAAGGCAAGGTTTTTTTAATCGTGGTGGATGCCATGTCCAAATGGTTGGAAGTAAGAATAGTATAGAATCAAACATCAGAAGAGGTGGTGAGGAAGTTGCGGCAAATTTTCGCGGTTCACGGTATTCCGAGGAGAGTGATCTCGGATAATGGAGCGGCGTTCGTCTCTGATGAAATCAGGGAGTTCTATACGAACAATGGGATAAAATTCCATACGACCGCACCTTACCATCCCTCTAGTAATGGCCAGGCCGAGAGAATGGTAGGATATACCAAAAGCTCATTAGCATCATTAACAGAAGGTGATATGCAGCTTAAATTACAGAGGTTTCTGTTTAAACAGCATACAACACCACATACATCAACCGGTAGGACGCCCGCGGAGTTATTAATGGGGCGAAAATTAAGAACAGCTTTAGACGTACTTCATCCGGATAATATAAATGATGGTATTGAGGTCATAGGCAAGGATGCAGGTGAATCATTGAGATTTTTTAATATCGGAGATTTAGTATTTATCCGGAACTATTCTCATGGGCCAAAGTGGATAAAGGGAACAATTTTGGAAATAACTGGGCCAGTATCTTACGTAATTAAAACGACCGAAAACCAGATCGCTAGACGGCACGTTGATCAACTAATGAAACGAGTTGAAAACAATGGGATATCTTTTAACGAGCTGAGAGATACAGCGAGTCAATTTTCGTCACCTGACTTACAAATACCAGCAAGTGCGAACAGGAAGGAAATACCGACATGTAAAGACCTCCATTCCCGCTCACCAATTTCCAATGCATATCCCCGAGACCGACAACAATTCTCGATCAACACCGAAGCAACAATAGAAAATCCGAACGAAACCGCCGCAACTAATTTAACAACACCGAACGGGGAATGTTTGCCTTTTGAGACACCACTAGTATCCAGTAATCCCCAAGTTACCAGGTACGGCAGAATAATTAAACCACCTCCGCGATTGGACTTGTAAGGGCGATCTAAAGGGGGAAGAATGTCATATATTGCATAAGTTTGGCAACGCGAGGTGACCGATAATCAATTGGCAACTACGATCACCCTGTCTTTGCTTGCTGTCACTTCTTCTGGTGTGCGATGCGAACAAGAACGGACACGTGTGTGAAATAGAGAGTAACCTTAAATAAAACGGAATAAGTACGCATTAAATGTGTTTGGTTTACAATCTGGTATATAACACATGCCATGGCTACAAAGCCAGAGGGGCTGCCTGCAGGGATGAAAATGGAGAACTGGTAGTAGAGTCGCAGTCGATGCTGAGGATTTGGAAAGACCACTTCTGCAGATTGTATAACGGCGATGATAGATAAGATACCGCTGTCAGGCAGAACGAGCCATTCGTAATGGACAACGATGTAACGGAATTCAGTCTACCCGACCTAGTCAACATAGCAATATCAAGACTAAAGTCCAATAAAGCCGCGGGCGCAGACGGCCTGCCTGCTGAGCTTCTTAAGGCGGCTGGAGATGAGCTGGTAAGGTGCATGCACCATCTCATTTGCAAGGTACGGTCGGAGGAAAGCATGCCCGACGAATGTAATCTCAGGGAATATAGGGGAATAAGTCTCCTCAACATCGCATATAAGGTCTTCTCTGCCATATTGTGTGAACGCCTGAAACCGTTTGTGGATAACCTGATCGGCAATAATCAGTGTAGTTTCAGGCCAGGTAAATCGACAGATCTTGGAGAAGACCCAAGAATAGCAAATCGAACTCACCACCTCTTCGTCGATTTCAAGGCTGCATATGACAGCGTGTATAGAGATGAGCTATACAAAGCCATATCTAGTTTTAACACCCCGGCCAAACTCGTCCGACTGTGCAGGATGACAATGGAGAATTCTCGCTGCTCCATTAAGGTCGGTAATGATCAAACCGAGACCTTTGATGTTAAAAGTGGATTTAGGCAAGGTGACGCCCTGTCATGCAACTATTTCAACATCGTGCTTGAAGAGATCGCGCAAGAGTCACTGGCCAAGACAAGAAGTACGATTTATTTCAAGTCTACGCAATTGCTTGCGTACGCCGACGACATTGACGTGATTGGACGGACACAGCGAGACATCAATGAGGCCCTTGTAAGCATTGAGGTAGAAGCGGCTAAGATGGGTCTCAAGGTTAATGAGGGTAAAACCAAATAACTGCTTTCATCTACATAAAAGAGACGGACAACACCGACGTATTGGCCAGAGCGTCACCATGGGCGGATATAACTTTGAACCGGTCAAGGAATTCGTCTACCTTGGCTCACTGATGACTAGCGACAACCACACCAGCGCTGAGATAAAACGCAGAATCACTCTTGCCAACCGCTGTTTCTTTGGGCTCAAGAGGCAATTGAGAAGTAGAGCCCTCTCTTGGAAAACCAAGGTGCCACTATATAAGACCTTGATCATCCCAGTCCTGCTTTACGGCGCAGAGGCTTGGATCTTAACAAAAGCGGATGAAGATGCCCTTGGTCGTTTCGAAAGGAAAATTCTGCGTACTATCTACGGTCCCGTTTGTTTAAACAGTATATGAAGGAGAAGATATAATGGAGAACTATACGGGTTGTACATCGACATCGGCCTGGTACGACGTCTACGGATACAGCGTCTAAGGTGGCCAGGCCATGTAGAACGAATGGAAAATACACCTCCGACACGAACAGTCTTCGAATCCACCCCGAAAGGAAGGCGCGGCAGAGGACGGCGCATCAACCGTGGCGCACGCAGGTGGAAGGAGACCTTTACCAACTGGGCGTGCGGCGCTGGAAACAGCTGGCCAAAGACCGTGCCAGCTGGAGACGCTTGATGGTTGAGGCCCAGGTTCACCACGGACTGTGGTGCCATCTAAGGAAGTAAGTAAGTAACTGTATGTTTATAGCATCGGTGCAAGAACGAGTATCTATCAAAGGGGCAACACTATGTTCTGTTATGTTTTGAACTTTGATCAAAACGTTCGTGTTGATGAAATAAGTGGAAATGCGATTGAATATTTTTTAAGCAGCAACTGAACATTTGTGCACCCGGAGAGTCTGAATCCATTACTCACTTACTTACTTAGGTGGCACCACAGTTCGGGGTGAACCTGGGCCTCAACCAACATGCCCCTCCAACTAGCACGAATATTTTGCTTTTTGTTTATAGTGTCGCACGGCCAGTTGGTTAAGATCCCTTTCCACCTGTGTGCGCTACCTTAGATGCGACCGTCCTCTGCAACGTCGTCGTTCCGGGTTGGAGTCGAAGACTCTTCGGGCCGGAGTTGTGCTGTCCATTTGCTATCTTAGACGATAGATTGGTAGACGACGTACTAGGGCGATGTCGCCGCACAGCCCGTACAGATCGTGGATGAATCTTCTTCTCCACTCTCCGTCAACACTAACGTGACCGCAGATTGTACGCAGAATTTTCCTCTCTAAACGATCAAGGGCCTCCTTATCCATTTTTCATAAGGTCCAAGCCTCTGCGCCGTAGAGGAGGACCGGGATAGTTAAGATTTCATAGAGGGTCACCTTAGTTTTCCGAGAGAGGGCTCTACTACTCAATTGCCTCTTGAGCCCGAAAAACAGCGGTTGGTAAAAGTTATTCTGCGTCTAATCTCAGCGCTGGTGTCGTGTCCGCTTGTTACCAGTGAGACGAGGTAGACGAAATCCTTGACTACATCAAAGTTATAGCTGCCAATAGTGACGTTCTGGCCAAGACGTCGGTGTTGTACGTCTTTCTTTGACGACAGCATACGGTTAGTCACAAAAGTAAGTACACATCGGCAATCTTAACAAATAGTATAAAAAAAAACCCGTTACTTGTATTCATATTCCGCTAAAACTCCACATGGGGTCTTATTGACTATCTGTGCAATTGGCGTACATAAAAAAAGTACCGTTGGACGAGCGGTATGTAATGTAACAGTTTCCAAGAAGCAGCAAATGCGAATTCATATCACAAAAGTAAGTACACAGACATCGTATACTGAGTTTAAGCTTTGAACGAGAAAGACGTATTGCAAAAGGTGTGTATTTTTTTTTTTTTTTGAGTTTGGCTTTTCTTCTAAATTAAGTATTTTGAAAACATTTAAAAATTCTTATTTGAAAAGAAATATCTTCGATATGGCAACTCGAGGCAAGCAACTTTCACAAGATATGAAGGACTTAATTATAAAATACCACAACGAACAAAAAAGCTTACGGGAAATAGCAAAAATTATTAATAAAAGTCCTTTCACCATACAAAAAATAATAAAAAATATGAGGAAACAGGCACGACAATAAACAAGGCTCGAAATGGACGCCCACGTACGTTCACAACCCGAGACACTCGCCTGATCTTGCGTAAAATAAAAAAAGATCCAAAACTAAGCGCTCCAGCAATTCAAAAAGAAATTTCCAATGAAACTGGTAAAGAATGCAACCCTGGTTATCATGGTCGAGCTATGAGGAAGAAACCTTTCATTAACAAGGTAAACCGCCTCAAAAGACTACAATTTGCAAAAGACCATCTTAATAATAATTCAGCTTTTTGGAATACAGTTGTTTTCACTGACAAGAGCAAGTTTAACATCCATGGCTCTGATGGACGTGGCAAAGTTTGGAGAAAGGCAAACGAGGAGCTACATCCGAAAAATATGGTTGGTACTGTCAAACACGGCGGTGGATCGATCATGGTCTGGGGGTGCATGGCGGCTTCTGGAGTGGGCAATTTAGTTTTCATTGATGAAATTATGGACAAATATATTTATTTAAACATTCTAAAGAGCAACCTGCACCAGAGCGTCGAAAAATTAGGCTTAGAAGGATCATTTATCTTTCAGCAAGATAACGACCCTAAGCACACTTCGCTCTTGGTTAAGGAATGGTTGCTTTACAATGTTCGCAAACAATTAAAAACACCGCCCCAGTCGCCTGATTTGAATGCTATTGAAAATCTATGGGAACATCTAGAGCGAAAAATTAGGAAGCATGATATTAAGTCAAAGAATGACCTGAAACGTGTTTTGCAGGAAGAATGGTCGAAAATCAGCCCAGATGTCACCAAAAACCTTGTTAATTCAATGCCTTCTAGGATGTCAGCCGTCATCAAGGCAAAAAGGTACTCTACTAAGTATTAATTCTTAATTAACATTTATAATTTCTTCCGTTTTTATTAAGTTTTCCTTTGATTTTCTTCTTTGTGTACTTACTTTTGTGATATATATTTTTTAATATTTTTAGTTACATTTGAATTGTGCTTTTATTTTTCTTTTTTTGGGTAACTTTTTGTCCGATATGTGAAGATAATGAATTAATGAAATAAAAAACATAAAATATCTGTATCTGAATTTAGTTCGAATTGTTTTATTGTGCATTGTACAGCGAAGTATGTGCTGTGTACTTACTTTTGTGACTAACTGTATATTTGATTTTGCCCTCGTTTACCTTCAGACCAACTTTAGCCCCTTCGGCTTCAATGTCCACAAAAAAATCTTTATTGACGTCTCGCTGCATTCTCCCAATCACGTCAATGACATCAGCGTATGCGAGCAATCATGCAGACTTGAAGTAGATCGTGCCCCTTGTATTGGCCAGTGAACCCTGCACGATATTTTCGAGGGTGATGATGAAAAAATCGAAAAAGCCCTGTCTGAATCCTTTTTTGACATCGAAGGTCTCGCTTAACCCTTTACCGACCTTAATGGAGCAACGAGAATTCCCCATTGTCATCCTTCACAACCTGACGAGTTTGGTAAGGACGTCAAAACATCAATGCTCTATATAGTTCGTCCCTACATATGCGTCATATGCAGCCTTAAAATTGACGAAAAGGTGGTGTGTGTGTCGACCTAATTCATTGGTCTTCTCCAAGATCTGCCGCAGTGTGAATATTTGGTCTATCGTGGCTTTTCTTGGCCTGAATCCACATTGAAATCAATTTGTTCACGAATTGTTCTAGGCGTTCACGAATTGTTCTAGCCGTTCACACAGCCCGGTAGAAAAGATCTTATATGCGATGTTAAGGAGGCTTATTCACCTATAGTTGGCGCAGTTATAGGGGTCTCCTTTTTAGGGTTCCGTACCCAAAGGTAAAACGGAACCCTATTACTAAGACTTCGCTGTCCGTCCGTCCGTCTGTCACCAGGCTGTATCTCATGAACCGTGATAGTTAGACAGTTGAAATATTTCTGATGATGTATTTCTGTTGCCGCTACCACGACAAATACTAAAAACAGAGAAAATGAATATTTAAGGGGGGCTCCCATACAACAGACATGATTTTCATCCAAAAAATCCTGCCTGCTACCAAGATTTGTCATTTGATGAGGTAACATACATAGTCTCATTCATATTTATGTATACAGATAGTACGGAACCTTTCGTGCGCGAGTCCGACTCGCACTTGGCCGGTTTTTTTATGGACCGGGCAAACGATGCTGAGATTCCATTCATCGGGCATGCTTTCTTCCGACCATATCTTACAGATGAGCTGATGCATATTCCCAACCAACTCATCTCAGTCAGGCTGTCTTCGCCAGAAGCTTTATTGGACTTCAGTTTTGATATTGCTATCTTAACTTCGTCGGTCTGGTGGACGAAGTTCTGTCTTATCTTCGACCATATTCTCAGAATCGATGATTCAACTACGAGATGTCCGTGTTCATCCCTGCAGGTTTCCGCTCTGGCTTTAAAAACTTGGCATGTACGTTTCACTCTTTGTTAAAACTTTCGAACGTCGCGTCGTTCCTGCGATAACATTTCTCCTCGATCGCGCCCTTCTCATGCTCTCTTTTTTCTTCTGAAAGGCGCATCTCCTCCCTTCTTTTCCGCTCATAGAGTTCACGAGCAGCTCTCGTATGTTGATGCAACGTGGCCATGTATGCATTTCATTTTTCTGCATGTACATATCTGTCTGCACTCGTCATCGAACCAAGGTTTCTCCTAGGTGGTGGCTGGAAACCTTATACTTTAGAGGCATCATCCCTGATGGCGCTTTGACAACGTCTCCATTGCTGTTCTATGGTTTGTGCAGTTTGCATCTGTTCTTGAGAGAGCTGGAGGAAGACACGATCGGCGAAGTTCCTGGCGTTCTCTTGCGATTGCAGCTTCCCGAGATAAAAAGTTGGTGGTTCTACTCGACTTTGCAGTGTTCGCGATATCCGCATACGTACCTTGGCTGCAACAAGGTAATGACCCGAGTCCACATTGGCTCATCGAAAAGTTTGAACATGTCTTTGGGAATGTCTGGCGTCGATCGCAATATGATCAGGTCCCCTTATGGATATTGAGATGTGAGAATCGTGTCCTAGCTACTAGGAGATTACGCCCCGTCACAAAGTCTATTAGCCTGAATCCGTTTTCGGACGTGGTGTTGTGTAGGCTGCGCTTTCCTACGACTCGTCCAAAGATTTTATCCTTACCCAGCTTCGCGTTGAAATCTCCTAGAATAATCTTGGTGTCATAGATGGGACATTGGGCGTATGTTCTATCTAGGAGATCATAGAAGTCGTGTTTGACTTTGTCGTCATCAGTGGAGGGACAGCTTTAATGCGAAATGTTATGAAGCGTTCGCTTAAATGTTCATCCTCTGTTTACCAGGTCCATCCCATCGCGTGGAGTGCAGTAATGTCTGCCTTATAGCAGTTTAGGGCGTTTTCTAACTGTTCGGGCGCTCTCGGTCTGTTGAGGCAACTAACATTCCAGGTGCAGAAGAAATACTCCTGTTCTTTTATACTTTTGCGGGGGTCGTCAAGATGTAGTTCGTCCGTTAAACCCAAGGCTTGTGATTGTTTCTGAGTTTTTAAATTAGTTTACGGTTACTTATTAGGTCGTAGCCCAACCGACTGAATCTGTTTTTGGGCTCAGAAATCTTGCCATTCGCCCTTCCCCGTCGGTAATTTTCTGAGGAAATCTCCAGATGGCACCACCTTAATTGTTAAGGGGTGGCCGTGGTGCAGTGGTTATTATCATCGACCCCCGAGCGGAAGATCTACAGTTCAAATTCGTTTCATAGCCAAGAAAAAGTAATTCCTATACGGACAAAAAGTATGCAACACAGAGTATATGGTCAACTGAAAATTCATCCTCTGCGTATGCAATACTAAAGTGCTCGAACGGATTACTACGGACTATAACCAACGCGGAATTTGGTCGGCTCTTGTCCTATCCAGGACATCCACCCCTGAGAGTAGTGAACGAACATCAACCAACAAACCACTGCACTCCGTTCAGGTTGTGTGTGTATCACATCATGGTAGCTAGGTTCGTAGCCTTCCCAGAATTAAGAAGAATACACATAGGCCAGGGAGGCCCGTTGTGCAACTACGAGGAGGGTTTATCCCCCTATTCGTGGAACCATTTTGTGCTTCTTAAAAAGTTAAGAAGATTAGATATCCCTACTTGCTGGACATCTGTCAGGTCGTTAAGGTATCGTAATTGTGCAGAATGCTGGGCAGGCGCAGAGAAGGTGGTGAATGGACCCCATCTCCTCTTCGTCTAGACAGCTTCTGCAGAAATCATTCGGAACAGTTCCTAGTTTTTGCGCGTGACTGCCAATAAGGCAGTGTCCTGTGATGACACCGATGATTTTGTTTGATGTCAGTTCTTTTTAGGGAGATTACACTCCTAGTCCGTTTACTGTCGAGCCGGGGCCAGATTTGCCTGGTGATGAGGCAGGTATGTCCCTGTGTCCATCTCAGGTTCGTCTCGGCCCTGGTGAAATTTGCAAGAATATGTTTGACGGTTGCAAGGGGTATTCCCTCACAAGCCACGATTGAATGTAGCGTCGTTTAGTGTCGGGAGTGTGTGGGCTCTCTCATTTCCTGGAATGTCGCTGTGCCAGTACCCAGATAAGTTGCATGCTAAACTGCGGGGTTGCGTCTGACGGTTCCAGTTTTGCCTGTCCGGGTAGATCATCGTAAAGTTTTTCTTCAAGACTGTGGCGGGTTCTGTGTGGTCCAAGTTTTCGGTTCCTGTTTTTCAGGGTGGAGGAGTGGCCAGTGACAGCTCGTCCAATTCAATTTGGCTTTTAGTCTTATGGCCGTGTGTGTGGCAATTTGCTTGTCGATAGTATCGTATGGTGTAAGATCGAGTATCATGTTAAGCGCAGCCGTTGGGGTGGAAATGAGGGCCCCGGTAATAGGGATACTTTAGACCGGGCGAACGATACTGGGATTCCATTCACTGACAGCTCAGCAGACAGTTCTTCTAGTCATTGTTTTGACTTTCTCAGCATCGACTCCATAGGTGCTCTGATTGCAGCAATGGCGTTTTAATTTTTCTCTTTGGTTTTGTTTGTAGAGCCCATGACCATACCTAGATAATTGTAGTAGCATCTCTTTTTCGACCTGAGTCCGACTACATTCGCCATCAAACCACGTGTCTCGAGTGTGTTGTGGTTTGCTTTGGATTTTGGGAGATTTTGGATGAGATTGTGGGAGACCCGATCAGAAAAGGTCCTGGAAGTCTCTTAGTGATATGCGCATCCATACAGCAAATAAGCAAACGAGCGATAATGCAAGTCAAATGTAGGACTGACTGTCATCGATCGCAATGTGAATAATTGGATTGACCATACCCTAATCACAGTATGGCAACATTCTTTTATGAATGTTAAGTTGTAGGAATCGTGTTGGGTACCAAAATATTGTTGCGAAAATTACTAGTTGCCGGATAAGAGTCGA
The DNA here is from genome assembly GCA_951905685.1 of Eumerus sabulonum. Taxonomy (NCBI): domain Eukaryota; kingdom Metazoa; phylum Arthropoda; class Insecta; order Diptera; family Syrphidae; genus Eumerus; species Eumerus sabulonum. The sequence goes on along the minus strand of OX645060.1, from coordinate 138,487,245 downwards.
TCACTGGATTGCGATAAATAGTTGTACTATTTGGTTGTTTATTCAATACACACAATTTTATTGAATCCATCTCAGATCAATCATCTGGGCGCTTCACCTTTATTACAACGTTCGTCTCTACATCTCGCTAGATGGCTTGATAACCGACTGATCCCGCTTATATAGCCCTCGGTCCACTTTCTCAAATGTTCGCCGTCCGACGCTCCACTTCAGAAGTATCTAGAATGCTCTAGCATTTACATTCAGCAGTATGCCGCTGAGGATTACCATCATTTCATGTTTAGCTACAATAGAGCATTCCAAACTTTGACAGCGAAATTCGAACATAACCGTCGGTTCGTGGCCGCAACAATATTATTGGGCCTCGTCAGACAGTCTGCTAGTCTGAAAGTGTTGAAAATGTCCTCCTCACTTAAAGTATTGTGGGTTCCCGGACATAGGGATATTCCAGGAAACTGCGCGGCCGACGAACTCGCAAAGTTAGGGTCTAGCACACTTAGCCTACCTACCCTTGGGTACCTAGAAACACCAATAAGTACGGTAAAGCACATGATAAAACTCCAAACCATTGAGGCGACCAACCTCCAATGAAATGAGAGTAATATCGGCTTTATCACCAAACAACTGTGGCCTAAATTAAATCTAGGACGAACCAGGGACCTAGTGGCAACCAAAAGGGCAACCTTAAGTACTCTGGTGGGTGTCATTACAGGTCACTGTATCATTCTAACGATTTCTGTCGCGGCTGCATGGACGAGGAGGAAGAGGAATCAATACATCACCTCCTCTGCTCATGCCCCTCTTTTGCGAATCGCAGGAGGATCTACCTCGGCGCGCCCTTCTATGATAATCTAAGTGAGCTAGCAGACCGAAAAATAGCTCAACTCCATCGCTTCAGCAGAAGCACCGGTTGGTTCTCTGGTAGCGGATCTGGGTAACAGGATCCATGTGGTATCACAATGGGCCGACTTTGGCCTACGTGTGGCTTATGCCGACCATATTAACCTAACCTAGTCTCTCTTTGAAGTTCCTAAAACGATAGTATAATAGAAAACTTCTTCTATATCTCTCTCATCAGTGGGCGCTTGTATTCCACAAGATTCCATCAAGACTAATTGCCTAAGTAGAGATGGAAAACAATTCCGATAACAGATGTCAGTTCCTCTATTCACTCTTAGTTTTGGCAAACTACAATGTTAGGGTATAGCGGATCAATTGCAGCAATTTCTTATACTTTTTTGCTACCTGTGTTGTGGAGTAGCTCAAAAGCAAGACTCGATATAATATAAAAATAAATGCATTTTTTATAACACAAGTTAAACCCTATCTAGGGGGTCAGGTTGACTTATCTTCGACAACTTTGTTTAGTATTTTTCCAATTGATTGAATTTCACTCTCTATTTCGTCGCCAGGCTTAAGGAATTCTGGCGGATTCCTATGCATGCCAACACCTGCCGGTGTTCCGGTCAAGATAATGTCACCAGGCTTCAGAGTCATGGATCTAGTGAATGATAATTGATTTTAAGGGTTTAGCTAATAACCGATAGAACCAAACGGGTAACATACTGTGTGAGGTCGTGAATAATATCGTTGATTTTGTAAATCATGTCCTTGGTATTTCCATTTTGCTTCTCGATGCCGTTAATTCTGGTAATCAATTGAAGATTGTGTGGATCATCAATCAGACTTTTATGTACAATAGCCGGTCCTAGGGGGCAGAAACTATCCATTGTTTTGCCGATAAGGAACTGGCCACCATTACGTTCCTTCTGCCAATCTCTAGCCGAAATATCCTGTGCTACAGTGTAACCAAAGACATAATCAAAAGCTTTCTCCTTAGGAACCTTCTTTCCCTCTTTTCCAATGACCACAGCCAGTTCAACTTCCCAATCGATTTTCTAGTGATACATTCGAAATTTCACATACATACATATATCCATATGGTTCCGACTTCTATGCATATAAATGTGCACATACATACATATATGTATACTTACGGTGGAGATTTTATGGGCGATTACATTGTCAGTTGGGCCGACAATAGCCGAGGCAAACTTACTAAAGAACATTGATTCCTTTGGCGGTTGTTTATTTTGTTCTTTGCAGTGGTCCAAGTAGTTTAGCCCAATGCACGCAATCTTCTCTGGGTTAGATATAGGCGGTAGTAGGGTTATGTCTTTGTTAACCGTTTCTGATACACCATTTTCCACTTGCTTCCGGATCTCGCCAATGTCTGGATTTTGTGATATAAAAGCAATCATGTCAGCGGCTTGAGTGCCGATTGGTGTCAAGGTACACCCGTCCGCCGAAAGTACTCCTAAGTACTTTTGCGTACCGTTGTTGCGGAGGAATTGTACGAACCGCATATCGATGATGGAAAAATACCAGCTGATTGTTATATAATTTGGCTAACAAATGTCGGATTAGATTGTTGACTGAACGACAACTGACTACTGTGTTCCTCCAGCAATAATCGGAAACTCTAAAATGTGTTATTTCTTGATTAAAAAAATGTATATATAAAACAACAAATTTATATTTAGCAAATCACAGAGATAAATAACGAGATGCCAATCCGCTGCCCATAGATAAATGTATTGATCTGGTCAGATCTCAGATCTGGTATTTATGTTATCTACGCCGCCTGCTCCTGGATTGCTATGAATTGCCCTTTTGACAGATTGCGCCAGTGCTGCCAGAGCTCTACGAATTCCCGCCTAACTCGGCAAAATCCCCCCACATTATACTTGTGGAGAAAAAAAAAACCCATTACAATTATTTCTGAGTAAGATTAAAAAAGTAATATTAATATTGTTACGAGATATTCCATCCCACACCGAATAGGGTTCGCACCACTGGATTGCGATAAACTACAATTGTCCTTTTTATCCGAATTAAAAACACACACTTTGCTTGTTTCACCACAGATCAATTATCTGTGCAGCTTCACCACTTTTCTTTATTATCCAAATCCTATCGAACACTTTAAACTTTATTACATACACAAACCTTTATTGAAGCATTTATTTTCCCACTGTTTGATCACACCGACTTGTCACACGCTGTTCAATTCCACAAACTGAATGAATGCCGAGGGCGAGCGCTCGAGCTTATATAACTATCGGTCCATCTTCTAGAATGTTCGCCGTTGGAAGTTCCCCTTCGGAAATCCCTAGAATGCTCTGACAATTAGCATTACGCCATTGGAAGTTGACATCATTCCAATCCCCGCTTCCAGAGAGCTTTCGAACTTCGACAGCGAAATTCGAACTCAACCGTCGGTTTGTGTCTCCGCAACACTGCCCTCCTCCTAAACTTGTTCGTCCTCGAACAAGCGATTGGATCCTTCTCCGTAATATGGCGCTAACCTCTCTACGTGGAAAATCTTATACTTCGCCCGTCTGTTTCCCATCTGCTGTATTCGGTATACCACGTCATTGAGTTTCTTGATGACCTCATATGGTCCGTCCCAGGCTGATTGCAATTTGGGGCACAAGCCTTTTTTTCGTTTCGGGTTGTACAGCAATACTAATTGTCGTGTCTCAAATCCAGAAGTATTCGCCCTCAAATCGTATCTCGCCTTCATTTTATCGCTGACCAAGTTCAGTCGCTCCCGGATGAACTGACGGATGGAGTTCAGCTGTTCCTTCTTTTCGGTTACGAAGTCCTCCTTGCCGCTAGTTGTCGGTAGTACCACGCCGAACTTCAAGTCCGATGGAAGTCGGAGATCAGTTCCAAAAATGGCTTCGGCGGGTGTTGTTGCCGTTGAATTGTGCCGTGCTGAACGGTATGCCATTAAGAAAAGGGGAAGATGTTCATCCCAGTCCTTCTGATCTCCGACGACGACTTTTCTCAGGTATTCCTCCATCGTCCGGTTGAACCCTTCGACCATGCCATCAGATTGTGAGTGTAATGGTGTTGTCCGCGTCTTTCTGATACCTAGCATGTCACAGAGTTCTTTGAACACCGACGACTCGAAGTTCCTTCCTTGGTCTGAGTGCAGTTCCATTGGTACTCCTTAGCGCGCAACCCAGTTGTTCACGAACGCATCCGAAATGGTTTTGGCTTCCTGGTTCGGGATGCAAAACACCTCAGGCCACTTGCTGAAGTAATCGATCACCACCAGCGCGTATTTGTTTTCAGCGTCGCTCGTTGGGAATGGGCCTGCGATGTCCATGGCGATACTTTCGAACGGTGCTCCAACATTGTACTGCTGCATATTTCCTCGAGTTTTCCTAACTGGACCCTATGCCTTCGCACACTTTTCACACCTACGAATGAAACGCGCAACCGACTCATGGCATCCTACCCAGTAGAAACGTCTCTTGATCTTTTCTACAGTCTTGTTAACACCAAGATGACCCCCGCTTGGTCCCTCGTGGTATTCTCGGATGACCTCGTCGATTTGTCCTTTTGGAATTACCAGCAGATCGTTTACCAACCTCACTTTCCCAACTGCGGCAGAGGCAACCTTTCTTCAGCTTCAAACTCTGCCATTGAGCCCAGTAAGCTTTCACGATTGGGCTTTCACTGGATATTTGCTGCCAAGTTGGTCGAAAACCTCGTTCTTGGCAGTCGATGATGACTGCCAGATTGGCATCTTCTCGCTGCTTCCTTCCGACCTTCTCAACAGTCCAGGAATCTTCTGGCAGCGCATGGAAACGACGGATGTCGGTGACCTGTTGCTTGGTTTCGGCTCGCGAAAAATGTTTGCATTCAACATCGCAAGATCGCTTCGATAATGCATCCGCATTTCCATGACTGTTTCCCTTCCGGTGTTCGATACTGAAGTCATAACTCTGGATTCTCTATATCCATCTAGCAAGCTGGCCTTCCGGGTTTTTGAACTGCAGCAACCACCTCAACGCTGCGTGGTCCGTCCTAAGATGAAAAGCTTGGCCGTAGAGATATTTGTGGAAATGCTTGACACAGTCAACCACAGCTAAAAGCTCCTTCCTAGTTACACAGTAGTTCCTCTCCGGCTTCGATAGGATTCTACTGTAGAAAGCGATGACCCGTTCTCGCCCGTCAATCATTTGAGAGAGTACTCCTCCGATTCCATGTCCGCTCGCATCGGTGTCCAAAATAAACTTTTCTCCCGGGACAGGATATGCAAGAATCTGCGCACTGCAGAGCAATTCCTTCAGATGAATGAACGCTTCCTCCTGCGGCTTTTCCCACTTGAATGGCCGATTCTTTTTGGTGAGCTGGTGCAAACTGCTGGCAACGTTAGCAAATCCTGGGACGAATCGCCTGTAATATGTGCAAGGTCCCAGGAATAACCTTAACTCATGAAGATTCCTCGGCCGTGGCCATTCCTTGACCGCCGAGATTTTATCTTTATCTGTATGGACTCCGTCTGCAGTCACCACATGTCCCAAGTACTTCAACTGGTTCTGGAAGGGCGAACATTTCTTCGGGCTCAATTTCAATCCGGCTGCTTGAATACGTTCCAATACCTCTTCAAGCTTCCTCAGGTGATCGTCGAAATCCTCGCCCATGACGATTATGTCATCCAGATAGACAGGGCATGTCCTCCAGTGAAATCCTCTTAGCACCCGGTTCATAAGTCTGGCTGGCGCATTGCAAAGACCGAAGCTCTATTTGCCAGTATCCACTTTGCAAGCCCAGCGTCGAGAACCACTTTGCACCAGATAGTGTGTCCAAGGTGTCGTCGATTCTCGATAAAGGATAGCTGTCTTTCTTCGTGACGTCGTTCAGCTTCCTGTAGTCCACGCAGAATCGGGTGCTTCCATCCCTCTTCTTAACAAGCACTACTGGAGAACTCCATGGGCTTGCAGATGGTTCGATCACGCCCTCCTTTTCCATCTCGTCGATTAGTTTGATCACCTTTCCTTCTTTCGCCAAAGGTACTCTCCTCGGTGGTTGCCGGATCGATCTAGAGTCCCCTGAGTCTATTCTGTGTTTCACAATTGATGTCCTTCCGCAGTTCTTACCATTTGCAAAAACTATCCAATATTTACGAAAGCAGGGAGAGTGCTTTACTTTTCTGCTTCTCCACTAGATGTTGCGCCCACTCTCTGACCATTGTTTTCAAAAAGGCTTTGTTGGTCTGGATTTTCCGGTGTTTCTGATCTTCGCAGTTCATAATAGCGGCAGCTTCTTGGCATTGAGCGATAGTTCTTCCCTTGTGTACAGTCTTAGGTGTACTGGCTGGATTCAGGACTCGTACTGGAACCAGTTGGTCTTGTCGGGGTTCCACGAGAGCTCTTCCAACAATGATATGGCTGGGTCGATTTCATTTGTCGGGTTCGACCACCCACATTCGGCTTGTCCCCGCATCCTCTTCTATCTTTGCCCAAACCACAGCTTCTGCATTCGGGGGACCTGTTTGGCGCGCTTGTACGACTATTCGCCTGACCTTGTTACCCTGTGCATTATCTATTGTTAATGGGAGCTCCAAGTTGCCATACTTTATCACTTTTTGTTGAGGTCCAGTGTGGAGCCATGCCTAATCATGAAGTCGACGCCGATTATGATGTCATCAGTGATGTCCGCAACGATGAAATCATGCTGAAACTCGACGGTACCTATTGTAATTCTTTTCTGGACCTTACCCTTAGCTTCCGCCTTCTCACCAGTTACTGTACGAAGCCTTACCTCGGAAAATGTATCGATGTCAGAAACCAATCCGCTTCGGATGACTGAATGAGTTGCGCCCGTGTCCAACGTCAGCAAATATCGTCGCCCGTCCATTGTTCCCTCGATGACTAGGCTGGTTGCACCCCTACAGATTCGGGATACGAGGATGCTGGGGCACTCCAGTGTGAGATCCAGCGCATGCCCCTCTGCACGGACTCGTTTTAGTTTAACGGATTGTTATGTGGACCTTTTGCACCTCCACGTTCGCGTTCACTCCCTTGGTCCCTTTTTGGCGAACTACACCTCGAACGCTTTCTTCGCAGACGGCAGTTTCTCGCAATGTGCCCCTGCTGATCGCAGATGTAGCATTTACCCGGAAATGAACTACTCCTACTCGCCATTGCTGTTCTGGAACTATCCTGGTCTTGAGATATGCGCCGTGGTTTGATGGAAGGTCGGCATATCAAGAGCGATGTTTCAGATGCGAGAGCGCTGGCAACTGTCTCCTTGAAAGATGTCTTCGGCAGGAGAATCAAGCTTCGTTGCGTGTCGGGGTCTCTTAGCCCTTGGATGAAAGAATCCCTTTTTAGTTTTTCCACCACATCAACTGGAACATCCGCGTAGGCAAGATGGGATAGCCTCTCGATCTCGGCAGCATGCTGTTGAATGGTCTCGTTTCCACGCTGCTTGCGTCCTTTAAGCTCCAGCTTGTGCATCTCCTGCATGTGCTTACTGCCGTATCTTCGATGAAGAGCTTCCCATATGGCTGTATAGTTCTTTCTCAGGGTCTCCGGGATGGTTTGTAGAACGTCAGCTGCTTCATCTTTAAGGGAAATTACTAGGGCCGCCACACGATCTTCTTCCCCCCATTGATTCCTTTCCGCTGTTGTCTCGAACTGAAGCTTAAAGATATTAAACGCACTCGTGCCGTCGAAGTTGGGAGCTGTAAATTTCGATGCTGCAGTCGGTACAACGATTCCTTGATGCTGAACGTTCTGGACAGTTTTCTCGAGTTCCAGAACCTTCTTGTCGAACCTCGATTCCAGTGTCTCGATTATCTATTCTTGATTATTTTCGAGATCTATAACCTTCTTGTCGAACCTCGACTCCAGTGAGTGTCTCGATTCTCTTTTCTTGATTATTCTCGAGATCTAGAACCTTCTTGTCGAACCTCGATTCTAGTATCTCGATTCTCTCTTCGACGTCCTGGAATCGATCGGTGACTGTCTGCTGGATGTTTCTTAGGCTTTCTCGATTGTTCTCTAGCATCCCTTCTGACGTCTCCAGCTTCTGGCCCAGGGAAGTGGAATTTTCCTCCAACTTTTGATATAGTTTCTGCCTCCAGGAAGTGGAATTTTCCTCCAACTTTTGATGTACGGTCACCTCCAGTTTCTGGCTTATGGAAGTTGAATTTTCTTCCAACTTTCTACTTACGGCAATTGAATTTTCCTCCTGCTTTTGAACTAGTTTCTGGCTCAGGGGAGTGGAATTTTCCTCCAGCTTTTGATCTAGTTTCTGGGCTATGGAAGCACTCATAGCATTCATAGCCGCCGGAATTTCCTGCATATTGAATGCTGACTCACTGGATGTCGACGGCTTCTCCACCCCGAACTCGTGATTCTTTCAGTCAACACCTTCTTCCTGCAACGCTGATCGTAGTCTCTCCACCAGGTTGGCTTTACTTCCCACTGTGGATAGTTCTCGAACATCCAGCTCCTTTTTCAGTTGTTCGATGGTCAATTTTTCCAATTTCACCATTTTTTCACTCTTTCAATAATTCACTTTTAATAGCTCAATTCACAATTCGAATAAACGTTTCCTCGTTTACTCGCAATCCCACTTCTGACACCAAATGTTGCGAAATTTAATCCCACACCGAATAGGGTTCGCACCACTGGATTGCGATAAACTACAATCGTCTACGTTGTATCCAAATTAAAACACAAACTTTCCTTATTTCTCCTCAGATCAACTATCTGAATACTTCACCACATCTATTTATTGTTGCACTTTATTACACACGCAAACCTTTACTAAGAGCTTTTACGTTCACACTAGTTTATCGACCGAACACACGGTATACAAACTTGCCACACGCTATTCACTCCGTAAATTGAATGAATCCCAATACTGTTGCGGAGACACAAACCGACGATTAAGTTCGAATTTCGCTGTCGAAATTGAAATGATGTCAACTGTCAACGGCGAATGCTAATTGTCAGAGTATTCTAGAGATTTTCGTAGGGGAACTTCCGACGCCGAACATTCGAGAAGGTGGATCGAGAGCTATATAAGCGCGAACACTCGCCCTTGGCATTCATTCAGTTTACGGAAGTGAATAGCGTACGACATCGAGAGGCTATCCCATCTTGCCTACGCGGATTTTCCAGTTGATGTGGTGGAGAAACTGAAAACGGATTCTTTCATCCAAGGGCTAAGGGACCCCGACACGCAACGAAGCTTGATTCTCCTGCCGAAGACATCTTTCAAGGAGACAGTTGCCAGCGCTCTCGCATGTGAAACATCGCTCTTGATATGCCGACCTTCCATCAAACTACGGCGCATATCTCAAGACCAGGATAGTTCCAGAACAACAACGGCGAGTAGGAGTGGTTCATTCCCGGGTAGATGGTACATCTGCGACCAGCAGGGGCACATTGCGGGGAACTGCCTTCTGCGGAGAAAGCGTTCCTTCAGCAAATTGCGACGTAATTCCAGAGCAACGACAGTGAGTAGGAGTCGCTCGTTCCCAGGTAGCTGCTATATCTGCGACCAGCAGGGGCACATTGCGAGAAACTGTCGTCTGCGGAGAAAGCATCCTTCCAGCAAATTGTGGCGTAGTTCCAGAGAAACAACCGTGAGTAGAAGCTGCCCGTATCCAGTTAGATGCTACATGTGCAACCAGCTGGGGCACATGGCGAGAAATTGCCGTCTGGGAAGAAGGCGTCCGAGGTCGGATTCGCCAAAAGGATATCAAGCGAGAGCACGCGAATACCAGAAGGGAAGCAGCCATGGAAATGCGGATGCGTTAACGAGGCGACCTCGTGATGTTGAATGCAAACATTCTTCACGAGCCGAAACCAAGGAACAGGTCATCGACATTCGTCGTTTCCATGTGCTGCCAGAGGATTCCTGGACTGTCGAGAAGGTCGGAAGGAAGCAGCGAGAAGATGCCGATCTGGCAGTCATCATCGACTACCAAGGATGAGCTTTTCGACCAAGTTGGCAGCAAATATCCAGTGAAAGCCCAATCGTGAAAGCTTACTGGGCTCAATGGCGGAGTTTGAAGCTGAAGAACGGTTGCCTCTACCGCAGTTGGGAAAGTGAGGACGGGACATTGTAAACGATCTGCTGGTAATTCCAAAAGGGCAATTCGACGAGGTCATCCGAGAATACCACGAGGGACCAAGCGGGGGTCATCTTGGTGTTAACAAGACTGTAGAAAAGATCAAGAGACGTTTCTACTGGGTGGGATGCCATGAGTCGGTTACGCGTTTCACTCGCAGGTGTGAAAAGTGTGCGAAGGCAAAGGGTCCAGTTAGGAAAACTCGAGGAAATATGCAGCAGTACAATGTTGGAGCACTGTTCGAACGTATCGCCATGGACATCGCAGGTCCGTTCCCAACGAGCAACACTGGAAACAAATACGCGCTGGTGGTGATCGATTAATTCAGCAAGTGGCCTGAAGTGTTTTGCATCCCGTACCAAGAAGCCAAAACCGTTTCGGATGCAATCGTAAATAACTGGGTTGCGCGTTATGGAGTAGCAATGGAACTGCACTCAGACCAAGGAAGGAACTTCGAGCCGTCGGTGTTCAAAGAACTCTGCGACATGCTAGGTATCAGAAAGACGCGGACAACACCATTACACTCACAATCTGATGGCATGGTCGAAAGGTTCAACCGGACGATGGAGGAATACTTGAGGAGAGTCGTCGTTGGAGATCAGAAGGACTGGGATGAACATCTTCCCCTTTTCTAAATGGCATACCGTTCGGCACAGCACAATTCAACGGCAACAACACCAGCCGAAGCCATTTTTGGAACTGATCTCCGACTTCCATCGGACTTGAAGTTCGGCGTGGTACTACCGACAACTAGCGGCAGGGAGGACTTCGTAACCGAAAAGAAAGAACAGCTGAACTCCATCCATCAGTTCATCCGGGAGCGACTGAATTTGGTCAGCGATAAGAAGAAGGCGAGGTACGGCTTAAGGGCGAACTCTTCTGGCTTCGAGACAGGACAATGGGTATTGCTGTACAACCCACAACGAAAGAAAGGCTTGTGCCCCAAATTGCAATCAGCCTGGGATGGACCATATGAGGTCATCAAGAAAGTTAACGACGTGGTGTACCGAATACAGCAGATGGGAAACAGACGGGCGATATATAAGATTGTCCACGTAGAGAAGTTAGCGCCATATTACGGAGAAGGATCCAATCGCTTGTTCGAGGACGAACAAGTTTAGGAGAGGGCAGTGTTGCGGAGATACAAACCGACGGTTAAGTTCGAATTTCGCTGTCGAAGTTCGAAAGCTCTGGTGAAGGGGAAATTGGAATGATCGAAGGTTCCAACGGCGTAATGCTAATTGTCAGAGCATTCTAGAGATTTCCGAAGGGGAACTTCCAACGGCGAACATTCGAGAAGGTGGACCGAGAGCTATATAAGCGCGAACACTCGCCCTCGATAGGTATTCAGTTTGTGGTATTGAACAGCGTGTGACAAGTCAGTGTGATCAAACAGTGTGAAAATAAAAGCTTTCAATAAAGGTTTGTTTGTGTAATAAAGTTTAAAGTGGATAGTATTGGATAATAAAGAAAAGTGGTGAAGCTGCACAGATAATTGATCTGTGGTGAAACAAGGAAAATGTGTGTGTTTTTAATTCGGATAAAAAGGACAGTTGTAGTTTATCGCAATCCAGTGGTACGAACCCTATTTGGTGTGGGGATTGAATATTTCGTAACAATATTTATCACACAACCTGAGCGGAGTGCAGTGGTTTCGGTCGTAGATGTTCGTTCACTACTCTCTAGGTGTGGTTGTCCTAGATAAGAGGAAAGGAACCGACCGAATTGTCACGTTGGTTATAGTTCTCAGCAACTGTTTCATGCATTTATGGCTTAATATTAGATTTGCCTACACAGGGTATAGATTTAAAGTGACCATATACTGTGAGTGTTATGCCTTCATCAGTATGTTTGATCGCTTTTCATTCACAACAGCTGTGTTGCATCATTGTTTTAAATATTTAATTTCTAAGAAAAAACAGCTGGACCGAGTTTGTTGGAAACTAAATCTGTTCCATGTTACATAAATACGTGTCGAATGAAACCAGTCCCATGTCAATATCATCTTTGGTTCTGGAGATAATAAAAATGCCGAACGCTCATACATATGTACGCCCATTGGTGCACACATATATACATTTCTAAAAGAAACTTGGATTTCGATTCTGGTGACCTTGAAACATGGAGATATGTCAAAATTAGGAATTCGCAAAATCGGCCCCATTAAAACAACCTTCCACTGGGAAAAAACAAGTGAACATGTTTCCCGACAAAAAATTGGTGTAAAATGATTCCACAAATGGCCTTCCACACAGGAATTTCCAGTTTATGGGAAATTTGGAAAACAGAGCGCTTGTAGGCAAATATGTCAAAAATGGGGTCAAGCCATCAGAGCCTTTCATCTCTACCATTATCCCTGCTTCTGGGGCAGTTGACGAGAGATAAATGATGTGCTTGATGTTCCATCTGTTCCATACGTCAAGTAGTGTGCCTCGAACTACATTACCATTGGCCAATATAAAATTAACCAATAATGCAGTGAGCAGAAAAAAAACGTTACGAATTAGGTATTTCAATTTTTCATTAATGATCAAATGTCATATACAAGAATTTACATTTCCAGACAAAGTTTTTACAAAAAAAAAAAAAGAAACGCAATTTGCTGATAATTATTTCAAGTAACACTCGTGATTGACATCAAATGATATCATCTCGTATATCAAAAATATTTTTGTACCGTAAAGCAATTAGAATAAATCGAATTCAAATGCATTACCCATCAAAGAAATATGAAGCTTTTAACTAAGCTTGAACTGATAGAGTCTGGCGCTGGAAGGGAACGGAGAATATTTACACATTTTCGCTATGTAATAGGATTTTACATTTTACCTGTTTTGTGGCTTCCTCAAATACTCCTTTTGTGTCTTCGCTTCGTGTATCCGCTCGAGCTGAGTTAAATGATTCCTATCAAAATGCATAAAACAGTTAAATACCATTGTTATAGTATTTCTCAATTAGTTACATTAACGCTTCCTCTGATGAGTAATGTATTCGTCTCGGTTCAGCTAATTCACTGATGCGTGGAGTTGGCTTGGCTCTCAATGCTGCACGCGACACCGTGAACGCATCCTTCCGTTTGTTCATTTCATCAGAATTTGGCCGATATCGTGGCGTTGCTAGTGTCTTAAGTCGATCCGAAAAGTATCTTGAGCCACTGGTAAACTTACATTTTAGACGAGGGTCCAGGTTTTTCTCAGAATATAGATTGCTTTTAGTTTTCATTTGGATTCGTTAATTGGATAATCCAACACTAAGAAATCGTTGATATAATGCACCGCCACTTATGTGGGCTACCTAATGTATGATATATATATTAACTGATACTCTACGTTTTTCAGGTGAATTTAGAATCCATTCTACAGTTGGTAGACAATTTTGTTCTCTCGGGTATGCTCGAAAACGACTGGGCGAATTTATTCTGAATAAGCATATTCTAGTTTTCTGGGTGACTATATAAATTGTTTTAGAAAGTACAGTGAAGTTTTAAGATTAAGTAACAGTCTTAAAACTTTCTGAGGTACTGTCTTGGACCAGATTAAGAACACTATCAGAAAAGCAAGGGGTAAGGTGTAATTTCGTAGAGTTTGTGAGGGAAATGCATTAGCAATAAAAGTTGAGTACAATTTTTTCTATGCAACTTGTGCAGAAAACAAACCGGCAGTTCAGACTTTGTGCCACGTGTGCCATATTTACAGTGATCTGTAGTAATGCCTTTGACAGCAAGTTGTAATGTAACTTTTCGCTCATCTTAAGCTTGTTTTGGGCCAGATTTGTTTAGTTTTTTGTTGAGAGATGTCCCTTTGTTAACGCTTATTTCATGGCATTGATACTTACTTACTTACTTAGGTGGCGCTACAGTCCGTGGTGAACCTGGGCCTCAACCAACAAGCGCCTCCAGCTGGCACGATCTTTGGCCAGCTGTTTCCAGCGCCGCACGCCGCGCGTCCCCTTCCACCTGCATGCGCCACCGTTGATGCGGTCGTCCTCTGACGCGCCTTCCTTCCGGGGTCGGATCTATATTTTCCATGCGCTGTACATGGCCTAGCCACCTTAGACGCTGTATCCGTAGACGTCGTACCAGGCCGATGTCGCTGTACAACCCGTAAAGTTTTTCGTTAAATCTTCTCCTCCATACACCGTTTGAACAAACGGGCCGGAAAGTTGGTTCGCAGAATTTTCCTCTCGAAACGACCAAGGGCACCTTCATCCGCTTTTGCTAAGGTCCCAAGCCTCTGCGCCGTAAAGGACGACTGGAAAGATCAAGGTCTTATACAGTGTCACCTTGGTTTTCCGAGAGAGGGCTCTACTTCTCAATTGTCTCATGAGCCCAAAGAAACAGCGGTTGGCAAAAGTGATTCTGCGGTTTATCTCAGCGCTGGTGTTGTTGTCGCCGGTCATCACTGAGCCAAGGTAGACGAATTCCTTGACCACTTCAAAGTGACCACCATGGTGACGTTCTGGCCAATACGTCAGTGTTGCCCGTCTCTTTTAGATGAAAGCAGATATTTGGTTTTACCTTCATTAACCTTGAGACCCATCTTAGCTGCTTCTACCTCAATGCTTACAAAGGCCTCCTCGAAGTCTCGCTGTGTCCGTCCGATCACGTCAATCCCGTCGGCGTACGCAAGCAATTGCGCAGACTTGAAATAATTCGTACCTCTTGTGTTGGCCAGTGACTCTTGCACGATCTTTTCAAGCACGATGTTGAAAAAGTTGCATGACAGCGCGTCACCTTGCCTTAATGCTTTTTATAGCTCATCTCTATACACGCTGTCATATGCAGCCTTGAAATCGACGAAGACGTGGTGAGCGTTGATTTGGTATTCCTAGGTCTTCTCCAAAATCTGCCGTAGCGTAAATATTGGTCTATTGTGGACTTACCTCGCCTGAAACCACACTGATAAGAGCCGATCAAGTTATCCAAAAACGGTCTCAGGCGTTCACACAACACGACAGAGTAGATCTTATATGCGATGTTAAGGAGACTCATTCCCCTATAGTTGGCGCAGTTATAGGGATCTCCTTTCTTATGGATCGGGCAAAAGATGCTGAGATTCCATTCGTCGGGCATGCTTTCTTCCGACCATATCTTGCAAATGAGATGGTGCATGCGCCTTTCCAGCTCATCTCCAGCCGCCTTAAGAAGCTCAGCAGACAGACCGTCTGCGCCCGCGGCTTTATTAGACTTAAGTCTTGATATCGCTTTTTTGACATTGTCGCCCATTACGAATGGCTCGTTCTGCCTGACAGCGGTATCTTGTCTATCATCGCCGTTATGCAGTCTGCAGAAGTGGTCTTTCCAAATCCTCAGCATCGACTGCGACACTACTACCAGTTCTCCATTTTCATCCCTGCAGGCCGCCGCTCTGGTTTTGTAGCCATGGCATGTTCATTTTACCTTATTGTAAAACTCACGGGCGTCATTCCTGCGGAAGCATCTCTCCATCTCCTCGATCTCACGCTTTCCGTGCTCTCTCTCCTTTCTTCTGAAAAGCGTGTGTTCCTCTCTTATCTTCTGCTCATAGATTTCGCGAGCAGCTCTCGTCCGTCGTTGCAGCATAGCTTTATATGCCTCTTGTTTTGCCTCATGGGTTTGTTCGTATTGTTCATCGAACCAGGGGTTTCTAGGTGGTGGCGGTTTGAAACCCAGCACCTCTGAGGCAGCGTCTCTGACGGCGCTCTGGCAATGCGCTCATTCCTGCTCGGCAACGATTCTGGCAGTCTCTTGCGATTGTAGCTTTCCGACGTCAAACTTACTACTACTCGACTCTTAAGCATTCTTGATATCCTCATTCGTATTTTGGCTACAACAAAGTAGTAGTCCGAGGCGATGTTGGCTCCTCGGAAGGTTCGTACGTCGAGAATACAGGATGAGTGTCTGGCGTCCAGGTACCCTTGTGGATGTTGAGATATGGGAACCGCGTGCTTGCTACAAGGAGGTCACGTCACGCTAGGAAATCGATTAGCCTTAATCCGTTGTCGGATGTGGTGTTATGGAGGCTATATTTTCTTATGATCGACTCAAATCTGTCCTCTTTGCCCAGTTTTGCATTAAAATCTCCTAGAACTATTTTTGTGTCGTAGCTGGGGCATTGGGCATATGTTCTGTCTAGAAGATCGTAGAATTCTTCTTTTAGTCGATCGTCCTTTTCTTCCGTTGGGGCGTGAGCGCATATTAAGCTAATGTTTCCAAATTCAGCTTTGATGCGAATTGTTAGGAGGCGTTCGCTTATATCTCGGAAGCTTAAGACTTTTTGTCGGAGTCTTCCTCGAGTAGCGAATCCGCACCCGAATAAGCGCTGTTTGTTCCCCTTGTAGCAGTTCCCGTAGTAGATGTCGCAGTTTTTCATCCGTGTTTTGCCTGGTCCATCCCATTGATATGTATTATAAAATCGGCCATCTGTTAAGAGAGCGACGCAAATTGGCGCAATGGAACTCTATGTCAAATTGCTTGTTCATAAAAAACAATAATATGGTATTGAGCCATACTAAGACCACTGGTACAAAGTGTTTTTTTCCTGATATGTTTCAATTGGAAGTTTGAAGTAATTTAGGATAGTAGAATGAATCTCTCGTAGGTAGGGTATTTTTGAAATAGTTTTGATACGTATAAATGTCTAGCGAGCCCGGCAATCACTGCACTCGTTCTGAGAAGTTAAATTCTCGGTATACATAGCTTCTATACCAAACTAGATTTAAGTATCTGGCCTGATCCATGAGTACTAGTTTGGTACCTCCTCGCAGAGGAGTGGCTTAGTACTCTTTTGCACCAAAAGTGCGAATTGATGATAAAGTAATAGGGATCCGACACGTGGTATGGATATGATAGCGTTCGCCTGGTTTTGGTATAAAATCTACATGTATTGGTTTCCCGTCTTTAAAAACTTTAAAAACTATTGCAATGCAGGGAAAGTGAGATGTAGCTAAGCTATTATGGTTATGGCAGGAACAATTTTCCACGAGGCTAGCATAAAGTGGGCCTTTCATTATTTTGACCCGTACGAAACCCCGGGGGAGGATGGCACCTTCCCAGCCCTCCTTCAGAAAAGAAGTGCGCTAATTAAGCCCCATGCCTATCAACATCTTTAGAACCAGCTATGCATGGGGATACATACCAATGAGCTGGAAAGAGGTAACGGTAAAATTCATTCCCAAAGTAGGCCGTAGACCCACAGACCTGCCTAAGTCCTACAGACCGATAAGCCTTACCTCTTTCTTCCTAAAAACAGGGCGGTGCCCTGAAAAGATCACCACTTCACAAAAACCAATACGCCTACCAGCCTGGAAAATCGACCACGCATGCTCTTCAGGAACTAACAGCCCGGATCACCAAATCCCTGAGCGAAAAAGAAATTGCGATAAGTTGCTTTCTCGATATTGAGGGTGCTTACAATACCGACTGCACCCAAATAAAACGTTGCATCCTCAGCACAGGGGTGGATAACACCACATGCGATTGGATCCAACACATGCTTAGCAATAGGAAAATAAACACCTCACTAGGCAATGATAAAATCAGTATAAATGCCGCGAAAGGATGCCCTCAAGGCGGGATTCTCTCACCTCTCCTGTGGTCCATCGTGGTAAATGAACTGATTAACATACTCAGCGACAATGGTTTCTATGTCCAAGGCTATGCTGACGACATAGTGATCCTGGTTAGAGGCAAATTTGAAAACACAGTCTCGGAACTCCTCCAACGGGCACTGAACCTTGTTGCAAACTGGTGAATAAAGGTTGCACTTAAGGTCAACCCTAGGAAAAGCACTTTAGTCGCCATCACTAACAGGAGGAATAGGCACAAACTTACCAAGCCTACCCTCTTTGGTGAAGCGATAGAGTTCTCGAAAGAAGTCAAATACCTTACTTGAAACTCTCACATTACAAATACCATTGAGTAAGCCAGAATCTCTTTGTTGACCAGCAAAAGTCTCACTGGCAAAAACTGGGGCACAAACCCCAAAATATCCCGCGGGCTATATACAGCAATCACCAGACCAATCCTCACATATGCTGCGCCCGTCTGGTGGCACAAAACAAAACAAGTATCAGTGCAAGCCAAGCTCAACAAATTGCAAAGACTAGCTTGTATCTGTATCACCGGGGCCATGAGAACAACCCCCACAGAAGCACTAGAAGTCACCACGGACCTACCACCTCTTCATCTCCAACTGAAGAAAGAAGCAATGGTCTTCGCCCACAGACTGATCGCGGAGGATGACTCTAACCGTAGGCTCTTTCACCCTGATATCCTGACCGAACTAAACAGGCATGAAATCCTAAAGATATCTTTGACAGACAACTGTCTCCCCAGACACAAATTCAGCCAAAGCCACAAGGTCACATTCCCCAATCGACAAAACTGGGAACAGGATAGACCCTCCTTCAATCGTGGATCCTACGTGTGGTACACAGATGGCTCCAAAACGAAGGGAGGCGTTGGGGCTGGAGTATACACAGCAAATACAGGCACATGCATCTACGTCAGCATGGACAGATATAACTCCGTTTTTCCAGCAGAGATATTTGCTATAGAACTCTGCCTCAGAGAAAATATAAACAGAAATATACTTAACAAAAACATTTACATTCTCTCTGACAGCAAGGCTGCACTTCTAGCCCTAATGAGCTTTGAAATCACCTCTAAACTGGAATGGGACTGCCTACAACTACTTCACCAGCTGGCCAGTACAAACAGAGTTCATCTCATTTGGATACCTGGACACAGCGGCCATACAGGCAACGAAAAGGCGGACCTACTAGAAAGGAAAGGCTCTGCATCACCATTTATGATGCCACGGCCTTTCTGCGGCATACCCATCAGCACCACCAAATGCTGCATAAACAATTGGTTAAGGAACACGATGGATCACTACTGGTTACAAAGGAAAGGTAGCAGACAAGCCAAGTTGTTCCTCCCAAATACATCTCTCCGAAGAACGAAACAACTTCACATGCTTTCGAGGAGTCAGATTCGCTTAATCACAGGTTTCCTTACTGGACACTGCCCAGTCAACAAACACCTCAAAACAATGGACACTATACAAGATGACACTTGCAGAATGTGTTATGAAGACGAAGAAACAGTAGAGCACATACTGTGCCACTGTAACTGCCTTGTCAGTACACGTTATCGTCATTTAGGCAAGATAATACTTGAAGCAGAAGAATTCGCTGCTAGCGCACTCAAAAGCATACTAAGTTTTATCTCTAACTCAGGATTCTTGAGTGAACTGTAAGTGGGGGACATCACAATAGGCCCACTCGTGGCCGCAGTGATCAGGCGACTTTGTCCCACCCCCTTATCCTCTCTAACTCTAACTATTATGGTTATGACTTGGAGTCTTGTGTGGTAAAAACGTTGTTATTGTTATTATTTATCACACGACTACACACTGCAATATGTCTTATTCTGCAGAAGGTTATGGGGCTTTGACACGAAGTGATAAGACTTTTCCTTAAGCTTCCGAGGCTTCCCCGACAACGGATTGTTCCACCTCAGATCAATTATCTGGGCGTTTTATTACAAAAATGTTTACACACCTTACACATTATTCCTTACACACACATTTGATACATACTTTGTCTCTACAACTCACTAGGTGGTTTCATTACTTTCACAATGGATCACCGAATGATCACTGAGTCCCTGTTACTGAATGCACTGAATGAATACTGAACGCTCCCGAGGCCGGGTGTTCCCGCTTATATAGTCCTCGATCCAATTTCTTGAATGTTCGCAGTCAGACGTTCCCCTTCCTGTCGTCAAAAGTCTCCTGAATGCTCCGGCATTTACATTCAGCAGCATGCCGCAGAAAGTGCCCACATTTCCTATTTAGCTTTCTAGAGCATCCCAAACTTGGACAGCGAAATCCGAACACAATCGTCGGTTCATGTCCGCAACACTGTCCTCTTCCTAAACTTTTTCGTCCTCGAACAAGCGGTTTGATCCTTCTCCGCAGTATGGCGCTAACCTCTCCAAGTGGACAATTTTACACTTCGTCCGTCTGCTGAATTCGATATACCACGCCGTTAGGTTTCTTGATTACCTCATACGGCTCGTCCCAGGCTGATTGCAATTTGGGCAAAAGTCTTTTATTCGTTGTGGGCTGTACAGCAATACCAATTGTCCCGCCTCGAATCCAGAAGTGTTCGCCCTTAAGTCATATCTCGCCTTCATTTTATCACTGACCAAGATCAGTCACTCCCGGATAAACTGTTGGATAGAGTTCAGCTGCTCATTCTTTTCAGTTACGAAGCCCACCCTGCCGCTAGTTGTCGTTGGTACCACGTCGATCTGCAGATCCGTTGGAAGTCGGAGATCAGTTCCAAAAATGGCTTTAACTGGTATTATCGCCGTTGAATTGTCCTACGCCGATCGATATGCAATTAAGAAAAGGGGAAGATGTTCATCTCAGTTCTTCTGATCGCCAATGGCTACTTTTCTCAAGCATTCCTCCATCGTCCGGTTGAACCTTTCGACCATGCCATCGGATTGTGGGTGTAATGGTGTTGTCCGTATTTTTCTGATACCTAGCATGTCGCAGAGTTTATTGAACACCGACGATTGAAAGTTCCGTCCTTGGTCTGAATGCAGTTCCAGCGGTACTCTATATCGCGCAACCCAGTTATACACGAATGCATCCGAAATGGTTTTGGCTTCTTGGTTCGGTATGCTGAAGTAGTCGATCACCTCCAGCGCGTATTTGTTTATAGCGTTGCTAGTTGGGAATGAGCATGCAATGTCCATGGCGATACGTTCTAACGGTGCTCCAACATTGTACTGCTGCCTATTTTCTCCAGCTTTCCTAAGTGGTCTCTTTACCCTCGCACACTGTTCACACCTGGGAATGAAATTTGTGACCGATTTATGGCATCCTACCCAGTAGAAACGTCTCCTAAACTTTCCTACAGCCTTGTTAAAACCAAGATACCCCCGCTTGGTCTCTCGGGATATTCTCGGCTGACCTCGTCGATTTTTTCCTTAGAAATTACGAGCAGATCGTTTACAATGCTCCCGTTCTCACTTTCCCAACTGCGGTAGAGGCAACCGTTCTTCAGTTTCAAACTCTGTCATTAAGTCCATTGTGCTTTCACTGAATATTTTCTGCCACGTTGGTCGAAAACCTCGTTTTTGGTGATCGATGATGACTGCCAGATCGGCATCTTCTGGGTGCTTTCTTCTGACTTTCTCGACAGTCCAGGAATCTTCCGCTGGCACATGAAAACGACGGATTTCGGTGACCTGTTCCTTGGTTTCCGCATGTGAACAATGTTTACATTTCTGCTTCCCTACCGGTGTTCGATACTGAAATCATAACTCTCTATCCATCTAGCAAGTTAGCCTTCCGGATTTTTGAACTGCAGCAGCCACCTTAACGCTGCGTGGTCCGTCCTAAGATGACATTACTGATGACATCATAATTGGGGTTGACTTCATGATTAGGCATGGCTTCACATTGGACCTCAACCAAAAACACAGTGAAATCCAGACCAACAAAGTTTTCATGAAAACAATGGCCAGAGAGTGGACGCGACATCTAGTGGAGAAGCAGAAAAGTAAAGCACTATCCCTGCTTCGAAACCATTGGATAGTCTTTGCAAATGCTACGAACAGTGGAAGAACATCAACTGTGAGGCGCATAATAGACCCAGGGGATTCTAGACCGTTCCGGCAACCACCTTTGGCGAAAATCAATTGACGAAATGGCAAAGGAGGGCCTGATCGAACCATCGCCAGTAGTGTTTGTTAAGGAGAACGATGGAAGCACCCGATTCTACGTGGACTACAGGAAGCTGAACGACGCACGTCACGAAGAAAGAAGGCTATCCTTTAACGAGAATCGACGACACTGGACACATCTGGCGTAAAGTGGTTCTCGACACTGGACTTGCAAATCGGATACTGCCAAATTGAGCTTGATCAGGAAGATAAGGAAAAGAACGCGTTCACCGCCGGGGGAGAGTTGTGGCAATTTTCTGTGATGCCCTTCGGTCTTTGCAATGCGCGAGCCACCTTTGAACGACTCATGAACCCGGTACTAAGGGGACTTCACTGGAGGATTTGACTTGTCCATCTCCTTCTTCTTCTTTTTTGGCCTCCTTTAAAAAACCTCTCCAACTGGCACGGTCTTTAAATCTGGCTGTCTTCGACCGCGTCGCCCCTCGGGGTTGGATTCAAAGACCTTCCGGGCCGGAGCTGTGTTTTCCATGCGCTCAACATGACCTAGCCATCCTAGGCGTTGGATCTGACGACGCCGTGCTACGTTCATGTCGCTGTACAGCCCGTAGAGTTCACTATTAAGTCTTCTCCTCTACTCCTCATTTATGTAGGTCCGGCCGAAAATCGTACGCTGAATTTTTCTCTCAAAACGACTAAGGGCCTCCTCATCCGCTTTCGATAAGGTCCATGTCTCTCCGTCATAAAGTAGGACCGGGACGATAAGGGTCTTGTATATGGTTACCTTGGTTTTTGGAGAGAGGGCTATGCCTTTCAATTGCCTCCGGAGCCCAAAGAAACAGCGGTTAGCACGAGTTATCCTTCGTTTGATTTCGGCACTGATGTCATTTCTGCATGTCACTGCGGAGCCTAGGTAGACGAAGTCCTTGTCTACCTCGAAATCATACCTGCCAATATGTGCGCCCGTGGCGCAGTGGTTAGTGTGTTGGAACCGGGCGCACGATGAGCGAGTTCGGATCCCGATAACACCAACGCCATCGAATGTTTATTTCGCGACGTTCCTCCTCGGCGGGGTACTGGCAAACCCCCCCCCCCGTAGTATACTTGCCATGAAAAAGCTTCTCGACTCACGCCGTTCGGAATCGGCATTAAACTGTAGGTCCCTTTCACCTGTGCGGAAAATAAATCACACACAACATGGGTGATTGAGAGAAGCTTGGCTCTGGTCCTTCATGGGCTGTAACGCCACCAAAGAAGAATATGTGCGCCCTGGCCAAGACGCCGATGGTTCGTGCCCTTTTAGACGACATCTCAATTCTCGTAAAGGCCTTAATGACATCTCGCTCACTCCGTCCCAGTATGTCAATGTCATCGGCACATGCGAGCAGTTGTACGGACTTGAAAAAGATGGTGCCCATCGGATCGGCTAACGATACTAAGATAAAACTATTTCGCGTTGTTAAGTCTAAATACATACGTCAATTCATTTTATTTCAATTATTAAAAACGAGATAAAAGAAGAGAGAGAGACTTTAAAACGCTTTCTCTCTGCGCTTTCGGAAAACGTGGTGTCCTGTTGAATCGTTGCCGGAAAAGTGCCTTTTGTGACGCCATTACCCATTCACCTCGGTGCTGCCATTCCTTAATTGCCCTTGCCATCTACTTCGATGGTGCCAAGTCGTAACGTCTGGTGTTTCTGCCACTGCCGCTGCTGACAGAACTGGAACTGCTACCATGAAAACAAGAGCGAATGTTTCTTTTTTGACGTGACAACGTCTATTAAATCGGTTAGCGCTGAAATATGGGATGCCGAAACGCAAAAAACGCAGAAAAATGTAGACTAACCGTGTGAGTAGGCGTGGCCTAGCGAATGTGTAGTAGTGAGCTCGCGCGAAAATGATCAACATGTCAGATAAAAAAAAATTCGGCGTCGTTTAGTGGAATTAAATCAAATAAAATCATATCATAGACCTATTGTTGATGGAATATTAGAAATAAAGAACACTTAAACGTTTGAGTATAAAACTGTCTTATTCAATTAAATACATGTATAATACTGTAATATGAAAATAAAACATTGAAATCAATAAAAAAATTATATGGAATTGTTGAATATATAATATTTGTACCTCATTCATAAAATCGTATAATAGACGTTGTCACGAAATAATGGATTTGGCTAGTAACAGCCAATCTAATAACAGTTTTTTCTTCATTATGCGTTGTTTCGTAGCGATCTCAGAGAATTGTATACAAATGATCCGCTTGCTAGAAGAGAGAGCGTGCTCCTCGGTGTTTTTCCTGGGTTTGACCTCTTTCACATAACATTTGCTAATTTGGGAATCTGTAACATCAACTCCCAGAGCATCATGGAATATTTTGTAAGCAACATTCTTAGAGTTGTTCTCATCAACATTTTGTAAGAGACTCTGTCGTCGACGGGCCAGCGCATGTCGGATACTCTACCCCTACGAGGCCTTTGCTAGTCGTTTACCACCCAACTTGTCTATCTGGATGACATTATTTACATGGGTAAGGATTTCGACGATCACCTTAGGAAGCTTGAAGAACGTATTCAGGCAGCCGGACTTAAATTGAGCCCGAAGAAATGTTCGCTCTTCTAAAATGAAGTGAAGTACTTGGGACATAGGGTGATTGCAGAAGGAGAAGCAAATGAAGACAAAATCTCGGCGGTTAAGCAATGGCCACGGCTGAAGAATCTCCATGAGTTAAGGTCATTCCCGGGGCAATTCGTCCCAGGATTTGCAAACGTTACCAGCAGTCTGCACGAGCACCACAAGCAGCAGAAGGAAGCGTTCATTCACCTGAAGGAATTGCTCTGCAGTGCGCAATCGATTGCCGGGCGAGAACGGGTCATCGCTTACTACAGTAGCATTCTATCGAAGTCATAGAGGAACTACTATGTAACTAGAAGGGAGCTTTTAGCCGTGGTTGACTGTGTGAAGCATTTCCACAAATATCTCTATGGCCAAGCTTTTCATCTTAGGACGGAGCACGCAGCGTTGAGGTGGCTGCTGCAGGTCAAAACCCCAGAAAGCCAAATTGCTAGATGCATAGAGAGAATCCACAGTTGTGATTTCAGTATCGAACACCGGAAGGGAAACAGTCATGTAAACGCGAATGCCTTGTCGAGGCGACCTTGCGACGTTGAATGCAAGCATTGTTTACGTGCGGAAACCAAGGAACGGGCCACCAACGTCCGTCGTTTCAATGTGCTACCAGAAAATTGCTGGACTGTCAAGAAGGTCGGAAGAAAGCAGAGAGAAGATGCCGACCTGGCGGTCATCATCGATCACCGAGAAGGAGGCTTACGACCAACGTGGTAGCAAATATCCAGTGAAAGCCTAATCGCCTAAAAGCCTCCTGGGCCCAATGGCAGAGTTTGAAGCTGAAGAACGGTTGCCTCTACCGCAGTTGGGAAAATGGGAACGGGAACACTGTAAGCGATCTGCTGGTAATTTTAAAGGGACAAATCAACGAAGTCATCCGAGAATACCACGAGGGACCAAACGGAGGTAATCTTGGTGACTGTAGACTGTAGAGAAGATTAAGAGACGTTTCTACTGGGTAGGATGCATGAATCGGTCACAAACTTCATTCGCAGGTGTAAACAGTATGCGAAGACAAAGGCACCACTTAGGAAACCTCGAGGAAATATCCAGCAGTACAATGTTAGAGCATTGTTCGAACGTATCGCCCCGGATATTGCGGGCCCTTTCCCAACGAGCAACGATGGAAACAAATACGCGCTGGTGGTGATCGACTACTTCAGCAAATGGCCTAAAGTATTTTGGAACTTCGAGTCCACGGTGTTCAAAGAACTATGCGACATGCTAGGTATCAGAAAAACACGGACAACACCATTACCCGCAATCTGATGGCATGGTCGTAAGGTTCCACCGGACGATTGATAAATACTTCAGAAAAGTCGTCGTCGGATCTCAGAGGGACTGAGAGGATGTTCATATTCCTCTTCTCCTAATGGCATATCGATCAGCGTAGCACAATTCAAATGTGATAACACCAGCTGAAGCCATTTTTGGAACTGATCTCCGACTTCCATCGGATCTGAAGATCGGCGTGGTACTAGCGAATACTAGCGGCAGGATGGACTTCGTAACCGAAAAGAAGGAGCAGCTAAACTCTATCCATCAGTTCACCCGGGAGCGACTGAACTTACTTACCTAGGTGGCGCTATAGTCTGTGGTGAACCTGGGCCTCAACCAACAAGCGTCTCTAGCTAGCACGGTCTTTGGTCAGCTGTTTCCTTCCACCTGCGTGCGCCACCGTTGATGCGGCCGTCCCCTGCCACGCCTTCCTTCCGGGGTGGATGCGAAGACTCTTCGGGTTGGAGCTGTATTTTCCATGCGCTCTACATGGCCTAGCCACCTTAGACACTGTATCCGTAACGTCGTACCAGGCCGATGTCGCTGTACAATCCGTACAGTTCTTCGTTATATCTTCTCCTCCATACACGGTTTGAACAAACGGGGCCGTAGATAGTGCGCAGAATTTTCCCCTCGAAACGACCAAGGGCATCTCCATCCGCTTTTGTCACGTGCAGACTCTTAAGTCCGTTAGTCGGTTGCAGGATTCGTCAGCTTTGTATTCGTCCGTATCCGATGCTTGTGGTTGCTTCTGAACAAGTGGGTTTTGACGTGATAGGGATGTTACCTCTAAGCACAACCCGCAACCTGGAGGGCCAGGTTCCACTTTCCCCAGGAACAAGGGATTGGGTCTCTGCACATATTGGTTCATTACCTGACGGAAGCCAGGTTAGCTATCCAGGGGGGGGCCAACCGGAGGCTGTGTGTCAACTTGTATTGAGCAGGGACAGAGATCCAAACTGGCGTTTGCCATGTTAAGCGCGATCAACTTCTTTGCTCTGTTTGTTCGCTCCCTCCCCCCTAGCTCGCTAACTTACTACTACCTAAATCGAAATCTAAAGAAATATTCCGCAAACAGTTAAACCTGAGTCAAGCTCTAAAACTACCAGACTAATGCAGCTTCTTTCAGGCGGAACTGTTGGCAATAAAGGAGGCTCTTTCTTGGCTTAAGTAGGACGTAATAACTACTACGGATATTCGAATTCTCACTTATAGTCAAGCAGCCTTGAAATCGCTGGAGTCCTGTGTGTACACTTTAAAAACAAGCCTTAACTGTCGCCTATCTCTTAACGAGATAGCCGAACAGTCTAATATACAATTCCCATGGGTATCAGGACACAGCGACGTCTCAGGCAATGAAAATGCCGATACATTCGCCAGACAAGGAACGACGCAACAATCAATCATGTCATGCGAGAGTATACCTCTTGCAGCCATTAAATTTAAACCCCCTCGTATCAGCACAACGGGCTTCTCTGGTCTAAGTGTATTCTTCCCACTCTGGGGAAGCTACGAACCTACCTACCTACCTACCAGTACAAACCAAAGACTTCTTTCCCGAGAAGTCAGGCACATACATAAATATGTACAATAATTTGATGACTCTACAGTTCGGGGTGAACCAGGGCCCAAGCAACAAGCCTCTCCAGCCGGCCCGATCTTTGGCCAGCCGCTTCCAGTGCCGCACGCCCAGTTGATTGAGGCCCCTTTTCACCTGTGCGCGCCACCTTAAATGCGGTCGTCCTCTGCTGCGTCGTCCCTCGGGGTCGGAGTCGAAGACTCTTTGGGCCGGAGCGTTGATGTCCATTCGCTCTACATGGCCCAGCCATCTTAGACGTTGGATCCGAAGATGTCGCTGTACAGCCCGTGCAGTTCTTGGTTGAATTTACTCCTCCACTCTCCGTTTACATAAACGGGACCAAAGATTGCACGCAGAATTTTCCTCTCGAAACGCCCATGAGCCTCTTCATCCGATTTTGATAACGTCCAAGCTTCAGCGCCGTAGAGAAGGACCGGAATGATTAAGGTTTTGTAGAGGGATACCTTAGTTTTTCGAAAGAGGGCTCTACCTTACTTACTTACCTAGGTGGCCTAGGTAAGTAAGTAAGGTAGAGCCTCTTAAGCCCTATGAAGCAGCGGTTGGCAAGAGCTATTCTGCGTTTTATCTCAGCGTTTGTGTCGTTGCTGCTTGTCCCTATCGATCCAAGGTAGACGAAGTCCTTGACTACTTCAAAAATATAGCTGCCTAAGGTGACGTTCTGACCAAGACGTCGGTGTTGCGCGTCTTTCTTGGATGACAGCATATATTTGGTCTTGTCCCCATTTACCCTTAGAGCCACTTTAGCCGCTTCTGCTTCAATGCTAGCGAACGCCTCACTGACATCTCGCTTTGTCCGTCCAATAACGTCAATGTCATCTGCGTAGGCAAGCAATTGTGTGGACTTGAAGTAGATCGTACCTCTTGTATTGGCCGCAGAGTCCCGCACGATATTTTCAAGAATAATGTTAAAGAAATCACACGACAGTGCGTTACCCTGTCTAAAACCTTTTGTAACATCAAAGGGGTCGGTTAGTTCACCTCCGATCTTAATGGAGCAGCGAGAGTTCTCCATAGTCATCCTGCACAGGAATGTTAAAACATGACATGGCTCTGTATAGCTCGTCTCTATAAACACTGTCATACGCGGCTTTAAAGTCGACAAAAAGATGGTGCGTGTCGACCTTGAATTCATGGGTCTTCTCCAAGATCTGCGGTAGAAAAATCCAAGATAGACCAAATATTTACAGGTCTATCGTGATTTTTCCTAACCTGAAACCACACTGGTAGGAACCAGTCCACCAGATTGTCCACGAACCGTTTCAGGCACTTGCACAGTACGGCAGAGAGGATCTTTTACGCGATGTTCAGGATGCTTATACCTCTGTAATTGGCGCAGTCATAGGGGTCTCCTTTCTTTTGGACCGGGCAAATGATACTGAGATTCCATTCATCCGGCATGCGTTCTTCCGACCATGTCTTGCAGATGAGTTGGTGCATGTTCCTGACCAGCTCATCGCCAGCTGCTTTAAGCAGTTCCGCGGGGAGTCCGTCTGCTCCAGCAGCTTTATATGACTTAAGTTTCGATATCGCTATCTTAACATCGTCTAGGTCGGGTGGACGCGATTCTCCTTCATCTTCGTCCATTGTGAATGGCTCGCTCTGCCTGACGGCGGCATTGTGATTATAACCGCCGTTATACAGTCTCTTTTTCCTTCTCAGAAGCGCACGCTCCTCCCTCCTTTTCTGTTCATAGAGCTCGCGGGCAGCTATCGTCCGTCGATGCAATGTGGCCATGTATGCATTCTGTTTCTCTACATGGGCCTGTCTGCACTAATCATCAAACTAGGGGTTTCTCGACGATGAAACAGGGAAAATCAGAGAACGAAAAAGACTTGTTTCGACATATGTATACATTGTGTTCGGTCCTATCAAGAACGGAAGTTCGAATTTGTTTTTGCTTGTTTATCTTAGCCCGTCTTCTAAACAAATAAGATGTCAGTTCATATCCGTCACGAAGGTTTATCTGTTTTTAAAGGCTCAGGATAGATTCGTCGAGAACCTAAGAGTCGATTGTGATGTAAATTGAGCGCACAAAGTTTTTCTAAATATTGGAGAATCATAGAGCCCGTTCAGACAGGGCGACAATAACGTTTAAAAATTTCTAAAATGTTTCCCATTTATTTGAATGACATTTAACTTTTTTTCGGTACGGATACTGACGAAAGGTCTTTAAAATGTTTATTTCTTACAGGTTTTCTAACCCTTTCAGATGAAAACACAAAGCAAACACAAAGACACATTGGTAGAAACATTTTTTAAAAGTTAAGAAGTTAATAAGACAACTTGCATTGTCATTGTGTCGAGACTCTTTTGACTTTTTTGATGTTTACCTTTTCTGCTTGTACAGCTTGAGAACGAAAACAGTTTTCCATCACGAACGGCACGCTAAGAAAGATTTCATAAACATTTTAGAAACATTTCGTTGATAGCAACACCGAAAAAAATCATTTAAAAAGCGCGAATCGTCTGAACGAACCTTTAAGTATACGAGATTGGCTTTTCATTGCCAAATATATTTTTGACGAAGAAAAGCAAACCATTCAATCGAGAAAAGTTTAGTCTGTACTCGAATTCAACCCCATCGGACCAGAAAACCAAATACAGAGAAATCGTAGCGTATCCGCGCAAGACGTATACATACATACATACATGATTCGTATTCAGCCACATATTTACATATTTTGAAAATTAGCACAAACGAAAAGGCGAAACTGCATCCTTTTCACCTAGGAGCTAGACAACACCTATACGCCTTGGGGCGATCGCACTTGGAGACACGCCAAACGGATTCTTCTTAACATGAGTTCGCTCATAAGCTTCGTAGGTTTTAGGTACTGCTAAACTTGCGATACGATCCGAAGCGACATAGTTCATGGCTTGAGGTTTCACCCGAACGGGTAGAGTTCTATCTTTCGGAAATTTAAAGTCCCGTTTCGGTTCACTTAACTGCCTGATTTTTGTCGAGGCATTGTATTGCATCGCGCTCTTTCGCACTGGCACTGGTAAGACTCGATCCAAGTGTTTTTGAAAATCTTGCTTCGGTGTGCTCAGGTACATTGTGCGTGGTGTGGCTACATATTTTAGAGCTCCCCGTTTGACTGGAACTGGCAAGGTTCGATCTAAAGGCCATTTAAAGTCCTTCTTCGGTTGGGACAGTTCATCAATCCGACTAATTACTTGTGGTTCGTCCTTTTGCTCCCTTTGCTCCCTTTTTCTCCCAAAAATTGCCATGATTTTCGTGGCCCTTTTTGCCATAAATACACATCTATAAGCTTAAATTTTAGATTATGTACTTTTAAAACCGTCGTCATTCTCGAGACGATAGCTCTTCAGCTAGTAATAAACATGTGGTCAGCGGATTCGATTGAATTTCAAATTACTTTGATACTTTTTTAGATTGAATCAGCTTTGCATCTCTTTACTTTTAATTTTGAAATATAAGTGATTTTGATTCCTGTCTACTTATATTTTAGAGAATATCATTCCGTCAAGGTGTTCTTTTTTGGTTCTTCCAAAAATATGTAGGTATGCACGTTCAAATGAATCACAAGTGCGGGTATGCAATTACATTGAGCAACCCATGTGACAAAAGAACGTATTTTAAGTGGCCCTTACACGATCAATCAGTCGACATCATGCATCGTGTCTATGTGGATTGACTCTACCCCTTACACAGCTCAATCGATTAAAGCAAATTTCTAGTGAAATTTAGTGAATTTCGGTTGTCTACGGAAGTGTGAT
Source organism: Eumerus sabulonum (assembly GCA_951905685.1). Classification (NCBI taxonomy): domain Eukaryota; kingdom Metazoa; phylum Arthropoda; class Insecta; order Diptera; family Syrphidae; genus Eumerus; species Eumerus sabulonum. The sequence goes on along the minus strand of OX645060.1, from coordinate 138,456,367 downwards.
TCGGACAACTGTATTGGCGTACGTTGTCCTGGCACTTTGTGTAAAGAAGAAGAAGAATAGAATGGCAAAAAAGAAGAGAATTTGGATGAAACAGTGGTTAAAAAATGGAATCAATTCACTCATGAAAATCTTTGAGGTGAATTAAAAATATCTGCATCTTTCGTTCTTCATCCTCCTTCAATTTAAATGTTCCGCTCCCGACAGACATACATTCCACGCTCGCGACACCACATCTGCACGACACACAATAAGCTTATTTGGTCAATCCAACCCTTACACACGTCAATCAGCATCATAATGGTCATGCAATATCAAAAATGTTTTGATTTTTGTCTATCGGTCACCAACGAATGTGTGTGACGCACAGAGACGCATTTTCACAAACACACGTAAATATTTGATGTCATTCGATTGATCGTGTAAGGGTACCTTTAGGTCACAAGTCAGTCAGAGACTAACGGGATACCCATAGGGATACTCGTGGTAACTCGTAATTAGAGTTTGGAGAAAAAGGATTACGCATATGAAAGACTGAAAATGTAAGTTCTTCCTTACGCACAGTGGCGTAACTATACCATAATGCCTGTTTCACATTGCTACTACACGGCGACGCGACAGCGAAACTACAAACGCCGTAGCTGTCAAATCCATATTCATTCAATGGAATTATATGGAGTAAGTCACATAGGCACGTATGTAGTCGTGTCGCAGCGCTGTAATTTCGAAAATTTGAAAAACTGTCGCTACTACACGGCGTTGTGCCATTTCGAATTCGACATTGGACGAATACGTTTGATAACTTGGTCTAACCCACCACTTTCTTCTGACTTTTGTTTTCGCTTTTAACTTTTTATAGGCTAAAGCAGCCGCACATGTTAGCAATAATGTTTTTTTCAAATTGTTTTTATCCATTTATGAACTAATTTCAGTTTCAATCTTCGAATTTTTTACTGATGCCAACTTCACTCTATAAAATTCACCTCCAACTTCACTCACAGAAGTAACCGCGCTGTCAAAAAAAACGCCGATGAAAGTAGCTCCATTGTGTATTGACTGAACGAATTTACAACCACAGCAAACGGCAGCGTTTGTAGTTGCGCTGTCGCGTCGCCGTGTAGTAGCATTGTGAAACAGGCATAATGCTTTTAATGTTATTGGCGTTAAAGACTCACTTTCTTAATTAGATATAAAACTTGATAGGTAGGTAGGTAGGTTTGTAGCCTTCCCAGAGTTGAGAAGAATGCACATAGGCCATGGAGGCCCGTTGTGCAGCTAGAGGGGGTTTTACCCCCCCCCCATTCGTGAAACCATTTTGTGCTTCTTAAGAAGTTAAGAAGGTCAGGTATCCCTACTTTCTGAACATCTGTCAGATCGTCAAGGAAGTAAGAGCCTAGGTAACGTTTCCTGATGTTGCAAAAAGCTGGACAGGCACAGAGAAGGTGGTGAATGTATTCGACCTCCTCCTCGTCCTGACAGCTTCTGCAGAAATCATTCGGAACTATTCCTAGTTTTTGTGGGTGACTGCCAATGAGGCAGTGTCCTGTGATCACACCAATGACCTTGTAGATGTCAGTTCTTTTTAGGGAGAGTATACTCCTTGTGCGTTGGCTGTCAAGCCGAGACCAGATTTGCCTGGTGATAACGCAGGTATGTCCCTGGGTCCATCTCAGGTTCGTCTCGGCCCTGGCGAGATTGGCTAGATTATGTTTAATGGTTGTAAGGGGTACTCCCTCACAAGCCACGATTGATTGTAGCGTCGTTCCTTGTTTGGCGAGTGTGTCGGCATTTTCATTACCTGTAATGTCGCTGTGTCCCGGTACCCAGATAAGCTGTATGTTGAACTGTTCTGCCATCTCGTTAAGAGATCGGCGACAGTCGAGACTAGATTTTGATGGGCACACATAGGACTCCAACGACTTTAAGGCTGCTTGACTGTCTGTGAGAATTAGAATATCCGTGGCGGATATTACGTTCCACTTCAGCCGAGACAAAGCCTCTTTTATTGCCAACAGTCCCGCCTGGAAAACGCTGCAGTGATCTGGTAATTTTAGAGCTTTATAAAGCTTAAGTTGTTTGCAGAATACTCCACTGCCCACCCCGTCTTTGGTTTTAGACCCGTCAGTGTAGAAATCCACGCATTTTCTGTGAGGTTGAGTTTGACGAGTCCAGTTCTGTCTGTCCGGATATATGGTAGTGAAGTTTTTGTCCAACACTATGGTGGGTTCTATGTGGTCCAAGTTTTCTGCCATAGTTATCCTGTTTTGCAGGATGGAGGAGTGGCCAGTGACATAGCTCGCCCAATTCGAGTTGGCTTTTAGTCTTATGGCCGTGTGTGTGGCAATTTGCTTACCGAAAATATCGAGTTTGTAAGGTCTAGTAGCATGTTAAGCGCAGCCGTTGGTGTGGACCTAAGGGCCCCGTTAATGCACATACATGCCATCCTTTGTACCTTCTCGAGTTGTTTGTGGTATGTTGTCTCGTCCAGTGCAGTCCACCAGACTATCACTCCATACATTAGTATGGGTCTAACGACCGCGATGTAGAGCCATAGGGTGATCTTGGGGTTGAATCCCCATTTTTTTCCTAGGGCTTTCTTACATGTGTAGAGAGCTTTTTTTGCTCTTTCAATTGTATTGCTCTTCCAAGTTAATTTCCTATCGAGTATAATGCCAAGAAATTCGGCACTAGAGGAATAGGTTAGCCTGGTATCGAGCAGAGTGATAGGGCAGTTTTCCGGTATTTCATGCTTTTTGGTAAATAGCACGAGCTCCGTTTTCTGGGGACTAACCCTGAGTCCGTTACTATTCGCCGCCCATTTGCACAGAAATGAGAATGCTGATTGCATGCGGTCATTCAGTGTGGATAGGTATTTGCCTGAGATTGAGATGGCAACGTCATCGGCGTAGGCAACAACGTCCAGGCCTTCTTTCTCTAGTTTGATTAGTAATTCGTTCACAACTACATTCCAGAGAAGAGGTGAAAGGACCCCACCTTGCGGGGTTCCCTTGGTAACCACTCTGGTAGTTACTAGGCTTCCCCACTTAGAGTGAATCTTGCGCGTTAATAACAACTCGCTGATCAGCTCTATCACAGTCCTCCCCACCCTTAGCTTTTCTAGCCCTTCTATTATTGGTTTCGGTGTGACGTTGTTCAAGGCGCCCTCTACATATGTCTAGGAAGGCTGTTAGAGTATATTCTTTGAGATGGATTGATCTTTCGATTTTCCCCACTAACGTGTGAAGGGCTGATTCGACTGATCTACCCTTACAGTAGGCGTGCTGCGCCTTAGAAATTAGGGAGGGATCCAAGCTGTGCCGTATGTGTAAGTCTATCAGCCTTTCTAAAGTTTTTAGGGCGAAGGATGATAGACAGATAGGCCTTAGATCCTTGGGGGAAGTATGAGAGTTCCTGCCAGCTTTGGGGATGAAAAGTACCTTTGCGCACTTCCACTTTTCTACAGGATGACTCCAAGCTAGGCATCCTTTAAAGATTATCTCTAGCCATGGTATAGTCCATTCCATAGTTTGTGTTAGTTCGACAGGGTAGATTTCATCTGGACCCGGCGATTTGTAGGGCTTGAAACTTTTTAATGCCCATATAATTTTCTCTCTGGAGATAATGTGATCTTACTGCCCTTCTACCGCAGAGAAGATATGAGTTCCTCGCGAGTGTACTGAGTCTTGCGATTCAGAGCAGCCAGGGAAGTGCGCGTTGAGGAGAAGATTTAGAGTTTCTTCCTCAGATATTGTCCAAACTCCATTTGCTATGAGGCAGTTAGGAGATTGTGGATCTTTCGAGAGTATTTTCCCTTAGTCTATAGGCGTCTGAAGTTTTCTTCATGTTATTGCAGAAGAGTTTCCAAGACAGCCTTTGTTCTTTCCTCAGATTTTGTTTGTACTCCTTGATTGAGTATTTGTATAGGCTCCAGTCTCTGTCGTTACTTGTTTTCTTTGCTCTATTAAGGAGTTTACGACAGGCTTTGCGGAGCTTGCTTAGATCTGCGTTCCACCAAGAAAGGTAAGATTTTTTTCCTGGTTTGTGGATTGCGCAGATGTTGGCCCTTGCGTTGCCCAATGTGATTGTTAGAGTACCGACTATATTGTCTATATCTAACGTGGTCCGCAGGGTGTCAGGGGTCCTACTTATTATAGAGTTGCCAATGAAGGCTCTATAATGCTCCCAATCGATCCTTCTTGGGTTACAGGATGAGTCAATTGAGGTTGGGACCGTGTAGGCTAGGTTGAAAACCAAGTAGAAGTGATCTGAGAAGGAGTGTTCCTCAGAAACCTTCCATTATCTTATTTTGTCAATGAGAGAGGGGGATGCTAGAGTTAGGTCTAGTACCGCCCTGCGATTTTTTGTAATAAATGTGGGTGTATGCCCCTTGTTGCAAATAAAAAGGTTAGCGGTTAGGATGAATTCAATAAGCCACTCACCTCTTTCGTTTGTATCGCTGCTGCCCCAAATCGTGTGATGCGCATTCGCATCTGCACCGATAAGGAACCCAGCTTGATGATCCGACGAGTCCTTGACCAGTCTACTGATTTCGTCCGAAGGAATGGACTCTTCCTGCGCCATGTAAGTAGAGGCTATCCATAGCTTGATCCCGGGTGATTGGATTGCAATCACGGTGGTGTCAGGGCAGCTGTTATTTGGAAGAAGGTAAGCGTTTAAAGATTTCTTTGCAAGTATGCAAGTGCGGAACTTACCTTCTTTTTGTGATATAAATAGGTTGTAGGCTGGGGTTCTTAGCCCACGAACCTTGTGTTCATGCACCCACAGTTCTTGGATTAAGGCTATTTCTTCTTCTCCTTTGGCCAGCCTGAGACGAAGGTTCGCGGTTGCCGCTTTAGAGTGGTGGAGATTAATCTGAATTAATCTCAGCATCATGGCTGTTATTAATTCGATCTGCTTCCACCACGGTGGCGTTAAGGTCTTCCAGATCTGAGTTCAGAAGATCGTCTTCCATCGGCGAGCTAGTGGAATAGTCCTCGCTTCCGGAGTCGAGCAATGACTCCTGATCTTTAATGACCAGGGATGTAACTGGGGTTACAGTTTCTACCGGCGCAGGGCCCTTGCTCCCCGAGGGCATTGGGGGTTCCTGCTCCGTAGAGCTTCCGCTTCTGACCACAGTGTTAGCCGTGTCTGTATTGCCGGATGGTGGCACTTCCTCATCCTTTTTGTATATGTTAAGTTTGACTTTTTTAAAGCCAAACCTGATATGGTAGTCGCATAGGGCCAGAGGTTCCAAGGCTTCACAATTCAGTACAATATTTGCCTGTCTTGATCGGCCTTACGGTTCCTCCATCTTCGCGACTCTCCAATCTCCTGTTGGGAGATTGGGGTTGCAATAGTTGATTGTCTCAACTATTCCGAGGGGGTTGTATGGTGCCAGCGGGAGCCAGCATCTAGCTCGCGGTCGTTTAGGGATCTGGTCCTTAGTGACGACCTTGAGCCTAGCTCCCTCCCAAACTTCCCCTATTTCGGCAACTGTAGCCTTCAGTAGATCAACGGATCTTTCTTCGGCACAGTTCATCAGTTTGACCCTGCCTTTGGTACCATCCAGCGTCGTCGCAGATGGGCGGTGGTCCAGGGTTCTTTCTAGCGACTTTAAGAAGTTTGTCGATAGCGCTTGATCGACATCCTTCCCTTTTCGGTCGTCAGTTTGCCGTCCGGGTCGCTATTTTCTATGATTGCGACCGTCAGACACTTCCTCGCAACCTCACCGAAGGGCTTTGATAGCTTGGCCAGTGTTCCCAGCCTAGCGTTCTTAGCCTCCCGCTTTGGTTCCTTGGGGGACGATCTGGGCCTCTTGGCTTGTTCTTTTTCTTGGGCCAGGATTCCTGTCGCCCAGGCTACCGACTCTTTGTCTTTTTCTGATAAGTCGGTTTTGTGGCCCCATCTTTTTATTATTCTCAAGGCCGCCTTCCGGTCTTTATAGGCCTTGGTCGATGGGTTGGCTTTCTTATCAGAGTGGTTTGACGATTCTCCGATCGGAGTATTTACCGCCATTGATGTAGAGGGAATATCATCCCCTTCCGGTTTTTTATGAGATCCGGACTCAGTATTTTCTTTAATGTTTGTATTCGTGTAGTACCCACGAGTTGCGGACAAATATGTGTCCACCTGGGCAGAGATCCGCAATACCCAGGTAAGGCTGGCTGATCCGGAGGGCGCCAGGTATCCGGATACACCGTTTGCGACTGAGCTATTTATGGTCTGGCCTCTCAGTCTGGTCAACATCTCGGCACGGTACGATTAACACCTTATGTCCAGCCCAGGGGATGAGGAGTGGATAGGTATTTTTGGACTTAAGTATTTTATCTGGCCCTTTGGTTTACTTAACAATTCTTGTAAAATTGGATCGTATTTTCTTAATAACTCAACAATACTTAAAAAGTTTCCTCAGGAACTTGGATCATTGCTATCTACTTTCTCTCTGTGACCCCGAAGGGCTAAATTACACGTTGAAAGTGTCAGAGTAACATCAAGGAGTCTAGAAAGTACTTGGCGCCAAAAAGATTTTTCTTTCTTGATCATGGACTCTTGTTCTTCACCTAGGTTCCGTGTAGCTGTCAGTGTTAATACGTAAGACAAGAATCCAGGTGAATTTTCGATGCCTCGTATCTTTCTATGCCGTCTACAATATGTTTCCAGTCGTCATAGCCTTCTTTCCAAACATTTCGTATTTTTTTAGATGCCCGATTTGCGAATAACCAACCTGGTCCACAGTACGCCTTCTGAAGTATTAAGGAATAGGATAGCCAAGTATGTTCAAGTTTCACACCAGATGTGGAAATAATATAGTAATGTTTTTCTAGGAAAGATCTATTGTCACTATCTTTTAGGAAAGGGCCCTTATGTTTACAATGTCCGTTCTCAATCACGAACCGTTTCACTAGATCAGTTAGTTCTATGAAATTACCCTTATCAGTAACATATGATGAAGATGCAATATTGTTCACACTAAAATATGATTCATTTTTTATTTTTGCTAGAACCTTGTTGTGGTTGTTCTGGATCTGGATATACACTAGTGTCTGGTGTTGCATATGCTATACTGTTACTTTTAGTTAGGTCCAATTCTTTACTTTCGGAGCACTGTTCACTCAAGTTTTCATCAATAAAGTCATCATTCTAAAATACTGACTAATTTTAGGTAACTTGTCATTTTTTTCTTCAGTCTCCCTCTTTCCCTTTCGTTTTTCGCTTCCACTTAAATATTTTCTAGAACTAGACATGTTGATATTTACCTTTCACAATTAACTTTATTTTACATTAATTTGCAGGTTCATTAAAACAAAAACTACGAAAAATCAAGGATACAGATGACCAACTGTTATTACAATCAAACAAAGAATGCGCAATATAAAAATGAAATTTATTATTATAAAAAAAAAAATGTTTTACTCTACCGCGGTTTTTAATGAATTTTAATGCATTCAATAGAAAATTTCGTGATTTAAAAAAAAAAAAATTTACCCCCAATCACACCGCTCAATTAGATAGATAGAACTTTATTTCGTATAAATATATTACATTACAATAGTTGACATCGCACATTGTACAGAGATATATATGGCGCCTTATACCTTTCTACTGAAACATTATTTTCCTTGATCAAATTACGATTACGAAAAAAGATTATCTTAGAAGGAAAAAACGAAAAATAATAATAAATTTAAATAATAAATAATAAATAAGTAAATAAGTAAAATAAATTTAAATATCAGCGAACCCGCACTACATAAATAAATAAAAATAGAAATATTTAAATAAATAATTAGATAAATAGATAAATAAATAATGAATAAATAAATAGATATATAAATAAATAATAAATAAAATAATAGATTATTAAATAACAAATAAATAGATAAATTGAAAAACAAAATAAATAGCAGAAAATTATCTATTCAAAATATAGATATGTTAATCAAACAAATTGCGAATCAAACTATTATCAACGAATGCACACTTATTAATGAAATGTTGTCTTAGTTTTTGAATCCTATCAGAGATCAATTCAACATTCGCTCGCCGATGTAAATCTTCTGTCGAGTGATGCCAGGGAAGCTCAAGCATAATTTTTAATAATTTGTTTTGCGAGACTTGTAATCTTTTGATGTGAGATTTTGCACAAGAACCCCAGACAGGACAGCCATACAAAAGGATGGCCTGAAATATTACCTTATAGATTATTATTTTATTTTGCAAAGATAAGGACGAATTTCTGTTTACAAATGTATGTAGCATCTTAATTGCTAAATTAAATTTGGCAATGGATCGAGGGGAGAAGGGAGCGAACAGACAGAGCAAAGAAGTTGATCGCGTTTAACTTGGCAAACGCCAGCTTCGATCTCTGTCTCTGCTCAATCCAAGTTGACACACAGCCTCCGCGTGGCCTCCCCTGGATAGCTATACTGGCACCCGCCAGGTAGTGAACCAATGTTTGCAGCGACCCCACCCTTGTTCCTGGAGAAAGAGGAACCTGGCCCTCCAAGTTGGGGGTTGTGCTTAGGGGCAACATCCCTATCACGTGAAAACCCAATTGTTCAGAAGCAACCATAAGCCTCGGATACGGACGGATACAAAGCTGACGACCCCTGCAAACGACAAACGGACTTGAGAGTCTGCACCTGGAATGTGGGGTCCCTTAATACATCGAGTGCAGGCAATCAATTGGAGCAAACCCTATCCTAGAAAGCGCTTGAGAAAAAGTGTCATCTTCAGAGTGTGTCAAAGGTTCAAAGAGCATTCTGTCTGGCGGTGACGGGATCTATGAAGTCCACACCAACGGCGGCTCTGGACCGGTGATTTGGTACGCACGGAAAGTGACGGATCCAAAATGGATATCGGCACAGCTGCCGGAGTCTACTTTGAGCCTCGAGATATGCATCGCTCCTATAGGCTCGATGATGGATGCAGTGTCTTCCAAGCTGAGGTCTTCGCTATCAAGAAGGCGGCGGTCCTGATCAGCAGAGAGAATATCTTAGGAAAAAGCATCAACATCTATGTTGAGAGCCAGGCGGCCATTAATGCTTTGCAGGCAGCATGGATATGATCCAAACTCGTCAAACTCTGCAAAGAGAAGTTAGAAGAGATATCGAATGTAAATAAGGTGACCCTATGCTGGGTACCTGGTCATGTGAATATCTCTGGAAACGAGAGGGCGAACGAGCTGGCTGGGCTGGGATCAAGTGCAAACTGTGCGCAGATCTCAACTGAGGCCAAAGCACCACTCAGTGCGCTCTACAGAGAGATAGAGACGGAGCTATTAGTGAAAACCAATAAGCGATGGTGTCGCTTAGATATGTACATGCGCAACGGCGAGATCGACTTGGCCCATCTATGATAAGAAAAGGACGGAAAATCTGCTGAAGTTCAATCGTGGGAACATTCGACTGGCAGTCAGTGCCCTCACTGGGCACTGCATGCTCTCCTAACATGCAGCTCGACTAGGCCAGCCCTACAATGACTTCTGCAGAAGCTGCAGGGACGAAGAGCGAGTTGAATCCATTCGTCACCTGCTGTGCGAATGTCCGGCGCTAGCCCAAAAAAGGAATACATTCCTTGGAAGATACTTCCTTTCGGGACTAGAAGAGGTATGTAGGTAATATTGGGCTGAGCAGAATACTGGGATTCTTATCCTCGTCTAGGTGGTTCAGCTCAACGGTAAATGTCTAGGTGTCAACGGGTTAAATAAATCAATTGGGAACAATGGACTCTACGTAGTCTACGTGAGCCTTGACTATTCGTCAAAAGAGCGCCAATGTACCTAACCTAACCTGACCTTTCAGGGTGTTGGTAAAACATTTATTTACAGTAAGATATTGTACATAAAATCTCACTAACCTTTTAACTGACAACACCTTTCCGAGGCGTTTTGAGTACGGCTTGGGGATACAATATTGGAACATCATTGAGCTCTTATTGGTATGAGTCTTAAAGTATTCGATTATGCACAGTGTGCCTCCAAACCCAGCCCTCCTCGCCCCCCTTAAAAAAGACTATCCCCGCATAGTATCCGGTTCATGAAAATATAAACAATACCTATTTTCCCGTCGTCTGGAAGTTAGCCAAAATTCTACCGATACCAAAGCAGCCAGGGAACTGTTACATGAAAAGCTTCTATCCTATCTAATTCCTATAAAAAGTAGGGAAAATCCTAGAGGTTCATCCTCCACAAGCTCATCCCCGAGCACCAATTTGGCCTTCATACAGGACTCTACCGTGCAAGCACTGTTGAAGGTCCACACAGATATTACAGCGAAGGGAAGTGTAAATACACAACAGCTTGCTCGCTCGACATCGAAAAGGCTTCGACAGTGTTTGGAGAAATGGCCTTCTGTACAAAATAAATCGATTAGACTACACAGCCCACCTCATCAACTTGAGAGGTCCAACATAGAAAAAATAAATATTTAAAAAACACAAAACGTCTCCGAAATATTGGCCCGGACGAACCTTTAAGTACAATCCAAAAAAAGATCTCAAGTTGGTTTTTAATTGCCAAATATATTTTTGACAAAGAAAAGCAAACAACTCAATTCAATCGAGAAAAGTTTGGTCTGTACCCGAATTCGGCCCCTCGGACTAGAAAATCAAATACAGAGTAATCATAACATATCCGCGAAAGACGTAGATATGCTTCCTATTTGGCCACATATTTACATATTTTGCAAAGTCGAATAAAAGAATATGTGAAGATCATTTCATTAAACTGCATCTTTCTCACATAGGAGCTAGACAACACCTTTAGGTCTGCCGGTGAGCGCCTTTGGAGACACTCCAAACGGATTATCCTTTATATTAGCCTGCTCATAAGCTTCGTAGGTTTTGTGTGCTGCTAAATTTGAGATACGTTCCGAAGCGACATAGCTCATGGCTTCAGGTTTCACCGGAATGGGTAGAGTTCTATCTTTCGGAGATTTTAGGTCCGGTTTTGGTTGACTTAACTTTCCGATTTTGGTCGAGGCATTGTATTGCTTCGCGCCCTCTCGTACTGGCACTGGTAAGATTCGATCAATGTATTTTTGAAAATTTTGTTTTGGTGTGCTCAGGTACTTTATGCGTGGTGTGGCTTCGTAACTTAGAGCTCCCGTTCTAACTGGAATCGGCAAGGTTCGATCTGGAGGCCATTTTGTGTCTTTTTTCGGTTTGCACAGCCTTTCCAACGGATTGGTGAACCGTGGTGGCTTTTGCTTTTTTTTTGAGCAAGGGAATTTCATGCTTTTGCTGGTTTTGCTGGAGAAGCAGAAAGAAATAGGAACACTGGCCTGTAGTAGTTTGATGCAATATTAATTCAAATTCATGGTCCGTTTAGCAACAAATACACATCTACAAGTTTCAGTTTTAGATTACTTTCAAAAGTAAACTGAGTTAAAGTTCTTCGCGAACCTTCGTCATTCTTCGATATAGTACCTCTTCAGCTAGTAATAAACATGTGGCCAGTGGATTCGATTGAATTTCAAATTACGTTTATACTTTTTTAGATTGAATCAGCTTTGCATCTCTTTACTTTTAATTTTGGAATATAAATGACTTTGATTCCTGTCTACTTATATTTTAGAGATTACAATTCATTCAAGGGGTTCTTTTCCGGTTCTGGTTTTTCGGTACGTTCAGATAAGTCACAAGTGCGAGTATGCAATTATATTGATCAACCCATGTGACCAAAGAACAAATTGTAGGTCACCAAGTGCCTTTGAAGGTCATGGTGGTGACCTAGATTGCGGGTGCAAAAATTCGAAGTCAGAGGCTTTCAGGGCACCTCCAAGAGAGGCTTCTCGTGATGACTCATAAATATTATTTATGATTTTGTGATATTCGTGTCGTCCTCACTAATTTTTTGCACATTTGATACTGGGTAACACTGACTTGATTGGGTTAAGCTAACCCACATTTAAAAGGCGACTTTTCAGACTACATTTATTGTTATACTTGCTTTGGTGGCGTTACAGACCATGAAGGGCCAGAGCCAAACATCTCTCTCAATCACCCATGTTGTGTGTGATTTATATGGCGCAGACAAAGGGGTCTCCTTTCTTGTGTATCGGGCAAACGATACTAAGATTCCAATCATCGGGCATACGTTCCTCTGAACATATTTTACAGATGAGCTGGTGCATACTCCCAAAGAGCTCGGCAGCAAGTCCGTCTGCTCCAGCAGTTTTGTTGGATTTAAACTTAGAAAAAGCATTCCTGACTTCGTCCAGGTCAGGGGGACGGAATTCTCTGCTATCAACGTCCGCTGTGAATGGGTCATTCTGCCTGACAGCGAGATTTGTTTCGTCATCACCGTTATACAGTCTGCAGAAGTAGTCTTTCCAGATTCTTAGTACCGACTGTGAATCCTCTACTAGGTTTTCATTTTCGTCCCTGCAGGATTCCGTTCCGGCCTTATATCCCCGGCATGTTTGTTTTACGCGTTGATAAAACCTCCGAACGTCATTCCTGCGATGCATCTTTCCATCTTTACGATCGCGAGCTTCTCGTGCTCTCTTTTTTTTTTTTTTTTTGGTTTTCAGAAGCTTATGCTCACCCCTTCTCTTTTCTTCTCTCTTCATAAAGCTCATGAGCAGTTGTCGTCCTTTTGTGCAGCGCCTCTTGATAGGCTTGCTGCTTGGCTACGTGCGCCCACCTACATTCGTCGTCAAACCATGGATTTCTTGTTGGTGGCGTTTTGAAACCCAGTACCTAAGAAGCAGCACTCTCTAAGGCTTGTTGGCAACATTGGTGTTGTACGGTCTGAGCAGGTGTTGGAGGGCTTTCCGAGAGCTTGAGGGAGACGCGATTGGCATAGGCTCTGGCGGTCTCTTGCGATTGTAGCATTGCGACGTTGTATGCCGCTGGCCTTACTCGATTTTTCTGGGCCAGGCATGTTCGCAGTCGAAACCTGGCTGCCACAAGATAGTGGTCCGAGTCGATGTTGGCTCCTCTAAAAGTTCGTACATCCAGAATATCGGATTCGTGCCTGCCATCAATCGGAATGTGGCCGGTTGATTGGTCCGGAGACCGCCAAGTACCTTTGTGGATGTTGAGATGTGGGAAACGCGTGCTAGCAACGAGAAGATTCCGCCCCATTGCGAAGTCTATCAGCCTAAGTCCATTTTCAGGTGTGGTGTTGTGTAGGCTGTGCTTGCCATGGACCCTATCAAAAGCGACTTCCTTGCCCGATTTCGCGTTTAAATCTCCCAGGGCATATGTCCTATCTAGGAGGTCGTAGAAGTCGTCTTTTGTAGTGTCATCCTTGTCCTCGGTAGGAGCCTGAGTGCAACTTAGGCTGATAATTGCGAATTTAGCCTTGACGCGGATTGTTATGAGGCGTTCGCTTACATGCCGGAAGCAATAAATAAGCGTTGCGTTCTCTCCTTGTAGCAGTCGCCGTAATAGATATCACAGTTTCTCATCCGCTTTTGCCTGGATGCATCGCACTTCATGCATTGCGGTAATATCTGCCTTATAACAGTCTAGGACCTCCGCAAGTTGTTCGGTTACACGTGGTCTGTTGATGGACCATACATTCAACGAACGGAGCCGAATATCATTTTTTCTTTTCCTTTTGTTGCTTCCTGGGTCGTCATAGGTTAATCCGTCCGTTTTTTTTAAATCCGAGGCTTTTTTTTTTTGGTTTTTATTTCTAGATATGGCTTGCCGAGCCCTTTACCGTTCGAGATGTCAAATAGAAATCCCCAGAAGCACCAGAAGTAGGTGAAATAGGACTTAGTAACCGAGCTGCTATATGTTCGGTTGCAGTAACTTCTACTCGCTACTTTACGGACCAGGGTACGCTGCCCCTACTAGGCCTTTGTTAGTCGTTTACCTCTTGATATAAACGGGATCACTGTCTCTCATTATGGAAAAAGAATACGTAGGATAAGAACTATTAGCCAATTGCCAGTCTTTTTTTCGTTATCTCGAACTAAAATGTTCAGCTACCCGAGCCTTCAAAACATCGGTTCGGCGCAGCACGTTCATTGGCCGCCACAGCTGCCAAGCATAAACCCTAGCCCTTACCTTTCCTTTCGAACCACTTATGGCCCTGATGTACATAGTTACTATTATGATTATTGACATCAGGCCCCCCCGGCAGCTGACCTCATCGCGGTGGGGGGCGGGCAACAGTTTTTGGGTGTGCGAATAAATTTTCGTACGGACCAAACCTGGCTAACGAAGCGCAAACCCCCATGATGACGAAAAGAAGAGCAGCCTCGGAAATTGCTTACCCTGGTGTGCCAGGGCCCCATTCGGAGCCAGGCCTAAATGGTGGCAGTATGCGAGCGTCTGGTGGACGGTCTGTCCCGTTCGGCAGCCGGTCGGGCTTAGCCCGAAGAAGTCACGAGCAACCCGGCAGTGGCCTCGTGAGCCATTACGGCGGTGGGGTGGTTATCACCCCCCGGGGGAGTAAAGGGCAACAGACAACAGCATCGACTTAGGATGGGCACGTGGAACGTCTAATCGCTTACGGGGAAGTATCACGAGCTGGTTGAGGAAGCTGCCAGGTATCGGTTAGATGTCTTAGGTATCTCTTCGACGAAGCAAAGAGGATATAAAACTGTGGAGCTTTCGGACGGGTGGAAACTCTTCCTGTCGGGAGTTGCACCTCAAATGTCTGCACAGGCGGGAGTGGGGATACACATAAGTCCCAGGTTGGTAGAAAGGGTAGTAGATACCATCAGGAGGGAGAGTCGCGATCTTAAAACTCAAGTTTGAAAGATCAACTTTGGTTTCGGTACAGGTGTATGCACCGAATCTAGAGTCTGAGTATGCGACTTTCCTGGATGAAATTGATGCGGCCCTTGATAGGTTGGTTGGTTGGGTGTGGGTGTAACGACACGGGGGAGTGTGATTGGGAGGTACAGTGATCCTCATCAAAACGCGAACGGAGAGAGGTTGTTGAATTTTTGCTGTGCAAATGGCATGTCCATTATGAACACCTTCTTTCCACACAAAGTATTCATAAATATACGTGGTATCGTCGGAGTCTTCAACAGAAATCGTTGATAGATTTCTTTGTGGTACCATCGTGTGTGAAACGGATGGTTTGTGACGTTCGTGTGTTGAGAGGGGCTGAACTGTCAACTGATCATCACCTGGTGTTGTGTAAGCTGTATCTTACTGATAGAATACCTCGTCTGCCAAGGCGGAAACCAAGAGTGGTTACACGCATACGGTGGAAGAAGCTACAGAGCCATGAGGTGCGGCAACACGACACATATCCGAAAGGTTTGAGGAAGTTCCAACTGTTCCATCGCATGTAGAGGAAGAATAGCGACTATTTTTAACAGCTGTCATTGCCTCTGCACGTGATGTTTATGGAGAGAAGCGGCTTGGTGTGGCGGCTGATGGTGAGAAAAGAACTGCGTGGTTCAAAACACCCGGAGTTCAAGAAGCCATCAGAGAGAAGAAGAAGGCCTACAGAGACTGGATTCTCTTGGGGGACTCTGCTTCTCGTGACCGATACACTGTGGCGCGAAGAACTTGCAAATTTGCTGTGCGAGCAGTTAAAGAGCAGTCCTGGAAGGAGTTCGGCGAGAGGTTGGAAGGCGACCATTGATCTGCGAAAAAGGTGTTCTGGCAAACCATTCGCCGGCTCAGAGGAAGGAAATGCAACATAATCGAAGGAGTTAAATTCAAAGATGGCGTGCTGCTTTCCAATGAGATGGACATGGAGCGAGCACTTTTCGGAGCTGCTCAATTCCGAACAGGGCACTGAGGGGGACAGACCTATAGTCTTGAGTGTGGCGGACAATAGTCCAACGGTGGAGGAAGTCATTTTAGCGACTAAATCGATAAAAGTTGGCAAATCCGCCGGTGTGAAAGAAGTTCGGCCAGAAATGCTTAAGGCAAGGTAAAGAGGGAGTGTTATGCCTCTCTCGTGTCATTAAGGTGGCCTGAGAATGCGGTGAGACACCTGGCGATTGGCAAACTGAGGTGATTGTTCCTCTTTTCAAAAAGGGGGATAAGAAATAGTGCTCCAACTATGGGGGCATATCTCCTTGAAGTGTCCCCGGTAAAGTCTACTGGAAGTTATTTGAGTTGCGTTCTAGAGCTATAGTCGAATCCAAGATATGGGATGAGCAGTGCGGGTTTCGTCACGGCAAAGGTACAACCGACCACCTTTTCATTCTAAGAATGGTAATTGAGAAGGCTTGAGAGTACGCTAAACCGATCTACAGCTGCTTTGTAGATTTGGAAAAGGCGTATGACCGAGTTCCTCGAGGTAAACTCTGGAGTGTTCTGCTGGAGTATGGGATTAATGGTCCTCTGTTGGGGGCCATTCAGTCTCTGTACACAAACTGTAGCAGCTGTGTTCAGGTTAACGGTAGTAAATCAAAACCTTTCACCGTGGGCGTTGGACTTTGCCAAGGGTGCGTCTTGTCACCTCTCCTTTTAATTATATATATGGACTGGATGTTGCAGCGCAGTCGAGGCGAGGAGTGTTTTACATTGGGAGAGTTGAGGATAAGCCACCTTCTTTTTGCAGATGCCTTAGTTGTCCACACATCCTCCCAGATGGAATTTCAGCGCGCGCTAGATAGGTTTGTGGCCGTATGTGCTGATGTTGGAATGAGGGTTAACGTGGACAAATCCGAGGTTATGGTTATTTCCAGAACACCTGTCCAATGCACTTTACATGTTAATGGAGTCCCATTGAAGCAAGTGGAGAAGTTTAAGTGTCTCGGGATCTTCTTCGCGAGTGATGGGAGGAGTAATACTGAGCTTTCCAGCAGGATTGGCTAATCTGGGTCAATTTTGAAACAGCTTGGAAGATCTGTAATCAGGAAGACCGAGCTTGGTGTCAAAGCCAAGTTAGCGGTTTTTAACTCAGTATTTGTTCCGATTGAATCCCGACACAGCCATGTCATCGAAAGTGTTTTTCACGGTGTTTCTCCTCAGCGGGGTTCTGACAAAACCCCCTGTAGTAAAATTGTCATGAAAAGCTTCTCGAAATTCGCCGTTCGGAACCGGCAATAAAACTGTAGGTCCCCTTTCACCTATGTGGAAATGAAATCACACACAACATGGGTGATTGAGAGAAGCTCGGCTCAGGTTCTTCATGGACTGTAACGCCAACATACATACATACATTTGTTCCAATTCTCACCTATGGTTATAAAATTTGGGTATTGACCGAAAGAATAAGACCGAAAGAATAAAACTGCCGAAATGAGATTTCTTCGTGGTGTTGTGGGAGTTACTCGCCGGGATAGGGTGAGAAACACGGCAGTGCGCGGGGAGCTCAATGTTGAGCAGCTGCTTCTCCATACGGAAAGGGCTATGCTTCGATGGTTTGGTCGCGTGAGACGAATGTCGCCGTCATCACGACTTCCGAAGCGTGCCTTGGATGCAATACCATCAGGCAGGCGACTGCTTGGCAGACCCAGGTCGAGGTGGTTGGACCAAGTCCAAAAACTCGCCAGGGTGCGCTTGGGCATAGCTCCTGATGAGTTAGAGTCGCAAGGCAGAGGTTGTGTCTGGAGGAAAAATCGTGAGGCGCTATCCTAGAAGAGTGCCAAACCTACACTAAAATCAGTCCAAAGTGGGGTTATGGTAATGGTTTGTCTTTCCTCCTATAGGGTGGGCAAAATCATTATTTTAGATGGAAAAGTGAACTCTTATGTTTGCTTAAATTTGCTGCGGGAAGTGGTAATTCTCGAAGGCAAACGCCTAAATGGAGAAGACTTCGTGCTGCAGCAGGATATTGTGTTGCAATAATAAGTCGAAAAAATTGTGAGCTGCACGCCGAGAAAACCGTAAGTGAACGCCGGCTCAGATGTCAAGGATGCACCCGAAAAAGACGACGAAATTTTACAACTGGTGGAGCAGGAGCGGAACTACAAATCAACCACATTGCAGTTTGGAATCATCTAAAAAGGGCAGGCTATCAAAGATCCTTGGACGGACCAGAGCTGTTCGCTAAATCCATAAGCAGAAGAGAAGAGAGGAGCACACGCTTCTCAGAAGAAAGAAGAGAGAACACGGAAAGCGTGAGATCGAGGAGATGGAGAGATGCTTCCGCAGGAAAAACGCCCGAAAGTTACAATAAGGTAAAACGAACATGCCATGGCTACAAGGCCAGAGCGGCCGCCTGCAGGGATGAAAATGGAGAACTGGTAGTAGAATCACAGTCGACGCTGAGGATTTGGAAAAACCACTTCTGCAGACTGTATAACGGCGATGACAGACAAGATACCGCTGTCAGGCAGAACGATCCGTTCATAATGGATGACGATATAAGCGAATTCCGTCCACCCGACCTAGACGAAATCAAAGTAGCCTAGGTCTAATAAAGCCGCGGGCACAGACGGCCTGTCTGCTGAGCTTCTTAAGGCGGCTGGAGATGAGCTGGTAAGGTGCATGCACCATCTCATTTGCATGGTATGGTCGGAGGAAAGTATGCCCGACGAATGGAATCTCAGCATCGTTTGCCAAGTCCATAAGAAAGGAGACCCCTATAACTGCGCCCACTATAGGGGAATAAGTCTCCTAAGATCTTCTCTGCCGTATTGAGTGAATGCCAGGAAACGTTTGTGGATAACCTGATCGGCTCTTATCAGTGTGGTTTCAGGCCAGATAAGTCCACAA
This sequence comes from Eumerus sabulonum, assembly GCA_951905685.1. NCBI lineage: Eukaryota > Metazoa > Arthropoda > Insecta > Diptera > Syrphidae > Eumerus > Eumerus sabulonum. The sequence goes on along the minus strand of OX645060.1, from coordinate 138,437,776 downwards.
TAGACCAAATATTTACGCTACGACAGATCTTGGAGAAAACCCAGGAATACCAAATCGACACTCACGACCTCTTCGTCGATTTCAAGGCTGCATATGACAGCGTGTATAGAGATGAGCTACACAAAGCCATGTCTAGTTATAACATCCCTGCCAAACTCGTCCGACCGTGCAGGGTGACAATGGAGAATTCTCGCTGCTCCATTAAGGTCGATAATGATCAAACCGGGACCTGTGATGTTTGAAAGGATTTAGGCAAGGTGACGCGTTGTCATGCAACTTTTTCAACAACGTGCTTGAAAAGATCGTGCAAGTGTCACTGGCCAACACATGAGGAACGATTTATTTCAAGTCTACGCGATTGCTTGCGTACGCCGACGACATTGACGTGATTGAACGGACACAGCGAGACGTTAATGGGGCCTTTGTAAGCATTGAGGTAGAAGTGGCTAGGATGGGTCTCAAGGTTAATGAGGGTAAAACCAAATATCTGCTTTCATCTAAAAGAGACGGTCAACACCGACGTATTGGCCAGAACGTCACCATGGGCGGATATAACTTTGAAGTGGTCAAGGGAATCGTCTAGCGTGGCTCACTCATGACCGGCAACAACAACACCAGCGCTGAGATAAAACGCAGAATCACTCTTGCCAACCGCTGTTTCTTTGGGCTCAAGAGGCAATTGAGAAGTGGAGTCTTCTCTCGGAAAACCAAGGCGACACTATATAAGACCTTGATCATCCCAGTCCTCTTTTACGGCGCAGAGGGTTGGACCTTAACAAAAGCGGATGAAGATGCCCTTGGTCGTTTCGAGAGGGCAATTCTGCGCACTATCTACGGTCACGTTTGTTCAAACGGTGTATGGAGGAGAAGATTTAACGAAGAACTGTACGGGTTGTACAGCGAGATCGGCCTGGTACGACGGAAGTAAGGAAGGAAGGAAGGAAGGAAGGCGCGGCAGAGGACGGCCGCATCTACGGTGGCGCACGCAGGTGGAAGGGGACCTTAACCAACAGGTCGTGCCGCGCTAGAAACAGCTGGCCAAAGACCGTGCCAGCTGGATACGCTTGTTGGTTGAGGCTCAGGTTTACCATGGACTGTAGCGCCACCTAAGTAAGTAAGTAACTTATCGTTAGTGTCGAATGATACTCTACAATATATTGTAATTATAATAATTGTATGAGCTAGAGAAATTTAAGTGGGGCGACTATCTGGAATATAATAACAATGGTTTAAGTTTTATTATTTTTTGTTATTTTGTTTTTGATATACAAGTACGAAGAACTTTTCGACCCCCCTGGTCGAATGAAGATATAGTCCCCCTTAGGAAACAGAGCAGAAAGCTCTTTAACAAAGCACAATATACCCTCTTGCAAGAGGATTGGGGCCTCTACAAGGAAGCACCTAAATCCTTCAAAGCAGCGACCAGAAATGCCAAAAGGAAATCTTGGGGAAACTACTGCGAGAATATCAAGGCGGTCGGTTGCATACGTGTGGGAGCTTTTGCCAGCCTTAGGTATGAAAATGACTTTGGTTACCTTCCACAGGACAGGGAGATGCAACTCTTGTATGTTACCAAAGCTTTTAGAAAAAAAAAGAATCTGGCTTCGGCCTCGTATAACCTAAGCATCTTAATGCGGAATTATGGTTCCTGGACGACCTCCAGAACGGAAGCCCTGGAACGTCTTCTGAACGCACACTTTCCGGGCAGTAGTGACTCGGCTATGACACCTCCTCAAGTCATCCAGCCGACGACATCCTCCTTTGAGCGTGCTCCCAACCTGGTCAATAACAACATTGTTCTATGGGCTCTGAAAAGCTTTGAACTCTACAAGTCTCCGGGACCGGATGGGATCATACCAGCAGAGCTCCAGCAGGTAGCAGATCTCATCCTCCCCTGGCTTGTGGTAATATACAAGAGTTGCATCTCCCTGTCCTGTGGAAGGTAACCAAAGTCATTTTCATACCTAAGGCTGGCAAAAGCTCCCACACGTATGCAAATGACTTGAGGCCTATCAGTCTTACTTCTTTTCTATTAAAAACTCTAGAGAAGATCTTAGACGCTCCCATACGTCACAGCTGTATCTCAGGAAGGCTGACGAATAACCAACACGCCTACAACAAAAGCAAATCGGTGGAAACAGCACTCCACTCACTGGTCAGCAAAATAGACAGGTCACTGGAGAGTAAGGAATACACTCTAGTCGCCTTTCTCGACATTGAGGGCGCCTTTAACAATGTTGACCCAAAGCGCTGTCTGATCTTGGTGTTATGGGATCAGTCATAGAACTAGTACGACAACTGCTAACGCAAACCGTCTCAACTAGAATGGTACTCCACAAGGTGGAGTACTCTGCCCTCTCCTCTGGATCGTGGTGGTCACCAAACTACCACTGTTGCTAGAACAGGAAGGGTACAATGTGACCGCATATGCAGATTACATTGTTTTATCCGCCACAGGAGAATTTCCCAGCACTCTAAGCGACCTAATGCAGGGTGAATTACGTACAGTAGAAACCTGGACGCAGTACTGTGGACTTGGGGTTAATCCTAAGAAGACCGACTTAGTAATGTTTACCAACAAATATAAAATTCCGCCCTTCAACCCACCGAGGTTGGATGGAACCCATCTAATAATCAAAGATCAGGCTAGATACCTAGGCCTAGTTCTTGATAAGAGGCTGAATTGGAAACCTTACATTCTTGATTGTGTCAAGAAAGCAACCACATCCCTCTACAGCTGTAAGAAAGTGGTGGGCAGAAAGTGGGGTTTCCAACCAAGCATTATGCACTGGCTCTACATAGCAGTCATAAGGCCCATCCTCCTATATGGCATCGTAGTCTGGTGGACTGCTCTGGACAAGGCAGTCTACCGAACCCTTCTGAGGAAGGTACAAAGATCGGCCTATTTATATATAAGCGGAGCGATCAGATCAACCCCCACGGAGGCCCTAACTATCTTATTACATTTTCCACAGTTGGACCTTTTCAGCAAGCAAGTTGCTGCCTGCGCGGCCCTACGAACTAGGGGCATAGGAAAATGGCATACTACCATTCTTAAGCACTTCAAAGTACCCATGGACACAGACTACACCATCCCGCAGAATGTGTTCACTTGGAACTTCGAAGTTGCCTTTCCATCCAGGGAGGAATGGGCTGAAGGAAAAGTTATACCACAGGACTCGATCTCCCTCTACACCGATGGCTTCAAGATGGAGTCGGATGTCGATAGTGGTGCCTTCTCCAAGAAATTTAACCTCAACCTATCATCCAGACTCCCAAATCACTGCAGTGTGTATCAGGCAGAATTAACAGCGATAACGGAGGCCCGGCTCAGGATCAATGTAATATCCGCTAAGGATATTGCCATTTGCACGGATAGCCAATCTGAGATAAAATCCCTGGCCGCGGTAGCCCACAAATCAAAGACAACCTTAAACTGTCGCCTATCTCTAGACGAAATGGCTCAACAGTTCGACATTAAAGTATTGTGGGTTCCCGGGCATGGGGATATTCCAGGAAACTGCGCGGCCGACGAACTCGCAAACTTAGGGTCAATCACACTCAGCCTTCCTACCCTCGGGTACCTTGAAACATCAATAAGTACGGTAGAGCACATGATAAAACTTCGGACCATAGAGGCAACCAACCTCCAATGGAATGATCGGTTTTATCACAAAACAAATCTGGCCTAGGCTAAACCTAGGACGAACAAAGTACTACTTGTACAAAGAGCTACTTTGAGCACTCTAGTGGGTGTCATTTCAGGTCATTGCATCATTGGAAAACACACCGCCAGACTAGGGCTGCCCTCCAATGAATTTTGCCGCGCCTGCATGTACGAGGAGATAGAGCAATCAATCCATCACCTTCTCTACTAATGCCACTCTTTTGCAAGCCGTAGGAGGATCTGCCTTGGCGCGCCCTTCTATAAAAATCCAAGTGAGCTAGCAAACCTAAAAATAGCTCAACCCCATCGCTTCACCAGAAGCACCGGTTGGTTCTCAGGTAGCGGATCAGGGTAATGATCCTGTGGTATTACAATGGGCCGACCTCGGCCTACGTGTGGCTTATGCCAACCACTTGTACCTAACCTAACCTAGTTGAAGTTGCTTCTAGGAGAATATGAAGCCGGGACAAATATTACTACATTCGGAATTAACCTGACGTTGTTTTTCAAAAAAGGGGGAAGACACCAAAAAAGCTGTCAGATCTCAAAAGGATTTACCTGATAGGAAAATCAAACCCTGATTCATTTTTAGGGTTCCGTACCCAAATATAAAACGGGACCCTATTACTAAGACTTCACTGTCCGTCCGTCCATCCGTCTGTCACCAGGCTGTATCCCATGAACCGTGACAGTTAAGCTTGGATGATCCCTATTGGGTCACTGCTAAGTTAATCCTTGCTTTTCCTTCCCTCCTTTTCCATCCTGATTGAGTTATCAAATGTTGCAACAAATTCAATTTTTGTGAAATTAACTTTCGATCATATCCCACAACCAATAAAACACCTCCAAGCATTGATCCCTATTGTGTCCTTGATATATTAATCCTAGCTGCAAAGCTTTTTCTCAGAATTATTGTTATTCACTATTTCACCTACTTGCTGTCAAGTAAGATAATTGATTTGAATTCAATGGACACTTTGATGATCAACTGACTCATCATGGAGATTTTTGATCATCAAAGCAATATGCCTATAACCTGCCTACAACCAAGATCTGTCATCCCGCAAAAAATCATTTCAAACGGATTCGCCGTTTTAATGTGATCACTGATGAGGGATCATACAACGTCTTTTTCATATTTTTATACTATTCAGATGGTACGGAACCCTTCGTACGCGAGTTCGACTCGCACTTGGCCGGTTTTTTGTAAAACAAATTTCGGCTCAACACATTACTCTATTTCCTTTGGTCGTCATGTATAGGGAGTGGAAAGAAGGCTTCTTTCCCTTAAGAACACCTTCGTAAAACAGGTCCGTCTTGCTATTGATATTGTTACGAAATATTCAATCCCCACACCAAATAGGGTTCGCACCACTGGATTGCGATAAACTACAATTGTCCTTTTTATCCGAATGAAAACACACACACTTTTCTTGTTTCACCACAGATCAATTATCTGTGCAGCTTCACCACTTTTCTTTATTATACAATACTATCCACTTTAAACTTCATTGCACAAACAAACTTTTATTGAAAGCTTTTATTTTCTCACTGTTTGATCATACCGACTTGTCCCACGCTGTTTAATACCACAAACTGAATGAATGCCGAGGGCGAGTGTTCGCGCTTATATAGCTCTCGGTCCACCTTCTCGAATGTTCGCCGCTGGAAGTTCCCCTTCGGAAATCTCTAGAATGCACTGACAATTAGCATTACGCCATTGGAAGTTGACATCATTCCAATTCCCGCTTCCGCTTTCGAACTTCGACAGCGAAATTCGAACTTAACCGTCGGTTTGTATCTCCGCAAAACTGCCCTCCTCCTACACTTGTTCGTCCTCGAACAAGCGATTGGATCCTTCTCCGTAATATGGCGCTAACCTCTCTACGTGGACAATTTTATACTTCGCCAGTCTGTTTCCCGTCTGCTGTATTCGGTACACCACGTCGTTAAGTTTCTTGATGACCTCATATGGTCCATCCCAGGCTGATTGCAATTTGGGGCACAAGCCTTCTTTTCGTTGTGGGTTGTACAGCAATACTAATTGTCCTGTCTCGAATCCAGAAGTATTTGCCCTCAAGTCGTACCTCGCCTTCATTTTATCGCTGACCAAATTCAGTCGCTCTCGGATGAACTGATGGATGGAGTTCAGCTGTTCCTTCTTTTCGGTTACGAAGTCCTCCCTGCCGCTAGTTGTCGGTAGTACCACGCCGAACTTCAAGTCCGATGGAAGTCGGAGATCAGTTCCAAAAATGGCTTCGGCGGGTGTTGTTGCCGTTGAATTGTGCTGTGCCGAACGGTATACCATTAAGAAAAGAGGAAGATGTTCAGCCCAGTCCCTCTGATCTCCGACGACGACTTTTCTCAAGTATTCCTCCATCGTCCGGTTGAACCTTTCGACCATGCCATCAGATTGTGGGTGTAATGGTGTTGTCCGCGTCTTTCTGATACGTAGCATGTCACAGAGTTCTTTGAACACCGACGACTCGAAGTTCCTTCCTTGGTCTGAGTGCAGTTCCAGCGGTACTCCGTAACGCGCAACCCAGTTATTTACGAATGCATTCGAAACGGTTTTGGCCTGTTGGTTCGGGATGCAAAACACCTCAGGTCACTTGCTGAAGTACTGCTGCATATTTCCTAACTGGCCCCTTTGCCTTCGATCACTGTTCACACTTGCGAATGAAATGTGTGACCGGCTCATGGCATCCTACCCAGTAGAAACGTCTCTTAATATTTTCTACAGTTTTGTTAGCACCAAGATGACCGCCGCTTGGTCCCTCGTGGTATTTTCGGATGACCTCGTCGATTTGTCCTCTTGAAATTACCAGCAGATCGTTTACAATGTTTGCGTCCTCACTTTCCCAACTGCGGTAGAGGCAACCGTTCTTCAGCTTCACACTCTGCCATTGAGCCTAGTAAGCTTTCACGATTGGGCTTTCACTGGATATTTGCTGCCAAGTTGGTCGAAAACCTCGTTCTTGGTATCCGATGATGACCGCCAGATCGGCATCTTCTCCCTGCTTTCTTCCAACCTTCTCGGCACTCCAAGCATCTTCTGGCAGCACATGGAAACGACGGATATCGGTGACCTCTTCTTTGGTCTCCGCACGTGAACAATGCTTGCATTCAACGCCGCGAGGTCGGCTCGTTAATGCATCCGCATTTCTATGGCTGCTTCCCTTCCGGTATTCGCGTGCTCTCGCTTGATCTCCTTTTGGCGAATCCGACCTCGGACGGCTTCTTCCCAGACGGCAATTTCTCGCCATGTGCCCCTGCTGGTTGCAGATGTAGCATCTACCTGGGAACGGGCGGCTCCTACTCACCGTTGTTGCAGTGGAACTACGCCACAATTTGCTGGAAGAACGCTTTCTCCGCAGACGACAGTTTCCCGCAATGTGCCCCTGCTGGTCGCAGATGTAGCATCTACCCGGGAATGAACCACTCCTACTCGCCGTTGTTGTTCTGGAACTATCCTGGTCTTGAGATATGCGCCGTAGTTTGATGGAAGGTCGGCATATCGAGAACGATGTTTCACATGCGAGAGCGCTAGCAACTGTCTCCTTGAAAGATGTATTCGGCAGGAGAATCAGGCTTCGTTGCGTATCGGGGTCTCTTAGCCCTTGGATAAAAGAATCCGTTTTTAGTTTCTCCACCACATCAACTGGAACATCTGCGTAGGCAAGGTGGGATAGCCTCTCGATGTCGGCAGCATACTGTTGGATGGTCTCGTTTCCATGCTGCTTGCGCCCCTTAAGTTCCACCTTGTGCATCTCCTGCATGTGCTCGCTGCCGTATCTTCGATGAAGAGCTTCCCATATGGCTGTGTAGTTCTTTCTCAGTGTCTCCGGGATGATCTGTAGTACATCAGCTGCTTCGCCTTTAAGCGAAATGACTAGGGCGGCCACACGGTCTTCTTCTCCCCATTGATTCCGTTCCGCCGTTGTTTCAAATTGGAGCTTAAAGATGTTAAACGCACCCGTACCGTCAAAGTTGGGAGCTGTGAATTTCGATGCTGCAGTCGGTACAACGATTCCTTGATGTTGAACGTTCTGGACAGTTTTCTCGAGTTCCAGAAACTTCTTGTCGAACCTCGATTCCATAGTCTCGATTATCTTTTCTTGATTATTTTCGAGATCTAGAACCTTCTTTTCGAACCTCGATTCTAGTGTCTCGATTCTCTCTTCGACGTTCTGGAATCGATCGTCGACGACCTGCTGGATGATTCTTAAGCTTTCTCTAGTGTTCTCTAGCATCTCTTCTAGCTTCTGATTCAGGAAAGTGGAATTTTTCTTCAACTTCCTACTTACGGCAACGGAAGTTTCCTCCAGCTTCTGATCTAATTTCTGGCTCAGGGAAGCACTCATAGCATTCATAGCCGCGAGAAGAATTTGCTGCATATCGAATGCTGGCTCACTGGATATCGACGGCTTCTCGACCCCGAACTCATGATTCTCCCAGTCGACACCTTCTTTATTATACTGTTACGAAATAATTCGATCCCCACACCAAATAGGGTTCGCACCACTGGATTGCGATAAACTACAATTGTCCTTTTTATCCGAATGAAAACACACACACTTTTCTTGTTTCACCACAGATCAATTATCTGTGCATCTTCACCACTTTTCTTTATTATCCAATATTATCCACTTTAAACTTTATTGCACAAACAAACTTTTATTGAAAGCTTTTATTTTCTCACTGTTTCATCATACCGACTGGTCACACGTTGTTTAATACCACAAACTGAATGAATGCCGAGGGCGAGTGTTCGCGCTTATATAGCTCTCGGTCCACCTTCCCGAATGTTCGCCGCTGGAAGTTCCCCTTCGGAAATCTCTAGAATGCACTGACAATTAGCATTACGCCATTGGAAGTTGACACCATTCCAATCCCCGCTTCCAGAGAGCTTTCGAATTTCGACAGCGAAATTCGAACTTAACCGTCGGTTTGTATCTCCGCAACAATATAAAACATGCTTAAATTATGTCATGCTGTTTGATCAGAGGCTGTTATACGTTGTTAATTCCATATGCCTTTCAGCTTCAAAAATAGATGGCCCTAAGACACCAAGAATCAATAGACAATTACATATTTTATTTTTAATATGTTGAAGTAACATCCTTTCTCAAAAACTTATGCTATAGATATGTACATTAACAAATACTATTTTATTTGCCTTTAGGTTGGGCCAACTCAATAATGCGCGGACGAGGTTTACACTTAAGTGCGGCCGGTGAAATGAAGAACGGATTCGTACGGGTATGAACATCTTTATATTCTTTGGGTTGAGCCAATTCTTCAATACGCTCGCTGGCCTTTGCTTTGAGTGCATTCGGTGATGTGCCAAATGGATTCTCTTTCAAATCACTCTCACCCATGCGAACTTCGGGTGGTGTGGCTAATTCCTTAATTCGCGGGGTTGCCTTATAGCTCAGGGCTTCCGGACTGACTTTAATTGGCAAAGTCTGGATGTGATGAGACTCGTCACGTTCTTTCGGCTTAGCTAGCAAAAGCATCCGTTCAGAGGCTTTGTACTTCTTGAGACCTGGTGTCAATTCCCATACAGGTTCCGGAGGTTCCTTGCGTTTTTTCGGCTTTGCTAGTTTCTTATAGCGTGTCATTAGGGAGAGTTCTTTCCAAATATGTGGCTGGGAAAATGACAAGTTAATTATTCTTAAATTAATTGAACAAATATAAAAGTGTACCTCTTTAGGCGGTCGGAATACCTTCCTGGGCTTAGCAAGAATGCTCAGGTATTTTTTGTGTTCTTTCCATTCGTTCTTTGTCCAATTGGGAATAGGTTTTCTGAGGAAAAAGATAATGTTTATTTAAATTATCTTAAATGTCGAAATTAGTGAAGGTAATCGTAACCTCTTTACGGGCAATCTGACACCCGCTAGTCGGCTATACATTGATAAAATACTTTTGCGAAGAGTCCGATTAATAATCTGTATCTGCTCCGGTTCAAAGAGATGTTGGTTCTCCTGCTTCAGTTTTATAATTCTCCTACACGTGGTTTACATCAAAGCTCGTGATAGGAAAAATTAAACAAATAAGCTTTGAGAACTTTTACCTCACTGGTGGATAGGCTAGTTGCTCAAGTCGTGTACTAATCTTAAACTCTCGTACAGTCTCTGCGACCCGAGTGATTCGACACTCGTCCTGTGGCTGATATTTTGGTGTCACCCTAAGTGGTTGCGATATGTCCAATAAACGCCGTCGCTTCGGCTGGAACATGAAATTTCGTTTTTGAAGTTTGTTATAGTACGCGCAGATATCATCTAAGAAGCAGCTGTAGTCCTGCAACTGCTCATTGCAATCTTTGCCTTGGCCAATAAATAATTTCGTATCCAGCATTGTATTTTCTTTGTTTTTTTTTTTACTTTTTCACTTTAAATTTTTTATTTTTTTCATAAATAAGTTTTGGAAAACTAAGAATTTTACACTTTTTTTAATTTAAATTTTTTTATTTTATTTTCTAAATGACGCGTATGGACATTTATGGAATTTGCATACTTAGATGTATAATATTTGATTTTTCTGTAGGGTATTGTAAAAAGGTTTTACCTACCAAGACCAAAGCCCACCAGACACACATTTCCCAGGACAGAAAAATAAGGAATGGGTTTATCCTTACAGAAGAAATTGAAACCGTTTGTTTATTTCATTAGAATTTGGTCCGGTTTCGTGGCATTACTAGTTTCTTAAGTCGATCTGGAAAGTACCTTGTGCCACTGGTAAACCTCCATTTTACACGCGCGTCCGGGTTCTTCTCAGAATATAGCTTGCTTTTAGTTTTCATTTGGATTCGTTAATGGGATAATCTAACACTAAGATATCGTTGATATAATGCACCGCCACTTATGTGGTCTATCTAGTGCATGATATATATGTATTTAAAATCCATTCTACCGGTGGTTCCGAACATTTTGTTCTCTCGGGTGTGCTCGAAAACGACAGGGCGAATTTACTCTGAGTATACATGTTCCAGTTTTCTGGGTGACTATATTAATTGTTTCAGAAAGTACAGTGAAACGTTATAAGATTAAGTAACAGTCTCAAAACTTTTTGAATATTAACATTTTGTTTTTCTAGTCAGCGCCGACTCCGGTTAGGTTATTTCACGACTTATTTGGACCATATTAAGTCCAATATCAGAGAAGTAAGGGGTAAGGTGCACTTTAAAACAAACCATACAGAACAAAGGATCCGGCCTACCGTCGCAATTAATAAGCGGGCTGCGTGTGCTGCAAGGTAACCTGCACCGTGCCTTTAGCTTGCGACTGTACCGCGACAGGATCAGCATTGGGTCCATAAAGCGCCTGCAAAACAGGTCGCGCAAACTAGTTTACGCTACAGCAGGTTCTCCTCCTAGAGCCGCATGTGTGATCGGCACTAACCTACATTTTCTCCCCATTCCAGAATTCATCACAAGGGACCTGGCAGCCGTCATATTGGAAGTCTCCACCGATGGAGAAGTAAGGAAGGTTGTATGCGCCTCGCCTTACTTTCCTGGAGACGGCCAACAAATCCCTCCCACCGAAGTCCAGGATCTGGTAAAGTATTGCAACCAGAATTAACACCACCTGGTAATTGGATGCGACGCCAACGCACATCATATGGAATGGGGTAGCAGCAATACAAACAAACGAGGTGAGTCACTCTTTGAGAATTTTTAATCATTAACGAACTCACCGTTGCCAATAGAGGCAACAAACCCACATTCATAAATGCGGTTAGAGAAGAGGTGCTTGGCCTCACCATCTCCAGCCCAATCTCAAATGCGATTGGGGACTGGCACGTCTCCAATGAAGCCTCACTGTCTGATCACCAGTATATCAGATTCAACATCTCCGGTGAGGTTAAAGAGGCTGAGCCTGGATATCAGCCATTTCAGAGGATATGCTTCTCAAGTCGACTGAATCGACAGATGATATCGACGAAGCGACTTATCAGCTCAATGCAGCACTTGTCTCATCCTTTAGAGATAGCTGTACAGCCAGGTCAAACACACACAAGCGGTGTGTGCCCTGGTGGAATACTCAGCTTGAGTCCCTAAGGAAGCAGGTGAGATTGCTGTTCAACAGAGCTAAACGGTATATAAGTTGGAATGAATACAGATCTGCTCTAATTAAATACAACCTCGGACTGAGGAAATCAAAGAGAAAGTCTTGGAAGAAACACTACGAGAACATAGACTCGCTTCCAACTGCGGTCCGACTCCATAAAGCGCTATCTCGAGAGCACAAGAATGGGCTCGGGCTGCTTCGCAAATCAGACGGCACTTTCACCGTCAATCGCAGAGAAACCCTGGACACTTTGCTCGAGCTGCACTTCCCTGGTTCTACTCCTCACTCGATGTCCCCTGACGATCCAACCAACGTCACAAATAACATCGACAGTAGAACTAATTGCCTCTCTGGCAGACTCTTCAGCCCTGATAGGGTTAAATGGGTAACTGGCTCGTTTAAACCCTACAAGGCTCCAGGCAAAGACGGTGTCTTTCCTGCGATCCTACAGAAAGGCTTGAATACAATTGTATCACCACTGAAAGTTCTTTTTAGGTCTTGCTTCAACCTGGGATACATACCCCAAATTTGGGGTATTTGACATAAAGGGTAAAGTTGTTGATCGCTCTCAACCTGGCAAGATGCCAGCAACTGTCTCTGTTTAAATGCCCGGGCCAAGTTGACATACGGCCTCCTCGCGGCGCCCTCTGGATAGCCTATTCAACAACCGTTGGGAGGTGAACAAACGTATGCAGCGACAAGACCCCTACCAGTATGGCGGTTGTGCGGCGGGCTAACAATCCGCCCACGTGAATAAAAACAAAAGTTATGAATGAGCAAAATGCCTCGGATACACGGACGGATACTCGACGACGACAACGCACGAAAAAGGAACACGATTTGCGAGTATGCTCCTGGAATGTCAGAACTCTGTACACTCCCGGAGCTGCTCATAAACTAGAAAGAATCCTCATGCAGTACAAGGCGGATATTACTGCGGTCCAGGAAATAAGCTGGATAGGAAATGGTATGATGAGGAAGAAAAATTGCGACATTTATTACAGCTGTCACAAAAGATTGCACTTACTTGGATGCGGATTTGTCGTGGGAAAGCGGTTAAGGTCGAAGGTCATCGACTTTTAACCTTTAAGTGATCGCCTGGCTGTGATCCGCATCAGAGGCAGATTTCATAACATCAGCCTTATATGTGCACACGTCCCTACCGACGAGCCTGAAGACCCTATCAAAGAGGATTTCTATGACCTCCTGGACAACGCCTACGGCGCTTGTCCGGAGTACGATGTTAAAACCGTGCTCGGGGACTTCAACGCTAAAATCGGTAAGGAGAACACCCTTGGCGGAGTGATCGTAAAGCACAGCCTCCACGATACAACAACAGATAACGGCTTCCGACTCACGGATTTTTCGACAGCTCGCAATGCGGTGACAAGTAGCAAAAGATTCCCTCGTAAGCGAATCCACACAGCAATCTGGCGATCTCCGGACGGTCGAACCGCCAACCAAATCGACCATGTGCTCATTGACGCAAGGCACTCAAACATCCTGGATGTGCGAGCATTCAGAGGGGCAAATGTCGACTCTGACCACTTCCTCGCAAGATTCAGAATTCGACTGTCCAATGTCAGAAAGCTACCAGCCCAAAAGGAGGAGGTTCGACATTGGGCGCCTGAGCACACCGGAGGTTACCAGAGTCTACAGGGAGCAGCTGAGCGAAAGACTCTACGGCATGCCTACGTTGAACACAAATGCCAATAATATGTGGCTGCATTGCCGCTCAGCCATTCGGGAAGTAGCCATACCTACCACACCGACAAGAAACCCGTGGTATGATGGTATTGGTATGATGGTGTGAGCAGAAAAAGGCAGCAACCGACGAGGCGTACCAAAAGCCGCTGCAGAGGAAAACCACAGCAGCGCAAGAAGAGTACCGAGCCAGAAGAAGGGAGGAGAAAAAACTACTGCGACAAAAGAAAAGAATCTTTGCAGCTTCCCAGGTCAGGGATATCGAGGAGTCTAGGGATAAGCATAAAACACGTACCTTTTACAAGAAAGCCAAAGGCCTTGCAGGAGGCTTCAAAAAGGGCACCCAGGCTCTTCGAAACTGCGAGGGTAATCTTGTCACCGACCCGCAGGGAATAGTGGATGTATTGAAGCAGCATTCCCAGCAGCTACTTAAGGAGCATGACCAAGAGAGAGTGGTAGGGACCGAGGAAATCCCAACTAAAGCCGCTGAGGTAGTCCTTCCACCCAGCATCGAAGAAGTCGGCACAGCAATTCAGAAGCTGAAGAACAACAAGGCCGCAGGCTCAGATGGCTTGCGATGTTCTGGTAGGGAGCATGCAACAGATCATCTGCAGAATTTGGGAAGATGAAAGCATGCCCGACGACTGGAATACCAGCTCTATATGCCCCATCCACAAAAAAAAACAATTCTACTTCTTGCAAGAACTATAGAGGTATATCCCTGCTCAATGTCGCATACAAGATCCTGTCCAGCGTATTGTGTGAACGTCTAAAACCATTTTGCACCGCACTAATCGGCAGCTACCAGTGCGGCCTCCGGCCCGGCAAATCAACTATAGACCAAATTTTCACACTTCGACAAATCCTGGAAAAGACCAACGAGTTTCGAATCGATACACACCATCTTTTCATCGATTTCAAAGCCGCATACGACAGCACTCATCGTGAAGAACTGTTTGGTGCGATAGCTGAATTTGGGATGCCAGTAAAACTGATCCAGTTGTGTCGCGCTACGTTAAATAAGACGCGATGCACCATGCAATTCGGTTCTAGGACCTCGGAACCATTCGAAACATGCACCGGATTTCGGCAAGGAGATGCGCTGTCATGTACCTTCTTCAACCTGGTGCTGGAGCAGATAGTGCGACGGGCAGGCGTCAACAGGGAAGGCACTATCTTTTACAAGTCCATCCAGCTGCTAGGATACGCGGATGATATCGACATCATCGCGTGTTCTCGCCGTGGCATTGTGGAAGCATTCACAGCGATTGAAGAACAGGCGAAACGAGTTGGTCTTAAGATCAATGAGGACAAAACGAAATACTTGCTGTCAAGCAAAAACCAATCCGTCGCTCACCACCTGGGACAAAATATAACAATTGACAGCTACAATTTCGAGGTAGTTAAGGAGTTTGTCTACCTCGGGGCAAACGTAAATTCCCCAAATGACATCACAGTGGAGATCCGGCATAGAATCGCCCTTGGCAACCGCTGCTACTTCGACTTGTCCAAATAACTGGGGTCAAAACTCCTCACTCGAAAGACCAAAGTCATGCTTTACAAAACACTCATTCTGCCAGTCTTGCTGTACGGAGCCGAAAGCTGGACGATAAGCAGGACAGCGGAGCTGATTTTGGGTTCTTTCGAAAGAAAAATTCTGCGCCGGATATTTGGTCCTGTCTGTGAGGAAGGTGAATGGAGAAGAAGACACAACCGCGAACTCTACGAGCTGTACCAAGATGTGGATGTAGTCCGGAAGGCAAGGATCCGTCGACTACACTGGCTCGGCCACATCGAGCGCATGGACATCAACGCTCCAGCTAAGAGGGTCTTCGTCTCCGAGCCTCCTGGTTCGAGAAGAAGAGGAAGACCGAACCTCCGGTATAAAGACCAAGTAATCGCGGATGTAAGACATCTTGGTCTTGACAACTGGAAGCAGCGTGCCCGGGACCGTCAAGGATGGAAGGCAGCTATAGCTCAGGCTCAGATCCTCCATGGATCGCTGGCCTGATAAGTAAGTAAGTTTGTACATACGTCAATATTGTACAAATAAATTGTCACTGAAAACGAATGAGGTATTTTTTCTTCAAAATGAGTAAAGTTGTAACTACCACTTTTTCTGTTAACATTGTAACTAGAAAAGCCGGCCACCTCTAAAACGATATTTTTCTATGAAGTCCACACCTGGGAATGTCGACCCCTACATAATACGACCTTCCTCATTTAGAGTTAGCTCATGAGGCAGATGTTTGTATTGTGAAGGCTAGTTTATTTTCCGAGGGACTACTTTCTATGTACTGAATGAACGTCCTAGTTGATTTCAGATCTCGGCCACGATGGATTTACAATTTTAAAAACTATGGCTGATTTTTGTTTTAATTGTGAGAAATTACTAACAGAAGGTGAATCTGTTAATGTAGTGTATGGCTTGAAAACTTTTAAAACTGCAAGTATCGAAAGAAATGACGGCCACATAGACTTCTTAAATAAATTAACTTCTGTGAATGGGCATGTTCAGTGTTGAAAACTTTACATCGGTAAAAATTCTCTAAAAGCACCGAAACGACGCCTAGAAGCAAGTCAACCTGTCATCTAGTGTGCCTCGTAAAAAAAGGTATTAAAAAGCTAATAAGCGAGAAGAGCCACCGCAGACAAACATCTTGCGGCACTGATAGTAAGTCCTATCCCCACCTCCTTGTGGTGCCATCTGGAGATTTCCTATGGAAATTTCAGACGGCGAAGGGCGAATGGCGAACGTTCTGCGCCAAAAAATAGGATTAATCGGTTGGGCTACGGCCTAGTAAGTCGTAACTGTAAAAAAAAACTACGAATTCCGAAACAACCACACGCCTCGGATAAAACGGACCGGATTAATGCTAACGACCTTTGCAAAAAACGAAAAAACGTGGAATGTTAGGTCCCTAAACAGACCACGTGCAGCCGAACAACTTGCGGACGCCCTAGACTGCTATAAGGCGGACTTAACCGCCATCCTGGAAATGCGATGGAATAGACCGGGTATAAAGCGGATGAAAAACTGCGATATTTACTACGGCGACTGCTATAGGGAGAGAGGACAACGATTGTTTGGATGCGGACTTGTTGTTCGAGGTTTACTAAGGCAAAAAGTCCAAAGCTTTCGGCATGTGAGCGAACGCCTCATAAGGATCCGTATCAAGGCTAAATTTTCTAACATCAGCCTGATCTGCGTCCACGCCCCCACGGAAGACGAGGATGACTCCACCAAAGATGAGTTCTACGATCTCCTAGACAGAACGTATGCCCAATGTCCCAGCTATTACATCAAAATTGTACTAGGAGAATTCAATGCTAAGCTGGGTAAGGAAAGCATCTTTGAACGAGTCATCGGCAAACATAGCCTACACGACCCCACATCCGATAACGGACACAGGCTGATTGATCTTGCTTCGGGGCGAAGTCTCCTTCTAGTCAGTACGCGCTTCCCGCACCTCGATATACACAAAGGTACCTGGCGGTCGCCAGATCAATCAATCGCTAACCAGATTGATCACAGCGCGATCGACCGCAGACACTCCTCCACTATTCTTGATGTTCGAACTTTCCGAGGAGCAAACATCGACTCGGACCACTATCTTGTAGCAGCTAAGATGCGCCTACGAATATCACGAACGCAGCGGAGTAGAGTAAGAACACAAAGTTAAGACGTCGGAAAGCTACTATCGCCAGAAACCGTTCGTGCTTTTACCGGTCGCGTCTCTCTTAAGCTCTCCAATACACCCCAACCCTCCATGCTGTCAATAGAACAACAGTGGAACCTTTACAAATAAGCCCTGAAATGAACTACATCTGAAGTTATGGGCTTCAAGGCTCCACCACTAAGAATCATCTGGTTCGATTACGAGTGCAGGAGGATTCTCACAGCGAAGCAGGAGGCATATAAAGCCTCGCTGCATAGAAGAACATGAGAAGCTCGTGGGCTCTACGAGTTAAAAAGAAGGGAGGAGCATAAGCTTCTCAGAAGAAAGAAGAAAGAGCACGAGAAGCGCGCGATTGCAGGCGTGACGTTCGATAGCTTTATCAGCAGGTAAACCGAGCGTGCCAAGGTTATAAAGCCAGAACGGAAACCTGCAGGGATGAGCAAGGACACCTAGCTGTAGAATCGCTTTCGATGCTGAAAATATGGAAAAAACACTTCCTCAGACTGTATAACTGCGATGTTAGTCAATGTACCACTGTCAGGCAGAATGATCCATTTCTTAACGACGAAGGTCGCAGAGAATTCCGTCCCCCTGACTTCAACTCCAACTCAAGTCGAAAAAAGGTGCTGGCGCAGACGGACTTCTACTGAGCTCTTCAGGGCAACTGGAGATGACCTGTAAGATATGGTCAGAGGAAAGCATGCCCGAGGAATAGAGCATCAGCATCGTATGCCCGATCCACAAGAAAGGCGACTCCTCTGACTGCGCCGACTACAGAGGAATAAGTTTCCTTAACATCGCCTACAACATTTCCTCCGCCATTTTGTGTGAACGCCTGAAGCCTTTTGTGGATAAGCTGATAGGTCCTTATCAGTGCGGATTCAGGCCGGAAAAGCCCACTGTTTTGATGGGACTGTTTTCCTTTATTTGATGGGTGGAAATTACAAAACTTCATTTAGTTTTTCCAAATTGTGTTTGCTCTATTGTAAATTAATTTGAGATCGGTTCCACAACTTTTTCTTTTTTTTTTTTTTTTCGTGACAGTCTGGAAGACGAACCGCTTCAGTTGAGTGTAGGGATCCGAATAATCAAAGGACGCAAAGGACAAACATACAAAGGACAAAAGGACAAAGAACATAGGACAAAGGACAAAGAACAAAGGACATAGGACAAAGGACAAAGGATCTCCTTTGGTGGCGTGGGTTGGAAGCATTTCGGAGGACATCTGTAGGGAAATAGAGGAAGTGGTGATGGAATTCCGGGATGGGTAGAGGGTGGTTCAAATTTGCTTCAACATTGCCGGCCGCCTTGCAGTATTACTGCAAATGATCTGTTTTCGGTTTAGTAGATAATTAGGTACAATGTTACTTAAATACTAAATTATGAACATTTGAAATATGGATGTATAATATGAATATAATGTATGGGTATGAATACTTATGTATGAGTAATAAGTGACAATGCGTATTAGTTTTATTGGATTTTGTTTACATGCTACTTTCGTTAATATTTATACTAATAGTCAAATTCTGCATACCTTCCTTTAGAGACAAGTGCAATCATGACTGTAAGAAGGCAATAAAGTAGACTAATCTCGTTGCGGTTGGTTCAAGACACATAGCTTGACGATGGGTCGAGTCAAGATACCCCTTTGTGTTCGGACATCCGCTACCCTCACTCTAACATCTGTACCTGGGTGCAACCCAACAACTCGTCCAAGCCGCCACTCGTTTGGCATTAAGTTTTCTTCGCGGATGATGACAAGGTCGTTGAGAGCAATGTTACGCTGAGGACATCTCCATTTATACCTTTTGTGCAGTTCTTTTAGATATTCCTCCTTCCAACGTGTCGACAGTTTTTGACTAAGTAATTGAACCTTTTCCCATTTCTTGATGAGATTTGGAGACTGGGAAGATAAATCAGGTTCGGGTGGAGCTAACAGTGGAGCGCCACGGAGAAAGTGTCCTGGTGTCAAAGGTAGGATGTCATTTGGGTCTTCGGTCATTACTGATATCGGTCGAGAATTTAGACATGCCTCAATTCGCGCGAGTAGGGTGGAGAACTCTTCGAAAGTAAGTTTATGATCACTGACAACTTTACGAAAATGTGTCTTAAAGCTTTTCACACCAGCTTCCCATAAACCTCCCATATGTGGAGCACCAGGTGGTATGAATTTCCAAGAGACCCTCAAGTTATCATACTTATGTAGGAAATCATCTGGGAAATTTTGCAAGAATTGTTTAAAATTCATAGCTAGGACTTTGTTCGCCCCTACGAAATTAGTTCCGTTGTCTGAGAATATCGTGTGGGGTAATCCTCGTCGTGCTATGAAGCGAGCAAAGGCTGCTAGGAATGCAGGTGTTGACAATTCACTCGCAGCTTCCAAATGGATTGCTTTGGTTGCGAAGCAAATAAATAAGCACACGTAACCCTTTGAGATGCGACAGTTTCTTCCAGAAAAGCTTTTAATAGAAAAGGGACCTGCAAAGTCAACTCCTGTGTTGTTAAATGGGATGGAAAGGAGGGTTCTTTCTTTGGGAAGGGCAGCCATTATCTGTGTTCTGACATTTTGTCTGTGTACTATACAAATTTTGCACGAATGAATAACTTTCTTAACTTGATTTTTCAGCTTTGGTATCCAAAATTCTGCTCGAATCGTACGGATGACCAACTGATTACCGCCATGCAAAGTGATCTGATGTACGAAATTGATGAACAACGCAGCTAGGTGACATTTGTAAGGTAGGAGAATTGGGAATTTTTCATTGTATGAGAGAGTAGAACAAGCCAGTCGTCCATTTACACGCATTAGACCATGCAAATCTAATAATGGATTAAGGGATACTAGAGGACTTTTCTTTGATACCGGTTTGTTGGATGCTAATGCTTGATATTCAAGAGCAAAGTGATATTGTTGGGTTAAACGTATAAGAATATTTCTAGTGCGGAGGATCTCATCGTGCGGCAAAGGGAAATCTTGGAATTGGTTGAGTTTAATTGTGCGAGGGTTAATGTTGCGAATAAAGCGATAAACGTATTTCATCACTCGAATCATTCTTGACCAGGTGGAAAATCTGCTGATGATATTCTCCACATTTGGTATCTGCATGTTGCAATAGACTTGCAAAGAGCTGCTGGGTCGGATTTCCAACTCGTTCTCGTCTGGGTGTTCAGGAACTAAACGGGGCCAATCAGATTGTGGACGTATGAGCCAATTCGGGCCATACCACCACAGAGTCTTCGATTTTACCTCAGAGGGTGTTAGTCCTCGTGTAGCTAAATCTGCGGGATTATCGGCAGAGGATACATGATGCCATGTAGAACTCTCAACATTATTCAATATTTGAGAAACTCTGTTGCCCACAAATGTCTTCAAGGTGTGTGGAGACCTTTGCAACCAAGCGAGAACGATGGTGCTATCGGTCCACATAAACGTATCGCTGATTGGATATTTGAGACTCTCAAGAGTTCTGTAATAAAGTTTTGAAAGTAGAAGAGCTCCACAGAGTTCCAATCTCGGCAACGTGAGCTGCTTGACCGGTGCGACTTTCGTTTTGGCGCAAAGAAGATGAGAGGAGAATTTATTGGCTTTATGACTTATTTGGATGTATAATGCAGCTGCATAAGCTTTCTCTGAAGAATCACTAAACCCATGCAACTGTATCGTGGTTGAGGTATCGAATCCTATCCATCGAGGTATTCGCAACTGTTTAATTTCAGATATGTGGCATAGGAAATATTGCCATTGGCGGTATGTTTGCGGGTGAAGGGGTGAATCCCAAGCCGTACCATCACGCCAAATCTGCTGCATGATTATCTTAGAACTAACAATTACAGGTGCCAGCCAACCTGCAGGGTCAAACAACTTTGCAATTATTGATAGGACGCCTCGTTTGGTGGTAGAACTAAACGGTTGTACTTGGGTTTCGAGATTGAGAGAAAATTCAAAGTTATCGGTCTTTGCATTCCACTGAATGCCCAACATTTTCGCACAAGATGTTGTTTCAAGCTTGAGGAAGTTTTAGCTTAATAGATTCTCAGGGGGCAGGTGATAAAGAAGAGCAGGAGAGTTTGCAGTCCATTTTCTTAAAGTAAAACCGGCTGATTGCAGAGCCGAGATAAGTTCTTGCTGCGAATGCTTGGCGGTTTCGATATCGTGAGCTCCTGATAAAACATCATCGACATAGAACTCATTTTTAAGGATATTGGATGCTCGAGGATATTGAGTTGCGATATCTGTGGCTAGTTGCAAAAGGGTCCGAATAGCTAGATATGGCGCGCAGTTAACGCCGAACGTTACTGTTTGGAGTTCAAATTCTGATAAAGGGGTTTTACTAGATGGACGGAAGAAAATTCTTTGATATTTAGTGTGGTCTTGATGAATGCGAATTTGTCGGTACATTTTCTCAATGTCAGCATTGAAAACGTATCTATAAAAACGCCAGTTTAGTATTATGGCAACCAAATCTGATTGAAGACTAGGGCCGGTATGTACGACATCATTCAAACTAATGCCGTTACTAGAAGGATGGGAAGCATTGAATACGACTCGAAGTTTCGTCGTCGGGCTTTCTGGCTTCACTACAGCATGATGGGGCATAAAGTATGGGGGGAGCTCCGTATCATTTGTGTTTTCGGGCGGAGGTACCAGTTTCATATGGTCTCTTATCAAGTAATCATTTAAAACGTCGTTATAATTAGCATGATAATCGGGGTTTTTTAATAGGGAACTTTCCGTACGGAGGTATTTTCTCATGACAATATTTCGTGAATTCGCTAGGGGGGGTATATCAGATTTAAAGGGTAATCTTACGGTATAGCGACCGTCCGGGTTTCGAAACGTTGTTTTTGAGAATAGATTTTCGCACATTTCATCTTCAGGAGAAATGGATTTTCGAGGTGGGATATCTTCGATTTCCCAGAATTTTGACAGTTCCTTATCAAGAGTTACTTCACTGAAATAGGATAAAACAGTTGTGAATGCTTTAACTGGTCTATTGTTTAGGGGTCCTGATAATATCCATCCAAAAATAGTATTTTGTGCAACTAGACTACCACAAATATTTGGCTTAACGCCATCCTTGAGTAGAGATGGGTAGATGTCGGCACCAAGTACTAAATCTATTTTTGAGGTGGAGTAAAAATTGGGGTCGGCTAAATCCAAGTTTATTGGTATTTCCGTATGACTAATTGTACAAGACGGTAGATTGCCTGTTAATCGAGGAAGGACATATGCGTTGGCAGTTATTGTCAGGTTGGGTATAGATCTGGCTTTGAGTTCAATCTGGCAAAGCTTCGAGGCTGTGGCTCTGACTACCGAATTCATTCCTGAGATTTGAGCCTGAACTGAACGGGTGGGAAGATGAAGACGTCTTTGTGCTTCTTCGGATATAAAGGTTACTTCCGAACCAGGATCTATAAGAGCGCGAAGGCAGAAAGTACTTCCCCGGTGCTCAACTGATACTAAAGCGGTGGCGAGTAAAACTCGTTTGCTGTTGCTACTAAAATGTGAATATAAGGGTTTTGCATTAGTGAGCGGAGATGAAGTGGACTGTATATTTTGGGGTTCCTGTGAATCATACGGTATAGGATATTGTGACCTATTTACGACCGAGTTTGTAGAGGATGGATGGAGAAGGGTGTGATGTCGGGCTTTGCATTGCATATAAGTGTAAATACTTTTGCAGTCTTTTTCTAGGTGAGACGTAGCTAAGCAGTTTCTGCAATATTTATGGGCGTTTACTGCTTTCATTCGTTCGGTTGTTGTCATACGCAGAAACTGTTCGCACGATCGAAGTGGATGACTTCCGTTGCAAAGCCTGCAACTAACGCTGCTTAGTTTAGTGGTATGTGCTTGATGGTAGTTTCCCTTGCGATGCTGTGGTGTAGAAGTTTTGGGGTATGCAGTTTTGGTTTTGGATGCGGGGCGCATGTCGGATACTGTTTCTAACACCCGATATCTGTTCGTAAGAAATGTGTTCATTGCTGACCACGAAGGGATTTCTCGCGATGGTGAAATAGTTTGTTCCCACATGGAAAGTGTCATTTCGGGTAAGCGACTTGAACACAAGTAAACTAAGATAGGGTCCCAATTGGATGTATCTACCTTGAGGGCCGTGAGCACGGAAATGGAATCAGTTATTTGACTTTGCAGGGTTCTGATACCTGAACTTGATTCCTCTGTCACAAAGGGTAATTGAAACAACGAACGAAGTGTATTGTTAACGAGGATTCGCTTATTTTCGTACCGTTCTTTCAATGCGTCCCAAGCTTAGGACATACATTCGGATGTAAGTGGAAACTTACTGACAATAATATTGGCTTCCCCTTTAGTTTTCGCACGGAGATGGAAAAGCTTTTGCACTGCATTTAAATGCGGATGGTTAATATAGACGGCAGTGAACATGTCTCGAAACGAAGGCCACGAGAGATAATCGCCAGAAAATACATCGGTATCACATGGGGGTAATTTGAGATTAGAATATTCATTTGTTTTCGGGGAAGGTCCGTTATCTTCCTTTATCAGTTTGAGTTTCTGACCCAAATCGACCATCTCACTCAAACACGTGACATACTCGTCGGAGCACTGCCTATACTTGCCTTTCACAGTGGCCAACTGACTTTCGTTGGAGGAACAATCCTCCGAACGTACACAAAGTGCATACGTTTTCTTAACATCGGCCCACAATTCTTTTATTTCTTCCTTGAGTGTCTCTAACGAATTGACAGTGTATGTTGTAGAAGCTTTACTCCTAAAATCCGTAGAGAACTCAAAGAGTTGGTCCGATGCAAAAATGAAGTCGTCCAAAGCCGACATTTCTCTCAAATATATTACTTAACTTATTAAAGTGGATGAGTGAGGGGATGGGGACAATTACAGAGATAAACGCGGATGCTACCGTGTGGTTAAACAACCCGCAACGAGCAGAATGAAATCCAATCACTTATAACTGCACTTATCTAAAAACAAAGTACGCACCTGATTAGCTTGTGTTTCTTGATTTTTTTTTTTGATTTCCGGGTACTGGGATGCTGATGAAATATGTATGTGTGTATGTAGATCCTTGGGTTAAGATGTGTTGTGAATAAATAGATCTTGGTGGTGGATCCTTGGTGGTTGAGATGTGTTCCGATTAAATAGATCTTAGTGGTGGATCCTTGGTGGTTGAGATGTGTTCCGATTAAATAGATCTTGGTGGTGGATCCTTGGTGGTTGAGATGTGTTCCGATTCGTATCTGGCTCGAAAAGGACCAATGTTTTGATGGGACTGTTTTCCTTTATTTGAAGGGTGGAAATTACAAAACTTCATTAAGTTTTTCCAAATTGTGTTTACTCTATTGTAAATTAATTTGAGATCGGTTCCACAACTTTTTCTTTTTTTTTTTTTTCGTGACAGTCTGGAAGACGAACCGCTTCAGTTGAGTGTAGGGATCCGAATAATCAAAGGACGCAAAGGACAAATATACAAAGGACAAAAGGACAAAGAACAAAGGACATAGGACAAAGGACAAAGAACAAAGGACATAGGGCAAAGGACAAAGGACAAAGGATATCCTTTGGTGGCGTGGGTTGGAAGCATTTCGGAGGACATCTGTAGGGAAATAGAGGAAGTGGTGATGGAATTCCGGGATGGGTAGAGGGTGGTTCAAATTTGCTTCAACACCCACCATCAACCAAATCTTCACACTACGGCAGATCCTGGAAAAAACCAACGAATGTCAAGTCGACACTCACCACCTCTTTGCCAACTTGAAAGCCGCATACGACAGCGTAATTAGAGACGAGCTATACAACGCCATGTCTACTTTTGACATCCCTGCTAAACTCGTCAGACTATGCAGGATAACTTTGGAGATTGCTAGCTGCTCCATCTGAATCGGTGAACACCTGACCAATAGTTTTGATGTCAAAAAGGGATTTAGGTAGGGCGATTAGCTGTCGTGTGAGGGCGCCGTGGCTCAGTAGTTAGTGTGTTGGACTCTGACGCACGATGAGCGAGTTCGGATCCCGATAACACCAACGCCATCGAATGTTTATTTCGCGGCGTCCCTCCTCGGCGGGGTACTGGCGAAACCCCCCGTAGTATAACTTGCCTTGAAATAGCTCCTCGATTCACGCCGTTCGGAGTCGGCATTAAACTGTAGGTCCCTTTCACCTGTGTGAAAAATAAATCACACACAACATGGGTGATTGAGAGAAGCTTGGCTCTGGTCCTTCATGGGCTGTAACGCCACCAAAAAAGAAGATGCGCTGTCGTGTGATTTCTTCAACATCGTGTTAATAACGATTGTGTAGAAATGAATAGCCAACACAAGAGGCATAATTTATTTCAAATCCTCGCAACTCCTTGCATACGAAGACGGCATTGACATTTTTTTTTTTGATATTTGGGGATTGTGCTACCATTAGCTTAGCAATACGACACTGCGACCTTTGCAGATCTATTGTGCCTTCTAGCTGATACTAGCCGAGGAGACTCTCCACTTCTATAATGAAGTTAAGAATGCTTCTTGTAGGAGCCAAGGTGATCCCCTCATGAGTCATAACTTCACTGAGAAGGATACGCTTCCTAAGATGGCAGAGAGCAGCACACTCACATAGTATATGTTCCGCCGTCTTTTCGTCCTCGAGACAGAGCCGACACTCAGTTTCGGTCGAGAGGCTAATTTTCTTAGATGATATCTCAGACCGCAGTGTCCTGTTAGGTAGCTGACTAGTTTTCTGATATCCACCCTATTGAGTTTGAGTATGTCACTAGAGTGTTTGTTCAGGGGTCGTATAAGTCTTTTAGATTGACGGAGTCCCCGAACGCTGTTCTAAAAGGACAGGTGTTGCAATTTTTCCCACTTATCTTTGAAGAAATTTATCTTAGACCCGGGAATGCCGCAGAATGGTTCTGGACCTATATATTTATCACTGGAACCTTTCCTGTCAAGTTGGTCGGCGATTTCATTGCCCTTGGTACCCTTATGTCCTGGCACCCTACAAAGTTTAACATTGTTTCTTTTGGCGAGGTTCTGTAGGGCGTCATGGCATTCCTTGGCGGTTTTTGAGTTCGTGCTGTACGAACCCAGCGCTTTAAGCGCTGCACTGCTTGGCTATCAGAGAGTATATTGATGGTAACTCCTCTAATGCCAGTCTCAAGATTTAGATTGGCGCATGTTAGGATGGCATGCAGCTCTGCTTGAAAGATGCTGGGACTCATTCCCAGGGCCTTCGAGATCTTGCAATTTGGTCCAAAGATGCCGGCGCCAGCGCCAGAAGCCATATTGGAGCCATCCGTGTAACACCTAAGGTCTTTGCCGTTTAGCAGGAGATCACTGTTTTCCCATGCTAGGCGATTTGGGATAAATATCTCAAATGTCTTGTCAAAGGTAAGGGTGTGTGGCAAAGCGTCCGAGACCGTGGTAATCATATCAAACTCAGAAAGGTGTTGTAATATGGACATGTTACCTGTGGGTCTACATGGCATATTTGTTCCCGAGCAGAGAATTCTGATTGCATTACGTAATGCCACCTTTTTGATAAAAAGATGCAGTCGAGTGAGCCCAATGAGTTCTTCTTGGGCTGCCGTGGGACAGGTTGGCATAGCAACGGTGATGCCTAGACACGCTAGTCTCTGAAAGCGTTGAAGCTTAACAATTGTAGTTTTTTGCTCAACTTTTCTCCACCATACAGTGGACCCGTAGGTGACGATAGGTCTTACTATCGCGGTGTATAACCAGTGGACTACCTTAGGTTTAAGTAGCTGCGTTGGCAGGCCCACATGGCCTTAGTCGCTTTCATGAGTTTATTTTTCATATTGGAGTTCCAGTTGAGTCTGCGGTCTAGGTCAATACCTAGATACTTTACCTCCTCTGAAAATCCTATGTGTGTGCCATTTAGAAAGATTGAGCAGGGTTGTACTTTTCTCCTCTTTGTAAATGGGACTAAGATTTTGGTTAATAGATAAGCCCTCTCTGCCACACCAGTCAGAGATAAGATTAAGCGCAAGCTGCATGCGCTCACAGGCAATGATCTCGCACTTGCCCGTAACAATGAGTACTAGATCATCAGCATATCCGATGACCTCGTAGCCCCAAGTGGTTAGCTTGCGTAGTAGATCATCGATGACTATCGACCAAAGCAGTGGTGAGAGGACTCCCCCTTGTGGGCATCCTCTAGCCTCCGATACTGTCACTGAGATCTCTCCTCATGTGGCTGATATGATACGGCCATTTAGCATCGCCTTAATCCAGTGATTAGTGGGATGGTCCACACCCCTGCAGGATAGTGCAGTGTTGATCGAATCATACCCAGTATTATCGAACGCTCCCTCTACATCGAGGAAGGCGCAGAATACGATCTCCTTTTGTGTGAAACTATTTTCAATGCGCGTCACCAAGTGGTGTAGTGCATTCTCGGTAGATCGGTCTTTGCGATATGCATACTGGTTGGGATGCAGAGTTGTCGGATTTTCCAAGATACCTCTAATATGGAGCTCTATCAGTTTCTCCATTGTTTTTAGAAAGAACGAAGTCAGACTGATAGGATTTAGGTTGCTCATTTGGCTTCCCAATCTTGGGGATGAAGACAAGATTGACCTCTCTCCAAATTGGGGGTATGTATCCCAGGTTGAAGCAAGACCTAAAAAGAACAATCAGTGGTGATAGAATTGTGTTCAAGCCTTTCTGCAAGATCACAGGAAACACACCGTCTTTGCCTGGAGCCTTGTAGTGTTTAAATGAGCCAGGTGCCCATTTAACCCTATCAGGGCTGAAGGGTCTGCCAGAGAGGCTATATGTTCTACTGTCGATTTTATCTATGACGTTAATTTGAAAGCCAGAGGACAGAGGACATCGAGTAAGGAGTAGAACCAGGGAAGTGCACCTCGAGCAAAGTCTGTAGGGTTTCCCTGCGATTGACGGTAAAGGTGCCGTCTGATTTGCATAGCAGCCCGAGCCCATTTGTGTGCTCTCGAGATAGCGCTTCGTGGAATCGGGCCGCAGTTGGAAGCGAGTCTATGTTCTCGCAATGTTCCCTTCAAGACGTTCTCTTGGATTTCCTCAACTCGAGGTTGTATTTAGTTAGAGCAGATCTATAATCAGTCCAGCTGTTATACCATTTAGCTCTGTTGAACAGCGATCTCACCTGCTTCCTTAGGGACTCAATCTGAGTATTCCACCAGGGCACGCACCGTTTGTGTGTAATGGACCTGGCTGTACAGCTTTCTCTAAAGGATGAGATGAGTGTTGCATTGAGCTGGTAAGCCGGTTCGTCGACATCGTCTGTCGATTCAATCGACTTGGTGGTGAGCGACGGATTGGTTTTTGCTTGACAGCAAGTATTTCGTTCTGTCCTCATTGATCTTAAGACCAACCCGTTTCGCCTGTTTTTCAATCGCCGTGAATGCTTCTACAATGCCACGGCGAGAACACGCGATGATGTCGATATCATCCGCGTATCCTAGCAGCCGGATGGACTTGTAAAAGATAGTGCCTTCCCTGTTGACGCCTGCCCGTCGCACTATCTGCTCCAGCACCAGGTTGAAGAAGTCGTATGACAGCGCATGTCCTTGCCGAGATCCGGTGCATGTTTCAAACGGTTCCGAAGTTCTAGAACCGAGTTGCACGGCGCATCGCGTATTTTTAAGCGTGGCGCGACACAACTCGATCAGTTTCCCCGGGATCCCGAATTCGGCCACCGCACCAAACAGTCCTTCACGATGAACGCTGCCGTATGCGGCCTTGATATCGATGTAAAGATGGTGTGTATCGATTCGAAACTCGTTGGTCTTTTCCAGAATTTGTCGAAGTGTGAAAATTTGGTCTATAGTCGATTTGCCGGGCCAGAAGCCGCACTGGTAGCTGACGATTAGTGCGGTGCAAAATGGCTTTAGACGTTCACACAATACGCTGGACACGATCTTGTATGCGACATTGAGCAGGTATATACCTCTATAGCTCTTGCAAGAGGTAGGATCGCCTTTTTTGTGGATGGGGCATATAGAGCTGGTATTCCAGTCGTAGGGCATGCTTTCTTCTTCACAAATTCTGCAGATGATCTGGTGCATACTCCCTACCAGAACATCGCCGCCAGCCGTGAAAAGCTCTGATGGCAAGTCATCTGAGCCTGCGGCTTCGTTGTTCTTCAGCTTCTGAATAGCCGTGCCGACTTCTTCGATGCTGGGTGGGAGGACTACTTCAGCGACTGGAGTTGGGATTTCCTCGGTCCCTACCACTCTCTCTTGGTCATGCTCGTTAAGCAGCTGCTGGAAATGCTGCTTAAATACATCCACTATTCCCTGCGGGTCGGTGACGAGATTACCCTCGCAGTTTCGAAGAGCCTGGGTGCCCTTTTTGAAGCCTCCTGCAAGGGCTTTGGCTTTCTTGTAAAAGGCTCGTGTCTAATGCTTATCCCTAGACTCCTCGATATCCCTGACCTGGGAAGCTGCGAAGATTCTTTTCTGTTGTCGCAGTAGTTTTTTCTCCTCCCTTCTTCGGGCTCGGTACTCTTCTTGCGCTGCTGTGGTTTTCCTCTGCAGCGGCTTTTGGTACGCCTCGTCGGTTGCTGCCTTTTTCTGCTCACACTCGCCATCATACCACGGGTTTCTTGTCGGTGGTGGTAGGTATGGCTACTTCCTGAATGGCTGAGCGGCAATGCAGCCACATATTATTGGCATTTGTGTTCAACGTAGGCATACCGTAGAGTTTTTCGCTCAGCTGCTCCCTGTAGACTCTGGTAACCTTCGGTGTGCTCAGGCGCCCAATGTCGAACTACCTCCTGGTAGGCTGGTGTAGATTTCTGACATTGGACAGTCGAGTTCTGAATCTTGCTGCTACGAGGAAGTGGTCAGAGTCAAAATTTGCCCCTCTGAATGTTCGCACATCCAGGATGTTTGACGAGTGCCTACGTCAGTGAGCACATGGTCGATTTGGTTGGCGGTTCGACCGTCCGGAGATCGCCAGGTTGCTGTGGGGATTCGCTTACGAGGGAATCTTGTGCTACTTATCACCGCATTACGAGATGTCGCAAAGTCCGTGAGTCGGAAGCCGTTATCTGTTGTTGTATCGTGGAGGCTGTGCTTTCCGATCACTCCGCCAAGGGTGTTCTCCTTACCGATTTTGGCGTTGATGTCCCCGAGCACGATTTTAACATCGTACTCCGGACAAGCTCCGTAGGCGTTGTCCAGGAGGTCATAGAAGTCCTCTTTGATAGGGTCTTCAGCCTCGTCGGTACGGGCGTGTGCACATATAAGGCTGATGTTATAAAATCCGCCTCTGATGCGGATCACAGCCAGGCGATCACTTATAGGTTTAAAGTCGATGACCTTCGACCTTAACCGCTTTCCCACGAGAAATCCGCATCCCAGTAAGTGCAACCTTTTGTGACAGCTGTAATAAATGTCGCAATTTTTCTTCCTAATCATACCGTTTCCTATCCAGCGTATTTCCTGGACCGCAGTAATATCCGCCTTGTACTGCGTGAGGATTCCTTCTAGTTTATGAGCAGCTCCGGGAGTGTACAGGGTTCTGACATTCCAGGAGCATACTCGCAAATCGTGTTCCTTTTTCGTGCGTTGTCGTCGTCGAGTATCCTTGTATCGGAGGCATCTTGCTCATTCATGACTTTTGTTTTTTTTTTACGTGAGCGGATTGTTAGCCCGCCGCACAACCGCCATACTGGTAGGGGTTTTGTCGCTGCATACGTTTGTTCACCTCCCAAAGGTTGGCCTAAAAAGAACTATCTGTGGTTATACAATTGTGTTCAAGCCTTTCTGTAAGATCGCAGAAAAGACACCGTCTTTGCCTGCAGCCTTGTAGAGTTTAAATGAGCCAGGTGCCCATTTAACCCTATCAGGGCTGAAGAGTCTGCCAGAGAGGCTATTAGTTCTACTGTTGATGTTTTTTTTTGACGTTGGTTTGATCGTCAGGGGACATCGAGATAGGAGTGGAACCAGGGAAGTGCACCTCGAGCAAAGTCTCCACGGTTTCTCTGCGATTGACGGTGAAGGTGCCGTCTGATCTGCGAAGCAGCCCGAGCCCATTTGTGTGCTCTCGAGATAGCGCTTTGTGGAATCGGGCCACAGTTGGAAGCGAGTCTATGTTCTCGCAATGTTTCCTTCAAGACGTTCTCTTGGATTTGCTCAATTCGAGGTTGTATTTAGTTAGAGCAGATCTATAATCAGTCCAACTATTATACCATTTAGCTCTGTTAAACAGCGATCTCACCTGCTTCCTTAGGGACTCAAGCTGAGTATTCCACCAGGGCACACACCGTTTGTGTGTAATGGACCTGGGTGTAAAGCTGTCTCTAAAGGATGAGATGAGTGCTGCATTGAGCTGGTAAGCCGGTTCGTCGATATCGTCTGTCGATTCCATCGACTTGAGACGCATATCCACTTTGGCGGCGAGTTGAGCTTGGAACCGAGCCCAATTCTTTCGTTTGAGCTGATATCCGGGCTCAGCCTCTGTAACCTCACCGGAGATATTGAATCTGATGTACTGGTGATCAGGCAGTGAGGCTTCATTGGATGGCATGTCCCCGATCGCATTTGAGATAAATGGGCTAGAGATGGTGAGGTCAAGCACCTCTTTTCTAACCGCATTTACGAATGTGGGTTTGTTGCCTCTATTGGCAACGGTGAGTTCGTTAATGATTAAAAATTCTAAGAGGGACTCACCGCGTTTGTTGGTATTGCTGCTGCCCCATTCGGTGTGGTGCGCGTTGGCGTCGCATCCAATTACCAGGTGGTGTTTTTTCTGGTTGCAATACCTAATCTGATCCTGGACTTCAGTGGGAGGGATTTGTTGGCCGTCTTCAGGAAAGTAAGCGGAGGCGCATACAACCTCCCTTACTCCTCCATCAGTGGAGACTTCCACAATGTGCCAAACTAGTGTAGCGTAAGTTAGTTTGCGCGACCTGTTTTGCAGGCCCATAATCTTACCTTTATGGACCCATGGTTCTTGGATCTGATCTTGTCGCGGTACAGTCGCAGGCTAATGGTGTCCGAAGCACCGTGGCATGGTGCAGGTTGCCCTGCAGCACACGCAGCCCACCCATTATTTCCGACGGTAGGCCGGATCCTTCGTTCTGTATGGCTTGTTGTTTCCACGCCTGAAGTGAGTGATCCTCTTATCTACTCCCAATCGAGGATTCCCTTTGTTTGGTTAGGGGACGATTGTTTCTTTCATTTGGGCGACCCTTAGTAGTCGTCGGCCCAGATGTGGCAGCGGGTTTTGGCTCGTCACATCTGGGCGTGTCTACTATAGCAATAGGTGCAACCACCATATTGCTAGCTGTAGGTTTTTCTACTACAGTAGTAGGTGCAACCACCATACTGCTGGTTGTAGGTTTTCCTACAGCGATTGGTTCTACATCCACGGATGTTTTCACCTGGCTTTTGATGATCATCTTAATGATGTCAAATCTATAAGCCACTTGGCACTTGAGTTCTATTAGTCGAGCCAAAGACTTGTCGCTGACTGCCAGAACTAAGTGCAGGAGGTTTTTCTCCTTATTTGACGTGCTCTGCATGACTCTCTAGTTCCGTGCATGTAAGCCGTCATTTTGAGAATCCAGCGTCGCCAACACTTTAATGATCGGTAAGCCGGTGCTTTGTGGGAAGAAGCCCCGAACGATGTGTGGCTTCGGGAAAGCTTCCTCTTCAACAAGCTTAATATCAAGTCCACTCTTGTCCTTGATGGCCGTGAAATTGGTTTTCATCCAATCCGCCGTAGGTCTTGTAGGACGATCCCCTGAAGCGAGGTTTGTGTGCCTTACCCAGCAGCTCGATGGAGGTGTCAACTACAGCCTCCTGAACGGCTGCCATCTGCGTTGCTGTAAGGGGGTTCGTTCCGAAATCCTTGGTAGCGATTCCGAGTCGGAATCTACTGTACCTCTTTTTACCGACCTGGTGGTTGCCGATTTCGCTGCGTTTAGTAGCCGGGTTTGATGGAGGAGTGTCGGCGGAACGATCACGTTTCAGTTCCGGTCCTTTGGTTTCAGGGGTAGATTTTGCATAAGCTAGAGCCTCATCTCTGCATTATAGCAGCTTTAAAGCGTCGCTGCTCCGACGATTTGAGTTTGACGAAGCCACCAGGTGGAACAGGCTTTTCCTCTACCTGCCTGATGGTTTCGTTCTTTGTTAGACTTGGGAGTTCATGAGCATACTCACTGAATCCCCGCCAAGTGTGGTGTCGGAATCGGAGAGTGAAGAAGACACGTCTTTCTTTTTTTTTGTTTTTTTAGAGACTCGGGCAGGTTCAAGAGTTTTTATATTCTCTTATGATGTGTTGTTACACACACAACCTGAACGGAGTGCAGTGGTTTGGGTTGTTGATGTTCGTTCACTACTCTCAGGGGTGGTTGTCCTAGATAGGACGAGAGCCAACCGAATTCCGCTTTGATTATAGTCTGTAATAATTCGTTCCAGCACTTTTAATGTTGCATACGCAGAGGTTGAATTTCAGTTGACCATATACTGTGAGTTTTATGCCTGCAGCAGTACGTCTGATCGCTTTCCATTCACAACTGCGTTGCATACTTTTTGCCCGTATAGGAATTACTTTTTTCTTGGATGTGAGGTGAATTTGAACTATAGACCTTCCGCTCGGCGGTCGATGATGTTAACTACTTCTCCACGGCCACCCTAATGGCCGACTGCAATGCCGGCGAAAGGTGCCGGCATCGCTTTCGGTTTTTGAGCCGCTGAGGACGCACAAGCCCTAGCCGGCGATGACGTTAGAGAGTCATCAGTATATTCAAACATATTTATTTTGTCAATGGTTCCCACGAACACACGGGAAGGAACGGTCACCTGCAGCGGAGCCCGAGACACTGCAGGAAGGCTTTATTGAAATCGGAGGTCGCTAAGCACCCTCTTAGCCATGCATCCGTCGGCGTTTGCTGTTCCACCTCAGAGTTATCAAAAATATTGCTTGGCAAGTAGTTGATATAATAAGTTACTTGTTTAACCGAAGTATCGCAAATGGTTGTTTCCCAAAGTCCCTTAAATGTGCTGAAGTAATTCCACTATTCAAAAAAGGAAATAGAAAAGACGTATCTAACTATAGACCTATATCTCTGCTACCAATTGTCGCGAAACTTTTCGAGAAACTGATTAAAGCCAAAATGTTACGTTTTTTAGAAAAAAATGTGTTTTTTTCAGTGTATCAATTTGGTTTTAGACCAGGATTATCAACAGAGGATGCTATTCACAGGGTGTGCAGTCAGCTATATGACGGCTTAAATAGCAATCAATCTACAATGGCTTTGTTCATAGATATGACTAAAGCTTTTGATATGGTTGACCATCAGCTACTACTAAAAAAATTATACGATGTTGGTTTTAGAGGATCAATGTACGCCTGGTTCAAAACGTACCTAAAAGATAGAGAACAGAAATTAAAGCTAAATGGAAACTTTAGTAATCCTCGTGTTATTAAAAATGGTGTTCCCCAAGGTTCTGTACTTGGGCCTCTCCTATTTTTGATCTACATTAATTCGATTTTTAAGCAGCAGTTTAATGGTATGGTTACTGCGTTCGCTGATGACATAACTTTCACATATGTGTTTGAAAACCAATTTGAGTGTATTGCTAAGATTGAAGAAGATTTGGAAAAATAGAGGTTATGGTTTACTGCTCACAAGTTAATTATTAGCGAAAAAACAAAATTAGTAAACTTTAAAATATCTGGAAATTCGTTAAGTAATTTTAATTTTCGCTTTCATGCACACGATTGTAGGAAGTTCAGTCTACCGCTTCATACATGTGGCATTCAGAATTACCATAAACACAACTCCTGCTCTGATAAGTGTTTCAATATTGAATCAGTAAGAAGTATTAAATACTTAGGTGTTTTGATTGATCATAACTTGAACTGGAAGGATCACTGTCAAACATTGAAAACACATATGAATTTAATAGCTCGTAAGCTTTATCTTATTAAGCCCTACTGCTCCAAAATGGTGTTGTACAAAATTTATTACGGTCTTGCACACTCGAAGTTGCAATATGGCATTACTAGTTGGGGTGGATCATACTTCAACACACTTAGACCAGTCTTAACTGCGCAGAAACATTTAGTTCGTCTTCTCTCTCATGGGAATCGTCGTACACATAGTTGGCCCTTATATAAAAGGCTTGCAATTTTACCATTGAGGCATCTGTATATTTTCAAGGTTCTTAAAGAATTTTACAAAAAGAGTGGTAACATCCCAAGTAGAAACAATCAGATTTATAACTTACGAATAAATGACATGGCTCTTGTTAACATACCAGTTGCACGTACAACGCATTTTACACATTTCTCCACATTTACTGCCCCAACTTATTTTAATAAACTTCCGTACTCCATTCGAACATGTAATAACTATAACGTTTATATCAAAAAAATTAAAAACTGGCTATTTAGTATTGATCACGTCAGCATTGAATTATTGTAAAAGATTCTTCTTATATTGTAAAACTATTCCTATTTTTCTCCTCATATTGAAATTAGTATTAGATACCTTCTAAAACAACTTTGTATAAATTACGTATAAATTATTAACAATCCGATTGTCACCCCACATCAGAAAACATTTTTGAAATCTAAAATACAATTGTAGTGTCGTTTAACACTAGTTTGGAACTACATGTTCATTAAATTATATAACGACAATAAAGAAGAAACAAACAAAAAAAAAAAAAAAAAAAAAAAAAAAAAAAAAAAAAAAAAAAGTGAGGGAGTGATGGGTACAAGAAAGCGGAGAGGTGGGGAGGGCTCCGTAACTGCTTCTCTAGAGATGGACTCTCGATAGTCATTACTTGTACTGAGCCTCCGTACCACGACAAGGTGAGCAAGAGGACTACTGTTAGACGAATGCTTAACGTCAATTGGAACCGGTTCATCGATCAGGTGTCCATGAAGCCTAAATGGAAGTTGGCACAGAAAAGAAACGGAACCTTTGCTTGCGTTATCGCCTCTTCTTGCAGTTTGATTTTTTTTTTTTTTTTTTGTTTCTTCTTACAACAGGCAAAATCAGAAGACGCAAAGACCAGTTTCGACATATTGTGTACATTGTGTATCATTGTGCATCAGGAATGCAAGTTCGAATTTGTATTTGTTTATCTTAGCTTGCCTGAAAGGACCGTGGCGCAGTGGGTAGTGTGTTGGCCTCTGACGCCGATGACACGGGATCGAATCCCGACACAGCCATGTCATCGAACGTGTTTTTCACGGTGGTTCTGACAAAACCCTCTGTAGTAAAATTGTCATGAAAAACTTCTCGAAATTCGCCGTTCGGAACCGGCAATAAACTGTAGGTGCCTTTCACATATGGGAAAATGAAATCACACACAACATGGGTGATTGAGAGATGCTCGGCTCAAGTTCTTCATGGACTGTAACGCCAACATACATACATACATACATCTTAGCCTGCCTTCTAAACAAATAAGATGTCAGTTCATATCCGTCGCGAAAGTGTATCTGTTTTCAAAGGCTCAAGACAGATTCGTCGAGAACCTAAGAGTTGAGTTAAGAGACGATTATGACGTAAATAGAGCGAACAAGTTGCTCAGAATATTGGAGAATCATAGAGCCCGTTCAGACAGGGCGACAATAGGGTTTTAAAACATTTCTAAAATCTTTCCCATTTGTTTGAAAGACATTTAACCTTTTTTCGGTGTAGATACCGACGAAATGTCTTTAAAATGTTTATTTCTTATCCGTTTTCTAACACTTTTAGATGAAAACAAAAAGCAAACACAAATACACATTGGTAGAAACACTTTTTAAAATTTTAGAGGTTAATTAAATAACTTGCATTCTCATTGTTTCGAGCCTTTTTTGACCTTTTTGATGTTTACCTTTTCTGCGTGTACAGCTTGAGAACGAAAATAGTTTTCCCTCGCGAACGGCACGCTCAGAAAAATTTCATAAACATTTTAGAAAACATTTCGTCGATAGCAACACCGAAAACATCATTTAAAAAGCACGAATCGTTTCTGAAATGTTCATTTAGGTCTGGACGAACCTTTAGGTGTACGAGATAGGCTTTTCATTGCCAAATATATTTTTGACAAAGAAAAACAAACGATTCAATCGAGAAAAGTTTGGCCTGTACTCGAATTCAACCGCATCGGACTAGAAAATCAAACACAGAAAAATCATGGCGTATCCGCGAAAAACGTATACTCGGAAATACATACATACATGATTGGTATTCATCCACATATTTACATATTTTGGAAAGTAGCACAAACGAAAAGGTGAAAATTATTTCATTAAACTGCATCCTTTTCACTTAGGAGTTGTCCTGCTAGTTTGCCTAGCTTTCGGAGGGTTGCCGGTGATCGCTTTTGGAGACACGGCACCCGAATTCTTCTTAATATGAGTCCGCTCATAAGCTTCGTAGGTTTTGTGTGCTGCTAAACTTATGATGCGATTTGAAGCGACATAGTTCAGGGCTTGAAATTTCACCGGAATGGGTAGAGTTCTATCTTTCCAAAATCGTAGGTCCGGTTTCGGTTTACTTAATTGTCTGATTTTGTGCGAGGCATTGTATTGCTTTGCGCTCTCTCGTACAGGCAATGGTAAGATTCGATCGAAGTGTCTTTGAAAATTTTCCTTTGGTGTGCTCAGATCCTTTATGCGTGTTGTGGCTCTATAATTTAGAGCTTCGGACGAGACTGGAATCGGCAAGGTTCGATCTGAATGCTGTTTAAGATCTAGTTTCGGTTGGGACAGTTCATTAATCCGACTATATGCTTGTTTTGATTCGTCCTTTTGCTTCCTTTTACAAAAAAATCCCATGGTTTTCGTGGCCCTTTTAGCAATAAGTACACATCTACAAGCTTAAATTTTAGATTACTTTCAGAACCGTCGTCATTCTCGAGACGGTAACTCTTCGGCTAGTAATAAACATGTGGTCAGCGGATTCGATTGAATTCCAAATTACATTGATACTTTTTTAGATTGAATCAGCTTTGCATCTCTTTACTTTTAATTTTGGAATAAAAGTGATTTTGATTCCTGTCTGCTTATTTTTTAGAGAATAAAATTCCGTCAAGGTATTCTTTTCCTGTTCTTCTAAAAATATGTATGTATGTACGCTCAAATGCGCAGCAATACATTGGAGCGTTATTACACATTGTGTTATACTAGGCGGGAATAAAGTCCAATAAAGCTGCTGGCGCAGACGGACTGTCTGCTGAGCTCTTCAAGGCAGCTGGGGATGACCTGGTTGGGAGCATGCACCAGCTCATCCGTAAGATATGGTTAGAGGAAAGCATGCCCGAGGAATGAAGTCTCAGCATCGTATGCCCGATCCACAAGAAAGGAGACCCCTCTGATTGCGCCAACTATAGAGGAATAAGTCTCCTTAACATCGCCTACAAAGTCTTCTCTGCCGTTTTGTGTGAACGCCTGAAGCCTTTTGTAAATAAGCTGATTGGTCCTTATCAGTGCGGATTCAGGCCAGGGAAGTCCACCATCGACCAAATCTTCACACTACGGCAGATCCTGGAAAAAACCAATGAATTTCAAGTCGACACTCACCACCTATTTGTCGACTTCAAAGCCGCATACGACAGCGTAATTAGAGACGAGCTATACAACGCTATGTCTACCTTTGATATACCTGCTAAACTCGTCAGACTATGCAGGATGACTTTGGAGAATGCTCGCTGCTCCATCCGAATCGGTGAACACCTTACCGATAGCTTTGATGTCAAAAAAGGATTTAGGCAGGGCGATGCGCTGTCGTGTGATTTCTTCAACATCATATTGGAAATGATTGTGCAAAAATCACTGGCTAATACAAGAGGCACAATATATTTCAAATCCTCGCAACTCCTTGCATACGCCGACGATATTGACATAATAGGTAGATCACAGCGAGATGTCAATGAGGCGTTTGTGAGTAATGAGATGGAGGCGGCGAAAATTGGTTTGACGGTAAACGAGGGCAAAACTAAATAAATGCTGTCATCGAAAAAGGACGCTCACCACCGACGTCTCGGCCAGGCAGATATAAGTTCGAGGTAGTTAAGGACTTCGTCTACCTTGGTTCCGCAGTGACCTGGAACAACGACATCATTTCCGAAATCAAACGCAGAATCACTCTTGCCAATCGCTGTTTCTTTGGGCTCAGGAGGCAACTGAGTAATAGAGCCCTCTCCCGAACGACAAAGTTGACTCTATATAAGACCCTTATCATCCCGGTCCTGTTGTACGGCGCAGAAGCATGGACACTATCAAAAGCGGATGAGGGGGCCCTTGGTCAGTTCGAGAGAAAGAGTTTGCGCGTGATTTTTGTGCCTATAAACGCAGACGGGGGATGGAGGAGAAGATTGAACCACGAACTTTACGGGCTGTACAGCGATATGAGCCTAGTCAGGCGTCTACGGATTCAACGCCTAAGATGGCTGGGCCATGTAGAGCGAATGGACACCACAGCTCCAGCCCGGAGAGTCTTTGAATCCAACACCGAGGGACGAAGAAGCAGAGGACGGCCGCACTTAAGATGGCGCACACAGGTGGAAGGGGACCTCAGCCAACTGGGTGGGCGGCAGTGGAAAAGGCTAGCGAAAGATCGTGCTAGATGGAGGGGCATAATGGTTGAGGCCCAGGTTCACCCCGTACTGCAGCGCCCACTAAGAAGAAGAAGATTCAGTCTTTCGAGTTCAGCCCG
Organism: Eumerus sabulonum; assembly: GCA_951905685.1. Taxonomy (NCBI): domain Eukaryota; kingdom Metazoa; phylum Arthropoda; class Insecta; order Diptera; family Syrphidae; genus Eumerus; species Eumerus sabulonum. The sequence continues at coordinate 138,397,993 of OX645060.1, read as the reverse complement.
CTTTAGTAAGAACGCTGGTTTGGAGTTGATTCCCAACAACCTTTCGGATGGAAAACTTGGATCGAAGAGGATTCCATCAATTTTCTTGACCCTCGAACACGCAACGTAGGCCAAAGCGGCACTAAATTCACTTATCCCTAAGTCCACAACTGCTTTGTCCAATGTAATTCCTTGCGACCTGTGAATACTAATGCCGTAAGGCAGCAATAGCGGAAATTGCTTCCTCGTGCCATTGACTGCTCCATTTTTGAATGACTTTACGACCTGCGTTATAGGAATAGCGTCTGAAGCGAAAGTCGGTCCCGTGTAAGTTTCAAACTTGACCATGATGCAGATAGGAGCTTCGCTTGGTATGGAGTTCTCGGCTCTGTTTTCGGTCGGACCGTAAATAATGTCAATGACTGTGCCCATTGACCCATTGCGCAGTCCGCAAGAGGTCCACTGGTTTTGGCGTAACATCACTTTAGCGCCAACGCAGATAACAGTTCTGCGCTCAGTCCTTGAGCTTCGTCATCTGACTCTTGAGCAGCTGTTGCATTGCTTGAGACATTTATTCGAGTCACTGGGCATCCAAGCGATCGTAAGGCGTTCTTGTTATAAGCTTTGATGTTTTTGTTGGTCGCCATCAATCGTGTCGCGTCCTTGAAATCTCGGGTCGGGTCACTGGGCGTGCAGCGGCCCTCGACGTAGAAGGAAGGTTCACCGATTGAAAACTTGGTTTTTCGAGCAAAGTTTTCGGGCAAAGTCCATTAATGTCAAGTCGTTCAAATTTGCTGCTCTGTACGCATATGCTTGAATTATTCGCGGAGCATCATCTTTCATGCCTCGTCTCTTTATCAAAACACTTTCCTGCGTGGAGATGTACAGCGAGTGGCTTTCATCAAAGGTTCTGCAAGTAGAAGCCTTGACACTTCACACCCAGATATATCTCTTCTGCCAATAACCTTCATGAGGAACTTCGTCACAGTTCTTTGTCTTGACTCAGTACCGATACTACTCTCAAGAAGGGCCCTCAGCATCTGTTTGAAATGTTCAGACTTTGGTTCACCTTTCGAGGCGTACTTTATGATGTAAGATGTCACTGCATATTCAGAAGCGATAATGGAGATGTCTGTGTTTACTCGCCACGCGAATGAAACAAACTTATTGAATGGGTTGAGTAGTCTATCGTTTCGAGCAGGTGTATAACAGAAAACTCCTCGTTCGTCTTTCGCAAGCTTCGATTCAATGAGTAGTGGTTTTGGAAATCCAAACCAGCATTGCTCATGTCCATTGATTGTTCGCAGACAGTACGACTTCCAGCAAACCGTGTGTCTTTGAAATCTGTTCACACCTTTGGCTATGTTTTCGTCAGTGATTTCGAGGTATGTTGCTCTCATTTTACTGGGGTGCAGGTCTGATCTTGCCGAATGATTGGGGTTGATCGCTGACACCAGGTTGTCGTTATAATGTTTGGCATTTGTCAGCTCTTCAATATTCATTGACTCAAAGTTTCTATCATCAGGAGCTCCAGACAGCCAAAATACGCCATGAAGATGTGGGATTCCAATTTGTTGATACTCGAAACTGTACCAATGGTCTATGATCGGATACTTTTCCACCAATACCAGTCTCTCCATGCTTTTCAGCAGGAAGGATGTTAGACTAATTGGTCTGAAGCTCTTGGCAAGTGAGTAGTCCTCTTTTCCTATTTTGGGAATGAAGATCACTTTCACTGTGCGCCAAGGAATGGGCATGTGAGCAAGTGCTAGACTAGCAGTGAAAATTCTTTTTAGAGTAGGAAGCAGTTACCTTATACCTTTTTGTAGCATAACAGGATATATCCCGTCGGTGCCCGGCGATTTGAAGCCATCGAAGGATGCCACAGCAAATTCAATAGCTTCAGTCGTAACCACGCGCGACGCAATATACCAGCTACGCCGAGTTATTTTCATCGTTTCAGTTGCAGTTTCCCTTGTAGGAGTGTGCAACGAGCCGATGTCGATCTGATTTCCCGGGAAATGAGTCGCAAACAGTAAACTAAGAGTTTTCGCTTTAGACTCAGTAAAGGTACCTTCAGATTTTCTGAGTGCATCTAGCCTAGTCGGTTTTCCCCGTTTGAGGACTTTAACCAACTTGCTAGTCGCACTCAGAGACTTGATCTCTTCGCAGAAGGTCCTATAAGAACCGTACTTCGATTTACGAATAAGTTTCTTATATTCTTTCTGCTTCGACCGATACTTGTTCCAGTCATCTTCCGAATTCGATTTGAGCCATCTATTCAGAAGAATTCTGGCTTCCCTGCGAAGACTTTGGAGCTCGGCATTCCACCAGGGGACCAATTTCCTGCAGAGAGGTTTGCTGACAGGACATGCGAGCTCAAAACAACTGGTGATGACGCTATTCAGGTTATGAACAGCGTCCTCGGCCAATTGTTTCGTTCTAAGTTTAGGTAGGGCCTGAGTGGATTTCTCAAGCTCCTCTCTAAATCGTACCCAGTCCATCCTTCTCGGATTCAGTCTTAGGTTGCAAGGAAAATATCCCACAACCCAATCGGAATTCGATATATTTATGTTCCGACAGCGTAGCATCAGGCAAGACTCGCCAGTTAGTGATGTCCTTCACACATCTGTTGGATATGGTCAGGTCAATAACCTCCTGTCGTCTTGTCGTAACAAACGTTGGTTGAGAGCCAATATTGTTGATGGTAAGGTCAGACGAGAGAATGAAGTCTAACAGACGGTCCCCTCTTGTGTTACACTTGTTGCTGCCCCAAGCAGTGTTTTGGGCATTAGCATCGCAACACAAGATGAGACCAATCTTTTTGGCTTCACAGTACTCTGCGAGTTCAGAGACTTCCTTCGGTGGTGGAGGTAGTAACGAATCGTAGGGAAAGTAGGCAGACGCAATGACGAAGTGTTCTATTGCTCCGTGCATTTTTTGTAGCTTACTCGAGCAGCCACCAGATCTTGTCCACAAAAGTGCCCAAGTTTGGTTGCCGATAGTGAATTCGATATGATGAGGCCGACCCTAGGCCTTTCGGATCGCTCATCATAAAGAATCGTAGCATCAAGTATACCACCAAGGCCACATAGGCGTTTGGTCCACACCCACGGTTCCTGAATGGATACAATGTGATGATTTGTTCTACTACATGCAATTCTACTACTTTAAAGAGCCGTAGCGGCCTTGCAATGCTGTAGATTGATCTGGATAAAAGCTATCCTGACCTTTTCAGTGGAGATAGCCGCCTCTTTATAAGAGAGCTGCTTCTCTCGATTCGTTACGGTCATTTGGATCTCCTTCTGGGAGGAAGGGGTTCTGTTGTGTGATGTGCCCGCCTCCGAGGAGTGGTTTTTGGCTATCTTCGCCTTCTGGCCTATGCTTTGATCCTTCTGGGTCGCCACATCTGCCATTGGACTCCGATTTCCCACCTCTCCCTAGCGAGGCTATCCCCAGCGGCGGTCTTCTGTTTGCGGGAGCCTTTACCTTTTTCGGTTAAAGCTCCCTTCGGACGACGGTTCGGGACAGCCTTACCAGTTCGAGGGTTGCTAGGACCCGTAACGACTTCGCCTTCTGCGTTCGGAGACTGCCTGTCAGCCCCGCCACCTCTTTCGGCGGCAACGCCGGCCATAGCAGGAACTTGACAGCTTCCGGCTCCGTCATTACGGGAACTGATCACGCTCTTACTGGGTAGTTGAACCTTCCCAGTAAGAGGAAGAGAGTTGGAGGCGCAAGCCGAAAGTGCAGACACGCTTCAGCAGCCTTTCCCAATCGCCGACGCTTTCCGCGTTGCGCACCTTCGATAGAGGGTGGAGCTACTACTACTACTTTTTGGGCACTTAGCAGTGCATTCAACAGTACGTCCCAATTCAGGAGCGCGTTCCACCTTTGCGGTTTCCCGTGCCGCGCCATCATTGGTGTCGCCTCCGCTGGATGCACCGCTCATGCTCAGTCGGAACAGGTTGTCAGACAGTGAGCCGCTGGGGCCGGTGTCATTCCGGGCTGCCGTAGGGTTAAAAATGAATGTTGGGGCCTCCAGACTCCTTGCCCCGGCCGCGATCAAAGAGGTCGCGGGTGGATTTCCGCTGCTACGAGTACCACCTGGAGTACACATTGGTTTGTCCATTCATTTTTGGGTCTTCGAGTCTTAGTTCGAGGTCTACGACCTCTTAAGCCTCCCGCCACGACAAGGCGCCCAAGAAGGGAGGGTTGGAGATCTTGCTCGACGTTCAGCACGTTTCCTTTGTAACGGAATCGACCATTGACACCTTGACTGCGGAGCTGATAGACGCTGAGAACGGGTTGAATCCGTGCTACCAACATCTGCTCGACGACTGACAATGTCTTCTTAACCTCTTAAACATCTCCTGGATCCATATTGTTTTGAGCAGTGTACTTGACAGGTTTTTTAGTGCAGTAATGGCAGATGACTTAATGGTGGCTGAGTTGTAGCCGTGAGCAGTTGAGTCTGAGCAAGTGCTAAGTAAATTCAGTGTCTCCAAAATGTGTTGTTTGTATGTTTGAGTTTCGCAGAGGGTCGTCGATAATGTTTTGGCGAACGTTCCCCATTCTGGCTGCATCTCTGGTCGATCGTGCTAAGTTCCGGAATCGTTTAGGAGGAAGTGGCATATTGTCTCAAACAGTTTTTTTGTAGACTTCAGTTGGCATATGAGATTTATTGTGGTTTTTTGTTATTTTCTTTTTTATACCTATGTCTTTTTTTTTTTTTTTTTTTAGAGACTCGCGCAGGTTCAAGAGTTTTTATATTCTCTTATGATGTGTTGATACACACAACCTGAACGGAGTGCAGTGGTTGGGGTCGTTGATGTTCGTTCACTACTCTCAGGGGTGGTTGTCCTAGACCTAGATAGGACGAGAGCCGACCGCTATAACCGCGTTGGTTGTAGTCCGTAGTAATTCGTTCAAGCACTTTTTAGTATTGCATACGCAGAGGATGAATTTCGGTTGACCATATACTGTGAGTGTTATGCCTGCAGCAGTACGTCTGGTCACTTTCCATTCACAACTGCGTTGCATACTTTTGTCCGTATAGGAATTACTTTTTCTTGGCTATGAAGCGAATTTGAACCAAAGACCTCCCGCTCGGCGGTCGATGATGTTAACCACTGCACCACGGCCACCCCCGGTCTTCGGTTCAAGCAATGTTTTTTATGGTAGGGTCCAAGTAAGAATGTTGAGAAGCGTAAACGGATAAAGAGAAACGAGAAAGTAAGACACTGAAAGCAATGATACCGTGATGTGGCGTGGCGGGATGTGAGATGTGGTGGTAAGTAGAGCTCCTTCCACCCGCAGGAGGATGATTAAATATTGACGAAATATACGCGCAATTGCCTGATCGAAATCGAAGTGAAATGAAGACAAGTTCTAGGAGGAACGATGATGATAATAACAGTAGAATGGTGACGATGATGACAATGATACAATGATACGACGATAGTTTAGGGACTGGTGGTGACTTGAAATCCTTAAACGTATATAAATATTTGTTTTGTTGGGATATTTCGCTACATTATACAGTGGTGGAACGATTGAATTATGTGTCTTTGTGCTTTTCGTAGAACGCATCCAAGTACTTTTTGTATTCCGCTTGGTTGGGCCACATCATCGATGCTTGCGCGTTCAGTGGGCTGTCGTTATTCGGTTCCCCGAGGAGCGATTGAATCGAAAGCAGAATGGTTCGCACGTCGTACAAAGCGGACCATTTGTCTTTGAGGATATCCAAACAGATCGAACCCGTCAGATCGACATTCGGATGATAGCAGGGCGTGAGAAACTTCACCACCGGCGGTGCGTACGGATACGAGTTGGAGAACTCCATCGACAGACGGTATTTTTGTCCGCTATATACGGTAGTATCCGCGCCCGTAATAGTTCGGACCCATTTGAAGATGTTCTCTCCATCGGGGAATGCTGAAATACCCTTCTCCGAGGACATCATCAAGTTCATCAGCTCTTTTTGTAGTCTTTTGCTGACTGCGTGATTATCTTTGATTGTGACCGAGTCGTCATTGTGTTTAATATGCGACGAGTGAGTGTGGTCCGGACTGATGTTTTGTGCCATTCTGGGAATTTCGTACTTGAATAATGGTACACTTAACTTTCTGTTGATCAAAATTGTTTAGATGGATGAAATGTTTGAGTAGAAATGCACAGGAATCTTTGGAAATTTCGCTTGGTTTTGCGTGTGAGGGGGCAAGGCTTTCTTTTTGGTTTCTTGTTTGACCAACTTGTTATTTTCTGTTTTCATCTGTGGTTTTCCTTCACGTATACTCAGTTTTGATGATGAATATGGCCGTATTCAGTCATGCAAAATTCTTTAAGAAAAATGACGTGACTTGGGGGCGAAAAGCGTCAAAAATGGAATTTTGGATCAAATTTAAATAATTGCGCGAGTTAACTACGAAAAAAACAATTAATTTATCCACAATTCGGTCTTTATTCACCGCACAGTTGACTTTTCTGCCTTAAACATACGCAAACTAGTCAAATTGTCACCGCCCATCAGCACGAGCATCTTACCATATATGGTCATTGGATTCGCCGTTGACCGCCGTTCGCTTTGTGCGACAACGGGACAAGGACAGCCGATTTTGGCTTGGCTTCTCTGCAGTGCCAAGCGAAGCCAAGCCGTTGGCACCGTACGATGTTCCCTCATACGTCGCTTGACTATGAGTGGTGGTCAACCTGCCTGGCCGCTTCCACATCAATATCAACAGGTGCATGTGCACCTGTGATTGTTGTGAGCATACAGGATATGAAGTGCAGCCTGTATGTAACTCGCGAGTTTTGTTTTATTTCTTCGTATTCCAAATTCCAAAGACACTTCTTTAGAAAGGAAACAATTTATTAAGATATAATATTTCTAACTTTTATTTATTCTCAGTGTCACTACAACATACTTTTTAATACAATGGAGCGACTACAAAACGGAACCGGAGTCCTTCGATCGTGGAACAAGACTGCCTCCTCCACTTCGGTTTCTTCAACCGAAACTATTTTAGTTACATTGTCTCGGTGAAGCGACATATGGTTCCCGAAACCAGAATGTTTACTTTATCACGGTGAAGCGACATATGGTTCCCGAAACCAGATTGTTTATTTTACTGGTTCGTCATAGTGAAGCGACATATGGTTTTTACTGCTTTTCAAATCTTTGTGTGGTCCTTCTGAGAAGCACTTCAAATTATTCTTTTCACTACATCTCATGGCTTCTCGGAAGTTGATGTTTAATGTTCAGTACCAAAGTAATTTGAAAAGCGAGCAATTATGCACTATATACCTACAGTCTTACATAAATTATTACATGACTCGCGCGCAAATTTTTTTTCGAATTTTTTTAATTTTTTCCTAGATTTAATTTGGTTTTTAATTTTTTACAATGAAACTAAATCGAAATTCAAAATTTCGGCTTCCCCGTGACCCGATTTATATTGTCAGCTATGAGTGAAAAAAAGTGAGTCCGAGTCAGCACAAATAAAGCTCACCTTCGGTTCCCTTCGATAATAAGAAGCATTTAGTACATGTAAATGTCACTATTTTAAAAAAATTAACAAAAACTAGAAGCAATTAAATTGGTTAAAATGAATGTAAACATTTAGAGTAAAATATTGGTGAAATTTTGATTGATTTCTTTTGGGCGGGAACTTGAAAAAAATTTAAGTTTATCTTCAGTTGGAAATGCCTGTCATCTTTGACAGCTTTAAGCAGTTTTTAGGGTTCCGTACCCAAAGGTAAAACGAAACCCTATTACTAAGACTTCGCTGTCCGTCCGTCCGTCCGTCCGTCTGTCACCAGGCTGTATCTCATGAACCGTGATAGTTAGACAGTTGAAATTTTCACAGATGATGTATTTCTGTTGCCGCTACCACGACAAATACTAAAAACAGAACAAAGTTAATATTTAAGGGGGCTCCCATACAACAGACATGATTTTCATCCAAAAAATCCCCTTGGTCACATACTGAACTAAGGTTAGTCAACAATATATTTGTGTCTTTGATGAATTAATCCTAGCTGCAAACCTTTTCCCCATATTTATTGTTATTCACCTTTTCACATCGTTGCTGTCAAGTAAGATAATTGATTTGAGTTCAATGGACACATATGATCAACTACATATATCTCATAATGAAGATTTTTGATTATCAAAGTAATATGCCGATAACCTGCCTGCAGCCAAGATCTGTCATCATACAAATGTGATTTAATGTGATAACTGATGAGGTAACATACATAGTCTCTTTCATATTTATATGTAGAGATGGTACGGAACCCTTCGTGCGCGAGTCCGACTCGCACTTGGCCGGTTTTTTCTAATTCTTTCGGATTATATGCATTTCTTGACATTGATGTTTGATATTCCTTATGTCGGTTATGTGTACACTTTCTCGGGTCAAGTTTATGCAATTTCGGTATTAGGTGTTTTTTTATTATGCATCCGTATACCTATCCGGATGAGAGAGACAGATTGAGATTGAGAGCACCGTGGCGCAGCGGGTAGTGTGTTGCCTCTGACGCCAATGACACGGGATCGAATCCCGACACAGCCATGTCATCGAACGTGTTTTTCCCGGTGTTTCTCCTCAGTTGGGTTCTGACATGAAAAGCTTCTCGAAATTCGCCGTTCGGAACCGGCAATAAACTGTAGGTCCCTTTCACCTATGGGAAAATGAAATCACACACAACATGGGTGATTGAGAGAAGCTCGGCTTAGGTTCTTCCTGGGCTGTAACGCACACATACATACATACATCCCTATCCAGATCACTATTTACATGCATTACAATAGCAACACGTCATTCAGCTTTCTATCTGGATCAACTTTGTGATCCGAAAATTAGTTTACACTTTTTCTCACTGGCTTCGCACTCAAAGTTGTTTTTAACAGTCTTTGGAGCCATTGTTTTTGAGATCACTTGATTTTTTCACTTTTAATAAAAAGGCGTTTTTGTTTTTTTTTTTTTTTTTTTTTTTTTTTTTTTGTAAAAAGAAGTGGGAACTTAAAAGTTTATTCACTAGTTAACAAAACACATTAAAAATAAAAAACGAAAGTAAGGTATTTGGTCATTTGTTGCAGAGGTCAACTTTATGCTCAAGCGATATTGAACGTTGGCGATCTGAGAACCCCGGTTTCACCAGGTTCAGTGACGATTTCACGGCAAACAATGCCGTCACCAATGAAGGGGCTAACCCACTATTCGTTTCGGCGGAGGATCTCCAGTTGATCTTCATGTCACTCAGAAAGAAAAAATCCGCGGGTAATGATGGTATATCCAATGTTGTGCTCAGGCATCTCCCACCAATGGCTGTAGAGAGGTACACCATCCTGTTTAACAATGCACTGAATAATGCACATTATCCGGGGCATTGGAAAACGGCGGTGGTCCAACCAATCCCTAAGAGGGGCAAAGACTCCTCTAACCCGGCAAATCTCCGGTCGATAAGTCTCCTTCCGAGTATCAGCAAAGTCTTCGAGAAGGTAATCCATAGAGCCCTGTCCAAATGGGCTGAGGACAAAAATATCATTCCGGATAACCAATTCGGTTTCAGGGCGGGGCATGATACCATACATGCCGCGTCGAAACTCGTCTCGGATGTCCAATGGAATAAATGCAAGAACCAATGTACGGGTGCCTGCCTGGTTGACTTGGAAAAAGCCTTCGACACCGTATGGTTAGAAGGACTCTACTACAAGCTCAAACAGCTGGGCATAAGTAAACCATTGCTATATATGATCTATGACATGATGAAGGGTAGAAAGTTCGTTGTGAAAATTGCCAACGTGACTTCTACTCAAACATTCGAAATTAAAAATGGACTGCAACAGGGCACAGTGAACTCACCGATCCTTTTCAGCATTTACATCAACGATCTGATAGTTTCTCTTCGCCATTCGATAGCGTACGCGGACGACTTGGTTGCGTACAGATCAGGTCCAACGATCGATGTCATTGGCATTTTATTGCAGCGTGACTTCGACAAAATTCAGCAGTTCTGTGATGACTGGAAGTTGAAAATCAACTTCCAGAAATCAGAGACTATCTTATTCAGAACGCCTTTGTCTAGGGCCTCTAGGGACACTAGAAAGCACTGGCGAAGGTTCTCAATCCTTGGACCGGACGGGCGTCCACTGGCAAATAGAAGTGTAGTCAGATACCTTGGGATCTGGCTGGATCAGTATCTATATTTTGATAAAAATGTGGATGCTGCTCTGGCAAGGGCTCGGGGCGCTTTCGCTCTGACAAGATGGCTATTCCATAGCAGCCAACTTGACTGCAGAGTGAAGGTAATCTGCTACATGGCCCTAATCAGGCCCATGATTGCCTATGGATGTCCCGTTTGGTTCAATGTGAGTGCCAGCCTGATGGAAAGGATTCGAATGTTTGAGAGACAATGTCTAAGGACTTGTCTCTCATTGCACAGAACACCAGAATCCGAGTACACGAAATTCTATCCCAACGAGGTCCTATACAATAGGGCAAGGATTTTACGGATAGACAATTTTCTGATAAAGCTGATTCGAGGTCACATTGCGAGGGCAATGACTTCGATCAATAACTTGATCTCTGGGGCTTACTACCCCAACAGTATGTACCATGAGCGTGTGCGACTTAGCGGCTTTGTCCCTCCGGAAGCATTCCTCTATCTAGATCACTGTGGACTAATCCAGGATAGATTGGCGGTACCGCTAATCTTCCATGTGGCACGAAAGTACGTGGAACGGCGATTCATCTACGGAGCTGAGGTCGAGCTCTGTGAGCCGGAGCGCCTCAGGTTCAGCAGGGCGGTTTCAGACCGCGATCGGAGAGACGTTGTGAGGCAGCAGCAGCGCTTTTGGTGGCTGGAGATGACTCCGCAGTAAGCCTCTTCTAGGCAACAATCGCCAACACCAATGGCATACATAGGGTAGGGTAGGTTAGGGTAGACTAAGGTAGAATAAGTATATACACAAAAAAAAAAGAATAGGCTAAGTTTAGTTATATTAGAATAAGATAGAATAAGATAAAAATAAACAAAAAAATTCGATAGTATGCTAAGTTTTTTTAAAATTTCTTAGGTTTTAATAAATATTTAAAAATAAATGTAAAAAAAGAAAAAAAAAATATGATATTAAGTCGAAAGACATTTTTGGAGAAAAAATAAATATAGATTATCTTAGAGCGTCCGCATGGGGCCAGTAAGGTATTTTCAATATAATGTATTAAGTTAATCAAGCTAGTTTAAGTCATTTTGTCTAGCGTAAGATAGCTATAAGTTTAATATTAATAAAAAATGATTTTTTTAAACTGAAACTGAAACTCAACTTTATGCTCTTGACATGAGCTTGCATTTTTGAGATGGCTTTTTAGGGTTCCGTGCCCAAAGGTAAAACGGAACCCTGTTACTAAGACTTCGCTGTCCGTCCGTCCGTCTGTCACCAGGCTGTATCTCACAGCCTGATCATCTGGTTCTTCTCCATCGTCGGAGATTGATCCATCCGCAGATATTTCCTTGCCGCCGTAAGCATGTTCTTGAACTAATTTCTGAATGTATTTGTCCTCATAATCCTGGGCTGCTTCCTGTACTCTCAACCTCAGCTCCGCCTTGGTACCGCTGGTCTGCATCTTGATTCCTCGCAACACATTTCTCAAAGTAGCAACAGTTGCTAACTCTATAAACTTCTACCACTCCTGAGACATGACGAGACACTTAAATAATGCAGAATAGTACTTTTGCCGAGTTTAACCGAGTTTAACAAGAGTGCGATTCAACACTTCAGTTCTTTAGTAACTTGCTCTGTTAGCTCAACGGATCAGATCCCACTTCTGAAATTGTAGGAGAACGATGAGAAAGAAAAACGTCTGTCTCTTTTAGCAATTTATTTTTGGAACAAGCGCCGACCAAAGGTCTAGTTGACATTTTTATATGCCTAATTTGACGAAACATGACACGTACTGTTTGTCAAAATTGAGGGAAAATCAGATGATCAGTGTGGCAAAAATGTACATAGACACTGCTATCTAAGTTCAAATGAGTGGAACAGACAACTACAGTCTGTTAAGCAGAAACGCGACAACAAATTTTTTATTTTTTTTTATTGAAGGCTTCTGCTATCTGCTGGAGCACTCAGACGCAATCACTGGTCCATTGTACTCCCGAGATTGTAGAGAATGTTTGTGTGCACACTCCAACGTGGTCGACCGGACGAAGGCTGCCAAAAAACCTCGTCCAAATGCAGCCGTCATTTTCACTGAAGTTGACAGCCAGCAGTTCCACTTTTGAGCTACAGGGTGATATGTAACACGTACATACACACGTCTCTATATACACCTATCTTTATAAAAACCTTGGATTTGGATTCTGGTGGTCTTGAAACGTGGAGATATGTCAACATTTGGAATTTGCAAAATCGGCCCCTTACAATAACTTTCCACTGGGAAGTTAAAAATCCACAGACACTTTATATCACTCAGAACTTCAATTTAGGACGTAGCTGAAGTTGCTTGTGATTTTACGATACGAATCAACCACTCTAGGAGAATATGAAGCCAGGACAAATATTACTACATTCGGAATTAACCTGACGTTGTTTTTCAAAAACGGTGTAGACACCAACAAAGCTGTCAGATCTCAAAAGAATTTACCTGATAGGAAAATCAAGCCCTAATAGGACCTGATAGGAAAATCATACCCTCATTAGTTTTTCACTCTTCTTCTCTAATTCAAGAACAATGCCTGCAGTTTCATGTTGTCGATTTTATGAGAACTGTAGATTATTCCCTTTTTTTTTCTAAACAAATTTCCGCTCAACACATTACTCTATTCCCCTTTGGTCGTCATTTATAGGAAGTGGAAAGAAGGCTACTTTCCCTTACGAATACCTGCGTAAAACAGGTCCGTTACCGGATGATTCTGTATCTTGCTATTGATATAAAATATGCTTAAATTATGTCATGTAATTTAAGTTGTAAATTTCATGTGCCCTTACTTACTTACTTACTTATCAGGCCAGCGATCCATGGAGGATTTGAGCCTGAGCTATAGCTGCCTTCCATCCTTGACGGTCCCGGGCACGCTGCTTCAACTTGTCAAGACCAAGATGTCTTACATTCGCGATTACTTGGTCTTTATACCGCAGGTTCGGTCTTCATCTTCTTCTCGAACTAGGAGGCTCGGAGTCGAAGACCCTCTTAGCTGGAGCGTTGATGTCCATGCGCTCGATGTGGCCGAGCCAGTGTAGTCGACGGATCCTTGCCTTCCGGACTACATCCACATCTTGGTACAGCTCTTAGAGTTCGCGGTTGTGTCTTCTTTTCCATACACCTTCCTCACAGACAGGACCAAATATCCGGCGCAGAATTTTTCTCTCTAAAGAACCCAAAATCAGCTCCGCTGTCCTGCTTATCGTCCAGCTTTCGGCTCCGTACAGCAAGACTGGCAGGATGAGCGTTTTGTAAAGCATGACTTTGGTCTTTCGAGTGAGGAGTGTTTGGACAAGCCAAAGTAGCAGCGGTTGCCAAGGGCGATTCTATGCCGGATCTCCACTATGGTGTCATTTGTGGAATTTACGTTTGCCCCGAGGTAGACAAACTCCTTAACTACCTCGAAATTGTAGCTGTCAATTGTTATATCTTGTCCCAGGTGGTGAGCGACGGATTGGTTTTTGCTTGACAGCATTAATTTCGTTTTGTCCTCATTGATCTTAAGACCAATTCGTTTCGCCTGTTCTTCAATTGCCGTGAATGCTTTCACAATGCCACGGCGAGAACACGCGATGATGTCGATATCATCCGCGTATCCTAGCAGCTGGATGGACTTGTAAAAGATAGTGCCTTCCCTGTTGACGCCTGCCCGTCGCACTATCTGCTCCAGCACCAGGATGAATAAGTCACACGACAGCGCATCTCCTTGCCGAAATCCGGTGCATGTTTCGAATGGTTCCGAGGTCCTAGAACCGAATTGCACGGTGCATCGCGTGTTTTTTAGCGTGGCCCGAATTCGGCCATCGCAGCAAACAGTTCTTCACAATGAAAACTGTCGTCTGCGGCTTTGAAATCGATGAAAAGATGGTGTGTAAAGATTCGAAACTCGTTGGTCTTTTTCCAGGATGGGCCCTTAAGCTTCAATAATTAATAGATGGCCCCAAGACACCAAGAAGTAATAAACTATTACATATTTGACCATCACTTTTATTTTCAACTCGTTGAAATAACATCCTTCCTTAAAAACGTATAGATTAACAAATGTTCCTTTATTTGCCTTTAGGCTGGGCCAACTCAATAATGCGCGGACGAGGTTTACACTTAAGTGCGGCGGGTGAAATGTAGAACGGATTCGTACGGGTATGAATATCATTATATTCTTTGGGTTGAGCCAGTTCTTCAACACGCTCGCTGGCCTTTCCTTTGAGTGCATTCGGTGATGTGCCAAATGGATTCTCTTTCAAATCACTCTCACCCATGCGAACTTCGGGTGGTGTGGCTAATTCCTTAATTCGCTTGGTAGCCTTATAGCTCATGGCTTCCGGACTTACTTTGATTGGCAAGGTCTGGATGTGATGAGACTCGTCACGTTCTTTCGGCTTAGCTAGCAAAAGCATCCGTGCCGAGGCTCTATACTTCCTGAGACCTGGTGTCAATTCCCATACAAATTCCGGAGGTTCCTTGCGTTTTTTCGGCTTAGCTAGTTTCTTAAAGCGTGTCATTAGGGAGAGTTCTTTCCAAATATGTGGCTGGGAAAATGACAAGTCAATAAATTATTCTTAAATTAAATAAACAAATATAAAAATGTACCTCTTTAGGAGGTAGGAAGACCTTCTTGGGCCTAGCAAGATCTTTCAAGTATTTTTTGTGTTCTTTCCAATCTTTCTTCGTCCACTTGGGAACAGGAATTCTGTGAGGAAAAGAAAATGTTTATTTCAATTATCCTAAATGTCCTAATTAGTGAAGGTAATCGTAACCTCTTTACGGGCAATCTGACACCCGCTAGTCGGCTATACATTGATAAAATACTTTTGCGAAGAGTCCGATTAATGATCTGTATCTGCTCCGGTTCAAAGAGATGTTGGTTCTCCTGCTTCAGTTTCATAACTCTCCTACACGTGGTTTACATCAAGGCTTGTGATTGGAAAAATATTACAAATAAACTTTGAGCACTTTACCTCACTACTGGGTAGGCCAGTTGCTCAAGTCGTGTACTAATTTTAACATTTTGTACAGTCTCTACGACCCGAGTGATTCTACACTCGTCCTGTGGCTGATATTTTGGTGTCACCCGAAGTGGTTGCGATATGTCCAATAAACGCCGTCGCTTCGGCTGGAACATCAAATTTCGTTTTTGAAGTTTGTTATAGTACGCGCAGATATCATCTAAGAAGCAGCTGTGGTCCTGCACCTGCTCATGGCAATCTTTGCCTTGGCCAATATATAATTTCGTACCCAACATTATATTTTCTTTTTTTTTAAACTTTTTTGCATGTGTTTATTCTTTTTTATTTTTTTTTTTCATAAATAGTTTTTTGGAAACTAAGAATTTTGCACTTTTTTTAATTTTTTTTATTTTCTAAATGACGCGTGCGGCCGAAACTGTCCGCATACTTAGACTTATTATACTGATTTTTCTGGAGGTTATTGTAAAAAGGTTTTACCTCCCAAAACCAAAGCCTACCAGACACACATTTTCCAGGACAGACATATAAGGAATGGGTTTAAGGATAAACCCTTTGATGCCCACTGTTGCCATACGGCAACAGGACTTTCAACGAAATATCTCTTCAACAGAAGTGAACAAAAACCGTTATTCATATTCTCCTTCTCTTCTGTTAACATTTCCCCTTGCATACAAATCACTTTGCGGCATGTGATTAGACAGATTGACATAGTTTTTGGCGTCAGATAGAAGTCGATAATTGCAGCTGTATATTCTTTAGAGGAAGTGAAATAGAAAAAATCAAATAAGCAATAAAGAGTGCCAGTGACATCCAAAAAATCTTATCAATTTGAAAATCAAAGGTTCGTACGATCCGTGGGTAAGATAAAATATTATTTTTTGGTTAGTAGCGTCCAGAATATTTTGAAAACATACTTTGCCATATGGCAACAAAGGACATATCTGTACAAAAACCCATCGACAATTTTCCTTTTTAGGGTTCCGTACCCAAAGGTAAAACGGAACCCTATTACTAAGACTTCGCTGTCCGTCCGTCCGTCCGTCTGTCACCAGGCTGTATCCCATGAACCGTGATAGGTAGACAGTTGAAATTTTCACAGATGATGTATTTCTGTTGCCGCTAGCACGACGCTAACAGAGCAAAATGAATATTTAAGGGGGGCTCCCATACAACAGACATGATTTTCATCCAAAAAATCCCCTTGGTCACATACTGAACTAAGGTTAGTCGACAATATCCCACCACCAGTAGCAAACTTCCCAGTTTTGATATCTTTTGTGTCTTTGATGAATTAATCCTAGCTGCAAACCTTTTTCTCATATTTCTCTTTATTGTTATTCACCTTTTCACATCGTTCCTGTCAAGTAAGATAATTGATTGGAATTCAATGGACACTTTGATGATCAACTATATCTCATCATGGAGATTTTTGATTATCAAAGTAATATGCCGATAATCTGCCTGCAAACAAGATCTGTCATCATACAAAAAAATGTGATTTTATGTGATGACTGATGAGGTAACATACATAGTCCCATTATCTGGGGGCACGGCAGTGCCCCTGCCAAGTCGAGCAAAAAAGCGGCACGGGCGTACCATCCTTTTCTCGTAACATAATAGGCCATTTTCGACCCCTATAACTTCGTTGTGGATAAGACTAGACTAGACTAGATTGACTTGGAAATCGCACTAAATAATCTAATTTAATATAATATGTATTACTTGTGAGATATATTGTGTTTTCATGCGATGGCCAGGTCAATCTATTTACTTAAAACATAAAAGATTTTAATATTGGTATGGTCACTATAAGATGTTGTTAGGTTAGGTAATTACGTAATAAATCAAGGCAGAAGGTCCCTTAAGTAGGGATTGAATAAATTAATGATGATATAAATTAGATTATGATATTGTTACGAAATTTAATCCCACTTCGAAAAGGGTTCGTATCACTGGATTGCGATAAACTACAATTGTTCATTTTTTAGTCGAATTTAAACACACACTTGTCTTATTTCTCCTCAGATCAACTATCTGAGTACTTTATCGACCGAACACACTGTATACGGACTTGTGACGCTCTATTCACCTCCGTAAACTGAATGAAACTGAATGAATTTCGAGGGCGAGCGTTCGCGCTTATATGACTCTCGGTTCACCTTCTCGAATATTCGCCGCCGGAAGTTCCCCTACGGAAATCTCTTGAATGCTCTTACAATTAGTATTATGCCGTTGACAGTTGACATCACTGTCATCATTTCAACTTCCGCTTACCAGAGCATTCGAACTTCGAAAGCGAAATTCGAACTTAGACGTCGGTTCGTGTTTCCGTAACAGTACTCAAATAGTTGATCTGAGGAGAAATAAGACAAGTGTGTGTTTTAATTCGAATAAAAAGTGGACAATTGTAGTTTATCGGAATCCAGTGATACGAACCCTATTCGGTGTGAGATTAAATTTCGTAACAATGTGTTAGACAACGATGATGGAAACTGTTAATTCTCGCACATCGAAGTTTGTATAGCGAAAAAAAAAAAAAAAATCAAAGCATGAGTTCTGAGTGGAAGCACGAAGTTGTCTACGCAGAAGGAAAGTGTCCCTCGGAGTATTTCTTAAATTTTTTTAATGATTCAATCATCAATAAAATAGTATGTAATAACTGAACCCGTTTATATATGTGAAATATACAGCCTTTATATGTTGGGCGCCAGTGTATAGAACAGTGTGTCTTTATACGTTCAATGACAGGGTAATCGGGGCCTCCGATAGGTGCCACTGTATTCACTACCTCTGCTGGGTGCCACTGAGAACCGACCACTACTGATTGGGCTAGTTCGAGCCGCTCGTGGGCGTCAGTGTAATAACACCAATCTCTCCCTATTGGGTGCCACTGTAAATACAGCCTCTGTATGCGTTGGTTGACATGTATCAGTAGACGGCCAATGTGTTGGGGAAAGTGAGGAGAGGGAAGGTAGGAGAAGAGTTATCTCGGGATAAAATCAGAAGTACGCTCTTGAGACAGAGCGCCACTGGTGTACCGCCGCTTTGCTCTGCTCTCCGCCGCGATGAGTGCTGTCCGAGGACTACAGCAGACGCTGAATGGGCAGTCAAGCAAAGGTTGGGAGTGGCCAAAAGGTGGGAGTGGCCAAGAGAAATAAAACACTTGGGCTTGAAAGTTACACAAAACTTATTTAACTAAAAAACAAAGATTTGATCTAATTAGGAGTAGGTGCTCAATTCAAGTGGGAGAGGGCATTAACATTGGTGGTGGAGAGCCCGACCGTCGAATGTAACACACAAACACACTTGAACAACCAAAAAACAGACGCTAGTGCTATGCTAGTGACCTAGTGTAGCACTTTTCTGGATTAGTGGAAGAGACCCGACTAGCCGCGGCAAAGGGCTAAACCTGAGTGACTTTGCACTGGCATAAGCTTGGCTTTTAATCAGTCCGGCGGTGTTGACAATTTTCGACCGCATTCCGTTGCTGTTTGTATTTTTTTTTTGTCTAGGGCTGCCACGTGGCAATTACAAAATAAACTTACTAGAAACAATTTCATAAAAATATTAAAAATGAATGAATGAAAATATGTGGTATTACAAAATATGCGTGACGTTATAATAATAATATATGTAGTGTTATCGTAGAAATATATGTGGTGTTACAAGTAGAAGAAACTAATAAATACGCCTTACAACAAAATGGAGAGGAAATGAAAATTCAAACCGAGGAAATATATCAATTCATTGGTATACTATTAAATATGGGAGTTATTCGAATGCCAGATTATAGGTGCTTTTGGAATGATGGTTTATGATATAATACAATAGCAAATGTAATGACTAAAAATCGTTTTAAAAAAATTAAACAATGTCTCCATATAAAAGATAATTTTAAAGCCAAGCCGAAAAACAGTCCCGAATACGACAAATTACATAAAATCCGACCGGTGTCAGACCATTAAAAATTAAAGGCCACATTTTTTAACATCGGCCTGATCTGCGTCCACGCCCCCACGGAAGACAAGGACGACTCCGCCAAAGATGAGTTATACGATCTCCTAGACAGAACGTATGCCCAATGTCCCGGCTATGACATCAAAATTGTACTAGGAGACTTCAATGCTAAGCTGGGTAAGGAAAGCATATTTGAACGAGTCATCGGCATATCCGATAACGGACACAGGCTGATTGATCTTGCTACGGGGCGAAATCTCCTTCTAACCAGTACGCGCCTCTCGCATCTCGATATACACAAAGGCACCTGGCGGTCTTTTGATCAATCGGCTTACAACCAGATTGATCACATCGCGATCGACGTCAGACACTCCTCCACTATTCCTGATGTTCGAACTTTCCGAGGGGCTAACATCGACCCGGACCACTATCTTGTAGTAGCCAAGATGCGCTTACGGATATCACGAACGAAAGTTGGCGTCGGAAAGCTACTATCGCCAGAAACCGCGCGGGTTACATCAACCTCAAAGCACCAACACTTGACCGAAGAACATCCACCCAATATACCTATTAATTGGTCAGCATGATTCATTTATTTTCACTTCCATTCTTTCGTTGAATGACCTAGAAGGCATTCAACCTCAATACCAAGCAATTGATCATACATATGTATGTAACTGGATATCGAATTCATGTCCACGCTTTTGGTGACTAACCAACAATTAATGCAATCCAAATTTGAAATTAAATAAGTTGAAAAACATTTGCAATGAAGAATCAGATTTCCCATCGAATGTGCAGCCGATTTCTAGGGCATTGAAAATTAAGCACTTTGTCATTAAGAATATAGATTGTAATAAGCTATGAGTAAGACATGGAAAATGTTATAAGTTAGTTTCTAAGTAGACTCAATAAAGTGCGGTTCAAAATAAAAAGTTGTTTTTTTATACACCGCTCGGAACTTTTCCTTAAGTCGCGTGCGTTTACCGATCGCGTCTCCCTTAAGCTCTCCAATACACCTCAATCCTCCACGCTATTAATAGAACAGCAGTGGAGCCTTTGCAAACAAGCCCTGAAAAGCTCTGCATCCGAAGTTTTGTGTTTCAAGGCTCCACCACGAAGAAACACCTGGTTCGATGACAAGTGCAGGAGCATTCCCACAGCGAAGCAGGATGCACGTAAGGCCTCGCTGCATAAAAGAACAAGAGCAGCTGGTGAGCTCTACGAGTTAAGAAGAAGGGAGGAGCATAAGCTTCTCCGAAGAAAGAAGAAAGAGCACGAAAAGCGCGCGATTGAGGATTTGGAGAGGTGTTACTGCAGGCGTGACGTTCGAAAGTTTTATCAACAGAAAAATGCCTTGAGCATCTATACGCCACAGATTGTCCCAGCTGAACGTGACTCATATGCTCCCCAATATATCCTAAACAAAATTAGACACAAACGTAATATTCGAAAACTATGGCAAACGAACCGCTCTCCTGAACTAAAGACCAAACTAAATAAGACCATAAAAGAACTTAAGGACATATTACAAGGGCATAAAAACAAACAACTCAACAAATACTTGAAAAACTTGACGCCGACTTTTCAAACGAACTACTCTCTCTGGAAAGTCACATGAAATTTGAAACAGACAACTTCACACCTACCACCGATATAGAGCGAAAACAAATCTGGTCTAAGACAAATGTAGAAAAAGCCGCAACTTTAGCGAACTTCTTTGCCAACTGCTTCACAAATGAAAAGGACAACAATTCACAATATTTAAACCTCCAAAACACGAATGAACCAATTCCAATCAAATTGACTACCAAAAATGAAATTGGCTTTCATACTAAGAATAGTCTCAAGCCCAATAAGTGCCCTGGCTACGATATGATAAATGGGAAAATCTTAAAAGAACTACCCGAACACGCAATTATCTAACGCTGTAATTCGAACTAAATACTTCCCAAAAGCATGGAGAGTCGCTGAAGTGCACGCCATCCCCGAACCAGGAAAAGACGTAACAAAAGCTAGTAGCTATCGATCCATTTGCCTTTTACCAGTCTTATCCAAACTCCTAGAAAAAATTATACAGAAAAGACTACAGCCAATACTTGACAAAAACAACGTTGTACCGAGTCACCAATTCGGGTTCAGACAACTTCACTCGACTATACAACAGACACATAGGGTAATAAACAAAATATAAAATGACTTAGACAATAAAAGGTACTGCTCAGCAGTATTTCTTGACGTATCTAAAGCTTTCGACGAAGTCTGGCACTAAGGACTACTTTACAAACTTAATAAAGCCTTACCATTAGACTTTTACTTGCTACTCAAAAGCTATCATGACCAACGACACTTCTACGTAAAACACAAGGAAGAATATTCTAAATTGCACATATGTAGTTCAAGCTGGCGTTCCCCAGGGCAGCGTTCTGGGGCCACTACTCTACTTAATATACACTGCAGACATACCCACCCCAACATCCCAACACTCCATGCTAGCAACATCTGCAGAAGACACTATCATACTCCAATATGACAAAGACGTAAACGATGCAAACCTCAAACTACAAAGCCATTTAAATAATACAATAGAGTGGTTCACAAAGTGGGGTATACAAATAAATGAAGAAAATACTATCCAGGTTATCCAGGTAAAAATTAACAATCCACCTCCTATAACAGTTAACAATAAGAATATTAAAACCAGCGATCACGCCAAATATCTAGGTATGGTTATTGATAGTAAACTAACATGGAAACAGCACATTCTAGAAAAGAAAAACCGGGCAAGTGCGAATCGCACTTGCGCACAAAGGGTTCCGTGCCATTATCTATAACAAGACACTAGCGCACAAATCGGTCTCAAGTAGAGCAACGTGAACGTCTCACAAATATGACTCACAATGCCGTAGTAAGGGCCTACGCCTTACTAAGAATTTTTAGTTTTATTTCTTATGCCGCGGGCGGCATAAATTGAAAAATTAATATCTCCTAAAATATTGGTCGTAGAATGCTCATTGTGGGCTTATTTTTTTCATTAAATATTCATCTACAAACCGATTCAACAAAACTTAACATTGGAGTTGAAAAATATGTTCTCCCACACATTCCACCTGCAAATGTAAGTTGGTAGCACAATATTGAGTGATTTCTTCTTCTTAATGGGCGCTACAGTTCGGGGTGAACCTGGGCCTCAACCAAAATGCCCCTCCATCTAGCACGATCTTTCACTAGCCTTTTCCATTGCCGCACACCCAGTTGGCTGAGGTCCCCTTCCACCTGTGTGCGCCATCTTAAGGGCGGCCGTCCTCTGCTTCTTCGTCCCTCGGGGTTGGATTCAAAGACTCTCCGGGCTGGAGCTGTGGTGTCCATTCGCTCTACATGGCCCATCCATCTTAGGCGTTGAATCCGTAGACGCCTGCCTAGGCTCATGTCGCTGCACAGCCCGTTAAGTTCGTGGTTGAATCTTCTCCTCCATCCCCCGTCTGCGTTTATAGGCCCAAAAATCACGCGCAAAATCTTTCTCTCGAACCGACCAAGGGCCTCCTCATCCGCTTTTGATAGTGTCCATGCTTCTGCGCCGTACAACAGGACCGGCATGAAAAGGGTCTTATATAGCGTCAACTTTGTCGTTCGTGATTCTGCGTTTGGTTTCGGAACTGATGTCGTTGTTCCAGGTCACTGCGGAGCCAAGGTAGACGAAGTCCTTAACTACCTCGAACTTATATCTGCCAATACAAACGTTCTGGCCAAGACGTCGGTGGTGAGCGTCCTTTATTGATGGTAGCATATATATAGTTTTGTCCTCGTTTACCGCCAGACCAATTTTCGCCGCCTCCATCTTAATACTCGCAAACGCCTCATTGGCATCTCGCTGTGATCTACCTATTATGTCAATATCGTCGGCGTATGCAAGGAGTTGCGAGGGTTTGAAATAGATTGTGCCTCTTGTATTAGCCAGTGATTTTTGCACAATCATTTCCAATGTGATGTTGAAGAAATCACACGACAGCGCATCGCCCTGCCTAGATTCTTTTTTGACATCAAAACTAACGGTAGGGTGTTCACCGATTCGGATGGAGCAGCGAGCATTCTCCAAAGTCATCCTGCATAGTCTGACGAGTTTAGCAGGTATGTTAAAGGTAGACATAGCGATGTACAGCTCGTCTCTAATTACGCTGTCGTATGCAGCTTTGAAGTCGACAAATAGTTGGTGAGTGTGGACTTGAAATTCATTGGTTTTTTCCAGGATCTGCCGTAGTGTGAAGATTTGGTCGATGGTGGACTTCCTTGGCCTGAATCCGCACTGATAAGGACCTATCAGCTTACTTACAAAAGGCTTCAGGCGTTCACACAAAACGGCAGAGAAGATTTTGTAGGCGATGTTAAGGAGACTTATTCCTCTATAGTTGGCGCAATCAGAGGGGTCTCCTTTCTTGTGGATCGGGCATACGATGCGGAGACTCCATTCCTCGGGCATGCTTTCCTCTCACCATATCTTACGGTTGAGCTGGTGCATGCTCGCAACCAGGTCATCTCCAGCTGCCTTTAAGAGCTCAGCAGACAGTCCGTCTGCGCCAGCAGCTTTATTCGACTTGAGCTTCGATATGGCAATCTTAACTTCGTCGAGGTCAGGGGGACAGAATTCTCTGCGGTCTCCGTCGATTAGAAATGGATCATTCTGCCTGACAGCGGTATATTGACTAACATCGCCGTTATACAGTCTGCAGAAGTGGTTTTTCCATATTCTCAGCATCAACTGCGGTTCTACTACTAGGTGTCCGTTCTCATCCCTGCAGGCTTCCGTTCTGGCTTTATAACCTTGGCATGTTCGCTTTATCTGTTGAGAAAACTTTCGAACGTCACGCCTGCAGTAACACCTCTCCAAATCCTCAATCGCGCGCTTCTCGTGCTCTTTCTTCTTTCTTCAGAGAAGCTTATGCTTCTCCCTTCTTTTTAACTCGTAGAGCTCACGAGCTGCTCTTGTTATTTTATGCAGCGAGGCCTTATATGCATCCTGCTTCGCTGTATGAATCCTCCTGCACTCGTCATCGAACCAGGTATTTCTTCGTGGTGGAGCCTTGAAACCCAAAACTTCGGATGCCGAGCTTTTCAGGGCTTGTTTGCAAAGGCTCCACTGCTGTTCTATTGATAGCGTGGAGGATTGCGGTGTATTGGAGAGCTTAAGGGAGACGCGATCGGTAAAAGCACGAGCGGTTTCTGGCGATAGCAACTTTCCGACGTCATAACTTTGTATTCTTACTCTACTCTGTTGCGTTCGTGAAATCCGTAAGCGCATCTTGGCTACAACAAGATAGTGGTCCGAGTCGATGTTAGCCCATCGGAAAGTTCGAACATCAAGAATAGTGGAGGAGTGTCTGACGTCGATCGCGATGTGATCAATCTGGTTGGTAGTCGATTGATCAAAAGACCGCCAGGTGCCTTTGTGTATATCGAGGTGCGGGAAGCGCGTACTGGCTAGAAGGAGATTTCGCCCAGTAGGAAGATCAATCAGCCTATGTCCGTTATCGGAGGTGGTGTCGTGTAGGCTATGTCTGCCGATGACTCGTTCAAATATGCATTCCTTACCTAGCTTAGCATTGAAGTCTCCTAGTACAATTTTGATGTCATAGCTGGGACATTGGGCATACGTTCTGTCTAGGAGATCGAAGAACTCATCTTTGGCTGAGTCATCCTTGTCTTCCGTGGGGGCGTGGACGCAGATCAGGCTGATGTTAAAAAATGTTGCCTTGATACGGATTGTTAGGAGGCGTTCGCTCACATGCCGAAAGCTTAGGACTTTTTGCCTTAGTCCACCTCGAACAACAAATCCGCATCCAAACAATCGTTGCCCTCTCTCCCTATAGCAGTCGCCGTAGTAAATATCACAGTTTTTCATCCGCTTTATACCCAGTCCATTCCATCGCATTTCCTGGATGGCGGTGATGTCCGCTTTATAGCGGTCTAGGGCGTCCGCAAGTTGTTCGGCTGCACGTGGCCTGTTTAGGGACCTAACATTCCACGTACAAAGCCGAAGATCATTGTCCTTTTTTCGTTTTTTGCAAGGGTCGTCAACATAAATCCGGTCCGTTATATCCGAGGCTTGTGGTTGTTTCGGAGTTCGGAGTTATAGCGATCCTATAAGGGTTCCGTTTTTTTTCGGACGCACGGAACCCTAAAAAACAGACAAACTTCGAAAATGCTACTGGATGCTTGGTAAAAATTCTAGACTGACAATAGACAATAAACTTCTGATATACAAAGCTATGATTAAACCTATCTGGTCATATGGGCTAGAACTATGGGGCACTTCCAAAACCTCAAACATCCAGATAATCCAATGTACACAAAACAGAATCTTAAGAACATTTACCAACGCAGAATGGTACGTGCCAAACACGGAAATTCATAAAGACCTTCACATAACAACTGTTGCAGACGAAATAAAAAACCGGCCAAGTGCGAGTCGGACTCGCGCACGAAGGGTTCCGTACCATCTGTATATATAATTATGAAAGAGACGAAAGATATTGTCGACTATCC
This sequence comes from Eumerus sabulonum, assembly GCA_951905685.1. Lineage (NCBI taxonomy): Eukaryota > Metazoa > Arthropoda > Insecta > Diptera > Syrphidae > Eumerus > Eumerus sabulonum. Next base: position 138,372,345 of record OX645060.1, on the reverse strand, counting down.
TTAGTTCAGTATGTGACTAAGGGGATTTTTTGGATGAAAATCATGTCTGTTGTATGGGAGCCCCCCTTAAATATTCATTTTGTTCTGTTTTTAGTATTTGTCGTGGTAGCGGCAACAGAAATACATCATCTGTGAACATTTCAACTGTCTAACTATCACGGTTCATGATAAACAGCCTGGTGACAGACGGACGGACGGACAGCGAAGACTTAGTAATAGGGTTCCGTTTTATCTTTGGGTACGGAACCCTAAAAAGCACTGCGTCAAATGTCAAAGTAGGATTTTACAACATACAAACGACGAAATACGCAATATCCCAAATGACAAGCACATATACGAGGACTTAAACGATACAGGCCAACAGAACTAATCGAACGGATTGGGTAAATGCTGGGTGCATCACGGAAGTAAAAAAAAAAACATCTGGCGACAACAACGAGCGATAAGGACCTGAGCCGAGCTTCTCTCAATCACCCATGTTGTGTGTGATTTCATTTTCCCATAGGTGAAATGGACCTACAGTTTATTGCCGGTTCCGAACGGCGAATTTCAAGAAGCTTTTCATGAGAATTTTACTACAGGGGGTTTTGTCAGAACCCCACTGAGGAGAAACACCGTGAAAAACACGTTCGATGACATGGCTGTGTCGGGATTCGATCCCGTGTCATCGGCGTCATAAAGGGCGAATAAAGGGAATAAAAAAAAAAAAAAAACGGATAAAGCGATAAAGCGAACATGCCAAGGTTATAAAGCCAGAACGGAAGCCTGCAGGGATGAGAACGGGCACCTAGTAGTAGAATCGCAGTCGATGCTGAGAATATGGAAAAACCACTTCTGCAGACTGTATAACGGCGATGTTAGTAAATATACCGCTGTCAGGTAGAATGACCCATTTTTAGTCTACGAAGACCGCAGAGAATTCTGTCCCCCTGACCACGACGAAGTTAAGATTATCATATCGAAGCTCAAGTCGAATAAAGCTGCTGGCGCAGACGGACTGTCTGTTGAGCTCTTCAAGGCAGCTGGGGATAACCTGGTTAGGAGCATGCACCAGCTCATCTGTAAGGTGGTTAGAGGAAAGCATGCCCGAGAAATGGAGTCTCATTACCGTATGCCCGATCCACAATAAAGGAAAAGGAGACCCCTCTAATTCCGTATCGTATGCCCGATCCACAATAAAGGAAAAGGAGACCCCTCTAATTCCGCCAACTACAGACGATTAAGTCTCCTTAACATCGCCTACAAAATCTTCTCTGCCGTTTTGTGTGAACGCCTGAAGCATTTTGTAAATAAGCTGATAGGTCTCTATCAGTGCGGGTTCAGGCCAAGAAAGTCCACCATTGACCAAATCTTCACACTACGGCAAATCCTGGAAAAAACCAATGAATTTCAAGTCGACACTCACCACCTCGTTGTCAACTTCAGAGCCGCATACGACAGTGTAATGGAGAATGCTCGCTGCTTCATTCGAATCGGTGAACACCTTACCGATAGTTTTGATGTCAAAAAAGGATTTAGGCAGGCCGATGCGTTGTCGTGTGATTTCTTCAACATCATATTGGAAATGATTGTGCAAAAATCACTGGCCAATACAAGAGGCACAATCTATTTGAAATCCTTGCGACTCCGTGCATACGCCGACGATATTGACATAATAGGTAGATCACAGCGAGATGTCAATGAGGCGCTTGCAAGTATTGAGATGGAGGCGGAGAAAATTGGCCTGGCGGTAAACGAGGGCAAAACTAAATATATGCTGTCATCAAAAAAGGACGCTCACCACCGTCGTCGTGGCCAGAACATTTGTATGGACAGATATAAGTTCGAGGTAGTTAAGGACTTCGTCTACCTTGGCTCCCCAGTGACCTGGAACAACGCCATCAGTTCCGAAATCAAACGCAGAATCACTCTTGCCAATCGCTGTTTCTTTGGGATCCGGAGGCAACTGAGTATTAGAGCCCTCTCCCGAACGACAAAGTTGAATCTATATAAGACCCTTATCATCCCGGTCCTGTTGTACGGCGCAGAAGCATGGACAATATCAGAAGCGGATGAGGAGGCCCTTGGTCGTTTTGAGAGAGAGATTTCGCGCGTGATTTTCGGACCTATAAACGCAGACGGGGGATGGAGGAAAAGATTAAGCCACGAACTTTACGGGCTGTACGGCGACATGAGTCTAGTCAGGCATCTACGGATTCAACGCCTAGGATGGCTGGGCCATGTAGAGCGAATTGACACCACAGCTCCAGCCCGGGGAGTCTTTGAATCCAACCCCGAGAGACGAAGAAGCAGAGGACGGCCGCACTTAAGATGGCGCACACAGGTGGAAGGGACCTCAGCCAACTGGGTATGCGGCAATGGAAAAGGCTAGCAAAAGATCGTGTTCGTTGGAGGGGCATGTTGGTTGAGGCCCAGGTTCACCCCGAACTGTAGCGCCCGTTAAGAGGAAGAAGAGAATAATGATGAGCATCAATATGTGGACGAACAAATTGTACCATTCAAAGATCAATCAACATTGGAACTATATCTACCAAAAAAGCCACACAAAAGGGGATATAAAGTTTTTACAAGAACTGGGTCATCAGGTATAATTCATGATTTCACTCTATATAGAGGAAAAGGAACTTGTCCAGACTATGGCTTAGGAATATCATCGGATATTGTTCTGTATCTGTGTTCTACCATGCCTAAAAACGAATATTTTAAAGATTACTTTGATAACTGGTTCACCTCTGTCAAACTAGCAATCGCTTTGCGAGACATGGGAATATGGTGCATTGGAACCGTAAGAAATAACCGAATTGGTAAACCGAATATGCCCGATGAGAGGGTACTAAAGCCTAAGGACGGCGAAGTGTCGATTATAGAGTGGAGAACAACCAAAATATAGCACTAGGAAGATGGTATGATAATCGAGCAGTTCAACTCCTCTCTACCTAATGCTGTGTGGATCCAATGGACTTATGGCGCAGATGGCCGAACATTGTAAAAGAATACAATCGTTTCATGGGTGGTGTGGACTTCGGATATGTGGATAGAATTATATCGAATCAATCACAAATCCAAAAAGTACTACTTTCGTATTATATACTGGTGCATCAGCGCAGCCCTTGTAAATTCTTGGCTCCTGTACAGTAGACACTTTTTTGCAGTAAGCCAACATCAAAAACATATGCGTCTAATGAATTTTCAACTTACTTACTTTGATGGCGCTACTATTCGGGGTGAACCAGGGCCTCAACCAAGAAGCCTCTCCAGCCGGCCCGATCTTTGGCCAGCCGCTTCCAGTGCCGCACGCCCATTTGGTTGAGGTCCCTTTCCACTTGTGCGCGCCACAATAAATGCGGTCGTCCTCTGCTGCGTCGTCCCTCGGGGTTGGAATCGAAGGCTCTTCGGGCCGGAGCGTTGATGTCCATTCGCTCTACATGGCTTAGCCATCTTAGACGTTCGATCCGAAGACGTCTAACTAGGCCGATGTCGCTGTACAGCCCGCACAGTTCTTGGTTGAATCTCCTCCTCCACTCTCCGTTCACACAAACGGGACCAAAGATTGCACGCAGAACATTCCTCTCGAAACGCCCAATAGCCTCTTCATCCGCTTTTGATAACGTCCAAACCTCAACGCCGTAGAGGAGGACCGGGATAATTAAGGTTTTGTAGAGGGATACCTTAGTTTTTTGAGAGAGGGCTCTCAACTGCCTCTTGAGCCCGAAGAAGCAGCGGTTGGCAAGAGTTATTCTGCGATTTATCTCGGCGCTGGTGTCGTTGCTGCTTAACACTATCGAGCCAAGGTAGACGAAGTCCTTGACTACTTCAAAAATATAGCTGCCGAAGGTGATGTTCTGACCAAGACGTCCGTGTTGCGCGTCTTTTTTGGACGACAGCATACATTTGGTCTTGTCTCCATTTACCCTTAGACCCACTTTAGCCGCTCCAGCTTCACTGCTTGCGAACGCCTCACTGACGTCTCGCTTTGTCCGTCCAATAACGTCAATCTCATCTACGTAGGCAAGCAATTGTGTGGACTTGAAGTAGATCGTACCTCTTGTATTGGTCGCAGAGTCCCGCACGATCTTTTCAAAAATAATGTTGAAGAAATCACATGACAGTGCGTCACCCTGTCTAAAACCTTTTTTAACATCAAAGGGGTCGGTTAGTTCACCTCCGACCTTAATGGAGCAGCGAGAGTTCTCCATAGTCATCTGTCTGAGGTACTGCCGGCCACCTATAGTGGCCTGGTGATCTGTCGTGCTGCCAGCCACCTATAGCGCCCTGGTGAGGTATCGAGTTTCCGGCCACCTATAGTGGCCTGGTGTGCTGTCGTGCTGCCGGCCACCTATAGTGGCCTGGTGAGCTGTTGAGATGCCGGCCACCTATAGTGGCTTGGTGAGCTGTCGAGATGCCGGCCACCTATAGTGGCGTGGTCAGCTACCGAGATTCCAGCCACCTATAGTGGCCTGGTGTGTTGTCGTGCTGCCGGCCAGCTATAGTGGCCTGGTGAGCTGTCGTGCTGCCGGCCACCTATAGTGACCTGGTGAGCTGTCGTGCTGCCGACCACCTTTAGTGGCCTGGTGAGCTGTCGTGCTGCCGGCCACCTATAGTGACCTGGTGAGCTGTCGTGCTGTCGTGATGCCGGCCACCTATAGTGGCCTGGTGAGCTGTCGTGCTGCCGGCCACCTATAGTGGCCTGGTGAGCTGTCGTGAGCTGTCGGCCACCTATAGTGGCGTGCTGAGCTGTCGAGATGCCGGCCACATATAGTGGCCTGGTGAGCTGTCGTGCTGGCGGCCACCCATAGTGGCCTGGTGAGCTGTCGTGCTGCCGGTCACCTATAGTGGCCTGGTGAGCTGTCGTGCTGCCGGCCACCTATAGTGTCCTGGTGAGCTATCGTGCTGCCGGCCACCTATAGTGGCCTGGTGGGCTGTCGTGCTGCCGGCCACCTATAGTGGCCTGGAAAGCTGTCGTGCTGCCGGCCACTTATAGTGGCCTGGTGAGCTGTCGTGCTGGCGGCCACACATACTGGCCTGGTGAGCTGTCGAGATGCCGGCCACCTATAGTGGCCTGGTGGGCTGTCGTGCTGCCGGCCACCTATAGTGGCCTGGAAAGCTGTCGTGCTGCCGGCCACCTATAGTGTCCTGGTGAGCTATCGTGCTGCCGGCCACCTATAGTGGCCTGGTGGGCTGTCGTGCTGCCGGCCACCTATAGTGGCCTGGAAAGCTGTCGTGCTGCCGGCCACCTATAGTGGCCTGGAAAGCTGTCGTGCTGCCGGCCACCTATAGTGGCCTGGTGAGCTGTCGTGCTGGCGGCCACACATACTGGCCTGGTGAGCTGTCGAGATGCCGGCCACCTATACTGGCCTGGTGAGCTGTCGTGCTGGCGGCCACCTATAGTGGCCTGGTGAGCTGTCGTGCTGGCGGCAACCTTAAGTGGCCTGGTGAGCTGTCGAGATGCCGGCCACCTATAGAGGCCTGGTGAGCCGTCGTTCTGCCGGCCACCTATAATGACCTGGTGAGCTGTCCTGCTGCCGGCCACCTGTAGTGGCCTGGTGAGCTGTCGTGCTGCCGGCCATCTGTAGTGGCCTGGTGGGCTGTCGTGCTGCCGGCCACCTATAGTGGCCTGGTGAGCTGTCGTGCTGCCGGCCACCTATAGTGGCCTGGTGAGCTGTCGTGCTGCCGGCCACCTATAGTGGCCTGGTGAGCTCCCGTGCTGGCGGCCACCTATAGTGGCCTGGTGAGCTGTCGTGCTGGCGGCAACCTTAAGTGGCCTGGTGAGCTGTCGAGATGCCGGCCACCTATAGAGGCCTGGTGAGCTGTCGTTCTGCCGGCCACCTATAATGACCTGGTGAGCTGTCGTGCTGCCGGCCACCTATAGTGGCCTGGTGAGCTCCCGAGCTGCGGCCACCTATAGTGGCCTGGTGAGCTGTCGTGCTAGCGGCCACCTTTAGTGGCCTGGTGAGCTGTCGTGCTGTCGGCCACCTATAGTGGCCTGGTGAGCTGTCGTGCTGCCGGCCACCTATAGTGTCCTGGTGAGCTTTCGTGCTGCCGACAACCTATAGTGGCCTGGTGTGCTGTCGTGCTGCCGGCCACCTATAGTGGCCTGGTAAGCTGTCGTGCTGCCGGCCACCTATACTGGCCTGGTCGGCTGTCGTGCTGGCGGCAACCTTAAGTGGCCTGGTGAGCTGTCGAGATGCCGGCCACCTATAGAGGCCTGGTGAGCTGTCGTTCTGCCGGCCACCTATAATGACCTGGTGAGCTGTCGTGCTGCCGGCCACCTATAGTGGCCTGGTGAGCTCCCGAGCTGCCGGCCACCTATAGTGGCCTGGTGAGCTGTCGTGCTAGCGGCCACCTTTAGTGGCCTGGTGAGCTGTCGTGCTGTCGGCCACCTATAGTGGCCTGGTGAGCTGTCGTGCTGCCGGCCACCTATAGTGGCCTGGTGTGCTGTCGTGCTGGCGGCCACCTATAGTGGCCTGGTGAGCTGTCGTGCTGCCGGTCACCTATAGTGGCCTGGTGAGCTGTCGTGCTGCCGGCCACCTATAGTGTCCTGGTGAGCTTTCGTGCTGCCGACAACCTATAGTGGCCTGGTGTGCTGTCGTGCTGCCGGCCACCTATAGTGGCCTGGAAAGCTGTCGTGCTGCCGGCCACCTATACTAGCCTGGTGGGCTGTCGTGCTGCCGGCCACCTATAGTGGCCTGGTAAGCTGTCGTGCTGCCGGCCACCTGTCTAAAACCTTTCTAAACATCAAAGGGGTCGGTTAGTTCACCTCCGACCTTAATGGAGCAGCGAGAGTTCTCCATAGTCATCTGTCTGAGGTGCTGCCAGCCACCTATAGCGCCCTGGTGAGCTGTCGTGCTACCGGCCACCAATAGTGACCTGGTGAGCTGTCGTGCTGCCGGTCATCTATAGTGGCCTGGTGAGCTGTCGTGCTGTCTGATGCCGGCCACCTCTAGTGGCCTGGTGAGCTGTCGTGCTGCCGGCCACCTATAGTGGCCTGGTGAGCTCCCGAGCTTCCGTCCACCTATAGTGGCCTGGTGTGCTGTCGTGCTGCCGGCCACCTATAGTTGCCTGGTGAGCTGTCGTGCTGCCGGCCACCTATAGTGGCCTGTTGAGCTCCCGAGCTGCCGGCCGCCTATAGTGGCCTGGTAAGCTGTCGTGCTGCCGGCCATCTATAGTGGCCTTGTGAGCTGTCGTGCTGGCAGCCACACATACTGGCCTGGTGAGCTGTCGAGATGCCGGCCACCTATACTGGCCTGGTGAGCTGCCGTGCTGGTGGCCACCTATAGTGGCCTGGTGAGCTGTTGAGATGCCGGCCACCTATAGTGGCTTGGTGAGCTGTCGAGATGCCGGCCACCTATAGTGGCCTGGCCAGCTCCCGAGCTCCCATCCACCTATAGTGGCCTGGTGTGCTGTCGTGCTGCCGGCCACCTATAGTTGCCTGGTGAGCTGTCGTGCTGCCGGCCACCTATAGTGGCCTGTTGAGCTCCCGAGCTGCCGGCCGCCTATAGTGGCCTGGTAAGCTGTCGTGCTGCCGGCCATCTATAGTGGCCTTGTGAGCTGTCGTGCTGGCGGCCACACATACTGGCCTGGTGAGCTGTCGAGATGCCGGCCACCTATACTGGCCTGGTGAGCTGCCGTGCTGGTGGCCACCTATAGTGGCCTGGTGAGCTGTCGTGCTGGCGGCAACCTTAAGTGGCCTGGTGAGCTGTGGAGATGCCGGCCACCTATAGAAGCCTGGTGAGCTGTCGTTCTGCCGGCCACCTGTAATGACCTGGTGAGCTGTCGTGTTGCCGGCCACCTATAGTGGCCTGGTGAGCTCCCGAGCTGCCGGCCACCTATAGTGGCCTGGTGAGCTGTCGTGTTAGCTAGCGGCCACCTCTTGTGGCCTGGTGAGCTGTCGTGCTGCCGGCCACCTATAGTGGCCTGGTGAGCTCCCGAGTTTCCAGCCACCTGTAGTGGCCTGGTAAGCTGTCGTGCTACCGGCCACCTATAGTGGCCTGGTGAGCTGTCGTGCTGGCGGCCACACATAGTGGCCTGGTGAGCTGTCGAGATGCCGGCCACCTATAGTGGCGTGCTGAGCTGTCGAGATGCCGGCCACATATAGTGGCCTGGTGAGCTGTCGTGCTGGCGGCCACCCATAGTGGCCTGGTGAGCTGTCGTGCTGCCGGTCACCTATAGTGGCCTGGTGAGCTGTCGTGCTGCCGGCCACCTATAGCGTCCTGGTGAGCTATCGTGCTGCCGGCCACCTATAGTGGCCTGGTGGGCTGTCGTGCTGCAGGCCACCTATAGTGGCCTGGAAAGCTGTCGTGCTGCCGGCCACCTATAGTGGCCTGGTGAGCTGTCGTGCTGGCGGCCACACATACTGGCCTGGTGAGCTGTCGTGCTGCCGGCCACCTATAGTCGCCTGGTGAGCTGTCGTGCTGCCGGCCACCTATAGTGTCCTGGTGAGCTTTCGTGCTGCCGACAACCTATAGTGGCCTGGTGTGCTGTCGTGCTGCCGGCCACCTATAGTGGCCTGGTAAGCTGTCGTGCTGCCGGCCACCTATACTGGCCTGGTGGGCTGTCGTGCTGCCGGACACCTATAGTGGCCTGGTAAGCTGTCGTGCTGCCGGCCACCTGTCTAAAACCTTTTTAAACATCAAAGGGGTCGGTTAGTTCACCTCCGACCTTAATGGAGCAGCGAGAGTTCTCCATAGTCATCTGTTTGAGGTGCTGCCGGCCACCTATAGTAGCGTGATGATCTGTCGTGCTGCCAGCCACCTATAGCGCCCTCGTGAGCTGTCGTGCTGCTGGCCACCAATAGTGACCTGGTGAGCTGTCGTGCTGCCGGTCATCTATAGTGGCCTGGTGAGCTGTCGTGCTGTCTGATGCCGGCCACCTATAGTGGGCTGGTGAGCTGTCGTGCTGCCGGCCACCTATAGTGGCCTGGTAAGCTGTCGTGCTGCCGGCCACGTATAGCGTCCTGGTGAGCTATCGTGCTGCCGGCCACCTATAGTGGCCTGGTGGGCTGTCGTGCTGCAGGCCACCTATAGTGGCCTGGAAAGCTGTCGTGCTGCCGGCCACCTATAGTGGCCTGGTGAGCTGTCGTGCTGGCGGCCACACATACTGGCCTGGTGAGCTGTCGTGCTGCCGGCCACCTATAGTCGCCTGGTGAGCTGTCGTGCTGCCGGCCACCTATAGTGTCCTGGTGAGCTTTCGTGCTGCCGACAACCTATAGTGGCCTGGTGTGCTGTCGTGCTGCCGGCCACCTATAGTGGCCTGGTAAGCTGTCGTGCTGCCGGCCACCTATACTGGCCTGGTGGGCTGTCGTGCTGCCGGACACCTATAGTGGCCTGGTAAGCTGTCGTGCTGCCGGCCACCTGTCTAAAACCTTTTTAAACATCAAAGGGGTCGGTTAGTTCACCTCCGACCTTAATGGAGCAGCGAGAGTTCTCCATAGTCATCTGTTTGAGGTGCTGCCGGCCACCTATAGTAGCGTGATGATCTGTCGTGCTGCCAGCCACCTATAGCGCCCTCGTGAGCTGTCGTGCTGCTGGCCACCAATAGTGACCTGGTGAGCTGTCGTGCTGCCGGTCATCTATAGTGGCCTGGTGAGCTGTCGTGCTGTCTGATGCCGGCCACCTATAGTGGGCTGGTGAGCTGTCGTGCTGCCGGCCACCTATAGTGGCCTGGTAAGCTGTCGTGCTGCCGGCCACGTATAGTGGCCTGGTGAGCTGTCGTGCTGGCGGCCACACATACTGGTCTGGTGAGCTGTCGAGGTGCCGGTCACCTATACTGGCCTGGTGAGCTGTCGTGCTGGCGACCACCTATAGTGGCCTGGTGAGCTGTCGTGCTGGCGGCAACCTTAAGTGGCCTGGTGAGCTGTGGAGACGCCGGCCACCTATAGTATCCCGATGAGCTCCAGAGCTGCCGGCCGCCTATAGTGGCCTTGTGAGCTCAAGAGCTGCTGGCCACCTATAGTGGCCTGGTGAGCTCCCGAGCTGCCGGCCACCTATAGTGGCCTGGTGAGTCCGAAGCTGCCGGCCACCTATAGTGCCTGGTGAGCTCCCGAGCTGCCGGCCACCTATAGTGGCCTGGTGAGCTGTCGTGCTGCCGGCCACCTATAGTGGCCTGGTGAGCTGTCGTGCTGCCGGCCACCTATAATGCCCTGGCGAGCTGTCCTGCTGGCGGCCACACATAGTGGCTTGGTGAGCTGTCGAGATGCCGGCCACATATAGTGGCCTGGTGAGCTGTCGTGCTGCCGGTCACCTATAGTGGCCTGGTGAGCTGTCGTGCTGCCGGCCACCTATAGTGTCCTGGTGAGCTGTCATTCTGCTGGCCACCTATAATGACCTGGTGAGCTGTCGTGTTGCCGGCCACCTATAGTGGCCTGGTGAGCTCCCGAGCTGCCGGCCACCTATAGTGGCCTGGTGAGCTGTCGTGCTGTCGGCCACCTATAGTGGCCTGGTGAGCTGTCGTGCTGGCGGCCACACATAGTGGCCTGGTGAGCTGTCGAGATGCCGGCCACCTATAGTGGCGTGCTGAGCTGTCGAGATGCCGGCCACATATAGTGGCCTGGTGAGCTGTCGTGCTGGCGGCCACCCATACTGGCCTGGTGAGCTGTCGTGCTGCCGGTCACCTATAGTGGCCTGGTGAGCTGTCGTGCTGCCGGCCACCTATAGTGGCCTGGTGAGCTGTCGTGCTGGCGGCCACGCATAGTGGCCTGGTGAGCTGTCGAGATGCCGGCCACCTATAGTGGCGTGCTGAGCTGTCGAGATGCCGGCCACATATAGTGGCCTGGTGAGCTGTCGTGCTGGCGGCCACCCATAGTGGCCTGGTGAGCTGTCGTGCTGCCGGTCACCTATAGTGGCCTGGTGAGCTGTCGTGCTGCCGGCCACCTATAGTGTCCTGGTGAGCTATCGTGCTGCCGGCCACCTATAGTGGTCTGGTGGGCTGTCGTGCTGCCGGCCACCTATAGTGGCCTGGAAAGCTGTCGTGCTGCCGGCCACCTATAGTGGCCTGGTGAGCTGTCGTGCTGCCGGCCACCTGTCTAAAACCTTTTTAAACATCAAAGGGGTCGGTTAGTTCACCTCCGACCTTAATGGAGCAGCGAGAGTTCTCCATAGTCATCTGTCTGAGGTGCTGCCGGCCACCTATAGTGGCCTGGTGATCTGTCGTGCTGCCAGCCACCTATAGTGCCCTGGTGAGCTGTCGTGCTGCCGGCCACCAATAGTGACCTGGTGAGCTGTCGTGCTGCCGGTCATCTATAGTGGACTGGTGAGCTGTCGTGCTGCCGGCCACCTATAGTGGCCTGGTGAGCTCCCGAGTTTCCAGCCACCTATAGTGGCCTGGTAAGCTGTCGTGCTGCCGGCCACCTATAGTGGCCTGGTGAGCTGTCGTGCTGGCGGCCACACATAGTGGCCTGGTGAGCTGTCGAGATGCCGCCCACCTATAGTGGCGTGCTGAGCTGTCGAGATGCCGGCCACATATAGTGGCCTGGTGAGCTGTCGTGCTGGCGGCCACCCATAGTGGCCTGGTGAGCTGTCGTGCTGCCGGTCACCTATAGTGGCCTGGTGAGCTGTCGTGCTGCCGGCCACCTATAGTGTCCTGGTGAGCTATCGTGCTGCCGGCCACCTATACTGGCCTGGTGGGCTGTCGTGCTGCCGGCCACCTATAGTGGCCTGGAAAGCTGTCGTGCTGCCGGCCACCTATAGTGGCCTGGTGAGCTGTCGTGCTGGCGGCCACACATACTGGCCTGGTGAGCTGTCGAGATGCCGGCCACCTATACTAGCCTGGTGAGCCGTCGTGCTGCCGGTCACCTATAGTGGCCTGGTGAGCTGTCGTGCTGCCGGTCACCTATAGTGGCCTGATGAGCTGTCGTGCTGCCGGCCACCTATAGTGTCCTGGTGAGCTATCGTGCTGCCGGCCACCTATAGTGGCCTGGTGAGCTGTCGAGATGCCGGCCACCTATACGGGCCTGGTGAGCCGTCGTTCTGCCGGCCACCTATAATGACCTGGTGAGCTGTCCTGCTGCCGGCCACCTGTAGTGGCCTGGTGAGCTGTCGTGCTGCCGGCCACCTGTAGTGGCCTGGTGGGCTGTCGTGCTGCCGGCCACCTATAGTGGCCTGGTGAGCTGTCGTGCTGCCGGCCACCTATAGTGGCCTGGTGAGCTGCCGTGCTGCCGGCCACCTATAGTGGCCTGGTGAGCTGCCGTGCTATCGCCCACCTTTAGTGGCCTGGTGAGCTGTCGTGCTGGCGGCAACCTTAAGTGGCCTGGTGAGCTGTCGAGATGCCGGCCACCTATAGAGGCCTGGTGAGCCGTCGTTCTGCCGGCCACCTATAATGACCTGGTGAGCTGTCGTGCTGCCGGCTACCTATAGTGGCCTGGTGAGCTGTCGTGCTGCCGGCCACCTATAGTGGCCTGGTGAGCTGTCGTGCTAGCGGCCACCTTTAATGGCCTGGTGAGCTGTCGTGCTGGCGGCAACCTTAAGTGGCCTGGTGAGCTGTCGAGATGACGGCCACCTATAGAGGCCTGGTGAGCTGTCGTGCTAGCGGCCACCTTTAGTGGCCTGGTGAGCTGTCGTGCTGTCGGCCACCTATAGTGGCCTGGTGAGCTGTCGTGCTGCCGGTCACCTATAGTGGCCTGGTGAGCTGTCGTGCTGCCGGCCACCTATAGTGTCCTGGTGAGCTATCGTGCTGCCGGCCACCTATAGTGGCCTGGTGAGCTGTCGAGATGCCGGCCACCTATACGGGCCTGGTGAGCCGTCGTTCTGCCGGCCACCTATAATGACCTGGTGAGCTGTCCTGCTGCCGGCCACCTGTAGTGGCCTGGTGAGCTGTCGTGCTGCCGGCCACCTGTAGTGGCCTGGTGGGCTGTCGTGCTGCCGGCCACCTATAGTTGCCTGGTGAGCTGTCGTGCTGCCGGCCACCTATAGTGGCCTGGTGAGCTGCCGTGCTGGCGGCCACCTATAGTGGCCTGGTGAGCTACCGTGCTATCGCCCACCTTTAGTGGCCTGGTGAGCTGTCGTGCTGGCGGCAACCTTAAGTGGCCTGGTGAGCTGTCGAGATGCCGGCCACCTATAGAGGCCTGGTGAGCCGTCGTTCTGCCGGCCACCTATAATGACCTGGTGAGCTGTCCTGCTGCCGGCCACCTGTAGTGGCCTGGTGAGCTGTCGTGCTGCCGGCCACCTATAGTGGCCTGGTGAGCTGTCGTGCTAGCGGCCACCTTTAGTGGCCTGGTGAGCTGTCGTGCTGGCGGCAACCTTAAGTGGCCTGGTGAGCTGTCGAGATGCCGGACACCTATAGAGGCCTGGTGAGCTGTCGTGCTAGCGGCCGCCTTTAGTGGCCTGGTGAGCTGTCGTGCTGTCGGCCACCTATAGTGGCCTGGTGAGCTGTCGTGCTGCCGGCCACCTATAGTGGCCTGGTGGGCTGTCGTGCTGGCGGCAACCTTAAGTGGCCTGGTGAGCTGTCGAGATGCCGGCCACCTATAGAGGCCTGGTGAGCTGTCGTGCTAGCGGCCACCTTTAGTGGCCTGGTGAGCTGTCGTGCTGTCGGCCACCTATAGTGGCCTGGTGAGCTGCCGTGCTGGCAGCCGCCTATAGTGGCCTGGTGAGCTGCCGTGCTATCGCCCACCTTTAGTGGCCTGGTGAGCTGTCGTGCTGGCGGCAACCTTAAGTGGCCTGGTGAGCTGTCGAGATGCCGGCCACCTATAGAGGCCTGGTGAGCTGTCGTGCTAGCGGCCACCTTTAGTGGCCTGGTGAGCTGTCGTGCTGTCGGCCACCTATAGTGGCCTGGTGAGCTGCCGTGCTGGCAGCCGCCTATAGTGGCCTGGTGAGCTGCCGTGCTATCGCCCACCTTTAGTGGCCTGGTGAGCTGTCGTGCTGGCGGCAACCTTAAGTGGCCTGGTGAGCTGTCGAGATGCCGGCCACCTATAGAGGCCTGGTGAGCCGTCGTTCTGCCGGCCACCTATAATGACCTGGTGAGCTGTCGTGCTGCCGGCTACCTATAGTGGCCTGGTGAGCTCCCGAGCTGCCGGCTACCTATAGTGGCCTGGTGAGCTGTCGTGCTAGCGGCCACCTTTAGTGGCCTGGTGAGCTGTCGTGCTGTCGGCCACCTATAGTGGCCTGGTGAGCTGTCGTGCTGCCGGCCACCTATAGTGGCCTGGTGTGCTGTCGTGCTGGCGGCCGCCTATAGTGGCCTGGTGAGCTGTCGTGCTGCCGGTCACCTATAGTGGCCTGGTGAGCTGTCGTGCTGCCGGCCACCTATAGTGTCCTGGTGAGCTATCGTGCTGCCGACAACCTATAGTGGCCTGGTGTGCTGTCGTGCTGCCGGCCACCTATATTGGCCTGGTAAGCTGTCGTGCTGCCGGCCACCTATACTGGCCTGGTGGGCTGTCGTGCTGTCGGCCACCTATAGTGGCCTGGTAAGCTGTCGTGCTGCCGGCCACCTGTCTAAAACCTTTTTAAACATCAAAGGGGTCGGTTAGTTCACCTCCGACCTTAATGGAGCAGCGAGAGTTCTCCATAGTCATCTGTCTGAGGTGCTGCCGGCCACCTATAGTGGCCTGGTGATCTGTCGTGCTGCCAGCCACCTATAGCGCCCTGGTGAGCTGTCATGCTGCCGGCCACCTGTAGTGGCCTGGTGAGCTGTCGTGCTGCCGGCCACCTATAGTGGCCTGGTGAGCTGTCGTGCTAGCGGCCACCTTTAGTGGCCTGGTGAGCTGTCGTGCTGGCGGCAACCTTAAGTGGCCTGGTGAGCTGTCGAGATGCCGGACACCTATAGAGGCCTGGTGAGCTGTCGTGCTAGCGGCCGCCTTTAGTGGCCTGGTGAGCTGTCGTGCTGTCGGCCACCTATAGTGGCCTGGTGAGCTGTCGTGCTGCCGGCCACCTATAGTGGCCTGGTGGGCTGTCGTGCTGGCGGCAACCTTAAGTGGCCTGGTGAGCTGTCGAGATGCCGGCCACCTATAGAGGCCTGGTGAGCTGTCGTGCTAGCGGCCACCTTTAGTGGCCTGGTGAGCTGTCGTGCTGTCGGCCACCTATAGTGGCCTGGTGAGCTGCCGTGCTGGCGGCCGCCTATAGTGGCCTGGTGAGCTGCCGTGCTATCGCCCACCTTTAGTGGCCTGGTGAGCTGTCGTGCTGGCGGCAACCTTAAGTGGCCTGGTGAGCTGTCGAGATGCCGGCCACCTATAGAGGCCTGGTGAGCCGTCGTTCTGCCGGCCACCTATAATGACCTGGTGAGCTGTCGTGCTGCCGGCTACCTATAGTGGCCTGGTGAGCTCCCGAGCTGCCGGCTACCTATAGTGGCCTGGTGAGCTGTCGTGCTAGCGGCCACCTTTAGTGGCCTGGTGAGCTGTCGTGCTGTCGGCCACCTATAGTGGCCTGGTGAGCTGTCGTGCTGCCGGCCACCTATAGTGGCCTGGTGTGCTGTCGTGCTGGCGGCCGCCTATAGTGGCCTGGTGAGCTGTCGTGCTGCCGGTCACCTATAGTGGCCTGGTGAGCTGTCGTGCTGCCGGCCACCTATAGTGTCCTGGTGAGCTATCGTGCTGCCGACAACCTATAGTGGCCTGGTGTGCTGTCGTGCTGCCGGCCACCTATATTGGCCTGGTAAGCTGTCGTGCTGCCGGCCACCTATACTGGCCTGGTGGGCTGTCGTGCTGTCGGCCACCTATAGTGGCCTGGTAAGCTGTCGTGCTGCCGGCCACCTGTCTAAAACCTTTTTAAACATCAAAGGGGTCGGTTAGTTCACCTCCGACCTTAATGGAGCAGCGAGAGTTCTCCATAGTCATCTGTCTGAGGTGCTGCCGGCCACCTATAGTGGCCTGGTGATCTGTCGTGCTGCCAGCCACCTATAGCGCCCTGGTGAGCTGTCATGCTGCCGGCCACCAATAGTGACCTGGTGAGCTGTCGTGCTGCCGGTCATCTATAGTGGACTGGTGAGCTGTCGTGCTGTCGTGATGCCGGCCTGGTGAGCTGTCGTGCTGCCGGCCACCCATAGTGGCCTGGTGAGCTCCCGAGCTTCCGGCCACCTATAGTGGCCTGGTGTGCTGTCGTGCTGCCGGCCACCTATAGTGGCCTGGTGAGCTGTTGAGATGCCGGCCACCTATAGTGGCTTGGTGAGCTGTCGAGATGCCGGCCACCTATAGTGGCCTGGCCAGCTCCCGAGCTCCCAGCCACCTATAGTGGCCTGGTGTGCTGTCGTGCTGCCGGCCACCTATAGTTGCCTGGTGAGCTGTCGTGCTGCCGGCCACCTATAGTGGCCTGGTGAGCTCCCGAGCTGCCGGCCGCCTATAGTGGCCTGGTAAGCTGTCGTGCTGCCGGCCACCTATAGTGGCCTGGTGAGCTGTCGTGCTGGCGGCCACACTTACTGGCCTGGTGAGCTGTCGAGATGCCGGCCACTTATACTGGCCTGGTGAGCTGCCGTGCTGGTGGCCACCTATAGTGGCCTGGTGAGCTGTCGTGCTGGCGGCAACCTTAAGTGGCCTGGTGAGCTGTGGAGATGCCGGCCACCTATAGAGGCCTGGTGAGCTGTCGTGCTGCCGGCCACCTATAATGACCTGGTGAGCTGTCGTGTTGCCGGCCAGCTATAGTGGCCTGGTGAGCTCCCGAGCTGCCGGCCACCTATAGTGGCCTGGTGAGCTGTCGTGTTAGCTAGCGGCCATCTCTAGTGGCCTGGTGAGCTGTCGTGCTGTCTGCCACCTATAGTGGCCTGGTGAGCTGTCGTGCTGCCGGCCACCTATAGTGGCCTGGTGTGCTGTCGTGCTGGCGGCCACCTATAGTGGCCTGGTGAGCTGTCGTGCTGCCGGTCACCTATAGTGGCCTGGTGAGCTGTCGTGCTGCCGGCCACCTATAGTGTCCTGGTGAGCTATCGTGCTGCCGGCAACCTATAGTGGCCTGGTGTGCTGTCGTGCTGCCGGCCACCTATAGTGGCCTGGTAAGCTGTCGTGCTGCCGGCCACCTATAGTGGCCTGGTGAGCTGTCGTGCTGGCGGCCACACATACTGGCCTGGTGAGCTGTCGAGATGCCGGTCACCTATACTGGCCTGGTGAGCTGTCGAGATGCCGGTCACCTATACTGGCCTGGTGAGCTGTCGTGCTGGCGGCAACCTTAAGTGGCCTGGTGAGCTGTGGAGATGCCGGCCACCTATAGTATCCCGATGAGCTCCAGAGCTGCCGGCCGCCTATAGTGGCCTTGTGAGCTCAAGAGCTGCTGGCCACCTATAGTGGCCTGGTGAGCTCCCGAGCTGCCGGCCACCTATAGTGGCCTTGTGAGCTCCCGAGCTGCCGGCCACCTATAGAGGCCTGGGGAGCTCCCGAGCTGCCGGCCGCCTATAGTGGCCTGGTGAGCTGTCGTGCTGCCGGCCACCTATAGTGGCCTGGTGAGCTGTCGTGCTGCTGGCCACCTATAGTGGCCTGGTGAGCTGTCGTGCTGCCGGCCACCTATAGTGGCCTGGTGAGCTCCAGAGCTGCCGGCCGCCTATAGTGGCCTTGTGAGCTCAAGAGCTGCTGGCCACCTATAGTGGCCTGGTGAGCTCCCGAGCTGCCGGCCACCTATAGTGGCCTTGTGAGCTCCCGAGCTGCCAGCCACCTATAGGGGCCTGGTGAGCTCCCGAGCTGCCGGCCGCCTATAGTGGCCTGGTGAGCTGTCGTGCTGCCGGCCACCTATAGTGGCCTGGTGAGCTGTCGTGCTGCCGGCCACCTATAGTGGCCTGGTGAGCTGTCGTGCTGCCGGCCACCTATAGTGGCCTGGTGAGCTGTCGTGCTGCCGGCCACCTATAGTATCCCGATGAGCTCCAGAGCTGCCGGCCGCCTATAGTGGCCTTGTGAGCTCAAGAGCTGCTGGCCACCTATAGTGGCCTGGTGAGCTCCCGAGCTGCCGGCCACCTATAGTGGCCTTGTGAGCTCCCGAGCTGCCGGCCACCTATAGGGGCCTGGTGAGCTCCCGAGCTGCCGGCCGCCTATAGTGGCCTGGTGAGCTGTCGTGCTGCCGGTCACCTATACTGGCCTGGTGAGCTGTCGTGCTGGCGGCAACCTTAAGTGGCCTGGTGAGCTGTGGAGATGCCGGCCACCTATAGTATCCCGATGAGCTCCAGAGCTGCCGGCCGCCTATAGTGGCCTTGTGAGCTCAAGAGCTGCTGGCCACCTATAGTGGCCTGGTGAGCTCCCGAGCTGCCGGCCACCTATAGTGGCCTTGTGAGCTCCCGAGCTGCCGGCCACCTATAGAGGCCTGGTGAGCTCCCGAGCTGCCGGCCGCCTATAGTGGCCTGGTGAGCTGTCGTGCTGTCGGCCACCTATAGTGGCCTGGTGAGCTGTCGTGCTGCCGGCCACCTATAGTGGCCTGGTGTGCTGTCGTGCTGGCGGCCACCTATAGTGGCCTGGTGAGCTGTCGTGCTGCCGGTCACCTATAGTGGCCTGGTGAGCTGTCGTGCTGCCGGCCACCTATAGTGTCCTGTTGAGCTATCGTGCTGCCGGCAACCTATAGTGGCCTGGTGAGCTGTCGTGCTGCCGGCCACCTATAGTGGCCTGATGAGCTGTCGTGCTGGCGGCAACCTTAAGTGGCCTGGTGAGCTGTCGAGATGCCGGCCACCTATCGAGGCCTGGTGAGCCGTCGTTCTGCCGGCCACCTATAATGACCTGGTGAGCTGTCCTGCTGCCGGCCACCTGTAGTGGCCTGGTGAGCTGTCGTGCTGCCGGCCACCTGTAGTGGCCTGGTGGGCTTTCGTGCTGCCGGCCACCTATAGTGGCCTGGTGAGCTGTCGTGCTGCCGGCCACCTATAGTATCCCGATGAGCTCCAGAGCTGCCGGCCACCTATAGTGGCCTGGTGAGCTCAAGAGCTGCTGGCCACCTATAGTGGCCTGGTGAGCTCCCGAGCTGCCGGCCACCTATAGTGGCCTGGTGAGCTCCCGAGCTGCCGGCCACCTATAGTGGCCTGTTTGAGCTCCCGAGCTGCCGGCCACCTATAGTGGCCTGGTGAGCTCCCGAGCTGCCGGCCACCTATACTGGCCTGGTGAGCTGCCGTGCTGGCGGCCACCTATAGGGGCCTGGTGAGCTGTCGTGCTGGCGGCAACCTTAAGTGGCCTGGAGAGCTGTCGAGATGGCGGCCACCTATAGAGGCCTGGTGAGCTGTCGTTCTGCCGGCCACCTATAATGACCTGGTGAGCTGTCGTGCTGCCGGCCACCTATACTGGCCTGGTGAGCTGCCGTGCTGGCGGCCACCTATAGGGGCCTGGTGAGCTGTCGTGCTGGCGGCCACACATACTGGCCTGGTGAGCTGTCGATATGCCGGCCACCTATACTGGCCTGGTGAGCTGCCGTGCTGGCGACCACCTATAGGGGCCTGGTGAGCTGTCGTGCTGGCGGCAACCTTAAGTGGCCTGGAGAGCTGTCGAGATGGCGGCCACCTATAGAGGCCTGGTGAGCTGTCGTTCTGCCGGCCACCTATAATGACCTGGTGAGCTGTCGTGCTGCCGGCCACCTATAGTGGCCTGGTAAGCTATCGTGCTGCCGGCCACCTATACTGGCCTGGTGAGCTGCCGTGCTGGCGGCCACCTATAGGGGCCTGGTGAGCTCCCGAGCTGCCGGCCACCTATAGTGGCCTGGTGAGCTGTCGTGCTGCCGGCCACCTATAGTGGCCTGGTGTGCTGTCGTTCTGCCGGGCACCTATAGTGGCCTTGTGAGCTGTCGAGATGCCGGCCACCTATAGTGGGCTCGTGAGCTGTCGTGCTGCCAGCCACCTATAGTGGCCACCTATAGTGGCCTGGCCAGCTCCCGAGCTCCCAGCCACCTATAGTGGCTTGGGGAGCTGTCGTGCTGCCGGCCATCTATAGTGGCCTGGTGAGCTGTGGTGTTGCCGGCCACCTTTAGTGGCCTGGTGAGCTGTCGTGCTGCCGGCCAATTATAGTGGCCTGGTGAGCTCCCGAGCTGCCGGCCACCTATAGTGACCTGGTGAGCTCCCGAGCTGCCGGCCACCCATAGGGACCTGGTGAGCTCCCGAGCTGCCGGCCACCTATAGTGGCCTCGTGAGCTCCCGAGCTGCCGGCCACCTATAGTGGCCTGGTGAGCTCCCGAGCTGCCAGCACCCTTTAGTGGCCTGGTGAGCTGTCGTGCAGCCGGCTACCTATAGTGGCCTGGTGAGTTGTCGTGCTGCCGGCCACCTACAATTTTCGTGGGGGCGAACGCCCCCATTTATTGGGCTTAATTCAAGCCAACTTAATCTAACTTATTCTAACTTAATCTAACTTAGAAGCTAATGATGGTGGGGGAGGGGAGCATGATTAAGAAGACGAGTTTTTAAGCATTGAGTGCTGAGGTTGAAGTCGAAGTAAGGATTTGAGTTAACACTTCCCAGCATACGAGAAATGGGTTCATTGGAGCCATAGGCGGTTCGGGAGGGTGGGTAGATAGAAGAGACGGGGATTACGTACATTGCGGGGGTTAGTGTTGATAGAGACAGAGTCATAGAAGGTCGCGCAATCAATGGTACCTGAAAGGAGTCGATGGATGAAGAGAATGTCAGATACAGTTCTTCTTTCCTCCAACGTGTTCATGTTGATTCATTTAAGACGGTCTTGATAGGGTGGTAGGAGCAAAGGATTATTCCAGGGGAGACCTCGAAGTGCAAAACGTAGGAATCGGCGTTGGATGCTCTCGATTCTAGAAATGTGGGTTTGTTGGTAAGGTGACCATACTTGAGAGGCGTATTCAAGAAGGGGACGGACAAAGGTTGTGTAGAGAGATCGGGTAACGTAGGGGTTGGAAATTTCTTTAGACCATCGCTTTGCGAAGCCGAGTGCTGAATTAGCTTTAAGGATTATCTCGTCGATATGTGTCCGAAAAATTTAACTCCTGGTCACATAATATGCCAAGATCCCGAATAGCCTGAACGGTGGCTATGGGCTGATTATTTAGAAAGTGACGGGGAGGGGGTTTGAATCGTTCACGTGAAACAGAAATGGATTGGCATTTGGGAATGTTGAGTTCCAAGCAGTTTTTGGAACACCAGGTGGAAAAACTATTGAGATCTAATTGGATTAGGGAAGGGTCCTGATTGGAGGAAATACTCCTGAAGAACTTGGTATCATCCGCATATAGTGAGATATGGGAATGTTTGATCACCATTTCAATGTCGTTAATGGTAAGAACGAAAAGAAGTGGACCTAAGTGGCTACCTTTGGGGACACCGGAGGAAGCTAGAAAAGGTTTTGAAAAGGCAGATCTGAAGCGAACACTATAATAGCGATTGTTCAAGTAAGAAGATATCCACTTCACGGAAATGGGATCGAAACCAAGGGAAGACAGTTTGAAGAGTGTTTATCTGTGGGAAATTTTATCAAAAGCTTTACTGAAATCGGTGGAAATAACGTCGACTTCATTGCCATCCTCTAGGGCCGAGAGGGTAAAGGACACAAATTCAACAAGATTTGTGGTTGTAGATCTGCATTTGAGGAAACCGTGTTGTCTAGGGGAGATTAAGGACTTGCAGCGAAAACTTAAGATTTCATACAAAATGCTCTCGAAGAGTTTGGGTATATGTGACAGTTTGACAATGGGACGATATTGTTGATATCGTTCTTCGGCCCTTTTAATGTATAGGGGTTATATATGAGGTTTTCCGTAACTGGGGGAATTCGCCCAAACATAGGGATAAAGGGAAGATTTTCGAGAGAGGGATGGAGAGGGTTGAGGAGCATTTTTTTAGGAATATTGCAGGGAGATCGTCAGGTCCAGGAGTGAATTCATCTTTAAGTTAATTTAATTTGTTTTCGATGACATAGGGGTCGACTGTTCGAGGAAGAAAAGGTCCAAGGGAGAAATTCGGTAAATAATCGAAGTAAGCGGGATCCGGAACAAAGGAGTCGTCAGCGAAAGATTGTTTGAAATAGGTGGCAAAAAAATTGGCGATAATGTTAGGGTCATTTGAGGTTTGAGGTTTGAAGGATTTTGGATCGCTTATAAGATTGGCTTGCGTTTCAGCTATATAGCGTTGATAGAGAGAGTTGTGAAGGGCGCTAAAGTGAAGATAGCTACCCATGTAGTTAGAGAAGTCTTTAGGGGATTGAGTTCGAAGGAATATTGACCACCATTTATTTCTTTTGTTTCTTAGGGAACGGAGCCTGTGATTATACCATGGTGGGGAGGAGGACAAAGTTATGCGTTGGGAAAATGGGACAAAAAGAGATGATGGCGTTACAGCCCAAGAAGGACCAGAGCCAAGCTTCTCTCAATCACCCATGTTGTGTGTGATTTATTTTTCACACAGGTGAAAGGGACCTACAGTTTAATGCCGATTCCAAACGGCGTGAGTCGAGAAGCTTTTTCATGGCAAATTTACTACGGGGGGTTTAGCCAGTACCCCGCCGAGGAGGAACGTCACGAAATAAACATTCGATGGCGTTGGTGTTATCCGAACTCGCTCATCATGCGCCAGAGTCCAACACACTAACCACTGCGCCACGACGCCTTAGAATTAAATATTTCCCTGTAGAATATGGAAACAGCATCATTTAAAGTTAGATTATCAAAATTGAAAAGCGCTTTTTTAAGGTATTCATAATTTGATGAAATTTCGCTTTAGGGAAATCGTGAAAAGGCAGAACTGTAGGAGGAGTATTCTGTGATGGAGGAATATGAAAGATGGAAAGAAGGAGGGGAGGATGGAAGTTATCGATGGTAGAAAGGGAAAGTGGACAAAGAGAGACAGAAGAATTTAAGGGATCGGTTGTGAATATAAGGTCTAGTTGTCTACCCATGTAGTTGGAGATGCCACTAACTTGGCTAAGGTTTGAATCTGCAAGGCGATCCAAGAAGAGACATTCTTTGGCAGTAGTGGGGTTGGTGGCAATATAAAACGATTCTTCGTCTGATTGAGACCATTTAAGATGAGGAAGGTTGAAATCGCCGAAGAGAAGGATTTCATCCTGAGGATCTCTTAAATCAGTTATTTGGTCAATTGTGTTGATGGCGAGTTGATAAGATTCTATGGGTTGTGAGGGCAAGATGTAGAAACAAGAGATGTAAGGTGACTTCTGGGGTAGCACAATCTTGATTGAAATAAAGTCGAGATGTGGGGAGGATGATACTGCAATGAGGGAAGAGTCAATTGAATTAAGGACGGCTAGAAGGACGCCTCGACAGGGGCAACCCTCAATGGGTCGGCCGAGTTCGTCATCGCGATAAACATTGAAATTTGATGGGAACAGTTCGGAGTTATTTATGCCGGAGACCAGGTTCGTTTCGGTCAGAGCAAAGATTTCAAAGGGTAGAGCATGTGATTGTTGGAAGACAGTTTGGGTTTTTTGAGCGGAGACCTCTTACGTTCTGATAATAGAAGGTAAGAGGAAGATTTTGACGGAGTGATGTTATAGCCGGAAGGGGGAGAGATTTAGGGACGAAAAAACTTATCGTGATTAGCTCTGCTACGTTGAAGGTGGGATATTCGTTTAGAATGAATGTATTGGCGATAGGTATCAAGATCATTTGACACTTTTTGGGGCGGAATATTAAGGAATTCGTTGTATTAGATGAAGAGTTTCTTGAGGCTAGCGAAGTCCGTAGGGAGACCTTCCTGTTTAATGGAAGCCATGACGCTTGTGTTTGTATTACCTTCATAGCAAACCGAGTCGGATTTATCATGAAGGTAAGCCAAAAAGAGACGAATGTTCTCATATATCTTCCTATCTCTTAGCCGAGAGAGAGCGTAGCGATTTTGGGTAGGGTCAGTAGTAAGCTGAGCAAGTTTAACTGTAGGAGGCATAAGGGGATCAACGAAAGATTGAGTTGCGCAGAAGAATGGGTGAGTGGGGAAGGAATTGATGAAGAGTCGGGCGAAGGGGTGGGGTTTTGTGTGGAGATATTGGAGGGGGATGATTGGGAGGGGTTAAGGATATGAGAACTACGGAAGTTAGGATACTTGGCTCCTGACGTGAGGTCAAAATTTGGAAATGGATTCGGGACAGGTGATTGGAAAGGAGGAGTGTTAATAGTTGCTGGATTCGATTTAAATGAGACGCGTTGACGTTGGGGTTTTGGCTGAATTTTGCTAGATAGATGAGATATCGATGGATGTGTAAAATTTGGAAAGAGGTTTGTTTTAAAACTCGAGTTTTGGTGTGAATTAGGAGAAATTTTGGGATGCTCGCTAAACTTGGGTTGAAAATTGTTAGGTTTTGGACGTATGGAAGCTTGCTTTTTTGGTGCTTTGGGTTTTATTTTAGGAAAGATTTTATGGAAATGTAAAGTTTTACCAGAGGGGGTGAGGAAAAGCCATTTGTATTTGAGGGGAATATCAAATTGGAAAGAGTTAGGCTTATTGGGTATTTTTTTACATTTACTTATAATTATATTATACTTTTTCTTAAAACAGTTAGTTAACCAAGCAGCATCAGTGTTTTCGGGAGTTCCATCGATGGTGAATTGGGCGGAGTTGTTGTCGCAAATTTTTTGGAGCCTGTTGTTCCACTCAGATTGAGTCCAAGAGGTACCAAAACGTTGAATGGTAGGCAGCTGAGCTGGTTGAGGTGTTATATTTTCCAGAGGTGGTAACGCTGCCAATAGAGTTCTTGATAGGGCAGGGGCTCGGAGCAAAGGTGGGGGGTCTGTGTAGTTACATTCAGTTCATCCATGATCGATGCATCGTAAGGCTGTGGCTGAGGGGTGCCGTTGGATCTAATTGGCATGAACTTCAATTCTTCAACTAAATCGCTTAATAATACGCGATTGGCAGCGACATCATTTCGAAGATCATCAAGCTTTTACGTTAGATCCATGAAGCGGAAGTCAATACTAGAGTTCTGAAAATGGATCTCTAGGTCGGATCGGAGGGTTTTCAGGCAGTCGTTTATAGTAGGCACGTGGGAGTCGATAGATTTTTTCAGGTCAGCACACAGAGCACTAAACCACGGGTCGAGAATAGACTTAATATCCGTCTTAAGATTCGTGAGGGGGGGGGGGGGGGGGGGGGGTAATTGGCTCACTTTGCGGTCTATTTAAGGAAACGTCGATGGCTTCTAGATGTTTGTCCAGGGCTTTTGATCTCAGCGCACTCATAGACCCGTCGATGTTATTATTTAAATCGTCGAAACCCTTGTTTAGGTCACCAAAAGAAGAGAGTTGGGCAAGAGTTTTCTTATGATGTAATTTATTGTCCGAGCGCTTGGAGGGCCAGGTTCCTCTTTCCCCGGGAACAAGGGGTCGGATCGCTGCACACATTGGTTCACTACCTGACGGGTGCCGGTATAGCTATCCAGGGGAGGCCACGCGGAGGCTGTGTGTCAACTTGGATTGAGCAAGGACAGAGAACGAAGCTGGCGTTTGCCAAGTTAAACGCGATCAACTTCTTTGCTCTGTTTGCTCGCTCCCTTCTCCCCTAGATTTTTTGGATAACTTTTATAAAAAACCGATGGTTGTTCTATATCAAAAAACGCCTAAACAAATGCTTATTTATTTCTTATCAAGTGCATACATATGTACAAAGTTTCATGAATTTATACTCAATAAGGACGGATTATGACCATCTCCAAGGTACCAAATATATAATACCAAAATATGTAATATAAGAATACAGATTATTTAGGTAGCTGTTCATGAACATACCCAAAATCCAGAAATCAAAAAATGTATATTGCGAAAACTTTATTTCACGGTACGGGAAGTAGAGGAGGAAAATAAGCTTTATATGTTTTAAAGATGAGTTGAAAATGCTCACTAAAGGTTTAAGGTGTGAACTTCCTTTCCTTATAGATAATGTATTTTCCGATAAAATTATTTTTCTTTAGTGGCGTTACAGCCCATTAAGGATCAGAACCAAGCTTCTCTCAATCACTCATGTTGTGTGTGACAATATGTGTGTAAAAATATAACCAGGAAAAGTAAGAGTTTCCTGACACCTGCACATCACACTCCTGAACTAACGCTCGTCTATATAAGAATCTTTGGAGTGAAAGTGGTATCCAGAAATAAGTAAAAGATTGTAGGCTGCCATTTGATAACTGAGTTTTTGCTGGCATTGGTAGATCGTAGCATGGAATCTTTTATCAATACGCGATAAAACATATTTTCTTTCGTCTGCTCTGTTTCATCAAGGCTTGCAAAGTTATAAAAACAAAAAAAAAAATACCTTTCGAAATAAGACGAAGTTTTCGGAAATCTACTAAGTTTTTTGGCATTGTCAGGAAAATACTTAATCAGAATTTCAAAATTCCCTATTTCTTTAATAAAGAGAAAATAAAAAAAATAAATACAAAAAACGTTTCAATGATAGTTTGAAAGCTGGAAATCTTGGCTAGGTCTACGGTAAGTTGTCCATTACATTCTTTATCTGAATAATACCAACTTTGCGCTTTATAGGGATTGTACATATATATACATATGTATAAAGTTCGCATTTAAGTATATAAACGTAACATTCTCAACGTATTTCAATCATGACTCGTCACGCAGATGCGGCAACTCAAATTCCGATAGCTTCTAGATACAAGATTTCTAAGCGAATTGAAGGGTTGGCAAAACCACGACTCTCACCTTTCCAGGAGCGTCGCCATGTTCGAATGCATCCATACGAGGTTTCGCGAGCTGCCTTGAAGGCAATAGCTTCTGACCGTATTTTGGAGTTGGCCAAGCCGAGGGGTTCATAACTGTTTTAAAAAAGGATAAAAATGAAATTTCTTTTTTAGCTTTTTTTATTGGAACTTTTTTTTTATTGATTAGTTTTTTTTTATTTTCTGACAATAAAGTTTGAGAGTATTTATTGTCACAACATGGTTCCATTTTCATATTTCAACGAACTTACAGTAACAATGGAACAAGTTAGAACCTACCGATTTCAATCTCAGTAATCAGTCAGCGACAGCGGCTAATAAACGTAACATCATCCGTAAGCTTGCAAGCAAAGGACATGTAATACTACATTTAAGGACGATGCAACAGGTTAACGTCACCGCTATTCACCGAAATCTGTTCCTAAGCTAGTAAGGTTCCATTATGTGCACCCTATCTTGGTTTACAGCTATATTCAACTTACCTTGCACTTAGGCAAAAGTGGCGAAGAGAGTCTGGGGTAGGTATATAAAAATGTTCGTGTTGAACATACTCGGAAAGTTGATGCAAATTGCTGTATTGTGCAGGCAATTGGGACAACTTTTTGGGGGATATACATAGTAGTTTGGTTTATGGTTTCATATTGTTACAGATTGCGGAAGAGCAGTTGGTACACGTGTGACAGACAAAGTTTTCTCTCAGAAGGATGAATATGTATATGTAATCTCTGCCCGTGACTAAGTGGTTGAAATATTTATAGTTACTTGGAAGCCATTAATTCAATCAGGTTACTGATACCTTAAAAGTATCATTCGTACTAATTTGTGGAACAGTTAGAATGATTAGAATGCTACAAGATGTGGCGGAGACCTTTTAGTTAGAGATGGTTAAATCACTTAGGTTAACATAAAAAGACTTTAAGTTAAAGGTTATAATTTGACCTTTTACCAGTATTTCTTGCGGTAGAATTTCATATGTTAGCTAGTTCGGATCCCGATAACACCAACGGCCCAACGGGGTACTAGCAAAACTCCTCGTAGTGTACTTGTCATGAAAAAGATTCTCGATGCACGCCGTTCGGAATCGGCATTAAACTGTTGGTCCCTATCACCTGTGTGAAAAATAAGTCACACACAACATGGGTGATTGAGAGAAGCTTGGCTCTGGTCCTTCATGGGCTGTAACGCCACCAAAGAAGAAGATATTAGATTGAGTAGGTTCCTCTAATAGTTGGAGAATATTTAGGTTTGGATTTAGATGATTTAATTGGTTTGATGAGAGGAGGCAGGGACCCAGCAGATGATTTATGATGAGGTTGCTTTGGCAGGCAGGGCACATCGGTGGTGGTTCTCTTTTGAGGAGATGTTGGTTTGTCAGGAGGGTATGTCCCAGTCGGAGCCGGACGAAGTTGGTGATCATTACCTTGGAAGTCCTTATCGGGTAAATCGGGTGGATTTTGTTAGGACTGATTGTTGTTGTTGTATTCCCCCCCTAATGGTATCCACTCCAATACCCTGTCTCCCAGCCTGGGACTTATGAGTATCCCCACTCCCGCCTGTGCAGTTATTCGAGGTGCAACTCCCAATAGGAAGAGTTTCCACCAGTCCGAAAGGTCCACTATATAGAGGATATAGAACTATCCTCTTTGCTTTGTCGAAGAGATACTTACGGTATCTGGTATCTGGCAGCTTCCTCAACCAGCTCGATATAATTTTCTGTGGGCGATGAGACGTTCCGTGTGCCCATCCTAAGGCGATGCCGTTGTCTGTTGCGTTTTACTCCCCGCACGCACTGGTTAGTGAATGACGTGCATGACGGCCAATAAGACAGGGACTACTGATGACATCAACGATTATGTTGATGTCCTTTCATTTTAGGGAGATTAGTCGCGTGGTTTGTTGTCCATCAAGCCGTGGCCAGATTTGCCCGGTGGATAGGCAGGTATGCCCTTGGGTCCATCTCAGCCATGGCTGGATTCATTAGCTCTAATTTAATTGCTGCTAGTGGTGTACCAGCGTCGTTCCTTGTTTGGCGAGCAAGCATGTCAGCTCTCTTATTTCCTGAAATGCTGCTGTGTCCTGGTACCCATAAAAGGTAAATGCTAAACTGTCCAGCCATCTCGTTAACAGATCGGCGGCAGTCAAGGCTTGCCCTGGATGTGTAGGCATAAGACTCCAGCGATTTCAGGGCAGCCTGGCTGTCAGTGAACATTCGAATATCTGCGACAAATATCACGTTCCACCTTAGTCATGACACGATTTGTTTTTTTGCTACAGCTCCGCCTGGAAGACGCTGTAGTGATTCAGTTTCAATTGTTTGCAGAAGAATCTGCTACCCACCCCGTCCTTGGTTTTTGATCCAGCTGTGTAAAAGTCCACGCAGCCCCTGCGGGGTCGCTCTTGTTGGGACCTACCTTTCTGGGTAGGTTATTTTGAACTTTCTGTCAAAGACCATGGTGGGCTCAGTGTTGTCGGAGTTCTCTGTCAAAGACGTCCTGTCGTTCAGGATAGAAGCGTGGCCGGCAGTACAGCTCGTCCATTTTGAGCTTGCCTTTAATCTCGCAGCTGTATATGTGGCTAGCTGCTTGCCGTGGATATCGAGTGATCGCCGCCGGTAGTATATACCTTAAAACCCCTCTATTTGCTTGTGGTATGTTGTTTTGTCTAATGCAGTCTACCAGAAAAAAATACCATACAGAAGAATAGGTCTAACGACTGTGATGTACGACCATATGGTTATGGACATGTAGGTCCGGAATTTTGTCGTTTCGAGTGAAGAGTACAAGTTCCGTTTTACTGGGGACTTATCCCGAGTCCATTATTAAGTACCCACCTGCACAATATGGAGAATACCGTTAGCATACGGTCATTCGGCGTGGGCAGATATTTGCTTTAGATGGCAATCGCAACATCATCTGCGTAGGCAATAACATCGAAATCTTCTTTCTTTAGTTTAGATAGTAGTTCGTTAGTGACAACGGTCCAGAGAAGAGGAGAGAGCTTCCTTGTGGAGGCCAACTGGTAACAGATCTAGTGGTTCCTTGGTTTCCCAATTTACAGAAAATCTTGCGTAATGAAAGCAACTCGCCGATTTACTCAACTAGAGTCCTGTCAACTTTAAAATTTTCTAGCCCTTCCGTAATCGCTTTCGGTGTGACGTTGTTGAAAGCGCCTTCTATGTCAAAAAATTCAAGTGGATGAACCTTCAATTTTCCTCACCAGGGTCTGCAAAGCCGTTTCGACCGATTTACCTTTGCAATAGGCATGCGGTGCCTTTGAGATTGACGCTGAGTCGATGTTGTGTCGTATGTGTACGTCTATCAGCCTTTCCAGGGTTTTTAGTACAAGGGAAGTTAGACAGATAGGCCTAAGATCCTTGTGTGTAGTGTGGGAGCTTCTGCCAGCCATGGGGATGAAAATGATCCTTGCGGACTTCCACTTTTCTGGTATATTTCTCCAGACTAGACATCTTTTGAAGATGATTTCCAGCCATGGTATTATTCATTCCATAGTCTGTGCTGTGTTCGATTGAGTAAATTCCATCCGGCCCTCGCGATTTAAAGAGCTTAAAACTTTTTATAGCACAAGTGATTTTGTCATTGGATATTATGTGATCGTTCTGTCCCTCTGTAATTGGAGAAGTCTGAGTTCTCCGTGCTTGCTCTGAGTTTTGTATTTCAGAGTAATCTGTAAGTGCGTGTTAAGGAGAAGATTGGGTGTTTTTTCCTCCGAAGTTGTCCATACTTCATAAGAGAGTAGGTAGCTAGGTTTTTGAGGCATCTGAGATGTCTTCCAGATTGCTGCAGAAAAGCCTCAATGATTTCTTTGCATTTTGCACAGCTGGTGCTCCGAACGTTGCCTAATGTCTGTGTTAGGATATCAACCAGCGTGTCTATATCCGATGGAGACTCTTGAGGGTTAGGGATTGCTTACCAGTGCTTTGTAATATTTTCAATCTATTCTCCTTGGATTTAAAGGACGCCTGAGACCGTTTGTGGATAACCTGACCGGCTTTTATCAGTGTGGTTTCAGGCCAGGTAAATCCACAATAGACCAAATATTTATCCTGCGACAGATCTTGGAGAAGACTCAAGAATACCAAATTGACACCCATCACCTCTCGTCGATTTCACAGCCGCATATGACAGCGTGCATAGAGACGAGCTATACAGCGCCATGTCTAGTTTTGACATCGCGTGAGATTGTGCAGAATGACAACGTAGAACTCTCGCTGCACCAAGTCTTTAATGGTCACTGTCGTATTCAACGGTACGTAAACAGTTCGTTGACCATTCTTTCGTGACAGCCAGTCTCATTCGTAAGTCAAGCATTTATCCGTTGCCAGCAACTTGACTTTGTATTCCATGTTGCGCACATCTGGTGTTGAGAACATTATTTCCCCAATCACGTTTGGCATTCAAGTCTCCGGCCAAAATATAAAAGTGTTCTGCCGATTTCAAGCGCAGAAATCGGAAGAACGTTTCGAACTCTGCCTTAAAGATATTGGCCTGAGGTGCCTCAGAGGCATATGCCGATACTATGTACGTCCTCCTTCCATTCCGAAGAGGGATACATAAAATACAAGCCTCTAGCACCTGGAACCGCCGCACTTTACTGCTATATATGAGCTTATATCTTACATTCTTACGAATGAAGATATGCTGTTTAAGCTGGCCGATCTGCCCTTAAGCAGCGAGCAAAATAGAGCACAAGGCAATCTCAGCCTCCAGTGCCTTAGAAACGGGCACTGGGACTTTGCGAGCAGCTTTGGGCAATTGTACCGTCTTTCCCTGACCTGAGACCAATTAGGCGTAGGTCATTTGGGGAATGACGGCTTGTGTTCGGAAGCGTCTCGGGGGAGGTATCCTCTCCACTTTTTACTACCGAGCCAGATTTACTTGTTGACATCCCCGATAGTTTGCAGGGTGCCCCGGGCTCTGACAGAGCAGCGCCTCGTCTGCGACCTTGTCTTGTCCCAGATCGCATTCCTCGCATTTGTGGCCCCTTAACGCATCGAGGCTGCATTTCGCATTTCGACGCGGTGTGCCCGAACCTTTTGGTAGCGGACACATTGTAACACATGTCCGCACCGATTTTTCCGATTTTACATGCAGGCTTGCTGTTAGGGGTGAGCTGTACCAGGAAGAAAGGCAGCCTCCGCCTCTCCCTCCCGGACCTTAACGTGGCGAACGGCCTGACTCCGACAAAGCTGAAGTGTTCGCTTTCCAACTTCTAGAGGTCAGAGAGCTATTCCTCGGGGTCAGAGATCGATTCCACGCCCTTGAGGAGCCTTGTCTGTAATCTCTCGGCCTTCGGTGTAAAGGAATAGTACTCCACTGTGGCGTTTTTTAAGCAATGTTTAACCCGCTTATGCTGTTCCATCGTGTTACAGTGAATAGCATATCGGCTCTCGCCTAAAGCTGCAATGTCAAAATTGCTTACACCTATGGCATACTTATATGGATGAGAATTGAATCAAATCCTTGAATAAATGGTCATCGTAGGGTGCCTTGTGTGGACTACACGGCGGGTGCATCAAACATTTCTAACCAAACCCGCCCAATTTCAGACGGCTCATAAAAAAATGTAGGATTAGGTGCTGTTGTGATGAGAGACAATGCTTTTCCTATTGGCGTAGCCTCTAGCGGTTTTCATAGTTGAGCTTAGAATCACATACAGCATAAAGCATCATCTATTGTATTGTTAATCCTAGCTCCGTAAAAGCTTTTGACAGTTGACCCATTTTTATAACACCTTTCGTGAGAAACTTGTAAGCAGATTTCCTTTGTATTCAGTATCCTGTAAATAGTTGAAGACAGTTTTTTAGTCATTTTAATTACGGTAAAGTTAGTCCTAGTCGGACTTAGCGTGACGCTTTTAAACCAATCAAATTACAATTCAATCTACTTAAATTTCCTGCTGGTAATTTTCCAATCCATTAGAACACATTACGTACGCAAAGAAAACCACTTGTACACAATTAAGTAATTACGAAATCATTTCCCATACGCATTTCATTTCATTAATAACGCATCCAGTTCGTTAGTCACTTCTAGTCGAGAGTATGTATGTAAGGACAACACTACC
The DNA here is from genome assembly GCA_951905685.1 of Eumerus sabulonum. Taxonomy (NCBI): domain Eukaryota; kingdom Metazoa; phylum Arthropoda; class Insecta; order Diptera; family Syrphidae; genus Eumerus; species Eumerus sabulonum. The sequence continues at coordinate 138,339,761 of OX645060.1, read as the reverse complement.
GCCAATTGCCCCAACACCACCATCCTCAGAATCATAGGCGATAACTGCACGGCGACGCTATATGCGATAGTGACGATAGCGTCAAGCCCGCCGGACTAGAGAATTAAGCGAACGCACAAATATAGATGTACGTTGCAGGCGAAACGTTTCTCAGGAATGCACAATTATTTCGTTATAAATCCAACAAGCCCATTTGAACTCTCTACACAAACGGTCAATGTAATACAGCAGCCAGAATACCATAAGGCCCATACATACCGTTACCACCACCGGGAACCTTTAAACATTTAGCACGCTCTTCCGCCCTTCAGCAAGCAATACGGACAGTGTAACGTAGTTAACCCGTATTCGATTTACTTTTAGCATAAAATCCCCCAACTGCCAGTGTGCAACGCCGCCAATGCTATCGAACGTTGGTTTATTGGCTTCAGGTTGCGTCCTTTTCAAGTTATGTTCCAATAACCCATGAGCAGTCGTACTTTGGATCCGTCGGAAAACACGTGTGAACACCTATTCCTGTGAGTACGCAGGGAAAACTCTATTTTTTTTTCGTTAATCCGAATACTATATGCGTGTTGAAGTTAACCCATAACCACTCAGTCAATACACACATTTCGATCAACTTTATGTGAGTATAACACGATATGGATTTGACTTAAACTAGTCGGAAAAACAGTGGAATATACCTAGATACGCCATCCATAAGTTGCAGTGCATCGGGGATAGGAATGATGGTTTTGTTGTTGCTTTAAACAAGTTCGCCTTCTGTCTCATTCTCCTTACTCTACAAGCAAAAGTTTGAAGACTGAGGAATAAAATGGAAAAAATGCGAACAGAAATATGCGTGCATTATCCTTGATGTCTGCGGTATTCGAGAGGACGAGAAATATGCACATAAAAACGGCTCTCAATACTTCCGAACGATTTTCACCAATGAAGTGCAAGCTGAACGGAAAGTCAAACATGAGCGGATTGACGTTGAGTCAACAGATTAGATGATGTTGATGTAGAATGAAAAAATCCTAATCGCAAGTGAATTCATAAGCCAAAAGAATTTGCTCTTCTTCTGAATCAGTTTAAGAGAGAGAGAGAGAGAGAATCAGAATATTCGTCGAGGCCCCACTAAAGCCAAGCCAAAGGTGAAGCTCATTAGTGTTTATGTATGCATGTATGTATTAGCTTGTTCAAAGAATAATGCCAGTTCTTATGACACTCATATGTATGTATATTTGTGGTTGTTTTGTTGGTTGTTGTTTGAGAACTACAACCAGCGTGAAAATTCAGTCGGTTCCTCTCGAATCCTATCTATGACAACCACCCCTGGAGAGTAGTGAACGAACATCTACGACTCAAACCACTGCGCTCCGCTCAGCTTGTTTGATAAACATTATAAGAGTATGTATACACTATTCAACCTGCGCGAACTTAAAAAAAACCGGCCAAGTGCGAGTCGGACTCGCGCACGAAGGGTTCCATACCATTTGTATACATAAATATGAAAGATACTATGTATGTTACCTCATCAAATGACAGATCTTGGTTGCAGGCAGGATTTTTTGGATGAAAATCATGTCTGTTGTATGGGAGCCCCCCCTAAATATTAATTTTGTTCTGTTTTTAGTATTTGTCGTGGTAGCGGCAACAGAAAATTTCAACTGTCTAGCTATCACGGTTCATGAGATAAAGCCTGGTGACAGACGGACGGACAGCGAAGTCTTAGTAATAGGGTTCCGTTTTACCTTTGGGTACGCACGACAATGTACGTAATGTACGTGGACAGATTGGTGTCATTAAGCGCAGTCCGCCAAGTCTTTGTCCAGTCGCTTACACGGTTCAGGGCATATTGCAATTTCGTCGTTGATTCTTCGACTGATTCTCCTATGGCCAGATTTGCATTATCATTGGCGAATGTGCCCAGCACAGTGGCCATCCGTTTGTGGTATGTCTCTGGTATACAGCAGGTAAAGCAGGTGCAACAGAATTTTGTTGAAGAAATTCAAAGAAATAAGTACGCGCTGGGCATTTTGAAGACATTGAGGGAACTTACAATAATGTATCATTTCTTACTGGTAGCATATGGAACTTTATTATAAAACATGCTGTGGATCGAACACTGTTGATAAATTTATAATGTTCGCTCACAAGCTCTAGCCGGCACAATATCGAGGTCGTTAGTGTTGCAGTTGATCATCTGGTACCACTATGCTATGGAAACTTTTTGGATCATGAATATGTCTTTACTTAATAACTAGGGTTAATCTGATACAGTTAACAAATCCCAAATTGATTGCGCTATCGACTCATTCACTGCTTCAGTTTTGGATAGTATTGAGCATTCGGTACCCAAAAAACAAAGATCATGCATCAACGAAAGCTTACCCTTTCACATTTTGCAGCTTATTAAGATTCGGAACATCCTCAGACTGCACTGGATGAGAACCAGAAACGCTTTTTACCTTTCCCAAGTGAAAGTCTTTAGTGCACATATCAAAACGTTTATCATACGTTTTAGAAATCAGTCCTGGAATCATACACTTCAAAAATTAGAGAAGGGAAGTAAGCCTTTTTGGAATATTATTAAGGTAATCAAAAGAAAAAACTGTCGTATTCCTGCTTTCAATGATGGAAATTCTGTCTTGCTATCGGACACAGAAAAGGCAAATGCATTAGCTCGCCAGTTCTTTGCGAATCATCATTTAACAACCAGCAACGTAATAAATTCTGCGATCGAAAACTCTATTAACTTTCTTAATTCATGCCCGGTAGTTGTAGACAACAACCTTATACATCTCACTGAGCTGAAAGCTGTAATATCCACTTTGAAAACTAGAAAATCCGCGGGTTTTGATCATATTAGGAATTTGTATTTAAAACATCTTCCTATAAAAGGTCTTAATTTCTTAAAAGGGTTGTTTAATAGCTGCATCAAATTGGGATACTTCCCCAAATACTGGAAATCAGCCAAAGTCATTCCAATTTTGAAACCAGGTAAAAATGCTACTTTACCTTCTAATTACAGACCTATCAGTCTGTTAAGTTCTTTAAGCAAATGCTTCGAAAAATTAATAAATCGTAGGTTACAAGCCCATATAGAGTCCCACAATATTTTGCCACCGGAACAGTTCGGTTTCAGAGCGCATCACAACACCATATATCAGGTTCATCGTATTGCGAAACATATTAAAATCAATTTTTCCTTGGGTAAAAGTACGGGTATGGTATTACTAGACGTCGAAAAGGCTTTCGACACTGTTTGGCATAATGGTTTGCTGCATAAACTTATTTCGTTCGATTTTCCGATTTATCTGATCAAAGTTATAGACTCCTTTTTATCTGAACGTACCTTTAGAGTATCCGTTAATAATTGGCTGTCTGACGATTTCTCCATTGCTGCAGGTGTACCTCAGGGCTCAGTGCTCGGTCCAGTGTTATTTATAATCTACACATCTGATTTCCCACGACTGAGGAACTGTGAATTTGCTATGTACGCGGACGATACCTGTATTGTCTCGTCAGATGAAATTGGTTCCAATATTGAAACTAACTTACAATCTGCCTTGAATACAATCCAAACATACTTCAAAGATTGGAAGATACAAATTAATGCTTCAAAGTCTCAAGCTATCTTTTTTACGAGAAAAAGAAAAGCCTGTTACTTACCAAGCAACCTACTTCGAATTAATGGTGTTCCGATGGAGTGGAAACAGAGCGCAAACTATCTTGGGGTGCACCTAGATAAAACGTTAACATTTGGCTTACATATACAACAAACAATAAATAAAATTAATATAACAATAAAGACACTTTATCCATTTATAAATCGTAAGTCACAACTTAATACGGAAAACAAATTGATCATTTTTAAAACAATTTTTCAAGCTATAATGTTCTACGGCTCTCCTGTATGGGGTAACTGTGCAAAAAGTCATATACGGCGGTTGCAAACAGCCCAAAACAAACTTCTTAAAATGTTGCTGAAACTTCCTTGGTATTTTTCCACAGAAGAGTTGCATACTATTGCAAATATCGAAAAAGTACCAGAAAGTATTCTTAAACTTGCTGAGCGATACCACTTGTCATGCATCTCCTCTGACAATTCCTTAATCTCAAACTTAGCTTTGTAAATAAAATCGTTTGCTAATATACATATTTATCTATACATTCAAGTATGTTCCATAACTTACTATTTACTTACTCATTTATTTATTATTTATTTATTTATTTATTTATTTGTTCACTATTTATTTATTGATACATTTATTCTTTTACTAATTTATTTATTTATTTATTTACTTAATTATTATTTATTTATTTATTTGTTTGTTCACTATTTATTTATTGTTACATTTATTTCTTTACTAATTTATTTATTTATTTATATTATTTATTTATTTACTTAATTATTATTTATTTATTTATTATTTATTTATTTATTAATTTATACATTTATTCTCCTTATTTATTTATTTATTTATTTATTTATTTATTTACTTACTTATCTATTTATGTTATTTTGTTATTTACCTAGCTCATTGCTTATTTATTTTGTTTTGTTCAATATATACTTATTTTCTAATTTCTCTTATCTCCTCCACCCTTTCTTTCTACTCCAGATTTAGATGATTTTTCTTTTTCTCTTAATTTATGTGAAGGTTTTTTGTAGTAGCTTTTCCTTCGAACACTATAAATGGTTATGATAATAATATATTTAAAAAAAAAATTGTTATTAATATTTCAGTAGTAAGGTAACATACATGTACCATATCTCTGTAAATTGTGCAATATAGTTATAGAAAAGAAATGTATTTTATTCGCTACTAATAAAAATGAAATGAAATGAAATGGAGGATCTGAGCCTGAGATATAGCTGCCTTCCATCCTTGACGATCCCGGGCACGCTGCTTCCAGTTATCAAGATCAAGCTGTCTTAAATCCGCGATTATTTGGTCTTTATACAAAAGGTTCGGTCTTCCTCTTCTTCTCGAACCAGGAGGCTCGGAGTCGAGCCGGAGCCGAGCCGGAGCCGACGGATCTTTGCCTTCTGGACTACATCCACATCTTTGTACAGCTCGTAGAGTCCGCGGTTGTGTCTTCTTCTCCATTCATCTTCCTCACATACAGGACCAAATATCCGGCGCAGAATTTTTCTTTCGAAAGAACCCAAAATCAGCTCCGCTGTCCTCCTTATCGTGAAGCTTTCGGCTCCGTACAGCAAGACTGGCAGTATGAGCGTTTTGTAAAGCACGACTTTGGTATTTCGAGTGAGGAGTTTTGACCCCAGTTGTTTGGACAAGCCGAAGTAGCAGCGGTTACCAAGGGCGATTCTATGCCGGATCTCCACTGTGGTGTCATTTGTGGAACTTTCGTTTGCCCCGAGGTAGACAAACTCCTTAACAATCTCGAAATAGTAGCTGTCAATTGTTATATTTTGTCCCAAGTGGTGAGCGACGAATTGGTTTTAGCTTGACAGCATGTACTTCGTTTTCTCCTCACTGACCTTAAGACCACCTCGTTTCGCCTGTTCTTCAATCGCCGTGAATGCTTCCACAATGCCACGGCGAGAACACGCAATGATCGATATCGATATGTCGATATCATACGCGTATCCTAGCAGCTGGACGGACTTGTAGAAGATAGTGCCCTCCCTGTTGACGCCTGCCCGTCGCACTATCTGCTCCAGCACCAGGTTGAGGAAGTCACATGACAGCGCATCTCGTGCATCGGTGCATAGCGTATTTTTTAGCGTGGCGCGACACAACTGAATCAGTTTTCCCGGGATCCCGAATTCGGCCATCGTACCAAACAGTCCTTTACGATGAATGCTGTCGTATGCGGCTTTGAAATCGATGAAAAGATGGTGTGTGTCGATTCGAAATTCATTGGCCTTTTCCAGAATTTGTCGAAGTGTGAAAATTTGGTCTATATTCGATAAGCCGGGCCGGAAGCCGCACTAGTAGCTGCCGATTAGTGCGGTGAAAATGGCATTAGACGTTCACACAATACGCTGGACAGGATCTTGTATGCGACATTGAGCTGGAATATACTTCTTTAGTTCTTGCAGGACGTAGGATCGCCCTTTTGTGGATGGGACAAATAGAGCTGGTATTCCAGTCGTCGGGCATGCTTTCATCTTCCCAAATTCTGCGGATGATCTGGTGCATGCTCCCTACCAGAACATCGCCGCCAGCCTTGAAGAGCTCTGATGGCAAGCATTCGGTGACAAGATTACCCTCGCAGTTTCGAAGAGCCTGGGTGCCCTTTTTGAAGCCTCCTGCAAGGCCTTTGGCTTTCTTGTAAAAGGCTCGTATTTTATGTTTATCCCTAGACTCCTCGATATCCTTGAGCTGGGAGGCTGCGAAGATTCTTTTCTTTTGTCGCAGTAATTTTTTCTCCTCCCTTTTTCTGGCTCGGTACTCTTCTTGCACAGCCCCGGTTTTCCTTCAGGTACGCCTCGTCGGTTGCTGCCTTTTTCTGCTCACACTCGCCATCATACCAAGGGTTTCTTGTCGGTGTTGGTCTTGTAGGTATCCTAAGGCGGTTTCGGCTACTTCCTGAATGGCTGAGCGGCAATGCAACCACATGCTATTGGCATTTGTGTTCGACGTAGGCATACCGTAGAGTCTTTCGCTCAGATACTCCCTGTAGACTCTGGTAACCTCCGGTGTGCTCAGGCGCCAAATGTCGAACCTCCTCCTGGTGGGGTGGTGCAGCTCTCTGGCATTGGACAGTGGAGCTCTGAATCTTGCTGCTACGAGGAAGTGGTCAGGGTCGACATTTGTCTCTCTGAATGGTCGCACATCTAGGGTGTTTGACGAGTGCCTTGCGTCAATGAGCATATGGTCGATTTGGTTGGCGGTTCGACCGTCCGGAGATCGCCAGATTGCTGTGTGGATTCGCTTGCGAGGGAATCTTGTGCTACTTATCACCGCATTACGAGCTGTCGCAAAGTCAGGGAGTCGGAAGCCGTTATCTGTTGTTGTATCGTGGAGGCTGTGCTTTCCGATCACTCCGCCAAGGGTGTTCTCCTTACCGATTTTGGCGTTGAGCACGATTTTAACATCGTATTCCGGACAAGTTCCGTAGGCGTTGTCCAGGAGGTCATAAAAGTCTTGCTTGATAGGGTCTTCAGCCTCGTCGGTACGGGCGTGTGCACGTATAAGGCTGATGTTATAAAATCTGCCTCTGATGCGGGTCACAGCCAGGCGATCACTTATAGGTTTAAAGTCGATGACCTTCGACCTTAACCGCTTTCCCACGACAAATCCGCATCCCAGTAAGTGCAATATTTTGTGACAGCTGTAATAAATGTTCTTCCTCATCATACCGTTTCCTATCCAGCGTATTTCCGCAGTAATACCGGGTTTGTACTGCGTGGGGATTCTTTCTAGTTTATGAGCAGCTCCAGGAGTGTGCAGGGTTCTGACATTCTAGGAGCATACTCGCAAATCGTGTTCCTTTTTCGTGCGTTGTCGTCCGTGTATCCGAGGCATCTTGCTCATTCAGAACTTTTATGGTTTTTACGTGGGCGGATTGTTAGCCCCCCGCACAACCGCCATTCTGATCGGGGTTTTGTCGCTGCATACGTTTGTTCACCTCCCAACGGTTGTTGAAGAGGCTATCCAAAGGGCGCCGCGAGGAGGCCGTATATCAACTTGACCCGGGCATTTAAACAGGGATCGTTGCTGGCATCTGGCCAAGTTGAGAGCGATCAACAACTTTACCCCTTATGTCCGAGCCCATGCCCTGTGCTCGCTACACATGCACTTATGCATATGTATGCCCAGAAAACGGTTATTTTCATTCTGCCATGGATGGGTACCATTTGATGGTGTACTATCAAATGCATTTCGTTGTTCACTTCCGGGGTATTCATGTGGGTGATCCATTATGGGGAAAACCCTCTCTTATAATTATAATATTTTACAGAAAGTACGCAAGTAGAGCCCCGTTCGTGATGTCCGCCTTATGCGTTCCTGTACCCGCAGGCCAGCTATGTATGTATGTATGTCATAATAAATAAGGACCTACATCGAATTTCTCCATACGAACAACAGAGCATAAGCGTAATGTAAAAGAGCTCTTTCCACTCGTTCGATTGCCCCGATAGGAGTGGGGCACGCACAGTCCTAAAAATAATCATTATGCAACTGGAATGTTTGCCTTTATTTGCGTTGCACTACGATACGTCAGTTGGTCGGTTAGACTGAGTCAGTTAGAAAATAAGTACATACGTACATGTATGTATGTATGTACATACATTTATGATAGGGATCGCTCCTTTGTTCATCCCTCGTTTCAAGTACACTGCACTCGGATTCGTCCTTTCGTATAGACTGCACCCTAACACCCCACATCTTCCTCTCTAAGCCGTCGTCACTTCCCCATCCGTTTTTGTTTTTTTTTTTGTTTTGCTTTTGCTCTCCATTATTTTACTATAACTCTAAACCAAATTGTGCGTAGTTCTTCGTTTTTTTTTTTTGTTTTGTTGCTTTGTTTGAAGTCCTATTAAGAGTGCCGGGTAAAATGTGTGTGTGTGCGGCACGGTATCCCCCTTCTGTGTGTTGTGAAGTTTTAATGCGTGCCAATAACGGAAGGAGGATGGGAAACAAAAACGAGAACAAAAGAAAAAACAAAAACACGCAAACTAGAGTGACTACTAGGGGGAGGGCGAAAACATATTTATCTTCACATTTTAGGGGCGGGGTGTGTAAATTGCAAAGCCATTGGGAGAGCTTGATTAAAAGCTTCTGACGGGACACAAACTCATGCGTTTTTCCCTGTTGTTGTTTTTTTTTTTAGTTTTATTCTTTCAGCAGACAGCTTAGATTCTTGCCTGGCTGCGTGTGGCTTAAGGAAATCACCAGGTCAACCCCTTGTTTGCTTTTTTTTGCGCAAAGTGGGGCTGCACTGGTAGTTTGGTAGGCTGGCCGGTCCGTAACCGTAACTAACCGTAATTTGGTTCAATTGTGCAAACGCGTACAAAATTTGTTTTATAGGTGGGATTGGAATCACGAATATATGTGCCTATGTTTGTAGGTACATACATATGTATGTATGTGTTGGCATTTCCATAATTATAGGTTATATCCGATGGACTTATTACCTGCCAAAGTAGAAGATTTTTATCGCAATCAATTTAATTGTCTAGGTACCAACCGCATTGCAGTTGATTGGAAGTTATTCTGTTGATTTTGTTTGTGGAAAGCATTTTCAACATTTTAATTAGAGAAATGTCTTGCTAATCCGAATCACCTTTTATCCGAATATCGCGTTAATCCGAATCTCTATTTTTTCTCATTGTGAAATCTGTAGTCCATCTACCCCGACTCTTGTTCGCTGTAATCCGAATTCCTACTAAAATAAAAACATAGAAATGCATTGGGTTTTACAGTTATTTTTGTTTCAACAGTAATTTTGTCGTTTTCCGACCTAGTCATCGATGTAGATAACATTGTACATACATACATATACAGTATCGAACAAAACATTTGCAACTCGAACAGAAACAGGGAAATTTCATAAAATTCACTAAATTTTTATTCGAAAACATACTATGTCTTCACATATTTTTAAAACTTGATTTTTAGGTAAAACAAAAACATATAATTCCCAAAAATCCAATATGTATATATTTCTTAAGTTATGATAAATTATGATAAGGAACTCAAAATTTTCTCGCGACAAAACAATTGCAACTGAAGTTATTGCAACGCTGAACAGTATATTTACCGTTAATCGCAATCGTTTTCTATTATTTCTGACTTGTGTCATATTGAGCACATGTCAGAGGTTCGTTGACTGAAGGCTCACCTACGTAAATATTTTTAAAAAGCGCAGTCTTCGAGTGATTTTGAAAAAGGGTAATAATGGCACCTAATACATTCGGTGATGCATTAAGACAGCATATTGTGGATGATTTCACATGAGGCATTTCAGAAAAGGAAATAGTAATAAAATACAATATAAATAAATCGTCGCTTTCCAAATTTATAGGTCGATATAAGAAACCAAAGAAGTAGCTGTTGTGCATCGCGACGGTCGACCACGTAAAACAAGCTCCCGAATGGACGCTTTGTTGGCCCGAACAGTTAAAATCGATGCTTTCATATATGCGCCGAAATTGGTTCAAGATTTTTAGCAAACAGTAAGTGCTAGAACAGTATCTCGTCGGTAGAACGAAGTTAATGTGGGCCCCTTTCGACCTACCAAAAAACCAGTGATTTCGATCCGAAACCAGAATAAAACGAATTCAGTTTGCAAATGAACATATATTGTGGGGCATTCAGAAGTAGAGCTCAGTCCTTTTTAGTGATGAGTCAGGATTCAATATCATGTATGTTAGGAGACCACTTGGCAAGCGACATCAAACTCGCTATTGCTTAAGAACTTTTAAGCATGGTGGAGGTAATGTGATGATGTGGGGTTGTTTTTCTACTGCTGGTTTGGGTCCATTGTCTCACATAAATGGCATAAATAGGGGTGGCCGTGGTGCAGTGGTTAACATCATCGACCGCCGAGCGGAAGGTTTATGGTTCAAATTCGCTTCATAGCCAAGAAAAAGTAGTTTCTATACCGCCAAAAGGTATGCAACGCTGTTGAGAATAGAAAGTGACCAGACGTACTGCTGCAGGCATAACACTCACAGTATATGGTCAAACGAAATTCATCCTCTGCGTATGCAATGCTAAAAGTGCTTGAACGAATTACTACGTACTATAACCAACGCGGAATGTGGTCGGCTCTCGTCCTATCTAGGTCTAGGACAACCACCCCTGAGAGTAGTGAACGAACATCAACGACCCCAACCACTGTACTCCGTTCAGGTTGTGTGTGTCAACACATCATAAGAGAATATAAAAACTCTTGAACCTGCGCGAGTCTCTAAAACAAACAAAAAAAATAAAATAATGGACCAACACCCATATAAAAACATCTTAAACGATGTTGGGCTACATATGCGGAATGGAAAATGCCGTTGCTTTGGGTCTTCCAGCAGGATAATGACCCAAAACAGTGATCGAAACATCACTGTTACGGACTGGCCTGATTTAAACCCAATTGAGAATCTTTGGAAAATTTTGAAATAGAGAATAAATCGGATTGATGTTCGAAATGCGGACGATTTTTTCTCAAAAATAGGGAAAGCCTGGAATAAAATTATCTTGATTATTTTAAAGAATTTAATTGAATCCATGCCATGGCGATGCAAGGCAGTGACTGAAAATAGAGGATTTGCAATGAAATATTGAATATTTTTTAATTTTTCTGACTTGGATTAGAAGTTGCAATTGTTTTGTCGCGAGAAAATTTTAAGTTTCTTATCTTAGTTTATCATAACTTAAGAAATATATATCGGATTTTTGTGAATTATATGTTATTGTTTTCCTTAAATATAGAGCTTTAAAAATGTGAAGAGATTGTTATGTTTTCAAATAAAAATTAAATGAATTTTATAAGATTTCTCAGTTTCTGTTCGAGTTGCAAATGTTTTGTCCGATACTGTATATGTAGGTATACACATCCCATTGTTCATTCCCAGCTAGAACTTCATCCGTCGCAAATTTATAACGCGGATGAGAGTAGTCTATATTTGAAGCTTTTGCCAGAAAGGACCCTAGTAGGCTCTACCGAAAAAAACATCTCCTGAAAAACGGCGGACAAGTAAAGAGCGGTTTACTTTCCTTGCACGCATCAACGGAAAATGGTAGTGATTGGCGAATCAATGAAGCCAGGCCACCAGCAAATGAGCTCAAAACTAATGACGGCATGATAAGGACACTATTTTTACCACCAAACTGTACGTATGTACATATCTGATCCAACCAATGGATCAAAATGTCATAAGAATTACGAAGCTGAACTGCAAAAAAGGTTACTATCTCACGTTATGAGCCAAAATGCCGACATAACGACTGCTTTGAAAAACATTACGTTAAGTGTTGGAAAGATTATTAAGTTAATAATTGAAAAACTATTTCATTCTTATATATTTTTCTTTATTAAGACTCAGACGAACTCAAGGAAGGTGGACACGGTCTTTTCTTTGAGAATATCTGCAAGAGACTAATGAATAATCATAAACTCAAAACTATCATAACCAGCTACACCCTTGAAAATTTAACAACTGGCTCACACATGTTTCAAAAGATTTCAATGAATCCTTGGTCATTTTTATATCACTACAAAACGATTTTCAACTGGGATTTTCCCAGAATTGTTTTATTACATACATCTTCAATCATAAATTATATTGTCAATAGATCCATTTTTAGGGTTCCGTACTCAAAGGTAAAACGTAACCCTATTACTAAGACTTCGCTGTCCATCCGTCCGTCCGTCTGTCACCAGGCTGTATCTCATAAACCGTGATAGTTAGACAGTTGAAATTTTCACAGATGATGTATTTCTGTTGCCGCTACCACGACAAGTACTAAAAACAGAACAGAACAAATATCTAAGGGTGGCTCCCATACAACAGACATGATTTTCATCCAAAAAATCCACTTGGTCACACTGAACTAAGGTTAGTCGACAATATCCCACAACCAGTAGCAAACTTCCCAGTTCTGATCTCTTTTGTGTCTTTGATGTATTAATCCTAGCTGCAAACCTTTTTCCGATATTTCCCATTATTGTTATTCACCTTTTCACATCGTTGCTGTCAAGTAAGATAATTGATATGAATTCAATGGACTCTTTGATGATCAACTATACATATGTACATATGTATCTCATCATGAAGATTTTTGATTATCAAAGTAATATGCCGATAACCTGCCTGCAACCAAGATCTGTCATCATACAAAAAATGTGATTCAATGTGAAGACTATGGTACAGCTTGGATCCCTCCCTAATTTCTAAGGCACAGCACGCCTACTGTAAAGGTAGATCGGCCGAAACAGCTCTTCACACATTAGTGAGGAAAATCGAAAGATCAATCCATCTCAAAGAATACACTCTAACAGCCTTCCTAGACATAGAGGGCGCCTTTAACAACGTCAACATTAGAAGGACTAGAAAAGCTAAAGGTGGAGAGAACTCTGATAGAGCTGATAAGCGAGTTGTCATTAACGCGCAAGATTCACTCTAAGTGGGGAAGCCTAGTAACTACCAGAGTAGTTATCAAGGGAACCCCGCAAGGTGGGGTCCTCTCACCTCTTCTCTGGAATGTAGTTGTAAACGAATTACTAATCAAAGTGGAGAAAGAAGGCCTGGACGTTGTTGCCTACGCCGATGACGTTGCCCTGACAATCTCAGATAAATACCTATCTACACTGAATGACCGCATGCAAACGGCATTCTAATTTCTGTGCAAATGGGCGCATAGTAACGGGTTCAGGATTAACCCCCAGGAAACGGAGCTCGTGCTAATTACCAAAAAGCACAAAATCCCGGAAAACTGCCCTATCACTCTGCTCGATACCAGGTTAGCCTACTCCCCTAGTGCCAAATTCGATAGGAAATTAACTTGGAAGAGCAATACAATTGAAAAAGCAAAAAAAGCAACAATAGCTCTCTACACATGTAAGAAAGCCCTAGGAAAAAAATGGGGATTCAATCCCAAGATCACCCTATGGCTCTATATCACGGTCGTTAGACCCATACTAATGTATGCAGTGATAGTCTGGTGGACTGCACTGGAGAAGACAACATACCACAAACAACTCGAGAAGGTACAAAGGATGGCATGTTTATACATATGTGCATTACCGGGGCCCTCAGGTCCACACCAACGGCTGCGCTTAACATGATACTAGACCTTACACCACTCGATATTTTCGGTAAGCAAATTGCCACACACACGGCCATAAAACTAAAAGCCAACTCGAAATGGGCGAGCTATGTCACTGGCCACTCCTCCATCCTGCAAAACAGGATAACTATGACAGAAAACCTGGACCCCACAGAACCCACCATAGTCTTGGACAAAATCTTTACGATGATCAATCCGGACAGGAATAACTGGACCCGCCAAACTCAACCGCGCAGAAATTGCGTGGATTTCTACACTGACGGGTCTAAAACCAAAGACGGGGTGGGCAGTGGAGTTTTCTGCAAACAACTCAAGCTATGTATATAAAGCTCTAAAATGTCCAGATCACTGCAGCGTTTTCCAGGCGGAACTGTTGGCAATAAAAGAGGCTTTGTCTTGGAACGTAATATCCACCACGGATATTCGCATTCTCACAGACAGTCAAGCAGCCTTAAGGTCGTTGGAGTCCTATGTGTACACATCAAAATCTAGTCTTGACTGTCGCAGATCTCTTAACGAGATGGCAGAACAGTTCAGCATATAGCTTATCTGGGTACCGGGACACAGCGACATTACAGGTAATGAAAAAGCCGACACACTCGCCAAACAAGGAACGACGCTACAATCAATCGTGGCTTGTGAGGGAGTACCCCTTACAACCATTAAACATAATCTGACCAATCTCGCCAGGGCCGAGACGAACCTGAGATGGACACAGGGACATACCTGCGTCATCACCAGGCAAATCTGGCCTCGGCTTGACAGTCAACGCACAAGGAGTATAATCTTCCTAAAGAGAACTGACATCTACAAAGTCATCGGTGTCATCACAGGACACTGCCTCATTGGCAGTCACGCACAAAAACTAGGAATAGTTCCGGATGATTTCTGCAGAAGCTGTCAGGACGAGGAGGAGGTCGAATCCATTCACCACCTTCTCTGTGCCTGTCCAGCTCTTTGCAATATCAGGAAACGTTACCTAGGCTCTTACTTCCTTAACGGTCTGACAGATGTTCAGAAAGTAGGGATACCTGATCTTCTTAACTTCTTAAGAAGCACAAAATGGTTCCACGAATAGGGGGGTAAAACCCCCTCGTAGCTGCATAACGGGCCTCCCTGGCCTATGTGCATTCTTCTCAATTCTGGGAATGCTACGACCCTACCTACCTAATGTGATGACTGATGTGGTAACATACATAGTCTCTTTCATATTTATATATACAGATGATACGGAACCCTTCGTGCGCGAGTCCGACTCGCACTTGGCCGGTTTTTGTCTATTCCTAAATAAAAATCCAATATTAAGAGACGCAGTTTTCTTTTCGGCCAGTGCATGGAAAGGTCTGTCCCAGAAAATGATTTAAAGAATCTTGATACCTTTTACTGAGTCAGATGAGTGGGATGTAGAGGACGACATTCCGCCAGCTCGACTAATGGATCAATCAAACTGTATTTCAAATTCTGAAATCGCAATTTTTGCAAAAACTATCAAAGGCATGTCTGGAATTCATTTGAGTGTTAATGTACTTATCGATTGGCTGGACGAGGATAACATCCAGGGTAGCACAAATGCAGAGAGCGAAGAAGAAGAGACCCGAGCATCAAAATAAGACTAAGCATGAGAGCACCGTGGCGCAGTGGGTAGTGTGTTGACCTCTGACGCCGATGACACGGGACCGAATCCCGACACAGCCATGTCATCAAACGTGTTTTTCACGGTGTTTCTCCTCAGCGGGGCTCTAACAAAACCCCCTGTAGTAAAATTGTCATAAAAAGCTTCTTGAAATTCGCCGTTCGGAACCGGCAATAAACTGTAGGTCCCTTTCACCTATGGGAAAATGAAATAACACACAACATGGGTGATTGAGAGTGAAGCTCGGCTCAGGTCCTTCATCGACTGTAACGCCAACATACATACATACATACATGAAGGTGCAATCACAGCTTTAGCTATTTCTACAAAATGTGCTTTGGAGAATGAAGCTTCTGCTTCAGATATATTGGCTCTGCAACATCTCAAGCAAGAGGCTTTGATGCCCTTCGGTCTTTGCAATGCGCTAGCCACCTTTTAAAGACTCATGAATTGAGTACTAAGAGGACTTCACTGGGGGACTTGTCTTGTCTATCTGGATGACATAATTGTCATGGGCAAGGATTTCGAGGAAGTTTGAAGAGGTATTGGAACGAATTCAGGCAGCCGGACTGAAATTGAGCCCGAAGAAATGTTCGCTCTTCCAAGATGAAGTGAAGTACTTGGGACACGTGGTGACTGCAGAAGGAGTCCATACAGATGAAGGGAAAATCTTGGCGTTTAAGGAATGGCCACGGCCGAAAAATCTTCATGAGTTAGGGGACTTTGCACATATTACAGGCGATTCTTTCCATGAATTGCAAACTTTGCCAGCAGACCATTCAAGAAACTACTGTGTAACTAGGAGGAAGCATTTAGCTGTGGTTGATTGTGCCAAGTATTTCCACAAATGTCTCTATGGCCAAGTTTTTTTTTTTTTTTTTTAGAGACTCGCGCAGGTTCAAGAGTTTTTATATTCTCTTATGATGTGTTGACACACACAACCTGAACGGAGTACAGTGGTTGGGGTCGTTGATGTTCGTTTTTCATCTTAGGACGGACCACGCAGCGTTGAGGTGGCTACTGCAGTTCAAAAACCCGGAAGGCCAACTTGCTAGATGGATAGAGACAATCCAGAGTTATGACTTCAGTATCGAACACCGGCAGGGTAGCAGTCATGGAAACAAGGATGCCTTGTCGAGGCGACCTGGCTACGTTGAATGCAAACATTGTTCACGTGCGGAAACCAAGGAACAGGTCACCGACATCCGTCGTTTCCATGTGCTGCAAGAACGAGGTCTTCGACCAACTTGGCAGCAAATATCCAGTGAAAGCCCAATCGTAAAAGCTTACTGGACTCAATGGCAGAGTTTGAAGCTGGAGAACGGTTGCCTCTACCGCAGTTGGGAAAATGAGAACGGCGACATTGTAAACGATGTGCTGGTAATTCCAAAGGGACAAATCGACGACGTCATCCGAGAACATCACGAGGGACCATGCGGGGGTCATCTGGATGTTAACAAGACTGTAGAAAGGATTAAAAGACGTTTCTGCTGGGTGGGATGCCATGAATTTGTCAAAGATTTCTTTCGCATGTGTGAACAGTGTGCGAAAGCAAAGGGACCACTTGGTCATTGCGCTCAAAAAGTAAGTTAAATGCCGAAAAAAATTATGTTATAAGCAGGCCAGGTAAAACGATGGAATTTGCATTTCAAATGCATCTTTTTTAGCTGAGGTCCTGCCAAGGGTTTTAAGGGGAGAAAAAAATACCTTGCAGATACTTCTTTTGTACAATCAAGGAGTGCGTTCATTCTTTGCAGATTTTTCCTTCGTTTTCGATTTTTCATTTTTCACAGAACGCAGAAAATCATTGTTGCAAAAAGTTTTTATTGTCTACTAAGCACATAATCATCGATCAAGCAGAATGTTGAAGAGTACGAGCAGGATGTCGCAATCTCTTGAAGATTTAGATGAGCTTCGAAAGGATATCGTTACTGACGTTCATAAAATCTCGCTCGAAGAATTGTATAAGCGCTTTAACACTGACCCAGTCCTTGGATTATCAGAGGAAGCGGCTTCATATCTCCTGGAAATGAATGGTCCAAATGCTCTCACACCGCCGGAATCGGTGCCCGAGTGGAAGAAGGTTGCAAATCACATCTGCGGGGGATTCTCAATTGTTCTATGGATTGGTGTAATTCTTTGTCTGATAGCTTATCTGATCGAATCCCACGGATCCAAGGAAGCTGAGACAGATAATCTAGTATTAGCCTGCACGCTAACGGTGGTTATATTTGTCACCGGTACCTTCTCATATGTTCAGGAATCAAAGAGTGCAAAGATCATGGAATCATTTGCGAAAATGATTCCGCAGACTGCCACTGTCATTCGTGGTGGTGTCAAGCGGATGGTAGTTGTTCCCGATTTGGTTCTGGGCGATTTGGTTGAAATTAAGTTGGGTGATCGAATCCCAGCAGATATCCGCATAATTGAAGCCACCGGTTTCAAGGTGGACAATTCTTCATTGACGGGGGAGACTGATCCACAAATCCGCAAACCAGTGTGCACCCATGAAAATCCATTGGAAACAAAAAATTTGGCTTTTTTCTCAACAAACGCGGTCGAGGGTACGGCGAAAGGTATTGTTATCCATTGTGGCGATCGAACTGTGGTGGGTCGTATAGCTGGTCTTGCGTCGAGGCTGGAACATGACATAACGCCCATTGAGAAAGAGATCAATCATTTCATCCGTTTGATCACTATTCTAGCCATCAGTTTGGGTATATTTTTCTTTCTTGTAACCTGGTTTGGTCAGTACCCGGTCCTAGAGGCAGTTATAATGATGATGACCATTATAATAGCCAATGTGCCGGAAGGATTGCTGGCAACAGTGACGGTGTGCTTGTCACTTACAGCTAAACGTCTGGCAGCAAAAAATTGCTTGGTAAAGAATCTAGTGGCCGTTGAAACATTGGGATCAACCTCAACAATATGCTCGGATAAAACTGGCACCTTGACCCAAAATCGCATGACTGTCTCTCATATGTGGTATAACAACAAGATTGTGAACACGGATGGTACAGAAGATCAATCCGGTGATTATGTTGACAAGAACGATATCCACTTCAAGATTTTAGCTCGTGCAGCAACATTATGCGGACGCGCTGAGTTCTCTCCAGACCAGGATGAGATACCAATTCAAAGGCGAAAAGTGAATGGTGATGCTTCCGAAGCGGCGTTGTTGAAGTGTATGCAATTAATGGTAGGCGATGTAGCGAAGATACGTGCTAGGAACCCGAAATTAGCTGAAATTCCTTTTAATTCATCTACAAAATATCAAGTATCTGTTCATGAGACTGAAGATGTGAATGACAAACGTTATCTTTTGGTGATGAAGGGTGCTCCAGAGAGAATCCTAAATCGATGCTCAACGATTTTCTTAAATAATAAGGAAGTTCCGATCAATCAGGAAGTGGTTGAAGACTTTAACGGGGCTTACATGCAACTAGGTTACATGGGAGAACGAGTGCTGGGATTTTGCGATTTGCTGTTGCCGCTTGATAAGTTCCCGCCTGGGTTTGCATTCGATATTGAAAAGGTTAACTTCCCTGTGAGGGGACTTCGATTTGTTGGGCTCATTTCAATGGTAGATCCGCCACGTGTTACTGTCCCCTATGCGGTGGAAAAATGTCGTAATGCTGGTATTCGGGTTATCATGATTACGGGTGACCATCCGCTGACAGCTCAAGCCATAGCGAGATTTGTTGGCATAATTTCGGAAGGCAGCGAAACAATCCAAGAGGTAGCTGACCGCAAGCAGATACCCATGTCGGAAGTGAATCCAGAGGATGCTAAGGCGGCGGTTATTCAAGGATCAGAATTAAGAAAACTTTCAAACGACGAATTAGATAGAATTTTGCAAACTCATCAGGAGATAGTTTTCGCACGAACTTCACCTCAACAAAAGCTTGCTGTCGTGGAGAGTTGTCAACGATTGGGAAATATCGTAGCTGTTACGGGTGATGGGGTTAATGATTCTCCGGCGCTGAAAAAAGCAGATATCGGTATTGCTATGGGTATAACTGGCTGTGATGTAGCAAAAGATGCTGCTGACATGATATTGCTAGATGATAACTTCGCTTCAATCGTAACTGGTGTCGAAGAGGGTCGACTAATCTTCGATAATTTGAAGAAATCTATTGCATACACGCTTACTTCCAATATTCCAGAGATGTCGCCCTTCTTGGCCTATGTAGCGGCAGGCATTCCACAACCGCTTACTACAATAGCAATCCTTTGCATCGATTTGGGAACCGACCTCTTCCCAGCGATTTCATTGGCTTACGAAAAACCCGAAACAGATATAATGCGTCGTCGTCCGAGGAACGCTAACACTGACAAGCTAGTCAATCAAAAGTTACTTTTGATAGCTTACGGGCAGGTAGGTTGCATCCAGATGGCAGCTGCTTTTCTTACATATTTTATAGTAATGGCGGAGAATGGTTTCTTACCGAAAGATTTATACGGCATACGACCACGATGGAATTCAAAGGCAGTCAATGATCTGACGGACTCGTATGGCCAAGAGTGGACTTATTTTGATCGAAAAGTTCTCGAAGGTCATTCGAGTACCGCTTACTTCGCAGCCACGGTTGTAGTACAAATGTTTGATTTGATCATATGTAAGACGCGACGACTATCCATCATGCAACAGGGCATGAGAAACTCGGTTTTGAATTATGCCCTAATCTTCGAAGTGGTCATTACGTTCCTTATGTGCTATGGGCCCGGCTCCCAAAAATTTCTTAAAATGTATCCAATCAAATTCAAATACTGGCTTGTTGCGATCCCTTTCAGTGTGTTTCTATTAGTTTACGACGAAATGCGGCGATATTGTATACGGAAATATCCAGGGGGATGGGCAGAACGGGAGACTTACTATTAGTTATTCTTTTTGTATTTTTCTTTCCGTGCTACATTTCTGTTTTAATTTATTTCTGTTTTATTGAAAATAAAGATTGTGTCGATTGTTTGAAAATGAGTTAAAAAGAAAAAAAAAATATGTTGCTGCTTAATTTCTATTCACTAAGTGAGTGTCGACCAGATGACTTGGGAAAAAACTCTCAATATTAAAGAAAAACTTAATTGAATAAGTTGAGACTTGTTTCTTTTCTTTTTAACTCTGGCACGTACTACCGTTACCTCGGAAGAGGGCATTGCACATAAGATCTTATGTTAGTAACAGAGTTAGCCAGAATACCGACCAAGAGATCGTCTCCTAGGGTGGCAAAGTGCAACATAATCACTTAATATGTGTAGTTCTCCAGGAGGGTTTCTCGTTTCGGAAGAAAATGTAAATTTATGGAAAACATATCCAATACCGCAGTAATAGCCTGATAGTCCTTTTAGTCTGTCGCAGATCTTAAACTTAATTCCAGCATGACAGGTGTTGTGTTTTTTATGTCTTTCGACTACTTAATAGCTTCTTCTTCTTCTTCTTAGTGGTCGCTACAGTTCGAGGTGAACCTGGGCCTCAACCGACATGCCCCTCCAACTAGCACGATCTTTCGCTAGCTTTTTCCATTGCCGCACACCCAGTTGGCTGAGGTCCCCTTCCACCTGTGTGCGCCATCTTAAGTGCGGCCGTCCTCTGCTTCTTCGTCCCTCGGGGTTGGATTCAAAGACTCTCCGGGCTGGAGTTGTGGTGTCCATTCGCTCTACATGGCCCAGCCATCTTAGGCGTTGAATCCGTAGACGCCTGACCAGGCTCATGTCGCTGTACAGCCCGTAAAGTTCCTGGTTGAATATTCTTCTCCATCCCCCGTCCGCGTTTACTTACTTACTACTTATCAGACCAGCGATCCATGGAGGATCTGAGCCTGAGCTATAGCTGCCTTCCATCCTTGACGGACCCGGGCATGCTCCTTCCAGTTGTCAAGACCAAGATGTCTTACATCCGCTATTACTTGGTCTTTATACCGGAGGTTCGGTCTTCCTCTTCTTCTCGAACCAGGAGGCTCGGAGTCGAAGACCCTCTTAGCTGGAGCGTTGATGTCCATGCGCTCGATGTGGCCGAGCCAGTGTAGTCGACGGATCCTTGCCTTCCGGACTACATCCACATCTTGGTACATCTCGTAGAGTTCGCGGTTGTGTCTTCCTTTCCGTTCACCTTCCTCACAGACAGGACCAAATATCCGGCGCAGAATTTTTCTTTCGAAAGAACACAAAATCAGCGTCGCTGTCCTGCTTATCGTCCAGCTTTCGGCTCCGTACAGCAAGACTGGCAGAATGAGCGTTTTGTAAAGCATGACCTTGGTCTTTCGAGTGAGGTGTTTTGACCCCAGTTGTTTGGACAAGCCGAAGTAGCAGCGGTTGCCAAGGGCGATTCTATGCCGGATCTCCACTCTGGTGTCATTTGTGGAACTTACGTTTGCCCCGAGGTAGACAAACTCCTTAACTACCTCGAAATTGTAGCTGTCAATTGTTATATTTTGTCCCAAGTGGTGAACGATGGATTGGTTTTTGCTTGACAGCATGTACTTCGTTTTGTTCTCATTGACCTTAACGAGTTGGTCGTATCGCCTGTTCTTCAATCGCCGTGAATGCTTCCACAATGCCACGGCGAGAACACACAATGATCGATATCGATATATCGATATCATCCGCGTATCCTAGCAGCTCGACGGACTTGTAGAAGATAGTGCCCTCCCTGTTGACGCCTGCCCGTCGCACTATCTGCTCCAGCACCAAGTTGAAGAAGTCACATGACAGCGCATCTCGTGCATCGGTGCATCGCGTATTTTTAAGCGTGGCGCGACACAACTGGATCAGTTTTCCCGGGATCCCGAATTCGGCCATCGCACCAAACAGTCCTTTACGATGAATGCTGTCGTATGCGGCTTTGAAATCGATGTAAAGATGGTGTGTGTCGATTCGAAATTCATTGGCCTTTTCCAGAATTTGTCGAAGTGTGAAAATTTGGTCTATAGTCGATAAGCCGGGCCGGAAGCCGCACTAGTAGCTGCCGATTAGTGCGGTGAAAATGGCTTTAGACGTTCACACAATACGCTATGCGACATTGAGCTGGAATATACCTCTATAGTTCTTGCAAGACGTAGGATCGCCCTTTTGTGGATGGTATAAATAGAGCTGGTATTCCAGTCGTCGGGCATGCTTTCATCTTCCCAAATTCTGCAGATGATCTGGTGCATGCTCCCTACCAGAACATCGCCGCCAGCCTTGAAGAGCTCTGATGGCAAGCCATCTGAGCCTGCGGCCTTGTTGTTCTTCAGCTTCTGAATCGCTCTGCCGACTTCTTCGATGCTGGGTGGGAGGACTACTTCAGCGGCTGGAGTTGGGATTTCCTCGGTCCCCACCTGGTTGCCCTTATTGTAGCCTCCTGCCTCCAATAATATGTGGCTGCATTGCCGATCAGCCATTCAGGAAGTAGCCGAAACCACCTTAGGATACCTACCACCCCCGACAAGAAATCCGTGGTATGATGACGAGTGTGAGCAGAAAACGGCAGCAACCGACGTGGCGTACCAAAAGGCGCTGCAGAGGGAAACGAGGGCAGCGCAAGAAGAGTACCGAGCCAGAAGAAGGGAGGAGAAAAACTACTGCGACAAAAGAAAAGAATCTTCGCAGCCTCCCAGCTCAAGGGTACCGAGGAGTCTAGGGATAAACGTTAAATACGAGCCTTTTACTAGAAGGTCAAGGCACCCTGGCTCTTCGAAACTGCGAGGGTAATCTTGTCACCGACCCGCAGGGAATAGTGGATGTATTTAAGCAGCACTTCCAGCAGCTGCTTAACGAGCATGACCAAGAGAGAGTGGTAGAGACCGAGGAAATCCCAACTCCAGCCGCTGAAGTAGTCCTCCCACCCAGCATCGAAGAAGTCGGCACAGCTATTCAGGAGCTGAAGAATAACAAGGCCGCAGGCTCAGATGGCTTGCCATCAGAGCTCTTCACGGCTGGCGGCGATGTTCTGGTAGGGAGCATGCACCAGATCATCTGCAGAATTTGGGAAGATGAAAGCATGCCCGACGACTGGAATACCAGCTCTAGAGTAGAGAGCATGCACCAGATGCCATTTTGCACAGCACTAATCGGCAGCTACGAATGCGGCTTCCGGCCCGGCAAATCGACTATAGACCAAATTTTCACACTTCGACAAATCCTGGAAAAGACCAGCGAGTTTCGAATCGATACACACCATCTTTTCATCGATTTCAAAGCCGCACACGACAACATTCATCGTGAAGGACTGTTTGGTACGATGGCCGAATTCGGGATCGCGGGAAAACTGATCCAGTTGTGTCGCGCCATGCTAAAAAATACGCGATGCATCGTGCAACTAGGTTCTAGGACTTCGGAACCGTTTGAAACATGCACCGGATTTCGGCAAGGAGATGCGCTGTCATGTGACTTCTTCAACCTGGTGCTGGAGCAGATAGTGCGACGGGCAGGCGTCAACAGGGAAGGCACTATCTTCTTCAAGTCCGTCTAGCTGCTAGGATACGCGGATGATATCGACATCATTGCGTGTTCTCGCCGTGGCATTGTGGAAGCATTCACGGCGATTGAAGAACAGGCGAAACGTGTTGGTCTTAAGGTCAATGAGAACAAAACAAAGTACATGCTGTCAAGCAAAAACCAATCCGTCGCTCACCACCTGGGACAAAATATAACAATTGACAGCTACAATTTCGAGGTAGTTAAGGAGTTTGTCTACCTCGGGGCAAACGTAAATTCCACAAATGACACCACAGTGGAGATCCGGCATAGAATCGCCCGTGGCAACCGCTGGTACTTCGGCTTGTCCAAGCAACTGGGGTCAAAACTCCTCACTCGAAAGGCCAAAATCATGCTTTACGAATCGCTCATACTGCCAGTCTTGCTGTACTGAGCCGAAAGCTGGACGATAAGCAGGACAGCGGAACTGATTTTGGGTTCTTTCGAAAGAAAAATTCTGCCCCAGATATTTGGTCCTCTCCGTGAGGAAGGTGAATGGAGAAGAAGACACAACCGCGAACTCTACGAGCTGTACAAGGATGTGGATGTAGTCCGGAAGGCAAAGATCCGTCGACTACACTGGCTCGGCCACATCGGGCGCATGGACATCAGCGCTCCAGCTAAGAGGGTCTTCAACTCCGAGCCTCCTGGTTCTAGAAGAAGAGGAAGACCGATCCTCCGGTATTAAGGCCAAGTAATCGCGGATGTAAGACATTCTGGTCTTGATAACTGGAAGCAGCGTGGCCGAGACCGTCAGGGATGGAAGGCAGCTATAGCTCAGGCTCAGATCCTCCATGGATCGTAAGAAAGTTTAATACACACAACCGTGGATGGAGGGATTATCCAGGTTGCAGGATGACTACGTGCGTATGCCCTGATGTCTGCAAGAAATCGGCGGCATTCCTCCTGTCTTTAAGAATATTCGACTGCAGAAGGCTTGTGGGAGTCATTACGGGCCATTACACCTTTGCTAAGCATCTCTGCGTACTTGGCATCAATGAGACGCCCAACTGTGCTGCATGTTGCGAGGAGGATGACACTGCAAAGCATTTCCTCTGTGACTGTCCCGCCTTTACTCCAGGGATTTTGAATGAGATGGCAATCCTTTCCTTATCTTAGACATATGTGAGACAATATGTTGGCTCCAGTTCGAGATAATTAGAAGAATTTTATTGCAAATAGTCATCTAGAATCATTATCGTCTAGATGTCGTATAAACTTCAAAGTAAGGTATAAAACTACAAACATTTAAGATAGAGGCCGGTCAATTTGAATGCGATTGCTTCAACTTTTTCCACTCAGAGTTAGCTATAATCCACGTTTTCACATGCAGGTCTCGATCGAAGGCCAAGCAAAGAGCCATAACAATTGCTTTGCATAATTAAATTATAATTTGTTTGCATTTGTAATGTAAACAATTTTAGAAACAACCACATTCAAACTACATTCATATGTGTACTTATATGCTTACATATCTGTTATCCATGGGAACTGGTTTATTATACAAAAGATACGAATAGCGAAAAACTATGCAAGAAAAAAAAAGGAACTTAGATTACCAATTAGATGGAGGGTTCTCTACATCTGCATCTATAACTCGTTTAGAATCAGAACGTTTTTTTCTTAGGCTTTTCTTAAATGAAAGGTTAACGTCGGTTCGTTATATGAGGAGCAATTAACGTGTCGTTTTCTGACGTCGAATTCCGTCGGAAAAGTTTAACATATTAAGTTTTAGTCAAAAAATAAATGTTTAATGAATATCTCTTTAGGCGTTTGTTTACAAATACTCGCAAGCTTCTACTTCTAGAACTACTAGTATCTATGTATAGTAGTACTATAACGTTGGCAGGAATTTTAAAAATCGTTCGGACGTCTAGTGGAAGCGGCCGAATACACGATATTGCTGCGGGTGAGCCAGCAAATACCAAATTTTGGACTAGAACAGAATACATGCTCCACAGTCCATAAACCAAACGATCGTTTGGGCGTTAAGTTTAGTAATAGTTCAATCAGCTGTATCGTTTAGACTTTTTCGTGGAGTACTTCTTAAAGAATGCAATTCAGATTGAAGCTTCTAAAGCAGATAGGGCCTCGGAAAATTGGTTTGCCATGGTAATGGACATCATATCATATCATATCGTTGAATCCGTAGGCGCCTGACTAGACTCATGTCGGTGAAAAGCCCGTAAAGTTCGTGGTTGAATCTTTTCCTCCAACCCCCGTCTGCGTTTATGGACCCGAAATTCACTCGGGAAGTCTTTCTCTCGATCCGACCAAGGTCCTCCTCACCCGGTTTTTATAGTGTCCATGCTTCTACGCCCTTCAACATGACCGTGATGATAAGGGTCTTGTATAGAGTCAACTTTTCGTTCGGGTGAGGGGTCTATTACTCAGTTGCCTCCTGAGCCCAAAGAAACAGCGATTGGTAAGAGGGACTCTGCGTTTGATTTCGGAACTGATGTCATTGTTCCCGGTCCCTGCGGAACCAAGGTAGATAAAGTTCTTAAGTTCTGGCCAATACATCGGTGGTGAGCGTACTTTTTTGATGACAGCGTACATTTAGTTTTCCCTCGTATACTGCCAAACCAATTTTCGCTGTCTCCGCCTCAATACTCGTAAACGCCTCATCTCGCTGTGTTCTTCTGATTATGTCAATGTCCTCCCCATATTCAAGAAGTTGTGAGGATTTGAAATAAATTGTGTCTTTTGTGTTGGCCAGTCATTTCTGCACAATCATTTCTAATACGATGTTGAAGAAGTCATACGAAAGCGCATCGCCCTCTCTAAATCCTTTTTTGACATCAAAACTATCGGCCAGGTGTTCAGGATCTGCCATATTGTGCAGATTTGGTGAATTTCCTGAATCCGCACTGGTAAGTACCTATCGACTTGTTTATAAAAGTCATGATGTGTTCACACAAAACGGCAGAGAAGATTTTGTAGGCGATGTAATTCATCTGTAGCGATGACTTATTCTTCTGTAGTTGGCGCAGAGGGCGTCGTGGCGCAGTGGTGAGTGTGTTGGACTCTGGCGCACGATGAGCGAGTTCGGATCCCGATAACACCAACGCCATCGAATGTTTATTTCGCGGCTTCCCTCCTCGGCGGGGTACTGGCAAAACCCCCCGTAGTATAAATTGCCTGGAAAAAGCTTCTCGACTCACGCCGTTCCGAATCGGCATTAAAACTGTAGGTCCCTCTCACCTGTAGGAAAAAGAAATCACACACACCATGGGTGATTGAGGAGAAGCTTGGCTCTGATCCTTCATGGGCTGTAACGCCACCAAAAGAAAAAAAGGAAGTTGGCGCAGTCAGATGGGGTCTCCATTCTACGGGCATGCTTTCCTCTGACCATATCTTACAGATGAGCTGGTGCATGTTCCTAACCAGGTCATCCCCAGCTGCCTTAAGGAGCTCAGTAGCAGTCCGTCTGCGCCAGCACCTTTATTCGACTGGAATTTCGCAGGCTGCAGGCTTTCGTTCTGGTTTTATAAACTGGGCATGTTCGCTTTGTCTGTTGGTAAAACTTTCGAACGTCATGCCTGCAGTAACTCCTCTCCACATCCTCAATCGTGCGCTTCTCGTGCTCTTTCTTCTTTCTTCTGAAAAGTGTATGCTCCTTTCTTCTTTTTAACTCGTAGAGCTCACGAGCTACTGCTGTTCTTTTATGCCGCGAGGCTTTCTATGCATCCTGCTTCGCTGTGTGAATCCTCCTGCACTCGTCATCGAATCAGGTGTTTCTTCGTGGTGGAGCCTTGAAGCCCAAAACTTCAGATGCAGTGCTTTTCAGGGCTTGTTTGCAAAGGTTCCACTGTTCTATTGACAGCGTGGAGGTTTGTGGTATATAGTAGCTTTCCCACGTCATAACAGTGTATTCTTACTCTACTCCGATGCGTTCGTGATATCCGTAGGCGCATCGTGGCTACTACAAGATAGTGGTTCGAGTCGATGCTAGATCCTCGGAAAGTTCGAACATCAAGAATAGAGGAGGAGTGTCTGACGTCGATTGCGATGTGATTAATCTGATTAGTGGTTGATTGATCTGGTGACCGCCTTGTGTTTTTGGGTATACCGAGGTGCGGGAAGCGCGTACTGGCTAGAAGGAGATTTCGCCTCGTGGCCTATGTCCGTTTATCGGATGTGGTGTCGTGTAGGCTATGTTTGCCGATGACTCGTTCAAAGATGCTTTCCTTACCAAGCTTAGTATTGAAGTCTCGTAGTAAAATGTTGATGTCGTAGCCGGGACATTGGGCATACGTTCTGTCTAGGAGATCGTAGAACTCATCTTTGGTGGAGTCATCCTTGTCTTCCGTGATGTTGAAAAATGTTGCCTTGATAGGGATCGTTATGAAGCGTTCGCTCACATACCGCTTAGGACTTTTTGCCTTAGTCCACTTCGAAAAACAAGTCCGCATACCAATAATCGTTGTCCTCTCACCCTACAGCAGTCGCCATAGTAGATGTCACAATTTTCATCCGCTTTATATCCAGTCCATTTCGTCGCATTTCCTGGATTGCCTTTAAGTCCGCCTTATAGCGATCTAGGGCGTCCGCAAGTTGTTCGGCTGCACGTGGTCTATTTACGGACCTAACATTCCACGTACAGAGCGAAGATCATTGTACTTTTTTCGTTTTTCGCAAGGGTCGCCAACATTGATCCGGTCCGCTTTGCCCGAGGTTTGGGGTTGTTTCGGAGTTTGTAGTTTTTTTTACGGTTCTGGCTTACTAGGCCGTAGCTCAACCAACTAATCCTGTTTTTTATGGCACAGGAGGCTCGCCATTGGCCTTTCTTCGTCTGTAATTTCTATAGGAAATCTCCAGGTGGCACCACGAGGAGGTGGGGATGGGACATACTAACAGTGCCGCAAGATGTTCGTCTGCGGTGACTCTTCTCGCTTTTTAGCAGGCCAGCATCAGTCGGATAGATGCTACTCCTACGAGGCTTTTGTTAATCCTTTGCCATCCATACGTTGCATGTACCATATGTTTATTCACTATATAAATGACGAACGCATATTATAGAAAACTCGAATTAGTTCGCTCATTACTCCGTACTTTGTAATCACCTTAGGTTAAGTTAGGTTAGGTATATGGGTGCCCTTTCGACATAAAGTCAAGGCTCACGTAGACTACGTTGAGTCCATTGTGCCCACTTGTTTTGTTTAACCCGTTGATACCTATACCTTTTTCCGTCGAGCTGAACCAGCCAGACGAGGATAAAAATCCCAGTATTCTGTTCAGCTCAATATTACCTATCTCTTCTAGTCCCGAAAGGAAGTATCTTCCCAGGAACATATTCCTTTTTTGGGCTAGCGCCGGACATTCGCACAGCAGGTGACGAACGGACTCAATTTCCTCTTCGTCCCTGCAGCTTCTGCAAAAGTCATTGTAGGGTTGGCCTAGTCGAGCTGCATGGTAGGATAGCATGCAGTGCCCGTTGAGGGCACCGACTGCCAGTCGAATGTTCCCACGATTGAACTTCAGCAGATTTTCCGTTCTTTTCTTATCATAGACGGGCCAAGTCGATCTCGCCGTTGCGTATGTATCTAAGCGACATCATCGCTTATGTGCCTTCATCAATAGCTCCGTCTGTATCTCCCTGTAGAGCGCACTGAGTGGTGCTTTGGCCTCAGCTGAGACCTAAGCAATGTTAGCACCTGATCCCACCCTAGCCAGCTCGTCCACCCTCTCGTTTCCGGAGATATTCATATGACCAGGTACCCAGCAAAGGGTCACCTCATTTACATTCGATATCTCTTCCAACTTCTCCTTGCAGAGTTTGACGAGTTTGGATCTTATCCATGCTGCCTGCAGAGCCTTAATGGCTGCCTGGCTGTCAACATAGATGCTGATCCTTTTTCCTGTGATATTCTCTTTGCTGACCAGGTCCGCCGCCTGCTTGATAGCGAAGACCTCAGCTTGAAAGACACTGCACCCATCATCGAGCCTGTAGGAGCGATGCATATCCCGAGACTCAAAGTAGACTCCTGCACCTGTGCCAACATCCATTTTGGATCCGTCGGTGTAGAGTGCCAGTTCACTTTCCGTGAGTACCAAATCACCGGTCCATTCCTCCCTGGAGGGAATTCTAATAGAGAATCTCCTCTCCCAGGAAGGAAGTCGGGTGACATAGTCCGTTACGGTTCTGAATCTCGAGACGGCCCATCGATCCAAGACTGATGCATGTCCGTGAGGACTCCTTTTCCAGAGACCTGATTCCTGTAATCTTAGCGCAGTTCTGGTTGCGGCGCTCTCGCAGTACATGTCCAGGGGTGGGAGGTTCAGCATGACTTCAAGGGCCGCCGTTGGTGTGGACTTCATAGATCCCGTCACCGCCAGACAGCCTGCTCTTTGAACCTTTGACACACTCTGAAGATGACACTTTTTCTCAAGCGCCTTCCACCAGACAACCGAGCCATAGACTAGGATAGGTCTTACCACCGCAGTGTACAACCAATGTACTAACCTTGGTTTGAGGCCAATCACCTTAAGAACTAGTTTCCCCAGATTACATTGAAGTTGCTACTTATATTAAATTTAAATTTTCAACGTATTTTTAATGTTGGACCTAATTTCACCCAAACTAAAGAATCACTTCTGTGTAAATCAACAGGTGTAGTTACCTTCAAGATAAATCTCAATCAAAGCCGAAGGAGATACAAACAATTCTCGTAAAATTACATCTTGACCGGATGTAGCAAAATTGCAGTAGAAGAAGAGGGTAACTAGAATAATTGGCCAAACGACGACGTAACGCTTACTACAATGTGCATAGATATACCGGGCACCCTTTTGATGCCTGTTTCATCCGCTTATGTTCACAATGTATGCACGTTTCCGCCTTAGGACATAGGTGGAATTAAAAAGAACAGCAAAAAAAGAAGAAAATTGAAGAGCAAAATAGAAAAGAAATTCTATTGAAGCATCTGGCCCAAACTATGCACATGTATCTACACCTGCCTAAGATCAGTACAGGGATACCAAAAAGCGGAAGCATTTTTTTTAGTTAATAGTTTCGTTTTCTCTATGTACTCTGTTCGAGTGCACTAATACTATTCACATCGCTTTTGCGAACACGCACTTTTAAGGTTCTTCCACCCATCGGACAGATGTTTTTGCCCGGAATCTCAAAAAAAAAAAAAAAAAAAAAAAACCGCTCAAGTCAATGGAACGCGTACATGGTCTTGGGTAAAATTTAAGAAAACCTATGTTTGTATACATCTTCCACTTACCTCATAAGTATATATTTCACTACAAAAAATGGAGTTTATGTTCGGAGCGAGAGACAATGCTTGTTACATTTTTTCCTTACTTTTTACGTCACGAAATGTTAATAACAAGCGAATCTACATAATTCTAAGATAGTATGCAAAAGCACAAAACAAAACGTAATGAATAATTTTCTTAAAAAAAAAATTACGCAGATTACATACAACACGAGATTGCAATTAATTTCCAACTAGGTGGATAGCCTGACTATTCTTAATTATCGTACTTAGGCTATGCATGCATTTTTAGATTTAGATTTGAATTTATTCATTTCTTTTTGCGCATTTTACGATTTGATTTGAACCTAGATAAATGTTGGGTTGATTTGGAAGTGATGAAAACAAATAATTAATAGCAACCCAACTTATCGATTTCTTAGCGGGGCGTAACCTCCTTGTAACAAGCACGCGATTGCCCCATCGCAACATCCACAAGGGTACCTGGCGGTCTTTTGATCAATCGACCACCAACCAGATTGATCACATTGCGATCGACGCCAGAAACTCCTCCTGTATTCTCGACGTACGAACCTTCTGAGAGGCCAATATCGAATCGGACCACTACCTTGTTGAAGCCAAGGTACGCCAAGAATGCGTAGGAGTCGAGTAGAGCTACGTAAGTGTGACGTCGGAAAGCTACAGTCGGAAGAGACTGCCAGAATCTTCCGCGATCGTGTCTCCTCCAAGCTCTCTCAAAATCCGCCCACAGCAGCACAAACAATAGAGCAGGAATGGGCGCATTGCCAGAGCGCCGTCAGAGACGCTGCCTCAGAGGTGCTGGGTTTCAAACCGCCACGACCTAGAAACCCCTGGTTCGATGAACAATGCGAACAAGTCCATGCTGCAAAACAAGAGGCATATAAAGCCATGCTGCAACGACGGACGAGAGTTGCTGCTTGCTATGAGCAGCAGAAAAGAGAGGAACACACGCTTCTCAGAAGAAAGAAGAGAGATCACGGAAAGCGTGAGATCGAGGAGATGGAGAGATGCTTCCGCAGGAATGACGCCCGTAAGTTTTACAATAAGGTAAAACTAACATGCCATGGCTACAAAGCCAGAGCGACGGCCTACAGGGATGAAAACGCAGAACTGGTAGTAGAATCACAGTCACAGTATAATGCCGATGACAGACAAGATACCACTGTCAGGCAGAACGATCCGTTTGTAATGGACGACGATGTAAAAGAGTTCTGTCCACCCGACCTAGACGAAGTCAAAATAGCGATATCGAAACCTAAGTCTAATAAAGCCGCGGGCGCAGACGGCCTGTCTGCTGAGCTTCTTAAGGCGGCTTGAGATGAGCTGGTAAGGTGCATGCACCATCTCATTTGCAAGGTATGGTCGGAGGAAAGCATGCCCGACTAATGGAATCTCAGTATCGTTTGCCCGGTCCATAAGAAAGTAGAACCCATTAACTGCGCCAACTATAGGGTAATAAGTCTCCTTAACATCGCATATAATGTCTTCTCTGCCGTATTGTGTGAACGCCTCAAACCGTTTGTGGATAACCTGATCGGCTCTTATGAGTGTGGTTTCAGGCCAGGCAAATCCATAATAGACCAAATATTGACGCTACGGCAGATCTTAGAGAAGACCCAGGGATACCAAATCGACACTCACCACTGCTTCGTCGATTTCAAGGCTGCATATGACAGCGTGTATAGAGGTGACCTATACAAAGCCATGTCTAGTTTTAACATCCCTGCCAAACTCGTCCAACTGTGATGAAAATGGAGAATGCTCCATTAAGGTCAGTAATGAGCAAACCGAGGCCTTTGATGTTAAAAAAGGATTTAGGCTAGGTGACGCGCTGTCATGCAACATTTCAACTTCGTGCTTGAAAAGGTCGTCCAAAAGTGCCTGGCCAACACGATTTACGAGGTACGATTTATTTCAAGTCTAAGCAATTGCTTGCGTACGCCGACGATATTGACATGATTGTACGGACACAGCGAGACGTCAAGGAGGCCTTTGTAAGCATTGAGGTAGAAGCGGCTAAGATGGGTCTCAAAGTTAATGAGGGTAAAACCAAATATCTGCTTTCATCTAAAAGAGACGGGCAACACCGATGTATTGGCCAGAACGTCACCGTGGGCGGATATAACCTGAAAGTGATCAAGGAATTCGTCTACCTTGGCTCACTGGTGACCGCCGACAACAACACCAGCGCTGAGATAAAACGCAGAATCACTCTTGCCAACCGCTGCTTCTTTGGGCTCAAGAGGCCAAGTAGAGAGCACTAGCTCGGAAAACCAAGGTGACACTATATAAGGCCTTGATCATCCCAGTCCTTCTATACGGCGCAGAGGCTTGGACCTTAACAAAAGCGGATGAAGACGCCCTTGGTCGTTTCGACAGGATAATTCTGCGCACTATCTACGGTCCCGTTTGATCAATCGGTGTACGGAGGAGAAGATTTAAAGAAGAACTGTACGGGCTGTACAGCGACATCGGTCTGGTACGACGTCTACGGATACGGCGTCTAAGGTGGCTAGGCCGTGTAGAGCTAATGGAAAATACAGCTCCGACCCGAAGAGTCTTCGAATCCACCCCGGAAGCAAGGCGCGGCAAAGGACGGCCTCATCAACGGTGGCGCACGCAGGTGGAAGGGGACCTTAACTAACTGGTCGTGCGGCGCCCACTACGGACTGTAGCGCCACCTAAGTAAGTAAGTAACTTATCGTTAGTGTCGAATGATACTTTACAATATAGAGAGCACCGTGGCGCAGTGGCTAGTGTTTTGGCCTCTGACGCCGATGACACGGGATCGAATCCTGAGCCCGACACAGCCATGTCATCGAGCGTGTTTTTCACGGTGTTTCTCCTCAGCGGGGTTCTGACAAAACCCCCTGTAGTAAAATTGTCATGAAAAGCTTCTCGAAATTCGCCGTTCGGAACCCGCAATAAACTGTAGGTCCCTTTTACCTATGGAAAAATTAAATCACACACAACATGGGTGATTGAGAGAAGCTCGGCTCAGGTCCTTCATGGACTGTAACGTACGAGCTATAGAATTTTAAATGGGGCGACTATCTGGAATATAATACCAATGGTTTTAGTTTTATTATTTTTTGTTATTTAGTTTTTGATATACAAGTACGAAGAACTTGTATATCAATTTGTATATCAACTCTTATTACTAAGAAAAGACAGGAAGTTCTAGATGTAACTGTTGCATCACAGGACAATGTCGACAAAGTCAGGGAATGGGAAGTTCTTAAAGAGCACTCCCTCTCTGACCATCGCTATATTCAATTCAGCATAGTTAGCCACGTCAGTGCCCCTGCTCCCTTCAGGAACTACAGGAGAATTGATTGGCAAAAGTATAGACCCTATGTTGAACCTTACCTAGGGACATGACACCCGACCTATCCACACAACCCTGCGGAATTAGACAGCTTAGTAAATGAGCTGACAGGAACCCTCGACAGAGCACTGTCTAAATCTTGTGCGGCTAGCACCCCCAGAGGAAAACCCAAAACCCCCTGGTGGAATGAAGAGATAGTCCCCCTTAGGAAAGAGAGCAGAAAGCTCTTTAACAAAGCACAATATACCCCCTTGCAAGAGGATTGGGACCTCTACAAGGAAGCACCTAAATCCTTCAAGGCAGCGACCAGAAAGGCCAAAAGGAAACCTTGGAGGAACTACTGCGAAAATATCATGGCGGTCTCCGAAGCTTTTAGAAAAAGAAAGAATCTGGCTTCGGCCCCGTATAACCCAAGCTACCTAATGCGGAATGACGGTTCCTGGACGACCTCCAGAACGTAAGCCCTGGAACTTCTTCTGAACGCACACTTTCCGGGCAGTAGTGACTCAGCTATGACACCTCCTCAAGTCATCCAGCCGACGAATTCCTCCTCTGAGCGTGCTCCCAACCTGGTCAACAACAACATTGTTCTATGGGCTCTGAAAAGCTTTGAACCGGGACCGAATGGGATCATACCAGCAGAGCTCCAGCAGGTAGCAGATCTCATCCTCGCCTGGCTTGTGGTAATATACAAGAGTTGCATCTCCCTGTCCTGTGGAAGGTAACCAAAGTCATTTTCATACCCAAGGCTGGCAATAGCTCCCACACATATGCAAATGACTTGAGGCCTATCAGTCTTATTTCTATTAAAAGCTCTAGAGAAGATCTTAGACGCTCACATACGTCACAACTGTATCTCAGGAAGGCTGACGAATAACAAACACGCCTACAACAAAGGCAAATCGGTGGAAACAGCACTCCACTCACTGGTCAGCAAAATAGAAAGGTCACTGGAGAGTAAGGAATACACTCTAGTCGCCTTTCTCGACATTGAGGGCGCCTTTAACAATGTTGAACCAAAGCGCTGTCTGATCTGGGTGTTATGGGATCAGTCATAGAACTGGTACGACAACTGCTAACGCAGAGACTAGTCCAAGCCAACTTCGCTGGTGCCGTCTCAACTAGAATGGTACACCACAAGGTGGAGTACTCTGCCCTCTCCTCTGGAACGTGGTGGTCACCAAACTACCACTGTAGCTAGAACAGGAAGGGTACACTGTGACCGCATATGCAGGTGACATTGTTTTATCCGCCACAGGAAAATTTCCCAGCACTCTAAGCGACCTAATGTAGGGTGCATTACATACAGTAGAAGCCTGGATGCAGTACTGTGGACTTGAGGTTAATCCTAAGAAGACCGACTTAGTACTGTTTACCAATAAATATAAAATTCCGCCCTTCAACCCACCGAGGTTGGATGGAACCCAACTAATAATCAAAGATCAGGCTTGATACCTAAGCCTAGTTCTTGACAGGAGGCTGAATTGGAAACCTAACATTCTTGATCGTGTCAAGAAAGCAACCACTGCCCTCTACAGCTGTAAGAAAGTGGTGAGCAGAAGGTGGGGTTTCCAACCAAGCATTATGCACTGGCTCTACACAGCAGTCATAAGGCCCATCCTCCTATATAGCATCGTAGTCTGATGGACTGCTCTGGACAAGGCAGTCTACCGAAACCTTCTGGGAAAGTTACAAAGATCGGCCCGATCGGCCCCAGCGGAGCGATCAGATCAACCCCCACGGAGGCCGTAAATATCTTATAACATTTTCCACCGTCGGACCTCTTCAGCAAGCAAGTTGCTGCCTGCACGGCCCTACGAATTAAGGGCATAGGAAAATGGCCCACACTACAAAAAGGACATGCTACCATTCTTAAGCATTTCAAAGTACCTATGGACACAGACTGTGGTATAACAGAAGGAAAATTTATACCACAGAACTCGATCTCCCACTACATCGATGGCTCCACGATGGAGTCGGGTGTAGGTAGTGGAGGAAGTCCAAGGAACTTAACCTCAACCTACCATTCAGACTCCCAAATCACTGCAGTGTGTATCAGGCAGAATTAACAGCGATAACGGAGGCCCTTGCATGGCTCAGGTTCAATGTAATATCCGCCAAGGATATTATCATTTGCACGGATAGCCAATCTGCGATAAAATCCCTGGCCGCGGTAACCCACAAATAAAAACCATCCTTAAACTGCCGCCTATCTCTAGACGAGATGGCTGAACAGTTCAACATCAAAGTATTGTGGGTTCCTGTGCATAGTGATATTCCAGGAAACTGCGCGGCCGATGAACTCGCAAAGTTAAGGTCAAGCACACTCAGTCT
Source organism: Eumerus sabulonum (assembly GCA_951905685.1). Classification (NCBI taxonomy): domain Eukaryota; kingdom Metazoa; phylum Arthropoda; class Insecta; order Diptera; family Syrphidae; genus Eumerus; species Eumerus sabulonum. Next base: position 138,303,014 of record OX645060.1, on the reverse strand, counting down.
TCCTACCCTCGGGTACCTTGAAACACCAATAAGTACGGTAAAGCACATGATAAAACTTCGAACCATAGAGGCGACCAACCTCCAATGGAATGAAAGTAATATCGGCTTTATCACTAAACAAATCTGGCCTAAGCTATACCTAGGACGAGCAAAGGACCTAGTAGTAACCAAAAGGACTCCTTTGAGCACTCTAGTGGGTGTCATTACAGGTCATTGCATCATTGGAAAACACGCCGCCAGACTAGGGCTGGCCTCCAAGGACTTTTGCCGTGGCTTCGTGGACGAGGTGGAAGAGAAATCAATCCATCACCTTCTCTGCTCTCGCCCCTCTTTTGCGAACCGCAATGAAAATCTAAGTGAGTCTATGAGGAAGGTGAATGGAGAAGAAGACACAACCGCGAACTCTACGAGCTGTACCAAGATGTGGATGTAGTCCGGAAGGCAAGGATCCGTCGACTACACTGGCTCGGCCACATCGGGCGCATGGACATAGACGCTCCAGCTAAGAGGGTCTTCGACTCCGAGCCTCCTGGTTCGAGAAGAAGAGGAAGACCGAACCTCCGGTATAAAGACCAAGTAATCGCGGATGTAAGACATCTTGGTCTTGACAACTGGAAGCAGCGTGCCCGGGACCGTCAAGTATGGAAGGCAGCTATAGCTCAGGCTCAGATCCTCCATGGATCGCAGGCCTGATAAGTAAGTAAGTAAGTGAGCTAGCAAACCTAAAAATAGCTCAACTCCATCGCTTCATCGGAAGCACCGGTTGGACCTCAGGAAGCGGATCAGAGTAATGATCCTTGTGGTATCACAATGGGCCGACCTCGGCCTACGTGTGGCTTATGCTAATCACTTGTACCTAACCTAACCTAGAAGATGTAAAAGTTAGAGGAATGAGAAGATGGTTCAGCGAATAGGAGCATGTTGTTAATACCAAGGTTGTATAGTTGAGAAATTCTGCTGGAAATATTACCACTCCGTTTGATAAGTTCCCTCAATACTTTAAAAATATATATGTAGATGTTTTAAGGGTAGTATTCGTAACTGTTTTTATAGAGGTCAACTTTCTGTATAATGACTTGTGTTGCAAAGGATACGAATAAGATGTTTTTGTGCAATCAATACGGGCCTTAATGTACTTACGTAAGAACCACCCCAGCCAGGTAATCCGTATTGGAGTTTTGAGTGCGCAAGACCATAGTATACTAAAGTCTAAAGTCAAAACTGTTTTGGAGCAGAATTGTTTTAATAAAGGGTCCGCCATATAAGGTTTTATTTTCAAGTAGTGCTTATTTCGTGAATGGTAACACTTAGCTCATGTCTGATTTGACAGATAATTAGTTTTATCCTTCCGCTGAACGAATATGGTTGTGCATACGCTTGAACAACGCTGGGAAATATTGCGACATTACTTTGAAAATCATGGTAATATTGCAGAATGTGTGCGAAAATTGCGTACGGATTTTGGAAGAAGAGAAGCACCTTCACCTCCGTATGTTCGTTATCTTGTGAAAAAAGTAAAAGAAACTGGCATCCTCATCGATAAACCAAAGCGTGAAAAGCCAAAAACAGTGCGTACACCCGAGAATATTGCTACTGCGGTAGAAAGTGTGCGTGAAGCGCCATCAACATCAATTCACAGTCGTTCTCAACAATTGAACATTTCGGAGACATCATTGAGGTGAATTTTGCATAAAGACCTTGGTATGACGCCATACAAAGTCCAATTGGCTCAGGAGTTGAAGCCAACTGACCATCCAATGCGTTTTCGCTTCGCTAAGTGGGCCTGCGATCGACTTACAGAAGATGCCGATTTTGCCAAAAAAATCATCTTTTCAGATGAAGCTCATTTTGATCTTGGCGGGTATGTAAACAAGCAAAATTGTCGCATTTGGGGCACAGAAAACCCGCACGCATACATTGAAAAGCCGGTGCACCCAAAACAAGCCACTGTTTGGTGCGGATTTTGGTCCAGAGGCATAATTTGGCCATTTTTCTTCGAAAATGAGCAAGGAGTGGCCGTTACAGTCAATGGCGATCGTTATCGGGCCATGTTAAACGAATTTTTGTTCACAAAAATTTAAGGAGGATATTGGCAACATTTGGTTTCAACAGGACGGCGTTACGTGCCACACAGCCGAAGCTACACTCGATGTTTTGCGCCCTGTTTGAAGATCGCATTATCAGCCGCAGAGCTGATGTCGTTTGGCCACCTCGGAGCTGCGAATTGACACCGTTGGACTATTATTTGTGGGTGCCGTCAAAGATAAGTGTTACGCCGACAAGCCAGAGACAATTGACGCTTTAAAGGACAATATTCGAGAAGCCATTGGTGAAATACAGCTGCACACAATCGATAATGTGCTTAAAAATTGGATCGATCGTGTAGGCTACTGCATGGCCAGCCGAGGCAGCCATTTGAATGAAATTATTTTCCATTATTAACCGGAAGGATTGTACTTTCAAATAAAAAAAGAAGTTTGAGAAAATATTCAGTAGTTTTTTTTTATAGCATTTTCAAAAAAAAAAGTTATTTGGCGGATACAATTTGCGCGTGATAAGTATCAGGTAAGTTTTGAGATTGTATATATGATCTTTCCAATTCAATTTAGGGTCGATTGTATTACCTAACATTTTTTACTGATTCAATTCTAACACAGGAATTTGAACAGCGATTGGTGTCTAGGAAATTTGGTTTGCCACATTTATGTATGGGAAAGCTTAATTGCTTGCAGTTGGCGGCATGAAAGAATAAGCTATATTCGAAGAGATGGTGGTCAAATATTTTAATAGTCATCAGTCTAGTATTTTCACTAAAAATTAATTTATAAACAAAAAACTAAAAGGCTTCAAATTTCAAAGTCTTCTTGAATTTGTGTGACACAGTTAAAATCAAAGTAAGATTCATACGTTAAAGCAATATCGTCAGCAAATGCCGTTGAAAGGCCATTACCATGCACCAACTCACCTGCAAGATATGGTCGGAAGAACGCATGCCCGATGAATGGAATTTCAGTATCGTTTGCCCGGTCCATAAGAAATGAGAACGATAAGCCTCCTGAACATCGCGTACAGGATCCTCTCTGCCGTACTGTGTAAGCGCCTGAAATCGTTCGTGGACAATTTGATCGTTCCTGCCAGTGTGGATTCGGGCCAGGAAAATCCACGATAGACCAAATATTTACACTACGGCAGATCTTGGAGAAGACCCATGAATTTCAGGTCGAAACGCACCATCTTTTCGTCGACTTTAAAGCCGCGTATGAGTGTGTTTATAGAGACGACCTATAAAGAGCCATGTCATGTTTTAATATTCCTGCCACACTCGTCAGACTGTGCATTATGACTATGGAGAACTCTCGCTGCTCCATTAAGGTCGGAGGTGAACTAACCGACCCTTTTGATGTTAAACAAGTTTAAGACAGGGTGACGCACTGTCATGTGATTTCTTTAACATTGTTCTTGAAAAGATCGTGCGGGACTCTGCGACCAATACAAGAGGTACGATCTACTTCAAGTCCACACAGTTGCTTGCCTACGCAGATGACACTGACGTTATTGGATGGACAAAGCCAGACGTCAATGAGGCGTTGTGGGTCTAAGGGTAAATGGGGACAAGACCAAATATATGTTGTCATCAAAGAAAGATGCGCAACACAGACGTCTTGGTCAGAACGTCACCTTGGGCAGCTATATTTTTGAAGTAGTTAAGGACTTCGTCTACCTTGGCTCGATAGTGACAAGCAGCAACGACACCAGCGCTGAGATAAAACGCAGAATAACTCTTGCCAATCGCTGCTTTTTCGGACTCAAGAGGCAATTAAGTAGAAGAGCCCTCTCTCGAAAAACTATGGTATCCCTCTACAAAACCTTAATCATCCCGGTCCTCCTCTACGGCGCTAAGGCTTGGTCGTTATCATCTGCGTGCAATCTTTGGTCCCCTTTGTGTAAACGGAGAGTGGAGGAGGAGATTAAACGAAGAACTGTACGGGCTGTACAGCGACATCGGCCTAGTTAGACGTCTTCGGATCCAACGTCTAAGATAGCTAAGCCATCATCAACGCTCCGACCGAAGAGTCTTCGACTCCAACCCCGAGGAACGACGCAGCAGAGGAGGACCGAATTTAAGGTGGCGCGCACAGGGGGAAGGGACCTCAAACAACTGGGTATGCGGCACTGGAAGCGGCTGGCCAAAGATCGGGTCGGCTGGAGAGGCTTGTTGGTTGAGGCCCTGATTCACCCCGAACTGTAGCGCCATCAAAGTAAGTAAGTAAGTAAAAAACACAGAGGACCGAGTGCGAATCCCTGAGGTACACACTTCACTGTTTATGTCATTAACAATGACTTTTTGTAATTTACCTTTCAAATATGATTTTAGCCATTGAAAAATAATGCCTCTAGAACCTGCATTAAATAGTTTACTTAATAAAAGATCATGATAGAATAAGTCATATGCTTTGGTCATATCTATAAAGAGAATTGCATCTTCAGTTAACTGGCCTGGTGGAAACCGAATTGTTTTTTTCCAAAAAAAATTGGTTTTGTTCAAAAAGGAAGTAATTCTTTTTGTCATGATTATCTCGAAAACTTTTGAAATTGTAGGGAGAAGAGATATAGGTCTATAGTTATTGGTATTTAGATAGAATTGACATCATTTTGCTTAAATGGATTCCAAGCTGGTTTTTAATAAGAGTCAAACATAAGTGTTTTGTAATCAGATCTTATGAGGTGCGGCAGAGCACTTCTTTTATATTTCGCGCAGGTTCAGGAGCTTATGCTCTTATAATGCTTATCATACAACTTGAACGGAGTGCAGTGGTTTGGTCGTAGATGTTCGTTCACTACTCTCCAGGGGTGGTTGTCCTAGCTAAGATTCGAGGGTAACCGACCGAATTTTCACGTTGGTTGTAGTTCTTAGCGACCGGTCCATGCATTTATGGTGTTATATTAGAAATGCACACAAAGAGTATGAATTTAAAGTAACCATATATAGTGACCATATACTATGAGGGCCTCTGACGTCGATGACACGGGATCGAATCGCGACAAACTTCATTCAATCACCCATGTTGTGTGTGATTTATTTTTTCACACAGGTGAAAGGGACCTACAGTTTATTGCCGTTTCCGACCGGCGTGAGTCGAGAAGCTTTCTCAAGGCCATTATACTACGGGGGGTTTTGTTAGTACCCCGCCGAGGAAGGACGCCGCGAAGTAAACATTCGACGGCGTTGGTGTTATCGGGATCCGAACTCGCTCATCGTGCGTCAGAGTCCAATACACTAACCACTGCGCCACGGCGCCCTCGTGTAGGAGACATAATGACCTATATTTAAGTAAATTATCAAACGTGCAACCATAGATCTGCTTCGAGTATGGGGAGACGTGATCGTATCTTCTTAGGTTAAGACGAAACGAGCGATATTATTATATGCAACATTTAGCTTCCTTCTGGAATCATAGTCCAGGCTACAGAAGACCTGACAACAGTATAACCTTATTGGGAGAAGGAGAGTTTTCACCAACTAGATTTTTATAGTATAATCAGAGGGAACGAAGGCCACCATAAACTTTACTAATAGTGCTATTTATGTGTGTAGACCACGTACACACACACCACGATTGAAGATCAGACCAAGGTTTTTGGCTGAATCAACGTACTCTATAGGAGTTTGAGCTAATTTGATTGGGAGGAAATTAGGGAGATCCAAATTACTTTTGTGTATAACGAATACTTTTGGTTTTCTAGCATTTCGACGTAGATCATTCTTGGTAGACCAATCAAGTATTAGCTGGAGATTATCATTCATCTCAGTAACGGCTTCGTTTACACGATTTAGTGGACGACTCAAGTAAATTTGCGTGTCATCAGCATACATATGTATGTATGAACTGGGCAATGCTTAACTATTCTGCGAAGCTCATTGACATACATGGAGAATAGAAGCGGACCAAGGATCAATCTTTGCGGGACCCCGCATTTTACAGGCAAAGAAAACGAGTGCCGATCGCCTACTGCAACCCTTTGCAGTCTCCCTTGTAAGTAGGAACTTAATAGCTTTGTGGAATAGCAAAAGGATGGAATGGTTGACAGTATCAAACGCTTTAGAGAAGTCGAGCAACGTTAAGAATGTAGCGTATTTTTTATTAACAGCTTTTCTTATATCATACACGACCAGTAGCAAGGCAGTTTTACAGCTCCGCTTTGGACGGAAGGCAGACTGATTTTCACATAGAAGTTTTTTACTTGAGAGATATTTTTGTATTTGAACTGAGATGGTTTTCTCGAATACTTTTGAGAGGAATGGAAGAATTGATAATGGTCTGTATTCTACTGTGGCTCCTATCGACTTTTTTGGGATAAGTATGATCTTAGCCTCCTTCCATCGGTTGGGAAAGACCGACGTTGTTAGAATACAATTAAAGATATGAGTTATGGGATACAACATGTAAGGTAACAGCAGCTTAACAAATTTCGGGTGCACTTCGTCGAGTACCATGGCATTGGATTTGATGGATAGTAATGCTTCCGCGACGTCTTCCTCACGCAGTCTACGGAAGTCAAAAGGTGAGTTTCTGTTTCCTTCTTGTAGGAATGTTGTTTGACCATTGGCTGAGTGCAATTGATAGATGTATTGCCAATCAGTGCTTATAGCATCCTGTTGTAGTAGAGTATAGTTTATATTGCGGAAATCTCTAAACACGATATTGAACTTTGATTTTGATAAGTCTGAAAAAGCAAGTCATGCTTTGAGAAGCCTGGTTCTGAGAGCTGACTGTAAAGCAGTACCTTAATTATGTCGGATACGAATATCGCATCGAGAAGCGTGTATGCTGTGCTTAAGAAATGAGTGGGGGTTGAGGTGTTAACAGGAGTAAGGTCAAAAGTTTTCAAGTGCTCCAGAAAGCCAATTGAACGTTGCTTGTCCAAGAGATTGCAGTTAAAATTGCCGCAGATTATTATGTTGGGGAAGCTACATGCCAACTCCTCGAGTACACTGTAAAGCGATCCGAAGGGAACAGCATTATTTGGTCTGTAGATAAACCCTTTCAAGACTTTTTCATGCCCTAATACGATATCTAAAAATATATAATCGATTGATCTGCATAGTATACTGTATTTGAGGCTTTTATGTACATACACTGCAGCTCCACATCCTCTGCGGCCGACTCTATCGGATCGAAAGAAGATCGAAACCCTCTACTTTGTAACTTTCATTAGGCACATCTCGATGAAACTATGTTTCGGAAACGCAACGAATATATACCTAAATTCGTCGATTTTCGGGAAGAGGCTTTGACCATTTAGATGGCAGATGTGTAGACCTTCGCGTTGTGCCGTTAGCACCCGAATCATATCAGTTAAATTTCCATTAACTCCAAGCGATGTGGATCCCCTAGTATCTAATCTACTACCCGTATACATGATACGTCAAGACGTTTATTGCAGAAAAATTAGTAGCACTGTAATTGCAAGCTATTCGTAACATAAGTAACAATTAAAGACAACTTACCATGGCCATTGAAACTATATGAGGATAACAGTAAATAGAATTCATATTAATGTAAAGAGAGCTGAGGGAAGGGAAGAAAAAAAGTAAAACTATGAAGGTACAAAAAGTATGGCGGTAAAAAGCTACGACGGCAACTCTGTAGTTTCCCTGAACGCATTCTCATGCTCTCTTCCTTCGGGATAGCTTCTAAGGTTTCGTAATTCTGTATTATAAAGCTCCGTCCGTCTTAGCTTGGCAATGCGCCAAAAAACAGGATTAGTCGGTCGGGCTACGGTCTAGTAAGCCGTAACCGTAAATAAACCACAAGCCTCGGATATAACCGAGCGGATTTATATTGAGGACCCTTGCAAAAAACAAAAAAAAAAGGACAGTGATCTTCGGCTTTGTACGTGGAATGTTAGGTCCCTAAACAGGCCACGTGCAGTAGAACAACTTGCGGACGCGCTAGACCGCTATAAAGCGGACATAACAGCCATCCAAGAAATGTGATGGAATGGACCGGGTATAAAGCGGATGAAAAACTGCGATATTAACTACGGCGACTGCTATAGGGAGAGAGGCCAACGATTGTTCGGATGCGAATTTGTTGTTCGAGGTGGACTAAGGCAAAAAGTCCTAAGCTTTCGGCATGTGAGCGAACGCCTCATAACAATCCGTATCAAGGCTAAACTGTTTACATCAGCCTGATCTGCGTCCACGCCCCCACGGAAGACAAGGATGACTCAGCCAAAGATGAGTTCTACGATCTCCTAGACAGAACGTATGCCCAATGTCCCAGCTATGACATCAAAATTGTACTAGGAGACTTCAATGCTAAGCTGGGTAAGGAAAGCATATTTGAACGAGTCATCGGCAAACATAGCCTACACGACACCACCTCCGATAACGGACACAGGCTGATTGACCTTGCTACGGGGTGAAATCTCCTTCTAGCCAGTACGCGCTTCCCGCACCACGATATACACAAAGGCACCTGGCGGTCTTTTGATCAATCGACTACCAACCAGATTGATCACATCGCGATTGACGTCAGACACTCCTCCACTATTCTTGATGTTCGAACTTTCCGAGGGGCTAACATCGACTCGGACCACTATCTTGTAGTAGCCAAGATGCGCTTACGGATATCAAGAACGCAACGGAGTAGAGTAAGAATACAAAGTTATGACGTCGGAAAGCTACTATCGCCAGAAACCGCTCGTGCTTTTACCGATCGCGTCTCCCTTAAGCTCTCCAATACACCTCAATCCTCCACGCTATCAATAGAACAGCAGTGGAGCCTTTGCAAACAAGCCCTGAAAATTTCTGCATCCGAAGTTTTGGGTTTCAAGGCTCCACCATGAAGAAACACCTGGTTCGATGACGAGTGCAGGAGGATTCATACAGCGAAGCAGGATGCATATAAGGCCTCGCTGCATAAAAGAACAAGAGCAGCTCGTGAGCTCTACGAGTTAAAAAGAAGGGAGGGGCATAAGCTTCTTAGAAGAAAGAAGATAGAGCACGAGAAGCTCCCGATTGAGGATTTGGAGAGGTGTTACTGCAGACGTGACGTTCGGAAGTCTTACCAATAGATAAAGCGAACATGCCAAGGTTATAAAGGATCAGAACGGACACCTAGTAGTAGAATCGCAGTCGATGCTGAGAATATGGAAAAACCACTTCTGCAGACTGTTTAACGGCGATGTTAATCAATATACCGCTGTCAGGCAGAATGGTCCATTTCTAATTGACGAAGACCGCAGAGAATTCGGTCCCCCTGACCTCGACGAAGTTAATATTGCCATATCGAAACTGTCGAATAAAGCTGCTGGCGCAGACGGACTATCTGCTGAGCTCTTCAAGGCAGCTGGGGATGACCTGGTAAGGAGCATGCACCCGCTAATCTGTAAGATATGGTCAGAGGTTAGCATGCCCGAAGAATGGAGTCTCGGCATCGTATGCCCGATCCACAAGAAAGGAGACCCCTCTGATTGCGCTTACCACAGAAGAATAAGTCTCCTTAACATCGCCTACAAAATCTTCTCTGCCGTTTTGTGTGAACGCCTGAAGCCTTTTGTAAATATGCTGATAGGTCCTTATCAGTGCGGATTCAGGCCAGGGAAGTCCCCATCGACCAAATCTTCACACTACGGCAGATCCTGGAAAAAAACCAATGAATTTCAAGTCGATACTCACCACCTATTTGTCGACTTCAAAGCCGCATACGACAGCGTAATTAGGGACGAGCTATACAACGCTATGTCTACCTTTGAAATACCTGCTAAATTCATCAGACTATGCAGGATGACTTTGGAGAATGCTCGCTGCTCCATCCGAATCGGTGAACACCTTACCGATAGTTTTGATGTCAAAAAAGGATTTAGGCAGGGCGATGCGCTGTCGTGTGATTTCTTCAACATTATATTGGAAATTATTGTGCAAAAATCGCAGGTCAATACAAGAGGCGCAATCTATTTCAAATCCTCGCAATTCCTTGCATACGCCGACGATATTGACATAATAGGTAGGTCACAGCGAGATGCCAATGAGGCGATTGCGAGTATTGAGATGGAGGCGGCGAAAATTGGTCTGGCGGTGAACGAGGGCAAAACTAAATATATGCTGTCATCAAAAAAGGACGCTCAACACCGACGTCTTGGCCAGAACGTTTGTATTGGCAGATATAAGTTCGAGGTAGTTAAGGACTTCGTCTACCTTGGCTCCGCAGTGACCTGGAACAACGACATCAGCTCCGAAATCAAACGCAGAATCACTCTTGCCAATTGCTGTTTCTTTGGACTCAGGAGGCAACTGAGTATTAGAGCCCTCTCCCGAACGACAAAGTTGATTCTATATAAGAGCCTTATCATCCCGGTCCTATTGTACGGCGCAGAAGCATGGCCACTATCAAAAGCGGATGAGGAGGCCCTTGTTCGGTTCGAGAGAAGGATTTTGCGCGTGATTTTCGGGCCTATAAACGCAGACGGGGGATGGAGTAAAAGATTCAACCATGAACTTTACGGGCTGTATAGCGACATGAGTCTAGTTAGACGTCTACGGATTCAACGCCTAAGATGGCTGGGCCATGTAGAGCGAATGGACACCACAGCTCCAGCCCAAAGAGTCTTTGAATCCAACTCCGAGGGCGAAGATGCAGAAAACGGCCGCACTTAAGATGGCGCTCAGAGGTGGAAGGGGACCTCAGCAGACTGGGTGTGCGGCAATGGAAAAGGATAGCAAAAGATCGTGCTAGTTGGAGGGGCATGTTGGTTGAGGCCCAGGTTCACCCCGAAGTGTAGCGCCCATTAATAAGAAGAAGAAGAACAATTGGTTAAATCCGGTTTTTTCTCGGTCCTCTGGCTGATAAGCCATTATCCTGCAATCTTCTTCTCACTGTTTTGAACTTATTTCTTTTTGGGTTTGTTCCTTAAACTCAAGACTAATTTCTCTGGATGTTTTTCTGTCATTTAAACATCATTTTTGAGCAAAAAATCTATTTGACAGTGTTTAGAACTAAAAAGCACAGCTAACATTTGTTTGAAATTAATCTTCTTCTTCTTCTTTGGTGGCGTTACAGCCCATGAAGGACCAGAGCCAAGCTTCCATTCAATCACCCATGTTGTGTGCGATTCTATTTTTCACCCAGGTGAAAGGGACCTACAGTTTAATGCCGATTCCGAACGGCGTGAGTCGAGAAGCTTTTTCTAGGCATGTTATACTACAAGGCAAGTTTGAAATGAATAGAGAGAGAAAAACTGACTACTTTTGAGAAACGTAGAAGGTGTTAACATTTATCTGGCCACTGGCGTATTTCTTGAATGGCATCCAGTAACACAGTTCTTATCGTATGCTTTAAGACAATTGCAGTTAACTTAATTGGATGATATCGTACCCATTGAGCTCCTCTCTCTGAATCACATATAGCGATTGCATGAAAACCAAAGGAAAATTTATACTAAAAGCAGGCAAAAACTCTCCTATACATATGTACATGCTGGAACACAACGTTTATCCTCTTACTTGAAAACTCTGAAGAAACTGTAGGATTCATAGCTCTAAGATTGAAATATCACTTGAATACAGAGCTTTCCTAATAATTGATATCAGATTTCTTCCTTTGCATCTATCTGATGTTCAAATTGTTATAAAAACAGCCTTTTGTAACACCTTGCCTTTAAATAAAAGGTAGACCTATTCAGTACCAAACGTATACAGGTAATACTGGAGGCGATCTCGTGATGTTTGGCTCCAATCCTGATGGCCCCCTGCTCCAGGCAGTCAATAAAGCAACCGACGCTATCGATATGGCCAAAACGTTCGATGCTTAAATACCGATTAACCTTTATTAGTGTGTGTTTCTTCAGTAAAGCAACTTCTTCTTCTTCTTCTTCTTCTTTGATGGCGCTACAGTTCGGGTGGAACCAGGGCCTCAACCAACAAGCCTCTCCAGCCGGCCCGATCTTTGGCCAGCCGCTTCCAGTGCCGCACGCCCAGTTGGTTGAGGTCCCCTTCCACCTGTGCGCGCCACCTTAAATGCGGTCGTCCTCTGCTGCGTCGTCCCTTGGGGTTGCAGTCGAAGACTCTTCGGGCCGGAGCGTTGATGTCCATTCGCTCTACATGGCCTAGCCATCTTAAACGTTGGATCCGAAGACGTCTAACCAGGCCGATATCGCTGTACAGCCCGTACAGTTCTTGGTTGAATCTCCTCCTCCATTCTCCGTTTACACAAACGGGACCAAAGATTGCACGCAGAATTTTCCTCTCGAAACGTCCAAGAGCCTCTTCATCCGCTTTTGATAACGTCCAAGCCTCAGCGCCGTAGAGGAGGACCGGGATGATTAAGGTTTAGTAGAGGGATACCACCGTGGCGTAGTGGGAGAGCACCGTGGCGTAGTGGGTAGTGTGTTGGCCTCTGACGCCGATGACACGGGATCGAATCCCGACACAGCCATGTCATCAAACGTGTTTTCACGGTGTTTCTCCTCAGCGGGATTCTGACAAAACCCCCTGTAGTAAAATTGTCATGAAAAGCTTCTCGAAATTCGCCGTTCGGAACCGGCAATAAACTGTAGGTCCCTTTCACCTATGGGAAAATGAAATCACACACAACATGGGTGATTGAGAGAAGCTCGGCTCAGGTTCTTCATGGACTGTAACGCCAACATACATACATACAGAGGGATACCTTAGTTTTTCGAGGTGACGTTCTGACCAAGATGTTGGTGTTGTGTGTCTTTCTTGGATGACAGCATATATTTGGTCTTGTCCCCATTTACCCTTAGACCCACTTTCGCCGCTTCTACTTCAATGCTTGTGAACGCCTCATTGACGTCTCGCTTTGTTCGTCCAATAACGTCAATGTCATCTGCGTAGGCAAGCAATTTGGTGGACTTGAAGTAGATCGTACCTCTTTTATTGGCCGCAAAGTCCCGCACGGTCTTTTCAAGTATGATGTTAAAGAAATCACATGACAGTGCGTCACCCTGTCGAAAACCTTTTTTACATCAAAGGGGTCGGTTAGTTCAACTCCGACCTTAATGGAGCAGCGAGATTTCTCCATAGTCATCCTGCACAGTCTGACGAGCTTGGCAGGAATGTTAAAACATGACATGGCTCTGTATAGCTCGTCTCTATAAACACTGTCATACGCGGCTTTAAAGTCGACGAAAAGATGGTGCGTGTCGACCTGGAATTCATGGGTCTTCTCCAAGATCTGCCGTAGTGAAAATATTTGGTCTATCGTGGATTTTCCTGGCCTGAAACCACACTGGTAGGAACCTATCAGATTGTCCACGAGTGGTTTCAGGTACTTACACAGAACGGCAAAGAGGATCTTGTACGCGATGTTCAGGAGACTTATCCCTCTGTAATTGGCGCAGTCATAGGGGTCTCCTTTCTTATGGACCGGGCAAACGATACTGAGATTCCATTCATCGGGCATGCGTTCTTCCGACCATATCTTGCAGATGAATTGGTGCATGTTCCTAACCAGCTCATCGCCAGCTGCTTTAAACAGCTCCGCGGGGAGTCCGTCTGCTCCAGCAGCTTTGTAAGACTTAAGTTTCGATATCGCTATCTTAACATCGTCTAGGTCGGGTGGACGGGATTCTCCTTCGTCTTCGTCCATTGTGAATGGTTCGCTCTGCCTGACGGCGGCATTTTGACTAGTAAAGCAACTTGCCTATGGTAATTACATAATGTAAGTATGTATTTTAAAACCAAAGTTTATAACCAACCATTAGGTTGGTCATGGTGTGTTTAGTGTCAATTTAAGTCTCCGATTAAGGTTAATTTTTCGTTTTATTACAATGCTCAAATCGCTTAACCAAGACCATAATATACGCCCTGTAAATTGACCAGCCGATTGGAAAAGATCGATAAACAAACCTGCGTACTTCTAAATAAGAAAATTAGTTATAATGTTTGTAATAAACCGTTAGAAGTGCCCATAAAAAAGTAAGTCTAATTGCTTCCTAATCGCCCGTTGGCTTCATAGGATACAATTGCACCTTCTTCTAGTTTTTCAGGGTTTTACAGGTAGCCAAAGTGCATATTATGTAAAGTGTAAGAACTGCGCATAGCTGACTCGATCGCATTAAAACTAATCGCGGTGCGTGTAATCAAGCATTCCTCTTCAAATATTCACAATCCAGACATTGTGTATGCGTTCGAATTATTTCGAAAAGCCTAATGAAATATTAATGTGGCTACGAAGGAAAGTTCATTCCAGAACCGCCCATGGACTCAATTGCAAAAAAAAAAAAACAGAAACTGAAAAATTATAGAAAAAAAATTGAGGGGAGGGAAGAAAAGATTATAACTTGGAAGGGTTAGACGATGCGATATTACGCTTAAAGTGCGTTTACCCTTTACCGTTAGCATAATGTCAATAATGAAAAGAAAGGAAAGAGGAAGGGAAAAGTGCGTACATATGTACATATCAGTTGATTCAAAGAAGCCAGCTATCAAGACGCCCCAGTGTAGGGCATGGGGAGAAGGCAAACTGAAATACGACATGAAAGAAAAGAGCAGAACGGTGTGGTAGGGAGAGCGAATTGGCATTAATGCACCAAGATGACGGACATTGACGTCGGATAGCACAGGACCCATGTGCAGACCAGTGATTAAGTGGTAAATAGCCAATGCCTCTTAAAAATCTGTTGGTATATTACCATTCAGCATACGAGTCAGCACCCTAGTTGGGTGCGTGCATTGCATTCAAGTGGTAAGTGCGTGTTCTTTGACGTGGACGAAGTCCCATAGGGAAAAATGAGCTATAGCCCTCTTACGATATTAACAGCAATAAGTTGATAAGTACATATCTGCTAAATATATATTTTATAATATTAGGGATAGAGTGTGGAGTTAATATGCAGTAGAACCTTTCTATCGTTACTTGCCACGGTGATTTAAAAAACAAAAACACATCATCATCATGTCACATCATCTTTTGAGAAAATTTTTTATATTTTTGTCAACAATCTTGTTCAAAGTTTAAGACAAATCTTAATAACTACAAAACTACTTCGTAGTATGTGTATGACTAAAT
Organism: Eumerus sabulonum; assembly: GCA_951905685.1. Taxonomy (NCBI): domain Eukaryota; kingdom Metazoa; phylum Arthropoda; class Insecta; order Diptera; family Syrphidae; genus Eumerus; species Eumerus sabulonum. Next base: position 138,287,976 of record OX645060.1, on the reverse strand, counting down.
GTTTTATCTTCTTGAACAACGAATACAAAAAGCGGAGGAAAAACTGCGACATTTACTACGGTGACTGCTATAGGGAGAGAGGACAGAGACTATTTGGATGCGGATTTGTTGTTTGAGGTGGACTAGGACATAAAGTCCTAAGTTTCCAGTATGTGAGTGAACACCTCATAACGATCCGCATCAATGCAAATTTCTGTAACATCAGCCTCATATGCGTCCATGCCCCCACGGAAGACAAGGATGACTCCATCAAAGATGATTTCTTTGATCTCCTAGACAGAACATTTACCAAATGCCCCAGCTATGATACCAAAATCATACTAGGAGATTTTAACTCAAAGCTGGGTAAAGAAATCATCTTTGAACGGATTATCGGCAAACACAGCCTACATGACACCAAATCCGATAACGGACACAGGCTGATCGACCTTCCCACGGGGCGAAATCTTATTTTACCTAGCACACGGTTTTCCCACCCCGATATACACAAGGGCACCTGGCGGTCGCCACATTGCGATTGACGTCAGACACTCCTCCACTATTCTTGATGTTCGCGCTTTTCAAGGAGCGAACATCCACTCAGACCACTATCTAGTAGTAGCCAAGATACGTCAACGCATAACACGAACACCAAGGAGTAGAGTTAGAACACCAAGCTATGACGTCGGAAAGCTACTGTCGCCGGAGATCGCCAGTGCCTTTGCCAACCGCGTCTCCCTTAAGCTCTCCGATACACCTCAATCCTCCACTCAGTCAGTAGAGCAACAATGGAGCCTGTGCAAACAAGCCCTGAAGAGCACAGCAAGGCAAGTGCTGGGCCTTAAAGCTCCACCACGACGAAACACCTGGTTCGATGACGAGTGTAGAAGGATTCATGCAGAAAAGCCGGAGGCATGCAAAGCCTCACTGCACAAAAAAATAAGAGCGGCTCGTGAGCTCTACGAACTTAAAAGAAAGGAGGAACATAAGCTTCTCAAGAGAAAAAGAAAGAGCATGAGAAGCGGGGGATTAAAAACTTGGAGAGGTGCTATTGCAGGCACGACGTTCGAAGATTTTATCAACGGATAAAACGAATGTCTCAAGGTTATAAGGCCCGAACGGAGGCCTGTAAGGATGAGAACGGACACTTAGTAGTAGAATCGCAATCGATGCTGAGAATTTGGAAAAACCACTTCTGCAGGCTGTATAACGGCGATGACAGCCAACATACCGCCGCAGGCAGAATGACCCATTTCTCAATGACGAAGAGAATTCCGTCTCCCTGACCTCGACGAAGTTGAGATTACCATGTCGAAACTCAAGTCGAATAAAGCTGCTGGGCTGTCTGCTGAGCTCTTCAAAGCAGCTGGGGGTGAGCTGGTTAGGAGCATGCACCGGCTCATCTGTAAGATATGGTCAGAGGAAAGCATGCCCGAGGAATGGAGTCTTGATGCATGCACCTTACCAGCTCATCTCCAGCAGGCCGTCTGCGCCCGCGACGTTTTGATTACGTCTAGGTCGGGTGGATGGAATTCTCCAACAAGTTGACCTTATATTAGACCTTAATTATCCCGGTCCTGTTATACGGTGCAGAAACATGGACTTTATCCAAAGCGGATGAGGAAATTCTTGGTCGATTCGACAGAAAGATTCTACGTGCGATTTTCAGTCACAGAGGGGGGTTGGAGGAGAAGATTGAATCACGAACTGTACGGGTTGTACAGCGACAAGAGTCTAGTCAGGCGTCTACGGATCCAACGCCTAAGATGGCTAGACCATGTAGAGCTCCAGCCCGTAGAGTCTTTGAATCCACCCCCGAGGGACGAAGAAATAGAGAACGGCCGCACCTAAGGTGGCGCGCACAGGTGGAAAGGGACCTCAACCAACTGGGCGTGCGGCATTGGAAAAGACTAGCGAAAGGTCGTGCTAGGTGCAGAGGCATGTTGGTTGAAGCCCAGGTTCACCCCGAACTGTAGCGCCCTATAAGTAAATAAGTAAGATTAAAAGAACTTTCTTACTTATCAGGCCAGCGATCCATGGAGGATCGGAGCCTGAGCTTTAGCTGCTTTCCATCATTGACGGTCCCGGGCACGCTGCTTCCAGTTATCAAGACCAAGATGTCTTACATCCGCGTTTACTTGGTCTTTATACCGCAGGTTCGGTCTTCCTCTTCTTCTCGAACCAGGAGGCTCGGAGTCGAAGACCCTCTTAGCTGGAGCGTTGATGCCCATGCGCTTGATGTGGCCGAAACAGTGTAGTCGACGGATCTTTGCCTTCCGGACAATATCCACATCTTTGTACAGCTCGTAGAGTTCGCGGTTGTGTCTTCTTCTCCATTCACCTTTCTCACAGACAGGACCAAATATCCGGCGCAGAATTTTTCTCTCGAAAGAACCCAAAATCAGCTTCGCTGTCCTGCTTATCGTACAGCTTTCGGCTCCGTACAGAAAGACTAGCAGTATGAGCGTTTTGTAAAGCATGACTTTGGTCTTTCGAGGGAGGAGTTTTGACCCCAGTTGTTTGGACAAGCCGAAGTAGCAGCGGTTGCCAAGGGCGATTCTACGCCGGATCTCCACTGCGGTGCCATTTGAGGAATTTACGTTTGCCCCGAGGTAGACAAACTCCTTAACTACCTCGAAATTGTAGCTGTCAATTGTTATATCTTGTCCCAGGTGGTGAGCGACGGATTGGTTTTTGCTTGACTTCGTCTTGTCCTCATTGACCTTAAGACCAACTCGTTTCGCCTGTTCTTTAATCGCCGTGAATGCTTCCACAATGCGACGGCGAGAACACGCGATGATATCGATATCATCCGCGTATCCTAGCAGCTGCTTCCGTGACAACTGCTCACCTTGTCGTGGTACGGAAGCTCAGTACAGGTAATGACTCTCGAGAGTTAATCTCTAGAGGAACCGGAAGCTAAGAAGCAGTTACGGACCCCTCCCTACCTCTCCCCTTCCTCTGTACCCATCACTCCCCTACTCCCCTAACTCCAAGGTGGAACAGCATACGCCGACGGATGCATGGCTAAGAGGGTGCTTAGCTACTAGTATGCGAACTTCGGATACCGGGCGACCTCCGATTTCAATACAGCCTTCCTGCAGTGTCTCGGGCTCCGCTGCAGGTGACCGTTCTTTCCCGTGTTCTCGTGGGAACAATTGACAAAACAAATATTTTTGAAGAGACTGATTACTCTCTAACGTCATCGCCTGCTAGGGCTTGTGAGTCCTCAGCGGCTAAAAATTGGGAAGTGATGCCGGCAACTTGTGCTGGCATTGCAGCCGAACGGAAAGCTGAAGATATATCTTCACTCTCCGATTCTGATACCACACTTGGCGGAGACTCTGTGAGTATGCTCTCGGATGAACTCCCAAGTGTAAGTAGGAACGAAACCATCAGGAACGTAGAGGAAAAGCCTGTACCACCTGGTGGCTTCGTCAAGCTCAAATCGTCGGAGCAGCGACGATTCAAAGCTGCTGTGATGCAGGGCAAAACTAGAGATGAAGCCCTAGTTTTTGCAAAATCAACCCCTGTGAGTAAGGGTCCGGAACTGAGACGTGTTCGTTCCGCAGACACTACTCCACCAGACCAGGCTGCTAAACGCAGCAAAATCGGCAAACATAAGTCCGATAAAAAGAGCTACAGTAGTGTAGCTCGGAGGATCCGACTCGGCATCGTCCCTAAGGACTTAGGAACGAACCCCCTCACTACAGCGCAGATGGCAGCCGTTCAGGAGGCTATAGTCGACACCTCCATCGAGCTGTCGGGTAAAGGACCCAAACCTCGCTTTAGGGGATCGACCTATAAGTCAGGGTGGTTATACTTTGTGTGTGACAACCCAGCTACGGCCGATTGGATGAAAACCAATTTTACGGCCATCAAGGACAAAAGTGGACTTGATATTATGCTTGTGGAAGAAGAAGCTTTCCCGAAACCGCATATTGTACGGGGCTACTTCCCACAAAGCGCCGGCCTACCCATCACGAAGGTGTTGGCGACGCTGGACTCGCAAAATGACGACTTACATGCAAAGAACTGGAGAGTCATGCAAAGCACGTCAAACAAGGAGAAAAACCTCCTGCACTCCAGTCAGTGACAAATCCTTGGCTCGACTGATGGAACTTAAGTGCCAAGTGGCCTACAGATTTGAAATCGTCAAGATGATTGTCAAAAGCCAGGCGAAAACATCCTTGGATGTAGAACCAATCGCTGTAGGAAAACCTACAAGCAGCAGTATGGTGGATGCACCTACTGCCGCAACAGGAAAACCTACAACCAGCAGTATGGTGGTTGCACCTGCTACTGTAGTAGGAAAACCTACAGCCAGCAATATGGTGGTTGCACCTATTGCTATAGTAGACACGCCCAGATGTGACGAACCAAAACCCGCTGCCACGTCTAAGCCGACGACCACTAAAGGTCGCCCAAACAAGGGAAAGAAACATCCCCCAACGAAAAAAGGAGAATCTTCGATGGGAAGTAGAACAGAGGATCACTCCCATCGGGTCGGAATCTTCAGGCGAGGCAACAACAAGCCTTACAGAACGAAGGATCCGGCCTACCGTCGCAAATAATGGGTGGGCTGCGTGTGCTGCAGGGCAACCTGCACCATGCCAAAGGTGCCTCGGACACCTTTAGCCTATGACTGTACCGCGACAGGATCAGCATTGGGCTAATCCAAGAACCATGGGTCCATAAAGGTAAGATTATGGGCCTGCAAAACAGGTCGCGTAAATTAATTTACGCCACAGGAGATTTTTCTGCTAGGGCCGCATGTGTGATCGGCACTAACCTACATTTTCTCCCCATTCCAGAATTCATTACAAGGGACCTGGCAGCCGTCATTGTGGAAGTCCCCACCGATGGAGGAGTAAGGGAGGTTGTATGCGCCTCCGCTTACTTTCCTGGAGACGGTCAACAAGTCCCTCCTACAGAAGTCCAGGATCTGGTTAGGTATTGCAACCAGAAGAAACACCACCTGGTAATTGGATGCGACGCCAACGCGCACCATATGGAATGGGGCAGCAGCAATACCAACAAACGAGGTGAGTCACTTTTTGAATTTATTATAAGTAACAATCTCACCGTTGCCAATAGAGGCAACAAACCCACATTTATAAACGCGGTTAGGAAAGAGGTGCTAGACCTCACTATCTCTAGCCAGTTTATCTCAAATGTGATTGGGGACTGGCATGTCTCCAATGAAGCCTCACTATCTGATCATCAGCATATCAGATTCAACATCTCTAGTGAGGCAACTGAGGTTGAGCCCGGATATCAGCCCAAACGAACAAATTGGGCTCGGTTCCAAGCTCAACTCGCCGCTAAAGAGGACATGCTCCCTAAGTCGATTAAATCAATAGACGACATCGACGAAGCGGCCTACCAGCTCAATACAGCACTCATCTCATCCTTCAGAGACAGCTGTACACCCAGGTTAACTACAAAAAAACGTTGTGTGCCCTGGTGGAACAGTCAGCTTGAGTCCCTAAGGAAGAAGGTGAGATCGCTGTTTAATAGAGCAAAACGGTACAATAGTTGGACTGATTATAGATCTGCTCTAACTAAGTACAACCTCGAACTGAGGAAATCCAAGAGAACGTCTTGGAGGAAGCATTGCGAGAATATAGACTCGCTTCCAACTGCAGCCCGACTCCAGAAAACACTCTCTCGAGAGCACACAAATGGGCTCGGGCTGCTTCGCAAATCAGACGGCACCTTCACCGTCAACCGCAGAGAGACCCTGGAGACCTTGCTCGAGGTGCACTTCCCTGGTTCTACTCCCTACTCGATGTCCTCTGACGATCAGATTAACGTCACAGAAAACATCGACAGTAGAACAAATAGCCTCTCTGGAAGACTATTCAGCCCTGACAGGGTTAAATGGGCAATTGGCTCATTCAAACCCTACAAGGCTCCAGGCAAAGACGGTGTCTTTCCTGCGATCCTACAGAGGGGCTTGAATACAATTCTACCATCACTGATAGTTCTATTTAGGTCTTGCTTCAACCTGGGATACATACCCCGGACTTGGAGAGAGGTCAATCTTGTCTTCATCCCCAAGATTGGGAAACCAAGCGAGCAACCTAAATCCTATCGCCCTATCAGTTTGACTTCGTTCTTCCTAAAAACAATGGGAGAAACTGATAGAGCTCCACATCAGAGGTATCCTGGAAAACCAGACACCTCTGCATCCCAACTAGTATGCATATCGCAAAGAGCGATCTACCGAAAACGCACTACACCACTTGGTGACGTGCATTGAAAATAGTTTCACACAAAAGGACCTTTGATAATACTGGCTATGATTCGATCACCACCGCATTATCCTGCAGGGGTGTGGACCATCCCACTAATCACTGGATTAGGGCGATGCTAAATAGCCGTATTATATCAGCCACATGCGGAGAGGTCTCAGTGACAGTATCGGCGGTCAGAGGATGCCCACAAGGGGGAGTCCTCTCACCACTGCTTTGGTCGATAGTCATCGACGATCTATTACGCAAGCTGACCACTCTGGGCTACGAGGTCATTGGATATGCTGATGACCTAGTAGTCATTGTTACGGGCAAGTGCGAGGTCAATGCCTGTGAGCGCATGCAACTTGCGCTCGAATTCATCGCTGACTGGTGTGGCAGAGAGGGGTTATCTATTAACCCAAATAAGACAATCTTAGTCCCATTTACAAGGAGGAGAAAGGTACAACCCTGCTCAATCCTTCTAAATGGAACACACATAGGATTTTCAGAGGAGGTAAAATATCTAGGTATTGACCTAGACCGCAAACTCAACTGGAACTCCAACATGAAAAATAAACTCATGAAAGCGACTAAGGCCATGTGGGCCTGCCGACGCACCTACGGTAAAACCTGGGGGCTTAAACCTAAGGTGCTCCACTGGTTATATACCGCGATAGTAAGGCCTATCGTTACCTACGGGTCCACCGTATGTTGGACAAAAGTTGAACAAAAAACTACTATTATTAAGCTTCAACGCCTTCAGAGACTAGCGTGTCTCGGCATCACAGGCGCTATGCCGTCCTGCCCTACGGCAGCACAAGAAGCACTCATTGGACTCGTTCCACTGCACCTTTTTATCAAAAAGGTGGCATTACGCAGTGCAATCAGAATCCTCTGCTCGGGAACAAATATGCCATGTAGACCCGCAGGCCACATGTCCATATTGCAACACTTTCCCGAGCTGGATATGATTACTACGGTCTCGGACGCATTGCCACACACCTTCACCTTTGACAAGAGATTTGAGGTGCTGATCCCAAATCGCTCAGCATGGGAAGACAGTGATCCCCTGCTGAATGTCAAAGGCCTTAGGTGGTACACGGATGGCTCCAAGATGGCTTCTGGCGTTGGCGCCGGCATCTTTGGACCAAAACGTAAGATCTCGAAGGCCCTGGGAGTAAGCCCCAGCGTCTTCCAAGCTGAACTGCACGCCATCCTAACATGCGTCAACCTAAATCTCGAGACCGGCATCAGAGGAGTAACTATCAACATACTCTCTGATAGCCAAGCAGTGCTTAAAGCACTGGGTTCGTACAGCACGAACTCGAAAACCGTCAAGGAATGCCATGACGCCCTGCAAGAGCTCGCCAAAAGAAACAATGTCAAACTTTCGTGGGTGCCAGGACATAAAGGTATTAAGGGCAATGAAATTGCCGACCAACTTGCCAGAAAAGGTTCCAGCGACAAATACATAGGTCCGGAACCTTTCTGCGGCATTCCCGGGTCTAAGATAAATCACCTCTTAGACAAGTGGGAAAAGTCGCAACACCTGTCGTTCTGGAACAGTGTTCGGGGACTCCGTCAATCCAAACGACTTATACGACCCCTGAACAAACACCCTGTTGACATACTTAAGCTCAATAGAGGGGATATCAGAGGACTGGTCAGCTACCTAACGGGACACTGCGGTCTGAGATATCATCTAAATAAAATTAGTCTCTCGTCTGAAACTGAGTGTCGGCTCTGTTTAGAGGACGATGAGACGGCAGAACACATACTGTGTGAGTGTGCTGCACTCTGCCATCTTAGGAAGCGCATCCTTCTCAGTGAAGTTGTGACTCCTGAGGGGATCACCCTGGCTCCTACGAGAAGCATTCTCAACTTCATTATAGAGGTTGAGAGGCTACTCGGCTAATCGGCTAGCAGGCACAATAGATCTGCAAAGGTCGCAGTGCCATATTGCTAAGAGTAGCACTAGCCCCATGTGTAAAAAAAAAAAAAAAAAAAAAATCCTAGCAGCTGGATGGACTTGTAAGAGAAAGTGCCTTCCCTGTTGACGCCTGCCCGTCGCACTATCTGCTCCAGCACCAGGTTGAAGAAGTCACATGACAGCGCATCTCCGGTGCATGTTTCAAACGGTTCTGAAGTCCTGCATCGCGTATTATTTAGCATGACGCGACACAACTGGATCAGTTTTCCCGGGATCCCGAATTCGGGCATCGCACCAAACAGTCCTTCACGATGATTGCTGTCGTGTGCGGCTTTGAAATCGATGAAAAGATGGTGTGTATCGATTCGAAACTCGTTGGTCTTTTCCAGGATTTGTCGAAGTGTGAAAATTTGGTCTATAGTCGATTTGCCGGGCCAGAAGTCGCACTGGTAGCTGCCGATTAGTGCGGTGCAAAATGGCTTTAGGCGTTAACACAATACGCTGGACAGGATCCTGTATGGGTCATTGAGCAGGGATATTCCTCTATAGTTCTTCCAAGAGGTAGGATCGCCTTTTTTGTGGATAGGGCAAATAGAACTGGTATTCCAGTCATCAGGCATGCTTTCATCTTCCCAATTTCCGCAGATGATCTGGTGCATGCTCCCTACCAGAACATCGCCGCCAGCCTTGAAGAGCTCTGATGGCAAGCCATCAGTTGGAGGAGAAGATGATTCGCCTTTTTTGGGTATGGGCTGGACAAATGCTCTTTTCCACCTAGTCGGAAAGAGCCCAGTGGTTTTGGAAGCGTAGAAGAATTATTGGGGTAATACCATCTCGCCAGCGGATTTGTGTACGTCGAGGTCCTTAAGAACCCTTGCGACTGTACGAGTGCGGAAGTGGATTAGTCGCATGATGGAATTGACGCACTCTAGTACAGGCGGAGACAAAGTACAAGCTGGCAGCTGAGAACTGGTTGCGAAATGGGCAGCAAGTAGGTTAGCTTTGTCTAAGGGGGTGACAGCTGGAGTGTCATTGAGGATAAGCGTCGGTATAGACGACGTAGTTGAGTTTTGTACGTTTTTTACAAACGACCAGAAACTTTTGCTACCTTTGGGACATTGAAGGATTTTACGCCAAAATTTTTGGTCGGATTGGAATTTAACGCGTCGAATGTGGGTGTTGCAGTCATTTCTGACTCGTATGTACTTTTTTCGGTTTTCCTCAGAACTGTTTGCCTTGTAGGCCCGAAAACTTAGCTCCCTGAGCCTAAGAGCTCAAGTCAAACCACGTATTATCTTTAGGCCTTGTGCTTTCAATCTTGCTGGGAATAAGATTTTCCATGCCGATTCGGAAAATTTTTGCGATAATATCAGTTGCGGCGTCCCATCGTTATTGAGGAAGCACAACTGGTTAAAGATCCGAAAGAAGTTGTTAAGGCCGCACCAGTTGGCTTTCTCGTATAGCCATAGTGTTCTGTTAGGAGCTTTTTCTTTAACTGGATGGTGGGAGTTCGAGAATATTGCTGATATCATGCACTGGTCAGACGAGCCTAGGGGTTCCAATACATCGATCCTGTATTTGTCAGGCTGAGAGGTAAGAAACAAGTCCAGTGTGTTGGTGGTATGACCAGCAACATCGGGGATACGTGATGGCTCATTGAGTTAATTGATTTAACTCGATTGATTTGTGTTCGACGTAGGCAAACCGTAGAGTCTTCCGCTCAGCTACTCCCTGTAGATTCTGGTAACCTCCGGTGTGCTCAGGCGCCCAATGTCGAACCTCCTCCTGGTGGGCTGGTGCAGCTTTCTGACATTGGACAGTCGAGCTCTGAATCTTGCTGCTGCGAGGAAATGGTCAGAGTCGACATTTGCCCCTCTAAATGTTCGCACATCCAGGATGTTTGACGAGTGCCTTGCGCCAATGAGCACATGGTTGATTTGGTTGGCAGTTCGACTGTCCGGAGATCGCCAGGTTGCTGTGTGGATTCGCTTACGAGGGAATCTTGTGCTACTTATGACCGCATTACGAGCTGTCGCAAAGTGAGTTAGAAGCCGTTATCAACGGCGGTTTTGGCGTTGAAGTCCCCGAGCACGATTTTTACATCGTACTCCGGTCAAGCTCCGTAGGCGTTGTCCAGGAGATCGTAGAAGTCCTCCTTGATAGGGTCTTCAGCCTCGTCGGTAGGGGCGTATCCATACTAATATTATAAATGAGAAAGTGTGTGTGTCTGTTTGTACGTCTTTCACGGCAAAACGGAGCGACGAATTGACGTGATTTTTTAAGTGGAGATAGTTGAGGGGATGTAGAGTGACGTAGGCTACTTTTTGTTTCTTTCTAGCCCCAGTTAAGGTTGTATGCAGCAAAAAAAAAAATCAGTAGGGGATGGAAATTTGTTTGAGACTCTCCGCATAATTAGTATAGGTTCTATGATACAAACGAATAATAAAATAATTTAATTAAAACAACCATAAATCAACCAGCTTTTGAGAAAACAATCAACATTCGAAAAATAAATAAGTGTTACTCTTGAATTACGATAGATGGCGCTGGTATGTTTTTGAAACGCGCTAACGTTGTGTGCTCCCTATCTGTACTTAAGTGCGGGCATCGGGCCGTGCTTCACACTATAGTGCATACGGTACCTATACTCTGTTATTTGACTACTAAGCGTCCCAGTCATGCTTATACGAAACTTAGATGCCCCGGGATTATGTAATGCGGCGAGACTTCGTGTCACACAACTTGGCCGCAATGTCATTAGCGCCACTATCTTAACCGGCGTAGGAAAGGGTGAAAATGTAATGATCCCACGAATCCCAATAAATCCCACAGATCTCCCGTTCCAGTTTAAAAGGCTACAATTTCCTCTAAAGCTTAGTTTCGCTATGACCATTAACAAAGCGCAAGTTCAAACATTAAAGGTGGCTGGGGTGAACTTAGAAAAGCCGTGCTTTTCCCATGGACAATTGTATGTAGCATGTTCGCGTGTGTCCAATGCCCAGAATCTTTACATTCTATCCCCAAATGGAAAGACATAATATATCGTCTACATTAGCGTATTAAAATAACATTCTGTTCCGAGTTCTCTTTGGTTAGAATACGAAAACCTCACAAGTTGTGACTCCCCACACTCTTGTGAGGTTACTTACTTACTTACTTATCAGGCCTGCGATCCATGGAGGATCTGAGCCTGAGCTATAGCTGCCTTCCATCCTTGACGGTCCCGGGCACGCTGCTTCCAGTTGTCAAGACCAAGATGTCCTACATCCGCGATTACTTGCTCTTTATACCGGAGGTTCGGTCTTCCTCTTCTTCTCGAACCAGGAGGCTCGGAGTCGAAGACCCTCTTAGCTGGAGCGTTGATGTCCATGCGCTCGATGTGGCCGAGCCAGTGTAGTCGACGGGTCCTTGCCTTCCGGACTACATCCACATCTTGGTACAGCTCGTAGAGTTCGCGGTTGTGTCTTCTTCTCCATTCGCCTTCCTCACAGACAGGACCAAATATCCGGCGCAGAATTTTTCTTTCGAAAGAACCTAAAATCAGCTCCGCTGTCCTGCTTATCGTCCAGCTTTCGGCTCCGTACAGCAAGACTGGCAGAATGAGCGTTTTGTAAAGCATGACTTTGGTCTTTCGAGTGAGGAGTTTTGACCCCAGTTGTTTGGACAAGCCGAAGTAGCAGCGGTTGCCAAGGGCGATTCTACGCCGGATCTCCACTGTGGTGTCATTTGTGGAATTTACGTTTGCCCCGAGGTAGACAAACTCCTTAACTACCTCGAAATTGTAGCTGTCAATTGTTATGTTTTGTCCCAGGTGGTGAGCGACGGATTGGTTTTTGCTTGACAGCATGTATTTCGTTTTGTCCTCATTGATCTTAAGACCAATTCGATTCGCCTGTTCTTCAATCGCCGTGAATGCTTCCACAATGCCACGGCGAGAACACGCGATGATGTCGATATCATCCGCGTATCCTAGCAGCTGGATGAACTTGTAAAAGATAGTGCCTTCCCTGTTGACGCCTGCCCGTCGCACTATCTGCTCCAGCACCAGGTTGAAGAAGTTACATGACAGCGCATCTCCTTGCCGAAATCCGGTGCATGTTTCGAATGGTTCCGAGGTCCTAGAACCGAGTTGCACGGTGCATCGCGTGTTTTTAGCGTGGCGCGACACAACTGGATCAGTTTTACAGGGATCCCGAATTCAGCCATCGCCCCAAACAGTGCTTCACGATGAATGCTGTCGTATGCGGCTTTGAAATCGATGAAAAGATGGTGTGTATCGATTTGAAACTCGTTGGTCTTTCCCAGGATTTGTCGAAGTGTGAAAATTTGGTCTATAGTTGATTTGCCGGGCCGGAAGCCGCACTGGTAGCTGCCGATTAGTGCGGTGCAAAATGGTTTTAGACGTTCACACAATACGCTGGACAGGATCTTGTATGCGACATTGAGCAGGGATATACCTCTATAGTTCTTGCAAGAGGTAGGATCGCCTTTTTTGTGGATGGGGCATATAGAGCTGGTATTCCAGTCGTCGGGCATGCTCTCATCTTCCCAAATTCTGCAGATGATCTGGTGCATGCTCCCTACCAGAACATCGCCGCCAGCCTTGAAGAGCTCTGATGGCAAGCCATCTGAGCATGCGGCCTTGTTTTTCTTCAGCTTCTGAATAGCTGTGCCGACTTCTTCTATGCTGGGTGGGAGGACTACTTCAGCGGCTGGAGTTGGGATTTCCTCGGTCCCTACCACTCTCTCTTGGTCATGCTCGTTAAGCAGCTGCTGGAAGTGCTGATTAAATACATCCACTATTCCCTGCGGGTCGGTGACAAGATTACCCTCGCAGTTTCGAAGAGCCAGGGTGCCCTTTCTGAAGCCTCCTGCAAGGCCTTTGGCTTTCTTGTAAAAGGCTCGTATTTTATGTCTATCCCTAGACTCCTCGATATCCTTGAGCTGGGAGGCTGCGAAGATTCTTTTCTTTTGTCGCAGTAGTTTCTTCTCCTCCCTTCTTCTGGCTCGGTACTCTTCTCGCGCTGCCCTGGTTTTCCTCTGCAGCGCCTTTTGGTACGCCTCGTCGGTTGCTGCCTTTTTCTGCTCACACTCGCCATCATACCACGGGTTTCTTGTCGGGAGTGGTAGGTATCCTATGGTGGTTTCGGCTACTTCCTGAATGGCTGAGCGGCAATGCAGCCACATATTATTGGTATTTGTGTTCGACGTAGGCATACCGTAGAGTGTTTCGCTCAGCTGCTCCCTGTAGGCTCTGGCAACCTCCGGTGTGCTCAGGCGCCCAATGTCGAACCTCCTCCTGATGGGCTGGTGCAGCTTTCTGACATTGGACAGTCGAGCTCTGAATCTTGCTGCTACGAGGAAGTGGTCAGAGTCGACATTTGCCCCTCTGAATGTTCGCACATCCAGGATGTTTGACGCGTGCCTTGCGTCAATGAGCACATGGTCGATTTGGTTGGCGGTTGGACCGTCCGGAGATCGCCAGGTTGCTGTGTGGATTCGTTTGCGAGGGAATCTTGTGCTACTTATCACCGCATTACGAGCTGTCGCAAAGTCAGCGAGTCGAAAGCCGTTATCTGTTGTTGTATCGTGGAGGCTGTGCTTTCCGATCACTCCGCCAAGGGTGTTTTCCTTTCCGATTTTGGCGTTGAAGTCCCCGAGCACGATTTTTACATCGTACTCCGGACAAGCTCCGTAGGCGTTGTCCAGGAGGTCATAGAAGTCCTCCTTGATAGGGTCTTCAGCCTCGTCGGTAGGGGCGTGTGCACATATAAGGCTGATGTTATAAAATCTGCCTCTAAGGCTGCGGATCACAGCCAGGCGATCACTTATAGGTTTAAAGTCGATGACCTTCGACCTTAACCGCTTTCCCACGACAAATCCGCATCCCAGTAAGTGCAACCTTTTGTGACAGCTGTAATAAATGTCGCAATTTTTCTTCCTAGTCATACCGTTTCCTATCCAGCGTATTTCCTGGACCGCAGTAATATCCGCCTTGTACTGCGTGAGGATTCCTTCTAGTTTATGAGCAGCTCCGGGAGTGTACAGGGTTCTGACATTCCAGGAGCATACTCGCAAATCGTGTTCCTTTTTCGTGCGTTGTCGTGGTCGAGTATCCGTCCGTGTATCCGAGGCATCTTGCTCATTCATAACTTTGGGTTTTTATACGTGGGCGGATTGTTAGCCCGCCGCACAACCGCCATTCTGGTCGGGGTTTTTTTTTTCGCTGCATACGTTTGTTCACCTCCCAACGGTTGTTGAAGAGGCTATCCAGAGGGCGCCGCGAGGAGGCCGTATGTCAACTTGACCCGGGCATTTAAACAGGGATCGTTGCTGGCATCTCGCTAGGTTGAGAGCAATCAACAACTTTACCCTGTATGTCCGAGCCCATGCCCTCCTCTTGTGAGGTTGCTGCGACTTATGAGGCATCACTGAGGTATGCCAGAAGACGGGCGTTAGATCGAAGGCGACTTGCACTATTCTCGCAAGTTGTTTCTTCTTCTTCTTCTTTGGTAACGTTACAGCCCATGAAGGACCAGAGCCAAGCTTCTCTCAATCACCCATGTTGTGTGTGATTTATTTTTCACACAGGTGAAAGGGATCTACAGTTTAGTGCTGATTCCGAACGGCGTGAGTCGAGAAGCTTTTTCATGGCAAGTATACTACGGTGGGTTTTGCCAGTACCCCGCCCAGGAGGGACGCCGCTAAATAAACATTCGATGGCGTTGGTGTTATTAGGATCCGAACTCGCTTATCGTGCGAGTTCCTGGCCTGAAACCACACTGGTAATAACCTATAGGAAAGGGGTCTCCTTTCTTATGGACCGGGCAAACGATACTGAGTTTCCATTCATCGGGCATGCGTTTTTTCGACCACATCTTGCAGATGAGTTGGAGCATGTTCCTGACCAGATCAGTCAGGAACACTTATACAGCCTGCAGAAGTGGTCCTTCCACAATCTCAGCATCGACTGTGACTCCAATACTAGTTGTCCTTGCTGATCCCTGCAGGCTTCTGCTCTGGCTTTATAGCCGTGGCATGTTCGTTTTACTTTCTGGTAAAATTTTCGAACGTCGTTCCTGCCGTAACATCTCTCCATCTCCTCGATCTCGCGCATCTCGTGCTCCTTCTTTCTCCTTCTCAGAAGCGCATGCTCCTCCCTGCTTTTCTGTTCATAAAGCTCGCGGGCAGCCCTCGTCCGTCGATGCAATGTGGCCATGTATGCATTCTGATTCTCTACATGGGCCTGTCTGCACTCATCATCAAACCAGGGGTTTCTCGACAGTGGTGGCTCGAAACCGAGTACATCTGAGGCGGCCTCTCTAATGGCGTTTTGACAACGACTCCATTGCTGTTCTATGGTTACTGCAGATTGCATCGGGACTTGAGAGAGCTTGAGGGAGACTTGATCGGCGAAGTTCTTTGCGGTCTCCTGCGATTGCAACTTTCCGACGTTAAATTTTGGTGTTCTTACTCGACCCCGTTGATTCCGAGAAATTCGCATCCGTACCTTGACTGCAACAAGGTAATGATCCGAGTCGATGTTGGCTCCTCGGAAGGTTCGGACATCTAGGATGCTGGAAGAGTGCCTGCCGTCGATTGCAATATGATCAATTTGGTTGGTTGTCGATTCATCGAAAGACCGCCGGGTCCCCTTATGGATGTTGAGGTGTGGGAATCGTGTACTTGCTACTACCAGATTATGTCCCGCCATGAATTCCACTAGCCTTAGTCCGTTTTCTGACGTGGTGTTGTATAGGCTGTGCTTTCCAATGACCCGTTCAAAGATAGCTTCCTTACCCAGCTTCGCATTAAAATCTCCTAGAACGAATTTGGTGTCATAGCTGAGACATTGCGCATACGTTCTGCCTAGGGGATCATAGAAGTCGTCTTTTTGTCGGTCATCTTTCACCTCTGTGGGGGCGTGGACACATAATAAACTAATATTGCCGAGATTGGTCTTGATGCGGATAGTTATGAGGCATTCGCTTACATACTGGAAGCTTAAGACTTCTTTCCTGAGTCTGCCTCGAACAACAAATCCGCATCCGAATAAGCGTTGTTTATTTTCTCTGTAGCAGTTTCCGTAGTAGATATCATGGTTTTTCGTCCAATGTCTGCCTTATAGCAGTCTAAAGAGTTGACCAGTTGTCCGACTGCACCTGGTCTGTTGAGGGACCTAACGTTCCAGGTGCAGATCCGGAATTCGTTTCCGTTTTGACGTTTGCGGGGGTCGTCAACATGTAATCCGTCCGTATCCGAGGCTATTGGTTATTTCTGAACAAGTTTTTGTTTTACGCGATAGGGATGTTAACCCTAAGCGCAACCCCCAACCTGGAGGGCCAGGTTCCTCTTTCCCCAGGAACAAGGGGTTGGGTCGCTGCACACATTGGTTCACTACCTGGCGGGTGCCAGTATAGCGGAGACTGTGTGTCAACTTGGATTGAGCAGGGACAGAGATCGAAGCTGGCGTTTGCCAAGTTAAACGCGATCAACTTCTCTGCTCTGTTTGCTCGCTCCCTTACTAAAGTATTTCTTCATTTCCTTTTCTATTTTTCTCGTGCAACTCAAACCTATTATTTCTCCTGGAATGGAGTTCCAAATTCGTGTGGAGCTTACAAAAACTGACGTTCGGATGTCGTACAGCTAAAATGCGGAATCAAGACATTTAAGGATCGACTAGAGATTAAAAAGCTAATTTCATTATAAAGATCGACAGGTTGGCGGGTTATGAGTATATTAGAAAAGAAAGTTACAGAACGACATTTGAAAAAGTTTTCAAAGGTCTTACCACGAAATTGTGAAACATATCGCGAAATTCTACAACGCACTGTGCTGTTGAATACGACAGTTATCTTTCTTTTGCTCACAAACTATCTCACAAGATAGTTGTGAGATCAAAAGATCTCACAACTATAAGTAAGCAAAGGAAGAAACAACGTTTTCACTAAGAGAGCCCTGACTTTCATTGGAATTATGTATTGGACAGGCCAGAGCGTTCGAAGGACACCATAATCTTTTGCAACCGTATTATAGGCATGAGGCTCCCAAGTTAGGGTCCGGTTAAAGATTAGACCTAAATTTTTGGCTGACTCAGCAAGCAATATAATTTTTTTGAGCAGTATTTGATAGAAGTATGATACATCAACCTTGTTCTTAGAAATAACAAGACATTGCGATTTCTTTGGGTTCAACTGAAGACTGTTTTTAATAGACCATCGATCAATTATGTCCAGGTCTTCATTCAAACACGCTACAGAATATTCGATTAGCCCTAAGAGACAGCTTAGGTATAGCTGTGTATCGACAGTATAATGTGTAACTAACTCGGGTAATTCATTGACGTACGTCGGTTCCTCTCCTCCTATCTAAGACAACCACCCCTGGGGGGTAGTGAAGGAACATCTACGACCCAAACCACTACACTCCGTTTAGGGTTGTGTGATAAACATTATCATGAGGGTGCTGTGGCGCAGTGGTTAGTGTGTTGGACTCAGACGCACGATGAGCGAGTTCGGATCCCGCTGACACCAACGCTATCGAATGTTTATTTAGAGGCGTCCCTCTTCGGCGAAGTATTGGCAAAGCCTCCTGTAGTATACTTGCCATGAAAAGGCTTCTCGACTCACGCCGTTTGGAATCGGCATTAAACTGTAGGTCCCTTTCACCTGTGTTAAAAATAAATCACACACAGCATGGGTGATTGAGAGAAGCTTGGCTCAGGTCCTTTATGAGCTGTAACGCCACCAAAGAAGAAGATAAACATTATACGAGTATAAACTCTTGAACCTGTGCGAACTTAAAAAAAACAAAACAACTCCAATTGTTTGCTTTTTCGTCCTATTTTCTGATTTGAGAATTGAGCTGGCATCCGCCAATCATTTTCGTACTTTAACGGAGCTTTACTAGTGCTGTATTCGATTTTGTCATCACACAAATAATACACAAAGTTCTCTTACCACTATAGCGAGTCAATTTCACAGGGAAAGGGGGCATATTCAAGCTCAGATTCAACCTTAGGTCAAGTGGATCCATTAATTCCTATTCACCATTTAAAACACAACATTAGCATACGCATAAAATCGAAATACGAATAAACGAATCAGCGTGCAGCTATTGTAGAACTTTAAACATTTTTACCATCTCCTCGAGTGCTCAGCACGCGTAAATCAATCGTTAAATTTCTGCAATTTGACCAGCAGCCAAACTTTTCGCTATTGTTCCATATCGAAAGCCTCTTACGAATTTTTCACCAGCCAGCCAGCCTGGAGCCCACTCATGGGTATCCCCTTACTCAGGCGTAAGATGCATCCAAGCATCATTACCTGAACTACAATTGCACTGGAGGCAAATGCAAATTATATAATAAAATGAGAACAAAGAGTAGAAACTCTTTTTGTGCGCACTGGGACTAAAGTATGGGTAAGCCTTGCATTGCACTCCAGTCACCTGCCATCACTAGGACTTGCACCCATCCAATAGCTGTTGCAGCATCCAAGCCAGTAGCAGAAATTGCAATAGCAACAACAGCAGACGAACGCTGATGGTAAATTGCTCTCAATTTTCATATTTCAACTGCACTCAAGAATTATGCGTGCAAATGCGTTGCCGAGCAGAAAATGTGGTTCGATGGATTCACAAAAGCGACCACGGTTCGTTCGTTCGTTTGCCCGTTTGCCCAACAATCCAATTGGACCCTTCCTCTTGGTCATATATGTAAACCATGAGCATGCCTTATTCATATATATATGTACATGCATATACGGAGTCTGATGCATAGTCGTGGATATCCAGTTGAACATTTACGCGTGGCCTATGGATGCAAATCGTAACTTTTCCAGACAAGTCGGCCGGTGCTGGAGAGGTGTCCTCCACACTTATCTAGCTCCCACCTACAGTTGCTGATTGCTGAGGAAAGTATCCAACAGAAAAGCAAAAAAGAAAATGTGGAAGGAAACAAACCACCTTACTGAAACAACAACAACTGGGTAGCACGCTTTCAGCAGATGGTCGTCGACCAACTGACTGACTGATGGCGGCTCTGATAGTCTTCGCTTTGGTGGCTCCTTCATACGAGAGTAATGGAGGCGGTATGTTTATGTTTACTCACCAGTTTAGGATTTCTTTTCTATTTACTCGTATTGCCTGCTACTAGGCCTGCCTACTACACGCCGAGCGCAATGTGTACAATGGCACAAGGTGGCGTATTAAGATGTTGTACACCGTAGGGATGGGATCTTTTTATGGTGATGGCTGCTGCATTACACCGTATTCAGTGTTCAGTGCTTTGTAATCAGCTTTTATGAACCCACTTGCGATCAATGGCAATTTGATTACTCCATCTGCAACTGAATTGTTGTCTACTCGTACATTTCTGAAATCTAGTGAGACTGAGTGATTTACATTTTTATTATTAAACTTAGTCAATGAGTTTTACAATTATGACGATGCAAGGATGCGACGATATAACAGAATGTTCGCATCTAGCAAATAGCAGGAACACAACACCTTCGCAATGACCTGAATTTTTGAGAGGGGATGCGTTCTTTTAGCCGCCAACACACGCTCCATCAACGCCTTGTCCGCTGGGTTGTGTTCAAATCTGAACCCATTTATGACCCCGGCGTGACTATCCACCTTGTCGTGGTGCTGAGGCTTATACTGGCCCGGGAAGCCTTGTCAACAACATAGTCTCCAGGCCGGGAACCAAGAGATAGTCAACCCTATTCCAGTGGTGGTGTGAGCTATTTGAAACCGTGCCGATGGATGAAAAGTTGGAGGATTTATTTTCAACCGCTAACGAGCTCCCTGAGGTACACAGGCGAGGCCTTTATTTAAATGCCTTACTCCGATATTCGGCTCTGTCGGAGTGGACCTACATATATTTCCGGACGTACTCGTGGGTACAAAATTTCAAACATAAATACCAAATCAGAAAAAGAAAACAAAACAAATCCTCTTCTGAGGAGACAGCCCAGGAAGGTGTGACACGGAAAAAGGATGCAAAGAAGGCCAAGAAATTAATTCAAGGAAAGCTGAGGCTTAAGGAGTATAAAAAGTCGTACACCTTAAGTGCGTACTTGAGGAAAAGTAGATATGGAGAAGGAGGTGATTGCCAACGATGTCCTAACAAGACCAAAGCCTGACAAAGGGCAAGTCCAGCAGAAAAGCCAGAGAAGGCAAGGGTGATAAAAACACCAGAAAGCCCCCAACGAGGAGGGAGCGAGCGGAGGCCTGGGCCAGCTGAAACCGAAGCCAATAAGGCGGGTTCTGGTTTCACCCTTTCTTTCGCCTAGCGCAAGTGGTAACTTGAAAACCAAGGGTATGGAAAGGACCGCAGCGGCTAAGGCAGGTTCTAATAAGGTAACCCCTACCGTGGTCGGTAAGATCGGTAAAGGCAAGCCAGAAACCATGCCAGCTCCCAAGAAAAGAGAGGGTTTCAAAACGAAGAGAGTAAGATCCCAGGAGGAAGCCAGCAATCCAGCAAAGAGAGTGAGGGTCAATACGACGGTGCAGTTCGGAGGGGCTGCTCGGAATGCTCTATAGCTAGAGTAGAGATTACAGGAAAGGAGGGTGCACTCACGATGGCAGTCTCTGCATGCCTGAGATATCGTCAACAACATAACGATCGTTTAGCAACCTTTTAGTTATAACGGACGGTCCTCGGTAAAGCGGTTCCAGCTTCCGGGATTCACCGGTAGCGACTGGTTCTCGTTCGATTAAGACCAGATCAGCCACCTTATATTCAGATGGCTCGCGGTGTCTTAAATCATACCGTCGTTTCGGGCTAGCCTGACCCCTCTCGATGTTCCGTAGCGCCCTCTCCCTCCTTAAGTCCATATCTCCTGGCTCGACCGATTCAGCCTTTCTCAACTCCAAAAGCAATTTGTTTCCCAGGATGTCTCTGGGCGTGTACATAAACAATAGCTCGTGTGTACTTGCTTTCGTCGTCGAACTCCTTGTGGTATTAAGCCCCCATTGAATGGTCCTTAGGTAGCCAGCCCAGTCCCTTTCCGCCGAGTGGGCATACTTCAAGGCCGCCCGAATCGTTCTATTGGTCCGTTCTACCTGGCCATTCGCTCTCGGTGTCCTCACAGCGGTTTTGATATGCTGCACTCCATGGTCTTCACAGTATTGCTCGAATGCCTTTGCAGTAAACGCTGTCCCTCGATCCGTCACCAACCGCCTCGGTACGCCGAAATATCTCGATATGTCCATCAATGCGTTGAGCACCCCCTTCGTATTCGCCGCCTTCACTGCTCGTAGGACGACGTACTTCGTGAAGTTATCGACAATTGCCAGAACGTACCTAGTTCCTCCCTCTCCTAAAGTAAATGGACCCAGGTGATCCAGATGTATGGTGTCGAATGGCAACGCTACTTTTTCCGCACTATACAACTCCCTTTCTGGCATCCCCCCCTTCCTTTTCGAGTACGCGCAGTCCAAGCATGCTTTTATATGCTCTCGAGTGAAGCTGCGCATTCTCGGGAACCAATATGTTTCTCGCACTCAGTTCAACGTTTTCTCGTCCGCTAAGTGGCCCACATCATCATGACATAACTTCAGGATCCTCCACCGAATTGAATGTGGTACCATCCACTTCTCAGCACCTTCCACCAGTCGGAAAAGTCGCATTCCCTTAAGCTTGAAGTCTTTCTGCAGCTGTTTCTTCATAGACGTTGATTCGGTAGACTTTAGCTCTTTGATGATTGTACGCATCTTGTCGTCCTGCCAGTGCATGGTTGGCAGCCAGTCATCGTTCGTGATATGTAGGTTAAGAACATACAGCGACGCCTCATCCACCTCTTTCGGTTCTTCCATGGGTTGTTGACTAAGCGTGTATACATAAGCTGCCTTCCTACCAGGTTGATGCACCGTCTCGAATGAGAACTCTTGTAGCTTGAGCCACCACCTGCCCACCCGTGGGATGATCTTCGGCTTGTTCTTCGTAGCTACAATCGCCTCACAGACCCGGAATCGATCGAGACTGTCTACGATGGCCAACACCTCAACCTCGTAGGAATGGTACTTCCTCTTGTCGTCTGAAGGTTTGCGGCTGTAGAACATCACGGGACGCAGGACCGAGTCTTCTCTCCCTCGCTGAAATAGAATTCCGGCCAATCTCACAGATGAAGCGTCAGTGTGTACCTCATGTTCACACTCAGGATCGAACAACACCAACACCGGTGGGTTGCTCAGAATCTCCTTAAGCCTCCGTACTGCCTCTTCCTGCTGAGCTGACCACACGAATTCCCCGTCCTTCTTCATCAGATCCGTAAGGGGTGCTGCCAGCTGTGAGTAGTTCCTGACGAATTTTCTAAAGAAGCCAGTAAGTCCCAGAAATTGTCGCACTTCGCGTATATTTTGCGGTGTCGGAAACTCCTTAATCGCTATCGTCTTTCGTTGGCTCGGCTTCAGACCATCTTTACCGAACTCATAACCTAGAAACTCGATATTAGTTTTAAAGAAAATACATTTTCTTACGTTGAGTGTAAGTCCGAACTCCTGTAGTGCCTCTAGGAACCTTTGAAGCTTGTCCAACCCTCCTTCCACCGTCTTGCTGGCTCTAACAGTATCGTCCAGGTACACCGCTGCATCGCCTTTCCGCAATCGTGACTTCACCAAGTTCATGCAAGCTTGGAAATGAGCCGGGGCATTTACCAGCCCAAATGGCATCCTGTTGAACTCAAAGGATCCCTCGTCTGTCGTGAAAGCCGTGTATTTTTTACTCTGGTCTTCCATTCGAATCTGGAGGTAGCCTGACGCCAAGTCCAGAATGGTGAAGAATGAATCTCCGCTCAGCGACGTCAGCACCTCGTCGATCACTGGCATTGGAAACTTACAGTTTACCGTGACTTTGTCGAGTGCGCGAAAGTCAATGCAAAACCTATCTGAGCCATCTTTCTTCTTTGTCAGGACAATCGGCGAACAGTCATCCGACGCCGATGGACGAATCACTCCAAGTTCCAGCAGTTCGTTGACCACCGCCCGTTTTGCAAACGGAAGCTTATACGGTTGCCCACACACGGGTAGCGATCTGGTGAGCTGAATTTTGCACTCGCCCAATTTTGATTCACCCAGCTCCTCTGTTCCGATCGCGAAGCAGTCTCGGTAGGTATCGACCAGGTCCTGGAGCATCTGCATATTAGCTGCGCCTACATCTCCCACATCCAGATCCGCAACAAAAAGCTTCTTTTTGCCGCTTTCTCTTTGACCAATAGCGTCTCCTGGGTTGCTTCCTGCATGTTGTCCTTGATAGATAGCTCCCGAAACGATTTCTCTACCCTCACCTGCGGTTGATCCAGGAGTCTTCGTCCAATTATCATCGGGTATGGTTGGCTATTGTCTGGAACTACTAAAACCTCACCGCAGGAAGTTAAGCAATCCACATCGATCTCCGCATATATGCGACCCAGCGTAATGCAGCCTCCCCCACCAAATCCACTAAGTTTTGTTTCATACGAAGGGAACTCCAAATTTCCAGCCTCTGCTTCCGATCTGCGTAGTGTTACACAATCACTCCCAAGGTCAATGAACGCTGTGACCGTGTGTCCATTCACCCTTGCCACCTTCAGTTATTCACTGCTGCCTTCCTTTACAATCAGCTGTGTTTGGCCTCTTACTCGCCTCGGAGATGCACCGGTCCGCTGCATGTTTTGCGCTTGCTCTCGTGGTAATGGACAATTTCGTCGAAAGTGCCCAGTTTGCTGACACCGAAAACACTTTATCTCGATTGCTGGTTCCCCCCCTACGTCCACCTCGGTTACTGCTCTTCGCTTTGCCCTCGGTTTTAGACCACCGACCCACCGGACTCGGTCAACCAGGTCATGGATTGTCCTAAGGAGTGTTGCTCAACACGCTCCCAGGTACTCTCCTTCCCCCATGCCAAGTACGATGTATTTGAGAATGGCTGACGCCTCCAGACAGACTCGTGACGCGATTCTCTTCATCTCAAATATATATTCTTCGATGTCTTCCTGAGGTTTTTGTCGTCGCTCACGAAGCATATTGTGAATATCCACAACATCACGGAGAGGTCGTCGAGGAACTCTTCAAGAGACGCATGCAATGACCCCTCACTCCATAACTTAGCAGCTCCAGCAAGCCTAGTTGTAGCAGCCATTAGCAAGAGTTTGTCATCCAGCTGATAAATTCGGCGGAGGTCCCTGACTCTACTGATCCACGCCGATGACGAAATGCCTGACCTACTCCTTGGGTTGAATTCCTGAATCATCTCCGTAATATCCCGCACCATGAAGTGACTCCTTGAGGCGTACCTTACTTCTCTCGTCTCGATCGGCAACTGTGCCTTTGAGGTAGATACCGAAGCTTCCAGTGTTTCCTGGTGTATCGTAACTGAACGCTCTGCCACGGACTTGCGTGTTGCATCCAATTCCTGCCTCATACGCGCAATCTCCCTACGCAGCTCTTCGAGCTCAGTCCCCTCATTATCAGTACTTCTGACGATTTTCTGGCCGTCCGTCGCAGAAGCTGTCGCATCCAGCAACCGTTTGAGTAACTCCTCCTTCAGCCCACCCTGATCCAAGCCTCGCTTCCTCAGCTCTTCCCGCAACTCATCTCGGGTCAGCTCCGCATACTCAGCTGCACGCTGTTTGTCACCTGGCATTCTAACGCCTTAATCAGAACCCCAAAAGGAAAATCGTCCCAAAGTATGGGGGTTACACGGCCGAATCCCGAGTCTTCTCCAACCAAAAAAAAAATCAACCCAGCAATTTTTTACGGGTCCAAATTTAAACCTGGTTTAAATAGTGCGATTCTGTGGAAGAACATAAGGGAATTAGGTATCGGGAAGCAAAAACCCTCTGTCCCTATGGAGATTGACCTTAATGACTTAAATGTCAAGTTTGCAGCTGCCTCGATTGACTCTGACGCGTTGTGCAATAGAGTTGGCGAAAGGCGCTTATTTGAGGAGACAGATTATGCAACCGCACCTGCCCTACCGCAAAGGTTCTGCTTCCAAAGGATATCTGAACTTGAAGTTCTCAAAGCTTTTCGTTCTATAAAATCGAATACAATTGGCTTGGATGGTATACACCTGAGGTTTCTAAAACTGATTATCCCTGTGATACTGCCGGTAATAACATATATCTTTAATAATATCCTAACCTACTCTATCTATCCGGATGCATGGAAACAATCTAAAATCATTCCAATCTTGAAAAGCGCAACCGGTAGAAATAAAGAGTACCGGCCGATCTCTATACTCTCGTTCATATCAAAAGCTTTTGAAAAACTCATGAGCCAACAAATCCATCATTTTCTGAAGGAATTTGGCTTATTATCCCCACATCAGTCTGGCTTTAGACCACAACATAGCTGTACCACGGCATTATTAAACCTAGTCGACGAATTTCGATGTGAAATGGATAAAGGCCACGTAACATCTCTAGTATTGCTTGACTTCTCGAAAGCGTTTGATACTGTGCCACACCAAATATTGCTAGCCAAACTCCAAAATAATTTTAACTTTGACTTCACAGGGCTAAAACTACTTAGGAGTTACCTAAGTGGCCGTACTCAAGCAGTTTATGTTAATAACACACTTTCTAATTTTATAGAAACCAATGCCGGCGTTCCACAAGGATCTATAATGGGGCCACTACTGTTCACGCTATTTAACAACGATTTACCTGCAGTGTTAAATCACTGTAAAATACAAATGTACCAGACGATGTACAACTGCATCTGAGCTATCCATTGGCACTGGTAAAGAATGCAACTGAACGTTTCAACGCGGATCTGGTTTCCCTTGCAGAATGGTCGAAAATTAACAAGCTTACTTTAAATGCTACAAAAAGCCAGGCTATTGTTATTAGTCGATATATTCTAGATACTGCACGCCTACCCCGGCTCTTTGTAGACAGTTCAGCCTTAGCCTACGTTCCTACGGTTAAAAACCTTGGAGTTATCTTTAATCAAAGACTAAGTTGGGAAGATCACGTGACCATCACAGTGTCAAAAGTCTACGGGACGCTGCGAGCATTAAACCAAGCAGGAAACTGTCTTCCTTTAAAGACCAAAGCAACGCTAATAAAGACCCTGCTGTTGCCAATTCTTTTATATGCTCACCCAGTTTTTTGTGTTCTTAACAGCTCCAGTAAGCGAATATTCAAAGTAGCAGTCAACAGTGCTGTAAGATACGTTTACAACCTACGCAGAAGAACACATATATCAGCTTATGTCCATGACTTCCTTGGAATGAGCCTGCAGAATTTCCTCGATTACAAGACACTGACTTTTCTATTTAACCTCAAGAAAAATAAAAAACCGGATTACCTTTTCCAAAGACTTCACTTTGCTTCCTCTATCAGAAGCGCAAGTTTTGTCAGTCCAACATTTAGCTTCACTTCAACTAAAAACCAATTTTTCGTTTATGCTATAGGACTATGGAATTCACTTCCAGTTCACATTAGGAGAATTGCAGACATAAGCGACTTCCACAGACAACTCAAACAATATCTATGCACATAATTTGTAATTTAGGGTACTAGGGTATTAGGGTCCTCTATACTTCTTTTCTTCTCTTCTTTTCTTCTCTTGTCTCACTTTATTTTTATTTATTTGTTTATTTTTTTATTTATGTTTTCTTGTTAAATTTTATATTTTATTTTATTGTTATAACTTTTCACATTCTAAATTATATAAAATTAAATACTTACCTTTTGTATGTAACACATCACAGATAATAGTATCTAAGTGTTCAACATGTTATTATAAAATAAATACAAATACAAAATACAAAACCGATAGCCAAACCACCGCAATGTCGTACCATCCAACGGCTCCAAACAACAATCACACGATCGTTGGCAAACACAATCGTACAATAGTACAGTAGCACCAAAGCACAAGTAAAATAATAGGAAAAAAAAAAAAAAATCAACAGCTACTCAGTCGATTCTACTCCCACCGAGTGTGCTCTGCCCAACAGTAACCGATGTGTTTCCTTCGACGGTCAGCACACGAATGCCCCCCATATGATCTAACACTAGTAACAGAAGGGAAGCTTTAGACATAACATTTATAAATAGTAACGGTACTGCGGAAATCTCAAATTGGAGAGTATCTGACAAAGCATAACTTTCTGATCATTGTTGGATCCTCTTCGACTTGAATTTCCGCAGGCCGGACAGGAAATTCTTTCGAAACCCGCGGAAGGCGAATTGGCGGAGGTTTAACGTGGAACTGGGTGGGACCCTTGACCGACCTCCGGAAGGGAACCCCAACTTCACGGAAGACATCGATGAGATGGTACTAAACCTCACCAGCAAGCTAAACCGGTCCTTCGAGAAGGCATGTCCTACTAGACGACTCAGTAAGAGAAACCACCTTCTCTTCTTCGTATCTTCGTATCTCTAGACTTAGTTGGAATCTAGCAAAAGAGGGGGCCTTCGTATGGTTATTTTTACATAATAATACAACGCGTACATAAGGGGAAAATCGGTAGATACTGGTCTGCATAGGGTAGTCTGTACGATAGAAAAATGGCTCAATATCAAGGAATTCACTCTAGGTGCCTTACTAGACATTGAGGGTGCTTTTAATAACGTTAGTACAGGGGCAACGGTGTCCAGCCTTCATATGGCTAAAATAAGCCCGGGAATATGCAGTTAGATTGGGCAAATGCTGGGTACTCGTATATCGGCGAGGGTGAATAAAGGTACACCACAAGTTGGCGTTCTGTCACCCCTCCTATGGCTCCTTGGAGTCGATGGAATTGTCAAGATTCTAGAAACGGGTGGTTTTAATGTCACAGCCTACGCCGACGACAATGCCATCTTAATTTCTGGAAAATTTCCGCAGTTTCTCAGCGATAGACTAAGCTATGCACTGATGTTACTTGATAACTTGGTCAAGGGGCGAGGCCTGGGAGTAAATCTGGCGAAAATAGAGATAGTACTCTTCACAAGGAAAAGGTCTATATCAAGATACACCTACCCCCATATGAATGGTATCGATCTGATTCCTAGAAAATCTGCCTAATATCATGGCATAATCTTGGACTCCAAGCCTAGTTGGAGAGAAAATATTGAAGAAAGAACCAAAAAGGCCCACGTGGCACTTTATTCGTGCAAGGTAGCACGAAAGACATGGGGCCTCAGACTGAAGTGGGTACATTGGTTATACACTGCGGTGGTATGGCTCGGTTGTCTGGTGGAAAGCGCTTGAGAAGAAATGTCATCTTCAAAGTGTGTCAAAGGTTCAAAGGGCAGGCTGTCTGACAGTGACGGGATCTATGAAGTCGACACCAACGGCGGCCCTTGAAGTTATGTTGAACCTCCCACCCTTGGACATATACTGCCAGAGCGTCGTAACCAGAACTGCGGTAAGACTACAAGACTCCGGTCTCTGGAAAAAGAGTTCTCACGGACACGCATCAGTCTTGGACCTTGGCCTTGGCTGTCATGGACCTTGGCTGTCATGAGATTCAGAACCGTAACGGACTATGTCACCCGACTTCCTTCCTGGGAGAGCAGATTCTCTATTAGAATTCCCTCCAGTGAGGAATGGACCGGTGATATGCTACGCACGGAAAATTAACTGGCAATCTACACCGATGGATCCAAAATGGATGTTGGCACAAGTGCCGGAGTCTATTTTGAGTCTCCTATAGGCTCGATGATAGAAGCAGTGTTTTCAAGCTGAGCTCTTCGCAATCAAGCAGGCCGCAGACCTAATTTGCAAAGAGAATCTCTCAGAAGAAAGGATCTACATATGTTGACATGTTGACAGCCAGGCAGCCATTAAGGCTTTGCAGGCAGCACGGATAAAATCCAAACTCGTCAAACTCTGCAAAGAGAGGTTAGAAGAGATATCAAATGTAAATGAGGTGACCTCTGTAACGTATTCCTTCCAGGTTAGAGTCGAAGATTCTTCGGGCCGGAGCTGTGCTGTCCATTCGCTCTACATGGCCTAGCCATCTTGGACGTTGAATCCGTAGAAGTCGAACTACAGTTCGTGGTTGAATCTTCTCCTCCACTTTCCGTCAAAACAAAGGGGGCCCAATATTGTACGCAGAATTTTCCTCACGAAACGACCAAGGGTCTTTTCATTCATTTTTGATATGGTCCAAGTCCCTGCGCCATAGAGAAGGAGCGGGATGAATGAGGTTTTATAGAGGGTCACCTTAGCTTTCGGAGAGAGGGCTTTACTACTCAATTGCCTTTTCAGCGCTGGTGTCGTTGCGACTTGTTACTAGTGAGCCAAGGTAGACGAAATCGCTGACTACATCAAAGTTATAGTTGCCAATAGTGACGTTCTGCCCAAGATGTCGGTGTTGTGCATCTTTCTTTGACGACGGCATATACATATTTGGTTTTGCCATCGTTTACCTTCAGATCCACTTTAGCCGCTTCTGCTTCGATTCTAACAAAAGCTTCATTGATGTCTCGCTGCGTTCTCTCAACCACGTCAAGGTCATCAGCGTATGCGAGCAATTGTGCAGACTTGGAAGCCACCTTGATAGGAACCTGTCAAATTGTCCACGAATGGTTTCAGGCGTTCACACAGCACGGCAGAAAAGATCTTATACGCGATGTTAAGGAAACTTATTCCCCTATAGTTGTCACAGTTGTAGGGGTCTCCTTTTTTATGAACCGGGCAAACGATGCTGGGATTCCCTTCATCGGGCACGCTTTCTTCCCACCATATCGTACAGTTGAGTTGGTGTATGTCCCCAATCAACTCATCTCCAGTTGCTTTAAACAGCTCAGCAGGCAGGCCGTCTGCATCAGCAGCTTCAGTTTTCCTTAACCTCGTCTAAGTCGGGTGGACGGAATTTTCTCTTAACTTCATCCAGTACGAATGGTGTCTTCTGCCTGACAGCAGCATCTTTACCATCTTATACAGTCCGCAGAAATAGTCTTTCCACGTTCTCAGCATCGACTGTGATTCAACTACAAGGTGTCCGTGTTCATCACTACAGGCTTCGCCGTCTAGCTTTATAATCATGGCATGTTCGTTTTACTCTTTGGTAAAACTTTCAACCGTCGGCGTCGTTCCTGCGATAACATCTCTCCATCTCCTCGATATTTTTCGTTCTGTAAAGCGCGTGCTTCTTTTCCGCTCATAGAGCTCACGAGCAGCTCCCGTAGGTCGATGCAACGTGGCCATGTATGCATTCCATTTTTCTGCATGTACTTGTGCATGTCTGCACTCGTCGTTAATCCAAGGGTTTCTCCTAGCTTGTTGCTGGAAACCTAATACATCAGAAGCAGCATTCCTGATGGCGCTTTGACAGTGTCTCCATTGCTGTTCTATGGTTTGTGCAGTTTGCATCGGCTCTTGAGAGAGCTGGAGAGAGACCAAATCGGCGGAGTTCTTAGCGGTCTCTTGCGATTGCAACTTCTCGACGTCAACAAGACGTTGGCTGCAAGAAGATAATGATCCGAGTCCACATTGACTCCTCGGAAAGTTTGGACATCCAACATGCTGGAGAAATGCCTGGCGTTGATCGCCAATAATCTGTCATAAAGTCCCCTTATGGATATTGAGATGTGGGGATCGTGTGCTAGCTACTAGGAGACTACGCCCTCTCACAAAATTTACTAGTCTGAATCCGTATTCGTACTAGTTGTCGTGAAGGCTGTGCTTTCCTACGACTCGTTATATATATATATATAAGATATCCTCCTTATCCGGCTTCGCGTTGAAATCTTATAGAAAAACGTTGGTGTCGTAGCTGGGATATTGAGCATATGTTCTATCTATGAGGTCATAGAAGTCATCTTTGACTCTATCGTCTTTTGTTTCTGTGGGGGCGTGAACGCATATCAAGCTGATGTTCCCGAAAATAGATTTGATGCGGATTATTATGAGGCGTTCGCTCACATGCCGGAAGTTAAGGACTTTTCGCCTATGTCCACCTCGAACAACAAAGCCGCATTCAAATAGGCGTTGTTTGTTGTCCTTGTAGCAGTTTCCGTAGTATATGTCACAGTTTTTCATCCTCTTTTTGCCCGGTCCATCCGATCGCACTTCTTGTAATGCAGTAATGCCTACTTTGTAGTAGTTTAGGTCGTTTTCTAATTGTTGGGTCGCACCCGGCTTGTTAAGGGACCCAACATTCCAAAAATCCGAGGCGTGTCGGTGTCTCTGAGTTTTCACATTTTTTTACGGTTACGGCTTGCTAGGTCGTAGCCCAACCTACTGGACTTGGTTTTTTGTGCGAAAAAATCGCCACTCGCCCTTCCCTGTCTGTAATTTCCAGAGAAAAACTCCAGATGGCACCACGAGGAGGTGGGGATGGGACTTACCGCAAGATGTTCGTTTGCGTAGGCTCTTCTCGCTTTTTAGCAGGCCAGCATCCGGCCTTGGTTAGTCCTTTGCCATTAGGTAATTCATGTAGGACTTCGTTATTTCTTTAAAGAGAGAATAGCTCTAAATATATTTTAGCGTGAATTGAAAAGTTTAATGAACACACAAAACGCGCATTAATATAACAATGTTTTCTGTTACAGTTGTATAGAAATTAATTAAAATATAAAATTTTATACTTAAAACGTAATCGTAGCCCATAAGTCCCTTATTGGATGTATTCTCTAAGCATGTGAACATTAAGCAATCTTACTGATGGTTAGCAAACTTTAAGATTGCGTTATCACCCCTTTCATAATTTCAAAAGACATGGCATGACGTATCATATGTTGCAAAATGAAAGTATTTAGATCAAACGAAGCAGTACCCTCACTTCAAACTGTTCACTTAAATGCTCTAAGAAATTGTTTGGTTTCATATCGGAGGAAAATGCAGAAACAACACTCCTTCCACTTTGAAAATAAAGCAGACTTCGTTTCCAGGTAGAATGAAATCGAAGCACTAAGGGTACACCGCTATGAGTAATTATTCCGAGTATTATCTAATCCTTATTGACATGGCTCCGTTTATCCGATAACTAACACATGGGGGACTACTCCCCATAACATAGACGGAAGGTAGTTATTCACTTAATGCAGAAGATTCGACGCTGCAAAAAGATGTATTGTGAAAAGATAGATAATTACTAACTGGAGCATTTAGTATCTATAAGATAGCAAGGTTAAATTAAAATTATCTATAGCTCAAAGAGAAAATGTCCTCAAGCTCATCGCAGATTTAATTTTAAATATTCACATTCCTTTTAGTAAGTAAGGAAATTTCTATATCATAAATGCCATCAGAATCACTCGACGCTTAAATAACTCAATGATTCATTGCTTGACATAAGGCAATGAAGAAATATAATCAACACATATCCCAGTTAGATTGTTAGACTTATTATCTCCTATAATAGCTAACAAATTACTATACCGTTATTTTC
Organism: Eumerus sabulonum; assembly: GCA_951905685.1. Classification (NCBI taxonomy): domain Eukaryota; kingdom Metazoa; phylum Arthropoda; class Insecta; order Diptera; family Syrphidae; genus Eumerus; species Eumerus sabulonum. The sequence goes on along the minus strand of OX645060.1, from coordinate 138,255,509 downwards.
ATAAGGTATAAGCTTAAAGGGCGCCGTGGTGCAGTGGTTAGTGTACTAGATTCTGACGCACGATGAGCGAGTTCGGATTCCGATAACCCCAACGTGTTCGTATGTTTATTTCGTGACGTTCCTCCTTGGTGGGGTACTGGCAAAACCCCCCTAGTATACTTGCCATGAAACAATTTTCGACGCAAGCCGTAGGTCCCTTTCAGCTGTGTAAAAAATAAATCACACACAGCATGGGTGATTGAGACAAGCTTGGCTCTGGCCCTTCACAGGCTGTAACACCACCAAAGCAAGCATGAGCTTAGAAGGCATGAGAACTCATCTACTGAGGTCGCTCAAGTGCCGGATGCGATGATTCAACAACCGTAAAGGCAGTTAGTTGCGGCCTTAAGTAGAATTGTGAGCAGTCGGTCGTCTTTGGTTATGTACTCCTCCTTTTCTTTGAAATTATTGGCGAGGGAGGGTTATATTGTGACCGTCTTAGCGGGCGACATACCCATAATATTTGCTGAGTACCCAAATACGTACATATGTAGAGTGCTTTGCGCAAGCTCTGTAGGTGGACAGATAATGTTCTTCACCTTGCATAGCATAGGCCCCTTTCCAGCTGCGTGCACTAGCTTTGATGTGGACGCCCTCAACTCTATCTTCTTCTTAGCGGGCGCTACAGTTCGGGGTGAACCTGGGCCTCAACCAACATGCCGATCCATCTAGCATAGGGTTGCCATTCGTCCCGACATGTCGGGAAATGTCACCATTATTAACAGCGATGTCCCGACATCGCGATGATCTATTAAATGTCCCGACAAATTCCAATAGCCTCGAAATTATTTATGAAGTATATCTGCGAAGTGTAGTTCCAAACACAAATGCGAGTACCGTTTTGCATACACTTTCCAAGTGTCATCCCGGTATGTACCCAGGTAGCTCGCCACTCGCTATTTTTTGGCACATGTTTCATTCGATCACTATTTGTAATTCGTACCTACTAATTCTTAGTCGTTTGAAGTTCATATTGAGTGTCTATTATTGCGAATAATGGCTCCACCAAAACGAAAATGCAATTTCAGCGATGACTAAAGAGTGGTATTTTATTAGGAAGGGAAGTACAAACGAAGAAGCATTTTGAACAGTTTGCAAGATATACATATCCGTGAGGTAAAGGCGATATCAAGCATCATAATGAGACAACTGAACATCAACCGTCATCAATCGTTTAAATCACTGGGCTGTTTGAGCAAACTAGACTGTTTATTGTATCCATATTCAAAAATAGCAGCCAAACAATCTACGGCCCGAACAAAAGCAGCTGCTATCATTAAGCATATTCTGGCACCTTATTCTTTATCTCAGTGTGTTTCGCATTCGAAATCTACCTCATTTTATGGAATCGGCACCGATGCAAATAACCGCAAAGCAGAAAAACTATTTACTATAGTGATTTGATTCTTTGACGTGAAAAGAGGTAAAGAAACAAAATTATTTAGATTGCAAGCTCTGCCGGATGAAACTTCAGATACTATAACTGATTATTTTCTGAAATCGCTAAATCAACCTAAATATTTCCTCTGAGAAGTTAGCGGCTTTCTGTGGTGATAATACTAATACAAATCTTGGTGGAGCTCAAAGAAGTGGGTTGTGCAATGTGTTTTACAAATTAAAGACAGAACTTAAAAGAGAAATAGAAGACGTGGGCTGTCCTGTCCACATATTGCACAATTCAATATCATTAGCTGCAGATACACTAGCGATTGACTATGAAATAATTGCCATTAAGGTTTTCAAATATATCTCAAACTATACTGTCAGAACAGAGAGGCTTACATCTTTTTGCCGATTTGTCCCAATCCAAACAGAATTATCTCATACGTGTACCAGGTTGCTGTCCCTGATGCCAGACATCGATAAGATTTTAAAGATGTGGGAACCACGTAAAGGAATTCTTAAAGAATGAGACAAAGGCGCCGAATCTATTAATTCATTTTTTTTTTGGAAACCTCTTGGCGAAGGTCGTTTCTTTTTCATAAGCAGACATTTAAAATGGAAAAATCGGACATCACTATCATTGTGGTCAAGGAGCTCATTGATAATATGAGAAAAATACTCCAAGAGAGTAAAGTCTCAAATTTTATTGGTATGATGGCTAAGCAATTAGTACATGGATTTTCAACAATAAATCCCGATCTACAATCTGAAATAAAAAAAAATTGAAGAAGAGGTTGTAAAGTTTTACAGCATTGCTATCGATTATATTTACAAATGGGCAACCCAATTGGATCATTTCAAATCATTCGACGGTATGAATTTAACCAAGGTTGCGGAGTGGACTAATACAGAGCATTTTATATTTGAGCGAAAAGGGGGCATCTATTAACGGTCTCTATTAACATAGAAAGCGACGAATGGATAACAAAAAATATCAGTGAAAGGTGGGATTTGAGCGATGAGCGAGTTCGCATCCCGGCAACACCAACGCTATCGAACGCGGTGTCCGTCCTTGGCGTGGTACGAGCAAAACCCCCCGTAGTATATTTGCCATGAAATATACGCCGTCCGGAATAAGCATTAAATTGAGCGTCCCTTTCATCTATGTGAAAAACAAATCACACACAGCATGGGTGATTGAGAGAAGCTTGGACCTGGTCCTTCATGGGCTGTAACGCCACCAAAGAGAGAGAAAGATGAGTGAAGGTTTTTGAGACTGGAACGTAACACGCGATTCATCAATTCAAGAAAATGTGTTTATTTACATTAATGTCCGCGCAGAGAGCACCGTGGCGCAGTGGGTGTGTTGGCCTCTGACGCCGATGACAAGGGATCGAATCCCGACACAGCCATGTCATCGAACGTGTTTTTCACGGTGTTTCTCCTCAGCGGGGTTCTTACAAAAACCTTTGTAGTAAAATTGTCATGAAAAGCTTCTCGAAATTCGTCCTTCGGGACCGGCAGTAAACTTTAGGTCCCTTTCACCTATGGGAAAAATGAAATCACACACAACATGGGTGATTGAGAGAAGCTCGGCTCAGGTTCTTCATGGACTGTAACGCAAACATACATAGGTACACATATAATGTCCGCGCAGTGGACGTACGAACGGAATCGCTTGGGAGTCGACAGGGGAAGCTATTCTTCAATGTAAATTTATTTTTAACATGATTTGTGAAGAATTTCGTAAATTGAAATCATCTGATAAACATAAAAATAAATAATTGTATTTGGTTCCTACATACATACATACATATACATATGTATCATGTAATTACAGTGAAACTTCTCTTTACGGACACCCCTCGATAAGGGAAACCTCTCTTTACGGACAATTCCTCTGGTCCTCGGCATGAAGATAGGGCTATTCGTGTATTTCGACCCCTCCACAACCGACCCCCTCTATTCCGGACACGGACACGAATTTCAGCGCCTATTGAGCAGTTTTATCTCTTATAACGGACATGCGAAGCAAAAACGAAGATGGAAGAGAACGAAAAATATTGTATATACGCATTCCCTTGCTCTATATGCAATACTAATATATAAATATTTGCAGCGTTTCTGAAGACCAATGCACTCTTTTTATACAAATGTATACTGCTTCTACAATACATCACCAAAAGCGTAGACCGTTAGAAACAGTGAATGTGGGTAATAAACTCACACGTGTTTTAGGACTGAATTGACACTATACAATGAGTGTTACGGTGTTGAGTTTATTCATACAATTTCATGCCAATTTCTATGAATAAAATACATATGTTACCTCCCTAGAACGTACACCCCTACATAACGGACATTTTTATGGTCCCGCGGCTGTCCGCTATAGAGAAGTTTCACTGTATTAACTAAATAATCAATAAAATAAATAATTTCCAAGTTGCCATCATTTTTTGCTTGATTAGCCATAAAAATGTCCCGACGAGGTCTCGGGAAAATATGGCAACCCTAATCTAGCACGATCTATTGCAAGCCTTTTCCATTGCCGCACACCCTTCCAACTGTGAGCGCCATCTTAAGTGCGGCCGTCCTCTGCTTCCTCGTCCCTCGGGGTTGGATTCAAGGACTCTCCGGTCTGGAACTGTGGTGTCCATTCACTGTACATGGCCCAGCCATCTTAGGCGTTGAATCCGTAGACGCCTGCCTAGGCTCATGTCGCTATACAGCCCGTAAAGTTCGTGGTTAAATCTTTTCCTCCATCTCCCGTCTGCGTATGTAGGCCTGAAAATCACGCGCAAAACACTTCTCTCGAACCGACCAAGGGCCTCCTCATCCGATTTTGATAGTGTCCATGCTTCTGCGCCGTACAACAGGACCGGGATGATAGGGGTCTTATACATATGAGTCAACTTTGCCGTTCGGGAGAGGGCTCTATTACTCAATTGCCTCCTGAGCCCAAAGAAACAGCGATCGGCAAAAGTGATTATGCGTTTGATTTCGGAACTGATGTCGTTGCTCCAGGTCACTGCGGAGCCAAGGTAGAAGAAGTCCTTAACTACCTCGAACTTATATCAGCCAATACAAACGTCCTGGCCAAGACGTCGGTGGTGAGCGTATTTTTTTGATGATAGCATATATTTAGTTCCTTTTGCCTTCGTTTACCGCCAAACCAATTTTCGCCGCCTCCATCTCAATACTTGCAAATGCCTCATTGACATCTCGCTGTGATCTATCTATTACGTCAATAACGTCGACCGAATGCAAGGAGTACAAGGAGAGTATGCAAGGAGAGCACCGTGGCGCGGTGGGTAGTGTGTTGGCCTCTGACGCCAATGACACGGGATCGAATCCCGACACAGCCATGTCATCGAACGTGTTTTTCGCGGTGTTTTGTCCTCAGCGGGGTTCTGACAAAACCCCCTGTAGTAAAATTGTCATGAAAAGCTTTTCGAAATTCACCGTTAGGATCCGGCAGAAAACTGTAGGTCCCTTTCACCTATGGGAAAATTAAATCACACACAACATGGGTGATTGAGAGAAGCTCGGCTTAGGTCCTTCATAGGCTGTAACGCCAACATACATACATACATACATGCATGCAAGGAGTTGCGAGGATTTGAAATAGATTGTGCCTCTTGTATTGGCCAGTGATTTTTGATGCGGAGGAAATCGCACGACAGCGGATCGCCCTGCCTAAATCCTTTTTTGACATCAAAACTATCGGTAAGGTGCTCACCGAATCGGATGGAGCAGCGATCATTCTCCAAAGTCATCCTGCTCAGTTTGACGAGTTTAGCAGGTATGTCAAAGGTAGACATAGCGTTGTATAGCTCGTCTCTAATTACGCTGTCGTATGCGGCTTTGAAGTCGAAAAATAGGTGGTGAGTGTCGACTTGAAATTCATTGGGTTTTTCCAGGATCTGCCCTAGTTCAGGCGTTCACACAAAACGGCAGATAAGATTTTGTAGGCGATGTTAAGGAGACTTATTCCTCTGTAGTTGGCGCAATCAGAGGGGTCTCCTTTCTTGTGGATCGGGCAAACGATGCTGAGATTCCATTCGTCGTGCATGCACCTTACCAGCTCATCTCCAGCCGCCTTAAGGAGCCCAACAGACAGGCCGTCTGCGCCCGCGGCTTTATTAGACTTAAGTCTTGATATCGCTGTTTTGATTTCGCCTAGGTCGGGTGGATGGAATTCTGAAACACCGAAGCACACCACAAAAAGTGACATCAACCATTAGATAATAATTCAAACGGTAATCTTATTAGTCATCAACACCACACAACAGTAGAAGCCGAAAAAATGTGACGCATTTTAAGTAATGAAAACTTATCCTTTCTATTAGTTGCCACTGCGATGATTTTGCTCGGCACTATATGTATGTACATACATACATACATATGTATATACATATGTATGTACATAATGACCATTTTTTTTATAGTTACACCCGAGAGCACCGTGGCGCAGTGGTAGTGTGTTGGCCTCCGACGCCGATGACACGGGATCGAAACCCGGCCCAGCCATGTTATCGAACGTGTTTTTCATGGTGTTTCTCCTCAGCGGGGTTCTGACAAACCCCCCTGTAGTAAAATTGCCATGAAAAGCTTCTCGAAATTCGCCGTTTGGAACCGGCAATAAAGTGTAGGTCCCTTTCACCTATGGGAAAATTAAATCACACACAACATAGGTGATTGAGAGAAGCTCGGCTCAGGTCCTTCATGGACTGTAACGCCAACATACATACATACATACACCCGCACTCAAGGTTAAGGCCTTATCACGTCTGAACATTGTGCGAGCGAAGGTAGCAGGGAGAGGGAGAGTTTCGGTCAGGTTTTACGCACAACCTGAACGGAGTGTAGTGGTTTTTGGTCGTAGATGTTCGTTCACTACTCTCTGGGGTGGTTTGTCCTAGATAGGACGAGAGCCGACCAAATTTCGCGTTGGTTATAATTCAGAGTAATTCGATCATGCACTTTTGGTGTTAATATTGCATACGCAGGGCATGAATTTCAATTGACCATGTACTGTGAGTGTTATGCCTGCAGCAGTACGTTTGATCGCTATCCTTTCACAACTGTGTTGCATACTTTTTTCCGTATAGGAATTGCTTTTTTCTTGGCTATGAAACGAATTTGAACTATAAACCTTTCGCTCGACGGCCGATGATGTTAACCACTACACCACGGCCATTCATTATTTTCTAATTAGTGTTTTTCTTGTAAATGTACATATGTATGTACATATGTATGTATGTATGTACGTATAGTACCTATGAACCATTAATTATACAAACTAACCGTATTCCATCTCCTGGAATTTAAGTACTGTAGGTACAAATACTCAACAAAAAATCCAATTCCATTGAGTATAAATTAACAGAACAATAACTAATCCTACGAGCTCGGTAACAGATTGCATACATATGTACCTACATATGTATGTACGTACATATGTATGTAATCTACATTCATATGCACTTAAATGACTAATATGTATGTTTTAATTAGCTCCATACATATTCCCTCGAGAGTCCACTTATGCACCACTTTAATTGCGTAGCCATGCACCATCCACCATGCCCACATCACCCAAATCAACCTGAGAAGCTTAATAATAATTACAAGTCCCAAATCCCAATTTGCCGGCATTCAGCTGCATTTTTTCATCTACCCAAGTTGGTATAAGCTTCCCAAAACTTCCTGAAATCAAAAATGCATAATCTGTAGGCTCGTTACTATTTCATAAGAAGCAATTCATTTTACCGCACTTATGTAAGCTTCACAGCTGAAAGCGAAACCGCGCAACAAAATTTAACTGACAAGGTATTCGTCTGGCGGCAAGTACCGAAAAGCCAGACAACTATGATTGGCTTCAAATATGATATTTCATGCATGCAGTGGGAGCTGGTAAGCGAGAAGAGTTGGGCTTCAGCGACTACATCATCGCAAGGGTGCGTGGCTTACATAACCAAGTTTGCTCCCTCATCCCATTCGCTAGTTCTTATTTTCGACGTGATTCCTTACCATGCTTCCATCCCTGCACGCTGTATGTGTACTTTTAATCATCAACCGACGAAACAGTACATTACTGCCATTAAATCGGATGTACCGCAGGGTGGTGTAGCTGTAGGCTGCGAATAGGAGCCCCTCTCAATTGTTTGCTCAGTTTTCCGAGCCAACTTTTGGAGTGGTACACACAGTCGTCGTCATCAGCGGCATCGGTAGCAAGGAACCCTTTCCCGTCATTGCTACTGCACACTACTGTTGAGTTTTTTTAAACACTCATTTCGAATTCATTATGTCACGTAGCCACACCAGGCAGCATGTATACGAGTACAACAAATTTATGTTTCCCATTACCCCGTGCCGCTGATATGTGGCCTAAGAATTTGTGCGCACCATGTGCCTCGTACCATCGAATACACACCACCACCATCATGCCACCGAGACGACGACGGCAATAATGATGACGACCAACGACGTACGCAATCCATAAGCCTTCGAAACCTGAGCCAGCGTGGGTTCATTGAACTTGTCTCAATTCTTTTTCGGTTGGAATAGGTTCGGGATGGGGACGACACGAGAAACGAAAAAAAAAAAACACATACGCTCAAACACACACAAACCACAAATTCGCATGCGAAAACGCAAAAGAAAACAACGCGGAGAAGAATCGAAACCGACAGTAACGACAACGACGACGTCGACAGCGGGAACGTATGAGCTAGGAAGAACGCAAAAAGAATGAATAGACATCACAAGCACTTTCGTCGTAGTCTTCCACGGCATGGAGGCAAATCGCCTCGGGAAACAACCAGCCAACCATTCAGACATCCCAACCTACCGCCACTGTCGCGGTCACATACGACTACGAGTGCGATGAGGTGTCGTCCATGAGGGAACATTCACTTGCAAAACCGATGATGAAGACTCCCTCCTCTCACACATCATAATTTTTCGTTCGTCAGTCTGTCATATGCAATCGGTTCCTTATCCCCACTGCGTTTCTCCCGGCGCCATGATGTACTCGCTTGATGCTTGAACTTCCCTTACTTCATCTACTTCTATCTTTTGCTTTTCTCCGCTTTTGGTCTTCACTCGTAGATACTTTCGGTGACTACTGAGGCCATTTTATGACAAGTCGCGTCCCTCGTCTACAGCAACACAGGCCCTAAGTCTTTTGTTCCTGATTAATCAAATGATGTATTAGCCAGCCGGTTTTGGTTTTTGGTTCTGAAGCCTTACGAAAAATCTTGGCGGCCTTCTACCTTAGCTCAGAAAATGACTAACACGAGCGGTTTATGGTTGTCTCCTCGATTTAAATTGCGTAAAAGATGAACAGTGTATTTGACAGGAAAGGTACTTTTTAAATTCATTAGGAACAGGATATTCGGTGATGTTTCCGGTTTCCTCCCTGTATTGCAAATACAGGCATACATATGTACATATGTATGATGTATGTATGTATGTATGTATTGTGTGTACACAGCTAGCAAGGCTTGTATAGTTAGAGAAAATAATATAGCTAGCTAACCTAGTATAGATAGCTGGACTGGTATAGCTATCCAGACTAGTATAGGTGAACGGACTGGGATAGACAGTCAGGCTAATATTATCTACACCGTATATCTCAGTAACATATGAGTAATTAGCAAAGCTCTTAAGTACTTCCTGTATACGTATGTAGGTACTATCTTGCCACCCAGACTGTGACTGTAATTACCTAAGCCTAATACTCGCCAAATTCCTTTCCCCCAATGCATTGAGTCAGAGTAAATCATGCAAAGCATTGAGTGAAAAATTAAAAGCGACACACTTCGAGTCACACACAGAAAGGCCATGGGGAATGCTATGAAGGAAGGAAGAACAAAGCTTGACGGGTTGCGGGTGGAGTGCCTTACTACTCGGGGGCATCCGCCGATTTTCATATTACTCGAGGAGGACATCAAAGAAGCGACGACACAATGACAACTTTCATAGTAGCGGTGACAGTGGCCGTGGAACCGCCGCAAGCCGCAGGCATAACAGCAACAACAGCGCGGTAGCAGTGTGACGAATAATATTCACTCTTGAAGGTCCAATCGTATAGTTCTACACTATAAGAATGTACATACATACATGTTGGTGCCGGGGCAGGAGTAGGACATCAAACGTATAGTTGACGGTCGGCAAGTGATGGTGTGTCACTAATTTTGCAAAGGCACATATCCATTCTCAGTGCACACGTACAGGACGATGTTACCGAAAACAAAATAGAATATGGAGACAAGCATACTTAGGTATGTATGTAGTATGTACATAAGTATGATGTACATACATATATCAAAAGGAAAGAGCGAAAAAAAAATGGGCACAACTAAAAAAGACCCAAAACCCAGCCTTTAGAATATTAACACCAATCCTGGCTGAGGGTGTATTGTGGAACGCAGGAGGGCTGTAATTCTACAGATTAATGGCTGGTTGTGTGGTTATGCCGCTGAGACCCGCTTTGGTATGGGTTATTGCTTCGTTTTCTTTTGCATTTCATTTTTTGGACTTGCCTACTTAGTATTTGTACTTTTGTACACTGCATCCTATTTCGTATAACTGACGGAAAGGCAATGACTGCATGTATGTACATATGTACGCATTGTATCTATACATATGCCCGGAATTCCTTTTGTTTAATATCTGTCGGTTCGTTTTTCGTCCCTGCAGGTTTTTGACATCGAAAAACTTGAGCATGCGATGAAGTGTTCTTCTAATTACCCAAAGAGTATCCATAGTTGACGACAGCGATAGCGACAATGACGAGAGCGGTAGCGATGGCCGTGGCAATATACAATGACGGTAACGATGGCAGACGACGGAGCATACGTCTGTAAGTATGTAATACGATGGTAATATGAGTTGAGACAATGACGACGATGTTGTCGGTACCGGGCCAGAATGAAAAGACGGAGAGCTACTTTAGTCATAATCTGTTGACCATTGAAACCTACATATACACATATTTACATACAATGTACATCAATACATAGATAAGGACACGTGTATGTGAGATTGTGTGACATTACACATTGACAGAAACAGACCGAAACTTGATGAATTGACAATTAATTCCTTTTGACATCATTTATTCTTTGGTACCATGGGGCCCGTGGGGTATGGGAATGGAATTCTTCACCTGGCATTTGATACTTTCCTGAAGGATGTACCCATATGTTCCTGAGAATGGAGAATTCTATGATCATGATAGGGGAGCTATGGTGGTTTGAGCTAACGACTTAAGATGGTAAATGTATGTACATATGTATGTATGTACATACACACATACATATGTATGTATGTAAATGTTGGAAATACATCAAGTGGCTTATTAGGGTTCCGTACCCAAAGGTAAAACGGGACCCTATTACTAAGCCTTCGTTGTCCGTCCGTCCGTCCGTCTGTCACCAGGCTGTATCTCATGAACCGTGATAGGTAGACAGTTGAAATTTTCACAGATGATGTATTTCTGTTGCCGCTATAAAAAATACTATAAACAGAATTAAATGAATATTTAAGGAGGGCTCCCATACAACAGACATGATTTTCATCCAAAAAATCCCCTTGGTCACATACTGACCTAAGGTTAGTCGACAATATCCCACAACCAGTAGCAACCTTCCCACCTTTGATCCCTTTTGTGTCTTTGTTGTATTAGTCCTAGCTGTAACCCTTTTTTCTGTAATTACGAGCAACCAAAGATAAATACCCTTTAAGATTTGATGATCCCTATTGTGTCACTGCTAAGTTAATCCTTGCTGCAAACCCTTTCGTACAATTGCTATTTCCCTCTTTTTCCATCCTGATAGGTTAAGATATCAAATGTTGCAACAAATTCAATTGTTGTGAATTTAACTTCCGATCATATCCCACAACCAATAAAACACTTCCAAGCATTGATCCCTATTGTGTCCTTGATATATTACTCCTAGCTGCAAACCTCTTTCCCATATTTTCCATTATTGTTATTCACCTTTTCACATCCTCGCTGTCAAGTAAGATAATTGATTTGAATTCAATGGATACTTTGATGATCAGCTATCTCATCATGGAGATTTTTGATTATCAAAGTAATACGCCTATAACCTGTCTGCAACCAAGGTCTGTCATCGTACAAAAAATGTGATTTCATGTGATGACTGATGAGGTAACATACAACGTCTCTTTCATATTTACATACATATATGTATATACAGATGGTACGGAGTAATAATAATGGACTCGAACAATCGGTTCGACCCGGATTATTTACTGTATAAGATTAGGATTATCTTTCCTAATATATATATATCAACACCATGTTATTTGTGACTGGCTACATCGTTATCAAATACTTAGGTTAGGTTAGGTTGACGTGGTAGGCGTAAGCCACACTTAGGCCGAAGCCGGCCCATTGTGATACCACCTGGATCAGGTTACTCTGATCCGCTACCTGGGAACCAACCGGTGCTTCTAATAAAGCGGTGGAGTTGAGCTATTTTTTGGTTTGCTAGCTCACTCAGATTGTCGAAGAAGGGCGCGCCGAGGTAAATCCTCCTGCGATTCGCAAAAGAGGGACATGAGCAGAGGAGGTGGTGTATTGATTCTTCCTCCTCCTCGTCCATGCAGCCGCGACAGAAGTTATTGTAGGGTGGCCCCAGTCTGGCGGTGTGTTTTCCAATGGTGCAGTGACCTGTAATGACACCCACTAGAGTACTTAAGTTTGCCCTTTTGGTTGCCACCAGGTCCCTGGTTCGTCCTAAGTTTAACTTAGGCCAAAATTGTTTGGTGATAAAGCCGATATTGCTCTCATTCCATTGGAGATTGGTCTCCTCTATGGTTTGAAGCTTTATCATGTGCTTTACCGTACTTATTGGTGTTTCTAGGTACCCGAGGGTAGGTAGGCTGAGTGTGCTTGACCCTAACTTTACGAGTTCGTCGGCCGCGCAGTTTCCTGGAATATCCCTATGCCCGGGAACCCACAATACTTTAATGTTGAACTGTTCAGCCATCTCGTCTAGAGATAGGCGATAGTTTAAGGATGGTTTTGATTTGTGGGTAACCGCGGCCAGGGATTTTATTGCAGATTGGCTATCCGTGCAAATGATAATATCCTTGGCGGATATTACATTGAACCTGAGCCATGCAAGGGCCTCCGTTATCGCTGTTAATTCTGCCTGATACACACTGCAGTGATTTGGGAGTCTGAATGATAGGTTGATGTTAAGTTCCTTGGAGAAGACTCCACTACCTATACCCGACTCCATCTTAGAGCCATCGGTATAGAGGGAGATCGAGTCCTTTGGTATGACTTTCCCTTCAGCCCATTCCTCCCTGGATGGAAAGACAACTTCGAAGTTCCTGGTGAACACATTCTGCAGGTTGATGTAGTCAGTATCCATGGGTACTTCGAAGTGTTTGAGAATAGTGGTGTGGCCTTTTTCAGATGTGGGCCATTTTCTTATGCTCCTCATCCTTAGGGCCGCGCGTGCAGCAACTTGCTTGCTGAAAAGGTTTAATGGTGGAAGATGTAGTAGAAAATGTAAGGTCTCCGTGGGGGTTGATTTGATCGCTCCGCTTATATATAAGCTGGCCGATCTTTGTACCTTCCTCAGAAGGTTTCGATTGACTCCTTTGTCCAGAGCAGTCCACCAGACTACGACGCCATACAGGAGGATAGGCCTTATGACTGCTGTGTAAAGCCAGTACATAATGCTTGGTTGGAGACCTCACCTCCTGCCCACTGCCTGCCTCCCTCGAGCATGCTCGAGGGAGGGCGTCGTTGGCTGATTGACCCGAGGAGGTGTCATATCCGAGTCACTACTGCCTGGGAAGTGTGCGCTTAGGAGAAGTTCCAGGGCTTCCTCTCTGGAGGTTGTCCAGGAGCCGTCATTACGCATCAGGTGGCTTGGATTATACGCAACCGAGGCCAGAATCTTCCTTATTCTTGAGGTCTCCAAATGTTTCATACATTAATTTGCCTACAAGTCCAGCTGCGTTAGAACCAGAAAAAAAAAAGAAGATTTTCCTTAGAAAAAAGAATTGAATTTTTGAAAAAAAAATTAGTACTTAATTACATACAATTTTGAAAAAAATTAGTCGGAATTTCTGTTTTTTTCAAAATTTCGGGTTTGAAAATTAATTTATCAACAACCATTCCTTAAAAGAACTTCGTTTAGAAACAAGATGAGAGAAGAGATTTCTGGCTTTACAAAAAAGTAAATTGCAGCATTGTGGATGTAACCGTTGATATTTAATACTTTTTTTCCAAATTAAGTCAATTTTTTAGAAAATTGCCCCACCTGGCTAAACCGGGGGGAATAGACCCCCCTCCCATACGATTTTTTTCTTGTCTTGACCGGACCTACACGCTCTAGCTTTTTGGCGCACTGATCGCGGGGAACCCTGTTTAGAGGGTTTTCCAACAGGGAATTGACAACTTTGAATTCAATTTGTGAACCCACCCTTTCATTGTTTTTTTATTCAGTAAAGTCAATATTTTCATCATGATAAAGTATACGAACGAGCAACGTCTGCAAATTATAAAAATTTTCTACCGGGGTTGGTGACCGCAACTTTAAGAGCGTTAACTCCCTTTTCGGTCGTAATTCTCGCCCTAGTAGACAGGCAATAACAAGTCTAATGCAAAAATTAGAGTCTACATATTCGTTGTGTGATATTGCCGTGCTAGCGAGACAACGGGTTGGTCGAAGTGTAGAAAATATCGCTGCCGTTCCGGCATCCGTAGCTAACGATTCAAATCAATCAATTGCACGACGTTCTCAAGAATTGGGCATCGCTCAGACCACATTAACGCGTATTTTGCGTAAGGATCTTGGTTTACACCCATACAGGATCTAGCTTACTCAAGAATTGAAGCCGATTCGGCCTCTGGAGAAGAAGCACCAAGATGATGAATTTCATCGCAAAATCATCTTCAGTGACGAAGCTCATTTTTGGCTTCGATCATTTTTGGCCCGAATTGGAAGATATGGACTTGGAAGATATGTAGTTTCAACAGGATGGTGCCACAAGCCACATAGCACACGTTACAATCGATTTATTGAAGAGTAAGCTTGATGAGCATGTTATCTCAAAAAATGGGCCAGTCGAATGGCCGCCTCGTTCGTGCGATTTCACGCCTCTAGAATATTTTCTTTGGAGCTACGTTAAGTCATTGCTTTATCCGACAAGCCGACGATGTTGGAAGATCTCATCGAAAATTGGATCCAACGAATCGACCGCTGCAAACGTGCCCGCGGTGGCCATATGAACGAAATCGAGTTCCATTCATAAATGTTTTGATTGAACTTTAAGCCGATAGTAAAGTTTTTGAAATATCTCAAATGGTTTGCGTGTTATTTAAAAAAATATTGTCAAGTCCTTATTGGAAAACCCGGTAAAGAAGTATTATTTAAAACTTCTTCGCCTGATGATGAATACATCGCAACAGAACAGTACAGAGCAGCTTTCACTGTGCGACCATATCGCATCTCGCATCGCATCTCGTATCGCTTCTCGTATCGCTTCCCGAATTGCATCTCGCATCACATCGCATCTCGCATCACTGTGCGCGCAGCCTTAAGCATGCGATGTGCGAAATTTCGTGAATCAAGCATTGCTACTGTTCATTTGCGTGCCTGTCTTCTAAGTGTCCACAAGCGATAAAAAAAAATTGTAAAAAGTGTGTTTGGAAAAATTTAATAAACAAAAATAGCTGAAAGGATTTTTGAATAAAATGTGAACTGTAGAACTGAAAATATGGAAGTCAATTAAATAAAACGACAAAAGTAAAAAAAAAGTTACAAGTTTGACATCAGTATTTTTTTAAACAAAATGTTGCCTATAGGCAACATTGGTCCATAATGTTCAAATTTCAGATGAGTGGCGCACTGTGGCGCAGTGGGTAGTGTGATGGCCTCTGACGCCGATGACTCGGGATCGAATCCCAACACAGCCATGTCATCGAACGTGTTTTTCACGGTGTTTCTCCTCAGCGGGGCTCTGACAAAACCCCCTGTAGTAATATTGTCATGAAAAGCTTCTCTAAATTCCGTTCCGTTCGGAACCGGCAATAAACTGTAGGTCCCTTTCACCTAAGTGAAAAAGAAATCACACACAACATGGGTGATTGAGAGAAGCTCGGCTCAGTTTCTTCATGGACTGTAACGCCAACATACATACATACATACATATTTTCTTTGTCAGAAATGGTATCTAAAGTTTGGACACAGCAGGAAATTACAAAATTGCTCAATTTTGACTGGGATGATTTTGCTAATGAAAGTGAAGTTGAAAATGAGGAAGAAGATGAGTTGTTGGAAAATATGATAGAGGAAACGTTACATAATGTGGGTGAAAGTGGCGTGGAGATTGGTTCGATTGAGGAGCTTTCTGGGGACGTCACAGAACCTATGTAGTAATGAAACGCAAAATGAGGAATCAGTGCAGGAGGTAGTTGAAAAAATGTACTTATATAGTTTGAGATAAACACCGGGGTGAATGAGGGCGATACAGTTTGGAAAAACGAAGTCATCTCCATCTATAGTAAGCCCACGGAACCGTTAGCTCATTGTGTCCAGTTTTTCGATGACGAAATTATACAAAAAATCAGTGATGAAACGAACAACTATGCTTTGCGTAGAATTAAAATGTGAACCTTATGAAATAAAGAGATTCATCGGTGTATTACTGTACTTGGGTTCAGTGAAAATACCACACATAAAAATGGCATGGGCGCAAAAATGCAGGCTTCTAGCGACAGCACAATCACTTTCAAGAAATCGGTTTGACAATATAAGGCAGTGTTACCATATAAGTGATAATGCTGAACAACCCCAAGAAGGACATGCTAATTATGACAAGTTGCTCAACGTTCGTCCATTGCTAACAAAATTGAATGAAAAATATAGTCTAATACTCCAAGAGGAATGCCAAAGTGTCAATATATTTCAAAATGTTCACAAGAGCTGTTATATCGGGAGTTATGTTTTACTCTATATGTATGTATGTATATTGGCGAAGGAACATGTCCATCTTATGGGTTAGAAATATCCTCGGACACAGTTTTTAGGATTCCGTACCCAAAGGTAAAACGAAACCCTATTACTAAGACTTCGCTGTCCGTCCGTCCGTCCGTCTGTCACCAGGCTGTATCTCATGAACCGTGATAGTTAGACAGTTGAAATTTTCACAGATGATGTATTTCTGTTGCCGCTACCACGACAAATACTAAAAACATAACAAAATTAATATTTAAGGGGAGCTCCCATACAACAGACATGATTTTCATCAAAAAAGATCCCCCTGGTCACATACTGAACTAAGGTTAGTCGACAATATATTTGTGTCTTTGATGAATTAATCCTAGCTGCAAACCTTTTCCCCATATTTATTGTTATACACCTTTTCACATCGTTGCTGTCAAGTAAGATAATTGATTTGAATTCAATGGTGATTATCAAAGTAATATGCCAGGCTATCGGCAACCAGGATCTGTCATCATACAAAAAATGTGATTTAATGTGATGACTGATGAGGTAACATACATGTTAGAGTAAACGACTAAGTGTGTTGAAGTACACTGGCTGAGTTAACGATCACACCGTGCATAGACCGCACTGTGTAGTATTTTAAGGGTGAGTTTGGTTGCGTGAAACGAGTGCCCCGTTAGAGAATCTGTGTGTGCTGAAGGAAAAAGGAATTGATCCTGGACAGCCGACGCGATCAGATGCGCCACAGAATCAGTGCAAAAGTGCAATCTATCGGATCGATTTTATTAACTACTCTATCATACATACATGAGAGCACCGTGGCGCAGTGGGTAGTGTGTTGGCCTCTGACGCCGATGACACGGGATCGAATCCCGACACAGCCATGTCTTCGAACGTGCTTTTCACGGTGTTTCTCCTCAGCGGGGTTCTGACAAAACCCACTGTAGTAAAATTGTCCCGAAAAGCTTCTCGAAATTCGCCGTTCGGAACCGGCAATAAACTGTAAGTCCCTTTCACCTATGGGAAAATGAAATCACACACAACATGGGTGATTGAGAGAAGCTCGGCTTAGGTCCTTCATGGACTGTAACGCCAACATACATACATACATCATACATACATAGTCTCTTTCATATTTATATGTATTTACAGATGGTACGGAACCCTTCGTGCGCGAGTCCGACTCGCACTTGGCCGGTTTTTTGTTTTTTGTTTGTAGAAATTCGCGTAGGTTCAAGAGTTTTATATTTTATTTTTTTTTATTTATATATTCTCTTATGATGTGCCTATAGACACACAACCTGAACGGAATGCAGTGGTTTGGGTCGTTGATGTTCGTTCACTATTCCCAGTAGTGGTTATCTTCGATAGGACGAGAGCCGACCAAATTCCGAGTTGGTTATAGTCCGTACTAATTCGTTCGAGCACTTTAATATTGCATACGCAGAGGATGAATTTCAGTTGACCATATACTGTGAGTGTTATATGCCTGCAGCAGTACGTCTGGTCACTTTCCATTCACAACTGCGTTGCATACTTTTTGTCCATATAGGAATTACTTGTACTTGGCTATGAAGCGAATTTGAGCTATGGACTTTCCGCTCGGCGGTCGATGATGTTAACCACTGCACCACGGCACGGTTCTTTATTTATCGACGAATATTACAAGTAATCGAAGTTTTAAATTATTCTTTGACAATTGGTTCACCTCGGTCAGTCCTATAATTGCTTTGAAGGTTTTTTAGCTAACGAAACAATTAGAGCGAATTGGATAAAAAATTGTGAACTGAAAACTGAGAAGGAACTGCAGAAGAACCGGCCGAGGATCAAGTTATTTCAAATTTGAAAATGCGCACAGTTTGATTGTTTGTCGGTGGTATGATTACAAGATTGTACAGCTTCTTTTAAACTATATGGGTAAGAATCCGATGAGTATATGTAAGCGATGGTGCCGAAAAGAGAAAAAGTATGTGTCGATCCCTCGTCCAGGTATAGTTGAATGTTTTAATAGACGTATGGGAGGAGTTGACCTTGCAGACATGTTACTAGAGCTGTATAAAATCAACCACCGATCAAATAAATGGTACATGCGTATTATTTACTGGTGCATAAACTCTGCAGAAGTCAACAGCTGGGTTTTGTACCGCAGTGACCTAAAACATTTGAGCGCAGAGAAAAAGTATATGTCACTACTTGATTTTCAACTGGACATTGCCAATGAATTACTGAACGCAACGAATTTAACCATCATACCACACAAAAGGGGTCGCCCAAACTTATTACAACTGGAAATGAAGAATGCTTTGCTATCGAATCCAACATCACCAGCCCTATCATCACCAGCTCCATCATCACCAACTCCATTATCCCCAGGTCTATCATCGTCAGATCCATCATCACCAGCCCTAGCTTCTACCAGCTCTTGTAAAAGAGATTAAGTTTTGACCAAACTAGCCATTGGGTACAATGGGGTTCAAAGGGACGATACAGGATGTGTCAAAGTGGCCTTCCACGCTCAAAGTGCAGAAAATGCAAAGTATATTTGCCTTGTAATGTAATCCGCAAAAAAAAATTGCTTTGTATCGCATCATACTTAAATCCAATAAAATATCTAAATAAAAAAAGAATACATTTATTTACATACATACATACATATGTATGTATTTTAAATGTTCTATATTTCCTGAACCATGATAGATAGGACTTCGAAAAATATATCAGTTCCTATGTAGGTGTATATTGACACAAATACAATGGCCAGAAAAATTCGGGCATGAAAGATTAAAAAGATCCAAATCCGAAAGCCCTCACCTTATGGCACTTTAACGCATATCACAATATTTGTGGATTTCCTTACCCACTTTATTCAATGCAAGCATGCAACCCCTGTTCCATGGAAGCAGAAAATCAAATGAAAACGAAATCATCCAAATCAAAATTAACAGAAAAGGAAAAAACACAAACGAAACACTTACATATGTACGTATACGTATATCCAATAAGAAAAAATAAAAAGGAAATTGATCGTGATGGATGGAAAGAATCCACTCGCATGCAGATCGCTCGTTTCCAAAACAAATTCGAGTTTGTTATTGGTCAACAACCGACCTCAAGGTCTCATGTCTCTTCGCATGTCCGTCCACTCGTCCGCCTGCTTGTCCATTGCTACTATTCAAAACATATTCTGCTTTGCCTCTTCGTACAGCATACAATGACAACTGCACACTCACCACTCACCATGGTCCGCATGCAATTTCGGCAGATGAACATGTATTCGCCTAAATTACCAAACACCACCACCGAATGCACCAGCGTAGAACCTTGACGCGCTATTTCGTGTACAGTGGATGACGTCCAGAGTGCAGTGCACTCACTACCACCGACCTACCCCGCAAGATGCTTCAATCCAGATGTGCATCTACGTTTAGTAAAAAAGCAGATTTTCGAGATTTTAAAACAATTTACCCGAAAATGATACGGCGACTGATCAGACGACTGATTCTTAAGTGAACGAACACTTTTGACCATGTAGATCGGTTAACTATCGAGATATGGGAAAAACGCCGCATGAAAAATTCTTACAATGACCCGTAATCAAGCTGGGGTTCGTAGTCCCCTTTACCGAGCCAGAGAGGCGGGCACTTTAAAAGTAAAAAAGGGAGCTTGTGTTCCAGCCGGTTCCGATGCAGCTGCCGTTGATGTGGAGCAAGAAAAGAAAAAAAAGAAAATATTGAAATTTTACAACAACCGAAAGGGGCCATAAAAAGAATAAAGAGGAGAAACCGGGCATATACCTACTCGTACATACATACATCGAGTACCACATTTTATAGTACCGTGAAAGATGAATTGCTCGTGTGACTAAGTAGCGAAAGATGAGAAGACGAACGAAGCAAGTTAAAGGAGGGTTAAATAAGGCCTACAGCTCTCCCTTCTGTAGGACTTTTTTTTACAGTTAGTAGTATAGGTAGTATTAGTTGCGTGACTCAAATCAAAGTGGGTTGGTTTGATTCATAGATAGTTTGTTAACCAAAAGTAAGCAATCCATAACAGCGGTCGAAGGAAAAATGATGAATATTTCATCCAGCGCTATAAGGGTCATATTTTCCTTTATTGTTGATAACAAAATAAAGAGGCCATGAAATTAAAGAGAGTGCCCGACGTGGCGCAGTGGTTAGTATGATGGACTCCGACGCACAATGAGCAAGTTCAGATCCCGATAACACCAACGCTATCGAATGTTTATTTCGTGGCGTCCCTCCTCGGCGGTGTACTGGCAAATCCCCCTGTAGTATATTTGCCAAGAAAAAGCTTCTCGTATCACGCCGTTCGGAATCGGCATTAAGCCGTAGGTCGCTTTCATCGGCGTAAACAAAACAATCACACACAACATGGGTGATTGAGAGAATCTTGGCTCTGGCCCTTCATGGGCTGTTACACCACCAAAAACATAGCAAGGCGTGGCGCAGTGGGTAGCGTTTTAGAACTCCAGCAACATGAATATCATCGAATAGGTACATATGTTTTTCACGGTGCTCCCTTCGGCAGTGAACTGACAAGACCACCTGTAGTATGCGTAATTGTCAAGAAATGCTTCTCGAAATCTCCTATTCAGTGTCGGCAGTAAACTGCAAGTCTCTTTCATATGTGAGAGACCCAGTCACATACATCATAGCCAAGAAAAAGCAATTCCAATAGGGAAAAAAGTTATTGCTGCAGGCATAACACTCACAGTACAATCATGGTCAATTGAAATCACATAGTTACAAAATTTTACTTATCAAAATTTTCCGGAAGTTTTTTTCACTTTTCCTACATCTTTTGATAGAGTGAATTTACATC
Source organism: Eumerus sabulonum (assembly GCA_951905685.1). Taxonomy (NCBI): domain Eukaryota; kingdom Metazoa; phylum Arthropoda; class Insecta; order Diptera; family Syrphidae; genus Eumerus; species Eumerus sabulonum. The sequence goes on along the minus strand of OX645060.1, from coordinate 138,234,237 downwards.
TACCAGCCGTTTTTATCCATCAGCTTTTATTTTTCGTACACAGCTTTTTGGTATTTTATGTGAGGGTAGGCGCACATTTACGAATTTAACACAGTGTTGATATCAGTTAATATAAAATTTTGGCGATGTCTACATCAAGGAGACGTTGTTTAAACGATCCGGAGTGTTTTTGCTTTATTTGTGGTGAAAATGTTTTTAAAAAGTATAGAAATTCATAAGAATCGCGTATACCGACTATTTTAAAGTACAAGTGTGTAATTTGGACAAGCCGTGGGTGCCTAAAACTGTTTGCCAAAATTGTGATGTTAGTTTGCGACAATGGTCAAGTGGAAAAAGAAGTTCCCTGAAGTTCACAACCCCCATGATCTGGCGAGAACCGAAAAATCACCATGATGATTGTTATTTTTGCGTTGTTAATGTAAACGGCATTAATTCAAATAATCGCAGTAAATGGATTTATCCTGATTTACCGTCTGCTAAATGACCAACTTTGGTACCTATTCTAGCTCAAGAGCCTATACCACCAGTTTTACCTTCGACATCTGCAGTAGCTTCTTATCAAATGGAAACAGGCGACATAATAGAGGATGATAAGTCAAATGATCCTGAATTTATACCTAATGTCCCGACTACAGAACTTTTTAATCAAAACGAGTTGAATGACCTAATAAGAGATCTTAATTTGACAAAAGAACAGTCCGAGTTACTCGCCTCTAGATTGAAAGAAAAAAAGGTACTTGCACCCAATACTAAAGTCACGATATACCGTACGCGCGAAAAGGATTTGTTAAAATATTTTTCGCAAGAAAATGACTTAGTATTTTGCCAAGATATCAAAGCTTTAATGAATAACATGGGTTTACAACAGTATAATCCACATGATTGGCGTCTTTTTATAGACAGCAGCCAAAGAAGTTTGAAATGTGTTTTGTTACACAACGGCAATAAATTCGGTTCCATCCCTATTGCATATTCCAGGACATTAAAAGAAGCTTATGGAAATATTTCTTCTGTTATAGAGAAAATCAAATATCATGAACATAACTGGCAAATATGTGTGGATTTTAAAATGGTAAATTTTCTTCTAGGACAGCAAAGTGGGCTTACAAAGTATCCGTGTTTTATTTGTCTTTGGGACAGCAGAGATAGAGAACATCATTGGACTCGGAAAGAGTGGCCCCTAAGAGAAAAATTAGTGCCCGGAAAGCAGAATATAATACATTCGCCGCTCGTTAATAAAGATCGCATTATTTTGCCACCACTGCACATAAAACTTGGTATAATGAAGCAGTTTGTCAAGACACTAAATACAAATGGTGACTGTTTTGAGTATGTTGCACAGAAATGCCCTAGCCTAACTACAGAAAAATTAACCCTAGAGTGCTCGCGCCTTTTTGTATAACGCGAGTGATCGCGTGGGGAGCATTTTGCCGCCCATACTTAACATGAGGTTTTGTTCAAAATGCTAGAAAAATAAATATGCAATTGTTATTATAGCATAAAAGAAAACATAAACTACTAGAAAAAGTAGCATTTAATTAGTTTTACACTTATTACATAAAAACAAAATGTTTAAAGAAATCCAACGTAAACATTTTTGAATTTTCACAAAGACTTTGCTTAAACTTACATAAAAAAAGAAATATTAAGCCCTTTGTCAAAATTAATCGTATTCATTTTCTACAACATGTAACTCAGCAAAACAGTCCTGGCACATGTAAATACAATGCTCGTTGCACAGTAATTTTCCACATCTATTGCACCCTTTTTTGGTCCTTCTATTTTTCTTAGACGAGCATACTCCGCATATACCCTCTCTACCTTGTGGTATATTTTGATGTTCTGATGGCACAAATCGGGAAATTTGGTTCCTCAGTTGTTTCTGCAAAGTGTGTACGTTTGATCTTCTGATTATATGTTGTCTGGTCATAGCCAGAGTAATTTCTTTCAAAAAGGTTCGTCTTAATATTAAGTGATTAGTATTTTCTTTGTATATTATTTGACTATTTATGCCGGCAATATTCATAATTGAGAAAAATAATCTCATCGGCCACCTGCGCGTCATTCTGCCCACGGAATATTCCTCTTTCATTTGGTCGACAACATCAACTCCGCCTTTAGTCCTATTGTAATATGTTATGATTTCTGGTTTCTCAGCAGCACCGGTAGTTTCGTCGATCTTGTTGTCATCGTGTAAAGTGGACAACAATAGAACCACTTTTTTTTGTTTTTTATTTGGCACATAAGATATTAGGACCTTTTTTTCACCAAATCCAAACATTGTACTCGATTTGATTCTAGGTTTGGTATCAAAAAAGCAAGGTGGTATTTCTTTTTTGTTTTTTCGCAAAGTGCCTACTATAGTTGTTCGGAGGTTAGCAACCAGCTCATCAGCAAGGGTAATAGATGTAAAGTAATTATCCATCGTTATATTTCGGCCCGTATTCAAATTTCTTTTAGATAATCTTTTCACCAAAGCGCTTGGACTATTATCGACCGCAAACTGTCCTTCTGGTTGTTTACCGGCGTATACTTCCAAATTGCTGGTATAAAATGATTTTGAATCAACCAGAGCATATATTTTTATGCCGTATTTTGCGGGCTTATTTGCCATGTACACACGAAACTTGCAACGTCCTCTAAATGACTCTAACATCTCATCAATTGTGCCATTTTCTCCAATCTGGTAATGTGTTTGGCAATTGGTGACAAAGGTTTCAAATATATTCCTCATTGCTGCCATATTATCAATTTTAGCGCGTTCTGCTCTGGTTTGCACATCGTCAAAACGAACATTTCTTAGCAGAAAAAAAAATCTTGTCCTTGACATAGTTACTCTGAATATATCGGGCGCAGTTCCATCATCAATCCACATTTCGTGAATATTTAGATGATGCATTTTTTTCAGCCCAGCCATAAGCAAAAGCCCAACTAGAGCTTCTATCTCAATCAAGTCTGTTTCTTTTGTATCCCGCTCCCTTGAAAACTGATGCTTAAGTGCTCGTATGTGGAAATTCGTAAATGACGTTATATCCTCCAGCATTTGTTTAGTAATAAACAAACTAAAACATTCCGAAGGTGTTGTAGAATTCTTAGCAAATTCACCTTGCACTCCGGGGGGCTTTGTGACAATATTTTCTTGACGTGTTCGTAAATTAGGCCTTCTAGGAGGATGTACTAGCCACTTGGTTCCATCTTTTCCTTCATACATAGGAACTCTTGGAGGTCGTCGCTCTGACCTTTTTCCAAATGTAGCAGCAGCAATGGTTCTTCGCCTGTTATCCAACCGAGCCAGGGGCTCATCACTTGAGGATAGTGTACCAGATCTAGTTGGCGACCGTTGGCGACGGCGAGATAGTCGTTGTATTACTGTGGCTTCATGTCCGTGACCACGTCGACATGATTTCTGTGAAGACACACTAGCAATTAAAGACGACCCTTGAGAGGTTGATGCCGCATCATTATCCGATTCTGCTGCTGACTGCTCTGTTTCCGTATTATGATCACTTTGTTCACTTTCCCTATCACTTTCAGATTCACTTTCCAGTAAACACTGAATACCACCTTCCTCGAAATCCGCCTCTTCTTCTGACCATGAAACGATTTGTGCAACTTGTGGATTTATTTTCAATACATGTACATATATGTAAATAAACTAAACAAAACAGAAGTAAAAGAAAAAAAACAATAATTGATAAAATATTAATATCGATGCTATTATTACGATACTTACATCAAAACAACGCAATATAAACTAATAATATTTCGACTACAGAAAAAACCAGACACACAATATTAACTTACGTGAGTTGTCGCGCAGTGAGCAGTTTGCCGTCAAATGGGACACAGCGACCACAACCCTTGCCTCCTGCAGTCATTCGTGCACTAAATTTCTCCGAATTTCTAAAATAAACACGTGAAGAATGGAGCGGCAGCTACTGGGACGCTTTACCTTGAAAAATGGACTGTTTTCAAGAAATCACAGTTTTTTCGCCGCGGGCGGCAAAATGCTCATAGCGCGAGCACTCTAGGGTTAAAAGCTGGAATATTTGATGTATCACAAATACGTCTGCTAGTTAATGATGAAAATTTTGTTAAAACAATGAATAAAAAAGAGTCCAAAGCATGGAAATCATTTGTGTCAGTAATGAAAAACTTTCTTGGTAATAATAAAGCACCAAACTACCAAGACTTGGTCCAACATATGTTATTATGTCTGAACGATCTTGGTTGCAACATGAGCGTAAAACTTCATTATTTACACTCCCATCTGGAACACTTTCCTCAAAATCTTGGCCACTTTAGTGATGAGCAAGGAGAAAGATTCCATCAAGAAATTCGCACCATGGAGGAACGATATAAAGGCAGATGGGATGCGCATATGATGGCAGATTATTGCTGGAGTTTGAAACGAGACCTACCACACGTATCACATGCAAGAAAATCATTAAAAAAATCATTTTTGGTGGCTTCAAAAAATTAAATTTTTTTTATGGTATTTATTCTTCGTATTTTTTTAAAAAATCGCACATATGCCATATCTCAAAAACTAAAGCTGATAGATGAAAACGATTTTTATTTTCAGAGTCAGGATGCCATATGTTTACATAAAAGCTAATTAACTGTCTGGAAAAAAATCTTTGTAACTATGTGAATTCATTCTCTGCGTATGCAATATTAACACCAAAAGTGCATGAACGAATTACTGTGAATTATAACCAACGCGAAATTTGGTCGGCTCTCGTCCTATCTAGGACAAATCACCCCTGAGAGTAGTGAACGAACATCTACGACCCCAAAAACCACTGCACTCCGTTCAGGTTATGTGTCAAAAACATCAAACTCTCCTTCTCCCTGTTATCTATGCTCGCACAACGTTCAAAACGTTATAAGGCATTGAGTGCGGGGTGTAACTATAAAAAAAAATAAAATTTGGTCCTCCACGGACCAAAACATCAGTATACCGTATCATAGGACTAAGAGTAAGACAGCTCCGGTGAAGCAATTTTTCAAATTTTTTTTCAAAATTTTGTTTACCATATTGGCTAATTCGTATACAAATATTACCACCGGGCATATTCAATAGTCTTTATTGAATCCGACGAGATTCGCAGAACATGGATTCAGCTTGAAATACATATGTACATACGAGTACATATGTATGGGTGTATATAAGGGGTTGGCCATCTAAAGGTTTTTTTTTTTTTTTTTTAATCATAGGTTAGTTGGGAATTATTGAAAACTTATTTCCAAAGTGGTGAGTGCTGTGTAGCCCAAACAGTGCGTTTTTTGAAAAGAAGTGTAGGCCGAAATGAATCACCCACCGCGACTGCTGTACGCAGGCTTGTGCAAAAAGTTCGTGAGACTGGTATGCTAGTGGACAACACTCATGGTCCCCGTTGTCGTACTGTGAGCACAGATGGGAATGTGGGTGCTGTGGCGCAGAGTGTGAGACTCAATTCACGAACATCAACTCGCCGTCGATCTCAACAGCTCAACATTTCACGCACTAGCTTGAGGAGAATTCTGCACAAAGATCTCGGATTAATCGCTTGCAACTCAGGAATAGGAATGCAAATATCGTAAAAAAAAAACATCGATGGTTCGATGCATCGATGTTTCAAAAGAAAAAAAACATCAATGCCGTAAACATCGGCCTTGGAAACATCGATGTTTTTTTATAAAGGCCAAAAGTTAAAGCTAAGGACTTCTTATTTCTCTTTTCTTTAACTTTTTAGAGAGTGAAGAAGGCAGTCAAAAAATTAGTCATAATGCAGGTCTTAGTATTGTATGAGCTCATTACCATTTAAACTTATTTGTTCTATTTATTATGGCTGAAAAATTGTGCGGCCGAAATCGTTAGGACTTTCCTAGCCTAAAAGGTGCGAAAAACACGAGCATAAGTAAGTACAATAAAAATAACGTACTCGTGCACTGTGTCTGTGTGACTAAGTTACTAGGTTCTTACTTGCTTACTTTGATGGCGCTACAGTTCGGGGTGAACCAGAGGCTCAACCAACAAGCCTCTCCAGCCGGCCCGATCTTTGGCCAGCCGCTCCCAGTGCCGCACGTCCGATTGATTGAGGTCCCTTTCCACCTGTGCGCGCCACCTTAAATTCAGTCGTCCTCTGCTGCGTGGTCCCTCGGGCTTGGAGTCGAAGACTCTTCGAGCCGGAGCGTTGATGTCCATTCGCTCTACATGGCCTAGCCATCTTAGACGTTGGATCCGAAGACGTCTAACCAGGCCGATGTCGCTGTACAGCCCGTACAGTTCTTGGTTGAATCTCCTCCTCCATTCTCCAGTTACTAGGTTCTACCCAAAAGAAAAAACCGGCCAAGTGCGAGTCGGACTCGCGCACGAAGGGTTTCGTACCATCGGTATACATAAATATGAAAGAAACTATGTATGTTACCTCATCAAATGACAGAACTTGGTTGCAGGCAGGATTTTTTGGATGAAAATCATGTCTGTTGTATGGGAGCCCACCTTAAATATTCATTTTGTTCTGTTTTTAGTATTTGTCGTGGTAGCGGCAGCAGAAATACATCATCTGTGAAAATTTCAACTGTCTAGCTATCACGGTTTATGAGATACAGCCTGGTGACAGACGGACGGACGGACAGCGAAGTCTTAGTAATAGGGTTCCGTTTTACCTAAAAAAATGTGCGCAGGCATTTAGAAACTAGGTGGGTCGCAAGGCATTCAAATTGGAGCGAAGCGATCCATTTTAAAACTCCGTTTATTATTTTATCAGTGCGCGTGAGCAATCATAATCCAAGCAAAGTCGTATCTTCTGATACGAATACGGTGACAGTAATGCATTACAAAAACTTAGATGCTTAGCGGACCCTTAAAAGATAGTAACTGAGTTTCTTTATCGATTGTAAAAAGAATTGTGGTTCTATGTTAATTCGTCCATTGGGCCTACGCTAGCTGGTGGTCATCGAAAACAGAACATCGGCATATGTTTAAAATTTTCCCTGTATGCTTTCGTTCAGGTATTGTGCAGGTGCGGAAGGACGACCGTATCAGTGAGTATTCATATGAATTTATGTTTGTGATACTTTAGTCTACATCCTTACGGTCCGCGGCTATTCCAATCAAATGGATAGCAGAGTTGATAGTGCTCAAAAACGCATGAGCTTGAACTTGATAAACGTTCATAACTGGATTAGCTCTTGCAATTAACATTTGTTCAATCACAGTCAAATCCTTTAATTCGTCAGGGACATCTCCTGGAGACATTTGATTGCCATATGTATATTTGCCTGGGTGTTCTGAACAAAAACCACAGGTGAGGGAATTTCGTTTCATATTCAATTCCAACCGTTTGCAATTCGTGCACTTATTATATGTAAGAGAGTCCAACTCTTTAAAAAAAGCACCACATATTGGACGTTAGATGTTTGACGAACAAGGTTAGAACGTGTTTTCCGAGGCACGATTATTGAAGTCTAAAGAAAAAAATATATATTTTTATTTTCACAAACTTTTCTCTGAGTATTTACAATCTCCTTCTTCTTCTTCTTCTTCTTCTTTGACGACGCTACAATTCGGGGCGAACCAGGGCCTGAACCAACAAGCCTCTCCAGCCGGCCCGATCTTTGCACGCAGAATTTTCCTCTCGAAACGTCCAAGAGCCTCTTCATCCGCTTTTGATAACGTCCAAGCCTCAGCGCCGTAGAGGAGGACCGGGATGATTAAGGTTTTGTAAAGGGAAACCTTAGTTTTCGAGAGAGGGCTCTACTACTCAATTGTCTCTTGAGCCTGAAGAAGCAGGATTGGCAAGAGTTATTCTGGGTTTTATCTCAGCGCTGGTATCGTTGCTGCTTGTCACCATCGAGCCAAGGTAGACGAAGTCCTTGACTACTTTAAAAATATAGCTGTCGAAGGTGACGTTCTGACCAAGACGTCGGTGTTAGGCGTCTTTCTTGGATGACAGCATATATTTGGTCTTGTCCCCATTTACCCTTAGACCCATTTTCGCCGCTTCTGCTTCAATGCTTGCGAACGCCTCATTGACGTCTCGCTTTGTTCGTCCAATAACGTCAATGTCATCTGCGTAGGCAAGCAATTGTGTGGACTTGAAGTAGATCGTACCTCTTGTATTGGCCGCAGAGTCCCGCACGATTTTTTCAAGAGATGATGTTGAAGAAATCACATGACAGTGCGTCACCCTGTCTAAAACCTTTTTTAACATCAAAGGGGTCGGTTAGTTCACCTCCGACCTTAATGGAGCAGCGAGAGTTCTCCATAGTCATCCTGCACAGTCTGACGAGTTTGGCTGGAATGTTAAAACATGACATGGCTCTGTATAGCTCGTCTCTATAAACACTGTCATACGCGGCTTTAAAGTCGAGGAAAAGATGGTGCGTGTCGACCTGGAATTCATGAGTCTTCTCCAATATCTGCCGTAGTGCAAATATTTGGTCTATCGTGGATTTTCCTGGCCTGAAGCCACACTGGTAGGAACCTATCAGATTGTCCACGAACGGTTTCAGGTGCTTACACAGTACGGCAGAGAGGATTTTGTACGCGATGTTCAGGAGGCTTATCCCTCTGTAATTGGCGCAGTCATAGGGTCTCCTTTCTTATGGACTAAGTATTTACTATCACCATGTCGAATTTGGTTAAAATCGCTTAAAGAATTCTGCGTTGTTTTATTATCAAAATGCGAATGCGCGTGATTTCTAATGTTAAGTCTATGGGACACATTTTCGGTGATTATTCCTCGATGGTATGTCCGATTTTTGATTTTTGTAAATAAAGTTAACATACAGGAAGCAACTGCTGACCCACATTCTACTAGAAGATGATAAAAATATTTCAGCAGTCTTAAAAAAAAATAAATTTGCGAGATGCAGTTTTCTTTTTGGATTCTGCTTGGAGAGGTATTGGAGAGAAAAATATCAAAAAGAGTTGGTCAATATTATGGTCAGAATTGGGATCCCAATGGGATGATGAAGACCTTATACCACTTGCACAATTACGCCAAAAAATTGACTCTGATTCATCGCTTGATGATTTAAATAAAATTCAAGGCTTCATGGTCAAAATGAGTTCTCTTATGATTTGTCCGATGAAGACATTATCCAGTCCGCTTCAGTAATCCAACAAAATGTTGAGGAAGATGACGAAGACAGTGAAGATCAAAATGAAAATAAAGAAGTTGCGAAAGTTTCACATAGTGAAGCAAAACAAAGCTAACCTAATTGCTACCCATTTCGCAACCAGTTCTCAGCTACCAGCTTGTACTTTGTCTCCGCCTGTACTAGAGTGCGTCGATTCCACCATGGGACTAATCCACTTCCGCACTCGTACAGTCGCAAGGGTTCTTAAAGACCTCGACATACACAAATCCGCTGGTCCAGATGGTATTGCCCCAATAGTTCTGAAGAGGTGTTCTTCTACCCTGGCAAAACCATTGCGTAAGCTTTTTCACCATTCCTACACCTCTGGCCTCTTTCCGAGTAGGTGGAAAACAGCATTTGTCCACCTATACCCAAAAAAGGTGAATCATCTTCGCCCTCCAACTACCGACCCATCGCACTAACGTCCCTTCTTTCCAAGGTCATGGAAACGCTGATTAACCGTCAGCTTATGAAATATCTTGAATCACGGAAACTCCTCAATGACCGCCAATACGGCTTCCGCAGCAACAGATCCACTGGTGATATGATGGCATATCTCGTTGAAAAGTGGAATCACTCGCTTCACCAAGCAGGTGAAAGCAAAATTGTTGCACTAGATATTTCGAAAGCATTTGACAGGATTTGGCATGAGGCCCTTTTGTCGAAAATGCGTGCTTTTGGGATCGATGAGTCTCTCTTTCAATGGATTAGAAGCTACCTTTCGAATGGTTCAATTCAAGTTGTTTTGGACGGATTCAAGTCTGATACTCACTTTGTAAATGCCGGTGTTCCCCAGGGCTCCGTTTTGTCTCCGACACTCCTTCTTATTTTTATAAATGATCTCTTGTCTGTTACTTCTAATCCAATTCACTCCTTCGCTGACGACAGTACCCTCAGCTTCTCATATTCGTTCACCAGTTTACGACGCTGCACTTCGGTTGTAGATAATGAGCGGCAGCGTATGTTAAACTCATTAGATTCCGATATCGACAGCATCATCCAATGGGGTAAAAACAATAGAGTGGAGTTTAATGCATCCAAAACACAATGCTGTCTCTTGTCGTTTAAGCGTATAACTAAGCCGCAGCCATTATCCGTGAATGGCACTTGCATCTCGGAAACTGAAAAGCATTCCATCCTGGGTATGAGTGTTGCTCACAATCTTAATTGCAGCGACCATATATTCAGAATGCAGCGAATTGCCTAGGCTTCTTATGCAAATGCAAGAAATATTTCTCACCCTTAGATCTGGCTACAATCTATAAGGCGTTCATTCGCCCCATGAGAGATTAACGCTCATGTCTGGTCCGGTGCTTCCAAGACCTCACTGCACCTACTTGACAGAATACAAAAACGACTCCAGCATTACCAAAACATTAGACTCGCTGGAACACCGCAGGAATGTTACCTGCCTCTCCCTGTTTTATCGTTACTACCACCAAAAATGCTCTGACGAAATAGCCAGTTGCATTCCGCCCCTTCAACATTTCTCCCGCAATACACGTCTCTCTAGGAATGCTCACCAATATACCCTGAAGCCCGCGTTCGGACGTACTGTCAAATATAGAGAATCTTTCATTAACCGAACCACACGAATCTGGAACTCCCTGCCGGATTCGGTTTTCCCCCCTCAATGCAACATGCAAGCATTTAAGATCAATGTCCATCGGCATCTTCTCTATTCCTCTTCCTCTCTACCTTCTGCCCACACTGTGTCGCCGACATAATAAGGTTATTAGACCTTGAGTGCGCGCAAGGTCGTCAGGGCCATTCAGTGGGCTGAAGAAAATAATGCATCGCAAATGGATCATCTTCTCCTAAAGAGGTTACGCGAAGAAGCTGAATAGGAGCTTTTAGATAAAGTGTTCCAGCCAAAAATAAACAGGTTCTTTGGTAGTCTTTAAATACGTAGTCTTTTCCCTGTATATTTAAGCTATATGTAGTATGTACATACAAATATGAGATTTATTTTGTTAATAAAAGGTGTTTGTTTCCGGTTGCCTATTTTATTTTAGTTTTTCTCTATAGTCCGGACATTTCGCTAGTCCGGACATGGCCGAAACTTTATGTGTCCGTACTAGCGAGGCTGTACTATACATACATACATACATATGTATGATTTCTTCCCAATTAAAATACATACAAACAAATTCATTGTCATAGAACATAGATAGTCGAAAAGGAATTAATATATGTAAATACATACTTATGTACATTTTACTCAAAGTCTTGTGAATAAGGTCTTTCTTCTTGGGATAGGTCAGGACGGGCACGTCAGCGTAACAGCAACCAGTTAGCCGAATTAAAGCAAACGCAGCACAAGCCAGGGCAGTAGGTCCACTAAAAATGGAAACAAAAAAAAAATACCTTGTGTGCACGCAAGCGTTGCCTTTGCTTGCTGTTCGTAATGGTTTGTTTTGTGGCGTTGTTCATGTGGCGAAGTTAATTCTCACATGGTTTCCCAAACTTCAAACTCAAGCGATATAGGCAGTCCGGTAGCTGTCCAGGCCATCACGCTGACAAGCGACGAACTCATTCAGAATGTCGTTGTCGCAGGTTATGGCCTCCCTGGTTATTGACTTCAAAATTATAATAAACCAAAATAAAAAAAGGAAAAAGAAAAAAAACACAAACCGCATAGATACATATGCGAGAGTATGTGTACGGTTTGCTCTACCATTGTACCGTCAAGTGCGTTGAGGAGTTGCTCTTTTGGTTTCGGCTTTCAAAATGAAGAAAAAGAAAAGGAAAGAAACTGAGCATGAAACACGACGAATTGATTGGACAGGAGAGAGGTAAAATTAATGGAAATTAAATACGAATGAGAATTGCAGAAGAATTTGTAAAAACAAAACAAATGCGTAAAAGCGTGAAGCTCATGAAGTTCAGCAAGGCGGCCGACAAAATTCTTTAGAAGTATGCATATGTATGTATGTATGTATGTACATATACACACAAATAACTTTTTTTTTTTGAAAATGCTATAAAAAAAAAACTTTTTTTTATTTGAAAGTACAATTCTTCCAGTTATAATGGAAAATAATTTCATTCAAATGGCTGCCTCGGCTGGCCATGCAGTAGCCTACACGATCGGTCCAATTTTTAAGCACATTATCGATTGTGTGCAGCTGTATTTCCCCAATGGCTTCACGAATATTGTCCTTTAAAGCGTCAATTGTCTCTGGCTTGTCGGCGTAACACTTATTTTTGACGGCACCCCACAAATAATAGTCCAACGGTGTCAAATCGCAGCTCCGAGGTGGCCAAACGACATCAGCTCTGCGGCTGATAATGCGATCTTCAAAAACAGGGCGCAAAACATCGAGTGTAGCTTCGGCTGTGTGGCACGTAACGCCGTCCTGTTGATACCAAATGTTGCCAATATCCTCCTCTTAAATTTTTGTGATCAATTCGTTTAACATGGCCCGATAACGATCGCCATTGACTGTAACGGCCACTCCTTGCTCATTTTCGAAAAAAAATGGCCCAATTATGACTCTGGACCAAAATCCGCACCAAACAGTGGCTCGTTTTGGGTGCACCGGCTTTTCAATGTATGCGTGCGGGTTTTTTGTGCCCCAAATACGACAATTTTGCTTGTTTACATATCCGCTAAGATCAAAATGAGCTTCATCTGAAAAGATGATTTTTTTGGCAAAATCGGCGAAAACGCATTGGATGGTCAGTTGGCTTCAACTCCTGAACCAATTGGACTTTGTATGGCGTCATACCAAGCTCTTTATGCAAAATTCTCAATGATGTCTCCGAAATGTTAAATTGTTGAGAACGACGGTGAATTGACGTTGATGGCGCTTCACGCACACTTTCTGCCGCAGCAGCAATATTCTCGGGTGTACGCACTGTTTTTGGCTTTTCACGCTTTGGTTTATCGATGAGGATGCCAGTTTCTTTCAATTTTTTCACAAGATAACGAACATACGGGGCTGACGGGGCTTCTTCCAAAATCCGTACGCAATTTTCGCACACATTCTGCAACATTACCATGATTTTCAAAGTAATGTCGCAATATTTCCCAGCGTTGTTGAAGCGTATACACAACCATATTCGTTCAGCGGAAGGATAAAACTAATTATCTGTCAAATCAGACATGAGCTAAGTGTTACCATTTACGAAATAAGCACTACTTGAAAAAAAAAGTTATATGCCGGACCCCTTATAACCCTTAACCACCTAGCATACGTCTCACAGACCCCGACGAATTTTTAAGCGTAAATATTATTGCACCCGAGATTCGTACACACGTGTTCATCCTTAATCCTTGTACCTTTTCCTCGTACCGCTCAGTGCCCCGTAACCGCTTGTCCCAGTCGGACGTGAACGCGTTTGTTTCTAGTAAGTTAAAAACCGTTACCGGGGGTCTAAGGGACCCCTGCTAGGCGGTTACGTGACTTTTTTACATTTGTGTTGTTCTTATTGTTTTAGTTGATAATGGCTTTAAACGACGATAACATTCTTCGATGGTTGGAATAATATGTGTCAGACGACGAAAATATTCCAAACGATGGATGTAGCGATGTTGAGGCCGATGTAGGACTAGAACACGTGTTAGAAGAAAGTTGCGAGTCAGACTCAGAATGCGAAGAGACAAATGAAGTAGAAAATAACGACAATGCTTCTCTCGAAATTGGTTCATCTACGATATTACCTAGAGAGCAAGAATTATCATCTGAAGATTTTTTTTTTTTTTTTTTAATTTGCGCGAGTTACATGACGTAAGTCATTCACTTTTCCTCCCAATGTGTGTATCATTGTATCATTGTACACTTGTTTGCTTCGATAAACTAAGCAGCAAGTGTACACATGTCATTAGCTAACATGGCTCTCTCAAACTTTATCTCTGTACAGAGATAAGGCTTGAGTTAGAGCCCGGCATTTTGATCAGTCAAAGTTCAGTCATTGTTTAAGTCTCGTGTTGTTTAGGTCGTAACATGTATTGTGGTGTTCCAATAAATATATAAAACAATGTTTCTTGTGTTTTATTGTATGACTGCTGTCATACGAATTCATAACTGGCGCAGTCGGTAGGATCGGGCTTAGCTCTCGCATAAAAAAAAAAAAAAACAAATCAAACCGAAAACTAACCAAAAAAATAGAATGTGCTTTGGTGAGCGTATTGAGTGTCACGTGTCCCGTATGAAAAAAAGAAAAAAGATGAAATGTACTGTGAATATATGAGTGCCACGTGTTCTGCTAAAAATGCAAATTAAACTAATATATAAATCGTAAAAAAAAAAAAACAAAAAAAAAAGGAAAAAAAAAATAAAAACAAGAAAAACACAAAAATACAATAGCAAATTGAAAAATATAAAAATAAATACATACGTAATATAAACAGTATACCCAAAAAAACGTTATACACAAAGGAACATAATCTCGCAAAGTAAATAATAAAATATATGTAATCGTATTAATTTAACAAATTCAACGCGATATAAAAATCAAATGCATACGTAAATATGTAGCAAAAACATACATAAGTGAAACCTCCAAATTAAATAGCAACAACATATACACCAGGAGAAATGAATACACACATACATACATAATATTAATATAGACAAAGAACAAATCGATTTCGTGGTTTCTACAGAGCAGTGGCCAACAGAAGTTGGATGTGAAAAAATTATTAGTAGCTCCCAAACTGTGCTTGCGTTAGGCATATTGGCTCACTGCTGCCACAAATTAAAAGTGAATATTAGTAGCTTTCACGCTGCGCTTGAGTCGAAGGAATATTGACCCAAGACAGTGCACGAAAAAAAAAAAAAACATTAAATTAGTAAAGTGTGAATTAAATACAAAACTTTGTTTGTATGTAATATACATATGTACATTAATACTTCGTGATAAGATGATAATTATATACATATAACTATTGTATTAAACCTATATGTAGCATTTGAATAATTACAAAAAAAGATATAAGTAAAATTATACTCATTAATTCATGACATATATAAATAATAGTTATAAGAAATGTTTACTGTTTACTAAATAAATTTAACAATTAAATTACTCTATGTACAATAAATGCGATACAATTTTACTTTATAGATGTATGTACATATATTAAACAGAAATAAAATAAATAAAATATAAAGAAATGTTATGTAAAATTGTAACTGATATAGTAAACACATATGTACAAAGTCACAAACCGCATACACACATAAAAGTGTGATACAATATGTAACAATGTATGTTATACATTCATAAATAATATTATAACATATTTGATATGCATCAAATTGTCTAAATTTAGTTTATTGAAATAATAGAATATTTATGTTAATATCTCATTTTTTGAAAATATGTAGCTAATGGTAACAAAAAAAGAATTATTGAAATGTACGTTAAGTCATATTATGCACATTATTTATAATTGTTATGTTTTGTTGTTATTTTTAAGTTTTCGTTTGAAAACTTACATTTTTCGGGGACCGAAAATGTTAAGGGGGGAGAAGTTACATGACGTAAGTCATTCACTTTTCCTCCCAATGTGTGTATCATTGTATCATTGTACACTTGTTTGCTTCGATAAACTAAGCAGCAAGTGTACACATGTCATTAGCTAACATGGCTCTCTCAAACTTTATCTCTGTACAGAGATAAGGCTTGAGTTAGAGCCCGGCATTTTGATCAGTCAAAGTTCAGTCATTGTTTAAGTCTCGTGTTGTTTAGGTCGTAACATGTATTGTGGTGTTCCAATAAATATATAAAACAATGTTTCTTGTGTTTTATTGTATGACTGCTGTCATACGAATTCATAACTCGCGCACTCAAGGTCTAATAACCTTATTATTTCGGGGACACAGTGCGGGCAGAAGGTAGAGAGGAAGAGGAATAGAGGAGATGCCGATGGACATTGATCTTAAACGCTTGCATGTTGCATTGAGGGGGGAAAACCGAATCCGGCAGGGAGTTCCAGATTCGTGTGGTTCGGTTAATGAAAGATTCTCTATATTTGACAGTACGTCCGAAAGCGGGCTTCAGGGTATATTGGTGAGCATTCCTAGAGAGACGTGTATTGCGGGAGAAATGTTGAAGGGGCGGAATGCAACTGGCTATTTCATCAGAGCATTTTTGGTGGCAGTAACGATAAAACAGGGAGAGGCAGGTAACATTCCTGCGGTGTTCCAGCGAGTCTAATGTTTTGGTAATGCTGGAGTCACCTATCAGTTTTATGGCTCGTTTTTGTATTCTGTCTAGTAGATGCAGTGAGGTCTTGGAAGCACCGGACCAGACATGAGCGTTAAACTCTAATTTGGGACGAATGAACGCTAAGGGTGAGAAATATTTCATGCATCTGTATAAGAATCCTAGGCATTTCGCAGCATTCTTGGCCACACTGAATATATGGTCGCTCCAATTAAGATTGTGAGCAACACTCATACCCAGGATGGAAAGCTTTTCAGTTTCTGAGATGCAAGTGCCATTCATGGATAATGGCTGCGGGTTTTTTATACGCATTAACGACAAGAGACAGCATTGTGTTTTGGAAGCATTAAATTCCACTCTATTGTTTTTACCACATTGAATGATGCTGTCGATATCGGAATTTAATGAGCTTAACATACGCTGCCGCTCATTATCTACAACCGAAGTGCAGGGTCGTAAACTGGTGAACGAATATGAGAAGCTGAGGGTACTTTCGTCAGCGAAGGAGTGAATTGGATTAGAGGTAACAGAAAAGAGATCATTTATAAAAATAAGAAAGAGTGTCGGAGACAAAACGGAGCCCTGGGGAACACCGGCATTTACAAAGTGAGTATCAGACTCCAAAACAACTTGAATTGAACGATTCGAAAGGTAGCTTCTAATCCATTGAAGGAGAGACTCATCGATCCCAAAAGCACGCATTTTCGACAAAAGAGCTTCATGCCAAACCCTGTCAAATGCTTTCGAAATATCCAGTGCAACAATTTTGCTTTCACCTGCTTGGTGAAGCGAGTGATTCCACTTTTCAGCGAGATATGCCATCATATCCCCAGTGGATCTGTTGCTGCGGAAGCCGTATTGGCGGTCATTGAGGAGTTTCCGTGATTCAAGATATTTCATAAGCTGACGGTTAATCAGCGTTTCCATGACCTTGGAAAGAAGGGACGTTAGTGCAATGGGTCGGTAGTTGGAGGGAGAAGATGATTCGCCTTTTTTGGGTATAGGCTGGACAATGCTGTTTTCCACCTACTCGGAAAGAGCCCAGAGGTGTAGGAAAGGTGAAAAAGCTTACGCAGTGCTTTTGCCAGCGTAGAAGAACACCTCTTCAGAACTATTGGGGCAATACCATCTGGAGCAGCGGATTTGTGTATGTCGAGGTCTTTAAGAACCCTTGCGACTGTACGAGTGCGGAAGTGGATTAGTCCCATGGTGGAATTGACGCACTCTAGTACAGGCGGAAACAAAGTACAGGCTGGCAGCTGAAAACTGGTTGCGAAATGGGCAGCAAGTAGGTTAGCTTTGTCTAAGGGGGTGACAGCTGGAATGTCATTGTGGATGAGCGTCGGTATAGACGACTTAGTTGAGTTTCTTACGTTTTTTACAAACGACCAGAAACTTTTGCTACCTTTGGGACATTGAAGGATTTTACGCCTTAATTTTTGGTCGGATTGGAATGATATGCCTTTAGTTCAACTGCGATCGAGGCCCGGGAAGAAGAATTACTTCGGCAAGGATCGCTTTCGTTGGTCATCCGTCCCACATCCCTTACGATCAAGAACACTACAGCATAATATAATGCAAGAGAGGGAAGGTATAAAACCAGCATATCGCAATGAACTAAATGCTTTATCTTCTCCGCTGGATATTTGGCTGCATCTTTTTACTCACAAAATGCTTGAAAAAATCGTTTATTACACTAATGTGAAGATAAGAGAAATCAGATCCAACTACCAAATTTCAACATGTCTTCAAGATTTAGATCTTATGCAATTGAAGGCATTTATAGGGTTCCTATTTTACACTGCTATTTTCAAAAAAAAAAATCACGAAAAATATACATCGTGGTACTGTACAGACGGTACTGGACGGGAAAAATATCGCTGTATCATGAGCAAGAACAGGTTTGAAGTGTTGATAAAAACCTTACGTTTTGATGACTCGGCGACTAGATCAGTACGTTGAGAAAATGATGCGTCCGCACCCATTTCTGAGATTTTCAACTCCTTTATTGACCAATGCCAAGACAAATTTTGCAACCGGCAGCTGTGCATGTATTGATGAAATGTTGCTCGCATTTCGAGGAAGATGCAGGTTCAAAATGTCCATGCCAAAGAAACCGGCAAAATATGGCATCAAAGTTCAACGTCTTACAGATGCAAGATCGGGATATCTTCTTAATGCCTATATCTACCAAGCCAAAGATTCCGATGGACTGAACCTACCCCCTGAATATCAGCGACTGAGGAAACCAACTCAAGCTATAATGCGCCTGATACGCCCAATTGAAAAATCCAATAGAAACGTTACTATTGACAATTGGTAAAAAAAAAAAAAACAACTGACCGGAGTAGGAACACTGAAAAAAAACAAAAAGAGATTCCCCCTGAACTCTTGCCAGCTCGTCACAGAAGTGTTGATGCGACGGTTTTTGGTTTTACTCAAGATATCACTATATATATTGGCGTTACAGCCCATGAAGGACCAGAGTCGAGCTTCTCTCAATCACCCATGTTGTGTGTGATTTAATTTTCCCATAGGTGAAAGGGGTCTACAGTTTATTGCCGGCTCCGAACGGCGAATTTCGAGAAGCTTTTCATTACAATTTTACTACAAGGGGTTTTGTCAGAACCCCGCTGAGGAGAAACACCGTGAAAACACGTTCGATGACATGGCTGTGTCGGGATTCGATCCCGTGTCATCGGCGTCAGAGGACAACACACTACCCACTGCGCCACGGTGCTCTCTATCACTATATCATCATATAAACCAAAGAAGAATAAAGCAGTGATCACTCTGTCGAGTATGCATCACATGCCAAATGTTGATGAAAGTACTAAGAAACCTGAGATAATCCTTTTTTATAATCAAACCAAAATTGGAGTGGATCTACTCGACCAAAGGTGTTCAAATTACTCCACGCGTCGTCGCACTCGCAGATGGCCCTTGGCTGTATTTTACCGTTTGCTGGACATTTCTGCCTCGAATTGCTATGTTGTAAGGTTGTCCACCCAGTCTCAAGGCCAAAAGATTGAAAGTAGATTTTCATTTATGAAGCATCTAGCTGAACAGCTGACTAGATCGCAAATAGAATGTCGTGCAAATAATTTGAAGTTGCAACGTGACATTAGAATAGCTATTCAGCGCATCCTCCACAGTAACAAGGAAACCTCTCCATCAGCAGTTTCATTTAGCAGAAGCGCTGAAGAAAGGTTAGCAGCACGTAAGAACTGTTCTACTTGCGACTCTAGAATGAAACGCAAAACACAATATAGTTGTTTTGAATGCAAAGCTCCTATATGCCTGGAATGCTCACACAAACTGTGTTTTCACTGTCGTGAAAAGCTGTAAGCTTAGGGCTTGCAATTTTGTTTAAGTTTCGCTTTTATTGAGAATTTTTGTTTTTACTTACATATGTTTTCCGGTTACTGAATATTAAAAAAAAAGTACCTAATTTATGTGATTATTCATAGTATCTAATTTTCCAAATATCTTTTTTTTTTTTTTTTCTTGGAGGCTTCTGCTACCCGCTGGAGCACTCAGACGCAAACACTTGTCCATTGTACTCCAGACAGACACCTTACATTACTGTATTTTCCCTGATTTCCAGAGAAAAATTTGAAGAAGCTTAAGTGATGTAGAGCTAAGGGATTCGGCACACACCACGTCGGCTCCAAGGGTGCGCCACCGTATGCGAGCAAAGGCGGGACAATCACAGAGGAAATGCTCTGCAGTGTCATCCTCCTCTTCGCCACATGCAGCACAGGTAGGCGTCTCAGTGATGCCGAGCACGTAGAGATGCTTGGCAAAAGTGTAATGGCCCGTGATAACTCCCACAAGCCTTCTGCAGTCGAATCTTAAAGAAAGGAGGAATGCTGCAGATTTTTTGCAGACATCAGGGCATATGCGCTTAGTCATCCTGCAACCCGGACAATCCCTCCATCTACGGTTGTGTGTATTAAATACACAATCGTTAATGTAGGAATTTACCGTGGACGCAGGTAGACCTAGAGCGGGTTCAGGTCCTGAGAAGCTCTCCTCTGAACCCATTCTGGCGAGTTCATCAGAGATCTCATTTCCTGGAATCCCAGAGTGACCTGGAACCCATACAAGCCTTAATGAATTTAGTCTGCCCACTCTGTTCAAGAAGGACTTGAGTTCAAGCACTAATTTGGAGCTAGTTAAGGGGTTATACACAGCTTTTAGTGCAGCTTGGGTGTCACTACAGACGCATATGCTTTCCCCTTTCCACCTGTGCTTCACAACATAGCGTATATCTCTGATTGGAAGACAGACGCATACTTTCCTAACGAGAAGTGCAGTCGGATGTTATCGCGTTCAAAGAAGACTCCAGCACCGGACCCCCGCCCAGACCTGGAGCCAGCCGTAAAAATGCGAAGACTATCCTTTCCAGGCTCAGTATCCAGCCATAGTCAATCCTCACGCCATGGAAACTCGACTGTGAAATTACACCGCAATAGGATAACTGGCGTCAATGCGTCAGAAGGCATATCCATGAGACAGGGGTCGCAAGACAATTCTTGCGCAAGGATACCGCTATTCCTATGCGAGTTGTACCAAAAGCCATTTCTCTTCAGACGAGACATGGCTTTCAGAGCACACCCTCTGATAAATATATCAAGAGGTGGAAGGTTCATCATAACATCTAGAGCAGCGCCCAGCGTGCTGGGGAAAGCCCCCGTGCAGCTGAGACAAACCGTTCTTTGGAGTTTGGCGAAAGAGGCTACGACGTGTTTGCGTTTTAGTCTGTTCCACCACACAACCGATGCATATGAGATTATAGGTCTTATCATGGCCGTGTAGATCCAGAGGACCTTTGCCGGCGATAAACCTCATGTTTTGCCAAAAGCTCCTTTGCATTGCCAGAAAGCTGACAGCGCTTTGGTGGTTTTTGACTCAACATGCTTTAACCAGAGAAGCTTACTATCTAAGATGACTCCTATGTAGATACTTAGCCTCCTTGGATATCAGGATGGAAGTGCCCTTTAGTACCAGCTGAGTCATGTCAGTATTTTTCCTCCTTCTCGTAAAGAGAACGACATCGGTCTTAAGAGGATTGACTGACAGCCCATTTCTGGTACACCAATCATCGATCACATTTAGCGCCGCCTGTGCTTTGAGACGGACAGTCGCTAAACATGAGCCGACAGAAAGAATGGCAACGTCATCCGCATAGGCCTGGGCATAGATTCCAG
This sequence comes from Eumerus sabulonum, assembly GCA_951905685.1. NCBI lineage: Eukaryota > Metazoa > Arthropoda > Insecta > Diptera > Syrphidae > Eumerus > Eumerus sabulonum. The sequence continues at coordinate 138,212,716 of OX645060.1, read as the reverse complement.
AGGCATTGAGAGCATCAAGCAGAGAAGCGACCACCATGCACCATAACAGCGGAGACAGGACGCCACCTTGAGGGCAGCCCCTGTTTACGCCGGATTTGACACACTGGTCGGGGCCTGCATCAGCTGTCAATGTCCTGTGCATGAGCATTGCTTTGATCCAAAGGACCAGTGCTTCATCTACGCCATGATGTCTGGCAGCGTTGCACATGCTGTCAAAAGTTGCGTTCCAAATATCTTAGTTTATGGATATAAAATTAGAAGTGTTGACTTCTTAAATGATTTAAAACAAAAATATTGATTTGCCTGTGCCTTTCTTATTCTAATAAATAACCTATTATGTTCCTAATCTGATTTTATTTAAAAACTAAAACTTAGATCATAACATTTAAAAAGGCGCGAATAATTTTGATCCGGGGTCTCACAGACCTATGTTAGGTGGTAGTGTGGCAATAATAGGTGCTGGGTAGTTAAGGGATAAAGATACACACATATATTTTGCAACATCGATTGCTTTTCTGTGGGTAAAAAAAACCATATAACGACACCGTTTTCGAAATATTCAAAATTTGAAACAGTTTTGTCGGCTGTTCTTGTGATTCGGCGACGGTACCGAAGACCGATACACAAAGGAGGTAGCAAAAAACAATCGGAGAACTATCGTCCAATTGCAATCTTGTCAGCTATCGAGAAAATTATAGAACAGATCGTGTCAAATCGAATATGGGACTTCATCCACAAAAATGATATATGTAATAAGCAAACGCCAGTATGGTTTCCAAAAGGGAAGAAGTACTAACCAGCTTCTTGGCGATTTTGCGAATGTCATCAATACCAGCCTCAGCAAACGTCACCATGCCCTGGTACTGTTCCAGGACTTCAGCAATGTATTCGATACCCTCGACCACAACAAGCTTATCCGTACAGTCCAAAGAGTTGGAATTAGGGGAAAGCTGACAGACTGGATAGCCGACTATCTGGCAGAAAGGACATTTCGGGTGAGGGTCAAAGATTGTTGCAGCAGGGCATATAGAGTACAGTATGGAGTACCACAGGGTAGCAAGCTGGGCCCATTACTTTTCATATTATACATTAATGAACTCCTGAAATATTTTAAGAAAAGTTTCCCATTTGCCTACGCCGACGACACTATTATTGTTTTATGTCACCTATCCCTAGAAGAGGCAGCAAGGATGATGCAAACCGAATTCGACGAAGCTGGAAATGGTGCCACGATAATGGGCATAATGTTATAAATCTATTAAAAACAAAACTAATTCGCATCCGGAGCCCAAACCACCTCCTCGTGGTCCATCTGGCGATTTCCTCTAGAATTTACAGACGGAGAAGGGCGAATGGCGAGTTTCCTGCGCCAAAAAAACAAGTTCCGTCGTTTGGGCTAAGAAAAAAAAAAAAATAAAAAATTGAAAACTCAGAGACACCCACAAGCATCGGATTTAATGAACGGACTACATGTTGACGACATATAAAAGGACAGGATATCGGTTCTGCACCTGGAATGTTAAGTCCCTTAACAGACTGGGTGCGGCCGAACAGTTAGAAAACGTCCTAAATTGCTATAAAGCAGACATTACTGCACTCCAAGAAGTGCGATGGATTGGACCGGGTAAAAAGAGGACAAGAAACTGTGGCATACATATGTATACCACGAAAACTGCTACGAGGATAACAAACCATGCCTATTCGCATACGGATTTGTTGGATGGACAGAGATGGACTTATGCAGAAAGGGATAAGCTTTTGGCATTTGAGCGAACGCCTCATAACAAAAAACTCCTCACTCGAAAGACCAAAGTCATGCTTTACAAAACGCTCATTCTGCCAGTCTTGCTGTACGGAGCCGAAAGCTGGACGATAAGCAGGACAGCGGAGCTGATTTTGGGTTCTTTCGAAAGAAAAATTCTGCACCGGATATTTGGTCCTGTCTGTGAGGAAGGTGAATGGAGAAGAAGACACAACCGCGAACTCTACGAGCTGTACCAAGATGTGGATGTAGTCCGGAAGGCAAGGATCCGTCGACTACACTGGCTCGGCCACATCGAGCGCATGGACATCAACGCTCCAGCTAAGAGGGTCTTCGACTCCGAGCCTCCTGGTTCGAGAAGAAGAGGAAGACCGAACCTCCGGTATAAAGACCAAGTAATCGCGGATGTAAGACATCTTGGTCTTGACAACTGGAAGCAGCGTGCCCGGGACCGTCAAGGATGGAAGGCAGCTATAGCTCAGGCTCAGATCCTCCATGGATCGCAGGCCTGATAATCAATCAATCAATCTCATAACAATTGGCATCAAAGCTATCTTCAGGAACATCAGCTTTATATGCAGAGAAGAAAAAGACGACAGAGTCAAAGATGACTTCCATGAATAAATAAATAGAGAATACGCTAAATGTCCCTGCTACGTATAACACCAATATTGCTCTGGGAGATTTCAACGCGAAGTTGGGTAAGATGGATATCTGTGAACGAGTCGTAGGAAAGCACAGCGTACAAGAAACTTACTTACTTACATAGGTGGCGCTACAGTCCGTGGTGCCCCTGGGCCTCAACCAACAAGCGTCTCCACCTGACAGGTTCTTTGGCCAGCTGTTTTCAGCGCCGCACGCCCAGCTGTTTAAGGTCCCCTTCCGCCTGCGTGCGCCACCGTAGATGCGGCCGTCCTCTGCCGCGCCTTCATTCTGGGGTGGATTAGAAGACTCTTCGGATCGGAGCTGTATTTTCCATGCGCTCTATATGGCCTAGCCACCTTAGGCGCTGTATCCGTAGACGTCGTACCAGGCGGATGTCGCTGTGCAACCCGTTCAGTACTTCGTTAAATCTTCTCCTCCATACACCGTTTGAACTAACGGGACCGTAGATAGTGCGCAAAATTTTCCTCTCGAAACGACCAAGGGCATCTTCATCCGCTTTTGTTAAGGTCCAAGCCACTGCGCCGTAAAGGAGGACTGTGATGATTAAGGTCTTATATAGTGTCCCCTTGGTTTTCCGAGAGAGAGCTCTACTTCTCAATTGCCTCTTGAGCCTAAAGAAACAGCGGTTGGCAAGAGTGATTCTGCGTTTTATCTCAGCCCTGGTGTTGTTGTCGCTGGTCATCAGTGAGCCAAGGTAGACGAATTCCTTGACCACTTTAAAGTTATATCCGCCCATGGTGACGTTCTGGCCAATACGTCGGTGTTGTCCGTCTCTTTTCGATGAAAGCAGATATTTGGTTTTACCCTCATTAACCTTGAGACCCATCTTAGCCGCTTCTAACTCAATGCTTACAAAGACCTCCTTGACGTCTCGCTGGGTCCGTCCAATCACGTCAACGTCGTCGGCGTACGCAAGCAATTGCGTAGACTTGAAATAAATCGTACCTCTTGTGTTGGCCAGTGACTCTTGCACGATCTTTTCAAGCACGATGTTGAAAAAGTTGCATGACAGCGCGTCACCTTGCCTAAATCCTTTTTTAACATCAAAGGTCTCGGTTTGCTCATTACCGACCTTAATCGATCAGCGAGAATTCTCCATTGTCATCCAGCACAGTCGGACGAGTTTGGCACGGATGTTAAAACTAGACATGGCTCATATAGCTCATCTCTATACACGCTGTCATATGCAGCCTTGAAATCGACGAAGAGGTGGTGAGTGTCGATTTGGTATTCCTGGGTCTTCCCCAAGATCTGCCGTAGCGTAAGTATTTTGGCTATTGTGGATTTACCTGGCCTGAAACCACACTGATAAGAGCCGATCAGGTTATCCACAAACGGTTTCAGGCGTTGACACAATACGGCAGAGAAGATTTTTTATGCGATGTTAAGGAGACTTATTCCCCTATAGTTGGCGCAGTTACAGGGGTCTCCTTTCTTATGGACCGGGCAAACGATCCTGAGATTCCATTCGTCGGGCAAGCTTTGCTCCGACCATTCCTTGCAAATGAGATGGTGCATGCACCTTACCAGCCCAGCTCCAGCCGCCTTAAGAAGCTCAGCAGACAGACCGTCTGCGCCCGCGGCTTTATCAGACTGAAGTCTTGATATCGCTATTTTGACTTCGTCTATGTCGGGTGGACCGAATTCTGTTACATTGTCGTCCATTACGAATGGCTCGTTCTGCCTGACAGCGGTATCTTGTCTATCGTCGCCGTTACAACTCTACTACTAACAACTCTACTACCAGTTCTCCATTTTCATTCCTGCAGGCCACCGCTCTGGCTTTGTAGCCATGGCATGTTCGTTTAACTTTATTGTAAAACTTACGAGCGTCATTCCTGCGGAAGCATCTCTCCATCTCCTCGATCTCACGCTTTCCGTTCTCTCACTTCTTTCTTCTGAAAAGCGTGTGTTCCTCTCTTCTCTTCTGCTCATAGATTTCGCGAGCAGCTCTCGTCCGTCGTTGCAGCATGGCTTTATACGCCTCTTGTTTTGCTGCATGGGCTTGTTCGCATTGTTCATCGAACCAGGGGTTTCTAGGTGGTGGCGGTTTGAAACCCAGCACCTCTGAGACAGCGTCTCTGACGGCGCTCTGGCAATGCGCCCATTCTGCTCTATTGTTTGTGCTGCTGTGGGTGGATTTTGAGAAAGCTTGGAGGAGACACGATCGGCAAAGATTCTGGCAGTCTCTTGCGTTGGTAGCTTTCCGACGTCAAACTTACGTAGTCCTACTCGACTCCTAAGCATTCTTGATATTCTCATTCGTACCTTGGCTACAACAAGGTAGTGGTCCGAGTCAATGTTGGCCCCTCAGAAGGTTCGTACGTCGAGAATACAGGAGGAGTGTCTGGCGTCGATCGCAACATGTCCTGTATCTACATACATATGTATGTATGTATAATTTGGTGTTCTATTCCAGTCATGATATTGCGATTGCCCAGCAGATTTCGCTGATATGTATGTACATATATGTAGTAGTTTCAACAAAGTGTAACTGGAAAATGTCTATGAGAAGTAACGAGAAAATAGTCACCGTCCATTGAGCCACCTGGTTCGATACTTCATAGCGGCTTTTGAAACTTCTTATGGTACTGCTTCCTATTTTAAAAAGGTAAAGTACATACATACGAACGTGCGTGCACTTGTGCAAAATATGTAGTATGTTTGTAGGTTCCGACTCCAGGAACCTCAAGTCGTGGAGATACATATATACCTATCTCAACAATTCTCAATAGCAAAATCAGACCCATTACTAAAATTTACAACTTTTTTAGCTTTCCACAGCAACGGGAATAAGTAATTTGCGTAATTCTCCGAATCTGCATAGCTCATAAAAACAAATTCGTCTACGACAAGGGAGTCAGTCCTTTCTGAACTTTATCCGCATTTTCTATTCATTTACTTGAAAGGTCATTCACATTATGTCCTGGAATGAGAATCATTGGCAAAAGAAATTAAAATTCCATGTGTCCTGATTTTAATTTTTTTCCTTTATCCCTTTCATTTCCACTTACAGCATATACATATGTACATACGTACCTACATACATCCATTTTTTGTTAAATAACATAAGAGCGTCCGCAGTGCGATCTGACATAGATACATAGATATGTATCTAATTCGCACTGTAATATGCCTTCAAAAAATCATAAAAAAAGGATGTACACATACATACGTAAAAATGTACGTTTCAGATCATCATATGCAGATTTTTCTATGGGTTTTGTACGATGACGGCAGAACAAAAGCCCGAATGGATAAACGACGAAAAATCTCATAAAATATTAAACAGCCACGCATTGCACAAAAAATCAAACAAAAAGGTGGTAACAGTGGTAACAGTTAAAAAAAGGATATTCATTCCAGATTGCTACTGTCGACAAACTGAACTGCCACTCTAGTCAGCCATCCAGTCATCTAGCTATCCTATCATCCTCGTCGACCGACGAATTCTTCTCCAACTTCGTTCTTGATTAAGATACCATGTTTGCACATGCAAAAAAAAAAAAAAAAATCTGAAATGCGTAGCTCGCACATTCGTTCACTCAATTCAACGCAAAAAAAAAAAAAGATGAAAATGAAAACAAAAAAGGACCCACAGTCGAGAGAAAGAAAAACTCCCACCATGCGTAAATCGTTTCCTCCTTTTATTTGAAATGCACTCAACAAGCAGGATTCATAGTGAATTGTTTCTCCTGTTCCACCGCAATTATGTGTATCGGCAGCGGACATAGCGGCGCGGCGCGACTCAGCAGCTTGGTAGTGACGGTAGCGGCTTCGTTGACTCGGCATTGAAAAATGGAACAGACTAACTGACAATCATACATACAGTGCCATGTGAATGCCATCTATCCACACTACCCGCTTTTGCGTATCGTAGGCATTGTTATGCAACGCATCATCCAATCTATGCTCGTTCGCTCGTTCCACTATCCCGCTCCCGTTCTCGTCATACCTCATTCGTCTTCGTAACCATCATCATCATCAGCAGCATCGCTCTCTAACCTGAGCCAGTCAGTGGTCCCTTTTTATTCTTTTTAATTAAAACAAATTCAAACAAAAAAAAGTTAGAAGAATGGAAGAGCAAAGCCGAAAAGCAAATTCATTGGACTATATTCGCAATGAACGCAGTGCACGCAGTGCGAATTGAAAAAGGATGAAAAAAGCCATTTCAGTTCTTCCTTTTTTTTTTTTGTTCTTAATCACAATGACAGGGGCGGGCGTGGGTGGACTTTAGAATCCATGAAGGCTTCCTCTAACTTCGTATGGAATCAGGCAAATCAATGATGTTGACTGCTGCGGCTGCTACTGCTGGTAAGCACCGTCACGCAATTGCCATCGACGCAGCGTTCTGCTAAACGAACGGATGGGGAGCCTCAATGATGTTATTCTTTTTGTTTCGGTTTTTGTGACTTTTGTTGTTCTTGTTTCGTTTGTTTTCCATTTTTTTTTTTTTTAATCATTTCAGCGTAAATTTGTTATCAACATAATACTGGAATCCGATGTGCATGCAACTTGTCACTGTGTGTGCAACACTATGTATTGTTAAGACATGACAGAAGTTTTTTAAACAATAACAAATAAAGTAAGCAATGTGCTCCGACAAGGGCCAAGGTCTAAACGAGTGAGCTCAACTTGATTTTAGTTAACTTAGTAATGTGGACACTGTTTTGAAATAAACGGTTTATGATAAATTAGCTGATTTCAATACAGGAGAGTGCGAAAAATAAAATTAATAATTACAAGCCGCTCTATCCGAAAACTTACTTACTTACTTACTTTGATGGCGGTATAGTTCGGGGCGAACCAGGGCCTCAACCAACAAGCCTCTCCAGCCGGCCCGATCTTTGGCCAGCCGCTTCCAGTGCCGCACGTCCGATTGGTTGAGGTCCCTTTCCACCTGTGCGCGCCACCTTAAATTCAGTCGTCCTCTGCTGCGTGGTCCCTCGGGGTTGGAGTCGAAGACTCTTCGGGCCGGAGCGTTGATGTCCATTCGCTCTACATGGCCTAGCTATCATAGACGTTGGATCCGAAGACGTCTAACTAGGCCGATGTCGCTGTACAGCCCGTACAGTTCTTGGTTGAATCACCTCCTTCACTCTCCATTTACACAAACGGGACCGAGGATTGCACGCAGAATTTTCCTCTCGTAACGCGCAAGAGCCTCTTCATCCGCTTTTGATAACGTCCACGCCTCAGCGCCGTAGAGGAGGACCGGGATGATTAAGGTTTTGTAGAGGGATACCTTAGTTTTTCGAGAGAGGGCTGTACTACCCAATTACCTCTTGAGCCCGAAGAAGCAGCGGTTGGAAAGAGTTATTCTGCGTTTTATCTCAGCGCTGGTGTCGTTGCTGCTTGTCACAATCGAGTCAAGGTAGACCAAGTCCTTGACTACTTCAAAAATATATCTGCCGAAGGTGAAGTTCTAACCAAGACGTCGGTGTTGCGCGTCTTTCTTGGATGACAGCATATATTTCATCTTGTCCCCAATTATCCTCAGACCCACGTTAGCCGCTTCAGCTTCAATGCTTGCAAACGCCTCATTGACGTCTCGTTTTGTCCGTCCAATAACGTCAACGTCATCTGCGTAGGCAAGCAATTGTGTGGACTTGAAGTAGGTCGTACCTCTTGTATTGACCGCAGAGTCCCGCACAAAAGATGGTGCATGTCGGTTCTGGATGTAACCTTTGTATCGCAGAACGTTGTCGACAAAGTCAGGGAATCGAAAGTCCTAAAAGAGCACTCCCTCTCTGATCATCGCTATATACAATTCAGCATAGTTAGCCACGTCGGTGCCCCAGCTCCCTTCAGGAACTACAGGAAAACTGACTGGCAAAAATATAGAACCGATGTTGAACCCCACAAAGGGACAAAATACCCTACCTACCCGCATAACCCTGCGGAATTAGACAGCTTAGTAAATGAGCTGACTGAAACCCTTAACAGAAGACTGTCTAAATCTTGTGCGGTTAGCACCCCCAAAGGGAAACCTAAGCCCCCCCTGGTGGAATAAAGAGATCTCCCTTAGGAAAGAGAGCAGGAAGCTCTTCAACAAAGCCAAATGTACCCGCTTGCAAGAGGATTGGGATCTCTGCACTCATCATCAAACCAGGAGTTTCACGATGGTGGTGGCTCGAAACCGAGTACATCTGAGGCGGTCTCTCTAATGGCGTTCTGACAACGACTCCATTGCTGTTCTATGGCTTCTGAAGATTACAACAGGGCTTGAGAGAGCTTGAGGCAGACTTGATCGGCGAAGGTCCTGGCGGTCTCCTGCGATTGCAGCTTTCCGACATTAAATTTTGGTGTTTTTACTCGACTCCGTTGATTCCGAGAAATTCACATCCGTACCTTGGCTGCAACAAGCTTAAGTTCCGAGGCGATGTTGGCTCCTCGAAAGGAGATGTTCGGACATCTAGGATGCTGGAGGAGTGTCTGCCGTCAATCGCAATATGATCAATTTGGTTGGTTGTCGATTGATGGAAAGACCGCCAGGTCCCCTTATGGGTGTTGAGGTATGGGGATCGTGTAATTGCTACTACCAGATTATGTCCCACCATAAAGTCCACATTGCGCATACGTTCTGCCTAGGAGATCATAGAAGTTGTCTTTATGTCGGTCATCTTTCTCCTCTGTTAGGGCATGGACACATAATAAACTTATATTGCCGAGGCTGGTCTTGGTGCGGATGGTTATGAGGCGTTCGCTTACATACTGGAAGCTTAAGACTTTTTTCATGAGTCTGCCTCGAACAACAAATCCGTTCATTTGTTGTTCATTTTCTCTGTAGCAGTTTCCATAGTATACATATATCACAGTTTATCATCCGCTTGTTGCCTGGGCCACCCCATCGCACTTCTTGGAGCGCGGTAATGTCTGCCTTACAGCAGTCCAAAGAGTTGACGAGTTGTTCGGCTGCACCTGGTCTGTTGATGGACCTAATGTTCCAGGTGCAGATCTGAAAATTGTTTCCTTTTTGACGTTTGCGGGGGTCGTCAACATGTAATCCGTCCATATCCGAGGCTATTGGTTGTTTCTGAACAAGTTTTTGTTTTACGCGGTAGGGATGTTAACCCTGAGCGCAACCCACAACCTGGGGGGCCATGTTCCTCTTTCCCCAGGAACAAGGGGTCGGGTCGCTGCACACATTGGTTCACTACCTGGCGGGTGCCAGTATAGCTATACAGGGGAGGCCACGCGGATGCTGTGTGTCAACTTGGATTGAGCAGGGACAGAGGTCAAAACTGGCGTTTGGCAAGTTAAACGCGATCAACTTCTTTGCTCTGTTTGCCCGCTCCCTTTTCGAAAACCAATTGATCTTTTCTAGTTGGCCTTGCCTAGTCGCTAGCCTAGCTTAGTTGCTTTTAAATGGAGTGATTGCCATCGTTATTAGTGACCCCTAAACAAACATACATATTTACTCCAATAGTTATAACACTATTGTGGGATTGTACGTACTTTCATACATTTACAGTGGCCCGCATGTTCCACTAAAGGGCCTGTCTGATGGTATTGCACTCAAGGCACGCTTCGGAAGTCGTGATGATGGCGACATTCGTCTCACGTGACCAAACCATCGAAGCATAGCCCTTTCCGTTCGTAGAAGCAGCTACTCAACATTGAGCTCCCGCGCGCTGCCGCGTTTTTCACCCTATCCCGGCGAATAACTCCCACAACAGAACGAAGGAATCCCATTTCGGCAGCTTGTATCCGCGATCTTATTCTTTCGGTCAATACCCAAATTTCATGACCATAGATGAGAGTAGGAACATATACTGAGTTAAAAACCCCTAACTTGGCTTTGACACCAAAATTACAGATCTTGCAGAAGATACTCAAACTCATCCGGCTGCTTCAATGGGACTCCACTAATATGTATGAGTTCCATCTGGGAAGATGTGAGGCCAACTAAGTCATCTGCAAGAAGAAGATCGCCTACCCTCAACTCTCCCAATGTGAAACACTCCTCGCCTTGACTGCGCTACAACATCCAGTCCATATAGTATATAATGAAATGACTTCCTCCACCGTTGGACTATTCTTAGCCTAACTGAAGACTATAGGTCTGTCCCCCTCAGCGCCCTGTTCGGGATTAAGCACCTCCGAGAAGTACTGGTGCACGTGCACGTGCAGAGGTAATGACAGCTGTTGAAAATAGTCGCCATTCTTCCTCTACATGCGATGGAACAGTTGGAATTTGCCGAGCCGGACCGACCGGCCGCTGGGGCCCTCGCACACCAGGGTAGGCAGTTTCCGAGGCAGGTTAAAACATGACATGGCCCTGTATAGCTCGTCTCTATAAACACTGTCATACGCGGCCTTAAAGTCGACAAAAAGATGGTGCGTGTCGACCTGGAATTCATGGGTCTTCTCCAATATCTGCTGTAATGTAAATATATGGTCTATCGTGGATTTTCTTGGCCTGAAGCCCCACTGGTTGGAACCTATCAGATTGTTCACGAACGGTTTCAGGCGCTTACACATTACGGCAGAGGGGATCTTGTATGCAATGTTCAGGGAACTTATCCCTCTGTAATTGGCGCAGTCATAGGGTCTTCTGTCCTACGGACCGGACAAACAATGCTGAGATTCAATTTATCGGGCATGCATTCTTCCGACCATATCTTGCAGATGAGTTGTTGCATGTTTTAATGGAAACCTAAACTCTCACGCCGTGGCGCAGTGGTTAGTGTGTTGGACTCTGGCACACGATGAGCGAGTTCGGATCCCGATAACACCCCCGCCATCGAATGTTTATTTCACGGTGTCCCTCCTCGGCGGAGGGAGTATAGTATACTTGCCAAAAAAAACCTTCTCGACTCAAGCCGTTCGGAATCGACATTAAACTGTAGGTTCCTTTCACCTATGTAAAAAAAAAAATAAATAAATAAATCACACACAACATGGATGACTGAAAGAAGCTTGGTTCTGGCCCTTAACGGGCTGTAACGCGACCAAAGCAATCGCTATATTCTGCCCAAGGCGGTGAGCGACGGATCGGTTTTTGCTTGACAACATGTACTTTGTCTTATCCCTGATGACTTCAAATGCCGTGAACTTTGACCCCGTTGACTTTAAAAGCCGTGAAACCTTCAACAACGTCACGCTGAGACCGCGTCATGATGTCAATATCATCCGTGTTTCTTAGCAGCTGGACAGACTTGTAGAAGATAGTGCCTTCCCCGTTGACGCCGTTCCACTTCAGCCAGAGTTACGCCCCTAACTGAAAAGACCCAAAGAGAGTTTCAGGAGCATTTTAGTAATATCAAGGTGATATTGATAGACGAATTCAGCATGATTGGGTTGCGTATACTGGGCAAGATAGATGGCCGGCTTAGAGAAGCCAACCCTGAGAAGCAGCACGAATGTTGTGGAGGATTTGTTGTTGTATTCTTTGGCAACTTTAATCAGCTACAGCCAGTTTTGAACAAGCCCCTGTATGGTGTACCGAAAGAGTCGGATGAGTTTTCCCTGCGAGGCAAAGCAGCTTATTTGCCGATACGGAAGACGTTTATTCTCAAGCAGATCATGCGACAGACTGGCGGTGAACAGAAACAATTTCGAGAAGTACTTCATGCTCTAGCCCTAAGCGAGAACAACCTCTCGCACTATGAATTCTGGTCACAGCGCTTTGTCGACAGTAATCCAGGATCGACCCGAGATTTCAAGGACGCGACACGATTGACGGCGACCAACAAAGACATCAAAGCTTATAACACGAACGCCTTACGATCGCTTGAATGCCCAGTGACTCGAATAAATGCCTCAAACAATAATGCAACAGCCGCTCAAGCGTCAGATGACAAAGCTCAAGGACTGAGCGCAGAACTGTTACTCTGAGTTGGCGCTAAAGTGATGTTACGCCAGATCCTGTGAACCTCTTGCAGACTGCGCAATGGCTCGATGGGCACAGTCATTGACATTATTTACGGTCCGACAGAAAACGGAGTCGAGAACTTAATGCCAAGCGAAGCTCCTTTCTGCATCATGGTCAAGTTTGAAACTTACACGGATCGACTTTCGCTTCAGGCGCTATTCCTATAACGCAGGTCGTAAAGTCATTAAAAAAAGGAGCACTCAATGGCACGAGGAAGCAATTTCCGTTATCGCTGTCTTACAGCATTAGTATTCACAGGTCGTAAGGAATTACATTGGACAAAGCAGTTGTAGACTTACCTACGGCCTACGTTGCGGAGGGCATGGGCTCGGACATACAGGGTAAAGTTGTGGATCGCTCTCAACCTGGCGAGATGCCAGCAACGATCCCTGTTTAAATGCCCGGGTCAAGTTGACATACGGCCTCCTCGCGGCGCCCTCTGGATAGCCTCTTCAACAACCGTTGGGAGGTGAACAAACGTATGCAGCGAAAGAACCCCGACCAGAATGGTGGTTGTGCGGCGGACTAACAATCCGCCCACGTAAAAAAAAGAAAAGTTATGAATGAGCAAGATGCCTCGGATACACGGACGGATACTCGACGACGACAACGCACGAAAAAGGAACACGATTTGCGAGTATGCTCCTGGAATGTCAGAACCCTGTACACTCCCGGAGCTGCTCATAAACTAGAAGGAATCCTCACTATTATATTACTGCGGTCCAGGAAATACGCTGGATAGGAAACGGTATGACTAGGGAGTAAAATTGCGACATTTAATACAGTTGTCACAAAAGGTTGCACTTACTGGGATGCGGATTTGTCGTGGGAAAGCGGTTAAGGTCGAAGGTCACCGACTTAAACCTATAAGTGATCGCCTGGCTGTGATCCGCATCATAGGCAGATTTTATAACATCACACGCCCCTACCGACGAGGCTGAATGCCCTATCAAGGAGGACTCCTATAACCTCCTGGACAACGCCTACGTAGCTTGTCCGGAGTACGATGTAAAAATCGTGCTCGAGGACTTCAACGCCAAAATCGGTAAGGAGAACACCCTTGGCGGAGTGATCGGAAAGCACAGCCTCCGCGATACAACAACAGATAACGGCTTCCGACTCGCTGACTTTGCGACAGCTCGTAATGCGGTGAAAAGAAGCACAAGATTCCCTCGCAAGCAAATCCACACAGCAACCTGGCGAAACTGCGAGGGTAATCTTGTCACCGAACCGCAGGGAATAGTGGATGTATTTAAGCAACATTTCCAGCAGCTGCTTAACGAGCATGACCATGAGAGAGTGTTAGGGACCGAGGAAATCCCAACTCCAGCCGCTGAAGTAGTCCTCCCACCCAGCATCGAAGAAGTCGGCACAGCCATTCAGAAGCTGAAGATCAACAAGGCCGCAGGCTCAGATGGCTTGCCATCAGAGCTCTTCAAGGCTGGCGGCGATGTTCTGGTGGGGAGCATGCACCAGATTATCTGCAGAATTTGGGAAGATGAAAGCATGCCCGACGACTGGAATACCAGCTCTATTTGCCCCATCTACAAAAAAGGCTATCTTACCTCTTGCGAGAACAATAGAGGTATATCCCTGCTCAATGTCTCATACAGGATCCTGTCCAGCGTATTGTGTGAACGCCTAAAGCCATTTTGCACCGCACTAACCGGTAGCTACCGGCCCGGCAAATCGACTATAGACCAAAATTTCACACTTCGATAAATCCCGGAAAAGACCAACGAGTTTCGAATCGATACACACCATCTTTTCATCGAAAGGAAGTGAAGGACTGTTTGGTGCCATGGCCGAATTCGGGATCCCGGGAAGACTGATCCAGTTGTGTCGCGCCACGCTAAAAAACACGCGATGCACCGTGCAACTCGGTTCTAGGACCTCGGAACCATTCGAAACATGCACCGGATTTTGGCAAGGAGATGCGCTGTCATGTGACTTCTTCAACCTCGGTGCTGGAGCAGATAGTGCGACGGGCTGCCGTCAACAGGGAAGGCACTATCTTTTACAAGTCCACCCAGCTGCTAGGATACGCGGATGATATCGACATCATCGCGTGTTCTCGCCGTGGCATTGTGGAAGCATTCACGGCGATTGAAGAACAGGCGAAACGAGTTGGTCTTAAGATCAATGAGGACAAAACGAAATGCATGCTGTCAAGCAAAAACCAATCCGTCGCTCACGACCTGGGATAAAATATAACAATTGACAGCTACAATTTCGAGGTAGTTAAGGAGTTTGTCTACCTCGGGGCAAACGTAAATTCCACAAATGACACCACAGTGGAGATCCGGCATAGAATCGTCCTTGGCAACCGCTTCTCCTTGGGCTTTTCCAAAACAACTGTGGTCAAAACTCCTCACTCGAAAGACCAAAGTCATGCCTTACAAAACGCGCATTCTGCCAGTCTTGCTGTACGGAGCCGAAAGCTGGACGATAAGCAGGACAGCGGAGCTGATTTTGGGTTCTTTCGAAAGAAAAATTCTGCGCCGGATATTTGGTCCTGTCTGTGAGGGAGGTGAATGGAGGAGAAGACACAACCGCGAACTCTACGAGCTGTACCAAGATGTGGATGTAGTCCGGAAGGCTAGGATCCGTCGACTACACTGGCTCGGCCACATCGAGCGCATGGACATCAACGCTCCAGCTAAGATAATCTTCGACTCCGAGCCTCCTGGTTCGAGAAGAAGAGGAAGACCGAACCTCCGGTATAAAGACCAAGTAATCGCGGATGTAAGACATCTTAGTCTTGACAACTGGAAGCAGCTTGCCCGGGACCGTCAAGGATGGAAGGCAGCTGTAGTTCAGGCTCAGATCCTCCATGGATCGCAGGCCTGAAAAGTAAGTAAGTGGCCTACGTTGCGTGTTCGAGGGTCAAGAAAATTTGTGGAATCCGCTTCGATCCAAGTTTTCCATCCGAAAGGTTGTTGGGAATCAACTCCAAACCAGCGTTCTTACTAAAGCGGGCTGAACTCGAAGGAAAATAATATCTGAAAAAACGATTGCACAATTTTCATACTTTAGCGCCAAAAGTTGTCATACCATTTTAGTTCGTGAAGTAAGAGGTACGCTTTGTTTTGGGGAACTTATTCCCGCCTAGTTAAGTATGTACAATATACGAGTAATACGCCGGAAGGATACGTACTGCGGTGACATTGCTTTTTGTTCCATTACGTTACCTACACTCGCTTTATGTGCTATATGAGCACATATGAAAATGTGTGGCTCAAGAAGAAACTACATATATTTTGTACAGAAAACCAAGATATTTGCTATTTTTTTAAATTTGCGCGCACTCAAGGTCTAATAACCTTATTATGTCGGCGACACAGTGCGGGCAGAGGGTAGAGAGGAAGAGGAATAGAGGAGATGCCGATGGACATTGATCTTAAACGCTTGCATGTTGCATTGAGGGGGGAAAACCGAATCCGGCAGGGAGTTCCAGATTCGTGTGGTTCGGTTAATGAAAGATTCTCTATATTTGACAGTACGTCCGAAAGAGCGAGCTTCAGAGTATATTGGTGAGCATTCCTAGAGAGACGTGTATTGCGGGAGAAATGTTGAAGGGGCGGAATGCAACTGGCTATTTCATCAGAGCATTTTTGGTGGTAGTAACGATAAAACAGGGAGAGGCAGGTAACATTTCTGCGGTGTTCCAGCGAGTCTAATGTTTTGGTAATGCTGGAGTCACCTATCAGTCTTATGGCTCGTTTTTGTATTCTGTCTAGTAGGTGCAGTGAGGTCTTGGAAGCACCGGACCAGACATGAGCGTTAAACTCTAATTTGGGGCGAATGAACGCCTTATAGATTGTAGCCAGATCTAAGGGTGAGAAATATTTCTTGCATCTGTATAAGAATCCTATGCATTTCGCAGCATTCTTGGCGACACTGAATATATGGTCGCTCCAATTAAGATTGTGAGCAACACTCATACCCAGGATAGAAAGCTTTTCAGTTTCTGAGATTCAAGTGCCATTCATGGATAATGGCTGCGGGTTATTTATACGCTTTAACGACAAGAGACAGCACTGTATTTTGGATGCATTAATTTCCACTCTATTGTTTTAACCCCATTGGATGATGCTGTCGATATTGGAGTTTAATGAGCTTAACATACGCTGCCGCTCATTATCTACAACCGAAATGCAGGGTCGTAAACTGGTGAACGAATATGAGAAGCTGAGGCTACTGTCGTCAGCGAAGGAGTGAATTGGATTAGAAGTAATCGACAAGAGATCATTTATAAAAATAAGAAAGAGTGTCGGAGACAAAACGGAGCCCTGGAGAACACCGGCATTTACAAAGTGAGTATCAGACTTGAATCCGTCCAAAACAACTTGAATTGAACGATTCGATATGCAAAATCACGAAGTGAAAATCATCTGAATCATTTCATTGGTTAAAAAAACGGAAAAAAATGGGAGGTATCCTCTATGCCAAATGAGCGGAAACCAACGAACACACATGACGTTAATGATGATCAAGTCCTTGCATAATTTTTTTAACTACACCAGGAATAGGTAATTGGCTGATGCGTCCCTTGTTCGTATAACAACAACACTTACAACAGCAACAACAACATGAAATAGGATTTCACAGGAATGAAGGCACGAAACTTTGCTTCCGCAATAACCCAGTATACTAATCTCTGTTTTTTCTGTTCTGCTGTTTTTTTTTTTTTTTTTAATTATTCTAAACTCAGACCGTAGATGCAAAATAAAAAGAGAGAGCACACATCACAAAAAAGTATATGTAACTTCTGAAACATCCCCCCAAACAAACACTCGCAATTGCACAGATCTACATACATACACCTACATACATACCTGAATGGCTGCAATATAATTCAGATTCAGATTCTACTTTTATAATAGACGCATCCTCAAAGTGCGTGTGCTTCTTTAACAACCATATACCTAATACCTCCTATTCCAATTACGGTGATGATGATGATATCGATGGCAAACGAACGACCATGATGTGCATAGATACAAATATCTATTCGTTTTCAAATCGGACTGCACTACCCTGATATAGCATCCATTGATACAGTTTGCAAAAATCGCCTCACATTCGTTCAGAACTCCGGGAAACAATGGGAGGAAAAATGAAATTGGAAACAAAAATGTAAAAAATGAAGAGAAATTAAAAAAAAAAAAAAAATGTGTGGGGGGTGGATTCCAGATCCCAACTTTAATTTCTCATTCGTCAAACTGCTTAACGCAGCACGCAGCAGATTTTTTTTTTCTCTTTTATCATATCGTTTTGAATGAAAATGCTAATAGAGCAGGAATTTGTTTTCCCAGAAATTTTTTTCCACAAACATACATTTTCGAATTGCATGCGTATATTGAATGGATATGTAGTCACTGCATGCGTTGTGGTTTCTACTAACCCTTTAGTTAGTTATCCTTCGATAGCAACAATCATCGCGAGTGAAGAACAAAAACCAACATTCGCTATAACAATGCAAGGATACTGATTAATCATTTGTCGTTTGTATTACTGTGATCCGTATCTGAAAATGGGATGCTGTGGGTGATGGGGTGGATGGGTGGACGTTAGCATATAGTAAATAACGGTTAATATGATGAATTTCTGGTCATTGTTCGCAAGGGGCGGATGTCAATCTGAAGGAATTAACTTGAAACGGTTGCGTGGCGAACGGGGCCACCATATGTACATAGTAGGACGGAGCACAATCACGCACAGAGGAGAGCGTAGAGGATTTCGCTGCCGGAGCGTGAAAGTTTAAGTGGCTTTTACGAGTGTGTTTCCACTGCGGTTTGTATATTATCTTGTTTGGTTTTTATTATTATTATTATTATTGAACAGTTTTTTTTTTTTTTTCGCTCTTTTTGAAATTGCACTCCAAGCGCGGGAATTTGTGCAAAAATTGACTGAACTGTGAAGGCCTTCCGTCCGGTTGACAGAGTGTCGAAGTGGATGCAGTCATGAATGAAACAAAAAAAGTTAGTTCATAAAAAAAAATTCTTTAATTAAGTGCTCGAAATGAAGCGACTGGTTTCCCTTGCACTTGTTTTAAGCCTGCTTAAGCCTTTTCGTTAGCTCGAGTGCTGCTGGGCCACTTGGTTCAGATGAGTACTCGTGTTCTTTGTAATCGATTGACCGATTTTTTTATTGTATATTATTGTAGAGTTTATTTTAACTCATATTGTATTCAAAGTGGTGGCAGAGCGCCCTGATATTCGTCGCATATGTTCAATATGGTGTCGAAATAGAAGCGAATTAGTTATATAGTGGTAGTGACGTCATGTTGATGTTATTCCCTGTCCTGATCTATCTTTAGTTTGCATAAACCAGTGGTACTTAGCCTTTTGGTGATGAGGGACCATTTTACAAAATTTCTGTCTTGCCATGGACCACCAACTGTTTAATTTTACATTATAGAGATAAGTATATTATTTTAATTAGATTCTTGTGACTGCATATTCTTTCTTCCTCTTCTTAACGGGCGCTACAGTTCGGGGTCAACCTGGACCTCAACCAACTTGCCCCTCTAACTAGCACGATCTTTTGCTAGCCTTTTCCATTGCCGCACACCTAGTTGGCTGAGATCCCCTTCCACCTGCGTGCGCCATCTTAAGTGCGGCCATCCTCTGCCTCTTCGTCCCTTGGGGTTGGGTTCATTCGCCTTACATGGCCCAGCCATCTTAGGCGTTGAATCCGTAGACGCGTGACTAGACTCATGTCGCTGTACAGCCAGTAAAATTCGTGGTTGAATCTTTTCCTCCATCCCCCGTCTGCATTTATAGGCCCGAAAATCACGCGCAAAATCTTTCTCTCGAACCGACCAAGGGCCTCCATATCCGCTTTTGATAGGGTCCATTCTTCTGCGCCGTACAGCAGGACCGGTATGATAAGGGTCTTATATAGAGTCAACTTTGACGTTCGGGAGAGGGCTCTATTACTCAATTGCCTCCTGAGCCCAAAGAAACAGCGATTGGCAAGAGTGATTCTGCGTTAGATTTCGGAACTGATGTCGTTGTTCCAGGTCCCTGCGGAGCCAAGGTAGACGAAGTCCTTAACTACCTCGAACTTATATCTGCTAATACAAACGTTCTGGCCAAGACGTCTGTGGTGGGCGGCTTTTTTTGGTGATAGCATATATTTAGTCTTGCCCTCGTTTACTGCCAAACCGATTTTCGCCGCCTCCATCTCAACACTCAAACGCCTCATCTGGCTCTTGCCTCTTGTATTGGCCAGTGATTTTTGCACAATAATTTCTAATATGATGTTGAAGAAATCACACGATAGCGCATCGCCCTGCCTTAATCCTTTTTTGACATCAAAACTATCGGTAAGGTGTTCACCGATTCGGATGGAGCAGCGAGTATTCTCCAAAGTCTTCCTGCATAGTCTGACGGGCTTAGCAGGTATGTCAAAGGTAGACATAGCGTTGTATAGCTCGTCTCTAATTACGCTGTCGTTTGCGGCTTTGATGTCGACAAATAGGTGGTGAGTGTCGACTTGAAATTCCTTGGTTTTTTCCAGGATCTGCCGCAGTGTGCAGATTTGGTCGATGGTGGACTTCCCTGGCCCATATCCGCACTGATAAGGACCTATCAGCTTATTTACGACAGGCTTCAGGCGTTCACACAAAACGGCAAAGAAGATTTTGTAGGCGATGTTAAGAAGACTTATTCCTCTGTAGTTGGCGAAGTCAGAGGGGTCTCCTTTCTTGTGGATCGGGCATACGATGCTGAGACTCCATCCCTCGGGCATGCTTTCCTCTGACCATATCTTACAGATGAGCTGGTGCATGCTCCTAACCAGGTCATCATCAGCAGCCTTGAAGAGTTCAGTAGACAGTCCGTCTGCGCCAGCAGCTTTATTCGACTTGAGCTTCGATATGGCAATCTTAACTTCGTCGAGGTCAGGGGGACGGAATTCTCTACGGTCTTCGTCGATTAGAAATGGATCATCCTGCCTGACAGCGGTATATTGACCAACATCGCCGTTATACAGTCTGCAGAAGTGGTTTTCCCATATTCTCAGCATCGACTGCGATTCTACTACTAGGTGTCCGTTCTCATCCCTGCAGTCTACCGTTCTGGCTTTATAACCTATGCATGTTCGCTTTATCTGTTGATAAAACTTTCGAACGTCACGCCTGCAGTAACACCTCTCCAAATCCTCAATCGCGCGCTTCTCGTGCTCTTTCTTCTTTCTTCTGAGAAGCTTATGCTTCTCCCTTCTTTTTAACTCGTAGAGCTCACGAGCTGCTCTTGTTATTTTATGCAGCGAGGCCTTATATGCATCCTGCTTCGCTGTATGAATCCTCCTGCACTCGTCATCGAACCAGGTGTTTCTTCGTGGTGGAGCCTTGAAGCCCAAATCTTGGGATGCAGAGCTTTTCAGGGCTTGTTTGAAAAGGTTCCACTGCTGTTCTATTTATAGCGTGGAGGGTTGAGGTGTATTGGAGAGCTTAAGGGAGACGCGGTTGGTAAAAGCACGAGCGGTTTATGGCGATAGTGGCTTTTCAACGTCATAACTTTGTATTCCTACTCTACTCCTTTGCGTTCGTGATATCCGTAGGCGCATCTTGGCTACTATAAAATAGTGGTCCGAGTCGATGTTAGCCAATTGGAAAGTTCGAACATCAAGAATAGTGGAGGAGTTTCTGACGTCGATTGCGATGTGATCAATTTGGTTGGCGGTCGATTGATCAAAAGACTGCCATGTGCCTTTGTGTATATCGAGGTGCGGGAAGCGCGTACTGGCTAGAAGGAGATTTCGATCCGTAACAAGATCAATCAGCCTGTGTCCCTTATCGGATGTGGTATCGTGTCGGCTATGTTTTCCGATTACCAGTTCAAAGATGCTTTCCTTGCCCAGCTTAGCATTGAAGTTTCCTAGTACAATTTCGATGTCATAGCTGGGACATTGGCTATTCGTTCTGTCTAGGAGATCGTAGAACTCATCTTTGGCGGAGTCATCCCTGTCTTACGTGGGGGCGTGGACACAGATCAGGCTTATGTTAAAAAATGTAGCCTTGATACGGATTGTTATGAGACGTTCGCTCACATGCCGAAAGCTTAGGACTTTTTGCCTTAGTCCACCTCGAACAACAAATCCGCATCTGATCAATCGTTGTCCTCTCTACTTTAAGCAGTCGACGTAGTAAATATCGCAGTTTTTCATCCGCTTTATACCCGGTCCATTCCATCGCATTTCCTGGATATCGGTTATGTCCGCTTTATAGCCGTCTAGAGCAACCGCAAGTTGTTCGGATGCACGCGGCCTGTTTACGGACCTACTATTCCACGTACAAAGCCGAAGATCATTGTCCTTTTTACGTTTTTTGCAAGGGTTGTCAACATTAGTCCGGACCGTTATATCCTAGGCTTGTGCATGTTTCGGAGTTTTTGGGTTTTTTTACGGATACGGCTTACTAGGGCGTAGCCAAACCGACTAATCCCGTTTTTTTGGCGCAGGAGGCTCGCCTTTCGCCCTTCCCCGTCTGCAATTTCCATAGGAAATCTCCAGATGGCACCACGAGGAGGTGGGGATGGGACTTACTAACAGTGCCGCAAGATGTTCGACTGCGGTGGCTCTTCTCGCTTTTTAGCAGGCAGGCATCCGTCGGATAAATGCTACCCCTACGAGGCCTTTGTTAGTCCTTTAACATCCATATGGCATGCACATTCTTTACTAACTTCTAAATTCATGGTTCAGTCAGTCAAACGCATGACGGCACTGGAATCCAACCGATTTCGGTGCTTGTTTTTAATTATCAGAAGCGCTGAGAACTCCTGCTCGCATAGATATGTCGATGAAAACAAAGTTAGGTGACGGTATAGCAAGCTCTCGAATCTTTGGAAAAAGAAATTGCCTTTTGGCTCAAAAAATCTTCAAGATTAATTCCTATCTCGAATATACATACATATCTTTCAAGTTACTTTCGTGTAGCATTTCAATCACTTGTACTTGCACTTGTACTTGTACTGCTTACAATGAAAGGATTGTGGATCAGTTGTCCTCGCACTCAGGGAAAATGCGATTGAATTCACTTTTTAAGTTTTTCAAATCAAGTGCGATATTATTCGGCATTTCTCCTTTAATCTCAGCACCCTGTCCGTCAATAACTTGATTCAGAGTATCCAACGCAGAAAAGTTGTCTCTTTCGACTTAATTGATCCATAGCTCAATTTTCGCGATAAATGCACTTATCTTATCTTCATATGGAGATATATTGCTAGTGCCTTGCAACGTAAAATTTCCTGGCCCTTGCAGTTGAAGGTTCCATTTATTAAGTTGTGCGAAAAACCTACCAAATAAGCATAACATGTTTGAAATTTGGACTCACAGAACTGATCCAGCAACTCTTTGTTCTTGTCAGTTAAGAATGCTTGTACTTCCTCTCTCAGTTTGTACAACCTTGACAGGATGTGTTTCCTTTGGAAAGCCAACGCACTTCCGTGCGAAAAAGCAGAGTTTCGTTTTCGAATTTCATATTGTTTGAAGAGAGACGAGTTTGAAGAGACGAGTGTTCAGTGCACCATTTTTTAATGAAGTTAACTAGTTTTATAGCAGTTTTCATCAACAGCGAAGCATTCCGGGAGCGTTTTGGCAGCAAGTGCCTGACGATGAAGGCACGAAATATGTATGGGGGGATTGCTGCCCCCCTGTAACCACCCTGCTTGGGCTCACTGTAGGATTTGGAGCGGGTACAATGAGTGGTATAAACAAAGCATAAGCGCCCAAGCTTGATGAATGCCACTTCTAAAGATATAAATCGGAGATGAGAACTATTCGTAACTTTATCCAAAAAATATTTTCTCGAAAACCAAGTGGGATTCGAAAAATTTTATTCTACATTTTCGATTTATTTTTGGCCGATGTAGATAAATCCATCGTCAGAGCAATCTTACTTTCCCCACTTACCTCAAAGAAGACCAAGTAAATGCCAAAAACAAAACAAATACAGTAATTTTCAATTTTCTCAAAAACTGGAAGACATAAAACCATCCGGCGTATTGTGTTCGATCCAGAATTGATATAAGCATTGACCAAAAAAATCCAATCTAACACTTTATTTCAAAATTTTGAGAAAAATTGGTCTAAACCGTTTTTTTCTATTTTTTTTTATTAAAATTTTGAGTTTGCACGCGAGTTTTTCAAAAGCTATCAACATAAATAATTTAATTTAAAATTGGCATTAGAGAACAAGTTTCCGGCTTTCAAAATTAGTATAGTGCTTTATTGTAAGTGTTGCTATTGTCTCTTAATATGTGTTTTTGATATTAAGTAATTTTTTTTTTAAATTGCCCCTACCTGCTGACCGGGGCGAGATAGACCCCCACCCATAGTAAAAAATGCTTGTTTTTGACCCCTTTATAAAAAACAGTTATCAATTTTTGGCGCCAAAGTTATCGTACTACCCCCACGATGAATGACAGAGTGTGAGGTAATCGCAGCTGGATTTTTTTTTTTTTATCAATTTTGCAAGAGCATAGAGGGAACCAAGCATTGCAGGAGCACCGTGCGTACAAAACCCCGAAAGCTTTTGCCAGATAAGTCCATGTTTCTCCATATACATATAGAGACTTATTACATCCATAACATGGGGACCTTTCGAAGTCGTTTCAAGTTCTTGAGAAAAGAATAACTCCTCTTAAAATTTTTTATTGTCATTCAAAAATCGAATAAATACAAGTAATTGGGGTGAACCCAAAGAAGACCGATCTAGTACTGTTCACTAACAAATATAAATATAAATTCCGCCCCTCAACCCACCGAGGCTGGGTGGAACTCAACTAACAATCAAAGAACAGGCTAAATATCTAGACCTAGTCCTTGACAGGAGGCTGAATTGGAAACCCAACATTCTTGATCGGATCAAGAAAGCAACTGTTGCCCTCTACAGCTGTAAGAAAGTAGTGGGCAGGAGGTGGGGTCTCCAACCAAGCATTATGTACTGGCTTTACACAGCAGTCATAAGGCCTATCCTCCTGTATGGCGTCGTAGTCTGGTGGACTGCTCTGGACAAAGCAGTCAATCGAAACCTTCTGGGGAAGGTACAAAGATCAGCCAGCTTATATATAAGCGGAGCGATCAGATCAACCCCCACGGAGGCCTTAAATGTTCTACTACATCTTCCACCATTAAACCTTTTCAGCAAGCAAGTTGCTGCATGCGCGGCCCTAAGGATGAGGAGCATAAGAAAATGGCCCACATCTCAAAAATGCCACACCTCTATTCTAAAACACTTCAAAGTACCCATGGACACTGACTACATCAACCCGCAGAATGTGTTCACCAGGAACTTCGAAGTTGTCTTTCCATCCAGGGAGGAATGGGCTGAAGGGAAAGTCATACCAAAGGACTCGATCTCCCTCTATACCGATGGCTCTAAGATGGAGTCGGGTGTAGGCAGTGGGGTCTACTCCAAGGAACATAACCTCAACCTATCATTTAGACTCCCAAATTACTGTAGTGTGTTTCAGGCAGAAATAACTGCGATAACGGAGGCCCTGGCATGGCTCGGGATCAATGTAATATCCACAAAGGATATTATCATTTGCACGGATAGCCAATCTGCGGTAACCGACAAATGAAAACCATCCTTAAACTGTCGCCTATCTCTAGACGAGATAGCTGAACAGTTTAACATTAAAGTATTGTGGGTACCCGGGCATAGGGATATTCCAGGAAACTGCGTGGCCGACGAACTCGCAAGGTTAGGGTCAAGCACACTCAGCCTACCTACCCTCGGGTACCTAGAAACACCAATAAGTACGGTAAAGCACATGATAAAGCTTCAAACCATAGAGGAGACCAATCTCCAATGGAATGAGAGCAATATTGGCTTTATCACCAAACAATTGTGGCCTAAGTTAAACTTAGGACGAACCAGGGACCTGGTGGCAACCAAAAGGGCAACCTTATGCACCCTAGTAGGGGTCATTACAGGTCACTGCACCATTGGAAAACACGCCGCCAGACTGGGGCTACCCTACAATGACTTCTGTCGCGGCTGCATGGACGAGGAGGAGGAGGAATCAATACATCATCTCCTCTGCTCATGTCCCTCTTTTGCGAATCGCAGGAGGATTTACCTCGGCGCGCCCTTCTTCGACAATCTGAGTGAGCTAGCAAACCAAAAAATAGCTCAACTCCACCGCTTTATTAGAAGCATCGGTTGGTTCCCGGGTAGCGGATCAGGGTAACCTGATCCAGGTGGTAACACAATGGGCCGGCTTCGGCCTAAGTGTGGCTTACGCCTACCACGTCAACCTAACCTAACCTAAGTAATTGGCAACATTGTGAAGGGTCGGTATAATACTATCAATTCCAATATTATAAATGTGAAAGTGTGTGTGTCTGTTTATCCGTCTTTCACGGCAAAACGGAGCGACGAATGGACGTGATTTTTTAAGTGGAGATAGTTGAAGGGATGGAGAGTGATGTAGGCTACTTTTTGTCTCTTTCTAGCCTCCGTTAAGTTTGTATGCCGCAAAAAAAAATCAGTAGGGGATGGAAATTTGTGTGAGACTCTCCGCAAAATTAGTATAGGTTCTATGATACAAACGGATAATAAAATAATTTAATTAAAACAACCAGTTAAAGGATTCCCTGAAGGGGAATCCAAAAAAAAACCGCGAACGCCAGGCATGAGCCTGGCCCACTGTTCGACTTACGGATTAAAACGATTCTTAGTTTTCTATTGTACAAGTTTATTTAATGTTCTAGGACTATTCAGCTGCGAGTCTCACGACGAACTGCCAACCCAATCTGCCCGACCTGCTTACAATGCTTCGCACGATTCTCCTCCGCTCGCTGACACAGGTGTTTTGCATGTCCCCTCTTCCCTGGATCGTATTCGGTCCGTATTCCACATCCTATCTCCATACGCTGTTACTTGATCGAGAACGCATCGTCAGCATGCGTTCGTATGCATTGGCTGATGCAATCCATGGTTCGACTGGCGTATATGTAAGCCTATGCAATCGTAGCCAGACAGAATATGATCCTCCTCTACGATCTGGGAAACGCGCAAGTAGCGAGAACTGCCTAAGGTGCTGAAATGTGCTGACTCATCGAGTCCCGTTAATGCGGGTAATCGACCTTCGCCCTTGGCCTTGGTCGATGGTGTTAACTCCTCCCCCTTCAAAAATCTGCGTCTCGCAGATGGATGACATCATCGCCCAGCTGGTCGGTCGTCCTTAGTTTCGAGTTGCATCTGCAGAAGCCTCTGGTATCCTGAGTGCTGGAAGACTCAATTTTCCACTTAGCTTACGCCACATGATGATCATGAACGATATCAGCAATACGAAGACAGCGACGTCCCATAGCGTAGAGATTCCCATCCTAGTGGCCAGGTGACCGAGTCGTTTGATGTTTTCAATACTGAGTTTGTGAATGAATTGAAGGTCCACCTCATGTTCCTTGACAGTAACGTTCGTCATCGCTGATGGCAGGATTTGGAGAGCAGCGTAGCTAGAGCTTATGAAGGTCCTGTTTCCTAATTGGATTGTTTCATTATTCAACTGGATGATGAAGGTTCCCGTCAAAAACTGCTTGATGCTTCCTGAGGTAAGTTGGCCTTTGAAGTTCGTTGCAAATATGGTGTTTCCTTTGATCAGCTCGACAACTTCGCGGGTGTTCGTACAATATGTGCATGCTGCATGACCTCCCTTCAGCAATCTGGCTATGCAGTGATTTTCTGGAATCCTCGAGAGTGATCCTTGTCTGCATACAGTGGTGTTGCTTATCGATAGGCATTGTTGGATCACGCCATAGGTTTCCTCCCGGTTGATAAGTATTCTATTAAAATCGATGCTAACTTGCTGATCGTTGGTTACCGATGGTTTTATTAGCAACAGGTTGTAGTCCTCCTTCTTCACCTTCGGCATGGACAAGACGTACAAGAGAATCGAACCGTTTGTGTAAACCGATGGTGCTCCGAATTCGATTGCCTCAATTTCGTTTTCGTACGGAAGGGTTTCAAGTTCGTTTATTAGCAGGTTGATACCGTCGTGGTTAAGAAGGTTGGTGTTCACGATGCCGTTTTTAGCCATCTGGCATGCTCGCACCACCTCGTTGATCTCTTCTTTCATTAGTAAAACCTGGTCCAAGATGTCACGTTTGAACCTCTGGATATCCGCTATCGCCCTTTCGCTGTGGGTGTTGTCAATGACCCAGTTAACTTTCTTGGTTATGTCTTCGATGGACTCTATGACTCGCTCGTTCACCTTGTACTGATGGTTGTTGTTTTCCCCGATCTGCTGTTGGCTTTTTAGGATTTCGTCCCAGTCTGAAGCATCCGGGTTTCCAGCGACCCATTTCCACGCGGATCCAATCCAGTTTATTGATCTCTGCTTCCTTGGTGTCCTACCCTTCAGTAACCTGATGCGATCCGTGATCGAGTTAAGATGGAAGTTAATCAGCCGTCTGTCCCCTTTGTCGATGATGTGCTTGTTGATAGATTCCGCGACCTCCGTCGCCTGACGCTCGAACTGGTTTAGATTAATAACGTGTACAAGATTGAGGTTGCCGTCGACTATCCACGCTTTGCCTTCCTTGATAGGGACGAGTGGGGTTGTGTATTTGAATATCTGGAACCCTTGTACCGTTGCCAGGCAGATCAGGCAGGTTAGTCTGGAAATACCGACTTGGTGGCTTACGACGAATATAATTTTACAGTAGTTTAGAAAATATAACCAATTATTACAATTACAAATTATATGGCGTTAAACTATGCAGGAAAGAAGACATTAGTGTTGAGAACAAGTAAAACTTAATATTCAGATACAAAGAGTTACACTTAATATTGAGATACAAGGAATAAAACAACCTTAATGAACTTAATATTCAGATAAAAGGAAATAAACAAACTTAAATATTAAGATACAATCTATCGTACATGCATATCTATGTGTGTTTTAATTCTTTTAACATGTCTGTGGTGTAATATTGTACATAATCATGTTTTACTTATTTTACATATCTTATAACATCTCCTAAAGATTTGTGCGTAAGTGCCAAGTGAGTGTGCCATTCTCCCTTTTTTTTTTCTTTTTTTTTTTTTTAATTTTTTTTTTTTATTTTTTTTTTTTTATTTTTTTTTTTTGTATTTTTGTAAAATTTTTTTATGAATTTCTAACTTGCGCTTTATGTATTTTGCGCCCTGTTGTTGTAAGCACAGTGACCTTATTATTTTTTGCTACAACTTCCTTTCGATACAAAGGCTTGTGCTTGCCCTGGATTCTTTTAAAGGAAGTGTAAACAACGTCACCTTTTTTAAATGCCTTGGGTACCGTTCTCTTTTTATTATGCCATACGTTCCTATCAGCTTGCTTCTTCTGTATCCTTTCTCTTAACTGCTGGTTCACCTTGATCCGAAAGTTGGCCATATTTTGGAAGTTGTATCTACTGCTTCTGTTAAAGAATACATCCGACGGCTTTCGCTGCGTCACTGAGTGAATGGTATTGTTATACCTATCCACAGATATATTTAGGAGTTCCCTCAGCTTGAGGTCTTGTATTCAGCCTTCAGACATCGATAGATTTCAAGAATGGTGGAGTGAAATCGCTCGACCTGCCCATTGACTTCGCTGCGATTGACGGGTGTCTGATACATTTTTATATCGAGCATCTTTATAAAGTTAACCATAATTGGGCTAAGGAAACTCCTTTCGTTATCAGTGACAATCATTTTGGGGACCGTGAAATAGTGAAGGATTTTTATAATTTTGTCTCTAAGGTGTAGGGAAGATTTGTTTTTAATGTGAAAGAGTTTAGCAAATTTCGAGAATTTGTCCAGGCAAGAGATAAATTTTTCCCCTTGTATTTCCATAATATCGAGGTGTAGTATCTCGCAGGGATAAGAAGGAGACGGAGTAGGCTGCAACTCAGGCGTCGCCGGGTGCCGGTCATATTTGTTTGCGAGGCAGACATCGCACGACTTCGTGTACTTCTTGGTAAGGCTATTCATTTTTGGAAAGTAATATTTCTCTAGAAGTTGTTCCTTATTTTCTCTGGCGTTTCTGTGGGCCCGCCTATGTTCCTTGCTTATAAGATCCCACACTCGGTTTTCGTTGGCTACATCTTCCACGATTCTTTGAGTGATTCTTATCTTATAGCAGACGAAGTATTCCAAATATACCTTTTGCAGCAAGTCAATACAGCATTCGGGGATCTTGATGCCATTCACTATATTTGGTCTTAATCGAGTTTTCAGTATGTCTACCAACGTTGTTTTATCCAAATTATCCACGGCGATATAGTGCCTTGAGAAACCAGGATGTGGTTCTTCGTAAATACTGAGACCCTTCCCCAATTTTATCACGATTTGATTTCGGAAGACATTAAGGGGTGCTTCTACGTGCGGAATTAGGTCTGTCGAGTCCTGTTCGGCACTATGCATCGTCTCGGAAGCGGATTCAGTGGAAAGGGTTTCGTCGTCATTTGGTTCCGTTAAGGATCCATGCTCTGAAGCCTCCTCTGTAGTAGAGTGAGCAGTTTCTGTTTCTGAATTAGCGTTGGAGGCGGTGTCCGTTAAGGAATTGTCGTGTAGCGCGTTCACCTGGGATCCAGCTTCAGCATTTACTGAGGCGGTCAGGTGATGGTTCTCAATTTTAAGTCTCGATAGAGCGTCGGCTACGACATTAGATTTACCCGGTCTGTAAACCAATTCGCAGTTATATTCCTCTATCCTTGCCTTCCAACGTTTTAACTTTGCGTTAAAGTTTCTATTGCCCAATGAAAAGGTCAATGGTTGGTGATCAGTGAATATACGTATTTTTCTAGCCCCATATAGATAGGATCGGAGGTTGTCTAGGGCCCATACTATCGCCAGCATCTCTTTTTCATTGGTCGCATAATTTTCCTCTGTCTTGTTGAGGGACCGTGAGATATAAGCGATGGGTTTGTCTTTACCTAGCTCACCCTGCGATAGTACGGCTCCGATTGCTGTATTCGAGGCATCCGTAGTAAGATTAAATGGCACGTCGAAATCAGGAAATGAAAGAACTTCTGCAGAGGTCAACAGTGTTTTTAAATCATTAAAGGCCTTCATCGCGTCTTCACCGAGCGTAATGCGAATATTTCTCGACTGATTGGCCTTCACTTGGGCATATTCCCCTCAAGTCAGGTTGGTGAGTGGCTTGGCAACCTTCGCATAATCCCGTATGAATTTCCTGTAATAAGATGTCATTCCAAGGAAAGATTTCAGCTCCTTTAAATTTTCGGGAGGCTGGATATTACGAATCGCCTCTACCTTCTTCATGTCTGGACGCACCCCATCAGGGGTAATGATTTATCCAAGGAACTCCACCTCAGTGTCCATGAAGTGCGTCTTTTCCAAGTTGACCCTAAGGTTGGCCCCGCTTAACCTTCCAAGTACCGTATCGAGGTTCTTCAGATGATTTTCTGGGCTATTGCCAAAGACGATTATATCATCTATATAGACATAACAGATTTTGCCTATATAGGGCTTTAGCACATCATCTATCATCCGTTGAAAGATCGCCGGAGCATTTTTCAGGCCAAAGGGCAATCTCAGAAACTCGTACTTCCCATTCATCGTCGAGAACGCTGTTTTGGGGATATCAGAAGGTTTCATAGGTATTTGGTGGAAGCCGGATGTCAGGTCCAGTGTTGTGAAGTATCGGGCCTTACCGAGGCTGGCGAGTGTGGCGTTGATGTCAGGAATTGGGTACGCATCTGAGATCGTAACACTGTTCAACCTCTTATAGTCAATAACCATTCTGTACTGCTTTTCGCCGGTGGGCTTCGGTTTTTTCGGGACCACCCAAATTGGCGAATTGTAAGGACTTTTCGAAGGCCGAATTATTCCCGCTTCCAAGAGTTTAGAGATCTCCTTCTCGACTTCGCCTCTAAGGGAGGCCGGGTATGGGTAGCTTTTCGTATAGATCGGCTCATCCGTCTGTGTTCTAATTTCTGCTTGAACGGATGTATCGATTTCCTCATTTGTATTTATCGGGCCGAATAGTGGATTGTATTTTGCTATTAGATTTTGTAACGCCTGTTTGACTTCCTCTGCTAAACTTTCGTTTAATGATATATTTACCTCCTTGGAGTGTTTCTCCTTCAAGGGTAATTTTATTCCCGGCTTTAACATTAAAACATTGGTTTTTCTGTCAATAACGGCCTCAAGCTCCTTCAATGTATCATCGCCTATGATACCATCGAAGGACTCAAGTCCAGGTAACACGTAAAATCTCAGTAAAGTATTGTTACCGACCCTCGCGAAGAATCTTCCCGTGATATATTCAGAAATACTAATCTTTCCTGAAGCTGACCGAACGAAAAATGGTTTTTCGAGGGGGATCGCTGTCTGTCTTAATTTGGAGCTGATGAAATTCTTGTTCGCCCCCGTATCGACAAGGAATTTCAGCACAGCCCCATCTCCTACCACATATTCTATATATGGTACGCTGGATAGCCGTCCGTCATAAAATTTACTTCTTCACTGACGGCCTCCTCAGCGACCTCTCGGTAATTTCCTTCGTCTTCTTCCACCTCGGTATGATACAACCTCTGATTCTTATTTGGATAGTTATCTGACTTAGCCTTACGCTTGAACGGATTTTTTGGACGATTCATATAATTCACTTGACGACTTTGAACGCTTTCGTCAACATCCATTTTTGGCAGGGGCTTAGGTCCGGGCCTTGGCGGGACACCATGATCGCGTTGAGGAGGTTTCCAGGAGAATTGTCTGGAACCACTTGGATGGGATTGGTAGAATTTTCTTGGTGGCAATGGTGGTCTAGCCTCCGAACTTTTAATCGTTTGGTTCATTGGAGCAGTAATCAAGTTAGGACCGGTGGATGAATGAATATTGTTGCTTCTAAAATTTAGATTTTGGATCTCCAAACAAGTGGAGTAAGCTTCCGGTAGGGTCTTGGGCCTTTGGACTATTAACATTTTCGAAATATCGCCGTTCAGGCCACGAACAAAAAAGTCCAGAGCCCGATTCCGATATGTTTCCACCAATGCTCTCGCTGTTTCTTCGCTATAAGATTCGGTCTTCAATTTGTTGACCATCAAGGACAACTGGTGATTAACGGCAGCATAGAATTCGTCTATTCTGCTATTTTTCTGACTAAGCTGGTTCAACTGATGTTCCAGCGTTCTCATATCTCGCTTGTCTGCATAGTGCAGCGAGAGAACCTGTTTCATACTCGCCCAGTCGCTTTCGAATATATTGTAAGAGACCAACGCAGAATTGGCCGGTCCGCGAACCTTTCCCCGGATGTGCTCAAGTATCGCACGGTATATAGGTTTTTCCCTCACTATTTCGAAATCCCTTAGGATACTCTCTACTGAATGTACCCAGGAAACATACTGCGTAGGATTTCCGTCGAACACTTGCAGCTCCTTCACACAGTCGGGAAGGCGGCTGATCTCTTTTAATTCACTTTCATTTTGCGGTGGGCTAGGCTGCATGATTATGCTTGCCCGTTCCACCTCGACATTTCCTTGTACGGGTGGCGCTGGCTTACTTTCGACAGCTTTCAGCCGCATTTCCAACCCCTTAATCTGGGTAAGAATATTATTCACCGCACCAGTCAACTCGGTTAGGGAACTAGTTATTTGATCCATTTTTGCGACGGGTAAGAGAATACTTTAATAAAAATTAGAAGCGCTTACCTTAGGAAATTATGGCTTGGAACGTATGGCTATGGGGATTAATGACACAATTCACTAGCACTTTTGTTTAATTATTATTGATTTTAGGCACAGCACTTAGCCACTAAATTTTGAGCCTTATTACAATTTTCTTGCACTTTGTATCTCTTTCTTTTTATTTTTCTATTTCTTATTTTGTTCACAATTTAACCACTTACAAATTATATTGGCTCATAATTTCTTTAGGGGGCTTAAGACCAGCACAATTCGAATGTTTTACCGACTCTGATCAGCTGCAATAAAAAATAAAAAAAGACCGATAAAATTACCGAACCGAACCGATATATATATTCTTTTGGAGACCGGCCATGGAAGGTTCGTGGTCATCCCTTTTGGAGGCCTACGTTGAGATTGTAGGCGACCTACTCGCGGCACGAATCACTTCACAATTGATCCATTTATCAAATCAATCTCCGTACATGTTCCCATGGGTATGTCGGAATCCGCCACATCGGGGCTAGAATGGTCTACTGTGTTCCCATGGTAACAGTGACTTGCACTCAAATAGAGCGTACTATCCCTTTCGTCCTATATGAAAGGACCCGTGGCTATTGATCAATGAAAAAAATAGATCAATTAAAAGGCCGGTCCCTGCTCGGGCGCCAGTTAAAGGATTCCCTGAAGGGGAATCCAAAAAAAACCGCGAACGCCAGGCATGAGCCTGGCCCACTGTTCGACTTACGGATTAAAACGATTCTTAGTTTTCTATTGTACAAGTTTATTTAATGTTCTAGGACTATTCAGCTGCGAGTCTCACGACGAACTGCCAACCCAATCTGCCCGACCTGCTTACAATGCTTCGCACGATTCTCCTCCGCTCGCTGACACAGGTGTTTTGCATGTCCCCTCTTCCCTGGATCGTATTCGGTCCGTATTCCACATCCTATCTCCATACGCTGTTACTTGATCGAGAACGCATCGTCAGCATGCGTTCGTATGCATTGGCTGATGCAATCCATGGTTCGACTGGCGTATATGTAAGCCTATGCGATCGTAGCCAGACAGAATATGATCCTCCTCTACGATCTGGGAAACGCGCAAGTAGCGAGAACTGCCTAAGGTGCTGAAATGTGCTGACTCATCGAGTCCCGTTAATGCGGGTAATCGACCTTCGCCCTTGGCCTTGGTCGATGGTGTTAACTCAACCATAAATCAAACAACTTTTGAGAAAACAATAAACATTCGAAAAATAAATAAGTGTTATTCTTGAATTACGATAGATGGCGCTGATATGTTTATGAATCGCGCTTACGTTGTGTGCTCTCTATCTGTACTTAAGTACGGGCATCGGGCCGCGCTTCACACTACACTTTAGTGCATACGGTACCTACAAGTTATCAACATTAACTATTATGTATAATTAATTAAACTTCTTAGAGACTAAAGTTGGCAGCACTTTTCGCGAGCATTCTAAACAAGCAGCAGCATTCCCCTTGGCTTGGCGTGGGTTCAATTAAAAGTACTTTCCTTCGCTTGGCTTGGCGTGGGTTCGAGAGAGGTACTTTCCTTCGCATGGCTTGGCGTGGGTTCGATAGAGGTACTTTCCTTCGCTTGGCGTGGTTTTGTGGGCGTCCACACTCGAGTCAGTTTACGACGAGTGTCCAAAGGAACAAGTCTTCATAGAAGACCAACCGTCCGGAGTAAAATGAAGTTAATTTTAAAATAAATAATAAATTAATTAAAGCAAGTTGTTGTTGGATTGTTAGTTTATTATTACGTATTTAACTTTAATTTATACTCTGTTATTTGACTACTAAGCGTCCCAGTCATGCTTATACGAAATTTAGATGCCCCGAGATTATGTAATGGGACGAGACTTCGTGTCACACAACTTGGCTGCAATATCATTAGCGCCACTATCTTAACCGGCGTAGGAAAGGGTGAAAATGTAATGATCCCACGAATCCCAATAAATCCCACAGATCTCCCGTTCCAGTTTAAAAGGCTACAATTTCCTCTAAAGCTTAGTTTCGCTATGACCATTAACAAAGCGCAAGTTCAAACATTAAAGGTGGCTGGGGTGAACTTAGAAAAGCCGTGCTTTTCCCATGGACAATTGTATGTAGCATGTTCGCGTGTATCCAATGCCCAGAATCTTCACATTCTATCCCCAAATAGAAAGACATATAATATCGTCTACAGCAGCGTATCAAAATAACATTCTGTTACGAGTTCTCTTCTGTGTTGTAAATCAGGAATGGGGAACCGCGTTACCCCGAATTTAACGCGAACGAAGCCGCGGGCAAAAGCTAGTCACATTGTAAAGCAAAATAAGGACTACATTTTATCTTGTCAATAAATTGTTCTTCAATATCATTTGACTTTTTTTAATGCGCGACTTCACTGTGTCGTTTGAGCTTCCTGCTCTAATAGCTCTTCTGTAGGTTTCAGCATACAAGGTTTCATTAGAGACTCACCGGTTGTGTGTGCTTTTTGGATTTGGCAATCAATTTTGATATTTCAAACGACGCAGATAATGTTTTTTCAGATGTTGCATAACTTGTTCCACTGGGTCCAACTTTCATTTTTTTTTTAGATTTGTTAGTTTGCCCTTGAAGATCTTTCCCGCGGAGGGTCACAATAGTTCGGTCTTTAATCGACGTTTCAACTTGGCCAGCTTTATAGCATCATTGGCAAGAATAGTTCTATATGTTACACATTGAGGTCTAATTTCCTCATTTATTTCTATTGAAGTAAAGCCCAACTTAATATAATCACCGTCTTACTTTCATTCCGGTGACATTTTTCTGGAAAAAAGCTATTATTTATTCCCAGTTATTAGTTATCTACATGAATAATTGAAAATGGTGACAGAATAAACAGGGATAAAATACACATAATTTTAATAACAGGCCCCTGGAAATGGGGTACAAAGTAAATCGTAATTAAAAATAACAATGTCAGGTACAATGTGATGTGATAAAGTAAACTTGTGACATAACTTACTTAGTTAGGTGGCGCTACAGGCCGTGGTGAACCTGGGCCTCAACCAACAAGCGTCTACAGGTGGCACAGTCTTTGGCCAGCTATTTCCAGCGCCGGACGCCCAGTTGGTTAAGGTCCCCTTCCACCTGCGTGCGCCACCGTTGATGCAGTCGTCCTCTGCCGCGCCTTCCTTCCGGGGTGGATTCGAAGACTTTTCGGGTCGGAGCTGTATTTTCCTTGCGCTCTACATGGCCTAGCTACCTTAGACGCTGTATCCGTAGACGTCGTACCAGGCCGATGTCGCTGTACAACCCGTACAGTTCTTCGTTATATCTTCTCCTCCATACACCGTTTGAACAAACGGGACCGTAGATAGTACGCAGAATTTTCCTCTCGAAACGACCAAGGGCATCTTCATCCGCTTTTGTTAAGGTCCAAGCCTCTGCGCCGTAAAGGAGGATTGGGATGATTAAGGTCTCGTATAGTGTCACCTTGGTTTTCCGAGAGAGGGCTCTACTTCTCAATTGCCTTTTGAGCCGAAAGAAACAGCGGCTGGCAAGAGTGATTCTGCGTCTTATCTCAGCACTGGTGTTGTTATCGCTGGTCATCAGTGAGCCAAGGTAGACGAATTTCTTGACCATTTCAAAGTTATATCCGCCCATGGTGACGTTCTGGCCAATACGTCGGTGTTGTCTGTCTCTTTTAGATGAAAGCAGATATTTGATTTCACCCTCATTAACCTTGGTACCCATCTTCTTCTTCTACCACAATGCTTACAAAGGCCTCATTGACGTCGCGCTGTATCCGTCCAATCACGTCAATGTCGTCGGCGTACGCAAGCAATTGCGTAAACTTGAAATAAATCGTACCTCTTGTGTTGGCCAGTGACTCTTGCACGATATTTTCAAGCACGATGTTGAAAAAGTTGCATGACAGCGTGTCACCTTGCCCAAATCGGTTTTTAACACCAAACGTCTTGGTTTGCTCATTACCGACCTTAATGGAGCAGCGAGAACTCTTCATTGTCATCCTGCACAGTCGGACGAGTTTGGCAGGGATGTTAAAACTAGACATGGTTTTGTATTGCTTATCTCTATGCACGCTGTCATATGCAGCCTTAAAATCGACGAAAAGGTGGTGAGTGTCGACTTGGTATTCCAGGGTCTTCTCCAAGATCTGCCGTAGCCTAAATATTTGGTCTATTGTGGATTTACCTGGCCTGAAACCACACTGATAAGAGCCGATCAGGTTATCCACAAACGGTTTCAGGCGTTCACACAAAACGGCAGAGAATATCTTATATGCGATGTTAAGGAGACTTATTCCCCTATAGTTGGCGCAGTAATAGGGGTCTCCTTTCTTATGGACCGGGCAAACGATACTGAGATTCCATTCATCGGGCATGCTTTCCTCCGACCATACCTTGCAAATGAGATGGTGCATGCACCTTACCAGCTCATCTTCAGTCGCCTTAAGAGCTCAGCAGACAGGCCGTCTGCGGCCGCGGCTTTATTAGACTTAAGTCTTGATATTGCTGTTTTGATTTCGTCTAGGTCGGGTGGATGGAATTCTCTTACATCGTCGTCCATTACGAATGGCTCATTCTGCCTGACAGCGGTATCTTGTCTTTCATCGCTGTTATGCAGTTTACAGAAGTGGTTTTTCCAATTCCTCAGCATCGACTGCGACTCTACTACCAGTTCTCCATTTTCATCCCTGCAGGCCACCGCTCTGGCTTTGTAGCCATAGCATGTTCGTTTCACCTTATTGTAAAACTTACGGGCGTCATTCCTGCGGAAGCATCTCTCCATCTCCTCCAACTCACACTTTCCGTGCTTTCTCTTCTTTTTTCCGAAAAGCGTGTGTTCCTCTCTCTCCTCTACTCATAGATTTCGAAAGCAGCTCTCGTCCGTCGTTGCATCATGGCTTTATATGACTCTTGTTTTGCCTTATTGGCTTGTTCGCATTGTTCATCGAACCAGGGTTTCTAGGTGGTGGCGGTTTGAAATTCACCACCTGTGAGGCAGCGTCCCTGACGGCGCTCCGGCAATGCGCCCATTTCTGCTCCATTGTTTGTGCTGCTGTGGGCAGATTTTGAGAGAGCTTGGAGGAGACACGATCAGCAAAGATTCTGGCAGTCTTCTGCGATTGTAGCTTTCCGACGTCAAACTTACGTAGTTCTACTCGTCTCCTAAGCATTCTTGATATCCTCATTCGTACCTTGGCTAGAACAAGGTACGAATGTCGATGTTGGGCCCTCGGAAGGTTCGTACGTCGAGAATACTGAAGGAGTGTCTGGCGTCGATCGCAATGTGATCAATCTGGTTGGTGGTCCATTGATCAAAACACCGCCAGTTACCCTTGTGGATGTTGAGATGGGGGTATCACGTGCTTGCTACAAGGAGGTTACACTCCGTTAGGAAATCGATTAGCCTAAGTCCGTTGTCGGATGTGGCGTTATGGAGGCTATGCTTCCCTATGATCGACTCAAATATGTCCCCTTTGTCCAGTTTTGCATTAAAATCTCCTAGGACTATTTTTGTGTTGTAGCTGGGGCGTGAGCGCATATTAAGCTAATGTTTCCAAATTTTGCTTTGATGCGGATTGTTATGAGGGGTCGTCGCTTATATCTCGGAAGCTTAAGACGTTTTGTCGGAGTCTTCCTCTAATAACGAATCTGCACCCGATTAGATGCTGATTGTTCTCCTTGTAGCAGTTCCCGTAGTAGATGTCACAGTTTTTCTTCAATTAAACGCCTGCACCCGGTCTGTTAAGGGACATCACATTCCAGGTGCAGACTTTCAAGTCCGTTAGTCGTTTGCAGGGGTCGTCAGCTTTATATCCGTCCGTATCCGAGGCTTGTGGTTGCTTCTGAACAAGTAGGTTTTTACGTGATAGGGATGTTATCCCTAAGCACAACCCCCAACCTGGAGGGCCAGGTTCCTGTTTCCCTAGGAACAAGGGGTTGGGTCGCTGCACACATTGGTTCACTACCTGGCGGGTGCCAGTATAGCTATCCAGGGGAGGCCACGCGGAGGCTGTGTGTCAACTTGGATTGAGCAGGGACAGAGATAGAAGGTGGCGTTTGCCATGTTAAACGCGATCAACTTCGTACCTTTCCTTGCTCGCTTCCTCCCCCCTGTGACCGATGTGCTCAGTTAATCATGCGGGTGCTGTTACTCTCTTTGACTCTCTCATAAACTCTTTCTGATCCTTGGTACTTGGCGCCCCTCCTATTGGCCCCACAGAACTGTGTCAACTATACCATAATATTTATCGCGATAGCACACTGGACAAAAAAGGCACATAAGTTGCACTTTAAGTTCCACAGGAATCTATTTTCAAGTTACATACTTCATTTGCATCTATCGTTTCACCCACAGTTGTCAATTTAAATAACAAAGGCGACGACGGAGAGGCAAATCAGCGCGGAAGGATCACATCTTCGCAAACCACAGTTCAGTCAGTCATTTCATATGATGGCGTACATCGACTTGGATGTAGTTCAACCGCACAACGAGTCCTCGTAGAGTCATCGCTGACAAAGAGAAGACAAAAAGTACAGACCAGACTTCAACCTGTCTATTTGGTGAACGCTCCACTCTTCACAAGTATACTGATCGCTGAATAAGACATTCATCTTTTACTGTTTCATTCGATTCTAACCTCCACGTATCTGCATATCTATGTACATATGTACGTACCTAGGTAAAAAGAAGTGGTTCGATTTTTTGCCGCTTATACATGCACGAATATGTACGTAATCAGACGCACAGCGACATGTACATAGACAACAGGCAACTAGCATCATTGCCTCCGACAGAATGATTTTCGCATTCGCATTTGGACTCGGATTTGGGTTTCTCGATATCTGTGGTACCCTACCAGCAAGTCAGCGCGAAAATTAACTTTTGCGGCTACGGGCATCATATTCCATTTGATACTTTTGATTGCGTTTATGCACTATTGACTTTGGTTTTGATTTTCTACATACGCTCCATATGGTATGCATTAAAACCTGGCAGCTGAGTAGAGATCGTTCGAGACCTTAAACTTGGAATCTTGGTTACCTCGAGGAGAAGCAGCAACTGCAGCGAATGAATATACTGCTCATAGAGTAGTGCAGTGAAGCGTATGTTTGAGTTTGTTTTTTCCTCGTTTCGTATTTTGAGGCTGGCCTACGAATAGATTCCGAACGCTTCGATACTTCTGCGTAAATTTGATATGTAGCCGAGGCATTGAGACGCACTATAACGAGAGAACAGAGAACAGCGACGAAAGAAAACAGGAATTGTTAATAATATGAATGATGGCAGATCATATAAATATGTTGGACATGAATTTACGGTGATTGAAATGGGAAATACATATATTTTCATTGCATTCGGTAACCAGTTTTTTTTTTCTTTTTGAAAGGAAATTGTATCTGCCGGGGGAACTTGAGATGGTACTGGGATGGCATTGAAGGGTGGTTCTTGGCAGAGATTCCTTGGGATTCGTTGGCTTTTCAATAAAATGGTTGATTTTTTTCTTTTTCATATTGGTTTTGTTTCTAGTCCGTAATTTGCACTGGTTCGAATGGCATTTTACAGGCATGCATATGTACATATAACATACCATAGGCGATAGACACAGGGTCAGGAGCGTTTGTTTATAGGTGATGGGAGAATATTATTGAAAAGAGAAAC
Organism: Eumerus sabulonum; assembly: GCA_951905685.1. Taxonomy (NCBI): domain Eukaryota; kingdom Metazoa; phylum Arthropoda; class Insecta; order Diptera; family Syrphidae; genus Eumerus; species Eumerus sabulonum. The sequence goes on along the minus strand of OX645060.1, from coordinate 138,172,104 downwards.
GATCGATTATTTAAATTCAGATTTTCTTTTATTTAAGAACTTTAACACACTTGCCGATTTGCTGTCAGTAAGAAGAAGAAGAAAAAAAACGTCAACGATTGACAAGACAATAAGTTCTCTTATTCATTCGGAACATGCGTTGATTCGGAACATTCTTCGTGCTGCGTTCGGTAATACTTAATTCGGAACAATAGGTCTCATTTGTAAATCTAGTTAATTAGGATGTGAAAACTTGTAGCAAGTTACATTTTCGATGGGCTCTAGAATATAACTTTCGATCACGCTAGGTTCGTAGCCTTACGGATATCACGAACACAGCGGAGTAGAGTAAGAATACAAAGCTATGACGTTGAAAAGCTACTATCGCCAGAAACCGCTAGTGCTTTTACCAATCGCGTCTCCCTTAAGCTCTCCAATACACCTCAGTCCTCCACGCTATCAATAGAACAGCAGTGGAGCCTTTGCAAACGAGCCCTGAAAGCTCTGCATCCGAAGTCTTGGGTTTCAAGGCTCCACCACGAAGGAACACCTGGTTCGATGACGGTTCCAGGAGGATTCACACAGCGAAGCAGGATGCGTATAAGGCCTCGCTGCATAAAAGAACAAGAGCAGCTCGTGAGCTCTACGAGTTAAAAAGAAGGGAGGAGCATAAGCTTCTCAGAAGAAAGAAGAAAGAGCACGAGAAGCGCGCGATTGTGGATTTGGAGAGGTGTTACTGCAGGCGTGACGTTCGAAAGTTTTATCAACAGATAAAGCGAACATGCATAGGTTATAAAGCCAGAACGGTAGACTGTAGGGATGAGAACGGACACCTAGTAGTAGAATCGCAGTCGATGCTGAGAATATGGGAAAACCACTTCTGCAGACTGTTTAACGGCGATGTTAGTCAATATACCGCTGTCAGGCAGAATGATCCATTTCTAATCGACGATGACCGCAGAGAATTCTGTCCCCCTGACCTCGACGAAGTTAAGATTGCCATATCGAAGCTCAAGTCGAATAAAGCTGTTGGCGCAGACGGACTGTCTACTGAACTCTTCAAGGCTGCTGATGATGACCTGGTTAGGAGCATGCACCAGCTCATATGTAAGAAATAGTCAGAGGAAAGCATGCCCGCGGAATAGAGTCTCAGCATCGTATGCCCGATCCACAAGAAAGGAGTCCCCTCTAATTGCGCCAACTACAGAGGAATAAGACTCCTTAGCATCGCCTACAAAATCTCCTATGCCGTTTTGTGTGAACGCCTTAAGCCTTTTGTAAATAAGCTGATAGGTCCTTATCAGTGCGGATTCAGGCCAGGGTAGTCCACCATCGACCAAATCTTCACACTACGACAGATCCTGGAAAAAACCAATGAATTTCAAGTCGACACTCACCACCTATTTGTCGACTTCAAAGCCGCATACGACAGCGTAATTAGAGACGAGCTATACAACGCTATGTCTACCTTTGACATACCTGCTAAGCTCGTCAGGCTATGTAGGATGACTTTGAAGAATGCTCGCTGCTCCATCCGAATCGGTGAACACCTTACCGATAGTTTTGATGTCAAAAAAGTATGTAGGCAGGGCAATGCGCTGTCGTATGATTTCTTCAACATCAAATTGGAAACGATTGTGCAAAAATCACTGGCCAATACAAGAGGCACAATCTATTTCAAATCCTCGCAACTCCTTGCATACGCCGACGATATTGACATAATAGGTAGATCACAGCGAGATGTCAATGAGGCGTTTGCGAGTATTGAGATGGAGTTGGCGAAAATTGGTCTGGCGGTAAACGAGGGCAAAACTCGTCATCAAAAAAGGACGCTCACCAACGACTTCTTGGCCAGAACGTTTGTATTGGCAGATATAAGTTCGAGGTAGTTAAGGACTTCGTCTACCTTGGATCCGCAGTGACCTGGAGCAACGACATCAGTTCCGAAATCAAACGCAGAATCACTCGTGCCAATCGCTGTTTCTTTGGGCTGAGGAGGCAATTGAGTACATAATAGAGCCCTCTCCCGAACAGCAAACTTGACTCTATATAAGACCCTTATAATCCCGGTCATGTTGTACGGCGCAGAAGCATGGACGCTATCAAAAGCGGATGAGGAGGCAATTGGTCGGTTCAAGAGAAAGATTTTGCGCGTGATTTTCGGGCCTATAAATGCGAACGGGGGATGGAAGAAAAGAATCAACCACGGCTGTACAGCGACATGAGTCTAGTCAGGCGCCTACGGATTCTACGCCTAAGATGGCTGGGCCATGTAGAGCGAATGGACACCACAGCTCCAGCCCGGAGAGTCTATGAATCCAACCCCGAGGGACGAAGAAGCAGAAGACGGCCGTATTTAAGATGGCGCACACAGGTGGAAGGGGACCTCAGCCAACTGGGTGTGCGGCAATGGAAAAGGCTAGCAAAAGATCGTTCTAGTTGGAGGGGCATGTTGGTTGAGGCCCAGGTTCATCCCGAACTGTAACGCTAGTTAAGAAGAAGAGAACGATATTGGGCGGCAATATCCGTCGGTGGCTTTCCAGGCTTGAGAACCATAATAACTTCGGCGACCTTCCATTGGCTCGGTAGGTGTTCTTACCTATGCGTGGCGTTAACAAGATATAAAAGTTTGAGCAGAGCTTTTCTCGTCAAATTTGTATGGACATCTCGTGTAATTAAGTCGTAGCCTGGTGCTTGAGGGCTTGAGGGGTTGAGGGATTTTACGATATTTTCCAGTTTGGAAAACGTGGCTCACGTCATTCTGTATTCCCCCGTCATTTCCAGAGTATTACTATTGTTAGGTTGCGGTTGTCCTTTGAAAGGCATTAAGGTTTTAGCAAGATTTTCAGCAACAACATCAGCCTTTCTTCCTTTTTGGATTTTTCCTTCTTGGTGGTGCCTGCAGTTTAGGGTTTTCAACGCCCTTAATAGCTTTCCAATGGGAGAAATTTGATTCCCTGTAAGCGGTTAGGCTTTCTAAGTACGAACGAACCCCGTGATTTTTGTATTATCTAAGAGATTTTCGCAGTGGGTTACATAAACTGTTTAACTATGTTTTTTGCGGCGGCGATCGGCTTTGTTGCCATAGTTTACGGGCCTTTCGTTTCTTCTTTACCAGTTCTTTAATTTCTGGTGGATGGTTGACTTGTGGAAAAATTGTTCGGCACATTTTTTCGGAAGAGAGACTGATTAATTACAGCCGACTTGACTTCAGAGTGAAGATAAGCGCAAGCTTAATGGTAAAGATTCGGGTGTTTGGCAGACAATGTCTATGGACCTGCCTAAGGTTACACAGAACACCAGAGTCCGAGTGAGTACACGATGTTCTATCCCAACGACGTTCTATACAAGAAGTCAAGGATTTTACGGATAGACAACTTTCTGATAAGGCTCTGAGGCTTACCACCCTGACGATCTCTACCATGAAAGAGTGGAACTGAACGGTTTTGTCCCCCCGAAGCATTCCTCTTTTAAATTATTGTGAGCTAATCTACGATAGATTGGCAGTACCGTTAATCTTCAATATGGCCCGTAATCGCATGGAGCGGCAACTCCATTACGAACTCGACGTCGTGTTCTGTAAGTTAACATTATTAAATGTAAGGTAGTCGAAAGACATACATACATATGTACATAGCTTAGATGCAAATATTGTTTATCCTCGAATTACACCTCGAGTAAGGTGTTTTTAAGTTTACTAACATACATACATATGGATGTATGTAAGCTAGTTTAAGACATTTTTGAATACCACAGCTCTAACTCGAATCCAACCCCGAGGGACGACGCAACAGAGGACGGCCGCATCTAAGGTGGCGCACGCAGGAGGAAAGGAACCTCAACTAAGTGGGTCTGCGGCACCGGAAACAGCTGGCCAGCGATAGTGTCGGTTTAGTAAGTAACCGCCACCTAAATAGGTAAGTATGTAAGTATAAGGTATGTACAATAGATACATACATATAAGATAAATGAAATAAAACAATAGGCCAGGTTAGTTAGGTGCCCTATTGACATGAAGTCAAGGCTCACTTAGATTACGAGGAGTCCATTGTGCCCATTTTGAAAAACTAACCCGAGGGGAACCTGTTAGTGGCCCGCTGAGCTGAACCACCCAGATTCAATTAAGAATCTTAGCAGTTTGTACAGCTTAATGTCTCTCACCTCCTCTAAACCCGAGAAGAAGTAGTGCAGTGCAGGGCATTCACACAGAAGGTGACGAATGGATTCTATTTCCTCTTCGTCCCTACAGCTTCTGCAAAAATCGTTGTAGGGCTGGCCTAGTCTAGCTGCATGATATGATCTCATGCAGTGCCCAGTGAGAACGCTGACTACCAGTCGTATATTCCCTCTACCTAGATTAATCAGACTTTCCGTCCTTTTTTTGTTATAGACAGGCCATGTTAGCCTTGCCGTAACGCATGTGTCCAATTGACACCATCGCTTGTTGGCCTTTCCTAGTAGTTCCATCCCTATTTCTCTGAATAGTGTGCTGAGTGGCGTTCTAGCCTAAGTTTTGATCTGCAAAGTATCTGCACCCGATCCCAGTCTGGCTAGTTCGTTCGCCTTCTCATTTCCGGATATATTCACATGCCCTGGTACCCAGCAGGTGGTTACCTCATTGACATCTGATATTTCTTCTAGTTTCTCCTTACAGAGTTTTACGAGTTTGGATCTTATCCATGTTGCTTGCAGAGCCTTAATGGCTGCCTGACTGTCAATACAGATTTACATTCTCTTACCTGAGAAATTCTCCCTAAGAATCAGATCCGCACCTTTTTTGGTTGCAAAGATCTTAGCCTGGAAGACGCTACAGCCATCATCAAGTCTGTAGGAGTGATATGCTTCCTGAGGTTCGAAGAAGACTCCGGCTCCTGTACCGGTATCCGTTTTGGATCCGTCGGTATAGATTGCCAGTTCCTCTTCCGTGTTTACCATACCACTGGCCCATTCCTCCCTGGAAGGAATCCTAATAGAGAATCTCATCTCACAGCAAGAAAGTGGGGTGGTATAGTCCGTTTCGGTTGCGGACATCAGGGTAGCCCATCGATCCAGGGTTGATGCGTGTCCATGAGAACATCTTTTCCAAAGACTGGATTCTTGCATCCTTAGCGCAGCCCTGACTGCAATGCTTTCACAGTACATGTCTAGTTGTGGAAGGTTCAGCATCGCTTCAAGGGCCGCCGTTGGTGTGGATTTCATAGATCCGGTCACCGCCAGACAGCCAGCCCACTGAATCGTTGTAAGACTTTGAAGGTTGCATTTCTTCTCAAGTGCTTTCCACCAGACTATTGATCCATAGACTAAAATAGGACTTACCACCGCGGTGTACAGTCAGTACACCAGACATGGTTTAAAGTCCCATGTCCTTACTCTGCACGAATATAGTGCTACGCAAGCTTTCTTGGTTCTTTCATTTATGTTGTCCTTCCAGCTAAGCTTAGAATCTAGGATTATGCCAAGATACCTAGCGGATTTCTTCGGAATCAGGTCGATACCATTTATACGTGGATATGTATACCTTCGTATTGATCTTTTTCTTGTGAAGAGAACTATCTCAGTTTTAGTTAGATTTACCCCCGTTCCATGACACAGTTATTCACCAATAGTAGCGCATAACTTAGTTTTTCAGTGAGGACCTGAGGAAATTTCCCAGTTACCAGGATGGTAATGTCATCGGCATAGGCCGTGACATTGAAACCCTGTGTCTCCAGGAGCTTTAGCAATTCGTCGACTACGAGGAGTCATAAGAGAGGCGATAGAACATCCCCCTGTGGCGTGCCTCTGTTGACTCTCACCCTTCCCTTTGCTCCTCCTATCGACGAGTTTTATATACAAGTAGTTAGCATTTGTTCAACCAATCTACAGATTCCCGAGTTTACGTGGGCCATCCGTAAGCTGGACATTATTGCCTCGGTACTGACGTTATTGAAGGCACCCGCAACATCTAGAAAGGCCCCCAGGGCATATTCTTTATCATTGAGTGCCTTTTCTATCGTATAGACCATACTGTGAAGAGCGGTATCTACCGATCTATCCTTTATGTAAGCGTTATGTGATTGTGATAAGTAGATATCACCAATCTCATCTCTTATGTATTTGTCGATTAGTACCTACTATGTATATGTACATATGTATGTAAATGTAAGGGAGTGCTCCAATAGATTCAGAGCTTACTGAAAAGAACAGATACCACTGTTGAATGTTTGTTTATCCTTACATTTTGCAATAAAGTTTTTCTATGTATCTCAATGTCAGTAACTCCAAGAATGGGTTATTTTTATTTCTCTGGTAACCTGGGAACCTGATTCTTAAATTCCAAAGTCTACTATATTCGTTTCTATTTTCCGAGATTAGAGCACGGTTTATCTTAATTTCAACGATTGCCCATCCATCTCCGGGCAGAGGCATCTTCATTAACTGCATTTTCCTTGCAAATGACCAATGCGATACAACAGATTGCAATCGGATTGATGGATGAAATAAAATATCTTCTTTCACTGACGACGACATTTCGTCGGCACCCGGCGCATTTGGAGCCATTGACTAAACAACATGTTTGGATCCATGAAACCACACTCACGTCCGCCATGAGAATTAAGTGCTTGTGTCGTCGTCGTCGTGGTGGTATTCGTCGTTTGCTATACACAAAAAGCATCTTTGAAATTTGTTTGCTGTAAAGAAGAAAACGAAGAAAAAAAAAATCCAGAGTAGGAAAAAGAGGAAAACAACTTCAATAACCCATGTGGAGCAAGGGACGAAAGAAGAGAATCGTCGCACCGGCACACACAATAACCGTTTCTACTGCAGTACGTCCATGGATGGCTGAACGAGTGGATAGATGGTTAAGGCAGACGCACAAATAAGTAAATGACGACGCAATGCTCATCTTTTGGCTGTGCAGTTCTGCAAGAACTATGTACATATGTATGTACATACATACATTGGCATCATCATGATCATTGCCATCATCATGATCGTCGACTCTAAGCGATCCATCCATCTTTGCCGCGTCTCACCAGATCGGTGTCTATCAGTGGAGCCTGCCAAACAAAGACATTTCAGCTGCTCATGTTGTGTTTTGGTATTTTTCATCTTGAGATTGGTCAGTTCCATCCAAGTTCGATTCGACTTTAAGAACGTCCCTCTGTGCGACCGCGTGGCATTGAATGCGTTGTCGTGTGTTTTTGTGTGTTCTTGGATCGAGCGCTCAATCACCGAACGATCAATGCGATGACGACAGTGCAGCGGGGTGAAGACCGAGCGGTTCTGAAGTTCTAAAGACCGCTTTTTATTTAGTGGCTAGCACGACTATTTCTTGAGAATATCTGCCATTTTTGCCCCCCTTCTTAACGGCAGCAAAAGCAGCTGCTGATCGTAGTACTGGTGGCGATTCTTGCCCATACGATTGGGGCATTCAACTCTGTCGAGATACTGGCCACGTTCGTCTGTTTTTGCTTTTTTCCTCTCTCTCTTTATTTTTTCGCTGCTAATGCTGTTTTTGTTATCGAATTTGTCACATAGCGTCGATTAGTAAACTCAACACACTACCAAGCTATCGCCGGCCGTCGAGCTATCGACCGATCGCCGGATGGATGACCATTACAGGCCTTGGCCTAGCGAAGGCAATCCGCAGATACAGAACAACTGAGTCCGGTGGTTGAAAAATATTCGGGAGGGGAATAAACAAATCAGAATGTGATGTCGGCGGGCGTGTCTGCCGGCCCCTAGTCTAAAAATAACAAACAGTCTTCCTCTGTTGAACGTGTTACTCCTACATAGTACCTACATATGTAGCTTTACCTACTGGGGTGGCACAGCCACAAATGAATAGCCGAAATGCTCGTATGATCGGTTCAATCGAAGGTAAATCTATCTAGTTGTTATGCACGAGCAATATTTGGAATGTCAATCAAATTTGGTAAACATTGGTTTGGTCTGTGCCGATAGACGTACACAGACATTAGATTGCAAGGGATTGCTTAATAAAAAATGTTTTGTTGGATCACTAATGTTATGCTTTACTCGAGTGGTGTCGCCGTGATATGTACGTCACGGAGGACGTAATCTGGAATGCGAGAATTTTTTGATTCATCGATTAAAGAAATGCTATCCGCATATGGGCAGATAGTTCCTGGGGGACTGATCAAAAATCTAAGAAACTGCGACTGAATTAATGTAAATTGATTCAATGTTCTGTCCAATGCTTCTTGTCTTCTGTCGATTAAAAGCCACACGCTTGCACTCATCAATTCGCTGCAACTAATTAATGTGCGAACGCCACGGACAAATCCTTTCTGGACCTTTCCCAATAGTAATTCTATTGAGTCAATGCCAAAGAGTCAGAAAGACTTCCTTCGTGTGCCATGTGCTGATGTTGGTCAATTTGACAGTTGATACAACTGGTTGCCGCAAATCGGCATCGGTTATGTGATCCCATGCTGTTGTCGTGGTGCGGTTGTATCCATAAATTCGTTGCGACGTCAACGTGGATCAATCTGCGTGAAAAACTTGAGAAGTTACTGCAAGGAGATTGGCAAGCAAGTACGTTAACATCGATTGTAGTAAGGATTCCCGCCAACCCAGTTGGTTGTACGGTTCTCCGTTTCCTATCTATTTTCTTCGAATTCTCCAGTTCCTTCTTTTCTTGTCCTTTCTCGAACTTTTTTTCGATGTCGCAATCACACTTGTTCAGGTCGTATTAGTAGCGTCGTAGGTCGTAGCGTTCAATATTCTCGAATTGTAGTCGGTTGCGGATGGGTGTCAGTGACCGATTATGTTTTCTGAAACCAGTCATTATTCCTTTTAGCTTTTAGACTGTTTTCTTTGCCTTTCGCCAGTTTCTTTAGCTTATCTCTTCCCGTTGTTTTTGTTAAGGCTCTCTGCGGGAATGGGAGTTCACGGCGTTCCTAACTACTTGTAGCTAATGAGTGCACTCTAATGAGACGCACTTGGCATACTAGTCAATTTGTGGTCATTTTGTAATTTTATTTAATGGTCGTGCCATGAGTCCTCACACACGAGGACATACATATGTATGTATGTATGTATGACTATATAAAAAAACAGAACACACACAAAACGAAATATTTAAGGATACGGATTAATCAAGGGGATTCTAGTGCAAGTACATCGTTGAGTACTTGCATTTGACGTTTATTTCGTAACTGATGATTATTGTTGCGTTTGATCATCAATTTGACGAGTACAGCTTTATACGAGTACACTGCGACCTTTGTAGATCTATTGCGCCTGCTAGCCGATTAGCCGAGGAGCCTCTCCACTTCTATAATGAAGATGACAATGCTTCTCGTAGGAGCCGAGGTGATCCCTTCAGGAATCATAACATCACTGAGAAGGATACGCTTCCTAAGATGGCAGAGAGCAGCACACTCACATTGTATGTGTTCCGCTGTCTCTTCGTCCTCGAGACAGAGCCGACAATCAGTTTCGGACGAGAGGCTAGTTTTGTTTAGATGATATCTCAGACCGCAGTGTCCTGTTAGGTAGCTGACTAGTCTTCTGAGAACCACCCTATTGAGTTTGAGTATGTCACTAGAGTGTTTGTTCAGGGATCGTATAAGTCGTTTAGATTGACGGAGTCCCCGAACACTGCTCCAGAAGGACAGGTGTTGCGATTTTTCCCACTTGTCTAAGAAGAAATTTATCTTAGATCCGGGAATGCCGCAGAATGGTTCCGGACATATATATTTATCGCTGGAACCTTTTCTGGCAAGTTGGTCGGCAATTTCATTGCCCTTGATACCTTTATGTCCTGGCACCCACCAAAGTTTAACAGCGTTTCTTTTGGCGAGGTCTTGTAGGGCGTCATGGCATTTCTCGACGGTTTTTGTGTTCATACTGTACGAACCCAGCGCTTTAAGCGCTGCTTGACTATCAGAGAGTATGTTGATGGTTACTCCTCTAATGCCAGTCTCGAGATTTAGATTGACTCAGGTTAGGATGGCATGCAGCTCTGCTTGGAAGATGCTGGGACTTATTCCCAGGGCCTTCGAGATCTTGCGTTTTGGTCCAAAGATACCGGCGCCAACGCCGGAAGCCATCTTGGAGCTATCTGTGTACCACCTAAGGCCTTTGACATTTAGCAGGGGATCACTGTTTTCCCATGCTGAGGGATTTGGGATCAGTATCTCAAATCTCTTGTCAAAGGTGAAGGTGTGTGGCAATGCGTCCGAGACTGTAGTAATCATATCCAGCTCGGGAAGGTGTTGTAATACGGACTTGTGGCCTACGGGTCTACATGGCATATTTGTTCCCGAGCAGAGAATTCTGATTGCACTGCGTAATGCCACCTTTTTGATAAAAAGGTGCAGTGGAGGGAGTCCAATAAGTGCTTCTTGGGCTGCCCTGGGGCAGGTTAGCATAGCGCCTGTGATGCCGAGACACACTAGTCTCTGAAGGCGTTGAAGCTTAACAATTGTAGTTTTTTGCTCAACTTTTCTCCACCATACGGTGGACCCGTAGGTGACGATAGGTCTTACTATCGCGGTGTATAACCAGTGGACTACCTTAGGTTTAAGTCCCCAGGTTCTACCGTAGGTGCATCGGCAGGTCCACATGGCTTTAGTCGCTTTCATAAGTTTATTTTTCATATTGGAGTTCCAGTTGAGTCTGCTGTCTAGGTCAATATCTATATACTTTACCTCCTCTGAAAATCCTATGTGCGTGCCATTTAGAAAGATTGAGCATGACAAAATCAGCGTAAACGCCGCGAAAGTATGCCCTCAAGGCGGGGTTCTTTCACCAATCCTGTGGTCCATCGTGGTTAATGAACTGATAAGCATACTTAGCAACAATGGCTTCTATGTCCAAGGCTACGCTGAAGACATAGTGATCCTGATTATAGGCAAATTCAAAGACACAGTCTCGGAACTCCTCCAACGGGCACTAAACCTTGTTGCAAACTGGTGCATAAAGGTTGCACTACATGTTAATCCTAGGAAAAGCACCATAGTCGCCTTCACCAAAAGAAGGAATAGGTACAAACTTACTAAACCTACCCTCTTTGGTGAAGCGATAGAGTTCTCAAAAGAGGTCAAATATCTAGGGATAACTCTAGACGAAAAGCTCACTTGGAACTCTCACATTACAAAGACCATTGAGAAAGCCAGGATCTCTTTATGGACCAGCAAAAGTCTCCCTGGCAAAAACTGTGGAACAAACCCCAAAATGTCCCGCTGGCTGTATACAGCAATCACCATATCAAATCTTACATATGCTGCGCCCGTCTGGTGGCACAAAACAAAACAAGTATCCGTGCAAGCCAAGCTCAACAAATTGCAAAGACTAGCTTGCATCTGTATCACTGGGGCCATGAGAACAACCCGCACAGCAGCACTAGAAGTCATCACAGACATGCCACCTCTTCATCTCCAACTGAAGAAAGAAGCAGTGGTCTCCGCCCATAGACTGATCGTGGAGGATGACTCTAACCGTATGCTCTTTCACCCTGATATCCTTACCGAAATAAACATGCATGAAATCCTAAAGATATCTCTCACAGACAACTGTCTCCCCAGATACAACTTCAGCCAAAACTACAAGGTCACATTCCCCAACCGACAAAACTGGGAACAGGATAGACCCTCCTTCAATCGTGGATCCTACGTGTGGTACACAGATGGCTCCAAAACGGACGAAGGCCTTGGGGCTGGCGTATACGGAGCAAATACAGGCACATGCATTTACGTAAGCATGGACAGATATATGTAACTCCGTTTTTCAAGCAGAGATATTTGCTATAGAACTCTGCCTCAGAGAAAATATAAACAGGATTCTCTTGAGGAACTCTGCTTCCCATGACCGCTACACTGTGGTGCGAAGAACTTGGAAAATGGCTGTGCGTGCAGCTAAAGAGCAGCCGTGGAAAGAATTCGGCGAGAAGTCGGAAGGCAACCATAGATCTGCAAAAAAGGTGGTCTGGCAAACCATTCGTCGGCTTAGAGGAAGGAAAGTCAACATAATCGAAATTGTAAAATGGTGTGCTGCCTTCCAATGAGATATGCGCATATGGAGCGAGCATTTTTCTGAGCTGCTCAATCCCGAACAGCGCACTAAAAGGGAAAGACCTGTAGGTTTGAGTGGGGTGGAGAATAGTCCAACAGTTGAGGAAGTCATTTTAGCGATTGAATCGGTAAAAGTTGGCAAATCCGCCGGTGTGGATGAAGTCCGGCCAGAAATGCTCAAGGCAATGGGTAAAGAGGGATTCTTATGGCTATCTAGTGCCTTTAAGCTAGACTGGGAGCGTGGTGAGACACCTAGTGATTGGCAAACTGGGACAATTTTCCCTCTTTTCAAAAAGGGGGTGAGAGTGCTCCAACTACAGGGGCATATCTCTTTTAAGTCTCGCCGGTAAAGTATACGCTATGGTGTTGGAGGCGGGTTCTAGAGCTTTGGCCAAATCCAGAATGGGGGATGAACAGTGCGGTTTTCGTCACGGCAAAAGTACGGCAACCGACCAGGACTCTAACTCTAAGAATGGTACTAGAGAAGGCTTAGTAGTATGCCAAACCGATCTACAGTTGGTTTGTAAATTTGGAAAAGGCGTATACCGAGTTCCTTGAGGTAAACTCTGGCGTGTTCTGCAGGAGTATGGGATTGATGGTACTCTCGTGAGGGCCATTCAGTCTCTATGCACAAGCTGTAGCAGCTGTAATCGTGTTAACGGTAGCAAATCAACACCTTTCACCGCGGGCGTTGGACTTCGCCAAAGGTTTGTCCTGTCACCTCTCCTTTTCATAATATATATGGACTGGATGTTGCAGCGCAGCCGAGGCGAGGAATGTTTCATATTCGGAGAGCTGAGGGTAAGCCATATTCTTTTTGCAGATGACTTAGTTGTCCTCACATCCCCCCAAACGGAACATATATGCTGATGCTGGGATGAGGGTTAATGTGGACAAATCCGAGGTTATGGTTATTTTCAGAACGCATGTCTAATGCACTCTACATGCTAGTGGAGTCCCATTGAAGCAGGTGGAGTAATTTAAGTATCTCGGAGTCTTCTTTACGAGTGATGGGAAGAATAATGCTCAGCTTTGATGCAGCATTGGCCCTGCTGGGCCAGTTTTGATATAGCTTGTAAGATCTGCAATCAGGAAGACCGAGCTTGGTGTCAAAGCCAAGGTGGCGGTTTTTAACTCAGTATTTGTTCCAACTCTCACCTACATATGTTCATAAAATGTGGGTAATGGCCGAAAGATAATATCGCGAATACAACCTGCCGACACGAGATTTCTTCGTGCTGTTGTGAGAGTTACTCGCCCAGGATAGGATGAGTAACACGACTGTGCGCGAGGAGTTCAATGTTGAGATGCTTCCCCGAACAGAAAAGGATATGCTTAGATGGTTTGGTCACGAGAGACGAATATCATCACGACTTCCGAAGTGTGAATTGAATGCGGTACCATCAGGTAGCTCCTGATGAGGTAGCTCGATGGCGGAGAATCGAGTAGCCTGGCCTGAGTCCGCGCATTGCCCCCGCGACCCCTTTAGTGGAACACGCGGGCCACTGAAAATGATGATGATGATACTCATATAAGTTATATTTCGTCAATGATTATGATTTTATCCATCAAACATTGTAAAAGCTCTCCCGACTGGGTATAAAAAGAGCTCCACGACACTACAAGAGACGCTCCTTCTGACCGATCGGAAGTCGGATGCTTTTTGGTATTTTCAGTACGGAGGTGCCTACTGACAGTAGTCAACTTGTCACAATTCTTCTTCTGACCGATCAGAGGTTTGACGCCTTATAGCGATTAGAGTACGAAAGTATACTACCGCCTACTGATAAAGGTCACACTCCTTCTGATCGTCTGGAAGTTTGACGCTTTATAGCACTTACAGTACGAAGGTACACTACCGCCTACTGATAATAGTCAAATTGTTAAACCTCCTTTTCTGATCGATGAGAGATTTGACGCTTTATAGCGATTACAGTACTTCGAAGCTGGCGAACTCACTAGGGTCGGCGCGAGTACTATTAGTCTTCCTATACATTAAATTGTATTCAAATCCCTTTCGCTTCAGTCAGGCAAGCAATATATTTGAACACCGTCAAGTTCATTAAAAAATGGTGAGCAGAGGGAGTCACTCCAATCGAGCTTAAGTGCACAAAAGGTTCTGTTTGTGGCTGGCAGACGCATTGTTGAGTCTGTCACATGCGTCATAATAAGTCACTGCAATTTTTATAATAACTGATGGGACGATGATGACGAAGAAACTTTCCTCTACTCATGCGTGCTCTTGCGCACGTTGTGTTGTGCATTTTTCTTTATTAACCTTAGCGAATTAGTCCGCATAAATGCGGCTCACTTTGAATACTTCAACAGAAGCACCAAACACATTTAAGGGATGAGGTTCGTGTAGTATCATAATGGGCCTAATATGGTCTAAGTGGGACATACAGCCGCCCACTGAAACCACCACCTACCTGCTTTTTAGCACTATCAAAGGTGTTGGGTATCTTTGTAAAAGAATAGTCCTGTTCATTTGCTTTTGGTCTGAAGCCAGACAAATCTCCCTAGTATCTGATACTTTTCTGCAGCGCACCTGTTTTTCTTGACAACTTAAGAAGATCGAATGATCTCCCTCTTGCCGGAAAAATAAGGGAGTTTGATTGAAATATTGTATTTGATAAAAGAAACATCAATAAAGCCAATCAGATCTTGAATGAAGTCCTAACAAGGTGACTCTGGATGGATGTTGGCATAGGTGCCTGTTGGGACACCATCATCATCTTCAACAACACTAATTTTAACTTGTTTCCTTCCCTTAACAAATAAGATTGTAATTGTGAATCAACCGCATTATGTACTAAAATTCGTTCAATTTTTTAAATGTTGGCGCCTAAATCACTCGATCCGCCATATTTTTTATTGTAAAATTTATACCATCTGTACACTATAAAAGTCCATTAAAGCCGAGACTTGTTCTTGATCATTGTTATTCTGCGACCAACCAGAATTGTTTCGAGTTCTCATTTAAATTCGTTTTATCTCTCTCGTCGTTTCGTAGCGCCGAATTGCAAGGGTTTTCTTTCGGTTTTTCACCAACAAGGCAAGAATCCACAGAATTATCGCGTGGTGGAGATTTCTCTACGAGTGGAATTTTCACCGACGGTCAGACTCGCTGATCGCACATTTTTGGCGCCCTAAACGTGAGACAATCTTTTTTCGGTTAAGCTCCTGTGTTGCAAGGAGATAGGTGAAAAACAGAAAAAACAAGCAAAAAGGGAATCGAATCCTTTTTTAAACTTATAGTGGACAAAGAAAATCGAATTTTCTCAAAAAAGGAACAGTGACAGTGATTCGCGATCGGTATCGGGTATCGGTTTGCGCGAAAAAAAAAAAAAAAGACAAAAAAGTGTTAAGTGATATTCATCATCATTGGATCATCAATCAACACCATAAAGAAGGAGGAAGGAGAGCCAGAAGACATCACACCATCAAGTACAGGGAAAGTTAAGTATTCCTCCCTGCAAAGGTACGTAAGATAACACTCCGAACGGTAGAATGTGCGTTGGCTAAACTAATTAGCAAATCAAAATCAATTCAAGTCAAAATTACATAAAACGCACCTTCCACATATTAGGAGATGTACTGCATGCAAATTATGTTATTCCATCGTATCAAATAAAAAATAAAAAAAAAATAAAAAACAAACTATGTTGAAACAACCCGTGCAACAATATACACAAATACCCACATTCGGATAGAAGCGTACATCTTGTCGCTAGGAGATCAAAGTTAGAATCCACAAGGGATCGTCGAAAACTCTTACGTTCCACATTTTCACATTCGCTTTCGTCGCTCATTCGCTAAATAGTTTTCGCCCACGCGAATCGCAATTCCTTCCGCACTCATCTGCTCATATAAACTTTTGATCCAGACAAATCGTCACTTATTTCATTTCGCTCGTTCGTTCGATCATTTTGTCCTTCTCTCGGTTTTAACTTGACCCAATTCAACCACTCTCGTCGGAAGTTTTTACAGTTTTGGAAACTTCACATTCAAACACTCTCGTCGGAAGTTCTTACAGTTTTAGAAACTTCACTTTTAACTTTATTCTCGTTGTTCATGATGTCGGAACCATCGATAGAGGAGTTAAAGCAAATGCGTTCTTCTACAAAGGGAAGCATAACCAGAATAAAGAATAGTATCAAAGACGATCTGTCACCAACAGGACTAGAATGTCGCTTAGGTATAGTGGAATCCTACTTCAAGCAGCTTTTAGCATATCAAACGCAAATCGAGCGTTTAGTACCTACAGATACTGTAAGAGGGGTACTCGAAGAACTCTATATTACTACAAAAACGAAAATACTTGCTGGTCTAGGTTCAACAAGAAATAGTACTTTGGAAAGTACTTTCTCAGTCCCACAATCGGGAAACCATTTACAAAAGTTAAGCTTGCCTAAATTCAGTGGCAAATATTCAGACTTTAAAAACTTCATTAACTCATATACCAAACTCGTGGATAACGATCCAAGTCTTTCAACTATCGAAAAGTTTAATTATTTACTTACTTGCTTAAGTGGCCAAGCACTCGGCACAATAAAGGCCTTTCAAGTCACAGAGGTTAACTACCCTAAAGCACTAGCTCGACTCAAAGAGCGCTACGATAACAATTGTCTGATATTTTCAGAAAACATATCTCAACTCTTTGACTTGCCTAAGGTTTCGAAGCCGTCTGCATCACTTTTACGCAGTTTAGTGGACAACGTTTCCGCGTTGTTCGGTTCGTTACAGTCAATTGGAACCTACGCAGACATATGCAATGCAGTAGTCATTCATATTACGATGTCCAAGGTCGACGAAGATACTCGAGCCAAGTGGGATGAGCAGTGCGATTTCAAAACACTTCCAAGTTGGGATAGCTGTGCTGAGGTTTTAAATAAACGGTGCCAATACCTTGAAGCTCGTGATGGGCGGCAGCCACACTCAGACCATAATAGGAAATGGCCAAATAAAACCAAACTGTCCTTCGATCAACGTCCACAAACCTCCTTGACAATTACTCAAAGATCGTGCGCCTTTTGTAAAGAATCTAATCATCTAATTAGTAATTGTGCTACATTCAGCAGACTCTCTGTGCTAGATCGCTTTGTCAACGTTAAAAAACTAGCCCTCTGTTTAAACTGTCTAGGTAAGGGTCACACTGTGTCCAAATGTCCATCAACATATCGGTGTAGAACATGCAAGCAATCACATCATAGTTTGCTGCATCGCATACAACAACAGCCTACAGTGACATCGGAGAATAGTCCAACATATTTTAGCTCCGCCGCTTCCCATTCTGCGCTAGAAAAAGAGCCCGCTAATAAGACGGCACAAGTTATTCTAGCCACTGCATTGGTTTTAGTCCAGAATAGTTTTGGAAGTTTCGAATTAGGTCGTGTACTATTGGATTCTGGCTCACAAGTCAATTTCATAAAGGAGCGTTTCGCCAATTCTTTAAGTTTGCATAGGCAAAGGAAAAATATGGATATAGTCGGAATAGGATCCACCGAAACCAAAATAAGATCTCACACTCAAACCACTATTCGCTCAAGACTCAATAATTTCGAGCTTTGTTTGGAATTCCTCGTTACAACAACCATTACTGGATACCAACCTGATTCAGAGCTTAAAATAAAGGACTGGAATCTACCCCACGACATTGAACTGGCTGATGAGTACTTTAACAAACCATCGCCGATCGATATGTTGCTCGGAGCTGAAGCCTTCTTCGACCTACTTCTGGCAGGTCAAATTAAGCTCGGGCCGGACCTTCCCTCGCTGCAAAATACACACTTAGGGTGGATTGTATCCGGGAGATACAGGAACCAGCAGCAACCCGAAAAACAGTTGTGCTGTCTTAGTTCAAGGGAAGACACACTGGAAACACTCGTCGAAAAGTTTTGGGAGATGGAAGCAGTGGAAGGTCGAAAGTCCCACCTAACGGAAGAGCAGGCAGATTGTGAAGCACACTTTCGGAAAACGATAGAACAGCTGCCCAGTGGAAGGCTGATGGTTCAACTTCCCTTCAAACAAGATCCTGGATGCATAGGAAACTCTTACGACATAGCTTTGAGGAGATTTTTATCGCTGGAGCGTAGGTTTTCTAAGGATCCTTCCCTCAAATCAGAATATGTTAAATTCCTTCGCGAATATGAGGATTTAGGGCATATGTCTTTAGTGGAGAGTCCTAACTTGAGGGAATCACATTATTACCTCCCTCACCAAGCAGTTCTGAAACCCGATAGTGTCTCAACCAAATTAAGAGTAGTCTTTGATGCATCGTGTCGAACATCATCACAGATATCCCTGAACGAAATCCTCATGACTGGCCCGACTATTCAAGATGATATGTTTCTCATATTGCTGAGATTTCGTTTGCATAGATACGTCTTGACTGCAGACATAGTCAAAATGTATAGACAGATACTGATACATCCTTCCCACCGTAAGTATCAATACATTTTATGGAGGGAAAATGAACATTCACGCTTACAAACCTACGAACTAAACACCGTTACCTACGGTACAACTTCAGCGCCATTTCTAGCCGTTCGCTCGCTAATGTATCTTGCTGACCAATTTGAAAATAAGAAACTAGGATCCAAGACAATCCGCTCGGATTTTTACGTCGATGACATGCTCACTGGAGCGGATGATCTTGAGGAATTGATTCAGATACAAAAGGAAGTTGTGGCAGTTTTGAAGTCAGCAGGTCTCGAACTCTCAAAGTGGCATAGCAACGTGCTAGATGTCGAGCAACCGAATTCAAAAAATAAAGATATAAACGTGGCAGACTCAAATCTTACAAGTACTTTGGGAATCACTTGGGATCCCATTAATGACAATTTTTTGTTTTCCTACAAGAGCAATCGCACATATCCTAGTTGGATGAAAAGATCTATGTTGTCAGTATCATCTTCGTTGTTCGATCCAATGGGGTTACTAAGCCCAATTATCATCGTTGCGAAAATCCTTCTCCAAAGAGTTTGGATTGAAAAGCTAGATTGGGATGCGACCGTTCCGCATAGCATCGAGATAGAGTGGCGTCAATTTATGGAAAGCTTATATTCCCTCAAACATATCTCTGTTCCACGGTTTGTTTTATCTGCTGATAAGAGGGAAATACAAATTCATGGATTTTGCGACGCATCTCTTCACGCATATGGATGTTGCATTTACATTAGAACTACCGACAGTTCAGGGTCTGTTTTTGTCAAACTTTTAGTGGCAAAATCTAAAGTTGCACCGGCAAAAAAGAAACAACTTCCTCGGCTGGAACTTTGCGGTGCTCACCTTCTTTCCAAATTGTGGTCAAAAATCAAACCAATATTCATTAAATCACCTTTGGAAATTGTCTTTTGGACAGACAAGCATTGCGTTGCATTGGATTTCTACACATTCTTCAAAACTCACGACCTTTGTAGGAAATCGAGTGGCAGAGATTCAAGAACTCACTCAGGACATAGCCTGGAGGCATGTACCCTCGAAAGAAAACCCCGCTGATATTGTTTCGCGAGGCTGCACGACACAGGAGTTACGGGACTCCATGTGGTTTTCTGGACCTTCGTTTTTGTTGGAAGGACCTGAAAAGTGGCCAAGGCATCTGAATGAAGAACTTTCGTCGGAATTCCTTACGTTAGAGAAAAGAAAAATCGCATTGCATTGTAAAAAACATTCAGAGGATACACCGTATTTGTTAGACATCATAAACATATATAGCTCTTATAGAAAGACAATACGTATTTTTGCATACGTGTTACGGTTCGTCAATAGGATGAGGAAGCGTTGGGCGGAAAACATCGGATTTCTTACTCCCCTGGAACTGGATCATGCTCTCTATAAAATCGTATGGATTATCCAAACATATTCCTTCGCTGAAGAAATTGACCTGATCCTTAATGGAAAACTACCTAAAGGAACCATCCAATACTTAAGCCCGTTCATCGATGAATCGAAAGGAATACAACTATTAAAAGTAGGAGGTCGACTGAAAAATGCAAACATTCCAGAGGAACAGAAGCATCCTTTACTTCTTCCAAGGAAGTCGAAATTCGTCCTATCTATGGTTAGGGATGCACATATATCCAATTTCCATGCAGGACCCAAGACTCTTGTTGCGATACTTAGACAACGATTCTGGGTCGTTAACGCAAGAGATATCGCTAGGAAGGTTGTCAGAAGTTGCATATCTTGTACCAGATACCGTCCGAAGTTACTGCAGCAGGTTATGGGTGATCTACCTGCTGAAAGACTCACTGCTTCTCGACCATTCTCTCGTTGTGGTGTGGATTTTTGTGGACCAATCTATGCTTTTTTCAGGATTCGTGGCAAGGTTCCTTATAAAACGTATGTCGCGGTCTTCGTCTGCTTCACATCAAAGGCGGTCCACCTGGAGCGTAGGTTTTCTAAGGATCCTTCCCTCAAATCAGAATATGTTAAATTCCTTCGCGAATATGAGGATTTAGGGCATATGTCTTTAGTGGAGAGTCCTAACTTGAGGGAATCACATTATTACCTCCCTCACCAAGCAGTTCTGAAACCCGATAGTGTCTCAACCAAATTAAGAGTAGTCTTTGATGCATCGTGTCGAACATCATCACAGATATCCCTGAACGAAATCCTCATGACTGGCCCGACTATTCAAGATGATATGTTTCTCATATTGCTGAGATTTCGTTTGCATAGATACGTCTTGACTGCAGACATAGTCAAAATGTATAGACAGATACTGATACATCCTTCCCACCGTAAGTATCAATACATTTTATGGAGGGAAAATGAACATTCACGCTTACAAACCTACGAACTAAACACCGTTACCTACGGTACAACTTCAGCGCCATTTCTAGCCGTTCGCTCGCTAATGTATCTTGCTGACCAATTTGAAAATAAGAAACTAGGATCCAAGACAATCCGCTCGGATTTTTACGTCGATGACATGCTCACTGGAGCGGATGATCTTGAGGAATTGATTCAGATACAAAAGGAAGTTGTGGCAGTTTTGAAGTCAGCAGGTCTCGAACTCTCAAAGTGGCATAGCAACGTGCTAGATGTCGAGCAACCGAATTCAAAAAATAAAGATATAAACGTGGCAGACTCAAATCTTACAAGTACTTTGGGAATCACTTGGGATCCCATTAATGACAATTTTTTGTTTTCCTACAAGAGCAATCGCACATATCCTAGTTGGATGAAAAGATCTATGTTGTCAGTATCATCTTCGTTGTTCGATCCAATGGGGTTACTAAGCCCAATTATCATCGTTGCGAAAATCCTTCTCCAAAGAGTTTGGATTGAAAAGCTAGATTGGGATGCGACCGTTCCGCATAGCATCGAGATAGAGTGGCGTCAATTTATGGAAAGCTTATATTCCCTCAAACATATCTCTGTTCCACGGTTTGTTTTATCTGCTGATAAGAGGGAAATACAAATTCATGGATTTTGCGACGCATCTCTTCACGCATATGGATGTTGCATTTACATTAGAACTACCGACAGTTCAGGGTCTGTTTTTGTCAAACTTTTAGTGGCAAAATCTAAAGTTGCACCGGCAAAAAAGAAACAACTTCCTCGGCTGGAACTTTGCGGTGCTCACCTTCTTTCCAAATTGTGGTCAAAAATCAAACCAATATTCATTAAATCACCTTTGGAAATTGTCTTTTGGACAGACAAGCATTGCGTTGCATTGGATTTCTACACATTCTTCAAAACTCACGACCTTTGTAGGAAATCGAGTGGCAGAGATTCAAGAACTCACTCAGGACATAGCCTGGAGGCATGTACCCTCGAAAGAAAACCCCGCTGATATTGTTTCGCGAGGCTGCACGACACAGGAGTTACGGGACTCCATGTGGTTTTCTGGACCTTCGTTTTTGTTGGAAGGACCTGAAAAGTGGCCAAGGCATCTGAATGAAGAACTTTCGTCGGAATTCCTTACGTTAGAGAAAAGAAAAATCGCATTGCATTGTAAAAAACATTCAGAGGATACACCGTATTTGTTAGACATCATAAACATATATAGCTCTTATAGAAAGACAATACGTATTTTTGCATACGTGTTACGGTTCGTCAATAGGATGAGGAAGCGTTGGGCGGAAAACATCGGATTTCTTACTCCCCTGGAACTGGATCATGCTCTCTATAAAATCGTATGGATTATCCAAACATATTCCTTCGCTGAAGAAATTGACCTGATCCTTAATGGAAAACTACCTAAAGGAACCATCCAATACTTAAGCCCGTTCATCGATGAATCGAAAGGAATACAACTATTAAAAGTAGGAGGTCGACTGAAAAATGCAAACATTCCAGAGGAACAGAAGCATCCTTTACTTCTTCCAAGGAAGTCGAAATTCGTCCTATCTATGGTTAGGGATGCACATATATCCAATTTCCATGCAGGACCCAAGACTCTTGTTGCGATACTTAGACAACGATTCTGGGTCGTTAACGCAAGAGATATCGCTAGGAAGGTTGTCAGAAGTTGCATATCTTGTACCAGATACCGTCCGAAGTTACTGCAGCAGGTTATGGGTGATCTACCTGCTGAAAGACTCACTGCTTCTCGACCATTCTCTCGTTGTGGTGTGGATTTTTGTGGACCAATCTATGCTTTTTTCAGGATTCGTGGCAAGGTTCCTTATAAAACGTATGTCGCGGTCTTCGTCTGCTTCACATCAAAGGCGGTCCACCTGGAAGCTGTATCAGACTTATCCACAGAAGCATTCATTGCAGCTTTAAAGCGCATGATTGGTCGTCGAGGCCTACCACATGAAGTGTTTTGCGATAACGCTACAAATTTTGTTGGTGCCGACTCCAAACTCAAAGAATTCCACAAAGTGTTGTTTCAACAAAGCTCATTGGAAACCATTAATCATTTTTGTTCTAATGATAGAATTAATTTTCGTTTTATTCCACCCAGGACTCCACACTTCGGTGGGCTATGGGAAGCCGCCGTCAAGGTTGCAAAGGGCCATCTATATCGAAGTCTTCACAACGCTAGGCTGACATTTGAAGAGCTGTCAACGGCACTGGTCGAAATTGAAGCCGTGATGAATTCCCGACCAATATCCTCGCTATCGACCGACCCCAATGACTTTGAAGCCTTGACTCCTGGACACTTGCTCATCGGAGCAGCGCTCAAGGGCATTCCCGAAGCACCAGATGACGTACCTAACATCAGTTACCTGCAACGATGGCGTCGCATAAATGCCGTCAAAACTCATTTTTGGAAGCGCTGGTCAAACGAATACATCATCGAACTTCAGCAGCGGTCGAAGTGGTCAACCGCTCATCAGAATCTGGAAGCCGATGCACTGGTCATTATCCATGAGGATAACCTCCCCCCCCAAAGGTGGCTGCTTGGCCGAGTCATGAGAACTATTCCCGGTAACGATGCCAAGGTGAGAGTTGCTGACATCCGGACGACAAGAGGCATCATAAGACGTCCAATTCGAAAGCTGGCTGTTCTTCCTGTTTGAAAGGGTCCTTTCAAAGGGGGCGGAATGTTGGGACACCATCATCATCTTCAACAACACTAATTTTAACTTGTTTCCTTCCCTTAACAAATAAGATTGTAATTGTGAATCAACCGCATTATGTACTAAAATTCGTTCAATTTTTTAAATGTTGGCGCCTAAATCACTCGATCCGCCATATTTTTTATTGTAAAATTTATACCATCTGTACACTATAAAAGACCATTAAAGCCGAGACTTCTTCTTGATCATTATTATTCTGCGACCAACCAGAATTGTTTCGAGTTCTCATTTAAATTCGTTTTATCTCTCTCGTCGTTTCGTAGCGCCGAATTGCAAGGGTTTTCTTTCGGTTTTTCACCAACAAGGCAAGAATCCACAGAATTATCGCGTGGTGGAGATTTCTCTACGAGTGGAATTTTCACCGACGGTCAGACTCGCTGATCGCACAGTGCCGGAGTCTACTTTGAGTCTCAGGATATGCATCGCTCCTATAGGCTCGATGATGAATGCAGTGTCTTCCAAGCTGAGGTCTTCGCTATCAAGCAGGCGGCGGACCTGATCAGCAAAGAGAATATCCCAGGAAAAAGGATCAGCACCTATATTGACAGCCAGGCAGCCATTAGGGATAAGAATATGGATAAGATCCAAACTCTTCAAACTCTGCAAGGAGAAGTTACAAGAGATATCGAATGTAAATGAGGTCACCCTTTGCTGGGTACCTGGTCATATGAATACCTCTGGAAACGAAGGGGCGGACGAGCTGGCTAGGTGGGATCAAGTGCAAACATAGCGCAGATCTCAGCTGAGGCCAAAGCACCGCTCAGTGCGCTCTACAGGGAGATGGAGACGGAGCTATTAGTGAAAGCCAATCAGCGATGGTGTCGCTTAGATACATGCGCAACGGCGAGATCGACTTGGCCCGTCTATAATAAGAAAAGAACGGCGAATCTGCTGAAGTTTAATCGTGGGAATATTCGACTGGCAGTCGGTGCCCTCAACGGGCACTTCATGCTATCCTACCATGCAGCTCGACTAGGCCAGCCCTACAATGACTTCTGCAGAGGCTGCAGGGACGAAGAGGAAATTGAATCCATTCGTCACCTGGTGTGCGAATGTCCGGCTCTAGCCCAAAAAAGGAATATATTCCTAGGAAGATACTTCCTTTCGGGACTAGAAGAGGTAGGTAATATTAGGCTGAGCAGAATACTGGGGTTTTTTATCCTCGTCTAGTTGGTTCAGCTCAATGGTAAATGTATAGGTATCAACGGGTTAAACAAAACAAGTGGGCATAATGGACTCAACGTAGTCTAAAAAAAGAACCATCAATAAAGCCAATTAGATCTTGAATGAAGTCCTAACAAGGTGACTCTGCTTCAATGAAGTCACAGTTGAAGTAGCTCCAGGTCTAGATCAAAAATGGCCAGAATTCGGTGTTCAAAATACACTTAATATGATACCTCTATCCCAAGATTACTGTTTATTTCAGTTATTCCATTAGAGCTATACATGTAACTTACGTTTCCGATCTACTAGTACTGCTCTAGATAAACAGCTTGAACACCTGTTACCTCTTGCTCTCAATATACTGTCTAGTCTTATAGGAGTTCATAGTAAGGATATCTCAACCTTTTCATGTGTATGTATATGCCGCAGATATATTTTTTCGCGCATAATATTCTTAGTTCAATGACCATTTCCCAAGCTTGAATGCATTCATCCTGTCCTATTAGAACCTTTCAGAACCAGCAAATTCCTTTTAATGTCTACACTCGATCAAACCATTTCCAGTCCAACTTCCCATTATCGCCAGTGAATACCAACTCATTATACGATAAAAGGAAACTGAGAGAAGGAAGCAAAACATGGGAAAGGTAAAAAACAAAAACAAAACGTTTGTTTTTTATTTCGTGGAAAATCGTCAACATAAGTTATGCGTAAATAATGAATATACATATCTGTGCACGGTATTCGCTCTGAAGATCCATCGCTGTTGCATTCGCATTGCACACGTGAGTGTGAGTTTATGCATTGCTGCCATTGCAATAATGCGACCATCTAAGAAGCGGCAGATCTAGCTGCACAATACTCGTGCTCTCTGGGAGCACTGGACATCTGCAATTGGATAGTTTTACCTACCGCCACCTTGCCAACGCTACGACTCGGCCTTGTGTGTAAGTGTTGGCGCGTCAGTGTTTTCGGAAGCGAACAAAAACTCATAAAACAACATTAAATGTAATGTCATTTTTCTGATGATGCCACTATCATAGGTTCGGCCCCAGTATTTGTTGTCATTCTTGTCCCTCTGTTCTAGCTTTGCCGCTAATGCCACTGATGATGATCACCAACGTGGTACAAAAAACTAGACCTTTTGCTAGAAAAATGACGTTACAAACATAAATGTGACAACATTCCATGTCGTCCACTATTGAGCCCTCGCTCCACACCAATACTGTACCATGTGCTGCTGCGTCTTTGCCGTCATTCTACTACACATAGCCGCGACATCCGCTTTCGGTGAGTGCATTTTTGCTGTCGAAACTTAATATGGGCCTTTTGGCTGAAACCGCAATGCGATGCGAATGTCCTCTTAAATCATAGGTTTTACCTGGTAATTTACCCGTGCCCTGCACGTCTACCTCATTCGCTTACTTTGCCATCGTACTACTTAATAGAGGGCCGCACCGAAATCCACGTGCATACATATGCGTTCACCGACAGTCCTTTTCTACCATCTTGCGTTGCTCTGCTCTGCTCTATCGGTCTGTACCTACTCTCATTATGATTCTCACTTATAAACATTTTTTCGCCGGTAATTTTCAACCCCCTACTTCCACCACCGATAGACCGAATTGTATGCTACCGGAGCTTGATTCGTTGCTGTTATCTAGGTATCTCGTCTGTTGCCGGTTGCAGCTTCTGCTCGAACTAGTACTTTGCCAAACGGCTTCAGTGCAAATCAGTTGGGAACTATGTGTTTTTTACCGTGCTTTTGGATTTAGTCAGTAACCGCCGCAATGTAGTGAGTAGTTTCAGGTTGCCTTTTGCAAGATGTCGTCTGCGATCGGGTCTCGGCTGGAGATGCCCAGTTACTAGTAGCCACTGTTGCTCTTTGATGGCTTTCATATTAAATAATGCGTCCATGCCCTAGGACGCAGCGACAAGCTAAAAACAGAAAAAACGTACAAATATGTGTATATGCTACATATAGATTGTAGGTAAAGAAAAGATCGGCGATCAGCGTAATTGTAGCTCGGGAGTCCGATGGACCTTAGCGCAATTGTGATGTGATGTGTACCTGTGCATCTAGTTTCAATGTACTTTGGGGGGCAGGCACTTGGTTTTTTTTTTTTTTTTGTTTTTCAGTTCCTTTTCTGTGAACAAGAGTGTACTTAGTTAAAATGGATTTTCTTATGAAATTCAGGATTCCAGGCTGCCGGCAAAATTTATGTAACATAGAAGCTAATCAAGAAGACGAAGAATTAGATGATGGTGTACGCAGGTGAAATTGTTTGCTCAAGTTGTGGACAAACAGCTTTTTCCCTCTATCATCGGCTAAATGTTTTTCGTTTAGAATCTAGATGGTAAGGAATGCACTTAGAGCATATAGAGATGGATGAGGAAATGCCTTGAATTTGATCTTTTTCTTCTATTCGTTTTAAGTTTGGCTGCAAAACTGGAATTTAAAATTCCAGTTGTAACAGAAATTACCACGAATGACGATTACAAAGTGATGACGATAATGGTTAGTCAACTATGGCGTGATGGTCGCGGCAGGTTAAAAATATTAATCTGGAATTCTATGCTATGGAAACCCGGGGTATGATGGCGAGTGTGAGCATAAAACGCGTGCGACGGACGAGGTGTACCAAAAGATGCTGCACAGTAGAACACGAGCAGCACGCGAGGATTACCAAGCAAGAAGGAGGGAGGAAAAAAGAAAGAGTATTACCACCCTCCCAGCTCAAGGATATCTAAGAGTCCAGGGACAAAAACGCGATTAGAACCTTTAAGAAAAAAAAAAACAAAAGCCTCACAGCGGGCTTTTTAAAACGGGCTTTTCGAAATTGCGAGAACAATCTTGTTATCGACCCGTAGGGAATAGTGGACGTTCTCAAGCAACATTTCCAGCGGGGGCTTAACGAGCATGCATAAGAAAGAGTGGTAGTGAATGACCCAGCATTGAAGAGGTAAACGTACATAGCTATTAAGAAGCTAAAGAACAACAATGCTGCAGGCTCGGATGGATTACCATCAGAGCTCTTCAAATCTGGAGACGATGTTCTGGGAGGGAACATGCATCAGATCATCTGTAGAATTTCGGAGGACGAATGGATGACCGACTACTGGAACACCAGCTCTTTATGTCCCATTTACATAAAAGGCGATCCTACCTCTTGCAATGTCAATGGTTCAAAGGGCAGGCTATCTGGCGGTGACGGGGTCTATGAAGTCCACACCAACGGCGGCTCTTGAAGTCATGCTGAACCTCTCGCATATACTGCGAAAACCTCGCAACCAGAACTGCGCTAAGACTACAGGAATCCGGTTTCTGGAAAAAGAGTCCTCACGGACATGCATCCGTCTTGGATCGATGGGCCGTCTCGAGTTTTAGAACTGTAACGGGCTATGTCACCCGATCTCCTTCCTGGGAGAGGAGATTCTCTATTAGAATTCCCTCCAGGGAGGAATGGACTAGTGATTTGGTACGCACGGAAAGTGTACTGGCATTCTACACCTATGGATGTTGGCATAGGTGCCGGAGTCTACTTTGAGTCTCGGGATATGCATCGCTCCTACAGGCTCTATGATGGATGCAGTGTCTTCCAAGCTGAGGTCTTCGCTATCAAGCAGGCGGCGGACCTGATCAGCAAAGAGAATATCTCAGGAAAAGGGATCAGTATCTATGTTGACAGCCAGGCAGCCAATAAGGATAAGGATATGGATAAGATCCAAACTCTTCAAACTCCGCAAGGAGAAGTTAGAAGAGATATCGAATGTAAATGAGGTGACCCTTTGCTGGGTACCTGGTCATATGAATATCTTTGGAAACGAAGGGGCGGACGAGCTGGCTAGGTGGAATCAAGTGCAAACATTGCGCAGATCTCAGCTGAGGCCAAAGCACCGCTCAGTGCGCTCTACAGGGAGACGGAGACGGAGCTATTAGTGAAAGCCAATAAGCGATGGTGTCGCTTAGATACATGCGCAACGGTGAGATCGACTTGGCCCGTCTATGATAAGAAAAGAACGGAGAATCTGCTGAAGTTTGTGCCCTCAATGGGCACTTCATGCTATCCTACCATGCAGCTCGACTAGGTCAGCCCTACAATGACTTCTGCAGGGACGAAGAGGAAATTGAATCCATTCGTCACCATTCGGTGTGCGAATGTCCGGCGCTAGCCCAAAAAAGGAATATATTCCTAGGAAGATACTTTCTTTCGGGACTAGAGGAGGTAGGTAATATTAGGCTGAACAGAATACTGGGATTTTTATCCTCGTCTGGTTGGTTCAGCTCAATGATAAATGTCTAAGTATCAACGGGTTAAATAAATCAATTGGGCACAATGGACTCTACGTAGTCTACGTGAGTCTTGATTTTTCGTCAATAGGGCACCCATGTACCTAACCTCCCTAACCTACCTCTTGCAAAAAACAGAGGTGTATACCAGAGTGGCTTCAGGCGAGGAAAATCGACTATAGGCCAAATATTCACGCTGCGATAAATCCTGGATAAGACCAGCGAGTCACAAATCGATACCCACCACCCCTTTATCGATTTTAAGGCCGCAAATGACAGTATTCATCGCAAAGTTTTATTTAACGTGATGGCCGAATTCGGGATCCAGGGAAAACTGATCCTGATGTGTCGAGATACGCTAACAAACACTGGATGCACCATGCAGTTTTGAAACCTGTACCGCATTTCGGCAAGGGGATACACTGTCATGCGACTTCTTCAATCTCGTGTGCGGTGGGCCAACTTCAACACGAAAGGCGGTATCCTCCACAAATCGGTTCAGTTGCTGGGCTACGCAGATGACATTGATATTGTCGCCAGTTCCCAGCGCACCATTGTGGAAGTTTTCACGGCGATTGAAGATCAGTCGAAGCGAGCTGGTCTCCACATCAATGAGGAGAAGACGATATATATGTATGAGGGTTATAGTTCTCAGCAAATGTTCCATGCCGTTGTGGTGTTATATTAGAACTGCACACACAAGGTATGAATTTAAAGTGACTACTGTGAGTGTTATGCCTTTATCAGTATTTTGATCACTTCCCATTCACAACTGCTGTGTGGCACAATTTTTCGGTATAGCAAAGTTGCCCTTCGAAACCATCCTCTTTCGGAGATGCATCATGGTTACCAGCGAGGAAAATCATGCACTTCAAAACCTAATTAGGAGAATTAAATGCGCACTCGAAAGGAAAGAGTACGCGCTGGGCATTTTCATCGACATTTAGGGAGCTTTTGATAACGCAACTTTTGACAGCATGAGCAACGCTGCCAGACGTCATGGCGTAGATTAAGCCCTGGTCTTGTGGATTAAAGCAGTGCACGGGACATTGACAGCTAATGCAGGCCCCGACCATTATTTCAAATCCGGCGTAAACAGGGTCTGCCCGCAAGATGGTGTCCTGTCTCCGCTGTTATGGTGCATGGTGGTCGACTGTGCTTGATGCTCTCAATGCCTCTAGAATCTATGCCTAGGTCTATGCGGATGATGTCACCGTTCTTTCTGTCGGCTCATGCTAAGCGACTGTCCCGCTCCAAGTAGGAGCGGCGCTAAGCGTGATCGATATAATTGGTGTACCACAAATGGGCTGTCGATCAATCCTCTTAAGACCGATGTCGTTCTCTTCACGGGAAGAAGGAAAAATACTGGCATGACTCAGCTGGTACTAAAAAGCACTTCTATTCCAGTATCCAAGGAAGCTAAGTATCTAGGAGTCATCTTAGATAGCAAGCTTCTGTGATCAAAGCATGTTTAATCAAAAATCACGAAAGCGCTGTCAGCTTTCTGGCAATGCAAAGGAGATTTTGGCAAAATATGGAGCTTATAGGCGGAAAAAGTCCTTTGGATCTACACGGCAATGACAAGACTTATAATCTCATATGCATCGGTTGTCTGGCGGAACACGTACTACCATCTTTTACCAAACTCCAAAGAACGGTTGGTCTCAGCTGCACGGGGGCTTTCCCCAGCACGCCGGGCGCTGCTCTAGATGTTATGATGAACTTTCCACCTCTTGATATATGTATCAGAGGGTGTGCTCTGAAAGCCATGTCTCGTCTGAAGAGAAATGGCTGCACTAAAAGCTGTGTGTAACCCCTTAACTAGCTCCAAATTAGTGCTTGAACTCAAGTCCTTTTTGAACAGAGTCGGAATACTAAATTCATTAAGGTTTGTATGGGTTCCAGGGTTCAGAGGAGAGCTTCTCAGGACCTGAACCCGCTCTAGGTTTACCTGGGTCCACGGTAAATTCCCACATTAACGACTGGGTGTTTAATACACACAACCGTAAATTGAGGAGTTATCCAGGATGCAGGATGACAAAGCGCGTACGCCCTGATGTCTAAAAGAAATCCGCAGCATTCCTCCTGTCTTTAAGGAGAATCGACTGCAGAAGACTAGAGGGAGTCATTACGGGCCATTACACTCTTGCTAAGCATCTCTGCGTGCTTGGCATCAGTGAGACGCCTACCTGTGCTGCATGTTTGTGAGGAGGATGACACTGTAGGGCGTTTTCTCGGTAACATACATTAATGTAATGTGTCTGCCCACGAATATACCCATTACAACACACAAGTATGCGAAACATATCTGCAAGATTAAGGCCCACTAGATGTTAGATGTGCAATTTTGAAAAAATCCTATTTGCTCCTTGTATACGAGCATATTCACAATTTTTTTAATTAAATTCAATTTCGTTCACTAGGCCAAGTCCAAGGACCATTATGATACCACTTGTACTTCTTTCTCAAATCTACACAGCCATGTCATCGGACGTGTTTTTCACGGTGTCTCCTCAGCGGGGTTCTGAGAAAACCCCCTGTAGTAAAATTGTCATGAAAAGCTTCTCGAAATTCGCCGTTCGGAACCGGCAATAAACTGTAGGTCCCTTTCACCTATGGGAAAATGAAATCACACACAACATAGGTGATTGAGAGAAGCTCGGCTCAGGTGCAAATTTAGGTCTTTCACTACAAGTTAACCCCTGTGCAGTCGAGATCAGATGCTGTTGGTCTTCGCAATCTTTATAATTCAATTACATCTTGTGTGCGACAGCTGACAGCTTTGCAAATACCAACTCATCAGTACTATTTAATGCTGAAATCCATATTGCTCCGCTGCTTACCACCGGAACTACGAGTTGACTATTACCGATCAGCAGAAATAGACGACTATGCTGTGGAAACATGTGAGACTGATGAAAAAGGCTCTTCAACTTCTGTCGAAATTGGTGAGAAGGTTAGGTTAGGTTATTATGGTCGGCATAAGCCACACGTAGGCCGAAGTCGGCCCATTGTGATACCACATGGATCGTGTTACCCAGATCCGCTACCAGAGAACCAACCGGCGCTTCTGATGAAGCGATGGAGTTGAGCAGAGGAGGTGATGTATTGATTCCTCCTCCTCCTCGTCCATGCAGCCGCGACAGAAGTCGTTGGAGGGTATTCCCAGTCTGGCGGCGTGTTTCCCAATGATGCAGTGACCTGTAATGACACCCAGCAGAGTACTTAAGGTTGCCCTTTTGGTTGCCATTAGGTCCCTGGTTCATCCTAGGTTTAATTTAGGCCAGAGTTGTTTGGTGATAAAGCCGATATTACTCTCATTCCATTGGAGGTGGTTTGGAGCTTTATCATATGTTTTACCGTACTTATTGGTGTTTCTAAGTACCCGAAGGTAGGTAGGCTGAGTGTGCTAGACCCTAACTTTGCGAGTTCGTCGGCCGCGCAGTTTCCTGGAATATCCCTATGCCCGGGAACCCACAATAATTTAATGTTGAACTGCTCAGCCATCTCATCTAGAGATAGGCGACAGTTGAGAGATGTCTTTGATTTATGGGTTACCGCTGCCAGGGATTTTATCGCAGATTGGCTATCCTTGCAAATGATAATATCCTTGGCGGATATTACATTGATCCTGAGCCATGCAAGGGCCTCTGTTATCGCTGTTATTTCAGCCTGATACACACTGCAGTAATTTGGGAGTCTGAATGATAGGCTGAGGTTAAGTTCCTTGGAGAAGACTCCACTGCCGTCACCCGACTCCATCTTAGAGCCATCGGTATACAGGGAGATCGAGTCCTTTGGTATGACTTTCCCTTCAGCCCATTCCTCCCTGGATGGAAAAACAACTTCGAAGTTCCTAGTGAACACGTTTTGCGAGATGATATAGTCCGTGTCCATGGGTAGCTAGAAGTGTTTTAGAATGGTTGTGTGTCCTTTTTGTGATGTGGGCAGGCAGCAATTTGTTTGCCGAAAAGGTTCAGTGGTGGAAGGTGTAGCAGAATGTTTAGAGCCTCCGTGGGGGTTGATCTGATCGCTCCGCTTATGTATAAGCTGGCCGGTCATTGTACTTTCCCCAGAAGGTTTCGATTGACTGCCTTGTCCAGAGCAGTACACCAGACTACGACGCCATACGGGAGAATGGGCCTTATGGCCGCCGTGTAGAACCAGTGCACCACTTTTTTGCAACTGTAGAGGGCAACAGTTGCTTTCTTGACGCGGTCAAGAATGTTGGGTTTCCAATTCAGCTTCTTGTCAAGGACTAGGCCTAGATATTTGGCCTGCTCTTTGATTATTAGTTGGGTTCCACCCAACCACGGTGGGTTGAGGGGCGGAATTTTATATTATTTTTTTTTTATTTTTTTTTTTTATTCTCTATTTTACTAACTATTAATTTGTTAGTAAACAGTACTAGATCGGTCTTCTTAGGGTCCACCCCAAGTCCATAGTACTGCGTCCAGGTTTCTACTGTATGTAATGCACTCTGTATAAGGTCGCATAGAGTGCTGGGAAATTTTCCTGTGGCGGCAATAGCAATGTCATCTGCATAGGCGGTCACAGCGTACCCTTCCTGTTCAAGCAACAGCAGTAGCTCGTTGACCACCACGTTCCACAGGAGAGGGGAGAGTACTCCACCCTGTAGTGTACCTCTGCTAACCATTCTGGTTGAGACGGCACCAGCGAAGTTGGCTTTGACAAATCTTTGTGTTAACAGTTGTCGTACCAGTTCTATCACTGATCCCGTAACACCCAGATCAGTCAGTGCTTTGGTGACGGCCCATGGTTCAACATTGTTAAAGGCACCCTCAATGTCGAGAAAGGCGACTAGAGTGTATTCCTTACGTTGCAGTGACCTTTCTATTTTGCTGACCAATGAGTGGAGTGCTGTTTCCACCGATTTGCCTTTGTTGTAGGCATGTTGATTATCCGACAGCCTTCCTGAGAGGCAGCTGTAGCGAATGTGTGCGTCTAGAATCTTCTCTAGAGTTTTTAATAGAAAAGAAGAAAGACTAATAGGCCTCAAGTCATTAGCATACGTATGGGAGCTTTTGCCTGCCTTGGGTATGAAAATGACTTTGGTTACCTTCCACTTGCTAGGGATGTATGATAGGCAACTCTTGTATATGACTACAAGCCAGGGGAGGAT
The DNA here is from genome assembly GCA_951905685.1 of Eumerus sabulonum. Lineage (NCBI taxonomy): Eukaryota > Metazoa > Arthropoda > Insecta > Diptera > Syrphidae > Eumerus > Eumerus sabulonum. Next base: position 138,137,967 of record OX645060.1, on the reverse strand, counting down.
GATATCTATTACCTGCTGGAGCTCAGCTGGTATGATACCATCCGGTCCCGGGGACTTGTAGGGTTCAAAACTTTTTATGGCCCATAGGACATTGTTTTTGGTGACCAGGTTGGGAACACGTTCGAAGGAGGATGTCGTCGGCTGGATGACCTGAGGAGGTGTCACAGCCGAGTCACTACTGCCCGGAAAGTGTGCGTTTAGAAGAAGTTCCAGGGCTTCCGTTCTGGAGGTAGTCCAGGAACCATAATTTCGCATCAGGTGGCTGAGAAAGAAATAGTGAGTTTCTTAAAAAGTGAAGTCGAGTCTTTAGAAAAAAGTAGAATGACCCCATCCATTCCTTCCACTCCACATGATAGTCGTCCTTCTTTAACCCGTACAACTGGAGCAAGTTTAGTAGCACTAAGTGAGAAGAATATGTTTGTATTTTGTGCCTCAGATAAACATAGAACCAAGGATTGTGACAGCAAGCTGTCAATTACAGACAAACGAGATATCCTTAGAAAAAGTGGTCGATGTTTTCGCTGTGCAAACCGAGGAAATTCTTCTAAAAAGTGTCGGAGCGCCAAATGGCTCGACCTCGTTGTGCGATCCTTCTTATATAAGCCAACGGATTCCTCCAGCAGCGGCAGAGACTCGGGATAAGTTAAGTAACTTAACTTCAATGTCAGAACAAGAGTTCGATTCTGTTTTGCAAAGCGCAACCAATTTATGCACGTACAATTCTTGTTCCACAAATTCAAATGTGTTTTTGAAGACTGCTCGGGGAATAGCCGTAGCATCGATTGATAATAAATCTTTGCTCATACCTTTTGTCATCGACGGTGGCAATCAATATTCATATATTCGAGAGGATTTGGCGCAGAAACTCAATTTATCCGCTGCAGGGGAAGTGGACTTTTCGCTTATACCATTCGGATGTAAACAAATATCTCCATTTACGAAGTTCAAAAGAGCGAATGTTCTCATAAAAAGCCCATTTAGTAACAGAAACATAAACTTGGAAGCCGTGGTTGTCCCGGAAATTTGTATTGATGTGTTGCATGCCCCTGATGCAACGTGTGCACTTCTTCAGAATCTACAGTTGGCGGACTCTTACCATGCAGACATTGAGTCTAAAAATGGATTAAGCCTACTCATTGGATCCGACCACTATTGGTCGGGGTAGTCACGGGTAAACAGCGAACGATTTCTCCAGAACTTAGAGCAGTTGACACTGTATTTGGTTGGACACTACAAGGAACGCAATCTGCTGGTAAGAGTTTTAAATCAAGCGAAGACTCATGCTTTCCTTTCATCCATAGCACAGCTCTACATCTGCCAGCGCTATACAGCAACGACCTCACGACATTTTGGTCATTAGGAGCCATAGGAATTCATGGTGAAGAGGACGAAAATGCACACTTAGCTAAGGAACTAATGACCCGCTGCATCACCAAAAAGGGTCAACGATATGAAGCCTCTCTGCCGTGGAAGATTCCTAACGTTGAAATTAAGAACAACAACAGGGAAAACGCACTTAGCCGTCTGAAGTCCGTTTCTACACGATTATCGAGATCTCCTGAAAAACTTCAGCAACAGGATATCCAACAGCTTCTTGCAGACGGTATTGCTGAACCGATTCCACAACCCAACAAGAACGATTCACGTCGAGTGTTTTATCTACCCCATCGACCGGTCTATAGGGAAGATAGTACGACCACCAAGATGCGCATCGTGTTCGACACTTCTTTCGTTTTCTTCTTCCGTTCCAGTACAAGTACACATCTTTGCAGGCGTATGGAACGGTGTCTTTCATCAAAAGTTTCAGTGATGGCGAGAATAATGTTGCATTCCTATATACCAAAAGCCCCATTAAAGGCGGACGGAATAAAAGAACTCACTTCCGAAGTTAGAACTAACCGCAGCATTGTTGGCAGCCAGAATATGCTCCTACCTAAAACAATCACTAAAGGTTTGTGTTTGTGGACAGATTCAAGGATTGCACTTGATTAGATCCAGGGGGATGCCCATCGTTGGAAACCGTACGTGCAGAGTCGAGAGACGGAAACACGTCGATCGACATGGTCAATGAGGACAAAACGAAGTATATGCTGTCAAGCAAAAACCAATCCGTCGCTACCACCTGGGACAAAATATAACAATTGACAGCTACAATTTCGAGGTAGTTAAGGAGTTTGTCTACCTCGGGGCAAACGTAAATTCCACAAATGACACCACAGTGGAGATCTCGCATAGAATAGCCCTTGGCAACCGCTGCTACTTCGGCTTGTCCAAACAACTGGGGTCAAAACTCCTCACTCGAAAGACCAAAGTCATGCTTTACAAAATGCTCATACTGCCAGTCTTGCTGTACGGAGCCGAAAGCTGGACGATAAGCAGGACAGCGGAGCTGATTTTGGGCTCCTTCGAAAGAAAAATTCTGCGCCGGATATTTGGTCCTGTCTGTGGGGAAGGTGAATGGAGAAGAAGTCACAACCGCGAACTCTACGAGCTATACAAAGATGTGGATGTAGTCCGGAAGGCAAAGATCCGTCGACTACACTGGCTCGGCTACTTCGAGCGCATGGACATCAACGCTCCGGCTAAGAGGGTCTTCGACTCCGAGCCTCCTGGTTCGAGAAGAAGAGGAAGACCGAACCTCCGTTATAAAGACCATGTAATCGCGGATGTAAGACATCTTGGTCTTGATAACTGGAAGCAGTGTGCCCGGGACCGTCAAGGATGGAAGGCAGCTATAGCTCAGGCTCAGATCCTCCATGGATCGCTGGCCTGATAAGTAAGTAAGTAAGTAAAGCCTGCTTTAGGGAAATTAAAATGTCTAGAGCAACTATTATTGAGAGCACCGTGGCGCAGTGGGTAGTGTGTTGCCCTCTGACGCCGATGACACGGGATCGAATCCCGACACAGCCATGTCATCGAACGTGTTTTCTAAGGTGTTTCTCCTCGGCGGGGTTCTGACAAAACCCCCTGTAGTAAAATTGTCATGAAAAGCTTCTCGAAATTCGCCGTTCGGAACCGGCAATAAACTGTAGGTCCCTTTCACCTATGGGAAAATGAAATCACACACAACATGGGTGATTGAGAGAAGCTCGGCTCAGGTTCTTCATGGACTGTAACGCCAACATACATACATACACAGAGCAACTATTATTATTGCCCGGATTCAGGATAGTATAAAATTCGAATTCGATCTCAGTTTGTTTGTGGTGGATCGAATTTTTCAGTAGTTCATAAGACGCAGAATAAGAATATGGTTTCACCCTGCGGGCAGAATAAGTATATGAAATAGAACATTTAGGGCTGCACCCTATTTTTTTTTTTTTTTTAACTCGTGCTTAGGCTGGTACCTTTAAACTCATTTTAAAAGTTTCTCATAGATGCATTTATCCAGATCTGTCCATCACATATGTTCCCGCAGATAAATAAAATATTTCGGAGAAAAGATTAGAATGACATACGGGATCTAAAGCTTCCGAGAACGTCAGACAACGAACGTTTACTACGCATAGTCAAAATGAATCCAGAGGGCGCCGTCCTAGATGACGACCTTTTTGTGATTGAGGATCCTCAGGAGAAAGTGGCGCCAGTGGGGGCTGTCTTCCAGGAAGTGTACAAGGTGAATGAAAACATTCGCCCGAACAACGACCTGGAGGATAGAGCCCTGCTTCACCACTTCTACCTTCGATACGATATTGATCATTGGCGATTCGAGAACCATGGTTTCACCAGGTTCAATGACGATGCTACGGCAACTAACGCCATCGCCAATGAAGGTGATAACACACTGTTCGTTTCGACGGATGATCTCCAGTTGATCTTCATGTCACTAAAAAATAAAAAATCCGCGGGTACTGACGGTGTACCCAATGTTGTGCTCAGGCACCTTCCACCAGTAGCTATAGAGAGGTACGCCATCCTGTTCAACAATGCACTGAATAATGCATATTATCCGGTGCATTGGAAAACGGCGGTGGTCCAACCAATCCCTAAGAGGGGCAAAGACTCCTCTAATCCGGCAAATCTCCGGTCGATAAGTCTCCTTCCGAGTATCAGCAAGGTCATCGAGAAGGTAATCCATAGAGCCCTGTCCAAATGGGCTGAGAAAAAAAATATCATTCCGGATAACCAATTCGGTTTCCGGGCGGGGCATGATACTATACATGCCGCGTCGAAACTCGTCTCGGATATCCAATGGAATAAATGCAAGAACCAATGCACGGGTGCCTGCCTGGTTGACTTGGAAAAAGCCTTCGACACCATATGGTTAGAAGGACTCTACTACAAGCTCAAGCGGTTGGGCATAAGTAAACCATTGCTATATATAATTCATGACATGTTAACGAGTAGAAAGTTCGTTGTGAAAATTGCCAACGTAACTCCTGCTCAAGCATTTGTTATTAAAAACGGATTGCAACAGGGTACGGTCAACTCGCCGATCCTTTTCAGCATTTACATCAGTGATTTGATAGTTTCTCTTCACCATTCAATAGCGTACGCAGATGACTTGGTTGCGTACAGATCAGGTCCAACGATCGACGTCATTGCTGTTTTATTGCAACGTGACTTCGATAAAATTCAGCAGTTCTGTGATGACTGGAAGTTGAAAATCAACTTCCAGAAATCAGAGACTATTTTATTCAGAACGCCTTTGTCTAGGGCCTCTAGGGACACTAGAAAACATTGGCGAAACTTCGCTATCATTGGACCGGACGGGCGTCCACTGGCAGGTAAAAGTGTAGTCAGGTACCTCGGAATCTGGCTAGATCAGTATCTGTATTTTAACAAAAATGTAGATGCTGCTCTGGAAAGAGCCCGGGGCGCTTTCGCTCTAACAAGTTGGCTGTTTCATTGCAGCCAACTTGATTCAGGGGTGAAGGTAATCTGCTACATGGCCTTAATCAGGCCTATGATTGCCTATGGATGTCCCGTCTGGTTTAATGTGAGCGCAAGTTCAATGGAAAGGATTCGGGTGTTTGAGAGACAATGTCTGAGGACTTGTCTTGGATTACACAGAACACCAGAGTCTGAGTACAGAAAGTTCTATCCCAACGGGGTCCTGTACAATAGGGCAGATACTTTACGGATAGACAACTTCCTAATAAAACCGATTCGAGGTCACGTTGCGAGGACAATGACTTCGGTCAACAACTTGTTATCTGGGGCTTACTACCCCAATACTATGTATCTTAAAAAAGTGCGTCTGAACGGCTTTGTTCCCCCGGAAGCATCCCCTTATTTTGATAATTGTGGGCTGATCCAGGATAGGTTGGCGGTACCGCTAATCTTCCATGTGGCCCGTAATTCTGTGGAGCGGGGACTCCTCTACGAGCCTGATGTCGTGCTCTGTGAGCCCGAGCGCCTCAGGTTCAATAGAGCGGTTTCTCGCCGAGATAGAGAAGACGTTGCCCGACAGCATCAACGCTTTTGGTGGCTGGAGCGGGCTCCGTGGTAGAGCCTTTAAAAATGCCTCATCAAGGCAAAGACCACCGTAACCAATGGCGGACTTGTATAGGGTAGGGTAGGGTAGAATAAGGTAGTTTTTTAAGCTTTGCTAAAAAAATTAAAAATAAAACAAAAAGATGTATATGCATGTTATATACGTATAGTATATAAGATTAGTATAAGCATTTTAGTTAAGATAGATTAAGTTAGAATTAGTTAGTTCTAGTTAGATACTTACTTTGATGGCGCTACAGTTCGGGGTGAACCAGGGCCTCAACTAATAAGCCTCTCCAGCCGGGCCGATCTTCGGCCAGCCGCTTCCAGTGCCGCACGCCCAGTTGGTTGAGGTCCCCTTCCACCTGTGCGCGCCACCTTAAGTGCGGTCGTCCTCTGCTGCGTCGTCCCTCGAGGTTGGAGTAGAAGACTCTTCGGGGCGGAGCGTTGATGTCCATTCGCTCTACATGGCCTAGCCATTTTAGACATTGCATCCGAAGACGTCTAACCAGGCCGATGTCGCTGTACAGCCCGTACAGTTATTGGTTGAATCTCCTCCTCCATTCTCCGTTTACACAAACGGGACCAAAGATTGCACGCAGAATTTTCCTTTCGAAACGTCCAAGAGCCTCTTCATCCGCTTTTGACAACGTCCAAGCCTCAGCGCCGTAAAGGAGGACCGGGATGATTAAGGTTTTGTAGAGGGAAACCTTAGTTTTTCGAGAGAGGGCTCTACAACTCAATTGCCTCTTGAGCCCGAAGAAGCAGCGATTGGCAAGAGTTATTCTGCGTTTTATCTCAGCGCTGGTGTCGTTGCTGCTTGTCACAACTGAGCCAAGGTAGACGAAGTCCTTGACTACTTCAAGAATATAGCGGCCGAAGGTGACGTTCTGACCAAGACGTCGGTGTTGTGCGTCTTTCTTGGATGACAGCATATATTTGGCCTTGTCCCCATTTACCCCTAGACCCACTTTCGCCGCTTCTGCTTCAATGCTTGTGAACACCTTATTGACGTCTCGCTTTGTTCGTCCAATAACGTCAATGTTATCTGCGTAGGCAAGCAATTGTGTGGACTTCAAGTAGATCGTACCTCTTGTATTGGCCGCAGAGTCCCGCACGATCTTTTCAAGTATAATGTTGAAGAAATCACATGACAGTGCGTCACCCTGTCTAAAACCTTTTTTAACTTCAAAGGGGTCGGTTAGTTCACCTCCGACCTTAATGGAGCAGCGAGAGTTCTCCATAGTCATCCTGCATAGTCTGACGAGCTTGGCAGAAACGTTAAAGCATGACATGGCTCTGTATAGCTCGTCTCTATAAACAATGACATACGCGGCTTTAAAATCGACGAAAAGATGGTGCGTGTCGACCTGGAATTCGTGGGTCTTCTCCAAGATCTGCGTAGTGTAAATATTTGGTCTATCGTGGATTTCCCTGACCTGAAACCACACTGGTAGGAACCTATCAGATTGTCCACGAACGGTTTCAGGTAATTACAATATCTTGCAGATGAGTTGGTGCATGTTCCTAACCAGCTCATCGCCAGCTGCTTTAAACAGCTCCGCGGGGAGTCCGTCTGCTCCAGCAGCTTTATAACACTTAAGTTTCGATATCGCTATCTTAACATCGTCTAGGTCGGGTGGACGGGATTCTCCTTCGTCTTCGTCCATTGTGAATGGTTCGCTCTGCCTGACGGCGGTATTTTGACTATCATCGCCGTTATATAGTCTGCAGAAGTGGTCCTTCCACAATCTCAGCATCGACTGTGACTCCACTACTAGTTGTCCATGTTCATCCCTGCAGGCTTCTGCTCTGGCCTTATAGCCTTGGCATGTTCGTTTTACTTTCTGGTAAGATTTTCGAACGTCGTTCCTGCAGTAACATCTCTCCATCTCTTCGATCTCGCGCTTCTCGTGCTCCTTCTTTTTCCTTCTCAGAAGCGCATGCTCCTCCCTCCTTTTCTGTTGATAGAGCTCGCGGGCAGCTCTCGTCCGTCGATGCAATGTGGCCATGTATGCATTCTGTTTCTCTACATGGGCCTGTCTGCACTCATCATCAAACCAGGGGTTTCTCGACGGTGGTGGCTCGAAACCGAGTATATCTGAGGCGGCCTCTCTAATGGCTTTCTGACAACGACTCCATTGCTGTTCTATGGTTTCCGCAGATTGCATCGGGACCTGGGAGAGCTTGAGGGAGACTTGATCGGCGAAGGTTCTGGCGGTCTCCTGCGATTGCAGCTTTCCGACGTTAAATTTTGGTGTTCTTACTCGACTCCGTTGGTTCCGAAAAATTCGCATCCGTACCTTGAGAGCACCGTGGCGCAGTGGGTAGTGTGTTGGCCTCTGACGCCGATGACGCGGGATCGAATCCCGACACAGCCATGTCATCGAACGTGTTTTTCACGGTGTTTCTCTTCAGCGGGGTTCTGACAAAACCCCCTGTAGTAAAATTGTCATGAAAAGCTTCTCGAGATTCGCCGTTCGGAACCGGCAATAAAACTGTAGGTCGCTTTCACCTATGTGAAAATGAAATCACACACAACATGGGTGATTGAGAGAAGCTCGGCTCAGGTTCTTCATGGACTGTAACGCCAACATACATACATACATACCTTGGCTGCGACAAGGTAATGATCCGAGTCGATGTTGGCTCCTCGAAAGGTTCGGACATCTAGAATGCTGGAAGAGTGTCTGCCGTCGATCGCAACATGATCAATTTGGTTGGTTGTCGATTGATCGAATGACCGCCAGGTCCCCTTATGGATGTTTAGGTGTGGGAATCGTGTACTTGCTACTACCAGATTATGTCCCGCCATAAAGTCCACTAGTCTTATTCCGTTTTCTGACGTGGTGTTGTGTAGGCTGTGCTTTCCAATGACCCGTTCAAGGATAGCTTCCTTACCCAGCTTCGCATTGAAATCTCCTAGAACGATTTTGGTGTCATAGCTGGGACATTGCGCATACGTTCTGCCTAGGAGGTCATAGAAGTCGTCTTTATGTCGGTCATCTTTCTCCTCTGTGGGGGTGTGGACACATAGTAAGCTTATGTTGCCGAGATTGGCCTTGATGCGGATAGTTATGAGGCGTTCGCTTACATACTGGAAGCTTAAGACTTTTTTCCTGAGTCTGCCATGAACAACAAATCCGCATCCGAATAAGCGTTGTTTATTTTCTCTGTAGCAGTTTCCGTAGTATATATCACAGTTTTTCATCCGATTTTTGCCTGGCCCATCCCATCGCACTTCTTGGAGCGCGGTAATGTCTGCCTTATAGCAGTCCAAAGAGTTAACCAGTTGTTCGGCTGCACCTGGTCTGTTGAGGGACCTAACGTTCCAGGTGCAGAACCTAAATTCGTTTCCTTTTTTGACGTTTGCGGGGGTGGTCAACATGTAATCCGTCCGTATCCGAGGCTATTGGTTGTCTCTGAACAAAATTTTTGTTTTAAGCGATAGGGATGTTAATCCTTAGCGCAACCTCCAACCTGGAGGGCCAGGTTCCTCTTTCTCCAGGAACAAGGGGTCGGGTCGCTGCACACATTGGTTCACTACCTGGCGGGTGCCAGTATAGCTATCCAGGGGAGGCCACGCGGAGGCTGTGTGTCAACTTGGATTGAGCAGCGACAGAGACCGAAGCTGGCGTTTGCCAAGTTAAACGCGATCAACTTCTTTGCTCTGTTTGTTCGCCCCAAAAACCCGATAGTACGCTTAGTTTCTTGTAAGCATTTTTCTTGGCAAAATATAATAATAAAGTAATTAATCACTGTAGATATTAAGTAGTCGAAAGACATAGGTTAAGTATATAGATAGTGTTTGTTTTAGAGAGCCCGCAGAGGGTCAGTAAGACATCTAATGTAGTTATGATATAAGCTAGTTTTAGTCATTTTGTCTAGCACGTACGATAGTTATAAGTATGTCAATAAAAATTAATTTAAAATGCAAAAAATGATATACTAAGTTGCATTTGATAATACATATGGGCCATACTTCGCTAAAATACAAAATTTGCAAGTCCGGGAAGATAGGAAAAGCTGTCTATACTGTTTTATTAAGCTAAGGCAGTAACCGTCCTTCAAAACCGTGTCCACTTATAACCAAGGCGAAAAAAGAAAAGTTTTATTCTTGACTGAGCCCTTGTAACTACCCTTTCCAACGAGTTCAGTTAACTTCAACAAGTTAACCGTTTTCCATTAATAAACAAGCCTCCCATAACTCGTAAGCTGCCTTCCGACGTCAGATAAAACTCTTAACAAAGCCTTAGTTCTTCGGACAAACATACAAAGTAGGTACGAGTATTAACGTGCTGTGCACCCATTTGCAAACTGCACTTTAGAATAGAAATACCACCAAGGAAAACGTTCCAACTAAAATTTATACACCAACCTCGAACACCGAAGAACGGATTTAAGCAATGAATAAACAAATTAGATTTTCACATGAGCCATTCTCGCCCGGCGCATTTGCAAACCAGTGAAAATAGAAGCAAAAAAAAATCGTTGCAGAGGACCTTCTTGATGCCTTCATCTACATAGTCGTCATGCATCTAGACATCAATGTGGGCTAAAACAAACTGAATTAGTTGGTAACATGAAACCGAAATGAATGCCGTGATGCAGGGGTAGAATTAATTTAATTTTTTCTCCTTTTTTTTTGCTTCAATCTATATTTCAATGTAAATTAAGTCCCATGGGGTCACCAATTCCACTCTCTATGAAACTAACACTCTTCGGAAGAAAAAGGACACAGTGGCAAATAAACAAGCGGTGAAATTACATACATATATATGTTGTTGGTTGCAATAATGCCTTACCCTATAGGACGCTTGTTATGAATAAAGACAACATTTTGCGTTCTCCACTAAAAAATACCTCTCTATTACCTCTCGATACATACCCCAAACTTGGAGAGAGGTCAATCTTGTCTTCATCCCCAAGATTGGGAAACTAACCGAGCAACTTAAATCCTATCGCCCTAGCAGTTTGACCTCGTTCCTTCTAAAAACAATGGAGAAACTAATAGAGCTCCATATTAGAGGTATCTTGGAAAATCAGACACCTCTGCATCCCAACCAGTATGCATATCGCAAAGAGCGATCTACCGAAAATGCACTACACCACTTGGTGACGTGCATTGAAAATAGTTTCACACAAAAAGAGATCGCAATCTGCGCCTTCCTCGATATAGAGGGAGCCTTTGATAATACTGATTCGATCACCACTGCACTATCCTGCAAGGGTGTGGACCATCCTACTAATCACTAGATTAGGGCGATGCTAAGTAGCCGTATCATATCAGCCACGTGTGGAGAGGTCTCAGTGACAGTATCGGCGGTTAGAGGATGCCCACAAGGGGTAGTCCTCTCACCACTGCTTTGGTCGATAGTCACCGACGATCTACTACGCAAGCTGACCACTCGGGGCTACGAGGTCATCGGATATGCTGATGACCTAGTAGTCATTGTTGCGGGCAAGTGCGAGGTCACTGCCTGTGAGCAGTGCCCCAATTTATCTCTGACTGATGTGGCAGAGAATGGTTATCTATTAACCCAAATAAGACAATCTTAGTCCCATTTACAAAGAGGAGAAAGGTACAACCCTGCTCAATAATTCTTAATGGCACACACATAGGATTTTCAGAGGAGGTAAAGTATCTAGGTATTGACCTAGACCGCAGACTCAACTGGAACTCCAACATGAAAAATAAACTCATGAAAGCGACTAAGGCCATGTGGGCCTGCCGACGCACCCACGGTAAAACCTGGGGACTTAAACCTAAGTTAGTACACTGGTTATACACCGCGATAGTAAGACCTATCGTCACCTACGGGTACACCGTATGGTGGACAAAAGTTGAGCAAAAAACTATTATTATTAAGCTTCAACGCCTTTAGAGACTAGCGTGTCTCGACATCACAGGCGCTATGCCATCCTGCCCTACGGCAGCACAAGAAGCACTCATTGGACTCGCTCCACTGCACCTTTTTATCAAAAAGGTGGCATTAGGCAGTGCAATCAGAATCCTCTGCGCGGGAACAAATATGCCATGTAGACCTGCAGGTCACATGTCCATATCACAACACTTTCCCGAGCTGGATATGATTACTACAGTCTCGGACGCACTGCCACACACCTTCACCTTTGACAAGAGATTTGAGACACTGGTCCCAAACCTCAGCATGGGAAAACAGTGATCCCCTGCTAAATGTCAAAGGCCTCAGGTGGTACACGGATGGCTCCAAGATGGCTTCTGGCGTTGGCGCCGGCATCTTTGGACCAAAACGCAAGAGCTCGAAGGCCCTGGGAATAAGCCCCAGCATCTTCCAAGCAGAGCTGCATGCCATCCTAACATGCGTCAATCTAAATCTCGAGACTGGCATCAGAGAAGTAACTATCAACATACTCTCTGATAGCCAAGCAGCGCTTAAAGCACTGGGTTCGTACAGGACGAACTCAAAAACCGTCAAGGAATGCCATGACGCCCTACAAGACCTCGCCAAAAGAAACGCTGTTAAACTTTGGTGGGTGGCAGAACATAAAAGTTTCAAGGGCAATGAAATTGCTGACCAACTTGCCAGAAAAGGTTCCGGCGACAAATACATAGGTCCGGAACCTTTCTGCGGCATTCCCGGGTCAAAGATAAATTACTTCTTAGACAAGTGGGACAAATCGCAACACCTGTCCTTCTGGAACAGTGTTCGGGGACTTCGTCAATCTAAACGACTTATACGACCCCTGAACAAACACCCTATTGACATACTCAAACTCAATAGAGGGGATATCGGAAGACTAGTCAGCTATCTAACGGGACACTGCGGTCTGAGATATCATTTAAACAAAATTAGTCTCTCGTCTGAAACTGAGTGTCGGCTCTGTCTAGAGGACGATGAGACGGCGGAACACATACTATGTGAGTGTGCTGCTCTCTGCCACCTTAGGAAGCGTATCCTTCTCAGTGAAGTTATGTCTGCTGAGGGGATCACCCTGGCATTCTCAACTTCATTATAGAGGTGGAGAGGCTACTCGGCTAATCGGCAGCAGGCACAATAGATCTGCAAAGTCCATGAAGGACCAAAGCCAAGCTCCTCTCCGATACCAATAAGTTTAAATAATCATACAGACTCCTACCTCATGGACTGACATGGACATTTTCAATTAATTTACTTCTGAGAGGTAAAGAGGATGATAAGAGACTATATAGCAAAGGCCTCGTAGGGGCAACATCTGCCGACGGATGCTGGCTCGACAAAAAGCGAGTAAGAGCCTCTGTAGCCGTACACCTTGCCGCTCTGTTAGTCAGGTTCTCCTCGTGGTGATATTTGAAAAATTTCCTTACAAGGAAATTTACTGACGGAAGAAGCCGAATGACGAGTAGTTTAGTTTAGTTTTGTATAGTTTTATTGACTTCAAAAATTGTACACAGTTCAAAATTTTCCTTGTTGTATAAGTATAAGCCTTAAAGTGGTTTGGCCGAGGGCCGTCTACCAGACTGACATTCTCATTAAAATGCATGTGTATACATACTTAAGAAAAACTAATATAAAGTTTTCATAAATGAATTTAGTTTTTTTCGATTAATTAAAAGCTTTCATGGATTATCCCTGTTCTGTATCGAAGAGCGTTCAAACAATAGTGATTTAGAAGGTCCCAATCTCGTTCTCCATTCAGAATGTTTGTAACCTCCGCCAAATTAAGAAATTCCGCGCCAAAGTATCGCATACGAATTTCTTTGAGGATTGGGCAGATTCCCAAAAAATGGAATACGTCTTCACGTTCTTTGCGATTGCATAAATCACACAAAGTAGGAAGATCTGTACGGTGTGGAATGAAGTCTAAGCCGATGAGTTCGCCTCTAACTTTAAATATAAAATTTATTTTTTCTGTGGTGTTGTCGATCACGAAGTAGGACTTTTGGTCTAAGCAGTGGTTTAGTTTACTGTAGTAAGCTCTGTATATTGACGATTCAGCTTCCTCAATAAATTTTTCGTACATTCTTTTCTTGGTTTCCTTCAACAAAACATAAAATTTCGTCTTAAGGGATGCAAGGTTTTCTTCAGCTGATATTGTCAAGGTTATTGAGCAATCGGTTGCCAGTTTGTACCACTCTCTTACGCACGCTCCTCTAGAATTTATGATTTGAGATAGCACTAACTTCGGAATCCTATTTTCTCCCATTGCCATCTTACATCTTACATAATTTAGATGTAATTTAAATGTATCCAAGAAAAGAGGTCCTAGTCCTGTTTCAAGGTGCAGCATATAGTTGGGCGACGTACTTGGCAGCTTAAAAGTGCTTTTGATGAAGAAACGGAGGAACTTTTCTACCGCATCGTACGGAAGATATCCCCACACTTGTGCTCCGTAGAATAAAATTGCGATTGCGGTTGCTCGGAAAACTTTGTATTTCGCTATATGGGAAACATTATTCTTTAAATAACTGCTTCTCCAGACAGAACACATAGCACGTTTAGCTTCCGCTACTTTTGTTCGAAGGTGCTTATCTAAATTCAAGTCTGAGGTAATCAATACTCCTAGATATTTATACTCCTTAACTATTTCCACTGCTTCCTCTTGGAACGTCCACTTTTCCTTTCTCGAGTATCTGCCTCCACCACGTCTAAATATCATCATTTTTGACTTCGAAAGGTTAACCGATAAATTCCAGGTTTTACAATAGCGTTCAAGTCTATTCATCATCAGCTGCATCCCGTCTATAGATTCGGCAAGGAAGACTATGTCGTCTGCATACATGAGACCAGGGATAGTCTTTCCACTCAGCACTATACCACCCTTCACTGAATCAGTGATGTCATTTATGTATAATATGAAGAGAAGTATGAAACTCATCCGAAAGTAGTTTTCCATCCCACACTCGTGCAACATTTTCTTTATACATTGCTCTAATGACTGCTATGATTTTTGTTGAAATACCATATTTGTAAAGTTTATAGAAAAGAGCTTCCCGTGGAATGGAGTCGAACGCCGATCGAAAGTCAACAAAGAATGCATACAGCTTATTTCCATTCTTCTTGTATATTTCGGCAATGTTTGTTAAAGAAAAGATTTGATCGACTGTCGAGTAATTTTTCCTGAACCCTGCTTGGTATTCGTTCAAAATCCCTTTGAGTTCAATCCAGTCGCAGAGTCTAGTATACAATACTGAGCTGAAAAGCTTTGTCGCAGTATTTAATAATGATATGCCCCTATAATTTGTTGGGTCTTCAGGATTTCCTTCTTTATATATCGGAAAGATAGTTGCCGTTCGAAAGCTCTCGGGAGCGTCAGCTGTCTCGAAAATCCTGTTAAATTCAATAGTAAGGAGTCGAAGAAATGCAGGTGTAAGGTTTTTAAATAATTCGAAAGGTATTCTGTCCTCCCCAGGGGCTTTGGAGTCGAAGAAATGCAGGTGTAAGGTTTTTAAATAATTCGAACGGTATTCTGTCCCCCCCGGGGGCTTTGGAATGGCGAGTATCCTGCGCCACCAAACCAAACGGAACAGACCTATGTTGACGACCCTTTTATAAAACAAAAAATAGGCAAAGGCCTTCGGTTCTGTACGTGGAATGTTAGGTCCCTACACAGACCACGTGCGGCTGAACAACTTGCGGACGCCCTAAGCCGCTATAAAGCCGACATAGCCGCCATCCAGGAAATGCGATGGAATAGACCGGGTAAAAAACGGATGAAAACCTGCGACATCTACTACGGTGATTGCTATAGAGAGAGAGAAGAGGGACTGTTTGGATGCGGATTTGTTGTAAGAGATGGACTAAGGCATAAAGTCCTAAGCATTCAGTATGTGAGTGATCAGCTTCATATGTACATATGTGTCCATGCCCCCTAGCAAGACAAGGATGACTCCATCAAAGATGATTTGTTCGATCTCCTAGACAGAATGTACATATGCCAAATGCCCCAGCTATGACACCAAAATCATACTAGGAGATTTGAACGCTAAGCTGGGTAAAGAAAGCATCTTTGGACGGGCCATCGGCAAACAAGCCTAGATGACACCACATCCGATAACGGACACAGGCTGATCAACCTGGCCAAGGGGCGAAATCTCCTTTTATCTAGTACACGCCTTCCGAACATATACACAAAGGCACCTGGCGGCCACCAGATCAATCAGTTACCAACCTGATCGATCACATCGCGATTGACGTCAGACACTCCTCTACTGTTCTCGATGTTCATGTTTTCCGAGGAGCGAACTTCGACTTAGACCACTATCTTGTAGTAGCCAATATACATACGTCAACGGATTACACGAACATCGCTGAATAGAGTTAAAACACGAAGTTATCGCGTCAGGAAGCTCCGATCGCCGGAAAGCGTCAGTGCTTTTGCAAACCGCGTCTCCGTTAAGCTCTCCGATACACCGCAATTTTCCACTCAGTCAGTGGAGCAACAATAGAGCCTGTGCAAATAAGCCCCGAAGAGCACAGCAACAGAAATGCTGGGCTTTAAGGCTCCATCACGACGAAACACCTGGTTCGATGGCGAGTGTAGACGGATTCATGCAGAAAACAGGAGGCATACAAAGCCAAACTACACAAAGAAACAAGAGCGGCTCATGAGCTCTACGAGCTTAAAACATGGGAGGAACATAAGCTTCTCAAGAGAAAAAAGAAAGAGCACGAGAAGAGGGCGATTGAAAACTTGGAGAGGAGGACGTGGTGTGCTGTCGAGATGCCGGCCACCTATAGTGGCCTGGTGAGCTGTTGTACTGTCGGCCACCTATAGTGGCCTGGTGAGCTGTCGTGCTGTCGGCCACCTATAAAGGCCTGGTGAGCTGTCGAGATGCCGACCACCTATAGTGGCCTGGTGAGCTGTGGTGCTTCCCTGCCACCTATAGTGGCCTGGTGAGCTGTCGTGCTGCCGGCCGCCTATAGTGGCCTGGTGAGGTGATGTGCCGCCGGCCACCTATTCTGGCCTGGTGAGCTGTCGTGCTACCGGCCACCTGTAGTGGCCTGGTGAGCTGTCGTGCTGCCGGCCACCTACAGTGGCCTGGTGAGCTGTCGTGCTTCCCTTCCACCTATAGTGGCCCGGTGAGCTGACGTGCTGCCGGTCGCCTATAGTGGCCCGGTGAGCTGTCGTACTGCCGGCCTCCTATAGTGGTCCGGTGAGCTGTCGTACTGCCGGCCACCTATAATGGCCCGGTGATATGCCGTGCTGCCGGTCACCTATAGTGGCCCGGTGAGCTGTGTTGCTGCCGACCACCTATAGTGGCCTGGTGAGCTGTCGAGATGCCGACCACCTATAGTGGCCTGGTGAGCTGCGGTGCTTCCCTGCCACCTATAGTGGCCTGGTGAGCTGTCGTGCCGCCGGCCGCCTATAGTGACCTGGTGAGCTGTCGTGCTTCCCTGCCACCTATAGTGTCCTGGTGAGCTGTCGTGCTGCCGGCCACATATAGTGGCCCGGTGAGCTGTCGTGCTGGCGACCACCTATAGTGGCCTGGTGAGCTGTCGTGCTTCCCTGCCACCTACAGTGGCCTGGTGAGCTGTCGTGCTGCCGGCCGCCTATAGTGGCCTGGTGAAGTATTGTGCCGCCGGCCACCTATAGTGGCCCGGTGAGCTCTCGAGCTGCCGGCCACCTGTACCGGCCTGGTGAGCTGTCGAGATGCCGGCCACCTATAGAGGCCTGGTGAGCCGTTGTGCTGCCGGCCACCTATAGTGGCCTGGTGAGCTGTCGAGATGCCGACCACATATAGTGGCCCGGTGAGCTGTCGTGCTGCCGGCCACCTATAGTGGCCTGGTGAGCTGTCGTGCTGTCGGCCACCTATAAAGGCCTGGTGAGCTGTCGAGATGCCGACCACCTATAGTGGCCTGGTGAGCTGTGGTGCTTCCCTGCCACCTATAGTGGCCTGGTGAGCTGTCGTGCTGCCGGCCGCCTATAGTGGCCTGGTGAGGTGATGTGCCGCCGGCCACCTATAATGGCCCGGTGAGCTGTCGAGATGACGACCATCTTTGGTGGCCTGGTGCGCTGTCGTGCTGTCGTCCACCTATAGTGGCCTGGTGAGCTGTCGTGCTGTCTGCCACCTATAGTGGACTGGCGAGCTGTCGTCCTGCCGGCCACCTATAGTGGCCTGGTGAGCTGTCGTGATCCCCTGCCACCTATAGTGTCCTGGTGAGCCGTCGTGCTGCCGGCCACCTAGAGTGGCATGGTGAGCTGTCGTGCTTCCCTGCCACCTATAGTGGCCTGGTGAGCTGTCGTGCTTCCCTGCCACCTATAGTGGCCTGGTGAGCTGTCGTGCTGTCGGCCGCTATAATTGGCCTGGTGAGCTGTCGTGCTTCCCTTCCACCTATAGTGGCCCGGTGAGCTGACGTGCTGCCGGCCACCTATAGTGGCCCGGTGAGCTGTCGTGCTGCCGGCCACCTATAGTGGTCCGGCCAACTGTCGTACTGCCGGCCTCCTATAATGGCCCGGTGAGCTGACGTGCTGCCGGCCACCTTTAGTGGCCTGGTGAGCTGACGTGCTGCCGGCCACCTATAGTGGCCTGGTGAGCTGTCGTGATCAGCTGCCACCTATAGTGTCCTGGTGAGCTGACGTGCTGCTGGCCACCTATAGTGGTCCGGTGAGCTGACGTGCTGCCGGCCACCTATAGTGGCCAGGTGAGCTGTCGAGATGCCGACCACCTATAGTCGCCCGGTGAGCTGTCGTGCTGCGGGCCACCTATAGTGGCCTGGTGAGCTGTCGTGATCAGCTGCCACCTATAGTGTCCTGGTGAGCTGACGTGCTGCTGGCCACCTATAGTGGTCCGGTGAGCTGACGTGCTGCCGGCCACCTATAGTGGCCCGGTGAGCTGACGTACTGCCGACCACCTATAGTGGCCTGGTCAGCTGTCGAGATGCCGACCACCTATAGTGACCTGGTGAGCTGTGGTGCTTCCCTGCCACCTATAGTGGCCTGGTGAGCTGTCGTGCTGCCGACCGCCTATAGTGGCCTGGTGAGCTGTCGTGCTGCCGGCCACCTATAGTGGCCTGGTGAGCTGTCGTGATCAGCTGCCACCTATAGTGTCCTGGTGAGCTGACGTGCTGCTGGCCACCTATAGTGGTCCGGTGAGCTGACGTGCTGCCGGCCACCTATAGTGGCCCGGTGAGCTGACGTACTGCCGACCACCTATAGTGCCCTGTTCAGCTGTCGAGATGCCGACCACCTATAGTGACCTGGTGAGCTGTGGTGCTTCCCTGCCACCTATAGTGGCCTGGTGAGCTGTCGTGCTGCCGGCCGCCTATAGTGGCCTGGTGAGGTGTTGTGCCGCCGGCCACCTCTAGTGGCCCGGTGAGCTGTCGTGCTGTCGGCCACCTTTAATGGCCTGGTGAGCTGTCATGCTGCCGGCCACCTATAGTGGCCTTGTGAGCAGTCGTGCTGCCGGCCACCTATAGTGGCCCGGTGAGCTGTCGTGCTGCCGGCCACCTATAGTGGCCCGGTGAGCTGTCGTGCTGCCGGCCACCTATAGTGGCCCGGTGAGCTGTCGTGCTGCCGGCCACCTATAGTGGCCTGGTGAGCTGTCGTGCTGCCGGCCACCTATAGTTGCCTGGTGAGGTGTCGTGCTGCCGGCCACCTATAATGGCCCGGTGAGCTGTCGTGCTGCCGGCCACCTATAGTGGCCCGGTGAGCTGTCGAGATGCCGGCCACCTTTAATGGCCTGGTGAGCTGTCAAGATGCCGCCCACATTTAGTGGCCTGGTGAGCTGTCGAGATGCCGACCATCTATTGTGTCCTGGTGAGCTGTCGTACTGCCGGCCACCTATAGTGGCCTGGTGAGCTGTCGAGATGCCGACAACCTATAGTGGCCCGGTGAGCTGTCGAGATGCCGACCACCTATAGTGGCCTGGTGAGCTGCGGTGCTTCCCTGCCACCTATAGTGGCCTGGTGAGCTGTCGTGCTGCCGGCCGCCTATAGTGGCCTGGTGAGCTGTCGTGCTGTCGGCCACCTTTAATGTCCTGGTGAGCTGTCGTGCTGCCGGCCACCTATAGTGGCCTTGTGAGCTGTCGTGCTGCCGGCCACCTATAGTGGCCCGGTGAGCTGTCGTGCTGCCGGCCACCTATAATGGCCCGGTGAGCTGTCGTGCTGCCGGCCACCTATAGTGGCCCGGTGAGCTGTCGAGATGCCGGCCACCTTTAATGGCCTGGTGAGCTGTCGTGCTGCCGGCCACCTATAGTGGCCCGGTGAGCTGTCGAGATGCCGGCCACCTTTAATGGCCTGGTGAGCTGTCGAGATGCCGCCCACATTTAGTGGCCTGATGAGCTGTCGAGATGCCGACCACCTATTGTGTCCTGGTGAGCTGTCGTGCTGCCGGCCACCTATAGTGGCCTGGTGAGCTGTCGTGCTTCCCTGCCACCTATAGTGTCCTGGTGAGCTGTCGTGCTGCCGGTCACCTATAGTGGCCCGGTGAGCTGACGTGCTGCCGGCCACCTATAGTGGCCAGGTGAGCTGTCGAGATGCCGACCACCTATAGTCGCCCGGTGAGCTGTCGTGCTGCCGGCCACCTGTAGTGGCCTGGTGAGCTGTCGTGATCAGCTGCCACCTATAGTGTCCTGGTGAGCTGACGTGCTGCTGGCCACCTATAGTGGTCCGGTGAGCTGACGTGCTGCCGGCCACCTATAGTGGCCCGGTGAGCTGACGTACTGCCGACCACCTATAGTGGCCTGGTCAGCTGTCGAGATGCCGACCACCTATAGTGACCTTGTGAGCTGTGGTGCTTCCCTGCCACCTATAGTGGCCTGGTGAGCTGTCGTGCTGCCGGCCGCCTATAGTGGCCTGGTGAGCTGTCGTGCTGCCGGCCACCTATAGTGGCCTGGTGAGCTGTCGTGATCAGCTGCCACCTATAGTGTCCTGGTGAGCTGACGTGCTGCTGGCCACCTATAGTGGTCCGGTGAGCTGACGTGCTGCCGGCCACCTATAGTGGCCCGGTGAGATGACGTACTGCCGACCACCTATAGTGGCCTGGTCAGCTGTCGAGATGCCGACCACCTATAGTGACCTGGTGAGCTGTGGTGCTTCCCTGCCACCTATAGTGGCCTGGTGAGCTGTCGTGCTGCCGGCCGCCTATAGTGGCCTGGTGAGCTGTCGTGCTGTCGGCCACCTTTAATGGCCTGGTGAGCTGTCGTGCTCCCGGCCACCTATAGTGGCCTTGTGAGCTGTCGTGCTGCCGGCCACCTATAGTGGCCCGGTGAGCTCTCGTGCTGCCGGCCACCTATAATGGCCCGGTGAGCTGTCGTGCTGCCGGCCACCTATAGTGGCCCGGAGAGCTGTCGAGATGCCGGCCACCTTTAATGGCCTGGTGAGCTGTCGAGATGCCGCCCACATTTAGTGGCCTGGTGAGCTGTCGAGATGCCGACCACCTATTGTGTCCTGGTGAGCTGTCGTGCTGCCGGCCACCTATAGTGGCCTGGTGAGCTGTCGAGATGCTGACCACCTATAGAGGCCTGGTGAGCTGTCATGCTGCCGGCCACCTATAATGGCCCGGTGAGCTGTCGTGCTGCCGGCCACCTATAGTGGCCCGGTGAGCTGTCGTGCTGCCGGCCACCTAAAGTTGCCTGGTGAGCTGTCGTGCTTCTCTGACACCTAAGTGTGGCCTGGTAAGCTGTCGTGCTTCCCTGACACCTATAGTGGCCTGGTGAGCTGCCGTGCATCCCTGCCACCTAAAGTGGCTTGCTGAGCTGTCGTGCTGCCGGCCACCTATAGTGGCCTGGTGAGGTGTCGTGCTGCCGGCCACCTATAGTGGCCTGGTGAGGTGTCGTGCTGCCGGCCAACTATAGTGGCCCGGTGAGCTGTCGAGATGCCGGCCACCTTTAATGGCCTGGTGAGCTGTCGAGATGCCGCCTACATTTAGTGGCCTGGTGAGCTGTCAAGATGACTACCACCTATAGTGGCCTGGTGAGCTGTAGTGCTGCCGGTCACCTATAGTGGCCTGCTGAGCTGTCGAGATGCTGGCCACCTATAGTGGCCTGGTGAGCTGTTGTGCTGCCGGCCACCTATACTGGCCCGGTGAGCTGACGTGTTGTCGGTCACCTATAGTGGCCCGGTGAGCTGACGTGCTGTCGGCAACCTATAGTGGCCCGGTGAGCTGTCGTGCTGCCGGCCACCTATACTGGCCCGGTGAGCTGACGTGCTGCCGGCCACCTATAGTGGCCCGGTGAGCTGACGTGCTGCCGGCCACCTATACTGGCCCGGTGAGCTGTCGTGCTGCCGGCCACCTATAGCGGCCTGGTGAGCTGTCGTGCTTCCCTGACACCTATAGTGGCCTGGTGAGCTGTCGTGCTTCCCTGCCACCTATAGTGGCTTGGTGAGCTGTCATGCTGCCGGCCACCCATAGTGGCCTGGTGAGCTGTCGTGCTTCCCTGCCACCTATAGTGGCATGGTGAGCTGTCGTGCTGCCGGCCACCTATAGTGGCCTGGTGTGGTGTCGTGCTGCCGGCCACCTATAGTGGCCTGGTCAGGTGTCGTACTGCCGGCCACCTATAGTGGCCTGGTGAGCTGTCGAGATGCCTGCCACCTTTAGTGGCCTGGCGAGTTGTCGCGATGCAGACCACCAATGGTGGCCTGGTGAGCTGTCGTGCTGTCGGCCACCTATAGTGGCCTGGTGAGCTGTCGTGCTGCCGGCCACCTATAGTGGCCTGCTGAGCTGGCGAGCTGCCGGCCGTCTTTAGTTTCCTGCCGAGCTGTCAAGATGCCGGCCACCTATAGTGGCCCGGTGAGCTGTCGTGCTGCCAGCCACCTATAGCGGTCCGGTGATCTAACGTGCTGCCGACCACCTATAGTGGCCTGGCGAGCTGTCGTGCTTCCCTGCCACCTGTCGTGGCCTGGTGAGCTGTCGTGCTGTCGGCCGCCTATAGTGGCCTGGTGAGGTGTTGTGCCGCCGGCCACCTATAGTGGCCCGGTGAGCTGTCGTGCTGTCGGCCACCATTAATGGCCTGGTGAGCTGTCGTGCTGCCGGCCACCTATAGTGGCCCGGTGAGCTGTCGTGCTGCCGGCCACCTATAGTGGCCTTGTGAGCTGTCGTGCTGCCGGCCACCTATAGTGGCCCGGTGAGCTGTCGTGCTGCCGGCCACCTATAATGGCCCGGTGAGCTGTCGTGCTGCCGGCCACCTATAATGGCCCGGTGAGCTGTCGTGCTGCCGGCCACCTATAGTGGCCTGGTGAGCTGTCGAGATGCCGGCCACCTATAGAGGCCTGGTGAGCTGTGGTGCTTCCCTGCCACCTATAGTGGCCTGGTGAGCTGTCGTGCTGCCGGCCGCCTATAGTGGCCTGGTGAGGTGTTGTGCCGCCGGCCACCTATAGTGGCCCGGTGAGCTGTCGTGCTGTCGGCCACCTTTAATGGCCTGGTGAGCTGTCGTGCTGCCGGCCACCTATAGTGGCCTTGTGAGCTGTCGTGCTGCCGGCCACCTATAGTGGCCCGGTGAGCTGTCGTGCTGCCGGCCACCTATAATGGCCCGGTGAGCTGTCGTGCTGCCGGCCACCTATAGTGGCCCGGTGAGCTGTCGAGATGCCGGCCACCTTTAATGGCCTGGTGAGCTGTCGAGATGCCGCCCACATTTAGTGGCCTGATGAGCTGTCGAGATGGCGACCACCTATTGTGTCCTGGTGAGCTGTCGTGCTGCCGCCCTCCTATACTGGCCCGGTGAGCTGACGTGCTGCCGGCCACCTATAGTGGCCCGGTGAGCCGACGTGCTGCCGACCACCTATAGTGGCCTGGTGAGCTGCGGTGCTTCCCTGCCACCTATAGTGGCCTGGTGAGCTGTCGTGCTGCCGACCGCCTATAGTGGCCTGGTGAGCTGTCGTGCTGCCGGCCACCTATAGTGGCCTGGTGAGCTGTCGTGATCAGCTGCCACCTATAGTGTCCTGGTGAGCTGACGTGCTGCTGGCCACCTATAGTGGTCCGGTGAGCTGACGTGCTGCCGGCCACCTATAGTGGCCCGGTGAGCTGACGTACTGCCGACCACCTATAGTGCCCTGTTCAGCTGTCGAGATGCCGACCACCTATAGTGACCTGGTGAGCTGTCGTGCTTCCCTGCCACCTATCTTGGCCTGGTGAGCTGTCGTGCTGTCGGCCGCCTATAGTGGCCTGGTGAGGTGATGTGCCGCCGGCCACCTATAGTGGCCTGGTGAGCTGTCGTGCTGCCGGCCACCTTTAGTGGCCCGGTGAGCTTTCGTGCTGCCGGCCACCTATAGTGGCCCGGTGAGCTATCGAGATGCCGGCCACCTGTACCGACTTGGTGAGGTGTCGAGATGCCGGCCACCTATAGTGGCTTGGTGAGCTGTCGTGCTGCCGGCCACCTATAGTGGCCTGGTGAGCAGTCGTGCTTCCCTGCCACCTATAGTGGCCTGGTGAGTTGTCGTGCTGTCGATCACCTATAGTGGCCTGGTGAGCTGTCGTGCTGCCGGCCACCTATAGTGGCCTGGTGAGCTCTCGTGCTTCCCTGCCACCTATAGTGGCCTGGCGAGCTGTCGTGCTGTCTGCCGCCTATAGTGGCCTGGTGAGGTGTTGTGTTGTGCCGCCGGCCACCTATAGTGGCCCGGTGAGCTGTCGTGCTGCCGGCCACCTATAGTGGCCTGGCGAGCTGTCGTGCTTCCCTGCCACCTATAGTGTCCTGGTGAGCTGTCGTGCTGCCGGTCGCCTATAGTGGCCCGGTGAGCTGTCGTGCTGCCGGCCACCTATAGTGGCCTGGCGAGCTGTCGTGCTTCCCTGCCACCTATAGCGGCCTGGTGAGCTGTCGTGCCGCCGGCCACCTTAGTGGCCCGGTGAGCTATCGAGATGCCGGCCACTTGTACCGGTTTGGTGAGGTGTCGAGATGCCGGCTACCTATAGTTGCCTGGTGAGCTGTCGTGCTGCCGGCCACCTATAGTGGCCCGGTGAGCTGTCGTGCTGCCGGCCACCTATAGTGGCCTGGCGAGCTGTCTGCTGTCGGCCGCCTATAGTGGCCTGGTGAGGTGATGTGCCGCCGGCCACCTATAGTGGCCCGGTGAGCTACCGAGATGCCGGCCAACTGTAGTGGCCTGGTGAGCTGTCGAGATGCCGGCCACCTATAGTGTGCTAGTGAGCTCTCGACCTGCCGGCCACCTGTACCGGCTTGGTGAGGTGTCGAGATGCCGGCCACCTATGGTGGCCTGGTGAGCTGTCGTGCTGCCGGCCACCTATAGTGGCCTGGTGAGCTGTCGAGATGCCGGCCGTCTATAGTGGCCTGCCGAGCTGTCAAGATGCCGGCAACCTATAGTGGCCCGGTGAGCTGTCGTACTGCCGGCCACCTATACTGGCCCCGTGAGCTGACGTGCTGCCGGCCAGCGTTAGTGTCCCGGTGAGCTGTCGTGCTGTCGGCCACCTATAGTGCACTGGTGAGCTGTCGTGCTGCCGGCCACCTATAGTGGCCTGGTGAGCTGTCGTGATGCCGGCCACCTGTACCGGTTTGGTGAGGTGTCGAGATGCCGGCCACCTATAGTGGCCTTGTGAGCTGTCGTGCTGCCGGCCACCTATAGTGGCCCGGTGAGCTGTCGTGCTGCCGGCCACCTATAGTGGCCTGGCGAGCTGTCGTGCTTCCCTGCCACCTATAGTGGCCTGGTGAGCTGTCTGCTGTCGGCCGCCTATAGTGGCCTGGTGAGGTGATGTGCCGCCGGCCACCTATAGTGGCCCGGTGAGCTATCGAGATGCCGGCCACCTATAGTGTCCTGGTGAGCTGTCGTGCTGCCGGCCACCTATAGTGGCCTGGCGAGCTGTCGTGCTTCCCTGCCACCTATAGTGGCCTGGTGAGCTGTCTGCTGTCGGCCGCCTATAGTGGCCTGGTGAGGTGATGTGCCGCCGGCCACCTATAGTGGCCCGGTGAGCTATCGAGATGCCGGCCACCTATAGTGTCCTGGTGAGCTATCGCGCTGCCGGCCACCTATAGTCGCATGGTGAGCTGTCGTGCTTCCCTGCCACCGATAGTGGCCTGGTGAGCTGTCGTGGTTCCCTGCCACCTATAGTGGCCTGGCGAGCTGTCGTGCTTCCCTGCCACCTACAGTGGCCTGGTGAGCAGTGGTGCTGCCTGCCGCATATACTGGCCTGGTGAAGTATTGTGCCGCCGGCCACCTATAGTGGGCCGGTGAGCTCTCCCTGCCACCTATACTGGCCTGATGAGCTGTCGTGCTGTCGGCCGCCTAAAGTGGCCTGGTGAGGTGTTGTGCCGCCGGCCACCTATAGTGGCCCGGTGAGCTATCGAGATGCCGGCCACCTGTACCGGTTTGGTGAGGTGTCGAGATGCCGGCCACCTATAGTGGCCTTGTGAGCTGTCGTGCTGCCGGCCACCTATATTGGCCCGGTGAGCTGTCGTGCTGCCGGCCACCTATAGTGGCCTGGCGAGCTGTCGTGCTTCCCTGCCACCTATAGTGGCCTGGTGAGCTGTCTGCTGTCGGCCGCCTATAGTGGCCTGGTGAGGTGATGTGCCGCCGGCCACCTATAGTGGCCCGGTGAGCTATCGAGATGCCGGCCACCTATAGTGTCCTGGTGAGCTGTCGTGCTGCCGGCCACCTATAGTGGCCCGGTGAGCTGACGTGCTGCCGACCGCCTATAGTGGCCTGGCTGAGCTGTCGAGATGCCTGCCATCTATAGTTTCCTGCCGAGCTGTCAAGATGCCGGCAACCTATAGTGGCCCGGTGAGCTGTCGTGCTGCCGGCCACCTATAGTGGCCCGATGAGCCGACGTGCTGCCGCCCACCTATAGTGTTCCGGTGAGCTGTCATGCTGCCGGCCACCTATAGTGGTCCGGTGAGCTGTCGTACTGCCGGCCACCTATACTGGCCCGGTGAGCTGACGTGCTGCCGGCCACCTATACTGGTCCGGTGAGCTGACGTGCTGCCGGCCAAATATAGTGGCCCGGTGAGCTGACGTGCTGCCGACCACCTATAGTGGCCTGGTGCGCTGTCGAGATGCCGACCACCTATAGTGGCCTGGTGAGCTGTGGTGCTTCCCTGCCACCTATAGTGGCCTGGTGAGCTGTCGTGCTGCCGGCCGCCTATAATGGCCTGGTGAGGTGTTGTGCCGCCGGCCACCTATAGTGGCCCGGTGAGCTGTCGAGATGCCGGCCACCTATAGTAGCCTGGTGAGCTGTCGTGCTGTCGGCCACTTATAGTGGCCTGGTGAGCTGTCATGCTGCCGGCCACCTATAGTGGCCTGGTGAGCTGTCGTGCTTCCCTGCCACCTATAGTGTCCTGCTGAGCTGTCGTGCTGCCGGCCACCTACAGTGGCCCGGTAAGCAGTCTTGCTGCTGGCCACCTATAGTGGCCTGGTGAGCCGTCGTGCTTCCCTGCCACCTATAGTGGCCTGGTGAGCCGTCGTGCTTCCCTGCCACCTATAGTGGCCTGGTGAGGTGTCATGCAGCCGGCCACCTATAGTGGCCTGGTGAGTTGTCGTGCTGCCGGCCACCTATAGTGGTCTGGTGAGGTGTCGTGCTGGTGGCCACCTACATTGGCCTGGTGAGCTGTCGAAGTGCCGGCCACCTTTAGTGGCCTGGTGAGCTGTCGTGTTGTCGGCCACCTATAGTGGCCTGGTGAGCTGTCGTGCTGCCGGCCACCTATAGTGGCCTGCTGAGCTGTCGAGATGCCGGCCGTCTATAGTGGCCTGCCGAGCTGTCAAGATGCCGGCAACCTATAGTGGCCCGGTGAGCTGTCGTACTGCCGGCCACTTACACTGGCCCCGTGAGCTGACGTGCTGCCGGCCACCGTTAGTGTCCCGGTGAGCTGTCGTGCTGTCGGCCACCTATAGTGGTCCGGTGAGCTGTCGTACTGCCGGCCACCTATACTGGCCCCGTGAGCTGACGTCCTGCCGGCCATCTGTAGTGGCTCGGTTAGCTGTCGAGATGCCGACCACATTTAGTGGCGTAGTGAGCTGTCGAGATGCCGGAGACCTTTAATGGCCTGGTGAGCTGTCGAGATGCCGCCCACCTTTAGTGGCCTGGTGAGCTGTCGAGATGCCGCCCACCTTTAGTGGCCTGGTGAGCTGTCGAGATGACGACCACCTATGGTGGCCTGGTGAGGTGTTGTGCTATTGGCCACCTATAGTGGCCTGGTGAGCTGTCGTGCTGTCGGCCACCTATAGTGGTCCGGTGGGCTGTCGTACTGCCGGCCACCTATACTGGCCCCGTGAGCTGACGTGCTGCCGACCTCCTATAGTGGCCTGGTGAGCTGTCGTTCTTCCCTGCCACCTATAGTGGCCTGATGGGGTGTCGTGCTGCTGGCCACCTAGAGTGGCCTGGTGAGCTGTCGAGATGCCGGCCACCTATAGTGGCCCGGTGGGCTGACGTGCTGCCGGCCACCTGTACCGGCTTGGTGAGCTGTCGAGATGCCGGCCACCTTTAATGGCCTGGGGAGCTGTCGAGATGCCGGCCATATTTATTGGCCTGGTGAACTGTTGTGCCGCCGGCCACCAATAGTGGCCCGGTAAGCTCTCGAGCTGCCGACCTCCTGTACCGGCTTGGTGAGCTGTCGAGATGCCGGCCACCTCTATTGGCCTGGGGAGCTGTCGAGATGCCGGCCATCTTTATTGGCCTGGTGAACTGTTGTGCTGCCGGCCACCAATAGTGGCCCGGTAAGCTCTCGAGCTGCCGACCTCCTGTACCGGCTTGGTGAGCTGTCGAGATGTCGGCCACCTATATAGTGGCCTGGTGAGCTGTCGTGCTGCCGGCCACATATAGTGGCCCGGTGAACCGTCGTGCTGCCGGCCACCTATAGTGGTCCGGTGAGCTGTCGTACTGCCGGCCACCTAAACTGGCCCCGTGAGCTGACGTGCTGCCGGCCACCTATAGTGGCTCGGTGAGCTGACGTTCTGCCGGCCACCTATAATGGCCTGGTGAGCTGTCGAGATACCGACCACATTTAGTGGCTTAATGAGCCGTCGAGATGCAGGCCACCTTTAATGGCCTGGTGAGCTGTCGAGATGCCGCCTACCTTTAGTGGCCCGGTGAGCTGTCGAGATGCCGGCCACCTATAGTGGCCTGGTGAGCTGTCGTGCCGTCGGCCACCTATAGGGGCCTGGTGAGCTGTCATGCTGCCGGCCACCTATAGGGGTCCGGTGAGCTGTCGTACTGCCGGCCACCTATAGTGGTCCGGTGGGCTGTCGTACTGCCGGCCACCTATACTGGCCCCGTGAGCTGACGTGCTGCCGACCTCCTATAGTGGCCGGTGAGCTGAAGTCCTGCCGGCCACCTATAGTGGCCTGGTGAGCTGTCGTTCTTCCCTGCCACCTATAGTGGCCTGATGAGGTGTCGTGCTGCCGGCCACCTAGAGTGGCCTGGTGAGCTGTCGAGATACCGGCCACCTATAGTGGCCCGGTGGGCTGACGTGCTGCCGGCCACCTATAGTGGCCCGGTAAACTGTCAAGATGCCGACCACATTTAATGGCGTAACGAGCCATTGAGATGCCGGCCACCTTTAATGGCCTGGTGAGCTGTAATGCTGCCGGCCACCTATAGTGGCCTGGTGCGCTGTCGAGATGCCGACCACCTATGGTGGCCTGGTGAGCTGCCGAGATGCCGACCACCTATGGTGTCCTGGTGAGCTGTCGTACTGCCGGCCACCTATAATGGCCTGGTGAGCTGTCGTGCTGCCGGCCACCTATAGTGGCCCGGTGAGCTGTCGTGCTGCCGGCCACCTATACTGGCCCTTAAGCTGTCGTGCTGCCGGCCACCTATAGTGGCCCGGTAAGCTGTCGTGCTGCCGGCCACCTATAGTGGCCCGGTGAGCTGTCGTGCTACCGGCCACCTGTAGTGGCCCGGTGAGCTGTCGTGCTGCCGGCCACCTATAGTGGCCTGGTGAGCTGTGGTGCTTCCCTGCCACCTATAGTGGCCTGGTGAGCTGTCGTGCTGCCGGCCGCCTATAGTGACCTGATGAGGTGTTGTGCCGCCGGCAACCTATAGTGGCCCGGTGAGCTGTCGAGATGACGGCCACCTATAATGACCCGGTGAGCTGTCGTGCTGTCGGCCACCTATAGTAGCCTGGTGAGCAGTCATGCTGCCCGCCACCTACAGTGGCCTGGTGAGCTGTCGTGCTTCCATTCCACTTATAGTGGCCCGGTGAGCTGACGTGCTGCCGGTCGCCTATAGTGGCCCTGTGAGCTGTCGTACTGCCGGCCACCTATAGTGGTCCGGTGAGCTGTCGTACTGCCGGCCACCTATAATGGCCCGGTGATTTGCCGTGCTGCCGGTCACCTATAGTGACCCGGTGAGCTGTTGTGCTGCCGGCCACCTATAGTGGCCCGGTGAGCTGACGTACTGCCGACCACCTATAGTGGCCTGGTGAGCTGTCGAGATGCCGACCACCTATAGTGGCCTGGTGAGCTGCGGTGCTTCCCTGCCACCAATAGTGGCCTGGTGAACTGTCGTGCTGCCGGCCGCCTATAGTGGCCTGGTGAGATGTTGTGCCGCCGGCCACCTATAGTGGCCCGGTGAGCTCTCGAGCTGCCGGCCACCTGTACCGGCCTGGTGAGCTGTCGAGATGCCGGCCACCTCTATTGGCCTGGGGAGCTGTCGAGATGCCGGCCAACTTTATTGGCCTGGTGAACTGTTGTGCCGCCGGCCACCAATAGTGGCCCGGTAAGCTCTCGAGCTGCCGACCTCCTGTACCGGCTTGGTGAGCTGTCGAGATGTCGGCCACCTATATAGTGGCCTGGTGAGCTGTCGTGCTGCCGGCCACATATAGTGGCCCGGTGAACCGTCGTGCTGCCGGCCACCTATAGTGGTCCGGTGAGCTGTCGTACTGCCGGCCACCTAAACTGGCCCCGTGAGCTGACGTGCTGCCGGCCACCTATAGTGGCTCGGTGAGCTGACGTTCTGCCGGCCACCTATAATGGCCTGGTGAGCTGTCGAGATACCGACCACATTTAGTGGCTTAATGAGCCGTCGAGATGCAGGCCACCTTTAATGGCCTGGTGAGCTGTCGAGATGCCGCCTACCTTTAGTGGCCCGGTGAGCTGTCGAGATGCCGGCCACCTATAGTGGCCTGGTGAGCTGTCGTGCCGTCGGCCACCTATAGGGGCCTGGTGAGCTGTCATGCTGCCGGCCACCTATAGGGGTCCGGTGAGCTGTCGTACTGCCGGCCACCTATAGTGGTCCGGTGGGCTGTCGTACTGCCGGCCACCTATACTGGCCCCGTGAGCTGACGTGCTGCCGACCTCCTATAGTGGCCGGTGAGCTGAAGTCCTGCCGGCCACCTATAGTGGCCTGGTGAGCTGTCGTTCTTCCCTGCCACCTATAGTGGCCTGATGAGGTGTCGTGCTGCCGGCCACCTAGAGTGGCCTGGTGAGCTGTCGAGATACCGGCCACCTATAGTGGCCCGGTGGGCTGACGTGCTGCCGGCCACCTATAGTGGCCCGGTAAGCTGTCAAGATGCCGACCACATTTAATGGCGTAATGAGCCATTGAGATGCCGGCCACCTTTAATGGCCTGGTGAGCTGTAATGCTGCCGGCCACCTATAGTGGCCTGGTGCGCTGTCGAGATGCCGACCACCTATGGTGGCCTGGTGAGCTGCCGAGATGCCGACCACCTATGGTGTCCTGGTGAGCTGTCGTGCTGCCGGCCACCTATAATGGCCCGGTGAACTGTCGTGCTGCCGGCCAAGTATAGTGGCCCGGTGAGCTGTCGTGCTGCCGGCCACCTATACTGGCCCTTAAGCTGTCGTGCTGCCGGCCACCTATAGTGGCCCGGTAAGCTGTCGTGCTGCCGGCCACCTATAGTGGCCCGGTGAGCTGTCGTGCTACCGGCCACCTATAGTGGCCCGGTGAGCTGTCGTGCTACCGGCCACCTATAGTGGCCCGGTGAGCTGTCGTGCTGCCGGCCACCTATAGTGGCCTGGTGAGCTGTGGTGCTTCCCTGCCACCTATAGTGGCCTGGTGAGCTGTCGTGCTGCCGGCCGCCTATAGTGACCTGGTGAGGTGTTGTGCCGCCGGCAACCTATAGTGGCCCGGTGAGCTGTCGAGATGACGGCCACCTATAATGACCCGGTGAGCTGTCGTGCTGTCGGCCACCTATAGTAGCCTGGTGAGCAGTGATGCTGCCGGCCACCTACAGTGGCCTGGTGAGCTGTCGTGCTTCCATTCCACTTATAGTGGCCCGGTGAGCTGACGTGCTGCCGGTCGCCTATAGTGGCCCGGTGAGCTGTCGTACTGCCGGCCACCTATACTGGCCCTTAAGCTGTCGTGCTGCCGGCCACCTATAGTGGCCCGGTAAGCTGTCGTGCTGCCGGCCACCTATAGTGGCCCGGTGAACTGTCGTGCTGCCGGCCAAGTATAGTGGCCCGGTGAGCTGTCGTGCTGCCGGCCACCTATACTGGCCCCGTGAGCTGACGTGCTGCCGACCTCCTATAGTGGCCGGTGAGCTGAAGTCCTGCCGGCCACCTATAGTGGCCTGGTGAGCTGTCGTTCTTCCCTGCCACCTATAGTGGCCTGATGAGGTGTCGTGCTGCCGGCCACCTAGAGTGGCCTGGTGAGCTGTCGAGATACCGGCCACCTATAGTGGCCCGGTGGGCTGACGTGCTGCCGGCCACCTATAGTGGCCCGGTAAGCTGTCAAGATGCCGACCACATTTAATGGCGTAATGAGCCATTGAGATGCCGGCCACCTTTAATGGCCTGGTGAGCTGTAATGCTGCCGGCCACCTATAGTGGCCTGGTGCGCTGTCGAGATGCCGACCACCTATGGTGGCCTGGTGAGCTGCCGAGATGCCGACCACCTATGGTGTCCTGGTGAGCTGTCGTGCTGCCGGCCACCTATAGTGGCCCGGTGAGCTGTCGTGCTACCGGCCACCTATAGTGGCCCGGTGAGCTGTCGTGCTACCGGCCACCTATAGTGGCCCGGTGAGCTGTCGTGCTGCCGGCCACCTATAGTGGCCTGGTGAGCTGTGGTGCTTCCCTGCCACCTATAGTGGCCTGGTGAGCTGTCGTGCTGCCGGCCGCCTATAGTGACCTGGTGAGGTGTTGTGCCGCCGGCAACCTATAGTGGCCCGGTGAGCTGTCGTGCTGCCGGCCACCTATAATGGCCCGGTGAACTGTCGTGCTGCCGGCCAAGTATAGTGGCCCGGTGAGCTGTCGTGCTGCCGGCCACCTATACTGGCCCTTAAGCTGTCGTGCTGCCGGCCACCTATAGTGGCCCGGTAAGCTGTCGTGCTGCCGGCCACCTATAGTGGCCCGGTAAGCTGTCGTGCTGCCGGCCACCTATAGTGGCCCGGTGAGCTGTCGTGCTACCGGCCACCTATAGTGGCCCGGTGAGCTGTCGTGCTGCGAACTGTCGTACTGTCGGCCTCCTATAATGGCCCGGTGAGCTGACGTGCTGCCGGCCACCTATAGTGACCTGGTGAGCTGTCGTTCTTCCCTGCCACCTATAGTGTCCTGGTGAGCTGTCGTGCTGCCGGCCACATATAGTGGCCCGGTGAGCTGTCGTGCTGGCGGCCACCTATAGTGGCCTGGTGAGCTATCGTGCTTCCCTGCCACCTACAGTGGCCTGGTGAGCTGTCGTGCGGCCGGCCGCCTATAGTGGCCTGGTGAAGAATTGTGCCGCCGGCCACCTATAGTGGCCCGGTGAGCTCTCGAGCTGCCGGCCACCTGTACCGGCCTGGTGAGCTGTCGAGATGCCGGCCACCTATAGAGGCCTGGTGAGCTGTTGTGCTGCCGACCACCTATAGTGGCCTGGTGAGCTGTCGAGATGCCGACCACCTATAGTGGCCCGGTGAGCTGTCGTGCTGCCGGCCACCTATAGTAGCCTGGTGAGCTGTCGTGCTGTCGGCCTCCTATAATGGCCTGGTAAGCTGTCGAGATGCCGACCACCTATAGTGGCCTGGTGAGCTGTGGTGCTTCTCTGCCACCTGTAGTGGCCTGGTGAACTGTCGTGCTGCCGGCCGCCTATAGTGGTCTGGTGAGGTGTTGTGCCGCCGGCCACCTATAGTGGCCCGGTGAGCTGTCGTGCTGTCGGCCACCCTTAATAGCCTGGTCAGCTGTCGTGCTACCGGCCACCTATAGTGGCCTGGTGAGCTGTCGTGCTGCCGGCCACCTATAGTGGTCCGGCGAACTGTCGTACTGCCGGCCTCCTATAATGGCCCGGTGAGCTGACGTGCTGCCGGCCACCTATAGTGGCCTGGTGAGTTGTCGAGATGCCGACCACCTATAGTGGCCCGGTGAGCTGTCGAGATGCCGGCCACCTTTAATGTCCTGGTGAGCTGTCGAGATGCCGCCCACATTTAGTGGCCTGGTGAGCTGTCGAGATGCCGACCACCTATGGTGTCCTGGTGAGCTGTCGTGCTGCCGGCCACCTATAGTGGCCTGGTGAGCTGTCGAGATGCCGACCACCTATGGTGTCCTGGTGAGCTGTCATGCTGCCGGCCACCTATAATGGCCCGGTGAGCTGTCGTGCTGCCGGCCACCTATAGTGGCCTGGTGAGCTGTCGTGATCAGCTGCCACCTATAGTGTCCTGGTGAGCTGACGTGCTGCTGGCCACCTATATTGGTCCGGTGAGCTGTCGAGATGCCGGCCACCTTTAATGGCCTGGTGAGCTGTCGAGATGCCGCCCACATTTAGTGGCCTGGTGAGCTGTCGAGATGCCGACCACCTATGGTGTCCTGGTGAGCTGTCGTGCTGCCGGCCACCTATAGTGGCCTGGTGAGCTGTCGTGCTGCCGGCCACCTATAGTGGTCCGGCGAACTGTCGTACTGCCGGCCTCCTATAATGGCCCGGTGAGCTGACGTGCTGCCGGCCACCTATAGTGGCCTGGTGAGTTGTCGAGATGCCGACCACCTATAGTGGCCTGGTGAGCTGTGGTGCTTCCCTGCCACCTATAGTGGCCTGGTGAGCTGTCGTGCTGCCGGCCGCCTATAGTGGCCTGGTGAGGTATTGTGCCGCCAGCCACCTATAGTGGCCCGGTGAGCTGTCGTGCTGTCGGCCACCCTTAATAGCCTGGTCAGCTGTGGTGCTGCCGGCCACCTATAGTGGCCTGGTGAGCTGTCGTGCTGCCGGCCACCTGTAGTGGCCTGGTGAGCAGTCGTGCTGCCGGCCACCTATAATGGCCTGGTGAGCTGTCGTGCTTCCCTGCCACCTATAGTGGCCTGGTGAACTGTCGTGCTGCCGGCCGCCTATATTGGCCTGGTGAGGTGTTGTGCCGCGGGCCACCTATAGTGGCCCGGTGAGCTGTCGAGATGACGACCACCTTTGGTGGCCTGGTGCGCTGTCGTGCTGTCGACCACCTATAGTGGCCTGGTGAGCCGTCGTGCTGTCGGCCACCTATAGTGCACCGGCAAGCTGTCGTGCTGCCGGCCACCTATAGTGGCCTGGTGAGCTGTCGTGATCCCCTGCCACCTATAGTATCCTGGTGAGCCGTCGTGCTGCCGGCCACCTAGAGTGGCATGGTGAGCTGTCGTGCTTCCTTGCCACCTATAGTGGCCTGGTGAGCTGTCGTGCTTCCCTGCCACCTATAGTGGCCTGGTGAGCTGTCGTGCTGCCGGCCGCTAAAAGTGGCCTGGTGAGCTGTCGTGCTTCCCTTCCACCTATAGTGGCCCGGTGAGCTGACGTGCTGCCGGCCACCTATAGTGGCCCAGTGAGCTGTCGTGCTGCCGGCCACCTATAGTGGTCCGGCGAACTGTCGTACTGTCGGCCTCCTATAATGGCCCGGTGAGCTGACGTGCTGCCGGCCACCTATAGTGACCTGGTGAGCTGTCGTTCTTCCCTGCCACCTATAGTGTCCTGGTGAGCTGTCGTGCTGCCGGCCACATATAGTGGCCCGGTGAGCTGTCGTGCTGGCGGCCACCTATAGTGGCCTGGTGAGCTATCGTGCTTCCCTGCCACCTACAGTGGCCTGGTGAGCTGTCGTGCGGCCGGCCGCCTATAGTGGCCTGGTGAAGAATTGTGCCGCCGGCCACCTATAGTGGCCCGGTGAGCTCTCGAGCTGCCGGCCGCCTGTACCGGCCTGGTGAGCTGTCGAGATGCCGGCCACCTATAGAGGCCTGGTGAGCTGTTGTGCTGCCGACCACCTATAGTGGCCTGGTGAGCTGTCGAGGTGCCGACCACCTATAGTGGCCCGGTGAGCTGTCGTGCTGCCGGCCACCTATAGTAGCCTGGTGAGCTGTCGGCCTCCTATAATGGCCTGGTAAGCTGTCGAGATGCCGACCACCTATAGTGGCCTGGTGAGCTGTGGTGCTTCTCTGCCACCTGTAGGGGCCTGGTGAACTGTCGTGCTGCCGGCCGCCTATAGTGGTCTGGTGAGGTGTTGTGCCGCCGGCCACCTATAGTGGCCCGGTGAGCTGTCGTGCTGTCGGCCACCCTTAATAGCCTGGTCAGCTGTCGTGCTACCGGCCACCTATAGTGGCCTGGTGAGCTGTCGTGCTGCCGGCCACCTATAGTGGTCCGGCGAACTGTCGTACTGCCGGCCTCCTATAATGGCCCGGTGAGCTGACGTGCTGCCGGCCACCTATAGTGGCCTGGTGAGTTGTCGAGATGCCGACCACCTATAGTGGCCCGGTGAGCTGTCGAGATGCCGGCCACCTTTAATGGCCTGGTGAGCTGTCGAGATGCCGCCCACATTTAGTGGCCTGGTGAGCTGTCGAGATGCCGACCACCTATGGTGTCCTGGTGAGCTGTCGTGCTGCCGGCCACCTATAGTGGCCTGGTGAGCTGTCGAGATGCCGACCACCTATAGTGGCATGGTGAGCTGCGGTGCTTCCATGCCACCTATAGTGGCCTGGTGAGCTGTCGTGCTGCCGGCCGCCTATAGTGACCTGGTGAGCTGTCGTGCTTCGCTGCCACCTATAGTGTCCTGGTGAGCTGCCGTGCTGCCGGGCACATATAGTGGCCCGGTGAGCTGTCGTGCTGGCGGCCACCTATAGTGGCCTGGTGAGTTGTCGAGATGCCGACCACCTATAGTGGCCTGGTGAGCTGTGGTGCTTCCCTGCCACCTATAGTGGCCTGGTGAGCTGTCGTGCTGCCGGCCGCCTATAGTGGCCTGGTGAGGTATTGTGCCGCCAGCCACCTATAGTGGCCCGGTGAGCTGTCGTGCTGTCGGCCACCCTTAATAGCCTGGTCAGCTGTCGTGCTGCCGGCCACCTATAGTGGCCTGGTGAGCTGTCGTGCTGCCGGCCACCTGTAGTGGTCTGGTGAGCAGTCGTGCTGCCGGCCACCTATAATGGCCTGGTGAGCTGTCGTGCTTCCCTGCCACCTATAGTGGCCCGGTGAGCTGACGTGCTGCCGGCCACCTATAGTGGCCCGGTGAGCTGTCGTGCTGCCGGCCACCTATAGTGGTCCGGCGAACTGTCGTACTGCCGGCCTCCTATAATGGCCCGGTGAGCTGACGTGCTGCCGGCCACCTATAGTGGTCCGGCGAACTGTCGTACTGCCGGCCTCCTATAATGGCCCGGTGAGCTGTCGTGCTGCCGGCCACCTATAGTGGTCCGGCGAACTGTTGTACTGCCGGCCTCCTATAATGGCCCGGTGAGCTGACGTGCTGCCGGCCACCTATAGTGGCCTGGTGAGTTGTCGAGATGCCGACCACCTATAGTGGCCTGGTGAGCTGTGGTGCTTCCCTGCCACCTATAGTGGCCTGGTGAGCTGTCGTGCTGCCGGCCGCCTATAGTGGCCTGGTGAGGTATTGTGCCGCCAGCCACCTATAGTGGCCCGGTGAGCTGTCGTGCTGTCGGCCACCCTTAATAGCCTGGTCAGCTGTCGTGCTGCCGGCCACCTATAGTGGCCTGGTGAGCTGTCGTGCTGCCGGCCACCTGTAGTGGCCTGGTGAGCAGTCGTGCTGCCGGCCACCTATAATGGCCTGGTGAGCTGTCGTGCTTCCCTGCCACCTATAGTGGCCCGGTGAGCTGACGTGCTGCCGGCCACCTATAGTGGCCCGGTGAGCTGTCGTGCTGCCGGCCACCTATAGTGGTCCGGCGAACTGTCGTACTGCCGGCCTCCTATAATGGCCCGGTGAGCTGACGTGCTGCCGGCCACCTATAGTGGCCTGGTGAGGTGTCGAGATGCCGACCACCTATAGTGGCCCTGTGAGCTGTTGTGCTGCCGGCCACCTATAGTGGCCTGGTGAGCTGTCGTGATCAGCTGCCACCTATAGTGTCCTGGTGAGCTGACGTGCTGCCGGGCACATATAGTGGCCCGGTGAGCTGTCGTGCTGGCGGCCACCTATAGTGGCCAGGTGAGCTGTCGTGCTTCCCTGCCACCTACAGTGGCCTGGTGAGCTGTCGTGCTGCCGGCCACCTATAGTGGCCCGGTGAGCTGTCGTGCTGCCGGCCACCTATAGTGGCCTGGTGAGCTGTCGTGCTTCCCTGACACCTAGGTGTGGCCTGGTAAGCTGTCGTGCTTCCCTGAAACCTATAGTGGCCTGGTGAGCTGACGTACTGCCGACCACCTGTAGTGGCCTGGTGAGCTGTCGAGATGCCGACCACCTATAGTGGCATGGTGAGCTGCGGTGCTTCCATGCCACCTATAGTGGCCTGGTGAGCTGTCGTGCTGCCGGCCGCCTATAGTGACCTGGTGAGCTGTCGTGCTTCCCTGCCACCTATAGTGTCCTGGTGAGCTGCCGTGCTGCCGGGCACATATAGTGGCCCGGTGAGCTGTCGTGCTGGCGGCCACCTATAGTGGCCTGGTGAGCTGTCGTGCTTCCCTGCCACCTACAGTGGCCTGGTGAGCTGTCGTGCGGCCGGCCGCCTATTGTGGCCTGGTGAAGAATTGTGCCGCCGGCCACCTATAGTGGCCCGGTGAGCTCTCGAGTTGCCGGCCACCTGTACCGGCCTGGTGAGCTGTCGAGATGCCGGCCACCTATAGAGGCCTGGTGAGCTGTTGTGCTGCCGTCCACCTATAGTGGCCTGGTGAGCTGTCGTGATGCCGACCACCTATAGTGGCCTGGTGAGCTGTCGCGCTGCCGGC
The DNA here is from genome assembly GCA_951905685.1 of Eumerus sabulonum. Taxonomy (NCBI): domain Eukaryota; kingdom Metazoa; phylum Arthropoda; class Insecta; order Diptera; family Syrphidae; genus Eumerus; species Eumerus sabulonum. The sequence goes on along the minus strand of OX645060.1, from coordinate 138,099,668 downwards.
CACCTATAGTAGCCTGGTGAGCTGTCGTGCTGTCGGCCTCCTATAATGGCCTGGTAAGCTGTCGAGATGCCGACCACCTATAGTGGCCTGGTGAGCTGTGGTGCTTCTCTGCCACCTATAGTGGCCTGGTGAACTGTCGTGCTGCCGGCCGCCTATAGTGGTCTGGTGAGGTGTTGTGCCGCCGGCCACCTATAGTGGCCCGGTGAGCTGTCGAGATGACGACCACCTTTGGTGGCCTGGTGCGCTGTCGTGCTGTCGACCACCTATAGTGGCCTGGTGAGCTGTCGTGCTGTCGGCCACCTATAGTGGACTGGCGAGCTGTCGTGCTGCCGGCCACCTATAGTGGCATGGTGAGCTGTCGTGCTTCCCTGCCACCTATAGTGGCCTGGTGAGCTGTCGTGCTTCCCTGCCACCTATAGTGGCCTGGTGAGCTGTCGTGCTGCCGGCCGCTAAAATTGGCCTGGTGAGCTGTTGTGCTTCCCTTCCACCTATAGTGGCCCGGTGAGCTGACGTGCTGCCGGCCACCTATAGTGGCCCGGTGAGCTGTCGTGCTGCCGGCTACCTATAGTGGTCCGGCGAACTGTCGTACTGCCGGCTACCTATAGTGGTCCGGCGAACTGTCGTACTGCCGGCCTCCTATAATGGCCCGGTGAGCTGACGTGCTGCCGGCCACCTATAGTGGCCTGGTGAGTTGTCGAGATGCCGACCACCTATAGTGGCCCGGTGAGCTGTCGTGCTGCCGGCCACCTATAGTGGCCTGGTGAGCTGTCGAGATGCCGACCACCTATAGTGGCCCGGTGAGCTGTCGTGCTGCCGGCCACCTATAGTAGCCTGGTGAGCTGTCGTGCTGTCGGCCTCCTAGAGTGGCATGGTGAGCTGTCGTGCTTCCTTGCCACCTATAGTGGCCTGGTGAGCTGTCGTGCTGCCGGCCGCTAAAAGTGGCCTGGTGAGCTGTCGTGCTTCCCTTCCACCTATAGTGGCCCGGTGAGCTGACGTGCTGCCGGCCACCTATAGTGGCCCAGTGAGCTGTCGAGATGCCGACCACCTATAGTGGCCCGGTGAGCTGTCGTGCTGCCGGCCACCTATAGTATCCTGGTGAGCCGTCGTGCTGCCGGCCACCTAGAGTGGCATGGTGAGCTGTCGTGCTTCCTTGCCACCTATAGTGGCCTGGTGAGCTGTCGTGCTTCCCTGTCACCTATAGTGGCCTGGTGAGCTGTCGTGCTGCCGGCCGCTAAAAGTGGCCTGGTGAGCTGTCGTGCTTCCCTTCCACCTATAGTGGCCCGGTGAGCTGACGTGCTGCCGGCCACCTATAGTGGCCCAGTGAGCTGTCGTGCTGCCGGCCACCTATAGTGGTCCGGCGAACTGTCGTACTGTCGGCCTCCTATAATGGCCCGGTGAGCTGACGTGCTGCCGGCCACCTATAGTGACCTGGTGAGCTGTCGTTCTTCCCTGCCACCTATAGTGTCCTGGTGAGCTGTCGTGCTGCCGGCCACATATAGTAGCCCGGTGAGCTGTCGTGCTGGCGGCCACCTATAGTGGCCTGGTGAGCTATCGTGCTTCCCTGCCACCTACAGTGGCCTGGTGAGCTGTCGTGCGGCCGGCCGCCTATAGTGGCCTGGTGAAGAATTGTGCCGCCGGCCACCTATAGTGGCCCGGTGAGCTCTCGAGCTGCCGGCCACCTGTACCGGCCTGGTGAGCTGTCGAGATGCCGGCCACCTATAGAGGCCTGGTGAGCTGTTGTGCTGCCGACCACCTATAGTGGCCTGGTGAGCTGTCGAGATGCCGACCACCTATAGTGGCTCGGTGAGCTGTCGTGCTGCCGGCCACCTATAGTAGCCTGGTGAGCTGTCGTGCTGTCGGCCTCCTATAATGGCCTGGTAAGCTGTCGAGATGCCGACCACCTATAGTGGCCTGGTGAGCTGTGGTGCTTCTCTGCCACCTGTAGTGGCCTGGTGAACTGTCGTGCTGCCGGCCGCCTATAGTGGTCTGGTGAGGTGTTGTGCCGCCGGCCACCTATAGTGGCCCGGTGAGCTGTCGTGCTGTCGGCCACCCTTAATAGCCTGGTCAGCTGTCGTGCTACCGGCCACCTATAGTGGCCTGGTGAGCTGTCGTGCTGCCGGCCACCTATAGTGGTCCGGCGAACTGTCGTACTGCCGGCCTCCTATAATGGCCCGGTGAGCTGACGTGCTGCCGGCCACCTATAGTGGCCTGGTGAGTTGTCGAGATGCCGACCACCTATAGTGGCCCGGTGAGCTGTCGAGATGCCGGCCACCTTTAATACCCTGGTGAGCTGTCGAGATGCCGCCCACATTTAGTGGCCTGGTGAGCTGTCGAGATGCCGACCACCTATGGTGTCCTGGTGAGCTGTCGTGCTGCCGGCCACCTATAGTGGCCTGGTGAGCTGTCGAGATGCCGACCACCTATGGTGTCCTGGTGAGCTGTCATGCTGCCGGCCACCTATAATGGCCCGGTGAGCTGTCGTGCTGCCGGCCACCTATAGTGGCCTGGTGAGCTGTCGTGATCAGCTGCCACCTATAGTGTCCTGGTGAGCTGACGTGCTGCTGGCCACCTATATTGGTCCGGTGAGCTGTCGAGATGCCGGCCACCTTTAATGGCCTGGTGAGCTGTCGAGATGCCGCCCACATTTAGTGGCCTGGTGAGCTGTCGAGATGCCGACCACCTATGGTGTCCTGGTGAGCTGTCGTGCTGCCGGCCACCTATAGTGGCCTGGTGAGCTGTCGTGCTGCCGGCCACCTATAGTGGTCCGGCGAACTGTCGTACTGCCGGCCTCCTATAATGGCCCGGTGAGCTGACGTGCTGCCGGCCACCTATAGTGGCCTGGTGAGTTGTCGAGATGCCGACCACCTATAGTGGCCTGGTGAGCTGTGGTGCTTCCCTGCCACCTATAGTGGCCTGGTGAGCTGTCGTGCTGCCGGCCGCCTATAGTGGCCTGGTGAGGTATTGTGCCGCCAGCCACCTATAGTGGCCCGGTGAGCTGTCGTGCTGTCGGCCACCCTTAATAGCCTGGTCAGCTGTCGTGCTGCCGGCCACCTATAGTGGCCTGGTGAGCTGTCGTGCTGCCGGCCACCTGTAGTGGCCTGGTGAGCAGTCGTGCTGCCGGCCACCTATAATGGCCTGGTGAGCTGTCGTGCTTCCCTGCCACCTATAGTGGCCTGGTGAACTGTCGTGCTGCCGGCCGCCTATAGTGGCCTGGTGAGGTGTTGTGCCGCCGGCCACCTATAGTGGCCCGGTGAGCTGTCGAGATGACGACCACCTTTGGTGGCCTGGTGCGCTGTCGTGCTGTCGACCACCTATAGTGGCCTGGTGAGCCGTCGTGCTGTCGGCCACCTATAGTGCACCGGCAAGCTGTCGTGCTGCCGGCCACCTATAGTGGCCTGGTGAGCTGTCGTGATCCCCTGCCACCTATAGTATCCTGGTGAGCCGTCGTGCTGCCGGCCACCTAGAGTGGCATGGTGAGCTGTCGTGCTTCCTTGCCACCTATAGTGGCCTGGTGAGCTGTCGTGCTTCCCTGCCACCTATAGTGGCCTGGTGAGCTGTCGTGCTGCCGGCCGCTAAAAGTGGCCTGGTGAGCTGTCGTGCTTCCCTTCCACCTATAGTGGCCCGGTGAGCTGACGTGCTGCCGGCCACCTATAGTGGCCCAGTGAGCTGTCGTGCTGCCGGCCACCTATAGTGGTCCGGCGAACTGTCGTACTGTCGGCCTCCTATAATGGCCCGGTGAGCTGACGTGCTGCCGGCCACCTATAGTGACCTGGTGAGCTGTCGTTCTTCCCTGCCACCTATAGTGTCCTGGTGAGCTGTCGTGCTGCCGGCCACATATAGTGGCCCGGTGAGCTGTCGTGCTGGCGGCCACCTATAGTGGCCTGGTGAGCTATCGTGCTTCCCTGCCACCTACAGTGGCCTGGTGAGCTGTCGTGCGGCCGGCCGCCTATAGTGGCCTGGTGAAGAATTGTGCCGCCGGCCACCTATAGTGGCCCGGTGAGCTCTCGAGCTGCCGGCCACCTGTACCGGCCTGGTGAGCTGTCGAGATGCCGGCCACCTATAGAGGCCTGGTGAGCTGTTGTGCTGCCGACCACCTATAGTGGCCTGGTGAGCTGTCGAGATGCCGACCACCTATAGTGGCCCGGTGAGCTGTCGTGCTGCCGGCCACCTATAGTAGCCTGGTGAGCTGTCGTGCTGTCGGCCTCCTATAATGGCCTGGTAAGCTGTCGAGATGCCGACCACCTATAGTGGCCTGGTGAGCTGTGGTGCTTCTCTGCCACCTGTAGGGGCCTGGTGAACTGTCGTGCTGCCGGCCGCCTATAGTGGTCTGGTGAGGTGTTGTGCCGCCGGCCACCTATAGTGGCCCGGTGAGCTGTCGTGCTGTCGGCCACCCTTAATAGCCTGGTCAGCTGTCGTGCTACCGGCCACCTATAGTGGCCTGGTGAGCTGTCGTGCTGCCGGCCACCTATAGTGGTCCGGCGAACTGTCGTACTGCCGGCCTCCTATAATGGCCCGGTGAGCTGACGTGCTGCCGGCCACCTATAGTGGCCTGGTGAGTTGTCGAGATGCCGACCACCTATAGTGGCCCGGTGAGCTGTCGAGATGCCGGCCACCTTTAATGGCCTGGTGAGCTGTCGAGATGCCGCCCACATTTAGTGGCCTGGTGAGCTGTCGAGATGCCGACCACCTATGGTGTCCTGGTGAGCTGTCGTGCTGCCGGCCACCTGTAGTGGCCTGGTGAGCTGTCGAGATGCCGACCACCTATAATGGCATGGTGAGCTGCGGTGCTTCCATGCCACCTATAGTGGCCTGGTGAGCTGTCGTGCTGCCGGCCGCCTATAGTGACCTGGTGAGCTGTCGTGCTTCCCTGCCACCTATAGTGTCCTGGTGACCTGCCGTGCTGCCGGGCACATATAGTGGCCCGGTGAGCTGTCGTGCTGGCGGCCACCTATAGTGGCCTGGTGAGTTGTCGAGATGCCGACCACCTATAGTGGCCTGGTGAGCTGTGGTGCTTCCCTGCCACCTATAGTGGCCTGGTGAGCTGTCGTGCTGCCGGCCGCCTATAGTGGCCTGGTGAGGTATTGTGCCGCCAGCCACCTATAGTGGCCCGGTGAGCTGTCGTGCTGTCGGCCACCCTTAATAGCCTGGTCAGCTGTCGTGCTGCCGGCCACCTATAGTGGCCTGGTGAGCTGTCGTGCTGCCGGCCACCTGTAGTGGTCTAGTGAGCAGTCGTGCTGCCGGCCACCTATAATGGCCTGGTGAGCTGTCGTGCTTCCCTGCCACCTATAGTGGCCCGGTGAGCTGACGTGCTGCCGGCCACCTATAGTGGCCCGGTGAGCTGTCGTGCTGCCGGCCACCTATAGTGGTCCGGCGAACTGTCGTACTGCCGGCCTCCTATAATGGCCCGGTGAGCTGACGTGCTGCCGGCCACCTATAGTGGTCCGGCGAACTGTCGTACTGCCGGCCTCCTATAATGGCCCGGTGAGCTGTCGTGCTGCCGGCCACCTATAGTGGTCCGGCGAACTGTTGTACTGCCGGCCTCCTATAATGGCCCGGTGAGCTGACGTGCTGCCGGCCACCTATAGTGGCCTGGTGAGTTGTCGAGATGCCGACCACCTATAGTGGCCTGGTGAGCTGTGGTGCTTCCCTGCCACCTATAGTGGCCTGGTGAGCTGTCGTGCTGCCGGACGCCTATAGTGGCCTGGTGAGGTATTGTGCCGCCAGCCACCTATAGTGGCCCGGTGAGCTGTCGTGGTGTCGGCCACCCTTAATAGCCTGGTCAGCTGTCGTGCTGCCGGCCACCTATAGTGGCCTGGTGAGCTGTCGTGCTGCCGGCCACCTGTAGTGGCCTGGTGAGCAGTCGTGCTGCCGGCCACCTATAATGGCCTGGTGAGCTGTCGTGCTTCCCTGCCACCTATAGTGGCCCGGTGAGCTGACGTGCTGCCGGCCACCTATAGTGGCCCGGTGAGCTGTCGTGCTGCCGGCCACCTATAGTGGTCCGGCGAACTGTCGTACTGCCGGCCTCCTATAATGGCCCGGTGAGCTGACGTGCTGCCGGCCACCTATAGTGGCCTGGTGAGGTGTCGAGATGCCGACCACCTATAGTGGCCCTGTGAGCTGTCGTGCTGCCGGCCACCTATAGTGGCCTGGTGAGCTGTCGTGATCAGCTGCCACCTATAGTGTCCTGGTGAGCTGACGTGCTGCCGGGCACATATAGTGGCCCGGTGAGCTGTCGTGCTGGCGGCCACCTATAGTGGCCTGGTGAGCTGTCGTGCTTCCCTGCCACCTACAGTGGCCTGGTGAGCTGTCGTGCTGCCGGCCACCTATAGTGGCCCGGTGCGCTGTCGTGCTGCCGGCCACCTATAGTGGCCTTGTGAGCTGTCGTGCTTCCCTGACACCTAGGTGTGGCCTGGTAAGCTGTCGTGCTTCCCTGTATCCTATAGTGGCCTGGTGAGCTGACGTACTGCCGACCACCTGTAGTGGCCTGGTGTGCTGTCGAGATGCCGACCACCTATAGTGGCATGGTGAGCTGCGGTGCTTCCATGCCACCTATAGTGGCCTGGTGAGCTGTCGTGCTGCCGGCCGCCTATAGTGACCTGGTGAGCTGTCGTGCTTCCCTGCCACCTATAGTGTCCTGGTGAGCTGCCGTGCTGCCGGGCACATATAGTGGCCCGGTGAGCTGTCGTGCTGGCGGCCACCTATAGTGGCCTGGTGAGCTGTCGTGCTTCCCTGCCACCTACAGTGGCCTGGTGAGCTGTCGTGCGGCCGGCCGCCTATTGTGGCCTGGTGAAGAATTGTGCCGCCGGCCACCTATAGTGGCCCGGTGAGCTCTCGAGTTGCCGGCCACCTGTACCGGCCTGGTGAGCTGTCGAGATGCCGGCCACCTATAGAGGCCTGGTGAGCTGTTGTGCTGCCGTTCACCTATAGTGGCCTGGTGAGCTGTCGTGATGCCGACCACCTATAGTGGCCTGGTGAGCTGTCGTGCTGCCGGCCACCTATAGTAGCCTGGTGAGCTGTCGTGCTGTCGGCCTCCTATAATGGCCTGGTAAGCTGTCGAGATGCCGACCACCTATAGTGGCCTGGTGAGCTGTGGTGCTTCTCTGCCACCTATAGTGGCCTGGTGAACTGTCGTGCTGCCGGCCGCCTATAGTGGTCTGGTGAGGTGTTGTGCCGCCGGCCACCTATAGTGGCCCGGTGAGCTGTCGAGATGACGACCACCTTTGGTGGCCTGGTGCGCTGTCGTGCTGTCGACCACCTATAGTGGCCTGGTGAGCTGTCGAGATGCCGACCACCTATGGTGTCCTGGTGAGCTGTCATGCTGCCGGCCACCTATAATGGCCCGGTGAGCTGTCGTGCTGCCGGCCACCTATAGTGGCCTGGTGAGCTGTGGTGCTTCCCTGCCTCCTATAGTGGCCTGGTGAGCTGTCGTGCTGCCGGCCACCTATAGTGGCCTGGTGAGCTGTCGTGCTGCCGGCCACCTATAGTGGCCCGGTGAGCTGTCGTGCTGCCGGCCACCTATAGTGGCCTGGTGAGCTGTCGTGCTTCCCTGACACCTAGGTGTGGCCTAGGGTGGTGAGCTGTCGTGCTGTCGGCCTCCTATAATGGCCTGGTGAGCTGTCAAGATGCCGACCACCTATAGTGGCCTGGTGAGCTGTGGTGCTTCCCTGCCACCTATAGTGGCCTGGTGAACTGTCGTGCTGCCGGCCGCCTATAGTGGCCTGGTGAGGTGTTGTGCCGCCGGCCACTTATAGTGGCCCGGTGAGCTGTCGACATGACGACCACCTTTGGTGGCCTGGTGCGCTGTCGTGCTGTCGACCACCTATAGTGGCCTGGTGAGCTGTCGTGCTGTCGGCCACCTATAGTGGACTGGCGAGCTGTCGTGCTGCCGGCCAACTATAGTGGCATGGTGAGCTGTCGTGCTTCCCTGCCACCTATAGTGGCCTGGTGGGCTGTCCTGCATCCCTGCCACCTATAGTGGCCTGGTGAGCTGTCGTGCTGCCGGCCGCTAAAAGTGGCCTGGTGAGCTGTCGTGCTTCCCTTCCACCTATAGTGGCCCGGTGAGCTGACGTGCTGCCGGCCACCTATAGTGGCCCGGTGAGCTGTCGTGCCGCCGGCCACCTATAGTGACCTGGTGAGCTGTCGAGATGCCGACCACCTATAGAGGCCTGGTGAGCTGTCGTGCTTCCGGCCACCTATAGTGGCCTGGTGAGCTGTGGTGCTTCCCTGCCACCTATAGTGGCCTGGTGAACTGTCGTGCTGCCGGCCGCCTATAGTGGCCTGGTGAGGTGTTGTGCCGCCGGCCACTTATAGTGGCCCGGTGAGCTGTCGACATGACGACCACCTTTGGTGGCCTGGTGCGCTGTCGTGCTGTCGACCACCTATAGTGGCCTGGTGAGCTGTCGTGCTGTCGGCCACCTATAGTGGACTGGCGAGCTGTCGTGCTGCCGGCCAACTATAGTGGCATGGTGAGCTGTCGTGCTTCCCTGCCACCTATAGTGGCCTGGTGGGCTGTCCTGCATCCCTGCCACCTATAGTGGCCTGGTGAGCTGTCGTGCTGCCGGCCGCTAAAAGTGGCCTGGTGAGCTGTCGTGCTTCCCTTCCACCTATAGTGGCCCGGTGAGCTGACGTGCTGCCGGCCACCTATAGTGGCCCGGTGAGCTGTCGTGCCGCCGGCCACCTATAGTGACCTGGTGAGCTGTCGAGATGCCGACCACCTATAGTGGCCTGGTGAGCTGTCGTGCTGCCGGCCGCTAAAAGTGGCCTGGTGAGCTGTCGTGCTTCCCTTCCACCTATAGTGGCCCGGTGAGCTGACGTGCTGCCGGCCACCTATAGTGGCCCGGTGAGCTGTCGTGCTGCCGGCCACCTATAGTGGCCTGGTGAGCTGTCGTGCTTCCCTGACACCTAGGTGTGGCCTAGGGTGGTGAGCTGTCGTGCTGTCGGCCTCCTATAATGGCCTGGTGAGCTGTCAAGATGCCGACCACCTATAGTGGCCTGGTGAGCTGTGGTGCTTCCCTGCCACCTATAGTGGCCTGGTGAACTGTCGTGCTGCCGGCCGCCTATAGTGGCCTGGTGAGGTGTTGTGCCGCCGGCCACTTATAGTGGCCCGGTGAGCTGTCGACATGACGACCACCTTTGGTGGCCTGGTGCGCTGTCGTGCTGTCGACCACCTATAGTGGCCTGGTGAGCTGTCGTGCTGTCGGCCACCTATAGTGGACTGGCGAGCTGTCGTGCTGCCGGCCAACTATAGTGGCATGGTGAGCTGTCGTGCTTCCCTGCCACCTATAGTGGCCTGGTGGGCTGTCCTGCATCCCTGCCACCTATAGTGGCCTGGTGAGCTGTCGTGCTGCCGGCCGCTAAAAGTGGCCTGGTGAGCTGTCGTGCTTCCCTTCCACCTATAGTGGCCCGGTGAGCTGACGTGCTGCCGGCCACCTATAGTGGTCCGGCGAACTGTCGTACTGCCGGCCTCCTATAATGGCCCGGTGAGCTGTCGTGCTGCCGGCCACCTATAGTGGTCCGGCGAACTGTTGTACTGCCGGCCTCCTATAATGGCCCGGTGAGCTGACGTGCTGCCGGCCACCTATAGTGGCCTGGTGAGTTGTCGAGATGCCGACCACCTATAGTGGCCTGGTGAGCTGTGGTGCTTCCCTGCCACCTATAGTGGCCTGGTGAGCTGTCGTGCTGCCGGACGCCTATAGTGGCCTGGTGAGGTATTGTGCCGCCAGCCACCTATAGTGGCCCGGTGAGCTGTCGTGGTGTCGGCCACCCTTAATAGCCTGGTCAGCTGTCGTGCTGCCGGCCACCTATAGTGGCCTGGTGAGCTGTCGTGCTGCCGGCCACCTGTAGTGGCCTGGTGAGCAGTCGTGCTGCCGGCCACCTATAATGGCCTGGTGAGCTGTCGTGCTTCCCTGCCACCTATAGTGGCCCGGTGAGCTGACGTGCTGCCGGCCACCTATAGTGGCCCGGTGAGCTGTCGTGCTGCCGGCCACCTATAGTGGTCCGGCGAACTGTCGTACTGCCGGCCTCCTATAATGGCCCGGTGAGCTGACGTGCTGCCGGCCACCTATAGTGGCCTGGTGAGGTGTCGAGATGCCGACCACCTATAGTGGCCCTGTGAGCTGTCGTGCTGCCGGCCACCTATAGTGGCCTGGTGAGCTGTCGTGATCAGCTGCCACCTATAGTGTCCTGGTGAGCTGACGTGCTGCCGGGCACATATAGTGGCCCGGTGAGCTGTCGTGCTGGCGGCCACCTATAGTGGCCTGGTGAGCTGTCGTGCTTCCCTGCCACCTACAGTGGCCTGGTGAGCTGTCGTGCTGCCGGCCACCTATAGTGGCCCGGTGCGCTGTCGTGCTGCCGGCCACCTATAGTGGCCTTGTGAGCTGTCGTGCTTCCCTGACACCTAGGTGTGGCCTGGTAAGCTGTCGTGCTTCCCTGTATCCTATAGTGGCCTGGTGAGCTGACGTACTGCCGACCACCTGTAGTGGCCTGGTGTGCTGTCGAGATGCCGACCACCTATAGTGGCATGGTGAGCTGCGGTGCTTCCATGCCACCTATAGTGGCCTGGTGAGCTGTCGTGCTGCCGGCCGCCTATAGTGACCTGGTGAGCTGTCGTGCTTCCCTGCCACCTATAGTGTCCTGGTGAGCTGCCGTGCTGCCGGGCACATATAGTGGCCCGGTGAGCTGTCGTGCTGGCGGCCACCTATAGTGGCCTGGTGAGCTGTCGTGCTTCCCTGCCACCTACAGTGGCCTGGTGAGCTGTCGTGCGGCCGGCCGCCTATTGTGGCCTGGTGAAGAATTGTGCCGCCGGCCACCTATAGTGGCCCGGTGAGCTCTCGAGTTGCCGGCCACCTGTACCGGCCTGGTGAGCTGTCGAGATGCCGGCCACCTATAGAGGCCTGGTGAGCTGTTGTGCTGCCGTTCACCTATAGTGGCCTGGTGAGCTGTCGTGATGCCGACCACCTATAGTGGCCTGGTGAGCTGTCGTGCTGCCGGCCACCTATAGTAGCCTGGTGAGCTGTCGTGCTGTCGGCCTCCTATAATGGCCTGGTAAGCTGTCGAGATGCCGACCACCTATAGTGGCCTGGTGAGCTGTGGTGCTTCTCTGCCACCTATAGTGGCCTGGTGAACTGTCGTGCTGCCGGCCGCCTATAGTGGTCTGGTGAGGTGTTGTGCCGCCGGCCACCTATAGTGGCCCGGTGAGCTGTCGAGATGACGACCACCTTTGGTGGCCTGGTGCGCTGTCGTGCTGTCGACCACCTATAGTGGCCTGGTGAGCTGTCGAGATGCCGACCACCTATGGTGTCCTGGTGAGCTGTCATGCTGCCGGCCACCTATAATGGCCCGGTGAGCTGTCGTGCTGCCGGCCACCTATAGTGGCCTGGTGAGCTGTGGTGCTTCCCTGCCTCCTATAGTGGCCTGGTGAGCTGTCGTGCTGCCGGCCACCTATAGTGGCCTGGTGAGCTGTCGTGCTGCCGGCCACCTATAGTGGCCCGGTGAGCTGTCGTGCTGCCGGCCACCTATAGTGGCCTGGTGAGCTGTCGTGCTTCCCTGACACCTAGGTGTGGCCTAGGGTGGTGAGCTGTCGTGCTGTCGGCCTCCTATAATGGCCTGGTGAGCTGTCAAGATGCCGACCACCTATAGTGGCCTGGTGAGCTGTGGTGCTTCCCTGCCACCTATAGTGGCCTGGTGAACTGTCGTGCTGCCGGCCGCCTATAGTGGCCTGGTGAGGTGTTGTGCCGCCGGCCACTTATAGTGGCCCGGTGAGCTGTCGACATGACGACCACCTTTGGTGGCCTGGTGCGCTGTCGTGCTGTCGACCACCTATAGTGGCCTGGTGAGCTGTCGTGCTGTCGGCCACCTATAGTGGACTGGCGAGCTGTCGTGCTGCCGGCCAACTATAGTGGCATGGTGAGCTGTCGTGCTTCCCTGCCACCTATAGTGGCCTGGTGGGCTGTCCTGCATCCCTGCCACCTATAGTGGCCTGGTGAGCTGTCGTGCTGCCGGCCGCTAAAAGTGGCCTGGTGAGCTGTCGTGCTTCCCTTCCACCTATAGTGGCCCGGTGAGCTGACGTGCTGCCGGCCACCTATAGTGGCCCGGTGAGCTGTCGTGCCGCCGGCCACCTATAGTGACCTGGTGAGCTGTCGAGATGCCGACCACCTATAGAGGCCTGGTGAGCTGTCGTGCTTCCGGCCACCTATAGTGGCCTGGTGAGCTGTCGAGATACCGACCACCTATAGTGGCCTGGTGAGCTGTGGTGCTTCCCTGCCACCTATAGTGGCCTGGTGATCTGTCGTGCTGCCGGCCGCCTATAGTGGCCTGGTGAGGTGTTGTGCCGCCGGCCACCTATAGTGGCCCGGTGAGCTGTCGACATGACGACCACCTTTGGTGGCCTGGTGCGCTGTCGTGCTGTCGACCACCTATAGTGGCCTGGTGAGCTGTCGTGCTGTCGGCCACCTATAGTGGACTGGCGAGCTGTCGTGCTGCCGGCCAACTATAGTGGCATGGTGAGCTGTCGTGCTTCCCTGCCACCTATAGTGGCCTGGTGAGCTGTCCTGCATCCCTGCCACCTATAGTGGCCTGGTGAGCTGTCGTGCTGCCGGCCGCTAAAAGTGGCCTGGTGAGCTGTCGTGCTTCCCTTCCACCTATAGTGGCCCGGTGAGCTGACGTGCTGCCGGCCACCTATAGTGGCCCGGTGAGCTGTCGTGCCGCCGGCCACCTATAGTGGTCCGGCGAACTGTCGTACTGCCGGCCTCCTATAATGGCCCGGTGAGCTGACGTGCTGTCGGCCACCTATAGTGGCCTGGTGAGTTGTCGAGATGCCGACCACCTATAGTGGCCCGGTGAGCTGTCGTGCTGCCGGCCACCTATAGTGGCCTGGTGAGCTGTCGTGATCAGCTGCCACCTATAGTGTCCTGGTGAGCTGACGTGCTGCTGGCCACCTATAGTGGTCCGGTGAGCTGACGTGCTGCCGGCCACCTATAGTGGCCCGGTGAGCTGACGTACTGCCGACCACCTATAGTGGCCTGGTGAGCTGTCGAGATGCCGACCACCTATAGTGGCCTGGTGAGCTGTGGTGCTTCCCTGCCACCTATAGTGGCCTGGTGAGCTGTCGTGCTGCCGGCCACCTATAGTGGCCTGGTGAGCTGTCGTGCTGCCGGCCACCTATAGTGGCCTGGTGAGCTGTCGAGGTGCCGGCCACCTTTAGTGGCCTAGTGAGCTGTCATGCTGCCGGCCACCTATAATGGCCCGGTGAGCTGTTGTGCTGCCGGCCACCTATAGTGGCCTGGTGAGCTGTCGTGCTGCCGGCCACCTATAGTGGCCTGGTAAGCTGTCGAGGTGCCGACCACCTATGGTGTCCTGGTGAGCTGTCATGCTGCCGGCCACCTATAATGGCCCGGTGAGCTGTCGTGCTGCCGACCACCTATAGTGGCCTGGTGAGCTGTCGTGCTGCCGGCCACCTATAGTAGCCTGGTGAGCTGTCGTGCTGTCGGCCTCCTATAATGGCCTGGTAAGCTGTCGAGATGCCGACCACCTATAGTGGCCTGGTGAGCTGTGGTGCTTCTCTGCCACCTATAGTGGCCTGGTGAACTGTCGTGCTGCCGGCCGCCTATAGTGGTCTGGTGAGGTGTTGTGCCGCCGGCCACCTATAGTGGCCCGGTGAGCTGTCGAGATGACGACCACCTTTGGTGGCCTGGTGCGCTGTCGTGCTGTCGACCACCTATAGTGGCCTGGTGAGCTGTCGTGCTGTCGGCCACCTATAGTGGACTGGCGAGCTGTCGTGCTGCCGGCCACCTATAGTGGCATGGTGAGCTGTCGTGCTTCCCTGCCACCTATAGTGGCCTGGTGAGCTGTCGTGCTTCCCTGCCACCTATAGTGGCCTGGTGAGCTGTCGTGCTGCCGGCCGCTAAAATTGGCCTGGTGAGCTGTTGTGCTTCCCTTCCACCTATAGTGGCCCGGTGAGCTGACGTGCTGCCGGCCACCTATAGTGGCCCGGTGAGCTGTCGTGCTGCCGGCTACCTATAGTGGTCCGGCGAACTGTCGTACTGCCGGCCTCCTATAATGGACCGGTGAGCTGACGTGCTGCCGGCCACCTATAGTGGCCTGGTGAGTTGTCGAGATGCCGACCACCTATAGTGGCCCGGTGAGCTGTCGTGCTGCCGGCCACCTATAGTGGCCTGGTGAGCTGTCGTGATCAGCTGCCACCTATAGTGTCCTGGTGAGCTGACGTGCTGCTGGCCACCTATAGTGGTCCGGTGAGGAGACGTGCTGCCGGCCACCTATAGTGGCCCGGTGAGCTGACGTACTGCCGACCACCTATAGTGGCCAGGTGAGCTGTCGAGATGCCGACCACCTATAGTGGCCTGGTGAGCTGTGGTGCTTCCCTGCCACCTATAGTGGCCTGGTGAGCTGTCGTGCTGCCGGCCGCCTATAGTGGCCTGGTGAGGTATTGTGCCGCCAGCCACCTATAGTGGCCCGGTGAGCTGTCGTGCTGTCGGCCACCCTTAATAGCCTGGTGAGCTGTCGTGCTGCCGGCCACCTATAGTGGCCTGGTGAGCTGTCGTGCTGCCGGCCACCTGTAGTGGCCTGGTGAGCTGTCGTGCTGCCGGCCACCTATAATGGCCCGGTGAGCTGTCGTGCTGCCGGCCACCTATAGTGGCCCGGTGAGCTGTCGAGATGCCGGCCACCTTTAATGGCCTGGTGAGCTGTCGAGATTCCGCCCACATTTAGAGGCCTGGTGAGCTGTCGAGATGCCGACCACCTATGGTGTCCTGGTGAGCTGTCGTGCTGCCGGCCACCTATAGTGGCCTGGTGAGCTGTCGAGATGCCGACCACCTATGGTGTCCTGGTGAGCTGTCATGCTGCCGGCCACCTATAATGGCCCGGTGAGCTGTCGTGCTGCCGGCCACCTATAGTGGCCCGGTGAGCTGTCGTGCTGCCGGCCACCTATAGTGGCCTGGTGAGCTGTCGTGCTTCCCTGACACCTAGGTGTGGCCTGGTAAGCTGTCGTGCTTCCCTGACACCTATAGTGGCCTGGTGAGCTGACGTACTGCCGACCACCTGTAGTGGCCTGGTGAGCTGTCGAGATGCCGACCACCTATAGTGGCATGGTGAGCTGCGGTTCTTCCCTGCCACCTATAGTGGCCTGGTGAGCTGTCGTGCTGCCGGCCGCCTATAGTGACCTGGTGAGCTGTCGTGTTTCCCTGCCACCTATAGTGTCCTGGTGAGCTGTCGTGCTGCCGGGCACATATAGTGGCCCGGTGAGCTGTCGTGCTGGCGGCCACCTATAGTGGCCTGGTGAGCTGTCGTGCTTCCCTGCCACCTACAGTGGCCTGGTGAGCTGTCGTGCGGCCGGCCGCCTATAGTGGCCTAGTGAAGAATTGTGCCGCCGGCCACCTATAGTGGCCCGGTGAGCTCTCGAGCTGCCGGCCACCTGTACCGGCCTGGTGAGCTGTCGAGATGCCGGCCACCTATAGAGGCCTGGTGAGCTGTTGTGCTGCCGTCCACCTATAGTGGCCTGGTGAGCTGTCGTGATGCCGACCACCTATAGTGGCCCGGTGAGCTGTCGTGCTGCCGGCCACCTATAGTAGCCTGGTGAGCTGTCGTGCTGTCGGCCTCCTATAATGGCCTGGTGAGCTGTCGAGATGCCGTCCACCTATAGTGGCCTGGTGAGCTGTGGTGCTTCCCTGCCACCTATAGTGGCCTGGTGAACTGTCGTGCTGCCGGCCGCCTATAGTGGCCTGGTTAGGTGTGGTGCCGCCGGCCACCTATAGTGGCCCGGTGAGCTGTCGAGATGACGACCACCTTTGGTGGCCTGGTGCGCTGTCGTGCTGTCGACCACCTATAGTGGACTGGCGAGCTGTCGTGCTGCCGGCCACCTATAGTGGCATGGTGAGCTGTCGTGCTTCCCTGCCACCTATAGTGGCCTGGTGAGCTGTCGTGCTTCCCTGCCACCTATAGTGGCCTGGTAAGCTGTCGTGCTGCCGGCCGCTAAAAGTGGCCTGGTGAGCTGTTGTGCTTCCTTTCCACCTATAGTGGCCCGGTGAGCTGACGTGCTGCCGGCCACCTATAGTGGCCCGGTGAGCTGTCGTGCTACCGGCCACCTATAGTGGTCCGGGGAACTGTCGTACTGCCGGCCTCCTATAATGGCCCGGTGGGCTGACGTGCTGCCGGCCACCTATAGTGGCCCGGTGAGCTGTCGTGCTGCCGGCCACCTATAGTGGTCCGGCGAACTGTCGTACTGCCGGCCGCCTATAGTGGCCTGGTGAGGTGTTGTGCCGCCGGCCACCTAAAGTGGCTCGGTGAGCTGTCGAGATGACGACCACCTTTGGTGGCCTGGTGCGCTGTCGTGCTGTCGACCACCTTTAGTGGCCTGGTGAGCTGTCGAGATGCCGACCACCTATGGTGTCCTGGTGAGCTGTCGTGCTGCCGGCCACCTAAAGTGGCCTGGTGAGCTGTCGAGATGCCGACCACCTATGGTGTCCTGGTGAGCTGTCATGCTGCCGGCCACCTATAATGGCCCGGTGAGCTGTCGTGCTGCCGGCCACCTATAGTGGCCTGGTGAGCTGTGGTGCTTCCCTGCCTCCTATAGTGGCCTGGTGAGCTGTCGTGCTGCCGGCCACCTATAGTGGCCTGGTGAGCTGTCGTGCTGCCGGCCACCTATAGTGGCCCGGTGAGCTGTCGTGCTGCCGGCCACCTATAGTGGCCTGGTGAGCTGTCGTGCTTCCCTGACACCTAGGTGTGGCCTAGGGTGGTGAGCTGTCGTGCTGTCGGCCTCCTATAATGGCCTGGTGAGCTGTCAAGATGCCGACCACCTATAGTGGCCTGGTGAGCTGTGGTGCTTCCCTGCCACCTATAGTGGCCTGGTGAACTGTCGTGCTGCCGGCCGCCTATAGTGGCCTGGTGAGGTGTTGTGCCGCCGGCCACCTATAGTGGCCCGGTGAGCTGTCGACATGACGACCACCTTTGGTGGCCTGGTGCGCTGTCGTGCTGTCGACCACCTATAGTGGCCTGGTGAGCTGTCGTGCTGTCGGCCACCTATAGTGGACTGGCGAGCTGTCGTGCTGCCGGCCAACTATAGTGGCATGGTGAGCTGTCGTGCTTCCCTGCCACCTATAGTGGCCTGGTGGGCTGTCCTGCATCCCTGCCACCTATAGTGGCCTGGTGAGCTGTCGTGCTGCCGGCCGCTAAAAGTGGCCTGGTGAGCTGTCGTGCTTCCCTTCCACCTATAGTGGCCCGGTGAGCTGACGTGCTGCCGGCCACCTATAGTGGCCCGGTGAGCTGTCGTGCCGCCGGCCACCTATAGTGGCCTGGTGAGCTGTCGAGATGCCGACCACCTATAGAGGCCTGGTGAGCTGTCGTGCTTCCGGCCACCTATAGTGGCCTGGTGAGCTGTCGAGATACCGACCACCTATAGTGGCCTGGTGAGCTGTGGTGCTTCCCTGCCACCTATAGTGGCCTGGTGATCTGTCGTGCTGCCGGCCGCCTATAGTGGCCTGGTGAGGTGTTGTGCCGCCGGCCACCTATAGTGGCCCGGTGAGCTGTCGACATGACGACCACCTTTGGTGGCCTGGTGCGCTGTCGTGCTGTCGACCACCTATAGTGGCCTGGTGAGCTGTCGTGCTGTCGGCCACCTATAGTGGACTGGCGAGCTGTCGTGCTGCCGGCCAACTATAGTGGCATGGTGAGCTGTCGTGCTTCCCTGCCACCTATAGTGGCCTGGTGAGCTGTCCTGCATCCCTGCCACCTATAGTGGCCTGGTGAGCTGTCGTGCTGCCGGCCGCTAAAAGTGGCCTGGTGAGCTGTCGTGCTTCCCTTCCACCTATAGTGGCCCGGTGAGCTGACGTGCTGCCGGCCACCTATAGTGGCCCGGTGAGCTGTCGTGCCGCCGGCCACCTATAGTGGTCCGGCGAACTGTCGTACTGCCGGCCTCCTATAATGGCCCGGTGAGCTGACGTGCTGTCGGCCACCTATAGTGGCCTGGTGAGTTGTCGAGATGCCGACCACCTATAGTGGCCCGGTGAGCTGTCGTGCTGCCGGCCACCTATAGTGGCCTGGTGAGCTGTCGTGATCAGCTGCCACCTATAGTGTCCTGGTGAGCTGACGTGCTGCTGGCCACCTATAGTGGTCCGGTGAGCTGACGTGCTGCCGGCCACCTATAGTGGCCCGGTGAGCTGACGTACTGCCGACCACCTATAGTGGCCTGGTGAGCTGTCGAGATGCCGACCACCTATAGTGGCCTGGTGAGCTGTGGTGCTTCCCTGCCACCTATAGTGGCCTGGTGAGCTGTCGTGCTGCCGGCCACCTATAGTGGCCTGGTGAGCTGTCGTGCTGCCGGCCACCTATAGTGGCCTTGTGAGCTGTCGAGATGCCGACCACCTATAGAGGCCTGGTGAGCTGTCGTGCTGCCGGCCACCTATAGTGGCCTGGTGAGCTGTCGAGGTGCCGGCCACCTTTAGTGGCCTAGTGAGCTGTCATGCTGCCGGCCACCTATAATGGCCCGGTGAGCTGTCGTGCTGCCGGCCACCTATAGTGGCCTGGTGAGCTGTCGTGCTGCCGGCCACCTATAGTGGCCTGGTAAGCTGTCGAGGTGCCGACCACCTATGGTGTCCTGGTGAGCTGTCATGCTGCCGGCCACCTATAATGGCCCGGTGAGCTGTCGTGCTGCCGGCCACCTATAGTGGCCCGGTGAGCTGTCGTGCTGCCGGCCACCTAAAGTGGCCTGGTGAGCTGTCGTGCTTCCCTGACACCTAGGTGTGGCCTGGTAAGCTGTCGTGCTTCCCTGACCCCTATAGTGGCCTATAGGTGGCCGGCAGCACGACAGCTCACCAGGCCTCTATAGGTGGTCGGCATCTCGACAGCTCACCAGGCCACTATAGGTGGCCGGCAGCACGACAGCTCACCGGGCTATTATAGGTGGCCGGCAGCATGACAGCTCACCGGGCCACTATAGGGGGCCGGCAGCACGACAGCTCACCGGGCCATTATAGGTGGCCGGCAGCATCACAGCTCACCAGGACACCATAGGTGTACGGCATCTCGACAGTTCACCAGGCCACTATAGGTGGCCGGCGGCACGACAGCTCACCAGGACACCATAGGTGGTCGGCATCTCGACGGCTCACCAGGCCACTAAAGGTGGTCGACAGCACGACAGCGCACCAGGCCACCAAAGGTGGTCGTCATCTCGACAGTTCACCAGGCCACTATAAGTGGCCGGCGGCACAATACCTCACCAGGCCACTATAGGCGGCCGGCAGCACGACAGTACACCAGGCCACTATGGGTGGCAGGGAAGCACCACAGCTCACCAGGCCACTATAGGTGGTCGGCATCTCGACAGCTCACCAGGCCACTATAGGTGGCCGGCAGCACGACAGCTCACCAGGACACCATAGGTGGTCGGCATCTCGACAGCTCACCAGGCCACTAAAGGTGGTCGACAGCACGACAGCGCACCAGGCCACCAAAGGTGGTCGTCATCTCGACAGTTCACCAGGCCACTATAGGTGGCCGGCGGCACAACACCTCACCAGGCCACTATAGGCGGCCGGCAGCACGACAGTTCACCAGGCCACTATAGGTGGCAGGGAAGCACCACAGCTCACCAGGCCACTATAGGTGGTCGGCATCTCGAAAGCTCACCAGGCCACTATAGGTGGCCGGCAGCACGACAGCTCACCAGGACACCATAGGTGGTCGGCATCTCGACAGCTCACCAGGCCACTAAGAGTGGTCGACAGCACGACAGCGCACCAGGCCACCAAAGGTGGTCGTCATCTCGACAGTTCACCAGGCCACTATAGGTGGCCTTCAGCACGACAGCCCACCAGGCCACTATAGGTGACCGGCAGCACGACAGCTCAGCAGGCCACTATAGGTGGCCGGCAGCACGACAGCTCACCGGGCCGCTATAGGTGGCCGGCGGCACAACACCTCACCAGGCCACTATAGGCGGCCGGCAGCACGACAGTTCACCAGGCCACTATAGGTGGCAGGGAAGCACCACAGCTCACCAGGCCACTATAGGTGGTCGGCATCTCGACAGCTCACCAGGCCACTATAGGTGGCCGGCAGCACGACAGCTCACCAGGACACCATAGGTGGTCGGCATCTCGACAGCTCACCAGGCCACTAAAGGTGGTCGACAGCACGACAGCGCACCAGGCCACCAAAGGTGGTCGTCATCTCGACAGTTCACCAGGCCACTATAGGTGGCCGGCGGCACAACACCTCACCAGGCCACTATAGGCGGCCGGCAGCACGACAGTTCACCAGGCCACTATAGGTGGCAGGGAAGCACCACAGCTCACCAGGCCACTATAGGTGGCCGGCATCTCAACAGCTCACCAGGCCACTATAGGTGGCCGGCAGCACGACAGCTCACCAGGACACCATAGGTGGTCGGCATCTCGACAGCTCACCAGGCCACTAAAGGTGGTCGACAGCACGACAGCGCACCAGGCCACCAAAGGTGGTCGTCATCTCGACAGTTCACCAGGCCACTATAGGTGGCCGGCGGCACAACACCTCACCAGGCCACTATAGGCGGCCGGCAGCACGACAGTTCACCAGGCCACTATAGGTGGCAGGGAAGCACCACAGCTCACCAGGCCACTATAGGTGGTCGGCATCTCGACAGCTCACCAGGCCACTATAGGTGGCCGGCAGCACGACAGCTCACCAGGACACCATAGGTGGTCGGCATCTCGACAGCTCACCAGGCCACTAAAGGTGGTCGACAGCACGACAGCGCACCAGGCCACCAAAGGTGGTCGTCATCTCGACAGTTCACCAGGCCACTATAGGTGGCCGGAAGCACGACAGCTCACCAGGCCTCTATAGGTGGTCGGCATCTCGACAGCTCACCAGGCCACTATAGGTGGCCGGCAGCTCACCAGGACACCATAGGTGGTCGTCATCTCGACAGCTCACCGGGCCACTAAAGGTGGTCGACAGCACGACAGCGCACCAGGCCACCAAAGGTGGTCGTCATCTCGACAGCTCACCGGGCCACTTTAGGTGGCCGGCGGCATCACAGCTCACCAGGACACCATAGGCGTTCGGCATCTCGACAGCTCACCAGGCCACTATAGGTGGCCGGCAGCACGACAGCTCACCAGGACACCATAGGTGGTCGGCATCTCGACAGCTCACCAGGCCACTAAAGGTGGTCGACAGCACGACAGCGCACCAGGCCATCAAAGGTGGTCGTCATCTCGACAGTTCACCAGGCCACTATAGGTGGCCGGCGGCACAACACCTCACTAGGCCACTATAGGCGGCCGGCAGCACGACAGTTCACCAGGCCACTATAGGTGGCAGGGAAGCACCACAGCTCACCAGGCCACTATAGGTGGTCGGCATCTCGACAGCTCACCAGGCCACTATAGGTGGCCGGCAGCACGACAGCTCACCAGGACACCATAGGTGGTCGGCATCTCGACAGCTCACCAGGCCACTAAAGGTGGTCGACAGCACGACAGCGCACCAGGCCACCAAAGGTGGTCGTCATCTCGACAGTTCACCAGGCCACTATAGGTGGCCGGCGGCACAACACCTCACCAGGCCACTATGGGCGGCCGGCAGCACGACAGTTCACCAGGCCACTATAGGTGGCAGGGAAGCACCACAGCTCACTAGGCCACTATATGTGGTCGGCATCTCGACAGCTCACCAGGCCACTATAGGTGGCCGGCAGCACGACAGCTCACCAGGACACCATAGGTGGTCGGCATCTCGACAGCTCACCAGGCCACTAAAGGTGGTCGACAGCACGACAGCGCACCAGGCCACCAAAGGTGGTCGCCATCTCGACAGTTCACCAGGCCACTATAGGTGGCCGGCAGCACGACAGCTCACCAGGCCACTATAGGTGGCCGGCAGCACGACAGCTCACCGGGCCATTATAGGTGGCCGGCAGCATGAAAGCTCACCAGGCCATTATAGGTGGCCGGCAGCACGACAGCTCACCGGGCCATTATAGGTGGCCGGCAGCATGACAGCTCACCGGGCCACTATAGGCGGCCGGCAGCACGACAGTTCACCAGGCCACTATAGGTGGTCGGCAGCACGACAGTTCACCAGGCCACTATAGGTTGCCGGCAGCACGACAGCTCACCGGGCCATTATAGGTGGCCGGCAGCATGACAGCTCACCAGAACACCATAGGTGGTCGGCATCTCGACAGCTCACCAGGCCACTAAAGGTGGCCGGCAGCACGACAGCTCACCAGGCCTCTATAGGTGGCCGGCAGCACGACAGCTCACCGGGCCATTATAGGTGGCCGGCAGCATGACAGCTCACCAGGACACCATAGGTGGTCGGCATCTTGACAGCTCACCAGGCCACTATAGGTGGCCGGAAGCACGACAGCTCACCAGGCCTCTATAGGTGGTCGGCATCTCGACAGCTCACCAGGCCACTATAGGTGGCCGGCAGCTCACCAGGACACCATAGGTGGTCGGCATCTCGACAGCTCACCAGGCCACTAAAGGTGGTCGACAACACGACAGCGCACCAGGCCACCAAAGGTGGTCGTCATCTCGACAGCTCACCGGGCCACTTTAGGTGGCCGGCGGCACAACACCTCACCAGGCCACTATAGGCGGCCGGCAGCACGACAGTTCACCAGGCCACTATAGGTGACAGGGAAGCACCACAGCTCACCAGGCCACTATAGCTGGTCGGCATCTCGACAGCTCACCAGGCCACTATAGGTGGCCCGCAGCACGACAGCTCACCAGGACACCATAGGTGGTCGGCATCTCGACAGCTCACCAGGCCACTAAAGGTGGTCGACAGCACGACAGCGCACCAGGCCACCAAAGGTGGTCGTCATCTCGACAGCTCACCGGGCCACTTTAGGTGGCCGGCGGCATCACAGCTCACCAGGACACCATAGGCGTTCGGCATCTCGACAGCTCACCAGGCCACTATAGGTGGCCGGCAGCACGACAGCTCACCAGGACACCATAGGTGGTCGGCATCTCGACAGCTCACCAGGCCACTAAAGGTGGTCGACAGCACGACAGCGCACCAGGCCATCAAAGGTGGTCGTCATCTCGACAGTTCACCAGGCCACTATAGGTGGCCGGCGGCACAACACCTCACTAGGCCACTATAGGCGGCCGGCAGCACGACAGTTCACCAGGCCACTATAGGTGGCAGGGAAGCACCACAGCTCACCAGGCCACTATAGGTGGTCGGCATCTCGACAGCTCACCAGGCCACTATAGGTGGCCGGCAGCACGACAGCTCACCAGGACACCATAGGTGGTCGGCATCTCGACAGCTCACCAGGCCACTAAAGGTGGTCGACAGCACGACAGCGCACCAGGCCACCAAAGGTGGTCGTCATCTCGACAGTTCACCAGGCCACTATAGGTGGCCGGCGGCACAACACCTCACCAGGCCACTATGGGCGGCCGGCAGCACGACAGTTCACCAGGCCACTATAGGTGGCAGGGAAGCACCACAGCTCACTAGGCCACTATATGTGGTCGGCATCTCGACAGCTCACCAGGCCACTATAGGTGGCCGGCAGCACGACAGCTCACCAGGACACCATAGGTGGTCGGCATCTCGACAGCTCACCAGGCCACTAAAGGTGGTCGACAGCACGACAGCGCACCAGGCCACCAAAGGTGGTCGCCATCCCGACAGTTCACCAGGCCACTATAGGTGGCCGGCAGCACGACAGCTCACCAGGCCACTATAGGTGGCCGGCAGCACGACAGCTCACCGGGCCATTATAGGTGGCCGGCAGCATGACAGCTCACCGGGCCACTATAGGTGGCCGGCAGCACGACAGCTCACCAGGCCACTATAGGTGGCCGGCAGCACGACAGCTCACCAGGCCTCTATAGGTGGTCGGCATCTCGACAGCTCACCCGGCCACCTTTAATGGCCTGGTGAGCTGTCGAGATGCCGCCCACATTTAGTGGCCTGGTGAGCTGTCGAGATGCCGACCACCTATGGTGTCCTGGTGAGCTGTCGTGCTGCCGGCCACCTATAGTGGCCTGGTGAGCTGTCGAGATGCCGACCACCTATAGAGGCCTGGTGAGCTGTCGTGCTGCCGGCCACCTATAGTGGCCTGGTGAGCTGTCGAGATGCCGACCACCTATGGTGTTCTGGTGAGCTGTCATGCTGCCGGCCACCTATAATGGCCCGGTAAGCTGTCGTGCTGCCGGCAACCTATAGTGGCCCGGTGAGCTGTCGTGCTGCCGGCCACCTATAGTGGCCTGGTGAACTGTCGTGCTGCCGGCCGCCTATAGTGGCCTGGTGAGGTGTTGTGCCGCCGGCCACCTAAAGTGGCCCGGTGAGCTGTCGAGATGACGACCACCTTTGGTGGCCTGGTGCGCTGTCGTGCTGTCGAACACCTTTAGTGGCCTGGTGAGCTGTCGTGCTGCCGGCCACCTATAGTGGCCTGGTGAGCTGTCGAGATGCCGACCACCTATAGAGGCCTGGTGAGCTGTCGTGCTTCCGGCCACCTATAGTGGCCTGGTGAGCTGTCGAGATGCCGACCACCTATGGTGTCCTGGTGAGCTGTCATGCTGCCGGCCACCTATAGTGGCCTGGTGAGCTGTCGTTCTTCCCTGACACCTAGGTGTGGCCTAGGGTGGTGAGCTGTCGTGCTGTCGGCCTCCTATAATGGCCTGGTGAGCTGTCAAGATGCCGACCACCTATAGTGGCCTGGTGAGCTGTGGTGCTTCCCTGCCACCTATAGTGGCCTGGTGAACTGTCGTGCTGCCGGCCGCCTATAGTGGCCTGGTGAGGTGTTGTGCTGCCGGCCACCTATAATGGCCTGGTGAGCTGTCGAGATGCCGACCACCTATGGTGTTCTGGTGAGCTGTCATGCTGCCGGCCACCTATAATGGCCCGGTAAGCTGTCGTGCTGCCGGCAACCTATAGTGGCCCGGTGAGCTGTCGTGCTGCCGGCCACCTATAGTGGCCTGGTGAACTGTCGTGCTGCCGGCCGCCTATAGTGGCCTGGTGAGGTGTTGTGCCGCCGGCCACCTAAAGTGGCCCGGTGAGCTGTCGAGATGACGACCACCTTTGGTGGCCTGGTGCGCTGTCGTGCTGTCGAACACCTTTAGTGGCCTGGTGAGCTGTCGTGCTGCCGGCCACCTATAGTGGCCTGGTGAGCTGTCGAGATGCCGACCACCTATAGAGGCCTGGTGAGCTGTCGTGCTTCCGGCCACCTATAATGGCCCGGTGAGCTGTCGTGCTGCCGGCCACCTATAGTGGCCCGGTGAGCTGTCGTGCTGCCGGCCACCTATAGTGGCCTGGTGAGCTGTCGTGCTTCCCTGACACCTAGGTGTGGCCTAGGGTGGTGAGCTGTCGTGCTGTCGGCCTCCTATAATGGCCTGGTGAGCTGTCAAGATGCCGACCACCTATAGTGGCCTGGTGAGCTGTGGTGCTTCCCTGCCACCTATAGTGGCCTGGTGAACTGTCGTGCTGCCGGCCGCCTATAGTGGCCTGGTGAGGTGTTGTGCCGCCGGCCACCTATAGTGGCCCGGTGAGCTGTCGAAATGACGACCACCTTTGGTGGCCTGGTGCGCTGTCGTGCTGTCGACCACCTATAGTGGCCTGGTGAGCTGTCGCGCTGTCGGCCACCTATAGTGGACTGGCGAGCTGTCGTGCTGCCGGCCACCTATAGTGGCATGGTGAGCTGTCGTGCTTCCCTGCCACCTATAGTGGCCTGGTGAGCTGTCGTGCTTCCCTGCCACCTATAGTGGCCTGGTAAGCTGTCGTGCTGCCGGCCGCTAAAAGTGGCCTGGTGAGCTTTCGTGCTTCCCTTCCACCTATAGTGGCCCGGTGAACTGACGTGCTGCCGGCCACCTATAGTGGCCCGGTGAGCTGTCGTGCTGCCGGCCACCTATAGTGGTCCGGCGACTGTCGTACTGCCGGCCTTCTATAATGGTCCGGCGACTGTCGTACTGCCGGCCTCCTATAATGGCCCGGTGAGCTGACGTGCTGCCGGCCACCTATAGTGGCCTGGTGAGTTGTCGAGATGCCGACCACCTATAGTGGCCCGGTGAGCTGTCGTGCTGCCGGCCACCTATAGTGGCCTGGTGAGCTGTCGTGATCAGCTGCCCCCTATAGTATCCTGGTGAGCTGACGTGCTGCTGGCCACCTATAGTGGTCCTGTGCTGACGTGCTGCCGGCCACCTATAGTGGCCCGGTGAGCTGACGTACTGCCGACCACCTATAGTGGCCTGGTGAGCTGTCGAGATGCCGACCACCTATAGTGGCCTGGTGAGCTGTGGTGCTTCCCTGCCACCTATAGTGGCCTGGTGAGCTGTCGTGCTGCCGGCCACCTATAGTGGCCTGGTGAGCTGTCGTGCTGCCGGCCACCTATAGTGGCCTTGTGAGCTGTCGAGATGCCGACCACCTATAGAGGCCTGGTGAGCTGTCGTGCTGCCGGCCACCTATAGTGGCCTGGTGAGCTGTCGAGATGCCGGCCACCTTTACTGGCCTAGTGAGCTGTCATGCTGCCGGCCACCTATAATGGCCCGGTGAGCTGTCGTGCTGCCGGCCACCTATAGTGGCCTGGTGAGCTGTCGTGCTGCCGGCCACCTATAGTGGCCTGGTGAGCTGTCGAGATGCCGACCACCTATGGTGTCCTGGTGAGCTGTCATGCTGCCGGCCACCTATAATGGCCCGGTGAGCTATCGTGCTGCCGGCCACCTATAGTGGCCCGGTGAGCTGTCGTGCTGCCGGCCACCTAAAGTGACCTGGTGAGCTGTCGTGCTTCCCTGACCCCTAGGTGTGGCCTGGTAAGCTGTCGTGCTTCCCTGACCCCTATAGTGGCCTATAGGTGGCCGGCAGCACGACAGCTCACCAGGCCTCTTTAGGTGGTCGGCATCTCCACAGCTCACCAGGCCACTATAGGTGGCCGGCAGCACGACAGCTCACCGGGCCATTATAGGTGGCCGGTAGCATCACAGCTCACCAGGACACCATAGGTGGTCGGCATCTCGACAGCTCACCAGGCCACTATAGGTGGCCGGCAGCACGACAGCTCACCAGGCCTCTATAGGTGGTCGGCTTCTCGACAGCTCACCCGGCCACCTTTAACGGCCTGGTGAGCTGTCGAGATGCCGCCCACATTTAGTGGCCTGGTGAGCTGTCGAGATGCCGACCACCTATGGTGTCCTGGTGAGCTGTCGTGTTGCCGGCCACCTATAGT
The DNA here is from genome assembly GCA_951905685.1 of Eumerus sabulonum. Lineage (NCBI taxonomy): Eukaryota > Metazoa > Arthropoda > Insecta > Diptera > Syrphidae > Eumerus > Eumerus sabulonum. The sequence continues at coordinate 138,072,481 of OX645060.1, read as the reverse complement.
GGCCTGGTGAGCTGTCGAGATGCCGACCACCTATAGAGTCCTGGTGAGCTGTCGTGCTGCCGGCCACCTATAGTGGCCTGGTGAGGTGTCGAGATGCCGACCACCTATGGTGTTCTGGTGAGCTGTCATGCTGCCGGCCACCTATAATGGCCCGGTGAGCTGTCGTGCTGCCGGCAACCTATAGTGGCCCGGTGAGCTGTCGTGCTGCCGGCCACCTATAGTGGCCTGGTGAGCTGTCGTGCTTCCCTGACACCTAGGTGTGGCCTGGTAAGCTGTCGTGCTTCCCTGACACCTATGGTGGCCTATAAGTGGCCGGCAGCACGACAGCTCACCAGGCCTCTATAGGTGGTCGGCATCTCGACAGCTCACCAGGCCACTATAGGTGGCCGGCAGCACGACAGCTCACCAGGACACCATAGGTGGTCGGCATCTCGACAGCTCACCAGGCCACTAAATGTGGGCGGCATCTCGACAGCTCACCGGGCCACTATAGGTGGCCGGCAGGACGACACCTCACCAGGCCACTATAGGTGGCTGACAGCACGACAGCTCACCGGGCCACTATAGGTGGCTGGCGGCACAACACCTCACCAGGCCACTATAGGCGGCCGGCAGCACGACAGCTCACCAGGCCACTATAGGTGGCAGGGAAGCACGACAGCTCACCAGGCCACTATAGGTGGTCGGCATCTCGACAGCTCACCGGGCCACTATAGGTGGTCGGCAGTACGTCAGCTGACCGGGCCACTATAGGTGGCCGGCAGCACGTTAGCTCACCGGACCACTATAGGTGGCCAGCAGCACGTCAGCTCACCAGGACACTATAGGTGGCAGCTGATCACGACAGCTCACCAGGCCACTATAGGTGGCCGGCAGCACGACAGCTCACCGGGCCACTATAGGTGGTCGGCACCTCGACAACTCACCAGGCCACTATAGGTGGCCGGCAGCACGTCAGCTCACCGGGCCATTATAGGAGGCCGGCAGTACGACAGTTCGCCGGACCACTTTAGGTGGCCGGCAGCACGACAGCTCACCGGGCCACTATAGGTGGCCGGCAGCACGTCAGCTCACCGGGCCACCATAGCTGGAAGGGAAGCACGACAGCTCACCAGGCCACTTTTAGCGGCCGGCAGCACGACAGCTCACCAGGCCACTATAGGTGGCAGGGAAGCACGACAGCTCACCAGGCCACTATAGGTGGCAGGGAAGCACGACAGCTCACCATGCCACTATAGGTGGCCGGCAGCACGACAGCTCGCCAGTCCACTATAGGTGGCCGACAGCACGACAGCTCACCAGGCCACTATAGGTGGTCGACAGCACGAAAGCGCACCAGGCCACCAAAGGTGGTCGTCATCTCGACAGCTCACCGGGCCACTATAGGTGGCCGGCGGCACAACACCTCACCAGGCCACTATAGGCGGCCGGCAGCACGACAGTTCACCAGGCCACTATAGGTGGCAGGGAAGCACCACATCTCACCAGGCCACTATAGGTGGTCGGCATCTCGACAGCTCACCAGGCCATTATAGGAGGCCGACAGCACGACAGCTCACCACCCTAGGCCACACCTAGGTGTCAGGGAAGCACGACAGCTCACCAGGCCACTATAGGTGGCCGGCAGCACGACAGCTCACCGGGCCATTATAGGTGGCCGGCAGCACGACAGCTCACCGGGCCATTATAGGTGGCCGGCAGCATGACAGCTCACCAGGACACCATAGGTGGTCGGCATCTCGACAGCTCACCAGGCCACTATAGGTGGCCGGAAGCACGAAAGCTCACCAGGCCTCTATAGGTGGTCGGCATCTCGACAACTCACCAGGCCACTATAGGTGGCCGGCAGCGCGACAGCTCACCAGGACACCATAGGTGGTCGGCATCTCGACAGCTCACCAGGCCACTAAAGGTGGTCGACAGCACGACAGCGCACCAGGCCACCAAAGGTGGTCGTCATCTCGACAGCTCACCGGGCCACTATAAGTGGCCGGCGGCACAACACCTCACCAGGCCACTATAGGCGGCCGGCAGCACGACAGTTCACCAGGCCACTATAGGTGGCAGGGAAGCACCACAGCTCACCAGGCCACTATAGGTGGTCGGCATCTCGAGAGCTCACCAGGCCATTATAGGAGGCCGACAGCACGACAGCTCACCACCCTAGGCCACACCTAGGTGTCAGGGAAGCACGACAGCTCACCAGGCCACTATAGGTGCCCGGCAGCACGACAGCTCACCAGGCTACTATAGGTGGCCGGCAGCACGACAGCTCACCGGGCCATTATAGGTGGCCGGCAGCATGACAGCTCACCAGGACACCATAGGTGATCGGCATCTCGACAGCTCACCAGGCCACTATAGGTGGCCGGAAGCACGACAGCTCACCAGGCCTCTATAGGTGGTCGGCATCTCGACAGCTCACCCGGCCACCTTTAATGGCCTGGTGAGCTGTCGAGATGCCGCCCACACTTAGTGGCCTGGTGAGCTGTCGAGATGCCGACTACCTATGATGTCCTGGTGAGCTGTCGTGCTGCCGGCCACCTATAGTGGCCTGGTGAGCTGTCGAGATGCCGACCACCTATAGAGGCCTGGTGAGCTGTCGTGCTTCCGGCCACCTATAGTGGCCTTGTGAGCTGTCGAGATGCCGACCACCTATGGTGTCCTGGTGAGCTGTCATGCTGCCGGCCACCTATAATGGCCCGGTGAGCTGTCGTGCTGCCGGCCACCTATAGTAGCCCGGTGAGCTGTCGTGCTGCCGGCCACCTATAGTGGCCTGGTGAGCTGTCGTGCTTCCCTGACACCTAGGTGTGGCCTAGGGTGGTGAGCTGTCGTGCTGTCGGCCTCCTATAATGGCCTGGTGAGCTGTCGAGATGCCGACCACCTATAGTGGCCTGGTGAGCTGTGGTGCTTCCCTGCCACCTATAGTGGCCTGGTGAACTGTCGTGCTGCCGGCCGCCTATAGTGGCCTGGTGAGGTGTTGTGCCGCCGGCCACTTATAGTGGCCCGGTGAGCTGTCGAGATGACGACCACCTTTGGTGGCCTGGTGCGCTGTCGTGCTGTCGACCACCTTTAGTGGCCTGGTGAGCTGTCGAGATGCCGACCACCTATGGTGTCCTGGTGAGCTGTCGCGCTGCCGGCCACCTATAGTGGCCTGGTGAGCTGTCGAGATGCCGACCACCTATAGAGGCCTGGTGAGCTGTCGTGCTTCCGGCCACCTATAGTGGCCTGGTGAGCTGTCGAGATGCCGACCACCTATGGTGTCCTGGTGAGCTGTCATGCTGCCGGCCACCTATAATGGCCCGGTGAGCTGTCGTGCTGCCGGCCACCTATAATGGCCCGGTGAGCTGTCGTGCTGCCGGCCACCTATAGTGGCCCGGTGAGCTGTCGTGCTGCCGGCCACCTATAGTGGCCTGGTGAGCTGTCGTGCTTCCCTGACACCTAGGTGTGGCCTAGGGTGGTGAGCTGTCGTGCTGTCGGCCTCCTATAATGGCCTGGTGAGCTGTCGAGATGCCGACCACCTATAGTGGCCTCACCAGGACACCATAGGTGGTCGGCATCACGACAGCTCACCAGGCCACCATAGGTGGTCGGTTTCTCGACAGCGCACCAGGCCACCATAGGTGGTCGGCATCTCGACAGCGCACCAGGCCACTATAGGTGGCTGGCGGCACAACACCTCACCAGGCCACTATAGGCGGCCGGCATCTCGACAGCTCACCGGGCCACTATAGGTGGCCGGCAGGACGACACCTCACCAGGCCACTATAGGTGGCTGGCAGCACGACAGCTCAGCAGGCCACTATAAGTGGCCGGCAGCACGACAGCTCACCGGGCCACTATAGGTGGCCGGCAGCACGACAGCTCACCGGTCCATTATAGGTGGCCGGCAGCACGACAGCTCGCCAGGCCACTATAGGTGGCCGGCAGCACGACAGCTCACCAGGACACCATAGGTGGTCGGCGTCTCGACAGCTTACCAGGCCACTAAAGGTGGTCGACAGCACGACAGCGCACCAGGCCACCAAAGGTGGTCGTCATCTCGACAGCTCACCGGGCCACTATAGGTGGCCGGCGGCACAACACCTCACCAGGCCACTATAGGCGGCCGGCAGCACGACAGTTCACCAGGCCACTATAGGTGGCAGGGAAGCACCACAGCTCACCAGGCCACTATAGGTGGTCGGCATCTCGACAGCTCACCAGGCCATTATAGGAGGCCGACAGCACGACAGCTCACCACCCCAGGCCACACCTAGGTGTCAGGGAAGCACGACAGCTCACCAGGCCACTATAGGTGGCCGGCAGCACGACAGCTCACCGGGCCACTATAGGTGGCCGGCAGCACGACAGCTCACCGGGCCATTATAGGTGGCCGGCAGCATGACAGCTCACCAGGCCACCATAGGTGGTCGGTATCTCGACAGCGCACCAGGCCACCATAGGTGGTCGGCATCTCGACAGCGCACCAGGCCACTATAGGTGGCCGGCGGCACAACACCTCACCAGGCCACTATAAGCGGCCGACAGCACGACAGCTCGCCAGGCCACTATAGGTGGCCGGCAGCACGACAGCTCACCGGGCCACTATAGGTGGCCGGCAGCACGACAGCTCACCAGGCCACTATAGGTGGCCGGCATCTCGATAACTCACCAGGCCACTATAGGTGGCCGGCAGCACGACAGCTCACCAGGCCTCTATAGGTGGTCGGCTTCTCGACAGCTCATCCGGCCACCTTTAATGGCCTGGTGAGCTGTCGAGATGCCGCCCACATTTAGTGGCCTGGTGAGCTGTCGAGATGCCGACCACCTATGGTGTCCTGGTGAGCTGTCGTGCTGCCGGCCACCTATAGTGGCCTGGCGAGCTGTCGTGCTTCCCTGCCACCTATAGTGGCCTGGTGAGCTGTCGTGCTGTCGGCCGCTTATAGTGGCCTGGTGAGGTGTTGTGCCGCCGGCCACCTATAGTGGCCTGGTGCGCTGTCGAGATGCCGACCACCTATGGTGGCCTGGTGCGCTGTCGAGATACCGACCACCTATGGTGGCCTGGTGAGCTGTCGTGATGCCGACCACCTATGGTGTCCTGGTGAGCTGTCGTGCTGCCGGCCAGCTATAATGGCCTGGTGAGTTGTCGTGCTGTCGATCACCTATAGTGGCCTGGTGAGCTGTCGTGCTGCCGGCCACCTATAGTGGCCTGGTGAGCTGTCGTGCTTCCCTGCCACCTATAGTGGCCTGGTGAGCTGTCGTGCTTCCCTGCCACCTATAGTGGCCTGGTGAGCTGTCGTGCTGTCGGCCGCCTATAGTGGCCTAGTGAGGTGTTGTGCCGCCGGCCACCTATAGTGGCCCGGTGAGCTGTCGTGCTGCCGGCTAACTATAGTGTCCTGGTGAGCTGTCGTGCTGCCGGCCACCTATAGTGGCCCGGTGAGCTGTCGTGCTGCCGACCATCTTTAGTGGCCTGTCGAGCTGTCGTGCTTCCCTGCCACCTATAGTGGCCTGGTGAGCTGTCGTGCTGTCGGCCGCCTATAGTGGCCTGGTGAGGTGTTGTGCCGCCGGCCACCTATAGTGGCCCGGTGAGTTATCGAGATGCCGGCCACCTATAGTGGCCTGGTGAGCTGTCGTGCTGCCGGCAACCTATAGTGGCCCGGTGAGCTGTCGTGCTGCCGGCCACCTATAGTGGCCTGGCGAGCTGTCGTGCTTCCCTGGTACCTACAGTGGCCTGGTGAGCCGTCCGCTGTCGGCCGCCTATAGTGGCCTGGTGAGGTGATGTGCCGCCGGCCACCTATAGTTGCCCGGTGAGTTATCGAGATGCCGGCCACCTATAGTGACCTGGTGAGCTGTCGTGCTGCCGGCAACCTATAGTGGCCCGGTGAGCTGTCGTGCTGCCGGCCACCTATAGTTGCCCGGTGAGCTGTCGAGATGCCGGCCACCTGTAGTGGCCTGGTGAGCTGTCGAGATGCCGGCCACCTATAGTGTGCTAGTGAGCTCTCGATCTGCCGGCCACCTGTACCGGATTGGTGAGGTGTCGAGATGCCGGCCACCTATAATGGACCGGTGAGCTGTCGTGCTGCCGGCCACCTATAGTGGCCCGGTGAGCTGTCGTGCTGCCGGCCACTTATAGTTGCCCGGTGAGCTGTCGAGACGCCGGCCACCTGTAGTGGCCTGGTGAGCTGTCGAGATGCCGGCCACCTATAGTGTGCTAGTGAGCTCTCGATCTGCCGGCCACCTGTACCGGCTTGGTGAGGTGTCGAGATGCCGGCCACCTATAGTGGCCTGGTGAGCTGTCGTGCTGCCGGCCACCTATAATGGCCTGGTGAGCTGTCGAGATGCCGGCCACCTTTAGTGGCCTAGTGAGCTGTTGAGATGCCGGCCACCTTTAATGGCCTTTAATGTGGTGCTTCCCTGCCACCTATAGTGGCCTGATGAACTGTCGTGCTGCCGGCCGCCTATAGTGGCCTGTCGAGCTGTCGTGCTTCCCTGCCACCTATAGTGGCCTGGTGAGCTGTCGTGCTGTCGGCCGCCTATAGTGGCCTGGTGAGGTGTTGTGCCGCCGGCCACCTATAGTGGCCCGGTGAGTTATCGAGATGCCGGCCACCTATAGTGGCCTGGTGAGCTGTCGTGCTGCCGGCAACCTATAGTGGCCCGGTGAGCTGTCGTGCTGCCGGCCACCTATAGTGGCCTGGCGAGCTGTCGTGCTTCCCTGGTACCTACAGTGGCCTGGTGAGCCGTCTGCTGTCGGCCGCCTATAGTGGCCTGGTGAGGTGATGTGCCGCCGGCCACCTATAGTTGCCCGGTGAGCTGTCGAGATGCCGGCCACCTGTAGTGGCCTGGTGTGCTGTCGAGATGCCGGCCACCTATAGTGTGCTAGTGAGCTCTCGATCTGCCGGCCACCTGTACCGGCTTGGTGAGGTGTCGAGATGCCGGCCACCTATAGTGGCCTGGTGAGCTGTCGTGCTGCCGGCCACCTATAATGGCCTGGTGAGCTGTCGAGATGCCGGCCACCTTTAGTGGCCTAGTGAGCTGTTGAGATGCCGGCCACCTTTAATGGCCTGGTGAGCTGTCGTGCTACCGGCCACCTATAGTGTGCTAGTGAGCTCTCGAGCTGCCGGCCACCTGTACCGGCTTGGTGAGGTGTCGAGATGCCGGCCACCTATAGTGGCCTGGTGAGCTGTCGTGCTGCCGGCCACCTATAGTGGCCTGGTGAGTTATCGAGATGCCGGCCACCTATAGTGGCCTGGTGAGCTGTCGTGCTGCCGGCCACCTATAGTGGCCCGGTGAGCTGTCGTGCTGCCGGCCACCTATAGTGGCCTGGCGAGCTGTCGTGCTGTCGGCCGCTTATAGTGGCCTGGTGAGGTGTTGTGCCGCCGGCCACCTATAATGGCCTGGTGCGCTGTCGAGATGCCGACCACCTATGGTGGCCTGGTGCGCTGTCGAGATACCGACCACCTGTGGTGGCCTGGTGAGCTGTCATGCTGCCGGCCAACTATAATGGCCCGGTGAGCTGTCGTGCTGCCGGCCACCTATAGTGGCCCGATGAGCTGTCGTGCTGCCGGCCACCTATAGTGGCCTGGTGAGCTGTCGTGCTTCCCTGACACCTAGGTGTGGCCTAGGGTGGTGAGCTGTCGTGCTGTCGGCCTCCTATAATGGCCTGGTGAGCTGTCGAGATGCCGACCACCTATAGTGGCCTGGTGAGCTGTGGTGCTTCCCTGCCACCTATAGTGGCCTGGTGAACTGTCGTGCTGCCGGCCGCCTATAGTGGCCTGGTGAGGTGTTGTGCCGCCGGCCACCTATAGTGGCCCGGTGAGCTGTCGAGATGACGACCACCTTTGGTGGCCTGGTGCGCTGTCGTGCTGTCGACCACCTTTAGTGGCCTGGTGAGCTGTCGAGATGCCGACCACCTATGGTGTCCTGGTGAGCTGTCGTGCTGCCGACCACCTATAGTGGCCCGGTGAGCTGTCGTGCTGCCGGCCACCTATAGTGGCCTGGCGAGCTGTCGTGCTGTCGGCCGCTTATAGTGGCCTGGTGAGGTGTTGTGCCGCCGGCCACCTATAGTGGCCTGGTGCGCTGTCGAGATGCCGACCACCTATGGTGGCCTGGTGCGCTGTCGAGATACCGACCACCTATGGTGGCCTGGTGCGCTGTCGAGAAACCGACCACCTATGGTGGCCTGGTGAGCTGTCGTGATGCCGACCACCTATGGTGTCCTGGTGAGGCCACTATAGGTGGTCGGCATCTCGACAGCTCACCAGGCCATTATAGGAGGCCGACAGCACGACAGCTCACCACCCTAGGCCACACCTAGGTGTCAGGGAAGCACGACAGCTCACCAGGCCACTATAGGTGGCAGGGAAGCACCACAGCTCACCAGGCCACTATAGGTGGTCGGCATCTCGACAGCTCACCAGGCCATTATAGGAGGCCGACAGCACGACAGCTCACCACCCTAGGCCACACCTAGGTGTCAGGGAAGCACGACAGCTCACCAGGCCACTATAGGTGGCCGGCAGCACGACAGCTCACCGGGCCACTATATGTGCCCGGCAGCACGACAGCTCACCAGGACACTATAGGTGGCAGGGAAACACGACAGCTCACCAGGTCACTATAGGCGGCCGGCAGCACGACAGTTCACCAGGCCACTATAGGTGGCAGGGAAGCACCACAGCTCACCAGGCCACTATAGGTGGCCGGCATCTCGACACCTCACCAAGCCGGTACAGGTGGCCGGCAGCTCGAGAGCTCACTAGCACACTATAGGTGGCCGGTAGCACGACAGCTCACCAGGCCATTAAAGGTGGCCGGCATCTCAACAGCTCACTAGGCCAATAAAGGTGGCCGGCATCTCGACAGCTCACCAGGCCATTATAGGTGGCCGGCAGCACGACAGCTCACCAGGCCACTATAGGTGGCCGGCATCTCGACACCTCACCAAGCCGGTACAGGTGGCCGGCAGATCGAGAGCTCACTAGCACACTATAGGTGGCCGGCATCTCGACAGCTCACCAGGCCACTACAGGTGGCCGGCATCTCGACAGCTCACCGGGCAACTATAGGTGGCCGGCGGCACATCACCTCACCAGGCCACTATAGGTGGCCGACAGCAGACAGCTCACCAGGCCACTGTAGGTACCAGGGAAGCACGACAGCTCGCCAGGCCACTATAGGTGGCCGGCAGCACGACAGCTCACCGGGCCACTATAGGTGGCCGGCAGCACGACAGCTCACCAGGCCACTATAGGTGGCCGGCATCTCGATAACTCACCGGGCCACTATAGGTGGCCGGCGGCACAACACCTCACCAGGCCACTATAGGCGGCCGACAGCACGACAGCTCACCAGGCCACTATAGGTGGCAGGGAAGCACGACAGCTCGCCAGGCCACTATAGATGGCCGGCAGCACGACAGCTCACCGGGCCACTATAGGTGGCCGGCAGCACGACAGCTCACCAGGACACTATAGTTGGCCGGCAGCACGACAGCTCACCGGGCCACTATAGGTGGCCGGCGGCACAACACCTCACTAGGCCACTATAGGCGGCCGACAGCACGACAGCTCACCAGGCCACTATAGGTGGCAGGGAAGCACGATAGCTCACCAGGCCACTATAGGTGGCAGGGAAGCACGACAGCTCACCAGGCCACTATAGGTGGCCGGCAGCACGACAGCTCACCAGGCCACTATAGGTGATCGACAGCACGACAACTCACCAGGCCATTATAGCTGGCCGGCAGCACGACAGCTCACCAGGACACCATAGGTGGTCGGCATCACGACAGCTCACCAGGCCACCATAGGTGGTCGGTATCTCGACAGCGCACCAGGCCACCATAGGTGGTCGGCATCTCGACAGCGCACCAGGCCACTATAGGTGGCCGGCGGCACACCACCTCACCAGGCCACTATAAGCGGCCGACAGCACGACAGCTCACCAGGCCACTATAGGTGGCAGGGAAGCACGACAGCTCGCCAGGCCACTATAGGTGGCCGGCAGCACGACAGCTCACCAGGACACCATAGGTGGTCGGCATCTCGACAGCTCACCAGGCCACTAAATGTGGGCGGCATCTCGACAGCTCACCAGGCCATTAAAGGTGGCCGGGTGAGCTGTCGAGAAGCCGACCACCTATAGAGGCCTGGTGAGCTGTCGTGCTGCCGGCCACCTATAGTGGCCTGGTGAGTTATCGAGATGCCGGCCACCTATAGTGGCCTGGTGAGCTGTGGTGCTTCCCTTCCACCTATAGTGGCCTGGTGAACTGTCGTGCTGCCGGCCGCCTATAGTGGCCTGGTGAGGTGTTGTGCCGCCGGCCACCTATAGTGGCCCGGTGAGCTGTCGAGATGACGACCACCTTTGGTGGCCTGGTGCGCTGTCGTGCTGTCGACCACCTTTAGTGGCCTGGTGAGCTGTCGAGATGCCGACCACCTATGGTGTCCTGGTGAGCTGTCGTGCTGCCGGCCACCTATAGTGGCCTGGCGAGCTGTCGTGCTGCCGGCCACCTATAATGGACCGGTGAGCTGTCGTGCTGCCGGCCACCTATAGTGGCCCGGTGAGCTGTCGGGCTGCCGGCCACCTATAGTGGCCTGCTGAGCTGTCGTGCTGCCAGCCACCTATAGTGGCCTGACGAGGTGTCGTCCTGCCGGCAACCTATAGTGGCCCGGTGAGCTGTCGAGATGCCGGCCGCATATAGTGGCCTGGTGAGGTGTTGTGCCGCCAGCCACCTATAGTGGCCTGGTGCGCTGTCGAGATGCCGACCACCTATGGTGGCCTGGTGCGCTGTCGAGATACCGACCACCTATGGTGGCCTGGTGAGCTGTCGTGATGCCGACCACCTATGGTGTCCTGGTGAGGCCACTATAGGTGGTCGGCATCTCGACAGCTCACCAGGCCATTATAGGAGGCCGACAGCACGACAGCTCACCACCCTAGGCCACACCTAGGTGTCAGGGAAGCACGACAGCTCACCAGGCCACTATAGGTGGCCGGACGCACGACAGCTCACCGGGCCACTATAGGTGGCCGGCAGCACGACAGCTCACCGGGCCATTATAGGTGGCCGGCAGCATGACAGCTCACCAGGCCACCATAGGTGGTCGGTATCTCGACAGCGCACCAGGCCACCATAGGTGGTCGTCATCTCGACAGCGCACCAGGCTACTATAGGTGGCCGGCGGCACAACACCTCACCAGGCCACTATAAGCGGCCGACAGCACGACAGCTCGCCAGGCCACTATAGGTGGCCGGCAGCACGACAGCTCACCGGGCCACTATAGGTGGCCGGCAGCACGACAGCTCACCAGGCCACTATAGGTGGCCGGCGGCACAACACCTCACCAGGCCACTATAAGCGGCCGACAGCACGACAGCTCGCCAGGCCACTATAGGTGGCCGGCAGCACGACAGCTCACCGGGCCACTATAGGTGGCCGGCAGCACGACAGCTCACCAGGCCACTATAGGTGGCCGGCGGCACGACGGCAGGGCCGCCTATAGTGGCCTGGTGAGGTGTCGTGCTGCCGGCCACCTAAAGTGGCCTGCTGAGCTGTCGTGCTTCCCTGCCACCTATAGTGGCCTGGTGAGTTGTCGTGCTTCCCTGCCACCTATAGTGGCCTGGTGAGCTGTCGTGCTGCCGGCCACCTATAGTGGCCCGGTGAGCTGTCGTGCTGCCGGCCACCTATAGTGGCCTGGCGAACTGTCGTGTTGTCGGCCGCTTATAGTGGCCTGGTGAGGTGTTGTGCCGCCGGCCACCTATAGTGGCCTGGTGCGCTGTCGAGATGACGACCACCTATGGTGGCCTGGTGCGCTGTCGAGATACCGACCACCTGTACCGGCTTGGTGAGGTGTCGAGATGCCGGCCACCTATAGTGGCCTGGTGAGCTGTCGTGCTGCCGGCCACCTATAATGGCCTGGTGAGCTGTCGAGATGCCGGCCACCTTTAGTGGCCTAGTGAGCTGTTGAGATGCCGGCCACCTTTAATGGCCTGGTGAGCTGTCGTGCTACCGGCCACCTATAGTGTGCTAGTGAGCTCTCGAGCTGCCGGCCACCTGTACCGGCTTGGTGAGGTGTCGAGATGCCGGCCACCTATAGTGGCCTGGTGAGCTGTCGTGCTGCCGGCCACCTAAAGTGGCCTGCTGAGCTGTCGTGCTTCCCTGCCACCTATAGTGGCCTGGTGAGTTGTCGTGCTTCCCTGCCACCTATAGTGGCCTGGTGAGCTGGCGTGCTGTCGGCCGCCTATAGTGGCCTAGTGAGGTGTTGTGCCGCCGGCCACCTATAGTGGCCCGGTGAGCTGTCGTGCTGCCGGCCAACTATAGTGTCCTGGTGAGCTGTCGTGCTGCCGGCCACCTATGTATAGTGGCCCGGTGAGCTGTCGTGCTGCCGGCCATCTATAGTGGCCTGGCGAGCTGTCGTGCTTCCCTGCCACCTATAGTGGCCTGGTGAGCTGTCGTGCTGCCGGCCACCTATAGTGGCCCGGTGAGCTGTCGTGCTGCCGGCCACCTATAGTGGCCTGGCGAGCTGTCGTGTTGTCGGCCGCTTATAGTGGCCTGGTGAGGTGTTGTGCCGCCGGCCACCTATAGTGGCCTGGTGCGCTGTCGAGATGACGACCACCTATGGTGGCCTGGTGCGCTGTCGAGATACCGACCACCTGTACCGGCTTGGTGAGGTGTCGAGATGCCGGCCACCTATAGTGGCCTGGTGAGCTGTCGTGCTGCCGGCCACCTAAAGTGGCCTGCTGAGCTGTCGTGCTTCCCTGCCACCTATAGTGGCCTGGTGAGTTGTCGTGCTTCCCTGCCACCTATAGTGGCCTGGTGAGCTGGCGTGCTGTCGGCCGCCTATAGTGGCCTAGTGAGGTGTTGTGCCGCCGGCCACCTATAGTGGCCCGGTGAGCTGTCGTGCTGCCGGCCAACTATAGTATCCTGGTGAGCTGTCGTGCTACCGGCCACCTATAGTGGCCCGGTGAGCTGTCGTGCTGCCGGCCATCTATAGTGGCCTGGCGAGCTGTCGTGCTTCCCTGCCACCTATAGTGGCCTGGTGAGCTGTCGTGCTGCCGGCCACCTATAATGGCCTGGTGAGCTGTCGAGATGCCGGCCACCTTTAGTGGCCTAGTGGGCTGTTGAGATGCCGGCCACCTTAAATGGCCTGGTGAGCTGTCGTGCTGCCGGCCACCTATAGTGGCCCGGTGAGCTGTCGTGCTGCCGGCCACCTATAGTGGCCTGGCGAGCTGTCGTGCTTCCCTGGTACCTACAGTGGCCTGGTGAGCTGTCGTGCTGCCGGCCACCTAAAGTGGCCTGGTGACCTGTCGTGCTTCCCTGCCACCTATAGTGGCCTGGTGAGTTGTCGTGCTGTCGATCACCTATAGTGGCTTGGTTAGCTGTCGTGCTGTCGGCCGCCTATAGTGGCCAGGTGAGGTGTAGTGCCGCCGGCTACCTATAGTGGCCCGGTGAGCTATCGAGATGCCGGCCACCTGTACCGGTTTGGTGAGGTGTCGAGATGCCGGCCACCTGTGGTAGCCTGGTGAGCTGTCGAGATGCCGACCACCTATAGTGTGCTAGTGAGCTCTCGAGCTGCCGGCCACCTGTACCGGCTTGGTGAGGTGTCGAGATGCCGGCCACCTATAGTGGCCTGGTGAGCTGTCGTGCTGCCGGCCACCTATAGTGGCCTGGTGAGCTGTCGTGCTTCCCTGCCACCTATAGTGGCTTGGTGAGTTGTCGTGCTGTCGATCACCTATAGTGGCTTGGTTAGCTGTCATGCTGCCGGCCACCCATAGTGGCCTGGTGAGCTGTCGTGCTTCCCTGCCACCTATAGTGGCCTGGTGAGCTGTCATGCTGCCGGCCAGCTATAGTGGTCTGGTGAGCTGTCGTGCTTCCCTGCCACCTATAGTGTCCTGGTGAGCTGTCGTGCTGCCGGCCACCTATAGTAGCCCGGTGAGCTGTCGTGCTGCCGGCCACCTATAGTGGCCTGGCGAGCTGTCGTGCTTCCCTGCCAGCAATAGCGGCCTGGTGAGCTGTCGTGCTGTCGGCCGCATATAGTGGCCAGGTGAGGTGTAGTGCCGCCGGCCACCTATAGTGGCCCGGTGAGCTATCGAGATGCCGGCCACCTGTACCGGTTTGGTGAGGTGCCGAGATGCCGGCCACCTATAGTGGCCTGGTGAGCTGTCGTGCTGCCGGCCACCTATAGTGGCCTGGTGAGCTGTCGTGCTGCCGGCCACCTATGGTGGCCCGGTGAGCTGTCGTGTTGCCGGCCACCTATTGTGGCCTGGCGAGCTGTCGTGCTTCCCTGCCACCTATAGTGGCCTGGCGAGCTGTCGGGTTTCCCTGCCACCTATAGTGGCCTGGTGAGCTGTCATGCTGCCGGCCACCTATAGTGGCCTGGTGAGCTGTCGTGCTTCCCTGCCACCTATAGTGTCCTGGTGAGCTGTCGTGCTGCCGGCCACCTATATTGACCTGGTGAGCTGTCGTGCTTCTCTGCCACCTATAGTGTCCTGGTGAGCTGTCGTGCTGCCGGCCACCTATAATGGCCTGGTGAGCTGTCGAGATGCCGGCCACCTTTAGTGGCCTAGTGAGCTGTCGAGATGCCGGCCACCTTTAATGGCCTGGTGAGCTGTCGTGCTACCGGCCACCTATAGTGGCCTGGTTAGCTGTCGTGCTTCCCTGCCACCTATAGTGGCCTGGTGAACTGTCTTGCTGTCGATCACCTATAGTGGCTTGGTGAGCTGTCATGCTGCCGGCCACCCATAGTGGCCTGGTGAGCTGTGGTGCTTCCCTGCCACCTATAGTGGCCTGGTGAGCTGTCTTGCTGTCGATCACCAATAGTGGCTTGGTGAGCTGTCATGCTGCCGGCCACCCATAGTGGCCTGGTGAGCTGTCGTGCTTCCCTGCCACCTGTAGTGGCCTGGTGAGCTGTCATGCTGCCGGCCACCTATTGTGGCCTGATGAGGTGTTGTGCCGCCGGCCACCTATAGTGGCCCGGTGAGCTGTCGAGATGCCGGCTACCTGTGGTGGCCTGGTGAGCTGTCGAGATGCCGGCCACCTATAGTGTGCTAGTGAGCTCTCGAGCTGCCGGCCACCTGTACCGCCTTGGTGAGGTGTCGAGATGCCGGCCACCTATAGTGTGCTAGTGAGCTCTCGAGCTGCCGGCCACCTGTACCGGCTTGGTGAGGTGTCGAGATGCCGGCCACCTATATTGGCCTGGTGAGTTGTCGTGCTGTCGATCACCTATAGTGGCTTGGTTAGCTGTCATGCTGCCGGCCACCCATAGTGGCCTGGTGAGCTGTCGTGCTTCCCTGCCACCTATAGTGGCCTGGTGAGCTGTCATGCTGCCGGCCACCTATAGTGGCCTGGTGAGCTGTCGTGCTTCCCTGCCACCTATAGTGTCCTGGTGAGCTGTCGTGCTGCCGGCCACCTATAGTGGCCCGGTGAGCTGTCGTGCTGCCGGCCACCTATAGTGGCCTGGCGAGCTGTCGTGCTTCCCTGCCATCTATAGCGGCCTGGTGAGCTGTCGTGCTGTCGGCCGCATATAGTGGCCAGGTGAGGTGTAGTGCCGCCGGCCACCTATAGTGGCCCGGTGAGCTATCGAGATGCCGGCCACCTGTACCGGTTTGGTGAGCACCTTTAGTGGCCTAGTGAGCTGTCGAGATGCCGGCTACCATTAATGGCCTGTTGAGCTGTCGTGCTACCGGCCACCTATAGTGGCCCGGTGAGCTGTCGTGCTTCCCTGCCACCTATAGTGGCTTGGTGAGCTGTCATGCTGCCGGCCACCCATTGTGGCCTGGTGAGCTGTCGTGCTTCCCTGCCACCTATAGTGGCCTGGTGAGCTGTCATGCTGCCGGCCACCTATATTGGCCTAGTGAGCTGTCGTGCTTCTCTGCCACCTATAGTGTCCTGGTGAGCTGTCGTGCTGCCGGCCACCTATAGTTGCCCGGTGAGCTGTGGTGCTGCCGGCCACCTATAGTGGCCTGGCGAGCTGTCGTGCTTCCCTGCCACCTATAGTGGCCTGGTGAGCTGCCGCGCTGTCGGCCGCCTATAGTGGCCTGGTGAGGTGTTGTGCCGCCGGCCACCTATAGTGGCCCGGTGAGCTGTCGAGATGCCGGCCACCTGTGGTGGCCTGGTGAGCTGTCGAGATGCCGGCCACCTATAGTGTGCTAGTGAGCTCTCGAGCTGCCGGCCACCTGTACCGGCTTGGTGAGGTGTCGAGATGCCGGCCACCTATAGTGCCCTGGTGAGCTGTCGTGCTGCCGGCCACCTATAGTGGCCTGGTGAGCTGTCGTGCTTCCCTGCCACCTATAGTGTCCTGGTGAGCTGTCGTGCTGCCGGCCACCTATAGTTGCCCGGTGAGCTGTGGTGCTGCCGGCCACCTATAGTGGCCTGGCGAGCTGTCGTGCTTCCCTGCCACCTATAGTGGCCTGGTGAGCTGCCGCGCTGTCGGCCGCCTATAGTGGCCTGGTGAGGTGTTGTGCCGCCGGCCACCTATAGTGGCCCGGTGAGCTGTCGAGATGCCGGCCACCTGTGGTGGCCTGGTGAGCTGTCGAGATGCCGGCCACCTATAGTGTGCTAGTGACTTCTCGAGCTGCCGGCCACCTGTACCGGCTTGGTGAGGTGTCGAGATGCCGGCCACCTATAGTGCCCTGGTGAGCTGTCGTGCTGCCGGCCACCTATAGTGGCCTGGTGAGCTGTCGTGCTTCCCTGCCACCTATAGTGTCCTGGTGAGCTGTCGTGCTGCCGGCCACCTATAGTGGCCGGGTGAGCTGTCGTGCTGTCGATCACCTATAGTGACCTATAGTGGCTTGGTGAGCTGTCATGCTGCCGGCCACCCATTGTGGCCTGGTGAGCTGTCGTGCTTCCCTGCCACCTATAGTGTCCTGGTGAGCTGTCGTGCTGCCGGCCACCTATAGTGGCCGGGTGAGCTGTCGTGCTGTCGATCACCTATAGTGACCTATAGTGGTCTGGTGCGCTGTCGAGATGCCGACCACCTATGGTGGCCTGGTGCGCTGTCGAGATACCGACCACCTATGGTGGCCTGGTGAGCTGTCGTGATGCCGACCACCTATGGTGTCCTGGTGAGCTTTCGTGCTGCCGGCCAGCTATAATGGCCTGGTGAGTTGTCGTGCTGTCGATCACCTATAGTGGCCTGGCGAGCTGTCGTGCTACCGGCCAATTATAGTGGCCCGGTGAGCTGTCGTGCTTCCCTGCCACCTATAGTGGCCTGGTGAGCTGTCGTGCTGTCGATCACCTATAGTGGCCTATAGTGGCTTGGTGAGCTGTCATGCTGCCGGCCACCCATTGTGGCCTGGTGAGCTGTCGTGCTTCCCTGCCACCTATAGTGGCCTGGTGAGCTGTCATGCTGCCGGCCACCTATATTGGCCTGGTGAGCTGTCGTGCTTCTCTGCCACCTATAGTGTCCTGGTGAGCTGTCGTGCTGCCGGCCACCTATAGTTGCCCGGTGAGCTGTGGTGCTGCCGGCCACCTATAGTGGCCTGGCGAGCTGTCGTGCTTCCCTGCCACCTATAGTGGCCTGGTGAGCTGCCGTGCTGTCGGCCGCCTATAGTGGCCTGGTGAGGTGTTGTGCCGCCGGCCACCTATAGTGGCCCGGTGAGCTGTCGAGATGCCGGCCACCTGTTGTGGCCTGGTGAGCTGTCGAGATGCCGGCCACCTATAGTGTGCTAGTGAGCTCTCGAGCTGCCGGCCACCTGTACCGCCTTGGTGAGGTGTCGAGATGCCGGCCACCTATAGTGTGCTAGTGAGCTCTCGAGCTGCCGGCCACCTGTACCGGCTTGGTGAGGTGTCGAGATGCCGGCCACCTATAGTGGCCTGGTGAGCTGTCGTGCTGTCGATCACCTATAGTGGCCTATAGTGGCTTGGTGAGCTGTCATGCTGCCGGCCACCCATTGTGGCCTGGTGAGCTGTCGTGCTTCCCTGCCACCTATAGTGGCCTGGTGAGCTGTCATGCTGCCGGCCACCTATATTGGCCTGGTGAGCTGTCGTGCTTCCCTGCCGCCTATAGTGGCCTGGTGAGCTGCCGTGCTGTCGGCCGCCTATGGTGTCCTGGTGAGCTGTCGTGCTGCCGGCCAGCTATAATGGCCTGGTGAGTTGTCGTGCTGTCGATCACCTATAGTGGCCTGGTGAGCTGTCGTGCTGCCGGCCACCTATAGTGGCCTGGTGAGCTGTCGTGCTTCCCTGCCACCTATAGTGGCCTGGTGAGCTGTCGTGCTGTCGGCCGCCTATAGTGGCCTAGTGAGGTGTTGTGCCGCCGGCCACCTATAGTGGCCCGGTGAGCTGTCGTGCTGCCGGCCAACTATAGTGTCCTGGTGAGCTGTCGTGCTGCCGGCCACCTATAGTGGCCCGGTGAGCTGTCGTGCTGCCGGCCACCTATAGTGGCCTGGCGAGCTGTCGTGCTTCCCTGCCACCTATAGTGGCCTGGTGAGCTGTCGTGCTGTCGGCCGCCTATAGTGGCCTGGTGAGGTGTTGTGCCGCCGGCCACCTATAGTGGCCCGGTGAGTTATCGAGATGCCGGCCACCTATAGTGGCCTGGTGAGCTGTCGTGCTGCCGGCCACCTATAGTGGCCCGGTGAGCTGTCGTGCTGCCGGCCACCTATAGTGGCCTTGCGAGCTGTCGTGCTTCCCTGGTACCTACAGTGGCCTGGTGAGCTGTCTGCTGTCGGCCGCCTATAGTGTCCTGGTGAGGTGATGTGCCGCCGGCCACCTATAGTGGCCCGGTGAGCTATCGAGGTGCCGGCCACCTGTAGTGGCCTGGTGAGCTGTCGAGATGCCGGCCACCTATAGTGTGCTAGTGAGCTCTCGAGCTGCCGGCCACCTGTACCGGCTTGGTGAGGTGTCGAGATGCCGGCCACCTATAGTGCCCTGGTGAGTTGTCGTGCTGCCGGCCACCTATAATGGCCTGGTGAGCTGTCGAGATGCCGGCCACCTTTAGTGAGCTAGTGAGCTGTTGAGATGCCGGCCAACTTTAATGGCCTGGTGAGCTGTCGTGCTACCGGCCACCTATAGTGGCCTGGTGAGCTGTCGTGCTTCCCTGCCACCTATAGTGGCCTGGTGAGCTGTCATGCTGCCGGCCACCTATAGTGGCCCGGTGAGCTGTCGTGCTGCCGGCCACCTATAGTGGCCTGGCGAGCTGTCGTGCTTCCCTGCCACCTATAGGGGCCTGGTGAGCTGTCGTGCTGTCGGCCGCCTATAGTGGCCAGGTGAGGTGTAGTGCCGCCGGCCACCTATAGTGGCCTGGTGAGGTGTTGTGCCGCCGGCCACCTATAGTGGCCCGGTGAGCTGTCGAGATGCCGGCCACCTGTGGTGGCCTGGTGAGCTGTCGAGATGCCGGCCACCTATAGTGTGCTAGTGAGCTCTCGAGCTGCCGGCCACCTGTACCGCCTTGGTGAGGTGTCGAGATGCCGGCCACCTATAGTGTGCTAGTGAGCTCTCGAGCTGCCGGCCACCTGTACCGGCTTGGTGAGGTGTCGAGATGCCGGCCACCTATAGTGGCCTGGTGAGCTGTCGTGCTGCCGGCCACCTAAAGTGGCCTGGTGAGCTGTCGTGCTTCCCTGCCACCTATAGTGGCCTGGTGAGCTGTCGTGCTGTCGATCACCTATAGTGGCCTATAGTGGCTTGGTGAGCTGTCATGTTGCCGGCCACCCATTGTGGCCTGGTGAGCTGCCGTGCTTCCCTGCCACCTATAGTGGCCTGGTGAGCTGTCATGCTGCCGGCCACCTATATTGGCCTGGTGAGCTGTCGTGCTTCTCTGCCACCTATAGTGTCCTGGTGAGCTGTCGTGCTGCCGGCCACCTATAGTTGCCCGGTGAGCTGTGGTGCTGCCGGCCACCTATAGTGGCCTGGCGAGCTGTCGTGCTTCCCTGCCACCTATAGTGGCCTGGTGAGCTGCCGTGCTGTCGGCCGCCTATAGTGGCCTGGTGAGGTGTTGTGCCGCCGGCCACCTGTTGTGGCCCGGTGAGCTGTCGAGATGCCGGCCACCTATAGTGGTCTGGTGCGCTGTCGAGATGCCGACCACCTATGGTGGCCTGGTGCGCTGTCGAGATACCGACCACCTATGGTGGCCTGGTGAGCTGTCGTGATGCCGACCACCTATGGTGTCCTGGTGAGCTTTCGTGCTGCCGGCCAGCTATAATGGCCTGGTGAGTTGTCGTGCTTCCCTGCCACCTATAGTGGCCTGGTGAGCTGTCGTGCTGTCGGCCGCCTATAGTGGCCTAGTGAGGTGTTGTGCCGCCGGCCACCTATAGTGGCCCGGTGAGCTGTCGTGCTGCCGGCCAACTATAGTGTCCTGGTGAGCTGTCGTGCTGCCGGCCACCTATAGTGGCCCGGTGAGCTGTCGTGCTGCCGGCCACCTATAGTGGCCTGGCGAGCTGTCGTGCTTCCCTGCCACCTATAGTGGCCTGGTGAGCTGTCGTGCTGTCGGCCGCCTATAGTGGTCTGGTGAGGTGTTGTGCCGCCGGCCACCTATAGTGGCCCGGTGAGTTATCGAGATGCCGGCCACCTATAGTGGCCTGGTGAGCTGTCGTGCTGCCGGCCACCTATAGTGGCCCGGTGAGCTGTCGTGCTGCCGGCCAACTATAGTGGCCTTGCGAGCTGTCGTGCTTCCCTGGTACCTACAGTGGCCTGGTGAGCTGTCTGCTGTCGGCCGCCTATAGTGTCCTGGTGAGGTGATGTGCCGCCGGCCACCTATAGTGGCCCGGTGAGCTATCGAGGTGCCGGCCACCTGTAGTGGCCTGGTGAGCTGTCGAGATGCCGGCCACCTATAGTGTGCTAGTGAGCTCTCGAGCTGCCGGCCACCTGTACCGGCTTGGTGAGGTGTAGAGATGCCGGCCACCTATAGTGGCCTGGTGAGCTGTCGTGCTGCCGGCCACCTATAATGGCCTGGTGAGCTGTCGAGATGCCGGCCACCTTTAGTGGCCTAGTGAGCTGTTGAGATGCCGGCCACCTTTAATGGCCTGGTGAGCTGTCGTGCTACCGGCCACCTATAGTGGCCTGGTGAGCTGTCGTGCTTCCCTGCCACCTATAGTGGCCTGGTGAGCTGTCATGCTGCCGGCCACCTATAGTGGCCCGGTGAGCTGTCGTGCTGCCGGCCACCTATAGTGGCCTGGCGAGCTGTCGTGCTTCCCTGCCAGCTATAGTGGCCTGGTGAGCTGTCGCGCTGTCGGCCGCCTATAGTGGCCAGGTGAGGTGTAGTGCCGCCGGCCACCTATAGTGGCCCGGTGAGCTGTCGAGATGCCGGCCACCTGTGGTGGCCTGGTGAGCTGTCGAGATGCCGGCCATCTATAGTGTGCTAGTGAGCTCTCGAGCTGCCGGCCACCTGTACCGCCTTGGTGAGGTGTCGAGATGCCGGCCACCTATAGGGTGCTAGTGAGCTCTCGAGCTGCCGCCCACCTGTACCGGCTTGGTGAGGTGTCGAGATGCCGGCCACCTATATTGGCCTGGTGAGTTGTCGTGCTGTCGATCACCTATAGTGGCTTGGTTAGCTGTCATGCTGCCGGCCACCCATAGTGGCCTGGTGAGCTGTCGTGCTTCCCTGCCACCTATAGTGGCCTGGTGAGCTGTCGTGCTGCCGGCCACCTATAGTGGCCTGGTGAGCTGTCGTGCTTCCCTGCCACCTATAGTGGCCTGGTGAGCTGTCATGCTGCCGGCCACCTATAGTGGCCCGGTGAGCTGTCGTGCTGCCGGCCACCTATAGTGGCCTGGCGAGCTGTCGTGCTTCCCTGCCACCTATAGTGGCCTGGTGAGCTGTCGTGCTGTCGGCCGCCTATAGTGGCCTGGTGAAGTGTTTTGCCGCCGGCCACCTATAGTGGCCCGGTGAGCTGTCGAGATGCCGGCCATCTATAGTGTGCTAGTGAGCTCTCGAGCTGCCGGCCACCTGTACCGCCTTGGTGAGGTGTCGAGATGCCGGCCACCTATAGTGTGCTAGTGAGCTCTCGAGCTGCCGGCCACCTGTACCGGCTTGGTGAGGTGTCGAGATGCCGGCCACCTATAGTGGCCTGGTGAGCTGTCGTGCTGCCGGCCACCTAAAGTGGCCTGGTGAGCTGTCGTGCTTCCCTGCCACCTATAGTGGCCTGGTGAGTTGTCGTGCTGTCGATCACCTATAGTGGCTCGGTTAGCTGTCATGCTGCCGGCCACCTATAGTGGCCTGGTGAGCTGTCGTGCTTCCCTGCCACCTATAGTGGCCTGGTGAGCTGTCATGCTGCCGGCCACCTATAGTGGCCTGGTGAGCTGTCGTGCTTCCCTGCCACCTATAGTGTCCTGGTGAGCTGTCGTGCTGCCGGCCACCTATAGTGGCCTGGCGAGCTGTCGTGCTTCCCTGCCACCTATAGTGGCCTGGTGAGCTGTCATGCTGCCCGCCACCTATAGTAGCCTGGTGAGCTGTCGTGCTTCCCTGCCACCTATAGTGTCCTGGTGAGCTGTCGTGCTGCCGGCCACCTATAGTGGCCCGGTGAGCTGTCGTGCTGCTGGCCACCTATAGTGGCCTGGCGAGCTGTCGTGCTTCCCTGCCAGCTATAGCGGCCTGGTGAGCTGTCGTGCTGTCGGCCGCATATAGTAGCCAGGTGAGGTGTAGTGCCGCCGGCCACCTACAGTGGCCCGGTGAGCTATCGAGATGCCGGCTACCATTAATGGCCTGTTGAGCTGCCGTGCTACCGGCCAATTATAGTGGCCCGGTGAGCTGTCGTGCTTCCCTGCCACCTATAGTGGCCTGGTGAGCTGTCGTGCTGTCGATCACCTATAGTGGCCTATAGTGGCTTGGTGAGCTGTCAAGCTGCCGGCCACCCATTGTGGCCTGGTGAGCTGTCGTGCTTCCCTGCCACCTATAGTGGCCTGTTGAGCTGTCATGCTGCCGGCCACCTATATTGGCCTGGTGAGCTGTCGTGCTTCTCTGCCACCTATAGTGTCCTGGTGAGCTGTCGTGCTGCCGGCCACCTATAGTTGCCCGGTGAGCTGTGGTGCTGCCGGCCACCTATAGTGGCCTGGCGAGCTGTCGTGCTTCCCTGCCGCCTATAGTGGCCTGTTGAGCTGTCATGCTGCCGGCCACCTATATTGGCCTGGTGAGCTGTCGTGCTTCTCTGCCACCTATAGTGTCCTGGTGAGCTGTCGTGCTGCCGGCCACCTATAGTTGCCCGGTGAGCTGTGGTGCTGCCGGCCACCTATAGTGGCCTGGCGAGCTGTCGTGCTTCCCTGCCACCTATAGTGGCCTGGTGAGCTGCCGTGCTGTCGGCCGCCTATAGTGGCCTGGTGAGGTGTTGTGCCGCCGGCCACCTTAAGTGGCCCGGTGAGCTGTCGAGATGCCGGCCACCTGTGGTGGCCTGGTGAGCTGTCGAGATGCCGGCCACCTATAGTGGCCTGGTGAGCTGTCGTGCTTCCCTGCCACCTATAGTGGCCTGGTGAGCTGTCGTGCTTGCCTGCCACCTATAGTGGCCTGGTGAGCTGTCATGCTGCCGGCCACCTATAGTGGCCTGGTGAGCTGTCGTGCTTCCCTGCCACCTATAGTGTCCTGGTGAGCTGTCGTGCTGCCGGCCACCTATAGTGGCCCGGTGAGCTGTCGTGCTGTCGATCACCTATAGTGGCCTGGCGAGCTGTCGTGCTTCCCTGGTACCTACAGTGGCCTGGTGAGCTGTCTGCTGTCGGCCGCCTATAGTGTCCTGGTGAGGTGATGTGCCGCCGGCCACCTATAGTGGCCCGGTGAGCTATCGAGGTGCCGGCCACCTGTAGTGGCCTGGTGAGCTGTCGAGATGCCGGCCACCTATAGTGCGCTAGTGAGCTCTCGAGCTGCCGGCCACCTGTACCGGCTTGGTGAGGTGTAGAGATGCCGGCCACCTATAGTGGCCTGGTGAGCTGTCGTGCTGCCGGCCACCTATAATGGCCTGGTGAGCTGTCGAGATGCCGGCCACCTTTAGTGGCCTAGTGAGCTGTTGAGATGCCGGCCACCTTTAATGGCCTGGTGAGCTGTCGTGCTACCGGCCACCTATAGTGGCCTGGTGAGCTGTCGTGCTTCCCTGCCACCTATAGTGGCCTGGTGAGCTGTCATGCTGCCGGCCACCTATAGTGGCCCGGTGAGCTGTCGTGCTGCCGGCCACCTATAGTGGCCTGGCGAGCTGTCGTGCTTCCCTGCCACCTATAGTGGCCTGGTGAGCTGTCGCGCTGTCGGCCGCCTATAGTGGCCAGGTGAGGTGTAGTGCCGCCGGCCACCTATAGTGGCCCGGTGAGCTGTCGAGATGCCGGCCACCTGTGGTGGCCTGGTGAGCTGTCGAGATGCCGGCCATCTATAGTGTGCTAGTGAGCTCTCGAGCTGCCGGCCACCTGTACCGGTTTGGTGAGCTGTCGAGATGCCGGCTACCATTAATGGCCTGTTGAGCTGCCGTGCTACCGGCCAATTATAGTGGCCCGGTGAGCTGTCGTGCTTCCCTGCCACCTATAGTGGCCTGGTGAGCTGTCGTGCTGTCGATCACCTATAGTGGCCTATAGTGGCTTGGTGAGCTGTCATGCTGCCGGCCACCCATTGTGGCCTGGTGAGCTGTCGTGCTTCCCTGCCACCTATAGTGGCCTGTTGAGCTGTCATGCTGCCGGCCACCTATATTGGCCTGGTGAGCTGTCGTGCTTCTCTGCCACCTATAGTGTCCTGGTGAGCTGTCGTGCTGCCGGCCACCTATAGTTGCCCGGTGAGCTGTGGTGCTGCCGGCCACCTATAGTGGCCTGGCGAGCTGTCGTGCTTCCCTGCCACCTATAGTGGCCTGGTGAGCTGCCGTGCTGTCGGCCGCCTATAGTGGCCTGGTGAGGTGTTGTGCCGCCGGCCACCTATAGTGGCCCGGTGAGCTGTCGAGATGCCGGCCACCTGTGGTGGCCTGGTGAGCTGTCGAGATGCCGGCCACCTATAGTGTGCTAGTGAGCTCTCGAGCTGCCGGCCACCTGTACCGCCTTGGTGAGGTGTCGAGATGCCGGCCACCTATAGTGTGCTAGTGAGCTCTCGAGCTGCCGGCCACCTGTACCGGCTTGGTGAGGTGTCGAGATGCCGGCCACCTATAGTGGCCTGGTGAGCTGTCGTGCTGTCGATCACCTATAGTGGCCTATAGTGGCTTGGTGAGCTGTCATGCTGCCGGCCACCCATTGTGGCCTGGTGAGCTGTCGTGCTTCCCTGCCACCTATAGTGGCCTGGTGAGCTATCATGCTGCCGGCCACCTATATTGGCCTGGTGAGCTGTCGTGCTTCCCTGCCACCTATAGTGGCCTGGTGAGCTGCCGTGCTGTCGGCCGCCTATAGTGGCCTGGTGAGGTGTTGTGCCGCCGGCCACCTATTGTGGCCCGGTGAGCTGTCGAGATGCCGGCCACCTATAGTGGCCTGGTGCGCTGTCGAGATGCCGACCACCTATAGTGGCCTGGTGCGCTGTCGAGATACCGACCACCTATGGTGGCCTGGTGAGCTGTCGTGATGCCGACCACCTATGGTGTCCTGGTGAGCTGTCGTGCTGCCGGCCAGCTATAATGGCCTGGTGAGTTGTCGTGCTGTCGATCACCTATAGTGGCCTGGTGAGCTGTCGTGCTGCCGGCCACCTATAGTGGCCTGGTGAGCTGTCGTGCTTCCCTGCCACCTATAGTGGCCTGGTGAGCTGTCGTGCTGTCGGCCGCCTATAGTGGCCTAGTGAGGTGTTGTGCCGCCGGCCACCTATAGTGGCCCGGTGAGCTGTCGTGCTGCCGGCCAACTATAGTGTCCTGGTGAGCTGTCGGGCTGCCGGCCACCTATAGTGGCCCGGTGAGGTGTCGTGCTGCCGGCCGCCTATAGTGGCCTGGTGAGGTGTTGTGCCGCCGGCCACCTATAGTGGCCTGGTGAGCTGTCGTGCTGTCGGCCGCCTATAGTGGCCTGGTGAGGTGTTGTGCCGCCGGCCACCTATAGTGGCCCGGTGAGTTATCGAGATGCCGGCCACCTATAGTGGCCTGGTGAGCTGTCGTGCTGCCGGCCACCTATAGTGGCCCGGTGAGCTGTCGTGCTGCCGGCCACCTATAGTGGCCTTGCGAGCTGTCGTGCTTCCCTGGTACCTACAGTGGCCTGGTGAGCTGTCTGCTGTCGGCCGCCTATAGTGTCCTGGTGAGGTGATGTGCCGCCGGCCACCTATAGTGGCCCGGTGAGCTATCGAGGTGCCGGCCACCTGTAGTGGCCTGGTGAGCTGTCGAGATGCCGGCCACCTATAGTGTGCTAGTGAGCTCTCGAGCTGCCGGCCACCTGTACCGGCTTGGTGAGGTGTCGAGATGCCGGCCACCTATAGTGGCCTGGTGAGTTGTCGTGCTGCCGGCCACCTATAATGGCCTGGTGAGCTGTCGAGATGCCGGCCACCTTTAGTGGCCTAGTGAGCTGTTGAGACGCCGGCCAACTTTAATGGCCTGGTGAGCTGTCGTGCTACCGGCCACCTATAGTGGCCTGGTGAGCTGTCGTGCTTCCCTGCCACCTATAGTGGCCTGGTGAGCTGTCATGCTGCCGGCCACCTATAGTGGCCCGGTGAGCTGTCGTGCTGCCGGCCACCTATAGTGGCCTGGCGAGCTGTCGTGCTTCCCTGCCACCTATAGTGGCCTGGTGAGCTGTCGTGCTGTCGGCCGCCTATAGTGGCCAGGTGAGGTGTAGTGCCGCCGGCCACCTATAGTTGCCTGGTGAGGTGTTGTGCCGCCGGCCACCTATAGTGGCCCGGTGAGCTGTCGAGATGCCGGCCACCTGTGGTGGCCTGGTGAGCTGTCGAGATGCCGGCCACCTATAGTGTGCTAGTGAGCTCTCGAGCTGCCGGCCACCTGTACCGCCTTGGTGAGGTGTCGAGATGCCGGCCACCTATAGTGTGCTAGTGAGCTCTCGAGCTGCCGGCCACCTGTACCGGCTTGGTGAGGTGTCGAGATGCCGGCCACCTATAGTGGCCTGGTGAGCTGTCATGCTGCCGGCCACCTAAAGGGGCCTGGTGAGCTGTCGTGCTTCCCTGCCACCTATAGTGGCCTGGTGAGCTGTCGTGCTGTCGATCACCTATAGTGGCCTATAGTGGCTTGGTGAGCTGTCATGTTGGCGGCCACCCATTGTGGCCTGGTGAGCTGCCGTGCTTCCCTGCCACCTATAGTGGCCTGGTGAGCTGTCATGCTGCCGGCCACCTATATTGGCCTGGTGAGCTGTCGTGCTTCTCTGCCACCTATAGTGTCCTGGTGAGCTGTCGTGCTGCCGGCCACCTATAGTTGCCCGGTGAGCTGTGGTGCTGCCGGCCACCTATAGTGGCCTGGCGAGCTGTCGTGCTTCCCTGCCACCTATAGTGGCCTGGTGAGCTGCCGTGCTGTCGGCCGCCTATAGTGGCCTGGTGAGGTGTTGTGCCGCCGGCCACCTATTGTGGCCCGGTGAGCTGTCGAGATGCCGGCCACCTATAGTGGCCTGGTGCGCTGTCGAGATGCCGACCACCTATGGTGGCCTGGTGCGCTGTCGAGATACCGACCACCTATGGTGGCCTGGTGAGCTGTCGTGATGCCGACCACCTATGGTGTCCTGGTGAGCTGTCGTGCTGCCGGCCAGCTATAATGGCCTGGTGAGTTGTCGTGCTGTCGATCACCTATAGTGGCCTGGTGAGCTGTCGTGCTGCCGGCCACCTATAGTGGCCTGGTGAGCTGTCGTGCTATCCTGCCACCTATAGTGGCCTGGTGAGCTGTCGTGCTGTCGGCCGCCTATAGTGGCCTAGTGAGGT
Organism: Eumerus sabulonum; assembly: GCA_951905685.1. NCBI lineage: Eukaryota > Metazoa > Arthropoda > Insecta > Diptera > Syrphidae > Eumerus > Eumerus sabulonum. The sequence goes on along the minus strand of OX645060.1, from coordinate 138,044,800 downwards.
GTTGTGCCGCCGGCCACCTATAGTGGCCCGGTGAGCTGTCGTGCTGCCGGCCAACTATAGTGTCCTGGTGAGCTGTCGTGCTGCCGGCCACCTATAGTGTCCCGGTGAGCTGTCGTGCTGCCGGCCACCTATAGTGGCCTGGCGAGCTGTCGTGCTTCCCTGCCACCTATAGTGGCCTGGTGAGCTGTCGTGCTGTCGGCCGCCTATAGTGGTCTGGTGAGGTGTTGTGCCGCCGGCCACCTATAGTGGCCCGGTGAGTTATCGAGATGCCGGCCACCTATAGTGGCCTGGTGAGCTGTCGTGCTGCCGGCCACCTATAGTGGCCCGGTGAGCTGTCGTGCTGTCGGCCACCTATAGTGGCCTTGCGAGCTGTCGTGCTTCCCTGGTACCTACAGTGGCCTGGTGAGCTGTCTGCTGTCGGCCGCCTATAGTGTCCTGGTGAGGTGATGTGCCGCCGGCCACCTATAGTGGCCCGGTGAGCTATCGAGGTGCCGGCCACCTGTAGTGGCCTGGTGAGCTGTCGAGATGCCGGCCACCTATAGTGTGCTAGTGAGCTCTCGAGCTGCCGGCCACCTGTACCGGCTTGGTGAGGTGTCGATATGCCGGCCACCTATAGTGGCCTGGTGAGCTGTCGTGCTGCCGGCCACCTATAATGGCCTGGTGAGCTGTCGAGATGCCGGCCACCTTTAGTGGCCTAGTGAGCTGTTGAGATGCCGGCCAACTTTATTGGCCTGGTGAGCTGCCGTGCTACCGGCCACCTATAGTGGCCTGGTGAGCTGTCGTGCTTCCCTGCCACCTATAGTGGCCTGGTGAGCTGTCATGCTGCCGGCCACCTATAGTGGCCCGGTGAGCTGTCGTGCTGCCGGCCACCTATAGTGGCCTGGCGAGCTGTCGTGCTTCCCTGCCACCTATAGTGGCCTGGTGAGCTGTCGTGCTGTCGGCCGCCTATAGTGGCCAGGTGAGGTGTAGTGCCGCCGGCCACCTATAGTTGCCTGGTGAGGTGTTGTGCCGCCGGCCACCTATAGTGGCCCGGTGAGCTGTCGAGATGCCGGCCACCTGTGGTGGCCTGGTGAGCTGTCGAGATGCCGGCCACCTATAGTGTGCTAGTGAGCTCTCGAGCTGCCGGCCACCTGTACCGCCTTGGTGAGGTGTCGAGATGCCGGCCACCTATAGTGTGCTAGTGAGCTCTCGAGCTGCCGGCCACCTGTACCGGCTTGGTGAGGTGTCGAGATGCCGGCCACCTATAGTGGCCTGGTGAGCTGTCGTGCTGCCGGCCACCTAAAGTGGCCTGGTGAGCTGTCGTGCTTCCCTGCCACCTATAGTGGCCTGGTGAGCTGTCGTGCTGTCGATCACCCATAGTGGCCTATAGTGGCTTGGTGAGCTGTCATGTTGGCGGCCACCCATTGTGGCCTGGTGAGCTGCCGTGCTTCCCTGCCACCTATAGTGGCCTGGTGAGCTGTCGTGCTTCCCTGCCACCTATAGTGGCCTGGTGAGCTGTCATGCTGCCGGCCACCTATAGTGGCCCGGTGAGCTGTCGTGCTGCCGGCCACCTATAGTGGCCCGGTGAGCTGTCGTGCTGCCGGCCACCTATAGTGGCCTGGCGAGCTGTCGTGCTTCCCTGCCACCTATAGTGGCCTGGTGAGCTGTCGTGCTGTCGGCCGCCTATAGTGGCCAGGTGAGGTGTAGTGCCGCCGGCCACCTATAGTTGCCTGGTGAGGTGTTGTGCCGCCGGCCACCTATAGTGGCCCGGTGAGCTGTCGAGATGCCGGCCACCTGTGGTGGCCTGGTGAGCTGTCGAGATGCCGGCCACCTATAGTGTGCTAGTGAGCTCTCGAGCTGCCGGCCACCTGTACCGCCTTGGTGAGGTGTCGAGATGCCGGCCACCTATAGTGTGCTAGTGAGCTCTCGAGCTGCCGGCCACCTGTACCGGCTTGGTGAGGTGTCGAGATGCCGGCCACCTATAGTGGCCTGGTGAGCTGTCGTGCTGCCGGCCACCTAAAGTGGCCTGGTGAGCTGTCGTGCTTCCCTGCCACCTATAGTGGCCTGGTGAGCTGTCGTGCTGTCGATCACCTATAGTGGCCTATAGTGGCTTGGTGAGCTGTCATGTTGGCGGCCACCCATTGTGGCCTGGTGAGCTGCCGTGCTTCCCTGCCACCTATAGTGGCCTGGTGAGCTGTCATGCTGCCGGCCACCTATATTGGCCTGGTGAGCTGTCGTGCTTCTCTGCCACCTATAGTGTCCTGGTGAGCTGTCGTGCTGCCGGCCACCTATAGTTGCCCGGTGAGCTGTGGTGCTGCCGGCCACCTATAGTGGCCTGGCGAGCTGTCGTGCTTCCCTGCCACCTATAGTGGCCTGGTGAGCTGCCGTGCTGTCGGCCGCCTATAGTGGCCTGGTGAGGTGTCGTGCCGCCGGCCACCTATTGTGGCCCGGTGAGCTGTCGAGATGCCGGCCACCTATAGTGGCCTGGTGCGCTGTCGAGATGCCGACCACCTATGGTGGCCTGGTGCGCTGTCGAGATACCGACCACCTATGGTGGCCTGGTGAGCTGTCGTGATGCCGACCACCTATGGTGTCCTGGTGAGCTGTCGTGCTGCCGGCCAGCTATAATGGCCTGGTGAGTTGTCGTGCTGTCGATCACCTATAGTGGCCTGGTGAGCTGTCGTGCTGCCGGCCACCTATAGTGGCCTGGTGAGCTGTCGTGCTTCCCTGCCACCTATAGTGGCCTGGTGAGCTGTCGTGCTGTCGGCCGCCTATAGTGGCCTAGTTTGGTGTTGTGCCGCCGGCCACCTATAGTGGCCCGGTGAGCTGTCGTGCTGCCGGCCAACTATAGTGTCCTGGTGAGCTGTCGTGCTGCCGGCCACCTATAGTGTCCCGGTGAGCTGTCGTGCTGCCGGCCACCTATAGTGGCCTGGCGAGCTGTCGTGCTTCCCTGCCACCTATAGTGGCCTGGTGAGCTGTCGTGCTGTCGGCCGCCTATAGTGGTCTGGTGAGGTGTTGTGCCGCCGGCCACCTATAGTGGCCCGGTGAGTTATCGAGATGCCGGCCACCTATAGTGGCCTGGTGAGCTGTCGTGCTGCCGGCCACCTATAGTGGCCCGGTGAGCTGTCGTGCTGTCGGCCACCTATAGTGGCCTTGCGAGCTGTCGTGCTTCCCTGGTACCTACAGTGGCCTGGTGAGCTGTCTGCTGTCGGCCGCCTATAGTGTCCTGGTGAGGTGATGTGCCGCCGGCCACCTATAGTGGCCCGGTGAGCTATCGAGGTGCCGGCCACCTGTAGTGGCCTGGTGAGCTGTCGAGATGCCGGCCACCTATAGTGTGCTAGTGAGCTCTCGAGCTGCCGGCCACCTGTACCGGCTTGGTGAGGTGTCGAGATGCCGGCCACCTATAGTGGCCTGGTGAGCTGTCGTGCTGCCGGCCACCTATAATGGCCTGGTGAGCTGTCGAGATGCCGGCCACCTTTAGTGGCCTAGTGAGCTGTTGAGATGCCGGCCACCTTTAATGGCCTGGTGAGCTGTCGTGCTACCGGCCACCTATAGTGGCCTGGTGAGCTGTCGTGCTTCCCTGCCACCTATAGTGGCCTGGTGAGCTGTCATGCTGCCGGCCACCTATAGTGGCCCGGTGAGCTGTCGTGCTGCCGGCCACCTATAGTGGCCTGGCGAGCTGTCGTGCTTCCCTGCCACCTATAGTGGCCTGGTGAGCTGTCGTGCTGTCGGCCGCCTATAGTGGCCAGGTGAGGTGTAGTGCCGCCGGCCACCTATAGTGGCCCGGTGAGCTGTCGAGATGCCGGCCACCTGTGGTGGCTTGGTGAGCTGTCGAGATTCCGGCCATCTATAGTGTGCTAGTGAGCTCTCGAGCTGCCGGCCACTTGTACCGCCTTGGTGAGGTGTCGAGATGCCGGCCACCTATAGGGTGCTAGTGAGCTCTCGAGCTGCCGGCCACCTGTACCGGCTTGGTGAGGTGTCGAGATGCCGGCCACCTATATTGGCCTGGTGAGTTGTCGTGCTGTCGATCACCTATAGTGGCTTGGTTAGCTGTCATGCTGCCGGCCACCCATAGTGGCCTGGTGAGCTGTCGTGCTTCCCTGCCACCTATAGTGGCCTGGTGAGCTGTCGTGCTGCCGGCCACCTATAGTGGCCTGGTGAGCTGTCGTGTTTCCCTGCCACCTATAGTGGCCTGGTGAGCTGTCATGCTGCCGGCCACCTATAGTGGCCCGGTGAGCTGTCGTGCTGCCGGCCACCTATAGTGGCCTGGCGAGCTGTCGTGCTTCCCTGCCACCTATAGTGGCCTGGTGAGCTGTCGTGCTGTCGGCCGCCTATAGTGGCCTGGTGAAGTGTTTTGCCGCCGGCCACCTATAGTGGCCCGGTGAGCTGTCGTGCTGTCGGCCGCCTATAGTGGCCAGGTGAGGTGTAGTGCCGCCGGCCACCTATAGTGGCCCGGTGAGCTATCGAGATGCCGGCCACCTGTACCGGTTTGGTGAGGTGTCGAGATGCCGGCCACCTGTGGTGGCCTGGTGAGCTGTCGAGATGCCGGCCACCTATAGTGTGCTAGTGAGCTCTCGAGCTGCCGGCCACCTGTACCGGCTTGGTGAGGTGTCGAGATGCCGGCCACCTATAGTGGCCTGGTGAGCTGTCGTGCTGCCGGCCACCTATAGTGGCCTGGTGAGCTGTCGTGCTTCCCTGCCACCTATAGTGGCCTGGTGAGTTGTCGTGCTGTCGATTACCTATAGTGGCTTGGTTAGCTGTCATGGGGCCGGCCACCCATAGTGGCCTGGTGAGCTGTCGTGCTTCCCTGCCACCTGTAGTGGCCTGGTGAGCTGTCATGCTGCCGGCCACCTATAGTGGCCTGGTGAGCTGTCGTGCTCCCCTGCCACCTATAGTGTCCTGGTGAGCTGTCGTGCTGCCGGCCACCTATAGTGGCCCGGTGAGCTGTCGTGCTGCCGGCCACCTATAGTGGCCTGGCGAGCTGTCGTGCTTCCCTGCCAGCTATAGCGGCCTGGTGAGCTGTCGTGCTGTCGGCCGCATATAGTGGCCAGGTGAGGTGTAGTGCCGCCGGCCACCTATAGTGGCCCGGTGAGCTATCGAGATGCCGGCCACTAGTACCGGTTTGGTGAGGTGCCGAGATGCCGGCCACCTATAGTGGCCTGGTGAGCTGTCGTGCTGCCGGCCACCTATAGTGGCCTGGTGAGCTGTCGTGCTGCCGGCCACCTATAGTGGCCTGGTGAGCTGTCGTGCTGCCGGCCACCTATAGTGGCCCGGTGAGCTGTCGTGTTGCCGGCCACCTATAGTGGCCTGGCGAGCTGTCGTGCTTCCCTGCCACCTATAGTGGCCTGGCGAGCTGTCGTGTTTACCTGCCACCTATAGTGGCCTGGTGAGCTGTCGTGCATCCCTGCCACCTATAGTGTCCTTGTGAGCTGTCGTGCTGCCGGCCACCTATATTGACCTGGTGAGCTGTCGTGCTTCTCAGCCACCTATAGTGTCCTTGGGAGCTGTCGTGCAGCCGGCCACCTATGATGGCCTGGTGAGCTGTCGAGATGCCGGCCACCTTTAGTGGCCTAGTGAGCTGTCGAGATGCCGGCCACCTTTAATGGCCTGGTGAGCTGTCGTGCTACCGGCCACCTATAGTGGCCTGGTTAGCTGTCGTGCTTCCCTGCCACCTATAGTGGCCTGGTGAGCTGTCTTGCTGTCGATCACCTATAGTGGCTTGGTGAGCTGTCATGCTGCCGGCAACCCATAGTGGCCTGGTGAGCTGTCGTGCTTCCCTGCCGCCTATAGTGGCCTGGTGAGCTGTCTTGCTGTCGATCACCTATAGTGGCTTGGTGAGCTGTCATGCTGCCGGCCACCCGTAGTGGCCTGGTGAGCTGTCGTGCTTCCCTGCCACCTGTAGTTTCCCGGTGAGCTGTCATGCTGCCGGCCACCTATAGTGGCCTGATGAGGTGTTGTGCCGCCGGCCACCTATAGTGGCCCGGTGAGCTGTCGAGATGCCGGCCACCTGTGGTGGCCTGGTGAGCTGTCGAGATGCCGGCCACCTATAGTGTGCTAGTGAGCTCTCGAGCTGCCGGCCACCTGTACCGCCTTGGTGAGGTGTCGAGATGCCGGCCACCTATAGTGTGCTAGTGAGCTCTCGAGCTGCCGGCCACCTGTACCGGCTTGGTGAGGTGTCGAGATGCCGGCCACCTATATTGGCCTGGTGAGTTGTCGTGCTGTCGATCACCTATAGTGGCTTGGTTAGCTGTCATGCTGCCGGCCACCCATAGTGGCCTGGTGAGCTGTCGTGCTTCCCTGCCACCTATAGTGGCCTGGTGAGCTGTCATGCTGCCGGCCACCTATAGTGGCCTGGTGAGCTGTCGTGCTTCCCTGCCACCTATAGTGTCCTGGTGAGCTGTCGTGCTGCCGGCCACCTATAGTGGCCCGGTGAGCTGTCGTGCTGCCGGCCACCTATAGTGGCCTGGCGAGCTGTCGTGCTTCCCTGCCAGCTATAGCGGCCTGGTGAGCTGTCGTGCTGTCGGCCGCATATAGTGGCCAGGTGAGGTGTAGTGCCGCCGGCCACCTATAGTGGCCCGGTGAGCTATCGAGATGCCGGCCACCTGTACCGGTTTGGTGAGCTGTCGAGATGCCGGCCACCTTTAGTTGCCTAGTGAGCTGTCGAGATGCCGGCTACCATTAATGGCCTGTTGAGCTGCCGTGCTACCGGCCACCTATAGTGGCCCGGTGAGCTGTGGTGCTGCCGGCCACCTATAGTGGCCTGGCGAGCTGTCGTGCTTCCCTGCCACCTATAGTGGCCTGGTGAGCTGCCGTGCTGTCGGCCGCCTATAGTGGCCTGGTGAGGTGTTGTGCCGCCGGCCACCTATAGTGGCCCGGTGAGCTATCGAGATGCCGGCCACCTGTACCGGTTTGGTGAGCTGTCGAGATGCCGGCCACCTTTAGTTGCCTAGTGAGCTGTCGAGATGCCGGCCACCTTTAGTTGCCTAGTGAGCTGTCGAGATGCCGGCTACCATTAATGGCCTGTTGAGCTGCCGTGCTACCGGCCACCTATAGTGGCCCGGTGAGCTGTGGTGCTGCCGGCCACCTATAGTGGCCTGGTGAGCTGTCGTGCTGCCGGCCACCTATAGTGGCCTGGCGAGCTGTCGTGCTTCCCTGCCACCTATAGTGGCCTGGTGAGCTGTCATGCTGCCGGCCACCTAAAGTGGCCTGGTGAGCTGTCGTGCTTCCCTGCCACCTATAGTGGCCTGGTGAGCTGTCGTGCTGTCGATCACCTATAGTGGCCTATAGTGGCTTGGTGAGCTGTCATGTTGGCGGCCACCCATTGTGGCCTGGTGAGCTGCCGTGCTTCCCTGCCACCTATAGTGGCCTGGTGAGCTGTCATGCTGCCGGCCACCTATATTGGCCTGGTGAGCTGTCGTGCTTCTCTGCCACCTATAGTGTCCTGGTGAGCTGTCGTGCTGCCGGCCACCTATAGTTGCCCGGTGAGCTGTGGTGCTGCCGGCCACCTATAGTGGCCTGGCGAGCTGTCGTGCTTCCCTGCCACCTATAGTGGCCTGGTGAGCTGCCGTGCTGTCGGCCGCCTATAGTGGCCTGGTGAGGTGTTGTGCCGCCGGCCACCTATTGTGGCCCGGTGAGCTGTCGAGATGCCGGCCACCTATAGTGGCCTGGTGCGCTGTCGAGATGCCGACCACCTATGGTGGCCTGGTGCGCTGTCGAGATACCGACCACCTATGGTGGCCTGGTGAGCTGTCGTGATGCCGACCACCTATGGTGTCCTGGTGAGCTGTCGTGCTGCCGGCCAGCTATAATGGCCTGGTGAGTTGTCGTGCTGTCGATCACCTATAGTGGCCTGGTGAGCTGTCGTGCTGCCGGCCACCTATAGTGGCCTGGTGAGCTGTCGTGCTTCCCTGCCACCTATAGTGGCCTGGTGAGCTGTCGTGCTGTCGGCCGCCTATAGTGGCCTAGTGAGGTGTTGTGCCGCCGGCCACCTATAGTGGCCCGGTGAGCTGTCGAGATGCCGGCCACCTTTAGTGGCCTAGTGAGCTGTTGAGATGCCGGCCACCTTTAATGGCCCGGTGAGCTGTCGTGCTGTCGGCCACCTATAGTGGCCTTGCGAGCTGTCGTGCTTCCCTGCCACCTATAGTGGCCTGGTGAGCTGTCATGCTGCCGGCCACCTATAGTGGCCCGGTGAGCTGTCGTGCTGCCGGCCACCTATAGTGGCCTGGTGCGCTGTCGAGATGCCGACCACCTATGGTGGCCTGGTGCGCTGTCGAGATACCGACCACCTATGGTGGCCTGGTGAGCTGTCGTGATGCCGACCACCTATGGTGTCCTGGTGAGCTGTCGTGCTGCCGGCCAGCTATAATGGCCTGGTGAGTTGTCGTGCTGTCGATCACCTATAGTGGCCCGGTGAGCTGTCGTGCTGCCGGCCAACTATAGTGTCCTGGTGAGCTATCGAGGTGCCGGCCACCTGTAGTGGCCTGGTGAGCTGTCGAGATGCCGGCCACCTATAGTGTGCTAGTGAGCTCTCGAGCTGCCGGCCACCTGTACCGGCTTGGTGAGGTGTCGAGATGCCGGCCACCTATAGTGGCCTGGTGAGCTGTCGTGCTGCCGGCCACCTATAATGGCCTGGTGAGCTGTCGAGATGCCGGCCACCTTTAGTGGCCTAGTGAGCTGTTGAGATGCCGGCCACCTTTAATGGCCCGGTGAGCTGTCGTGCTGTCGGCCACCTATAGTGGCCTTGCGAGCTGTCGTGCTTCCCTGCCACCTATAGTGGCCTGGTGAGCTGTCATGCTGCCGGCCACCTATAGTGGCCCGGTGAGCTGTCGTGCTGCCGACCACCTATAGTGGCCTGGCGAGCTGTCGTGCTTCCCTGCCACCTATAGTGGCCTGGTGAGCTGTCGTGCTGTCGGCCGCCTATAGTGGCCAGGTGAGGTGTAGTGCCGCCGGCCACCTATAGTGGCCCGGTGAGCTGTCGAGATGCCGGCCACCTGTGGTGGCCTGGTGAGCTGTCGAGATGCCGGCCATCTATAGTGTGCTAGTGAGCTCTCGAGCTGCCGGCCACTTGTACCGCCTTGGTGAGGTGTCGAGATGCCGGCCACCTATAGGGTGCTAGTGAGCTCTCGAGCTGCCGGCCACCTGTACCGGCTTGGTGAGGTGTCGAGATGCCGGCCACCTATATTGGCCTGGTGAGTTGTCGTGCTGTCGATCACCTATAGTGGCTTGGTTAGCTGTCATGCTGCCGGCCACCCATAGTGGCCTGGTGAGCTGTCGTGCTTCCCTGCCACCTATAGTGGCCTGGTGAGCTGTCGTGCTGCCGGCCACCTATAGTGGCCTGGTGAGCTGTCGTGTTTCCCTGCCACCTATAGTGGCCTGGTGAGCTGTCATGCTGCCGGCCACCTATAGTGGCCCGGTGAGCTGTCGTGCTGCCGGCCACCTATAGTGGCCTGGCGAGCTGTCGTGCTTCCCTGCCACCTATAGTGGCCTGGTGAGCTGTCGTGCTGTCGGCCGCCTATAGTGGCCTGGTGAAGTGTTTTGCCGCCGGCCACCTATAGTGGCCCGGTGAGCTGTCGAGATGCCGGCCATCTATAGTGTGCTAGTGAGCTCTCGAGCTGCCGGCCACCTGTACCGCCTTGGTGAGGTGTCGAGATGCCGGCCACCTATAGTGTGCTAGTGAGCTCTCGAGCTGCCGGCCACCTGTACCGGCTTGGTGAGGTGTCGAGATGCCGGCCACCTATAGTGGCCTGGTGAGCTGTCGTGCTGCCGGCCACCTAAAGTGGCCTGGTGAGCTGTCGTGCTTCCCTGCCACCTATAGTGGCCTGGTGAGTTGTCGTGCTGTCGATCACCTATAGTGGCTCGGTTAGCTGTCATGCTGCCGGCCACCCATAGTGGCCTGGTGAGCTGTCGTGCTTCCCTGCCACCTATAGTGGCCTGGTGAGCTGTCATGCTGCCGGCCACCTATAGTGGCCTGGTGAGCTGTCGTGCTTCCCTGCCACCTATAGTGTCCTGGTGAGCTGTCGTGCTGCCGGCCACCTATAGTGGCCCGGTGAGCTGTCGTGCTGCCGGCCACCTATAGTGGCCTGGCGAGCTGTCGTGCTTCCCTGCCACCTATAGTGGCCTGGTGAGCTGTCGTGCTGTCGGCCGCCTATAGTGGCCAGGTGAGGTGTAGTGCCGCCGGCCACCTATAGTGGCCCGGTGAGCTATCGAGATGCCGGCCACCTGTACCGGTTTGGTGAGGTGTCGAGATGCCGGCCACCTGTGGTGGCCTGGTGAGCTGTCGAGATGCCGGCCACCTATAGTGTGCTAGTGAGCTCTCGAGCTGCCGGCCACCTGTACCGGCTTGGTGAGGTGTCGAGATGCCGGCCACCTATAGTGGCCTGGTGAGCTGTCGTGCTGCCGGCCACCTATAGTGGCCTGGTGAGCTGTCGTGCTTCCCTGCCACCTATAGTGGCCTGGTGAGTTGTCGTGCTGTCGATTACCTATAGTGGCTTGGTTAGCTGTCATGCTGCCGGCCACCCATAGTGGCCTGGTGAGCTGTCGTGCTTCCTTGCCACCTGTAGTGGCCTGGTGAGCTGTCATGCTGCCGGCCACCTATAGTGGCCTGGTGAGCTGTCGTGCTCCCCTGCCACCTATAGTGTCCTGGTGAGCTGTCGTGCTGCCGGCCACCTATAGTGGCCCGGTGAGCTGTCGTGCTGCCGGCCACCTATAGTGGCCTGGCGAGCTGTCGTGCTTCCCTGCCAGCTATAGCGGCCTGGTGAGCTGTCGTGCTGTCGGCCGCATATAGTGGCCAGGTGAGGTGTAGTGCCGCCGGCCACCTATAGTGGCCCGGTGAGCTATCGAGATGCCGGCCACTAGTACCGGTTTGGTGAGGTGCCGAGATGCCGGCCACCTATAGTGGCCTGGTGAGCTGTCGTGCTGCCGGCCACCTATAGTGGCCTGGTGAGCTGTCGTGCTGCCGGCCACCTATAGTGGCCTGGTGAGCTGTCGTGCTGCCGGCCACCTATAGTGGCCTGGTGAGCTGTCGTGCTGCCGGCCACCTATAGTGGCCTGGTGAGCTGTCGTGCTGCCGGCCACCTATAGTGGCCCGGTGAGCTGTCGTGTTGCCGGCCACCTATAGTGGCCTGGCGAGCTGTCGTGCTTCCCTGCCACCTATAGTGGCCTGGCGAGCTGTCGTGTTTCCCTGCCACCTATAGTGGCCTGGTGAGCTGTCATGCTGCCGGCCACCTATAGTGGCCTGGTGAGCTGTCGTGCATCCCTGCCACCTATAGTGTCCTGGTGAGCTGTCGTGCTGCCGGCCACCTATATTGACCTGGTGAGCTGTCGTGCTTCTCAGCCACCTATAGTGTCCTGGTGAGCTGTCGTGCAGCCGGCCACCTATAATGGCCTGGTGAGCTGTCGAGATGCCGGCCACCTTTAGTGGCCTAGTGAGCTGTCGAGATGCCGGCCACCTTTAATGGCCTGGTGAGCTGTCGTGCTACCGGCCACCTATAGTGGCCTGGTTAGCTGTCGTGCTTCCCTGCCACCTATAGTGGCCTGGTGAGCTGTCTTGCTGTCGATCACCTATAGTGGCTTGGTGAGCTGTCATGCTGCCGGCAACCCATAGTGGCCTGGTGAGCTGTCGTGCTTCCCTGCCACCTATAGTGGCCTGGTGAGCTGTCTTGCTGTCGATCACCTATAGTGGCTTGGTGAGCTGTCATGCTGCCGGCCACCCATAGTGGCCTGGTGAGCTGTCGTGCTTCCCTGCCACCTGTAGTGGCCTGGTGAGCTGTCATGCTGCCGGCCACCTATAGTGGCCTGATGAGGTGTTGTGCCGCCGGCCACCTATAGTGGCCCGGTGAGCTGTCGAGATGCCGGCCACCTATAGTGTGCTAGTGAGCTCTCGAGCTGCCGGCCACCTGTACCGCCTTGGTGAGGTGTCGAGATGCCGGCCACCTATAGTGTGCTAGTGAGCTCTCGAGCTGCCGGCCACCTGTACCGGCTTGGTGAGGTGTCGAGATGCCGGCCACCTATATTGGCCTGGTGAGTTGTCGTGCTGTCGATCACCTATAGTGGCTTGGTTAGCTGTCATGCTGCCGGCCACCCATAGTGGCCTGGTGAGCTGTCGTGCTTCCCTGCCACCTATAGTGGCCTGGTGAGCTGTCATGCTGCCGGCCACCTATAGTGGCCTGGTGAGCTGTCGTGCTTCCCTGCCACCTATAGTGTCCTGGTGAGCTGTCGTGCTGCCGGCCACCTATAGTGGCCCGGTGAGCTGTCGTGCTGCCGGCCACCTATAGTGGCCTGGCGAGCTGTCGTGCTTCCCTGCCAGCTATAGCGGCCTGATGAGCTGTCGTGCTGTCGGCCGCATATAGTGGCCAGGTGAGGTGTAGTGCCGCCGGCCACCTATAGTGGCCCGGTGAGCTATCGAGATGCCGGCCACCTGTACCGGTTTGGTGAGCTGTCGAGATGCCGGCCACCTTTAGTTGCCTAGTGAGCTGTCGAGATGCCGGCTACCATTAATGGCCTGTTGAGCTGCCGTGCTACCGGCCACCTATAGTGGCCCGGTGAGCTGTGGTGCTGCCGGCCACCTATAGTGGCCTGGCGAGCTGTCGTGCTTCCCTGCCACCTATAGTGGCCTGGTGAGCTGCCGTGCTGTCGGCCGCCTATAGTGGCCTGGTGAGGTGTTGTGCCGCCGGCCACCTATAGTGGCCCGGTGAGCTATCGAGATGCCGGCCACCTGTACCGGTTTGGTGAGCTGTCGAGATGCCGGCCACCTTTAGTTGCCTAGTGAGCTGTCGAGATGCCGGCCACCTTTAGTTGCCTAGTGAGCTGTCGAGATGCCGGCTACCATTAATGGCCTGTTGAGCTGCCGTGCTACCGGCCACCTATAGTGGCCCGGTGAGCTGTGGTGCTGCCGGCCACCTATAGTGGCCTGGTGAGCTGTCGTGCTGCCGGCCACCTATAGTGGCCTGGCGAGCTGTCGTGCTTCCCTGCCACCTATAGTGGCCTGGTGAGCTGTCATGCTGCCGGCCACCTAAAGTGGCCTGGTGAGCTGTCGTGCTTCCCTGCCACCTATAGTGGCCTGGTGAGCTGTCGTGCTGTCGATCACCTATAGTGGCCTATAGTGGCTTGGTGAGCTGTCATGTTGGCGGCCACCCATTGTGGCCTGGTGAGCTGCCGTGCTTCCCTGCCACCTATAGTGGCCTGGTGAGCTGTCATGCTGCCGGCCACCTATATTGGCCTGGTGAGCTGTCGTGCTTCTTTGCCACCTATAGTGTCCTGGTGAGCTGTCGTGCTGCCGGCCACCTATAGTTGCCCGGTGAGCTGTGGTGCTGCCGGCCACCTATAGTGGCCTGGCGAGCTGTCGTGCTTCCCTGCCACCTATAGTGGCCTGGTGAGCTGCCGTGCTGTCGGCCGCCTATAGTGGCCTGGTGAGGTGTTGTGCCGCCGGCCACCTATTGTGGCCCGGTGAGCTGTCGAGATGCCGGCCACCTATAGTGGCCTGGTGCGCTGTCGAGATGCCGACCACCTATGGTGGCCTGGTGCGCTGTCGAGATACCGACCACCTATGGTGGCCTGGTGAGCTGTCGTGATGCCGACCACCTATGGTGTCCTGGTGAGCTGTCGTGCTGCCGGCCAGCTATAATGGCCTGGTGAGTTGTCGTGCTGTCGATCACCTATAGTGGCCTGGTGAGCTGTCGTGCTGCCGGCCACCTATAGTGGCCTGGTGAGCTGTCGTGCTTCCCTGCCACCTATAGTGGCCTGGTGAGCTGTCGTGCTGCCGGCCACCTATAGTGGCCTGGTGAGCTGTCGTGTTTCCCTGCCACCTATAGTGGCCTGGTGAGCTGTCATGCTGCCGGCCACCTATAGTGGCCCGGTGAGCTGTCGTGCTGCCGGCCACCTATAGTGGCCTGGCGAGCTGTCGTGCTTCCCTGCCACCTATAGTGGCCTGGTGAGCTGTCGTGCTGTCGGCCGCCTATAGTGGCCTGGTGAAGTGTTTTGCCGCCGGCCACCTATAGTGGCCCGGTGAGCTGTCGAGATGCCGGCCACCTGTGGTGGCCTGGTGAGCTGTCGAGATGCCGGCCATCTATAGTGTGCTAGTGAGCTCTCGAGCTGCCGGCCACCTGTACCGCCTTGGTGAGGTGTCGAGATGCCGGCCACCTATAGTGTGCTAGTGAGCTCTCGAGCTGCCGGCCACCTGTACCGGCTTGGTGAGGTGTCGAGATGCCGGCCACCTATAGTGGCCTGGTGAGCTGTCGTGCTGCCGGCCACCTAAAGTGGCCTGGTGAGCTGTCGTGCTTCCCTGCCACCTATAGTGGCCTGGTGAGTTGTCGTGCTGTCGATCACCTATAGTGGCTCGGTTAGCTGTCATGCTGCCGGCCACCCATAGTGGCCTGGTGAGCTGTCGTGCTTCCCTGCCACCTATAGTGGCCTGGTGAGCTGTCATGCTGCCGGCCACCTATAGTGGCCTGGTGAGCTGTCGTGCTTCCCTGCCACCTATAGTGTCCTGGTGAGCTGTCGTGCTGCCGGCCACCTATAGTGGCCCGGTGAGCTGTCGTGCTGCCGGCCACCTATAGTGGCCTGGCGAGCTGTCGTGCTTCCCTGCCACCTATAGTGGCCTGGTGAGCTGTCGTGCTGTCGGCCGCCTATAGTGGCCAGGTGAGGTGTAGTGCCGCCGGCCACCTATAGTGGCCCGGTGAGCTATCGAGATGCCGGCCACCTGTACCGGTTTGGTGAGGTGTCGAGATGCCGGCCACCTGTGGTGGCCTGGTGAGCTGTCGAGATGCCGGCCACCTATAGTGTGCTAGTGAGCTCTCGAGCTGCCGGCCACCTGTACCGGCTTGGTGAGGTGTCGAGATGCCGGCCACCTATAGTGGCCTGGTGAGCTGTCGTGCTGCCGGCCACCTATAGTGGCCTGGTGAGCTGTCGTGCTTCCCTGCCACCTATAGTGGCCTGGTGAGTTGTCGTGCTGTCGATTACATATAGTGGCTTGGTTAGCTGTCATGCTGCCGGCCACCCATAGTGGCCTGGTGAGCTGTCGTGCTTCCCTGCCACCTATAGTGGCCTGGTGAGCTGTCATGCTGCCGGCCACCTATAGTGGCCTGGTGAGCTGTCGTGCTTCCCTGCCACCTATAGTGTCCTGGTGAGCTGTCGTGCTGCCGGCCACCTATAGTGGCCCGGTGAGCTGTCGTGCTGCCGGCCACCTATAGTGGCCTGGCGAGCTGTCGTGCTTCCCTGCCAGCTATAGCGGCCTGGTGAGCTGTCGTGCTGTCGGCCGCATATAGTGGCCAGGTGAGGTGTAGTGCCGCCGGCCACCTATAGTGGCCCGGTGAGCTATCGAGATGCCGGCCACCTGTACCGGTTTGGTGAGGTGCCGAGGTGCCGGCCACCTATAGTGGCCTGGTGAGCTGTCGTGCTGCCGGCCACCTATAGTGGCCTGGTGAGCTGTCGTGCTGCCGGCCACCTATAGTGGCCCGGTGAGCTGTCGTGTTGCCGGCCACCTATAGTGGCCTGGCGAGCTGTCGTGCTTCCCTGCCACCTATAGTGGCCTGGCGAGCTGTCGTGTTTCTCTGCCACCTATAGTGGCCTGGTGAGCTGTCATGCTGCCGGCCACCTATAGTGGCCTGGTGAGCTGTCGTGCATCCCTGCCACCTATAGTGTCCTGGTGAGCTGTCGTGCTGCCGGCCACCTATATTGACCTGGTGAGCTGTCGTGCTTCTCAGCCACCTATAGTGTCCTGGTGAGCTGTCGTGCTGCCGGCCACCTATAATGGCCTGGTGAGCTGTCGAGATGCCGGCCACCTTTAGTGGCCTAGTGAGCTGTCGAGATGCCGGCCACCTTTAATGGCCTGGTGAGCTATCGTGCTACCGGCCACCTATAGTGGCCTGGTTAGCTGTCGTGCTTCCCTGCCACCTATAGTGGCCTGGTGAGCTGTCTTGCTGTCGATCACCTATAGTGGCTTGGTGAGCTGTCATGCTGCCGGCCACCCATAGTGGCCTGGTGAGCTGTCGTGCTTCCCTGCCACCTATAGTGGCCTGGTGAGCTGTCTTGCTGTCGATCACCTATAGTGGCTTGGTGAGCTGTCATGCTGCCGGCCACCCATAGTGGCCTGGTGAGCTGTCGTGCTTCCCTGCCACCTGTAGTGGCCTGGTGAGCTGTCATGCTGCCGGCCACCTATAGTGGCCTGATGAGGTGTTGTGCCGCCGGCCACCTATAGTGGCCCGGTGAGCTGTCGAGATGCCGGCCACCTATAGTGTGCTAGTGAGCTCTCGAGCTGCCGGCCACCTGTACCGCCTTGGTGAGGTGTCGAGATGCCGGCCACCTATAGTGTGCTAGTGAGCTCTCGAGCTGCCGGCCACCTGTACCGGCTTGGTGAGGTGTCGAGATGCCGGCCACCTATATTGGCCTGGTGAGTTGTCGTGCTGTCGATCACCTATAGTGGCTTGGTTAGCTGTCATGCTGCCGGCCACCCATAGTGGCCTGGTGAGCTGGCGTGCTTCCCTGCCACCTATAGTGTCCTGGTGAGCTGTCGTGCTGCCAGCCACCTATAGTGGCCCGGTGAGCTGTCGTGCTGCCGGCCACCTATAGTGGCCTGGCGAGCTGTCGTGCTTCCCTGCCAGCTATAGCGGCCTGGTGAGCTGTCGTGCTGTCGGCCGCATATAGTGGCCAGGTGAGGTGTAGTGCCGCCGGCCACCTATAGTGGCCCGGTGAGCTGTCGTGCTTCCCTGCCACCTATAGTGGCCTGGTGAGCTGTCGTGCTGCCGATCACCTATAGTGGCCTATAGTGGCTTGGTGAGCTGTCATGCTGCCGGCCACCCATTGTGGCCTGGTGAGCTGTCGTGCTTCCCTGCCACCTATAGTGGCCTGGTGAGCTGTCATGCTGCCGGCCACCTATATTGGCCTGGTGAGCTGTCGTGCTTCTCTGCCACCTATAGTGTCCTGGTGAGCTGTCGTGCTGCCGGCCACCTATAGTTGCCCGGTGAGCTGTGGTGCTGCCGGCCACCTATAGTGGCCTGGCGAGCTGTCGTGCTTCCCTGCCACCTATAGTGGCCTGGTGAGCTGCCGCGCTGTCGGCCGCCTATAGTGGCCTGGTGAGGTGTTGTGCCGCCGGCCACCTATAGTGGCCCGGTGAGCTGTCGAGATGCCGGCCACCTGTGGTGGCCTGGTGAGCTGTCGAGATGCCGGCCACCTATAGTGTGCTAGTGAGCTCTCGAGCTGCCGGCCACCTGTACCGCCTTGGTGAGGTGTCGAGATGCCGGCCCCCTATAGTGTGCTAGTGAGCTCTCGAGCTGCCGGCCACCTGTACCGGCTTGGTGAGGTGTCGAGATGCCGGCCACATATATTGGCCTGGTGAGTTGTCGTGCTGTCGATCACCTATAGTGGCTTGGTTAGCTGTCATGCTGCCGGCCACCCATAGTGGCCTGGTGAGCTGTCGTGCTTCCCTGCCACCTATAGTGGCCTGGTGAGATGTCTTGCTGCCGGCCACCTATAGTGGCCTGGTGAGCTGTCGTGCTTCCCTGCCACCTATAGTGTCCTGGTGAGCTGTCGTGCTGCCGGCCACCTATAGTGGCCCGTTGAGCTGTCGTGCTGCCGGCCACCTGTAGTGGCCTGGCGAGCTGTCGTGCTTCCCTGCCAGCTATAGCGGCCTGGTGAGCTGTCGTGCTGTCGGCCGCATATAGTGGCCAGGTGAGGTGTAGTGCCGCCGGCCACCTATAGTGGCCCGGTGAGCTATCGAGATGCCGGCCACCTGTACCGGTTTGGTGAGCTGTCGAGATGCCGGCCACCTTTAGTTGCCTAGTGAGCTGTCGAGATGCCGGCTACCATTAATGGCCTGTTGAGCTGCCGTGCTACCGGCCACCTATAGTGGCCCGGTGAGCTGTGGTGCTGCCGGCCACCTATAGTGGCCTGGCGAGCTGTCGTGCTTCCCTGCCACCTATAGTGGCCTGGTGAGCTGCCGTGCTGTCGGCCGCCTATAGTGGCCTGGTGAGGTGTTGTGCCGCCGGCCACCTATAGTGGCCCGGTGAGCTATCGAGATGCCGGCCACCTGTACCGGTTTGGTGAGCTGTCGAGATGCCGGCCACCTTTAGTTGCCTAGTGAGCTGTCGAGATGCCGGCCACCTTTAGTTGCCTAGTGAGCTGTCGAGATGCCGGCTACCATTAATGGCCTGTTGAGCTGCCGTGCTACCGGCCACCTATAGTGGCCCGGTGAGCTGTGGTGCTGCCGGCCACCTATAGTGGCCTGGTGAGCTGTCAAGCTGCCGGCCACCTATAGTGGCCTGATGAGGTGTTGTGCCGCCGGCCACCTATAGTGGCCCGGTGAGCTGTCGAGATGCCGGCCACCTGTGGTGGCCTGGTGAGCTGTCGAGATGCCGGCCACCTATAGTGTGCTAGTGAGCTCTCGAGCTGCCGTCCACCTGTACCGCCTTGGTGAGGTGTCGAGATGCCGGCCACCTATAGTGTGCTAGTGAGCTCTCGAGCTGCCGGCCACCTGTACCGGCTTGGTGAGGTGTCGAGATGCCGGCCACCTATATTGGCCTGGTGAGTTGTCGTGCTGTCGATCACCTATAGTGGCTTGGTTAGCTGTCATGCTGCCGGCCACCCATAGTGGCCTGGTGAGCTGTCGTGCTTCCCTGCCACCTATAGTGGCCTGGTGAGCTGTCATGCTGCCGGCCACCTATATTGGCCTGGTGAGCTGTCGTGCTTCTCTGCCACCTATAGTGTCCTGGTGAGCTGTCGTGCTGCCGGCCGCCTATAGTTGCCCGGTGAGCTGTGGTGCTGCCAGCCACCTATAGTGGCCTGGCGAGCTGTCGTGCTTCCCTGCCAGCTATAGCGGCCTGGTGAGCTGTCGTGCTGTCGGCCGCATATAGTGGCCAGGTGAGGTGTAGTGCCGCCGGCCACCTATAGTGGCCCGGTGAGCTGTCGTGTTGCCGGCCACCTATAGTGGCCTGGCGAGCTGTCGTGCTTCCCTGCCACCTATAGTGGCCTGGCGAGCTGTCGTGTTTCCCTGCCACCTATAGTGGCCTGGTGAGCTGTCATGCTGCCGGCCACCTATAGTGGCCCGGTGAGCTATCGAGATGCCGGCCACCTGTACCGGTTTGGTGAGGTGCCGAGATGCCGGCCACCTATAGTGGCCTGGTGAGCTGTCGTGCTGCCGGCCACCTATAGTGGCCTGGTGAGCTGTCGTGCTGCCGGCCACCTATAGTGGCCAGGTGAGCTGTCGTGTTGCCGGCCACCTATAGTGGCCTGGCGAGCTGTCGTGCTTCCCTGCCACCTATAGTGGCCTGGCGAGCTGTCGTGTTTCCCTGCCACCTATAGTGGCCTGGTGAGCTGTCATGCTGCCGGCCACCTATAGTGGCCTGTCTTGCTGTCGATCACCTATAGTGGCTTGGTGAGCTGTCATGCTGCCGGCCACCCATAGTGGCCTGGTGAGCTGTCGTGCTTCCCTGCCACCTGTAGTGGCCTGGTGAGCTGTCATGCTGCCGGCCACCTATAGTGGCCTGATGAGGTGTTGTGCCGCCGGCCAGAGATGCTGGCCACCTGTGGTGGCCTGGTGAGCTGTCGAGATGCCGGCCACCTATAGTGTGCTAGTGAGCTCTCGAGCTGCCGGCCACCTGTACCGCCTTGGTGAGGTGTCGAGATGCCGGCCACCTATAGTGTGCTAGTGAGCTCTCGAGCTGCCGGCCACCTGTACCGGCTTGGTGAGGTGCCGAGATGCCGGCCACCTATATTGGCCTGGTGAGTTGTCGTGCTGTCGATCACCTATAGTGGCTTGGTTAGCTGTCATGCTGCCGGCCACCCATAGTGGCCTGGTGAGCTGTCGTGCTTCCCTGCCACCTATAGTGGCCTGGTGAGCTGTCATGCTGCCGGCCACCTATAGTGGCCTGGTGAGCTGTCGTGCTTCCCTGCCACCTATAGTGTCCTGGTGAGCTGTCGTGCTGCCGGCCACCTACAGTGGCCCGGTGAGCTGTCGTGCTGCCGGCCACCTATAGTGGCCTGGCGAGCTGTCGTGCTTCCCTGCCAGCTATAGCGGCCTGGTGAGCTGTCGTGCTGTCGGCCGCATATAGTGGCCAGGTGAGGTGTAGTGCCGCCGGCCACCTATAGTGGCCCGGTGAGCTATCGAGATGCCGGCCACCTGTACCGGTTTGGTGAGCTGTCGAGATGCCGGCCACCTTTAGTTGCCTAGTGAGCTGTCGAGATGCCGGCTACCATTAATGGCCTGTTGAGCTGCCGTGCTACCGGCCACCTATAGTGGCCCGGTGAGCTGTGGTGCTGCCGGCCACCTATAGTGGCCTGGCGAGCTGTCGTGCTTCCCTGCCACCTATAGTGGCCTGGTGAGCTGCCGTGCTGTCGGCCGCCTATAGTGGCCTGGTGAGGTGTTGTGCCGCCGGCCACCTATAGTGGCCCGGTGAGCTATCTAGATGCCGGCCACCTGTACCGGTTTGGTGAGCTGTCGAGATGCCGGCCACCTTTAGTTGCCTAGTGAGCTGTCGAGATGCCGGCTACCATTAATGGCCTGTTGAGCTGCCCTGCTACCGGCCACCTATAGTGGCCCGGTGAGCTGTGGTGCTGCCGGCCACCTATAGTGGCCTGGTGAGCTGTCAAGCTGCCGGCCACCTATAGTGGCCTGATGAGGTGTTGTGCCGCCGGCCACCTATAGTGGCCCGGTGAGCTGTCGAGATGCCGGCCACCTGTGGTGGCCTGGTGAGCTGTCGAGATGCCGGCCACCTATAGTGTGCTAGTGAGCTCTCGAGCTGCCGGCCACCTGTACCGCCCTGGTGAGGTGTCGAGATGCCGGCCACCTATAGTGTGCTAGTGAGCTCTCGAGCTGCCGGCCACCTGTACCGGCTTGGTGAGGTGTCGAGATGCCGGCCACCTATATTGGCCTGGTGAGTTGTCGTGCTGTCGATCACCTATAGTGGCTTGGTTAGCTGTCATGCTGCCGGCCACCCATAGTGGCCTGGTGAGCTGTCGTGCTTCCCTGCCACCTATAGTGGCCTGGTGAGCTGTCATGCTGCCGGCCACCTATATTGGCCTGGTGAGCTGTCGTGCTTCTCTGCCACCTATAGTGTCCTGGTGAGCTGTCGTGCTGCCGGCCACCTATAGTTGCCCGGTGAGCTGTGGTGCTGCCGGCCACCTATAGTGGCCTGGCGAGCTGTCGTGCTTCCCTGCCACCTATAGTGACCTGGTGAGCTGCCGTGCTGTCGGCCGCCTATAGTGGCCTGGTGAGGTGTTGTGCCGCCGGCCACCTATAGTGGCCCGGTGAGCTGTCGAGATGCCGGACACCTATAGTGTGCTAGTGAGCTCTCGAGCTGCCGGCCACCTGTACCGGCTTGGTGAGGTGTCGAGATGCCGGCCACCTATAGTGGCCTGGTGAGCTGTCGTGCTGCCGGCCACCTATAGTGGCCTGGTGAGCTGTCGTGCTTCCCTGCCACCTATAGTGGCCTGGTGAGTTGTCGTGCTGTCGATCACCTATAGTGGCTTGGTGAGCTGTCATGCTGCCGGCCACCCATAGTGGCCTGGTGAGCTGTCGTGCTTCCCTGCCACCTATAGTGGCCTGGTGAGCTGTCATGCTGCCGGCCACCTATAGTGGCCTGGTGAGCTGTCGTGCTTCCCTGCCACCTATAGTGTCCTGGTGAGCTGTCGTGCTGCCGGCCACCTATAGTGGCCTGGCGAGCTGTCGTGCTTCCCTGCCACCTATAGTGGCCTGGTGAGCTATCGAGATGCCGGCCACCTGTACCGGTTTGGTGAGGCGTCGAGATGCCGGCCACCTATAGTGGCCTGGTGAGCTGTCGTGCTGCCGGCCACCTATAGGGGCCTGGTGAGCTGTCGTGCTGCCGGCCACCTATAGTGGCCCGGTGAGCTGTCGTGTTGCCGGCCACCTATAGTGGCCAGGTGAGGTGTAGTGCCGCCACCTATAGTGGCCCGGTGAGCTATCGAGATGCCGGCCACCTGTACCGGTTTGGTGAGGCGTCGAGATGCCGGCCACCTATAGTGGCCTGGTGAGCTGTCGTGCTGCCGGCCACCTATAGTGGCCTGGTGAGCTGTCGTGCTGCCGGCCACCTATAGGGGCCTGGTGAGCTGTCGTGCTGCCGGCCACCTATAGTGGCCCGGTGAGCTGTCGTGTTGCCGGCCACCTATAGTGGCCTGGCGAGCTGTCGTGCTTCCCTGCCACCTATAGTGGCCTGGTGAGCTGTCGTGCTGTCGGCCGCCTACAGTGGCCTGGTGAGGTGATGTGCCGCCGGCCACCTATAGTGGCCCGGTGAGCTGTCGTGCTGCCGGCCACCTATAGTGGCCTGGCGAGCTGTCGTGCTTCCCTGCCACCTATAGTGGCCTGGCGAGCTGTCGTGCTTCCCTGCCACCTATAGTGGCCTGGTGAGCTGTCGTGCTGTCGGCCGCCTATAGTGGCCAGGTGTGGTGTAGTGCCGCCGGCCACCCATAGTGGCGTGGTGAGGTGTCGTGCTGCCGGCCAACTATAGTGGCCCGGTGAGCTGTCGAGATGCCGGCCACTTTTAATGGCCTGGTGAGCTGTCGAGATGCCGCCTACATTTAGTGGCCTGGTGAGCTGTCGAGATGACTACCACCTATAGTGGCCTGGTGAGCTGTAGTGCTGCCGGTCACCTATAGTGGCCTGCTGAGCTGTCGAGATGCTGGCCACCTATAGTGGCCTGGTGAGCTGTTGTGCTGCCGGCCACCTATACTGGCCCGGTGAGCTGACGTGTTGTCGGTCACCTATAGTGGCCCGGTGAGCTGACGTGCTGTCGGCCACCTATAGTGGCCTGGCGAGCTGTCGTGCTTCCCTGCCACCTATAGTGGCCTGGTGAGCTGTCGTGCTGTCGGCCGCCTATAGTGGCCAGGTGAGGTGTAGTGCCGCCGGCCACCTATAGTGGCTCGGTGAGCTATCGAGATGCCGGCCACCTGTACCGGTTTGGTGAGGTGTCGAGATGCCGGCCACCTCTAGTGGCCTGGTGAGCTGTCGTGCTGCCGGCCACCTATAGTGGTCCGGTGAGCTGCCGTGCTGCCGGCCACCTATAGTGGCCTGGCGAGCTGTCGTGCTTCCCTGCCACCTATAGTGGCCTGGTCAGCTGTCGTGCTGTCGGCCGCCTATAGTGGCCAGGTGAGGTGTAGTGCCGCCGGCCACCTATAGTGGCTCGGTGAGCTATCGAGATGCCGGCCACCTGTACCGGTTTGGTGAGGTGTCGAGATGCCGGCCACCTATAGTGGCCTGGTGAGCTGTCGTGCTGCCGGCCACCTATACTGGCCTGGTGAGCTGTCGTGCTGCCGGCCACCTATAGTGGCCTGGTGAGCTGTCGTGCTGTCGGCCGCCTATAGTGGCCTGGTGAGGTGATGTGCCGCCGGCCACCTATTGTGGCCTGGTGAGCTGACGTGCTGCCGGCCACCTATAGTGGTCCGGTGAGCTGCCGCACTGCCGGCCACCTATACTGGCCCGGTGAGCTGAAGTGCTGCCGGCCACCTTTAATAGCCTGGTGAGCTGTCGTGCTACCGGCCACCTATAGTGGTCCGGTTAGCTGCCGTACTGCCGGCCCCCTGTGCTGGCCCGGTGAGCTGACGTGCTGCCGGCCACCTTTAATAGCCTGGTGAGCTGTCGTGCTACCGGCCACCTATAGTGGCCCGGTGAGCTGACGTGCTGCCGGCCACCTATAGTGGCCTGGTGAGATGTCGTGCTGCCGGCCACCTATAGTGGCCTGGTGAGCTGTCGAGTTGCTGACCACCTATGGTGGCCTGGTGAGCTGTCGAAATGCCGACCAC
Organism: Eumerus sabulonum; assembly: GCA_951905685.1. NCBI lineage: Eukaryota > Metazoa > Arthropoda > Insecta > Diptera > Syrphidae > Eumerus > Eumerus sabulonum. The sequence goes on along the minus strand of OX645060.1, from coordinate 138,021,079 downwards.
CTATGGTGGCCTGGTGAGCTGTCGTGCTGCCGGCCACCTATAATGGCCTGGTAAGCTGTCGAGATGCCGGCCACCTTTAGTGGCCTAGTGAGCTGTCGAGATGCCGGCCACCTTTAATGGCCTGGTGAGCTGTCATGCTACCGGCCACCTATAGCGGCCTGGTGAGCTGTCGTGCTTCCCTGCCACCTATAGTGGCCTGGTCAGCTGTCGTGCTGTCGATCACCTATAGTGGCTTGGTGAGCTGTCATGCTGCCGGCCACCCATAGTGGCCTGGTGAGCTGTCGTGCTTCCCTGCCACCTATAGTGGCCTGGTGAGCTGTCATGCTGCCGGCCACCTATAGTGGCCTGGTGAGGTGTTGTGCCGCCGACCACCTATAGTGGCCCGGTGAGCTGTCGAGATGCCGGCCACCTATAGTGTGCTAGTGAGCTCTCGAGCTGCCGGCCGCCTGTACCGGCTTGGTGAGGTGTCGAGATGCCGGCCACCTATAGTGTGCTAGTGAGCTCTCGAGCTGCCGGCCACCTGTACCGGCTTGGTGAGGTGTCGAGATGCCGGCCACCTATAGTGACCTGGTGAGCTGTCGTGGTGCCGGCCACCTATAGTGGCCTGGTGAGCTGTCGTGCTTCCCTGCCACCTATAGTGGCCTGGTGAGTTGTCGTGCTGTCGATCACCTATAGTGGCTTGGTGAACTGTCATGCTGCCGGCCACCCATAGTGGCCTGGTGAGCTGTCGTGCTTCCCTGCCACCTATAGTGGCCTGGTGAGCTGTCATGCTGCCGGCCACCTATAGTGGCCTGGTGAGCTGTCGTGCTTCCCTGCCACCTATAGTGTCCTGGTGAGCTGTCGTGCTGCCGGCCACCTATAGTGGCCCGGTGAGCTGTCGTGCTGCCGGCCACCTATAGTGGCCTGGCGAGCTGTCGTGCTTCCCTGACACCTATAGTGGCCTGGTGAGCTGTCGTGCTGTCGGCCGCCTATAGTGGCCAGGTGAGGTGTAGTGCCGCCGGCCACCTATAGTGGCCCGGTGAGCTATCGAGATGCCTGCCACCTGTACCGGTTTGGTGAGGTGTCGAGATGCCGGCCACCTATAGTGGCCTGGTGAGCTGTCGTGCTGCCGGCCACCTATAGGGGCCTGGTGAGCTGTCGTGCTGCCAGCCACCTATAGTGGCCCGGTGAGCTGTCGTGTTGCCGGCCACCTATAGTGGCCTGGCGAGCTGTCGTGCTTCCCTGCCACCTATAGTGGCCTGGTGAGCTGTCGTGCTGTCGGCCGCCTACAGTGGCCTGGTGAGGTGATGTGCCGCCGGCCACCTATAGTGGCCCGGTGAGCTGTCGTGCTGCCGGCCACCTATAGTGGCCTGGCGAGCTGTCGTGCTTCCCTGCCACCTATAGTGGCCTGGTGAGCTGTCATGCTGCCGGCCACCTGTCTTGGCCTGGCGAGCTGTCGTGCTTCGCTGCCACCTATATTGGCCTGGTGAGCTGTGGTGCTGTCGGCCGCCTATAGTGGCCTGGTGAGGTGTTGTGCCGCCGGCCACCTATAGTGGCCCGGTGAGCTTTCGAGGTGCCGGCCACCTGTAGTGGCCTGGTGAGCTGTCGAGATGCCGGCCACCTATAGTGTGCTAGTGAGCTCTCGAGCTGCCGGCCACCTGTACCGGCTTGGTGAGCTGTCGAGATGCCGGCCATCCATAGTGGCCTGGTGAGCTGTCGTGCTGCCGGCCACAGGCACGACGTTCGAGAGTTTTATCAACAAATAAAACGATTATCTCAAGGCTATAAAGCCCGAACGGAGGCCTGTAAGGAATTTGGAAGAACCACGTCTGCAGACTGTATAACGGCGACAACAGCCAACATACTGCCGTCAGGCAGATTGATCTATTTCTTTTCCAATCACGTCCCCCTGACCGCGCCATGACGAAACTCTTCAAAGCAGGTGGGAGTGAGCTGGCTAGGAGCATAGACCGGCTCATTTGTAAGATATGGTCAGAGGAGAGCATGCTCGAAGAATGTGTGAAGGCCTGAAGCTCGTCAGACTTTGCAGGATGACTCTGGAGAACGGTCGCTGCCCCTTCTGGATCGGGGCAGAACTGACCAACAGTTTCGAAGTCAAAAAAGGATTTAGATAGGGCGATGCGCTGTCGTGTGATTTTTTGACATCATACTAGAAATGATTGTGCAAAAATCAGAGGCCAATACAAGAGGAACAATCCATTTCCATTCCAAGCAACTCTCCTTGTGCGAGAGTCTTTGAACCCAACCCCGAGGGACGAAGAAATAAAGAACGGCCGCACCTAAGGTGACGTGCACGGGTGGAAAGGGACCTCTACCAACTGGGCGTCAAGCACTGGAAAAGACTAGCGAAAGATCATGCTAGGTGGAGAGGCATGTTGGTTGAGGCTCAGGTTCACCCCAAACTGTAGCGTCCGCTAGGTAGCTAGGTAAGTTCTTCTGATAACAGCAAACCACGATTATTAAGTGTGTTATCAGTCCGCTGTAAACGACTGTATGGTGAGAGCCTTATTGACCTCCTGCTCTTACTAGTTCATATCCTTTTGGGGTTAGAGATCCTCAAGTTCTTGTTTAAGGTATCTAGGGCTATGTACCGCTTTTTATCCCAACTGTGGAAAAAATGGTGATCGGGGATAGTTCTGGTGAGTAAGGCGTATGTAGTAAATCTTCAAAGCACAACTCTACCGGCTTCATGAACTTCGACAGTGTTGTAAGTAGTCCCGCATAACTATGAAACAGCATGTTGTGCACTATACCGATTTCTCTAAAGTGCAAATAATTAGCTACAAGTTCTTGGAGTTCACTTGCGCTTATTCATCCCCCACCACTGCCGAATATCGCATAGTGTCAGCGGGCTAAAGGTCCTTCAACCTATAAATTAGTAGCAATATTTGCTGTTGTCAAACCGTGAGGCAACTCTCTCTCTTTCGTTTTTCAGCACTCCGGTTGGAAAGTTACGACTTATGATTGCAGATGATACTTTGAACCCTAAGAACAGCAGTAGCTGGATTTTTTCAACAGCGGTCTTGATTATCAACAACCTCTTTTGATCCTGCTTTTGGTATATTTTCTACCAAAAAATCCTCTCCTTCTCCAAGCTTGGTAGACCAGTTTCGAACTGTTTTTTTTTTTTTTCACTGCACGTATCCTAATTGTGAAAGTATTTTCTATATGAGAAGGAAAGTAAACTTTATGGATTTTCTGTGTACACAGACTTCCGATTTCTCCTCACAACATCGAGCCACACTGATCACACTGATGGCGTTACAGCCCATGAAGGACCAGAGCCAAGCTTCTCTCAATCACCCATGTTGTGTGTGATGCCGATTCTCGTAGAGTTTCTCCCCCATTCACCTTCCTCACAGACAGGACCAAATATCCGGCGCAGAACTTTTCTTCCGATATAAGCGTTTTGTAAAGCATGACTTTGGTTCTTCGACTGAGAAGTTTTGACCCAAGTTGTTTAGACAAACCGAAGTAGAAGCAGTTGCCAAGGGTGATTCTATGCCGGATCTCCACTGTGGTGTCGTTTGTCGAGTTTACGTTTGCCCCGAGGTAGACACACTCCTTAACCACCTCGAAATTTAAGCTGTCAATAATTATATTTTGGGGGAGTAGGGAGCGAGCAAACAGAGCAAAGAAGATGATCGCGTTTAAATTGGCAAACGCCAGCTTCGATCTCTGACCCTGCTCAATCCAAGTTGACACACAGCCTCCGCGTGGATAGCTATTCTGGCACCCGCCAGGTAGTGAACCAATGTGTGCAGCGACCCGACCCCTTGTTCCTGGGGAAAGAGGAACCTGGCCCTCCAGGTTGGGGGTTGCGCTTAGGGTTAACATCCCTATCTTGTTCAGAGACAACTAACAGCCTCGGATACGGACGGATTACATGTTGACGACTCCCGCAAACGTCTAAAAGGAAACGAATTCCGGATCTGCACCTGGAACGTTAGGTCCCTCAACAGAACAGGTGCAGCCTGACAACTGGTCAACTCTTTGGACTGCTATAAGGCAGGCATTACCGCGCTCCAAGAAGTGCGATGGGATGGGCCTGGCAAATCGCGGATGAAAAACTGTGATACCTACTACGGAAACTGCTACAGAGAAAATAAACAACGCTTATTCGGATGCGGATTTGTTATTTGAGGCAGACTCAGGAAAAAGCCTTAAGCTTCCGGTATGTAAGCGAACGCCCTATAACTATCCGCATCAAGACCAATCTCGGCAATATAAGTTTATTATGTGTCCACGCACAGAAGAGAAAGATGACCGACATAAAGACAACTTCTATGATCTCCTAGGCAGAACGTATGCGCAGTGTCCCAGCTATGACACCAAAATTGTTCTAGAAGATCTCAATGCGAAGCAGGGTAAGGAAGCTATCTTTGAACGGGTCATTGGATAGCACAACCTACACAACACCACGTCAGAAAACGGACTAAGGCTAGTGGACTTAATGGCGGGACATAATCTGGTAGTAGCAAGTACACGATTTCCACACCTCAACATCCATAAGGGGACCTGGCGGTCTTTCGATCAATCCACAACCAATCAAATTGATCATATTGCGATCGATGGCAGATACTCGACTCGGATCATTACCTTGTTGCAAGGTACGGATGCGAATTTCTCGGAACCAACGGAGTCGAGTAAGAACACCAAAATTTAACGTCGGAAAGCTGCAATCGCAGGAGACTGCCAGAACCTTCGCCGATCAAGTCTCCCTCAAGCTCTCCCAGGTCCCAATGCAATCTGCAGAAACCAGAGAACAGCAATGGAGTCTTTGTCAGAAAGCCATTAGAGAGGCCGCATCAGATATACTCGGTTTCGAGCCACCACCGACTAGAAACCCCTGGTTTGATGATGAGTGCAGACAGGCCCATGTAGAGAAACAGAATGCATACATGGTCACATTGCATCAACGGACGAGAGCTGCCCGCGAGCTCTATGAACAGAAAAGGAGGGAGGGGCATGCGCCTCTGATAAGGAAAAAGAAGGAGCACGAGAAACGCGAGATCAAGGAGATGGAGAGATGTTACTGCAGGAACGACGCTCGAAAATTTTACCAGAAAGTAAAACGAACATGCAAAGGCTATAAAGCCAGAGCAGAAGCCTGCAGGGATGAGCATGGACAACTAGTAGTGGAGTCACAGTCGATGCTGAGATTGTGGAAGGACCACTTCTGCAGACTGTATAACGGCGATGATAGTCAAAATGCCGCCCTCAGGCAGAGCAAACCATTCACAATGGACGAAGACGAAGGAGAATCCCGTCCACCCGACCTAGACGATGTTAAGATAGCGATTTAAAGCAGCTGGCGATGAGCTGGTCAGGAACATGCACCAACTCTTCTGCAAGATATGGTCGGAAGAACGCATGCCCGATGAATGGAATCTCAGTATCGTTTGCCCGGTCTATAAGAAAGGAGACGCCTATGACTGCGCCAATTACAGAGGCATAAGCCTCCTGAACATCACGTATAATATCCTCTCTGCCGTACTGTGTTGTGTAAGCGCCTGAAACCGTTCGTGGACAATCTGATAGGTTCCTACCAGTGTGGTTTCAGGCCAGGAAAATCCACGATAGAACAAATATTTACACTACGGCAGATCCTCCAGGTCGATACGCACCATTTTTTTGTCGACTTTAAAGCCGCATATGACAGCGTTTCTAGAGACGAGCTATACAGAACCATGTCTTGTTTTAACATTCCTGCCAAACTCGTCAGACTGTGCAGCATGACACAGTCACGGAGGTGAACTAACCGACCCCTTTGGGTGACGCACTGTCATGTGATTTCTTTAACATTATTCTTGAAAATATCGTGCGGGACTCTCCGGCCAATACAACAGGTACGATCTAATTCAAGTCCAAACAATTGCTTGCCTACGCAGATGACATTGTCGTTATTGGACGGACCAAGCGAGACGTCAATGAGGCGTTCGCAGGCATTGAAGCAGTAGCGGCTAAAGTGGGTCTAAGGGTAAAGGGGACAAGACCCAATATATGCTGTCATCCAAGAAAGACGCGCAACACCGACGTCTTGGTCAGAACGTCACCTTCGGCAGCTTTATTTTTCAAGTAGTCAAGGACTTCGTCTACCTTGGCTCGATAACTCTTGCCTCAACCAACTGGGAGTGCGGCACTGAAAGCGGCTGGCCAAGGATCGGGCCGGCTTGAGAGGCTTGTTGGTTGAGGCCCTGGTTGACCCCGAACTGTAGCGCCATCAAAGTAAGTAAGTAATCGTTATATTTTGTCCAACGTGGTGAGCGACGGGTCGGTTTATGCTTGCCAGCATGTACTTTGTCTTATCCTCGTTGACTTTAAGATCAACTCATTTTGCCTGTTTCTCAATCGCCATGAAAGCTTCTACAACGTCACGTCGACACCCGCGCGATGATGTCAATATCCTCCGTGTACCCTAGCACCTGGACAGACTTGTAGAAGATAGTGCCTTCCCAGTCGACGCCTGCCCATCGCAGTATCTTCTCCAGCACTAAATTGAAGAAGTCACATGACAGCGCATCTCCTTGTCGAAATCCGGTGCATGTTTCAAACGATTCAAATATCCTAAAACCGAACTGCACGGTGCATCGCGTATTTTTTAACGTGGCGCGACACAGCCGGATCAGTTTTCTAATATTAGTAGAAGAAAAAGACGAATTGAAAATACTTCTGTGACATACTAGAGGTTCTTTTGATTTGACTACGAGTGCAGAGAGACTCACGTTGAAAAGCAGAGCCGATTATAGGCTCTACCGATGCGTTTGAAAACATACTGCTAAATCAATACTTACTTACTTATCAGACCAGCGATCCATGGAGGATCTGAGCCTGAGCTATAGCTGCCTTCCATCCTTGACGGTCCCGGGCACGCTGCTTCCAGTTGTCAAGACCAAGTTGTCTTACATCCGCGATTGCTTGGTCTTTATACCGGAGGTTCGGTCTTCCTCTTCTTCTCGAACCAGGAGGCTCGGAGTCGAAGACCCTCTTAGCTAGAGCGTTGATGTCCATGCGCTCGATGTGGCCGAGCCAGTGTAGTCGACGGATCCTTGCCTTCCGGACTACATCCACATCTTGGTACAGCTCGTAGAGTTCGCGGTTGTGTCTTCTTCTTCATTCACCTTCCTCACAGACAGGACCAAATATCCGGCGCAGAATTTTTCTTTCGAAAGAACCCAAAATCAGCTCCGCTGTCCTGCTTATCGTCCAGCTTTCGGCTCCGTACAGCAAGAATGGCAGAATGAGCGTTTTGAAAAGCATGACTTTGGTCTTTCGAGTGAGGAGCTTTGACCGCAGTTGCTTGGACAAGCCGAAGTAACAGCGGTTGCCAAGGGCGATTCTATGCCGCATCTCCATTGTGGTGTCATTTGTGGAATTTACGTTTGCCCCGAGGTAGACAAACTCCTTAACTACCTCGAAATTGTAGCTGTCAATTGTTATGTTTTGTCCCAGGTGGTGAGCGACGGATTGGTTTTTGCTTGACAGCATGTATTTCGTTTTGTCCTCATTGATCTTAAGACAAATTCGTTTCGCCTGTTCTTCAATCGCCGTGAATGCTTCCACAATGCCACGGCGTGAACACGCGATGATGTCGATATCATCCGCGTATCCTAGCAGCTGGATGGACTTGTAAAAGATAGTGCCTTCCCTGTTGACGCCTGCCCGTCGCACTATCTGCTCCAGCACCAGGTTGAAGAAGTCACATGACAGCGCATCTCCTTGCCGAAATCCGGTGCATTTTTCGAATGGTTCCTAGGTCCTAGAACTGAGTTGCACGGTGCATCGCGTGTTTTTTAGCGTGGCGCGACACAACTGGATCAGTTTTACCGGGATCCCGAATTCGGCCATCGCCCCAAACAGTTCTTCACGATGAATGCTGTCGTATGCGGCTTTGAAATCGATGAAAAGATGGTGTGTATCGATTCGAAACTCGTTGGTCTTTTCCAGGATTTTCCTGGAAAATTTGGTCTATAGTTGATTTGCCGGGCCGGAAGCCGCACTGGTAGCTGCCGATTAGTAAGGTGCAAAATGATTTTAGACGTTGACACGGTACGCTGGACAGGATCTTGTATGCGACATTGAGCAGGTTGGATCGCCTTTTTTGTGGATGGGGCATACTGAGGCAAACTGTACTATAATACTTCTTAAATCTGTTAGCACGTAAGTAACTTGTAGATTAATGAATAAATAAATAAATGAATAAAAATTCTAGCCGCATCTACCCTATGGTATCAAAAAACAAATAGGAAACAATAATAAAGTGACTTGTGCTTAAATAATTAAAATTCAAAACAAGAAAAAAGGCATAAGAGTCCCAAGTTCCTATCTAGCTTCGTTGTTAGTACGGCTGTAGTACATTGCTTTTCATCAGCACCATTATGAAGAACATACCACAACGTTGGAATGCCCTCTCCACCATTGAGAAGGTCGTGCAATGCCACTACAACTGCAGCATTAAAATGCTATAGACTTGAACACCGATAGATATAAATAGGCTTTGTGTTGGGGTTTGCAGTTACGAATATTTGCTATGAAGTTTATTGTTCCCTCATACTCGACGGGTACCCGTGGCAGAATATGAACACCAGGCCTTACTTCGCCTTACCTATTGTATTATCCTTTTGGGGACCTTTTTTAGTGGAAAATTAAAACAGATTTTTTCCAGTGCTTCCTTTTAGTTCACTCAGCATATTTAGTTGGGCGGCAGTCGGCTTATTCTACTAGCTTGGAACCGTCCTGCGAACCACATCGTGGTGAGGAGTTCAGCTGCGCTGGAATTGATTACCGCGGTGCCAGTAAATGAGAATGATATGTATAGGAGTAATCCATGTGTTTATTGTTTTACGACAATCTGTTTTGCTGTGGGAACGGCGCTACAGCAGCAAAGTTTTGCAGCTTTTTCCGGGATTCATATTTTGTATCTCATTTCGTTGTTAGCTTTTTTCTCGTTGGTGCTGTTTAACAAGTTGTTAATGATGTTAGCATTGCACGAAGATATTAGATGGTGTTAATCATGTCAATTATATGGACAGAAATGTGTTGTGGGTTGAATAGTTGCAAAGTTGCAATGCTTATGTTTTGTTACCTTGGCTGAGGTGGGGCGATGGATCTGGTGTTCTGAATATTCATACGGTTACAAGGCATTCTGGATTTGTATCTTCGTGGGGTTTGGAGTTAAAGGATTACATAGAAACTAATTGGAAAAGTTGGATTTGAGGTATTTAATGTCCTCAACTTTACCCTGTATGTCCGAGCCCATGCCCTTATGGGCATGTTGTTGATTGCTCACAACCTGGCGAGATGCCAGCAACGATCCCTGTTTAAATGCCCGGGTCAAGTTGACATACGGCCTCCTCGCGGCGCCCTCTGGATAGCCTCTTCAACAACCGTTGGGAGGTGAACAAACGTATGCAGCGAAAAAAAAACCCGACCAGAATGGCGGTTGTGCGGCGGGCTAACAATCCGCCCACGTAAAAAACCTAAAAGTTATGAATGAGCAAGATACCGCGGATACACGGACGGGTACTCGACGACGACAACGCACGAAAAAGGAACACGATTTGCGAGTATGCTCCTGGATTGTCAGAACCCTGTACACTCCCGGAGCTGCTCATAAACTAGACGGAATCCTCACGCAGTACAAGGCGGATATTACTGCGGTCCAGGAAATACGCTGGATAGGAAACGGTATGATTAGGAAAAAAAAATGCGACATTCATTACAGCTGTCACAAAAGGTTGCACTTACTGAGATGCGGATTTGTCGTGGGAAAGCGGTTAAGGTCGAAGGTCATCGTCTTTAAGCCTATAAGTGATCGCCTGGCTGTGATCCGCATCAGAGGCAAATTTTATAACAACAGCCTTATATGTGCACACGCCCCTACCGACGAGGCTGAAGCCCCTATCAAGGAAGACTTCTACGACCTCCTGGACGACGCCTACGGAGCTTGTCCGGAGTACGATGTAAAAATCGTGCTCGGGGAATTCAACGCCAAAATCGGTAAGGAAAACACCCTTGGCGGAGTGATCGGAAAGCACAGCCTCCACGATACAACAACAAATAACGGCTTCCGACTAATGGACTTTGCGACAGCTCGTAATGCGGTGATAAGTAGCACAAGATTCCATTATCAGCGAATCCATACAGCAACCTGGCGATCTCCGGACGGTCGAACCGCCAACCAAATCGACCATGTGCTCATTGACGCAAGGCACTCGTCAAACATCCTGGATGTGCGAACATTCAGAGGGGCAAATGTCGACTCTGACGACTTCCTCGTAGCAGCAAGGTTCAGAGCTCGACTGTCCAATGTCAGAAAGCTGCACCAGCCCATCAGGAGGAGGTTCGACATTGGGCGCCTGTGCACACCGGAGGTTGCCAGAGTCTACAGGGAGCAGCTGAGCGAAAGACTCTACGGTATGCCTACGTCGAACACAAATGCCAATAATATGTGGCTGCATTGCCGCTCAGCCATTCAGGAAGTAGCCGAAACCACCTTAGGATACCTACCACCCCCGACAAGAAACCCGTGGTAAAATGGCGAGTGTGAGCAGAAAAAGGCAGCAACCGACGGGGCGTACCAAAAGGCGCTGCAGAGGAAAACCAGGGCAGCGCAAGAAGAGTATCGAGTCAGAAGAAGGGAGGAGAAAAAACTACTGCGACAAAAGAAAAGAATCTTCGCAGCCTCCCAGCTCATGGATATCGAGGAGTCTAGGGATAAACATAAGATACGAATCTTTTACAAGAAAACCAAAGGCCTTGCAGGAGGCTTCAAAAAGGGCACCCTGGCTCTTCGAAACTGCGAGGGTAATCTTGTCACCGACCCGCAGTTAATAGTGGATGTATTTAAGCAGCACTTCCAGCAGCTGCTTAATGAGCATGACCAAGAGAGAGTGGTAGGGACCGAGGAAATCCCAACTCCAGTCGCTAAAGTACTCCTCCCACCCAGCATCGAAGAAGTGGGCAGAGCTATTCAGAATCTGAAGAACAACAAGGCCGCAGGCTCAGATGGCTTGCCATCAGAGCTCTTCAGGGCTGGCGGCGATGTTTTGGTAGGGAGCATCCACCAGATCATCTGCAGAATTTGGGAAGATGAAAGCATGCCCGACGACTGTAAATGCCCCATCCACAAAAAAGGCGATCCTACCTCTTGCAAGAACTATAGAGGTATATCCCTGTTCAATGTCGCATACAAGATCCCGTCCAGCGTATTGTGTGAACGTCTAAAACCGTTTCGAACCACATTAATCGGGAGCTACCAGTGCGGCTTCCGGCCCGGCAAATCAACTATAGACCAAATTTTCACACTTCGACAAATCCGGGAAAAGACCAACGAGTTTCGAATCGATACACACCATCTTTTCATCGATTTCAAAGCCGCATACGACAGCATTCATCGTGAAGAACTGTTTGGGGCGATGGCCGAATTCGGGATCCCGAAATACATGCTGTCAAGCAAAAACCAATCCGTCGCTCACCACCTGGGACAAAATATAACAGTTGACAGCTACAATTTCGAGGTAGTTGAGGAGTTTGTCTACCTCGGGGCAAACGTAAATTCCACAAATGACACCATAGTGGAGATCCGGCATAAAATCGCCCTTGGCAACCGCTGCTACTTCGGCTTGTCCAAACAACTGGGGTCAAAACTCCTCACTCGAAAGACCAAAGTCATGTTTTACAAAATGCTCTTTCTGCCAGTCATGCTGTACGGAGCCGAAAGCTGGACGATAAGCAGGACAGCGGAGCTGATTTTGGGTTCTTTCGAAAGAAAAATTCTGCGCCGGATATTTGGTCCTGTCTGTGAGGAAGGTGATTGGAGAAGAAGACACAACCGCGAACTCTACGAGCTGTACCAATATGTGGATATAGACCGGAAGGCAAGGATCCGTCGACTACACTAGCTCGGCCACATCGAGCGCATGGACATCAATGCTCCAGCTAAGAGGGTCTTCGACTCCGAGCCTCCGGGTGCGAGGAGAAGAGGAAGACCGAACCTCCGGTATAAAGACCAAGTAATAGCGGTTGTAAGACATCTTGGTCTTGACAACTGGAAGCAGCGTGCCCGGGACCGTCAAGGATGGAAGGCAGCTATAGCTCAGGCTCAGGTCCTCCATGAATCGCTGGCCTGATAAGTAAGTAAGTAAGTAGTCGGTATTATCGAAGGCCCCCTCGATATTGAGAAAGCAACCTATCGCAATTTCTTTGTCGCTCAGGGATTTGTTGATCCGGGCTGTTAGCTCCTGAAGAGCATGCGTGGTCGATTTCCCAGGCTGGTAGCCATATTGGTTATTGTGAATCGGTGATCTTTTCAGGGCACCATCCCTTATATGCCTATCCAGTATTTCTTCCATTGTTCTTAGGAGGAAAGAGGTAAGGCTTATCGGTCTGTAGGGCTTAGGCAGGTCTGTGGGTCTACGGCCTGCTTTGGGAATACATTTTACCGTTGCCTCCGTTCAGCTCGTCGGCATGTATACCCATGCATAGCTTGTTCTGAAGATGTTGATTTGCATGGGGCTTATTTGCGCACTTCCTTTCTGAAGGAGGGCTGGGAAGATGCCAATTAATGGCCCATTTTATACTTCCCTCGTGAAATATTATTCGTGCTCTCTTCCAATCCTCCCTGTTGGGTCTAGTTACCCTGATCTGCGGAGGTGAATTGGAGAGAGTGGAGGGAATGATGTTGAAGTCTGGGAAGTGCGTACTGGTTAAAATTTTTAGTACTTCTGAACCATTTTCCGCGTATGTGCCATCTGCTTTCCTCAACAGTCCAATTTGGTTAGTGTACTCTTTGCGAGAACTCTGTGGATACGAGCGCTGCTCTGAATGTCTGATAGACTGCTACAGAACTTTTTTAATGAACCTCTTTTGGCTCTTCTAATCTCTTAGTTGTAGTTGGTGAGTGAGGCGCGGTACTGTGCCCAATCACCAGTCTATTTAGTTTGGTTGAACAGTTTCCTGGTCAGTGCTCTTAGCTTGGGCAGTTTACTGTTCCACCATAGAGTGGTGCGATTGCCTTTCTCTTGGCAAGCGTTGTGAAAGGAATATAGAATTATAGCATTAAGGCTATCACAGTTAAGTTCAAGGCCGTGGATGTCTCTGATGCTCTCGGTTGTCTGTATCTTCTGGAGATTTTCCCTCCTACTTGGATGTCAAAACAGATCTGTCGATGATCCGACATCGATGTTTCTGTTGAAACCTGCCAGTTTAGGATGGAGTTGCCTATGAACGGGGAGATCTAGTACTTCTTCTCTAATTCTGTTCATAAAGGTGGGAATGAATTCTAAAAGGTACTCACCTCTTTTCTTTATGTCCCAGCAGACAGTGGTGTGCAAAATAATAGCAGTGCACTAAATGACTTTATTGATGTAACAAAAAATAGTTAATTTTTAAAATTACAAAAAGCGCCATCTACATGCCAGTATATATTGTTGTCTCTGCTGTCGCCAGTATGTTCGGAGACCACCATCTTCCGAAGACAATGGTGGAGCCAAGATTATGATGTGGAGCTGTTTCTCATATTACGGTGTCGGTCCTATACACAGGATTGAAGGGATCATAGACCGCCATGTTTATTTAAAAGTAATTGAGGACGTCATGTTGCCTTATGCCGAGGAAAATGACCCGACAATGACCCAAAGCACACCAGCAAATGCGTCAAGGAATGGGGGAGCTTAAATAGGGTTAAGGTCATGGACTGGCTAGCACAGTCCCCCGATCCCAATCCCATAGAAAACTTATGGAGGGAGCTAAAAGTTGCTGCTTCTAATGCAAATCCAAGTAATGCACAGAAACTTTGGACGGTGGTGCAGTCAGCTTGGCAAGCTATTTCAGTAGAGCGTTTGTCAAAGATTAGTAGAATCAATGCCTCGAAGATGCCAAAAGGTGATAAAAAATAGAGGTTAATCTACAAAGTATTCAATTTCATTGCATACACTGCTATTGCACACAAAAAATCGCATCTTTGACACATAACGGTTGATGGCATCGTATTCATTGATCTTATGGTTGTGTTATCAATATAAAATGATAATAGAGATAGCAGGATTGATCACATCGCGATCGACGTCAGACACTCCTCCACTAGTCTTGATGTTCGAACTTCCGAGGGGCTGACATCGACTCGGACCACTATCTTGTAGTAGCCAAGATACGCCTACGGACATCACGAACGCAGCGGTGTAGAGTAAGAATAAAATGTTATGACGTCGGAAAGCTACTGCCGCCAGAAACCGCTCGTGCTTTTACCGATCGCGTCTCCCTTAAGCTCTCCAATACACCTCAGTCTCAATGCTTTCAATAGAACAGCAGTGGCGCCTTTGCAAACAAGCCCTGAAAAGCTCTGCATCCGAAGTTTTGGGTTTCAAGGCTCCACCACGAAGAAACACCTGGTTCGATGACGAGCGCAGGGGGATTCACACAGCGAAGCAGGATGCATATAAGGCCTCGCTGCATAAAAGAACAAGAGCAGCTCGTGAGCTCTACGGATTAAAAAGAAGGGAGGAGCATAAGCTTCTCTGAAGAAAGAAGAAAGAGCATGAAAAGCGCGCGATTGGGGATTTGGCGAGGTGTTACTGCAGGCGTGACGTTCGCAAATCTTATCAACAGATAAGCCGAACATGCCAAGGTTATAAAGCCAGAATGGAAGCCTACAGAAATGAGAACGGACACCTAGTAGTAGAATCGCAGTCTATGCTGAGAATATGGAAAAACCACTTCTGCAGACTGTATAACGGCTATGTTAGTCAATATACCGCTGTCAGGCAGAATGATCCATTTCTAATCGACGAAGACCGCAGAGAATTCTGTCCCCCTGACCTCGACGAAGTTATATATCGAAGCTCAAATCGAATAAAGCTGCTGGCGCAGACGGACTGTCTGCTGAGCTCCTCAAGCCAGCTGGAGATTATCTGGTTAGGAGCATGCACTAGCTCATCTGTAAGATTTGGTCAGAGGAAAGCATGCCGAGGAATGGAGTCTCAGCATCGTATGCCCGATCCACAAGAAAAGATACCCCTCTGATTGCGCCAACTTTAGAGGAATAAGTCACCTTAACATCGCCTACAAAATCTTCTCTGCCTTTTTGTGTGAACGCCTGAAGCCTTTTGTAAATAAGCTGATAGGTCCTTATCAGTGCGGACTCAGGCCAGGGAAGTCCACCATCAACCAAATCTCCACACCACGGCAGATCCTGGAAAAAACCAATGAATTTCAAGTCGGCACTCACCACCTATTTGACGACTTCAAAGCCGCATACGACAGCGTAATTAGAGACGAGCTATACAACGCAATGTCTACCTTTGACATACCTGCTAAACTCGTCAGACTATGCAGGATGACTTTGGAGAATGCTCGCTGCTCCATCCGAATCGGTGAACACCTTACCGATAGTTTTGAAGTCAAGAAAGGATTTAGGCAGGACGAGGGCAAAAGTAAATACAACTATGCTGTCATCAAAAAAGGACGCTCACCACCGACGTCTTGGCCAGAACGTTTGTATTGGCAGATTTTAGTTCGAGTTAGTTAAGGACTTCGTCTACCTTTCCTCCGCAGTGACCTGGAACAACGACATCAGTTCCGAAATCAAACGCAGAATCACTCTTGCCAAACGCTGTTTCTTTGGGCTCAGGAGGCACCTGAGTAATAGAGCCCTCTCCCGAAAGACAAAGTAGACTCTATATAAGACCCCTATCATCCCGGTCCTGTTGTACGGCGCAGAAGCTTGGACACTATCAAAGGCCTATAAACGCAGACGGGAGATGGAGGAGAAGATTCAACCACGAACTTTACGGGCTGTACAGCGACATGAGCCTAGTAAGGCGTCTACGGATTCAACGCCTAAGATGGCTGGGCCATGTAGAGCAAATGGACACCACAGCTCCAGCCCGGAGAGTCTTCGAATTCAACCCCGAGGGACGAAGAAGCAAAGGACGGCCGCACTTAAGATGGCGCACACAGGTGGAAGGGGACCTCAGCCAACTGGGTGTGCGACAATAGAAAAAGCTAGCAAAAGATCGTGCTAGTTGGAGGGGCATGTTGGTTGAGGCCCAGGTTCACCCTGGGAACTATAGAAGAGATAGCAATAAACTATTAATAGTTTTTTTTTTAGACGTAAAAATAGTTGCAAAGGGGACTGCTATTTTATTGCATACCACTGTATTATGGTTTGTCTGCCACTTCTTCCACGAGGAGATCTTGCAGTGGTGAGAAGCTGAGGTCAGTGGAGTCGCTCGCGAGGTAGGCTGAGCAAATTACAGCATCCGGCTATCCACTGGATAAAGGCAGCAGCCAGGTCCTTATTCGTGTACTCTGGAATAGAAATGGCTTTAATGGTATTGAGATCATAATGCATACTCTAGGTCGTCCTTCATTTGTGGAACAGCTCACCTGATAGGCCTTTGATCTGGTCTTTTAACCTATATGGTTTCTGGATGAGGGCTACATCAAGGTAGGTAGGTAGGTAGGACCGTAGCCTTCCCAAAAGAGAATTGAGAAGATACACATAGGCCAAAAAGGCCCGTTGTGCAGCTACGAGGGGGTTTTGCCCCCTATTCGTGGAACCATTTAGTGCTTCTTAGGAAATTAAGAAGATCAGATATCCCAACTTGCTGAACTTCGGTCAGATCGTTAAGGAAGTAAGATCCTAGGTATCGTTTCCTGATTGTGCAGAATGCTGGGCAGGCACAGAGAAGGTGATGAATGGACTCCACCTCCTCCTCGTCCTGACAGCTCCTGCAAAAATCATTCGGAGTTATACCTAGTTTTTGCGCGTGACTACCAATAAGGCAGTGTCCAGTGATGACACCAATGACTTTGTGGATGTCATTTCTTTTAAGGGAGATAATACTCCTAGTCCGTTGACTGTTGAGCCAGGGCCAGATTTGTCTGGTGATGAGGCAGGTATGTCCCTGAGTCCATCTCCGGTTCGTCTCGGTCCTGGCGAGATTTATAAGATTGTGTTTAATGGTTGCAAGGGGTATACCCTCACAAGCCACGATTGATTGTAGCGTCGTTCCTTGTTTGGCGAGTTTGTCGGCTCTTTCGTTTCCTGGAATGTCGCTGTGTCCCGGTACCCAGATAAGTTGTATGTTGAACTGTTCAGCCATCTCGTTAAGAGATAGGCGACAGTCGAGGCTAGTTTTTGATGTGTACACGTAGGACTCCAACGACTTTAAGGCTGCTTGGCTATCCGTGAGAATGCGGATATCCGTGGTGGATATCACGTTCCACTTCAGCCAAGACAAAGCCTCTTTTATAGCCAACAGTTCCGCCTGGAAAACGCTGCAGTGATTTGGTAGTTTTAGAGCTTTGTTCAGCTTAAGTTGTTTGCAGAATACCCCACTACCCACCCCGTCTTTGGTCTTAGACCCGTCAGTGTAGAAGTCTACGAAGTTTCTACGAGGTTGCGTCTGACGAGTCCAGTTTTGTCTATCCGGGTAGGTCGTTGTAAAGTTTTTTTCCAAGACTGTGGTGGGTTCTGTGAGGTCTAGGTATTCTGCCATAATTGACCTGTTATTCAGGATGGAGGAGTGACCAGTGACATAGCTCGACCAGTTTGAGTTTGCTTTAAGTCTGATGGCCGCTTGTGTAGCAATTTGCTTGCCGAAAATATCGAGAGGTGTAAGGTCTAGTATCATGTTAAGCGCAGCCGTTGGGGTGGACCTGAGGGCCCCGGTAATGCACATACACGCTAACCTTTGTACCTTCTCGAATTGCTTGAGGTATGTTGTCTTGTCCAGTGCTGTCCACCAGACTTTTACTCCATACATTAGTATGGGTCTGACGACCGTGATGTAGAGCCATAGGGTAATCTTGGGGCTGAATCCCCATTTCTTCCCTATGGCTTTCTTGCATGTGTAAAGAGCTATAGTTGCTTTTTTAACTCTTTCGAATGTGTTGCTTTTCCAGGTTAATTTCCTATCTAGTATTATACCAAGATATTTGGCATTGGAGGAATAGTTTAATCTGGTACCAAGCAGAGTAATAGGACAATGTTCCGGGATTTTATGCTTTTTGGTGAATAGCACGAGCTCCGTTTTCTGGGGATTCACCCTGAGCCCGTTGCTATGCGCCCAATTGCAAAGAATTGAGAATGCCGTTTGCATGCGGTCATTCAGTGTGGAAAGGTATTTACCTGAGATTGAAATAGCAACGTCATCAGCGTAGGCAATAACGTCCAGGCCTTCTTTCTCCAGTTTAATTAGTAGTTCGTTAACGACTACGTTCCAGAGAAGAGGTGAGAGGACCCCACCTTGCGGGGTTCCCATGGTAACCACTCTGGTGGTTACTTGGCTTCCCCATTTGGACTGAATCCTGCGCGTTAATAGTAACTCGCTGATCAGTTCTGTCAGAGTCCCCTCTACCTTAAGCTTTTTTAGCCCTTCTATTATTGCTGTGGGAGTGACGTTGTTGAAAGCGCCCTCTATATCTAGGAAGGCTGTTAGAGTATATTCTTTTAGATGGATTGATCTTTCGATTTTCCTCACCAGTGTGTGCAAGGCTGTCTCGATAGATCTACCCTTACAGTAGGCATGCTGTGCCTTGGAAATTAATGACGGATCCAAATTGTGGCGTATGTGTAAGTCTATCAGCCTTTCCAAAGTTTTTAGTACAAAGGATGATAGACAGATAGGCCTTAGATCCTTGGGAGAAGTGTGGGAGTTTTTGCCGGCTTTGGGGATGAAAATTACCTTTGCGCACTTCCACTTTTCTGGAATGTGACTCCAAGCTAGGCATCCTTTAAAGATTATCTCTAGCCATGGTATAGTCCATTCCATAGTTTGTGTGAGTTCGATAGGGTAAATTTCATCCGGACCTGGCGATTTGTAGGGCTTGAAGCTTTTTAATGCCCATATGATTTTCTCTCTAGAGATAATGTGATCGTACTTTTCCCCTGTCGCGGAGGAGAGGTGATTTCCTCGCGAGTGTACTGGGTCTTGCTGTTCATAGCAGCCCGGGAAGTGCGTATTGAGGAGAAGATTTAGGGTTTCCTTCTCAGATGTTGTCCAAACTCCGTTCACTGTGAGGCAGCTCGGAGATTGTGGATCTTTCGAGAGTATTTTTCTCAGTCTGTAGGCGTCTGAAATTTTCTCCATGCTGTTGCAGAAGAGTTTCCAAGACAGCCTTTGTTCTTTCCTCAGGGTTTGTTTGTACACTCTGAGTGAAACTTTATATAGGCTCCAGTCTCTGTCGTTGCCTGTACTCTTTGCTTTATTGAAGAGTTTTCGGCAGTCCCTGCGGAGCTTACTTAGCTCTGCGTTCCACCAAGAAGGGTAAGAGCTCTTTCTTGATTTGTGGGTTGCGCAGCTGTTGACCCGTGCGTTGCCCAAAGTAACTGTTAGAGTGTCGACCATTTTGTCTATGTCTAACGTGGACCGCGGGGTATCAGGGGTCCTCTTTACTATAGAGTTGCTAATGAAGGCTCTATAACGCTCCCAATCAATTCTTCTTGGGTTGCAGGATGATTCAATTGGGGTTGGGACCTCAAGAGCTAGGTTGAAAACCAGATATCGATGATCCGAGAAGGAATGTTCTTCAGAGACCTTCCATTCTCTTATTCTATTAGCGAGAGAGGGGGATGCTAGAGTTAAGTCTAGTACCTCCCTTCGGTTTTTAGTAATAAATGTGGGTGTATGACCCTTGTTACAAATGTTAAGATTGTAGGATAGAATGAATTCAATAAGACACTCACCTCTTTCGTTAATGTCGCTGCTGCCCCAAATTGTGTGATGCGCATTCGCATCCGCACCGATGAGGAGCCCAGCTTGGTGTCCCGACGAGTCACTGACCAGTCTTTTAGTTTCGTCCGATGGAATGGACTCTTCCTGCGCCATGTACGCTGAGGCTATCCGTAGTTTGTGCCCTGGTGATTCTATGGAAATCACTGTGGTGTCAGGGCAGCTATAATTTGGGAGAAGGTAAGCGTTTAGGGACTTCTTAGCAAGTATGCAAGTACGGGGCTTACCTTCTTTTTGTGGTATGAACAAGTTGTAGGCTGAAGTTCTTAATCCAAGAACCTTGTGTTCATGTACCCAAGGTTCCTGGATTAAGGCTATGTCTTCTTCTCCTTTAGCCAGCCTGAGAAGAAGATTCGCGGTTGCCGCCTTGGAGTGATGGAGGTTAATCTGAATTAATCTCAGCATCATGGCTGTTATTAATTCGATTAAGCTCCACCACGGTGGTGTTCAGATCTTCCAGATCCGAATCCAGGAGATCGTCTTCCATCGGCGAGCTAGTAGAGTAGTCCTCGCTTCCGGAGTCGAGCAATGACTCCTGGTCTTTTATCACCAGGGATATTGCTGGGGTCTCAGCTTCGACCGTCGCAGGGCCCTTGCTCCCTGAGGGGATTGGGGGTTCCTGCTCCTTCGAGCTTTCGTTTTCGACCTCGGTTGTTGTCGTGTTATCTTTGCCGGATGGAGGCACATTCTCATCCTTTTTATATATAGTAAGTTTGACTTTCTTGAAGCCAAACCTAATATAGTGGTCGCATTGGGCCAGAGGTTCCAGGGCTTCACAGTTCAATACAATGATTGCCTGTCTTGATTGGCCCTTTGGTTCCTCCAGCTTAGCGATTCTCCAATCCCTTGTTGGGAGATTGGGATTGCAGTAGTTGATGGTCTCAACAATTTCGAGGGGGTTATCTGGTGCAAGCGGGAGCCAACATCTAGCACGTGGTCGTTTAGGGATTTGCTCCCTGGTTACGACTTTGAGCCTAGCTCCCTCCCAAACTTCCCCTATTTCAGTAACTGTAGCCTTCAAAAGATCAACTGATCTTTCGTCGGCACAGCTTAATAGTTTGACCCTGCCTTGATACCATCCAGCGTCATCGCAGATGGGCGGTGGTCCAGGGTTCTTCCTAGCAATTTTTAGGAAGTTAGCCGATAACGCATGGTCGACCTTCTTCCATTTT
Organism: Eumerus sabulonum; assembly: GCA_951905685.1. NCBI lineage: Eukaryota > Metazoa > Arthropoda > Insecta > Diptera > Syrphidae > Eumerus > Eumerus sabulonum. Next base: position 138,000,171 of record OX645060.1, on the reverse strand, counting down.
TCTGCCGTCAATTTGCCGTCTGGGTCGCTATCATCTATGATTGCGACCGTCAGGCACTCCCTCGCAACCTCGCCGAAGGGCTTTAATAGCTTGGCCGGTGCTCCCAGCCTAGCCTTTTTAGCCTCTCGGTTTGGTTCCTCGGGGGACGATCTAGGCCTCTTGGCTTTATCATTGTCTTGGGCTAGGAATCCTGTCGCCCAGGCGACCGACTCTTTAGCCTTCTCTGTTAAGTCAGTTGAGTGGCCCCATCGTTTAATAATTCTCAAGGCCGCCTTTCGGTCTCTGTAGGCCTTGGTCGATGGGTTTAGCCTCTTGTTGTCGGATTTGTCTTCTGACAACTTTGCGGATCGGCTTCTTAATACTCCTGCCGGAGTTTCTTCTGCCTTAGAGGTAGAGGGGATTTCGTCCCCTTCCGGTTTTTTATGAGATCCGGACTCATTGTTTGTTTTGTTTAGGTTGTACATATGGTTCCCACGAGATGCGGAGAATTAAATGTCCGCCTGGGCAGAGATCCGCAATACCCAGGTAAGGCTAGCTGATCCGGAGGGCGCCAGGTATCCGGATACACCGTTTGTGACTGAGCTATTTTTGAACTGGGCTCTCAGCCTGGTCGACACCTCGGCACGGTTCGGTTGACACCTTATGTCCAGCCCAGGGGATATGGAGTGGATGGGTGTGGTGGGAATGATGGAAGATGGGAGTTGGATTGGTGAGAGGGAATGACTGGGTCGATTATCCTTTAGTGATAAGCCCCCACACCACGTCAAGGTAGATAATCAGGTGGGGGTGCTCCTTGTTAAATCTATGGCTCAGTACCGCAGACGCGGCCTTTGCATGTTGTAGATTTACTCGGATACACCTTTATCCCGGCATGGTGGAATCTATTAGGTACTGGCAGTGTTTGTGTTCGGTACAACCATCGGGCTGACCCCTGAAGTTTTGGTTATCTGAGTTGATTCTTCAGGCAACCTTGACGTTTGGGGTTCTTTAGTTGCTTCAGTGGTTGATTCACTAACTCCAGATGCAGTACTTGTTACTATCTGGTTGGGCTTATGCGCGCCGAATTCCTCACTCTTGTTTTCTGGGCATGGTGGGTTTAATTTGAGCAACGCGCTTCGGATGAGCTTGTGTGCTGTCCTTAGTTTTGTTGTCCACAATTGCACTAACTTGTCATTATCCTTGTTCGAATCCTACATGACCGTTTTGAGATTATAAAAATATTGGTTGGGTGGGTGCCGCCTTTACTGACGGTGGACCAAAACTGGATTTGGGTTATAGATCTTAAAACATAAATTTGCTCCAAAAAAAGTAAAAATGGTTCCTTTTGTGATTCACTTTTCACACAGGTGACAGGGACCTACAGTTGAATGCCGACTCCGAACGTCGTGAGTCGATAAGCTTTTTCATGGCAAGCTTACTACGAGGTATTTTGCCAGAGGAGGAACGTCGCGAAATAAACATTCGATGGTGTTATCGGGATCCGAACTCGCTCATCCCGCGTCAGAGTCCAACACAATAACCACTGGGCCACGGCGCCTTCGGAAACTAAACTAAAATCAGAAAGAAATATTGAAAGCAAGTATTTCATTTTATAGAGCAAGTATTTCCTCCATCCGCCTTCTTCGCAGATAGGACCGAATATCCGTCGCAGACAATTTTGTCGACTGGATGCGAGATCTCTTCGTTCACTTCCATTCTCTTCTCTCTCCCTGCTCGTTAAGTAGTCGCAGACCTTTTTTTTTTTTTTTTTTTGCGAGGGTTGGTAAAGATCTTCAAAAGTGGTCATAGTAGTGTGAGACTTGACACACTTAAAACACCTCCCTTCGAGTTAATTTGTTTTATTTTCTTCTACCTATACAGCAATTTTCCATTCTCGAGGTAATCCCATTTAGCAGGCAGCTTTCCAGTAAGAATTCCTGCAATCCTGCGGTTTAGGTGTGTCACGCTAAATCAAGGGGTCTTGTCCTTTGAAAAGAGCCACATTACTGATATGACCTTCCAGTCGATCTCTGTGTTTCAGTTCGAAAAGTTTAGCTTCATTTTCGACGTTTTCAATGTTAAAATTACGATGAATGTCGTCGTCTGGAATATACCACGGCGCGTTTACAACGGCTCACAATACTTTATTCTGAAACGTTTGTATAATAGAAGAATTACTCTTCTTGGTACAACCCCAGAATTCTATACCATAAGCCCAAATGGGTTTAGGCACTTGCAAGTAGAGAAGCAGCTTGTTTTCAGAACTAAGCTGGGAATGTTTTCCAAATAGCCAGTAGTACATTTCCCAATATTTCAATTCAAGCTCTTCATGTTTCTTCTTTACATGCGCTTTCCATTTTAGTGTCAGGTCGAGAGGCATGCCTAGGTATTTCGCCTCGTTTGCGAATCCGAACTTTATTTAGAAAGAGAGGTAGTGCACTTACATTTCTATAAGTAAAATGTACGTGTACAGACTTAGTTTGGTTAAGCGCGATTCACCAAGTCTACGGTTCAGAGAATATTGCAATTTGGTTGTTGATTCTTCGACTGATTTTCATGCGGCCAAAAGTGCAGCATCCGTTAGTGGTATGTCTCTGGTGTACAGTAGGTAAAGAAGCGGACCAAGTACGCTTCCCTGAGGAACGCCATCCGCAATTGCTCTTAAATCTAAGTATTCGCTCCCGTGTTTAACACGAAAGAAACTCAACATTCTTGATCGGGTCAAGAAAGCAACTGTTGCCCTCTATAGCTGTAAGAAAGTAGTGGGCAGGAGGTGGGGTCTCCAACCAAGCATTATGTACTGGCTTTACACAGCAGTCATAAGGCCTATCCTCCTGTATGGCGTCGTAGTCTGGTGGACTGCTCTGGACAAAGCAGTCAATCGAAACCTTCTGGGGAAGGTACAAACATCGGCGAGCTTATATATATGCGGAGCGATCAGATCAACCCCCACGGAGGCCTTAAATGTTCTACTACATCTTCCACAATTAAACCTTTTCAGCAAGCAAGTTGCTGCATGCGCGGCCCTAAGGATGAGGAGCATAAGAAAATGGCCCATATCTCAAAAAGGCCACACCTCTATTCTAAAACACGTCAAAGTACCCAAGGACACTGACTACATCAACCCGCAGAATGTGTTCACCAGGAACTTCGAAGTTGTCCTTCCATCTAGGGAGGAATGGGCTCCAAGGACTCGATCTCCCTCTATACCGATGGCTCTAAGATGGAGTCGGGTGTAGGCAGTGGGGTCTACTCCAAGGAACTTAACCTCAACCTATCATTTAGACTCCCAAATTACTGTAGTGTGTTTCAGGCAGAAATAACTGCGATAACGGAGGCCCTGGCATGGCTCAGGATCAATGTAATATCCACAAAGGATATTATCATTTGCACGGATATCCAATCTGCGATAAAATCCCTGGCAGCGGTAACCCACAAATCAAAAACATCCATTAACTGTCGCCTATCTCTAGATGAGATGGCTGAACAGTTCAACATTAAAATACTGTGGGTTCCCGGGCATAGGGATATTCCAGGAAACTGCGCGGCCGACGAACTCGCAAAGTTAGGGTCAAGCACACTGAGCCTACCCTCGGGTACCTAGAAACACCAATTAGTACAGTAAAGCACATGATAAAGCTTCAAACCATAGAGGAGATTAATCTCCAATGGAATGAGAGCAATATCGGCTTTATCACCAAACAATTGTTGCCAAAGTTAAACTTAGGACGAACCACGGACCTGGTGGCAACCAAAAGGGCAACCTTAAGCACTCTAGTGGGTGTCATAACAGAACATTGCACCATTGGAAAACACGCCGCCAGACTGGGGCTACCCTAGAATGACTTCTGTCGCAGCTGCATGGACGAGGAGCAGGAGGAATCAATACACCACCTACTCTGCTCATGTCCCTCTTTTGCAAATCGTAGGAGGACTTAGCACGGCGCGCCCTTCTTCGACAATCTGAGTGAGCTAGCAAACCAAAAAATAGCTCAACTCCACCGCTTTATTAGAAGCACCGGTTGGTTCCCAGGTAGCGGATCAGGGTAACCTGATCCAGGTGGTATCACAATGGGCCGGTTTCGGCCTAAGTGTGGCTTACGCCTACCACGTCAACCTAACCTTAACACGAAAGAGTATATTTGATTAATAGTTGTCCAGAACGTTCTATAGTTGTTGAGAGCATTTTGAGAGCACCGTGGCACAGTGGGTAGTGTGTTGGCCTCTGACGCCGATGACACGGGATCGAATCCCGACACGGCCATGTCATCGAACGGCAATAAACTGTAGGGCCCACAAAGAGGCCCAGGCACACAAAGAGTACCCAGTTCAATCGTATAATTCAGCCAAAGCTAGTACATATTCCGTTTTTCCGTTTTTTCATATTTTTGAAAAGTCCATATCAGAACATAACACGTGTAGCTTTTTTTTGTTTTTTTTTTTATATATAGGGCTAGTGCTATCAATAGCAATGCGGCACTGCGACCTTCGCAGATCTATTGTGCCTGCTAGCCGATTTAGCCGAGTAGCCTCTCCATCTCCACAATGAAGTTGAGAATGCTTCTCGTAGGAGCCAGGGTGATCCCCTCAGGAGTCATAACTTCACTGAGAAGGATACGCTTCCTAAGATGGCAGAGAGCAGCACACTCACACAGTATGTGTTCTGCCGTCTCTTCGTCCTCAAGACAGAGCCGACACTCAGTTTCAGACGAGAGGCTAATTTTGTTTAAATGATATCTCAGACCGCAGTGTCTCGTTAAATAGCTGACTAGTCTTCTGATATTCATCCTATTGAGTTTGAGTATGTCAATAGGGTGCTTGTTCAGGGGTCGTATAAGTCGTTTAGATTGACGGAGTCCCCGAACGCTGTTCCAAAAGGACAGGTGTTGTAATTTTTCCCACTTGTCTAAGAAGTAATTTATCTTAGACGCGGGAACGCCGCAGAATGGTTCCGGACCTATATACTTGTCACTGGAGCCCTTCCAGGCAAGTTGGTCGGCAATTTCATTGCCCTTGATACCTTTATGGCCTGGCACCCACCAAAGTTTAACATTGTTTCTTTTGGCGAGGTCTTGTAGGGCGTCATGGCATTCCTTGACGGTTTTTGAGTTCGTGCTGTACGAACCCAGCGCTTTAAGCGCTGCTTGGCTATCAGAGAATATGTTGATGGTTACTCCTCTGAAGGTGCCAGTCTCAAGATTTAGATTGACGCATGTTAGGATGGCATGCAGCTCTGCTTGGAAGATGCTGGGACTTATTCCCAGTGCCTTCGAGATTTTGCGTTTTGGTCCAAAGATGCCGCCGCCAACGCCGGAAGCCATCTTGGAGCTATCCGTGTACCACCTAAGGCCTTTGACATTTAGCAGGGAATCACTGTTTTCCCATGCTGAGCGGTTTGGGATCAGTATCTCAAATCTCTTGTCAAAGGTGAAGGTGTGTGGCAGTGCGTCCGAGACTGTAGTAACCATATCCAGTTGTAATATGTACATCTGGCCTGCGGGTCTACATGGCATATTTGTTCCGGAGCAGAGGATTCTGATTGCACTGCGTAATGCCACCCTTTTGATAAAAAGGTGCAGTGGAGTGAGTCCAATGAGGGCTTCTTGGGCTGCCGTGAGGCAGGTTGGCATAGCGCCTGTGATGCCGAGACACGCTAGTCTCTGAAGGCGTTGAAGCTTAACAATTGTAGTTTTTTGCTCATCTTTTGACCACCATACGGTGGACCCGTAGGTGACGATAGGTCTAACTATCGCGGTATACAGCCAGTGGACTACCTTAGGTTTAAGTCCCCAGGTTTTACCGTAGGTGCGTCGACAGACCCACATGGCCTTATTCGCTTTCATGAGTTTATTTCTCATATTGGAGTTCCAGTTGAGTCTACGGTCTAGGTCAATACCTAGATACTTTACTTCCTCTGAAAATCCTATGCGTGTGCCATTTAGTAAGATTGAGCAGGGTTGTACCTTTCTCCTCTTTGTAAATGGGACTAAGATCGTCTTATTTGGGTTAATAGATAAGCCCTCTCTGCCACACCAGTCAGAGATAAATTGGAGCGCAAGCTGCATGTGCTCACAGGCAGTGATCTCGCACTTGCCCGTAACAATGACTAGTAGGTCATCAGCATATCCGATGACCTCATAGCCCCGAGTGGTTAGCTTGCGTAGTAGATCGTCGGTGACTATCGACCAAAGCAGTGGTGAGAGGACTCCCCCTTATGGGCATCCTCTAACCGCCGATACTGTCACTGAGACTTCTCCGCATGTGGCTGATATAATACGGCTATTTAGCATCGCCCTGATCCAGTGATTAGTAGGATGGTCTACACCCCTGCTGGATAGTGCAGTGGTGATCGAATCATAGCCAGTATTATCGAAAGCTCCCTCTATATCGAGGAAGGCGCAGATTGCGATCTCCTTTTGTATGAAACTATTTTCAATGTGCGTCACCAAGTGGTGTAGCGCATTATCGGTAGATCGCTCTTTGCAATATGCATACTGGTTGGGATGCAGAGGTATCTGGTTTTCCAGGATACCTCTAATATGGAGCTCTATCAGTTTCTCCATTGTTTTAAAAAAGAACGAAGTCAAACTGATAGGGCGATAGGATTTAGGTTGCTCACTTGGTTTCCCAATATTGGGTATGAAGGCAAGATTGACCTCTCTCCAAATTTGGGGTACGTATCCCAGGAGAGCACCGTGGCGCAGTGGGTAGTGTGTTGGCCTCTGACGCCGATGACTCGGGATCGAATCCCGACACAGCCATGTCATCGAACGTGTGTGTTTTTCACGGTTTTTCTCCTCAGCGGGGCTCTGACAAAACCCCCGGTAGTAAAATTGTCATGAAAAGCTTCTCGAAATTCGCCGTTCGGAACCGGCAATAAAACTGTAGGCCCCTTTCACCTATGTGAAAATGAAATCACACACAACATGGGTGATTGAGAGAAGCTCGGCTCAGGTTCTTCATGGACTGTAACGCCAACATACATACACATACATACATCCCAGGTTGAAGCAAGACCTAAAAAGAACTATCAGTGATGGTAGAATTGTATTCAATCCTTTCTGTAAGATTGCAGGAAAGACACCGTCTTTACCTGGAGCCTTGTAGGGTTTGAATGAACCAGTTGCCCATTTGACCCTGTCAGGACTAAAGAGTCTACCAGAGAGGCTATTTGTTCTACTGTCAATGTTACCTATGACGTTTATTTGATCGTCAGAGGACATCGAGTAAGGAGTAGAACCAGGGAAGTGCATCTCGAGCAAAGTCTCCAGCGTTTCCTTGCGATTGACGGTAAAAGTGCCGTCTGATTTGCCAAGCAGCCCGAGCCCATTTGTGTGCTCTCGAGATAGTGCTTTGTGGAGTCGGACCGCATTTGGCAGCGAGTCTATGTGCTCGCAATGTTTCCTCCAAGACATTCTCTTGGATTTCCTCAATTCGAGGTTTTATTTAGTTAGAGCAGATCTACAATCAGTCCAACTATTATACCGTTTAGCTCTGTTAAACAGCGATCTCACCTGCTTCCTTAGGGACTCAAGCTGAGTATTCCACCAGGGCACACACCGTTTGTGTGTAGTTGTCCTGGGTGTACAGTTGTCTCTGAAGGATGAGATGAGTGCTGCATTGAGCTGGTAAGCCGCTTCGTCGATGCCGTCTGTCGATTCAATCGACTTAAGAAGCATATCCTCTTTAGCGGCGAGTTGAGCTTGGAACCGAGCCCAATTTGTTCGTTTGGGCTGATATCCGGGCTCAACCTCATTAACCTCACTAGAGGTGTTGAATCTGATGTGCTGATGATCAGATAGTGAGGCTTCATTGGAGACATGCCAGTCTCCAATCACATTTGAGATAAACTGGCTAGAGATAGTGAGGTCAAGCACCTCTTTTCTAACCGCGTTTATAAATGTGGGTTTGTTGCCTCTATTGGCAACGGTGAGGTTGTTACTTATTATAAATTCAAAAAGTGACTCACCTCGTTTGTTGGTATTGCTACTGCCCCATTCCATATGGTGCGTGTTGGCGTCGCATCCAATTAGCAGGTGGTGTTTCTTCTGGTTGCAATACCTAACCAGATCCTGGACTTCTGTGGGAGCGTTTGTTGACCGTCTCCAGGAAAGTAAGCGGAGGCGCATACAACCTCCCTTACTCCTCCGTTGGTGGGGACTTCCACAATGACGGCTGCAAATTTAGGTTAGTGCCGATCACACATGCGGCCCTAGGAGAAAAATCTCCTGTGGCGTAAATTAATGTACGCGACCTGTTTAGCAGGCCCATAATCTTACCCATGGTTCTTGGATTAGCCCAATGCTGATCCTGCCGCGGTACAGTCGCAGGCTAAAGGTGTCCGAGGCACCTTTGGCATGGTGCATGTTGCCCTGCAGCACACGCAGCCCACCCATTACTTGCGACGGTAGGCCGGATCCTCCGTTCAGGTTGTGTGTCTATAGGCACATCATAAGAGAATATAAACTCTTGAACTTACGCGAGTTTCTAAAAAAAAACAAAATCCTTCATTCTGTAAGGCTTGTTGTTGCCTCGCCTGAAGTTTCCGACCCGATGGGCGTGATCCTCTGCTCTACTTCCCATCGAAGATTCCCCTTGTTTCGTTGGGGGACGTTTCTTTCTTTTGTTTGGGCGACCCTTAGCGGTCGCCGGCTCAGACGTGGCAGGGGGTTTTGGCTCGTCACATCTGGGCGTGTCTACTATGGCAATAGGTGCAACCACCATATTGCTGGCTGTAGATTTTCCTACTACAGTAGCAGGTGCAACCACCATACTGCTGGTTGTAGGTTTTCCTATTGCGGCAGTAGGTGCATCCACCATATTGCTGCTTGTAGGTTTTCCTACAGCGATTGGTGCTACATCCAAGGATGTTTTCGCCTGGCTTTTGACAATCGTCTTAACGATTTCAAATCTGTGGGCCACTTGGCACTTAAGTTCTATCAGTCGAGCCAAGGATTTGTCACTGACTGCTAGAAGTAAGTGCAGGACGTTTTTCTCCTTATTTGACGTGCTTTGCATGACACGTATAGCTTACTTAGAATATGAGAATTAGCAACATCGATTTCGACAAGTCCGTTTTAGCTCACAAGTTACAGATTTTGATTATATGAAAATGCAATTCAATAATACGGTGTATCAAGCAGAAACAGATGAAGCAGAGGTTATGCTAGAAGTTTGGTTTTTAGAGTCAGTCAACATTACGAACGTCACTACCGCCCAAAAAGTATTGCCAATTGAAAACTGCAATTTCTCTTTTACTAGTGTAACGAAAAATGATTGCGTAAACTGAAAAGAAGAATAGGTACTTGGCCTTCGCTTATATTCTTCAATGCTTACATCATCCTCACTCGAGTCGTGGTTCGTATTTGCAAAACAAAAAAAAAATTAAAATGGAAATTCCAAACGCCCCTTCGTGGTGCACGAAATCGGCTTAGGGACTCGCATTTTGTTTTGGTTAACTGTTTCGCAAATGGAATTAAGCCAACAAAAAACGCAAAAAACTATGACAAAACAAATGAAAAGACAAAAAACATACATGTGCAGCGGAAAAGAAAACCATGAAACTCGTTCGAGAGAAATTTGATCTTCAGAGCCACTGGTAAACATTTTTGCCGCCCTAAAGAGGCCATTGCCCTACGGACCTATCCCAATGCACGACCATGTGTCCTATCATATTAGTTCGGCGCACAGTGTTGTCATCGTCACGCGATGGCTTAACTGCTTGCCGGCCTAAAACCTTGCACATCGCAAGTACATGTTCACGCTGCAAGTTGGTGAGACGCATTTCGTACCGGTTTCAATGTTCAGCCATTGGACATGTTGCTTTTTTGCGTTCTTATTCAAGGTCCGATTATGTTTTGGGGTTTTGCCGCAAAATGGACTTAGTCACTTTTGTATGTATATGATTGCGTACATGATGGGTACATTTAGAACCACTGTACCTTAGTATCTCCAGCATGAGTGGATTGTTAAATCAGTTGGAATTTATTCAATATACAGTGGCTCAAAGTTAAAATGGAACAAGGCATTTGAAAAGCGATGAACATCTGATTTTTATTCGATTCGCTGCCAGAGCAGAAGCCTGCAGGGATGAGCACGGACAACTAGTAGTGGAGTCACAGTCGATGCTGAGATTGTGGAAGGACCACTTCTGCAGAATGTATAACGGCGATGATGGTCAAAATGCCGCCGTCAGGCAGAGCGATACACTCACAATGGACGAAGACGAAGGAGAATCCCGTCCACCCGACCTAAACGATGTTAGGATAGCGATGTATGTATGTATGTTGGCGTTACAGTCCATTAAGGACCTGAGCCGAGCTTCTCTCAATCACCCATGTTGTGTGTGATTTAATTTTCCCGTAGGTGAAAGGGACCTAACAGTTTATTGCCGGTTCCGAACGGCGAATTTCGAGAAGCTTTTCATGACAATTTTACCACAGGGGGTTTTGTCAGAACCCCCCTGAGGAGAAACACCGTGAAAACACGTTCGATGACATGGCTGTGTCGGGATTCGATCCCGTGTCATCGGCGTCAGAGGCCAACACACTACCCACTGCGCCACGGTGCTCTCGTTAAGATAGCGATATCGAAACTTAAGTCTTATAAAGCTGCCGGAGCAGACAGGCTCCCCGCGGAACTGTTTAAAACAGCTGACGATGAGCTGGTCAGGAACATGCACCAACTCATCTGCAAGATATGGTCGGAAGAACGCATTGCCCGATGAATGGAATCTCAGTATCGTTTGCCCGGTCGTATTACAGAGGCATAAGCTTCCGGAACATCGCGTACAATATCCTCTCTGCCGTACTGTGTAAGCGCCTGAAACCGTTCGTGGACAATCTGATAGGTTTCTACCAGTGTGGTTTCAGGCCAGGAAAATCCACGATAGAACAAATATTTACACTACGGCAGATCTTGCAGGTCGACACGCACCATTTTTTTGTCGACTTTAAAGCCGCATATGACAGCGTTCATAGAAACGAGCTATACAGAGCCATGTCTTGTTTTAACATTCCTGCCAAACTCGTCAGACTATGCAGGATGACTATGGAGAACTCTCGCTGTTCCATTAAGGTCGGAGGTGATCTAACCGACCCCTTTGATGTTAAAAAATGTTTTAGACAGGGTGAAGCACTGTCATGTGATTTCTTCAACATTATTCTTGAAAATATCGTGCGGGACTCTGCGGCCAATACAAGAGGTACGATCTACTTCAAGTCCACACAATTGCTTGCCTACGCAGATGACATTGACATTATTGGACGGACAAAGCGAGACGTCAATGAGGCGTTCGCAAGTTTTGAAGCAGAAACGGCTAAAGTGGGTCTATGGGTAAATGGGGACAAGACCAAATATATGCTGTCATCCAAGAAAGACTCACAACACCGACGTCTTGGTCAGAACGTCACCTTCGGCAGCTGTATTTTTGAAGTAGTCAAGGACTTCGTCTACCTTGGCTCAATAGTGACAAACAGCAACGACACCAACGCTGAGATAAAACGCAGAAGTGCCAACCGCTGTTTCTTCGGGCTCAAGAGGCAATTGCGTAGTAGAACCCTCTCGCTACAAAACTTTAATCATCCCGGTCCTCCTCTACGGCGCTGAGGCTTGAACGTTATCAAAAGCGGATAAGAGGCTCTTGGGCATATCGAGAGGAAAATTCTGCGTGCAATCTTTGGTCCCGTTTGTGTAATCGGAGAGTGGAGGGGGAGGTTCCACCAAAAACTGTACGGGCTGTACAGCGGCATCGGCCTGGTTAGACGTCTTCGGATCCAACGTCTAAGATGGCTAGGCCATGTAGAGCGAATGGACATCAACGCTCCGGCCCGAAGAGTCTTCGACTCCAACCCCGAGGGACGACACAGCAGAGGACGACCGCATTTAAGGTGGCGCGCAAAGGTGGAAAGGGTCCTCAACCAACTGGGCGTGCGGCACTGGAAGCGGCTGGCCAAAGATCGGGCCGGCTGGAGAGGCTTGTTGGTTGAGGCCCTGGTTCATCCCGAACTGTAGCGCCATCAAAGTGAGTAAGTCAGAAATAGCAAAACTGTGAGAGAAATTGCAGACATTATAAATAGAGCTCCAACAATAGTATTTAACATCGTAAAGCGTTACAAAGAATCTACAGAGTATAGCAATAAACCTAAACCAAATTTTCGGGGAAATATTTACGGAAGCAGATGGGCATTGGTTATTACGCCAACTGAAAAAAAGTTCCCATACTAGTGTTCCAAAACTTAGTGTACTAGCCGAAAAACGTCTTGGTGAAAACGCATACTTAGAAACTGTGAGAATTGTCAAAGAAAGTACAAGTTTAATGGTTGAGTAGCCTCTACCATTAGCAAACCTCTTATTAGCAACCTCTTATTAGCAAAATTAATAAAAAGAAGGACAAGGATTTTTTGTTCTGGAACCATGTTTCTTTTGCCGATGAGAGCAAATTGAACGTGTTTGGATCAGATGGTAGGTCATACGTTTTGAGAAGTACCAATGAGGAGCTTAAGCAAAAGAACTTGCGGCCATTAACAAAAAATAGTGGTGGCTCTGTAATGGAATGAGGTGCTATGTGGGCCTAAGGTCCAGGAAACCATCACATAATTGAAGGTACAATGGACCAGAATACGTACCTCAAAATTTTGAAATCGAATTTGAGAGAAAGTGCAATAAATTTGGAATCAAAGAGGAATTTTATTTTTATGAAGACAACGATCCCAAACACAAAGCCCATCGTGTTAGAAGTTGGCTGTTAAACATCTGCCCCTACGTTTTGGATACACCGCCTTAGTCTCCCGATTAAAACACTATTGAGCACATATGGAGTTATTAGGAGGAAAAGTTGAAAAAACATTCAATTTCAAACGTAAACTCACTTAAAATGGCTTTAATCGCGGAATGGACAAATATTGATTCCTACTGTCGAAAACTTGTGGAATCTATGCCAGCTCGTTTAGCAGTAGTAAGGAAACAAAAAGGGTTACCAACTAAATCTTAACTTTTGCAAAATAGGTAATAATTACATATAATTGGTAAAGTTGTTGATTGCTCTCAACCTGGCGAGATGCCAGCAACGATCCCTGTTTAAATACCCGGGTCAAGTTGACATACGGCCTCCTCGCGGCGCCCTCTGGATAGCATCATCAACAACCGTTGGGAGGTGAACAAACGTATGCAGCGAAAAAACCCCGACCAGAATGCCGGTTGTGCGGCGGGCTAACAATCCGCCCACGTAAAAAAAGCCTAAAGTTTTGAATGAGCAAGATGCCTCGAATACACGGACGGATACTCGACGACGACAACGCACGAAAAAGGAACACGATTTGCGAGTATGCTCCTGGAATGTCAGAACCCTGTACACTCCCGGAGCTGCTCATAAACTAGAAGGAATCCTCACGCAGTACAAGGCGGATATTACTGCGGTCCAGGAAATACGCTGAATAGGAAACGGTATGATTAGGAAGTAAAATTGCGACATTTATTACAGCTGTCACAAAGATTGCACTTACTGGGATGCGGATTTGTCGTGGGAAAGCGGTTAAGGTCGAAGGTCATCGACTTTAAACCTATAAGTGATTATAACATCGGCCTTATATGTGCACACGCCCCTACCGACGAGGCTGAATACCCTATCAAGGAGGACTTCTATGATCTCCTGGAGAACGCCTACGGAGCTTGTCCGGAGTATGATGTAAAAATCGTGCTCGGGGACTTCATCGCCAAAATCGGTAAGGAAAACACCCTTGGCGGAGTGATCGGAAAGCACAGCCTCCACGATACAACAACAGATAACGGCTTCCGACTCGCTGACTTTGCGACAGCTCGTAGTGCGGTGATAAGTAGCACAAAATTCCCTCGCAAGCGAATCCACACAGCAACCTGGCGATCTCCGGACGGTCGAACCGCCAACCAAATCGACCATGTGCTCATTGACGCAAGGCACTCGTCAAACATCCTGGATGTGCGAACATTCAGAGGGGCAAATGTCGACTCTGACCACTTTCTCGTAGCAGCAAGATTCAGAGCTCGATTGTCCAATGTCAGAAAGCTGCACCAGCCCATCAGGAGGAGGTTCGACATTGGGCGCCTGAGCACACCGGAGGTTGCCAGAGTCTACAGGGAGCAGCTGAGCGAAAGACTCTACGGTATGCCTACGTCGAACACACATGCCAATAATATGTGGCTGCATTGCCGCTCAGCCATTCAGGAAGTAGCCGAAACCACCTTAGGATACCTACCACCCCCGACAAGAAACCCGTGGTATGATGGCGAGTGTGAGCAGAAAAAGGCAGCAACCAACGAGGCGTACCAAAAGGCGCTGCAGAGGAAAACCAGGGCAGCGCAAGAAGAGTACCGAGCCAGAAGAAGGGAGGAGAAAAAACTACTGCGACGAAAGAAAAGAACCTTCGCAGCCTCCCAGCGCAAGGATATCGAGGAGTCTAGGGATAAACATAAAATACGAGCCCTTTACAAGAAAGCCAAAAGCCTTGCAGGAGGCTTCAAAAAGGGCACCATGGCTCTTCGAAACTGCGAGGGTAATCTTGTCACCGACCCGCAGGGAATAGTGGATGTATTTAAGCAGCACTTCCAGCAGCTGCTTAACGAGCATGACCAAGAGAGAGTGGTAGGGACCGAGGAAATCCCAACTCCAGCCGCTGAAGTAGTCCTCCCACCCAGCATCGAAGAAGTCGGCACAGCTATTCATATGGCTATACGCCCCATCCACAAAAAAGGCGATCCTACCTCTTGCAAGAACTATAGAGATATATCCCTGCTCAATGTCGCATACAAGATCCTGTCCAGCGTACCGTGTGAACGTCTAAAACCATTTTGCACCGCACTAATCGGCAGCTACCAGTGCGGCTTCCGGCCCGGCAAATCAACTATAGACCAAATTTTCACACTTCGACAAATCCTGGAAAAGACCAACGAGTTTCGAATCGATACACACCATCTTTTCATCGATTTCAAAGCCGCATACGACAGCATTCATCGTGAAGAACTGTTTGGGGCGATGGCTGAATTCGGGATCCCGAAATACACGTTGTGAAGCAAAAACCAATCCGTCGCTCACCACCTGGGACAAAATATAACAATTGACAGCTACAATTTCGAGGTAGTTAAGGAGTTTGTCTACCTCGGGGCAAACGTAAATTCCACAAATGACACCACAGTGGAGATCCGGCATAGAATCGCCCTTGGCAACCGCTGCTACTTCGGCTTGTCCAAACAACTGGAGTCAAATTTCCTCACTCGAAAGACCAAAGTCATGCTTTACAAAACGCTCATTCTGCCAGTCTTGCTGTACGGAGCCGAAAGCTGGACGATAAGCAGTACAGCGGAGCTGATTTTGGGTTCTTTCGAAAGAAAAATTCTGCGCCGGATATTTGGTCCTGTCTGTGAGGAAGGTGAATGGAGAAGAAGACACAACCGCGAACTCTACGAGCTGTACCAAGATGTGGATGTAGTCCGAAAGGCAAGGATCCGTCAACTACACTGGCTCGGCCACATCGAGCGCATGGACATCAACGCTCCAGCTAAGAGGGTCTTCGACTCCGAGCCCCTTGGTTCGAGAGGAAGAGGAAGACCGAACCTCCGGTATAAAGATCAAGTAATCGCGGATGTAAGACATCTTGGTCTTGACAACTGGAAGCAGCGTGCGCGGGACCGTCAAGGATGGAAGGCAGCTATAGCTCGGCTCAGATCCTCCAGGGATCGCTGGCCTGATAAGTAAGTAGGTAAGTAATTACAATGTTTTTGTTTTTTATTGTTCCATTTTAACTTTGAGCCACTGTATGTATGTATAGATGTACATATGTACTTTGCAATTTTTTTTTACAATAATTTACTGAGGGTTAGCGATTAATTTCGTTTTTCATTTGCAGTACTCATGCATAATCAATTGTAAGTGAAGTAGCAACCTGAGGTCTCTTGTGGTAGTTATGCTAAGGTTGTCTGGCTAACTTAATTAACTTACCACTGGCCTTGCCATTCGAACCTGAGCTCCAGATTCGCTAGCTTAAAAACCGAAATTAACAAATAAACAAATTAATTAAGTCGTAAGCATGACTTTTTCGAATAGAAACAGATTGGGAGCCTGGGAGTGCTATTTTGACTTGAAGCAGTCGACTAGAGTGTCTGACTCTATGCCTGTTGAGGATTTTGATAGAATTGTAATAAAAATGAATTTGGACATAAGGACCCACTTATTGAATTGGACATTTTAAACTACGCTGACTCTTATATTAAATATGACCTTTGATTGATTGATTGTTATTTGTGTCGATTTTTTTAGCACAGCAAATAAGCGACTCGACCCCTTGTTCCTGGGGAAAGAGGAACCTGGCCCTCCAGGTTGGGGGTTGCGCCTAGGGCTAACATCCCTATCGCTTAAAACAAAAATTTTGTTCAGAGACAACCAATAGCCGCGGACACGGACGGATTACATGTTGACGACCCCCGCAAGCGTCAAAAAGGAAACGAATTTCGGTTCTGCACCTAGAACCTTAGGTCCCTCAACTGACCAGGTGCAGCCGAACAACTTGTCAACTCTTTGGACTGCTATAAGGCTGACACTACCGCGCTCCAAGAAGTGCGATGGGATGGGCCAGGCGAAAAGTCTGGATGAAAAACTGTGATATCTACTACGAAAACTGCTACAGAGAAAATAGATAACGCTTATTCGAATGCGGATTTGTTGTTCGAGGCAGACTCAGGAAAAAAGTCTTAAGCTTCCAATATGTAAGCGAACGCCTCATAACTATCCGCATCAAGGCCAATCTCGGCAATATAAGCTTACTATGTGTCCACGCCCCCACAGAGGAGAAAGATGACCGACATAAAGACGACTTCTATGATCTCCTAGGAAGAACGTATGCGCAATGTCCCAGCTATGACACCAAAATCGGAGATTTCAATGCGAAGCTGGGTAAGGAAGCTATCTTTGAACGGGTCATTGGAAAGCACAGCCCACACAACACTACGTCAGAAGACGGACTAAGGCTAGTGGACTTTATGGCGGGACATAACCTGGTAGTAGCAAGTATACGATTCCCACACCTCAACATCCATAAGGGGACCTGGCGGTCTTTCGATCAATCGACAACCAACCAAATTGATCATATTGCAATCGACGGCAGACACCCCTCCAGTCCGAGCAGTTCGAGGAAGTGCAAGGTATACAACCCTCATCCATTAAATCCATGAGGAAAGCATATGCGGGAACACAAACTGCAGTCATTAGCCTCCCGATAGACGCCGCCAAAAAAATCCTAGAGATTGCGAGGATAAAAATCGGTTGGACGGTATGCAGGTTACGGGAAAAAGTTGTACCGCTACGATGCTTTAGGTGTCTTAACTTCGGACACCTAGCAAAAGCGTGTCAAAGTCTGCTAGATAGGAGCGAGGATTGCACCAAGTGTGGACAGAAAGGCCACGTGTACAAAAACTGTACAAATGAAGCAAAATGCGTCCTTTGTGAGGAAAAGGGGAGGAATAACATCATGCATGTGGCAGGAAGCGCAATATGTCCTGTATATCAAGAAGCTAAAAAAGCCACAAAAAGAATATGAAAGTGCTACAATTAAATTTAAATCACTGCGAAGCGGCACAGGATCTCCTAACACAAGCCATCCGAGAGTTCAAAATAGACACTGCCATTCTATGCGAACAGTACAAGAATCTCGACGATAAAGTTTGGATAGCTGACAACTCAAAAAGAGCGGCTATTTGGACCTGCGGAAAACACGCCTTTGAAGAAAAAATGACGACAGGACAATCCGGCTTCGTTCGAGCAAAGATAAAAGGTGTACACGTCTACAGCTGTTATGCACCTCCATCCAGCACTTTAGAGGAATTTCGGGGTATGCTGGATAGGCTCGTGGATGATGCTAGAGGCCGTACTCCAAAAATCATAGCTGGAGATTTCAACGCATGGGCCACTGATTGGGGCAGTACGCGAACCAATCCAAGAGGCGAAGCTCTACTAGAGGCTATGTCATCACTAGACGTAGTACAGCTCAATACAGGATGCGAGCACACCTTTAGCAGAAACGGCATAGGTTCCATAGTTGACATCACATTTGTATCGAGTTCTCTAACGAGAGGCGCAAATTGGAGAGTAAGTAATCAGTACACCCACAGTGACCACCTGGCTATCCTTTTTGAAATACAGCCTAGGAGAGCCAACCAGGGTGTCTCGCTAAAGAAGGCACAACAAAAGGGTTGGAAAATAGAAACACTGGATGAAGACTCTTTTATCCTCACCTTTAGAGAGTCTACAATAAGGTCAGGGACAGCAAATGCTATGGCCACTGATATTACTAAGCAAGTAATGAGGGCTTGCGATGCATCCATGGTCCGGAAAACGTCATCGAATCGCCGGCCACCAGTATACTGGTGGAACCAGGAGATAGCAGAGCTACGCAGCAAGTGTCATAGGGCGAGAAGACTGTCCCAGCGATCCAGAGGTTTGCCCTCTCATCAGAACCTACAGGCGCAATACAGAGATAGACGTAGGGATCTGAAACTGGCCATTAGGAGAAGCAAAAATAACAAATTTAAGGAGCTCTGCGAGCAAGCAGATGTAAATCCTTGGGGTACCGCTTACAGGACTGTCATGGCAAAACTCAAAGGCACCACCAGGGCCCCCTCGCCCTCATGCCCTCTCCTAATGAAAAAAATAGTGTCGGGACTATTTCCACCGCAAAGAACGATAGAGCGTATAGAAGCACCCCATGATGAACAGGAAGTGACAACTATTACGGAAAACGAACTTCTAAAGGTGTGCAAACATTTCGAGGACAATAAGTCACCTGGGCTGGATGGCATCCCAAATAAGGCCCTCAAACTAGCCATTAAAGCAAACACGGGACCATTCCTAGAAATGTACAATAGGTGCCTAATCGAAGGGGTCTTTCCAGACCAATGGAAGAAACAACGCTTGGTGCTGCTGCCTAAAGGGAATAAACAACCAGATGAGCCGTCGTCATACCGGCCGATTTGCCTATTAGATACAATGGGCAAGATACTGGAGAAAATGATAGCCAACAGACTCGAGGTGGCAATAAATGAAGCCGGGGGTCTTTCAGACGAACAGTACGGATTCAGGCAAGCCCGTTCTACAATCGATGCTATACGGAGGGTAACCACAGTTCTGGAAGAAGCTATTCAGGGCAAGAGATGGGCAGGAGGCGCAAAGAAATACGGTGCCGTAATAACACTGGACGTCGAAAATGCGTTCAACTCTGCAAATTGGGGACAAATTGTACGCTCACTTAGAGAAAAGATGGTGCCAGGATTTCTCAGTAAAATAATTGGAAGCTATTTCGAGAAACGGTATCTTTTCTACGATACCGACGACGGGGTAGTGCAGTACCACATATCTGGCGGAGTACCACAAGGATCGGTGCTAGGTCCTATTCTGTGGAACCTTATGTATGACGGAGTTCTGAGGCTAGAAATTCCCAATGAGGCAAAAATCATAGGCTTCGCTGATGATATTGCAATCGTAGTAGCAGCGAAACACCTGGAAGAAATAGAGGACATAGGGAACGAGTGTATCAGGAAAGTGAGACGCTGGATGTCAACAGTCGGGTTAGAGCTCGCCGATCACAAAACAGAAGCAGTACTAGTAAGCAGCCGCAAGAAAAGGGAAACAATCACCATCAGGGTGGGCGATCAAAATATAACGTCGAAACCGTTTATAAGATACTTAGGTGTGATGATTGACGCTAGGCTCAGCTACAAGGAACACCTTGAAATAAAGTGCAATAAAGCAGCTCAGGTATGTGCTGCCTTAGCCAGAATAATGACAAATATCGGAGGACCCAGGCAGCAAATAAGGCTAGTATTGTCAAGAGTGGCGCAGTCAATTATTATGTACGCAGCACCAATATGGGCAAAGGCGATGAAAATTAAGTCCCACGCAAGAAGTGTAAATTCCACCAACCGACTATCCGCACTAAGAGTGTGCAGCGCTTTTCGGACGGTATCGGATGATGCTATATCTGTAATTGCTGGAATGCTACCAGCCGATATCTTGGCCATCGAGTTGCAAAGGTCCTACGACGCCAAAATTCAGGAACCCCTTGCCTCAGGCAGAGATATTAAACTGGAAGAAAGACGGCGTAGCATTGAAATATGGCAGGAGAGATGGAATCAGTCAACAAAGGGAAGATGGACCCATCGACTTATACCGGATATACAAAGTTGGATAAACCGGCATCACGGAGAAGTAGATTTTTATCTCACCCAGTTCCTAACCGGACATGGCTGCTTCCGAGCCTATCTTTACAGGTTTGGCCTTGATGAATCTCCTATCTGTGCAAACTGTGGAGAGGCTAGAGAAGATGCAGAGCACGTATTTTTTCAATGCTCACATTTCGAGGCAGAAAATAAATATCTTGAAGATAAAATTGGAGAAACGCCGACTCCCGAGAACATCATAAAGCATATGCTGTCATCGAGAGAAATATGGGACGCTGTGAAAGAAACCGCAGCGAGAATCATGAAGGAACTCCGGCGTCTGGAGAGAAACAGGGAGAGCAACCAAAATCAAACGGCAGCTCCCTTGGAACAGGAAACTCCAATTAGAGAAAGAAGGGCATAAAAAGCAAACCAGCCCCGCGAAGTAATACCTAACGGCAGTCCCGCGGGGAGAGTGGTTGAAGGGTGCAGGGTGTGGTTTAGTACGTAGGCGTATTCCTGGCATCGAATATTCAGGCTTGCGAATCGTACATGCCAGTAGTCCGGGCTACTGGTATCTTTTGAAGATTCCACATCCGTTTGGCGCAACCAAAAAAAAAAAAAAAAAAAAAAACAAAAAACAAAAAAACCCCTCCAGCACCCTAGCTGTCCGAACCTTTCGAGGAGCCAACATCGACTCGGATCATTACCTTGTTGCAGCCAAGGTACGGATGCGAATTTCTCGGAATCAACGGAGTCGAGTAAGAACACCAAAATTTAAAGTCGGAAAGCAGCAATCACAGGAGACCGCCAGGACCTTCGCCGATCAAGTCTCCCTCAAGCTCTCTCAGGTCCCGATGCAATCTGCAGAAACCATAGAACAGCAATGGAGTCGTTGTCAGAAAGCCATTAGAGAGGCCGCATCAGATATACTCGGTTTCGAGCCACCACCGACTAGAAACCCCTGGTTTGATGATGAGTGCAGACAGGCCCATGTAGAGAAACAGAATGCATACATGGCCACATTGCATCAACGGACGAGAGCTGCCCGCGAGCTCTATGAACAGAAAAGGAGGGAGGGGCATGCGCCTCTGATAAGGAAAAAGAAGGAGCACGAGAAACGCGAGATCAAGGAGATGGAGAGGTGTTACTGCAGGAACGACGCTCGAAAATTTTACCAGAAAGTAAAACGAACATGCCAAGGCTATAAAGCCAGGGCAGAAGCCTGCCGGGATGAGCACGGACAACTAGTAGTGGAGTCGCAGTCGATGCTGAGATGCCGCCGTCAGGCATAGCGAACCATTCACAATGGACGAAGACGAAGGAGAATCCTGTCCATCCGACCTAGGCGATGTTAAGGTAGCGATATCGAAACTTAAGTCTTATAAAGCTGCTGGAGCAGACGACTCCCCGCGGAACTGTTTAAGGCACCTGGCGATGAGGAACATGCACCAACTCATCTGCAAGATATGGTCGGAAGAACGCATACCCGATGAATGGAATCTCAGTATCGTTTGCCCGGTCCATAAGAAAGGAGACCCCTATGACTGCGCCAATTACAGAGGGATAAGTCTCCTGAACATCGCGTACAAGATCCTTTCTGCCGCACTGTGTAAGTACCTGAAACCGTTCGTGGACAATCTGATAGGTTTCTACCAGTGTGGTTTCAGGCCAGGAAAATCCACGATAGACCAAATATTTACAGCAGATCTTGCAGATCTTGGAGAAGACCCATGAATTCCAAGTCGACACGCACCATCTTTTCGTCAACTTTTAAGCCGCGTATGACAGTGTTTATAGAGACGAGCTATACAAAGCCATGTCATGTTTTAACATTCCTGCCAAACTCGTCAGACTATGCAGGATGACTATGGAGAACTCTCCCTGCTCCATTAAGGTCGGAGGTGAACTAACCGACCCCTTTGATGTTAAAAAAGGTTTTAGACAGGGTAATGCACTGTCATGTGATTTCTTCAACACTATTCTTGAAAAGATCGTGCGGGACTCTGCGGCCAATACAAGAGGTACGATCTACTTCAAGTCCACACAATTGCTTGCCTACGCAGATGACATTGACGTTATTGGACGAACAAAGCGAGACGTCAATGAGGCGTTCACAAGCTTTGAAGCAGAAGCGGCGAAAGTTGGCCTCCTGTTTCCACGTTGGATCCGTAGACGTCGTACTAGGCGGATGTCGCTGTACAGCCAGTATAGTTCGTCGTTGTATCTTCTCCTCCACTCTCCGTTTATATAAATGGGACCATAGATTTTCCTCTCGAAACGACCAAAGCCCTCTTTATTGGCTTTCGTTAAAGTCAGGCCTCTGCGCCATAAAGGAAGACCGAAATGATTAAGATTTTGTAAAACGCAACTTGGTCTTTTGAGAGAGGGCTCTACTTCTCAATTGCCTCTTGCAGCCAAAGAAACAGCAGTTGGCAAGAGTAATTCTGCGTTTGATCTCAGCGCTGATGTTGTTGTCGCTGGTCACTAGTGAGCCAAGGTAGACGAAGTCCTTGTCTACTTCGAATTTGTAGATGCCAATTGTGACGTTCTGGCCGAGACGTGGTGTTGTA
Organism: Eumerus sabulonum; assembly: GCA_951905685.1. Lineage (NCBI taxonomy): Eukaryota > Metazoa > Arthropoda > Insecta > Diptera > Syrphidae > Eumerus > Eumerus sabulonum. The sequence continues at coordinate 137,977,441 of OX645060.1, read as the reverse complement.
CGTCTTTTTTGGATGACAGCATATAAGTATTTCGTTTTACCCTCATTTACCGTAAGATCCATTTAAGCCGCTTCTGCTTTAATGCATCCGAGGCAGGAAGACTTGGCCTGTGAGTCTCGTATGATCTTTTCAAGCACGATGTTGATGACATGACAGTGAGTCACCTTGTCTTAATCGTTCTTTAACATCAAAGGTCTCAGTTAATTCGCTACCGACCTTAATGGAACAACGAGAGTTCTCCATCGTCATTTTGCATAATCTGACGAGTTTGGCAGGGATGTCAAAACTAGAGATGGCGCTGTATAGCTCATCACACGCTTTGAAATTACTAGCTTAATTTCATTTAGGTCGGGAGGACGAAATTCTCTTGCATCTTTGGCCGCTAGGAATGGATCATTCTGCCTGACAGCGGTATTAGATCTTTCATCGTTATACAGTCTGCAGAAGTGTTCCTTCCATATTCTCAGCATCGACTGTGACTCTACTATTCGTTGTCCGTCTTCATCCCTACAGGCTTCCGCTCTGGCATTATAGCCCCCTTTACTTTTTCGTAAAGCTTACGAGTATCATTCCTGTGATAGCATCTGTTCATCTCCTCGATCTCATACTTTTCATGCTGACTTTTTTCTTCCTTAAAAGCGTGTATTCCTCTCTTCGTTTATGCTCGTAATGTTCACGAGTGGCTCTCGTCCGTCTATGTAGCATGGCTTTGCAGGCCTTTTGCTTTGCTACATGGGCTTGCCCGCATTGCTCTTCGAACCAGGCGTTTCTAGCCGTCGGTTGATTGAAACCAAACACATCAGAGGGGCCGTCTCTGATGGCACGCTGGCAATGCTCCCACTGTCGTTCTGTGAGATGTTCCGGTGTCATTGGAGTTTGCGAGAGGATGAGGGAAACTCGATTGGTAAAGATTCTAGCAGTCTCCTACGATTGTAGCTTTCCGATGTCAAACTTTCATTATCCAGCTCGACTCCTTGGCATACTTGACATCTTCATTCGTTCCTTGGTTACAACAAAGTTGTGATCCGCGTCGATGTTGGCTTCTCGGAAAATTCGTTCGTCTAGGATGCTGGAGTAGTGTCTAACGTCGATCGCAATCCAATTGGTGGTGGACTGATCAGGTGATCGCCAAGTTCCTTTGTAAATATTGAGATGCGGAAATAGTGTGCTAGTCAGAAGGAGATTGCGTCCCGCCAGGGAATCGATGTCCGTTTTCGGAGGCTATATTTTCCCGTGATCGACTCAAATGTGTCATCTTTGCCCAATTTCGCATTAAAACTAAACTGAAACTAGTTTTGTGTCGTAGCTGGGGTATTGGGCATTGGTTCTATCTACGACATCGTAGAATTCTTCTTTGAGTCGATCAACCTTTTCTTCGGTTGGTCCGTGAGCGCATGTCAAGCTAATGTTTCCAAAATTAGCTTTGATGCGGATTAACAATCTGCACATGGTAACAGTACATATCCATAAAAGCATATTTCGAATGTTGTCTTATTTAAGGCACCCAATAGTACTAGCTATTTTTTCTAGATTAGTCTACTTCCCCAAGATCATTTCTTGCTCCATGTTGCACTGTTTCTTTTTTTTTTTTTTATACATGGGGCAGGTGCTACTATTAGCAATATGGCACTGCGACCCTTTGCAGATCTATTGTGCCTGCTAGCCGATTAGCCGAGTAGCCTCTCCACCTCTATAATGAAGTTGAGAATGCTTCTCGTAGGAGCCAGGGTGATCCCCTCAGGAGTCATAACTTCACTGAGAAGGATGCGCTTCCTAAGATGGCAGAGAGCAGCACACTCACACAGTATGTGTTCTGCCGTCTCATCTTCCTCTAGACAGAGCCGACACTCAGTTTCAGACGAGAGACTAATTTTGTTTAGATCATATCTCAGACCGCAGTGTCCCGTTAGATAGCCGACTAGTCTTCTGATATCCCCTCTATTGAGTTTGAGTATGTCAATAGCGTGTTTGTTCAGGGGTCGTATAAGTCGTTTAGATTGACGGAGTCCCCGAACACTGTTCCAGAAGGGCAGGTGTTGCAATTTTTCCCACTTGTCTAAGAAGAAATTTATCTTAGACCCGGGAATGCCGCAGATTGGTTCCGGACATATATATTTATCGCTGGAACCTTTCCTGGCAAGTTGGTCGGCAATTTCATTGCCCTAGATACCTTTATGTCCTGGCACCAACCAAAGTTTAACATTGTTTCTTTTGGCGAGGTCTTGTAGGGCGTCATGGCATTCCTTGACGGTTTTTGTGTTCGTACTGTACGAACCCAGCACTTTAAGCGCTGCTTGACTATCAGAGAGTATGTTGATGGTTACTCCTCTAATGCCAGTCTCGAGATTTAGATTGACGCATGTTAGGATGGCATGCAGCTCTGCTTGGTAGATGCTGGGACTTATTCCCAGCGCCTTCGAGATCTTTCGTTTTGGTCCAAAGATACCGGCGCCAACGCCGGAAGCCATCTTGGAGCTATCCATATACCACCTAAGGCCTTTGACATTTAGCAGGGGATTACTGTTTTCCCATGCTGAGCGATTTGGGATCAGTATCACAAATCTCTTGTCAAAGGTGAAGGTGTGTGGCAATGCGTCCGAGACTGTAGTAATCATATCCAGCTCGGGAAAGTGTTGTAATATGGACATGTGGCCTGCAGGTGTACATGGCATATTTGTTCCCGAGCAGAGGATTCTGATTGCACTGCGTAGTGCCACCTTCTTGATAAAAAGGTGCAGTGGAGCAAGTCCAATGAGTGCTTCTTGTGCTGCCGTAGGGCAGGACGGCATAGCGCCTGAGATGCCGAGACACGCTAGTCTCTGAAGGTCCACCATACGGTGGACCCGTAGGCTACGATAGGCCTACGTAGCACTATAGCTACGTATTTTAAATGCCTGACCCCTAACTATATATGTAACTTTGCCTAGAGTCCAGTTGTTCCTAAACAAGCATGACCTTTTCAAAATAGCACATTTTAGTGGCGCAATGCAAAGTACTGAACCAAGAGCCAGCACCAAGTTCAAATTCAAACTTGGCGACACTTTTAACGAAGTGAGTGTGTGGTGTACACTCCTTAAAGATCGTCGTGAAGAGTTAGATGATGACAAACATCCCTTTTCTTTGGTGATTACAGCCCATGAGAGACTAGAGGCACCCTTCTCTCAATCACCCATGTTATGTGACGCCTTGTCGTGGCGGGAGGCTTAAGAGGTCGTAGACCTCGAACTAAGACTCGAAGACCCAAACATGAGTGGACAAACCAAAGGAATTGTGTACTCCAGGTGGTACCCGGAAATCCACCCGCGGTCTCTTTGATCGCGGCCGGGGCAAGGATTCTGGAGGCCCCAACATTCATTTTTAACCCTACGGCAGGCCGGAACGACACCGGCCCCTGCGGCTCACTGTCTGACCACCTGGTCCGACTGAGCATGAGTGGTGTATCCAGCGGAGGCGACACCAACGATGGCGCGGCACGCCCCAGAATTGGGACGTACTGCTGAATGCACTGCTAAGTGCCAAAAAAGTAGAGGTAAGAGGCCTGCCCGAAAATTGTGCAAAGAGGCTGACAAAGCCGAATGCACAATGGTCGAGGCTAAGCCTCTGGGGGAACCAGTTAAGAGAGTTAGTTCGACGGAGGTCTCTCGTACCGAAATCGATCCGACCCTCCTTCCTGAGCTCCACCCCTCTCTCGAAGGTGCACAACGCGGAAAGTGTCGGCGATTGGGGAAGGTCTGCTAGAGGAGGCATAAGCATGTCTGCACTTTAGGCATGCGCCTCCAACTCTCTTCCTCTTACTGGGAAGGTTCAACTACCCAGTAAGAGCTCGATCAATTCTCGTAATAACGGATCCAAAAGCTTTCAGGTTTCTGCTGTGGCCGACGCTGCCGCCGAAAAAGGAGGCGGGGCTGACAAGCAGACTCCGAACGCAGAAAGCGAAGTCGTTACGCTTCCTAGCATTCCTCGAACTGGTAAGGCTGTCCGAAACCGACGTCCGAAGGGAGCAGGAGCTTTAACCGAAAAAGGTAAAGGCTCCCGCAAACGGAAGATCGCCGCTAAGGATAGTCTCGCTAGGGAGAGAGTGTGCGATGCCTCCCTCTCCGGTGGGGCGGTGAGAAATCGGAGTCTAATGGCAGATGTGGCGACCCAGAAGGATCAAAGCATAGGCCAGAAGGCGAAGATGACCAAAAACCGCTCCTCGGAGGCGGGCACATCACACAACAAAACCCCTTCCTCCGAGAAGGAGATCTTAATGACCGTAAGGAGTCGAGAGAAGCAGCACTCTTATAAAGAGGCGGCCATCTGCTCTGAAAAGGTCAGGATAGTTTTTATCCAGATCAATCTACAGCATAGCAAAGCTGCTACTGCTCTTTTAAGTAGCAGAATTGCATGCAGTAGTACAAAGCATCACGTTGTATCCATTCAAGAACCGTGGGTGTGGAATAAACGCCTATGTGGCCTTGGTGGTATACGTGATGCTACGATTCTTTGTGATGAGCGATCCGAAAGGCCTAGGGTCGACCTCATCATATCGAATTCACTCTCGGCAACCAGACTTAGGCACATTTGTGGACAAGATCTGGTGGCTGATAGAGTAAGCTACAAAACGCACGGAGCAATAGAACACTTCATCGTTGCGTCTGTTTACTTTCCCTACGATTCGTTACTACCTCCACCACCGAAGGAAGTCTCTGAACTCGTAGAGTACTGTGAAGCCAGAAAGATTGGTCTCATCTTGTGTTGCGATGCTAATGCCCAAAACACTGCTTGGGGCAGCAGCAAGTGTAACACAAGAGGGGACCGTCTTTTAGACTTCTTTCTCTCGTCTGACCTTACCATCAACAATGTTAGCTCTCATCCAACGTTTGTTACGACAAGACGACAGGAGGTGATTGACCTAACCCTATCCAACAGATATGTGAAGGACATCACTAACTGGCGAGTCTTACCTGATGCTACGCTGTCGGACCATAAATATATCGAACTCCGATTAGGTAGTGGGATCTCTTCCCTGCAACCTAGACGGAATCCGAGAAGGACGGACTGCGTACGGCTTAGAGAGGAGCTTGAGAAATCCACTCAGGTCCTACCTAAACTTAGAACGAAACAATTGGTAGAGAACGCTGTTCATAACCTGAATAGCGTTATCACCAGTTGTGTTGAACTCGCATGTCCTGTCAAGAAAAATACTGACATGACTCTTCTTCTTTGATGGCGTTACAGCCCATGAAGGACCAGAGCCAGCTTCTCTCAATCACCCATGTTGTGTGTGTATTATTTTACACACAGTTGAAAGGGACCTACAGTTTAATGTCGATTCCGAACGGAGTGAAGCGAGAAGCTCCTTCGCGGCAAGTATACTACGGGGGGATTTTTTGGTACCCTGCCGAGGAGGGACGCCGCGAAACAAACATTCGATGGCGGTGGTGTTATCGGGATCCGAGCTCGCTCATCGTGTGACAGAGGTCAACACTCTACACACTGCGCGACTGCGCTCCTAAACGCAGGTGAACTAACCGACCCCTATGATGTTAAAAAAGGTTTTAGACAGGGTGACGCACTGTCATGTGATTTCTTTAACAAAGCGAGACAAAGCGAGACGTCAACGAGGCGTTCGCAAGCATTGAAGCAGAAGCGGCTAAGGTGGGTCTAAGGGTGGGACAAGACCAACCCGAAGAAAGACGAGCAACACCGACGTCATGGTCAGACGTCACCTTCGGCAGCCTTGGCTCGATAGTGACCAACAGCTACGACACTAGCGCTGAGATAGAACGCAGAATAACTCTTGCCAACCGCTGCTTCTTCGGGCTCAAGAGGCAATTGAGTAGTAGAGCCCTCTCTCGAAAAACTAAGATATCCCTCTACAAAACCTTAATCATCCCGGTCCCCCTCTACGTCGTTGAGGCTTGGACGTTGTCAAAAGCGGATGAAGAGGCTTCTGGGCGTTTCGAGAAGGAAATTTTGCGTGCAATCTTTGGTCCCGTTTGTGTAAACGGAGAGTGGAGGAGGATATTCAACAAAGAACTGTACGGGCTGTAAAGCGACATCGGCCTAGTTAGATGTCTTCGGATCCAACGTCTAGGAGGGCTAGGCCATCTGGAGCGAAAGGACATCAGCGCTCCGGCCCGAAGAGTCTTCAACTCCAACCCCGAGGGACGACACAGCAGAAGACGACCGCATTTAAGGTGGCGCGCACAGGTGGAAAGGGACCTCAACCAACTGGGCGTGCGGCACTGGAAGTGGCTGGCCAAAGATCGGGCCGGCTGGAGAGGCTTGTTGGTTGAGGCCCTGGTTCATCCCGAATTGTAGCGCCATCAGAGTAAGTAAGTATTACAATTTATCAATCCATTAGCTGCAGATCCATCGAAAACCTTGTTGTTTAATAGTCTGTTCGCTTCACTGATCAAGCATCTTCGTTTCGAAGTACCTCAGGAGAGATGATTTTCTGTTGAGCCAGTTTCCTGCTTCTAACGGAGTATTATTTTTTAATTTAATTTTACCAAGAGTGTTAACGATTAGCTCACTTTAAGAGAGAAACTCATTATTTCTAGCATTTATACTGTTGAAGAAGAGGAGTGGATGTCTCCGGACAAAAAACGAGGGATTCGCAAATGAATTGTATATATTGACTTGGCTATGTTAGAATAAGCCGGCTAGCTTAGGGCCGACAATTACTCCATTGTTTCCTCTTAAGCGAATTATAATCTCAGTTTTATAGTGAGCTCCTAAAATTTAGTCAAAGTCGTATGTAAGTGGAGTTTTTCCCTCGATAAAATAAAATTCTTCTTCATCATAACATCGTCTAGGAATAAAAGCCATAAGCAATATAATCGATTCCCCTGTCGTTCGACAAAAATATAATTCTTTTATCTATCCTTGGCAATAGTCCCCCTTCCCATAGTCCCGGATAGTCCAGATTTCATATAGTACCCCTGGTATTTCTGTCCACCCAATGATATTACCCTCTCTCGGTGCTCTTGAAATTCATTACTGATGGTGATTTTTCCTTAATCTCATTCCTTTCGTACTGAGGACTTCCAACTCAACCTACACCAACAGTTTTGCTGCAAGTCTGTATATACAAGTGTATATTGAGACGACAGCATAGATGGTCTGAGGCGCTCCCTTTACACCCAGCATGCATACATGCCTACGCCAGTATTATATTATGAAAGATAAAGGACAAAACAAGGAGTATATGCATAAAAAAAGGGTGGATAGATAGTAAGTACCATAATAGAGCTGTAGGATAGTGGCACTGTAAGTCAACCTATTTAGTATCGATTCTAGCATTGCTGCCGATAGTCCTCCAAGTCGTCCACAGATAGTTCCTCCTTCACCCTGCGACTAGCCATATGTATAGGAGAGTATGGTAGGTGGTTGACGGAGGGTAGATTTGGAAACGGAAGAATATTTTTGTTAAAACTGCACGCGGATACTCTAAGTCGACATAAATCTCACAAGTGGATGGGAGTACAGCTCAGCCTCTATTCACAACTACATATGTACTAGCGCAAGGGGAGATTTTTTCTCATTTCGTTTTTTTTATTTGCATTTTTTCCCGCCCGATACAGTAAGATGTAGGGGTGGTAGATATGAAGACAGGACAGCCATGGATTGGACGGGTATTAGTTGCTGGTATTGTCTATTTTGCACCAGTGGGTGGGGTGGTATGCGCAAGACAATGAATTTTTTCCATCTTCCTTCCGTTAGCTTTTGCATTACGATGTCCTCAGTCTAGCTCCTGGTGAAGCTTGGCCTTTTGCGTTCTCGAAATGTCGTCGTGAACTTAGTCTATGTGCAGTTCTGCTCCTTCTTTCTCTTTTTTTTCTTTTGTTTTGTTACAGATTCAGTTTCATACTAACATCAGCGGCCTAGCTACCCAATGGTCAGGGGGTAGGCGGCAATAAAAATGAATCGACTTATAGTCACCAATACAATCTCAGGTTGGAAAAAATACAGAGAAATATGGAAGAAAGTAAGAAAGGATACCGAAAAAATACGTTAGGATGATGGTAGTTTGGATGGACGTGGAAAATATCCCTTAGGCATTAACGGGTAGAGAGACAAACACCTTGTGCTTACCAGTTGATCATGCCACAGAATATATCAGAGAGAGGAGAAAATGAAATCATTCCATGGCTTCACATTCCGAAACATTAATGAAAGCTGACCAGGTGAAGCAGGGCAACTTGGCAACCAACCTTCGTTTAAAGCTTCGCACAAAATGGTCGATTCATCTGGCGAAATCCGGGTAGTATATCTGTACACTTTCTTTGTTTTCAATGTTCTTATTGCCCCCGCTGTATATTTCGAGTGTATATACCTAGTCTGAAGAGGCCACTGAACTTGTTGAAGATAAAAAAAAGTAAGAAGGACCTTAAAAAATTGGAGAGCAAAATACGAAGAAAGCAGGAAAGAAGAATGAGGTGGCGGTGTCTCTCAGCAGGCAAACTAAATTGCGTTACTCAGCTGAAAGAATTTATGGGATTAATTAAAAAATCCAACTAAGCCAATCTGTGTATCTCTAGGAGCAGAGGTTAGCTGGCTGGCAAAGACTGTGATTTCTTTTTGGTTCTTGTACTGAATAGGTGTATGTGCTTTATATTGGAATTCAAAAAACGCCCTGCAGAAATATGAGTTTCAATACTTAGTTGACAATTTAAGTTTGCATGTATAGTAACTATCGATTTCCTGCAGACCCCAGTTTATCCCGACATGAAAGGAAATCTAGACACTAATTAATGTCTAGATCAAGAAGGAGTATATAAATCGTTAGGACCAATATAAAGGAAAACCTTGGTTGTTTTGAATCGTCTTAGAAAGACGATTCATAGCTTTTTTAAAGCTCTTAAAAAAGTACCATAGAAAGAAGTTTAAGATACAAATACAAGTATGTACTCTTGTAGCACCAATAGCAAAAGAAAACCTTGTGTTGTTTCAATCAATTCAAAGAAAATGTTGTGCTCTTTCATACACATACTGTATCCAAAAGACTATTATCCACTGACAAAAAGAGCAGAAGGCATTTGAAAAACAGAACACGGAATATCCTTCGCTATAACAGATCACGAGGAGTTTTCGCCCGTTATTGCAGCATAGCCATGTTCGCATTGTGTTCCTTCGACATGAGTCTTTTGGCGCCACTCAATAGTGTAATATGATCGGCGATCCCAATGACGTCTACAATTATTTTTCGACAGTTTGGGAATATTGCTCTAGAATCTGAGAGAGATCTGATTGGCAAAGCTCTTGGCGGTCACTTGCGACTATACTTGCTTACTTATCAGGCCAGCGATCCATGGAGGATCTGAGCCGGAGCTATAGCTGCCTTCCATCCTTGACGGTCCCGGGCACGCTGCTTCCAGTTGTCAAGACCAAGATGTCTTACATCCGCGATTACTTGGTCTTTATACCGGAGGTTCGGTCTTCCTCATCTTCTCGAGCCAGGAGGCTCGGAGTCGAAGACCCTCTTAGCTGGAGCGTTGATGTCCGTGCGCTCGATGTGGCCGAGCCAGTGTAGTCGACGGATCCTTGCCTTCCGGACTACATCCACATCTTGGTACAGCTCGTAGAGCTCGCGGTTGTGTCTTCTTCTCCATTCACCTTCCTCACAGACAGGACCAAATATCCGGCGCAGAATTTTTCTTTCGAAAGAACCCAAAATCAGCTCCGCTGTCCTGCTTATCGTCCAACTTTCGGCTCCGTACAGCAAGACTGGCAGAATGAGCGTTTTGTAAAGAATGACTTTGGTCTTTCGAGTGAGGAGTTTTGACCCCAGTTGTTTGACAAGCCGGAGTAGCAGCGGTTGCCAAGGGCGATTCTATGCCGGATCTCCACTGTGGTGTCATTTGTGGAATTTACGTTTGCCCCGAGGTAGACAAACTGCTAAACTACCTCGAAATTGAAGCTGTCAATTGTTATATTTTGTCCCAGGTGGGGAGCAACGGATTGGTTTTTGCTTGACAGCATGTTTTGTCCTCGTTTTGTCCTCATTGATCTTAAGACCAACTCGTTTCACCTGTTCTTCAATCGCCGTGAATGCTTCCACAATGCCACGGCGGGAAAACGCAATTATGTCGATATCATCCGCGTATCCTAGCAGCTGGATGGACTTGTAAAAGATAGTGCCGTCCCTGTTGACGCCTGCCCGTCGCACTATCTGCTCCAGCACCAGGTTGAAGAAGTCACATGACAGCGCATCTCCTTGCCGAAATCCGGTGCATGTTTCGAATGGTTCCGAGGTCCTAGAACCGAGTTGCACGGTGCATCGCGTGTTTTTTAGCGTGGCGCGACACAACTGGATCAGTTTTACCGGGATCCCGAATTCGGCCATCGCCCCAAAGAGTTCTTCACGATGAATGCTGTCGTATGCGGCTTTGAAATCGATGAAAAGATGGTGTGTATCGATTCGAAACTCGTTGGTCTTTTCCAGGATTTGTCGAAGTGTGAAAATTAGTGCGGTTCAAAATGGTTTTAGACGTTCACACAATACGCTGGACAGGATCTTGTATGCGACATTGAGCAGGGATATACCTCTATAGCTCTTGCAAGAGGTAGGATCGCCTCTTTTGTGGATGGGGCATATAGAGCTGGTATTCCAGTCGTCGGGCATGCTTTCATCTTTTCAAATTCTGCAGATGATCTGGTGCATACTCCCTAACAGAACATCGCCGCCAGCCTTGAAGAGCTCTGATGGCAAGCCATCTGAGCCTGCGGCCTTGTTGTTCTTAAGCTTCTGAATAGCTGTGCCGACTTCTTCGATGCTGGGTGGGAAGACTACTTCAGCGGCTGGAGTTGGGATTTCCTCGGTTCCTACCACTCTCTCTTGGTCATGCTCGTTAAGCAGCTGCTGGAAGTGCTGCTTAAATATATCCACTATTCCCTGCGGGTCGGTGACAAGATTACCCTCGCAGTTTCAAAGAGCCAGGGTGCCCTTTTTGAAGCCTCTTGCAAGGCCTTTGGCTTTCTTGTAAAAGGCTCGTATTTAATGTTTATCCCTAGACTCCTCGATATCCTTGAACTGGGAGGCTGCGAAGATTCTTTTCTTTTGTCGCAGTAGTTTTTTCTTCTCCCTTCTTCTGGCTCGGTTATCTTCCTGCGCTGCCTTGGTTTTCCTCTGCAGCGCCTTTTGGTACGCCTCGTCGGTTGCTGCCTTTTTCTGCTCACACTCGCCATCATACCACGGGTTTCTTGTCGGGGGTGGTAGGTATCCTAAGGTGGTTTCGGCTACTTCCTGAATGGCTGAGCGGCAATGCAGCCACATATTATTGGCATTTGTGCTCGACGAAGGCATACCGTAGAGTTTTCGCTCAGCTGCTCCCTGTAGACTCTGGCAACCTCCGGTGTGCTCAGGCGCCCAATGTCGAACCTCCTCCTGATGGCTGGTGCAGCTTTCTGACATTGAATAGTCGAGCTCTGAATCTTGCTGCTACGAGCAAGTGGTCAGAGTCGATTTGGTCGATTTGGTTGGCGGTTCGACCGTCCGGAGATCTTGTGCTACTTATCACCGCATTACAAGCTGTCGCAAAGTCAACAGGTCGGAAGCCGTTATCTGTTGTCGTATCGTGGAGGCTGCGCATTCCGATCACTCCGCCAAGGGTGTTTTCCTTACCGATTTTGGCGTTGAAGTCCCCGAGCACGATTTTTACATCGTACTCCGGACAAGCTCCGTAGGCGTTGTCCAGGAGGTCATAGAAGTCCTCCTTGATAGCGTCTTCAGCCTCGTCGGTAAGGGCGTGTGCACATATAAGGCTGATGTTTTAAAATCTGCCTCTGATGCGGATCACAGCCAGGCGATCACATATAGGTTTAAGGTCGATGACCTTCGACCCTAACCGCTTTCCCACGACAAATCCGCATCCCAGTAAGTGCAACCTTTTGTGACAGCTGTAATAAATGTCGCAACTTTTCTTCCTAATCATACCGTTTCCCCTCCAGCGTATTTCCTGGACCGCAGTAACATCCGCCTTGTACTGCGTAAGGATTCCTTCTAGTTTATGAGCAGCTCCGGGAGTGTACAGGGTTCTGACATTCCAGGAGCATACTCGCAAATCGTGTTCCTTTTTCGTGCTTTGTCGTCGTCGAGTATCCGTCCGTGTATTCGAGGCATCTTGCTCATTCATAAGTTTAACGTTTTTTACGTGGGCGGATTGTTAGCCCGCCGCACAACCGCGATTTTGGTCGGGGTTTTGTCGCTGGATACGTTTGTTCACCTCCCAACGGTTGATGAAGAGGCTATCCAGAGGGCGCCGCGAGGAGGCCGTATGTCAACGGCCCTCTTGGTGCCCTCTTCACTTGCGACTATGGTCATTCGAAATCATATTTTGGTGGTTTTATTCAATTCTATTATGCCCACAATATCCCAATTTCCGCATTCGTAACGTGGCAGCCGAAAAGTATGGATCTGAGAAGTTCGGACATCCAAAATGTCCGACTGTCCGAGATCTCCGAATCTCCCGAACGCACCCAGGTGAGTTGGTGGACTTGGTTCAACCACCTCGTCCTGGGTCTGCCAATCGGTTGCCCGCCTGATGGTATTGCATTCAACGCATGCTTTGGAAGTCGTGATGATGGCGACATTAGTCTTAGGTGACCAAACCATCGAAGCATAGCCCTTTCCGTTCGGAGAAGCAGCTGTTCACCATTGAGCTCCCCGAGCACTGCCGTGTTTCTCACTCTATCCCGGCGGGTAACTGCCACAACAGCACGAAGAAATCTCATTTCGGTGGCTTGTATTCGCGATCTTATTCTTTCGGCAATACCCACATTTCATGACCATAGGTGAGAGTTAGAACAAATCTTCTTCTTCTTAACGGGCGCTACAGTTTGGGGTGAACCTGGGCATGCCCCTCCAACTAGCACGATCTTTTGCAAGCCTTTTCCATTGCCGCACACACAGTTGGCTGAGGTCCCCTTCCATCTGTGTGCGCAATCTTAAGTGCCGCCGTCGTTTGCTTCTTCGTCGGGCATGCTTTCCTCTGACCATATCTTACAGATGAATTGGTGCATGCTCCTAACCAGGTCATCCCCAGCTGCCTTAAAGAACTCAGTAGACAGTCCATATGCGCCAGCAGCTTTATTCGACTTGAGTTTCGATATGGCAATCTTAACTTCATCGAGGTCGATTAGAAATGGATCATTCTGCCTGACAGCGGTATATTTACTAACATCGCCGCAGAAGTGGTTTTTCCATATTCTCAACATCGACTGCGATTCTACTACTAGGTGTCCGTTCTTATCCCTGCAGGCTTCCGTTCTGGCTTTATAATCTTGCCATGCTCGCTTTATCTGTTGATAAAACTTTCGAACGTCACGCCTGCAAATCCTCAATCGCGCGCTTCTCATGCTCTTTCTTCTTTCTTTGGAGAAGCTTATGGTCCTCCCTTCTTTTTAACTCGTAGAGCTCACGAGCTGCTCTTGTTATTTTATGCAGCGGGGCCTTATATGCATCCTGCTTCACCATCGAACCAGGTGTTACTTCGTGGTTAGAACAAATACCGAGACAAAAACTGCTAACTTGGCTTTGACACCAAGCTCCGTCTTCCTGATTACAGATCTTCAAAGCTGTTCGAAATTGACTCAGCAGGGCGAATCCTGCAGGGAAGCTCAGTATTACTCCTCCCTTCACTAGTGAAAAAGATCCCGAGATACTTAAACACTCCTCGCCTCGAATGCGCTGCAACATCCAGTCCATATATATGTATAATGAAAAGGAGAAGTGACAGGACGCACCCTTGGCGAAGTCCAACGCCCACGAAGAAAGGTGTTGATTTACTACCGTTAACCCGAACACAGCAGAGACTGAATGGCCCTCAACAGAGGACCATCAATCCCATACTCCTGCAAAACACTCCAGAGTTTACCCCGAGGAACTCGGTCATACGCCTTTTCCAAATCTAAAAAGCAGCTGTAGATCGGTTTGATGTACTCCCAAGCCTTCTCGAGTACCATTCTTAGAGTCAAAAGCCGGTCGGTTGTACTTCTGCCGTGACGAAACCCGCACTGTTCACCCCCTATCCTGGATTCGACCATAGCTCTAGAGCGCGCCTCCAACACGTTAGCGTAGACTTTACGGGGAACACTTAAAAGAGATATGCCCGTATAGTTGGGGCTCTCTTTTTTTATCCCCCTGTTTGAAAAGAGGGACAATCGCTCCAGTCTGCCAATCGCCAGGTGTCTCACCGCATTCCCAGTTCACCTTAATGACACGAGAGAATCCTAATACTCCCTCTTACCGATTGCCTTAAGTATTTCTGGCCGAACTTCATCCACACCGGCGGATTTGGTAGTTTTTAGCAATTCAATCGCTAAAATGACTTCCTCCACCATTGGACTATTCTCCGCCTCACTCAAGACTATAGGTCTGTCCCCCTCAGCGCCCTGTTGGGGATTGAGCAGCTCCGAAAAGTGCTAGACAGCATCTTTGGATGGTGTCTATTCTACTAATTCTAATGTTGTTTGCAGTAATGTTGCCCCCTTACTCATCTCCAATTATCGTTTAAAACAACTCTAGTAATATAGCTGGGGCTGTAGAAAAAAGTTCTCTCTGGGAGTCGTTTGAAAGGCAGTCGTATTTCTCTTCTGTAGCCGTTTTAGTAGCAGTATGCCTTATCGAATAATGAATTTGCTTTATAGCGGTTTAAGGCTTTTACTTATGTAGTGGTATCGTGAACATTTAACCGTTTTTTCCAAATGAAGGTATTACCCCTAAATGCAATCCTTATGAAGATCAGGTCTCTACTTACTCCCGGAGCGAGGGATGTCTGTGCGTTTCAGCTCAAATCGGCCCAAGTTCCTAATATGTACCAACATAAGTAGGGCATTTATTAACTACCTTGTCATTATACTAGATGGGAAATTAACCTGGGAGAGCAACACAATCCAAAGAGCTAAAAAAGCAACTATAGCTCTCTACACATGCAAGAAAGCCCCAGGGAAAAAATGGAAATTCAACCCTAAGATCACCCTATGGCTCTATATCACGGTCGTCAGACCCGTACTAATATATGGAGTGAAAGTCTGGTGGACAGCACTGGACAAGACAACATACCGTGTTAGCGTGTATGTGCATTACCGGGGCCCTCAGGTTAACCCCAACGGCTGCGCTTAACATGATACACGACCTTACACCACTCGATATTTTCGGCAAGCAAATTGCCACACAAACGGCGATTAGACTCAAAGCCAACTCGAACTGGACTATGGAGCTATGTCACTGGCCACTCCTCCATCCTGAATAACAGGTCAACTATGGCAGAAAACTTGGACCTCATAGAACCCACCACAGACTTGGAAAAAAACTTTACAACGATCTACCCGGACATACAACATTGGACGGGGCCAGACTCAACCCCGCAGAAACTGCGTAGATTTTTACACTGATTGGTCTAAAACCAAGGACGGGGTGGGTAGTGGAGTATTCTGCAAACAACTTAAGCTGAACAAAGCTCTAAGATTACCAAATCACTGCAGCGTTTTCCAGGCGGAACTGTTGGCAATAAAAGATGCCTTGTCTTGGCTGAAGTGGAACTTGATATCCACCACAGATATCCGCATTCTCACGGATAGTCAAGCAGCCTTAAAGTCGTTGAAGTCCTTTGTGTACACATCAAAAACTAGTCTCGACTGTCGCCTATCTCTTAACGAGATGGCCGAACAGTTCAATATACAACTTATCTGGGTACCGGGAAACAGCAACATTCCAGGAAATGAAAGAGCCGACACACTCGCCAAAGAAGGAACGACGCTACAATCAATCGTGGTTTGTGAGGGAATACCCTTTGCAACCATTAAACAAATCTCGCCAGGGCCAAGACGAAATCTGGTCCCGGCTCGACAGTCAACAGACTAGGAGTATTATATCCCTAAAAAGAACTGACATCTACATGGTCATCGGTGTCATCACTAGACACTGCCTTATTGGCAGTCACGCGCAAAATGTATGTGTGTATGTTGGCGTTACAGTCCATGAAGGACCTGAGCCGAGCTTCTCTCTCAATCACCAATGTTGTGTGTGGTTTCATTTTCCCATAGGTGAAAGGGACCTACAGTTTATTGCCGGTTCGGAACGGCGAATTTCGAGAAGCTTTTCATGACAATTTTACTACAGGGGGTTTTGTCAGAGCCCCGCTGAGGAGAAACACCGCGAAAAACACGTTCGATGACATAGCTGTGTCGGGATTCGATCCCGTGTCATCGGCGTCAGAGGCCAACACACTACCCACTGCGCCACGGTGCTCTCAGTCACGCACAAAAACTAGCTATAATTCCGAATGATTTTTGCAGAAGCCGTCTAGACGAGGAGGAGGTCGAATCCATTCATCACCTTCTCTGCGCCTGCCCGGCATTCTGCACAATCAGGAAACGATACCTGGGATCTTACTTCCTAAACGATCTGACCGAAGTTCAGCAAGTAGGGATAAATGTATGTATGTATGTATGTTGGCATTACAGTCCATGAAGAACCTGAGCCGAGCTTCTCTCAATCACCGATGTTGTCTGTGGTTTCATTTTCCCATAGGTGAAAGGGACCTACAGTTTATTGCCGGTTCCGAACGGCGAATTTCGAGAAGCTTTTCATGACAGTTTTACGACAGGGGGTTTTGTCAGAGCCCCGCTGAGGAGAAACACCGTGAAAAACACATTCGATGACATGGCTGTGTCGGGATTCGATCCCGTGTCATCGGCGTCACAGGCCAACACACTACCCACTGCGCCACGGTAGGGATATCTGACCTTCTTAATTTCTTAAGAAGCACAAAATGGTTCCACGAATAGGGGGCTAAGCTCCCTCGTAGCTGCACAACGGACCTCCCTGGCCCACGTGTGTTCTTCTCATTTCTGGGAAGGCTACGGTTCTACCTACCTACCTACCTAACTAGTTCTTCTTATTTGAACTGACGCCGTTAATGACATCTTAATGAGTTTTACGTCGCCATCCTTAGAAAGGATTCCGGATTAGGACACTACGCACCCGGAAGCCACTGCGTGGATAACGTCCGGTAGACAAAGGCTTAAATGTCATCGTTTTGTCTTCAGATATTAGCATAGTTTACCCCTTTGGCATTTTAGGCCTTGTCCACGTCCTTTAAATGAATGCTGCAAAGTGTTTGTTCCTTGTATTCATATATACTTTTGAATACCTATCGCTATGACATTTAACCGACGCGCGGTTCGGTTTCTGGCCGAAATAACAACTTCTTTCTATTTTCTGTAGACCAACCTTTTCCGTTAGCTTAGCATTGCATTCTAAAATCGAGTCGTGACTTTGCTGTAGAGACCTCAACAGTGCTGCATGCTATCATCCAAATAAGCCAAGTCCCTGACAACTCGGCTAGAATTTCCAAATGTCAAAAGTTAGCACCGCCACCACTATGGACATATTGCACTTATACACACCGCATACGACTAATATATGTACGTCTAAAGCAAAAGTATCTAAAAGATAAATACGGAGAACAAATTCTAAGGTCAAATCTAATTGCGCATTGAGATTGAAGTGAGCCAATTTATTTACGAGTCTAATAAAGCGTTGCTGCAGCCGCCAAACCCCGCGGCATTCCGCATTCATAACTGCAGTCAATGCCAATTCTGGTTGTTGTTGTGTTTTTTTCAATTTGTGCACTTTGTCTAATAGTTGCAGTCGAGACAGAGCAAAAAAATTAAAAACAAAAAACTGGAAAAATTTAAATAAAAAGTGGTAAATCCGTACTGCACAAACTGCATGCATCTGTATGCAAGTGAGTGGAATACAAATTTAGAAAAAATAAGAAAGAAAATATTAAAAAATCCAAAACAGCTGTGTGTGAATTTATGAGGCTGGTAGTCGGCGTTACAATTGGCGAACGACAAAAGTGACATTTTGGACTTGAAGATCGGATTGAGAATTTCAATTCAGGGAAAACAATTTAGTCATTTGCTGTGGTGTGTGCAATTTTATTGCTCAACTTGACTTTATATTCAAATACTTACTTGCTTTCTTAGCGGGCGCTACAGTTCGGGATGAACCAGGGCCTCAACCAACAAGACTCTCCAACCGGCCCGATCTCTGGCCAGCCGCTTCCAGTGCCGCACGCCCAGTTGGTTGAGGTCCCTTTGCACAAATGCGCACCACCTTAGGTGCGGCCGGCCTCTATTTCTTCGTCCCTCGGAGTTGGATTCAAAGACTCTCCGGGCTGGAGCTGCAGTGCTCATTCGCTCCACATGGCCTAGCCATCTTAGGCGTTGGATCCGTAGACGCTCGACTAGACTCATGTCGCTGTACAACCCGTGCAGTTCGTGATTGAATTTTCTCCTCTAACCCCCATCTATGGTTATAGGACCGAAAATCGCGAGCAGAATCTTTCTTTCGAAACGACCAAGGATTTCTTCATCCGTTTTAGAGAAAGTCCATGTTTCCGCGCAATTGCCTTCTAAGCCCAAAGTAACAGACAGCGGTTGGCAAGAGTAATTCTGCGCTTGATTTCAAAATTGGTGCCGTTATTCTAGGTCACTGCGGAGCCGAGGTATATGAAGTCCTTAACTGCCCCAAACTTATATCTGCCAATATGCACGTTCTAGCCAAGACGTCCAAGACGTTCTAGCCAAGATGTCCTTTTTCGATGACAGCAGATGTTTAATCTTGCCCTTATTAACTACCAAACCGGGGTGGCCGTTGTGCAGTGGTTAACATCGTCGACCGCCGAGCGGAATGTCTATAGTTCAAATTCACTTCATAGCCAAGAAAAAGTAATTCCTATACGGACAAAAAGTATGCCACGCAGTTGTGAATGGAAAGTGACCAGACATACTGCTGCAGACACAACACTCAGAGTATATACTTACTTACTTAGGTGGCGCTACAGTCCGTGGTGAGCCTGGGCCTCAACCAACAAGCGCCTCCAGCTGGCACGGTCTTTGGCCAGCTATTTCCAGCGCCGCACGCCCAGTTGGTTAAGGTCCCCTTCCACCTGCGTGCGCCACCGATGATGCGGCCGTCCTCTGCCGCGCCTTCCTTCCGGAGTGGATTCGAAGACTCTTCGGGTCGGAGCTATATTTTCCATGCGCTCTACATGGCCTAGCCACCTTAGACGCTGTATGCGCAGACGTCGCGTACCAGGCCGATGTCGCTGTACAACCCGTACGGTTCTTCGTTAAATCTTTCCCTCCATACACCGTTTGAACAAACGGGATCGTAGATAGTACGCAGAATTTTCCTCTCGAAACGACCAAGGGCATCTTCATCCGCTTTTGTTAAGGTCCAAGCCTCTGCGCCGTAAAGGAGGACTGGGATGATTAAGGTCTTATATAGTGTCACCTTGGTTTTCCGAGAGAGGGCTCTACTTCTCAATTGCCTCTTGAGCCCAAAGAAGCAGCGGTTGGCAAGGGTGATTCTGCGTTTTATCTCAGCGCTGGTGTTGTTGTCGCTGCATCAGTGAGCCAAGGTAAACAAATTCCTTGACCACTTTAAATTTATATCCGCCCATGGTGACGTTCTGGCCAATACGTCGGTGTTGTCTGTCCCTTTTAGATGAAAGCAGATATTTAGTTTTACCCTCATTAACCATGAGATCCATCTTAGCCGCTTCTACCTCAATGCTTACAAAGGCCTCCTTGACGTCTCGCTGTGTCCGTCCAATCACGTCAATGTCGTCCGCATACGCAAGCAATTGCGTAGACTTGAAATAAATCGTACCTCTTGTGTTGGCCAGTGACTCCTGCACGATCTTTTCAAGCACGATGTTGAAAAAGGTGCATGACAGCGCGTCACCTTGCCTAAATCCTTTTTTAACATCAAAGGTCTCGGTTTGCTCCTTACCGACCTTAATGGAGCAGCGAGAATTCTCCATTGTCATCCTGCACAGTCGGACGAGTTTGGCAGGGATGTTAAAACTAGACATGGCCTTGTATAGCTCATCTCTATACACGCTGTCATATGCAGCCCTGAAATCGACGAAGAGGTGGTGAGTGTCGATTTGGTATTCCTGGGTCTTCTCCAAAATCTGCCGTAGCGTAAATATTTGGTCTATTGTGGATTTACCTGGCCTGAAACCACACTGATAAGAGCCGATCAGGTTATCCAGAAACGGTTTCAGGCGTTCACACAATACGGCATAGAAGATCTTATATGCGATGTTAAGGAGACTTATTCCTCTATAGTTGGCGCAGTTATAGGGGTCTCCTTTCTTATGGACCGGGCAAACGATGCTGAGATTCCATTCGTCGGGCAAGCTTTCCTCCGACCATACCTTGCAAATGAGATGGTGCATGCACCTTACCAGCTCATCTCCAGCCGCCTTAAGAAGCTCAGCAGACAGGCCGTCTCCGCCCGCGGCTTTATTAGACTTAAGTCTTGATATTGCTATTTTGACTTCGTCTAGGTCGGGTGGCCTGAATTCTGTTTCATTGTCATCCATTACGAATGGCTGGTTTTTTTTTTTTTTTTTTTTTTTTTTTTTGTTTTTTTTTTAGAGACTCGCGCAGGTTCAAGAGTTTTTATATTCTCTTATGATGTGTTGACACACACAACCTGAACGGAGTGCAGTGGTTGGGGTCGTTGATGTTCGTTCACTACTCTCAGGGGTCGTTGTCCTAGACCTAGATAGGACGAGAGCCGACCAAATTCCGCGTTGGTTATAGTCCGTATTAATTCGTTCGAGCACTTTGGTATTGCATACGCAGGGGATGAATATCGGTTGACCATATACTGTGAGTGTTATGCCTGCAGCAGTACGTCTGGTCACTTTACATTCACAACTGCGTTGCACACTTTTTGTCCGTATAGGAATTACTTTTTCTTGGCTATGAAGCGAATTTGAACCATAAACCTTCCGCTCGGCGGTCGATAATGTTAACCACTGCACCATGGCCACCCCCAGTTCTGCCTGACTGCGGTATCTTGTCTATCATCGCCGTTATACAGTCTACAGAAGTGGTCTTTCCGAATCCTCAGCATCGACTGCAACTCTACTACCAGTTCTCCATTTTCATCCCTGCAAGCCGCCGCTCTGGCTTCGTAGCCATGGCATGCTAGTTTTACCTTATTGTAAAACTTCCTGGCGTCATTCCTGCCGAAGCATCTCTCCATCTCCTCGATCTCACGCTTTCCGTGCTCTCTCTTCTTTTTTCTGAAAAGCGTGTTCCTCTCTTCTCTTCTGCTCATAGATTTCGCGAGCAGCTCTCGTCCGTCGTTGCAGAATGGCTTTATATGCCTCCTGTTTTGCTGCATGGGCTTGTTCGCATTGTTCATCGAACCGGGGGTTTCTAGGTGGTGGCGGTTTGAAACCCAGCACCTCTGAGGCAGCGTCTCTGATGGCGCTCTGGCAATGCGCCCATTTCTGCTCTATTGTTTGTGCTGCTATGGGCGGATTTTGAGAGAGCTAGGAGGAGACACGGTCGGTAAAGATTCTGGCAATCTCTTGCGATTGTAGCTTTCCGACGTCAAACTTACGTTGTTCTACTCGACTCCTAAGCATTCTTGATATCCTCATTCGTACCTTGGCTACAACAGGGTAGTGGTCCGAGTCGAAGTTGGCCCCTCGGAAGGTTCGTACGTCGAGAATACAGGAGGAGTGTCTGCCGTCGATCGCAATGTGATCAATCTGGTTAATGGTCGATTGATCAAAAGACCGCCAGGTGCCCTTGTAGATGTTGAGATGGGGGAATCGCGTTCTTGCTACAAGGAGGTTACGCCCCGCTAGGAAATCAATTAGCCCTAGTCCGTTGTCGGATGTGGTGTTATGGAGGCTATGCTTTCCTAGGATCGACTCAAATATGTCCTCTTTGCCCAGTTTTGCATTAAAACCTCCTAGGACTATTTTTGTGTATACTCAGAGTATATGATCAACTAAGATTCGTCCTCTGTGTATGCAATATTAAAGGTGCTCGAACGAATTATTACAGACTATAAACAAAGCGGAATTTGGTCGGCTCTTGTCCCATCTAAGACAACCATCCCTGAGAGCAGTGAACGAACATCAACGACCCAAACCACTGCACTCCATTCAGGTCGTGTGTGTAACAAACACATCATAAGAGAATATAAAAACCCTTGAGCCTACGCGGGTCTCTAAAAAAACAAAAAATCGAAAAAAACGATTTTTGCCACCTCCATCTCAATACTCGCAAACGCCACCTTGACATCTCGCTGTGATCTACCATATGTATGTCAATGTCGTCTCCATATGCAAGGAGTTGCGAGGATTTGACATAGATTGAGCCTCTTGTATTGGCCTGTGACTTTTGCAGAATCATTAGTAATATTAGTATGATATTAAAAAAATGATACGACAGCGCATCGCCCTGTCTAAACCCTTTTTTGACTTCGAAACTATCGGTCTGTTCTGCACCGATTCGGATGGGGCAGCGAGCGTTCTCCAGAGTCATCCTGCAAAGTCTGACGAGCTTAGCAGGAATGTCAAATGTAAACATAGCGTTATATAGCTCGTCTCTAATTACGCTGTCGTATGCGGCCTTGACTTGAAATTCATTGGTTTCCTCCAAGATCTGCCGTAGTGTGAAGATTTGGTCGATGGTGGACTTTCTGGCCTGAAGCCACACTGATAAGGACCTATCAGCTTATTTACAAAAGGCTTTAGGTGTTCACTCAAAACGGCAGAGAAGATTTTGTAGGCGATGCTAAGGAGACTTATTCCTCTATAGTTGGCGCAATCAGAGGGGCCTCCTTTCTTATGGGTCGAGCATACGATGCTGAGACTCCATTCCTCGAGCATGCTTTCCTCTGACCATATCTTACAGATGAGCTGGTGCATGCTCCTAACCAGGTCATCCCCAGCTGCTTTGAAGAGCTCGGCAGCAGTCCATCTGCGCCAGCAGCTTTATTCGACTTGAGTTTCGACATGGCAATTTCGACTTCGCCGTGTTTAGGGGGAGGGTATTTTCTGCGATCCTCGTCATTAAGAAATGGATCATTCTGCCTAATGGCGGTATGTTGGCTATCATCGCCTCTATATAGTCTGCAGAAGTGGTTTTTCCAAATTCTCAGCACCGTCTGCGATTCTACTACCAGGTGTCCATTTTCATCCTTACAGGCCTCCGTTCGGGCTTTATAGCCTTGAGACACTCGTCTTATCGGTTGATAAAATCTTCGAACGTCGTGCTTGCCGTAGCATCTCTCCAATTTTTCTATCGCACACCACTCGTGCTCCTTCTTTTTTTTTTTGTTGAGGAGCTTATGTTCCTCTCTTCTTTAAACCTCGTAGAGCTCTCGAGCCGCACTTGTTTTTTTGTGTAGTGAGGCTTTATATGCCTCCTGTCTTCTGCATGAATCCTTCTACACTCGTCATCGAACCAGACGTTTCGTCGTGGTGGAGCTTTAAAGCCCAGCACTTCTGTTGCTGTGCTCTTCAGGGGTTGTTGGCACAAGCTTCATTGTTGCTCTACTGAATGAGTAGACAATTGAGGTGTATCGGAAGGCTTAAGGGAGACGCGGTTGTCAAGGACACTGGCGATTTCCAGCGATAGTAGCTTTCCGACGTTATAACTTTGTATTCTAACTCTACTCCGCGACTCAAATTGGGAGCTTAAAAAAAAAAAACACAATTACCCTTTCTTTTTAGCTTTACACAATTGTAAACAATTGGTTTGTCTGAGTCGATGTTCACTCCTCAGGAAGTACGAATATCAAGAATAGTAGAGGAGTGTCTGACGGCAATTGCGGTGTGATCAATCTGACGACCGCCAGGTGCCTTTGTGTACATCGAGGTGCGGAAAGAGTATGTCAGCTAAAAGGAGATTTCGCCCCAGCTTAGCGTTCAAATCTACTAGTACAATTTTGGTGTCATAGCTGAGGCATTTGGCATATGGCATATGTCTAGGAGATCGAAGAAATCATCTTTGATGGAGTCATCGTTGTCTTCCGTGGGGGCATCGACACATAAGAGGCTGAGGCATCCACTCACATACTAAATGCTTAAGACTTTATGCCTTAGCCCACCACTAACAACAAATCCGCATCTAAATAGTCTCTGTCCTCTCTCCCTATAGCAATCACCGTAGTAGATGTCGCAGATTTTCATCCGCTTTTTACCCGGTCCGTTCCATCGCATTTCCTGGATAACTGTTATGTCCGCTTTATAGCGGTCTAAGGCGTCGGCGAGTTATTCGCCCGAACGTGGTCTGTTTAGGGACCTAACATTCCACGTACAAAACCAAAGATCCTCGTCTATTTCTGGTTTGATAAAAGGGTTGTCAACTGTAGATCCGTTCCGTGTGTTTATCCGAGGCTGTTTTTCGCTTCTGAGCAATTTGCGCTTTTACGGTTATGGTTTGCTAGACCATAGCCCAACCGACACTAATCCTGCAAACAAGGCTGGTTGACGTTTCACAAGTGTCAAGCACGTTTAGGTATTTATTATAAGTATTGTGGCGCCTAATGAATCCTCTAAGTCTTTTGCAATCAATTCTCTTCAGAGATAACAAGAAAGTTGAAAATTTCCTGCACCCATCAGGACTTATACTCTTTGTCAGCTAACCGCTCGAACTGTCTTTCCATCGGTGACTGCGTGGCTCAGAGATCCAGTTGCCCTGATGCTACACAATAGAATGACTGGAATCATTGATTTTTTGGCATATACTTGAGATAGTGATCATAAGATAAGTCTTCCGTCAGTTCACTAACATTCAAATACGAGTTGTACTTAAAACTATTTCTCTTGAGGCGAGATATAGTGTTCAGTTGGCCCCCTATTTTGATTTAACTCTGTAACTAGTTCAACTGGTGCTTCTTTTATTGGAACTCAGTATTTTTACTACACATTAAAAAAGAAGCATATCGATCTCCGATCTTCATGTTACGTGTAAGTCTTGCTAAGTTACGATAATTATTGCTCTTGCAATGGATCAGTTTCCTGAATTTGTTATCTCTAAATGCCTTATAGCCCATATCTCACCCCCTAAAACGACATGCACTTTACCCAAAGCTGGAACAATTAAATAAACCATCTGCATACCCACTTATGTTTTAGTGGCGAATCCGCTAAACGTCATCCGATCATGGCGTACGCGGAACATTGCCGGCACTAAACTATTCAAAGATACTTCATTCCATCTATCCATTCTTGCCGTCTCCGCGTGAAATGCAAATTTGATTACATGTTCATCACCGACCACAGTAGCTCTACCTTTTCTGATAGCCTCTTGCCTTGTTCCAGGACAAATTACATAAACCGATTCAATGATCCGTACCGAGTTATATAACATAGTCGAGTTAACAAGCACACAACTGTGAGTACCTCCTGTGTGCGCAGTGTATGATCGGTAGCGCGCGAGCTCTCGTTCTCATAAGCGCACAAGGTGCAATGTCATCGTTGACTCCATTGGGCGCACCTCCACCTCTATCACCACCGCCAACTTCATTTCGCCATCGTGTTATTCCCTTATATCCATGCTCGCGCTTCACCAATGCTACTTCATCCGACATAATCTTCTTGTCGAACCAGTGATCTTGGCTAATCTCGTACAGCTACTGCCATGGAGCCTCGGGCAACCGTGAGCTCTAGTGTTGAGATTAGGTGAGCATAACATTCATCGCGTTCCATGAGTATGCATCACGTTTATCCTCTATTGCACTATTCACCGACGAGATGAGAGGCTTCTGTTCGTATGGCAACAAGGAACGTTGCCGACGTTATGCCACACGCTGTAGCAACTTAATCACGTTTCGAAAATCTGTGATTCTACGCTGACTTTAAAGTAACTTGGCAGCGAGGAAGGCGGGAGCCTTTTCCCTCCGTTTGATACAATTGAGTCGTGCGCCAACAAGATACCCACATGTATGTAGGCATGTGGCAAGCAAAATAGAGAAGTAAAAGTTCGGGCTCTAAAGCAATCTGCGCTGTCACATCGCGCGCATTCAAGTGCATGCACAATCTATCTGTATCTCAATTGTAATTGTATAGATGCATTTATTAGAAGTAATGTATTCTGCCACTATGGTGCAAATTTAATCCATGAATAAATAGATATATGTAAGTATTCTTTTTCGCCTTTTTTCACAAAAAAAAAAAAACAAAAAAAGAAAAAATTACGAAAACAAAAGCGCAATGTTTAACGAGCGGCGAACGCTATACGATATGCGGGGCAAAGAGCCTGCAGTGCTGCAGCGTACACCAGGAAATCGTGGTCGGCCTTGAAGTTCCAGTTTTCTCGGTTTTCTTGTTTTCTATTTATCGTTTGGTTTTTGTTTAAGTTATGGATTTGATTTTCATGAAATCTGGAAGCAT
Organism: Eumerus sabulonum; assembly: GCA_951905685.1. Taxonomy (NCBI): domain Eukaryota; kingdom Metazoa; phylum Arthropoda; class Insecta; order Diptera; family Syrphidae; genus Eumerus; species Eumerus sabulonum. Next base: position 137,951,222 of record OX645060.1, on the reverse strand, counting down.
ACACAGATCATTAATTTATGTATCTGTGCGGTTTTGATTCACGTGCTTGTGGGCGATCAAGATAATTGTAGCGTATGTGGTGAAATCGTAGATTTCACGATCTCCTAGACAGAACATATGCCCAATGCCCCAGCTACGACACGAAAATAGTCCTAGGAGATTTTAATGCAAAACTGGGCAAAGAGGACATATTTGAGTCGATCGTAGGAAAGCATAGCCTCCATAACACCACATCCGACAACTGACTAAGGCTAATTGATTTCCTAGCGGGGCGTAACCTCCTTGTAACAAGCACGCGATTGCCCCATCTCAACATCCACAAGGGCATCCATCCTGGCAGTCTTTTGATCAATCGACCACCAACCAGATTGATCACATTGCGATCGACGCCAGACACTCCTCCTGTATTCTCGACGTACGAACCTTCCGAGGGGCCAACATCGACTCGGAACACTACCTTGTTGTAGCCAAGGTACGAATGAGGATATCAAGAATGCTTAGGAGCCGAGTAGCACAACGTAAGTTTGACGTCGGGAAGCTACAATCGCAAGAGACTGTCAGAATCTTTGCCGATCGTGTCTCCACCAAGCTCTGTCAAAATCCGCCCACAACAGCACAAACAATAGAGCAGGAATGGGCGCATTGCCAGAGCGCCATCAGGGACGCCGCCTCAGAGGTGCTGGGTTTCAAACCGCCACCACCTACAAACCCCTGGTTCGATGAACAATGCGAACAAGGCCATGCAGCATAACAAGAGGCATATAAAGCCACGCTGCAACGACGGACGAGAGCTGCTGGCGAAATCTATGAGCAGAAGAGAAGAGAGGAACACACGCTTTACAGAAAAAAGAAGAGAGAGCACAGAAGGCGTGAGATTGAGGAGATGGAGAGATGCTTCGGCAGGAATGATGCCCGGAAGTTTTACAATAAGGTAAAACGAGCATGCCATGGCTACAAAGCCAGAGCGGCGGCTTGCAGGGATGAAAATGGAGAACTGGTAGTAGAGTCACAGTCGATGCTGAGGATGTGGTAAGACCACTTCTGCAGACTGTATAACGGCGATGATAGACAAGATACCGCAGACAGTCAGAACGGGCCATTCGTAATAGACGACAATGAAACAGAATTCAGGCCACCCGACCTAGACGAAGTCAAAATAGCAATATCAAGACTTAAGTCTAATAAAGCCGCGGGCGCAGACGGGCTGTCTGCTGGGCTTCTTAAGGCGGCTGGAGATGAGCTGGTAAGGTGCGTGCACCAACTACTTTGCAAGGTATGGTCGGAGGATAGCATGCCCGACGAATGGAATCTCAGTATCGTTTGCCCGGTCCATAAGAAAGGAGACCCATATAACTGCGCCAACTATAGGGGAATAAGTCTCCTTAACATCGCATATAAGATCTTCTCTGCCGTATTGTGTGAACGCCTGAAACCGTTTGTGGATAACCTGATCGGCTCTTATCAGTGTGGTTTCAGGCCAAGTAAATCCACAATAGGCCAAATATTTACGCTACGGCAGATCTTGGAGAAGACCCAGGAATACCAAATCGACACTCACCACCTCTTCGTCGATTTCGAGGCTGCATATGACAGCGTGTATAGAGATGAGCTATACAAAGCCATGTCTAGTTTTAACATCCCTGCTAAGTTCGTCCGACTGTGCAGGATGACAATGGAGAATTCTCGCTGCTCCGTTAAGGTCGGTAATGAGCAAACCGAGACCCTTGATATTAAAAAAGGATTTAGGCAAGGTGACGCGCTGTCATGCAATTTTTTCAACATCGTGCTTGAAAAGATTAGGCAAGAGTCACTGGCCAACACAAGAGGTACGATTTATTTCAAGTCTACGCAATTGCTTGCGTATGCTGACGACATTGACGTGATTGGACGGACACAGCGAGACGTCAATGAGGCCTTTGTAAGCATTGAGGTAAAAGCGGCTAAGATGGGTCTGAAGGTTAATGAGGGTCAAACCAAATATCTGCTTTCATCTAAAAGAGACGGACAACACCAACGTATTGGCCAGAACGTCACCATGGGCGGATATAACTTTAAAGTGGTCAAAGAAATTGGTCTAACTTGGCTCACTGATGACCAGCGACAACAACACCAGCGCTGAGATAAAACGCAGAATCACTCTCGCCAACCGCTGTTTTTTTGGGCTCAAGAGGCAATTGAGAAGTAGAGTCCTTTCTCGGAAAACCAATGTGACGTTATTCATCCCAGTCCTCCTTTACGGCGGAGAGGCTTGGACCTTAACAAAAGCGGATAAAGATGCCCCTGGTCGTTTCGAGAGAAAAATTCTGCGCACTGTCTGGGTCCCGTTCGTTAAAAAGGTGTATGGAGGAGAAGATATAACGAAGAACTGTGTACGGGTTGTACAGCGACATCGGCCTGGTACGACGTCTACGGATACAGCGTCTAAGATGGCTAGGCCATGTAGAGCGCATGGAAAATACAGCTCCGACCCGAAGAGTCTTCGAATCCACTCCGGAAGGAGGGCGCGGCAGAGGACGGCCGCATCATCGGTGGCGCACGCAGGTGGAAGGGGACCTTAACCAACTGGGCTTGCGGCGCTGGAAACAGCTGACCAAAGATCGTGCCAGCTGGAGACGGTTGTTGGTTGAGGCCCAGGTTCACCACGGACTATAGCGCCACCTTAGTAAGTAAGTAAGACGTAATATCAAACGGACAAATTGCCTTTTCACGGAAAATAACTGATAAATAAAAGAGCACCATATGAAGCATTCCTATTGCCACAGTGAAAATACCCGATTTTCGGCCGACTACAACAAGGGCGTCATTATAAACGTACAAATTACTCTGAAATCAGAAAGCTCTGATGATAAAAAGCACACCAAACCAGCAGACACTAGCATTCATAATTAAATATGTAATAAATGAAAGAAGACAAGACAAGGATGGCTCCGCCAAAAATGAGTTCTACGATCTCCTAGGCAGAACGTATGCCCAATGTCCCAGCTATGACATCAAAATTGTACTAGGAGACTTCAATGCTAAGCTGGGTAAGAAAAGCATCTTTGAAGGAGTCATCGGCAAACATAGCCTACACGACACCACCTCCGATAACGGACACAGGCTGATTGATCTTGCTACGGGGCGAAATCTCCTTCTAGCTGGTATGCGCTTCCCGCACCTCGGTATACACAAAGGCACCTGGCGGTCTTTTGATCGATCGACTACCAACCAGATTGATCACATCGCGATCGACGTCAGACACTCCTCCACTATCCTTGATGTTCGAACTTTCCGAGGGGCTATCATCGACTCGGACCACTATCTTGTAGTAGCCAAGATGCGCTTATGGATCGCATCTCCCTTAAGCTCTCCAATACACCTCAACCCTCCACGCTACCAAACGAACAGCAGTGGAACCTTTACAAACAAGCCCTGTCAGAGACATAGACAGCCTCGAACTCAGCTATGACAGCCTTAATGCTACCATCCTATCTGCCTTTCACAACGCTTGCCCAGAAAAAGTCAAGTCAGGCAATCGTACCACTCCGTGGTGGGAAAGCATTCTGGCCAAGCTAAGAGCACTGACCAGGATACTGGTCAACAGAGCTAAACGAACTGGCGACTGGACACAGTACCGTGCCTCACTCACCAACTACAACCAAGAGATTAGAAGAGCCAAAAGAGACTCATGGAAAAAGTTCTGCAGTAATATATCAGACATACAGAGCTGCGCTCGCATCCACAGGAGGCGAGCAGAGCAGACGGCACTTACGCGAAGAATGGTACAGAAGTACTCAACATCTTAACCAGTACGCAGTTCTCATACTCCAACATCATTCCCAACAATCTCTCTAACATACCTCCGCAGAGCAGGGCAACTAGACCCAACGGGAGCTTTGGAAGAGAGTACGAACAATTTTCCACGAGGGAAGCATAAAATGGGTCATTCATTCTTTTGACCCGTACATATCCCCGGGGGAGGATGGCATCTTCCCAGTCCTCCTTCGGAAAGGAAGTGCACTAATTAGCCCCATGCTTATCAATATCTTTAGGACCAGCTATGCATGGGGATACATACCAACGAGCTGGACAGAGGTAACGGTAAAATTCATTCCCAAAGTAGGCCGTAGACCCACAGACCTGCCTAAGTCCTACAGACCGATAAACCTTACCTCTTTCTTCCCAAAAACAATGGAAAAAATTCTGGATAGGCATATCAGGGACGGTGCCCTGAAAAGATCACCACTTCACAATAACCAATGTGCCTACCAGCCTGGGAAATCAACCACGCATGCTCTTCAGGAGCTAACAGCCAGGATCAACAAATCCCTGAGCGATAAAGAAATTGCGATAGGTAGCTTTCTCGATATCGAGGGTGCCCTCGATAATACCAACTACACCCAAATAAAATGTTGCATCCTCAGCACAGGGGTAGACAACACCACATGCAATTGGATCCAGCACATACTTAGCAATAGGAAAATAAGCACCTCACTAGGCAATGATAAAATCGGTGTTAATACCGCGAAAGGATGCCCTCAAGGCGGGGTTCTCTCACCTCTCCTGTGGTCCATCGTGGTAAATGAACTGGTCAGAGGCAAATTCAAAAACACAGTCTCGGAACTCCCCCAACGGGCACTAAACTTTGTTGCAAGGTCAAACCTAGGAAAAGCACAATAGTCGCCTTCACCAAAAGGAGGAATAGGCACAAACTTACCAAACCTACCCTCTTTGGTGAAACGATAGAGTTCTCAAAAGATGTCAAATACCTAGGGATAACTCTAGATGAAAAGCTCACTTGGAACTCTCACATTACAAAGACCATTGAGAAAGCCAGGATCTCTTTATGGACCAGCAAAAGTCTCACATGGACATCAAGACCGGCAGGGGACTGCAATTATCATCTTTCGCAGTTTTTGTCTGGACATAGTGGCTATCGAAAGTATCTGCATAGATTTGGATATGATAGCTCGCCCTTTTGTCCACAATGAACAAATTCCGAGGAGGACGCAGAACACACAGTTTTCTACTGTAGTCGCTTTATGCAGGACAGGCAAAGGCTAAATGTACCGAGTCCTGAAAACTTGGTCCCCTATATGATGAACTCGGTGGAAAATTGGAACCAAACATGCTCGTACATTGCATCAGTACAAAAAACGCTGCGGCAACAGGATAGACCTTCCTTCAATCGTTCCTTCCTTCCGCACGAACAGAGGAGGTGATGTATTGATTCCTCCTCCTCCTCGTCCATGCAGCCGCGACAGAAGTCGTTGGAGGGTATTCCCAGTCTGGCGGCGTGTTTTCCAATGGTGCAGTGACCTGTAATGACACCTACTAGAGTGCTTAAGGTTGCCCTTTTGGTTGCCACCAGGTCCCTGGTTCGTCCTAAGTTTAACTTAGGCCACAATTGTTTGGTGATAAAGCCGATATTACTCTCATTCCATTGGAGGTTGGTCGCCTTAGTGGTTTGGAGTTTTATCATATGCTTTACCCTACTTATTGGTGTTTCTAGGTACCCGAGGGTAGGTAGGCTGAGTGTGCTAGACCCTAACTTTGCGAGTTCGTCGGCCGCGCAGTTTCCTGGATTATCCCTATGCCCGGGAACCCACAATACTTTAATGTTGAACTGCTCAGCCATCTCATCTAGAGATAGGCGACAGTTAAGAGATGTCTTTGATTTGTGGGTTACCGCTGCCAGGTATTTTATCGCAGTTTGGCTATCCGTGCAAATGATAATATCTTTGGCGGATATTACATTGATCCTGAGCCATGCAAGGGCCTCTGTTATCGCTGTTATTTCAGCATGATACACACTGCAGTAATTTGGGAGTCTGAAGGATAGGCTGAGGTTAAGCTCCTTGGAGAAGACTCCACTGCCTACACCCGACTCCATCTTAGAGCCATCGGTATACAGGGAGATCGAGTCCTGTGGTATGACTTTCCCTTCAGCCCATTCCTCCCTGGATGGAAAAAGAATTTCGAAGTTCCTAGTGAACACCTCGAAGTGTTTTAGAATGGTTGTGTGTCCTTTTTGTGATGTGGGCCATTTTATTATGCTCCTCATCCTCAGGGCCGCGCAGGCAGCAATTTGTTTGCTGAAAAGGTTCAGTGGTGGAAGGTGTAGCAGAATGTTTAGGGACTCCGTGGGGGTTGATCTGATCGCTCCGCTTATGTATAAGCTGGCCGATCTTTGTACTTTCCCCAGAAGGTTTCGATTGACTGCCTTGTCCAGAGCAGTCCACCAGACTACGACGCCATACAGGAGGATGGGCCTTATGACCGCCGTGTAGAGCCAGTGCATAATGCTTGGTTGGAGACCCCACTTCTTGCCCACCACTTTTTTGCAACTGTAGAGGGCAACAGTTGCTTTCTTGACGCGGTCAAGAATGTTGGGTTTCCAATTCAGCTTCTTGTCAAGGACTAGGCCTAGATATTTGACCTGTTCTTTGATTATTAGTTGGGTTCCACCCAACCACGGTGGGTTGATTTCCCTTTGTTGTAGGCATGTTGATTATCCGACAGCCTACCTGAGAGGCAACTGTAGCGAATGTGTGCGTCTAGAATCTTCTCTAGAGTTTTTAATAAGTAAGTAAGAAGTAAAAAGTAAGAAGTAAGACTAATAGGCCTCAAGTCATTTGCATACGTATGGGGGCTTTTGCCTGCCTTGGGTATGAAAATGACTTTGGTTACCTTCCACTTGCTAGGGATGTATGATAGGGAGAGGCAACTCTTGTATATGACTACAAGCCAGGGGAGGATGATATCTACTACCTGCTGAAGCTCAGCTGGTATGATACCATCCGGTCCCGGGGACTTGTAGGGTTCAAAGCTTTTTATGGCCCATAGGACATTGTTTTTGGTGACCAGGTTGGGAACACGTTCGAGGGGGGATGTCGTCGGCTGGGTGACCTGAGGAAGTGTCACAGCCGAGTCACTACTGCCCGGAAAGTGTGCGTTTAGAAGAAGTTCCAGGGCTTCCGTTCTGGAGGTCGTCCAGGAACCATCATTTCGCATCAGGTTGCTTGGGTTGTACGGGGCCGAGGCCAGAATCTTCCTGATTCTTGAGGCTTCGGAGACCGTATTAATTTTGTCACAGTAGCTCCTCCAGGATTGTCTTTTGGCCCTTCTGGTCGCTGCTTTGAAAGATTTAAGTGCCTCTTTATAGAGATCCCAATCCTCTTGCAAGCGGGTACATTTGGTTTTGCTGAAGAGCTTCCTGCTCTCTTTCCTAAGGGAGACTATCTCTTTATTCCACCAGGGGGGTTTAGGTTTCCCTCTGGGGGTGCTAACCGCACAAGATTTAGACAGTGCTCTGTTAAGGGTTTCAGTCAGCTCATTTACTAAGCTGTCTAATTCCGCAGGGCTATGCGGGTAGGTAGGGTATTTTGTTACATCTAGAACCTCCTGTCTGTTTTCGGTGATGAAAGGTAGTTCACAGCCGTTATTACAAACGGTGAGGTTAGTATGTAATAAATAATTAAACAAAGACTCACCTCTTTCGTTTATGTTGCTGCTGCCCCAAATCGTGTGGTGTGCGTTCGCATCACACCCTATAACTAGTCCGGCATTTGTTTGCTCCGCATCCCTGACCAGGTTCACCAAGTTGGCCGGAGGGGGAGGACTTGGTTGGTCGTGGGCTAAATAGGCCGAGGCAACCCAGATTTTGGCGGAGCTGCCCTAAACACTAATAGCCGTGATGTCCTGGTCACTGTAGGATGAGAGTAGGAGGGTTTTTATGTGCGTAACTCTAACATATGTATGAATGTTGACGTTACAGTCCATGAAGGACCGAGGCCGAGCTTCTCTCAATCACCCATGTTGTGCATGATCTTATTTTTTTATAGGTGAAAGGGATATACAGTTTATCATCGGTTCCTAACGGCGGAATTCGAGAAGCTTTTCTTGACAATTATACTACAGGGTGCTTAATCAATACCCCGCTGTGGAGAAGCACCGTGAAAAATAAGTTCGATGACATGGCTGTTGTCGAGATTCGATCCCGTGTTATCGCCGACAAAGGCCAACACACTATACACTGCGCAACGGCGCTCTCAACCTTGAGTGCGCGCTTATTATAAAAAAAAGTATGTTCGGAAAGAACATGTATTTCTGAAATAGACGCTCAGGCCTGGTCAATCGGTGTCACTGTTCATTCAGTCCTTTCATACCTACATATCTGAGGTTGTTACGACAAGGTTAAAAAAAACAGGCATTACTCAGTTACCTACTTACTTACTTACTTAGGTTGCGCTATATTTCGGGGTGAACCTGGGCCTCAACCAACAAGCCTTTCCAGCTAGCGCGATCTTTTGCTAACTGTTTCCCGTGTAGCACGTCCAATTGGTTAGGGTCCCTTTCCACCTGTGTGCGCCGTCCTCTGCAACGTCGTCCTTCCGGGTTGGAGTTAAAGGATCTTCGGGTTGGCAATTCGCTTTAGCCTAGCCATCTAAGACGTTGGATCCGTAGACGTCGTACCAGACAGATGTCACTGTACAGCCCGTACAATTCGTGGTTGAATCTTTTCCTCCACTCTCCGTCAACACAAACGGGACCGAAGATTGTACGCAGAATTTTCGTCTCGAAACGACCAAGTGCTTCTTCATCCACTTTTGACCGCGTCCAAGCCTCTGCGCCGTAGAGGAGGACCGGGTTGAGTAAGGCTCTATAGAGGGTCACCTCAGTTTCTTAGTTTTTCGAGATAGGGCTCTACTACCTAATAGCCTTTTAAGCCCAAGGAAACAACGGATGGCAATAGCTATTCTGCGTCTAATCTCAGCGCTTGTGTCGTTCCAACCTATTACCAGTTAGCCAAGGTAGACAAAATCCTTGACTACATCAAAGCTGTAGCTGCCAATAGTGACGTTATGGCCAAGATGTTGGTGTTGTGCATCATTGTTTAACGACAGCATACATTTGGTTTTTCTATCGTTTACTTTCAGACCCACTCTAGCCGCTTCTTTTTCAATAAGCTTCATTGACGTCTCGCTGCGTTCTCCCAATTGCGTCGATGTCATCAGTGTATGCGAACAATTGTGCAGACTTGAAATAGATCGTGCCTCATGTATTGGCCAGTAAATCCCGCACGATATTTTTAAGGATGATGTTGGAAAATCACACGGCAATGCGTCGCCCTTTCTGAATCCTTTTTCAACATCGAACGTCTCGGATAACTTTTTATCGACCTTAATGGAGCAGCTAGAGTTCTCCATTCTCTGCACAGCCTGACGAGCTTGGCGGGGATGTCAAAACATAACATAGCTTCATATAACTCGTCCCTATGGACACTGTCATATTCTCCTTTTCTTTTGGTGGCGTTACAGCCCATGAAGGACCAGAGCCAAGCTTCTCTCAATCACCCATGTTGTGTGTGATTTATTTTTCACATAGGTGAAAGGGACCTTCTGTTTAATGCCGATTCCGAACAGCGTGAGTCGAGAAGCTTTTTCCAGGCTATTTTGCCAGTACCCCGCCGAGGAGGGACGCCGCGAAATAAACATTCTATGGCGTTGGTATTATCGGGATCCGAACTAGCTCATCGTGCGTCAGAGTCCACTACTGCGCCACGGCGCCCTCACTGACACTGTCAAATGCGGCCTTAAAATCGACGAAAAGGTCGTGGGATCTGGGAATTCATGGGTCTTCTCCAAGATCTGCCGCAGTGTGAATATTTGGTCTGTCGTGGATTTTCCTGTCCTGAAGCCACATTGACAGGAACCTATCAAATTTTCCACAAATGGTTTCAGGCGTTCACACAACACGGCAGGAAAGATCTTATTCGCGATGCTAAGGAGACTTATTCCCCTATATTTGACGTAGTTTTAGTGGTCTCCTTTTTTACGAATCGCGCAAGCAATATGCTGAAATTCCATGCATGCTCTCTTTCTAACCAGGCATGTTCCGTCTGCGTCAGCAGCTTTATTAGACTTCAGTTTTGATATCACTGTCTTAACATCGGGTGGACGAAATTCTCTCTCATCTTCGTCCAGTGTGAATGGTGCGTTCTGCGGCATCTTGACCATTTTCGCCGTTATACAGTCCGTAGAAATAGTCTTTCCACTTTCTCAGCATTGACTGTGATTCAACTACGAGGTGTCCGGTTTCTCCTAGGTGTTGGTTGGAAACCTAATAAATCAGAGGCGGCATCCCTGATGGCGCTTTGGCAACGTCTCCATTGCTGTTCTATAGTTTGTGCAGTTTGCATTGGCTCTTGAGAGAGCTGTTACTCAGTTACAGGGAGCTCAATCGTCTTATTGGAAATTCCTTGGCAATTCATGACATTTTGGGCCTGTAGTCCCTGCTAGTCCTATGCGGCAACATTAGGGCCCATAATCGCAAATGTATCAGATATACCAGAAAGTAATCCAAAGTTTATAGAAATGTTAAGCGTTATGTTCAATTAAGCGCGGAGAAATCTATTAGAAAAAAATCTCAGTTTTTCCTTTATATCAGCTCCCGTTGGAAAAAAATCAAGAAAATACTGATAATTAGAACCAGAAATAGAGTCTCGCTGGGGACCCCGTCAAGACAGAATGTCAAATAGGAAGATGCAGTTGTTGCTCATTCGATCATTGCAACCAAGGCGCTGCAGATTCAAACGGAACTGCACGGCACAACACCAAACTCGACGATTTACTTCATTTGGTCTATGCTGCTGCATCGGTTTTTCTGTTGTTTTCGTCTTGGTATCCCCAACTGTCTTAACCATCACTTCACCCGACTTGTCGTAGTGATTAACGATTCAATTGTGAAACACTACATGACCATGTTGATGTTGTTATATTGCCACGGTGAGTGGCACGTATAAAATACCAGTTTGGACTTCTATTTGCAGTTAGAGCGATGAAACTAAAACAAAAACACGTGGAAAATGAACAGGAAGCACAAATCGGGGAGAAAAACTGAATTTCCAAGAAATGATGCAATCATTCAATGCGTCAAGATAGGAACATTGAAATTCTAAATAATGCTGAAGTGAATAGCATGGAAAAAATTTGAGCAAGTCAGCTTTCCAGCATGTCATCGAATGAGTAAAGTTATTTTGTTGGGAGAATTCTCAGGGAATTACAGGCAGTACAGGAGAAAAGTGTTTCCAAAAAAATCTTTACGCACCGGCCCATAAATTACCTTGTTCGCGTTGCGTTAACGCAACCTATATTGTGAAGATACTTACTTACAACGCACAACTAATATTTATGTGCTAAAATTAGCACTTCTTAGTGGGCGCAACAGTTCGGTGTGAACCTGAGCCTCAACCAACATGCCCCTCCATCTAGCACGATCCTCCGTGACAATTGCTCACCTTGTCGTGGTATGGAGGCTCAGTACAGGTAATGACTCTCGAGAGTTCATCTCTAGAGGAACCCGAAGCTAAGAGGCAATTATGGACCCCCCCCCCCCTACCTCTCCCCTTCCTCTGTACCCATCACTCCCCTACTCCCCTAACTCTAAGGTGGAACAGCATACGCCGACGGATGCATGGCTAAGAGGGTGCTTAGCTACTAGTATGCGAACTTCGGATACCGTGCGACCTCCGATTTCAATATAGCCTTCCTGCAGTGTCTCGGGCTCCGCTGCAGGTGAACGCTCTTTCCCGTGTGTTCGTGGGATCTATCGATAAACAAATCATCTTTAAAGAGACTGATGACTCTCTAACGTCATCGCCGGCTAGGACCTGCGAGTCCTCAGCGGCTCAAAAACCGGAAGCGATGCCGGCATCTTTCGCCGACATTGCAGCCGGTCGGGAAGCAGGGGACATGTCCTCACTTTCCGATTTCGACACTACGCTTGGTGGGGATTCTGTGAGTATGCTCTCAGATGAACTCCTAAGTGCAACAAAGAACGAAACCGTCGGACAGGTAGAGGAAAAGCCTGTACCACCTGGTGGCTTCGTCAAGCTTAAATCGTCGGAGCAGCGACGCTTTAAAGCTGCTATAATGCAGGGCAAAACTAGAGATGAAGCCCTAGCTTTTGCAAAATCCACCCCTGCGAGTAAGGGTCCGGAACTGAAACGTGTTCGTTCCGCAGACACTACTCCACCAAACCAGGCTGCTAAACGCAGCAAAATCGACAACCATCAGGTCGATAAAAAGAGCTACAGTAGTGTAGCTTGGAGGATCCGGCTCGGTATCGTCCCTAAGGACTTAGGAACGAATCCCCTTACAACAGCGCAGATGGCAGCTGTTCAGAAGGCTATAGTTGACAACTCCATCGAGCTGTCGGGTAAAGCACCCAAACCTCGCTTTAGGGGATCGACCTACAAGTCAGGGTGGTTATACTTTGTGTGTGACAACCCAGCTACGGCCGATTGGATGAAAACCAATTTTACGGCCATCAAGGACAAAAGTGAACTTGATATTATGCTTGTGGAAGAAGAAGCTTTCCCGAAACCGCATATCGTACGGGGCTACTTCCCACAAAGCGCCGGCCTACCCATCACGAAGGTGTTGGCGACGCTGGACTCGCAACATGACGACTAACACGCAAAGAACTGGATTTACCATGCAAAGCACGTCGAATAAGGAGAAAAACCTTCTGCACTTAGTTCTAGCAGTCAGTGACAAAGCCTTGGCTCGACTGATAGAACTCAAGTGCCAAGTGGCCTACAGATTTGAAATCGTTAAGATGATTGTCAAAAGCCAGGCGAAAACATCCTTGAATGTAGCACCAACCGCTGTAGGAAAACCTACAAGCAGCAGTATGGTGGATGCACCTGCTGCCGCAATAGGAAAACCTACAACCAGCAGTATGGTGGTTGCACCTGCTACTGTAGTAGGAAAACCTACAGCCAGCAATATGGTGGTTGCACCTATTGCCATAGTAGACACGCCCAGATGTGACGAGCCAAAACCCGCCGCCACGTCTGAGCCGGCGACCACTAAGGATCGCCAAACAAAAGAAAGAAACGTCCCCCAACGAAACAAGGGGAATCTTCGATGGGAAGTAGAGCAGAGGATCACTCCCATCGGATCGGAAACTTCAGGCGAGGCAACAACAAGCCTTACAGAACGAAGGATCCGGCCTACCGTCGCAAGTAATGGGTGGGCTGCGTGTGCTGCAGGGCAACCTGCACCATGCCAAAGGTGCCTCGGACACCTTTAGCCTGCGACTGTACTGCGACAGGATCAGCATTGGGCTAATCCAAGAACCATGGGTCCATAAAGGTAAGATTATGGGCCTGCAAAACAGGTCGCGTAAATTAATTTACGCCACAGGAGATTTTTCTCCCAGGGCCGCATGTGTGATCGGCACTAACCTAAATTTTCTCCCCATTCCAGAATTCATCACAAGGGACCTGGCAGCCGTCATTGTGGAAGTCACCACCAATGGAGGAGTAAGGGAGGTTGTATGCGCCTCCGCTTACTTTCCTGGAGACGGTCAACAAATCCCTCCCACAAAAGTCCAGGATCTGGTTAGGTATTGCAACCAGAAGAAACACCACCTGGTAATTGGATGCGACGCCAACGTGCACCATATGGAATCGGGCAGCAGCAATACCAACAAACGAGGTGAGTCACTTTTTGAATTTCTAATAAGTAACAACCTCACCGTTGCCAATAGAGGCAACAAACCCACATTTATAAACGCGGTTAGAAAAGAGGTGCTTGACCTCACTATCTCTAGCCAGTTTATCTCAAATGTGATTGGGGACTGGCATGTCTCCAATGAAGCCTCACTATCTGATCATCAGCACATCAGATTCAACATCTCTAGTGAGGTTAATGAGGTTGAGCCCGGATATCAGCCCAAACGAACAAATTGGGCTCGGTTCCAAGCTCAACGCGCCGCTAAAGAGGATATGCTTCTTAAGTCGATTGAATCGACAGACGACATCGACAAATCGGCTTACCAGCTCAATGCAGCACTCATCTCATCCTTCAAAGATAGCTGTACACCCAGGACAACAACACACAAACGGTGTGTGCCTTGGTGGAATACTCAGCTTGAGTCCCTAAGGAAGCAGGTGAGATCGCTGTTTAACAGAGCTAAACGGTATAATAGTTGGACTGATTATAGATCTGCTCTAACTAAATACAACCTCGAATTGAGGAAATCCAAGAGAATGTCTTGGAGGAAACATTGCGAGCGCATAGACTCGCTGCCAAATGCGGCCCGACTCCACAAAGCAATATCTCGAGAGCACACAAATGGGCTCGGGCTGCTTCGCAAATCAGACGGCACTTTTACCGTCAATCGCAGGGAAACGCTGGAGACTTTGCTCGAGATGCACTTCCCTGGTTATACTCCTTACTCGATGTCCTCTGACGATCAAATAAACGTCATAGATAACATTGACAGTAGAACAAATAGCCTCTCTGGTAAACTCTTTAGCCCTGACAGGGTCAAATGGGCAATTGGTTCATTCAAACCCTACAAGGCACCAGGTAAAGACGGTGTCTTTCCTGCAATCTTACAGAAAGGCTTGAATACAATTCTACCATCACTGATAGTTCTTTTTAGGTCTTGCTTCAACCTGGGATACATACCCCAAATTTGGAGAGAGGTCAATCTTGCCTTCATCCCCAATATTGGGAAACCAAGTGAGCAACCTAAATCCTATTGCCCTATCAGTTTGACTTCGTTCTTATTAAAAACAATGGAGAAACTGATAGAGCTCCATATTAGAGGTATCCTGGAAAACCAGATACCTCTGCATCCCAACCTGTATGCATATCGCAAAGAGCGATCTACCGATAATGCACTACACCACTTGGTGACGCACATTGAAAATGGTTTCATACAAAAGGAGATCGCAATCTGCGCCTTCCTCGATATAGAGGGAGCTTTCGATAATACTGGCTATGATTCGATCACCACTGCACTATCCAGTAGGGGTGTAGACCATCCCACTAATCACTGGATCAGGGCGATGCTAAATAGCCGTATTATATCAGCCACATGCGGAGAGGTCTCAGTGACAGTATCGGCGGTTAGAGAATGCCCACAAGTGGGAGTCCTCTCACCACTGCTTTGGTCGATAGTCATCGACGATCTACTACGCAAGCTAACCACTCGGGGCTATGAGGTCATCGGATATGCTGATGACCTACTAGTCATTGTTACGGGCAAGTGCGAGATCACTGCCTGTGAGCGCATGCAACTTGCGCTCCAATTTATCTCTGACTGGTGTGGCAGAGAGGGTTTATCTATTAACCCAAATAAGACGATCTTAGTCCCATTTACAAAGAGGAGAAAGGTACAACCCTGCTCAATCTTACTAAATGGCACACGCATAGGATTTTCAGAAGAAGTAAAGTATCTAGGTATTGACCTAGACCGTAGACTCAACTGGAGCTCCAATATGAGAAATAAACTCATGAAAGCGACTAAGGCCATGTGGGCCTGTCGACGCACCTACGGTAAGACCTGGGGACTTAAACCTAAGGTAGTCCACTGGCTATATACCGCGATAGTTAGACCTATCGTCACCTACGGGTCCACCGTATGGTGGTCAAAAGATGAGCAAAAAACTACAATTGTTTAGCTTCAACGCCTTCAGAGACTAGCGTGTCTCGGCATCACAGGCGCTATGCCAACCTGCCCCACGGCAGCCCAAGAAGCCCTCATTGGACTCACTCCACTGCACCTTTTTATCAAATAGGTGGCATTACGCAGTGCAATCAGAATCCTCTGCTCGGGAACAAATATGCCATGTAGACCCGCAGGCCACATGTCCATATTACAACACCTTCCCGAGCTGGATATGATTACTACAGTCTCGGACGCACTGCCACACACCTTGACCTTTGACAAGAGATTTGAGATACTGATCCCAAACCGCTCAGCATGGGAAAACAGTGATCCCCTACTAAATGTCAAAGGCCTTAGGTGGTACACGGATGGCTCCAAGATGGCTTCCGGTGTTGGCGCCGGCATCTTTGGACCAAAACGCAAAATCTCGAAGGCACTGGGAATAAGTCCCAGCATCTTCCAAGTAGAGCTGCAGGCCATCCTAACATGCGTAAATCTAAATCTTGAGACTGGCATCAGAGGAGTAACCATCAACATACTCTCTTATAGCCAAGCAGCGCTCAAAGCGCTGGGTTCGCACAGCACGAACTCAAAAACCGTCAAGGAATGCCATGACGCCCTACAAGACCTCGCTAAAAGAAACAATGTTAAACTTTGGTGGGTGCCAGGCCATAAAGGCAATGAAATTGCCGACCAACTTGCCAGGAAGGGCTCCAGTGACAAGTATATAGGTCCGGAACCATTCTGCGGCATTCCCGCGTCTAAGATAAATTACTTCTTAGACAAGTGGGAAAAATTACAACACCTGTCCTTTTGGAACAGCGTTCGGGGACTCCGTCAATCTAAACGACTTATACGACCCCTGAATAAGCACCCTATTGACATACTCAAACTCAATAGGATCGATATCAGAAGACTAGTCAGCTATCTAACGGGGCACTGCGGTCTGAGATATCATTTAAACAAAATTAGCCTCTCTTCTGAAACTGAGTGTCGGCTCTGTCTTGAGGACGATGAGACGGCAGAACACATACTGTGTGAGTGTGCTGCTCTCTGCCATCTTAGGAAGCGAATCCTTCTCAGTGAAGTTATGACTCCTGAGGGGATCACCCTGGCTCCTACGAGAAGCATTCTCAACTTCATTGTGGAGGTGGAGAGGCTATTCGGCTAAATCGGCTAGCAGGCACATTAGATCTGAAAAGGTCGCAGTGCCGCATTGCTATTGATAGCACTAGCCCCATATATAAAACAAAAAAAAAAAAAAATAATAATCTAGCACGATCTTTCGCCAGCCTTTTCCATTGCCGCACACCCAGTTGGCTGAGGTCCCCTTCCACCTGTGTGCGCCCTCCTAAGTGCGGCCGTCCTCTGCTTCTTCGTCCCTCGGGGTTGGATTCAAAGACTCTCCGGGCTGGAGCTGTGGTGTCCATTCGCTCTACATGGCCCAGCCATCTTAGGCGTTGAATCCGTAGACGTAGAGGCTCATGTCGCTGTACAGCCCGTAAAGTTCGTGGTTGAATCTTCTCCTCCATCCCCCGTCTGCGTTTATAGGCCCAAAAATCCCGCGCAAAATCTTTCTCTCGAACCGACCAAGGGCCTCTTCATCCGCTTTTGATAGTTTCCATGCTTCTGCGCCGTACAACAGGACCGAGATGATAAGGGTCTTATATAGAGTCAACTTTGTCGTTCGGGAGAGTGCTCTAGTACACAATTGCCTCCTGAGCCCAAAGAAACAGTGATTGGCAAGAGTGATTCTGCGTTTGATTTCGGAACTGATGTCGTGGTTCCAGGTCACTGCGGAGCCAAGGTAGATGAAGTCCTTAACTACCTCGAATTTATACCTGCCAATACAAACGTTCTGGCCAGGACGTCGGTGGGGAGCGTCCTTTTTGGATGACAGCATATATATACCGCCTCATTTACCGCCAAACCAATTTTCGCCGTCTCCGTCTCAATACTCGCAAACGCCTCATTGACATCTCGCTGTGATCTACCTATTATGTCAATGTCGTCGGCGTATGCAAGGAGTTGCGAGGATTTGAAATAGATTGTGCCTCATGTATTGGAAGAAATCACACGACAGCGCATCGCCCTGCCTAAATCCTTTTTTGACATCAAAACTCTCGGTAAGGTGTTCACCGACTCGGATGGAGCAGCTAGCATTCTCCAAAGTCATCCTACATAGTCTGACGAGTTTAGCAGGTATGTCAAAGGTAGGCATAGCGTTGTATAACTCGTCTCTAATTACGCTGTCGTATGCGGCTTTGAAGTCGACAAATAGGTGGTGAGTGTCGACATGAAATTCATTGGTTTTTTCCGGGATTTGCCGTAGTGTGAAGATTTGGTCGATGGTGGACTTCCCTGGCCTGAATCCGCACTTATAAGGACCTATCTGCTTATTTACAAAAGGCTTCAGGCGTTCACACAAAACGGCAGAGAAGATTTTGTAGGCGATGTTAAGGAGACTTATTCCTCTATAGTTGGCGAAATCAGAGGGGTCTCCTTTCTTGTGGATCGGGCATACGATGCTGAGACTCCATTTCTCGGGCACTCTTTCCTCTAACCATATCTTACGGATGAGCTGGTGCATGCTCCCAACCAGGTCATCCCCAGCTGCCTTGAGGAGCTCAGCAGACAGTCCGTCTGCGCCAGCAGCTTTATTCGACTTTGGCTTCGATATGGCAATCTTAACTTTGTCGAGGTTAGGGGGACAGAATTCTCTGCGGTCTCCGTCGATTAGAAATGGATCATTTTGCCTGACAGCGGTATATTGACTAACATCGCCGTTATACAATCTGCAGAAGTGGTTTTTCCATATTCTCAGCATCGACTGCGGTTCTACTACTAGGTGTCCGTTCTCATCCCTGCAGGCTCCCGTTCTGGCTTTATAACCTTGGCATGTTCGCTTTAGCTGTTGATAAAACTTTCGAACGTCACGCCTGCAGTAACACCTCTCCAAATCCTCAATCGCGCGCTTCTCGTGGCCTCTAAGGTGGCTAGGCCATGTAGAGCGCATGGAAAATACAGCTCCGACCCGAAGAGTCTTCGAATCCACCCCGGAAGGAAGGCGCGGCAGACGACGGACGCATATACGGTGGCGCACGCAGGTGGAAGGGGATCTTAACTAACTGGGCGTGCGGCGCTGGAGCCAGCTGGCCAAAGACCGTGCCAGTTGGAAAGGCTTGTTGGTTGAGGCCCTGGTTCACCACGGACTGTAGCGCCACCTAAGTAAGTAAGTAAGTGGTTCCATGAATAGGGGGATAAGCCCCCCTCGTAGAAGCACAACGGGTCTCTCTGACTATGTGTATTCTTCTCCATTCTGGGAAGGTAGGTATGTACCTACCTACATACATAACATTAACCGGTAACATGTGCACCATCATATGTGAATGTGACTCTGTGCTTCGAACTGATGTATCCTAAGAAAAAACAAACAACATATAAGCTATTTCCAAAACCGTCAGTTGCCTTCTTGACGATCCTATTTGTCAGAAAATAATGCAAACCAAGACCAGATTTTCATTGCATTTGAAACAAAACCACCGACGAAAATATCTCATTTCGCATCCAGAGGACAAAAAAGTGGAACCCAATTGGCACAAAAGTAAAGAAAAAAAATTAACCACAACAATAGAGGAACAAAAATAATTGTAATTGTCGTTTGGTCGTTTCGAGATACGTGCATTTTTTTTCGAAATAAATAACCGACATTAAAGAAAAAAGTGGAGTGCATCAAGCGAAGCATCTCCACCTAGCAATGCATTCGACAGCGCATACCTAGTACTAGTATCCGAGTATCTGTTTTGTTTTTTCTACCATGTCTCCCATTTGGAGTTAGGGTTCTCCGGTTTCTTTTACTTTCCGCACTATTGTTGGGCGTCTTTTCTGATTACTTTTTTTGTGGTGGTTTTTTCATCTTTTCCGTTTTTTGTGTTTTTTTTTTTTCGTTGCAAGCTCTTTATTCTGCCCTCTAATTTTGCACAGTTTTCCCATAATTTCATATTAATTTGTCTTTTTTATTCGCCCCATGCCGAATAGCAACGTCCAACGACGCTGAAACGAGCGTGCGTCTATGCGTCCCCACCTGCTTGCCAATGATGGTGGATCAAGGTACATTATAGTATACGTAGTCTAGGCGAATCAATGCTGTCGTACCATCAACATAGTCGTTGTCGTCGTCGTCGTCGTCGTCATCATCATCATCATCATAATCAACGGCACTGCTGGTCGGGCATGGGCTCTTGATGTTGTATAGTTTGTCGCCGCCGTTCCATGAGAGACAACAACAGGTAAATAATAACTGCTCCCTAAGTTTTCCCCTAGGATTACTACCAGTTTTTGTTGGCCCGATCTTCCTGCCTGATTCCCGGTCGCCGATGCTGTTGGCCTCTGTACTTCCCTGAATTGCATCTCTTTGCAATATTTTTATCTTCTTCATAACTCTGTGTGTGCATCTCTTCTTTAGATACATTTTTTGTGAGTTTGGAATTTTCGGAGCTGTCGGTCGGACGTACAAATTGGCTCTGGGAAGACGATGTACGGGCGGTTATAGTGAATTTCATTTTTTGCTGCAAAGTATTTCATCGGATGACGATG
This sequence comes from Eumerus sabulonum, assembly GCA_951905685.1. NCBI lineage: Eukaryota > Metazoa > Arthropoda > Insecta > Diptera > Syrphidae > Eumerus > Eumerus sabulonum. The sequence goes on along the minus strand of OX645060.1, from coordinate 137,931,179 downwards.
CCCGTCTTTCCGGTCGGCAAAACCTTGCAGATGGCTGACTGAAGTGAATTCGGTCGTTGGCATTAGGAATTTTTCTATACCGTGGACGTTCTCTGGAGGTGATTAGTCTATTTTGTCGCTGAAATATGTAGTTAGTTGCGGCGGCGGAAATGATGCAGCTAAGTTAAATATCTAGATTCCGTTTCGGAGAATCGTATTTGTAATGCCGACCCGGATAATGTCATGGACAATTGTTTTGCTCTTCTTTCACTTCATTTTTGTTCGGCCTAACATAATGGCTGAGCAAGGCCAACTCAACCTACCAATTTTCCAATTGATAAATAAAACCACTTCACCTTATAGGCAATCTACGGCTGGATATTTTTGAGCACATTGGAAAAATTCATTGCAACGAATGGTAAACAAAGATGTTTGAATTTCGCTAATGCAGGTTCATTGTTCACCCTTGGTGTGGTGCATTTTTGGGATTTACCGCGTCGGCTAGTGCCCATCGAACAAGCTTTGAAAGTCATCCCCTATTTTAAGTCACTAAGAATGTAAATAACATTTGACTAAGTATCTTGTCACTTGTACGTTTTCCGAGACATCAAAGTCTACCGCGAACTTGCTTATTTGAAATTATTACCCCAAAGAGGGGAACACTCTGGACTATGACGTCAACAGTTTATCAAAAAGATGCGGAATGAGATTATTATTCCCAAATGAAAGGATTTGAACGAGATTTTATGCGAAAAATATGTTGTACGTTAATCTTCTTCTTCTTCTTAACGGGCGCTACAGTTCGGGGTGGACCTGGGCCCTAACCAACATGCCGCTCCAACTAGCACGATCCTTTGCTAGCCTTTTCCATTGCCGCTGAGGTCCCATTCCATCTGTGTGCGCCATCTTAAGTGCGGCCGTCCTCTGCTTCTTCGTCCCTCGGGGTTGGATTCAAAGACTCTCCAGGCTGGAGCTGTGGTGTCCATTCGCTCTAGATGGTCCAGCCGTCTTAGGCGTTGAATCCATAGACGCCTGACTAGACTCATGTCGCTGTACAGCCCGTAAGGTTCGTGGTTGAATCTTTTCCTCCATCCCCCGTCTGCGTTTATAGGACCGAAAATCACGCGCAAAATTTTTCTCTCGAAATGACCAAGGGCCTCCTCATCCGCTTTTGATATAGTGTCCATGCTTCTGCGCCGTACAACAGGACCGGGATGATAAGGGTCTTATATAGAGTCATCTTTGTCGTTCGGGAGAGGGCTCTATTACTCAATTGCCTCCTGTGCCCAAAGAAACAGCGATTGACAAGAGTGATTCTGCGTTTGATTTGGGCACTGATGTCGTTGTTCCATATATCATATATCTGCCAATACGTCGGTGATGAGCGTCCTTTTTTGATGACAGCATATATGTATTTAGCTTTGCCCTCGTTTACTGGCAAACCAATTTTCGTCGCCTCCATCTCTATACTCGCAAACGCCTCATTGACATCTCGCTGTGATCTACCTATTATCTCAATATCGTCGGCGTATGCAAGGAGTTGCGAGGATTTGAAATAGAATGTGCCTCTTGTACTAATATGATGTTGAAGAAATCACACGACAGCGCATCGCCCATCCTTTTTTGACATCAAAACCGATTCGGATGGAGCAACGAGCATTCTCCAAAGTCATCCTGCATAGTCTGATCAGTTTAGCAGGTATGTCAAAGGTAGACATAGCGTTGTATAGCTCGTCTCTAATTACGCTGTCGTATGCGGCTTGGAAGTCGACAAATAGGTGGTGAGTGTCGACTTGGAATTCATTGTTTTTTTCCAGGATCTGCCGTAGTGTGACGATTTGATCGATAGTGGACTTCCACGGCCTGAATCCGAATAACGACCTATCAGCTTATTTACAAAAGGCTTCAGCCGTTCACACAAAACGGCAGAGAAGATTTTGTAGGCGATGTTGGCGCAATCAGAGGGGTCTCCTTTCTTGTGGATCGGGCATACGATGCTGAGACTCCGTTCCTCGGGCATGCTTTCCTCTGACCATATCTTACAGATGAGCTGGTGCATGTTCCCAACCAGGTCATCCCCAGCTGCCTTGAAGAGCTCAGCAGACAGCGCCAGCATCTTTATTCGACTTGAGCTTCGATATGGCAAACTTAACTTCGTCGAGGTCAGGGGGATGGAATTCTCTGCGGTCTTCGTCGATCACAAATTAATCATTCTGCCTGACAGCGGTATATTGACTAACATCGCCGATATACCGTCTACAGAGATGGTTTTTCCATATTGTCAGCATCGACTGCGATTCTGCTACTAGGTGTCCGCTCTCATCCCTGCAGGCTTCCGTTCTGGCTTTATAACCTTGGCATGTTCGATTTATCTGTTGATAAAACTTTCGAACGTCACGCCTGCAGTAACACCTCTCCAAATCCTCAATCGTACGCTTCTCGTGCTCTTTTTTCTTTCTTCTGAGAAGCCTATGCTCCTCCCTTTTTTTTAATTCGTAGAGCTCACGAGCTGCTCTTGTTCTTTTATGCAGCGAGACCATCCTGCTTCGCTGTGTGAGTCCTCCTGCACTCGTCATCGAACCAGGTGTTTCTTTGTGGTGGAGCCTTGAAACCCAAAACTGCGGATGCAGAGCTTTTCAGGACTTGTTTGCAAAGGCTCCACTGCTGCTCTATTGATAGCGTGGCGGATTGAGGTGTATTGGAGAGCTTAAGGGAGACGCGATCGGTAAAGGCACGAGCGGTTTCTGGCGATAGTAGCTATCCGACGTCATAACTTTGTATTCTTACTCTACTCCGCTGCGTTCGTGATATCCGTAAGCGCATTTTGGCTACTACAAGATAGTGGTCCGAGTCGATGTTAGCCCCTCGGAAAGTTCGAACATCAAGAATAGTGGAGGAGCGTCTGACGTCGATAGCGATGTGATCAATCTGGTTGGTAGTCCATTGATCAAAAGACCACCAGGTGCCTTTGTGTATATCGAGGTGCGGGAAGCGCGTACTGGCTAGAAGGAGATTTCGCCCCGTAGCAAGATCAATCAGCCTGTGTCCGTTATCGGAGGTGGTGTCGTGTAGGCTGTGTTTGCCGATGACTCGTTCAAAGATGCTTTCCTTACCCAGCTTAGCATTGAAGTCTCCTAATACCATTTTGATGTCATAGCTGGGATATTGGGAATACGTTCTGTCTAGGAGATCGTAGAACTCATCTTGGACGCAGTTCAGGCTGATGTTAAAAAATTTAGCCATGATACGGATTGTTATGAGGCATTCGCTCACATGCCGAAAGCTTAGGACTTTTTGCCTTAGTCCACCTCGAACAACAAATCCTCATCCGAACAATCGTTGCCCTCCCTTCCTGTAGCAGTCGCCGTAGTAAAAATCACAGTTTTTCATCCGCTTTATACCCGGTCCATTCCATCGCATTTCCTGGATGGCGGTTATGGCCACTTTATAGCGGTCCAGGGCGTCCGAAAGTTGTTCGGCTGCACGTGACCTGTTTAGGGACCTAACATTCCACATACAAAGCCGAAGATCATTGTCCTTTTTTCGTTTTATGCAAGGGTCGTCACCATAAATCCGGTCCGTTATATTCGAGGCTTGTGGTTGTTTCGAAGTTTGTGTTTTTTTTACGGTTTCGGCTTACTAAGACGTAGCCCAACCGACTAATCCTGTTTTTTGGCGCAGGAGGCTCGCCATTCGCCCTTCCTGCTAGGATACGAAAAAATATTAAAGAAAAGTCGAATTAGTCTGTGCAGTAACAGTTTGTTTGAACTCATAACTTTCATTGGACAAACAAACATACATAGTATCGTCAATGATTGAAATTCGTATAGGACGTATTACACATGATTACACTCAGCTGAAAGGTGGTTTATCAATTCTAAATTGAAGATATTACTGAACACTTCTTTCACTTGAAGTCATATGATCGTTAATGGGTGAGTGGTGATAATATCAATTATTAGGCATTCTTCGTTTTTTTCTTACATACATACATACATACATATGTATGTACATTATTCTTTTTGTGGCGTAACAGCCCATGAAGGACCAGAGCCAATCTTCTCTCAATCACCCATGTTGTGTGTGATTTATTTTCCACATAGGTGAAAGGGACCTACAGTTTAATGCCGATTCCGAACAGCGTGAGTTGAGAAGCTTTTTCATGGCAACTATACTACGGGGGGTTTTGCCAGTACCCCGCCGAGGAGGGACGCCGCGAAATAAACGTTCGATCGCGTTGGTGTTATCGGGATCCGAACTCGCTCATCGTGCGTCAGAGTCCAACACACTAACCACTGCGCCACGGCGTCCTCTTATAATATACATACAAACATACAACATTAAATGTGTACATACATACATACAGTTGCGGTCAAAATAACAGCCGTGTTACTTTCCGATCGACATATTCTGGTATAAACTGAGATATGAATAATCTGCTACATACTTCAACTGATTTTCTGGTAATAGACCAATATGTCGATCCTTTGGAAGGAAAGAAAATTCGATCGCGTAAAGGTACCTTTAAGAGAAAATAATCACAACGCCAGAAGTCCGAGAAAAGTACCACTTTTAACAAAAAAACATATTTCAAAACGAATTAAGTTTGCAAAGGCCCATGTTAATAAATCGCTTCAGGAGTGGCGGAATATCTTATGGACGGATGAAAGTAAAATCGTCCTGTTTGGCGGCTCTGGTTCCCGTGAATATGTGCGTTGCCCACCAAACGCTGAATACGTGTCTAGGTATACGCGCAAGACAGTAAAACATGGTGGCTCTAGCATAATGACCACCGCTACTTGGTGTACAACTTAGCCTTCACGGTCCCAACCCCAATCGACTCATCATGTAACCCAAGAAGAATTGATTGGGAGCGCTATAGAACCCTTGTTGGCAACTCTGTAGTAAGCAGGACCCCTGATCACCCGCGGTCCACGGTAGATATAGATAATATGGTTGATATTATAACAACTACCTTGGGCAACGCACGGGTCAATAGCTACGTAAGCCTCAAATCGAAGAAAAACTCTTATCCCTCGTGGTGGAACGCAAACCTAAGCAAGCTCCGTAAAAACTGTCGGAAACTCTTTAACAAAGCAAAGAGTACTAGAAACGATAGTGACTGGAGCCTATATAAAGCATCACTCAGAACTTACAAACAAACTCTGAGGAAAGAACAAAGGCTATCCTGGAAACTTTTCTGTAACAATATGGGAAAAATTTCAGACGCCTACAGATTGAGGAAAATACTCTCGAAAGATCCACAATTCCCAAGCTACCTTATAGCAAACGGAGTCTGGACAACATCTGAAGAAGAAACTTTAAACCTTCTTCTCAATACGCACTTCCCAGGATGCCATGAATCGCAGGACTCATCGCAACCGCGAGGAACCTACTTTTCATCCGCAATAATGGGAAATTTCGAACACATCATCTCCAGAGAGAAAATAATATGGGCGCTAAAAAGTTTCAAGCCCTATAAATCGCCAGGTCCGGATGGAATTTACCCTATCGAACTTACACAAACCATGGAATGGACTATACCATGGCTAGAGATAATCTTCAAAGGATGCCTAGCTTGGAGTCACATTCCAGACAAGTGGAAGTGCGCAAAGGTGCTTTTCAATCCTAAGGCCGGCAGAAACTCTCACACTTCCCCCAAGGATCTAAGGCCTATATGTATATCATCCTTTGCACTAAAAACCTTCGAAAGGATGGTAGACCTATATATACGCCATAACTTGGATCCGCTCCTAATTTCTAAGGCACAGCATGCCTACGTTAAGGGTAGATCTATCGAAACAGCCTTGCACACCCTAGTGAGGAAAATTGAAAGATCAATCCATCTCAAAGAATACACTATAACAGCCTTCCTAGACATAGAGGGCGCCTTTAACAACGTCACTCCGGAAGCAATAACAGAAGGGTTAGAAAAGCTAAAGGTGGAGAAGACTCTCATAGAGTGGATCAGCGAGCTACTATCAACACGCAAGATTCACTCGAAATGGGGAAGCCAGGCAATCACCAGAGTGGTTACCAGGGGAACCCCGCAAGGAGGGGTTCTCTCACCTCTTCTCTGGAATGTAGTTATAAATGAACTACTAATCAAACTGGAGGAAGAAGGCCTGGACGTTATTGCCTACGCTGATGACGTTGCCATTTCAATCTCAGGTAAATACCTATCGACACTGAATGACCGTATGCAAACGGCATTCTCAATTCTTTGCAAATGGGCGCATAGAAAAGGGCTCAGGGTTAATCCCCAGAAAACGGAGCTCGTGCTATTCACCAAAAAGCATAAAATCCCGGAATACTGCCCTATCACTTTGCTTGGTACCAGATTAAACTACTCCTCCAGTGCCAAATTCCTTGGCATCATACTGGACAGGAAATTAACCTGGAAAAGCAACACAATCGAAAGAGCTAAAAAAGCAACAATAGCTCTCTTTACATGCAAGAAAGCAATAGGGAAAAAATGGGGGCTCAATCCCAAGATTACCCTATGGCTCTACACCACGGTCGTTAGACCCATATTAATGTATGGAGCGACTGTCTGGTGGACAACACTGGACAAGACAACATATGTACCTCAGTTGGAGTATTCTGCAAACAACTTAATCTAAACAAAGCTCTAAAACTATCTAATCACTGCAGCGTTTTCCAGGCGAAACTGTTGGCAATAAAAGAGGCTCTGTCCTGGCTGAAGTGGAACGTGATATCCACCACGGATATCCGCATTCTCACGGATAGCCAAGCGGCCTTAAAGTCGCTGGAGTCCTATGTGTACACATCAAAAGTAGCCTCGACTGTCGCCTATCTCTTAACAAAATGGCTGAACAGTTCAACATACAACTTATATGGGTACCGGGACACAGCGACATCACTGGAAATGAAAGAGCCGACACACTCGCCAAAAAAGGAACGACGCTACAATCAACTGTGGTTTGTGAGGGTATACCCTTCGCAGCCATTAAACACAATCTCACTACCCTCGCCAGGGCCGAGACGAACCGGAGATGGACTCAGGGACACACCTGCCTCATCATCAGGCAAATCTGGCCCCGGCTCGATAGTCAACGGACTAGGAGTATTATCTCCCTAAATAGAACTGACATCTATAAAGTCATAGGTGTCATCACAGGACACTGCCTTATTGGCAGTCACGCGCAAAAACTAGGTATCACTCCGAATGATTTTTGTAGGAGCTGTCTAGACGAGGAAGAGGTCGAATACATCCATCACCTCCTCTGCGCCTGCCCGGCATTCTGCACAATCAGGAAACGATACCTAGGATCATACCTCCTTAACGATCTGACCGAAGTTCAGCAAGTAGGGATATCTGATCTTCTTAATTTCTTAAGAAGCACAAAATGGTTCCACGAATAGGGGGCTAAACCCCCTCGTAGCTACACAACGGGCCTCCCTGGCCTATGTGTGTTCTTCCCATCTCTGGGAAGGCTACGGTCTTACCTAGCTACCTACCTAGCATAATGATATGGGGTTGTTTCTCATACCATGGTGTAGGCCCCATATATCGAATAAATGGAGTTATGGATCAGCATGTTTACATTGACATCCTTCAGGGAACCATGCTGCCTTACGCGGAGGAGGAACTGCCGATTAGATGGGTATTTCGACAAGACAACGACCCGAAACACACCAGCAAGAAAGCTAAGGAATGGTTTCGGGTGAACAATATCTGTCTTATGGACTGACCGCCCCAATCACTTGACCTCAATCCAATAGAAAACCTTTGGGCAGATGTCAAAAAAGTGGTTGCAGCTTCAAGACCCTGAAACAATAATGAACTTTGGGCCACAGTGAAGTCTGCATAAACACAATAAGTGTTTATTTTATGGAATTGTTGGCTGTTCTGTTCTTTACTGCTACTATTTTGACCGCAGCTGTATATGGATTTGAAAATGTTGTTTTAATTCCTTATTAGTTTACTTCCCACAACTAATGGAGGACTTTGTGAGAAAATGATGAAAATGAAAAAGCCTCAATGCATACTGGCCCCGCAACAACCAACATATATTTGCTAACCATACATATGTATATGTATGTACATATGTCCTAACTAAAAGCAAAGTAAGGAACACGCTCCACTCAAACCAATCTATCACCATAACAACTCGAAACCCAAACTTATTACTTTACTTCGACCACCATTACGCCCTGTTTAATGAAGCAATGTACAAACAAAATGCCCAGCCACATTCCCACCCCCTATACCATCCCCACAGTCAATGTAGCAACCAACTCAGCTGAGTGCTATTGCTTTGCACTACGCACATTTCTATCTAATTGTCCTAGTTTTCCCTAACATCCTGACCTATTAATAGCTGAACTAAATTAATGGCTCGCCTGCACGTGCCCTATTCTTCTTTCCCCTTGTATACATTAACACCGGGCACTATACTCTAATGACCGTACTAACATACTTGTATCTAAAATAGGGACGAATATAACACATCCATGCACATCTATGGTAACCGTGACTCATCAGCACTGGCACTCGTATACCTACATACCTCCTAAAAATACTCATGCATACTCGTTTACATACATATACATATCTATCTCTAATACCTCATCCTACAGCCAAAGCCTACCGCAACATTAAATCTGCTGTGCATGAACAATGCGTGCCGCCTAAAAATACTACGTTTGCTTGCCAGCTGTGCTTTCGACATCACTCTTTGCGTTTTTGGCCAAAAAAACGAAACCAAAAACGAAACTGATGGAACAGCAAAAACAAGGAAAACGAATAATAAAACAACAGAAAGAGCAGAAGCGATCGAATAAACAAAAAGCGCGAAACGAAATTTCCGCTGCCAACGAACTCCACAACTACGTTTGGCAGGCATTTCAAAGTGAAGGTCGACGGATATCTGGCTGCAGGCCAAACCAAATTGTATCTAAACGGCAGATGACGTTGTAGTTGCTGCTACATTCCTACAAACGAGTCTCTATTCATACATACATATGTACATACATATATATGAATGATACTCGTACTATGTATGAGACGAAATTTTGCGAAAGCGAAAGGATATTGGGGATACTGCACTCGTACAATCATGTACATATGTAGATGCATACCGACCGCTTGCAGTAAAACATATAACTAAGTTACTGCTATCTCTCTCATTCTAGATGCAGTGCATCCAGCCCGGCAACCAGAATCCCTGAACTCATAAATTCGGGGGTCAATGCCATACCACCACGTCATGTGAAATAAATTCGAGGGAGAACAACACTATGTGCACAGATGCATCGATGCATGCAGCCACGCTAAGAGTATAAGTTGTTGTTTACGTTCGAGCACTTTGTGTATGTTGGGTCATGCCTTCCGGCGGCGGCAGCTATGCTAGTTGTGTTGTTGGCATATGGTGAATACGTGTATGCCTGGCGAGAGCGAAAGCAATGCCAAAAATAAACGAATTGCAGAAATTTCATTTCGTTTTCGTTTGGCCCACCAGTCCTACGGAGGCTGCTGCACCTACACAATGAGTGCTCTGGATGTTGACGCGGATGCACTGTTGCCAGTTTTTTTTTTATGTGAAATAGTATCTGTAGGTATGTATTTCTAGATATGTGATATTAAAGCCAATCATCAACGAATTTTATGGTTACAAAAAGTAGTGATTGGTTTAGGAAATCGAAAGTTTCAAATGAAGCCACAAAATTTAAATTTCAGAAATATCAGGTGATAATGGTCAAGCCTATCATGCATGCTTAGATGAAACTTTAACACGCCGAACAAGCCTTAATGTTTGCAACTTACGCCAATGCCCTATCCATTCCTCGTCATATATATATGTATGTACACATGTATGTATGTATCTCATATCTGCTTCTTGGTATGGATCTGGAGCACTTCCAGCGATACGGCCTTTATCTCCTCAATCATGGAAAATCTTATAAACTCTTTCATGAGTCTTTTCAGCCTTAGGAAGAGAAAAACATTACAGGATCTAGGTCCGATGAATACGGTGGCCAGGTCATGAAGACGGTTTTCCTTTTGGCCAAACAATTTTTGATTTTTGATCGATATTTTTCAATAACAAAAAATCGTTGAGCACACCAAAACACGTCTAACCTTAACCTTACTTACTTACTTAGGTGACGCTACAGTCCGTGGTGAACCTGGGCCTCAACCAACAAGCATCTCCAGATGGCGCGGTCTTTAGCCAACTGTTTCAAGCGCCGCACGCCCAGTTAGTTTAGGCCCCTTTCCACCTGCGTGCGCAACCGTTGATGCGGCCGTCCTCTGCTGCGCCTTCCTTCCGGGCTGGATTCGAACACTCTTCGGGTAGGAACCGTGTTTTCCATGCGCTCTACATGGCCTAGCCACCTTAGACCGCTATATCCGTAGACGTCGGACCAGGCCGATGTCGCTGTACAACCCGTACAGTTCTTCATTATATATTCTCCTCCATACACCGTTTTAACAAACGGGACCTTAAACAGTGCATAGAATTTTCCTCTCGAAACGACCAAGGGCATCTTCATCCGCTTTTGTTAAGGTCCAAGCCTCTGCACCATAAAGGAGGACTGGGATGATCAAGGTCTTATATAGTGTCACCTTGGTTTTCCGAGAGAGGGGTCTACTTCTCAATTGCCTATTGAGCCCAAAGAAACAGCGGTTGGCGAGAGTGATTCTGCATTTTATCTCAGTGCTGGTGTGTTGTCGCCGGTCTCAGTGAGCCAAGGTAGACGAATTCCTTGACCGTTTCAAAGTTATATCCGCCCATGGTGACGTTCTGACCAATACGTCGGTGTTGTCCGTCTCTTTTAGATAAAAGCATATATTTGGTTTTACCTTGAGACCCATCCTAGCCGCTTCTACCTGAATGCTTACAAAGGCCTCCTTGACGTCTCGCTGTGTCCGTCCAATCACGCCAATGTCGTCGGCGTACGCAAGCAATTGCGCAGACTTGAAATAAATCGTACCTCTGGTGTTGGCCAGTGACTCTTGCACGATCTTTTCAAGCACGATGTTGAAAAAGTTGCATGACAGCGCGTCACCTTGCCTAAATCTCTTTTTAACATCAAAAGTCTCGGTTCGCTCATTACCGACCTTAATGGAGCAGCGAGAATTCTCCATTGTAATCCTGCACAGTCGGACGAGTTTGGCAGGGATGTTAAGACTAGGCATGGTTGTGTATAGCTCATCTCTATACACGCTGTCATTTGCAGCCTTGAAATCGTCGAAAAGATCTGCCGTAGCTTAAATATTTGGTCTATTGTGAATTTACCTGGTCTGAAACCACACTGATAAGAGCCGATCAGATTGTCCACAAACGGTTTCAGACGTTCACACATAACGGCAGAGAAGATGCGATGTTAAGGGCAAACCAGGCAAACAGCGGTATTTGGTCTATCATCGCCGTTATATAGTCTGCAAAAGCAGCCTTTCCAAATCCTCAACATCGATTGCAACTCTACTACCAGTTCTGCATTTTCATCTCTACAGGCCGCCGCTCTGGCTTTGTAGCCATGGCATGTTCGGTTTACCTTACTGGGAAACTTACGGGCGTCATTCCTGCGGAAGCATCTCTCCATCTCCTCGATCTCACGCATTCCGTGCTCTCTCTTCTATCTTCTGAAAGCGTGTGTTCTTTAAGTGCCTCTTGTTTTGCTGCATGGGCTTGTTCGCATTGTTCATCGAACCAGGGGTTTCTAGATGGTGGCAGTTTAAAACCCAGCACCTCTGAGGCAGCATCTCTGACGGTGCTCTGGCAATGCGCCCATTCCTGCTCTATTGTTTGTGCTGCTGTGGGCGGATTTTGAGAGAACTTGGGGGAGACACGATCGGCTAAGATTTTGGCAGTCTCTTGCGATTGTAGCATTCCGACGTCAAACTTACGTATTCCTACTCGGCTCCAAAGCATTCTTGATATACTCATTCGTACCTTGGATACAACAAGGTGGTGGTCCGAGTCGATGTTGGCCCTTCGGAAGGTTCGTACGTAGAGAATACTGGAGGAGTGTCTGGCGTCGATCGCAATGTGATCAATCTGGTTGGTGGTCGATTGATCAAAAGACCGCCAGGTACCCTTGTGGATGTGGAGATGGGGAATTCGCGTGCTTGGTACAAGGAGGTTACGCCCCGCTAGGAAATCGATTAGCCTAAGTCCGTTGTCGGATGTGGTGTTATGGAGGCTATGCTTTCCAATGATCGACTCAAATATGTCCGCTTTGCCCAGTTTTGCATTAAAATCTCCTAGGACTATTTTTGTGTCGTAGCTGGGGCATTGGGCATAGGCTCTATCTAGGAGATCGTAGAATTCTTATTCGAGTCGATCGTCCTTCTCTTCCGTTGGGGCGTGAGCGCATATTAAACTAATGTTTCCAAATTTAGCTTTGATGCGGATTGTTATGAGGCGTTCGCTTACATTTCGGAAGCTTGAGACTTTTTGTCGGAGTCTTCCTCGAATAACGAATCCTCACCCGAGTAGGCGCTGTTTGTTCTCCGTGTAGCAGTTCCCGTAGTAGATGTCGAAGTTTTTCAGCCGTCTTTTGCCTGGTCCCATCGCACTTCTTGGAGTGCAGTTATATTTGCTTAATAGCAGTTGAGGGTTTGCTCCAATTGATCGCCTGCATCCTGTCTGTTAAGGGACCTCACATTCCAGGTGCAAGCTCTCAAGTCCGTTAGTCGTTTGCAGGGGTCGTCAGCTTTGTATCCGTCCGTATCCGAGGCTTGTTATCGTTTCGGAACAAGTAGGTTTTTATGTGATATGGATGTTATCCCTAAGCACAACCCCCAACCTGGAGGGCCAGGAACAAGTGGTTGGGTCGCTGCACACATTGGTTCACTACCTGACGGGTGCCAGGGTTGCTAACCTTATTAAGTTTTTAGTGAAGTGACAGTCAACCCTTGTTTACGGCTCTAGTAAACGAAGCGGCCAGATTGATCAACGGTTGCTGTGAAAAATGTTTATTTAGATACATACATACACATACATAGGTACATATGTATGGAGTTGCAAACGTTTAACCACGAAGGTGGATACATTTTAGCATAAAAATATCAGGATGATTCTACTTCACTTACGAAACTTCGAGAAAGAGGAATCCGTTTTAATGGTATGAATTGTTGAGTGTAGTTACGTAGATGAAAACCTCCAAGACAGAATGTTTTAAATGAAAAACCATGAAACAACTTGCTTCGATATTAAAAAGTTTTAAAAAGAAAGCGTAGAAAGCAGACATAAAAGTAAGGTTATTAATTATAGATAGCATTGAGTTGTCTTGGATGGCGTTATAGCCCATGAAGGACCAGAGCCAAGCTTCTCTCAATCACCCATGTTGTTTGTGATTTATTTTTCGCATAGGTGAAAGGGACCTACCGTTTAATGCCGATTCCGATCGGCGTGAGTCGAGAAGCTTTTCACGGCAAGTATACTACGGGGGGTTTTGCCAGTACCCCGCCGAGGAGGAACGCCGTGAAATAAACATTCGATGGCGTCGGTGCTATCGGGATCCGAACTCGCTCATCGTGCGTCAGAGTCCAACACACTAACCACTGCGCCACAGCGTTCTTAGACTTTTTTACCAAAGAGTAAAATGAGCATGCCAAGGTTATAAAGCCCGAGCGGAAGCCTGCAAGAATGAACACGGACACCTCATACTAAAATCACAGTCGATGCTGGGAATGTGGAAAGACTATTTCTGGGGACTGTATAACGGCAAAGATGGTCAAGATGCAGCTGTCAGGCAAAATGCACCATTCACACTGGACGAAGATGAGAGAGAATTCCGACTACTCGACTTACATAGATAGCGATATCAAAACGGAGGTCTAATAAGACTGCTGGCGCAGACGTCCTGCCTGCCTGGTTAGGAACATGCGCCAGCTCATCTGTAAGAAGGAAAGCATGCCCGATGACCAAAATTTCAGCATATTGCTTGCGCGGTCCATAAAAAAGTAGACCCCTAAAACTGCGCCAACTGTATGTATGTATGTATGTATGCTGGCGTTACAGTTCATGAAGGACCTGAGCCGAGCTTCTCTCCATCACCCATGTTGTGTGTAATTTCATTTTCCCATGGATGAAAGGAACCTACAGTTTATTGCCGGTTCCGAACGGCGAATTTTGAGAAGCTTTTCATGACAATTTTACTACAGGGGGTTTTGTCAGAACTCCGCTTAGGAGAAACACCGTAAAAACAAGTTCGATGACATGGCTGTGTCGGGATTCGATCCCGTGTCATCGGCGTCAGAGGCCAACACACTACCCACTGCGCCACGGTGCTCTGCGCCAACTACATATAGGGGAATAATTCTCCTTAACATCGCAAATAAGATCTTGTCTGCCGTGTTGTGTGAACGCCTGACACCATTTGTGGAAAATTCGATAGGTTCCTATCAATGTGGCTTCAGGACAGGAAAATCCACGACTGACCAAATATTCACACTGCGGTAGGTCTTGGAGAAGACCCATGAAATCCAGGTCGACACACACCACCTTTTCGTCTATTTTAAGGCCGCATATGACAGTGTCTATAGGGACGAGTTATATGAAGCCATGTTATGTTTTGACGTCCCTGCCAAGCTCTCCAGGCTGTGCAGGATGGTAATCTATAATTCTTGCAGCTCCACTAAGGTCGGTAAGGAGTTAACCGAGACCTGCGGATCCAAATGTCTAGGCCATGTAGAGCGAATGTACAAAATAGCTCCGGCCCGAAGAGTCCTTGATTCCTACCCGGAAGGACGACATTGCAGGGAACGGCCGCATCTAAGGTGGCGCACACAGGTGGAAAGGGACCTTAACCAACGGGGCGTGCGACACTGAAAACAGGTAGCAAAATATCGTTCTAGCTGGAAAGGCTTGTTGGTTGGCCCAGGTTCACCCCAACTGTAGCGCCACCTACATAAGTAAGTAAGTAAATGTCAATAGTTTGTAAGGCACGTATAAATGAAGGAGCAGCCGAGCTGAACAAGAAGCGCATGCCGTCTTTAAATGCTTGGAATTCGGCTGATTACCAAGCACATCAGACTCTATAATGATATCAGAAGTAACATATGTACGTACATATGTATGTACGTAAAACACACTCCTACGAGTACCTCGTGAATTGGACCGCTATTTCCGTACTCCAGTACCTAGAGATTTGAGAGGTATTCCTTCGAAAATTGTACAGTCGGTTCTGCTGCCGTTTTAAGGGTTGAGCAATTTAGCTCCAATATATGTACATATGTACATATGTAACATATGACAGCTCTATGACTATATGTATAATAACTTGAGTGTCCCGTTTTTATGTTGCGTCTGTTTAACACCATCGATCGTATTAACCAGGAAAAAATGTAACTCGACAGAAACTTTACCAAAACACCTCGTGTGACTCGCCCGAACAATTTCTCTAGATGCCAACACAACAAGCAGTCATAAGAGGGTCCTTACAATTTTTAAATAATTAAGCAGAACTACAGATGCAATCGCTTGGGTGGGGGGTCTCCGTTCTCCATTTAGAGCAACATCCTCGTGCCCAAAACAGCTTCATATTTCAATTTTAGACGCACATTCAATATGTATGTACATACGCTTGCACTATAATCAATACTGAAGAATACTAAGGGAACCAACGCGACCCATCCTTAAAACGTGGCAACGTGATATACATATGTATGTAGGATACGTACAAGCATACATATCTACATATGTACATGTACCTGCCGTACCTATTCAGTCGTTACTTTCATTTACAATTCAAACCCAAAGAAAAGAATTAAACCCCATTGAACTGAATTCATATCAGTTGCAGAAAGAAATCCATCCCGACCGAAAAACCAAACCACCACCATCATCCGACACTCTTCGGTGAATTTCATTCGTTTCACTGCCGTCATCCATGATCGAAAAGAATTCAGTTCTATCCTGTAAACAACAACCATTTATCCCTTTCAACACAACCCTTAGTCCCGCAATCAAAGCAGCTCCGCGGGTCACCCTCTGCACTACTTAACGTCCTGTCTGTCCGCACTTTGGCCTGTCCAAAAAAAGAGAATTTGACTTAGGGCAATGCCCTCCCGAAAGCTCCCTCTTTGTTCAGCAAGTACTGTAGTATGAGTGTGTCGTATGACGCCTGTTTACGGTTCTGTATATCGTACTCATGTCATCGTCTGCTTTCCATTTAATCAGCTCACAAGGGTAGTCATTTGGTAGCAAGACAGTGCGGGGGATGAAGACGGCAGAGACTGGCTGGTTCCCCAGACCGAAAAAAACAACACCAACGATAATGGAGAATTTGCTTTTTTTCTTTTTTTTTGGTTTTGCCTCTTATTCTGACTTTTTTATACCAAAATTACAAAAACAAAATGAAAGAAAGACACATTTGGCGTTTTCCGTGTGTGTGTGCGTACGCTCGGATGAATTGCGTAGCAGAATGAAGAGGTGGAGTGACATTACGAAATCGGAACTAGTGTGAGTGACACACACATGGGTATACCTGACCTGGGCCAATGTTCATTGCATTGATGCCTTTCGAAGACTGATTGTGTGTACAACTGAATGTGGTAGTGATAGCGATATGATTGTTAAATTGGAAGGGTGACGAAGGAGGATGTTCGGTGATTACCAAAATATTTGTGGAGTAAACAATGTTAGCTTATCGCAGGCAATTTATGCATGTATGTGTATAGCTTTTGTCTGGGGGCAAAGACCGCTCAAGGTGAAGTTATTCGAGGGAACGCTGCCGTTAATTGGGTTATCGCAAACGTCCTAATGGAACTTATTATCATGTTTTTGTAAAAAGGGGGAACCAAAGTGTTTATTCACTGGCTGTGAGCTGTTTGCCTCGTTTATACATATGTATGTACATACATAGATGATAGCTACAGTAAAAGTAGAGAGCGCGTAGCGAGCTGTCATTCTTTCGCATCAAAGAAATGCTAAGGAGGGGAAAAGTAAAGCCTAACCAAGTTCATGCTAGCTCCTAAGCACAAAGTCACAGAGTACGTAATCTGCTCACTAAGATTCCATCGTATAACAAGCTAGCCGTCCAAAGCTCTTATAAAAATCATTAACTACATATGTATGTATATAAATCCTTCCAAGTTGATCCCCTAGTTGTAGTATTTACATATTCAGTAATGAAATCTGATAGAACTGATTACTTACTTACTTACTTAGGTGGCGCTACAGTCCATGGTGAACCTGGGCCTCAACCAACAAGCGTCTCCAGCTGGCACGGTCTTTGGCCAGCTGTTTCCAGCGCCGCACGCCTAGTTGGTTAAGGTCCCCTTCCACCTGCGTGCGCCACCGTAGATGCGGCCGTCCTCTGCCGCGCCTTCCTTCCGGGCTGGATTCGAAGACTCTCCGGGTCGGAGCTGTATTTTCCATGCGCTCTACATGGCCTAGCCACCTTAGACGCTGTACCCGTAGACGTCATACCAGGCCGTTGTCGCTGTACAACCCGTACAGTTCTTCGTTATATCTTCTCCTCCATACACCGTTTGAACAAACGAGACCGTAGATAGTGCGCAGAATTTTCCTCTCGAAACGACCAAGGGCATCTTCATCCGCTTTTGTTAAGGTCCAAGCCTCTGCGCCGTAAAGGAGGACTGGGACGATCAAAGTCTTATATAGTGTCACCTTGGTTTTCCGAGAGAGGGCTCTACTTCTCAATTGCCTCTTGAGCCCAAAGAAACAGCGGTTGGCAAGAGTAATTCTGCGCTTTATCTCAGCACTGGTTTTGTTGTCGCCGGTCATCAGTGAGCCAAGGTAAATGAATTCCTTGACCACTTCAAAGTTATTTATATCCGCCCATGGTGACGTTCTGCCCAATACGTCGGTGTTGCCCGTCTCATTTAGATAAAAGCAGATATTTGGTTTTACCCTCATTAACCTTGAGACCCATCTTAGCCGCTTCTACCTCAATGCTTACAAAGGCCTCCTTGACGTCTCGCTGTGTCCGTCCAATCACGTCAATGTCGTCGGCGTACGCAAGCAATTGCGTAGACTTAAAATAAATCGTACCTCTTGTGTTGGCCAGTGACTCTTGCACGACCTTTTCAAGCACGATGTTGAAAAAGTTGCATGACAGCGCGTCACTTTGTCTAAATCCTTTTTTAACATCGAAGGTCTCGGTTTGCTTATTACCGACCTTAATGGAGCAGCGAGAATTCTCCATTGTCATCCTGCACAGTCGGATGAGTTTGGCAGGGATGTTAAAACTAGACATGGCTTTGTATAGTTCATCTCTATACACGCTGTCATATGCAGCCTTGAAATCGACGAAGAGGTGGTGATTTGTCGATTTGGTATTCCTGGGTCTTCTCCAAGATCTGCCGTAGCGTAAATATTTGGTCTATTGGGGATTTACCCGGTCTGAAACCACACTGATAAGAGCCGATCAGGTTGTCCACAAACGGTTTCAGGCGTTCACACAATACGGCAGAGAAGATCTTATATGCGATGTTAAGGAGACTTATTCGCCCATATTTGGCGCAGTTATAGGGGTCTCCTTTCTGATTAGTGTTCTAATTTACACCCCAAATCAAGAATCGACTTAAACTAAAACATTGTTAATCTGTATTATCAAGGTTCGTTAATAGGCCTAGTTGATATTCAGGTCGATGCTAAATGTGAACAGTTCAGCCTAGAGAGAAAGTGGCTACTAAAAGGGGCTAACCGTGGTGCAGTGGTAAACATCACCGAAAAACAACACAGCTGTTGTGTATGAGAAGTGATGAATGCATAACCCTCCCAGTACATATGTATGTAGATATGTACATATACGGTCACTTTAACTCATACTCTGTATGTGCAATTCTAATATAACACCATAAGTGCAGGGAACAGTTACTGAAAACTACAAAAAAAAAAAACGTCTTTGGACAAACCCGATGAGACATGGTGCTAATGCGCATAACTGCGGTGAAAGTCACCAAAGGACTAGCCTAAGTCGATGCGTGAAGCCAAAGTCGGGAAGTTAGCAAATATGTAGAGCTAAACTTGAATGCTTCACTTATGAACATGTTTTTTTTTTTGTTGCGCCAAACGGATATGTGGAATCTTCACAAGATACCAGTAGCCATGTAATCGATGCCAGGAATACGCCGACGTATTACACCACACCCTGCACCCTTCCACCACTCACCCCACGGGACTGCCGTTAGGTTTTACTTCGCGGGGCTGGTTTGCACTTTATGTCCTTCTTTCTCTAATTGGTGTCTCCTGTTTAAGGAAGCTGCCGTTTGGTTTTTGGTTGCTCTCCCTGTTTCTCTCCAGACGCCGGAGTTCCTTCATGATTCTCGCTGAGGTTTCTTTCATAGCGTCATATCATATCATATGCTTTATGATGTTCTCGGGAGTCGGTGTTTCTCCAATTTTGTCTTTGACATATTTATCTTCTGCCTCGAAATGTGAGCATTGAAAAAATACGTGTTCTGCATCTTCTCTAGCCCCTCCACAGTTTTCACAGATAGAAGATTCATCAAGGCCAAATCTGTAAAGATAGGCTCGGAAGCAGCCATGTCCGGTTATGAACTGCGTGAGATAAAAATCTACTTTTCCGTGATGCCAGTTCGTCCAACTTTGTATGTCCGGTATAAGTCGATGATTCCATCTTCCCTTTATTGAGTGGTTCCATCTCTCCTGCCATATACCAATGCTACGCCGTCTTCCTTCCAGTTTAATATCTCTGACTGAGGCAAAGGGTTCCTGAATTTTGGCATAGTAGGACCGTTGCAACTCGATGGCCAAGACTGGTAGCATTCCAGCAATTAAACATTTAGCATCATCCGATACCGTCCGAAAAGCGCTGCACACTCTTAGTGAGGATAGTCGGTTGGTGGAATTTACTCTTCTTGACTTAGTTTTCATCACCTTTGCCCATATTGGTGCCGCGTACATACATAATTATTAACTGTGCCACTCTTGTCAAAACTAGTCTTATTTGCTGCCTGGGTCCTTCGATATTTGTCATTATTCTGGATAAGGCAGCACACACCTCAGCTGCTTTATCGCACTTTATTTCAAGGTGTTCCTTGTAGCTGAGCCTAGCGTCAGTCATCACACTTAAGTATCTGATAGACGGTTTTGACGTTATATTTTGATCGCCTACCCTGATGGTTATTGTTTCCCTTTTCTTGCAGCTGCTTACTAGTACTGCTTCTGTTTTGTGACCGGCGACCTCTAACCCGACTGTTGACATCCAGCGTCTCACTTTTCTGATACATTCGTTCCCAATGTCCTCTATTTCTTCCAGGTGTTTCGCTGCTACTACGATTGGAATATCATCAGCGAAGCCTATGTCTCATTGGGAATTTCTAAAGGTTCCACAGAATAAGACCTATCACCGATCCTTGTGGTACTCCGCCAGATATGTGGTACTGCACTACCCCGTCGTCGGTATCGTAGAAAAGATACTGTTTCTCGAAATAGCTTTCAATTATTTTGCTGAGAAATCCTGGCACCATATTTTCTCTAAGTGAGTGTACATTTTGTCCCCAGTTTGCAGAGTTGAACGCATTTTTGACGTCCAGTGTTATTACGGCACCGTATTTCTTTGCGCCTCCTGCCCATCTCTTGCCCTGAATATCTTCTTCCAGAACTGTGGTTACCCTCCGTATAGCATCGAACGGGCTTGCCTGAATCCGTACTGTTCGTCTGAATGCCCCCAGCTTCATTCATTGCCACCTCGAGGCGGTTGGCTATTATTTTCTCCAGTAACTTACCCATTGTATCTAATAGGCAAATCGGACGGTATGACGACGGCTCCTCTGGTTGTTTTTTCCCTTTAGGCAGCAGCACCAAGCGTTGTTTCTTCAATTGGTCTGGAAAGACCCCTTCGATTAGGCACTTATTGTACATTTCTAGGAATGGTCCCGTGTTTGACTTATGTATGTACATGTACATATGTATGTATGTATGTACATATGTAGATAAATAAGAAATTCGACCCTTAAAAGCGGTCGGGTAAGTTGAAGACCGCAGTACAAATTGCACCATTCATCGGTTAAAACGAATGGAAAAGCAGTATCTTTCAATCCTCAGGTCAACTGGTTCCTGTTAATAAGATTATATTTAAGTATCTCTATCTTGTACATATGTATGTATGTATATGTACAGGCATAGTCACGACTACGGGAATGGGCCTGATCGAGAGTATTGGTGCGACAATTCACCTGAGATATTCAGGCAGTCTCAACTTACAAGACCGCCACATACTGTACCCTTATAAGCAGGCTTCCTCTGATTTACTTCATATTGTTGTTGATAACGCCTTTCTTTTAAAAGAGCGTTCACAAGCTCTTGGAGGGTATACTATTTTTACTGACCTTCAAGAATAATCTTATGTTGACTATTAGGATCTCAAGTGATCAAAAAAATTGGAACGAATCAAGAAAGCCTGTAGAAGATCATTTAACATACCTATTCATTCCCCATACCAACCTACATATGTATGTATACAAATCCATACGTATGTAAGTATGTGCATATGTATGTAGGTTAGGTTAGGTACATGGGTGCCCCTCTGACGAAGAGTCAAGGCTCACGTAGACTACGTAGAGTCCATTGTGCCCAATTGATTTATTTAACCCGTTGATACCTAGACCTTTACCGTTGAGCTGAACCACCCAGACGAGAATAAGAATCCCAGTATTCTGTGCAGCCCAATATTACCTACCTCTTCTAGTCCCGTAAGGAAGTATCTTCCTAGGAATGTAATCCTTTTTTGGGCTATCGCCGGACATTCGCATAGCAGGCGACGAATGGATTCAACTTCCTCTTCGTCCCTGCAGCTTCTGCAGAAGTCATTGTAGGGCTGGCCTAGTTGAGCTGCATGGTAGGATAGCATGCAGTGCCCGGTGAGGGCACCGACTGCCAGTCGAATGTTCCCACAATTGAACTTCAGCAGATTTTCCGTCCTTTTCTTATCATAGACGGGCCACTTCGATCTCGCCGTTGCGCATGTATCTAAGCGACATCATCGCTTATTGGCTTCCACTAATAGCTCCGTCTCTATCTATCTGTAGAGCGCACTGAGTGGTGCTTTGGCCTCAGTTGAGATCTGCGCACAGTTTGCACTTGAACCCAGCCTAGCCAGCTCGTCCACCCTCTCGTTTCCAGAGATATTCACATGACCAGGTACCCAGCAAAGGGTCACCTCATTTACATTGGATATCTCTTCTAACTTCTCCTTGCAGAGTTTGACGAGTTTGGATATCATCCATGCTGCCTGCAGAGCCTTAATGGCTGCCTGGCTGTCAACATAGATGCTGATCCTTTTTCCTGTAATATTCTCTTTGCTGATCAGGTCCGCCGCCTGCTTGATAGCGAAAACCTCAGCTTGGAAGACACTGCATCCATCATCGAGCCTGTAGGAGCGATGCATATCCCGAGACTCAAAGTAGACTCCGGCACCTGTGCCAACATCCATTTTGGATCCGTCAGTGTAGAGTGCCAGTTCACTTTCCGTGCGTACCAAATCACCGGTCCATTCCTCCCTGGAGGGAATTCTAATAGAGAATCTCCTCTCCCAGAAAGGAAGTCGGGTGATATAGTCCGTTACGGTTCTGAATCTCGAGACGGCCCATCGATCCAAGACTGATGCATGTCCGTGAGGATTCCTTTTCCAGAAACCAGATTCTTGTAGTCTTAGCACAGTTCTGGTTGCGGCGTTCTCGCAGTATATGTCCAGGGGTGGGAGATTCAGCATTACTTTAAGAGCCGCCGTTTGTGTGGACTTCATAGATCCCGTCACCGCCAGACAGCTTGCCCTTTGAACCTTTGACACACTCTGAAGATGACACTTTTTCTCAAGCGCTTACCACCAGACAACCGAGCCGTAGACTAGGATAGGTCTTACCAACGCAGTGTACAACCAATGTACTAACCTTGGTTTGAGGCCCCATGTCCTTCCAAAGGCTACCTTGCACGAATATAGTACCACGTAGGCCTTTTTGATTCTATCCTCAATATTTTCTCTCCAACTAAGTTTGGAGTCCAGGATTATGCCAAGTAATTTGGCAGATTTTCTTGATACGGATCTTTTCCTTGTAAAGAGTACTACCTCTGTTTTCGCCGGATTTACTTCCAGGCCTCGCCACTTGACACAGTTATCCTCTAACATCAGTGCATAGCTTAGTCTATCGCTGAGGACCTGCGGAAATTTTCCAGAGACTAAAATGGCAATGGCATGGGCGTAGGCCGTGACATTAAAACCCTCCGTCTCCATGTACATACATATGTATGTATGTACATACAAAAAAGCCTTTGGCTTTTAAACGTTGCTGCAAAAGCATATACATGTGTACATACATATACTCATGTATGTATGTATTTAAATCACTCAAAATTATGTATTTATCCGCTCACAAGTACATACATACATAAGTACATATGTATGTATGTACGTTTCCTCAATGTTCTTCCTGGTAGCCTCGAAATCAAAACGTTCGCTTGTTTGTTCTTCCAATACAACAATGAAACCACAAAAGGAAAACACCGATTCCATTTCGCAGTTTACACGTCATTGTATGATAGTGCTGCCTCAGCCCATTTACCAGATAACGAAAGCAACTTATGAGTTTGTTGAACTTTATGCACTCAATCGTACAGCAATAAGCCTAATAAGGATTCAGCCACTAGCCGTGTCTTATCGTCCAATGATTCTGGGGAATTGTCAAACAATTATCACAACCGTTTCATGTGCAAACACTCTAGAAAAAGTTATCAACTCCACCTCAGGTGGAATGCCTCAGACGCACTTAAAACGAAAACGCATTGTAAGTAAACGTGCCTTCCCTCCATCCCAAAAGTCGCGTCTCGAATTGATAACAATCCCTCTCTGCGCTAAATCAATATTTTGACGAACTTTTCCTCAACAGGGTTTCACTTTCCTACAGTTGCCTGCAGCACGCACTTCATAAATCCGTCGTTTTCGACCAAGTCGTCAGTGACGGGAGAATTACCAGAACCGCATGAAGGGTAAACAAACTCGGGAATGGCAAAGCCTTCAACCCCGGGATGAATGTATCGAAAAGTAAACAACGCGCAGGCCTTGAAACCGAAAATACTTTGGTTTTTTTCTTCTTTTTTGTTTATTGTTGTATTTTATCGCAATTCATTTCGTTTCCTCTGCACAGCAGAAGCATCGAGAAGCCTTTAGTCTCGCAGTCTTCACTTGATGGAAGATTCAAACGAACTTCTTATTAAGTAAAAAAAAAAGCAATCAAACCCACGAAGAGAAAAACGAGGAAGCCCAAACCAAACACAAAGCACACCCGAAGAAGCGTCAGCATTCATGCCAGAGAGCTCCCTAAAAATACCGTGATTGCTCATTGTTGAGCAGTTCTTGAATGTGGTCGCATTTTTGCATTTCCACACACCCCTGTCCGTCCAATGGTGTGACAGGCGGCCGGTTGAACGACTGGTCCGGTCACTCTAAGTAATCGTCAAAGCAAAAATGGAGGTTCCGTTCCCCGGGCCCGCCTTCCCGATCCGAAATGTGTTATGCTCCGAAAATTGCCGGCAAAATGATGAAGTGTGCATGCAAAACGCGCCTTCTGGTCACAAGTGAATACACGCATTTAATCGGCCGGCACACTCACACAGTGAAGCAAGCAAGCAGTAACACACTTGGCAATTGATTGTCTCGATTTACATGGTACACCATGTACGCTCGCTCGCATGTGGAACTGGTCGACGCTGGTGGTAGAATACGTTCTGTCATTCTACAGCCTGGCCGTGGTTCGTTGCTCGGTTCAACGTTCGCTCTGCATACCCGGCACCCGTCCGGCGAATCAGTCGACGGATGACAGGCGGAACCTGCTTCAGCCGAAAATTGCTTGGCCTTGGTCATGGTTTTGGAGGGTCGTGCTTGGTTTGGATGTGTGCGTGTTTTGGGTTGTTTTTCGTTTTTGGCTTTGGTGTGGGCCTAGCATCTGGTGGATGGTGTGCTCGTGTAGGTCTTGCTGAGAGATGAAATTCGGGTTTTGTTCTTCCTACATGGTATTTGGCGACCGTGAGGTGTTCGCTTTCAGTTTTGTTTGCCGGCCGAATTGTGGTCTTGTGTGGATGTGTTGATGCTATAAACAGGATATGTGTAAACTACGTCATTCGACGTATGTACATTCATATGTACATATGTATATGTTCCTTTTTGGTTTTATCTTGTCTTTCGGACGATTTTGTTGCTTTTCCTTGGCGTTTTATTTGCAATTGAATCGAAACGAAAAGGAAACTACGACACAGATGACGTATTATGGCCGTCCTAAAAAGTAAGCTGGCCTTGATTGGGTTTTTTTCGGAATTGGATTGGGAGGAATGTGTTGCGTTTTTGGACGGCTGGTGCTTATGTGAACATTCGATGCGTATACTATGTACATATGTATGTGTGTAAGGATGAATACGCAAGGAAGTTGAAATATTGGTTTTATGTTATGAGCTTTGAGGTTAGGATAGGTCAGGCTCATGGTAATGGATTTCGGTTTGGGACCACATCACATTTCACATTTCATTTCTGTACAGGTGAATGAACACTGAGAACGTACATACATATGTATGTACATGCACGCCGCGAAATAAGCATTCGATGACGTTGGTGTTATCGGGATCCGAACTTGCTCATCACTGCGCCACGACGCCCATTTTTACACGCTTGCAAAAATGTAAACGTATGACTGGTTCTAACTTTTTACCAAGAATCTGGAAAAGTTTAGCAAACATGATGTGGTGTCGGACAAAATGAATATCATGGGCATATCACAGTAGGTACATTATGTACCGTCAATGTAGACACGGAATCACTCAGAAAGAAAAAGTCCGCGGGTAATGATGGTATATCCAATGTTGTGCTCAGGCGCACCTCCTGCCAGTGGCTATAGAGAGGTACACCATCCTAAATAATGCATATTATCCGATGCATTGGAAAACGGCGGTGGTCCAACCAATCCGCCGGGTTGCCTCTAACCGGGCAAATCTCTGGTCGATAAGTCTCCTTTCGAGTATCAGCAAGGTCTTCGCGAAGGTAGTCCATAGAGCCCTGTATAGATGGGCTGATAACAAAAATATCAATCCGGATAACCAATTCGGTTTCAGGGAGGGGCATGATACCATATATGTATGTATGCCGCGTGGAAACTCGTATCGGATATCCAATGGAATAAATGCAAGAACCAATGTACGGGTGCCTGCCTGGTTGACTTGGAAAAAGCCTTCGACACCGTATGGTTGGAAGGACTCTACTACATGCTCAAACAGTTGGGCATAAGTAAACCATTGCTATACATATATACTATGTATGATTTATGACATGATGAAGGGCAGAAAGTCCGTTGTGAAAATTGCCCACGTGACTTCTACTCAAACAATCGAAATTAAAAATGGACTGCAACAGGACACAGTGAACTCGCCGATCCTTTTCAGTATTTACATCAGCGATCTGATAGTTTTTCTTCGCCAATCGATAGCGTACGCGGACGACTTAATTGCGTGCAGATCAGGTCCAACGATCGACGTCATTGCTATTTTATTGCAGCGTGACTTCGACAAAATTCAGAAGTTCTGTGATGACTGGAAGTTGAGACCATTTCATTCAGAACGCCTTTATCTAGGGTCTCTAGGGACACTAGAAAGCACTGGCGAAGGTTCTCAAACCTTGGATCGGACGGGCGTCCACTGGCAAATAGAAGTGTAGTCAGATACCTTGGGTTCTGGCTGGATCAGTATCTATATTTTAATAAAAATGTGGATGCTGCTCTGGCAAGAGCTCGGGGCGCTTTCGCTCTGACAAGATGGCTATTCCATAGCAGCCAGCTTGATTTCAGAGTGAAGGTAATCTGCTACATGGCCTTAATCAGGCCCATGATTGCCTATGGATGTCCCGTTTGGTTCCATGTGAGTGCCAGCTTGATGGAAAGAATTCGGGTGTTTTGTCTCTCATTGCACAGAACACCAGAATCCTATACGATGGGGCAAGGATTGTGCGGATAGACAATTATCTGATAAATCTGATTCAAGGTCACGTTGCGAGGGCAATGACTTCGGTCATTAACTTGATCTCTGCGCTTTGGTGGCTGAAGATGACTTCGCCGGCGTCATAGGTATAATAAGCCTGTTTAAGGCAACAATCGCCAACACAAATGTCGACTCTGACCACTTCCTCGTAGCAGCAAGATTCAGAGCTCGACTGTCCAATGTCAGAAAGCTGCACCAGCCCATCAGGAGGAGGTTCGACACGGGGCGCCTAAGCACACTGGAGGTTGCCAGAGTCTACAGGAAGCAACTGAGCGAAAGACTCTACGGTATGCCTACGTCGAACACAAATGCCAATAATATGTGGCTGCATTGCCGCTCAGCCATTCAGGAAGTAGCCGAATCCACCTTAGGATACCTACCACCCCCCACAAGAAACCCGTGGTATGATGGCGAGTGTGAGCAGAAAAAGGCAGCAACCGACGAATCGTACCAAAAGGCGCTGCAGAGAAAAACCACAGCAGCGCAAGAAGAGTACCGAGCCAGAGGAAGGGATTAGAAAAAACTACTGCGACAAAAGAAAAGAATCTTCGCAGCCTCCCAGCTCAAGGATATCGAGGAGTCTAGGGATAAACATAAAACACGAGCCTTTTACAAAAAAGCCAAAGGCCTTGCAGGAGGCTTCAAAAAGGCTCTTCGAAACTGCGAGGGTAATCTTGTCACCGACCCGCAGGGAATAGTGGATGTATTTAAGCAGCGTTTCCAGCAGCTGTTTAACGAGCATGACCAAGAGAGAGTGGTAGGGACCGAGGAAATCCCAACTCCAGCCGCTGAAGTAGTCCTCCCACCCAGCATCGAAGAAGTCGGCAAAGCTATTTAGAAGCTGAAGAGCAACAAGGCCGCAGGCTCAGATGGCTTGCCATCAGAGCTCTTCAAGGCTGGCGGCGATGTTCTGGTAGGGAGCATGCACCAGATCATCTGCAGAATTTGGGAAGATGAAAGCATGCCCGACGACTGGAATACCAGCTCTATATGCCCCATCCACAAAAAAGGCGATCCTACCTCTTGCAAGATCTATAGAGGTATATCCCTGCTCAATGTCGCATACAAGATCCTGTCCAGCGTATTGTGGGAACGTCTAAAACCATTTTGCACCGCACTAATCGGCAGTTACCAGTGCGGCTTCCGGCCCGGCAAATCAACTATAGACCAAAATTTCACACTTCGACAAATCCTGCAAAAGACCAACGAGTTTCGAATCGACACCTACCATCATTTCATCGATTTCAAAGCCGCATACGACAGCATTCATCATGAAGAACTGTTTGGTGCGATGGCAGAATTCGGGATCCCGGGAAAACTGATCCAGTTGAGTCGCGCCACGCTAAAAAACACGCGATGCACCGTGCAACTCGGTTCTAGGACCTCGGAACCATTCGAAACATGCACCGGATTTCGGCACGGAGATGCGCTGTCATGTGACTTCTTCATCCTGGTGCTGGAGCAGATAGTGCGACGGGCAGGCGTCAACAGAGAAGGCACTATCTTTTACAAGTCCATCCAGCTTCTAGGATACGCGGATGATATCGATATCATCGCATGTTCTCGCCGTGGCATTGTGGAAGCATTCACGGCGATTGAAGAACAGACGAAACGAGTTGGTCTTAAAGTCAATGAGGACAAGACGAAGTACATGCTGTCAAGCAAAAACCAATCCGTCGCTCTCCACCTGGGACAAAATATGACAATTGACAGCTACAATGTCGAGGTAGTTAAGGAGTTTGTCTACCTCGGGGCAATCGTAAATTCCACAAATGACACCACATCCGGCATAGAATCGCCCTTGGCAACCGCTGCTACTTCGGCTTGTCCAAACAACTGGGGTCAAAACTCCTCACTCGAAAGACCAAAGTCATGCTTTACAAAACGCTCACTCTGCCAGTCTTGCTGTACGGAGCCGAAAGCTGGACGATAAGCAGGACAGCGGAGCTGATTTTGGGTTCTTTCGAAAGAAAAATTCTGCGCCGGATATTTGGTCCTGTCTGTGAGGAAGGTGAATGGAGAGGAAGACACAACCGCGAATTCTACCGCGATGTGGATGTAGTCCGGAAGGTAAGGATCCGTCGACTACACTGGCTCCTCCACATCGAGCGCATGGACATTAACGCTCCAGCTAAAAGGGCATTCGACTACGAGCCTCCTGGTTCGAGAAGAAGAGGAAGACCGAACCTCTTGGTCTTGGCAACTGGAAGCAGCGTGCCCGGGACCGTCAAGGATGGAAGGCAGCTATAGCTCAGGCTCAGTTCCTCCATGGATCGCTGGCCTGATAAGTAAGTAAGTAAGTAAAGTTACCTAAGCTAGACGAAATGACGTCTAGCGTAAGATAGTTATACATAAGATTAATAAATAAAAATGATTTTTAAAATGAAAAAATGTAAAAAAAATGTAGACACGGATCCGAAATCTACTGAAACGGAACTGTACGCTTCAAGTAAGCAGTTTTGTCGCCTTAAGTGGATTGATTCGATAATCGGGTAGGCGTCACATCTTGCCATTTTTATGAATTACAGTCGGAGACCCTCAACTGCTATAAAGCAGATATAACCACACTCCAAGAAGTGCGATGGGATGGACCGGGCAAAAGGCGGATGAGAAACTTTGACATCTATTACGGTGACTGCTACAAGGAGAGAAGACATCGCTTATTCGGATGCGGATTTTTTATTAGAGGTATGTATGTATACTTAGGCAAAAAATCTTGAGCTTCCGGCATGTAAGCGAACGCCTCATGACGATCCGCATCAAGGCTAAATTTGCAAAAATCAGTATAATTCGCCCTCACGCCCCTACCGAGGACTAGGATGCCGCCACAGAAGACGACTTCTACGGCCTCCTAGATAGGACATATGCCGAATGTCTTAATCGCGACTGGGCAAGGAAGTCGCTTTTGATAGGGTAATTGGCAAGCACAGCCTACACAACACCACATACGAAAATGGATTTAGGCTGATAGACTTCGCAACGGGGCGAAATCTTTTAGTTACTAGCACGCGTCTCAACACATCTCAACATCCACAAATGAACTTGGCAATCTCCGGATCAATCAACCGTCAACCAGATTGACCACATTGCGATTGAGGACAGGCACGCATCCGATATACGGGATGTACGAACTTTTAGAGGAGCCAACATCGACTCGGACCAGTATCATGTGGCAACCAGGTTGCGAAAGCGAATATGCCTGGCCCAGAAAAATCGAGTAAGGCCAGCGGCATACAACGTCGCAATGCTACAATCGCAAGAGACCGCCAGAGCCTACGCCAATCGCGTCTCCCTCAAGCTCTCGGAAAACCCTCCAACACCTGGTAAGATCGTACAACACCAATCAACACAAAATCCATGACACTTAATGTTGCCATACAAGAAATACTTAGGGGATGCTTATTCGGAAGCAGATTTGTTGTTCGAGGCAGACTCTGGAAAAAAGTCTTAAGCTTCCAGTATGTAAGCGAACGCCTCATCATTATCCACATCAAGTCTAATCTCGGCAATATAAGTATATTATGTGTCCACGCCCCCACAGAGGAGAAAGATGACCGACATAAAGACAACTTCTATGATCTCCTAGGCAGAACGTATGCGCAGGGTCCCAGCTGTGACACCAAAATCATTCTAGGAGATTTCAATGCGAGGCTGGGTAAGGAAGCTATCTTTGAAAGGGTCATTGGAACGCACAGCCAACACAACACCACGTCAGAAAACGGACTAAGGCTAGTGGACTTTATATCGGGACATAATCTGGTAGTAGCAAGTAAACGATTCCCACACCTTAACATCCATAAGGGGACCTGGCGGTCTTTTGATCAATCGACAACCAACCAAATTGATCATATTGCGATCAACGGCAGACACTCCTCCAGCATCCTAGATGTCGGAACCATTCGAGGAGCCAACATCGACTCGGATCATTACCTTGTTGCAGCCAATTTAAGGATGCGAATTTTTCGGAATCAGCGGAGTTGAGTAAGAACACCAAAATTTAGCGTCGGAAAGCTGCAATAGCAGGAGACTGCCAGGACCTTCGCCGATCAAATCTCCCTCAAGCTCTCTCAAGTCCCGATGCAATCTGCAGAAACCATAGAACATCAATGGAGTCGTTGTCAAAACGCCATTAGAGAGGTCGCCTCAGATGTACTCGGTTTCGAGCCACCCCCGTCGAGAAACCCCTGGTTTGATGATGAATGCAGACAGGCCCATGTAGAGAAACAGAATGCATACATAGCCATATTGCGTCGACGAACGAGAGCTGCCCGCGAGCTCTATGAACAGAAAAGGAGGGAAAATCATGCGCTTCTGAGAAAGAAAGAGAAGGAGTACGAGAGGCGCGAGATCGAGGAGATGGAGAGATGTTACTGTCGGTTTGCTCATTACCGACCTTAATGGAGCAGCGAGAATCCTCCATTGTCATCCTACACAGTCGGATGAGTTTGGCAGGTATGTTAAAACTAGACATGGCTTTGGCTCTCTATACACGCTGTCATATCCAGTCGTGAAACCGACGAAGATGATTTGATATTCCTGGGTCTTGAAATCATACTGATAAGAGCCGATCAGGTTATCCACAAATGGTTTCAGCCGTTTACACAATACGGCGGGGAAGATCTTATATGCGATGTTAGGGAGTCTTATTCCCCTGCGTTCCTCCGACCATACCTTGCAAATGAGATGGTGCATGCACCTTATCAGCTCATCTCCAGCCGCCTTAAGAAGCTCAGCAGATAGGCCGCCTGCGCCTGCAACTTTATTAGACTTCGTTTAGGTCGGGTGTACGGAAATTTGTTACATATTCGTCCATTACGAATAGCTCGTTCTGCCTGACAGCGTAATCTTGTCTATCATCTGCAGAAGTGGTCTTTCCAAATCCTCTGCATCGATCAGAACTCTACTATCAGTTCTCCATTTTCATCCCTGCAGGCCGCCGGTCTGACTTTGTAGCCATGGCATGTTCGTTTTACCTTATTGTAAAACTTATGGGCGTCATTCCTGCGGAAGCATCTCTCCATCTCCTCGATCTCACGCTTTCCGTGCTCTCTCTTTTTCTTCTGAAAAGCGTGTATTCCTCTCTTCTCTTCTGCTCATAGATTTCGCGAGCAGCTCTCGTCCGTCGTTGCAGCATGGCTTTAAATGCCTCTTGTTTGCTGCATGGGCTTGTTCGCATTTTTCATCGAACCAGGAGTTTCTAGATGGTGGCGGTTCAAAACCCAGCACCTCTGAGGCAGCGTCTATGACGGCGCTCTGGCAATGCGCCCATTCCTGCTCTATTGTTTGTGCTGCTGTGGGCGGATTTTGAGAGAGCTTGGAGGCGACACGATCGAAAAAGATTCTGGCAGTTTTTTGCGATTGTAGCTTTCCGACGTCAAACTTACGTAGTCCTACTCGACTCCTAAGCATTCTTGATACCCTCATTCTTACCGTGGCTACAACAGGGTAGTGGTCCGAGTCGATGTTGGCCCCTCGGAAGGTTCGTACATCGAGAATACAGGAGGAGTGTCTGGCGTCGATCGCAATGTGATCAATCTGGTTGGTGGCGGAGGCTGTGTGTCAACTTGGATTAAGCAGGGACAGAGATCTTCCTGAACATTTTTAAGCATGCACGGGACTGACTGAACTCTGTTCCGAGGCTTTTTCGAGATGGCTAGTTCCGGAATTAAAATAATACCTATGTTTTCAGGGTTTTTGGATGGGATTTACATATGTACATCTTTTTAAGCTTTCTAGTTTACCTGCCTTCCGCCAGATTCGGAGGTACATATGTACATGATCTACATAAGTAAGTTCCTTGTAAGTTCCCCAGTTTCAGGGAAAATTGATAAAGTTTCTTTCCACTCAATAATTAGACAAGCAGATACTAGCCTGTGCTCCCAAAGTGGCGAACGTACGCAAGCTTGGGAACAGTTTAATGATAATAATCACAGTAATAAACCTTAATTGTTAATTTTGCACCCCATATAAGCGCAGCGCGTATGTCACGCGTACCGCTCTGATTTAACATTTCCCCCATGTCCATAAACATAATGTACATTTGTTAGAGCGTACTGGCACATACAAATAGTCATAGTAATTACTTTAATTACCCTTTTTCCCTCCCGTTTCCCTAAGTAGATAGTGAAGCTAATAAAGCGTTTGAATGCGTGTCTCGTATACTTACTGCCATATATACAACACTTAGTACACTTGTTTGCGCTAATAAGACTAGACACGTACCAGATACACATGGCTTTAACATTCTCGCGCACTGTTGTAATAAAACAATAAAACACGCTCTTATCAAACAAAAAGGCGCCGTGAATTAAAAACAAAAATGAAAAACAAAATAGAAATTAAAAATCAACTTAGGTTTCAGATTGGTTGTAGATGCGAGGTTGTAGGCGCGATATGAAGAGCTGACATCGCGAGAGGTCGATGGGAGATGGGTTTTAAAGGATTACGTCGCAAGAGCCATAGGAGCAGCAGTATCGGTGACAACAGAAACAACAACTTCGGGCAACACTTGTTAAGTGTCATCGTCGTGATGTAACATGGGACAAAGAGGAGGTCGTCGAGCAGGAGATGCTTTTCATGCTCTATAACTCCGCTCTTTGAAGATTAAGGAGATAAGTGGGACTAAAAACACAAGTGGAAAAATGCGTACGCGAAAGAAGAAAAACAGAAAAGCTGGAGCTGGGGAGCGATTAAAATATTTCCAGTTGGCACATTATAACTCTGTAACTGTATGGGAATTGTTGCCTTTGAACGTGGTGAGGGTATGCTATGTTTTACTGCCTCGTTTCGGTAAAAAGACTATATAAAAATGGATTACCTGATTTTTGGAGGGCATGTGTATGGGCTCGGACATACAGCGTGAAGTTATTGATTGCTCTCAAACTGGCGAGATGCCAGCAACGACCCCTGTTTCAATGCCCGGGTCAAGTTGACACCTTCCTAGCGGTGTCCTCTAGACAACCTCTACAACAACCGTTGAGAGGTGAACAAATGTACGCAGCTATCGTCCTAAGCAAGAGGGCGATACAATACCCCGACTGGCGGTTGTGCGGCGGGCCAACAACACGCCCGCCCATGTAAAACAAAACAAGTTATGAAAGAGCAAAATGCCTCGGATAAACGAACGGATTCTCGAAGACGACATGGCGCAAAAAAGGAACACGATTTGCGAGTATGCTCCTGGAATGTCAGAACTCTGTACACTCCTGTAGCTGCTCATAAACTGGAAAGAATCCTCACGCCGTACAAGGCAGATATTACTGCGATCCAGGAACTACGCTGAATCGGAATCGGTATGATGAGGAAAAAAGATTGTCACGAAAGATTGCAAATGTTGGAGTGCGGATTTATCGTGGGGAAGCAGTTAAAGTCGAAGGTCATCGACTTTAAGACTATAAGTGGTCGCCTGGCTGTGATCCTTATCAAAACAGATTTTACAACATCAGCCTCATATGTATACACGCTACTACCGAAGAGGCTGAAGACCCCATCAAAGTGGACTTCTATGATCTTTTGGACAATGCCTACGGAGCTGGTCCGGAGTACGATGTTAAAAATAAAATCGTACTCGGGGACCTCAATGCCAAAATCGGTAAGGAGAACGAACACCTTTGCTGGAGTGATCGGAAAGCAGAGCCTCCACGATACAACAACGGATAACGGCTTCCGACTCACGGACTTTGCGATCGCGCGTAATGCTGTGATAAGTAGTACAAGATTTACCAAAAAGCGCTGCAGCGAAAAACCACGGCGGTGCGAGAGGAGTACCGAGCCAGAAGAAGAGAGGAGAAAAAACTGCTGCGACTAAAGAAGGATATCGAGGAGTCTAGGGACAAGCATGAAATACGGGTCTTTTATAAGAAAGCGGAAAGCCTTGCAGGAGGCTTCAAGAAAGACACCCAGGCTCTTCGAAATTTCGAGGGTAATCTTGTCACCGACTCGCAGGGAATAGTGGATGTGTTTAAGTAGCATTTCCAGCAGCTGCTTACAGAGCATGCCGAAAGAGGGTGGTACGGACTAAAGAAAGAAGTCGGCACAGATAGTCAACAGCTGAAGACCAACGAGGCCGCAGGCTCAGATGGCTTGCCACCAGAGCTCTTCAAGGTTGGCGGCGATGTTCTGGTGGGGAGCATGCATCAGATCATCTGTAGAATTTGGGAAGGTGAAAGCTTGTCCGACGACTGGAATATCAGCTCTATTTGCTCCATCCACAAGAAAGGCGATGGAGTTGGAATTTCCTTGGTCCCTACCACTCTCTCTTGGTCATGCTCGTTAAACAGCTGCTGGGAATCCTGCTTAAATACATGCACTATTCCCTGCGGATCGGTCACAAGATTACCCGCGCAGTTTCGAAGAGCTTGGGTGCCCTTTTTGAAGCCTCCTTCAAGGCCTTTGGCTTTCTTATAAAAGGCTCGTGTTTCATGTTTATCCCTAGACTCCTCGATATCCTTGAGCTGGGAGGCTGCGAAGATTCTTTTCTTTTGTCGCAACTTCAGTGCCGCATGCTTCAGTGCCTTCAAATTTGCTCGTCAAAATAACATCGGGAAGATTTGTGCTATGTTTGCTCTCTCGCCAAAACCATGGACAATATGAAGGATGTATGTATTAACCTTTAGGGACTTCTCCATTGCCAAATAAAAAAAAAAAAAAATTTTTTGACGGGCAACAATTCAAATCGAACGGAATATTTTCACCCAAATATTGTAGATACCTGACCTTATATCAATTTTAATTTCTAGATGGCTTAAAAGGAGGGAGGAGCATGCGCTTCTGAGAAGGATAAAGAAGGAGCACGAGAAGCGCGAGATCGAGGAGATGGAGAGATGTTACTGCAGGAATGACGTTCGAAAATTTTTCCAGAAAATAACATGCCAAGGCTATAAAGTCAGAGCAGAAGCCTGCAGCGATGAGCACGGACAACTAGTAGTGGAGTCACAGTCGATGAGATTGTGGAAGGACCACTTCTGCAGACTGTATAATGGCGATGAGAGTCAAAATGCCGCCGTCAGGAAGAGCGAATCATTCACAATGGACGAAGACGAAGGAGAATCCCGTCCATCCGACCTAGGCGATGTAAAGGTAGCGATATCGAAACTTATGTCTAATAAAGCTGCTGGAGCAGACGGACTCCCCGCGGAACTGTTTAAAGCAGCTGGCGATGAGCTGGTCAGGAACATGCACCATCTCATCTGCAAGATATGGTCGGAAGTACGCATGCCCGATGAATGGAATCTCAGTATCGTTTGCCCGGTCCATAACCCTATTGCCCTATGACTGCGCCAATTACAGAGGGATACGACTCCTGAACAACGCTACAAAATCCTCTCTGCCGTACTGTGTAAGCGTCTGAAACCGTCCGTGGACAATCTGATAGGTTCCTACCAGTGTGGTTTCAGGCCAGGAAAATCCACGATAGACCAAATATTTACTCTACCGCAGATCTTGCAGAAGACCCATGAATTCCATGTCGACACGCACCATCTTTTTGTCGACTTTAAAGCCGCGTATGACAGTGTTTATAGAGACGAGCCATACAGAGACGAGCTATACAGAGCCATGCCATGTTTTAACGTCAGACTGTACAGGATGACTTTGGGGAACTCTCGCTGCTCCAATAAGGTCGGAGGTGAACTAACCAACCCCTTTGATGCTAAAAAAGGTTTTAGACAGGGGACGCACTGTCATGTGATTTCATTAACATTTTTCTTGAAAATATCGTTCGGGACTCTGCGGCCAATACAAGAGGTACGATCAACTTCAAGTCTACACAATTGCTTGACTACGCAGATGACATTGACGTTATTGGACGGACAAAGCGAGACGTCAATGAAGCGTTCGCAAGCACTGAAGCAGATGCGGCTAAAGTGGGTCTAAGGGTAAATGGGGACAAGACTAAATATATGCTGTCATCCGAGAACGAAGCGCAACATCGACGTCTTGATCGGAACGTCACCTTCGGCAGCTATATTTTTGAAGTAGTCAAGGACTTCGTCTACCTTGGCTCGATAGTGACAAGCAGCAACGAAACCAGCGCTGAGATAAAACGCAGAATAACTCTTGCCAACCGCTGCTTCTTCGGGCTCAAGAGGCAATTGAGTAGTTGAGCCCTCTCTCGAAAAGTTAGGTATCCCTCTACAAGACCTTAGCGCTGAGGCTTGGACCTTATCAAAGGCGGATGAAGAGGCTCTTGGGCGTTTCGAGAGAAAAATTCTACGTGCAATCTTTGGTCCCGTTTGTGGAAACAACTTCTTGGTTTTCAGCTAAAGTCACAAGTCCAATGTTTATTGGATTTCCTCTCTGCACTACTGCTCCGAATTTGACACAGAAGCATATGGCTATATTCAAAGCCATTCATTCCCACTACTCCTTGCGTAGGTGGCCTAAAAATTTCAGAAAGCATATACAGTGATAGAGAACGCCGTGGCGCAGTAGGTTGTTTGTTGGCCTTTGATGCCGATGACACGGGATCGAATCCCACAACATCCATTTCATTTCACGGTGCTCCTCCTCAGCGGGGTACTGACAAAACCCCCTGTAGTATAATTGCCAAGAAAGGCTTCTCGAATCTCGCCGGTCGAAACCGGCAATAAACTGTAGGTCCCTTTTACCTATGGGAAAAATAAAATCTCACACAACATTGAGGGAAGCTCGGCTTTGGTCCTCCATGGACTGTAACGCCAACATACTTACATAAATAGGGTATTGCACAACCTTCCAATCCATACGCAGCATATTTTAGTGTTGCTTTCGCGAGCAGCTTCTGTTATACTATATGAATGCGTAGGCGAAAAAAATCACACAAAACGCACAAAAAAGAACTTCACAGAACATTATATGTATGTTTGTACTCATTCTAAAGGATTTTATTTCATTTTTCGTTTTTAATGAAATTTTTTTCGCCATCGGCGCAATTCGCGTACTCATCAAGGCGGAGGGTAAATAGGTCTCAATTCGCAACGACTATGCCACAACGCACATAGTAATCCTTCAGGGACGCATTGTCGGCGCATTCCACAAGCCTTTTTCCCTTCATTTTGCTGCTTGCGATGTTTTTTTGTTTTTGTGGTTAAGCACAATAGTAGCCGAGAGGGAGGGCTGCGAATATACTATACTAGCCCTACACGCACAATGGTTGGTGGTCTCTATTGGGCGACAGAGAGTGTCACCAAGTGAAAAATTAAAATAATACGAAAAGTGATTGCTTTTGTGGGGTTTCCATGGTCGACAGGTTTCCTTTGGGTTTCTTAATCAATTTGTCATATTTGTTTTATTATTGTTTCTTTCGTTTTTGCTTTCACGCCATTTGGCACAAATGGAAATCAACCAAAGCGGATGAAGGATTCTCTATCCAGGCCGGTTTCTCTTCCTATTTCCTGTCGAGCCTGAGATCCGTGCACATGTTCACAGAATCTAATCCATGGAATCATATTGGGGTGAGTTAACTGAAGATACGAGTACTTAATTTGCATCCATCAACGTGGTGGGAATATGTTTTTAATTGGGATGCTGGAAGTCGAGGAATAGAATAAACTGGATTTGTTGGCTAGTTTGAATTTAGAACGGAAAAAGAAAGGCTTGCCAGCAAATTGGGTCCAACTTCCTGGCCAAACTAGTTCCTTGATAGGTTTCGAGCAGTGAATGTGGAAGTGAGTTCCGCTGAGAATGGAGTTAGTAATCGTTATGAGAATTTCGCCATGTAGTTGGTTTAGATTGAATTGACATGGGAAATAAAGTGGGTTAAGGAAGTCGTGTAACCAGGAAGACGGAAATGTTAATTCATTTACGATGAATCAGTCGTTCTAAGATCACGTTAGAGCAGCACTTCCTGTCTTCTAATTAATTGTTTCCGCTCTATCGCGTATAGAATAGCAACATAGATTTAATGTTAATTAGCTTCACTCTGATTTTTTATGGATCAACTCCTGATTTCTAAAAAAACACTGTGACCGTTGTCCGCCTCTTCTAGGTTTAGGTGCTCCTAACTTTGTGAAAAATGTTTAACCCCGGGTAGAGTTTTAGTTGGCCTCCTTTCAGTTTCTTTCAAAAGCTCGGAATTGATAATTCTTAGGAGAAGAATGGTATCTCATTCAATTGTTTTACAAGAAAAAAAAAAAAAAAGAAACGATGTATCTTTCTCTTCTGAAGCCTTTCCAGTTATAATTTTCTATTTACTTTTATACAGCTATTAGAAATGTCTAGGTCGCATACTCTTAAGGAAAGTCATCTTTGTGAACTTTTCTTTTATATTCTGACCTTGTGAAAATGGATTTTACATTCAACTTTTCGCTCTCAATCTTAGAATAATATGCCACTGAAGGCTTCTACTATATCAAAAGGTCTTGTTTCAACCTGGGCTACATCCCTCAAATCTGGAGAGAAGTCAACCTTGACTTTATCCTTAAGATTGGAAAGTCATGTGAACAACCTAAATCCTATCGCCCTATCAGATTAACATCGTTTCTACTAAAAACAATGGAATATATAATAAAGCACCATATTAGAGGTATCCTGGAGAATCACATAGCACTGCATCCCAATCAGTATGCATATCGCAAAGAACGATGTACTGAGAATGGGTTACACCACCTAGTGGCGCGTGTTGAAAATAGTTTCACACACAAGGAGATCGCGACCTGTGCCTTCCCCGATATTGAGGGGGCCTTTGACAATACTGGCTATGACTCGATCACCACTGCACTATCCTGTTGGGGTGTAGACCATCCCACTTATCACTGGATTAGGGCCATGCTAAATAGCCGTATTATATCGGCCACATCCGGGGATGTCTCGGTGACGGTATCGGCGGCTAAGGGGTGTCCGCAAGGAGGAGTTCTTTCACCCTTTCTCTGGCCGATAGTTATCCATTCTCGGCTCTGAGGTCATCAGATATACTGGTGACTTAGTAGTTATTGTAACGGGAAAGTGCGAAACTGCTGCCTGTGAGCGCATGCAGCTCGAGCTTCAGTTTATCTCTGACTGGTGTGGCAGAGAGGATATATCGATAAATCCAAATAAGACAGTCTTAGTCCCGTTTACAAAGAGGAGAAAGGTACAGCTCTGCTCCGTATTTCAAAATGGCACAAACATAGGATTTTCAGACGAAGCTAAGTATCTAGGTATTAACCTCGATCGCAGACTCAACTGGAACTCCATTGTTAAAAAAAACTTACAAAAGCGACTAAGGCCTTGTGGGCCTGTCGACGGACTGACGGTAAAACCTGGGAACTTAAACCGAAGGTAATCCACTGGCTATATATCGCGATATTAAGACCTATCATCACCTATGCGTCCAAAGTATGGTGGACAAAAGTTGAGCAGAAAACGATAATCGTTAAGCTTCAACGCCTTCAGAGACTAGCGTGTCTCGACATTACAGTCACTATACCAACCTGCCCCACGGAAGCCCAAAAAAAAGCTGATTGGACTTACTCTACTACACCTTTTTATTAAAAAGGTTGCATTACGCAGTGTAATCAGAATTCTTCGCTCGGGAACAAGCTTGCCATGTAGACCCATGGGTCAAATGTCCATCTTGCCACATCTTCCAGCTCGGGAAGATTACGGTCTCGGACGTGTTACCACATACTTTCACTTGACAAGAAATTTGATATTGATCCAAAACCTTTCAGCTTGGGAAACCAGTGGCCCCCTGCTTAATGTCAAAAGCTTTCGGTGGTACACTGATGGCTCCAAGATGGTTTCCGGTCGTTGGCGCCGGCATCTTTCGACCAAATCATTAGATCTCGAAGGGCCTGGAAATGAGTCCTAGCATTAGCCAATCAGAATTCGTGCCAACCTAACATGCTTCAATCTAAACCTAGAGACCGGCATAAGAGAAGTAACCATCAACATACTCTCTGATAGCCATGCAGCACTTAAAGCGCTGAGTTCGTACCGCACGAACTCAAAAACCATTAAGTAATGCCATGATGCCCTACAAGAACTCGCTAAAAGAAACAAGGTCAAACTTTGGTGTGTACCAGGGCACAAAGGTATTAAGGGCAATAAAATCGCCGATCAACTCGGCAGGAAAGGTTCCAGTGAAAAATACATAGGTCCCAAACCTTTTTGCGGCACTCCCAAGAATAAGATCAACTTCTTCTTAGAGAAGTGGGCAACGCCTGTCTTTTTGGAACGACGTTTATGGACTTGGCGAATCGAAACGATTTATACGGCCCCCAGAACAAACACTATTGACATATGTACCAAAACTTAATAGAGTAGATATCAGAAGACTGGTCCTGCCCTGACGGGACACTGCAGTCTGATATATCATCTCAACAAAATTAACCTCTCGTCTGAAACTGAGCGCCGACTCTGTCTTGAGGACGAAGAGACGGCAGTGTACATACGTGGGAGTGTGCTGCTTTTTGCTATCTCAGGAAGCGTATCCCTCTCAGTGAAGCTATGACTCATGAGGGGATCATCTCGGCTCCTACGAGAAGCATTCTCAACTTCATTCAGAAATTGGAGAAGCTCCTCGGCTAATGATTCTATGATTTTCTATGATTTTGGATTGAAGAATGGAAATAGGTATTTTGGACAGGCACGTTTCGAAGACTGCAGAGACCGGAACAAGTGATGAGCAACATATTTCGTGGTGGACCAATTCAAGCCGTTTTCTGCCAGTTAACCAATAATTGCTTTAATTTTTCGAAATGGATAATTTCACCATTTGTATCCCTTATAAGTCCCACCATACACACGTTAGCTTCGTGTGCAAATGTGTAACACTTACACACAAAATAAAGCTTATTCTGTACCTTCCAGACAATTGATCACCTAATAAGCGAGTATCATAACCCTAACCTATTTACTAGAGATTAGAAGTTAGGTTAAGTTTTCAAATTTGAATTTAAATTCGTTAATAAACAATTATAAATTGACTATCTACCAAAGACCAACCGTTTAATGTTCGCTTACAGCTATTCAAATGTTTGGGACTGACTACGTTTCGCATCCGAACACACTTGCAGGAGGAGCATCATAAAAGTATAAAACCGCCTTCGCTTGCAAGTCGGTTCGCATTCACATAGTAGTCCAAGTAAACATAGCCGCTGTTAACAATCACATCCATTCACTAATCCCACCAGTTATGTGTCGGATGATTACAAAGCGCATTTCGCACATCGAAAAGCCATGCATCCAGCCAAAGATCTTGTGTCGCTTTTGCCTTGCATTCTGGCACATTCCAAATTCGTATCTAAGAAAATCGTGTAAGTTGATAAAAAAGAAATATCTTCGAAACGCTTATGATGAGCTGCTAGATGCAGATGTGTGGAAATTCTTTTTTATTTTTTGTGTGCATGCGTTCTCGGTTGATTTTCTTTATTCATTTGTTTGCAATGCATCTTTGGAGCTGTAAGTTTTATTAGGCAATGCAAATGAACTGACTGTTGTGTAAGATGGGATTAGTGGTTCTAAAAATCAAAGTACTGCTGAGATTTAAAAGAAATGAACAGTTTGTCGGTGATCTTCCTCTATCATTTACATAGATAGAAATGGTTTTGTTGGTGGTTGTACATATGTTAGTTAATCCTAGTACTACTACATAGGTGATACTTATCACTTATATGTACATTGTTTGGACATTTTAATTGAATCACATATAAACATGTACATGCGGCTCATGAAACTTAGAATTTGTTTCTTTTTTCGGTACATGGTTAGGTTAGGTTAGTTGGGTGCCCTATTGACATGATGTCACGGCTCACGTAGACTACTAAGAGTCCATTGTGCCCATTTTGAAAACTAACCCGAGGAGAACCTGTTAGTTACCCGCTGAGCTGAACCATCCACATTCAATTACGAACCTTAGCAATTTGTTCAGCTTAATGTCTCTTGCCTCCTCTAAACCCGAAAAGAAATAGTTCCCGAGACACGTACATCTTTTTCGGGCCAGTGCAGGGCATTCACACAGTAGGTGACGAATGGATTCTATTTCCTCTTCGTCCCTACAGCTTCTGCAAAAATCCCTGAACCAAGATTTAGCAGACTTTCCGTCCTTTTTTTGTCATAGACAGGCCATGTTAGCCTTGCCGTAGCGCATGTATCTAATTGACAACATCGCTTGTTGGCCTTTCCTAGTAGTTTCACCCCTATTTCTCTAAATAGTGTGCTGAGTGGCGTTCTAGCCTCAGTTGTGATCTGCGAAGTATCTGCGCCTGATCCCAGTCTGGCTAGTTCGTCCGCCTTCTCATTTCCGGAAATATTCACATGCCCTGGTACCCAGCAGATGGTTACCTCATTGACATCCGATATTTCTTCTAGTTTCTCTTTACAGAGTTTTACGAGCTTGGATCTTATCCATGTTGCTTGCAGAGCCTTAATGGCTGGCTGACTGTCAACATAGATTTTGATTCTCTTACCTGAGAAATTCTCCCTAAGAATCAGATCCGCGCCTTTTTTCATTGCGAAGATCTCAGCCCAGAAGACGCTACAGCCATCATCGAGTCTGTAGGAGTGACACGCTTCCTGAGATTCGAAGCAGACTCCGGCTTCTGTACCGGTATCCGTTTTGGATCCGTCGGTATAGGTTGCCAGTTCCTGTTCCGTGTTTACCATACCACTGGCCCATTA
The DNA here is from genome assembly GCA_951905685.1 of Eumerus sabulonum. Lineage (NCBI taxonomy): Eukaryota > Metazoa > Arthropoda > Insecta > Diptera > Syrphidae > Eumerus > Eumerus sabulonum. Next base: position 137,887,644 of record OX645060.1, on the reverse strand, counting down.
CTCCCTGGAGGGAATCCTAATAGAGAATCTCCTCTCACAGCAAGAAAGTGGGGTCAAATAGTCCGTTTCGTTTGCGGACCTCAGGGTAGCCCACCGATCCAGGATTGATGCGTGGCGATAAGAACATCTTTTCCAAAGACTGGATTCTTGCATCCTTAGCGCAGCCCTGGCTGCAATGCTTTCACAATACATGTCTAGTGGTGGAAGGTTCAGCATTGCTTCAAGGGCCGCCGTTGGTGTGGATTTCATAGATCCGGTCACCGCCAGACAGCCAGCCCTCTGAATCCTTGTAAGACTTTGAAGGTTGCATTTCTTCTCAAGTGCTTTCCACCAGACATACATATGCTTTCGGTACATACATATGTATGTATGTTGGCGTTACAGTCCATGAAGGACCAAAGCCGAGCTTCTCTCAATCACTCATGTTGTGTGTGATTTTAGTTTCCCATAGGTGGAACATGAACATATTACGGATAATTTAAACGAATTATATAAAGGGTTCAGGCGCATGTTAATTAACTTAATTTGAATGAAAAGGACTAACAAGCAGCAATCTTGTTTATGCAGTAGTCTGTGTAGTGTCCAACGTTCCCTTTTTCAATTTTGTTTGGGAAAACTAACGATTACGTTAAATAGCTGTCAGTTTTAAATATACTATAAGATGTAAGCCCCTATTGACTGCTCCATTTATTTCACTTTAAAATAGGTTAACAGAATGCCAAGCTGCACTCAAAGCTGTGTCCAACCCGCGAACTAGCTCCAAATTAGTGCATGAACTCAAGTCCTTCTCGAACAGAGTCGGTAGACTAAATTCACTAAGGCTTGTACGGGTTCCAGGTCACTCTGGTATCCCAGGAAATGAGATCTCTGATGAACTCGCCAGAATGGGTTCAGACGAGAGTTTCTGAGGGCCTGAACAAGCTCTAGGTCTACTTGCGTCCACGGTAAATTCCTACATTAACGAGTGGGGGTTTAATACTCACAATCGTAGATGGAGGGATTATGCAGGATAACTAAGCGGGTAGGCCCTGACGTCTACAAAAAATCCGCAGCATTCCTTCTCTCTTTAAGGAGAATCGAGTGCAGAAGACTTGTGGGAGTCATTACGGGCCATTATACTTTTGCTAAATATCTCTGCGTGCTTGACATCAGTGAGGCTACCTGTACTGCATGTTGCGAGAAGGATGACACTGCCGAATCTCTTAGCTCTACATAACTAAAGCTCCTTCTCATTTTCCTCCGAAAACGGGGAAAATACATTAATCTAAGGTGTCTGTCTGGAGTACAATGGAACATTACTTGCGTCAGAGAGCTCCAACAGGTAGCAGAAGACTCGGACAAAAAAAAGGTAGAGGTCAGAGACGCTGCCTCTGATGTGTTGGGATTCAAACAACTGGCAACTAGAAACCCCTGGTATGATGAGCACTACGTGAACATTACGAGCAGAAACGCGTGAGATCTCGGAGATGGAGAGATGCTACCACAGGAATAATGCTGGCAACATTTATGAAAAAGTGAAACAAACATGCCAGGGCTATAAAGCCAGAGCGGAAGCCTGTAGGGATGAAGACGGACACCTATTAGTAGAGTCACAATCGATGCTGAGAATATGGAGGGAACACTTCTGTAGACTGTTTAACGGCGATGAAAGATCTAATACCGGTGTCAGGCAGCATGATATAATCCCAACGGACGAAGATGCAAGAGAATTTCGTCTTCCCGACCTAGATGAAATTAAGCTAGTTTCAAAGTTCAAGACTAACAAAGCCGCGGGCGCAGACGGCCTGTCTGCCAACGATAGGGCGTATGCACCAGCTCATCTGTAAAATATGGTCGGAGGAACGCATAGCCAACGAATGGAATCTTAGCAACGTTTGCCAGTCCACAAGAAAGGAGATCCCTTTGACTGTGCCAACTACAGGAGAATAAGTTTCCCTAACATCGCAAGATCTTCTCTGCCGTACTCTGGGAATGCCTGAAAACCTTTGTGGATAATCTAATAGATTCTTATCAGTGTGGTGTCAGGCCACAATAGACCAAATACTCACACTGCAACAGATCTTGGAGACGCACACACCATATTTTCGTCGATCTTAAATCTGCATATGACAGTGCCGAAGGCGCCATGACGCAGTAGTTAGTGTATTGGACTCTGACGCACGATGAGCGAGTTCGGATCGCGATGACACCAGCGTCATCGAATGTTTATTTCGCGGTGTATCTCCTTTGCGGGGTACTGGAAACACCCCCAATAGTATATTTGCCATGAAAAATTTTCTCGACTAACGCGGTTCGGAATCGGCATTAAACTGTGACAGGGACCTTCACCTGTGAAAAATATAAATCACACACTACATAGGTGATTACTAGAAGCTTAGCTCTGCCCGTCATGGGCTGTAACGCCGTCAAAGAATATGACAGTGTCTATAGAGCCATGTTATGTTTTGACATCCCTGCCAAACTTGTCAGGTTGTGCAGGATGAAAATGGAGAATTCCTGCTACTCCATTAAGGTGGGTAGCGAATTAACCGAGACTTTTGATGTTAAGAAAAGATTTAGACAAAATGACGCACTGTCATGTACTTTTTTCAATATCGTGCATCGAAAAATCATACGAGACTCACTGGCCAACACAAGAGGTACGATATATTTCAAGTCTGCACAACTGTTTGCGTACTCGGATGACATTGACATAATTAGACGAACACAGCGGGAGGTCAATGATGCATTCGAAAGCATTGAAGCAGAAGCAGCTGAAATGGGCCCTTCGGTTAACGATGGTAAAACGAAATATATGCTATCAACCAAAAACGACTCGCAACACCGACGTCTCGGCGAGAACATCATAATTGGCAGCAATAAAATCGAAGTGGTCAAGGACTTCGTCTGCTTCGACTCATTAGTGCTCAACGACAACAACACCAGGGCTAAGATCAAACGCAGAATTACTCTTGCCAACCGCTGATTCTTTGGGCTCAAGACGCAATTGAGAAATAGAGCCCTCTCTCGAAAGACCAAAGTTGTGCTTTACAATATCTTAATCATCCCTTACCTCCTCTATGGCGCAGAGGCCTGGACTTTAAAGAAAGCGAATGACGAGGCACCTGGTCATTTCGAGAGGACAATTCCTCTTTCAATCTATGGTTCCGTTTGTATAAACGGTCTAAAAGGTATCGGTCAAGTCGCTTCCGAACCTGATGCAGCAGCGAGAGTTCTCCAATGTCATCCCGCACAATCTGACAAATTTGGCAGGGATGTCAAAACTAGACATGGCGTTGTATGGCTCATCTCTATGTATGCTTTCGTATGCGGCCTTAAAGTCGAGAAACAGGTGGTGGGTGTCGATCTCGAACTTGTTGGTTTTTTCCAGGATCTGCCGCAGTGTGTATAATTGATCGATAGTGGACTTCCCGGGCCTGAAACCACACTGATATGCACCAACAGTTTATTTACGAACGGTTTCAGGCGTTCACACAGTGCAGCAGAGAATATTTTATAAGCTATATTCTGGAGGCTTACACCTCTGTAATTGGCGCAGACATATGTGTCTCCTTTGTTGTGCATCGATTCCATTCATCGGCCATGCATTCCTCTGACCATATCTTACAGATGAGCTGGTGCATACTCCCAACCAGGTTATCTCCAACTGCCTTAAAGAGCTCAGCAGGTATACCGTCTACTCCAGCAGCTTTGTTGTACTTCAGCTTGGAAAAAGCATTCCTAACTTCGTCCAGGTCAGGGTGACGGAATTTTCTGATATCATCGTGCGTTGTGAATGGGTTATTCTGCCTGACAGCGGGATTTGTTTCGTCATAGCCGTTATACAGTCTGCAGAAGTAGTCTTTCCAGATTCTTAATAACGACTGTGAATCCACTACCAGGTTTCCGTTTTCGTCCCTGCAGGTTTCCGTTTTGGCCTGATATCCCTGGCATGTTTTTTTTTATTCGTTGATGACACCTACGAACCTCGTTCCTGCGATAGATCTCTCCATCTCTTCGATCGCGAGCTTCTCATGCTCTCGTTTTTTTGTTTTAAGAAGCTGATGCTCCTCCCTCCTCTTTTGCTCATAGCGCCATTGGGACATTGGCATATGTTATATCTAGGAGATCGTAGAAGTAGCATCATCCTTGACAGGGGCGTGAGGACAGATGTCACAGTTTCTCATCCACTTTTTGCCGGGCCATCCCATCTCACTTTCTGGATTGCAGTACTATCTGACTCATAGCAGTCTAGGGCCTTCGCAAGTTGTTCGGCTGCACGTAGTCTGTTGAGGGACCTAACATTCCGCGCACAAAGCCGAATGCCATTTTACCGTTCCCTTTTGTTTTTATATGCTGGGTTGTCATCGGTTATTCCGTCCGTTTTGTTTAATCCGAGGCTTTTTTCGGTTTTTTTTGGCGTGTTGGCTTTTCTTTTTCAGGTATGGCTTGCCGGGTCAAAGCCTAACCGACACTTATCCTGTTTTCTGGCACAGGAAACTCGCCTTTCGCCCTTTTCCGTTCGCGATTTCAAATAGAAATCCCCAGGTGGTACCACGATTTCGGCTGCAGTGGCTTCTACTCGTTGTTTTACGGGCCAGCGCATGCCGAATACGCTATCCCTACGAGGACTTTATTAGTTGTTTATTTAAATGCATACCCATATGTCGAGTATTTATATACATATACATATGTATGTGTATATACAAATTTTGTAACAACAGCCTTAATGTGTCCATGCCCCCACGGAAGACAAGAGTGACTCCATCAAAGATGATTTCTTTGATCTCGTACTTTCTCGTACTTTCGTACCTTCCGAGGAGCGAACACACACCACTATCTTGTGGTAGCTAAGGTACGTCAACGGATAACACACCGGAGTATAGTTAGAACACCAAGTTATGGCGTCAGAAAGCTACTATCGCCGGAGATCGCCAGTGCCTTTGCCAACCGCGTCTACCTTAAGCTATCCGATAAAGCTCGATCCTCCACTGAAGAGCCCTGAAGAGCACAGCAACGGACGTGCTGGGCCTTAAAGCTCCACAACGACGAAACACCTGGTTCGATGACGAGTGTATAGAAGCAGTAGGCATACAAAGCCTCACTACACAGAAAAACAAGAGCGGCTCGTGAGCTATACGAGCTTAAACGACGGGAGGAACATAAGCATCTCTCAAGAGCACGAGAAGCGGGCGATTGAAAATTTGGAGAGGTGCTATTGCAGGCACGACGCTCGAAGATTTTATAAACGAATAAAACGATAAAACGAATGTCTCAATGCTATAAAGCCTAAACGGATGCCTGTAAGGATGAGAATGGACACCTAGTAGTAGAATCGCAGTCGATGCTGAGAATTTGGAAAAACCGCTTCTGCGGACTCTATAACGGCGATGACAGCCACCATACCGCTATCAGGCAGAATGATCCATTTCTTAACGACGAAGATCGCAGAGAATTCCATGCCCCTGACCACGACGAAATGTTGAGATTGCCATGTCGAAACTCAAGTCGAATAAAGCTGCTGGCGGAGATGGATTGCCTACTGAGCTCTTCAAAGCACCTGGGGGTGAGCTGGTTAGGAGCATGCACCGGCTCATCTGTAAGATATGGCCAGGGGGAAGCATGCCCGAGGAATGGAGTCTCACCATTGTTTATCCGATCTACAAAAAAGGGGACCCCTTTGACTGCGCCAAATACAGAGGAATAAATCGCCTTAACGTCGCATTACAAGATCTTCGCTGCTGTTTTGTGTGAACGCCCGAATCCGTTCGTAAATAAGCTGATAGGTCCTTATCAGTGTGGCTTCAGGCTAGGGTAGTTCACCATCGACCAAATCTTCACACTTCGGCAGATCCTGGATAAAACCAATGAATTTCAAGTCAAGGCCGCATACGACAGCGTAATTAGAGACGAGCTATATGTATAACGCCATGTTTGCTTTTGACATTCCTGCTAAGCTCGTCAGACTTTGCAGGATGATTCTGGAGAACCCTCGCTGCTCCATCCGAATCGGTGCAGAACTGACCGATAGTTTCGTAGTCAAAAAAAGATTTAGACAGGGGGATGCACTGTTGTGTTGTTTTTCTTTTTTTTAACATCATATTAGAAGTGATTGTAATAGGTAGATCACAGCGAGATATCAATGAGGCGGTTGTGAGTATTCAGATGGAGGTGGCAAAAATTGGCTTGGCAGTTAAGGACATTTATCACATTAAGGACATATTGGCAGCTACCTATATGTAAGTTTGAGGTAGTAAAGGACTTCATATACCTCGGCTCCGCAGTGACCTGTAACAACGAGTCCAATTTCAAAATCAAGCGCAGAATTACTCTTGTCAACCGCTGCTTCTTTTGGCTCAAGAGGCAATTGAGAAGTAGAGCCCCCTCTCGTACGATCAAGTTGACCTTACCTTAATTATCCCAGTCCTGTTATACGGCACAGAAACATGGACTTTATCTAAAGCGGATGAAAAAATCCTTGGTCGTTTCGAGAGAAAGATTCTGCGTGCGATTTTCGGTCCTATAAATACAGAGGGGGGTAGAGGAGAAGATTCAATCACGAACTGTACGTGTTGTACAGCGACATAAGTCTAGTCAGGCGTCTACGGATCCAACTTCTAAGATGGCTAGGACATGTAGAGCGAATGGACACCACAGCTCCAGCCCGTATAGTATTTGGATCCAACCCTGAGGGACGAAGAAATAAAGGACGACCGCACCTAAGGTGGCGCTCAGAGGTGGAAAGAGATCGTGCTAGGTGGAGAGGCATGTTGTTTGAGGCCCAGGTTCATCCCGAACTGTAGCGCCCGCTAAGTAAGTAAGTACTTCCATTTTAGCATATCTATTTAAATCAAATTCAAAGCCTAAACTGGATTGATGTCTTCGATACTTTTTTCGCTACTAACCTGATTTTGGCGCGAAGATTCGACGATTGAGAAACGCACAACTTGTCGTGCTTTTTCGGAAACCCGAGAGCTTACACTTGACACTGTACACCTTAATTATTTGTCACTTGATAGGACAAAGTTTCCAATGACCTTCTTTCTGCCCCATCTATTAATCCCTGAGGTTCATCATTTGCTTTTGTAGGTCCATTACATCTGTTCGTCGGCTTTAACATCGCTATCATCGGTAGGGATTGTGTACTTATTATTCACCCACTCCCATCATTGCTCCAGTATATCGAGTCTCAAAGCTGTGTAGCGGTAGCGCACGTACATATGCACGGCAGAATTTCAGACTATCATGGGATCCATCCATCGACGAGCATCGAGTACAATGAAATACAACATTTACTTTAAATAAAATACGTCATTCACCAGGAAAGCTACATTACCACTACCGCGTGCACGATACTTTTTTGCATCTGTCTGCGAGAGAGTGGAACACTGCTCCAGAGGAAACAACAACGAAAAGAAGAATGAAGCTATAAAGCAAAAACCCAAAAACAGAAAAAAAAAAAAAGAAAAAAACACCAAACTGCATCGAGTACTTGTACTAAACCATGCTAAAAAGTGCATTCGTATCTCAATCCACATACAAGCGCAGGGTATGGTTTTGTTGGTGCATCTTGCCGCGGCACACATAACCGATGAACGCGTTGTACGAAACAACAACAAAATAAAATACGAATTGCAACGACGAATTAAAACAAGATAGGTAGACAAAAAAATAAGAACTTTTAATGCATGCATGCACGCTTGCATGCCGGTATCTTTCGATTGCGCGGAAAGTATCTCAAAAGTATCTCTCGCGGAAGGTTAGTAACAAACATTAATCTTTACGAGTGTTCAGTTATAAATTAGTAAAAATAAAAGATTGTGCTACATATTGAAAGAAATGCACGAAGGGTGCAATGTGATAATTTCCAATTCCGACGGATGCCAAGGAGGAGGACGAATAAAAGATGATCTCAGACGGGTGCTTAGATAGTTTGTTAATTTTTTTTTTTGTAAATTTTCGTGAGGCGTATCTTTGTTCGGTTATGTTGTGTTCTATGCTAGTACCCAAGTGCATGGAAATTGCATAAAAAAGTGCATAAAAAGCTTCAACCGTTTGCATTCACCTATACTTACAGTGGTGCTCAAAAGTGCATGTGTGAGTGTGTTTTTTTCTCTCGTTTGTTGTTTTTTTTTTTTGTTTTTGTTTATTTTCTTTTCAAAACATCTCTTGGCAAAATTTACTCATAAGTTTTTCTCTCGCTAAGTTTTTCTCCAACTTGGTGTTGGTGTGTATGGTGCATGCCGGGTTGTTGTCGCTCGTTCGAGTATGGTATTAGAGGTGCTTACGCTTAGTGAGAAAAGGGGAAATATACCTTGTAACACAATAGACATATAGTTAGTATTGAAAATGTCAGTAGAAACAAGAAAGCGACTAGTAGAATTGCACATACAAATGCAATATGAAAACTTATAGTCTACATAGATACAAGCGAGCACTTTGCCATCGTGTCTAGCTAGAAAAAGATGACGATGACGACGACGATGATGATACTCTGGAGAGAGAAGAAACCTGCACACTACCACTACCAGGATAGAATGGTAGAAGGAGGACGCCAAAAAAATGAGCCTGCAACAGGAGAAGTAATCAAAATAGAAAAATAAAAATTAAATCGAAAAAAGCTAGGAAAATATATGGGAAAATGAGAAGCGTGTACAATAGAAGAACTGAGAATTGAGCGGAAAAACAGAGAAGGAAAAGAAGACGAATAAGTAGAAGTAGAAGTATTGAGACGGATAAGCGCAAAAAACCCGCAAAAATTGGGGTTGGTGGTAGTGTGTGTTTTGGGACGGGGGCAAATACAAGGTTACACTTCGCTTCTTGCTATATGTAATGTATATAATACGTTTAGTTATTGAATCGCTCTAAAATTGTAAGGAACTAAAAATATATACACCCAACCTAGGATTTTTCTTTTTTTTTTTTTTTGCATCTATTGCGTGTTGTTGCTTTTGTTTTTTTTTTTTTTTTTTTCTACTCCTTGTTTGTTTTTTGTGATTTTCCTTTTTTTCTTTCACTGTGCTTTTCTGTGTTACTGTTTTTTTTTGGAGGAGATGTCCTGTGATTTGTTCCATCGGCTTTTTAATAATAAAGTGCAATAACAAAAATGCTATTGAACAATTTTAATATCTGACAGTTGGAGCCCTTGTTTTGGTTTTTTTTTTTTTTAATACAATCGATATACATATGGAACAACCTGTGAGCTACAAAGTGCTTAGATACTATTACTTATTATCATTATTATGTTTGCTTGTTTCTGGTTTTTTTTTTTTTTTTTTGGAAACTGGTACGATCGTTTTTCGACCACGATTATTAGGTATTAGGAATTGCATTTGACATTGACTGTGGCGCGATGTCAATATAAAAAAAAAGAATTTTCTTCTGTGTTGAAATTGGCAAATTGCATCAGAGCGAGATAGCAATAAAGTATGAAAAAAAAAGAGCGTACTCACAAATTTGTAGCTAGTATAAGTAACATTTAGTGCATAAAATTAGTTAGTGTTTGTGCGCGGTGTAGTGCATGGTGGTGTTTTGCTCGCGGCTGGTTTAAATCTGACAGATAACCACACAAGTGCGCGTCGGTATTTATCCTATTTTGCTATTCAAATGCTCCTTATGACGATAAAAAAACATATACATATGTAGAACTTTGGTTTTTGGATGTCCGTAAACGATCGTTGATTTATACTGCATTATGTGCTTTTAATAATTGCTCTTTTGTCATAAAAAAGACAAAAAATTGTTTTGGATCTTAGGCAAAAGTCAAACATGGCTAACCTAGCCCGATTCCAACCTGTTTCGGTTAAGTGTCCTTGAAAAGCCCGTCAAGATCATTTCATTCAAAAAAAAAAAAAAAAAAGAAACCAAAAAAAACAGTCAATGGTCAAACGGTTGAGACGAAAAGACGAAAGAAAAAGCAAATGTCAAGTGAGTCACACACATCGAAGCCATTGAAATGCTTTTGTTTTGGCATAGGTTTCTCAGCTATCGGTTGATTTAGCCGACCTACCACTCTGCTCCTTGCATTATACTGGTACAAATGCACTATGCGATAAGAAAAGCTTTTTGTCGTCCGAAAAACCGTCCTCCCCGCACACATACTTGAACTCATAACAGAAGTCATTACTTTTTTTCATAACAGGGTACATACGTATGTACATACATCGTACCCTTCTTTGATGACCGTACGTATGTATATATATGTGTGTGTGCGTGGCCCGTAACCATTTTTAATTGCTATGATTGGCCATCGTGGAGGCCGTTCCAAAATGTCGCCAATAGAATATTTGCTTAATTTTTGACAAATCAGAATGACGACAATTTGTTTGCATCCATTATGACGCATAGGGATACTTTTATTTATAAGATTCTTAGGGAAAATATCATACCGTTCGTTTTTATTGTTTAAGAAAACGAATCCAAAATCCAATAGAATCGACTGAGGAAAAAAAATTTCCACTGCATACTGTGCACGTTCTAGTGTGCGTGACTTTGATATGAAATGCATCATGCTTTCGCACACGAGAATATTTGCGTTGCATGTGCAACGTATCTATAGCAAAAAGTATGTATCTATAGAGCTGTTGTGTACGTAGTATGTTTTAGAAATATACAGACGTGTAAACATTATAGTTGGCTTTTCGCTGGGCTGTTTATCTTTTTACACGCACGCAATTGGCGCACATACATGTGTAGCTAACCACTCGTCGAGACTTACACTTGTGTGTGTATTCCATTTTTTTTCCCTAAATTCATTGATTATGACATTTAGTATACGTACATACATACGTGCATTTGTATATATGTATGTATCTATGTAAATTTCTATTTCAGATTTTTTTAAATTAAAATTATAATTTTTTTTTATTTTGGAAACAAAGCAACAAGTTATTTTTGATTCCGGAATTACACTAGCACTTTGGTTTAAGAAAAATGTATTTTTATCAATAAAAGAAGAAGAAAAAAAACAAAAAACAATTTACAAAACGGAGACAAGTACACAAAAGGAAAAAAGAACTGCAATAGGATGCCAATAAAGCCGATGACGCGGATGATGCAAAAGAAATAAAGAAAAGTATTTTCAATTGACTTTGTATTTTTTTAATTTTTTGTTTGTTTTATATTTCTGATTCGCTATTTGTTTCTTATTTCGGTTGATGTATGAAAAATTGCGGATGTATTGTGTCAGTTTGTCGCATTCGTTTCCTTCGACCGTTTGTTGTTTTTCGGTTGCAATTGCCTTTTTGTTTTTATTCAGTTTTTGGTTTTGCTTTTAACTGTTGACTGGCTTACAAGTTAGTGAGGAGGGTCAGTCCGAAATTAATGCTATGATTCGGTGGATTGTGTAAGTTGTGCAACGCGAGAATTGTAATATTGCGAAGATAAAAGAGCGAATGAGTAATAAGGAAAACGCAAGAAATTCATAAAAACGTGAGTGCACTGTAAAACGAAAATAAATATGTATGTATCGCCGTCGGGTTAATGTGGCGAAGGATGAAAAAATGGGATTTTTAAAAAAAAAAAGACTCGAATGAAAAGCGATGAATAACGGTTTTTGGAATATGGCTGGGGATTAGTCGAGATTCATTGAGGTAAGTTGATCTGATGATACTTACATATGCTGCTACATATATCATTTTTAAATGATGAGATCCTTTACCACTATCTTTGGTAATGTACTAAATATTGTGTTGTAATTTAGTTTATGAACCACCTTTATCATGGTTAGTTTTAGCCCTATAACATACACCGCCGGGTACACTTAGCTGATCCCGGATTTTATAAGCTGTATCTGTTCTCGATCTGGTGGTTTTTGATGGCAATGAGGCCGGTATCAAGTTCTGTCCAAGGAATACCATCGAATGTGTGATTTAGATTCCATTTTACTCAGCAACATTTTTTCGAAGTTCCCAAATGAGAGGTATCAATGGCTTACATATGAAACCTGCAAGGCACACAGATCTGATAACTAAGACCACGGTTTCGATATTCAGTGACATTATGCATATGAGTTAGTGCATATTGGAACCGAATTTTGATTGTGAAAGACCGTATAAAGACCGAGATACATATGTACATATGTATGTTGGAATTCGATTTATTTTTTTTTAATTTTGACAACGCTTATGTACTGCAATATACTTACTTACTAACTTATCAGGTCAGCGATCCATGGAGGATCTGAGCCTGAGCTATAGCTGCCTTCCATCCTTGACGGTCCCGCGCACGCTGCTTGCAGTTGTCAAGACCAAGATGTCTTACATCCGCAATTACTTGGTCTTTATACCACAGGTTCGGTCTTCCTCTTCTTCTCGAACCAGGAGGCTCGGAGTCGAAGACCCTCTTAGCTGGAGTGTCCATGCGCTTGATGTGGCCGAAACAGTCTAGTCGACGGATCTTTGCCTTCCAGACTACATCCACATCTTTGTACAGCTCGTAGAGTTCGCGGTTGTGTCTTCTTCTCCATTCACCTTCCTCACAGACAGGACCAAATATCTGGTGCAGAATTTTTCTCTCGAAAGAACCCAAGATCAGCTCCGCTGTCCTGCTTATCGTCCAGCTTTCGGCTCCGTACAGCAAGACTAGCAGAATGAGCGTTTTGTAAAGTATAACTTTGGTCTTTCGAGGGAGGAGTTTTGACCCCAGTTGTTTGGACAAGCCGAAGTAGCAGCGGTTGCCAAGGGCGATTCTACGCCGGATCTCCACTGCGGTGCCATTTGAGGAATTTACGTTTGCCCCGAGGTAGACAAACTCCTTAACTACCTCGAAATTGTAGCTGTCAATTGTTATATTTTGTCCAAGGTGGTGAGCGACGGATTGATTTTTGCTTGACAGCATATAGTTCGTCTTGTCCTCATTGACCTTGATGCCACGCGATGATGTCGATATCATCCGCGTATCCCAGCAGCTGAATGGACTTGTGAAAGATAGTGCCTTGCCTGTTGACGCTTGCCCGTCGCACTATCTGCTCCAGCACCAGGTTGAAGAAGTCACATGACAGCGCATCTCCGTGCCGAAATCCGGTGCATGTTTCGAATGGTTCCGAAGTCCTAGAACCGAATTGCACGGCGCATCGCGTGTTTTTTAGCGTGGCGCGACACAACTGGATCAGTTTTACTGGGATCCCGAATTCGGCCATCGCACCAAACAGTTCTTCACGATGAATGCTGTCGTATGCGGCTTTGAAACCGATGAAAAGATGTTGTGTATTGATTCGAAACTCGTTGGTCTTTGCCAGGATTTGTCGAAGTGTGAAAATTTTTTCTATGGTTGATTTGCCGGGCCGGAAGCCGCACTGGTAGCTGCCGATTAGTGCGGTGCAAAATGGTTTTAGATGTTCACACAATACGCTGGAAAGGATCTTGTATGCGACATTGAGCAGGAATATACCTCTATAGTTCTTGCGAGAGGTAGGATCGCCTTTTTTGTGGATGGGGCATATAGAGCTGGTATTCCAGTCGTTGGGCATGCTTTCATCTTCCGAAATTCTGCAGATGATCTGGTGCATACTCCCTACCAGAACATCGCCGCCAGCCTTGAAGAGCTCTGATGGCAAGCCATCTGAGCCTGCGGCCTTGTTGTTCTTCAGCTTCTAAATAGCTGTGCCGACTTCTTCGATGCCGGGTGGGAGGACTACTTCAGCGGCTGGAGTTGGGATTTCCTCGGTCCCTACCACTCTCTCTTGGTCATGCTCGTTAAGCAGCTGCTGGAAATGCTGCTTAAATACATCCACTATTCCCTGCGGGTCGGTGACAAGATTACCCTCGCAGTTTCGAAGAGCCTGTGTGCCCTTTTTGAAGCCTCCTGCATGGCCTTTGGTTTTCTTGTAAAAGGCTCGTGTTTTATGTTTATCCCTAGACTCCACGATATCCTTGAGCTGGGAGGCTGCGAAGATTCTTTTCTTTTGTCGCAGTTGTTTTTTCTCCTCCCTTCTTCTGGCTCGGTACTCTTCTTGCGCTGCCTTGGTTTTCCTCTGCAGCGCCTTTTGGTACGCCTCGTCGGTTGCTGCCTTTTTCTGCTCACACTCGCCATCCTACCACGGGTTTCTTGCCTCGGGTGGTAGGTATCCTAAGGTGGTTTCGGCTACTTCCTGAATGGCTGAGCGGCAATGCAGCCACATATTATTGGCATTTGTATTCGACGTAGGCATACCGTAGAGGCTTTCACTCAGCTGCTCCCTGTAGACTCTGGCAACCTCCGGTGTGCTCAGGCGCCCAATGTCGAACCTCGTCCTGATGGGCTGGCTGTATCTTCTTCTCCATACACCGTTTGAAAAAACGGGACCGTAGATTGTGCGCAGAATTTTCCTCTCGAAACGACCAAGGGCATCTTCATCCGCTTTTATTAAGGTCCAAGCCTCTTCGCCGTAAAGGAGGATTGGGACGATTAAGGTCTTATATAGTGTATCACCGAGAGCACCGTGGCGCAGTGGGTAGTGTGTTGGCCTCTGACGCCGATGACACGGGATCGAATCCCGACACAGCCATATGATCGAACGTGTTTTTCACGGTGTTTCTCCTCAGCGGGGTTCTGAAAAAACCCCATGTAGTAAAATTGTCACGAAAAGCTTCTCGAAATTCGCCGTTCGGATCCGGCAAAAAGCTGTAGGTCCCTTTTACCTATGGGAAAATTAAATCACACACAACATGGGTGATTGAGAGCAGCTCGGCTTAGGTCCTTCATGGGCTGTAACGCCAACATACATACATAGTGTCACCTTGGTTTTCCTAGAGAGGGATCTACTTCTCAATTCCCTCTTGAGCCCAAAGAAATAGCGGTTGGCAAGAGTGATTCTGCGTTTTATCTCAGCGCTGGTGTTGTTGTCCCTGGTCAACAGTGAGCCAAGGTAGACGAATTCTTTGACCACTTCAAAGTTATATCCGCCCATGGTGACGTTCTGGCCAATACGTCTGTGTCCGTCCGTCTCTTTAAGATGGAAGCAGATATTTGGTTTTACCCTCATTAACCTTGAGACCCATCTTAACCGCTTCTACCTCAATGCTTACAAGGGCCTCCTTGACGTCTCGCTGTGTCCGTCCAATCACGTCAATGTCGTCGGCGTACGCACGCAATTGCGTAGATTTGAAATAAATCGTACTTCTTGTGTTGGCCAGTGACTCTTGCACGATCCTTTCAAGCACGATGTTGAAAAAGTTGCATGACAGCGCGTAACCTTGCCTAAATCCTTTTTTAACATCAAAGGTCTCGGTTTGCTCATAACTTAATGGAGCAGCGAGAATTCTCCATTGTCATCCTTCACAGTCGGATGAGTTTGGCAGGGATGTTAAAAGTAGACATGGCTTTGTCTTGCTCATCTCTATACACGCTATCATATGCAGCTTTGAAATCGACGAAAAGGTGGTGAGTGTCGATTTGATATACCTGGGTCTTCTCCAAGATCTGGCATAGCGTAAATAGTTGGTCTATTGTGGATTTACCTGGCCTGAAACCACAGTGATAAGAGCCGATCAGGTTATCCACCAACGGTTTCAGGCGTTTACACAATACGGCAGAGAAGATCTTATATGCGATGTTAAGGAGACTTTTTCCCCTATAGTTGGCGCAGTTACAGGGGTCTCCTTTCTTATTGCCAAATCATTGCCCCTGCCTGATTTATTGATAGTGGAATTGCCTTAGCAATGGTAATAACAATATTGATATCCTGTTGAATAACTGATTACCGTGCATCTGTAAGACAAGATAGGAACACATTCAATTTCTATCTCAGTCGAACTTTGACAACGAAAATGGCGAGCAATAAAATGCTATTGCTATGCTATTGCCATCACCATTGCCACTGCTTCCTAAATTTCTGGTGGGGATGTAACATGAAGGCTTTTCCGAAGTTATTCATAAAAGAAATCATTTCTGGGGCGTATTGGGGGAGAATAATGGCATGCTATACCATCGAAGTAGTCTTGATATTATGTAGGTATATATGTATGTATGCTGGCGTTACAGCCCATGAAGGACCAGAACCAAGCTTCTCTCAATCACCCATGTTGTGTGTGATTTATTTTTTCACACAGGTGAAAGGGACCTACAGTTTAATGCCGATTCCGAACGCCGTGAGTCGAGAAGCTTTCTCAAGGCAAGTATACTACGGGAGTTTTGCCAGTACCCCGCCGAGGAGGGACGCCGCGAAATAAACATTAGATGGCGTTGGTGTTATTGGGATCCGAACTCGCTTATCGTGCGTCAGAGTCCAACACATTTACCACTGCGCCACGGCGCACAAGTGGCAAGTAGCCGTTTTAAATTCTTCAGAAGATCTTAATTTTTTTATGAGAGCTACATACACACATACATACATATGTACACCATGTCACAAAAGTCTACATACGATGTGTATAAAAGCTAAAATTGTAATTATCAGTAACATATTGGACCACCATTTGCCTTGATTACCTCTTCTAATGATGTCACGGTACTTTCTCTCAGTCTTTGCTTTAGATGAGCCCATAAACTGCACTTAAGTCGGGGGATTGTCGAGGATATTCAAGCTTGGGACGAACGTTGTAAGACAGCCACTCTATCACGAAAAGCTAGATATGTTTTGGATCTTCGATTTACATGAACCCGTAATTTGACTCAAGGTTCAATTTTTGAGCGCTCCTGACAAGATCTGTTTTTAAAATTTGTGAATATTTATACCGATCCATTATTCCATCAATGAAGTGCAGCTTCCAAACTCCATTCGACGAGCCATGCATCCCCACACCATATCAGATCCCCTTCCGTGCTTAATAGGGGAGTATATATGTTTTTTACTTCGAGTGCTGTATTTGGCTTTCGCCATTCTCCCAAAAACATTAAATGTACACTCATCGGTAAATATCACCCGTTCTCAAAACGTAGGGTCGTCGATGTGTACTTTTTCATACTTTTTGGCATAGTCCAACCTTTTCCTCTTGTAGGTTATGCTTATAAGCGGCTTTTTCCTAGCTACATATATGTGAGCTTAAAACAGACAGTTTTAGGGCACGAGGAATAGTTTCGGGATGTGCATTTACATTTTCAAAGGTTTGCAGTTCAGCATCAAGTAAATTAGCACTCAATTTTGGATTTTTCGTAACATTCCACACAATCTTCCTTTGGATCCTATTGTCAAGCTTCTTCGCTCGTCCGCTTCTTGGCTTATTATCGTTTCCCGTGTCATTATAGTTTTTTTTTTTTATAATAGTCTGTATCGTAGCCTTATGCAAATTTACAGTTTTGCCTATTTTGGCCATTGACTGAACCTCATTTCTAAGTTTCATTACGATTTTTCGAACTTCGGCTGTTATTTCCTTTCTGCCAGTCATTTCATCTTAAAAAGCACTTCTCCAATTAGGACTTGATAGCTTTTTGTTTTTTTTAAATTTATAATTTGCAGACGTTGTTCGTTCGTGTACTTTACCACGATAAAAATGTTGAGCTTATTGAATAAATTGACAATGACAGTTCGATGATTAGTGAAAGGGTGCGTTTACAAATTGATTTGAAAGTTGTCAATTCCCTACTGGAAAACCCTATACAAATAAGAATAAACAACATTTTCTTCTTTCAAACCTACCTTGTATGAGGCAAACATGTTCGAAGAGCTTTTTACACTTTCCGAGCACATTAGGAAATCTACCTCGGCGCACCCTTCTTTGACAATCTATGTGAGCTAGCAGACCAAAAAAAAATAGCTCAAATCCATCGCTTCAGCGGATCAGGGTAGGTAACTTGATCTAGGTGGTATCACAATGGGCCGACTTCGGCCTACGTGTGGCTTATGCCTACCACGTTAACCCAACCTTCCTTGAGCACGAATCAGCTAGGAATAATTCCGTAGCTGCTTCAATTTGGCTCCACTAACGGTATTTTCGATCGCCTTTACGATCGTATGTAGACTTTTGCGGAATTTATTTTGTGCTTGTTTCCTCTTTCTCCTTCTTTACCAAGGATGTGTACGCGAATGCTAGTATTTATTGTTTGTTAGTTAATTTAAATTTAATTATCCTTATTTTAATGAAAGGATCAAGTAACTTCGCTTGGTATGTAGTTTTTGTGACATGGAGTATGTATGTATGTATGTATTATAGATTGCGTCGCGCAAGAAAACGCTGTATTGGTATATGGCCAGGATGAACATTCATTTAGGCTATCAGTTCGGTGAGCTTGTCCCCATTTTTGTTATTCTTTTCCAGATCATTTCATTTTGGAGATTATGGATACACTTCTGTAGAACCATAATCATTAATTTTTAGACCTCTCGACATTTCGAATTTCCACATTTTCTTCAGAAGTAACTTCAAATACGTTCTTCTTCATCTTAACGGGCGTTCGGGGTGAACCTGGGCCTCAACCAACATGCCCCTCCAACTAACACAATCTTTTGCTAGCCTTTTCCATTGCCGCACACCCATTTGGCTGAGGTCCCCTTCCACCTGTGCGCGCCATCTTAAGTGCGGCCGTCCTCTGCTTCTTCGTCCCTCGGGGTTGCATTCAAAGACTCTCCGGGCTGTAGCTGTGGTATCCATGTTGCCTGACTAGACTCATGTCGCTGTACAGCCCGTAAAGTTCGTGGTTTAATCCTTTTCCTCCATCCCCCGTCTGCGTTTATAGGCCCGAAAATCACGCGCAAAATCTTTCTCTCGAAACGACCAGGAGCCTCCTCATCCGCTTTTGATAGTGTCCATGCATCTGCGCCGTACAACAGGACTGGGATGATGAGGGACTTATATAGAGTCTACATTGTCGTTCGGGAGAGGGCTCTTTTACTCAATTGCCTCCTGAGCCCAAAGAAATAGCGATTGGCAAGAGTTATTCTGCGTTTGATTTCAGAAGTGATGTCGTTGTTCCAGGTCACTGCGGAGCCAAGATAGACGAAGTCCCTAACTACCTCAAACTTATATCTGCCAATACAAACGTCCTGGCCAAGACGCCAGACCAACTTTCGGCGCCTCGAACTCAATAATCTCATTGACATCTCGCTGTGATCTACCTATTATGTCAATATCGTCGGCGTATGCAAGGAGTTGCGAGGATTTGAAATAGATTGTGCCTCTTGTATTGGCCAGTGATTTTTGCACAATCATTTCTAATATGATGTTAAAGAAATCTCACGACAGCGCATCGCCCTTTGACGCCAAAACTATCGGTAAGGTGTTCACCGTATCGGATGGAGCAGCGAGCATTCTCCAAAGTCATCCTGCATTGTCTGATCAGTTTAGCAGGTATGTCAAAGGTAGACATAGCGTTGTATAGCTCGTCTCTAATTATGCTGTCGTATGCAGCTTTGAAGTCGACAAATAGGTGGTGAGCGTCGACTTGGAATTCATTGGTTTTTTCGAGGATCTGCCGTAGTGTGATGATTTAGTCGATCGTGGACTTCCCCGGCCTGAATCCGCACCGATAATGACCTATCAGTTTATTTACAAAAGGTTTCAGGCGTTCACATAAAACGGCAGAGAAGATTTTGTAGGCGATATTAAGGAGACTTATTTCTCTGTAATCGCAATCAGAGGGGTCACCTTTCTTGTGGATCGGTTATACGATGCTGAGACTCCATTCCTCGGGCATGCTTTCCTCTGACCATATCTTACTGATGAGCTGGTGCATGCTCCCAACCAGGTCATCCCCAGCTGCCTTGAAGAGCTCAGCAGACACTCCGTCTGCGCCAGCAGCTTTATTCGACTTGAGTTTCAATATGGCAATCTTAACTTCGTCGAGGTCAGGGGGACGGGATTCTCTGCGGTCTTCGTCGATTAGAAATGGAACATTCTGCCTGACAGCGGTGTATTGACTAATATCGCTGTTATATACAGTCTACAGAAGTGGTTTTTCCATATTGTCAGCATCGACTGCTATTCTACTACTAGGTGTCCGTTCTCATCCCTGCAGGTTTCCGTTCTTGCCTTGTAACCCTGGCATGTTCGCTTTATCTGTTGATAAAACTTTCGAACGTCACGACTGCGGTAACACCTGTCCAAATCCTCAATCGCGAGCTTCTCGTGCTCTTTCTTCTTTCTTCTAAGAAGTTTATGCTCCTCCCGTCTTTTTAACTCGTAGAGCTCACGAGCTGCTTTTGTTCTTTTATGCTGCGATGTCTTATATGCATCCTGTTTCGCTGTGTGAATCCTCCTGCACTCGTCATCGAACCAGGTGTTTCTTCGTGGCGGAGCCTTGAAACGCGACACGGATACAGAGTTTTTCAGAGCTTGTTTGCAAAGGCTTCACTGATGTTCTATTGATAGCATGGAAGATTGAGGTATATTGGAGAGCTTAAGGGAGACGCGATCGGTAAATGCACGAGCGGTTTCTGGCAATAGTAACTTTCCGATGTCATAACTTTGTGTTCTTACTCTACTCCGTTGCGTTCGTGATATCCGTAAGCGCATCTTGGCTACTACAAGATAGTGGTCCGAGTCGATGTTAGCTCTTCGGAAAGTTCGAACATCAAGAATAGTGGAGGAGTGTCTGACGTCGATCGCGATGTGATCAATCTGGTTGGTAGTGGATTGATCAAAAGATCACCAGGCCTTTGTGTATATCGAGGTGCGGAAAGCGCGTACTGGCTAGAAGGAGAGTTCGCCCCGTAGCAAGATCAATCAGCCTGTGTCCGTTATCCGAGGTGATGTCGTGTAGGCTATGTTTGCCGATGACTCGTTCAAAGATGCTTTCCTTACCCAGCTTAGCATTGAAGTCTCCTAGTATAATTTTGATGTCATAGCTGGGACATTGGGCATACGTTCTGTCTAGGAGATCTTTGAACTCATCTTTGGCGGAGTCATCCTTGTCTTCCGTGGGGGCGTGGACGCAGATCAGGCTGATGTTAAAAAATGTAGCCTTGATACGGACTGTTATGAGGCGTTCGCTCACATGGCGAAAGTGTTGCCTTAGTCCACCTCGAACAACAAATCCGAATCCGAACAATCGTTATCCTCTCTCCCTATAGCAGTCGCCGTAGTAGATATCGCAATTTTTCATCCGCTTTATACCCGGTCCATTCCATCGCATTTCCTGGATGGCGGTTATGTCCGCTTTATAGTGGTCTAGGGCGGCCGCGAGTTGTTCGCCTGCACGTGGCCTGTTTAGGGACCTAACATTCCACGTACAGAGTCGAGGATCATTGTCCCTTTTTCGTTTTTTGCAAGGGTCGTCCACATTTATCCGGTCCGTTATATCCGGGGCTTGTGGTTGTTTCGGAGTTTGTGGTGCTACTAGGCCGTAGCCCAACCGACTAATCCTGTTTTTTGGCGCCGGAGGCTCGCCATTCGCCCTTCCCCGTCTGCAGTTTCCATAGGAAATCTCCTGATGGCACCGCAAGGAATCGGGGATAAGACTTACTAACAGTGCCGCAAGATGTTCGACTGCGGTGGCTCTTCTCAATTTTAGAAGGCCAGTATCTGTCGGATAGATGCTACCCTTCAAATATGGTAGCCGTGGTTAATTATGTTAGCCTAACAAACTGGTTGCTACAATATATCCTTTCCATTTAAGAAAACCAAATGCTTTCTTCTATTTTTCTCTCGCAGTTTTGAATTAACTACCCAGCATATCTGATACCATAGTACTGTCTAATGCATGTTATCAATCAGTATACCTTGCCTACGCTCATATACGGCACGGCGGTATTCTCCGCGAAATTAACTAATAATCATTTGAAACCTTTACTACTCTAAATTGCCTATAAGCACAATCCGATTCTTCACTTAAATCCCTTACAGCAAAAATCTCCTCCTACTCTACTTCAAGGGGCTATTCTAAATAAATTAATTAAACTAATGATGCTGCCAAGGCAATTTTCCGAGAAAAAATTGACACAAGGCAAAAGAAGAAAACAAATTGCATTAGAGCCTCCCCCTGACCCCAGGAATTGCTTAACTCCGAGATAAGATTCAATATCGAGTACCTATGAAACAAGGTTACAACCCTCTTCTTTCGTCGAAAATTGCATTTAAATGTACAGACCCTTTACTCAACGTCAGAGCTTCATCATGCGTAGAGTGATAATATTGTCATGCATCTAGAAGGATATTTACAGAAGCGTTGGCCGTGCATTTTGTTTTAACGAATTCGAGGGAAACTGTCAACAAGATCCATGAAGTGGCTTATTACACTGTCCCACCAATTGGTTTCATTTGACGGATTAATAATGATTGTTATTTGATGAGGATGTGGAAAAGGAAATGCAAAGTCAAAAGCAATGCAACGAACACGTTACACGCTTTTCAATGCATGTTGCACATGCGAGTACATCCTAATCTAATCCTCAGGAGTAGGGTTGCTGCAGTCGCGAACAGTTGCATACTTGTACATTTGCTATTGGCTCAATGGCATGCGGGCTTTAGTGGGCAACGAGACACAAGCATACATTCATACAATCAAGTAAAGAGGCATTCGGACTGAGAGGACTGTAGAAACAAGCTGCAGTGGAAAAACAGGTTCATGACCTTGACCGTCGACGATGCAAAAGGAGTAATTTAGCGGCAGCATCTGTGTGGTGATCATAGCACGAAATTAATGCAACGAGTTGCACAACAGAAACGAGTACGTTTACGGAGATTTGTTGACGATCGGGTTCCTAGGCTTTTATTCGTTTATTAAATTTTTTTTTTTTTTTTGTATTCACCTTTGATAGGCGTTGATGCTGAAGAAAAAAGAAAAAGAATTTTAGAAGAGTGTGTGTGGATAAAAGTAAATAAGTAAATTGGGGTAAAATGTACTCTACTAGGTAGCGAAAGAAGGAAATGCACACTTAGGAATACTTAGTTAACTGATCTCAAATTACCGGTCTTGATACCGAATTTTCTTATCCAAGATCGTCCCAATTCGTGTAGTAATCGAAATCGAATCATGACGCCTTAATATTTTTCCTGCCATATGTGAACAAATTATTATTTATTTTACACACCTCCGCCCGCCCACATTATGGGCAAATCAAGATTTTATTTCTTTCCAACGCCATAAAGTATTTCTTGAATTGACTCTAATGGGCTGTTACCTCCCGAAATGGTAATGGTCGGAAAGGCAAAATTTAGTAGACTAACAGCCAGACTTGGCTCGGGCTTGGCCGAGTGCAAATATCACTTTATACGTACATATGTGCATATGTACAGATTATATTAGACAAGCCAGAAATATTAAGGAAAGTTTACTCAATATGCCGCGGTTGGATATTTTCTTACAACATAGAGGGAAACCCTTTTAGTGAAATATACACTGTGCACAACTGTATTCGTACACACCATTTTTCGCGGTTTTATTAGTGTCTGTAAATATTTTGTTATTTTCTATATACATACCTACATACTCAAAATCAATCTTCTCCTCAACACGCACTTCCCTGGCTGCTCTGAATCGCAAGACTCAGTGCACTCGCGAGGGACTCATATCTCCTCTGCGGTAGAAGGACAGTACGAACACATTATCTCCAGAGAGAAAATTATATGGACATTAAAAAGTTTCAAGCCCTATAAGTCGCCGGGTCCAGATGAAATTTGCCCCATCGAACTAACACAAACTATGGAATGGACTGTACCATGGCTAGAGATAATCTTTAACGGATGCCTAACTTTGGAGTCATATTCCATAAAAGTGAAAGTGCGCAAAGGTAATTTCCATCCCCAAAGCCGGCAGGAATTCTCACACTTCCCCCAAGGATCAAAAGGCCTATCTGTCTATCATCCTTCGCTCTACAAACTTTAGAAAGGCTGATAGACCTACACATACGGCACAGCTTGGATCCCTCCCTAATTTCTAAGGCACAGCAAGGTAGATCAGTCGAAACAGCCCTTCACACATTAGTGAGGAAAATCGAAAGAGCAATCCATCTCAATGAATACACTTTAACATTTAACAACGTCACCCCGAAAGCAATAATAGAAGGGCTAGAAAAGCTAAAGGTGGAGAGGACTCTGATAGAGCTGATCAGCGAGTTGTTATTAACGCGCAAGATTCACTCTAAGTGGGGAAGCCTAGTAACTACCAGAGTAGTTACCAAGGGAACCCCGCAAGGTGGGGTCCTCTCACCTCTTCTCTGGAATGTAGTTGTAAACGAACTACTAATCAAACTGGAGAAAGAAGGCCTGGACGTTGTTGCCTACGCCGATGATGTTCCATCACAATCTCAGGTAAATACCTATCTACACTGAATGACCGCATGCAAACGACATTCTGATTTCTGTGCAAATGGGCGCATAGTAAGGGGCTCAGGATTAACCCCCAGAAAACGGAGCTCGTCCTATTTACCAAAAAGCACAAAATCCCGGAAAACACTCTGCTCGATACCAGCTTAGCCTACTTCTCTAGAGCCGAATTCCTTGGCATTATACTCGATAGGAAATTAACTTGGAAGGGCAATATAATGGAATGAGCAAAAAAAAGCAACAATAGCTCTCTACACTTGTAAGAAAGCCCTAGGAAAAAAATGGGGATTCAACCCCAAGATCACCCTATGGCTCTACATCACAGTTAGTCGTTAGACCCATAATAACGTATGGAGTGATAGTCTGGTGGACTGCACTAGACAAGACAACATACCGTAAACAACTCGAGAAGGTACAAAGGATGGCATTTATGTGCATTACCGGGGCCCTCAGGTCCATACCAACGGCTGCGCTTAACATGATACTAGACCTTACACCACTCGATATTTTCGGTAAGCAAATTGCCACACACACGGCCATATGACTAACAGCCAACTCGAAATGGGCGAGCTATGTCACTCCATCCTGCAAAACAGGATAACTATGACAGAAAACCTGGACCACACAGAACCCACCATAGTCTTGGACAAAAACTTTACGATGATCTATCCGGACAGGAAGAACTGGACCCGCCGAACTCAACCGCGCAGAAATTGCGTGGATTTCTACACTGACGGGTCTAAAACCAAAGACGGGGTGGGCAGTGGAGTTTTCTGCAAACAACTCAAGCTATATAAAGCTCTAAAAATACCAGATCACTGCAGCGTTTTCCAGGCGGAACTGTTGGCAATAAAAGAGGCTTTGTCCTGATTGAAGTGGAACGTAATATCCACCACGAATATTCGCATTCTCACAGACAGCCAAGTAGCCTTAAAGTCGTTTGAGTCCTTTGTGTACACATCAAAATCTAGTCTCGGATGTCGCAGATCTCTTAACGAGATGGCAAAACAGCTCAACATACAGCTTATCTGGGTACCGGGACACAGCGACATTACAGGTAATGAAAAAGCCGACACACTCGCCAAACAAGGAACGACGCTACAATCACTCGTGGCTTGTGAGGGAGTACCCCTTACAACCAGTAAACATAATCTGACCAATCTCGCCAGGGCCGAGACGAACCTGAGATGGACACAGGGACATACCTGCGTCATCACCAGGCAAATCTGGCCTCGGCTTGATAGTCAACGCACAAGGAGTATAATCTCCCTAAAGAGAACAGTCATCGGTGTCATCACAGGACACTGCCTCATTGGCAGTCACGCACAAAAACTAGGAATAGTTTCGAATGATTTCTGCAGAAGCTGTCAGGACGAGGAGGAGGTCGAGGCTCTTACTTTCTTAACGGTCTGACAGATGTTCAGAAAGTAGGGATACCTACTTGATCTTCTTAACTTCTTAAGAAGCACAAAATGGTTCCACGAATAGGGGGGGGGGGGGGGGGGGGGGCAAAAACCCCTCGTAGCTACACAACGGGCCTCCCTGGCCTATGTGCATTCTTCTCAATTCTGGGAAGGCTACGACCCTACCTACCTACCTACCCTACTCAGAATCAAGACAGATAGAAACTTAACAAAAAGTACTGACGATTTAAAGCATGCTTTTGGAAGAATATGTCACCTATTTCAAAAAGTTAGGTTGGGTTAGGTTGTAGTGGTTGGCATAAGCCACACGTAGGCCGAAGTCGGCCCATTGTGATACCACATGGATCATATTACCTAGATCCACCACCTGAAAACCAATCAGTGCTTCTGATGAAGCGATAGAGTTGAGGTATTTTTATGTCTGTAGGTAAATCACTTAAGTTATGGTAGAAGGGCACGTCGAGGTAAATCCTCCTGCGATTCGCAAATGAGGGACATGAGCAGAGGAGGTGATTTATTTATTCCTCTTCCTCCTCATCCATGCAGCCCCGGGAGGTAGGCCCTAGTTTGTCGGCACATTTTCCAATGGTACAGTGACCTGTAATGATACCCACTAATGTGCTTAAGGTTTTCCTTTTGGTTGCCACAAGGTCCCTGGTCCGTCCTAAGTTAAGCTTGGGCCGGATTTACTTTCTCACTTTGATGGCGCTACAGTTCGGGGTGAACCAGGGCCTCAACCAACAAGCCTCATCAACCGGCCCGATCTTTGGCCAGCCGCTTCCAGTGCCGCACGTCCAGTTGGTTGAGGTCCCATTCCACTTGTACGCGCCACCTTAAATGCGGTCGTCCTCTGCTTCGTCGTCCCTCGGGGTTGGAGTCGAAGACTCTTCGGGCCGGAGCGCTGATGTCCTTCCGCTCCAGTTGGCCTAGCCATCTTAGACGTTTGATCCGAAGACATCTAACTAGGCCGATGTCGCTGTACAGCCCGTACAGTTCTTTGTTGAATCTCCTCCTCCACTCTCCGTTTACACAAACGAGACTAAAGATTTCACGCAGAATTTTCCTCTCGAAACGCCCAAGGGCCTCTTCATCCGCTTTTGACAACGTCCAAGCCTCAGCGCCGTAGAGGAGCACCGGGATGATTAAGATTTTGTAGGGGGATACCTTAGTTTTTCGAGAGAGGGCTCTACTACTCAATTTCCTCTTGAGCCCGAAGAAGCAGCGGTTGGCAAGAGTTATTCTGCGTTTTATCTCAGCGCTGGTGTCGTTGCTGCTTGTCACTATCGAGCCAAGGTAGGCGACGTCCTTGACTACTTCAAATATATAACTGCCGAAGGTGACGTTCTGACCAAACGTCGGTGTTGCGCGTCTTTGTTGGATAACAGCATATATTTGGTCTTGTCCCCACTTACCCTTAGAGCCACCTTAGCCGCTTCTGCTTCAATGCTTGCGAACACCTCATTGACGTCTCGCTTTGTCCGTCCAATAACGTCAATGTCATCTTCGTAGGCAAGCAATTGTGTGGACTTGAAGTAGATCGTATCTCTTGTGTTGGCCAGTGACTCTTGCACGATCTTTTTAAGCACGATGTTAAAAAAGTTGTATGACAGCGCGTCAGGTCTGGGTTTGCTCATTACCGACTTAATGAAGCAATGAGAATTCTCCATTGTCATCCTGCACAGTCGGACGAGTTTGTCAGGGATGTTTAAACTAGACATGGCTTTGTATAGCTAATCTCTATACACGCTGTCATATGCAGCCTTGAAATCCACGAAGAAGTGGTGAGTGTCCTGGGTCTTCTCCAAAATCTGCCGTAAAAATTTGGTCTATTGTGGATTTACCTGGCCTGAAACCACACTGATAAAAGCCGATCAGGTTATCCACAAACGGTTTCAGACGTTCACACAATACGGCCGAGAAGATCTTATATGCGATGTTAAGGAGACTTATTCCCCTATAGTTGGCGCGGTTATAGGGGTCTCCTTTCTTATGGACCGGGCAAACGATGCTGAGATTCCGTCGGGCATGCGTTTCTCCGACCATACCTTGCAAATGAGATGGGACGTGAACCTTACCAGCTCATCTCCAGCCGCCTTAAGAAGCTCAGCAGACAGGCCGTCTGCGCCCGCGGCTTTATTAGACTTAAGCCTTGATATCGCTATTTTGACTTCGTCTAGGTCGGGTGGACTGAATCCTGTTACATTGTCGTCCATCACGAATGGCTCGTTCTGCCTGATAGCGGTATTTTGTCTACCATCGCCGTTATATAGTCTGCAGAAGTGGTCTTTCCAAATCCTCAGCATAGACTGCGACTCTACTACCAGTTCTCCATTTTCATCGCTGCAGGCCACCGCTCGGACTTTGTAGCCAATAGCATGTTCGTTTTACCTTATTGTAAAACTTCTCTCCATCTCCTCGATCTCTCGATCTCACGCTTTCCGTGCTCTCCCTTCTTTCTTCTAAAAAGCGTGTGTTCCTCTCTTCTCTACTGCTCATAGATTTCGCGAGCAGCTCTCGTCCGTCGTTGCAGCATGGCTTTATATGCCTCTTGTTTTGCCTCATGCGCTTGTTTGCATTGTTCATCGAACCAGGGGTTTCTAGGTGGTGGCGGTTTGAAGCCTAGCACCTCTGAGACAGCGTCTCTGACGGCGCTCCAGCAATGCGCCCATTCCTGCTCTAGTGTTTGTGCTGCTGTGGGCGGATTTTAAGAGAGCTTGGAGGAGACATGATCGGCAAAGATTCTGGCAGTCTCTTGTGATTGTAGCTTTCCGCGTCAAACTCACATAGTCCAACCCGACTCCTAAGCATTCTTGATATCCTCATTCGTACCTTGGCTACAATAAGGTTCCTACCTTGGCTACAACAAGGTAGTGGTCCGAGTCAATGTTGGCCCCTCGGAGGGTTCGTACGTCGAGAATACAGAAGGAGTGTCTGGCGTCGATTGCAATGTGATCAATCAGGTTGGTTAGTCGATTGATGAAAAGATCGCCAGGTACCCTTGTGGATGTTGAGACGGGGGAATCGCGTGCTTGCTACAAGGGGGTTACGCCCCGCTAGGAAATCGATTAACCAAATATATGTAGATGGAATGTTAAATGTTAAGTGGTCGAAAGACATAAGATAGTTATATATGTACATATGTATGTAGATACTGCTTAACTTAGAATGCCCGCATAGGGTAAGTAAGGTATTTATAATGCAATTACGTATATTTTAAGTTACTTTTAGTCATTTTTTCTAGCGTAAGATATTTATAATATTGAATTTAATAAAATGCTTAAAAACGCAAAAAAGGACGGTTATGGCGACTACAAAATGGGCGAATTGTTTATTTATAAAACAATTTTATCATTTGCACATGTTGGTTAACGCTATAGGTATATATACATACCATCCATGGTAATTTGGGAAAACAGACTGAAAAAACGGCGGCTTTGACAGATTTTTTTTTATATATAAGGCTAGTGCTATCAATAGCAATGCGGCACTGCGACCATTGCAGATCTATTGTGCCTGCTAGCCGATTTAGCCGAGTAGCCTCTCCACTTCCACAATGAAGTTGAGAATGCTTCTCGTAGGAGCCAGGGTGATCCCCTCAGGAGTCATAACTTCACTGAGAAGGATACGCTTCCTAAGATGGCAGAGAGCAGCACACTCACACAGTATGTGTTCTGCCGTCTCTTAGTCCTCAAGACAGAGCCGACACTCAGTTTCAGACGAGAGGCTAATTTTGTTTAAATGATATCTCAGACTGCAGTGTCCCGTTAGATAGCTGACTTGTCTTCTGATATCCATCCTATTGAGTTTGAGTATGTCAATAGGGTGCTTGTTCAGGGGTCGTATAAGTCGTTTAGATTGACGGAGTCCCCGAACGCTGTTCCAAAAGGACAGGTGTTGTAATTTTTCCCACTTGTCTAAGAAGTAATTTATCTTAGACGCGGGAATGCCGCAGAATGGTTCCGGACCTATATACTTGTCACTGGAGCCCTTCCTGGCAAGTTGGTCGGCAACTTCATTGCCCTTGATACCTTTATGGCCTGGCACCCACCAAAGTTTAACATTGTTTCTTTTGGCGAGGTCTTGTAGGGCGTCATGGCATTCCTTGACGGTTTTTGAGTTCGTGCTGTACGAACCCAGCGCTTTAAGCGCTGCTTGGCTATCAGAGAGTATGTTGACTTGGACTGGGACTGGGACACTGGGACTTATTCCCAGTGCCTTCGAGATTTTGCGTTTGACAGATACTGCCAAAGTTCGGAAGTCCCTATTGGAGGACCCATTGTGTATCATTTTCTTTGTACTCAAAGCGAGATACGACAAAAGCGCTACGGAAATGAAAATACATATTTTTTTACTCAATGTCGCTAAAAAAACGTATTCATAAAAATCCTACGCAAGAACGACTTTTCATTTTCGCCTTGCGCTTGCTTTTTTCATTTTCCAATCCAAAATGATTAGAATTCAACGAATTCCATTTTCACCACCTCTACTTCATGCTTCCTCCTCCATTTATTGCAATCTGTTAGATTAAACTGTTCGCTAAAACTAGTTTCGACAAATAAGTACAATCAGGAAATCAAAATCTAAATTACAGTCAGACATACATATGTATGTACATAATTCAAGGTGTTGGGTTAAGCGAATCGTCACCGGTATTCTAGATACAAATGTTCCGGACGGTGCGGTGTAGAAAGAATATGCTTGCAAGTCTGCGTATCTATTGCTCTTTATCGTGAATCTTATCACTGTCTAAAAGCGCACCGGTGTTGGCTGACAACAGCGGAGCCGAAAACTACAAAAAACAAAAGAGAAAAAAGGAAAATTCGTCCAGCGAATTTCACAAATCTATCATCAAAAATAGAGGGAATATACATATACATATACATACATACATAGATTGCCTTGAAACTTTGCCCCCGCTAACAGTGCCACCTCTGCACCGCCCGCAGCCGGGCGGAGTGAAACCAGAGAAAAAAGATTAACTACGAAAACGAAAAAAACCAAACAAAAAAAAAAAAACAAAATGGAGTGATAGGGAGGGAGGCTACCCGCTAATGGTGGCCTATTGTCGGGTGGTTGTTGTGATTGTGTTTGTCGATGTAATAATGCATTTCGTCTGTTTCCATTTCGGTTTTTTTGCAGTTCATTTGAGCGCGCCAGTTCGTCAATCCGCCGTTGTTGTTACATGCATTTCGGATCCCTTATTGTTGTTGTTTCATTTATTTGTTCTCGCTCTATCTAATTCCAGTTCCTGTGCGATTTTCGCATTCTGTCGCAAATCTTTTTCTACTGACGTATTTCGGCTTCATTTTGAGAACGCTTGGCTGATGGTTCATGGTGGGGCGACTGACGTGATATGTATTCTAGAAGAGGAAGACAAAATGGATGAAATGGAAACGAAAAACATGCTATAAACCAATAAAAAAGTGGAATAGAAAAAAACTGCAACTGATTATAAATAACCACATTTATGGCATTTTGATTGTCACATTGCCCTTCAGCCCACTTGTGCAGCGGATGGAACATGGAACATATGTACATATGTACATACATACATACATACATACATACATACATACATAAGTATGTATAAGCTTACATACTGTTATCGCCTAATACTGCAAGACTGCTTAAGGATACTGGGACGGGTGTATATTCGAGGGTATGCACTTGTTTCCTTACTCGGGCGGAAGGATTATCGTAAGAATGAATTTTTGCGCAGATCTCTTTTTTACCTTTGTTTTATCGGTTGGTTTGCAGTCGCCTGTTGCCAGTTAGTTGAAGGAAACTATTTCCGAGAACTTGTGTAGAACCATGTATACATATGTACGAGTATATAGGTAATGTGATAGCATTTGGGTGATTGCCTGTTGCGCTTTTATGTGGTATCAAAGCGATTGCGCCACTCTTCTACACCAATGTGCCTCCCTTTTCATCCCCCCATCCTTACATAGA
Organism: Eumerus sabulonum; assembly: GCA_951905685.1. Classification (NCBI taxonomy): domain Eukaryota; kingdom Metazoa; phylum Arthropoda; class Insecta; order Diptera; family Syrphidae; genus Eumerus; species Eumerus sabulonum. The sequence goes on along the minus strand of OX645060.1, from coordinate 137,856,173 downwards.
TAGTTTGCGAACTATGGGCTATCTAGATAAAACACTTATACAGTGAGACGAAAATGCATGTTGCTATCCGAATATACATTTTGGAAGTTTACACTTTTATCTATTTCTTTTTTCAGTTGGTGTGGCGGGGGTTGCACTCAATAACCACCCTTGCCCATTCCCTGAATGGCAACAGTGACAACAATGGCAAAGTGCGCGGTTCAGTGGTTTCACAGGTTGTATCTGTGGAATTGGCCTTTTTTGCCGTTGCTACTTTTGCCTTCGCTCGTTTTTCGGCTTAATTGGGGTGGTGCCGTGTTGCATCTATTGCCATCATCATCAATGCATTGTTGCTGGGCTTTTATGTTGTTTTTTGTTTTTTTTTTATGCTTTAAGTTTGATGGATTATTGTTGTTTATTGTTACTTTGTGTTTGTTTGGCAATTGGATATGGAGACAAAGGGCTTGGACAAAATTAAAAATTTGGATTTCCGGACGTTCGGTGGGTAGAAAATAAATATGTATTGCCAACTGTACAGTATATTCACCAAATCTTGGATTTACAAAACAAAAGAAGATATGTGCATACATATGTATGCACATATATCCAAGGGGTAGGTAGATTGGACATTGTCCGCGTTGATATGTACATATGTACATATGTACATACATATGTATGTACATACCTTGTCGTCGAAAAAAGCATTTATTGATTTCAGTATAGAAAATGGTTTGCTTTCTCTAATGGCAATTTTCAGCAGTTCAGAAGTAGGTATCTCCGAGATATGTACATGAAGAGAGTTTTACTTGTGTAAAGTAGTCTTTATATTTATTTTTAGATAAAAGCATTTGAAGGTAAGATATTTGCATGTTATTTCGAAAGCATTTGACAGGGTTTGGCATGAAGCCCTTTTGTCTAAAATGCGTGCTTTTGGGATCGATGAGTCTCTCTTTCAATGGATTAGAAGCTACCTTTCGAATCGTTCAATTCAAGTTGTTTTGGACGGATTCAAGTCTGATACTCACTTTGTAAATGCCGGTGTTCCCCAGGGCTCCGTTTTGTCTCCGACACTCTTTCTTATTTTTATAAATGATCTCTTGTCTGTTACTTCTAATCCAATTCACTCCTTCGCTGACGACAGTACCCTCAGCTTCTCATATTCGTTCACCAGTTTACGACCCTGCACTTCGGTTGTAGATAATGAGCGGCAGCGTATGTTAAGCTCATTAAATTCCGATATCGACAGCATCATCCAATGGGGTAAAAACAATAGAGTGGAATTTAATGCTTCCAAAACACAATGCTGTCTCTTGTCGTTAAAGCGTATAAATATCCCGCAGCCATTATCCATGAATGGCACTTGCATCTCAGAAACTGAAAAGCTTTCCATCCTGGGTATGAGTGTTGCTCACAATCTTAATTGGAGCGACCATATATTCAGTGTCGCCAAGAATGCTGCGAAATGCCTAGGATTCTTATACAGATCCAAGAAATATTTCTCACCCTTAGATCTGGCTACAATCTATAAGGCGTTCATTCGCCCCAAATTAGAGTTTAACGCTCATGTCTGGTCCGGTGGTTCCTTGACCTCACTGCACCTACTAGACAGAATACAAAAACGAGCCATAAAACTGATAGGTGACTCCAGCATTACCAAAACCTTAGACTCGCTGGAACACCGCAGGAATGTTACCTGCCTCTCCCTGTTTTATCGTTACTACCACCAAAAATGCTCTGATGAAACAGCTAGTTGCATTCCGCCCCTTCAACATTTCTCCCGCAACACACGTCTCTCTAGGAATGCTCACCAATATACTATGAAGCCCGCTTTCGGACGTACTGTCAAATATAGAGAATCTTTCATTAACCGAACCACACGAATCTGGAACTCCCTGCCGAATTCGGTTTTCCCACCTCAATGCAACATGCAAGCATTTAAGATCAATGTCCATCGGCATCTCCTCTATTCCTCTTCCTCTCTATCTTCTGCCCGCACTGTGTCGCCGACATAATAAGGTTATTAGACCTTGAGTGCGCGCAAATTATTAAAAAAAAAAAGTCGCGGGGGTAATGCGCGCACGCGGGATCTCCAGGCCGCTCGATCCTCCGTCATCGACTCTAACTCATCAGGAGCTATGCCCAAGCGCACCCAGGCGAGTTTTTGGACTTGGTCCAACCACCTCGTCCTGGGTCTGCCAAGCGGTCGCCTGCCTGATGGTATTGCATCCAAGGCACGCTTCGGAAGTCGTGATGATGGCGACATTCGTCTCACGTGACCTAACCATCGAAGCATAGCCCTTTCCGTTCGGAGAAGCAGCTGCTCAACATTAAGCTCCCCGTGCACTGCCGTGTTTCTCACCCTATCCCGGCGAGTAACTCCCACAACAGCACGAAGAAATCTCATTTCTGCAGCTTGTATTCGCGATCTTATTCTTTCGGTCAATACCCAAATTTCATGACCGTAGGTGAGAGGTGGAACAAATACTGAGTTAAAAACCGCTAACTTGGCTTTGACACCAAGCTCGGTCTTCCTGATTACAGATCTTCCAAGCTGTTTCAAAATTGACCCAGCTTGGCCAATCCTGCAGGAAAGCTCAATACTACTCCTCTCATCACTCGTGAAGAAGACCACGAGATACTTAAACTTCTCCACCTGCTTCAATGGGACTCCACTAACATGTAGAGTGCATTGGACAGGTGTTCTGGAAATAACCATAACCTCGGATTTGTCCACGTTAACCCTCATTCTAGCATCAGCACATACGGCCACAAACCTATCTAGCGCGCGCTGAAGTTCCATCTGGGAGGATGTGAGGACAACTAAGTCATCTGCAAAAAGAAGACGACTTATGCTCAACTCTCCCAATATAAAACACTCCTCGTCTCGACTGCGCTGCAACATTCAGTCCATATATATAATGAAAAGGAGAGGTGACAAGACGCACCCTTGGCAAAGTCCAACGCCCATGGTGAAAGGTGTTGATTTACTACCGTTAACCCGACCCCCCAACAGAGGACCATTAATCCCATACTCCTGCAGAACACTCCAGAGTTTACCTCGAGGAACTAGGTCATATGCCATTTCCAAATCTACAAAGCAGCTGTAGATCGGTTTAGCGTACTCTCAAGCCTTCTCAATTACCATTCTTAGAGTGAAAAGGTGGTCGGTTGTACCTTTGCCGTGACGAAACCCGCACTGCCCATCCCCTATCTCGGATTCGACTATAGCTCTAGAACGCGACTCAAATAACTTCGAGTAGACTTTACCGGGGACACTTAAAAGGGATATGCCCCCATAGTTGGAGCATTCTTTTTTATCCCCCTTTTGAAAAGAGGAACAACCACCCCAGTTTGCCAATCGCCAGGTGTCTCACCGCATTCCCAGGCCACCTTAATGACACGAGAGAGCCATAATACTCCCTCTTTACCTTGCCTTAAGCATTTCTGGCCGAACTTCATTCACACCGGCGGATTTGCCAACTTTTATCGATTTAGTCGCTAAAATGACTTCCTCCACCGTTGGACTATTGTCCGCCACACTCAAGACTGTAGGTCTGTCCCCCTCAGTGCCCTGTTCGGGATTGAGCAGCTCCGAAAAGTGCTCGCTCCATCTGTGTAATTTGTCCATCTCGATGGAAAGGAACACACCATCTTTGGATTTAACTCCTTCGATGATGTTGAATTTCCTTCCTCTGAGCCGGCGAATGGTTTGCCAGAACACCTTCTTCGCAGATCTATGGTCGGCTTCCAACTTCTCGCCGAACTCCTTCCAGGACTGCTCTTTTGCTGCTCGCACAGCAAATTTGCGAGTTCTTCACGCCACAGTGTATCGGTCACGAGAAGCGGAGTCCCCCAAGAGAATCCAGTCTCTGTAGGCCTTCTTCTTCTCTCTGATGGCTTCTTGAACTCCGGGTGTTTTAAACCACGCAGTTCTTTTCTCACCATCAGCCGCCACACCAAGCCGCTTCTCTCCACAAACATCACGTGCAGAGGCAATGACAGCTATTGAAAATAGTCGCCATTCTTCCTCTACATGCGATGGAACAGTTGGAATTTGCTCAAACCTTTCGGATATGTGTCGTGCGAAGTGTTGCCGCACCTCACTGCTCTGTAGTTTCTCCCACCGTATGCGTGTAACCACTCTTGGTTTCCGCCTTGGCAGACGAGGTACTCTATCAGTAAGATAGAGCATACACAACACCAGGTGATGATCAGTTGACAGTTCAGCCCCTCTCAACACACGAACGTCACAAACTATCCGTTTCACATACGATGGTACCACATTGACATTGGTCATCCAAGCGATGACCAATGCATCATTAGATTGACTAAAAAATATCCATTCATCACCTCTTCAAAGATAAAAGAAGATTTATATCTCAAAGTGGACACTTCTACAATACGACGAAGACTCCTAAAGAACCCTTTGCCTGCCAGAGGTCCACGAAAAATGCCGTTATTGAAAAAGGTACACTTGCAAAATAGAAAAAAACCATTGCAACAGATCATTTGCATTGGCCAGTTAATAAGTGGCGAAATATTCTATGGACCGATGGGTTAAAAACTGTTTTATTTGGAACTTCCGGAAGCAGAACATTCGTTCGAAGGCCAAAAAAAAAAAAAAACAGGAGTTCAACGAAAAGTATATACTAAAGACTATTAAGCACGGCGGCGTATAATGGTACTGGTACCTTATTTTGGATAAAACCGGTAATGACTGCCGAAATTTACGTTGATATTATGAGGCAAATTATGCTCCCTTACGCCAAATTTAATATGCCTCTCACATGCAACAAGGCAACGACCCAAAGCATACCAGAAGGTGGCCAAAGAATTTTTAGTAAGCAATAGGGTTCAGGTTATGCAATGGCCAGCTCGGTCTTCAGACCTGAACCCAATCGAAAACAGAAAAATACACATCAGTTATGGGAATCTGTGCAGGCTGCGTGGAGGGATATTCCAGTGGAGCGGTGTCAAAGGTTGGCCGACTCCTTGCCACGGCGTTGCGCTGCCGTACTTGAAAATAAAGGTCATAAGACGAAGTATTAGAGTCCTTCTTCAAGTTAAAACTTAAAATTCTTACCATTTTTTAATATAATTCATTTTACGTTTGATTTGTTATTTTTGGTGCTATTATTTTACACACGTAAAAACGGAGGGCGCCGTGGCGCAGTAGTTAGTGTGTTGGAGACTGACGCACGATGAGCGAGTTCGGATCCCGATAAACCAACGCCATCGAATGTTTATTTCGCGACGTCCCTCCTCGGCGGGGTACTGGCGAAACCCTCCGTAGTATAACTTGCCTAGAAAAAGCTTCTCGACTCACGCTGTTCGGAATCGGCATTAAACTGTAGGTCCCTTTCACCTGTGCGAAAAATAAATCACACACAACATGGGTGATTGAAGGGAAGTTTGGCTCTGGTCCTTCATGGGCTGTAACGCCACCAAAGAAGAAGAAGAAAAACGGAACATTTTAAATCAAATGCTTTTATTTTTTGTTATAATAAATAAATAAATAAATATAAATAATAATAAATGTATTTTGTAGTAATGGTGCCGTGAAATAACGCCGAGCGAAATAACGCCGAATTCCGAAATTCACTTTATGAAAGCGAAATAGCGCCGAATTTGGAATTCGGCGTTATTTCTCAATGACAAAGTGAAATAACGCCGAACATTGCTTGTGAAATAAGGCCGAATTCAGAGAGAGGGCTAAAAAGTTTCCAAAGCCAATTGCACTTGTTAGAAAAACAAGAAAACTTAACCGCAATCAAGGTTTATTGTTTGTAACTCGATGTGTAGCCATCTCATTAGTTATATTTCCGTTATATTTGCAGAAACATATTTATTATTTTCTTACATATATTTGTGTGCTTAGGAAAGTCCTCCAGTTGTATCCATATTCAGGGTTCCTATGAGAACAACAAGCGCTGTTGAGGAATGCAATAGAAGACTAAGCCGGTTGATGTTATAAAATCCAAAGGAATTTATAATGCAAAGGATGGCACCTTCCAAAACTTTGAACCGCCAAAGAAAAAAATACAAAGACACGAGTGAGCAAATTGAAACGGCTTTAATTGAACTGGACAAAAAGCATGTATCAATCCACGACCTGCTAAACCAAATGACAAATGAAAGCAACAATTTACTTTCTTAAGATTTGTTAGTTGAAAGTGTAAGCAGCGATGAAATGAAGAGGATGCAAATCTAGATGAAGCAGAACCGTATTATTTTAATGTTGATAATTCATCTCTAGTGTGAATTATATGTTGTGAAAATGCTCAAAGTATCCTTCTGCAACTTCAAGCTGTGTTTAAGCTGTTATACAGGATTGTCAGATAAGTATTTAAAGTTCAGTAGCCCAATTCTTTGTTTGCAGACGGACTGTCTGCTGAGCTCTTCAAGGCAGCTAGGGATGACCTGGTTGGGAGCATGCACCAGCTCATCAGTAAGATATGGTCAGAGGAAAGCAAGCCCGAGGAATGGAGTCTCAGCATCGTATAACCGATCCACAAGAAAGGAGACCCCTCTGATTGCGATTACAGAGGAATAAGTCTCCTTAATATCGCCTACAAAATCTTTTCTGCCGTTTTATGTGAACGCCTGAAACCTTTTGTAAATAAACTGATAGGTCCTTATCAGTGCGGATTCAGGCCGGGGAAGTCCACCATCGACTAAATCATTACACTACGGCAGATCCTCGAAAAAACCAATGAATTTCAAGTCGACACTCACCACCTATTTGTCGACTTCAAAGCCGCATACGACAGCGTAATTAGAGACGAGCTTTACAACGCTATGTCTACCTTTGACATACCTGCTAAACTCGTCAGACTATGCAGGATGAATTTGGAGAATGCTCGCTGCTCCATCCGAATCGGTGAACAACTTACCGATAGTTTTGATGTCAAAAAAGGATTTAGGCAGGGCGATGCGCTGTCGTGTGATTTCTTCAACATCATATTGGAAATGATTGTGCAAAAATCACTGGCCAATAAAAGAGGCACAATCTATTTCAAATCCTCGCAACTCCTTGCATACGCCGACGATGTTGACATAATAGGTAGATCACAGCGAGATGTCAATGAGGCGTTTGCGAGTATTGAGATGGAGGCGGCGAAAATTGATTTGGCGGTAAGCGAGGGCAAAACTAAATATATGCTGTCATCAAAAAAGGACGCTCAACACCGACGTCTCGGCCAGAACGTTTGTATAGGCAGATATATGTTCGAGGTAGTTAAGGACTTCGTCTACCTTGGCTCCGCAGTGACCTGGAACAACGACATCAGTTCTGAAATCAAACGCAGAATCACTCTTGCCAATCGCTGTTTCTTTGAGCTCAGGAGGCAATTGAGTAATAGAGCCCTTTCCCGAACGACAAAGTTGACTCTGTATAAGACCCTTATGATCCCGGTCCTGTTGTACGGCGCAGAAGCATGGACACTATCAAAAGCCGATGAGGAGGCCCTTGGTCGGTTCGAGAGAACAATTTTGCGCGTGATTTTCGGGCCTTTAAACACAGACGGGGGATGGAGGAAAAGATTTAACCACGAACTTTACGGGCTGTACAGCGACATGAGTCTAGTTTAGCTCCAGCCGGGAGAGTCTTTGAATCCAACCCCGAGGGCGAAGAAGCAGAGGACGGCCGCACTTAAGATGGCACAGACAAGTGGACAGAGGACCTCAGTCAACTGGGTGTGCGGCAATGGAAAAGGCTATCAAAAGATCGTGCTAGTTGGAGCTGTAGCGCCCGTTAAGGAGAAGAAAGATTCGTTTTGTGTCAAATTTAGATATAAAGAAAGACTGAGAGCCCTCTTCTTCTTCTTTGGTGGCGTTACAGCTCATGAACGATTAGAGCTTAGCTTCTCTCAATCACCAATGTTGTTGTCTGATTCATTTTGCCGATTCCGAACGGCGTGAGTTGAGAAGCTTATGGGAATGATACTACGGGGGGTTTTGCCACTAACCCGCCGAGGACAGGCATCGCGAAATAAACGTCCGTGCATCCAGAGTCCAACACACTAACCACTGCGCTACGCCACCCTCGTTCTCAGAAACCACTCAAATATTATCGTTCTTCCATTAATTGTGAGCAGTAGAATGTTCGGCAGTTACATTATGGTACGGAAATCGAAAATACTTCGTAAGCTGATCATTATCTTCGTTCTTCCATTATATTTGAAATGTTTTTAGTAGCTATATAAGTCAAACACAAGCTTTACTAATCAGAATTTTTACAACTGTCGTACCAGTGAGGCTGTTACACTAATCTCTCGTAATTTTGAAACCTACCCCTCCCAAATTGATGTACTTTGTAACACAAAAGCCATTACGAGGAGCAACAATTCTGAATGTTACATTGGAGTCAGTTTGTTTGAAACGGGAGAGATCATGCATACTGCTTTAAGTTGCCTGCGCACTTCCGCAAATTGGAAAGAGTCATTAGAAACCGACGTCCAAATACCGGAAAACTACGACATATTGATGGCAGCTGTACCTATCTTCCGCTCCCTCTACATATCTCTCTAACGGTCACAGGAAACTCTCATAAATTTGATTATTTGCTGTCCATCAATCGAAACAGAGAACAGCCAAGCAGCAGGTGCAAAACTCATCAACTCCACTGTTACTTTTTCCATGCGCTTCTGAAAACCAGCTTCCAGGTTCGATCATCAATGCCATCCGAAGCACATCACCCCTTGCCCCGGTCTCTCTTAATCAACTGCTTCTTTTACTAGGTACCAAATAAATAAAGCCTATTGGACTACTAGGCAATCGATTTTCTATCAGAAAAAAAAAAATAAAATTGCCGACACTATCGAGATAGAGCATAACAGAGTGACGCCGAATGGATCAGGGTTACATGTAGCGAAGCGGGCTTGAAAAGTCACTCGACTCAAAATGCTGTAATCAGTTAGAGTATTATTATATTTCCATTCGACAAGATGCATATACACGGTCGCACGAACGCGGGCATCAATGAACCGGTTTGTTTACCTTGGAAGCGAAGTTCATTCATAAAGAGTGCACACTGCCATTCATATGTATGTATGAACAATATAGTACATATATGTATATGAATGACCGGCTACAGCTCGGCACCCGTTGTATCAATGTAACACTGGCTTTATATTCATTACAAAGCTATTACAGTCTTCGAGCAACTTGGTTGTATCTGGTGCTGCTGACGCTGTTACTGTCGCTGCCGGTGCTTGTGGTGTTCTACTTCCATACCGACAAACAACTTGGCGCAAGTGTATATGCACTAGGTATGTATATTGTCTTCTATACTCTTCGCCACTCCTAGACTAGGTTGGTTGCATGATTTAGCCTCTAAGGTGCAACTAGTGTATCTGCGGGATACTTGAAGAAATGTGGCGGTGTGTGCACATACAGCCGTCCTTCGGTGGCTGGATTGGGAGCCGATTGGGAGGCGGCATGTGTTGTGACTACTATTACAATGAGCAACACCAACAAGAGCTACACCAACAGCCATGATAATAATAGTAATAGCAACTTCGTTTTGACGTAATAATGTCTTCCTTATATTCCACGACGATGGCTGCAGCTACAGAAGCAGCTACAGAAGCAGCAACAGGGAGATGGAACCAAAAAAAATAAAAAATAAAAAAAAGTGGTAAGAGAGATCGCTGGATTGTCTTTGAGTATGAAGTTGCACCTGCTTGCGAAGAGATGATGATTCCATGGAATCAGATGTACAGGGATAATCAGCAGCATTTTAGTGTTGTGTATGAACCGATTGATGTTATATGCAAGGTAACATCAATAGGCAACTTTAGCAATTGGGCTACATAAAGAGGAAATGATTATTACCGGACATGTTTGCTGGCATGAGAAGGATGTGGCAAATCGGTAGCAATTACATATTAATTAAGTTCTGCTCCTTCGAGTATATTTATGGTGTGTTAAAAAGACGCATCTTCTCAACAGCAGGTTATTTATCAGGGTACGTAAGATGGACGAATATTGGTAAATAAGTTTACACAAAAAAGATGCAATGGGAACTCAATATTTAAACTTTTTTGATTCTGATCTTTGAGTGGCTTTTTAAATCTACAAAAAAAACATATTCTCGTGAAATTTTGTAAAGACAACCAGACAACCGAGCCATAGACTAGAATAGGTCTTACCACCGCAATGTATAACCAATGTACTAACCTCGGTTTGAGGCCCCATGTTTTTCCAAAGGCTACCTTACACGAATATAGTGCCACGTAGGCCTTTTTGATTCTTTACACAATATTTTCTCTCCAACTAAGCTTGGAGTCCAAGATTATGCCAAGATATTTAGCAGATTTTCCAGGAATCAGATCTATACCATTCATACGGGGGTAGGTGTATCTTGACACAGATCTTTTCTTGTGAAGAGTACTACCTCTGTCTTAGACGGATTTATTCCCACGGCTCGCCCCTGACCCAGTTATCCACTAACATCAGTGCATAGCTTAGTCTATCGCTGAGGACCTGCGGACATTTTCCAGAGACTAAAATGGCAATGTCATCGGCGTAGGCCGTGTCATGAAAACCCTCGTCTGTAGAATCTTGACCTTTCCGTTGACCACAAGGAGCCATAGGAGGGGTGACAGAACGCCACCTTGGGGTGTACCTTTATTCACTCTCACTCTTCCCTTTGCTCTCCCCATCGCCGAATTTACTATACGAGTACCCAGCATTTGCCCAATCCAACTGAATACACCCGTGTTTATTTGGGTCATATGAAGGCTGGACACTATTGTCCCTCACCCTCAATATCTAGGAAGGCACCTAGAGTGAATTCCTTGATATTGAGCGATTTTGCTATCGTATAGATTACCCTATGCAGAGCAGTATCCCCTTATGTACGCGTTGTGTGATTGTGACAGATAACCGTCACCAATCTCTTCCCTTACGTACAAGTCTATTATTCGTTCCAGCGTTTTCATCAGGAAGGACGATAGACTGACAGGCCTAAAGTCCTTAGCAGTAGCATGGTTGACTTTACCCGACTTGGGTATGAAAATCACCCTAACTTCCCTCCACGCTTGAGGAACATAACCCATCCTGAGGCACCAGGAGTAGATGCGTTTTAGACACGGAAGAATTACCTCACATGGCTCCTGCAACATAATCGGAAAGGTCCCATCGATTCCCGGCGCCTTGGGGGGGTCAAAAGAGTTGATTGCCCACAGTATCTTTTTCTCCGTAACAATTTTATCGACTGTCTCATGCTCAATACATACCCTTAGCATCGTGAGCGCCGAATTGAAGATTTCTGCATCCTCGCAGCCAGGGAAATGACACGTCAGTAAAGAATCAATCACGCTCTCGTTTGAGTCAGCCCAGCTACCATCAGATCTCTTTGTAGAGGACATCTGTGTGGGAACTTTAGCCAGGACCTTCCTCAGACGAGCTGCACCCGTACATGATTCAATAGAGCCGCAGAAGCTTCTCCAAGAGTCCTTCTTGGCGAATCTAATTTCTTTTTTGAGTCGCTTAACACTATCTCTATAGGTTGACCATTCAATGGTCCCCTCTTTTGCCAGGTTCCAACTGAGCCTAGAGATACGAAGCCGCTCCGCTATTTTAGCATTCCACCATGGTGGGTGGTTTCTTTTACTGGGTCGTCTAGTAGGACATGCATTCTCAAATGATCCAAGTGGTATCGCAATGGGTCGACTTCGGCGTACGTGTGGCTTATGCTTACCACGTTAACCTAACCTAATCTAGCGTTTCTTTAGGTTTTAAATCAATGTAGACCCAACAATGAATTTACCGTTTCCTTTAAACTCGTCATATATTCACGCTACTTTCTTTGAACACACGCCATTCTCAAAGTCCGAAAGTCATTATTTCCCTTCGTTCGGGGAATATAATAAATTTGACAAACTCATGCGCAACAGCTCCTTACAAATGCTCTCAACTTATCCCTAAAACAAAACGAAAAAATAATCGCACAAACACCCATCTGTCGTGCAGTGCGTATGAAAGTTTGTTAAAATTCTTTTTACAAAAACCGAAAAAAAACTTCAAAAACCACCCCATATGCATAAAAGAACTACAAAATTGTGAAATATTAGAACTTTATCAATTTAGACGGCAACGTATGTATCGTGTGGAGTGAGGGCAATGAAACAAATAAATTAATCCGCAATCTCACTGACATTGCGTTTGCCTTACATGCAAGTTGCCATCACTCCCCCACTATGAAATAGCTTGTCACTTAGATGCGTGTTAGCATCCTCATACATACACATGTACATGCCCATGTATACAACAGATATGTATACGTACATGTATGAAAATGCGTTTTGGGAGGAGGACACGGATGTTAGCTAGTTTGGTGGGAAAAGTACGAGAAACGCTTTTGTGGGCTGGGGCCCACGTTCTTTGTAATGCACGCTATATCGCGCTCTATATGCGTGGCAATGAGAAAGCTTTGGATATTTCAAAACGAATGCGTTTGTAATGCCAAAGTCGCACACGAGTTTAGAAGCAAAGAACGAGATTGTATCCATTTTCCGTACACACAGCTATTCAGTATTCCAAGCTGCTTACTCCTACCCATTTAAAGCGCCTGAAAAGGCCTTGATTTCTGGTTACTGTTTTCCTGCTAGTGTATTTTGTGTCCTTCGTTTGCCTAGTCAAATAATTCGTCATATTTGTTGTATGCGTCCTTCCTTTTCGACTTTTATTACTGACACCAGTACCGCGGGCGATTGCACTGCGCCGTCCCCATAGATGCATGAGTACATGGTGTGCCTCGTACTTCAACTGTCAAATGTCGACAATGCGGTTCCACGGTCGTTTTTCGTTAGGCTCAAGCGATTTTTCGCAGTTTTTAGTTTTTTTTTTTGTTTTTTGTTTATTGTCGTCGTGCTATGGAAACTATTAAATTTCTATGAGCCTTACTCGTAGTATGGCCGGGTTAGTCTGTTAACGTATACGTACATCTATGTATATAAGTACATATATGTACAGCATAGATACTCGTACGATTCGGTGTAACCACGTGTGTGACCGAATGCAGCGGGGTTGTTCATTTGAGATTGTGTTTTGCATTGTTTTTTTGTTTTATTGGCTGTAATTACATTTGTGCACTTTTCAAGCTTGGAATTTTTCCTTTCTGCTGCGGTCGCTATCGTTGAGAGTTGATTTCCAGTCGAAATGCAGCTGCCGTGTTGTGGATTGAGTTACTTAGACGGAGGGGTGGCCACTTGAATGCGTACGAAATACTACAATGGGCCTTGGAGCGCTGTTGGGAAAGGTCAAAATCCGATGATTAAATATTTAGTACAGTGGAATCGATTACGTACATATAAAAAATAATTTCCACACGGCATTCTGGTTTAAGCTTATAGTCGTTTTATGTGTATAAGCTGCAACACCTTTTAAAAAACAGATGGAGTATGCCGTAAAATATTTTAGAAAAGCATAGTTCACTTCGTTTTAAAAAACTTTAATTTTTTATTTCATTGTATACATATACATATGTATATACATACATATATACTTACTTACTTACTTATCAGGCCTGCGATCCATGGAGGATCTGAGCCTGAGCTATAGCTGCCTTCCATCCTTGACGGTCCCGGGCACGCTGCTTCCAGTTGTCAAGACCAAGATGTCTTACATCCGCGATTACTTGGTCTTTATACCGGAGGTTCGGTCTTCCTCTTCTTCTCGAACCAGGAGGCTCGGAGTCGAAGACCCTCTTAGCTGGAGCGTTGATGTCCATGCGCTCGATGTGGCCGAGCCAGTGTAGTCGACGGATCCTTGCCTTCCGGACTACATCCACATCTTGGTACAGCTCGTAGAGTTCGCGGTTGTGTCTTCTTCTCCATTCACCTTCCTCACAGACAGGACCAAATATCCGGCGCAGAATAAATTTTTCTTTCGAAAGAACCCAGAATCAGCTCCGCTGTCCTGCTTATCGTCCAGCTTTCGGCTCCGTACAGCAAGACTGGCAGAATGAGCGTTTTGTAAAGCATGACTTTGGAATCTACGTTTGCCCCGAGGTAGACAAACTCCTTAACTACCTCGAAATTGTAGCTGTCAATTGTTATATTTTGTCCCAGGTGGTGAGTGACGGATTGGTTTTTGCTTGACAGCATGCATTTCGTTTTATCCTCATTGATCTTAAGACCAACTCGTTTCGCCTGTTCTTCAATCGCCGTGAATGCTTCCACAATGCCACGGCGAGAACACGCGATGATGTCGATATCATCCGCGTATCCTAGCAGCTGGATGGACTTGTAAAAGATAGTGCCTTCCCTGTTGACGCCTGCCCGTCGCACTATCTGCTCCAGCACCAGATTGAAGAAGTCACATGACAGCGCATCTCCTTGCCGAAATCCGGTGCATGTTTCGAATGGTTCCGAGGTCCTAGAACCGAGTTGCACGGTGCATCGCGTGTTTTTTAGCGTGGCGCGACACAACTGGATCAGTTTTACCGGGATCCCGAATTCGGCCATCGCCCCAAACAGTTCTTCATGATGAATGCTGTCGTATGCGGCTTTGAAATCGATGAAAAGATGGTGTGTGTCGATTCGAAACTCGTTGGTCTTTTCCAGGATTTGTCGAAGTGTTAAAATTTGGTCTACAGTTGATTTGCCGGGCCGGAAGCCGCACTGATAGCTGCCGATTAGTGCGGTGCAAAATGGTTTTAGAGATTCACACACTACGCTGGACAGGATCTTGTTAACCTGTTAGTACGCTAAGTTTTTTATAACTATTTTCTTGGCACAACTAATAAATAAAGTAATCAATTTACTGTAGATATTAAGTTGTCGAAAGACATGGAATAAGTTGTATATTGTTTGTTTTAGAGTGCCCGCTTGGGGTCAGTAAGATATTAAGGTTAGTTATAATGCAAGCTAGTTTTACTCATTTTGCCTAGCGTGTAAGATACTTATAAGATTTTTCTGAAATAAAATGAATTTAAAATGCAAAAAAAAAAAAAAAAACAGGATCTTGTATGCGACATTGAGCAGGGATATACCTCTATAGTTCTTGTAAGAGGTAAGATCACCTTTTTTGTGGATGGGGCATATAGAGCTGGTATTCCAGTCGTCGGGGATGCTTTCATCAAATTCTGCAGATGATCTGGTGCATGCTCCCTACCAGAACATCGCCGCCAGCCTTGAAGAGCTTTGATGGCAAGCCATCTGTGCCTGCGGCCTTGTTGTTCTTCAGCTTCTGAATAGCTGTACCGACTTCTTCGATGCTGGGTGGGAGGACTACTTCAGCGGCTGGAATTGGGATTTCCTTGGTCCCTACCACTCTCTCTTGGTCATGCTCGTTAAGCAGCTGCTGGAAGTGCTGCCTAAATACATCCACTACTTCCTGAATGGCTGAGCGGCAATGCGGCCACATATTATTGGCATTTGTGTTTTACGTAGGCATACCGTAGAGTCTTTCGCTCAGCTGCTCCCTGTAGACTCTGGCAGCCTCCGGTGTGCTCAGGCGCCCAATGTCGAACCTCCTCCTGATGGGCTGGTGCAGCTTTCTGACATTGGACAGTCGAGCTCTGAATTTTGCTGCTACGAGGAAGTGGTCAGAGTCGACATTTGCCCCTCTGAATGTTCGCACATCCAGGATGTTTGACGAGTGCCTTGCGTCAATGAGCACATGGTCGATTTGGTTGGCGGTTCGACCGTCCGGAGATCGCAAGGTTGCTGTGTGGATTCGCTTGCGAGGGAATCTTGTGCTACTTATCACCGCATTACGAGCTGTCGCAAAGTCAGCGAGTCGGAAGCCGTTATCTGTTGTTGTATCGTGGAGTCTGTGCTTTCCGATCACTCTGGCAAGGGTGTTCTCCTTACCGATTTCGGCGTTGAAGTCCCCGAGCACGATTTTTACATCGTACTCCGGACAAGCTCCGTAGGCGTTGTCCAGGAGGTCATAGAAGTCCTCCTTGATAGGGTCTTCAGCCTCGTCGGTAGGGGCGTGTGCACGTATAAGGCTGATGTTATAAAATCTGCCTCTGATGCGGATCACAGCCAGGCGATCACTTATAGGTTAAAAGTCGATGACCTTCGACCTCAACCGCTTTTCCACGACAAATCCGCATCCCAGTAAGTGCAACCTTTTGTGACAGCTGTAATAAATGTCGCGATTTTTCTTCCTAATCATACCGTTTCCTATACAGCGTATTGCCTGGACCGCAGTAATATCCACCTTGTACTGCGTGAGGATTCCTTCTAGTTTATGAGCAGCTCCGGGAGTGTACAGTGTGTTCCTTTTTCGTGCGTTGTCGTCGTCGAGTATCCGTCCGTGTATCCGAGGCATCTTGCTCATTCATACCTCTAAGTTTTTTTTATGTGTTCGGATTGTTAGCCCGCCGCACAACCGCCATTCTGGTCGGGTTTTTTTTTTCGCTGCATACGTTTGTTCACCTCCCAACGGTTGTTGAAGAGGCTATCCAGAGAGCGCCGCGAGGAGGCCGTATGTCAACTTGACCCGGGCATTTAAACAGGGATCGTTGCTGGCATCTCGCCAGGTTGAGAGCAATCAACAACTTTACCCTGTATGTCCGAGCCCATGCCCTCTAATGGATTTTTATGCATGATAATTATCCAAAGCATACTTCGCGGATAGTGAAGAATTGGCTTTCGGCGCGACAAATTTTCCTGCTTGATTGCCCGGCCCAATGTCCCGATCTGAATCCTATCGAGAATCTTTGGAATGATGTTGACTCCCTTGTTAAAGACTCCAGCTCAAAAAATTTAGAAGAATTTCGGCAAACCATGAAAGCTGCTTGAGAAGCTATACCTTCCCAGAAATATAAGCGCTTAGTAGAGAGTTTGCAAAAACGTTGTCAAGAGTGATTAGGAGCAATGAAAATCCTACAAAGTATTAATAAAATATTTACTTAAACATTCATTTTTTTAGGGTATTTATTATATTTTTTAAGTATTCCGCTGACTGTGTTATTTAAATGAACAACTGTAGCGGCCATCCTCTATTTTCGTATAATACAATTCATTATACAATTCATTATATATTATTTATTTGTATGTGCCTCACACACACTCCTTAACTGCTTATATGTGCTACACCCACCCTGAGTCCGTCCTCTCACACCGTCGTTCAAAATACTCGGAAAACGAATGCAGGAAAATAAAGAATAAGGGAAAAAATGTTTTAACCGTTACAATTCGGGTATAAAAGGGCGATGTGAGTTGGACGAATTCGCAGTCTGTTGAATGAAGTCATATGAGTGAGCATACAGCGTTTGTTTGGAGCCATCTCGTACCGATTTCAATTTTGACTGTGTTAGGGTGTTCAGTGGACGAGGTGAACAATTTTGTTGGTCCCTCGGCCCTGTTTTTTTTGATATACATATATATATATATTTTTTTGCGTTAGAAGAAAAAATAATAAAGTGACGAAGTCAAGAGATACTCGGAGTTGCGAGATACTCTAGGAAAAGTCCGGAAATCATTTTGGTTGTCTTTTATTTTCGGAAAGAAAGCCAAAGATAACTCTTCTTTTATTACATTGGCGCCCAGCATTGCGGCCACGTGTTTTGCAACGGAACAAGTTGAAAATCACAGTAGAGCCCCTAAAGGTAGATCATTGAAGGATCGAAAGAGGAA
Organism: Eumerus sabulonum; assembly: GCA_951905685.1. Lineage (NCBI taxonomy): Eukaryota > Metazoa > Arthropoda > Insecta > Diptera > Syrphidae > Eumerus > Eumerus sabulonum. The sequence continues at coordinate 137,838,597 of OX645060.1, read as the reverse complement.
TACGCCTCTGGATGACAAGAAAGAGTGAACGTAAGGCATCAAAAACGCCTGCAAAAACCTCGAGAAACGATCCTGCACGAGAAAGTGAAATGCCTGACAATATGTCATCGACTGCAAGTTCTGCCGCTTCTACGAGCGCAGCAGCATTGACGACACTTTCAGAAGAGCAATTACGGCGATTAGTAATGGCTATCCATGCCAAAGAAAATCATGGGACGTTCAGTAGATGTACCGCCCGTTTCGATGGGACCAGAAATGTGTCCAAAATTGACGACTTTATCGCAACAATTACGGTGTATAAAGAGTCCGAAAACATCACGGAGGCTAACGCACTCATTGGTATTCCGCTCTTGCTGGAAGGTTTCGCTTCAACCTGGTGGCAAGGCATCAAAAAGGAAGCCAAGAGTTTTGACGACGCAGTAAGACTGTTTCGAGCAGCATTTGCACCAGCTAAACCATCATGGCGAATATATACTGAGTTGTTTGAAGATAAACAACGAGTGACAGAAACGATGGATCAATTTGTGTGCAGAAAAAGAGCCCTGTTAGCACAATTAACAGATGAGATATCTGAACCCACTATGCTCAATATGGTTTATGGGCAAATTCTTCCAAAAATAAGAGAGAAGGTCCCAAGAAACTCAATTGAAACGTTTCAGGACCTATTAGAGCAAACAAGAGAGGTGGAAATGTTCAATAATGAGAACAAACAATCGGTAAACCCTGCAGAGAACAGAGAGAAGACACGTTGCACTTTCTGTAGAAAGAAAGGACATCTAGCCGACACTTGTTTTAAAAAAACAAAAAGCACGGAGCATGCGAAAATGGCTATGGTTACTGAGGACAAAAATAAGAAACCAGCATTAAACTGTTATGGTTGCGGAGCTTCTGGCTATTATCGAACGAATTGTCCTAACTGCAGTAATAAAAATGCAAATAGTCCGAATTCTCTAGACTTTAATTTGGTAGATTCTCTTGTGATCGGAAGAAATGTTCCTACAGTGGACGTTAATATTAATGGACTTCGCGGAGAGGCATATTTAGACACGGCGGCTAGAACTAGTGTAGCGGGAGCACGTTTATATCAACAACTCCTGAAAAAAGGTTGTGTGTTCAAGCCAGTTAATGCGGAGTTGACTTTTGCTGACGGTGTACCTAGAAAAGATGTCGTTCATGCTACAGTGGTCGACATCATCATTGGGAAGAGATATCGGAAAATTCGGTTAATCGCGCTGCCAAAAGCGAAAGGAAATCGAACGCTACTCGGAATTGACTTCATGGAACAATGTGGAATTGTGTTAAATATTGCACAAAGATCATTCCACTTTGTGGACGATCCAACAACAACATTTGATTTCAAATCGGCCGATAGCTGCGTATTGAAATCAACCGAGTATCAAGACAATTACAATCACCGATCACCTGAAGCGAAGCAAGAACCCAAAATACCTAAAAAGGACGTTATGGAAGAAGTATCTGCATATCTTACTTGGGTAGAAAATCTACACACAATCAGTCCAATAGGGGCCACACCAAAACGAAAGAGATCAAACGATTACTCACCTCATAGTGTACAAGCCATTTTCGCCGACTCATTACCAATTGATATGCGAACCCCAGAAAGATCCAGTCAGTTATTTAATGAGCCACGAAGAATAGAACCTTCAGATCCTGACACATGGTTTGAGCTTAACAGCCTTGACATCAGATTACGTCCAGAAGAAGGAAAACACTTGGATTTAAGGCAGAAGGAAAAACTGGAAAAATTATTAGACGAACAGGTTGAAGTATTTGGTGAAATAGAGACACCTATACCAAACGTCGAACATAAAATTATAACTGGAACGGCCACCCCTATTGCCGTTGCGCCATATAGAATCTCACCAGCCAGGAAAATACAGTTAAAGGCGGAAATAGAGAATATGCTAAAGAAAGGCATAATTGAAGGAAAGGCATCTCCATGGGCGTTCCCCGTTTGTCTAGTCCCAAAAGGTGACGGGAGCATACGACTCTGTGTCGACTACAGGGCACTCAACGCGGTTACACTTCCAGATCGCTACCCACTACCACGAATTGATGACCTACTTCATGAAGCTAAGAGCACACCCTATATGTCAACATTAGACTTACGCTCAGGATACTGGCAGATAATGGTTGCAGAAGAAGACCAAATGAAAACCGCTTTTATTACAGCATTCGGCACGTACATCTTTAAACGTATGCCGTTTGGTTTGCGAAATGCACCAGCAACGTTCCAACGCATAATTGACAAATTCAAACGAAGTCTACCAGACATTTTGTTGTTGGCATATATCGATGATCTGATTATTTGCTCCGAAAGCTTTCAGAAGCACTCCGATGATCTGCGAAGAGTATTAACTCGCCTTAAAGAATTTGGGTTCCGACTAAATCGTAATAAATGTAGATTTTGTTGCTCTGAAGTGAAATATTTGGGTCATGTACTTACACATTGTGGATTCAAGATAGATCCTGGCAAGACCGATGCCATAGTAAAACGAGCGAAACCCAAAAACCCGAAACAAGTACTGTCGTTTTTACAGACATGTTCATGGTACAGAAGATTCATACCCAATTTTGCCAGTATTTCAAAACCACTTTCGAATCTCACTAAGAAGAATGCCATTTGGAAATGGGAAGTCGAAGAACAAAATGCATTTGACCAATTGAAAAAACTATTGACGACCGCCCCAGTTTTGCAGCAGGCAAAAGAAGGAATCCCATTTGTATTGAAAACCGATGCCAGCAGTTATGCTATCGGTGCAGTATTACTCCAGGGGGAGGGAGAGATGGAGCATCCTATCGAGTATGCAAGCCGTCTCCTATTACCTGCAGAACGGAATTACTCAACGACGGAAAGGGAAGCCCTTGCTGTAGTCTGGGCGATTCAAAAATTCCGAGGATACATCGAAGGATCTGAGGTCAAGGTTTTAACTGACCACCAGCCATTAAAATGGTTGATGTCGCTTAAATCTCCAGCAGGAAGACTTGCCAGATGGGCACTCCAGCTACAACCATACAACCTCGAGATTGGTTACAATCCAGGGAGAAATAACGCTGTTGCTGACACTCTTTCTAGACCTCCTTGTACTGACGAGGAACATTTAGAAGGAGACTGTGAAATATGTTCCGTGGAGATCGATATGCCAAGGCGGGGTTCAAAGGAAATTAGGGAGGAACAATTGACAGATTCTGACTTGAAGATAATTATAAACTCAATCGAACAAAATGATGAAAACCTAACGCGTTGGACCAATAGAGGCTACATTATGAACGATGGAGTCCTATATCGATACTGTCCTGAAGAGGGCTCTGACGATGGGCAACTGGTCATCCCGAGAACTATGAAGTCCCTAGTGTTACAGAGATACCACGATGATTCCACGGCCGGTCATTATGGCCGAGACAGAACACTAGCTAGAATTTCCAGCCGGTATTATTGGTCACAAATGAGATCCGATGTGGAAAAACACGTTAAGAGTTGTATTGAGTGTCAACGCTATAAGGCCTCGAATCTTAAACCAGCCGGACTAATGCAGACTTCTCCAAGTGGGCAAAGGTTTGAAATCATATCTGTGGATTTATTTGGCCCCCTGCCTACAACCAAAGAAGGTCATCAATGGATTTTCATTGTTGAAGACCTATGTAGCCGCTGGGTAGAATTATTTCCACTAAAGGAAGGCACCGCTGAAAACTGTGCTATCATACTTTTGAATGAGGTATTCCTGAGGTTTGGTGTTCCAAGAAGACTCCACAGCGATAACGGCACACAATTCATATCAGCGCTAATGCAAAAACTAACCTTTTGTCTGGGGATCAAGCAATCTTTTACTCCTGTATATCACCCCGAGGCCAACCCAGTGGAAAGAAAGAATCGAGATTTAAAGACGCAGTTATCCATAATGGTTGGAAGTGATCATGCTTCATGGAATCTCAAACTTCCCGCCATACGATTCGCAATGAACACAGCCAAATGTGAGAGTACGGGATTTTCGGCAGCTTACCTCACCTTTGGACGCGAACTAAGAACCCCAGATGAAGTTAATCATGACTTAAGAGGCATTATTCAGTCTGAAAACTTTGTGCCCCAAATAACGTCACATTTGCTAAAGATGGCAAATACCCTATCAGAAGCTCGACAAGTGTCGGAGAGGAAGCAAGACAAGAACAAAGTGTATGCAGACCGCAAAAGAAGACCGCATAGCAAATTGGAAGTTGGTGATAAGGTTCTTGTTCAAACGCATCCAATCAGCCGAGCCGCTAAAGGTTTCACAGCCAAATTCGCTCCAAGGAGGGACGGTCCTTATACTATACTAGCGAAAAAGGGTTCGACAAGTTTTGTAATAGCCAGTGAAGACAACCCAACGACTCCTTTGGGGACATATCACGCATCGATGCTGACAACTTACACGGGTACTTCTGAGGGGCTACCTAGCCCAGTAATTTCTATCAAGAAGAGGGGAAGACCCGTGAAAGTGAATAAGAACGTCTCGCAGTCCAAGGTTTCACAGAAAGCGACAAGAAGGATGACATCACATGTTCCTGCCACATCATCGGGACGATCTCTGAGGCAGAGGGGGAGATTGTAGCGGCCATCCTCTATTTTCGTATAATACAATTCATTATACAATTCATTATATATTATTTATTTGTATGTGCCTCACACACACTCCTTAACTACTTATATGTGCTACACCCACCCTGAGTCCGTCCTCTCACACCGTCGTTCAAAATACTCGGAAAACGAATGCAGGAAAATAAAGAATAAGGGAAAAAATGTTTTAACCGTTACAATTCGGGTATAAAAGGGCGATGTGAGTTGGACGAATTCGCAGTCTGTTGAATGAAGTCATATGAGTGAGCATACAGCGTTTGTTTGGAGCCATCTCGTACCGATTTCAATTTTGACTGTGTTAGGGTGTTCAGTGGACGAGGTGAATAATTTTGTTGGTCCCTCGGCCCTGTTTTTTTTGATATACATATATATATATATTTTTTTGCGTTAGAAGAAAAAATAATAAAGTGACGAAGTCAAGAGATACTCGGAGTTGCGAGATACTCTAGGAAAAGTCCGGAAATCATTTTGGTTGTCTTTTATTTTCGGAAAGAAAGCCAAAGATAACTCTTCTTTTATTACACAACTGCTTTTTTATTTTTTCCCATTTTAAACTATTATTCTTGAGTTGGTTTAAAGGAATTAAGTGTTTTTTAATAAAGTACATATAAACGCACATCAGCTATAAAACAAAAAAGCTGAACCTCTTTTTAGACTTTTGGCACAACATAATTTATGAGAACTTACGGGTGTGCTATTTATCTGAACACCACTGTTTTTTAGAATTGTTCACTCTCGATAGCAGTATAGTTTAAGCTGTTGGGGTGGCGCCTACTATAATAAACTGCAACAGCTGGTTGTACTACAAAAGAATGCAGTAAGGATGAATTATTTAGAAAAATGAAAATCCTGCCTCTAAGGCATCTTTACTTTTTTAAGGTCCTTACATTTTTTTCCATAAGAGGTGGCTACCTGCAGGATCCTAACTCTGATTGCTATAATCCAAGAAACACTATATGATCTATCGTTTGCATTCCTCTTTTTCGCACCTCGAGATTCAGGATTGTTTCTTGCAAACTGTTTAATGGACTTCATTAAATCAAATCATTAGGACACTATTGAATTTTCTAAAAAACGTAAAAGCATGACTTCTTGATATTGATCACAATGAAATCGAATCTTTGATCCACTATATTATTTGATTAAACTTTGCCTTATACTTCGTTTTCTATTGTTATATATTGTTTTTTTCTCTCTCTTGTATTAAACAGTTTATACATTTGTTTTGATTTTTATAATATTGTTCACCCCACGTTATACATATTTGAAGTGACATTTATCGCTATTTGTATGTATGTATGTTGGCGTTACAGTCCATGAAGAACCTGAGCCGAGCTTCTCTCAATCACCCATGTTGTGTGTGATTTCATTTTCCCATAGGTGGAAGGGACCTACAGTTTATTGCCGGTTCCGAACGGCGAATTTCGAGAAGCTTTTCATGACGATTTTACTACAGGGGGTTTTGTCAGAACCCCGCTGAGGAGAAACACCGTGAAAAACACGTACGATGACATGGCTGTGTCGGGATTCGATCCCGTGTCATCGGCGTCAGAGCCCAACACACTACCCACTGCGCCACGGTGCTTATCGCTATTTAGTTAACTGAATAAAAAATGTCACTATCTTTCTCATTCAACCTAGTTACTTTGTAATAAATGTAAATTAAGAACTAAATGAATATCGAATGTATAAGAATGTATAGAATATATAAATATAATATTTTCACGTAGTAAATTGCTCTTCATCAAGCATGGATCGAGACTTAAGTCTAATAAAGCCGCGGGCGCAGACGGCCTGTCTGCTGAGCTTCTTAAAGCGGCTGGAGATGAGCTGGTATCTGCAAGGTATGGTCGGAGGAAAGCATGTTCGACGAATGGAATCTCAGCATCGTTTACCCGGTCCATAAGAAAGGAGACCCCTATAACTGCGCCAACTATAGGGGAATAAGTCTCCTTAACATCGCATATAAGATCTTCTCTGCCGTATTGTGTGAACGCCTGAAACCGTTTGTAGATAACTTGATCGGCTCTTATCAGTGTGGTTTCAGTCCAGGTAAATCCACAATAGACCAAATATTTACGCTACGGCAGATCTTGGAGAAGACCCAGGAATACAGCGTGTATAGACATGAGCTATACAAAGCCATGCCTAGTTTAAACATCCCTACCAAACTCGTCCGACTGTGCAGGGTGAAAATGGAGAATTCTCGCTGTTCCATTAAGGTCGGTAATGAGCAAACCGGGACCTTTGATGTTAAAATGGGACTTAGGCAAGGTGACGCGCCGTCATGCAACTTCTTCAACATCGTGCTTGAAAAGATCGTGCAAGAGTCACTGGCCAACACAAGAGGTACGATTTATTTCAAGTCTACGCAATTGCTTGCGTATGCCGACGACATTGACGTGATTGGACGGACACAGCGAGACGTCAATGAGGCCTTTGTAAGCATTGAGGTAGAAGCGGCTAAGATGGGTCCCAAGGTTAATAAGGGTAAAACCAAATATCTGCTGTCATCTAAAAGAGACGGATAACATCTGCTGTCATCTAAAAGAGACGGACAACACCGACGTAGTGGACAGAACATCACCATGGGCGGATATAACTTTAAAGTGGTCAAGGAATTCGTCTACCTTGGCTGACTGATGACCAGCGATAAAACGTAGAATCACTCTTGCCAACCGCTGTTACTTTGGGCTCAAGAGGCAATTGAGAAGTAGAGCCCTCTCTCGGAAAACCAAGGTGACACTATATAAGACCTTAATCATCCCAGTCCTACTTTACGGCGCAGAGGCTTGGACCTTAACAAAAGGGGATGAAGATGCCCTTGGTCGTTTCAAGAGGAAAATTCTGCGTACTATTTACGGTCCCGTTTGTTCAAACGGTGTATGGAGGTGAAGATATAACGAAGAACTGTACGGATTGTACAGCGACATCGGTCTGGTACGACGTCTACGGATACAGCGTCTAAGGTGGCCATGTAAAGCGCATGGAAAATACAGCTCCGACCCGAAGAGTCTTCGAATCCACTCCGAAAGGAAGGCGCGGCAGAGGACGGCCGCATCGTCGGTGGCGCACGCAGGTGGAAGGGGACCTTAACCAACTGGGCGTGCGGTGCTGGAAACAGCTGGCCAAAGACCGTGCCAGCTGGAGACGCTTGTTGGTTGAGGCCCAAGTTCACCACGGACTTTAACGCCACCTAAGTAGGTAAGTAAGTAAATTGCTCTTAGTCGATGCAATTAAAAACTTACACAACATGACTCTAGGACTTTTTTAACTGAGTTGGAAAACCTACAGCTGGAGGCTTCACGCAAAAAAAAAAAAAAAAAAAACAATGTCTAGACATATCAAGTGAGAGAATTAATCCCCCACAAAACTCAAAAGATTAATTTCCCTATGTACAATTTAGAAAAGAGAGCAATCATTGTCCAAACGTCCGCTGTCTATCATTTAGTGGAAATTTTGAATAAAACAAACTAAACAAAAAAGGAATAAATGTCGTGATCTAAAAGTGCGTCATTTGTTTTATGTTCTGTGTTCGTCATTAACAAAAAGCTCAGAGATTTTTATTTGTTTTTCTTTTTTTGCATTTTTTTTTTTCATTCTCTACTCAAAAACGCAGTCCGCAATTTCGTTTCATTTGTGCTCTTCTTTATTCTTGCCTTTTGGCCGTTGTGTGCGTCTCTTATGTAAATATTTGCTTTGGGAAGTACATATATACGTATGTATGTATCTACGCTTTTTATCCAAATATACTTCATGCACAATGATGCAGTGCTATATCCCACCCCCGTTCCTATTTCTGCCACAATGTGACTTCTCCATGACTTTTTCCTTTTATCATTTGCGTGAGCAGTTTTTTTTTGAACAATTTTCACAAAGGAATTTATGCGTGGACGCAATGGTTTCATTATCGCTTTCCGCATTTTTTGCTTTTTTTTTTCTTTTGTTTGTTTTTTTATGTCCTCACGGATGCAATGGATCCAATGATTTTTATTTTATGGCAAGCTCTTTGACCAATCTGAAATTATCTCAGTCCTTGCAAATAAATAATTAACAAATACATGCATATGTATGTACATGTGTACGTGCAAACGTACCATACGTATCCTCTGCTTCTCTGACATTCTTGACATTCCTGAAACATTTGGACGTAATTTGAAACCAATGCTATAGATGCATACATACGAGTATGATGCAGTAAAGTTGACTTGAAAAAATCGATAATTCATTGATTGCGCGAACACCCCATCGCGTCATACCATCGTAGGGTGCATATGACCAATTACAATAAGTCGAATATCTATACCAGTCAATATACTGCACAATATTCAATTTCACAAAACAAAAAATGCCAATAAATGAATAAGTAAACAAATGGATGGAAAATAAGACATAAACGACTGAAAATTTCACACAAAAGACTGAAGGCATTTCGTATGTGGGTCAAAGCGTTCTCGTCGTCGTCGTCATCGTCGCTGTTGGAATCAGCTTGGCTCTCTATTTACTTACATTATCAAAAAACAGTATTGCTCATTTTGATTTAATTTATCTGGCTGAAAAAAATATCGCTTGCGATTTTTAATCGCCACTTTTTGCATGGCAGTTAGATAAGAATTTTCGATTACTCACGAATATTTCCGAAATCATTTTGCGTTTTGTTTCGTTCTTGGTGTTACATAAGATTGTAACAAAGCGAACAATGGCTTTCACCATAATTCGAAGGGTGGAGATACATTTTGTTGTCGCTTATCGCAACTTGCATGCATTCGTTTGTAATCCGTTTATTCGGCATCTTGAACCCATACATACATATGTATGTACATATGCACAACCCATTTAACCCATACTCTTATGATGTTTGTCACATAACCTGGACGAAATGCAGATGGTTTAGGTCGTACATAGATTTTCGTTCACTACTGTTCACTACTCACTACTGTCCTAGATAGGATTCGATAAGGTTCGAGAGGAATTCGACTGAATCTCACGTTGGTTGTAGTTTCCAGCAAATGTTCCATGTCATTACTTACTTATCAGGCCAGCGATCCACGGAGGATCTGAGCCTGAGCTAAAGCTGCCTTCCATCCTTGACGGTCCCGGGCACGCTGCTTCCAGTTATCAAGACCAAGATGTCTTACATCCGCGATTACTTGGTCTTTATACCGGAGGTTCGGTCCTCCTCTTCTTCTCGAACCAGGAGGCTCGGAGTCGAAGACCCTCTTAACTGGAGCGTGGATGTCCATGCGCTCGATATGGCCGAGCCAGTGTAGTCGGATCATTGCCTTCCGGACTACATCCACATCTTTGTACTCGTAGAGTTCGCGGTTGTGTCTTCTTCTCCATTCACTTTCCTCACAGACAGGACCAAATATCCGGCGCAGAATTTTTCTTTCGAAATAACCCAAAATCAGCTCCGCTGTCCTGCTTATCGTCCAGCTTTCGGCTCCGTACAGCAAGACTGGCAGTATGAGCGTTTTGTAAAGCATGACTTTGGTCTTTCGAGGAGGAGGAGTTGTGACCCCAGTTGTTTGGACAAGCCGAAGTAGCAGCGGTTGCCAAGGGCGATTCTATGCCGGATTTCTTCTTCAACACGCGATGATATTGATATCATCCGGGTATCCTAGCAGCTGGACGGACTTGTAGAAGATAGTGCCTTCCATGTTGACGCCTGCTCTTCTTGTAAAAGGCTCGTGTTTAATGTTTATCCCTAGACTCCTCGATATCCTTGAGCTGGGAGGCTGCGAAGATTCTTTTCTCTTGTCGCAGTAGTTTTTTCTCCTCCCTTCTCCTGGCTCGGTACTCTTCTTGCGCTGCCCTGGTTTTCCTCTGCAGCGCCTTTTGGTACGCCTCGTCGGTTGCTGCCTTTTTCTGTTCAAACTTGCTATCATACCACGGGTTTCTTGTCGGGGGTGGTAGGTACCCCAAGGTGGTTTCGGTTACTTCCTGAATGCTGAGCGGCAATCCAGCCACAAATTATTGGCATTTGTGTTCGACGTAGGCATACCGTAGAGTCCTTCGCTCAGCTGCTCCGTGTAGACTCTGGCAACCTCCGGTGTGTTCAGGCGCCCAATGTCGAACCTCCTCCTGATGGGCTGGTGCAGCTTTCTGACATTGGACAGTCGAGCTCTGATTCTTGCTGCTACGAGAAAGTGGTCAGAGTCGACATTTGCCCCTCTGAATGTTCGCACATCCAGGATGTTTGCCGAGTATCTTGCGTCAATGAGCACATGGTCCATTTGGTTGGCGGTTCCACCGTCCGGAGATCGCCAGGTTGTTGTGTGGATTCGCTTACGAGGGAATCTTGTGCTATTTATCACCACATTACGAGCTGTCGCAAAGTCCGTGAGTCGGAAGCCGTTATCTGTTGTTGTATCGTGGAGGCTGTGCTTTCCGATCACTCCGCCAAGGGTGTTTTCCTTACCGATTTTAGCGTTGAAGTGCCCGAGCACGATCAGGCGTTATCCAGGAGGTCATAGAAGTCGTCCTTGATAGGGTCTTCAGCCTCGTCGGTAGGGGCGTGTGCACATACATATAAGGTTCATGTTATAGAATCTGCCTCTGATGCGGATCACAGCCAGGCGATCACTTATAGGTTTAAAGTCGATGACCTTTGACTTTAACGGCTGGTCCTATAAGTTCTCAAAAGATCCCTTTTGTGTTTTTTTTTCAAGAGTCATACTCTTATGATGTTTGTCACATAACCTAGACGAAGTGCAGATGGTTTAGGTTGTAGGTATTCGTTCACTACTGTTCACTATTCACTACTGTCCTAGATAGGATTCGATAGGGTTCGAGAGGAATTCGACTGAATCTCACGTTGGTTGTAGTTTTCAGCAAATGTTCGATTCCATTACGTTGTTATATTAGAACTTCACACACATTGCAAGATTTTGAAGTGACCATATACTGTGAGTGTTACGTCTTCATCAATTTTTTTTATCACTTCCCATTCGCAATACACACATTCTTGTAAATTAATAAACGACAGAAGGGAAATTCAATTCATTTACGGACGTCGTGCCTTCTATGAGCCTCCTATCACCATCTTATAGGGATTTTAACGGCTGTGGATTCCGAGAGAGGTTTTCCGTTAGCGTTTTCATACCGAGGCGTCTTGGCAGACATTTCGGTACGGGAAAAGGGATGTTCCAACAATACTCTGCATAAATCAAAAATGCTAAAGCCTAATTTTTGATTCAATTCAGCCGCACAATGGTCTCAACAGACATAAAACGCAAATCTACTTAACTTTTCTTTATAAGATATTTGTTTAGGCCGAGGACAGTATTTTAATATATCAAAGTCTAGGTGCGCTCAGGAAAGTTGTCTTTCGGGAATAAGAGAAGATTCCGCCAGTTCACACCCGTTTGTCCATCAACTCAGAATCATTGTTTTTTGTTTTTATGGACACACGCGCACTCAAGGCTAAGGCGAGCGGAAGGTGACATGGAGGGGGTGCCTATTGACATTGGTCTTAAATATCTGCATATTGTATTGAGGTGGGAAGACCAACCGAGGTAGCGCATTCCACATTTGTGTGGTTCGGTTGAAGAAAAAATCTTTATACATATTTGACAGGTACAGAACAGCAATTATGAAAATAGGAAATCAATAAGATACTACAATTTAGAGATGGTCAAATTCAGCAATTCTATCCTGAATTGGGCAACACCATCTAACCTGATGTATGTATGTATGTATGTTGGCGTTACAGGCCAAGAAGGACCTAAGCCGAGCTTCTCTCAATCACCCATGTTGTGTGTGATTTCATTTTCCCATAGGTGAAGATGACCTACAGTTTATTGCCGGTTCCGAACGGCGAATTTCGAGAAGCTTTTCATGACAATTTCACGTTCGATGACCTGATGCTCGTACATACAAATATCAAAGTATCAATTTTCAGTATCAAAATCTTCTAGGGTAAATTAGAACCTACTGCCTTCAAGAAGTAGCTTTTCTGTGTTGGCTTACTTCACGAACAGTTTTGCTCATTAAATTCGGGGAGTGATAAGAGTGGTTATGTACAAATCGAAAAATTCAACACGCAAATAAAAAAATATAAAATCGGGAGATCACGTAATTTGTTTCTGATGCCAAGCTTCAAATCGTATCGCTTTGACTTGACAGATCGCTAGTCGACAGCTACGCGCAATAAAAACTGCGGTTGTTATGTAAATTCAATATATGTATGCTTCCAAATAAGATATATCGGCGAACGCTCAATTTATAAAGCATTCCACGTTCTGTTCGGTTCTGCAGAAAAACCTCTCATATATAGTAACCTTAGGTGTTTTTAGAAGCATTTGTTCTTATTTGGAAAATTGGAAATTGAGAATAAATCGAAATTATTTACTATTACCTCCAAGGAACTGTTACAGCTGCCAAAAGACTTTCATTGTCGTAGAGGGCATGTTTACGTCGAACAAGTGCACGGAACAAATTTCCGATTGCGAAAGTAAAACTCGACTTTCCGCACCCACACAAGCAGCCGAAACAAACGGCATATACACACCCACCTAGCGCATAAGCTCCACACCCAGCCAGAATATGTTACATCAGCTTCAGATCCAGTTGCATTTTACCTACTACCTTGCTACGATGTACTAGCTAAGTGCCTTACGTTGAATTGAAGTAGGACCGAAATCAAGTGCACAACACATTCCGGGCAGTGTCAGCACAGTCACGATATTACCATTGATCGTGGCCTACATCAGGTACTAACTCACTCCGCGTATTCACTTACCGAATGCTGTGTTCCTTCTCACTGGATCCCGGCGATACATTTTCCATTTCTGTATGGTGGAATACGACATGTAAAGAAGAAAACCATGAAAAGACACTTAGGTGTCTGTTCATTGGTCCGGCTTGGTTAAATGGGTTGTGCATGGGAGTGTACATGTGTTAGCTGGGTAACTTGCCTAAGATCTAGCACAAGAGATCTGTTTGTGTTTACATAATCAGACATTGCAAAGCTGGACAGATGTAGTGCATCCGTCATCCATCCTCGATCGCCACATTTCAGTCGTTATATGAGTACAGCGCTCAGGTGTAGTGTACTGGGAACTAATTTTGATAGAGCGAGATCAGCACAGAGGATGAATGCTACTGACATGGGCTTATTTTTTCCATAATTGAAAAAAGGTTGACCTCTGATGTCGTCAATATTCTTCTTCTTCCTCTTTGGTGGCGTTACAGCCCATGAAGGACCATAGCCAAGTTTCTCTTCAATCTCCCATGTTGTGTGTGATTCTATTTTTTACACAGATGAAAGGGACCTACAGTTTAATGCCGATTCCGTACGGCGTGAGTCGAGAAGCTTTTTCTAGGCAACTATACTACGGGGGGTTTTGCCAGTACCCCGGCGTCTGCGGTCGTCAATACTGTTGTCAAATTCCTGTAAAAACCGTGGTGTCGAAGATGTGTTTCGGGATGTCGCTCCTTATTGGGGTACCTCACATACATATATGTATATACATATGTATGTGACTTAAAGAATCTAAAGAATCTGAGCTGCAGTCTAAATTATGTCTGGAAAGGGTCCTCCATCTCCATATATACGAGTATGTAGTACACATATATCATAACCGATAAATATTGGCAGACATGTTGCATGTTGCTATTGATACTCCAGTGTACTGCACCATCATCTCTGAGCTTCATAGAGACTGTCGGCGTTCAATATACTCCCAATGGACTGAAGTGCTTATCGTATTCCTTGAATTTCCTCCCAAAATATATCTTTGCCTAGAGTAGCTTTCTCGTTAATATATTCTGCTCAACTCCAATTTATTACATGATTGTTCAAAAATAATGTCGGTTCTTCTAATACCCATTTATTCGTGGTTGTTTTGAGTTAACATTTCTATTATTTATGTACATATGATCCCTCATAGTTCTCTGAGTCCTAGCAAAACTATCTTCTTCTTCTTCTTCTTAATGGGCGCTATAGTTCGCCCTACAACTAACACAATCTTTTCCATCGCCGCACACCTAGTTGGCTGAGGTCCCCTTCCACCTGTGTGCGGCACCTTAAGTGCGGCCGTCCTCTGCTTCTTCGTCCCTCGGGGTTGGATACAAAGACTCTCCTGGCTGGAGCTGTGGTATCCATTCGCTCTACATGGCCCAGCCATCTTAGGCGTTGAACCCGTAGACGCCTGACTAGGCTCATGTCGCTGTACAGCCCCTAAAGTTCGCGGTTCGGCCTCCTCATCCGCTTTAGATAGTGTCCATGCTTCTGCGCCGTACAACAGGACCGGGATGATAAGGGTCTCATACTCAATACTCGCAAACGCCTCGTTGACATCTCGCTGTGATCTACCTATTATGTCAATATCGCCGGCGTATACAAGAAGTTACGACGATTTGAAATAGATTGTGCCTCTTGTATTTGCCAGTGATTTTTTCACAATCATTTCTAATATGATGTTGAAGAAATCACACGACAGCGCATCGCCTTTTGACATCAAAACTATCGGTAAGGTGTTCACCGATTCGGATGGAGTAGCAAGTATTCTCCAAAGTCATCCTGTATAGTCTGACGAGTTTAGCAGTATTTCAAAGGCAGACATAGCATTGTATAGCTCGTCTCTAATAACACTGTCGTATGCGGCTTTGAAGTCGACAAATAGGTGGTGAGTGTCGACTTGAAATTCACTGGATCTGCCGTAGTGTGAAGATTTGGTCGATGATGGCCTTCCCTGGCCTGAATCCGCACTGATAGGGACCTATCAGCTTACTTACAAAAGGCTTCAGGCATTTACACAAAACGGCAGAGAAGACTTTGTAGGTGATGTTGAGGAGACTTATTCTTCTGTAGTTGGCGCAGTCAGAGGGGTCTCCTTTTTTGTGGATCGGGCATACGATGCTTTTCTCTGACCATATCTTACAGATGAGCTGGTGCATGCTCCTAACCAGGTCATACCCAGCTGCCTTGAAGAGCTCCGTAGACAGTCCGTCTGCGCCAGCAGCTTTATTCGACTTGAGCTTCGATATGGCAATCCTAACTTTGTCGAGGTCAGGGGGACGGAATTCTCTGCGATCTCCGTCGATTAGAAATGGAAAATTCTGCCTGACAGCGGTATATTGACTAACATCGCCGTTATACAGTCTGCAGAAATGGTTTTTCCATATTCTCAGCATCGACTGCGATTCTACTACTAGGTGTCCGTACTCATCCCTGCAGGCTTCCGTTCTGGCTTTATAACCTTGGCATGTTCGCTTTATCTGTTGATTAAACTTTCGAACGTCACACCTGCAGTAACACCTCTCCAGATCCTCAATCGCGCGCTTCTCGTGCTCTTTCTTCTTTCTCCTGAGAATCTTAACTAAGTCTTTATACACCCCTGAAATGTATGAATTCTAAAAACCAGCAGAGTATCGGCTTAGGCAGTCATTATTCATCTTCTTATTCACATATAACTTTTTCAGAAAAACAGGGTCAACCATAAACATGAAAATTGTAGTTCGCGCAGTTTCAAGAGTTATACTCGTATGATGTTTGTCATACAGCCTGAGCGGAGTGCAGTGGTTTGGGTCGTAGATGTTCGTTCACTTCTCTCCAGGGGTAGTTGACCTAGATAGGATTCGAGAGGAACCGAACGAATTTTCACGTTGGTTGAAGTTCTCCGCCAGTTTTCCATGGACTTATGGTGTTATGTTAGAATTGCACACTCAGAGTATGAACTTAAAGTTACCATTTACTGTGAGTGTTATGCCTTCATCAGTGTATTAGATCACTTATAATTCACAACAGCTGTGTTGTTTTTTCCGCCTAGGAATGGTTGTTTTCCTGGTTATGGAACGCTTTGAACTACAGACCTTCCTCTCGACGGTCGGTGATGTTTACCACTGCACCCCGGCCACCCCCAAAAAAAGTCGATCTCACAAAAGTCAGCATACAGCTGCATTTTTATAGAAACTACAACGGAACCAAATGGGGGGCCCTTTAATTCTTTTAGTGACCTGGACTTTTCGTTATTCTTTTAGTCTCGTGTGTAATTTAGAGCAGAAAGGACTAAGTTTTTTATAAAAAACAAATTTCTAAAATTGCGAGAAGGAAGGAAGGAAGTTCCATTGGAAATTCGAAATTTAGTTGTTAAATTAAAACAAGAAGATACAAGTTACGGCGAAATTGCAAGAATTTTTGATAGAACTCGCGCAGAAGTGCAGTCTATAATCACAAGAAACTATTATAGGGGGATAAAATACCATCTTTCGCAAAGTGACCTCCAACCCTACGACCAGCGTTCCAAAATTGGCTGAAGACATCGAAAATACCACCAGTTAAGAACTTTCGTCCAGAAACGGTTCGAAGAGTGTTAAGGTCTGGAGGATTTCATGGAAGTGTTCCCAGGAAAAAGCCCCTGATCAGCAAAGTCAACAAAAAAGAAAAAAAAAAAAAACGCCCCGAGCTTGCCAAACGCTACATTTCTGAGATCACGAGTTTTGGAGAACTGTACTATTTACCGACCAGACAAAATATAGCGTACACCAAATCAGGGAATGGCTCTGCAAAATTTGGTCCCAACAGTAAAGCATGGGGGAGGCAATGTCATCGTTTGGGGATCGATGGCGGCGGCGGCGACAGGAGTGGGCAATATTATTGAGGGCACAATGGACCAACATAAGTATTTGGACGTATTGCGTAATAATTTGCATGCATCTGCCGAATGCCTAGGCTTAGGAAATAATTGAGTGCTATACTAAGGCAATGATATAAAGCATACGTCAAGAAAAGTTTCTTCTTCTTCTTTGGTGGCGTTACAGCCCATGAAGGACAAGAGCCAAGCTTCTCTCAATCACCCATGTTGTGTGTGATTTATTTTTCACACAGGTGAAAGGGACCTACAGTTTAATGCCGATTCCGAACGGCTTGAGCCGAGAAGCTTTTCCCAGGCAAGTTATACTACGGGGGGTTTTGCCAGTACCCCGCCGAGGAGGGACGCCTCGATGGCGTTGGTGATATCGGGATCCGAACTCGCTCATCGTGCGCCAGAGTCCAACACACTAACCACTGCGCCACGGCGCCCTCGGCAAGAAGAGTTTAGGAATGCCAAAACAGCTGCATCCACCCCCACAATCACCAGATCTTAACGCTATTGAACACATTTGGGATGAACTTAAACGCAGAATCCGTAAACTTACCATCAGCAACAGAGAGTCTTTCGATGCCCTGACTCGAATGGAGGCCCGAAAAAATATTGAATGTCATTTGCAGAATTTTGTGATATTTTGTGACTTATTGATGGTTTTTTTTTGTACGAAGCAATACCTTATTTAATAATGAATCTTATATTCCGCATCCTATAAGAGTGTATGTAGACTTTTGTGACCAAGTAGGTACATATGTATTCATTTTCTCGGTGATCTATTGAAACTATAACTATTATTATTCATTCCTTTTATGGTTGGTAATATGTATTATGTTTACTTACTTTGATGGCGCTACAGCTCGGGGTGAACCAAGGCCTCAACCAACAAGCCTCTCGAGCCGGCCCGATCTTTGGCCAGCCGCTTCCAGTGCCGCACGCCCAGTTGGTTGAGGTCCCTTTCCACCTGTGCGCGCCACCTTAAATGCGGTCGTCCTCTGCTGCGTCGTCCCTCGGAGTTGGAGTCGAAGACACTTCGGGCCGGAGCGTTGATATCCGTTCGCTCTACATGGCCTAGCCATCTTAGTCGTTGGATCTGAAGACGTCTTATTAGGCTGATGTCACTGTACAGCCCATACAGTTCTTGGTTGAATCTCCTCCTCTACTCTCCGTTTACACAGACTGGACCAAAGATTGCACGCAAAATTTTCCTCTCGAAACGCCCAAGAGCCTCTTAATCTGCTTTGATAACGTCCTAGCCAGGATGATTAAGGTTTTGTAGAGTGTAGAGTGTTATGCCTGCAGCAGTACGTCTGGTCACTTTCCATTCACAACTGCGTTGCATACTTTTTGGAATTTTTGTCCATATTGAAATTACTTTTTCTTAGCTATGAAGCGAATTTGAAATATAGACCTTTCGCTCGGCGGTCGATGATGTTAACCACTGCACCACGACTTGAAGTAGATCGTACCTCTTGTATTGGCCGCAGAGTCCCGCACGATCTTTTCAAGAATAATGTTAAAGAAATCACATGACAGTGCGTCACCCTGTCTAAAACCTTTCTTAACATCAAAGGGGTCGGTTAGTTCACCTCTGATCTTAATGGAGCAGCGAGAGTTCTCCATAGTGATACTGCACAGTCTGACGAGTTTAGCAGGAATGTTATGACATGACATGGCTCTGTATAGCTCGTCTCTATAGACACTGTCATATGCGGCTTTAAAGTCGACAAAAAGATGGTGCGTATCGACCTGGAATTCATGTGTCTTCTCCAAGATCTGCCGTAGTGTAAGTATTTGGTCTATCGTGGATTCTCCTGGCCTGAAACCACACTGGTGGTTTCTTATACGCGATGTTCACATTGTGTATGGTTCGCTCTGCCTGACGGCGGTATTTTGATTGTCATCGCCGTTATACCGTCTGCAGAAGTGGTCCTTCCACAATTTCAGCATCGACAGTGACTCCACTACTAGTTGTCCGTGCTCATCCCTGCAGGCTTCTGATCTGGCTTTACAGCCTTGGCATGTTCGTTTTTCTTTATGGTAAAATATTCGAACGTCGTTCCTACAGTAACATCTCTCCATCTCCTCGATCTCGCGCTTTTCGTGCTCCTTCTTTTTCCTTCTCAAAAGCGCATGCTAGTCCCTCCTTTTTTGTTCATAGGGCTCGCGGGCAGCTCTCGTTCACCGATGCAATTTGGCCATGTATGCATTCTGTTTCTCTACATGGGCCTGTCTGCACTCATCATCAAACCAGAGGTTTCTCGACGGTGGTGGCCGAGTACATCTGAGGCGGCCTCTCTAATGGCGTTCTGACAACGACTCCATTGCTGTTCTATGGTTTCTGCAGATAGCATCGGGACTTGTGAGAGCTTTGAGGGAGACTTGATCGGCGAAGGTCCTGGCGGTCTCCTGCGATTGCAGCTTTCCGACGTTAAATTTTGGTGTTCTTACTCGACTCCTTTGATTCCGAGAAATTCGCATCCGTACCTTGGCTGCAACAAGGTAATGGAGAAGGGAGCGAGCAAACAGAGCAAAGATTTGATTGCGTTTAACTTGGCAAACGCCTGCTTCGATCTCTGTCCCTGATCAATCCAAGTTGACACACAGCCTCCGCGACTTTTAAAGTTAAAAGTCACCACATTCCAATATCAAGTGCTTAGCTATAATAAAGTCTTGCATGTTAGAAAATTAGGTTTTTTTAGCTGTTCCTGGCTAATCACTTCGAAAATCACATTACAATTGGCACCGTTATTTTGCAGCTAAAAATCTGAACTGACCAAAGGCACCTTCGTTCCAAGTCTCATCGAAATCCGCTGAAGGGTTTAAAGGGTTACATCAGAAAATGTGTTTTTTTTTTCTGCAAAACAATATCTATGTGCATACATATGTACTTTCCATCCAATTGAAGGTCGCGGGAAAGTAAGAAAATGAATCATATAAAATTAAAGTACCGCTAGTTTTTTGAAAAAGCCCAACTAATTTTTTTCAATATTTCTTTGTTGTCTTTCAAAACTGGAAGCAGTCTGATTGGTTTTGGTGTTTGTACGCGTGCACAGTTCACTATTTTATTGTATCGCTCCGGATGTTTAAAAAGCCTTGAGAATAGCCCAAGAATTCAAATGGTCGGCATATGCACGCCGTTTGTGGTGGGCAGTAAAAAAATTCCAAGCAAAAAGAAAGAAATCTAACACCTTAACACCGCTACCCAGTTAATAGTGGCCTTCCTCTGTATCTATCTCCCTCAATCTATAGCGATTTGGGTGAGATGTATGAGAGAAAAAAAATCCTGCTTTTCGTGCTGTATCTTTTCGGTCTTGGTCTTCACGAATGGTTGGGTCGTTGACGAGTGGCTTTGGAAGAGATGAAAAATTGCAGTCGAACTAGAGAATAAAGGGAAACAGCAATAAACATTACGCCGCCACGAATGTTGCAGCCATTTGGCATAGATGCACACAAAAGATATGCCAGACACATTCGCTTGCAAACGTACGGAGCTTGTACTTGCACCTATGTATATACATATGTTTGTATATGTAGTTGGATATGTCTGTTTTTTTTTTTTTTTTTTTTTGTTTATTTATTTTCCATCGCTTAGTTTCAAGGTAAACACAATTTAACTGGTTGTACTTGAAATTAGATTTTCATTTAAAGAGACACTAAAAAACCCTGCATCCATCACCACTACTACACAGCCAGTAAGCTAAAAGCCGCACCATTGGCATGCATACACCGAGCACCTAAACCGCTGTTAACATTGCATCTTTGATTGCACTTCAATACCACGAAATTGAGTATCTGTCTATAGATTGTTAGCTTTTCTATTCTGTTTTTCTGTATTTTTTTTTGTAAAAGTCGCAGCTGGCCTTGATATTTGAAATTGTTTATGAAATCGTTTCGGGTACTCGGTTGTAGATACATACATACATAAATACATTTTGATCATTTATATTGCAATTTCGGTTTTTGTTGTTTATGCATAGATGGAGGTGAAAATATACAAGCACACCGTGTTTGCTGGTTTTATTTCGCTGCATTTGGTTTTTGCAGATATTCGATCTGATTGGGGTTAGGTATGGTACTGTAGAATAAGCGCGTATGGGATGGCGGTCGGGGTCTATTGGGAGACTAATTGAATGGTGCATGTGATCACTCGTTTGGAAAATTGACCTTAGAATTGGTTTTTGGGTACATTGTACGTAAGTGAGGTCTTAACTGGCATTCAAATTTAATGAGTTGTCCTAGATTACAAAGCTGTTTTTGTTTCTTCTACTGCTGTTGATTCTTCTTTTATTGTTTGGAAAAGGGAATAAGTGTGAAGGTTAATATGCGAAAAATATTAGGTAAAATTTATTCACCAGACTTTGTCAGGATTTTTGTCTAGGTACATATACCTGGATAGCTACCTTGGCACCCGCCAGGAAATGAACCAATGTGTGCAGCGACCCAACCCCTTGTTCCTGGGGAAAGAGGAACCTGGCCCTCCAGGTTGGCGGTTGTGCTTAGGGGTAACATCACTATCACGTAAAAACCTACTTGTCCCGAATAACAACAATATCTGCGTATGCAATATTAAAAGTGCTCGAACGAATTACTACAGACTATAGCCAAACGCGGAATTTGGTCGGTTCTCGTCCTATCTAGGACAACCACCCCTGAGAGTAGTGAACGAACATCAACGACCCAAACCACTGCACTCCGTTCAGGTTGTGTGCCAAACATTATAAGAGTATAACTCTTGAACCTGCGCGAACTATAACAAAAAAAAAAAAAACCACAACAAGCCTCGGATACGAACGGATACAATGCTGACGACCCCTGCAAACGACTAACGGACTTGAGAATCTGCACCTGGAATGTTAGGTCCCTTAACAGACCGGGTGCAGGCGATCAATTGGAGCAAACTCTCAACTGCTATAAAGCAGATATAAACGCACTCCAAGAAGTGCGATGGGAAGGGCCAGACAAAAAACGGATAAAAAACTGCGACATCTACTACGGGAACTGCTACAAGGAGAACAAACAGCGCCTATTCGGGCGCGGATTCGTTATTCGAGGAAGACTCTGACAAAAAGTCTTAAGCTTCCAAAACATAAGTGAACGCATCATAACAAACCGCATTAAAGCTAAATTTGGAAACATTAGCTTATATGCACTCACGCCCCAACGGAAGAAAAGGACGATCGATTCAAAGAAGAATTCTACGATCTCCTAAACAGAACATATGCCCAATGCCCCAGCTACGACACAAAAATAGTCCTAGGAGATTTTAATGCAAAACTGGGCAAAGAGGACATATTTGAGTCGATCATAGGAAAGCATAGCCTCCATAACACCACATCCGACAACGGACTAAGGCTAATTGATTTCCTAGCGGGGCGTAACCTCCTCGTAGCAAGCACGCGATTCCCCCATCATAACATCCACAAGGGTACCTGGCGGTCTTTTGATCAATCGACCACCAACCAGATTGATCACATTGCGATCGACGCCAGACACTCCTCCTGTATTCTCGACGTACGAACCTTCCGAGGGGCCAACATCGACTCGGACCACTACCTTGTTGTAGCCAAGGTTCGAATGGGGATATCAAGAATGCTTAGGAGTCGAGTAACACAACGTAAGTCTGAAGTCGGAAAGCTACAATCGCAAGAGACTGCCAGAATCTTTGCCGATCGTGTCTCCTCCAAGCTCTCTCAAAATCCGCCCACAACAGCACAAACAATAGAGCAGGAATGGGCGCATTGCCAGAGCGCCATCAGAGACGCTGCCTCAGAGGTGCTGGGTTTCATGCCGCCACCACCTAGGAACCCCTGGTTCGATGAACAATGCGAACAAGCCCATGCAGCAAAACAAGAGGCATATAAAGCCATGCTGCAACGACGGACGAGAGTTGCTCGCGACATCTATGAGCAGAAGAGAAGAGAGGAACACACGCTTTTCAGAAGAAGGAAGAGAGAGCACGGAAAGCGTGAGATCGAGAAGATGGAGAGATGCTTCCGCAGGAATGACGTCCGTAAGTTTTACAATAAGGTAAAACGAACATGCCATGGCTACAAAGCCAGAGCGGCGGCCTGCAGGGATGAAAACGGAGAACTGGTAGTAGAGTCGCAGTCGATGCTGAGGAGTTGGAAAGACCACTTCTGCAGACTGTAATACGGCGATGATAGACAAGATACCGCTATCAGGCAGAGCGAGCCATTCGTGATGGACGACAATGTAACAGAATTCAGTCCACCCGACCTAGACGAAGTCAAAATAGCGATATCAAGACTTAAGTCTAATAAAGCCGCGGGTGCAGACGGCCTGTCTGCTGAGAGATGAGCCGGTAAGGTGCATGCACCATCTCATTTGCAAGGTATGGTCGGAGGAAAGCATGCCCGACGAATGGAATCTCAGTATCGTTTGCCCGGTCCATAAGAAAGGAGACCCATATAACTGCGCCAACTATAGGGGAATAAGTCTCCTTAACATCGCATATGAGATCTTCTCTGCCGTATTGTGTGAATGCCTGAAACCGTTTGTGGATAACCTGATCGGCTCTTATCAGTGTGGTTTCAGGCCAGGTAAATCCACATTAGACCAAATATTTACGCTACGGCAGATCTTGGAGAAGACCCAGGAATACCAAATCGACACTCACCACCTCTTCGTCGATTTCAAGGCTGCATATGTCAGCGTGTATAGAGATGAGCTATACAAAGCCATGTCTAGTTTTAACATCCCTGCCAAACTCGTCCGACTGTGCAGGATGACAATGGAGAATTCTCGCTGCTCCATTAAGGTCTGTAATGAGCAAACCAAGACCTTTGATGTTAAAAAAGGATTTAGGCAAGGTGACGCGCTTTCATGCAACTTTTTCAACATCGTGCTTGAAAAGATCGTGCAAGAGTCACTGGCCAACACAAGAGGTACGATTTATTTCAAGTCTACGCAATTGCTTGCATATGCCGACGACATTGACGTGATTGGACGGACACAGCGAAACGTCAATGAGGCCTTTGTAAGCATTGAGGTAGAAGCGGCTAGGATGAGTCTCAAGGTTAATGAGGGTAAAACCAATTACCTGCTTTCATCTAAAAGAGACGGACAACACCGACGTATTGGCCAGAACGTCACCATGGGCGGATATAACTTTAAAGTGGTCAAGGAATTCGTCTACCTTGGCTCACTGATGACCAGCGACAACAACACCAGCGCTGAGATAAACCGCAGAATCAATCTTGCCAACCGCTGCTTCTTTGGGCTCAAGACGCAATTGAGAAGTAGAGCCCTCTCTCGGAAAACCAAGGTGACCTTAATCATCCCAGTCCTCCTTTACGGCGCAGGGGCTTGGACCTTAACAAAAGCGGATGAAGATGCCCTTGGTCGTTTCGAGAGGAAAATTCTCCGTACTATCTACGGTCCCGTTTGTTCAAACGGTGTATGGAGGAGAAGATATAACGAAGAACTATACGGATTGTACAGCGACATCGGCCTGGTACGACGTCTTCGGATACAGCGTCCAAGGTGGCTAGGCCATGTAGAGCGCATGGAAAATACAGCTCCGACCCGGGGAGTCTTCGAATCCTTTCCGGAAGGAAGGCGCGGCAGAGGACGGCCGCATCATCGGTGGCGTACGCATATACGTTTGTTCAAACGGTGTATGGAGGAGAAGATATAACGAAGAACTATACGGATTGTACAGCGACATCGGCCTGGTACGACGTCTTCGGATACAGCGTCTAAGGTGGCTAGGCCATGTAGAGCGCATGGAAAATACAGCTCCGACCAGGGGAGTCTTCGAATCCTTTCCGGAAGGAAGGCGCGGCAGAGGACGGCCGCATCATCGGTGGCGTACGCAGGTGGAAGGGGACCTTAACCAACTGGGCGTGCGGCGCTGGAAACAGCTGGCCGAAGACCGTGCCAGCTGGAGACGCTTGTTGGTTGAGGCCTAGGTTCACCACAGACTGTAGCGCCACTTAAGTTAGTATACCTACATACATATGTATATATTTTTATGGATTTTTTGAGGTAAATCCTGTAGCACGTGGTTCGCATATGCCTTCTCTCCACCTGAACGGAGTGCTGTGGTTTGGGTCGTAGATGTTCGTTCACTTCTATCCAGGGTGGTTGTCCTAGATAGGATTCGAGAGGAACTGATCGAATTTTCACGGTGGTTGCAGTTCTCATCAACTATTCCATGCACTTATGGTGTTATATAAGAATTGCACATTGTGTGACACAGAGTATGAATGCCTTAGTCAGCTTTGTTGCATACCTTTTTTCCGTACAGGAATTGTTTTTTGATCGATCGTCTGACCACTGCGTGATATCAGCAAAATTCTCGAACTCCTACTATCCAGTTAAAAAAAAAGCTCCTGAGAGAACACTATGGCTATACGAGAAAGCCAACTGGTGCGGCCTTAACAACTTCTTTCGGACCTTTAACTGGTCGTTGTGCTTCCTCGACAGCTACGTGGACGCCGTAACTGATATTATCGCAAATATTATCCGAATCGGCATGGCAAATTTTATTCCCAGCAAGATTAAAAGCACCAGGCCTAAGGATAATACGTGGTTTGACTTGAGCTGCAAAGAGGCTATTAAGCTCAGGGAGCTAAGATTTCGGGCGTACAAGGCAAACAGTTGTGAGGAAAACCGAAAAAAGTACATACGAGCCAGAAATGTCTGCAACACCCATATTCGATGGGTTAAATTCCAATTCAACCAAAAATTAAGGCGTAAAATCCCGCAATGTCCCAAAGGTAGCAAAAGTTTCTGAGTCGTCTATACTGACGCTCATCCACAATGACATTCCAGCTGTCACCTCTTAGACAAAGCTACCCTACTTGCTGCCCATTTTGCAACCAGTTCTCAGCTGCCAGCTTGTACTTTGTCTCCGCCTGTCCTAGAGTGCGTCAATTCCACCATGGGACTAATCCACTTCCGCACTCGTACAGTCGCAAGGATTCTTAAGGACCTCGACATACACAAATCCGCTGGTCCAGATGGTATTGCCCCAATAGTTCTGAAGAGGTGTTCTTCTACGCTGGCAAAACCACTGCGTAAGCTTTTTCACCTTTCCTATTCCTCTGGGCTCTTTCCTAGTAGGTGGAAAACAGCATTTGTCCAGCCTATACCAAAAAATGGCGAATCATCTTCTCCCTCCAACTACCGACCCATTGCACTAATGTCCCTTCTTTCAAGGTAATGGAAACGCTGATTAACCGTCAGCTTATGAAATATTTTGAATCACGGAAACTCCTCAATGACCGTCAATACGGTTTCCGCAGCAACAGATCCACTGGTGATTTGATGGCATATCTCGCTGAAAAGTGTAATCACTCGCTTCACCAAGCAGGTGAAAGCAAAATTGTTGCACTGGATATTTAGAAAGCATTTGACAGGGTTTGACATGATGCCCATTTGTCGAAAATGTGCGCTTTTGGGATGGATGAGTCTCTTTTTCATTGGATTAGAAGCCACCTTTAGAATCGTTCAATTCAAGTTGTTTTGGACGGATTCAAGTCTGATACTCACTTTGTAAATGCTGGGGTTCCCCAGGGCTCCGTTTTGTCTCCGACACTCTTTCTTATTTTTATAAATGATCTCTTGTCTGTTACTTCTAATCCAATTCACTCCTTCGCTGACGACAGCACCCTCAGCTTCTCATATTCATTCCCTAGTTTGCGACCCTGCACTTCGGTTGTAGATAATGAGCGGCGGCGTATGTTAAGCTCATTAAAATCCGATATCGACAGCATCATCCAATGGGGTAAAAACAATAGAGTGGAATTGAATGCATCCAAAACACAATGCTGTCTCTTGTCGTTAAAGCGTATAACTAACCGGCAGCCATTATCCATGAATGGCACTTGCATCCCAGAAACCGAATAGCTTTCCATCCTGGGTATGAGTGTTGCTCACAATCTTAATTGGAACGACCATATATTCAGTGTCGCCAGGAATGCTGCGAAATGCTTAGGCTTCTTATACAGATGCAAGAAATATTTCTCATTTTTCTCTATTTGACCGCCCGGTTGCAGAGAAACCAAGGCCCAAGTAGCGCGTAAACGCCGTACGGAGTACCGACCACATCATTTTTGGCAAAGAATGAAAACGGTCTTGAGGTACTTCACTCTAATGATCTGGCCAAGGGTTTTCAGCGTTTTCAGTAGCTGTTGATCGCACAACTAGTGACATTGGCCGCTGATTCGGATCGAGGTTGCTTTGATGTTGTTTAATGATTTGGAGTACTATGTCTGTTACCCTGTTCCGTTCTTTTTTATTTTTTGTTATTTTTTTCCTGTATTTTTGTCATTTCTGTTTCATTTTATTTATTTCGTTAATTCGGATGTTTGTCCCACGAATATGTCCGGAAAGGTTGGTCCATCCCAGCAGAGCCGACATACTGGGGTAAGGCACTTCATACAGCCGACCTTGCCTGGGTGTCGGAGGGAATCACAACCAAATGGGTGATGTTAGGAGAACTAACGGTGGACTTTAGACGCCTCTTACGACACTGACAGGCATGCCTTACCTCTGGTATATTCTGACCCCTACCTGAAAGGCAAGGCAATTTGGCATCAATTTCACACTACTGAACATCAAGGCACCTGCTCGTAGGCATACAAATAAAAACATTGCTGCTTTATACGCGCGTGTTGATGAAGACCGTGTTTTGTCCATTCGGCGCCATTCGCGGCAATTGGGATTGTGTTACTCGATTACGTGGAGGATTTTACGTAAGCGTACGTTATTTCACATGAAATAACATATTACAGGAAGCTCAGTAATAACAGTTTAAGTAATTCGCACACATTTAACTCAATGTCCTTCTATCTAATGACATTATTAATTGAATGAAACTTGTACTAACATCTTCCATTTCATAACTAAGTTCCCCAAAGTCTTCGCACACTTACGTAATTATAATTGCAATGCATCAATTCAACAGGTTTCCGAAACAAACGTCTACCCGTCCCCATTGCCAACTTTAACTCACAAAACTTCCTCTGAATATTGTTACGAAAATGTTACCAAAAAGTTCCTCTTTCAGAGCGAGTCAAACGACGACCATCAGGCGCTCTTCAAAGTACATCCGCTTACTGCCATTTATCCCCCAAACATGCACAGTTCATGACTTCACCCTAAATATTGTGTTTTCACTATAGCACCTTTTACTGTTGGTTAAACGTGTCCCAAGCCCAACACATCCAACACATGGAAATTTTGATATTTCCCTAGCAGAGATACGACAAATCATATACAATAGTAGTTGCACATGGCACAACTGCCAGTTAAGTGAGATCGGTCCACAGGACAAAAATAAAAGAGCAGACAAGGAAATGGAGCTTTGATAGCCATTGAATGTAAGGACAAAAAAAGGAACGGAACATATGAAAATTTCATTTCTAACATGCCAACACACATATGTACGTGGTAACACAATAGCGACACCAGGACTAGGCTCTTGGATAACGACAACCATAACTACACAACATACTATGCCCAACCTCGCACAATACCAAGGAACGAGCCGATTCTCTGGTTGACACTCGTCGACTAACTCTGATGATGACGATGATGATTACGATCAGGAGAGTAACGAGACGGGCGACGAGGATAAATGCAAAAGTTTTCTACCACCTCAACCAGAAGCACGAGTCATCCATACTATACAACCGCGCCAACTGTTCCTTGAAACCCAAATCCTCCATGTAACCATGCACAATTCATGCTGTCGACATCGGTCTTCCATTGTAAACAAAGTTGGGGGTAGTAAGGGGTTCAATCCCACACCTCAGTCCCAATCAACAGGTTAACGTGACGTATGCTGTACCAAAATAATATAAAACAACACCCCCGGCGAAGGAGTAGAGTGGAGTGGCGTGTGCACGTAATAGGAATGCCGAGTGGAAAGAACTGAACTTGGCTCTACAACAGTGGAGCATACATGCAAATTGTCAAAAAAAAAAAAAAAAAATGCAAATGCTTCGTATTTTGGTCGTCGTCCTGCTTCAGTCACCCCCCGTTTCCTTGCTCTGTAACAAACAAGAAAATGCAATAGAAGATAGGATCCCCGATCCCATGTACATGTGATATATCCACACTCATACATTTAGCAACTCCTGCATCCTGTTGCTCAGTTTTGTGTACAATGAAGTTCAAAATTTTGTTCATGCCACTAAACTGCTGCTGGTGCTCCTTCTCTTGGTTATTTTGTCGACTTCGGATTGCTGTTGTACGAGTATGTATATGGAATAGGGTATCCTGACACGGAGATAGTTTGTTCAATGGATGTTACGATTGAAGGGGTTGAACGTGCCTGAACGGAGGATGAAAGTTTCATGAGTGGGTGCTGGTGAGGCAATTGCCGAAAGTTTTTGTGTGTCGCCCTCTCGTTCAGTGGCCTTTTGTTGGTAAACTGTTGCATGCGCGGTTATGTCTTTGTTTATTAACTAGATGCCCCTGCTATGTCAAAAAGTGAATCGTTTTGGGGCAGGCCCCCAAAATCCCTTCTATTGCTGCGAGCAGTAAAAGTTGTCTGCCGAAGGCTGGAGATTTAAATGGATGCACAAACGTTATCTACGTGCATATGTATGCCGACTAGCGTGCTGGAGAATTTTGGAGCAACGACTTGTTGCATGATGGTAGTCCTTGCTGGCTGGGATTTTGATTACATGGTTGAGAGTTTACAGTGGCTTGAAGGTTTCTCGTGGCACTTTGAATGTGTGTATTGAAGTGAAGTTAAATTGAGTTCATGAATTGGTAATGGTTGTGTTTTGTAATAATTTAAACAGTTTAGGAACTTAAAACTATTAAGAGTGTGAGTATTTAATGAATGAATCTTTTAACTAAGGGAGCAGGTAAATTGGTAAATCAGCCACACTTGTAGTCTCACCTTATGAAATGATGGAACATTTTACCAACAGAGATTGGCAAAATTAATTTGCTTTTAAAAAATTATAGAAATATCGTCTATTCCTGTAGCTCTGGATGTATTTCTTCTACCCTGTCATCAAAATGTTTTTTGTTTTTCTTCAAGATTTGACAATTACTACCATTCGTCGACTTATCGCGGACAACATTAGTGGTAACGAGATATGCAAGCCTCCACAGGCGTTATAGTTTCGCTATAGAAGTTTTGTAGAAGAATATTCAAAGAGAACAAGGCACAAATAGCTATATCCTTGGTGCTGGGCAGGCTCCCAAGTGACTAAATAGTCTATGTAAGGCTTCCTTAGAGGACATTTTCCTCGGCAGACATACCGTTCGATGGATTGGTTTCGGGATTGATCCTGATGAAAGACCCCCGACTCAAAAAGAGGGGTGTTATAAGCTTAAAGTATCTGTGTGTCTGCCTGTGGCATCATAGATTCGAATGAACGAATATGATTTTTTTTTATTTTTTTAAAGCTACGTGATCGAGATGGTTCTCATCTACAATTTGTGAAGATCTGTTCAGGTGTTTCAAGGTCATCATCTTAGACGAATAATGGGTAATATATCGGTTCTCGTCCGATATCAGTACTAAGATGGAGGACCGCTTGGGAACACCACATGTGTTTATTTTTTTTGCCCATTTTTTAGTTATTTAATTTCTAACAAAAAACGGCTCACCGATTATGCTGAAAACTTCATCAGTTCTAAGTTGTGTAATTACGCGTGGAATGAACCCAGTCCCAAGCCCCAATGGAAAATAAAAAAAAATGTTCAAGTGAAATGTTTTCATGTTTTATCAATCTGCAAACAACTCTCGAGGAACGTGAGTGTGTGCGTTCTCTTTAACGAACATATGAAGTGCGTACAGGGGTGAGTTTCCATAAATCCACACACTCGTATTCGTGAGCGAAAATAAAAATGCTCACAGCCAATTACTCATGAGCGCGTGCGTTTAATAATTGCTCGTTTGGTAGAGCACACTCACGAGCAGCTCAT
The DNA here is from genome assembly GCA_951905685.1 of Eumerus sabulonum. NCBI lineage: Eukaryota > Metazoa > Arthropoda > Insecta > Diptera > Syrphidae > Eumerus > Eumerus sabulonum. The sequence goes on along the minus strand of OX645060.1, from coordinate 137,807,454 downwards.
GAGTGTACGTTTCCTTACCCAACCGCGGCACTGTTCGAGAAATCTCATATATATCGGATACATGCATATATGTATATACATATGTATGTATATTAGTTAAGTTGGTTATTAGCAGGTTAGGGGCAGGCTAAGTTCAGCTAGTTTCAGCCAGAATTAGATAAAAATTTAATCGTATGCAAAGTTTTTTTTTTTTTAAATATCTCTTCTTAGCTTTTAATAAATATTTTAAATTAATTTTAAGCAATTAAATATATATGTATAAGTCGAAAGATATTTCTTAGAAAGAAATATATGTTATCTTAGAGTGTCCGCATGGAGCCGGTATGGTATTTTTAATTTAATTTAACTAAGTTAGTTAAGCCAGTTTAAGTTATTTTGTCCAGCGTAAGATATTTATTAGATTAATACAAATAAAAATTATTTTTAGAATGTCTAAAAAAAAAATAAAAATGTATCGGTTGTCGTCCGATCACCGCAATCAACCAGCATCGGGTGCGGTTAGTACCTAGATGGGGGACCGCTTTAGAACACCGCGTGTTGTTCATTTTTTTTGTCTGCCTATTTTTAGTTACATATTTAATTTCTAACAAATGCAGTGGGTAGTGTGTTGGCCTGTGACGACGATGACACGGGATCGAATACCGACAACAGCCACATCATCGAACGTGTTCTTCACGGTGCTTCTCCTCAGCGGGGTTCTGACAAAACCCCTGTCGTGTAATTATCAAGAAAAGCTTCTTGAAATCTCCCTTTCGGTGTCGGCAATAAACTGTAGGTCCCTTTCACCTATGGGAAAATAGAATCACACACAACTTGGGCGATTGAGAGAAGCTAGGCTTAGATTATCCGGAGCTGAATACCATATACATACGAGTACATACCTTATTAGGACAGGATTTCGTGAACTTCGAATTTCGTCGTTTGTGCAATTCGATGCAAGTCCTGAGACATTGTTTCAAAATTGCCTGGAGCTTTTCCATTAAGCTTAAATTCACATTAAACTTCCTTCTTGCTTTCACTGTGGAGTCAAGCCTCTGACGCCGATGACACGGGATCGAATCCCGACACAGCCGTGCTATTGAACGTGTTTTCACTGTGTTTCTCCTCAGCGGGGTTCTGACAAAACCCCCTGTAGTAAAATTGTCATGAAAAGCTTCTCGAAATTCGCCGTTCGGATCCGGCAATAAATTGTAGGTCCCTTTCACCTATGGGAAAATTAAATCACACCAACATGGGTGATTGAGAGAAGCTCGGCTTAGGTCCTTCATGGGCTGTAACGCCAGCATACAGTTATCAGACTACTGCTGAATTGTACTGAAGTCACCTTGCAAAAGGGTCGATCGTGCGCCAGAGTCCAACACACTAACCACTGCGCCACGGCCGGCGCCCTCCATATTTGCACAACACAAATTCTGTTGTTCCAATGCAAACTAGCGATATCCTGTAATTTTGAACCAGTCCTGACTTCCGAGTTTTGTCTGTCGGTAAAAAATCCTGACAGGAGCCTTCTTTTCTGCCTATGAAGTGCTTCTACCGTCGGGTTTCGGTATACGTTGGTGGCATTATGATGCGTTATAGACTCACAAAGAACTAAATGGTTTGTAATACAAAACAAATCAAGCGATGCTCCATCAATCAGAACTAACAAAAATATATAACGTCCTTGGTCTCAAATATTTTGGGAACGGAAGTGGACATAGCCAAAACCTATTAAGATTTACAAGAAATTTCGATTGATAATTTGAAAAAATGTCATAAATTCTTATTGCAAGAAACTGCAATATCGGTTATTTCCAAGGTTATCGTAACAGCATTCAATAAGCAGTTGATGCTGTCAGACTCGTCGAACGCACCTTATTTTACCTACATTTTAACTAAATTCAATTTTAATTAAATGCTTCAATAAAAAAATATGCTAATGAGCAATATCTTGCGCTTGAAATTAGTTGTAGTCTCGAATTATATCTCCAGTGTATATCATACAGATCATCATACAGATTTATGCGTTTTTGATTGTACGATCAGGTTTTGAGCACAAAAACATTCGAAATAAGAACCAGTGAATGTGGCGCCAAAAGGCATTGTTAGCCGCGCGTGATTAAAAATAGAATGATGAGCACCATCATCATTGCCACAATTCAAAAGCTGGCAGCCGGCTATCACGAATAGCAAGACAAACTAAGGTACATAGAGCAGTTGCGAGCACATACTAGTAGTATACATTATCTAAATGTCTTTAGGTCGACATGCACGTGCATTACACGATCGTAAAATCGCTTTCTGAATGAGTTTCCAGCGTATTGGCAGCCGAGCTCATGGCACGTTGAGAGCGTCGTTATTGTTCGCCGGTCGAAGCACCCTACTTATGCTCTACCACCTGTGCGCTCCTCATCACTGTGGAAATGATTCCATTCCAACAAAAAGCGAGTATATAGGCTAGATGTGGAATGTGTGTATATACTCGTGAGGATGGAAAATAGCGTATCTTATACTTGTGCTGGACCGTAAACCTTATAAATTGGCCCCAAGCGACGTTGTATTCCTATCGCATTACTGGATTTCTGTCGTGTCATCACACTCGCGTTACGTCATTCGCATCATAGTAGGTGGTATTAGGTGTAGAAGAATACAACGTAAAACAGTAATAGAATCTTCAACAATCTCACAAAGATATTGCATCTACATACATTTAGTGAATGAATACGAATCACCATCCAACTGTTGCGCTTAACTCCTGCTGCTTACTGTTTATGTTTCTTGGTGGAGAAAACTAAACCGAGCAGCACACGAGTAGTTGGTGTAGGAGGTCGATTGGTTGCTATTACTATGACTGCATGTAGGTTTATACATACATACATATATATACATATCACCCTCGCAAATCGCACTCTCAAACTGCCGCTGTATTCGTATGCTATCTGTAAAACATTTTTCCGAGTCAAGGCCTTCTTACCAATAGCATCGACGGCGGCGATTTTCTCGGGCACCAGCTTCTTAGGCAATCATCTAACCATGCAACACCACCTTCCTCCAATCAGGTGGCACTGGCAGTGCCAGTTGCCAATGTAACGAACGAGCTGTTTCTATTGCCACTGCCGTTGCCAAGAGCAATGAGAGTGGTTAACTTCGCTGTTAAACTGCCATCTCTGCTCGCACTCTCCTATCTACTCCTGTGCTCCATGCAAGTATGTTTGTAGGTGAATGGGAAAAAATAACAAAAAGATCTAAAAAAATAGATACGAATATAAAAAACTGAAATAAAATAAAAGAAGAAATGAAGTGGACTGGGAATATATGTTACTGGATCTCCTCAAGTTGAGTAGCACGTTACCCGTGAGCCAGATAGTTAAGCATAGTTAAGTCAGAGCGACATGCATGAGGCAGCGTAGGATGTGGATCTATGTGCCCGTAGACGTGTGTTTGTGCGATGTACTCGCGATCAGGAAGGCGCTAAGCGATTTGTGATTTCTGGAGAATTGTCGGTAACTTGTATGATGTGTTCATTCTATTGCGTTCGACTTGCGGGGGCGTGATTACGAATGGTGGCGAAGCGACTGTCATATTAATAGTCAATCCTGGTTTCCTACATTTTTGCTGTTTATTATATAATTAACTTTACTTTCGATGAGTGGGATATGGTGATGCGAAGTAATAGTAGTAATCTGTTGGCCGACTTATGATGCCTTGGGTCTGAATGTTTCCATTCTGTAAATGAACACACGCTCAAATTGTTCTTAAGGCTGTTCATTCGAAAACAAATAGACATAAGGATTGATTAAAGTAAATGAAAACTTTGAAGGCTACGAGTTTATTTTGATTTCTATTACCCTAAATATTTAATAATATTTTTAAAATTATCTGTTTTTTTTTCATTTTATCTTGATGAAATGCTTTTCGGAGTGAAATATGGTATTGAGTTGATTGGAAGGTCATTTCATTTTTTTTTTTCGGAAATTAATACGATTCTCATTTGAGGGCTTATAGCCATTGCACAAAACGGTATTCTCTGGATGACATCTAATATTTCCTTGTTATTATATATATTACCGGAACATGGTGCATTTAAAACATCAAAGATACACCCTAATTTTGCAAGCCAGTTTTGGTACTTCGTTTTGTTACCACACCACTTTATATATTCGATTAAGCACCCACCTACTGTGTAGAATCAAACAAACTTTTTCACAAGCAAGCCTTGTTATAACAGCTGTCAAAATGTGTAATGATCAGTCGGCTTAAGTGTAAAGCTGACTGTGAAAAAAATATGTTTGAAACAAGACATTACCTTAAAATAGCACAAGAAGGTATATTAAATGTGTTAATAGATAAGATTTTTTTTTTTGTGCAAGGCGATATACTTGAAATCGATTGGTTACGAGTTTATATTGGCTTTTACTATTGCAATCACTTCTGACAAATGTATGTAAGTGTTTGATTCAAATTATCAAACATTCTATCTGGGACGAAGTCAGGCGTGGTGCTCAACTTTGTTCGAAAAATACTTAGTTACTTTCACATTTGAAACAAATTGTCCAGATTGAGTGGGAACAGAAAATGATATTGAATTCACGAAATGGACTACTAGTGGTAATGCAAATTATGTTTAGTTCTACAGATATTTAAACACCACAGTATTTTCAAGACAACGTTTATCAAACTTCTTTTCGCATAGTAGCAAACTACTTTTACTTAAAGCTTAACCATATATTAGTCTTTCCTGTCCAGAATATTAAACAACAAAATCTTATAAGAGCAAATGGTTCACTTATTTTTTTTAGATTGTTTTAAAGCCTGTCATTGAATAAAAAAAATCTTTGTATTTCCAGATCGTCCTATTCCGTAATACGAGGAATCAGCAAGAAATCAAACTATTGAGATAGCAAATAACCCAAATCATTCCAAAGTGCATTACACAAATTTTACTTTCCTTAATATAGTATTCCAATACCTTATGTAATTAACGGTGATAGTATACAACACATCAGTGCGTACTTTACACCCCACTTGTGTTCTAAGCTCGATTTGAAAGATATTTTAATAAAAAGTGAAAAAAGAGCAGTTAATGATTTTCGAATGTGTCCTTTTTTATTTTAAACCACTTGTTGGATTAACTTGTATCGAGAAATACAAAATCTGCAGAAGTAATTCAAATGACCATTAAATCAGTTTAAGTGATCCGCAAATGTTTGTTTTAATGACCACACCGTCGCACCAAGATGTGGCGTTAAATCGATTAGGTTATCCGCTCTCACTTGATGTGATTCGTTTCGGTAGATCTTTTAATTTGTCAATTCATTTTTATTTCGTGTGTGGACTTGGACAATTAAGTAAGCGGAAATGGCGGATTGTTCATATGCCAGGTGCTTGCAGGAACGTCGATATATTAAGCGCAAACTGATGAAAAGGTCTAAGGATATGTTATACATTATTGGTAAGTACTAAAGAAATCATATTTCTCTATCTCTGTGAATTACAAAAATTACGTATACGCCAGAGTGTTTTTCCTTCTTTGCCGTTTTATTTTTATTTTTAGCATTCTTTAATCAAATCTGCTATTACTTAGTAAGCGGCATTTTATTTTGGTACAGTAGTTTGTCTGTTCGCCACAGTAGCTAATTAAATCGGGTTCGGATGTATAGGTATATTTACTATTTAGCAGCTTTTCTCCTTAGAAAGATGAAAATGAAACCCCTCGTGAGAGTAACTACTAGATACAACAGACATAAATAAGTCAAAGAGAGCAGTTAGCATCTTTCCATTATATGATATAGTAGGGATAGTTTTTGACCTTCCCTGATCATCACTCGCTTGATGCTCCACTTTTTGTCAGAGTATGTATGTAACAGTATTAAGAGAATACTGAAGTTTACGAGTTAATATATGATTTGCAAATGCAAAGGATTTTATATATACATACATATCCATCAACATCTGTATTCTTTAGTAAATAGGCAAATAAACGAATAAGGAAGTTTATAAGAATTAATAAAAAGATAATTATATGTACGTTTAATGAGTGTACTTAGACAACAAATTGTAAATTGCTGAGATACCATCGTCTCGTTTAAATCCTATGTCTTTCTAATCCATATATCCGAGTTACTTACTCATTTTATCCGGACTTCTTGCAGGTACTATGGTTTTTCATCAGTTACATTTGGGTTTTCACTTTTCACATTCGAACACATTTTTCTATTGTGGTAAAGTATCTACCGAGTGAAAAATGGGCCTTATCGCTGAAGAAAAAATTTAACACGCTTATCGATTGTTAAATTATTGATATTGTAAAATGGCAAACTTAAAGTTAAGCACTTCGAATTTTGTATTCATGAATTCGGCAACGGACCACACGATTGCATTTATCCTCCACTTGGTAAATGCGATTTTAACGAATAGCGCTTATAATTCTGTAAACAGCCAGAGTAGATGCCTGCTGTACCTTGAATTTGGTTCCTGTGTGAGAAAACTGAAAGAAAATCATATCGTGTTCTTCAAGGGTTTCCTCTTTTTTATTGCTGGCCTACGTATTGCCATTAATATGATTTGTTCTAATTCCACTTTTGAGAGATGATCACCAACAACGCTAAGAGGCAGGCAGTGTGTTTGTGTGCTTACAATTCACCGTTATTCAATGCACGCACTTTCTTAATTGTCTCGCACATTCATAATTCCCATTCTGATTTCTTCGGCACTTCCTCTCTTATTAGCCCCAGATTTCTCGCATCAGCGAAACAATTCATCCGTGACAAATTAAAGAAGAAAGTCGCAAGTTTTTGTATCCTCCAGACTTGACCCAGACGGCGGGGAGATGAAAAAACAATACCAGGCTTTATATGAATACATAATTTGTGTATTTACTCATACGAATACAGGTATGTATATTTGTTGTAAAATCAGTGTGCAATGGTACTTAGGCAGTCGGCACCCGCGTCTGCATGGGAATCTCTGAAGATTTTGAGTTGTTATAAAATGACGTCACATACGCATGCACTTACATGTGTCATACACCTACATAGGTATATTATACAGATATAATGTGAGAATGCGTTCTAATTTCTGTCGCATCCAACGCAATATGGTTGTAGTTTCGTAAGGATGCGAAAAAAGAATGAGAAAAAGATATGCTTGTATAGCAAAAATAGGAAGGAAAGTGTGTAGATATACGAACGTACATACAGCACATATGTATATACGTATAGAGACGTAGCGCGGTAAAACAGCTTGGCGTTAAAATCAATAAAATGCATTGAAAAGTGCGTACGGGGTATGAAATTACTTTACTCTGAGCGATTTGATGTGCATCTTAATGCAAACGTATATGTGAATGTATTTGAGGTGAAGGCAGGGTTTGATGAATGAACACATGGCATAAGGGTGGAAAATAAAGCGGTACAAAGGGACATGCTTGAGGTGTTCGATCACACTGAATACACCTACTACGGGCGGGTTGAAGGTAAAAAGCACAACCATCAAATGATTGATGAAGACAGTGGGAGTTACCGGAATTGCATTGATTTTTCCAAGCGAATAAAATGCATTCTAGAGCAAACTAGTACATGCAGAGAAAACATAAGCAAATAACATTTTACCAATAAAGCTAATTACGTAAGGTGGGTTTTGTTGTTTGTACATTCATATACAAGGTGGGCCAAATACAAGTTTCTTTTAAAAAATGCAATAAAGTGAGCAAAATTAATTTTTTCCATATATTTTGGCTTTTTTAGTAAGAGCAATCATTCCCATTAATTATGAAATGCAACGCTGTTCAAGTGGCTGCCTCGGTTGGCTGCGCAGTAGCGCATTCTGTCACTCCAATTTTCCAAGACCTTATTGATGGTTTCAGACTGTAGCCCACGGATTGCTTGGATGATATTGGCGTTAAGTGCCTGAATCGTTTCCGGATTGTTGGCACAACACCGGTCCTTTACGGTTCCCCACAAAGAAATCGCAGCTCTGAGGCGGCCAAATTACATCACCAAGACGGCTGATAACACAATTTGGGAATTTGATGCGCAAAATATCAATTGTGGCATGGGCTGTGTGGCATCGCGCGCCATCCTGCATGAACCAGAGGTCGTTCAAATCCATGCCTTCGATTTCAGTAAAAACAAAAGTCGGTTAACATGGCTCTGTAACGCCCACCGTTGAACGAAACGTTGTTCCCGACCTCAATTTTGAGGGAAAATGGTCCAATGATGCCACCACTCCACAATCCGCACCAATCAGGACAGCATCAACTCCGGTAGACTCGCTCGTACTCTAAAACGACCTTAATTCCTTCAGTATTAGGTGTGAAAACAACTTCCTGGAACTCAACATCGGTAAATTCCAATTCGTTACGTTCTCTCGGAAACGTTTCTCCTCTGCCCCTAGAATTTACTATACACTTAACGGACATGTACACCATGTCTCCTTCATGCGCGACCTAGCTAAACTTTCACACATATCAATAACATCGTAGACAAAGCTTGGAGTACAATGGACCAGTGTTTGCGTCTGAGTACTCCAACAGATAGTAGAAGCCTTCAACAGGAAAAAATAGCAAAGCCAATTCTGCCCTTGTTTTATAAAACGTTGGTCTAAGAAATTCTCTTCGTCACGAAATTCTTCTAAATTACTTATGTATGTCAGACCTATACTGGAATGTGCCAGCTAAGCATGCTCTTCTTACGGAAGCCATTCCTACGTAAGTCATTCCTACGTAAGTCATTCCTACGTAAGCCATTCTGCATGAATTGGAGCTGTGCAACGTAGATTTCTGCGTTTTGCCTTAAGAGGTCTCCCATGGTCTGGCAGAATTGTATTACCACCCTACGAAGACCGACTGCAATTGATCGTACAAACCCCGAAAAAACGCTGTGAGGTAGCTGACATTCTCTTGGTTCACCAGCATATAGGTGGAATCATCGATTCTCATGCCTCATAGCACCAACTATGGGCACAATGAACCCATATGTAGAATAACTTTCACGCATCTTTACCATCCATAAAGAAATCACAATTTACGTCCAACTAAAATCCTCTCTCTAATCTTCTACCTCCCACAAGACTTAATGCTCATCCCCTCGTCGCGCTACTCTATTCTCTCCTAGGTTAAACAGCTAATATTTCAGTTTAAATTGAAGTTTGGATTGTATAGTAGGTTGTAATAAGCTTAATAAATAAATAAACTGTCACTCTCTGTAGATGCATTTGCTTCTCGAAAATAACGTGAGGGTTTTCCGAGCAGCAGATGCGGCAATGCAACGTCGTTGTTCAATTAAAGCTGCTCCTAGGCCCAAACTGTGAAGCGATAACAAAGCGAATGGTAGCGCCCCTTCAATAGATGAGTCAACTAGGCCCTGTTAGCGAATAATCCGAGATCTTTGTGGAGAATTTTCCTCAGGTGCATTTTCCTTATTGCGTGAAATGTTGAGCTGTTGAGATCGTTAGCGAGTTGATGTTCGTGAATTGAGTCTCACACTCTCGGCCACAGACGCCACATTCTCATCTGTGCGCACCGTACCCCGACGAGGACCATGAGTGTTGTCCACTACCATACCAGTCTCACGAACTTTTTGCGCAAACTTGCGTATAGCAGTCGCGGTCGGTGCTTCATTTCGGCCAAAAATTCTTTTCAAAAAACGCGCTATTTGGACTACACAGCAATCACCTTGGAAATATGGTGACAATATTTCCCACCCCAATAATTACTTAGGTTGTGCTACAGTCCGTGGTGAACCTGGGTCTCAACCAACAAGCGTCTCCAGCTGACACGCTCTTTGGCCCGCGCCGCACGCCCAGCTGGTTAAGGTCCCCTAACATCTGCGTGCGCCACCGTAGATACGGCCGTACTCTGCCGCGCCTTCTTTCCGGGATGGATTCGAAGACTTTTCGGGTCGGAGCTGTCCTTTCCATGCGCTCTACACGGCCTAGCCACCTTAGACACTGTACTGTACAACCCGTACAGTTCTTCATTAAATCTCCTCCTCCATACTCCGTTTGAACAAACGGGATCGTAGATAGAGCGCAGAATTTTCCTCTCAAAACGACCAAGGACATCTTCATCCGCTTTTGTTAAGGTCCAAGCCCCTGCGCCGTAAAGGAGGACTGGGATGATCAAAATCTTATTAGAGCGAAGCTCCTTTAACACCCCAAAATATATCTCGTTGACAGGCTACTCCTGCTAAACGCTTTGACGGATTTTGACCAAATTAGACATGTCAGTAGAAGGCATCGAGAGGACGGTTTTAAAGAAATAAAATCAAAAATCGGACATACCATCGAGGAATAATCACCGAAAACGTGTCCCATAGACTTAAGGTTAGAAATCACGCGCATCCGCATTTTTATAATAAAACAACGTAGAAGGCTTTAAGCGATCTTAACCAAATTTGACAGGGTCATAGTAAATACACAGAGAAAAGTTTGTGAAAATGAAAATATATAATTTTTTCTTTTGACTTCAGTAATCATGCTTCGGAAAGCACGTTCTAACCTTGGTCGTCAAACAGCTAACGTCCAATATCTAGTGGCATCAAGACAAAGAAATGCTTCTAATCAAGACGCTCGCTACGCTCGCTTCGCTCCAATAAAAATGAGTCTTTTAGAATGACGACTTTTTTGCCCGTTTAGGGGTCAAAGTGGTAGAGGTCTGTATTTGCAGGCGCAATTTTTTGAACACTATCAACTCTGCTATCCATTTGATTAGAATAGCCGCGGACCGAAAGGTTATAGACTAAAGTATTAAAAACATAGATTCATATGAACACTCACTGATACGATCGTCCTTCCGCACCTGCACAATACTTGAATGAAAGCATACAGGGAAAAATGTTAAAACATATGCCGATGGTCGTTTTCGATGACCACCACCTAGCGTAAGCCCAATGGACGAACTAACATAGAACCACAATTCTTTTGACAATCGATAAAGAAACTCAGTTAACATCCATCTTTTAAGGGTCCGCTAAACATCTAAGTTTTGTAATGCATTACTGTCACCGTATTCGTATCAGAAGATAATACTTTGCTTAGATTATGACTGCTCACGCGCACTGATAAAATAATAAATGGGTCCCTTCGCTCCAACTTGGATGCCCTGCAATCCACCTAGTATAGTGTCACCTTGGTTTTCCAAGACAGGGCTTTACTTCTCAATTGCCTCCTGAGCCCAAAGGAACAGAGGTTGACAAGAGTGATTTTGCGTTTTATCCCAGCGCTGGTGTTGTTGTCGCCGGTCACCAGTGAGGCAAGGTAGACGAATTCCTTTACCACTTCAAAGTTATATCTACACATGGTGATGTTCTGGCCAATGCGTCGTTGTTGCCCGTTTTTTTTTGGTGAAAGCAGATATGTATTTGGTTTTACCCTCATTAACCTTGAGACATATCTTTGCCGCTTCTACCTCAATGCTTATAAAGGCCTCACTGAGATTTCGCTATGTCCGTCCAATCACGTCAATGTCGTCGTCGTGTGCAAGCAATTGCGTAGACTTGAAATAAATCGTAATATTGTGTAGGCCAGCGACTCTCGCACGATTTTTTCAAGCACGATGTTGAAAAAGTTGTATGACAGCGCGTCACCTTGCCCAACTCCTTTTTTAACATCCAAGGTCTCTGTTTGTTCATAACCGATCTTAATGAAGCAGCAAGAATTCTCCATTGTCATCCTGCACAGTCGGACGAGTTTGTTAATGTTAAAACTAGACATGGCTTTGTACAGTTCGTCTCTATAGACGCTGTCATATGCTGCCTTGAAATCGACGAAAAAGGGTGAGTGGCGATTTGGTATTCCTGCGTCTATAGAGCGTAAATATTTGGTCTTCTGTGGATTTACCTGGCCTGAAACCACACTGATAAGAGCCGATCATGTTATCTACAAACAGTTTCAGGCGTTCATACGTCAAAATAACCTGATTAAAATAAATACCACTAGATGGCCAACCTTCTTTTTTGGTGGCGTTACAGCCCATGAAGGACCAGAGCCAAGCTTCTCTCAATCACCCATGTTGTGTGTGATTTATTTTTCCCATAGGTGAAAGGGATCTACAGTTTAATGCCGATTCTCAACGGCGCGAGTCGAGTCGAGAAGCTTTTTCGCGGGACGCGGCGAAATAAACATTCGATGGCATTGGTGATATCGGGAACCGAACTCGTTCATCGTGCGTCAGAGTCCAACAACCTAACCACGGCGCCCTCGATGTATGCTTATGTATATACATAATATATGTAGGTTTACTTTAATCGGCAAATTTTATAATACATTTGCTTAAGGAATTAAGCTAATGGAGAGCTACTACTTAACTGAACTTTAAATTTAGTTTCCTGGGACGTCTTTCAACTTGTAATGCTATTAAGCTACGAAAATATTCTAATAGCGGCTAGATATACATAAGTTTAAAACAACTTTCTACAAAAGAAGTCTAACTAAAGTTTCCTTAACTTCTCCATCCCAGACCCTATTAAAAAACAACTGAAGGTCTAATCAAAATCGAAGATGACTGACTACATTTTGTTTCATTCTGGTGTTTATAGAGATTCGTGACAATGCTGTTGTAAAGAAGATTTTTTTCTTTCTTCCTGAAGGTTCTGGAAATTCCGGTTACCACACACTGCCACACTATGTATTCAAATCGTTGAGGCAAACTAAGTTCCGTTCGCAGCTTTTATAACAAACTTTGGTACATACATACGTATGTCCACGGTCTGTTTCATTTATATCCCACCTTAATAAAGGCATTATTACAAGCCAACTTGCTCGAATATGGCTCTTATTCCCCTGGAGTTTCATTTTCCCGCATTCACCATTCAATGTTCATCAATTTTGGTCCACTTTATGAGTAAAATAAATAAGAGTATCTATACGAAAAACCTATGATAGGGATGATACATTGCAGCTGAGGAAAAGTAACAGCGAACTGACATTGAATATTAATCGAATATCCTCGTATTCATGTCTAAATCTAAATGTGGGTCATAATTAATTTGCTGATCTCTAAATCCTTATGGAATTTTAACCTGCAATGCACAGTCCAGTAAACGCAGGAACATAGACTATACATACTCTGGTGGAAAAAATAATAGGGACAAAACGTCGCGAAACATACTTTCTTATCTTCTGGAAAGTGTCTTCTGTTTACAATGCAAACATTTGGTATTTTATCATCGCATTCATTTGTACATTTGTGGAACGTTTAGTGACTATTTTGAATTTAGGATTTCAAGTGTATATTTTACTATTGGTAGAAATATGCATTATTCGCTTGAAGAGCGTTCAAAAATAAAACAGCTATATGGAAAAGGGCTAACCGTGCGAAAGGTAGTGGAACTTTTAAATTGTTCAAAAACAAAAGTTCATGCTATCAAGGCACAAAATAAGCCAAAAAAACGTGGACGGCCAAGAAAAGCCACGACAGTCTTCGATCGACAGCTAGTAAGGGCATGCAAAAAAACTCCTCTCGCCTCGTCCAACGAATTGAAAACAGAGTTAAATGCTCCAGTTTGTAGCCGAACTATAAGAATGTGGGTTACATGGAGGGACGGCAAGAAAAGTTCCCCACCTCAGCACAGAGAACATCAAGAAAAGGAAAGAATTTGCAGGCTTAAATCAACATCGCCTGCATTGGAAAAACATTTTATGGTCCGACGAAACAAAAATAAATCTTTTTGGGTTTGATGGCAAAATTTATGTGCGATGTCCCAAAATCCAGGAACTCAGGTCTTCATACACCAGGAAGACGGTAAAGCATGGTGGTGGCAGTATCATGATTTGGGGTTGCTTCACATGATATGGCGTCGGTCCTCTCTTTTGTATAAAATATACTATGAACGCTATAGTATACAAAAATATAATGCAAAAAAACATGCTACCATATGCGAAGGACAACATGCTGCTTATATGGAAATATCAGCAAGATAACGACCCCAAACATTGTTCAAAGCTTGTGAAGGCATGGTTCCAGGAAAATGGGAACCAGTCAATAGACCTGAACCCAATTGAACATCTTTGGGGGATCTTAAAAAAGCAAGTTTCAAAGACCAAAATACGAAATCGCGATCATTTTTGGCAGGTGGGCCAAGAAACCTGGAACGCTATTTCGATCGAAACATGCAGGGCACTAGACGAATCTATGTCTCGTAGATGTGTTGCTGTGCTGAAAAATAAAGGAGGAGCCAATAAATATTAAGCAAACAACGATTTAGTGCGCATAAAGTAAATAATATTTAAATAAACTGAAAATATTCCAATTGTCCCTATAATTTTTTCCAGTCGTAGCAAGCGATCATTGTACGCGTAGCGTTTATTTATAAAACATAAAATACTAATATTATAAATGTGAAAGTGTGAGTGTCTGTTTGTCCGTCTTTCACGGCTACGGAGCGACGAATTGAAGTGATTTTCTAAGTGGTGATAGTTGAAGGGATGGACAGTGACGTAGGCCACTTCTTGTTTCTTTCTAGCCCCCGTTAAGTTTGTATGCAGCAAAAAAAAAAAAAATCAGTAGGGGATTTAAATTTGTGTGAGACTATCCGCAAAATTAGTATAGGTTCTATGATACAAACGAATAATAAAATAATTTAATTAAAACAACCATAAATCAATCAGCTTTTGAGAAAACAATCAACATTCGAAACATAAATAAGTGTTACTCTTGAATTACGATAGATGGCGCTGATATGTTTCTGTAACGCGCTAACGTTGTGTGCTCTCTATCTGTACTTAAGTGGCGTTCATTCGCCCCAAATTAGAGTTTAACGCTCATGTCTGGTCTGGTGCTTCCAAGACCTCACTGCACCTACTAGACAGAATACAAAAACGAGCCATAAAACTGATAGGTGACTCCAGCATTACCAAAACATTAGACTCGCTGGAACACCGCAGGAATGTTACCTGCCTCTCCCTGTTTTATCGTTACTACCACCAAAAATGCTCTGATGAAATGGCCAGTTGCATTCCGCCCCTTCAACATTACTCCCGCAATACACGTCTCTCTAGGAATGCTCACCAATAAACCCTGAAGCCCGCTTTTGGACGTACTGTCAAATATAGAGAATCTATCATTAACCGAACCACACGAATCTGGAACTCCCTGCAGGATTCGGTGTTCCCCGCTCAATGCAACATGTAAGCATTTAAGATCAATGTCCATCGGCATCTCCTCTATCCCTCTTCCTTTCTATCTTCTGTCCGCACCGTGTCGCCGACATAATAAGGTTATTAGACCTTGAGTGCGCGCAAATTATTAAAAAAAAAAAAAAAAAAGTGCGGGCATCGGGCCGCGCTTCACACTATAGTGCATACGGTACCTATACTCTGTTATTTGACTACTAAGCGTCCCAGTCATGCTTATACGAAATTTAGATGCCCCGAGATTATGTAATGGGACGAGACTTCGTGTCACACAACTTGGCCGCAATATCATTAGCGCCACTATCTTAACCGGCGTAGGAAAGGGTGAAAATGTAATGATCCCACGAATCCCAATAATTTCCACAGATCTCCCGTTCCAGTTTAAGAGACTACAATTTCCTCTAAAGCTAAGGTCAAACATTAAAGGTGGCTGGGGTGAACTTAGAAAAACCGTGCTTTTCCCATGGACAATTGTATGTAGCATGTTCGTGTGTGTCCAATGCCCAGAATCTTTACATTCTTTCCCCAAATGGAAAGACATATAATATCGTCTACAGTAGCGTATTAAAATAACATTCTGTTCCGAGTTCTCTTCTGTGTTCTAAATCAGGAAAGGGGAACTGTGTTACCCCGAATTTAACGCGAGCGAAGCCGCGGGCAAACGCTAGTAAAACATAAATAGGATTCGGGGAAAAGCGTACGGCGTTGAAATGAACAAATGAGTACGATGATAAAATACAAAAATTTTGAAATAGGTATAAATGGAAGAAACTTAAAAAAAAAAATAAAAAACATGTTTTGCGACGTCTTGTCCCTATTATTTCTTCCATCATTGTATATTCGGTGGAAATCGGATATACACTCGCAAGCCGCTATTGATCTGTTGTTTGCTAGCATAAAGGAAACCAATGTGATGATATCTGGGCTGTAAGTTGAATGTACATATGTAGTTCCGACATATGTAGCACTTTTATTTCTAAAACGCCTATTATCGCCCGATAAGCATGTTGGCCGAATATCCTCGTATTCAACTGTACGCCCGATTAGGAGTGTTAGCTGCTAACGGCTGTAGCTAGACGACGTTTTACAATCTGCGACAGAATCTGTCAAGATTGATGTTTTTTTTTTGTGAACAGTTTTCAGTAGGGCTGTAAAAGAAGTCCGCACCAAAAAACATGTAATAAGCATCTGCGAGTATATACATACATATGTATGTGCATTCATATGTAAATGCAAGCTTGCTTATCGGGAAACGAATTCAATTTAATTCGCTAGCCCAGTTTGTAATACTCGTATATATGTACATATGTATGTATATAACAAAAATGAATAATAAATGTTATCTGGAGAAATTTGTCTTGGATAGCTTGAAGATAGCGACCCAGTAAGTCCATATTAGAGTATGAGTACGCAAGACATTTTCCTACACGATTTCAGAGCACCCCACCGCATGTGGCTTCTTACACAGCCTTTATCGATGCGCTATATGCATGCGACAACTGCACACACTCGTCAACTATTTTTTCTCCCACAAGCCCACAACAACCCGCGAGTGCTTCCTTATGCATAACGAAACGACGAAGCGTATGCAAAAGGAAAAGCCAAACCTGTGATGCGATTGTGTAGAAGATGAGTACACAAAAAGTATCCTTGCCACCCACTTTGTGTAAGAAAAAAAATGCATTTTCTGCACACTTATATCGCTTATGTTTTCGTAAGTGTTAGGTGCCGAAAGAGAATGAAAAGAAAATCAAAAAAAAAACATATGGAGAAGGGAAAAATTGGGTTGCACAAGAGAGATAGCAGTTCCTGTTGCAGCTACCTAGAAGGATCAGAGAGTTTGAGACTCATTTTTTCGTGTTCATTTTCTTCCTTCGCAACCAAACGCCCAAGCCCATCTTCCACTCCTAAAAAAGGACAAAAAACAAAAAAAAAAATTGAAAAAAGGAAACAGAAAAACATCACAAGGTAACGACATCGTTTTCCTGTTGTCTAACGGTGTTCGAAAGTTTAAATGCAATGGCGCAAAAGGATAGGATGGATGGATAAAAAAAATGTGCAAAGCACACCGCACACACTTCAAGCTACTTGTTGTGTGTAATTGTGTAGAGGGTGGCGAGGGTGGTGCAATTCTTTTATCTTGCCCTTGTCTCCTTATCCTGCCAAAGAAAGTATTTCTACGTACCGCGTGGGGAAAAGCACATTTTTCCCGTATTCAATCCTGCAAATGCGAATAGTAGATCCTTTTTTGTCGTTGTATTTTCGTTTTCTTCGCCGTAGGAATATGACAAAAGACTTGAGTGTGTGTGCATTTTGCAACGTAGAGGATGCAAGGCAAACCAAAAATAAGCAAAATTGCAAAAAGAAAGTGACCAAAGAGAAAAGGATACAAGATGGTACATATCGGTGGAAATGAGTAAGGGGATAGAGAATATTCGCGGGAGTGGTGGCAATGTGCTGATAAATTTGGACATTTTTCCGATTCGAAAGCACAATTTTCTTATACCCTGTCTCAAGAGTCAGTTCCGCCAATCAGTAAAACCGGGTTGCCAGATTCCGTTAGGCAAGATATATTGAAATCCATAAACATTTTTAAGACTCGTAAATTATATTAATCTCAATGATCAGAAAAATAACGAGATATGAGGTATCGGTTCGATCTCGTTGACTTACATAATTCTGATGCATCCAGAAACGATTCTAAGTTTATTGGTCGTATACGTGTAGTCTAGACATGATTTATTAAATTATTATTGAACTTATTAGTCATATATTCTAGATATGATTTATATAAACTAAATAAGGGCATGGTGCTGTATTAGTTAAGTAGGCCTTATGAAGCTTAAATAATTGACTACGCATGATCTCATTACAACAAAGCATATTAAATATTAATTACTATGGCACATTTGCCCAAACCTCGCAAATAAAATAATGGTAGAAAGATGACAAGATAACCATGTATTTTTATGTTGTTATTATATGTAGCGTTACAGCTCCAGATAACCTAATCTTATCTCATTATCTCATTGTTTGTGTGAGATTTTATTTTCCCATGGGTGAAGATGGGCCTACATTTTATTGTCGATTCCGAATGGCGAATTTCGAGAAGCTTTTCATGACAATTATACTACAGGGGGTTTCGTCAGTACCCTGCTGAGGAGAAGCACCATGAAAAATACATTCGATAGCATGGCTGTTGTCATTTTATCAACTATGGTTCCGATTAGCAATTGAAATCGATTGTGAACGCAGGATATGTGCTCTTTGATGTACAAAACTCAATTTGACCCTCAATTTCCTAAAGGTTACCCTAATGTTCTTATAATATATAGGCTAATGGATTCATGGGACTGAGAAGGTATTGCGTACCCTGAAATAGGACTCTTTGAATCTCATTTAAAATCTTGATCAGCGTCAATAAGTCCATACCTTTTTTGCTATAGGTATGTACATACAGTGCTGATCAAAATATTAGGTTCTAATAGCAATGGCAACGCCGAAATTAGCCCTGTATCTCTGTTTGTTGGAAATTTTAACGATACTGTTACTTAAGCAGATAATTTCCCATCCCTTTAATGCGTTTAAGGAAAATCCTCTTTTGGGATTTTCGTCTTACAACAACAAATGTGAGAGAAAGTCATCTATTGTGTGATCAAAAGAAAAGGTAATTGTTGTTCATTCAGGATTTTCTGAATTTGCTGTTTGTTTATATAGCAAAAGGTGATATTATTGACATTTTTATTAAATTGTATTATTTTTATTAAACTGTCTTGTTTTTTTTTTATAAGAATTGGGTCGAAATAGGCATTGCAGTTCTGAGGAGCTTCGACTGATTAAAAACCTTAGCAATTCTGGGAAAACATTAAAATTTATTGCTGAGAATTCAGGAAAATCAGTCACTTTTGTATCCAACGCATTAAAAAGATCACATGCAGCAGTAACACGAGATAGACCACGAAAAACAACCTCTGTGACTGATACGCATATCGTATTGCCGGCAAAAAAGGCCCCCTTCTGCCTTCCCGTAGTAGATGTCGCAGTTTTTCATCCGTTTTTTGCCTGGTCCATCCCATCGCACTTCTTGGAGTGCGGTTATATCTGCTTTATAGCAGTTGAGGGTTTGCTCCAATTGGTAAAATGCACCCGGTCTGTTAAGTGACCTTACTTTCCAGGTGCAGACTCTCAAGTCCGATAGTCGTTTGCAGGGGTCGTCAGCTTTGTATCCGTCCATATCCGAGGCTTGTTGTTGCTTCTGAACAAGTGGGTTTTTACGTGATAGGGATGTTACCCCTAAGAACAACCCCCAACCTGGAGGGCCAGGTTCCTCTTTCCCCAGGAACAAGGGTAGCTATCCAGGGGGGGGGGGGGGGGGGGCACGCGGAGTCTGTGTGTCAACTTGGATTGAGCAGGGACAGAGATCGAAGCTGGCGTTTGCTATGTTAAACGCGATCAATTTCTTTGCTCTTTTTGCTCGCTCCCTCCCCCCCATATATTTGCTTCATAAAAGACTGGTATACCTAGACTTAGGGTTTCTAAAACAACGAGGGGATTTCGATGATTTTCCTATAACCAAAAGTTTTCTTTTTATGGAACCCGTCATACTACAAGCGACCATAATTGTAACTCTATCTTTGGACAATTTTCCACTCGTGCAGCGTTCGCCTTTAAACCGGAAGGATTTATCTGGAGTAAGCGTAAAAAATAGTGCAGTTTCATCAGCCTTAAAGGTGTCCTCATCTGAATAACCCTGTCGTAGATGAGGCCAAACTTTTTTAATCCGATCATCACGAAGTGCTGTGTCGACGTTGGCAGCTTCACCTGAAACGTTTCCGGAAAAAAAAATATTTGTGGCGTTTCCAAACAATTTTCCAAATTTTTCGGCTTGTCCAATAAGAATTGGTCCATTTATTGGTCACATTTTGCTTTCTCTTAGCCCTAAACCACTTGAACAACGCTTCATCAATTTCGGGGTTGGTGGACTGTCGTATTTTTTTATTTTTTATGCAGTATTCTTCAAAGTTTTTTTTTTCAGTTTTTCGCGATTTTCCCATATTGTTGATAGGGTTGAATGTGAAACATTGAACTCCGCTGCGATTGTACTTGTAAATTCCACACAATGTAAAACGATCGTTCGCGACGATTCAAACCGACTGATTTTTTTCCGAAAATTGGCTGTTATATCCGACGCGTTGTTATATACGACCATTGACCATTGAAACCAACCAAATGAAAGGAAAGTGGACGTTATAAGCGACTGGTCGTTATAAACGAGGTCACTATAAGCGATATCGACTGTACCTGTCATTGTGATCAGCACTGTATGTTCGTTTCTCCGAGCAAGATGGTAATCATTGTAAATAGTTAATTTAGTTGACTTCTAAAAGAAATGTCGGGAATGGTCTAATTCTATGTAAAGTACTGTGAAACGGAGTATAACTTACGCTTTGTAATTCATAAAATACAAAGTTCTCAAACAACATTTGGCAACCCTGATAACCTTTTACACAAAATCACCTCTTAAATCGTATCCGGGAGTAAACATCTTAACAAATATCTGAAAGATAACAAAAAAAAAAAAACTGTTAATTTGGAAACCATATTTTAAAGCCAACAGCAGAGCAGAAGAAAACACATATTCACAACCTAAATCACCGCCAAGATCAAAATAGTAAAAATAATTGAGGACAGTCACGTTAATCTCCTGCATGTCTTTGGTTGCTCCTCAATTTTCAATATGTGTAGTTGAAATCCTTTTTACTATGAGTTCTGCCAATTAATATATCCTCCATAAGCCAACACCAGCACTTCCTGGAGTATACAGTGTACAATGAGGTAGGGGGTAGTTTTCGGAGTTGGCTACATGACTATGGTCGACCGACTCTCTGATATCATTAATATTGTCTCCAACGCCACCTTCGTCATCATCGCCATTATTGTTGAGCTCTCGTTTTGGGAGTCGCCGCTGTCACCGCCACCGTCGTTTTCTATTTCTTCCTGGTGGGTGAAAAGTTGGCAATAGGAAATGTCGAATGGGTTCAGTTAGCGCCCATTTTCACATACATACTTAAACGCGGGTACACAATCAAGCACATGCGGCACACCTACTTATAAACATTTTGGTAAGTAAGTATGTGCATTTGGAACAAAACTGCACACAATCTATTTTTTTTTTTGTTTTTCTCTCTTGTTCAGCTTTTTGCTGTAGCGATAGCAATGGCAACGTAAATGGCCTGATCCTGGCTCTAGTGGCTGAAAGTTACTTCTTCTTTCTGTCTCGCTCTTATTCCCCATCTCCATCTTTATAGCATTTTTTTTTTTCTTCTTTTTGCCTAGCCTTCTTTCATTATTTAATTTTTTTTACGAAACTTTTCTCCATTTTTTGTTGTTTTTGATGTTGTTGCTTTTTTACACACATAGTATAGTTTGATTCTTTCAATTGCTTCTCCCCTTCTTGGTATGGTATTTTCGAGTTTTTTGTTGTTGTCGTTCTATTTCTATATAAGTTTCGTTGATAAAATGTGCACATTACATTGGAGACAGCATGGAGAAGATGTTGGAAGAACCAAAAGTGCAGGAAAAACGAGAGGTGATTGGTATTTTCGAGACCACACTATACCAGGACAACAGAATTGGTAAAGGCAATGCCGAACAGCGGAAACTGAATTCGCTAGTTCACAGACGTTTACTGGTGATGTGCAGGGAGAGAAAGTTCGGTTTTTTTTTTTTTTTTTTTGGGTGAAATGATCGGAAGGACAGAGAATCAACCCTTACATCACATTGCCATCCACCGAAAGCAACATGCTAACCGAACGAATAGCAATAACAACAGGAATAAGAAGAGCAACATTGGTGCTAGTCGGGCGAGTTTGGCGGATGGGCTAGCTAGAAGACTGGGTAGCTGAATGATGGGGGTGGTGGCCGCTGGTGATTGTGATGATAGGAGCTGGCGGCGAGGATGTTGGCCACGATGACGACGGCGGCCGTGGTGGTGATAGTACTGTGCTGTGCTGACGATGGTGTCGATGGAGGGTGGTGTTGGTGTTTAGCGATGCTGTTGCACAAAAAGGAGTTCTGTTTACTTTTCTTACTTTTTCTTGTGTGTGCAGCACACCCAAACTAGTAGTTTTGCACACCGAAAAAAGGTAAAACGTGCGGCGCACACAAAAATAATGTACAAAACCAGCAACAAAAATGAATGTATCTGAAGCTAAAAACCACCCAAACGAGCTAGAAGAAGAAACTCTCTCGCCATACAAATCCACATCCATAGGTTTGGATGACTGTGTATTCTAGGGAAGCACTATCATAGAACGAAGCGATAGCGAAACAAAAAAAAAATATGTACATATATATAAAAGTGCACTAAGGCAAAAAACAAAAAAACAGAAACAAGGAAGGGAATAAAAAAAACCAAATCAACCCCCACCCTCTCCCGTTTGGCAAAGGAGAACGCTCCGAAAAAATTTTATAGAAAAAAGAAAACTAAAGAAAAAAAACAAAATAGAAAAAAATGTGAAAAAATAACGTCGAAAAGTTTTTGAAAAAGTTTCGGTGTGCTAAAAAGTTTTTTTCGTCCCGAACACCAGTGTAGTATGGCGTTCGTTGTGCAACAAGTGAGTTTGAAAACTACGACGATACTATTGACATAGTGTGTCGCATTCTCTATCCCTGCATAGTAGTGATGGAATTTTAAGTGCTACAACTAAATTTTGCATTATGTTCTGGATGAAGACAATTGTTTAATAGAATCCAGTGATAATTTTAATTTGATTTTGACTTGTATTGTATGCATTGTGTGATAAAGTGAACCTTTAAATTAAAGGAACAGAAACTAATAGGGTTTTGGAAAAAAAAAAAAAAAAGCCAAACTCTCGTAAATGGCTGGAAAAAGCCAATACAGGTTAGTTTCGTTATATGTATCTATTTCCCAATTCAACCATATTAATTTAAAATAACCGTCGAATGCAACAAGTCCTTCAAATGCAACAGGATGAACATTTATTTCCAGCCACCATAGATACATAAGAAAGACACGGAGAAAGTACCTACTCGTATCTCTGTGCTAGAGCTAGTCGTATACGTATGCTGGGGCATGATTGCATTTATGCATCTCTTCACATCTATGCTCTACTTTTCCGATACACTCCCATTCGACTTGTTGATTCTAGTTCTTTCCATATACACAAATCTTTCTAGTATTTTTGTTGGGAAAATTCAAATAAATACATTAAATAATCCTTTAGATTGTTGGGAGAAAAAAGAGGAAAAAAACATAAAACCCCACAAAGGAATCCCATTTACCCATAGGGATGTGAATGCATACTAGTACAGTTGTCATCATGACGGTGTGCCATATGTTTTCTAATTTGTTTATCAACAGGTGTTTTTGAAGCCTATTGTGTATGAAGTAGACTTTCAGACTTTCACACAAATTTACAACAAGTGTCTGGTGTTTATCGCAACAAAAGTCGGATGGCGATGATGGGCATATGGCATTTGGTATTTCAAATGGGTGCTTTTCGTTCCTCTGTGTATTATATGCAATGGAATTGGAATTGATATTTGATGAATGTTTTGAAGGTTTCGATATTCACCTTACTGATAGGTACATTTTAGATGCAATTACATATATGTGTATGTTTAAGTTATTTCTTTTGTTTTTTTTTTCTATCTGTGCCTCATTCTGTGAAAATTTACCTAAACGTTAATGAAGAGAAAAAAAAAAAAAAAATTGGCCCCACCCATGTTGCATTTTATATTCCTTTTTTTAAGTTTTCCTTGTTTGTATCTTTAGCTATTTTTCTCCCTCCGTCTTATAAGGCGAAAGAGTAGAAATCAAGGAAATATAGGTGGTGAAAAAAACCCGGATAATAAGAATCTATGCAATTATTCATATTTTTTCGCCTCTTGTATCGTTGCGCTGTTGCTTCAGCTACATCATCTGAACACGCATTCGCTGGCAATTTTCAAACTATCTAGATATACATAAATATTTTTTTGTCTTCTTAAATTTTCCTACTACCTTCATTGCTATTTTTATACGAATATAAGATTTGTATGTACATATGTAGAGTAAGGGAAAAAATCCCACTTTTTTACTTGCACTACTACGAATATAATAACAACGACCAACCAAGATGATGTCGGCGACGATGGTTATGACGGCGACTACGACGATGGTGATGAGGATGGTTCTGATGAAGGTTCTGCTGCTGATGGTGATGATGAAATGAAAGGGCAGGTTAAAAGATCAAAAATAAAAAAAGAAGAACGCAAAACGAAACCTAAAGAAACACATTCTCTGAGGAAATGGAGTTTTTCTTTTCGGCGGGCTCTCCAAATGGAACACTGATGCAGAACATCACTGTCCGAGCACTGGAGGATCTATAATGTTTCCGAATTTGTCAACTAAAGGAAAAACACCCAAAAAACGGAGTCTTAGGGAAGAAAATTTCAATTTTTTTGATCTGAACAAGAAACAAATTACTTTACTTATTCCTTTGTCGGTACGAGATATGAAACGCATTTCTATAAATTGCGGTGGGTCTGAATAAGAGAAGGAGATGAATTTTATCATCTGCTCTCACACATAGATCACTGGTAGCCGATACGAAATACTAGTGCGGAGAAAATGTTCGTTCTTTTTCATTCTTCCTTTTTATTTCTTTGCCCCATCATGCTGTGTCCGTTTATTCCTTATTGTTTCGTTGACCAGTTCGGGAATCTAGAGATGAAGAAAGGATAATGAAAAGGGATGCTTTCCTTTGTAAAATATAGTACATTTTTTTCCTTTCCTGGTATCATTCAAGCTCTGCAAGTGGTAGATTTTCTCGAGACTAATGCTGTTTCAGTAATTTTTGTTTCGTGGATAAATGAGATGCTTTGCCTTGAGATCGAGAGAAAAGCTTTGGGACATACCCATTATTGTGTTTACTGAGAGCTTCGGGCATTGAATTTGGTGGTTTTTTGAGCAGAGCAACTTAAGGGATGCACGATTATACAAAAAAAAAAATATGCATGTGTACATATGTATGTATACATGTACATATGTATGTACCTGTCTCAGGATGTTATTTCCTGACAGGAATCGTTTTCAACAAAATGTGCAATTTAATTATGGTGCTTGAATGACAGCCAATTTCTAAAACAAATTCCTACCTTGTGTACAGGATGTACATATACTAACTTAGCAAATTTAATTGTGAATTTCTATAAAGGAATAACCTCCCAAAGTTTTATTTTTCTCAATGGTTTGAATAAAAATGTTTGCAAATTTACTTTCTCTTAACACACTTGGACAACTATTGACAAGCTTTTCCTGAATTTGCACAGCAACAGATGGCAGTGTTACAAAAATATCAGTATACGATTGATAAGAGGTTAGGATAGGATATTTACAAGACAAAGTCGGTTGTCTTAAGCTTTCGGCATATAAGCGAACCCCTCTGAACAATCCGCATCGAAGCTATGTAATTTCGGGAACACTAGCTTAATAAGTGTTCACGCCCCAACCGAAAAAAAGGACGATTGATTCAAAGATGACTTCTACGTTCTTCTAGACAGGACCTATGCTCAATATCCTAGCTTCTTTCTTTCTTTTCTTTTGGTGGCGTTACAGCCCATGAAGGACCAGAGCCAAGCTTCTCTTCAATCACCCATGGTGTGTGTGATTTACTTTTCCCACAGGTGAAAGGGACCTACAGTTTAATGCCGATTCCGAACGGCGTGAGTCAAGAAGCTTTTTTCAGGCAAGTTGTACTACGGGGGGTTTTGCCAGTACCCCGCCGAAGAGGGACGCCGCGAAATAAACATTCCATAGCGTTGGTATTATCGGGATCCGAATTCGCTCATCGTGCGTCATAGTCCAACACACTAACTACTGCGCCACTGCGCTCTCAATATCCTAGCTACGACATAAAAGTTATGCATTGTAGGAAATTTGAATGCGAAACTGAGCAAAGAGGACATGCTTGACTCGATCACGCGGAAGTATATGTAGCTTACACGAAAGCACGTCCGAAAACGGACTCCGGCCACTTGACTTCCTGGCGGGGCGTAGTCTTCTTCTAGCTAGCACACGATTCCCGCATTTCAACATCCACAAAGAAACCTTGAGATCTCCTGATCAATCGACCATCGATCAGGCTGATCAAGTTACGATCGACGCCAGACACTCCTCCAGCATCCTAGGTGTACGAACTTTCCGAGGAGCCAACGTCGACTCGGATCAGTACTTTCTTGTAGCCAAGGTACGAATGAAGATATCGAGGATGCCACGGAGTCGAGCCGGACAACGAGAGTTTGACGTCGGAAAGCCTCAGTCGGAGGAGACCGCTAAGATTTTTGCCGACCTCTGGCAACTACCGATGACACCGGCACAATCCACAGAACAACAGTGGGAGCATTGCCAGCGCGCCATCAGAGACGCTGCGTCTGACTTGCTGGGTTTCAAACCACCGCCAACTTGAAGCCTATCGTTTCTTTTGTTTTTTTTTTTTTTTGTTTTTTCTGGTTACACCCACCCTCAAGGCTAGGCCCTTATAAACTAAACGTTGTGCGAGCGAAGGCAACAGGGAGGGGGGGGAGTTTCGCGCAGGTTCACACACAACCTGTACGAAGTGCAGTGGTTTTGGGTCGAAAAGGTTCATTTAGTACTCTTAGGGGTGGTTTGTCCTAGATAGAACGAGAGCTGACCAAATTTCGTGTTGGTTATAGTTCACAGTAATTCGTTCATGCACTTTAGGTTTTAATATTACATACGCAGAGAACGAATTTCAGTTGACCATATACTGTGAGTGTAATGCCTGCAGCAGTACCTTTGGTCACTTTTCATTCACAACTGTGTTGCATACTTTTTTCCGTATAGGAATTGCTGTTTCTTGGCTATGAAACGAATTTGAACTATAGACCTTCTTCCGCTCGACGGTCGATGATGTTAACCACTGTACCACGGCCACCCCCAGCAATGCGGGCAGGCCCATGTAGCAAAACAAACAGCCTACAAAGCCATGCTACATAGATGGACGAGAGCCGCTCGTGAACATTACGAGCAGAAAAGGAGTGGGGAACACACGCTTTTAAGGAAAAGAAACAGAGACCATAAAAAGCTTGGCTTAAGGCCATAGCCAAAGTTTGTAGGGAAACACTTCTGAAGGCTTCTGGTACCGCTGTCAGGCAGAATGATCCATGAACGGACGAAGAGAATTCCAGCAAGCCGACCAAGATGACGTTAAGCTAGTCATTTCGGAGCTTAAAACTAATAGAGCTAAAGACGAGAGACGGCCTATCTGCTGAGTTACTTAAAGTGACTGGAGATGAGTGCATGTAAAATATGGTCGGAGGGAAGCATGCCCGATGAATGGAACCTTAGCATCGTTTTGCCCATTACACAAGAAAGGAAACCCCTATAACGGCGCCAACTACAAGGGAATAATTCTCCTTAACATCGCCTGTGAAATCTTTTCGCCGTACTGTGTGAGCGTCTTAAATCCTTTGTGGATAATCTGATAGGTTCTTATCAGTGTGGTTTCAGGCCACGTAGATCACCGATAGACTACAAATAAACATTGTAGCAGACCTTGGAGAAGACCCAAGGATACCGAATTGACACCCTTTTCGAAACCGTCTATGACAGTGCGCTTAGAGACGAGCTATACAGTTTTAGCATCCCTTCTAAATTCACCTAATTATGCAGGATGACAATGGAAAATTCTCGCTGATCCATTAAGCGATCCGTAGCGAATCAATCGAGACATGATGTGATACACTTTCATTTAACTTATTCAACATCGTACTTGAAAAGATCATTCGTGACTCACCGGCCAACACCAGAGGTATGACCTACTTCAAATTTGCGCAGTCTCTTGCGTACGCGGGTGACATTGACGTAGTTAGACGAACACAGGGAGACGTCGATGAGGCGTTCGAAAGCATTGAAGCAGAAGCGGCTAAAATAGGTCTTTGGTAAATGAGGGTAAAACCAAATATTTGCTGTTATCTAAAGAAGACGCATAATACCGACGTCTTGGCCAAATCGTCACAATTGGCTCATTTGTGCCCAGCGACAACAACACCAGCACTGAGATCAAACGCAAGATTACTCTTGCCAACCGATCTTTTTTTTGGGCTCAAGAGGTAATTGAGAAGTACAGCCCTCTCTCGAAAGACCAAGGTTGCGCTATACAAACACTTAATCCGTTCCTTCTCTATGGCGCAGAGGCCTGGACTCAAACGAAATCGGATGAGAAGGCCCTGTACGGGCTCTACAGCGACATCGGCCTGGTAAGGTATCTTCGGATCCTCCGGCCGGAAGAGTCTTCGAAGCCGACCGAAGCCGAAGGACGACCGAATCTAAGATGGCGCACATAGGTGGAAAGAAATCTTTACCAACTGCTGGTGCGGCGCTGAAAACAGCTGACAAAAAATCATGTCAACTGGAGAAGCTTGTTAGTTAAGGTCCAGGTTCCCACCGGACTGTAGCGCAACCAAAGTAAGTAAGCATGTAACGACGATGTATATACGTATGTAGATATGTGCCGTTACAGCTCGTGGAGAGCCTAGGCGTAGCTTCTCTTAATCACCCATGTCGTGTGTGATTTAATTTTCTCATGAGTAAAAAGGACCTACAGTTGATTGACAATTCCGAA
This sequence comes from Eumerus sabulonum, assembly GCA_951905685.1. Classification (NCBI taxonomy): domain Eukaryota; kingdom Metazoa; phylum Arthropoda; class Insecta; order Diptera; family Syrphidae; genus Eumerus; species Eumerus sabulonum. The sequence goes on along the minus strand of OX645060.1, from coordinate 137,778,694 downwards.
CGGCGAATTTCGGGAAACTGTTTCTTCACAGTTATACTACAGCGGGTTTAGTCAGTACCCCGCTTATGATTATTGTCGGGATTCGATCCCGTGTCATCGGCGTCAGAAACCAACACAGCAACCACCACGCCACGACGCTCCTCATAACAACGATACAAAGACGATAGCACGCTAAAAACATTTCGATTTTCGTCTTCATTTACTAAGTTTTTTAAACATAATTTTCTAACTGTGTGTCATATATACAATTAAATATTATGTTAAATATAAAGTAGTCGAAAGACCCAGGTTAGTTACAATTTGATTATATTAAAGTATCCGCACATAGAGCCAGTAAGGTGTTTAAAGTTAATTAAGCCAGATACGCGAATTTTAAGCAATTCTGTCTAGTATAAGTGAGTTATACATATAGAGAGCGCCGTGGCACAGTAGGTAGTGTGTTGGCCTCTGATGCCGACGATAGGGATCGAATCTCGCAACATCCATGTCATCGAACGTGTTTTTCACGGTGCTTCTCCTCAGCGGGGTTTAGTAGTATAATAGTCAAAAAGCTTCTCGAAAGGCTCGTTCGAAACCGGCAATAAGCTGTAGGTCCCTTACACCTATGGGAAAAATAAAATCTCACACAACATGGGTGAATGAGAGAAGCCCGGCTTTGGTCCTCCATGGACTGAAACGCCAAAATACATACATATGTACATAAGGGAGTTATAAGAATATGTAAGTATGTTAATAAAAATGTTTTGAAACTGTAGACTGTATCAATGTCCGATCACCGCAATCCACCTACGTCGAGCGCGGTCTCTACTTCGATAGACGACCGCTTCTCTGCCCGCGTTGTGATCTATTGGTTTAATTAAGACCTAGAGCAAATAAGGTCAATTATTTAAATGTTTGAACGCGTGCAAGTTATTAAACAGAAAATTTTAAGAGCACCACCAACGAGTTTTAAAGTGGCCCTTACACGATCAATCAGTCGACACCATGCATCGTGTCTATGTGGATTGACTCTATCCATTACACGGCTCAATCGATTAAAGCAAATTTCTCGTGAAATTTAGTGAATTGCGGACGTGGAGTGGTTTGGACGGCTGTATTGCGTACGTTGCTCTGGCACTTTGTGGAAAGAAGAAGAAGAATAAAATGACAAAGGAGAAGAGAATTCGGATGAAACAGTGGTTAAAATAAGGGATCAGTTCACTCATGAAAATCTTTTAAGTGAATTAAAAATGATTGCATCTCCCGTTCTTCATCCTCCTTCAATATAAATTTTCCGCTCCCGACTGACATTACATTCCACGCTCGCGACACCACACCTGCACGACACACAATAAGCTTATTTGGTCAATCCAACCCTTACACACATCAATCAGCATGACAATGGTCATGCAATATCAAAAATGTTTTGATTTTTGTCAATCGGTCACCAACAAATGTGTGTGACGCACACAGACGCATTTCCACAAACACACGTAAATATTTGATGTCATTCGATTGATCGTGTAAGGGTACCTTAAAGCGTAGTCTAGCAGAATTTTGTTCACTGTGTACTAACTATTTACTAGTACCTTCCACCTACTAATAAATCAATCAATTTTCATTTCTATCTGTGAATTAATTCTTCGCTTCGGTTGTCTTTATTTGAATATGGGAAAATCAATAATGGATGCTCGTAACTCGACTAAACCTCAGCTGAATATAGATTTTTCATTCGGAAGAATTGCAGGTATTTTGAATTTTGACAACAGAACTTTTCTAAGTACTTATACTCCTTCAGGTCGAGTAGGTATTCATTGGGTGTCATGCATTTAGGTAAACGCAAGCGTTCTGTATTAGAACTTAATATCTGTGATTTGTAAAGTACCTCAAATAAAGGACTCTCACTCGACCTGTCAAATACCTGAAGAAACGTTATTATTCACTCATTTCGCAACTGCACGTCGCGCATATTCTCCAGAGACTTAAAACATACATATGACGATGTTCATCCCCAGTATCCATCACTATCATTATTATTATTTTTTTTTTTTATTCGACTCAGAATAGCTAGAGTACATTGTACTCTGTGTATATACAGATGTGTGCTTGTATACATACATACATATATATACAAACATGCATCCATGGTTGGTCACTACACTCGGCTCATTACAGTCTCTGGCACCTTACTCATGGCTCTATTGTCGCCATTGTCATTGTCGTTGCCCTGAATCGCTTCAGATATCAATTGGGGAGTTACATGTTGGCTTCTGAAATCACCAAGCCGGCCATTCGTCGAGTGGCCTTCCCCACAATCGAGTCACTGCTCGTCATTGTCATCTCTTCATTAGTGGTGCGAGTTGCCATACACTCACATGACAAAAAAAAAAAAATCCGAGCAAAAATAAGAAATAAAATAAACGAAACAGAATCATGGAACCAGCTTTTCATTTGGTTTCGCATTTCGTCTGACTTAATCCACCCTACTTGCTTCGATTATTGCCTTTTTTCGGCGCTACCCTCCACCCATGAAATCCAAATAGGCTTACGTTTTCAACCTACCGTAACGCGTTTACGTTTTAAGAAAGCACTACGAATGGCTGCTGGATGATTGGTATAGGAGTTTTCCTTTGTTGGGCCTTTTGTCAACCCTTCGACATGGTGCTGTACAAATGCATGTGCCGGAGCGTACAACTTTCAGGCTAAATTGAAAGAAATTCGAATTTCGTTTGACTGTTCGCGACAATGTGGCATGAAATGGTTTCTTGATTGTGGCGCAAGTTATTCATACTCTACCTACCTCAACTCAAAGCTATTGACGATGGACAAACACTCGTTATGACTTCTGCCTTTAGAGTCATTTGACCATTCGCTTGATATCCCAGTGTTTTCAAATGGGTTCTTGTGCAGAAAGTGCACTGGGATATGTTGAGTACTATCCGGCCTACCTAGAAGCGCCAAATAACGCCCATTATATATGTTCAGCTATCCGAAAATACGAGCTCCGTTTTTCTATTCCCATTTTCACACTGTACTTCCATTGTTGATTGTTTAGTTCCCATTCGGAGCAACTGTTTGACTAGAAGAAAAAGAAACTACCACCCCACGTTGCTGATATCGCGATGATACGATTTTTTTTTTTTTAAAGGAATTCTTTTCATTTATGTTAACAACAATTAAAATAAATATTTACTTTTTGTATTGCTGACATATTATTATGGCTCCAAGGTGAACATGCACATAACTCAAGTTTACCACAGTATTGGTTCAGGATTAAAATCTGCCAGCAATTGATAACAGGCTAAATAAATATCGAAATATGGATGACGCAACAGATCCCGCTGTCAGGTAGAACGACCCATTCACAGCGGACGATGATAACAGAGAACTCCGTCCCCCTGTCCTGGACAAAGTTAGGAATGCTTTTTCTAAGCTTAAGTCCAGCTCCAGTCCAGTAAGCTGCTGGAGCAGACGGACTACCTGCCGAGCTCCTTAAGGCAGCTGGAGATGACCCGGTTGGTAGTATGCACCAGCTCATCTGTAAGATATGCTCAGAGAAATGCATGCCCGATGAATGGCATTTTAGTATCGTTTGCCTGATCCACAAGAATGGAGACTCCTGCGCTAGTTACAGAGGTATAAGTCTCCTGAACATCGTTTATAAAATCTTTTCTGCTGCACTGTGTGAACGCCTGAAACCGTTCGTCAATAAACTGATTGGTTCATATCAGTGTGGTTTAATGCTCGGGAAATCCATTATCGATCAATTATTCACACTGCGGCAGATCCTGGAAAAACGAACGAGTTCCAGATTGACCCACCATCTATTTGTCGACTTTAAGGCTACATATGATAGCTTAAATAGAGATGAGCTATACAACGCCATGTCAGATTTTGACATCCCTGCCAAACTCGTCAGATGGTGCAGGATGACACTGGAGAGCTCTCGCTGCTCCATCAAGGTCGGAAGCGACTTGACCGATACCTTTTATGTCTAAAAAGGTTTTAGACAGGGCGACACGCTATCGTGTGACTTTTTCAACATCGTCCTTGAAAGGATCGTGATAAACTCACTGGTTAATACGAGGGGTACCATCTTTTTCAAGTCCGTACAACTGCTGGCATATGCCGATGACATTGACATAATTGGACGAAGTCGGCGAGATGTCATTGAGGCCTTTAGGAGCATTGAGACGAAAGCGGCAAAAATGGGACTAGCGGTAAATGAGGGCAAGACAAAGTATATCCTGTCGTGGAAAAAGGACACGAACCACCTGCGCACATATTAACAGGTATCATTTCGAAGTAGTTGAGGACTTCATCTACCTAGGCTCCGCAGTGACATACAGCAATGACATCAGTGCCGAAATCAAACGCCAACCTCTGTTTTTTGGGGTTCGGGAGGCAATTGAGAAGCAGAGCCCTCTCTCGAAAAACCAGGGTGACCATATACATATAAGACCCTTATCATCCCGGTCCTGCTTTATAGCGTAAAGACATGGATCTTATCGAAAGCGGATGGGGAGGCCCTTGGTCGTTTTGAGAGAAAAATGCTGCATACGATTTTCGGCCCGACCTGCATACATGGGGAGTGGAGGAGAAGATTTAATAGTGAACTGTACGGGCTATACAGCGACATGAACGTAGTACGGCGTCTTCAGATCCAACGCCTAAAACGGCTAGGTCATGTAGAGCGCATGGAAATCACAGCTCCGGCCCGGAAGGCCGAGAACAGCCAAATTTAAGGTGGGGCACCCAAGTTTTGAGAGCACCGTGGCGCAGTGGGTAGTGTGTTGGCCTCTGACGCCGATGACTCGGGATCGAATCCCGACACAGCCATGTCATCGAACGTGTTTTTCACGGTGTTTCTCCTCAGCGGGGTTCTGACAAAACCCCCTGTAGTAAAATTGTCATGAAAAGCTTCTCGAAATTCGCCGTTCGGAACCGGCAATAAAACTGTAGGTCCCTTTCACCTATGTGAAAATGAAATCACACACAACATGGGTGATTGAGAGAAGCTCGGCTCAGGTTCTTCATGGACTGTAACGCCAACATACATACATACCCAAGTTTTAGAGGACCTTAATGAACTAGGCGTGCGGCACTGGAGACTGCTGGTTTCTTAAAGCAGGCACAGGTTCGCCATGATCTGTAGCGCCGAAAAAGAAGAAGAAGAATCAGATATTTTGCTTTTGGAAAAAGCAGGCTGTTGTTTCTGTATTGCTTCGTTTTGTTTAACACAATGATCTTGGTGCATTCGCCAGTGAGATTAGTACGTACATGCAAATGGTTGTTAAAAAAAACGGATACCCCTATAACTGCGCCAACTATAGGGGAATAAGTCTCCTTAACATCGCTGTAAGATCTTTTCTGCCGTGCGCTGTGAATGCCTGAAACCATTCGTGGACAATTTTATAGGCTCGGAGTAATCGCAGATGTAAGACATTTTGGTCTTGATAACTGGAAGCAGCCTTCCCGGACCGTCAAGGATGGAAGGCAGCTATAGCTCAGTCTCAGATCCTCCATGGATCGCTGGCATGATAAGTAAATAAGTAACTATAACTTTGATTTAGTCAAGGATTTCGTCTGCATTCGGGCTCGGGAGTCAATTGAGTAGTAGAGCCCTCTCTCGGAAAACTATTGTGATCCTCTTTAAAACCTTATTCATCCCGGTCCTCCTCTACGGCGCAGACGCTTCATCAAAAATGGATGAGGAAGCCCTTGGTCCTGTCGACAGAAAAATTCTGCGTACAATCCTCGGTCCCGTTTGTGTTAACGGAGACTGGAGGAGAAGATTTCACCACGAACTGTGGCCTATGACATCCACGGATCCAATGTCTAAAATGGGTAAGCCATGTAGAGCGACTGGACAGCACAGCTTCGGCCCGAAGAGTCTTCGACTTCAACCCGGAAGGACGACGGTGCAGGGGACGGCCACAACTAAAGGGGCGCACACAGGTGGAAAGGGACATTAACCAACTGAGCGTGCGACACTGGAAACAGCTGGCAGAAAATCATGCTAGCTGGAAAGGCTCATTGGTTGAGGCCCAGTTTTACCGCGAACTGTAGCGCCACCTATGTAAGTTAGTAAGTAAGGTTGTTCTGGAATACTTAAGAAAATATAATGTTTTATTATGTGCGTTTCGAACATTTTTTGAAACCTCATCAGCCGATAACTTTTGGGTGTAGGATAAATGCTATACAGTACATTCTCGGTAGAGTGAACTAATAAAAACCAGGCTTGTTCATACGAGAGAGATTGTTCACATTGCCGAGCATTAAAATTTTAAGGGACTCTTTGTCAAAAGATAGCACTTATAGTTGATTTGGCTATTCGATTTTTTTTGCCAATACTGTGCCGGAAACAACTTGAATTTTGTTTTTATTTTTTGTAAAATTCAAGGTGTTACAATTTTATCTACAGATAAGATCGTGGAAAGGACCCAAGAAATGCACATTGACACTCATTACCTATTTGTAGATTTAAAGGCCGCATATGACAGCGTGCATAGAGGTGAGCTGTACAGTGCCATGTCTGGCTTTGACATTCCTTCCAAGCTCATCAGAGAACTCTTGCTGCTCCATCAAGGTCGGTAACGAGCTCGCCGACCCCTTTAATGTCAAAAATGGTTAGAAGCAAGGCGACGCGCTCAACAGTTTACTTGAGAAGATGATGCGAAACACAGTTGAACACTAGAGGCACATGACATTGACGTGGTTGGTTGATTGGTTGGTGGAGGCGGCCAAAATGGGTCTGGCGGTAAATGAGGGCAAAACAAAATATATGCTGTCATCAAGAAAGGACATTCAACATTAACGTATTGGACGGAGCATCACAATGGACAGCAAAAACTTTGAGGTAGTACCTCGGCTCCGCAATAAATAGCCGTTGTTTCCTTGCGCCCAAGAGGCAATTAAGTCATAGATCCCTCTCCCGAGAGACCAAAGTGGATTTATGTAATACTTGAATCATGCCTTTCCCTTCCCTATGGCGCAGAAGTATGGACGCTATAGAAATCGGATGAGGAAGTTCTTGGTCTGTTCGAGAAAAAAATCCTGCGTGCGATTTTTCGTCCTGTTTGCATTGATGGCTTATGGAGAAGATTCAACAACGAACTGTACGGGTTATAGAGCGGCACATGCCTAGTCAATCATCTACGAATACAATATTTAAGATGGCTAGACCATGTAGAGCGTATGGAGAACACAGCTCTGGTCCGAAGAGTCTTTGAATCTGAGCCATAGGGACAATGAAAGAGAGGACGCCCTCGATTGAGGTAGCGCACACAAGTAAAGAGGGATTTCAACCAACTTAGTGCACTATTGGAGGCTGCTGGCAAAATATCGTGCCAGCTGGAGAGGTGTGTTGGTTGAGGCCCAGGTCCATCGCAGATTGTAGCGCCACATAAGAAGATAATGCAAAACGTAGAACGATGACGTACAAAATACGCAAAACAAAAGTTAAATTTGCTCGATAGATTGTGCATTCGTGTTTCTTCCTTGATGGCGTTACTCTCGCAAGCAACCCATTGTCCAGTGCTGAAGCAGAATATGTCACCTTAACCACAGCTGCAAAACGAGCCAAGTACTTCAAACTTCTACTTGGCGAACTAAACTCTTGTTCAATACCATTTGATTCGCATAAGTGTCTAAAAGCGTTGCTGGCGTATTCTGGTCTATTGTATGTATGTATGTTGGCGTTACAGTCCATGAAGAACCTGAGCCGAGCTTCTCTCAATCACCCATGTTGTGTGTGATTTCATTTTCACATAGGTGAAAGGGACCTACAGTTTTATTGCCGGTTCCGAACGGCGAATTTCGAGAAGCTTCTCATGACAATTTTACTACAGGGGGTTTTGTCAGAACCCCGCTGGTCTATTATCAGATCTTATTCTTTTTATTTTTTTACTTAATTGATTTTCGACATTGTTTTTAAATAATATGAATTTGTCTATCATTTCGGATTTCTTCCGAATTACATAAACAAACATTTTTCTTGAAGTGTCATCTATGAAAGTAACAAAATATAAGGACTTACTCAGTGATTCTGTTTTCATCGGTCCACATATGTCTGAATGTATAAGTTCCAAACAAGATTTGGTCGACTTTTCGCGCTTCATTTCAAACGGCAGACGGGTTTGTTTACCTCTGATACATGCGTAGCAGTCCAGTTTGTAGTTTCTGAATTCTGGAAATCCTTGAACAATATTCTCACGTTGTAAATGACTTTGAGACGCTGCATTCAAATGACCCATTCTGTTGTGCCATGTAGGTCTTCTGCCGCACCTACACAATTTTATGCTGAGGTCACAGTTTCATTGGTGACACATGCTTTTTCTTTGACTGGATTAACGAAATAAAGTCCTTTCACCTTCTTCGCACTCATGAGTTGTCGTCCACTCTTGCTCACAATACTTGCGATATCCGCCTCAAAAAATACTTTCACGTCATTCGTAGTTGCTTTATTAATTGAAATTAGGTTTTCTTTAAGATCTGGAACGAATAATGTATTAAAAAGTGAACAAAACAAAGACTCTTCTTCAACTTCACTGACAATATCAACAGTTCCAATACCCATAATTTTTACTTGCTTATCATTGGCAAGTTTAACATATCCAATGTGATATTAGATAGACACATGTGGGATGTAGCTCCACTGTCTAAGCACCAACGTATACCCTTTTGGCGACTGTAACCGTCTGATACTTCGAGAACTCTTGCAGGAGGGAACTCCAAAAATTCCTCCATCATAAAACCAGATTCACATGATTCTTCAACTTGTCTCACCACTTCAACATGTGTTCGACAATCCTTTGCCTTATGTCCCCTTCGCCCACATCGGCGGCAATTGTAATTACAATACCTTGAGCCAGATGACTATCTTTGTTGCGTCGGCTGACTGAACTTCTTGGTTTTGTTTAAATGAGGTGAATAATGATTAAATTTACCTTTAACTCTCATGGCGTTATCCGTGTATATTTTCCGCCTTGAATCTCCAACTTCCATTAGCCTAATGCGGACTGTTTTCTCTTCTTCTTCTTTGGTGGCGTTACAGCCCATGAAGGACCAGAGCCAAGCTTCTCCCAATCACCTATGTTGTGTGTGATTTATTTTTCACACAGGTGAAAGGGACCTACAGTTTAATGCCGATTCCGAACGGCGTGAGTCGAGAAGCTTTTTCCAGGCAAGTTATACTACGGGGGGTTTGCCAGTACCCCGCCAAGGAGAGACGCCGCGAAATAAACATTCGATGGCGTTGGTGTTATCGTGATCCGAACTCGCTCATCGTGCGCCAGGGTCCAACACACTGACCACTGCGCCACGGCGCCCTCATTCGTGTTTAACTGAGCTAAAAATATAGGTTCACTCTAAAAAGGTTCACTTATTCGCTTTGCAGAGTAATCTGTATAAAATGCTGTGTGTTCACTCTATTGGATTGTTCACTCAACCGGACTGTTTCCAGTGACGGAAAATCCTTTTGGGCTGCGAATGCTGCCTGAACGTCCTTATAACTTTCGTCGAGACTATCTAGAAGAATGACCGCTAGGAGCTCATCATCGAGTTTTGCTTCCAGCTCCGTCAAACGACTGATTATAGCGCAATATTCTCGCAAATACTCGTCCATGGCTTGAGAACTGTTCATACGAATATTTAATAATTTCTTGACCTCCTCGGCCTTTTGTCGCACACTTTTCCTGTCACAGCTGGATTGCAAAAAATCCCAGATTTCTTTGGAAGTTTTAAAGTTTTTGACCGGAGCCACCACGTGTGCCTCCTTGGCAAGTAAAAGCTCACCCCGAGCATCTAAATCCTTATCATCCCATTTTTCCTCCTCTGCCTTGTTTTCCTTTGGTCGAATTTCCAGCCCTTGGACTATCTTGAGAAGGCGATACTTATGCAAAACTCCTTCCATTTGCGCCCTCCAGGTTGAATAGTTTTCGCCATTGAAAACTGCAATACGACCTTGCACTGAATTTGAAATTGACATTTTTATAATTTTACCGTCACGATAAAAAGAAAATTTTATTTGAATTCGAAATTAGATTTTACACCAGCTGGGCCCATAACCTGAAGAAGATGTATGCAATTAAAGCACGATTGCTGTGGATTTTATTGACGGAAAAAACGTGGGTGACTATTTACAAAATAAGTAGTTTATTGGATGAGTAACTAATAGTGAGTGAGAACAGGAAGTATGGTAGAATAGTAACCTAGGTGAATTACTTATTCATACATAAGTAATTCAGATATAGATGGCATAGATATATAATTGTAAGTGTTGTCGAAGTGTAATAGCAATTCATTTTATTTAACAGTTACAGCCCATGAAGGACCAGAGCCAAGCTTCTTTCAATAACCCATGTTGTGTGAGATTTATTTTTCACACAGGTGAAAGGGACCTACAGTTTAATGCCGATTCCGAACGGCGTGAGTCAAGAAGCTTTTTCATGGCAAGTATACTACTAGTTTTGCCAGTACCCAGCCGAGGAGGGACGCCGCCAAATAAACATTCGATGGCGTCGGTGTTATCGGGATCCGAACTCGCTCATCGTGCGTCAGAGCCCAACACACTAACCACTGCGCCACGGCGTCCTCATTCGTGTTTAACTGAGCTAAAAATATAGGTTCACTCTAAAAAGGGTCACTTATTCGCTTTGTAGAGTAATCTGTATAAAATGCTGTGTGTTCACTGTATCGGATTGTTCACTCAACCGATGTTCCCTTTACCGAGAGTGTACTGTAAATAAATTCGTTGTTTAGCAATAGATTTAAGGAGTTTTACAAAATATTTGAAGATCATCAAAATTCATCATTAATCGCTAGAGCAGCCCTCTTCCTCCTCGAAGTTCCAAGTATTCACAAATCAATACAAAATGATTTAAGAATCCACGTCACCATTTTCCCAGTGCGTATACATGCAACTGTTCTCTTTCAGAACATACCGAACCACCTGTTGCTTCCCCAGGATCTGTCATTAACGCAGCTAGCGTCACATATATATGTATGTATGTATGAACATTCGTCTATCCATAAAATGCATATGTGTATTTGCACACATACATACATACATATACCTATGTAATACAAATAAACTAATGTCTTTCATAATATAATTAATTAGCTGCCCTGAAATTGAAATCATCGCTCGGCTGGGCATTCATCTTATCTATGTACATATGTATGTAAACAAAAAATGTTTTCTTTAAAAAATCAGAAAAAAATAATAAAGAAGAAACGATGAAATCACGGAATAACGGGGGAGCGTAGGCAAATTCCCGGAATGCACTTGTTTCCTTTCTGATATTGGTTTGCTTTTACTATTTTCTCTTATAAATGCTTTTTTCTAATTATCCCACATAATCTTCAATAATTAGTTTCTTTCCCTTGCCTTCGCGGCAATTCGAATCAGCCGGAAAGAAGGAAGAGGTACTTGCATATGTACATACATATGTACATAAATAGTATGGATAGAAATGCCCTTATTCTTCGTTGCAAAGCCAAAGATGAAAGAGCGATTGCCTCGTCTCAATATGATTCTAGCAAAATTAATTGCAATTCCAGTTTAACTTTTCCCTTATTCTGCCTTTTTTCTTATCACTCTATTCCTCTATTCTCTCCTGCGCCATTAAGCACCCACCGGATAATAGTTACTGTCCTTTATTTAGAACTATAGACTTGTCTATTTCATGTAGTTTTGTGTCAAAGTCTCTTTGAAGCGACTTGCTGTGTTCCGGCTTGCTCACTGGAATGTATCGTTCTGTCCGTTTGGTTGGCGCTCGCATCCGAGAATATCACCCCAATACAGCGACCAGAATTGAATCGCAAAAACATGGAGCTCAATGAAAAGAAAATACAAATGCGAGGAAAGCATTTGAATGCATTTTTATCGGCTACTTATACTTGTATGTGCGGCAGTTACTCTCACCAATACATTCATAATCGCATGCATGTTACAAAAAGAGGAGCTTTTTTTCTGTGCTTTTAAGAATCGCATTTACAGGTGTGTGTATTTGTTTTTATTTTATTTTCTCGTGGTCTTATTCCCAGTCTCCACGTTCTAAGATAAGTTCTTCTTGGAGACGTTTATTTTGAGTGTATGTGTGGTGTGTGAAAGGATGGTCTACGAAGAGAGCATTTTTAAAAGAGAGTGAGAGAGAGAGTGAATGAAGAAGCGTGTGTTCTAAATTGGGGGGAAGTAGGAAAGCCTGTGAGATACCGGTGAGAAAAGGGGAAGAAGTTTCGTGTAATTCCCACCACCAATCCACCACTTGTTTAATCACTCGGTCATTGCAGCTAAGAAAATCACACAGATGCACCACGCGACCACGCACACAACGATCAGGAATGCAGAAAAAGTGCATCTGAAGAAAAATACATTCGCAAAGCGTTCTGAGCGCGCGGTTTTTGTGTGATAGCTTAGTCGTATACGGTGTGATGGTGAGACTTGTTTGCAGCCCCGCCACGAAGTGCATCGACGAGTGCGTTGCATCGAATATAGGGGTGACAGTCAACTGGAACGTAGCGTGTGTATTTGATATGTTAAATGGGCAATTGTTGATGTATTCAAGTGCACTCTCCCGCATACATTGAGGCGGGAAAGCTTCGATAGGGAATGTAGGAAAAATTCTTTGTCAAAAAAAGGAGCAGGAAAAAAACGCATAGGAGGTATGAAACGATGGACAACTACTACAACGAAAAAAAAAGTTAAAAAAAAGGGAAAAAATGCAAACAAAATTGCACTGGTTGGGCAGAAATAAATAAAAAAAAATGGAGAAAAAAGGAAATTATATCGCATGCGCTTCTATCCCTATCGCACATTGGAAAAGTATTTTTCATCATCATCATCATCATCGTCGTCGTGGTCGTCGTTGATGTTGTCGTCCGTCGTTTATTGGCGCTGCTGCCCTCCGTCGTCGTCGACTTCTTCTATAACGTCTTGGTTTTTGTTGAATGTCGTTCCCGTGTTGTGTTATTCTGTTGTTGTTCTCTCGTATTTGCTGCTCTGCTACAACCGTCGTCGCTCTCAATTGAACATCGATGTGATATAATTTTTCGCTTCTCTCACAGTCGCATAAACACAACGCATCCGATATGCAACGGAACGCATTTTCGGACGCGGCCCGAGTCGATCCGAGTAGCGTCCGATCGCGTTCAATTAATAAAAAGTTATTATTGCCAGAGTCAAAGTTACAACAACGGCAAGAACAGCAGACTAAACAGCAGCAACAGCCACTATCAATTTGTGGATCATTATTGTTGTTGTTATTTTTATTGGAGTCATCGTCGTCATCATCATCGTTGTCGTTTTTGTCACCGTCGTCGCCGCCACCGCTACCGTCGTCGTTATCGTTGTCATCGTTGTCCTCGCCGGTTTTTTTAATCACTGTGTTCGTTTATTGTGTCATTGTTGTTGTTATTATTTTAAACACCGATCTGTAAGAAATTAATCAACAAAAATCTGATACTATGCTCTAAATCATTTTATTCTTCTTGTTTACATACATATATATTTTTGCTGACTTTATTACAATATAAACTGCATTGTCGAAAATAAATATTATATCTACAGACGTATGTATATGTACGTACATACATATGTACATATGTAAGTGGTAGCTACAAAGGAAGCCATATCTCTAAGCAGAGAGAAAGCATCTGATCGGACCTGCATTCATCATTCGTCAACATTACAACGCGCTTCTGTGTAAACGGCAGCTGTACAAGCAGAAGAAGAGTAACCACCTCCTAGACGAGCCAAACCGATTAGGCCCGAAGCCTAGAACAGGCGAACTGCAGTGTGTTGTTGTCCGCGCTAGCCTAACTGCATCGAACAGATACAATTTTGTGCGATTTTTTTTTCTTTCCTATTTTTCGCATTTTCATTCTTCATTTTTGGAACGACATTCGTCGATAAACGTCGTCGTGTGTATGGTTCGAGTTGTGTGTTTTGGAGCAACACACTAGACGACATTGTATATACGGGGGGTGGTACGTTACACTGTTTTGTTGTTATTCGTCTAGATGTTGTTGTTGTTAATGTTATTCGTGGTGCTGTTGTTGTTGTTGTAGTAGTCGTCCTCATAGTGGTTCGTTGTCGTCGTGTTGTTGGTCGAGTAACGAGTGCTCGTTCTTATAGCCCCCCAAACTTTTGACACGCAGTGTTGTTCGCGTTGATTCATTTTTTACTTACTTGTTATTGTTGTTGTGTCGAGCAAGTGGTCGTTTTCCGCGTTTTTCCTACTTCCCGACACATTTGTTCGCATTTCGTTCAAACCACCGATTATGTTTTGCTTTTTCGTTCTTGTCCTTTTGTTTTAATGCAATACCGCCGGTGTATGTGTTTTTTTTTTTTTTTTTTTTTTGTCTAACGTTAGCTATTTCCAAAAAATAGTGTTTTTTTTTTTTTTCTCAAAAATCGTTTAAAAATCATTCTCCAGTGATTTTAAATGATTTTCTAAACTATTTTCTAATCTTCCCCACCGATAACAGCAATTAGTGTGTTTTTTTTTTTTTTTTTTTTGAAATTCTGTATCAAAAAAGTATACATATATACAAAGTAAAGTGAAAATTAATTGTGTTACCAAAATATAGCTAAGAAATCCACAAAAACAATAGATCGAAAAAAAATCCAATTTAGTTACACATTAAAATAAATTTTAAAATATTGCGTAGAAAAAAAAAAAAATAATAACAAAGTATAAATATAAAATCCAGTAGCAAGAAATACATAATTTGTTCTCATTCGTTTTCGAGTAATTTGCGATTTTCCACGACGCATTGGGATTTTTAAAATATGCTATGCTCATCAGCGCCTACGAAATATGTACGTATCTCAAATTTCCCTTAAATGTTGTTTATTCCTTAACTTTTTTTTTGTTTAAATAAAAATATGATATCGAGATTGAGGTGATTAATCAGTTTTTCCAAAGAACTTTTGGGAATTCTGTCTAGTTTTGTGCTTTGTTATTTGATATGATTGGGTTGTTGAATTATCGTGAATTGTGGTTATAATGTGTAATTTAAGTTTTTGTTTTGTTTCGTTTTTTTTTCCTTTGTGACCTTCAAATAGATTCGAAACACGAATAATAATTTATAAATATACGAAATTTATTATTTGAATTAATTCTTGAATTCGGGGCCAAATTTGACGAATTTATGTGCTAGAGTTATATAAATAATTTCGGAATCTCACATTATCTCAAAAAACATATTCAAGAATTAGAGAGAATCATGTCCTTGATATTTAGTGCAAGTGGCATTCGTTATTTTTTTTCATTCTCTAGAATTAAATTGATATTATCGATATTGAGATTATTGGAAATAGCGGTTTAATTTGAAATGTATTTTTGCCGTCGGACAGAAATAAATGTTCTTTTATTCCTTTATTATGGTATTTGTTTTTAGTCCAACCTGTGTTGAAATTTATTAAAAGCTGCACTTGCCTATAGTATATAAGGTTGTATACTTTTTGACATGTCCTTGGATTCAAGAATACAATTTTATTCTTTTATCGCCTTTCTTTTATTGGGATTGAGATTTCCTAAATTCGGTCAAACACTGCTTACATAATTCTCTCCCACTGTAGCTTTATTCTACACTGTTTTTTTACAGTTTTCATTTCTTCTAAAATTTAACCGTCATTTTTCTACATTTTATTCGCTACTTTATACCTTAATACAAGTTTTGGTATTTAACACAAATAACTCAACTCTGAAGACTATGTCTAGGAGTCTAGCATACTAAATGTTCGTATACATTATATACAGCCACTCACATTAGTATTCGGGCAGATAATCTTAATACATTTATTTGAACGTAAAACAGAAAATAAAAGGTCTACAAACTCAAATTCTATAAACTCAAATAAAAAATGCTAAAAACCTAAAAATATTCAGCTGAATGTTAAGAAAAAATAATTTTTTTTGAACAAAAGCACATAAATTGAATTCACAAAAATATTCGGACAAACAATGCAAATAATAATAAACGATAATAAACAAACAAATAATTAATACTTTGCGTGGTAACCTCTTTAAACTTCGAGGCATAGAAGACACTAGATTTTTTGTCTTGGAGAATCATTTTAAGCTGTGCCTTATTGCTTAGGTTGTTATGCCAAAGATTTTCTATAGGGTTCATGTCCGGTGATTGAGGTGGAAGATTGAGGACTTTTGGGCAATTATAAAACAACAATGTCTTAACCATAACAGCAGTGTGCTTGGGGTCATTGTTTTGATAGAACCGAAAGTTCTCTCCTATTCCTAAGCTTGGTGCACTCTTCTTCAAATTATCTCTTAAAATGTCCAGGTACATAACCTTGTCCATTATTCCATCGATGAAGACTAAATTACCCAACCCTTTCGCCGACATACACCACCATGTCTGACTGAAAATGTTCTTTATTAATTTGTTGATTTTTTCCGTCATACTTTTACCCTTCTGTTTGACCCGAAAACATTAAATTTGTTTCGTCGCAAAACAAAAGGTTGTCCCAATGGTCTTCAACCTCATTCTAGTACAATCTTGCAAATTCAAATCTTGTTTTTATTCACTTCACTTATTGACGGTTTTTTCCGTGCCGATTTGCAGAGAACCCACACCTTTTTGTGCACATCCTAACAGTTTCAGCGTTAACAACCTTGCTGTGATTTTCTCCCAACACTGTTTTTATTTTATTTGCAGCTATCCTAGGGCCTTCTCTCACTCTTTTGATAACTACCCTTTCTTCCTTGTCCGTTAACACATTGGGACGTCCCTTTTGCCGTAAGAAAGCAACTCGTTTCTCATTTTTGAGCCTTTTTATTATGTCACCAACTGAACTTTTGTATGTATGTATGTTGGCGTTACAGCCCATGAAGGACATAAGCCGAGCTTCTCTCAATCATCCATGTTGTGTGTGATTTCATTTTCCCATAGGTGAAAGGGACCTACAGTTTATTGCCGGTTCCGAACGGCGAATTTCGAGAAGCTTTTCATGACAATTTTACTACAGGGGGTTTTGTCAGAACCCCGCTGAGAAGAAACACCGTGAAAAACACGTTCGATGACATGGCTCTGTCGGGATTCGATCCCGTGTCATCATCGGCGTCAGAGGCCAACACACTACCCACTGCGCCACGGTGCTCTCTGTATACTGCAATGGACAAATAAAAACTCAAATTGATTTTCTCTTAAAAAAAATTAGAACGGTAAAATACTGTTATTTTCGTTACATTTTGGTTGTCATTTGCATGAGGCGAGGCTCAGCTTACCAGGGAGTTAAAGACGGCTGTAAAGTTTTTACGTAAGGACGGTAAGGGAAGGAAGGTACCAAGGGCTATTGGTAAAAAGATTGGATACAGCCATGTGATAGTAATAAAATTGTTAAAAGAAAAATTAGGTTGCTTGGTACCACAAAACTCAAAACTTGTACCGGTAAAGGAAACAGGAAGACAGAATTTTAAAAAGGATTTCATGTGGCAATCGCAAAAAGGCAGCAAGACAAGTAAATTTAGACTTTTTGGTACAAACATCTAAGAAAAGTAGCAACAGAACAGGTAGCAGAAGGCTAAATTCCTTCGGATTATTAGCCAGAAGAACAAGAAAAAAACTATCTTTGACTCCAAGAATGAGAATTGCAGGGTTTAACTTTGCCAAAGCTCATCAGAATTGGACTCAAAATTATTGGAAGGCTGTAATCTTCACCGACGAAACCAAATGCAACCTTAATTCATCAGATGGTATCCAGTACATCCGACGGAGGACCGGAGAAGATTTAAAGAAGGAATGTGTTTTAACCAGAAACAAATTTCCCTTTAGTTTTATGCTTTGGGGCTGCATTTCTTTTTTTGGTCAAGGGGAATTAGTGTTCTACACTGGTTCAATGAATAGAGACAGTTACATTGGGATCATAAGGGACCATTTAATGACTTCAATAGAAATCCTTTTTTTTCGGTCATTATTGACCCCGTCTTTCAGGATGACTCTGCTCCATGCCATCGAGCAAAAAAGTAAGTTGCAAGTCTCTTAAATCTTAAAAACAAAATGGTATGATTTAAGCCATAATTTGGAATAATGTGTTTGATAGGCAAAGGAGTTAAAAACATTGGACTGACCTGGCAACAGCCTCGATTAAATCCCATTGAGAATTGTTGGGCTCTTTTAAAGGCCAAAATAGCTGCGAGAAATCCATAGAATAAAGAAGAATTTAAAACAGCAATCCAGGAATCTTGGAAAAATGGCATCACAGTAGAATACTGCCAAAAATTAGTAACTTCCATGCTTCACATGCCTCACAGAGTTCAAGCCGTTATCAAGGCCCGCGGTGGTCATACGAAGTATTCATCTTTTTTATTATACTACAATTAAAGAGGTAATGCAATGGGGTGAAATGTAAAATAGTCCGACAAATTCAATTATCATTATTTTTATTTCTTCTTTATTACATCTGCTTAAAATGAAAATCTATTAAGCTAAGTTTTCGTCCCCTAACTGTTTTAAGAACAAAAAATAAACGAAGAGACTATCCCAACTTGAACATTTTAGTCTTAGGTTATTTGTTGACAATGTCTGAAAATATTTACTACCAGTACCATTTTCTCAATTTAAAAACTATAGGAATCCAGAGAGTTTCAACGAAGTTTAGTTGAAATTTTCTGGTGGTAACTTTTATTTGTCCACTACAGTATATACATATATGTATATATATTCGATTATATACATGGAACTGCAAGGTTCGGAAAATGTTTTAAAATGGTCGGCTTTCCCTAGAGAAGTTCTAGGCGGATTTTCACAAAAGCTGTTGCTTTAGTTTGGATGCAGATCCTTAAATTTCAACTGATTGCACATTTAGGGGTTAGAAATATTATTAAATGATTTATGAAAAAAACCGGCCAAGTGCGAGTCGGACTCGCGCACGAAGGGTTCCGTACCATCGGTATATATAAATATGAAAGAGACTATGTATGTTACCTCATCAGTCATCACATTAAACCACCTTTTTTGTATGATGACAGATCTTGGTTGCGGGCAGGTTATAGGCATATTACTTTGATAATCAAAAATCTCCATGATGAGATAGTTGATCATCAAAGTGTCCATTGGATTCAAATCAATTATCTTACTTGACAACAACGATGTGCAAAGGTGAATAACAATAATGGGTTATATGGGAAAAAGGTTTGCAGCTAGGATTAATTCATCAAAGACACAAAAGAGATCAAAACTGGGAAGTTTGCTACTCGTTGTGGGATATTGTCGACTAACCTTAGTTCAGTATGGAGACCAAGGGGATTTTTTGGATGAAAATCATGTCTGTTGTATGGGAGCCCCCCTTAAATATTAATTTTGTTCTATTTTTGGTATTTGTCGTGGTAGCAGCAACAGAAATACATCATCTGTGAAAATTTCAACTCTCTAACTATCACGGTTCATGAGATACAGCCTGGTGACAGACGGACGGACGGACGGACAGCGAAGTCTTAGTAATAGGGTTCCGTTTTACCTTTGGGTACGGAACCCTAAAAAGTAGGTACATATACCTAAATCTTACGAGAATAATGACCCGTCGAAAGGCCATAATATTAAAGGAAAATTGTTATTGGCGTATCAGAAACAAAACCAAATAAAAAACAAGTGGTTCAACAAGTTCAAGTTGAAACTTTACCATCGTTCTTATTTTTTTTTTTTTAGTATGGTCTTGAAATTGAATATGCATATGTATTTATGTACATATATGCACACATATATCACTTTATTGAGAAAAAAATCAAATATGCATCTTTACACAAAAACACTATCAGAAATTTAACTATACCCAGCTTCATATACCCATAACAAGTTTTTGAATGGGTATTTTTGAGAACACCGTGGCGCAGTGGGTAGTGTATTGGCCTCTGACGCTGATGGCACGGGATCGAACCCCGACACAGCCATGTCATCGAACGTGTTTTCACGGTGTTTCTCTTCAGCGGGGTTGTGACAAAACCCCCTGTAGTAAAATTGTCATGAAAAGCTTCTCGGAATTCGCCGTTCGGAAGTGGCAATAAACTGTAGGTCCCTTTCACCTATGGGAAAATTAAATCACACAACACCATGGGTGATTGAGAGAAGCTCGGCTCTGATCCTTCATGGGCTGGAACGCCAGCATACAATTATTTCCGATCGAATACAGAGCATACCATAGGTTAGGTTAGGTACATGGGTGCCCTATTGACGGAATGTCAAGGCTCACGTAGACTACGTTGAGTCCATTGTGCCCACTTGTTTTGTTTTAACCCGTTGATACCTACATATACATTTACCGTTGAGCTGAACCATCCAGACGAGGATAAAAATCCCAGTATGCTGTTCAGCCCAATATTGCCTACCTCTTCTAGTCCCGAAAGGAAGTATCTTCCTAGGAATATATTCCTTTTTTGGACTAGCGCCGGACATTCGCACAGCAGGTGACGAATTGATTCAATTTCCTCTTCGTCCCTGCAGCTTCTGCAGAAATCATTTTAGGGCTGGCCTAGTCGAGCTGCATGGTAGGATAGCATGCAGTGCCCGGTGAGGGCACCGACGACCAGTCGAATATTCCATCGATTGAACTTCAGCAGATTTTCCGTTCTGTTCTTATCATAGACGGGCCAAGTCGATCTCGCCGTTGCGCATGTATCTAAGAGACACCATCGCTTATTGGCTTTCGCTAATAGCTCCGTCTGTATCTCCCTGTAAAGCGCACTGAGTGGTGCTTTGGGCTCAGCTGAGATCTGCGCAATGTTAGCACTTGATCCCACGCTAGCCAGCTCGGCCGCCCTCTCGTTTCCGGAGATATTTATATGACCAGGTACCCAGCAAGGGGTCACCTCATTTACATTGGATATCTCTTCTAACTTCTCCTTGCAGAGTGTGACGAGTTTGGATCTTATCCATGCTGCCTGCAGAGCCTTAATGGCTGCCTGGCTGTCAACATAGATGCTGATCCTTTTTCCTGTGATATTCTCTTTGCTGATCAGGTCCGCCGCCTACCAATAGGCATACAATAGAAATATCTCAAAGGCCACCTGCGAGTCTTCCTTGCAACTGAGTAATTATGAGCCAGCTGATCAAATGTGTCAACGCCACCTTTTGTCTGGTTATAAAACTCAATTATCTCGGGTTTTCTTGTCTTCGAGTCAACATTGATGTTTTTATGAAGCGAAGATACCAGCAGAACTCCTTTTCCTTTTTTCGGAGTAAAGGAAACCAAAGTCAGTTTGTCTTTGAAGGCAAATTGAAAAGAGAGTACTTCTTTCTTTCGGTTGGGTAGAAAGGATAGTGGCACTTAAATTTTATTTTTTCGCAAAGTTCCCACTGCAGCTAGATTATACTATATTAGCATTGTTTCGACTAACTGAATTGATGTGAACCAATTGTCCATGGTTAAATTTCTTCCCGTACCATGAATGCTTTCACTTATTTTTGAATCAACTGCAGCGGAATCGGTTCATTTGATTTGCTATAATTTTTTCCAACGTAAGGGATTCCAGACACCATATAGTATGTGCGAGAATCACACATCGTTATAATCTTTATGCCGTACTTATCTGACTTCGAAGGAATATAAATTTTAAAAGGACAGTTACTTCTGAATCCCTAAAGCTGCTCATCAATCGTACAATATTCGTGGGGCGTATGATATTTTGAACAGTTTGAATAAAATTTTTTCCAAACGAACCGGACTGGGGCCAATTTATCCGAGCGACGTCTTATTTCCCTGTTATCGATTCGGACGCAATTAATCAAGAATTCAAACCTGTTGAGCCCAATTTTAGCCTGGAACATCGGTGAGCACTTGGTAGTCCACATGTCTCTCGTGTTCCTTCGACCCTGCTTTTGCACTCCAGCAATGTAGAGTAAACCAAAAACAGCACGAATCTTTTCTTCTGTTGTGTCGACCATGATTCCGGAAGTTGGAGGTTGAGCAGATGTTGAGGGTGATGGGTAATCGGCTGGTTTAATACTTTTTTGACGTTGGTGCCTGATCTCGATATTTGTACTTTTAACCAAAGCTTGTAACACAATATTATCGAACAGAAGATTCCATGCTTGCACCTCCGATGTTACAAACTTAGCCTCACCCTTGCAACCTGGCATTTTCAAAACTATGTTTCTTGCTACTGCCCGGCCACTTGATGATGAAGGCTGTGTCGTCCAACGAATTTTTTTTTTTCCTAAAATAACTCTCAAATGATGACTTTCATCTGAATTTTCTCCCCCATCTTCACTGTTACTTGCCCCGATTTCATCATCTTCTTCAGAATCTGCCTCTACGTCATTTAAGCAGGCTTCATCTTCTGTGTCCATATCATCATGGACTTCCAAAAGCAGTTCTTTTATATCGTCCTCATCGAAGTTGGCTTTATTTAAGGACATAATGTGCAAATATATGAACACATGTACAGTTCTGCAATTTAGGAACGTTTTGTCTTATCTTCTTCTTCTTCTCTGATGGCGCTACAGTTCGGGATGAACCAGGCCCTCAACCAACAAACCTCTCCAGCCGGCCCGATCTTTGACAAGCCGCTTCCAGTGCCGCACGCCCAGTTGGTTGAGGTCCCCTTCCACCTGTGCGCGCCAGCTTAAATGCGGTCGTCCTCAGCTGCGTCGTCCCTCGGGGTTGGAGTCGAAGACTCTTCGGGCCGGTGCGTTGATGTCCATTCGCTCTACATGGCCTAGCCATCTTGGACGTTGGATCCGAAGACGTCTAACCAGGCCGATCTCGCTGTACAGCCCGTACAGTTCTTGGTTGAATCTCCTCCTCCATTCTCCGTTTACACAAACGGGACCAAAGATTCCAAGCAGAATTTTCCTCTCGACACGTCCAAGAGCCTCTTCATCCGCTTTTGATAACGCCCAAGCCTCAGCGCCGTAAAGGAGGACCGGGATGATTAAGGTTTTGTAGAGGGAAACCTTAGTTTTTCGAGAGAGGGCTCTACTACTCAATTGCCTCTTGAGCCCGAAGAAGCAGCGATTGGCAAGAGTTATTCTGCGTTTTATCTCAGCGCTGGTGTCGTTGCTGCTTGTCACTATCGAGCCAAGGTAGACGAAGTCCTTGACTACTTCAAAAATATAGCTGCCGAAGGTGACGTTCTGACCAAGACGTTGGTGTTGTGCTTCTTTCTTCGATGACAGCATATATTTGGTCTTGTCCCCATTTACCCTTAGACCCACTTTCGCCGCTTCTGCTTCAATGCTTGCGAACGCTTCATTGACGTCTCGCCTTGTTCGTTCAATAACGTCAATGTTATCTGCGTAGGCAAGCAATTGTGTGGACTTGAATTAGATCGTACCTCTTGTATTGGCCGCAGAGTCCCGCACGATATTTTCAAGAATAATGTTGAAGAAATCACATGACAGTGCGACACCCTGTCTAAAACCTTTTTTAACATCAAAGGGGTCGGTTAATTCACCTCCGACCTTAATGGAGCAGCGAGAGTTCTCCATAGTCATCCTGCACAGTCTGACGAGTTTGGCTGGAATGTTAAAACATGACATGGCTCTGTAAAGCTCGTCTCTATAAACACTGTCATATACGGCTTTAAAGACGACGAAAAGATGGTGCGTGTTGACCTGGAATTCATGGGTCTGCTCCAAGATCTGCCGTAGTGTAAATATTTGATCTATCGTGAATTGGTAGGAACCCATCAGATTGTCCACGAACGGTTTCAGGTACTTACACAGTACGGCAGATAGGATCTTGTACGCGATGTTCAGGAGGATTATCCCTCTGTAATTGGCGCCGTCTCCTTTCTTATGGACCGGGCAAACGACGCTGAGATTCCATTCATCGGGCATGCATTCATCCAACCATATCTTACAGATGGGTTGGTGCATGTTCCTAACCAGCTCATCATCAGCTGCTTTAAACAGCTCCGCGGGGAGTCCGTCTGCTCCAGCAGCTTTATAAGGCTTAAGTTTCGATATCGCTATCTTAACATCGTCTAGGTCTGGTAGACGGGATTCTCCTTCGTCTTCGTCCATTGTGAATGGTTCGTTCCGCCTGACGGCGGAATTTTGACTATCATCGCCGTTATACAGTCTGCAGAAGTGGTCCTTCCACAATCTCAGCATCGACTGTGACTCCACCACTAGTTGTCCATGCTCATCCCTGCAGTCTTCTGCTCTGGCTTTATAGCCTTGGCATGTTCGTTTTACTTTCTGGTAACATTTTCGAACATCGTTCCTGCAGTAACATCTCTCCATCTCCTCGATCTCGCGCTTCTCGTGCTCCGTCTTTTTCCTTCTCAGAAGCGCTTGCTCCTCTCTCCTTTTCTTTTCATAGAGCTCGCGGGCATCTCTCGTCCTTCGATACAATGTGGCCATGTATGCATTCTGTTTCTTTACATGGGCCTGTCTGCACTCATCATCAAACCAGGGGTTTCTCGACGGTGGTGGCTCGAAACCGAGTATAATGGCTTTCTGACAATGACTCCATTGCTGTTCTATGGTTTCTGTAGATTGCATCGGGACCTGAGAGAGCTTGAGGGAGACTTGATCGGCGAAGGTCCTGGCGGTCTCCTGCGATTGCAGCTTTCCGACGTTAAATTTTGGTGTTCTTACTCGACTCCATTGGTTCCGAGAAATTCGCATCCGTACCTTGGTTGCAACAAGGTAATAATCCGAGTCGATGTTGGCTCCTCGAAAGGTTCGGACATCTAGGATGCTGGAGGAGTGTCTGCCGTCGATCGCATTATGATCAATTTGGTTGGTTGTCGATTGATCGAAAGACCGCCAGGTCCCCTTATGGATGTTGAGGTGTAGGAATCGGGTACTTCTACTACCAGATTATGTCCCGCCATAAAGTCCACTAGCCTTAGTCCGCTTTCTGACGTGGTGTTGTGTAGGCTGTGCTTTCCAATGACCCGTTCAAAGATAGCTTCCTTACCCAGCGTCGTATTGAAATCTCCTAGAACGATTTTGGTGTCATAGCTGGGACATTGCGCATACATTCTGCCTAGGAGATCATAGAAGTCGTCTTTATGTCGGCCATCTTTCTCCTCTGTGGGGGCGTGGACACATAGTAAGCTTATATTGCCGAGATTGGCCTTGATGCGGATAGTTATGAGGGTGCCAGTATAGCTATCCAGGGGAGGCCACGCGGAGGCTGTGTGTCAACTTGGATTGAGCAGGGACAGAGATCGAAGCTGGCGTTTGCTTAGTTAAACGCGATCAACTTCTTTGCTCTGTTTGTTCGCTCCCTTCTCCCCTAACGTTTTGTCTTATACAATTCTGTAATTTGAAATAATTCATCAACTTACCTTGTAAAATTTCCAAAAATTCATTCATTTATCTTTCAACAAAGATATTACACAAACACAAATGGTGTCCGAATACACGCCAGTGGCCGCGATATCTTCAGTCCGATGATAGGAAATGTTCTATATACCTTCCAGATGTAAAGTTATAACGAAATAAATTAAAGTCAAGGCAGTCTTCGAAAATAACGACTTTTATTTTCAAAAATATAACAGTTGGAATTCTGAAGTGGGGTGCGGTTGCACCCCATATGCATTCTAGGGTTGACAATGGAAAGCCCAATGAATCTTGATAATTTTTCTCGTTATTGTGGAATGTTGTGGAATGCTTCGATCTATCTTCCGAAACCGACTTTGGAAATTCTGATACATCACCTAGCGTTTTGCATGGGTAACTATTCTTTTCCTTTTCTTTTTTACGAAACATTTATATTATTTCCAATACCATCAAAAAGGCAAATGCCAAAGTGACGAAATAGTTCCAGCATTTGGTACAGCTAATTACAGCAGTTATTCGATTGTTCAATTACAATTTCTAATTTTGTAAACCCCCACATTAGTCATTCGTTTATCGTTACAATTGGGAAAGCCTGACTTACGAACTGACATATTTGGAACCACATTTTGCTGATCATCATCAACAAACTTAGAAGACTGATTATAACTTTTTTTTTAATGTGGTGATATATGTACATATGTATTTATATGTATGTATACTTCACGGATATTCCCAGCTTCGACTTGACTAAAAGATGTGTGTCAGAGAAATACACACAAAATTATTTCGGTAGATTTTG
This sequence comes from Eumerus sabulonum, assembly GCA_951905685.1. NCBI lineage: Eukaryota > Metazoa > Arthropoda > Insecta > Diptera > Syrphidae > Eumerus > Eumerus sabulonum. The sequence goes on along the minus strand of OX645060.1, from coordinate 137,752,659 downwards.
AGAATCTAAGATTAGTTTATAATTGGCTTTTATTTTATAAGCTGCTTATCGGTATTTCGAAGTGACTGCCAGTTGTTTCCGACGCGTGGGTAAATGTGAGTGTTTGAAATGTTGTAAACATGGGTGTTTGAAATGTGAGATTTTTGCGATTGGTTCCAAGTGTAGTAATTTTTAATCGGCTGGAACTCGGGCTCCCTTCTTTTATGAATTTAAACTGGAACATAATGTGTCTCTGATAGCCAAAAAATGCTAACGGCGGACACCATGTTCGATTTTGGATTGCGAACGCCATATTCGATCAACGTTGGATAAATAGGGAAACCGAATTATGATTGATATAGTATTGTCTTATTACAAAATTAATTTGTTCAGTAGAATAAGATATATAAGAGCATGATATCCTGCGAAATGTGTTCGTATAAAATTTGAACCCATATTGTTTTTGAAAACAGGGAAACATATTTACTATCCAAAAATGATTCAATCAATATTTTATTACCATGTGATGTCCACGAAAATTCTTTGTACTATCGTCTATTGAGATATTTAACTTCGTAAGCCTAAGTGTTTTGCAGGTTTCTATGTCTCTACTTGCTAACCATTTTCTATAGATTTAGAAATTCGAAATAACGTTACCCCCTACATTATTACATGTACATTTAAATCATAATTTTTGTTGTTATCAATCATAACTATCTTACGCTAGACACAATGACTAAAACTAGCTTACATACATAATTACATTATAGATACCTTACCGACCCTATGCGGACACTCTAAGATAAACAACAACTATATACCTAAATTATGTCTTTCGACTGCTTAATATTTAGCTTTACGTTTGTACTGCTCAGAAAATATAGTAACAACTGAGTTTACTATTTAACTTTATTTTTCTATAAAACTGAAAACTAACTAAACCTATCTTGAATAGAATCTAGATATGTATATTAAATATTTTCTTAATATACATAAAATATATGCATACGCTTTTTTTGTTTTTCAATGTTTTTTATGCCTTAGACTATCTAAATTAACCCTAGCCTACCCTCCAGATCAACTGGAGATCCTCCGTCGAAATGAACAGGGTATTAGCTATACATATTCTGATGCACAACTTCTTAATTCGTCAATTCTTCCCCGCTTTCTTAATATCAATGTTTATTATGTTACTTCGAGGTTATTATACATAATTTTTATTACCACTGTCTCTGTGGCAATCTTGCGCTAGAGCTTAATATTAGCTTATTTTTATTATATTCCTATCATAAGCATGGATTACCGTAAATTATTTTTTGTATAAATATTGTACATAAATAAATGTGCAATACAAAATAAAATGCACTGGACAGGCGTAAAACAAAAAACCGGCCAAGTGCGAGTCGGATTCGCCCACAAAGGGTTCCGTACCATCTGTATTTTTTTTTTTTTAGAGACTCGCGCAGGTTCAAGAGTTTTTTTTTATATTCTCTTATGATGTGTTAACACACACAACCTGAACGGAGTGCAGTGGTTGGGGTCGTTGATGTTCGTTCACTACTCTCAGGGGTGGTTGTCCTAGACCTAGATAGGACGAGAGCCGACCAAATTCCGCGTTGGTTATAGTCCGTAGTAATTCGTTCAAGCACTTTGGTATTGCTATACTGTGAGTGTTATGCCTGCAGCAGTAAGTCTGGTCACTTTACATTCACAACTGCGTTGCATACTTTTTTTAGCCGTATAGGAATTACTTTTTCTTGGCTATGAAGCCAATTTGAACCATAAACCTTCCGCTCGGCGGTCGATGATGTTAACCACTGCGCCACGGCCACCCCTATATAGATATGAAAGAGACTACTACTACTATGTTAGCTCATCAGTCATCACATTAAACCACATTTCTTGTATGATGACAGATCTTGGTTGCAGGCAGGTTATCCGCATATTACTTTGATAATCAAAAATCTTCATGATGAGATATAGTTGATCATCAAAGTGTCCATTGAATTCAAATCAAATATCTTACTTGACAGCAAGGATGTGAAAAGGTGAATAACAATAATGGGAAATAGGTTTGCAGCTAGGATTAATTCATCAAAGACACCAAAGAGATCAAAACTGTGAAGTTTGCTACTGGTTGTGGGATATTGTCGACTAACCTTAGTTCATTATCTGACCAAGGGGATTTTTTGGATGAAAATCATGTCTGTTGTATGGGAGCCCCCCTTAAATATTCATTTATGGGGGCAACAGAAATACATCATCTGTGAAAATTTCAACTGTCTAACTATCACGGTTCATGAGATACAGCCTGGTGACAGACGGGCGGACGGACGGACGGACAGCGAAGTCTTAGTAATAGGATTCCGTTTTACCTTTGGGTACGGAACCCTAAAAATGAACTCTCTAAAACTGAACCTTGTGAGAACACACACCAGACGCCATTGAATCTCATTCCTTTACTGTGTATCTATATTGACAATTGAGTTTGTAATTTGTAGGCGAATTGTCTGGGATTTCTAACTCCAAGTTTTACAACTGCACAAAATACAAATGAAATACAACACTAGATAGCTGTGTTAATAATAATATTTTAATAATATTTATGTCTGCTTCCCGTCGACTCGATATCCTTGAACTATACTATAAAGGGGAAAGAAAACAACAAAATGTGAATAAAAGATATGGCGAATTGCTTAAGTTGCTCGAAAGTTGCACTCGAGGCATGCTATGCACAATTTTCATCTCGCGTCATATTATATTCAACGTCAGTTGATTAATCTCTCCGAGACTTCCGGGAGTCCTTGATCGGCTCGGAAACTTTTTTCTATTTTTTGTTTTCTCATACTTTTTATTTCTCCTCGCATGCCTGTATTGGATTACTCACCGTTTTTGTGTTCTGCAACGTGATATGCAGTAATCAGAATATATAGTATCTCATAGGTTTTGCCATTGACTTTTCAGTTGCATTATAGTAATGCGTTGTATTGATTCGCTATTACTTTCAAAATCCAATTGATCTTGAGCGGATTTGCATCATTGCTATTGAAATATCTATTGTGAAGTTATTGCACATAAATACATACATACATACGTATATTTGTTCCATACTGTATGCAAGGTTTTGCATTTGAATGATGAAACCTTATTGGGTGTTTCTTTATGTCGATGATGTATTTATCGCTATTTGATTTATAGTCCGGAATTGTTACAAAAATGCCTTCGAAATGAGTGCGTTAGTCAAACTGTTTTTAACTGACGACACAGCCGTTGCAAAGGAAATAAGAAAAGCAATCGGAATCGGCATTAAGCTGTAGGTCCCTTTCACCTATGAGAAAATTAAATCACACACAACATGGGTGATTGAGAGAAGCTCGGCTCAGGTTCTTCATGGACTGTAACGCCAAAATACATACATACAATCATGAAGACATTTGTAACAATATGTGATTAAACTTTTTACGTTCTTTGTAATTTTTCCAACTCCCTCTCTGGTGGATAAAATATTTTAACAATTCCCCAAGACCACAAAACCTTTTCTTCTTTGGTGGCGTTACAGCCCATGTAGGATCAGAGCCAAGCTTCTTTCAATAGCCCATGTTGTGTGTGATTTATTTTTTGCCACAGGCGAAAGGGACCTACAGCTTAATGCCGATTCCGAACGGCGTGAGTCGAGAAGCCTTTTCAAGGCGAGCACACCACGGTGGTATCGGTATCGGAGGTACGGAGGGTTTTGCTAGCACCCCGCCGAGGAGGGACGCCGCGAAATAAACATTCGAGGGCGTAGCTGTTATCGGGATCCGAACTCGCTCATCGTGCGTCAGAGTCCAACATAATAACCACTGCGCCACGGCGCCCTCATAATATATTATAATAGTCTATCTACCGAATGTGTATTATATTTTATTTTACAACAAAAAATATTCAATTAAAAATAAATATATTGAAAAATGATTACAAATTTCGATAAAATGAATAAAGATTTGACTAAATAAATGTGGGGTTCTTCAATACGAATGTACTTTTTACTAGCGCTACTACAGCTGTTATCTACTTGAAATCTCGATATTACTTCAATAGATTTAAATATAATTTCAGTTTTCCAATATAATTACTTCTTCCAAGACCCTGACAGGTTTTCCCCTAACAACTATCTAAAACTACTTATCTAATAGTCTCTTTCATGTTAAATATGGGACAGATAACAATACTCGCATTTTAGAGCAATTACAGCTGGGGTTCACAGGGAAGCGTACTTGGTCCGCTACTTTACCTGCTATATACTAGAGATATACCACAAACGGATGGCACTGTGCTGGCCACATTCGCCTATGATACCGCAATTTTGGCCACAGGAAAATCAGCTGAAAACTGAGCTGAACCATATAAGTGACTGGACAAAGATTAGGCGGATCGCGCTTAACGAAACCAGAGCTGTCCACATCAATTTTACTTATAGAAAAGTAAGTGCACTACCTCTCTTTGTACATAATACTCGGATTCCATTCGCAAACGAGGCAAAATACCTAGGCATGACTCTCGACGCGACACTCAAATCGAAAGCGCATATCAAGAAAAATCATTAAGAGCTGGAATTGAAATATAGGGAAATATACTTGTAACTCAGAAGACATTCCCAGCTTAGTACTTAAAACAGGCTGCTTCTCTACAAGCAAGTGTTTAACTCATGGGCTCACAGTATATAACTGGAATTGTACCAAGGAGACTAATTCTTCTATAATATCCAATGTTTCAAAATAAAGTATTGCGAGCGCCGTGGTATACTCGAAACGTAGACATTAATCGTGATTTAAACATCGAAGACGTCGAAAATATATACTTGCCATGAAAAAGCTTCTCGAATCACGCCGTTCGGAATCGGTATGAAACTGTAGGTAACTTGTCACCTGTGTACAAAATAAATCGCATACAACATGGGTGATTGAGTGAAGCTTGGCTCTGACCCCTCATGGGCTGTACCGCCAACAAAGCAAGCAAAAGAAACCTGTTGCACCATCCTTAAAGGACGTAGCCCCTTGAACTCTCACTGGAAAGCTGCCTCGCCTGTGCCTGTGATTTTCTCGAAAACGGAAACCTGCTGGACAAGTCTATTGACTTAGCTTTAGTAAAAAAAAAATAACTAAATCGTAGGGTATTGTTTTAAGTGAGTCAAATCTCACACTACTATGAACGCACGCTGTCGGCCCTCGTTGTGTCTTTTGAAGGTTTTCACCAATCCTCGCGAAAAAAGGAAAACTTCTCCAATATCTTACTCACTTAGTTAGGTGGCGCTACAGTCCATGGTGAACCTGGGCCTCAACCAACAAGCGTCTCCAGTTGGCCGCACGCCCAGTTGGTTAAGGTCCCCTTCCACCTGCGTGCGCCACCGTTGATGCGGCCGTCCTCTGCCGCGCCTTCCTTCCGGGGTGGATCTCCTCCATACACCGTTTGAACAAACGGGACCTGGTCGGGACTTGGCCGAAACGACCAAGGGCATCTTCATCCGCTTTTGTTAAGGTCCAAGTCTCTGCGCCGTAACTGGGATGATTAAGGTCTTATATAGTGCCACCTATTTTTTCCGAGAGAGGGCTCTACTTCTCAATTGCCTCTTGAGCCCAAAGAAACAGCGGTTGGCAAGAGTGATTCTGCATTTTATCTCAGCGCTGGTATTGTTGTCGCTGGTAATCAGTGAGCCAAGGTAGACGAATTCCTTGACCACTTCATAGTTATATCCGCCCATGGTGACTCTCTGGCCAATACGTCGGTGTTGCCCGTCTCTTTTGGATGAAAGCAGATATTTGGTTTTACCCTCATTAACCTTGAGACCCATCTTAGCCGCTTCTACCTCAATGCTTACAAAGGCCTCATTGACATCTTGCTGTGTCCGTCCAATCACGTCAATGTCGATGGCGTACGCAAGCAATTGCGTAGACTTGAAATAAATCGAAACTCTTGTGTTGGCCAGTGACTCTTGCACGATCTTTTCAAGCACGATATTGAAAAAGTTGCATGACAGCGCGTCACCTTGCCTAAATCCTTTTTTAACATCAAAGGCCTCGGTTTGCTCATTACCGACCTTAATGGGGTAGCGAGAATTCTCCATTGTCATCCTGCACATTCGGACGAGTTTGGGAGGGATGTTAAAACTTGACATGGTTTTATACAGCTCATCTCTATACACGCTGTCATATGCAGCTTTGAAATCGTGAAATGATATTCCTGTGTCTTCTCCAAGATCTGCCGTAGCGTAAATATTTGGTCTATTGGGGATTTACCTGGCCTGAAACCACACTGATAAGAGCCGATTAGGTTATCCACAAACGGTTTCAGGCGTTCACACAATACGGCAGAGAAGATCTTATATGCGATGTTAAGGAGACCTATTCCCCTATAGTTGGCGCAGTTATAGGGGTCTCCTTTCTTACGGACCGGGCAAACGATGCTGAGATTCCATTCGTCGGGCATGCTTTCCTCCGCTCATACCTTGCAAATGAGATGGTGCATGCCCCTTACCAGCTCATCTCCAGCTGCCTTAAGAAGCTCAGCAGACTGCGCCCGCGGCTTTATTAGACTCAAGTCTTGATATCGCTATTTTGACTTTGTCTAGGTCGGGTGGACTGAATTCTGTTTCATTGTCGTCCATTACGAATGACTCGTTCTGCCTGACAGTGGTATCTTGTCTATCATCGCCGTTATACAGTCTGCTGAAGTGGTCTTTCTAAATCCTCAGCATCGACTGCGACCCTACTACCAGTTCTCCATTTTCATCCCTGCAGGCCGCCGCTCTGGCCTTGTAGCCATGGCATGTTCGTTTTACCTTATTGTAAAACTTACGGGCGTCATTCCTGCGGAAGCATCTCTTTATCTCCTCGATCTCACGCTTTCCGTGTTCTCTTTTCTTTCTTCTGAAAAGCGTGTGTTCCTCTCTTCTCTTCTGCTCATAGATTTCGCGAGAAGCTGTCGTCCGTCGTTGCAGCATGGCTTTATATGCCTCTTGTTTTGCTGCACGGGCTTGTTCGCATTGTTCATCGAACCAGGGGTTTCTATTTGGTGGCGGTTTGAAACCCAGCACCTCTGAGGCGGCATCTCTGACGGCGGCGCTCTGGCAATGCGCCATTCCTGCTCTATTGTTTGTGCCGCTGTAGGCGGATTTTGAGAGAGCTTGAAGGAAACACGACCGGCAAAGATTCTCCTGCCGTCTCTTGCGATTGTAGCTTTCCTACGTCAAACTTACGTATTCCTACTCGACTCCAAAGCATTCTTGATATCCTCATTCGTACCTTGTCTATAGCAAGGTAGTGTTCCGAGTCGATGTTGGCCCCTCGGAGGGTGCGTATGTCGAGAATACAGGAGGAGTGTCTGGCGTCGATCGCAATGTGACCAATCTGGTTGGTGGTCGATTGAGATGTGGATGTTGAGATGGGGGAATCGCGTGCTTGCTACAAGGAGGTTGCGCCCCCCCTAGGAAATCGATTAGCCTCCAATATCTACGCTATATTTTTAGTCCCTTTAAACATTTCAAAAAATTGATATGCCGACACATCCAAAATATGATGTGACCTAAAAGAACCTTCAATGGGAGGTAGAAAATCAATCTCCGATAAGATAATGGAAAAACTTGGGTATCTTTACCCAACTTAAGATAAACTAGACATATCGAACCATCACGACATACAAAATAAATCAGAATTTATTATTATTAGTTTTGGAGATACATATAAGAACTGGCGGTTTGCAAAGGATTCATGCACACTCTTCTAGTATTGGAAGTGGTCTTTTGAGTAACAGTTTTTGAAGATTATATATTCGTATCTTGATCAAAACGATCCGCCCATCATTAAAAAATGCGATCCTATGTTTTGCGCCAACTACCGAGGTAAAGCCCTGCTCAATGTCGCCTACAAGATCCTATCCAGTGTGCAAAGGGAACGTCTTAAGCCGCTTTGCACCACACTAATAGGTACGTACCAGTGTAGCTTCCAGCCTGCCAAATCGACTGTAGACCAGATCTTCACATTACGCCAGATCGTGGAAAAAAACAACGAGTTCCAGGTCGATACTCACTAACTTTTTATCGACTTTAAAGCCGCATACGACAGCATTCATCATGAATATCACTTTGGCATGATGACCGATTTCAGAATCCTGGGAAAATCGATTCGGGTGTGACGCGTCACACTAGAAAAATCGCGGTACACTGCGCAGTTTGGACCCTATAACTCCGAACCTTTCCAAACATGCACCGGATTTCGGCAAGGAGGCTCGCTGTCGTGTGATTTCTTCGATTTAGGCAGGTGTCAACACCGAAGGCACTATCTTTTTCAAGAGCGTCCAACTGCTGGGATCCGCGGAAGACATTGACGTCATTGCAAGCTCCCAGCTGTCGACTAAGAACCGCTCCGTCGAAAACCGCCTTGGGCAGAACGTAATCATCGACAAATATAATTTTAAGGTAATTAATGAGTTTTTCTACTTCGGGACAAATGGGAATCCCTTAAATGACTACTTAGTGGAGATCCGAAGAAGAATCACCTTGGGCTACCGGTGCTACTTCGGCTCGTCAAAACAGCTAGGGTCAAACTTGTAACAAGAAATTACTCTCTACAGAGCGCTGATCTTGTTAATCCTGCTTTACGGAGCCGCATGCTGGATGATAAGCAAAAAGCAGAGATGATTCTGGGTTCCATTGAAACGAACTCTACTAGCTGTGTAATGATGATGTAAACGTAGTCCGGAAGGCAAAAATACCTCGACTATTGTTTTCTTTTTTTTTTTTTTTATAGTTACACTTGCATTCAAGGCTAAGGCCTTATCACATTTGAACGTTGTGCGAGCGAAGGTAACAGGGAGAAGGAGAGTTTCGCGAAGGTTCACACACCACCTGAACGGAGTGCCGTGGTTTTAAGTCATAGATATTCGTTCACTACTCTCAGGGGTGGTTCGCAAAACCACATCTAGCGCATAGACGACCGGGTTTCAACAAACAGAGTATTTGAATCTCTACCACCTGATTGGAGAAGGAAAAAGAGACCAAACCTCCGATTCAGAGACCAAATGATGGCGAATACATTAAACTTGGACTCTCCAATTGGAAGCAGCGAGGCCGGGACCGATATGAATGGTAGCAGGCTCTCCTCCAGGCTCAGGCCCTCAAAGAGTAGGTAGGTATCTAAGTATCTTGATCGTAAGGATATTATGAAAAGAAAAGTTTGATTCAGTGCTTGGTGTAGATGACCACAGAGTCATTGGGTTTCTTTGTTATTGAGACCCTCATGTTCTCTAATACAATCACTGTATTTCTTAAATTCTACGAGGTCCATAGGAATACCTTTTTTCTACGAGGGCAGATGAATATCTTCATAGACACTATAAGAACAGGCTATGCGTGTTTATAGTAGTGTAAAATTGTTAAACCTCCCTTCTCAAAAAATATACAGTTCATGCGTGGTTCCCTCATTATGCGAGATCGAACGGTTTCGTCCTTTTCAATCGGCAAACAGGATTCATTGCTCTTATGATTTTAAGTATAGATTCACACTAAGTATAGACTTACTGCGTATACAATTTTTACGCACAAAATTCTTGATTTCATCATTAACAGAAGCTATTCCTAAATCTCTGTGTATTTCTGACATACCAAGGTGCAACTAGGTTCTCATTACTTTATTTTGAAAAGCTTGTACGAAGTGCCCATTGCTCGCTTTGATACATAATCCCAGAGTTGTATGCAGTACGTCCAAACTGGCTTTAGTACTTGTTTGTAGAAAAGCAGTTTATTGCATGTGCTTAATTCAGAATATCTTCCAATTAACCAGTACATTTGTCTGAATCCTCTTTCAAGCTCGTCGCGTTTCTTTTCTTCGTGTGCTTTCCATTTTAGCTTCGCGTCTAAGATTATTGGTTTTCCGATTTGAGAAGTTAACAAGAAAAGATGCGACAAGTCCCTGTCCGTTCTTAGATTTTATTTAAAACTAGTTGGAGCTTTTAAGTTACTGATCCCGACTGTGTTTTCGGTTGCTAAAACGGGCGTATCGTCGGCAAACGTTGCAACAATCGTACCCTCCTGTTGAGATACGTATATATGTATGTCTTGAGTGTAGAGAAGGAATAAAATCGGGTCAAAGACACTTCTTTGCGGAACACCAGCAGCGTTTTTTTTTTTTTTGAATTCAGGGTATTCACTTACATATGTGTTTAACACGGAAAAGTCTTTCCGCAAGATAAAATGTTTAGATCTTATGCAATTGCTCTGGAAGAACTTGTTCTAATTAAAAGTTCAAGCCTGTGTGTCAAACCTTGTCAAAAGTTTGGGAGATATCAAGAAAAGCGCTAGAACATGTGTATTTTATTTTCTTCTAAGGCTTTCTCTATTTCATTGGTTATCCTATAGACCTTTTCAATAGTGGAGTGTTTAATAAGTCATCCGAATTTAGGATTGGGTTTCGTCTATAATTAGCTGTAAACGCATCAGGACTGGCTTCTCAAATACTTTTGATACAATAGGAAAAAGTAATATCGGCCGATATGATTTTTAATCGTTTGGTGGTTTTCCTGGCTTAAGAACCATTATCACTCCGGCCACTTTCTAGTGTCACGGTTCGTATAAAAGTCCAAATGAAGCGTTTATGAGATGGAGTAGTTTCATGGAGGCTTCTTTAGACAACTATTTCAGGACCTCTTCCGTAATAAGATCGTAACCAGAGGCCTTGTTGTTCCTTTGATTTAATTATTGGCCATCAAATAATGGTCTCCTCAAGAAAGGCGGCAAACAAGTCCGCTTTCTCTTTGTCGGATTTGGCACACTGGTTGTTTTTCTTTAGAGGTTGTGATTGTTTTTGAGGTTACATTTACCTGTTTACTTTTATATTTTTCTATATTAACCTGCTGTTCATTCTCGAATCATGCTTGCCACTCGGGGATTATCGGTCTAGGTTATTCAAGACGTAGGTGGACCTTCCTAGGCTGTGTCGCATTTTTTCAGCAATTCTATTGCAACTTCGCAGCCCCTATAGTCCTTTGCAGTTAATGCAGGTTGCTGCCGACTGCTTATTAGGATCACAATCTTATGAGAAATGAGAAATGTTGGCAATAGGCAAACACAGAGCGAATATTTTTTAGAGATGCGGAGGGGAGCTCATAAAGACTAGAAAGAATTCCAAAGTCAACTTCATTCCAAAATCTTGGATAAAATCCCCATCTGTCATTAATTTGCCTCTTGGCTTTAAACAGTTTTATTTATAGGCAATGTCTACGCGTACAGATTGGAAAATACGAGTGTAATTGGTGCCCATAAAACCTGTCAATTCCAACATCAAAGTATTCAAGGTTGGGATTACCTCCAACCCGCAATGTGCGGCTTACCTTAGAATACTTGTCCACGGCTCATACACTTCCAGTGAAATAGATTTCGCAAATCCCCGTGGAATTCTCAAAATTCCAAACCCGTTTCTCAACTTAACTACGAACTGATTAAAGTCATTAGTGTGTGGTGCACCTGCTTGCCGTTTGTTAGCTATTGCAGCGCTGTAACAGTTGCCGGTCGACACTACAATCCTAACTTTATTGTAATTTTATTCCATCTGAAAAATTGAACTCACGTCTCCCTGGCCCTATCGCCATCCACCGCGTCATCGGGGAGATCCGATAGGTGTGGGACGGTTACTCGAGCGGTAGTGGATGTGCCGTGTGTATCAGTAAAATGCTTTACCAAGTCCGAGTGCAAACAAACAAGCGAAAGATGCAACATACCACACCTTAATCACTTAAAAGGAAAATAATTTTAGAAATTGCATTCATATTTCACGGATAATATGAGTGTTCGAATGAAGAAGTGCAAAGCTGTTGAAGCGTGCGGCGGCGGTGCACCTTGAATTGTGCGACGATGGTTCCATATTGGGTTTCCTGAGTACTGCCAATCACTCATACCCATCCGGTAAGACCACTTTGCTACAATAGCTTAATATCAAAGTAAAATTTAGTCGCAATACGGAGACGATCCGAGACAAGAATAGGATGTAGATTGTTTTATTTTGTTTTTTGCCAAAGTCTACTAAAGGCGTTGTCGGAACTGTACGTTCGTCACGCACATATCTATATGTACATATATGTATTTGAAGATAAAGATACTAATTGAAATTTAATCATATTAGCCAGAGTGGTGGAAGATAGCTTTAATTACCGAATTGGGAGGGATCTGTTTGCATGTTCGCGGAATTATTAACGTTTTGAAGTTAATAGTTTTGTCATAACAATTGAACGAGTGCTCCAGTTGGTTATTTGCTTGCTTAGTACCATTAGTAGATCACTCACTGGGGAATGTAGTTGCTCAATTATATTCCTTTAATCCCACATGTAGATAAATAAAAGGTTAATGCATTTTTAATAGGAAGGATAGGTGGATTCAAGTGCTATTTAATCTATGCATTTACACGTTGATCATGTTAGGAGATTCTCTAAGTTAGCGAATATACATACCGCTATGAGCATATATTCAAATATTAAATCCGGTACATGAATTTTTGACACATTCCTGAAATTCGCCGTTCGGAATTGGCAGTAAACTGTAGGTTCCTTTCATCCATGGGGAAAAATTCGCCCACAACATGGGTGATTGAATGTGCTGGTTATGTGATTCTAGACTGACGTTTAGTTTAGTTTGGAACTTCCACTCTATAGTACATATAGGGTCCTTAAGCGCTTCCAGTCTTTAAATTAAAAAAAATCAAAGTGTGTGTGAGGTATCATCGCCATTTTTTTATTCGTTTGAAAGGTCCATCGATGCCAGTATGTATGGAATATAACATCGTCCAAATGTCGGGTGACGCGCATCCGAAATTTCAAATTTTCCATGACACTGGCTCATAAATCAGGTTCAATTTGATCGATGGTATGGGTTATGTTGACCTTGAGGGCCGTGGCTTCTGGCTTATTGACTCAGACCTGCGACTTCAGAAAAGGATCCCGGTGACCAGCTTACATCACCTCCACGTGAGATGACCATGCCCTCGAATCGCTTGTCGAGAATTTTCAATGTGCTTGAGCTGTGTGGCACTTAGTGTCCTCCTGTATATAGCACTCGTAGTTGAGGGTGATTGCCTGGCCAACGTCGTTCCCAAAGAAACACGGACCGACATTACCCTGCTCAAAATCCACAACAAACAGTTACTTTTTCGGGATGCATTGGACGTTCTTGGACCTCGTGTAGATTGGTATCCTTCCAAATTCGACAATTTTGTTTGTTGACGTATCCATTCATCCAGAAATAGGCCCCATCGCTGAATATGACTTTTCGATGAAATTAAGGGTCATTTTCCAACTGCTCGAGAGCCCACGTCATTCTCCAAGGTCGTTTACCTTCAGCTTTTGGGTCAGTTGAATTTTCTATGGGTGCAGAACCAAGTTACGACGGTTTTGAAGATCAAAAAGACAGTGTAACCATCGAAAGTTAAATACACGCCCCTAAAGTGTTTAGAATTAAATTAAATTTAAGTAAAAAAGTTAACTGAAACCAATTGCTCATAATGGAAACCTTGTTTAACAGTTGTAAAAAAATTACAAAAAAATGCTATTGTTGTTAATAAAATAAACATATATGGCATCGTAGTCTGGTGGACTGCTCTGGACAAGGCAGTCTACCGAAACCTTCTGGGGAAGGTACAAAGATCGGCCAGTTTCTATATAAGCGGAGCGATCAGATCAACCCCCACGGAGGCCCAAAATATCTTATTACATTTTCCACCGTTGGACCTCGTCAGCAAGCAAGTTGCTGGTATAGGAAAATGGCCCACACTACAAAAAGGACATACTACTATTCTTAAGCACTTCGAAGTACCGATGGACACAGACTGTGTTCACTAGGAACTTCGAAGTTGCCTTTCCATCTATGGGCTGAAGGAAAAGTTTTACCACAAGACTCGATCTTCCTCTACACCGATGGCTCGAAGATGGAGTCGGGTGTAGGTAGTGGAGTCTTCTCCAAGGAACCTAACCTCGACCTCTATCATTCAGACTCCCAAATCACTGCACTGTGTATCAGGCAGAATTAACAGCGATAACGGAGGCCCTTGAGGGCACCGTGGCGCAGTGGTTAGTGTGTTGGACTCTGACGCACGATGAGCGAGTTCGGATCTCAATAACACCAACGCCATCGAATGTTTATTTCGCGCCGTCCCTTCTCGGCGGGGTACTGGCAAAACAACCAACCATAGAGGCGACCAACCTCCAATGGAAAGAAAGTAATATCGGCTTTATCACTAAAAACATCTGGCCTAAGCTAAACCTAGGACGAACAAAGGACCTAGTAGCAACCAAAAGGGCTACTTTGAGCACTCTAGTGGTCATTACAGGTCATTGCATCATTGGAAAACACGCCGTCAGACTGGGGCTGCCCTCCAATGACTTTTGCCGCGGCTACATGGACGAGGAGGAAGAGGAATCAATCCATCACCTTTTCTGCTCATGCACCTCCTTTGCGAACCGCAGGAGGATCTACCTCGGCGCCCTTCTATGAAAATCTAAGTGAGCTAGCAAACCTAAAAATAACTCAACTCCATCGCTTCATCAGAAGCACTGGTTGATTCTCAGGTAGTGGATCAGGGTAATGATCCTTGTGATATCCCAATGGGCCGACATCGGCCTACGTATGGCTTATGCCAACCACTTGCACCTAACCTAGCCTAACCTAATAAAATAGGTCTAAACGTAAGTAATAACTAAATAACTAGTAATTAAGTATATCTTAAGTATATAACTTCTCCAAGAACAAATAAAAATATCGACATCGGACTAATTTTTGTTCGACCTATACATAATTAAGGCCACCGAGGCGCAGTGGTAGTGTGTTGGCCTCCGACGCCGATGACACGGGATCGAAACCCGGCACAGCCATGTTATCGAACGTGTTTTTCACGGTGTTTCTCCTCAGCGGGGTTCTGACAAAACCCCCTGTAGTAAAATTGTCCTGAAATGCTTCTCGAAATTCGCCGTTCGGAACCGGCAGTAAACTGTAGGTCCCTTTCACCTATGGGAAAATGAAATCACACACAACATGGGTGATTGAGAGAAGCTCGGCTTATGTCCTTCATGGGCTGTAACGCCAACATACATACATACATATAAATAAATATAGAAGGATATAAAAATAAAAAATACGATTACAGTGATCACAAGTAAATCAGGGAAGAAAAAGCCCGTCGAATTCAACTTTATTTATGCTCATTTGAATGGTAGGAAGCTGATTTATTAAGGGATTATCAGATAAGTTACATAAATTCGGTGAGTTTGTGATGTAAACGCACCATCAATTAAGAACTCCACCCAACTTCAGCGGCAAGCGTATTTTAAAAATATCATCGCGGGTCATCACTATATCATTATATCCATGCGAACGCGCTTTGGAATCACGCAGTTTTTCGAACCAGCATGTGCCTCTCACTTCAGCTACTTGCATTGTATTTCCGTAACGTAACGAAAACTCAACATTCTGGCCACGAGGATGGGATCATGTTTTGTATGAGCTGCCATGGTGGTGGCGAATATTGGGAAATCTTCCAACACGGTTTCAATTTCCATGTGTAATTCCTAATTTCATTGTCAAAATTAGGATCAGGTCCTACGGGGAGGTGGGATAATACGTCAGCATTGCTGTTTTTATGAGTAGGTTTAAAACGAATGCTATGCTTATAACCCATAGGTATCATTGCCCAACGCACCAGACAATTTGCTGTCATCACCGTCAAATCCTTATCTGGGCTAAAAATGGTTGTTAATAGTTTATGGTCAGTATAAAGAATGAACTCGTGACTGAATAGATACTGATGGAATTTAACAATTCCAAAAACAATAGATACGGCTTCTTTTTCTAACTGACTATATCTTGGAGTCTGAGGTCTTGGAAGCGTGCGTAATCGGCCTTTCAAACTCATTAGGAAGGACATGTGAAATGACAGCACCTATGCCGTAAGCCGTCGCGTCCGTTGCTACAATAGCGTAGCTGTCATTAAAATTAACCAAATTGGTCGTAGAAACTATTTGGTTTTTTAATTCTTGAAAAGCTTGCTCTTGCTGCTCCTGCTATTTAAATGTAACGCTTTTCTACGTAGCTCGTTTAAAGGGGCAACAATTTTCCAGAAATTGTAGATACATGAATTTATTATAATATTCCAATTGTTTCAAATCTCTGAGTTTGGATACATTTTTTACAGCTGCTACGCCATCTTCTGAAGGGCAAATACCAGCTGCGTTGATTTTGTGTCCCAAACATGTCACCTCAGGCTGCATAAAAACGCATTTGCTTCTTTTACACCGAAGTCCACTTTTCTAAAAGCGCTTGAAAACTTCCTCCAAGTTTCGCAGATGCTCCTCATCTCCTCATCTCATGCTCCGCGTCCCGTGATGATTATGTCGTCAAGATAGTCAATGATGTGGTCTTACTTACTTACTTATCAGGCCTGCGATCCATGGAGGATCTGAGCCTGAGCTATAGCCGCCTTCCATCCTTGACGGTCCCGGGCACGCTGCTTCCAGTTGTCAAGACCAAGATGTCTTACATCCGCGATTACTTGGTCTTTATACCGGAGGTTCGGTCTTCCTCTTCTTCTCGAACCAGGAGGCTCGGAGTCGAAGACCCTCTTAGCTGGAGCGTTGTTGTCCATACGCTCGATGTGGCCGAGCCAGTGTAGTCGACGGATCCTTGCCTTCCGGACTACATCCACATCTTGGTACAGCTCGTAGAGTTCGCGGTTGTGTCTTCTTCTCCATTCACCTTCCTCACAGACAGGACCAAATATCCGGCGCAGAATTTTTCTTTCAATAGAACCCAAAATCAGCTCCGCTGTCCTGCTTATCGTCCAGCTTTCGGCTCCGTACAGCAAGACTGGCAGAATGAGCGTTTTGTAAAGCATGACTTTGGTCTTTCGAGTGAGGAGTTTTGACCCCAGTTGTTTGGACAAGCCGAAGTAGCAGCGGTTGCCAAGAGCGATTCTATGCTGGATCTCCACTGTGGTGTCATTTGTGGAATTTACGTTTGCCCCGAGGTAGACAAACTCCTTAACTACCTCGAAATTGTAGCTGTCAATTGTTATATTTTGTCCCAGGTGGTGAGCGACGGATTGGTTTTTGCTTGACAGCATGTATTTCGTTTTGTCCTCATTGATCTTAAGACCAACTCGTTTCGCCTGTTCTTCAATCGCCGTGAATGCTTCCACAATGCCACGGCGAGAACACGCGAGGATGTCGATATCATTCGCGTATCCTAGCAGCTGGATGGACTTGTAAAAGATAGTGCCTTCCCTGTTGACGCCTGCCCGTCGCACTATCTGCTCCAGCACCAGGTTGAAGAAGTCACATGACATCGCATCTCCTTGCCGAAATCCGGTGCATGTTTCGAATGGTTCCGAGGTCCTAGAACCGAGTTGCACGGTGCATCGCGTGTTTTTTAGTGTGGCGCGACACAACTGGATCTGTTTTACCGGGATCCCGAATTCGGCCATCGCCCCAAACAGTTCTTCACGATGAATGCTGTCGTATGCGGCTTTGAAATCGATGAAAAGATGGTGTGTATCGATTCGAAACTCGTTGGTCTTTTCCAGGATTTGTCGAAGTGTTAAAATTTGGTCTATAGTTGATTTGCCGGGCCGGAAGCCGCACTGGTAGCTGCCGATTAGTGCGGTGCAAAATGGTTTTAGACTTTCACACAATACGCTGGACAGGATCTTGTATGCGACATTGAGCAGGGATATACCTCTATAGTTCTTGCAAGAGGTAGGATCGCCTTTTTTGTGGATGGGGTGTGATGTGGTCTACTCCCGAACAAATTTGGTCAACCAACCTTTGGAATATCGCAGATACCAAAGGGCAACCGTTGGTACTAGAGCAATCCAAGGACAGTATTCACAACTAGCAATTCCTTTGTATAATCATCGAGTGCCACTTGCAAGTACGCGTCAAATAAGTCTATTTTTGCAATGCACGCAGGCATGATCTCCAGGCCATTCGATCCTCCGCCATCGACTCTAACTCATCAGAAGCTATGCCCAAGCGCAATCAGGCGAGTTTTTGGACCTGATGGTATTGCATTCAAGGCACGCTTCGAAAGTCGTGATGATGGGGACATTTGTCTCTCGTGACCACACATTGCTCAACATTGAGCTCCTCGCGCACGAAGAAATCTCATTTCGGCAGTTCATATTCGCGAACTTATTCTTTCGGTTCATACACGAATTTCATGACCATAGGTGCGAGTTGGAACAAATACTGAGTTAAAAACCGCTAACTTGGCTTTGACACCAAGCTCGATCTTCCTGATTCTAGATCTTCCTGATTCTAGATCTTCCAAGCTGTTTTAAAATTGACCCAGCTCGTCCCATCCTACAGGAAAGCCCAACATTACTCCTCCCATCCCTCGTGAAGAAAACGGCGAGATACTTAAACTTCTCCACCTGCTCCAATGGGACGCCACTAATATGTACCTAGGATCTGTCCACGTTAACCCTCATACCAACATCAGCACCTACAAACCTATCTGGCGTGCGCTGGAGTTCCGTCTGGGAGGATTTTTTTTTTTTTTTTTTAGAGACTCGCGCAGGTTCAAGAGTTTTTATATTCTCTTATGATGTGTTGACACACACAACCTGAACGGAGTACAGTGGTTGGGGTCGTTGATGTTCGTTCACTACTCTCAGGGGTGGTTGTCCTAGACCTAGATAGGACGAGAGCCGACCAAATTCCGCGTTGGTTATAGTCCGTAGTAATTCGTTCAAGCACTTTTAGTATTGCATACGCAGAGGATGAATTTCGTTTGACCATATACTGTGAGTGTTATGCCTGCAGCAGTACGTCTGGTCACTTTCCATTCTCAACAGCGTTGCATACTTTTTGGCGGTATAGAAACTACTTTTTCTTGGCTATGAAGCGAATTTGAACCATTAACCTTCCGCTCGGCGGTCGATGATGTTAACCACTGCACCACGGCCACCCCCGGGAGGATGTGAGGACAACTAAGCCACCTGTAAAAAGAAGATGACCTACCCTCAGTTCTCCCAATGTAAAACATTGCTCGCCTCAAGGTGACAAGACGCACCCTTGGCGAAGTCAAACGCCCACGGTGAAAGGTGTTGATTTACAACCGTTAAACCGAACACAGCTGCTACAGTTTGTATATAGAGACTGAGTGGCTCTCACCAGAGGACCATCAGTCTCTTACTTCTGCAGAACATTCCAGAAATTAGCACTAGGAACTCGGTCATACGCCTTTTCCAAATCTACAAAACCAATGTAATCGGTTTGGCGTACCCCAAGATGGATGGAATTGGCGTGTTGTAAAACTCGCTAGCGGTGAGCTCCTGATGTCCGTGATAATTTGAATTTCTAATTTAGTAGTTAATTCATTTCGATTTCGTTTAGGAAGAGATTCAGTTTACGCACATCACGTGGAAATCCAGATGAAATTTTTATTAACCGCTTGCATTTCTGGTCTGTCTTAGCTCATGCGTGAACCAGTACTTCTTTTTGCTCTTCCGATTGTTCATGCAGTACTTCAATCTATTCTATGTCTGTCTCGTATAAACTCATCATCTTTTGGTAACGGTGGTAATGAGGTTTCTTCGGGTTTTTCTGGATTATTCGAAATCTATTTTACAGAAGGGTTTGTTGTGTACCTAACGTACTTACTTACTTACTTTGATGGCGCTACAGTTCGAGGTGAACCAGAGCCTCAACCAACAAGCCTCTCCAGCCGGCCCGATCTTTGGCCAGCCGCTTCCAGTGCCGCACGTCCAGTTGGTTGAGGTCCCTTTTCACCTATGCGCGCCACCTTAAATGCGGTTGTCCTCTGCTTCGTCGTCCCTCGGGGTTGGAGTCGGGCCGGAGCATTGACGTCCATTCGCTCTACTTGGCCTAGCCATCTTAGACGTTGGATCCGAAGACGTCTAACTAGGCCGATATCGCTGTACAGCCCGTACAGTTCTGGGTTGAATCTCCTCCTCCACTCTCCGTTTACACAACCGGGACCAAAGATTGCACGCAGAATTTTCCTCTCGAAACGCCCAGGAGCCTCTTCATCCGCTTTTGATAACGTCCAAGCCTCAGCGGCGTAGAGGAGGACCGGGATGATTAAGGTTTTGTAGAGGGAAACTTTAGTTTTTCGAGAGAGGGCTCTACTACTCAATTGCCTCTTCAGCCCGAAGAAGCAGCGGTTGGCAAGAGTTATTCTGCGTTTTATCTCAGCGCTGATATCGTTGCTGCTTGTCACTATTGAGCCAAGGTAGACGAAGTCCTTGACTACTTCAAAAATATAGCTGCCGAAGGTGACGTTCTGACCAAGACGTCGGTGTTGCGCGTCTTTCTTGGATGACAGCATATATTTGGTCTTGTCCCCATTTACCCCTAGTCCCATTTTAGCCGCTTCTGCTTCAATGCTTGCGAACGGCTCATTGACGTCTCGCTTTGTCCGTCCAATAACGTCAAAGTCATCTGCGTAGGCAAGCAATTATGTGGACTTGAAGTAGATCGTACTTGTATCGGTCGTAGAGTCCCGCACGATCTTTTCAAGAATAATGGTAAAGAAATCACATGACAGTGCGTCACCCTGTCTAAAACCTTTTTTGAACCTTATTGGAGAGTTCTCCATTGTCATCTTGCACAGTCTGACGAGTTTGATCTTCTCCAAGATCTTCCGTTGTGTAAATATTTGGTCTGTTGTGGATTTTCCTGGCCTGAAACCACACTGGTAGGAACCTATCAGATTGTCCACGAACGGTTTCAGGCACTTACACAGTACGGCAGAGAGGATCTTGTACGCGATGTTCAGGAGGAGACTTAAGTTTCAATATCGCTATCTTAACATCGTCTAGGTCGGGTGGACGGGATTGTCCTTCGTCTTCGTCCATTGTGAATGGTTCGCTCTGCCTGACGGCGGCATTTTGACTGTCATCGCCGTTATACAGTCTGCAGAAGTGGTCCTTCCACAATTTCAGCATCGACTGTGACTCCACTACTAGTTGTCCGTGCTCATCCCTGCAGGCTTCTGCTCTGGCTTTATAGCCTTGGCATGTTCGTTTTACTTTCTGGTAAAATTTCCGAACGTCGTTCCTGCAGTAACATCTCTCCATCTCCTCGATCTCGCGCTTCTCGTGCTCCTTCTTTTTCCTTCTCAGAGGCGCATGCTCCTCCCTCCTTTTCTGTTCATAGAGCTCGCGGGCAGCTCTCGTCCGTCGATGCAATGTGGCCATGTATGCATTCTGTTTCTCTACATGGGTCTGTCTGCACTCATCATCAAACCAGGGGTTTCTCGACGGTGGTGGCTCGAAATCGAGTACATCTGAGGCGACTCCTTTATTGGCGTTCTGAGAACGACTCCGTCGCTTGATCGGCGAAGGTCCTGGCGGTCTCCTGCGATTGCAGCTTTCCGACGTTAAATTTTGGTGTTCTTACTCGACTCCGTTGATTCCGAGAAATTCGCATCCGTACCCTGGCTGCAACAAGGTAATGATCCGAGTCGATTTTGGCTCCTCGAAAGGTTCGGACATCTAGGATGCTGGAGGAGTGTCTGCCGTCGATCGCAATATGATCAATTTGGTCTTGTCGATTGACCGAAAAACCGCCAGGTCCCCTTATGGATGTTGAGGTGTGGGAATCGGGTACTCGCTACTACCAGATTATGTCCCGCCATAAAGTCCACTAGCCCTAGTCCGTTTTCTGACGTGGTGCTGTGTAGGCTGTACTTTCCAATGACCCGTTCAAAGATAGCTTCCTTATCCAGCTTCCCGTTGAAATCTCCTAGAACAATTTTGGTGTCATAGCTGGGACATTGGATCATAGAATTCGTCTTTATGTCGGTCATCTTTCTCCTCAGTGGGGGCGTGGACACATAACAAACTTATATTGCCGAGATTGGTCTTGATGCGGATAGTTATGAGGCGTTCGCTTACATACTGTAAACCTAAGACTTGTTTCCTGAGTCTGCCTCTATCAACAAATCCGCACCCGAATAAGCGTTCTTTATTTTCTCTGTAGCAGTTTCCGTTGTATATATCACAGTTTTTCATCCGCTTTTTGCCTGGCTCATCCCATCGCACTTCTTGGAGCGCGGTAATGTCTGCCTTATAGCAGTCCAAAGAGTTGACCAGTGGTTCGGCTGCACCTGGTCTGTTGAGGGACCTAACGTTCCAGGTGCAGGTCTGAAATTTGTTTCCTTTTTGACGTTTGCGGGGGTCGTCAACATGCAATCCGTCCGTATCCGAGGCTATTGGTTGTTTCTGAATAAGTTTTTGTTTACCCTAAGCGCAACCCCCAACCTGGAGGCCCAGGTGTCGGGTGTCGGGTCGTTGCACACATTGGTTCACTACCTGGCGGGTGCCAGTATAGCTACCCAGGGGAGGCCACGCGGAGGCTGTGTGTCAACTTGGATTGAGCAGGGACAGAGATCGAAGCTGGCGTTTGCCAAGTTAAACGCGACTAGCTTCTTTGCTTTGTTTGCTCGCTCCCTTCTCAACTTCTCACCTAACGTTCTATATAGATGACATACACATATGTGTATGTAAGTGTAAACTTAATGATATCTCTATATCCTTGTTCAAAGCCATCGTCGGCTGATACTTAAGCCTTGCACTAATTGAAATTGGTGGTACACGAATGTCTCCAAGATGGCTTCCGGCGTTGGCTTCGGCATCTTTGGACCAAAACGCAGGAGCTCGAAGGCCCTGGAATTAAGTCAGAGCCAGAGTTGCATGCCATCCTAACATGCGTCAATCTAAATCTCGAGACTGGCATTAGAAGAGTAACCATCAACATACTCTCTGATAGCCAAGCAGTGATTAAAGCGCTGGGTTCGTGCAGCACGAACTTAAAAACCGTCAAAGAATGCCTTGATGCCCTACAAGATCTCGCTAAAAGAAACAATGTCAAACTTTGGTGGGTGCCAGGGCACAAAGGTATTAAGGACAATGAAATTGCCGACCAACTCGCAAGGAAAGGTTCCAGCGATAAATATATATGTCCAGAACTATTCTGCGAGACTTCCGACTTCCAAGTCTAAGATTAATTTCTTCTTAGACAAGTGGGAAAAATCTCAACATCTGTTCTTTTGGAAGAGCGTTCGGGGACTCCGTCAATCGAAACGACTTTTTCGGCCCCTGTACAAGCACTCTAGTGACTCAATCTCAATAGGGTGGATATCAGAAGACTAGTCAGCTATCTAACAGGATACTGCGGTCTGAGTTATCATCTAAACAAAATTAGCCTCCCGTCTGAAACCGAGTGTCGGCTCTGTCTCGAGGACGAAGTGACGGCGGAACACTTTTTTTTCTTTTTTTTTTTTTTTGAAGGCTTCTGCTATCCGCTGGAGCACTCAGACGCAAACCCTGGTCCATTGTACTCCAGACAGACACCATACATATTTTCCCCGTTTTCCGGAGAAAAATTTGAAGGAGCTTCAGTGATGTAGAGCTAAGGGATTCGGCACACACCACGTCGGCTCCAAGCGTGCGCCACCGTGCGCGATCATAAGCGGGACCGTCACAGAGGAAATGCTCTGCAGTGTCATCCTCCTCCTCGCAACATGCAGCACAGTCATCCTGCAACCCGGACAATCTCTCCATCTACAGTTGTGTGTATTAAATAAACAATCGTTGATGTACGAATTTACCGTGGACGTAGGTAGGCCTAGAGCGGATTCAGGTCCTGAGAAGCTCTCCTCTGAACCCATTCTAGCGAGTTCATCAGAGATCTCATTTCATGGGATCCCAGAGTGGCCTGGAACCCATACAAGCCTTAATGAATTTAGTCTGCCGACTCTGTTCAAGATAGACTTGAGTTCAAGCGGAACACATACTGTATGAGTGTGCTGCTCTCTGCCATCTTAGGAAGCGTATCCTTCTCAGTGAAGTTATGACTCCTGAGGGGATCACCTTGGCTCCTACGAGAAGCATTCTCAACATCATTGTAGAAGTGAAAAGGCTCCTCGGCTAATCGGTTAGCAGGCACAATAAATCTGCAAAGGTCGCAGTGCCGTATTAGTAATGGTAGCCCTAGCCCCATATATGTACATATGTAAAAAAAAAAAATTGGAATTGATATACAAACTTAGCAGTTTACAGTTTTGCAGCTATGTTTTGACAAGCAAGGAAACAGCCCTCCACTGACTGTTGCAATACATAAAACATAGATTGGTTTTCATGACGACCAATGGCTAGGTCGTCAAAACCAAAACGCAGTCAGTGGCTCTTTTGAGCAATTAACATACAGATACATACATATGTACAACAAACGCACGTATTAATTGTCTACTACAGACAACACTGTTATTACAGTTTCAAGAGCCATAATTATAAGGACCTACGCTCAACTGTCAAGTTTTATACTCGACAAATTAATAATTAACAGGAGCCGCTTGAATAGATATGCAGATGCTAATTTTTCCTCAAACTGTTCAAACATGTTGCAAAAAAATCTATAGTAGCGACTTTGAATTGAATCATATACATATGTACATACATATGTATGTTGTAGATAGACCTGAAGTGTATAATCGTTTCTGTAATAATTATTGTTCAAACGTACACAGCTCTTCCTCCTTCGGCGCTCTCGTTTCAAATGCAGCCATCGACTGTATCTGCATGACGAATAAGGAAAATGCGAGGAAAACAACACGAAGAATAGAAATACGCAAAAAAGCAAACGTTAAAAAAATTAAAAATAAATATTCGCAAAATGCCATCCAGTATTGGGGGAATGGGGAGCGCCAAACGGTTCACGTGAGCCGCTGTAGCTTTACACTGTTAGTAAGCTCGTTGGCGTATTTTGATCGAATGGGATGCAAAACTAGAAAAAAATAGATATAAACAAAAACAACAGAACCAACACATACATATGTATGTATGTAGGTATGTACATAGGTAGGTATCTATAATGAAACGCAAAAAAAAAAAACATTCACAGAGTGCATTGCTGCATATCCATGAACTGGAAAACCTTGAATACTCTCGAATCTATCTGTCAGTTAGATATTTTTCTTTAATATTATTATTTCTATTTCTTTTTTACCTCTAGATACATACATATGTATCTATATTCTCATGGCAGCAACAACAACTGTGTACATAAAGTGGTAACAATAATGAAAACAGAAAAGGCAACAAAAACAAAAAATTATATTGAGAGGAAAAAATAGCAAACAACTTGCAATTCAGGCTTTTCAGTTGACGGTAATGAAAATTAATTGTGCTTCGAGGTGCACGAGGTACAACGAAGCATTTGAAAAACTACGATAATATTATGCGGCTACAACAAGAGGAACAACAACTGCTGCAGTCGTTGTTCTGCTGCCGCTACCGCTGTTGCTTTTGCATGGAAAGATTTTTTTTTTTTCTACTTTTGAATATTTCTATTCCGCTCGTGGAATATCGTGCCTCGCCTTGTCTTGTCGTACCTCGCCGTCATTGCCTGCCGTCCGTCGCCAGCACAACCCATCCAATTTGTTTTGATTTTATTTTTCAAATGCACTTGAAGTTGAATGCGATTTTTCTTTGGCCTTTGATTGGTTATGAAATTTTAATTTAAAATCTGAGTGAGATGACATAAAAATTTACGAATAAAAGCTCCGTTTGAAGAGAAGGAAGTTTTGTTCGTAAAGAGATGCACAGATGCAATAGCAAAGTTGCCATGTGTCGTAGAACTGAAGGAAATCATGTTGGTGGGGTTATTAATGTAGACGTAGACTTTTCAAGACAAGTAGATGGCATTGACTGCAGATGTAGAGAATTAGCAGAAGGTGTTAATATGTAAATGTCGAGGATACTGGTTTTAGTTTACCATCCGGTTCGATATTTTGCACGTGCTTAAAGGATACGATTGGTACAATGGTACAAGTGAAACCTAATCATGACATAAAAAGACTGCCACGAATACAGCAGATCGCATCAAATGTATCTTAAATACAAAGTTGATCAGATCAGATCTCGTTTTTAAGCTTCCTGACCAGAATGGTGAAAGTCGGCTGCCTGTAACAGTCTGAAACACCCTCTAGAGAGTACAGGTAATCTGAATAATCAAGTGCAGCGTTACGTTCCACAAAACAAGTCAGTACAAGGAAATAGTTAAGTTTGACGTCGGAAAGCTGCAATCGCAAGAGAATGCCAGAATCCTTGCCGATCATGTCTCCAGCTCTCTCAAAATCCGCCCACAGCAGCACAAACAATAGAGCAGGAATGGCGCATTGCTAGAGCGCCGTCAGAGAAGCTGCCTCAGAGGTGCTGTGTTTTAAACCGCCACCACCTAGAAAACCCCTGGTTCGATGAACAATGCGAATAAGCCCATGCAACAAAACAAGAGGCATATAAGGCCATGCTGCAACGACGGACGACAGCTTCTCGCGAAATCTATGAGCAGAAGAGAAGAGAGGAACACACGCTTTTCAGAAGAAAGAAAAGAGAACACGGAAAGCATGAGATCGAGGAGATGAAGAGATGCTCCCGCAGGAATGACGCCCGTAAGTTTTACAATAAGGTAAAACGAACATGCCATGGCTACAAAGCCGGAGCGGCGGCCTGCAGGGGTGAAAATGGAGAACTGGTAGTAGAGTCGCAGTCGACGCTGAGGATTCGGAAAGACCACTTCTGCAGACTGTATAACCGCGACGATAGACAAGATAATGCTGTCAGGCAGAACGGGTCATTCGTAATGGACGACGATGTAACAGAATTCAGTCCACCCGACCTAGACGAAGTCAAAATAGCGATATCAAGACTTAAGTCTAATAAAGCCGCGGGCGCAGACGGCCTGTCTGCTGAACTTTCTAAGGCGGCTGGAGGTGAGCTGGTAAGGTGCATGCACCATCTCATTTGCAAGATATGGTCGGAGGAAAGCATGCCCGACGAATGGAATCTCAGCATCGTTTGCCCGGTCCATAAGAAAGGAGACCCCTATAATTTCGCCAAATATAGGGGAATAAGTTTCCTTAACATCGCTTATAAGATCTTCTCTGCCGTATTGTGTGAACGCCTGAAACCGCTTGTGGATAACCTGTGTGGGTCCTATCAGTGTGGTTTCAGGCCAGGTAAGTCCAGAATAGACCAAATATTTATGCCACGGCAGATCTTGGAGAAGCCCCAGGAATACCAAATCGACACTCACCACCTCTTCGTCGATTTCAAGGCTGAATATGACAGCGTATATAGAAATACAAAGCCATGTCTAGTTTTAGCATCCCTGTCAAATGTGCAGGATGACAATGGAGAATCCTTGCTGCTCCATTTAGATCGGTAATGAGCAAACCGAGACCTCGGGCATAAGATGCTGAGACTCCATTCCTCGGGCATGCTTTCCTCTGACCATATCTTACAGATGCATGCTCCTAACCAGGTCATCCCCAGCTGCTTTGAAGAGCTCAGCAGACAGTCCGTCTGCGCCAGCAGCTTTATTCGACTTGAGCTTCGATATGGCAATCTTAACTTCGTCGAGGTCAGGGAGACAGGATTCTCGGCGGTCTCCGTCGAATAGAAATGGATCATTCTGCCTCACAGCGGTATATTGACTAACATCGCCGTTATACAGTCTGCAGAAGTGGTTTTTCCATATTCTCAGCATCGACTGCGGTTCTATTACTAGGTGTCCGGTCTCATCCCTTCAGGCTTCCGTTCTAGCTTTATAACCTTGGCATGTTCGCATTATCTGTTGATAAAACTTTCGAACGTCACGCCTGCATTAACACCTCTCAAAATCCTCAATCGCGCGCTTCTGGTGCTCTTTCTTCTAGAATTGTTGACAGCGGAACTAATAGTTTCAGTTGTTTGCCCACTGTTTTTGTATCTGAATAGATAAAGTGACTGCATGCCGCCCGATGGTACTAGGAGTGGGTTTTCCGTTTTCCTGAAAATTATATTGATGAATTATATATGTACGTCGGAAGCAATAAACCTGACAAAAGTAGCAACTGATTTGCCTACAAATTCAGTTTTAAAATGTGAAACAAACTAGATAATAAAAAAACGCTACAGATATACAATATTCTGACAGTGCCGTCTTAAAAAGAGAGTCAATAGACATATCATTTGGCGAACTATAATCGCATAATAATTAGCAATCTATTGGATCGAGAGACACATGTCACACAGATGCCAACCGTTTTGTCTTTTTTCCCCGTTTTTTTTTTTTTTTTGTTGTTGCAAAAACCCAGTCTCGTAACTGAGGTTATTATTGGCATTGTCATTGTCGTGCCCAAAAGGTGCAAACCCACCACACCTGAAAATGTATTGTAATTCGAAATAAAAAACATGTCACGAACAATTCATCATCCAACGAACAACACCACACCACATCACATCAGATTCACATCAACATCACACAGAAGTAGGAATCGGGCGTTCAATAAATTAATATGCAAACCGATCGTAGTGCATCGAGTGCACACCATTCGCACTAGAAGAAATCTATAGATACACCTCTAATTAAACTGCAAACTTTGAACTAATCTACAATATAACCGAGTGTAGATGTGTGCGGAAAGTACATTATTCCGAATACTTGCCACTGCTAAATTACCTCGACTAACGCATGACCTTTAAAAGAGCGCCAAATGCAACTGTGCGACTAATTGTCCACATGATTTGTATATGTATCGATAACCATATCCGTATAACTTGGGGCAAATGTATACATTTTATAAAAAGAAAAGAATGTGATTTGCATTAAACAAATATCAACCGCTTACAATCATTGGTGTTAGAAACAGTCAGTGGTGGCAGCGGGATCATTTTCTCACGAGAAAATTCGTTTTTTCCATTGGAAAAATGAATTAAATCGAAAAACTGTTGCGCAGTCGACAGCGTTGCTCATATGTACACACATACATACATATGTATCCGTTGGTGGGCTTAGAGTTTGCTGATTTCAATTTCAGTTCATTTAACAATTATTTAGTCTCGAAGTACAAGTTAAATAATTTACCTTGAAGTGTTCAGCTCTGATCCCTACCCCCAATCCCCACTTCCCCATTTCCCATTTGCCCCTCATCGTGTTTCCCTATTTTGCTGGCTTGTTAGACTTTGCCTCATTGTCATTATCGGTGACTACATAACTATCTGCCTTCGTATCTATTGGAACAAGTTTTGAGCATCGTTTTTGTTTTTGTTGTGCATTTTTGTTTTCCTGCCCATTTGCTCAATTCAAATTGTTTTAACAACAAATTGATCGGAAACGATATATGGCTTTGCTTTTGTACCGCATGCATCGCTTTTTCTTAGTATTTCAATTTATTTGTCATGAAACAGGAAGAGTAATGGTTGTAACTAGTAACTAGATTTTCAGTTACCTTCATCACTGAAGCCATAAGTACTCATGCTAATGGCGCACTGAATTGGATGTACTGTTAGACGAATAGGTGTTAATTTTCGCGAGTATTCCATGTCCATATGCATCATTTATGCATTTGACAGTCAGGTGTTGATTTGAAGTCCCAGTTTTGTAGAGCGACCGTTGCAACATTCGCATGATATAGTCAGTTACTCAGACTTAAGATAACTTGCAAAAACTCTTTGTCAAGTGAGTTCTTGAGTCATCATCATGTTGTAAATTTATATTCGTAACTTACGCACACAGTTCGTTGGATAATACCTAGAAGTCAACCAATGAGATAGCAGCCACCTTTAGCAATTAGATATTTTTGGGGACTTTTATTCGACAAAACGAAAAGAAAACACAAACAAAAAAGAAAGCTGATTATAAATTGGGAAGAGTCACGTTTGTGGGAACCATTGTGCGGCAAATGATAAGCGCGTAAAAATAAATCACGTTTTGAAACAAATGTATTGTACAAATGACGAAATTTCTTAAAATATTTGTACATATTCATTAAGTAATATGGTTACTTGTGCAAAAATGTGATTAATTCAGGCGAGCTGCTGATCGAAAATATTTTATACAAACATGTGCACATTCTTCGCTGATGCGCAATGAGTAGTAATCAATGTCGATAACTTGACTGACTAATTTATTTAAATGCATTTATGAAAAAGTCAATAAAACGACGCACGGGGGGAGTTATTTTTAGGCAAATGTTGTTACTGAAAAATATGAAAGCACTAGCCTGGAGTGTTAAGTAACTTGCTAAACTTCATTTCTAGCAAGTTACAATGTCGTAAAGGACCATGAGACCCCTAAATTCAACTTTTACCCCAAAAAACTGAAGCGAAAGAAGCATAGAAGAATGTGTTAACCCTTTTTTCCGTAATTTCATTGATCCAGCTACATTGAGGGCCAAACCGGCCAAGTGCGAGTCGGACTCGCGCACGAAGGGTTCCATACCATCTGTATATAAAAATATGAAAGAGACGCTGATGAGGTAACAGTGTTCACATTAAAACGGCTAATCCGTTTGAAATGATTTCTTGTACAATCACAGATCTTGGTTGGAGGCAGGTTAAAGGCATATTACTTTGATGATCAAAAATCTCCATGATGAGATGTGTATGTAGTTGATCATCAAAGTGTCCATTGAATTCAAATCAATTATCTTACTTGACAGCACGTTGGTGAAAGAGTGAATAACAATAATTATGGGAAAAAGGTTTGCAGCTAGGATTGATATATCAAGGACACAATACGGATCAATGCTTGGAAGTGTTTTATTGGTTGTGGGATATGATTGAAAGTTAATTTCACAACAATTGAATTTGTTGCAACATTTGATATCTTAACCTATCAGGATGGAAAAGGAAGGGAATGGCGATTGTACGAAAGGGTTTGCAGCAAGGATTAATACATCAAAGACACAAAAGGGATCAAAGCTGGGAAGTTTGCTACTGGTTGTGGCATATTGTCGACTAATCTTAGGTCAGTATGTGACCAAGGGGATTTTTTGGATAAAAATCATGTCTGTTGGATGGGAGCCCCCTTAAATATTCATTTTATTCATTCATTCATTTTATGTTTTTAATATTTGTTGCTATAGCGGCAACAGAAATATAACATCTGTGAACATTTCAACTGTCTAACTATCACGGTTCATGAGATACAGCCTGGTAACAGACGGACGCACGGACAGACGGCGAAGTCTTAGTAATATGGTCCCGTTTTACCCTTTGGGTATGGAACCCTTGAAACACTTTTTCAAAGATGCCTACACAAACACACCTAAAATATCCATAGACCGCAGTTACGTTGCTAAGTATGGGAGCTTCCCGGATGACTATAAATCTCAACCAACAAAGCTTACGTCCGAAAAACCAAAGGTTGCTTGCAAACTATCAATTAATAATTAGATATATTTTTGATGTGGTCAGTCAATATTATTTTAACGCGACAAATCAAAACGTTAAAGTATGTGAAACAATACTTTCTTAGTATCAGGACAATATGAAATGCATTACTATGGGGGGTGAAATTCGGATTTATGATTACGACACGGAAACAACCGACCAAAAGACCGAAAAACCCTGTTTAAAGTCGCTCAAAAATCAAGATCATCTTTACTGTTGCCTTCGATTATCCTGGCATTGTGCATTTTGAATTCCTTCTGCCGGATCAAACTGTCATTTGCGTGATGTTATTCGTCTTAAGAGGCCGCGTTGTGGCCTCTTCGACTTTTGCACGACAATGGTTCACTGTTTCACACTACATTCATTCTTCCTGACCTTATCGCCAAAAACTCAATCCTTATCGTTCCATAGCCACTGTGTTCACTTGATTTAATACCGTGCGACTTCTGACTATTAAACAAACTCAAAATACCGCTCCAGGGACACCGTGACGAAGCGATAAAGATATTGCATCGAAGAGAGAGTTCAATGCCATCCCGTACATCGACTTTAACAACTGTTTTAAAGATTGGAAAATCTGTTCTTTAAGGACTTTCCATTGCCTGACTTTGTCGACGAAGTCCTGCGATGCCAAAGTTACATCCAGAACCCCCTGTCTGTTTTTGGTGATGAAACAAAAACTCATCTCGCTCGTTTATGTTGCTGCTTCCCCAAATCGTGTGGTGCGCATTCGCATCGCACCCTATTATTAGTCCGGCATTTGTTTGCTCCGCATCCCTGACCAGATTCACCAGGTTGGCCGGAGGGGGAGGACTTGGTTGATCGTGGGTTAAATAGGCCGAGGCAATCCAGATCTTGAGGGGGCTGCCCTTGACACTAATAGCCGTGATGTCCTGGTCACTGTAGGATGAGAGTAGAAGGGTTTTTATGTGTACATAGTTTAGTTAAGATACAAGCTCTTGGCTTACCTGCATTGCGCACGTAGGTGAGCTTGTATTCGGGTGTTCCGAGTCCACGTACCATGTTGTTCACTATCCATGGTTCCTGAATCAGAACTACGTCTTTTCCGCTTCTGGTGAGGCGGAGCATTAAGGCGCCCGAGGCCGCAATAGAGTGGTGGAGATTAATTTGAAGAATCCGCAGCATAATTGCCGCAGTCTTTGAACTCCACCGCTGTGACGTTAACAGACTCTTCATCAGAATCCAGCTCGAAGTCTACCTTAGGAAGGTCCAGTTCGGACAGTAGATTACTGTCTTCCCCGGCAATCTCGTTCACTACTTTGGGGGGGTCCCAACCGTGAGAGTCTTTTTTTTTTTTTTTTAGAGACTCGCGCAGGTTCAAGAGTTTTTCATATTCTCTTATGATGTGTTGACACACACAACCTGAACGGAGTGCAGTGGTTGGGGTCGTTGTTGTTCGTTCACTACTCTCAGTGAGAGTCTCCTTAGTGATCATCGGCTCCAGGCAAGGGAGTTGCTCTGGGTTCGTCGATATCATGGAGTCGGTTGATGCAACACCGGAGGTTCTCTTTGCTGAGTCCTCCCCGTCTTTTTTGTATATTCGGAGCCATGCAGGGTCAAAGCCCAGAGAGATCATGTTGTCTGCTGGAGGTGCCAGGGAATCTTGATTGATTATTATAGTGATCAATCTTGAGGGTCCCTTTACATCCTCAAGCTTGGCTATTTTCCAGTCATTGGTGGGGATTTGAGGATTGCAATTCTGCATGAGTGCCAACATCTCCTTAGGACCCAGGGAAAGGCCGGTATAATGGCTCTAGCCCTAGGTCTGTTCGGGATTTGGTTCAAGGGTACAGCTTCAAGTTGAGCTCCATCCCAGAGGTCCACAGACCTTTGGTCTTCGAAGGAGATCAGCTTGATTCTGCCTTGATAGTACCCTACATGAGGGGGTAATAGGGAAGGGTCCAGGGTGTTCCTTAAGTATCGGGAAGTAGCTTTTGAGTAGCACATTGCTCATCAAAGTCCACTCAGCCGGAGGAACGTTCCCATCCACATCACCTCTATCGACGCGATAGGAGAGTTGTGTTTGGGATCCAGGACCAGACTTTGTGGAGGCTAATGTCACAGCACCCCGCCGAAACTCGGCAATTGTATCTGTGTCCATACATTCTGCCGGTTTGAAATAAGAATCGTGAAAATGTTACGGACGGCCGTTGATGGAAATTGAGCGAGCTAGTAGACATGTCAAAAAAATAATGAATAATGAGTCGGTAATAGTATAGTACGATTGTATTTCCTTTCATAAGAAAGAGCTTTTTTACAAGGCCCCGTGAAGACGTGAAGACAATAGCTGATACATCCTTATATATACATATGTGCTCGTAGATACCCTAGCAGCCTTGTTTTCCTCACAATGGCAAATTTTTCTAATACGTACACTCCAATATCGCAAGTAGGTTCAGTTCCAAGAACGACTTGGTTTCTGTTGTCCATGTAGACCATGTACTCCGTCTTCATAATTTAATTTGTTTTCAAACAGACAAGGCTTCTTTTCGCTTCTTTCAGAATGTAAATAAGTAAGCCACGTTCTATTCCTGACCGATCATAAAGGTAATTCTGTCCCTGTAGACGCTGTCCAGTATGAGATTTAATTGGAAAAGTGCTTGAAATCCGCAAACATTCTCAAGCCATTCAAAACGGCAACAGCTACAAGCGCAATTACATTAAAACGGTTACCAGTCTACTCCCGTGGTCAAGAGTTGCTGTGCAGTTCTCAACCGTACCCCTCTTCACTTGAGATTAACTGCTACCGAAAAATCAGAAAACCACACAGGTCCTGTACGGCCTCTTTTGATATGATTTTCGGCTGATGTGTGAATTGCCATTATCCTGGTTATCCTCTCGTTCCTGACAGCCAGTGATGATGACGAGGATGCTTGTTTTCCGTATTCCACACCTTGTATAGCCGTGGCGATGTGAGTGCATAGCACCTGCTCCTTTGTATATATGGATTGTTATGCTGTCGGCTTTGGCATGCAGTCCTCATACAAATATACCTATGGATGGAAGTTTGCCTGATATTCTGGAACTGTATCACGTTTAAGAGAGTATGAATGCTTCTCAAATGTTCATGGTGTATCACTTCAGCGTGGTAGGTGATGTGCCAAAAAATAAATTAAAAGAAGCAAATTCGGTTTCGTTTGGCAGTCAAAAATCTCTCATTGAATCAAAACTGAAGTGGGCAGTGAGTGTGTGTACGGAATGTCGACGAGTTGTTCCCGCACTTTCATGCGACCACAGAGTTTAAGGATATTAAAAGCGTAAAATCCATATTAAGCTCCTTTTGGATGTAGCCGAGTCAGTTTTGTATTCAATAAGCAGAATACAGTCTGCGACTGAAATATAGGTTGGTGCTTGTATGAATGTATTTCGACTGCTGGGTGGTATTGTATTTACAAGGTTACACGATCGCTTTTAAGTGTACTTTTGCGAATGTACTTTTTCATAAGTTTTGGTATGAAGACGGAAAGCTGTGCCTGGTATAGTTATAATGGGTTTTGCAATAATATTTAATGCTGCGAATGTCAGAACAAAACTGTAGATATACATTTCGAAAATGTCCGTTCAAAAAGTAAGGAAGCTTTGAATTGAATATCAAGCTTGTTAAAGCACAAAGCCAAGCCCTCAAAAAATGGTATTTAAGTTCCAGTTTCCATAGGAATATAGTAATTCATCCGATGTGTCTCCGTATCATTATGGGCCGCAGAAGCTCTTGAAGCCATCTACCATCTTGCGAGGGTTAAAATTGCTTATCACTAATACTGAACTATGTATTATGAAGTTTTGCAAAAGCAGCCGGTGGTACCTTAGATCAGTATTTTGATAATTCTTAAAATACTGTCGTAACAGAATTTGGACGGTAACACGTCTTCATATTCACATTTCCATACACATTATGTTACGTTTTTATAGGAATTTTCTTGAAGGTAAAAATATATTAAACTTAAGAACAACGTTAAGTATAAAGTCTTTAACTACTTTACATACATACACAGGTGAGGTATACATAGATATTGTTTATCTTAGAGTACTGGCTTGTGGTCAGTAAGGTATTTTTAAGTTATTTAAGATATGTATGTAAGTTAGTTTTAAGCACTTTTACTAGCGTAAGATAGATCTAAGGTTATTCAA
The DNA here is from genome assembly GCA_951905685.1 of Eumerus sabulonum. NCBI lineage: Eukaryota > Metazoa > Arthropoda > Insecta > Diptera > Syrphidae > Eumerus > Eumerus sabulonum. The sequence goes on along the minus strand of OX645060.1, from coordinate 137,717,284 downwards.
ATAAAAATAGATTTAAAATGTGAACAAAAACAACACTTCCCTTCGCGGAGAGATGACTTCATAAAAAGGTAGCACCTTCGTGGCCCCACACGAACCGAAATACTCAATACTCTGGAATTCCTTGAAACGACCGTACTGTCGGATATAATCACATTATTCCGTTACGAATTCATTTGCTGTTCTTCGGTTTCATAGTTACATTTTTTTTTTTTAATAATTAGTTCTGAGTATATCTATAAAAGCATTCCATACTGTACTGCCACGACGGCAGCACGACATGAAGTAACTATCGCATTATTCAAACATCATCACCATCATCGTGATAGTCAACATCATCCATTCTCCTAGCTTTTCCTCTCGTTCTCCTGTTTACCTCCTCTGGAGTGAATGTGATTTGTCGAATGGCAATGGTCGGGGATCACACCCTGCAGCTCTTCTCTATGCCCAGACAGATGGATATGAGACGTACATATATGTTTGTGTTTTTGTATATCTGACACTAGAACACGATGGGCCGGGTGCCAAAACTATAAAACGGGCAAACAGTCAGTAGCACTGTCGACGGCATCCCGATTCCCGAGCTGCACTTTACTCCTATTCTACTATGCAAATACGCAGTGCATTGCAATCTGGTGTTTCACTACGTCTTCTCGTTCTCCCGCTCATGTTGTTTAGCTAGTGGTGCTATCCAATCCACGTTGAAGTATATGTTGTATTGTGCTTAAAAACGGAACGTTAATAGTTTTGCCACTTGTTGCGCCTCAATGGGATTGCTCTGTTTGCCGGTTACCGCCGCATGCCGGCTTCCCGATCATGGGTGGCGACTAGGTGGTAGTAGTTGGTAGTAGTTAACTATGTACGGCTCAATGGACAACGGAGACTCCCTTTCCTCCGTCTGTCATTCTATCTAATACGAGTGTGCACGTTCATACATTTGTATACACTTGGGTACTGCATTTTAGATTTGTGTGTCATGACGAATGCAAAAATCTGGAGCACGGAGCATACATGGAGTATAGAGCACTAAACCTAGCGCCCAGAATTAGTGTGCCCATTTGCTATTTGAAATCTGTGTTATAAACGCTGGCATATGTGCCTCCACATGCAGACTTCATAGATATGTATGTACATATGTATGCTTCGGCGGAAGGCAGTTGGACTTTCGGGTGGCAGTTGAAATTCAATTTCGGAAATGTAATACTCATGCGGATGACGTCATCCGATTGGATTTAGACTCCTCTCCCGAGGAGGATATTCTATTTAAAGTTAGCTATGTACATATATTTGTATTTGCAATTCTGCTACTATCAGTTGCTGATGCTTTTTCCTATCTTTGTTTTTGCTATACACCGGACTCTTTAGCGAATGTGGCTGTTAACATGGCGATTGTGTTAAGCACTACAACGACCGGACGGATGTGATGAGATGTTTCGGTTGGATAATGGTGAAGTTCGGTTGTATACCTACATATGGTGGAGGTTGGATTTTAATTCATTCATAGATCGGCATTTGTGTTTTAGCCTATTAATGTATCAAGCCCAGGTGTAGATATGTATGTGTGCGTCTATGCATAAATTGTTTGTGATATTTAGAAGAGACTAGGACAATGATTGTCATTGAAATTAGGTGAAAGTGGAGTGGAGCCCATTGATGCATGTACTTGAATGAACCACATTGAATGAATGAATTCTTTTATTTATCACGTACTGATTGATTTTAGGGTATTAGTGTTTAATTGCTTGGTAGGGGGTTTGAAAAGCATGGCTCAGAAAGTTGTTTGACCTTGTACCAATTAAGCTTAAAAAAATATATGTATGCATATGTACCTATATATTACCGGAGTTGGATATATGTATAAAGCCTTGCTAACTCTTTAGCATTTGATTATAAAGTATGTATGTATAACATTACCAAATAGAAAATCTAAGTTTACAGATTTGGGCGGTTGCTTAGCTGCATTCCAAATCAACATCATCCCATGGCACGGCTAAATATTACGTTAAAGGATAAAAACGACCACATACCCATGTAAAGCCTATTTATATTATACATTTAAAGAGACGAAAGGGGATATACACACGTATGTACATATATGGAAAAGAAACTATCCCTTAAAGCTGAATTTTATACGCATCCATATCACAATCAGTTAGAAAACTCTGAACGCTCTTCCTGTCCACTCCACAATTCTGCTGCACTACCTTCGTCAAGAAACTATTCTTGTTGCTATGTCCGCGAGGCACGCTCTACGCAGTCAACCTACAAGGTTCCAGAAAGGGGTGACTATATTTCGACTCCAGCCTATTATTATCCATCCGCGATGGGTACAAGCTGCCTCGCAAGTTAGCCTCGTTTTATCGGCCAACGAATTGATGCGTTCAATAACGTGTTTTAAGCAATAAAGGAAAAATCAAATACAACAACAAGCCGTTGAGAAAAGATGTCATGGGTTGAGTGGAAAATGGCACTAGAAGAATTCGCTCGGAAATACGCACATGCAAGAGCTCGCACACATCCTGTGACGTTTCTAACACAATCATAAAACGAACTTTTCACAACCCCACATGCCCTTACTAAATGAGGGTTGAACCCGTCCGACGGTCGAGTTGTGCTGGTGCTACAACAACAAACTGGGTTCTGCAATTTAAGTTAAGAAAACGCAACTTATTCGAGTCGGGTGGGTTTTAGGGTGTTACGTTGACGATGAATGTACATACATATGTATGTATGTATGTACATATGCTTGTGGTAAGGGCACTGTTTTTCTTGTTGTCGCTTTTTGTTGGTGCTTACGCTTATGTGGACCGATGTTGCTCGACCTGGAGGTTTTAGTTTGAGTTCGGGTGGGTTATGGAACCATGCCCAGAATTATGTATGATATTAATAAATGGGCTGATCCCCATCCGCACATACATACACTTACTAACACATAAATACACGTGAAAATATTTCTACATATCTATGCATGTGTAGGAAAAGCGTGTTGTTTGTTTTCCGAGCTCTTCTTCCTTTTTTTTTTCGCAGACCTTTCGAAATTCCAATACACAAAAGCAGATGAGGTCGTCGTGTTAAGTAAAATTAATTCGAGCATATAATGCGTGGTAAATGGGAAATGTTGCTCGGAGGTACATACATACATATGTATATATGTACATGTGTGCGGTTATATGCGTTAGGATGGGTTTGGAAGATGGTTTGCAGTGTCAGTTAATGAGGGTGCGTCTGGAGGTGGGAATTTTTCATTAAAAATCGTTAATTTGCTGCACGAGTATGTCTTTGTTGCTTTTTTTGTTGATTCGGTTTTAATTTACTATCCGCAAATCGATAATTTGTCGGAGTGTTGATATCTTAAACAAATTAAATGAAAACATTGCGTTTTAAGCGTACGGTATATGTATTTTTAATTATGTTTTTCGACGTCTATTCTATTGTGGAATTCATTATATTAGTTTATTAAAACTAAGTCTAAGAAAAACTAGTTATAAACACTTAGCGTGTATATCCTTAAAACTACACTGCCTAGTAATCCTAATCTAGCCTAGCCTATTTTATATGTATATGTATGTATGTTGGCGTTACAGTGCATGAAGGACCAGAGCCGCGCTTCTCTCAATCACCCATGTTGTGTGTTTATTGCCGGTTCCGAACGGCGAATTTCGAGAAGCTTTTCATGACAATTTTACTACAGGGGGCTTGTCAGAACCCCGCTAATGAGAAACACCGTGCAAACATGTTCGATGACATGGTTGTGTCGGGATTCATTCCCGTGTCATCGATGTCAGAGGCCAACACACCACCCACTGCGCCACGGTATCTATCTAACCTAATTAACTTACTACTACCTAAATCTATACTCAGCTATTGGCCTTTTATACATATACATACATAGTGTTTTTATGGCGCTAGGCCCAAGGGATTCAGCGACGGAGACTTTTCGAGCCACCAGAAACATTGCGTTTGTCGAGTAGCGTCTGCTCGATCCTGATCTGATGTTGCCATGCTGAAACGGAGGCGCTCCGGCTGACGGAGTGCAACATCCCGTTCGTAAGATAAGCTCTTTTCTACAGACCTTCGGGCCACGTGGAAGAATAACGGAATTGCCGATTTGTCCTGAATTAGTTCGCGGTTGTCGTAATGTAAGAATGCTTCTGGGGGAATAAAGCCGTGATATAACTCATTTGGGTAATAAGCCCCAGATATCAAGTTATTGGTCGAAGTCATTGCCCTTGCAACGTGACTTCGAATCAGTTTGATCAAAAAGTTGTCAATCCTAATAATTTTGGCTCTATTGTATAGCACCTCGTTGGGATAGTGTTTTGTGTACTCGGACTCTGGTGTTCTGTGCAATGAGACATTGTCTTTCAGACACTCGAATCCTTTCCATCAAGCTGGCACTCCCATTGAACCAAACGGGACATCCGTAGGCGATCATGGGCCTGACTAAAGCCATGTAGCAGATTAATTTTACTCTCTTATCAAGTTGGCTGCTGTGAAAAAGCCACCTTAACAGAGCGCAAGCTCTGTTTAATATGTTTATTAAAATACAGATACTGGACCAACCAGATTCCAAGATATCTGACTACATTTTGTTTCGCCAGTGGACGCCCATCCGGTCCAGTAATGGAGAATTTTCGCCAGTTTTTCCTGGTATCCCTAGATGCACTAGAGCCTAGACAATGGCGCTCTAAACAAAATAGTTTTCGATTTTTGGAAGTTGATTTTCAGTTTCCAGTCATTACAAAACGTTTGAATTTTTTCGAAGTCACGTTGCAAGAGTAACTATGACGTCAATCGTTGAACCTGTCCTGTACGCGACTTCCCATTAACATATCATAGATCATATACAGCAGTGGTTTACTTAAGCCTAGCTGGTTTAGCCTGTAGTAAAGTCCCTCTAACCATACGGTGTCGAATGCCTTTTCCAGGTCAACCAGACAGGCACCCGTGCATTGGTTCTTGCATCTGTTCCATTGGATATCCGACACGAGTTTCGACGCTGCATGAATAGTACCATGTCCCGCCTTGAAACCGAATTGGTTATCCGGAATGATGTCTTTGTCCTTAACCCATTTTGAAAGGGCTCTGTGAATCACCATCTCGAATACCTTGCTGATGCTCGGAAGGAGACTTATCGACCGGAGATTTGCCGGCTTGGACGAATCTTTTCCTTTCTTGGGGATCGACTGCACCACTGCTGTGGTTGTTAAACAGGATAGTGAATGCCTCTATAGCCATCGGTGGAAGGTGTCTAAGTACAATATTAGATATTCCGTCGATGCCCGCGGATTTCTTCTTTCTCAGAAATTCAAAGATCGCTTGAAGCTCTACCGTCGATACAAAAGGGGTATTAAGCCCATCGTTGGCGACGAAATTATTTGCCGTGAAATCGTCACTGAACCTGGTGAAACCATTGTTCTCGACTCGCCTATTTTGACATATGTATGTACAACTGTGTGTATGTACATATCTTCGAGTATACACTTTAACTTACTCGACTGATCGAAATTATCTTTGTACAGTGGAATGCCTAAATTATGAGCCTCTACATACAGTTTGTCAAGAAATTGTTTTTACAAGGAATTGTAATCGGCCCCTTGAACACATTTACCGTTATAAATTTGATGTTTTTTTTCAAGAAAACCAAAATACCATTTAATGTATTCCGCGCTCATAAAATAAAACAGTTGTGATTAATTTGTTCTGCAATATAAGATGCCTGGCAATAGAACATCATTTCGACACGGGATCGAATACCGACACAGCCATGTCATCGAACGTGTTTTTCACGGTGTTTCTCCTCAGCGGGGTTCTGATCCCCTGTAGTCAAATTGTCATGAAAAGCTTCTCGAAATTCGCCATTCGGAACCGGCAATAAACTGTAGGTCCCTTTCACCTATGGGAAAATTAAATCACACACAACATGCATGGGTGATTGAGAGAAGCTCGGCTTAGATCCTTCATGGACTGTAACGCCAACATACATACATACATACCTACGCTGCCGCTCGCTATTGTACATATTTACAACCGAGGAAGAGGGTCGAAAGATAGTAATACGAATAGGAAGAGCTGAGGGTACTGCCATCACAAGAGGTAATTTATAGAAGTGAGAAAAAGTACTCGAGACAAAACAACCGTTTTCGACAAGAGGGTTTCGTACTAAACTTTGTCAAATGCTTTTGAAATTACCAGTACAACTATTTTGATATCTTTCCTAGAACGATATTAAATATAATTTTACCGACAGGATACAACGCCGTTTAAGAATTGTATGCACTTATCTCCTGGTGATTGACGTGCATGATATAGACTCGTTCGCCTCTATAACGATACATATACATATATGTACATATGTATGTATATGTATTGTAGATATTAGGTCTCTAACTACCGAATGGAATCAAACGTACAATTTTTTCGTCCTTGAGACGTTAGGAAACAGACCAATAATGATCATTTTTCCCATGGACAATTACTATTGCGGAACGCCTACACACCCATGTGTGCCGCCTTGTTGACCGAAATATTTTCTTTAGTATTACGGAAGCTCCCAAATGACATCCTTCATTTGGATGTACCTGTAATAAAAACAACAATAAACCAAGAAGCTGAAGGGTGAATTGTCGCAGCCCGACGATGTCGTTCGGAAGGCTTTGTCACTACTCGGCAATGTTGATTCCACAATGGTGTTGAGTTCGCTGCGATTTGGCAAGAAGACCGGGTTAAGTTGGTAGGAGGTATGTATTAGTCAGGGTGGCGTGGTTGTGTAATGCATTTAGTTTTGCGACAGAAGCGTACAAAGCAGTTCGGCATAATACCAATCCCTATTCAGGGCGGCTGACTTATATCAGATCCCAAGTCAACGGAAGCTCGTTGGCGCGGGTCACCACATGAAGACAGTCATGTGTATACATGGGATCGTGGATATGATAATGTACATGATACGTTATGTGGGACAGTGGTGGTGTATGGTTAAGAAGAATTCTGTAGCCCAAACTATTCGACTGACGTGTGTTGTGTGTATTTAATCCCTTACCCGAGAATTATGCGTATGACTTGCGGAAAGTGGCACATTCGTGGATACACAAATACACATGATAAAGCATATGTATGCATGTACGTGTATGCAGTTATTCCAAGTAGCCCCACGCATCACCCCAATCAGGAAGCATGGACTTTGTTGGGTTGGTAGGTTTGGTAGCTGGGCGGGTTGGAGAACTGATGTGTCGTTTTTTTTCGTTGACTCACGCTGGTTATCTGTTTTTCTGTTTCATGTCGGTTTTCCTTTTTTATAATTTTGCTCGCCCGGCATGCAATATTGTGGTGAAGGGTGGGCAATATGGGCCGTCAGGCGGGATCAGTGGCAATCTGTAGTAGGGTGCTTATGACTACATATATATATTTGGTGCAATAGGATTACGTTGGTGGCGGCTTTTTATTTTGTATTTAATATCAATATGTGACTGACATTACACACGCATATACCATGTAGGTATGAACGTCAGCATAGGTCGTATACTTTGCAATGTGGATTTTCCCTACCGCACATACTTACACAAACGTAAGTCATAGACTATCCGGGTCGGGTTAAATCAACCCTAATTAAATGCGCTTAAAATTTAGGTTTGAAGTTTCTTGGTGAGGCCATTGACCTTAATCGTGCGTTGCTTGTATCCTTTTTTCTCTTAATTTCTCGTATACCTTCGTTTATCAACCATACATGTATGCATACATATATACATATGTATGTACATACATATGCTGCTGCTTCTTGATAAAGGGGGGCGTAGAATGCGTAAGTTTAGGAAGGAGTTCCAAAGGCGCCGTTATGATTATGTCAATATAACGGATGCATAAACGAACGCACTATGCGCGCTGTTTCCATCATATACATATGTATGTACATATGTATGTATGCATGTGTCGTTGCCATGTGTGCTGTTAATTTTATTATTTTCATTTGTGTGCATTTTGCCGTACGTTGTTGGAGTTCCTCCATCAATTTCTGTTTGTTGTTGTTGTTTTTTCTGCATTTTATTTTGATTTTGCGTTTTTCGTTCTGTTCGATTCGTGCGTATATAGCGCGTTTGCTGCTACTACACAGCGCTTGCATAGGGACGGTAGGGGAGAGCGAGAGCGTCAATAATGCGTATGTCAATACACACTATACTTCGCTCTTTCTATAAGTATATATCATACATACATATGTACATATGTATGTATGCGTGGAAAAGTTGCAGGGGGAGAAACACACTTTTAATATTTGTGTATGTATTTTAAAGTGCAGTACGTGTAAAATGTCTACGATAGTTGCTTGAGACACATCGAGAGCGGCTTAAGGAAGGAAAGCACTTTGAAGAAACAACGGTCTATAAAGGTCGGGCAGGCTTGTTGTCTTACGATGGTGTGGTGGTTGCAAGTGGGTTATTTGCCTTACAAAGGGTTTCGTCGATATCTGTCTGTCTGTCGTAAGGGACTTTCTGTTTGGTTATTTTCGAACTGATGTGGATATAAGACACGTTCGTTGTTTTTAATAACAGACATCAGTCTCTTTCATAGGTTCAGCCTCTAACCTGCCTCGAGTAGACATGTAAAAAACTATAATTTCTTGAATTTGGAGAGGCAAATGTTTTTGAGGGCGCCGTGTCGCAGTGTTTAGTGTTTTGAACTCTAACGTACGATGAGCGATAACACCAACACCATTGAATATTTATTTCGCGGGGTACTGGCAAAACCCCCCGTGGTATACTTGCCATGAAAAAGCTTCTCGACTCAAGCCGTTTGGAATCGACATTAAACTAGAAGTCCCTTTCACCTGTATGAAAAATAAATCGCACAGAACATGGGTGATTTAGAGAAGCTTGGCAATGGTTTTTCATGGGCTGTAACGCAACCAAAGAAAGAAGAAATGTTTTTCTCAATACACATAGTCTTGAAATACATGTCCTGATCAAAATAATAGGTAGATCGTAAAAAACGCTGTAACTTGGGCTATGAATCTAAAAAGCCATGGATTTTTGCAAACTTATTATAAGCTTAGTTAAGATAAAGTCTACATTGCAAAAAAAAAGATAAATTTTTCAATTCATAATAACTTTTTATTCGATTTCAAAAAAACGGTTGATCAAAAAAATAGGTAAATTAAATTTAAATTTAAAAAATATATAGACAACTGAAACTTTTTTATTTAATTCATTTGAAATTGTTACTAGTTGCTGTTTCAGTATCCAGAATGACCCCTTTGTTTTTTATAACGGCATGTATTCGTCCAGGTAGAGAGTTTATTAATTTGCGGTAAGTTTCAACAGGAATCGCGTTCCAAGCTCTTTGAATTGCTAACCACAGTTGGCTTTTATTTTGAGAAGTTTCCTTGTACAGTGACCTTTTCAGTTCCTCCCACAAATTCTCAATCGGATTGAGTTTTGGGGATTGGGAAGACCATTGAAACGCAGATACCTGCTGATGGCTCAACCGAGATTTCACATATTTTGATGTATGCTCAGGATCATTGTCATGCTGGAAATGCCACCGCAGTGGCATATTGTCTTTCGCATATGGCAACATGGTATTAGCAAATACACATCTCGCAATAAACTTCTTTCGTCATCGCCTTGTCAATATGGACAATAGGACCAACTCCGAACCAGGAAAAGCATCCCAATACCATGACTGAACCGCCTCCATGTTTGACGTTTTTTTTTTTTTGGTATTACGGCTACCAAATTCCTTTCCCTTAGGCCTTCTAACATTTCTCTTGCAATCGAAGCCGAATAAATTTATTTTCGTTTCGTCACTCCACAATAAGTTTCGAAATTGTGCTGCCGTATGGGTTTGCAAACAAAATGCGAACTGTCTCCTATGTCTAATATTTTTTCTACTTAACAAATGGACTTTTCTCTCAATTCTTCCCGGCAGTTGGCTTTGCTGTAGCCTTTTACGGACGGTAGGCGCACTGATCACGTTGCCAATTTCAGCGGCGATGGCTTTTGACGACTTGAATGGATCGTTTTTCGCCAGATGTAGTTTTTCGGGGAGTGCGCAAAATTTTCCTCTCGAAACGACCAAGGGCATCTTCATTCGCTTTTGTAAAGGTCCAAGCCTATGCGCCGTAAAGGAAGACTGGGATGATTAAGGTCTTATATAGTGTCACCTTGGTTTTCCGAAAGAGGGCTCTACTTCTCAATTGCCTCTTGAGCCCAAATAAATAGCGATTGGCAAGAGTGAATCTGCGTTTTATCTCAGCGCTGGTGTTATTGTCGCTGGTTATCAGCGAGTCAAGGTAGACGAATTCCTTGATCACTTCAAAGTTATATCCGCCCATGGTGACATTCTGGCCTATACGTCGGTGATGCCCGTCTCTTTTGAATGAAAGCAGATATTTGGTTTTACCCTCATTAACCTTGAGACCCATCTTAGCCGCTTCTACCCCAATGCTTACAAAGGCCTCAATGACCCCTCGCTGTGTCCGTCTAATCACGTCAATGTCGTCGGCATACGCAAGCAATTGCGTAGACTAGAAATAAATCGTACCTCTTGTGTTGGCCAGTGACTCTTGCACGATCTTTTCAAGCACGATGTTGAAAAAGTTGCATGACAGCGCGTCACCTTGCCTAAATCCTTTTTTAATATCAAAGGTCTCAGTTTGCTCATTACCGACCTTAATGGAGCAGCGAGAATTCTCCATTGTCATCCTGCACAGTCGGACGAGTTTGGCAGGGATGTTAAAACTAGACATGGCTTTGTATAGCTCATTTCTATATACGCTGTCATATGCAGCATTGAAACCGACGAAGAGGTGGTGAGTGTCGATTTGGTATTCCTGGGTCTTCTCCAAGATCTTCTTCTTCTTCTTTGGTGGCGTTACAGCCCATGAAGGACCAGAGCCAAGCTTCTCTCAATCACCCATGTTGTGTGTGATTTATTTTTCACACAGGTGAAAGGGACCTACAGTTTAATGTCGATTCCGAACGGCGTGAGTCGAGAAGGTTTTTCATGGCAAGCTTACTACGGGGGGTTTTGCCAGTACCCCGCCGAGGAGGTACGTCGCAAAATAAACATTTGATGGCGTTGGTGTTATGGGGATCCGAACTAGCTCGTCGTACGCCAGAGTCAAGCACACTAACCACTGCGCCACGGCGCCTTCAAGATCTGCCGTAGCGTGAATACTTGGTCTATTGTGGATTTACCTGGCCTGAAACCACACTGATAAAAGCCGATCAGGTTATCCACAAACGGTTTCAGGCGTTCACACAATACGGCAGAGAAGATCTTATATGCGATGTTAAGGAGACTTATTCCCCTATATTTGGCGCAGTTATAGGGGTCTCCTTTCTTATGGACCAGAAAAACGATGGTTAGATTCCATTAGTCGGGCTAGCGTTTCTCCGACCATACCTTGCAAATGAGATGGTGCGTGCACCTTACCAGCTCATCTCCAGCCGCCTTAAGAAGCTCAGCAGACAGGCCGTCTGCGTCCGCGGCTTTATTAGACTTAAGTCTTGATATCGCTATTTTGACTTCGTCTAGGTCGGGTGTACGGAATCATGTTACATCGTCGTCCATTACGAATGGCTCGTTCTGCCTTTCAGCGGTATCTTGTCTATCATCGCCGTTATACAGTCTGCAGAATTGGCCTTTCCAAATCCTCAGCAGCGACTGCGGCTCTACTACCAGTTCTCCATTTTCATCCCTGCAGGCCGCCGCTCTGGCTTTGTAGCCATGACATATCCGTTTTACCTTATTGCGAAACTTACGGGCGTCACTCCTGCGGTAGCATCTCTCCATCTCCTCGATCTCACGCTTTCCGTGCTCTCTCTTCTTTCTTCTGAAAAGCGTGTGTTCCTCTCTTCTCTTCTGCTCATAGATTTCGCGAGCAGTTCTCGTCCGTCGTTGCAGCATGGCTTTATATGCCTCTGGTTTTGCTGCATGGGCTTGTTAGCATAGTTCATTGAACCAGGGGTTTCCAGGTGGTGGCGGTTTAAAACCCATATGTATATATACATATGTACATAAGTGTGTGTGTACATCTGTTCTTAGCTCTAATGAGGAAACCATCCGAGGTGGTGCGGATATGGCTATTACAGTCCTACAAGTCATTTTCCAAATATGTACATACGTATGTATTAATGTACGTTTGGAGGTGCTAAATCTGCGTATCGCACCAGTGTGCTAAAATTGGCCTCGTCTTCCCTGGACACCCCGAATTCACACACTTTCCACATCAAAAAGAATTTGACTAATTTGACAAATATTCTGTGTTTAAATTTGACGTCCTTTACCACCTCTCTCCAACACCCGATGAATATTGAACGATGTCATACATACATATGTCATAAGCACCAACTCCTCCTCTCCACCAGCCAGACTTTTATTTGATTCCAACATTTGATATTTATCTCCCCCTTCCGCATCTATGTAAATCTAGCTCCTTAACATTCACATATAGTAAATTGTGGTACAGATGTCGTCCTCAATAAGTATTTAAACAAAAGCATTTCGTCAAAGCGTATCGCATAAATACAATTTATTTCATTTAACTTTTTGTTTAACTTTCTAGGCTTAGAACGGGTTGCTGAGGAGTCGATGGGACGCAGGAAATGGAAGCAATATCAAGAAGCCTTAACGCGATCCCATTTAAGTGCAGATATCACAAATCTATATCAAATCGATATTTCCAGTAAGTGCAAACCCACAATTATGTAAAACACAAGCTATTATTGTCGTATCCAATTTTAGATCAGAAACACGAAATCGAGCAAAAACTGGAGAAATTAAAGGAAAACTCACACTACCAACAACAGCAACCGTTCGAAAACGACGTTTCGAGAATCAACACCGAAGTATTCGACGTGAGGGAAAGAAACTTCCACTCGCCATATATAAAAAAAGGTAAGGCACGAAGTCCTTTGGAGGGTAGGAGCTTTTTCGGATTGTGGTTTGCTTTTTTTCTTTTTAAGAAAACTTCGAAGACAATACATTAGTAACGGAGGGAAGCATAAAACTTAATAATTATACAAATACATCACCTAACATTCATAATAATAGAAAGAATAATAATAACGAGGAACAGTTGCCGTCTAAAAGCCCGACACCACCAACACCAATCGACTGGACACCGAATGAAAAGTGTAATTTCTGCATTGACGGTAAACTACTCACAGTGAACGAGAAGGGTGAACTAGTGGCCGAGTCGAGCCCGGCTTTGTCCGAGGCAGACCTCGCCAATAAAGTGAGTTGGAATTTCATTTCCTCCCATCCCTCTCTTTTCTGTAGCCACTTATTTTGTTTCAGCCACCGGGAGATACGGATAGCGATTCGAGCGAAAGCCTCGATCGACCGAATGTTCGGGCTAATGAGAGAAAAATATCAACATCACGCCTAAGAGATTCATTTTCATCGAATATGACCTCATTAGAATCGGTGGCAGCACTGACGACTATTCAATCAATATCGGGGCTTTCGGGATTTCAGTTGAATCCAAGTAAGTTCTGAGATATTTGAAAGAGATGGTTGATGCATTCAGTATTGTACTTTTGTTTTTTTTTTTTTTTTTTTTATTTAAAAGATCTTTTATACAATCTAACTCAGCATGGAAACTCGGCCACACCAACTACCTCAGAGACATCGGCCGCTGCTATCAGTCCCTCACTCAAGGATTCTCCCAGTCCCAGTGATTTAACGGGTGAACAGCCATTAGATCTTAGCTCAAAACCATCACCAAATTCCTCAGTCGGTGGCGATGCAAGGCACGTGAATAGGTAGGCAATTCACTTTCTTTAATTTCATTTAACCAATTGTCAAAGGCAGAAAAAAAGATTCCAAAGAAATTTTTTTTTAAAATTATCCTTTTTGATTCAACTTCAGCCTTTTTGAGATCTTGTTATCTCATCGGAACAAATTAATATTTACTTAGTGCCAGTCGCTCGAGAAAAAGGTTTTTTTTTTTTTTAATTTTCCATCAAGAATAAAACCTTGATTTTTTTTCCCATAGGTAGTGCCTTTTTCTCAAGGCACTGGTGGAACTATAACCGTAGCTACCAAAAAGAGCTACCTGATTAATCGAAATCTATATTTAATGAATGGCTCTGTTTTGTATGACAATTTTCAGTGAAATTTGATGAATGGACAAAGCGGTTCAAGAAGGGCTGTGAATCAGTAGAACACGATCCACGTAAAGGAGCTCGCGTCACCTCTCGTACCGCGACCTTGTTCATCGTGAATATGTTCCTAGCGATCAGACAGTTCTATGTTGGTGTCCTAAAGAGGCTATGAGCACATGTTTTTCGTGTGTGATCCGAGCTCGCTAAGAAGGACAGAATTGTGGACCACGACAATGCGCCGGCCCATTCCTCGTTGATTGTGCAAACGTCTTTTTTTTTTTTTTCCAGTATGAAGAGAGTCATTAGAAGGCGGTGGGGTAGAGAAGGTCAAAATAGTTGTAACCATGGTTCTGAACGAGTTAACTTCGGAGGATTATCAAGGGTGCTTCGAATCATGGGACAAGGGGACTGTTGTGAATGTCAATAGTAATATTTTGCAACAAAATTAATTTGCCTGTTTTTTGTTTACCAATTCCCGGAACTTAATTGCCAAACCTCGTGTAATGGCAATGGGGTGGCCGTGGTGCAGTGGTTAACATCATCGGCCGCCGAGCGGAAGGTCTATAGTTCAAATTCGCTTCATAGCCAAGAAACAGCAATTCCTATACGGAAAAAAGGATGCAACACAGTTGTGAATGAAAAGTGACCAAAAGTACTGCTGCAGGCATTACACTCACAGTATATGGTCAACTGAAATTCATTCTCTGCGCATGCAATACTAAAGTGCTCGAACGAATTGCTACTGACTATAACCAACGCGGAATTTGGTCGGCTCTCGTCCTATCTAGGACAACCACCCCTGAGAGTAGTGAACGAACATCCACGACCCAAACTACTGCACTCCGTTCAGGTTGTGTGCCAAACATCATAAGAGTATAACTCTTGAACCTGCGCGAACTATAAAAAAAAAAAAAAAGTGAAGAAAGCGTAAAAGTACGAAACGTTCGTTCTAAAACTTTCGAGATTAGATGGATTTAGACAAGGAGATATCTTATCGGCACCTCTTTCTAATTTGGTGCTAGAATATGTCGCGAGATTAAGAGAAAATAATAAAGGTATAATCCCTAATTGAACCACAGCCATTCTTGCTTACTCCGACAATCCGAGCCACGTTTTTGATCATACTGTTGAAACTACATCTGTCAAAGTGGTTCATCACCATGGATGAACACAGCGTTTAACACATGCAGATGATAAGATTGTTTTATCCAAATGGGTGTTCTGTCCGGGCAACATTCTGCGCGCTTCGCCATTTTACGGTCGCCATAATCGTCGTACCGAGAGGACTATTCGCAGTGGGGTGTATAAATTTGAGGCCAATGGTTCAACACCTGTACGTTGACGAAACGCAAAGTCTGGTGAAAACGTCGACGCTGTCTGTGAGAGTGTGCAAGAGGATCCCCAGTCGATTTCGCGTCGCTCACAAAAACTCGTCCTTTCGCAAACCACAACTTGGCGAATTCTGCGTTGTGACTTGGGCCTGTACTCGTACAAAATTCAATTAATTTTTTCATCGTTTCATTCATTCATTCATTTCTACATGAATGAGTGCATTAATAAACAAAATTGTGGAATTTGGGACGATACCAATCCACATGAGATCCAAGAGTGTCCAATGCATCCCGAAAAAGTCACTGTTTGCTGTGGATGTTGGGCCGGTGGCGTCATCGGACCATATTTCTTTGAGAACGACATTGGCTAGGCCATCACCGTCAACGGCGGCGAGCGCTATAGGTCGATGATTACCAACTTCTTTTCGTCTGAATTGGATGATATGGACACCAACGACATGCGGTTTCGACAGAGCGGCGCTACGTGCCACACAGCTCACGGTAGGTACATTGGAAATCCTGCACGAGCTATTCGAGGGCATGGTCATATCACGTGGATGTGATATGAACAAATGAACTGGCCACCGAGATCGTGCGATTTGACCCCGTTGGATCGCAAGTCTATGCGAATAAGTCATAAACTATAGCGGTCCTCAATGCCAACACATGTAACACGTGCCATCGGTCAAATTCAATCTAATTTATGCGCCAGAGCCACGGAAAATGGACGCGCTTCACCCAAAGAATTTCAATAAAAAGTCTTATTTTATTTAAATTAAAAGATGGTAAGCGGTTATTGAAAGACCATGTGTTTAGATTTCGTTCAGCAAATGACTGAACAAACACCGAACGACAATTAAATAAAAAAAAACAGATTCGCCTCGACGAACATAGAGGACATGTTATATTTTAAATATTTTATTTCTATTTTCATTGGTTGAATTTACTTGTGTACACTACTGTATACACACACATACATATCAGCACATTATACATACATACATAGGCATGTACCTATGGCCGTCTGAGAGCCAACATGAGTGCATGCCACTAGTGCGAGAGGGGTTCTGTGCAATATTTTTCAACACCCCTTCCCTTTCTTTTTTCTATATCGTCATCATCAACATCCTTTGTTGCTTCTTGCCTCCTCCTCAATGCCGAAGCACCCTTTCGGCACCTCGTCTAGTTCCTCCTCGTCATCGTCTTTGGACGATCATAAAGAAGGAACGAAACGAAGATGAGGAAGAAGAAATAACGCAGAGGAAAACCTGCATAAGGATTTCATTCGGTTGCATCTGTATCGCACTTTGAATACACACTTAATCGAGGTCGTTTATGAGAACAAGAACGAGCTGACGATGGCGACTACGGTGACGTTGACGAGGACGAATAAGTGGACGAGGCACGAAAGAGGTGCCATAACTCCTTCGAGAGTACATTTGTACTCATCGATAGTTTATAACTGTTGAGGGGCAAATTAGTTGTTTAATAAAATCAGTTTTGTTCATTGTTGAATAGTGCAGGCCTGTATTTTTTTATTCAAATCTCAGGTTATATTCGATACCTATGCTGATGATTTTTCTTTTGATATACATATATAAATCCCTTCCTTGTTATTTCCCATAGTAATAAGCAAGCGGCGCCCTATCAGCCTAACATCGTTCTATTAAAAACAATGGAAATGGAATGGGGGTGGCCGTGGTGCAGTGGTTAACATCATCGACCGCCGAGCGGAAGGTCTATGGTTCAAATTCGCTTCATAGCCAAGAAAAAGTAATTCCTATACGGACAAAAGTATGCAACGCAGTTGTGAATGGAAAGTGACCATACGTACTGCTGCAGGCATAACACTCACAGTATATGGTCAACCGAAATTCATCCTCTGCGTTTGCAATACTAAAAAGTGCTTGAACGAATTACTACGGACTATAACCAACGCGGAATTTGGTCGGCTCTCGTCCTATCTAGGTCTAGGACAACCACCCCTGAGATTAGTAAACGAACATCAACGACCCCAACCACTGCACTCCGTTCAGGTTGTCGGGTTGCAGCTTGATGCTTGGGAACAAGCCTGCCATGTAGACCTATGGGTCACATGTCCATCCTACAACATTTTCCTTCCTGCGCTGGATATGTTTACCACGGTCTTGGACGCATTAACGTACACTTTCACATTTGACAAGAGATTTGAGATATTGATCCCAAACCGCATATCTTGTGAAATCAGTGATGCCTTGCTCAAAGTCAAAGGCCATAGCTGGTACACGCTTCCAGCTTTGGCGCCGGCTTCTCTGGGCCCACTCGGAAGATTTCGAAGGGCCTAGGAATGAGTGCTAGTATCTTCTAAGCGGAATTACATACCATCATAAGAGTAGTCAATTTAAACCTAGAGACCGGCATAAGAGAAGTGACCATTAATACAATCTCTGATAGCCAAGCAGCGCTTAGAGCGCTGAGTTCGAACTCAAAATTCGTTAAGGAATGCCATGATACCCTACAAGAGCTCCTTGTCAAAAGAAATAAAGTTAAACTGTGGTGGGTGCCAGCGCCCAAAGGTATTAACGGCAGTGAAATCGCCGATAAACTCCCAGGAAAGGTTCAAGCGAAATGTATATAGGTCCTGAACCTTTCTGCGGCACTCCCACATACTGGCAGTGTGTTGCTCTTTGCCATCTCAGTAAGCGTATTCTTCTCAGTGAAATTATGATTTCTGAGAGGATCATCTGAGCTCCTACTTAAGACATTCTCAACTTCATTAAAGAGGTGACCTCGTTTAATCGGTTAGTAGGCAGTAAGGTTGTAAGGTTAGTAAGGTTGCAGTGCTTCATGGTACTTGTAAGCACTAGCTCCTTAGTTAAAAAAAAAGAAACCGAAAAAAAAGCAAGCGGCCTAAAAGCGCATGGCTACATTCTTTGTCTTATACTTTAGATTCTTTCAAAGCTTCCGATCTATGTTGACTAGGAGCCTAGAAAAAAAATCTTTTGGGTATAGGAAGTCTAATTCCAGGAGGTGTCCCAAATGGCAGACACATTTTTTCTTGTAAATGGGTGTAGGCGCGGTCTTCAAATTGCTTTATATTTAGCAGAATGTTATCGAGTTTCGTTTTGAATTTTTTTTTCTGAATAGGTATAGTTGTTATTGACTAACTCCATATCAGAATGTACAATTTTCTGATAAAATGTGTTTTCCCCCGTAACGGCTCTCATTTCACAACAATAACTGGAAAAAGGTAAATCTCTTAGAAAGTGGAGCTATTACCGTGTCAGGGATAACATATCGTCCTCGACATTGACCGATATTGCACTTAAAGCCATCCTTGTGGAAGGTCTACATATGTACATACATGAGGAGGTGGTCATGTAATCCCATAATCTAGTTGCGTCTATTCGAACGAGGGGCTTTGTTAGCCCAATTGGTTTTTTTTTAACTTCCCAATGGGAAGTTATTGTAATGGGACCGATTTTGCGATTTCCAAATTTTGACATACAGATCTCCGTTTCAAAGTCACCTGAATCCAAATCCAAGGTTTCTGTGCGTGTGTGTGTATGTGCGTATGTGCAATCGGAAAGTGCGTCTCGATTATCTCGAGAACCAAAGATGCTTTTGACATGGCACTAATTTTATTCGACGCACAATAACGTAATGTATGCATGTATGTTGGCGTTACAGCCAATGAAGGACCAGAGTCGAGCTTCCCTCAATCACCCATGTTGTGCGTGATTTAATTTTCCCATAGTGGAAAGGGACCTCAGTCTATTGCCGGTTCCGAACGGCGAATTTCGAGAAGCTTTTCATGACAGCGTGAAAACACGTTCGATGACATGGCTGTGTCGGGATTCGATCCGGTGTCATCGGCGTCAGAGGCCAACACACTACCCATTGCGCCACGGTGCTCTCAATTACGTAATAAAAGGCAAAAAAAAGAACAACACGCGATGTTTCCAAACGATCCCACATCTTAGTACTGACCGCGCCCGACGCTGGTATAATTCGGTGATCGGATGTAGACCGATACATATAAAATTGCTCGAACAGTGTTGTGGTTACATAGAGCGACAGCCAAAAGGCGGTTTGATGCCACCAACATACGGTGTTCCCAAGCGGTCCCCATCTAAGAACTGACCGCGCCCGACGCTGGTTGATTGCTGTGATCGGACGAGGACCGTAACATTACCCATTATTCGTCTAAGAACCCTAACGCAATTAATAAAAAGAGCTGATGACCTTGAAACACAGATCTTCACAAATTGTAGCGATCACGTAAGTTAGTCGTGTGGGCCTTGCGGGTCGCACTTAAACCACATTTTTAAGTTTTTTTATGAAATAAGGTATGTAAATCGTCTTTTATAATTTCACGTTTTTATATTTAAATAAAGATCAGATAACAAATTGTACGTTTATTTTTTATCGGTGTTATGAACCTTTCCGTGCCAAGCGTTATACAACGGGCAGCTTATTATATATTGAACATCAATATTTGATTTTCACTCGGAATTTAGTTTAACTCGAAGCACTAAATGTCTAGGTATATATAGTGAATACTATGATGTGTCTGTAGATAGAATACCAAATTCTAGCCTATTGTCTTGTTCACAACTACTCTGATGGACGAAAGTATTCGTAATGTGGTGTTACTAACAAAAAATCGGCCAAGTGCGAGTCGGACTCGCGCACGAAGGGTTCCGTACCATCTGTATATATAAATATGAAAGAGACTATGTATGTTACCTCATCAAATGACAGATCTTGGTTGCAGGCAGGATTTTTTGGATGAAAATCATGTCTGTTGTATGGGAGCCCCCCTTAAATATTAACTTTCTGTTCTGTTTTTAGTATTTGTCGTGGTAGAGGCAACAGAAATACATCATCTGTGAAAATTTCAACTGTCTAACTATCACGGTTTATGAGATACAGCCTGGTGACAGACGGACGGACGGGCGGACAGGGAAGTCTTAGTAATAGAGTTCCGTTTTACCTTTGGGTATGGAACCCGTTTTTTATCCTATGGAGAAAGATATATACAACAAAATAAATAAAACTCAAAATAAAATTCATTACAAAAACAAACAGTAGCAATAAAAGTAACCAAACAATTGAGAATTTGGTTGGACAAAAGTATTCGTAATTTCATGTTAATTCAAAACACACTTTTAATTACTTAAAATTTAGTAGTTGGTTGAGTTGCCTTTTGGCTTAATAACAGTCTATTTGCTTGCAGTCTATTTGACAAGGAATGTACCAGCTTTTTGGTGAAGTCAGTACCTATTTTTGTCCATTCTTCCTGTAGCAAGTCTATAACTTGCTGCTTAGACGTTATGTTGTGTTGTTGAACCCGTTTATCCAACATATCCCATAGATGTTCTATAGGATTGAGATCTGGGGATTGGGGTGGTATTTTCAAGGTATGAGGAGTGTTATATAATATCCACGATCGAACCATTTCAGCAGTGTGCCTTGGGTCGTTACCTTGCTGAAAGTAAAAATCGTTGCTCAGTGGTTAACATCATCGACCGTCGAGCGGAAGGTCTATGGATCAAATTCGTTCATAGCCAATAAAAAGTACAATAATTCCTATACGGACAAAAGGTATGCAACACAGAGGTGAATGGAAAGTGACCAGATGTACTGCTGCAGGCATAACACTCACAGTATATGGTCAGCTGAAAATTCATCCTCTGCGTATGCAATACTAAAGTGCTCGAACGAATTACTACTGACTATAACCAACGCGATATTTGGTCGGCTCTCGTCCTATCTAGGACAACCACCCCTGAGAGTAGTGAACGAACATCAATGAGCCAAACCACTGCACTCCGTTCAGGTTGTGTGTCAATCACATAATAAGAGAATATAAACTCTTGAACCTGCGCGAGTCTCTACGTTTGACAGTTGTATATGTATATTGGCGTTACAGTCCATGTAGGAACTGAGCCGAGCTTATCTCAATCACCCATGTTGTGTGTGATTTCATTTTCCCATAGGTGAAAGGGACCTACAGTTTATTGCCGGTTCCGAACGGCGAATTTCGAGAAACTCTCATGACAATTTTACTACAGGGGGTTTTGTCAGAACCCCGCTGAGGAGAAACACCGTGAAAAACACGTTCGATGACATGGCTGTGTCGGGATTCGATCCCGTGTCATCGGCGTCAGAGGCCAACACACTACCCACTGCACCACGGTGCTCTCAGTTGATTGACAGTTGATTGAAATTTTTTTTGATTTAATTCGGTGCCTGCTTTCCTCCAAGTCAAAACTCGTCCATCCGATCGGTAAACACAAAACTTGCTCTTATCGGAGAACAAAACTTTGTCCTAAAACGATTTTGGTTTGCCCGAGAATTCTTTGCCAAATTCCCAAAATCTAGTCTCCTCCTTTTGTTCACCTTAGTAATAAAAGGCTTCCCTCTGCAAGTTCTAGCCTATACCCCTCATTTCTGAGTACTCTTCGGATTGTTCGAGGATCATCTTCTATTCAGACGGTCTCTCTTATTTCTGAGGCAATTTTGGAGGACGGTGTCTCAGGCCCTTCTTTATTATTAAAAGAATTTTCCTCTTATCCCTCAATGTCAGTTTACTCGGACGACCACTCCTAGGTTTTTATTTAAGTCCGATGAATTTTTCAAACGTTTTGTAATGTCATATACAGTTGTGTAACTCTTTTTCACTATGTCACTAATTTTTTTTTTTACCACTTTAAAAGGTGGATTGAAAGGATTATAATGTACTCGTTCAAGCATTGTATTTTGTTATTGTGTTTGGAAATATTGTATGCTATTTAGAAATTACAAATACTTTTGACCAACCAAATTCTCAATTGTTTAATTACTTTTATTGCTGATGTTTGTTTTCGTTATGGATTTTATTCTGTTTTTTCTGCTTTTTATTATTAGTAACACCACATTACGAATACTTTTGTCCATCAGTGTACCTGTTCAGCCATAGAATACGCAAAAAAGGCATCAATTAGGCCGAAATGAAGCCCTTAGTTATTTTCAATTGAATTTGAATTGCCAAGTTTATGTTACATAATCCAGCGATTTGAAAAGCTTTCAACATCACGCATTTTCCAAAGTTTTCGATTAATTATTGCAGAAATAACTGAATGTCCTTGCTCGGTAAAATTCACACTACACAAATACACAGAATCTCCAAATCAACATCCCACGCTAAAGCTCCTACTACCCGAAAAGGGAGACAACTCAAACTACTACCAAATACTACCACTGCGCTTGGTTACACTTTTTTGCCACATGCAATCAACCCTCACGTCTCGCATCAAGTGGCGGCAAAGGACATACCATACACGTGTACATACAGCAGTGGAAAGGTACAGTAGCCTTTTTTCATTGCAATAAAACAAAAAATGGAGTAAAAAGAACGTGTTTTCAATTACGGGTATTATTTGTTTTCATATGTGCAGAGCGCAGCAATTATTTACCCCGAAAAGAGATAATTTTGGAAATGAGCATAACCCCAATCGTCATCACATCCCCTGCCCCAATCGGATTTCCATTCCCAAAAAAACAAAAGGTTGTATAAAAATGAACAAAAAAAAAAAAAAAAAGGATCATGTTTTTCGTTAAGTGTTCACTTGTGAAACGAAAATCCAGCAAAAAAAGGACTCGTTGATGATGGCGATGCGGACGATGAGCAGAGGTATTAAAATCACACCTTTATTTCTATACCAGCCCACCGCTGTAGAAACGGGCAACAAAAGCAGCAGCTAGGATAACAAATGAATAAAAAATTAAACCGAAAATTTCGGATGGAAAAAATAATAACTCCAGTCGTAGACACGATATGAAAACCGCCATCGAATGAACATGAAGCGGCAGTTTACTGTGCAGCAGACAGAAACGAGTGCATCGTATCGATCGTTTTTTTTTTTCATCATTTTATTCTACTTTTTGCATTTGCGTACAAGTGTGCTTGTACCCATCTCGTAAAAAAATTAAACCGAAAAAATGTCGAAAAGGTTTTTTTGTGATTTTCGTGTAAAATTATTTCACCGTCCGCCATGCATACCATTTCACGAGGACCAGCAACCGATTGATGATGAGTACCTACCAGTCCTGGCTACATTACACATCCATACATATCCACCCCCATGGCAGCTGTGGCGTGCCGAAAAAGTGCATTTTTACTGCATTTATCGTAGGACTACCTTGGAAAAAAAGCAAACCATACATGCATACAAACGAGTATATTCATACAATGCAACGCAGCCAGCAGGATATTATGTATGACAGAACTGCTGCACTAAATATACACATGTATACTCGCACTGTTCGCTGTTGCACCACACACAGACGAGTAAAGAAAAAATAACGAAAAAAAATCCTACCCGTACGTGAATAAATAATAAGGAGTATGAGAACATACGAGGGGGTGGTGGCGCTGGAGGTTGGTCTTCTCCTACTTAGTCCCTGCGAATCAACCCTCATTTTCGTTTACGTTTTTGAAATTGCGAAAAAATGTGCACACACAAAAATAAAATAAAAACATGCGAAGAAGCAAAACACGAAAAAAGGAAACAAAAAACTCTGATGAGAAGCCATTCTCCAGCAGTCGTCGTCGTTGTCGTCGTCGTCCACACGCCTCCAGCTCTTGGCCTACTCCTTTATGATGCATTTCATTTGGGACACGACAGATTGTGTACGCGTACGTGCACTCACAAATGGGTGGAGGTAAGTGGATATACTCATTGCACCTCACCTACCAACCTCCCTCTATTGCATTGCTTTGGATATTATTTCATTTTTTTTTTTTGTTGTTACTTTCTAAGAGATGGAGAAAAAAGGTAAACGACTTTCGGCATTGAAATCTTGTAGCCAAAAAAAGAAAATAACAGGCCACTCCTACCTTTCCTTCCCTTCTCCACAATGGAATGCAGAAAAATGCAGTGGCATATGTAGAGCTCCCAGCAGTCGAACGAGTAGAAAATAAGACAAAGCTAAACTCCAAATGCAACCCTAAACGAGGCATACCAAACCATGAGATGTACACACTTGCAGTAGAAACAAATTCGTCGCTGAGATCCATCTACATAAAAAAAAAAAAAGATGAAATTTGTAACAGAGTTGTAAATTATGAATGACAACGTGGAGGAAACGACATTCAGGAATTCCCGACACGAAATTTAAGAAAGGTACTCTCTATGCACACATCCGTTTATGAATACGACGATGACTTTGACGAAAAAACGAAATCCAAAACATTTGAGCAGAGAGCATGAGGAAAAACGGAGAGGTCCTTTCTTCAAGTGCATTTTGAATTTTCGTAAATGCAGTTGTCTGATGCATAGTACTTGTACTCGTATGCAATGTGACGGTTGTTACATGTCCTTGTTGTTATTACTGCCTTAGCTTGGCCCGCCTTGGCGACGAGCTTGCCTCCCCGAGTGTATGGTACTTCATTTTCGTTTTCTTTTTTGCTTTTTCGTTCTTCATATTGTTTTGAGAGCACAAAAAGCAAACATACAGCACACGCATCTACAGACAAGCGTAAGAACTTCGCTTGCAGGCGGCAGTGGGTGTTGCCTTCAGTATTTTGGTAGTCCACACTGAATGGCATCATATCCTTGTGAAAAAAAAAAAAACAGAATTCTGAAAAGGAAGCGAAAGGAGTAAAAAAAGTCTAAACATAATGGATCCGAGTAAGAAAAGAATTTAGCCCAAAGTATTTTGTTCGTTTGAAGCAAGGAATGGGAACCTAGTTTCGTTGACAAAAAAAAAAAAAAAAAAAAAAATGATGCGTATCACAAAGGATTATATTTATCCGCTCACTATCTATATATATAACTCTCGCTGACAACGCTCGACGTCGTCGCATTGCTTTTAGAAAAGTTTCGTGAAGGTAAAATTCACACCCAGTGTTGTGCTATCCGTGGAATGGGGAATCATCAGAAAATTAAAATTTCAACAGTCGGGCGAGGTGTGAAAAGTGCGTTTTGCTTCGTAGTTCGTCTGTATGAATTGCCGAGGCTTTAATTAAAGTCCTTTTATCATTGTACAGCCAAGTCATGCAATAGATGTATGTATTTATGTGAATACGTGTATACGTATGTGTGTATATTCATAAACCTTTAATGCTGGTCTAGCGAATAATAAATACAACAAAAAAATATCACATTTTTACATACTAGGTTGTGCTGACTTTATCTTTTCAAGTGGCTTAAACACCAATCTTTGCCAGGTTATTTTAGTAACACGCGTTTCCCACACTCCGATATATACCATCAACTATAAATGTATATTAATCACATAACAATCGATACAAAATACATCCATACAAAAGGCAAACATTTTGTCGACATTACATTGTGGCAATCAAAGTACGATATACAAAACCCACAGTTGGGTGAATCTGCCAATCTTGGTTCAAATTCCTCCTCCCAATATTATCAGAACACAATCATTAAGGCCGCTCCTATGTTCTATATGATTTATTACTATCTGGAAAGCCAGGGTCTAGTGTGAGTAGAAAAAGTTGCATGTACATAGGTATATATGTATGTACATATGTAGGTAGGTAGGTAGGTAGGATCGTAGTCTTCCCAAAAATGAGAAGAACACACATATGCCAGGGAGGCCCGTTGTGCAGCTATGAGGGGGCTTAGCCCCCTATTCGTGGAACCATTTTCTGCTTCTTAAGAAGCTAAGAAGATCAAGTATCCCTACTTGCTGAACCTCTGTCAGTTCGTTAAGGAAGTAAGAGCCTAGGTATCGTTTCCTGATTGTGCAGAATGCCGGGCAAGTGCAGAGAAGGTGGTGAATGTATTCGACCTCCTTCTCGTCTAGGCAGCTTCTGCAGAAATCATTCGGAACTATACCTAGTTTTTGCGCGTGACTGCCGATGACACCTATAACTTTGTAGATGTCAATTGTATTTAGGGAGATTATACTCCTTGTCCGTTGACTGTCGAGCCGGGGCCCGATTTGCCTGGTGATGACGCAGGTATGTCCCTGAGTCCATCTCCGGTTCGTCTCGGCCCTGTCGAGATTAGTAAGATTAAGTTTAATAGTTGCAAGAGGTATTCCCTCACAAGCCGCGATTGATTGTAGCGTCGTTCCCTGTTTAACGAGTGTGTCGGCTCTTTCATTCCCTGGGATGTCGCTGTGTCCTGGTACCCAGATAAGTTGTATGTTGAACTGTTCGGCCATCTCGAGAGATAGGCGACAGCCGAGACTAGATTTTGATGTGTACATATAGGACTCCAACGACTTTAAGGCTACTTGGCTATCCGTGAGAATGCAGATATTCGTAGTAGATATCACGTTCCACTTCAGCCAGGACAAGGCTTTTTTTATTGCCAACAGTTCCGCCTGGAAAACG
This sequence comes from Eumerus sabulonum, assembly GCA_951905685.1. Classification (NCBI taxonomy): domain Eukaryota; kingdom Metazoa; phylum Arthropoda; class Insecta; order Diptera; family Syrphidae; genus Eumerus; species Eumerus sabulonum. The sequence continues at coordinate 137,690,519 of OX645060.1, read as the reverse complement.
CTGCAATGATTTGGTAATTTTAGAGCTTTATTCAGCTTAAGTTGTTTGCAAAAGACTCCACTACCCACCCCGTCCTTGCTTTTAGACCCGTCAGTGTAAAAGTCTACGCAGTATCTGCGGGGTTGAGTATGGCGTTTCCAGTTTTGTCTGTCCGGGTAAATCGTCATGAAGTTTTTTTTCCAATACCGTGGTGGGTTCTGTGAGGTTCAAGTTTACCGCTATGGTTGTCCTGTTGTTCAGGATGGAGGAGTGGCTAGTGACAAAGCTCTTCCGTTTCGAGTTGGCCTTTAGTATGATGGCCGTGCTTGTGGCAATTTGTATGTATGTATGTTGGCGTTACAGTCCATGAAGAACCTGAGCCGAGCTTCTCTCAATCACCCATGTTGTGTGTGATTTCATTTTCACATAGGTGAAAGGGACCTACTGTTTTATTGCCGGTTCCGAACGGCGAATTTCGAGAAGCTTTTCATGACAATTTTACTACAGGGGGTTTTGTCAGAACCCCGCTGAGGAGAAACACCGTGAAAAACACGTTCGATGACATGGCTGTGTCGGGATTCGATCCCGAGTCATCGGCGTCAGAGGCCAACACACTACCCACTGCGCCACGGTGCTCTTGTGGCAATTTGCTTGCCGAAAATATCGAGTGGTGTAAGGTCGAGTATCGTGTTAAGCGCAGCCGTTGGGGTGGGCCTGAGGGCCCCGGTAATGCACATACACGCCAACCTTTGTACCTTCTCGAGTTGTTTGTGGTAAGTTGTATTGTCCAGTGCAGTCCACCAGACTATCACTCCATACATTAGTATGGGTCTAACGACCCTGATGTACAGCCATAGGGTGATCTGGGGGTTGAATCCCCATTTTTTTCCTATGGCGTTCTTGCATCTGTAGAGAGCTATCATTGCTTTCTTAGCTCTTTCGATTGTGTTGCTCTTCTAGGTCAATTTCCTATCTAGTATAATGCCGAGGAATTTGGCATTGGAGGAATAGTTTAATCTGGTACCAAGCAAAGTGATAGGGCAGTGTTCCGGGATCTTATACATTTTGGTGAAAAGCACGAGTTTTGTTTTCTGGGGATTCACCCTGAGCCCGTTGCTATGCGCCCATTTGCCATTTGATGATTGAGAATTCCATTTGCATACGGTCATTCAATATGGACAGGTATTTACCCGAGATTGAAATGGCAACGTCATCAGCGTAGGCAATAACGTCCTGGCCTTCTTTCTCCAGTCTAATTAGTAGTTCGTTTATAACTACATTCCAGAGAAGAGGTGAGAGAACTCCTCCTTGCGGGATTTCCCTGATATCCACTTTGGTGGTTACTTGCTTATTATTGCTTTCGGAGTGACTTTTTCAAAGGCGCCCTCTATGTCAAGGAAGGCTGTTATAGTGTATTCCTTAAGTTGGATTGATCTTTCGATTTTCCTCACTAGTGTATGCAAGGCTGTTTCGACAGATCTACCCTTACAGTAGGCGTGCTGTGCCTTAGAAATTAGGGACGGGTCCAAATTGTGGCGTATGAGTAAGCATATCAGCCTTTCCAAAGTATTAAGTGCAAAGGATGATAGACAAATAGGTCTTAGATCTTTTGGGGAAGTGTGAGAATTCCTGCCGGTCTTGGGGATGAAAAGCAACTTTGCGCACTTCCATTTTTCTGGAATGTGACTCCAAGCTTGGCATCCTTTAAAGATAATCTCTAGCCATGGTATAGTCCATTCCAAAGTTTGTGTGAGCTCGATAGGGTAAATTCCATCCGGACCTGGCGATTTGTAGTGTTTGAAGCTTTTTAACGCTAATATAATTTTCTCTCTGAAGATGATATGATCATACTTTCCCATACTTTCGCGGAGGAGAGGTGGGTTCCTCGCGCATGCACTGAGTCTTGCGATTCATAGCAGCCTAGGAAGTGCGTGTTAAGGAGAAGATTTAGAGTTTCTTCCTCAGACGTTGTCCAAACTCGAGAGTATTTTCCTCAGTCTGTAGGGGTCTGACATTTTCTCCATATTGTTACAGAAGAGTTTCCAGGATAACCTTGTTCTTTCCTCAGAGTTTGCTTGTACAATCTGAGTGAATCTTTTATAGACTCCAATCCCTGTCGTTTCTTGTACTCTTAGTTTTATTGAAGAGTTTTCGACAGTTCTTGCGGGGCTTGCTTAGATCTGCGTTCCACCAAGAAGGATAAGAGTTTTTTCCTGATTTATTTTATGATATACATATGTACATAAGCAAGACTCCTACATATATGGCACCATTAAATCAAATAACTCTCTAAGGGTGGCCGTGGGGCAATGGTAAACTTCACGGACTGTCGAGCGGAAGGTCTGTAGCTGTAGCTCGCCAGAGAAATGCAACTCTTATACCGAAAAATTGTGCAACACAGCCATTGTGAATAGGAAGCTATCAAAAATACTGATGAAGGCATAACACTCATAGTATAGGTATATGATCACTTCAAATTCATACTCTGTGAGTGCAGTTGTAATATAACTAATATAATACCATAATAGCATGGAACATTTGTTGGGAACTATAACCAACGTGAAAATTCAGTCGAGTTCCTCTCCTTCTCTAGGACAACCACCCATGGAGTGTATTGAACGAACATCTACGACCCAAACCATCTGCACTCCGTGCAGATTGTGTAACAAACACCATAAGAATACAGCTCTTTAATCTGTGAAAACTATATTAAAAAAAAATCTACCTGCTCTACAAACTGACGAGCACCGTGGAGCACCGTTCTTAACCTGACCCCGTAAACATACCAACATAGTGAGCAGGATCTCTGTTCTTTGTCTTCGACACGTTCTCGGCTTTCTTGAAACTTTTTATACCATTTACCACCAAAAGCCTTCTGAACTATCCGCAACAATTAAGCATCAGAGAATTCATTCCGCAAACAAAGTTGAATGTACATTTATTAACAGATAACAAGAACGGAATCAACCACCTCAAACGCCCCGCTCCTATGCCCGAGCACTACTCAAGTACTAGTACTAAGAGGTAGGTTGTACTTTTCTATTCTCGGCCGTTTGGAATCGGCATTAAACTGTAGGTCCCTTTCACCTGTGTAAAAAATCAATTACACACAAGATGGGTGATTGAGGGAAGCCTGGCTCTGGCTCTTCATGGGTTGTAACGCCACCAAAGCAAAGCAGTACACGGTGGTGGTTTTCTTGACGGCTCTAGAATGTTGAGCTTCTTGTGGAGTTTCTTATCTAGTTTCTGATTCAGAATAGAAAAGGAGATATCTTGGCTTAGTCCGTGATTCAATTAAGAAAACTTTAAAAAGGAGAAAAATGTGAGTAGTTTAGTTCCTCCTACCCACCTTATGAATAGTACTTAATACATTTTTGGATGATTGGCCAAGTCCCCATGCGGCGGCATGTCTCTGCTCTTTTTCGAAACTCCAATCAGGCGGAGCTCCGGTCCGTTATATCTAAGGCTTGTGGTTGTTTTGGAGTTTGTGGTTTTTTCTTACGGTTACGGCTTACTAGGCCGTAGCCCAATTGACTAATTTAGTTTTTTGGCGCAAGAGGCTCGCTATTCGCCCTTCCCCGTCTGCAATTCCCATAGGAAATCTCTAGAAGGCACCGCGAGGAGGTGGGGATAGGACTTACTAACAGTGCCGCATGATGTTCGACTGCGGTGGCTCTTCTCGCTTTGTAGCAGGCCAGCATCCGTCGGATGGATGCTACCTCTACGAGGCCTTTGTTAGTCCTTTGATGTCAAAAAAGGATTTAGGCAGGGCGATGGTCTGTCGTGTGATTCCCTCAACATCATATTAGAAATGATTGTTCAAAAATCAGTGGCCAATACAAGAGGCACAATCCATTTCAAATCCTCGCAACTCCTTGCATACGCCGACGATATTGACATAACAGGTAGATCACAGCGAGATGTCAATGAGGCGTTTGCGAGTATTGTGATGGAGGCGGCGAAAATTGGTTTGGCGGTAAACGAGGGCAAAACTAAATTTATGCTGTCATCAAAAAATGACGCTCACCACCGACGTCTTGGCCAGAACGTTGGTATTAACAGATATAGTTCGAGGTAGTTAAGGACTTTGTCTACCTTGGCTCCGCAGTGACCTGGAACAACGACATCAGTTCCAAAGTCAAACGCAGATTCACTCTTGCCAATCGCCGTTTCTTTGGGCTCAGGAGGCAATTGAGTAATAGAGCCCTCTCCCGAACGACAAAGTTGACTCTATATAAGACCCTTATCATCCCGGTCCTGTTGTACGGCGTAGAAGCATGGACACTATCAAAAGCGAATGAGGAGGCCCTTGGTCGGTTCAAAAGAAAGATTTTGCGCGTGATTTTTGGGCCTATAAACGCAGCAGGGGATGGAGGAAAAGATTCAACCACGAACTTTACGGGCTGTACAGCGACATGAGTCTAGTCAGGCGTCTACGGATTCAACGCCTAAGATGGCTGGGCCATGTAGAGCGAATAGACACCACAGCTCCAGCACGTCTTGAATTCAACCCCGAGGGACGAAGAAGCAGGGGACAGCCGCATTTAAGATGGCGCACACAGGTGGAAGGGGACCTCAGCCAATTGGGTGTACGGCAATGGAAAATGCTAGCAAAAGATAGTGCTAGTTGGAGGGGCATGTTGGTCGAGGCCCGGGTTCACCCCGAACGGTAGCGCCCTTTAAGAAGAAGAAGAATCAGGCGGAGCTGGTGGCTGGCATCTCCAAAGCCGTCAGTATCATGATACTTGCCCGTGGATTGCACATAGTCAGTAGAATGAGATCGACATATAGCTCGTGAGCTAATGACTGAAGTTCGACTTTTCTTAATGGTTTCAAGTTCAAAATTGTTTTTCATGATGATGTCAATGGGAATCCGTCATAACACCTTGGATTCACACAGCATTGGGTACGAATACGATAACTTTGGCGCAAAAAATTGATAACGGTTTTTTATAGAAGAATCAAAAACAAGCATTTATTGCTATGGCTATGCTAGGGGCAAATAAAAAAAAAATTGCTTAAAATGGGGAAAAAAATATAAGAAAATAAAGGCAACACCTACAATGAAGTACTGTACCAAGTTTGAAAGCCAAAAATCTGTTATTTAATAAAAAAATAAATTACTTATGTTAACAGTTTTTTTGAAAAGTTCGCATCCAAACTCAAAATTTTGATAAAAAAAAATCAAAAAAAAAGCTTAGATCAACTTATCTCAAAATGTTGTTACGAAGTGCTGAACTGGTTTTTGTGGCAATGCTTTTATCAATTCTGAATCGAACACAAAAAACCGGATGGCTTTACGTCTTCTAGTTTTTGAGAAAATTTAGAAATTTTTCTTTGAGGTAAGTGAGGAGAGTACCATTTCGGTGCCGCTGCGATCTGACGATGGATTTAGCTACATAGATCCAAAATAAATCGAAAATGGTGAATAAAATGTTCTGATATCTCACTTCGTTTTCGAGATATCGATATTTGAATTTATTTTTGAATAAAGTTCCGAATAGTCCTCAGAAAACTTGTATTTTTTTAAATTGCCCCTACTTCCTAAACGGGGCGAGATAGACCCCCCCCCCCCCGCCGCTTCTTTTTCATCCCTCTACAAAAAACCGTTAGCAGTTTTCGGCACCAAAGTTATCGTACTTTCCCCTAGCATTGTTATGGTTCCGGTTATCACTAAAAAATATTTAAATCCCGCATAACTACAACGACCTCATCGTTATTTTAAACTTTTGTACTAAGTGCACACATCCGCAAAGTTCGAATGGAAATCGCCCGAATTACACAACTTTCTTATCAGCCTGTCCGACTTTTTGAAAACACATACATATTATGCGAAAAGATAAATTGATTTTATTTCGCCAAGGAGTAAGAAATAAAAATCAGGGAAAAACCACATAATCAAAAGCCAAAGTTTAAAAGGCTTTTTGGGTTTATTGCTCCAATTTTAGTCTTGCACCCGTGTCTTTCATGTTTATCTTCAGCGGTTTTTTATTTTTTTCACGTATCGCAATTTTTTCGCAGCATATTGTCGAAATTTAAATGGGGAGATAACAGAAATTATTATCAGCTATGATGAAATGTTCATCGTCGTCGATATTGCATTTAATCGATTTCGTTATGGTTTCGTACATAACGCACTCATATGCGTGAGAATGTGACCAAATCAACTGTAGCAGAATAAAAAGGAAATATAATTGTTCATTTCTGATAGATACTTATGTATATATGCAGAAAATATAATGCGGGGAATTTATTTACTACTTTACATGAAATTACTTTTTATGAAAATTGAAAACCATGTAGGTGAAAATAAGCACATATGTACATTGCCCGGTGTGGGGTCTTCACGTTCTGGTTTCAAATCGATGAATGGATCTCCCTTTTGGCGAAAGTGATTAATGGTAATTACAGTAATTTAAATAAACAAATTACACATATGTATGATATTTGGCGTATTTGTCGTCAATGGTGTACATAATGGCGTGAATGCGCACTTTGTTGCAGTGTAGAATAAATCCGGAATTAAGCAAATATCATAAGACCGAGGTATGAAGACTTGATGAGTGACATTAGAAATAAATATCTTTGGTATACTTAAAATATGAGATTTTTCTTGTGTAAGGATTGGGATTCCCTTTTTGACATGGTATCTCTTCGATAAATCTTATAGATAATATGCTGTTTCAATTTTAAATACAACTGAACAGTTTAATAGCGCGCTTGCCTTTGAAAATGCATGAAGTTTGTGTATATCCTTCTGAGAGAAAGTATGATATTTTCCGTCTTCGTGATTGGTTTTCGATATCCTTAGAGAGCCCGTGGTGGTGATACAATCAATGGGAGAATCAGGGCCTAGCTCCCCTCAATCACTTACATATGTGTTTTGTTTGTGAATTATTTTTCCAGGGGGTCATGTTGTGTGTGATTTTAGTTCTCCATAGGTGAAAAGGACCTACAGTTTTTCGCCATTTCCGAACGGCGGATTTCGATGGTTCACCCCGAACTGTAGCGCCATCAAAGTAAGTAAGTAAGGATAGAGTGATACACTTAGAAACTCACTTACAACTTACAATATTTTGAATAAATTCATTACTCCAATTGATAAAAAAAAAAGGCAGCCCCCGGCTTTTCGATAAGTTACTAATCGAAGTTAGATGGATACGTTGACTCAACCTATTTCTCAAAGGTCTTAAAAAAATCGGTTGTACAATGGAAACCTTCGTTAATATAATTATGTTATATATGTTTAAAGACTTCTCGGAAAGCTTCTCGAAATTCGCCGTTCGGAACCGGCAATAAACTGTAGGTCCCTTTCACCTATGGGAAAATGAAACCACACACAACATGGGTGATTGAGAGAGAAGCTCGGTTTAGGTTCTTCATGGACTGTAACGCCAACATACATACATACATACATACATACATAAAGCCAGCCTGGTTTTTCGAGGGATGTCTTTGTTACGCCATCGCCTTTTGAGCCAAAAAAAAAAAACACCGATTGGCAAAAGTTATTCTGCGTTTAATCTCGGCACTAATGTTGTTCGTATTAGTTACTGCGGATACTTGCAACTGTTTTGTGCCGAGAAATTTGTTTTTGTTTAATTACGATACTAAGTGTCTTTTTATTAGTTTTTCAAATAGTTTAGAGAACGTTGGGAGTAAAGAGATTGACCTACATATGTATATTGAGTCATCAGGTTGATAATCTTTTTTGGTGGCGTTACAGCCCATGAAGGACAAGAGCCAAGCTTCTCTCGAGGGCGCCGTGGCGCAGTGGTTAGTGTGTTGGACTCAGGCGCACGGTGAGCGAGTTCGGATCCCGATAACACCAATGCCATCGAATGTTTATTTCGCGCGTCGTTCCACCTCGGCGGGGTACTGGCAAAACCCCCCGTAGTAAACTTGCCATGAAAAATGCTTCTCGACTCACGCCGTTCGGAATCGGCATTAAACTGTAGAGCCCTTTCACCTGTGTGAATAAATCACACGCAACATGGGTGATTGAGAGAAGCCTGGCTCTGATCAGGTTTCGTAATACCTTTTGTAAATAGTGCGACGACATCAGCACTCTTTAAAGACGAAACAATAGTACCACAATAAAAGCTTATGTTAAAACAAATGACACAATATATAATTAACATAGAAAGATGTTATGATGTGTTACACACACAACCTGAACGGAGTGCAGTGGTTTGGGTCGTTGATGTTCGTTTACTACTCACAGGGGCGGTTGTCCTAGATAGGACGAGAGCCGACCAAATTCCGCGTTGGTTATAGTCCGTAGTAATTCGTTCGAGCACTTTAGTATTGCATACGCAGATGATGAATTTCAGTTGACCATATACTGTGAGTGTTATGCCTGCAGCAGTACGTCTGGTCACTTTCCATTCACAACTGCGATGCATACATTTTGTCCTTATAGGAATTACTTTTTCTTGTCTATGAAGCGAATTTGAGCTATAGACCTTCCGTTCGGGGGTCGATGATGTTAACCATTCTCCAATCGTTTTTTACATTGCCTCGGCAATTTTGAAGCTTAATTGCAAAATGAGTTGTTTCGAAATATGTAGTGTGACGTCTTTTTTCAGTTTTTCCCTTAATTTATGATAACGCTTTATTAATGTTTTCGTAATTTATTTTTTGTGTATTTTTTTAAGCAAATGTCCATTAATCCCTGGCCTAATATGTTTAGAATGTGATTTTACTAGATGGTGGGTAATAGTGCACCTTTCTATATGGTTTCAGAGTATTTTTAAAAAATGTCGTTAGCTAACGAGGAGAGCTCAATCCAAGTGGACACACAGCCTCCGCGTGGCCTCCCCTGGATAGCTGTCCTGGCACCCGCCAGGTAGCGAACCAATATGTGCAGCGATCCGACCCCTTGTTCCTGGGGAAAGAGGAACATGGTCCTCCAGGTTGGGGGTTGTGCCTAGGGGTAACATCCCTATCACGGAAAAATCCAATTGTTCCGAAACAACCACAAGCCTCGGATGCGGACGGATACAAAGTTGATGACCCCTGCAAGCGACTAAAGGCTTGAGAGTTGGCACCTGGAATGTAAAGTCCCTTAACAGACCGGTTGAGGCGCTTATACGGATGCGGATTCGTTATTCGAGGAAGACTCCGACAAAAAGTCTTGAGCTGCCGGGATGTAAGCGAACACCTCATAACATTCCGCATCAAAGCTAATTTTGGAAACATTAGCTTGATATGTGCTCACGCCCCAACCGAAGAAAATGACGATCGACTCAAAGATCTTAGACAGAACCTATGCCTTGGGCAAAGAGGACGTCACGGGGAAATATAGCCTACACGACACCACGTCCGAAAACGGACATCGGCTACTCGATTGCGGGGCGCAATCTCCTTCTGGCTAGCACACGATTTCCGCATCTCAATATTCACAATGGAACCTGTTCACATGATCAGTCTACCACCAATCAGATTGATCACGTTTCGATCGACGCCAGAGACTCCTCCAGCATCCTAGATGTATGAAGGAGGAATCAACATCGACTCGGATCACTACCTTGTTGTAGCCAAGGAACGAATGAAGATATCAAGGATGCCACGGAATCAAGCTGGACAACGAAAGTTTGACGTCGGAAAGGTACAATCGCAGAAGACCGCTATGACCTTTGCCGAACAACATACAGAACAAGAGTTGGAGCATTGCCAGCGTGCCATCAGAGACGCTGCCTTTGATGTGTTGGGTTTCAAGCCACCGTCAGTTAGAATGCGGAAAAGCCCATGTAGCAAAGTAAAATGCCATGCTACATAGACGGACGAGAACCCCTCGTGAACATTACAAGCAGAAACGGAAAGAGGAACACACGCTTTTAATGAAGACAAAAAGACAGCATGAAAAGCGGGAGATCGAGGAGATGGAGGGTTACTATCACAGGAATAATGCTCGCAAGTTTTACGAAAAAGTAAAACGAACATATCAGGGCTATAAAAAGCCAGAGTGGAAGCCTGTAGGGATGAAGACGGACAACTAGTAGTAGAGTCACAGTCGATGCTGAGAATATGGAAGGAACACTTCTGAAGGCTGTATAACGGCGATGAAAGATCTAATACCGCTGTCAGGCAGAATGATCCATTCGCAACAGACGAAGATGCAAGAGAATTACAGAATTACGTCCATCCGACCTGGGCGAAGTCAAAATAGCGATATCGAGACTTAAGTCTAATAAGGCCGAGAGCGCAGATCGGTTGTCTGCCGAGCGATTTAAAGCGGCTGAAGATGATCTGGTATGACGCATGCACCAGCTCATCTGTAAAATATGGTCGGAGGAAAGCATGCCCGACGAATGGAATCTCAGCATAGTTTGCCTAGTCCAAAGGAAAGGAGACCCCTCTAACTACGCCAACTACAGGGGAAGTCTCTTTAACATCGCATATAAGAGTTCTCTGCCGTACTGCGTGAACGTCTAAAACCCTTTGTGGATAATCTGATAGACTCGTATCAGTGTGCTTTCAGACCAGGTAAGTCTACAATATACCAAATATTCACACTGCGGCAGATCTTGGAGAAGACCCAAGAATACCAAATCGACACCCATCACTTTTTCGTCGATTTCAAGGCCGCATATAACAGTATGCATAGAGACGAGCTATACAGCGCCATGTCTAGTTTTGACAGCTACAAATTCGAAGTAGTCAAGAACTTCGTCTACTTGGCTCACTAGTGACCAGCGACAACAACACCAGCGCTGAGAATTACTCTTGCCAACCGCTGCTTCTTTGGGTTCAAAAGGCAATTGAGAAGAAAAGCCCTCTGTCGAAAGACAAAAGTTGCGCTGTACAAACCCTTAATTATCCCCGTCCTCCTCTATGGCGCAGAGGTCTGGCCTTTAACGAAAGCGGTTGAAGAGGCCCTTGGTCGTCTCGAGAGAAAAATTCTGCATCCAATCTATGGTCCCGTTTGTATTTTTTTTTTTTTTTTCGAGACTCGCTCAGGTTCAAGAGTTTTTATATTCTCTTATGATGTCTTGACACACGCAACCTGAACGGAGTACAGTGGTTAGGGTCGTTGATGTTCGTGCACTACTCTCAGGGGTGGTTGACCTAGACCTAGATAGGACGAGAGCCGACCAAATTCCGCGTTGGTTATAGTCCGTAGTAATTCGTTCAAGCACTTTAGTATTGCATACGCAGAGGATGAATTTCGGTTGACCATATACTGTGAGTGTTATGCCTGCAGCAGTACGTCTGGTCAATTTCCATTCTCAACAGCGTTTAATACTTTTTGTCCGTTTAGGAACTACTTTTTCTTGGCTATGAAGCGAATTTGAACCATAAACCTTCCGCTCGGCGGTCGATGATGTTAACCACTGCACCACCAGAATGTGTTTGCACTGAAATGTAATCAAGTATTTAGTTCTAAGTATCCCAGTCATACGTACATATATATATTTGTATAATTGCGTTCAAAGAAATGAACAAAAACTTGGAAAAAATCGTTCCGAAAGCATGTTCGACAGCATTTACGTTGTGTGCTCTTCAAATTACAATATTTACACGTAATTCAAACAAAAGGTATCACTTGTGCAAATTATACTCGGACTGTAGTGAACATATGTGAAAATAACTCCAAACGCTGTATTTAACGTCAACCTGTGTACACACAAAACAACCGACAGCCTTATCTGCAGCTAATCTTGAAATCGATTGGACGAAGGTGACCCAAATCGTTTTACAAAGATGTGCACTCTACCATAAGCCATATTATATTTTTTTATATTTGTCAGATAAAATGACGAATTTAAAACACTCAATTGTACGTACATTTATGCTATAGTTTATCTCTGACATAGACACTGACTGCGCCAGATTCCCTTTGCATAGTCCCATAGGCTCCAGAAAGCGTTCTTCATCATCGAAGGAAGTTTGGCTATGAGTCTGAGTCAAAGTGATATATCTACTTTGATAAATCGTATTATCATCAAACTCAGATTAATTAGAAAAAGGGGTGCTGTGGATTTTACTGCCCTGCACTCGTTTCAACCCCACTGTGATTTATGAATTTAAGTCCGTATTGTAGCCAAAAGTGTTTTTTTTTAAGTTACACCCGCACTCAAGCTTAATGCCTTATAACGTTTTGAACGTTTTGCACATTGTGCACATTGATGTTTTTGACACACAACCTGAACGGAGTGCAGTAGTTTTGGGTCGTAGATGTGCGTTCACTAGTCTCAGGGGTGGTTTGTCCTAGATAGGACGGTGTCCTAGATAGGTGGTTTGTCCTAGGTATAGTTCACAGTAATTCGTTGATGCACTTTTGGTGTTAATATTGCATACGCAGAGGATGAATTTCAATTGACCATATACTGTGTGTGCTACGCCTGCAGCAGTACGTTTTGGTCGCTTTCCATTCACAACTGTGTTGTATACTTTTTTCCGTATAGGAATTGCTTTTCTGGCTATAAAACGAATTTCAACTATAGACCTTCCGCTCGACGGTCGATGATGTTAACCACTGCACCACGGCCACCCTTTAACTATTTAAAGGCGACATTCTCCTTTTAGGTAATAAAAAAAGTACTTATGTGTAACTACAGATCAATGCAATGCAAGCAACAGAATATTGATTGCCGACTGATGTACATATGTATGTTTGACGAATGCACCATATTTGGCTTAAACAAAGAAATAACCTTTGGAATCATAATATCCTAAAAACTTGCCGTTTTCCAAACTTTGTTTAACCAAAGAATTCGTCTTGTTTCGAAAAGCGTACATTCAGTATCAGAAATAAACTAGGGCGGTGGACGGAGTGGGTTATCCGCTCCTACACCAAAATATTGAGGCGAATCGTACAAGAAACCTCTCTAACTACTCGACATTTCTTTAAATCGTTTATGAAACTCACTCATTGCTCAATTCACACAGCTGCTAAAACTCATTTGCCTTTAGCGGGATTGAAAATTACGGTACGGAAAGCTTCATTTTCTTAATTAATTTTATCGCTTCTGTCGGTGAGACGCTGGTAAGGTCGAATGTTTGCGGCGGCAGTGAGCGTTGCTCTTCAACAAACTTTGGACGTTTTTGCACGCCGACATTAGCTGACGGTTGTGGGGCGATAATCGCGAGAAGTGATGCGTCTGTGTTGCAATACTGTTGAGTCATATCGATCAGAGGAAGTAATGACAGACGCTGAGTGTCAAGTTTCTCGGCCGCATCGTCGGTAGGCACAAACGGATCGATGTACAGGTTATTCTTCTCGCGGAAAGTTTCGAGCGCATCGCGCGGTTTTGGGCAGCGTTTTTCAACCAAAAGAATGTAGTTGCACTGGCCGTTACTGATGGTCTTTTCGTAGTCTTCGTAAGGTTGCGTGAAAGATGGTGAGCTGCGAAATTCTTCGACCTTCTGTAGCTTGGCGACGTGGACCTTGGCTTCTTCTTTGTGTTGCATCTTGACTTTTAATGTATTGTCGATCCAGCCGTCATACGCCGGACTTCGCGCACTATTTCGTGCTTTTCTCGCGCAGTCTTTGTCACGGGTTTCTTCAGCCTAGGCAGCTTCAGCAGGATAAGATTCGACATATTTCAAAGTGGTGGCACGCGCTATTTCGGACAATTACGTGATCGCGGCAATCACTTCTATTAACCTTCTATTAATCTAACCTAACAAACCTAACTCTGAATATTTTGCGTGATCACAAAAATCAACCGGTCAATTCATGGGTTACCAACCTAACCTGTTATTCAATTATCTGAGCACAGCGTTTAAAGTTGTCGCTAGACTTGTCTTACTTAGTACGCCGCGGCCTTGCCAATATGAGACAAAATGTTCTTAGTAGTTACTGATTTAATTGTATATCTGTAATAAAATTGGGAAATTAGTTTACAGCAAAGCAAGCCTATCTATTTCTTCGTTGCGTTTGTGAATTTTCGTGAAATTTCATTGCGATCGTTGGAGAATAGGCGAATAAGCATGCCTTGCAGCGTCTTGATACGTGACATTGCGACATATGTGAGGCCTGGAGAAAACTCGCTCGTACCAGTGTCGATCACAGCTTTGTCCAAAGTGATGCCTTGGCTGCGATGTACTGTGATTGCGTGCGCCAATAGAAGAGGGAACTGCTTTCTTGTGCACGCTTGACCATTATGCAAGAACGACGCCACTTGCGGCATAATCGGAACGCAACCGCTTGCACAAGTTGGACCAGTGTAGGAAGGGAATTTTACCAAAACACAGAATGGCATATGCGAGTAATACGTATCTGCTTGTGACGGTGCGTACACAATGTCTGCAAACTATTCCAACCGTTCCGTTGCAAAGTCCTTGCTCGGTCTAGAGGTTTTTCCGCAATACGACAAGTGACCCTGGCGCCAGTCGAAGTTCTGCAGGATACGATGCAGCATCGTCGCCGGCTATTGCAGCAATGCGTTTGTTGTGTGTAGCGCGAATTAGTGCCACTGGTTTGTTTGACTCTTGCAGATTTTCTTAGTTATATCGTGCTACATTTTTGTTCTTGGCCATAATACGAACAGCACTTTCAAATCCAGGCTCAGAGTGGTTGCTTGTCATCCGTGAGCGGAAAAGGGCACAGTCTTCTTACGTAGATTTACCACGAGACAGACGATGTAGTGCCTCGCGGAAATCTTTTTGTTCAGGTCCACATTGTCGCATGACTTGCGTAAGTACAAAGCACTTGCCAATCTGGTTGTACACGTACTTTGCAGCCATAGCTTCAGCCTGATGTAATTTTGGCTGAGCATACAGCGCAGTGTCCATAATGGGATCCAGTTGCGAAAATTCGCCGCTAAAGTAAACGCAGAGACTTCCAAATGGCTCACTAATTTCCTTAGCCGAATTTTGACTTGCGTGTAGACTGCAGTTTTATGGCCAAAAAGCGTTTAAATGTCTTCAGCGACGTGAGCTTCGCGGCCCTTTCAAATTTTAGAATGTTTTTTGCCTTTTCTGACCAAACCGAACGCAATCGTGCTGTAATTCATACCTATTTAGGTGCTCTGTGTTGTGCTCTATCGTTACGGTTGACACGGACGTGGGACGGAGTTAAAGAATCTCAAAATGTAGGGGGCGTGCAAAAAGTAAAAATTTTTGAACTCAATGAAAAGTCGGCGCGCGTTCTAAAGTTTGGACATTTGTGACCATGGCTAGTGACCGACGCCTTATCCACTATCAATGTACCTGCTCAATGCTAAGATATGTCAGTGTGCGAAATTTCATTGCAATCGGACATCACGTTTTCGAACAGTTCGCGGACGAACGCTTTTTCCTTGGAGTCGAGTAGAGAGGGGCTTCGCTTACGCTTCGCCTCAATTAATTATAAACAAAACGAAATGCTCAATGCCATGCAAACAAATAAACTCAATCCAATGTATCTGACACCCCACCCTTACGATTTTTTTTCTTGGCTTGCGTATGAATGGAATCTCTGTATCGTTTGCCCGGTCCATAAAAAAGGAGACCCCTATGACTGCGCCAATTACAGAGGGATAAGCCTCCTGAACATCGCGTACAAGATCCTCTCTGCCGTACTGTGTAAGTGCCTGAAACCATTCGTGGACTATCTGATAGGTTCCTACCAGTGTGGTTTCAGGCCAGGAAAATCCACCATAGACCAAATATTTACACTACGGCAGATCTTGGAGAAGACCCATGAATTCCAGGTCGAGACGCACCATCTTTTCGTCGACTTTAAAGCCACGTATGACAGTGTTTATAGAGACGAGCTATACCGAGCCATGTCATGTTTTATCATTCCTGCCAAACTCGTCAGACTGTGCAGGATGACTATGGAGAACTCTCGCTGCTCCATTAAGGTCGGAGGTGAACTAACCGACCCCTTTGATGTTAAAAAAGGTTTTAGACAGGGTGACGCACTGTCATGTGATTTCTTCAACATTATTCTTGAAAGATCGTGCGGGACTCTGCGGCCAATACAAGAGGTACGATCTACTTCAAGTCCACACAATTGCTTGCTTACGCAGATGACATTGACGTTATTGGACGAACAAAGCGAGACGTCAATGAGGCGTTCACAAGCATTGAAGCAGAAGCGGCGAAAGTGGGTCTAAGGGTAAATGGGGACAAGACCAAATATATGCTGTCATCCAAGAAAGACGCACAACACCGACGTCTTGGTCAGAAAGTCACCTTCGGCAGCTATATTTTTGAAGTAGTCAAGGACTTCGTCTACTTTGGCTCGATAGTGACAAGCAGCAACGACACCAGCGCTGAGATAAAACGCAGAATAACTCTTGCCAAGAGGCAATTGAGTAGTAGAGTCCTCTCTCGAAAAACTAAGGTTTCCCTCTACAAAACCTTAATCATCCCGGTCCTCCTTTACGGCGCTGAGGCTTGGACGTTGTCAAAAGCGGATGAAGAGGCTCTTGGACGTTTCGAGAGGAAAATTCTGCGTGCAATCTTTGGTCCCGTTTGTGTAAACGGAGAATGGAGGAGGAGATTCAACCAAGAACTGTACAGGCTATACAGCGACATCGGCCTGGTTAGACGTCTTCGGATCCAACGTCTAAGATGGCTAGGCCACGTAGTGCGAATGGACATCAACGCTCCGGCCTGAAGAGTCCTCGACTCCAACCCCGAGGGACGACGCAGCAGAGGACGACCGAATTTAAGGTGGCGCGCACAGGTGGAAGGGGACCTCAACCAACTGGGCGTGCGGCACTGGAAGCGGCTGGCCAAAGATCGGGCCGGGTGGAGAGGCTTGTTGGTTGAGGCCCTGGTTCACCCCGAACTGTAACGCCATCAAAGAAGAAAAAGGTCAAATGTCCAAGGCATTAGTACTGTCATTGACTGGCCCCTCGCAGATCTCATTGATAAATACACTGTACATACATACCTACATACAAATGCATTCAGGCATCCGCTCCCCGACAGACCGACAAACACCTCGACGAGGACAAATTCTAAATGGACTGAAATGGAAAAGAGTTTTTTCTATAAAGGATTACATGTCGATGCAGATATACCTATACATACACACATATGTATATTTTTGAAATACTAAGGCAGAAAAAACCACGGAAGAACATTCCTGTACATATATCCTTTTCTATGTGAGAAATTATACTTTTCTGATACGTCACGTCGTCGCTGTTTTTGCTTTGTATGGAACTTTACTATGTAAGTCTCCCCAAAAAACAATTAGAAGACAATGAGGAAAATATAATAAAACAAGGAAATGTCAACGCAAGCGCGCTTTAAAACATGCAGTATGCAACAGGCTATATTCACGAGACTAGTCAATGATTACGTCAGTGAAGATGGGAAGAGGTGATACCAAAGAGAAAAAAAGAATTCATATGAATCCTGAATTGAACTCTGAATATATGTACGTAATCCTTGAAGGAATTTCTTTTCCTAGTAGAAAGGTGGATGCCGTGGAAATGACAGTGTTATGAAGCAAAACAATAAAAACAAGTGGTCCACATCACTTCAACATTGCACTGCCACCACTAACGATTTTTCAAGTGGAGCTCTCATCCACCTTCGTCGTCCTCGTCCTTGTCGTCTTCTTGGTCGATCAACGTTGTCGTCGTCACACATTTAGCAGCGAATGCATTGGAAGTGGTACGGGAGCTATCCAATTGAAGAGGATATGCCACTTCTGAGCAAAATCACTTTAAGATAAATGGCAATTTTAAGTTAAGTCGGATTCGAGTAAATTCGAAGCCGAACCATCCACCAATTATGATTGGCGTGAGGAAGGTGCCGGGGAAGCATTTCCCTATTAAGTGCATTTCCTTTCTGCCGTTAACGTTCCATACTTTCGAGTGGACTATGTACCCATCCTACTCGAACGAGTACTATATAGGTATATGTATGCTGACGAGGAATTTTAACTACTGTGATAGCGTCAGCAAAATTTTATGTTTTATTTTAGTTTTTGAAGGATATGTGCAAACCGAAATATAATGGGGAACGATGTTTTTCTTTTCTTCATGCACAGTTTAAGGATTTGAGGGTGAATTATTGATTTGATATAGAAAACGGGGAAAATTCGAGGGTGTCTTTATTATTTATTTTCTCTCTTTTGATTACTGGAGACAGATTGCAAGGGTGATGCATTTCTGAATCCCTTGTTATTCGAAATGATGAAAAAAGTAGATAAAGCTATTGCTTGGAACTTACCCTGCTTATGCGGAGGTCAGTTACCCTTTGAAAAATTGCATAGTTGATTTGTCATCGATATTACTTAATGATACTACGCTATCATAGGGTAACGCAATCAACGGCGTCAAATTGTTTAATTGAGTGCGCCCTTACAAAAATATATGTATGCAAGCTTTGACAGGGAAGTTTTGCAGAATTAGGTCTTTAAATGATTTGCGGCTACTTAATTGTCGACATAAATGTGGTTCATTATTCAGAGCTTTCTAGTTTTATATATGATACGACTAGACTAGTTGTTGCTAAATATGCATATGCAAGAGGAATGGAGTCTCAGCATCGTATGCCCGATCCACAAGAAAGGAGACCCCTCTGATTGCGCCAACTACAGAGGAATAAGTCTCCTTAACATCGCCTACAAAATCTTCTCTGCCGTTTTGTGTGAACGCTTGAAACCTTTTGTAAATAAGCTGATAGGCCCTTATCAGTGCGGATTCAGGCCAGGGAAGTCCACTATCGACTAACCCTTCACACTACGGCAGATCGTGGAAAAAACCAAAGAATTTCAAGTCGACACTCACCACTTACGATACGACAGCGTAATTAGAAACAACAACGTTATGTCTACCTTTGACAAACCTGCTAAACTCATTAGACCATACAGAATGGCTTTGGAGAATGCTTGCTGCTCCATCCGAATCGGTGAACGCCTTACCTAGTTTTGATGTCAATTGATCAATTGGTCAATTGATGTGATTTCTTCAACATCATATTGGAAATGATTGTGCAAAGATCACTGGCCAATACAAGAGGCACAATCTATTTCAAATCCTCGCAACTCCTTGCATACGCCGACGATATTGACATAATAGGTAGATCACAGCGAGATGTCAATGAGGCGTTTGCGAGTATTGAGATAGAGGCGGCGAAAATTAAATATATGCTGTCATCAAAAAAGGACGCTCACCACCGACGTCTTGGCCAGAACGTTTGTATTGGGAGATATAAGTTCGAGGTAGTTAAGGACTTCGTCTACCTTGGCTCCGCAGTAACCTGGAATAACGACATCAGGTTTCGCTGTTTCTTTGCGCTCAGGAGGCAATTGAGTAATAGAGCCCTCTCCCGAACGACAAAGTTGACTCTATATAAGACCCTTATCATCCCGGTCCTGTTGTACGGCGCAGAAGCGTGGACAAAAGCGGATGAGGAGGCCCTTGGTCGGTTCGAGAGAAAGATTTTGCGCGTGATTTTTGGGCCTATAAACGCAGACGGGGGATGGAGGAGAAGATTCAACCACGAACTTTACGGGCTGTACAGCGACATGAGCCTAGTTAGGCGTCTACGGATTCAACGCCTAAGATGGCTGGGCCATGTAGAGCGAATGGACACCACAGCTCCAGCCCGGAGAGTCTTTGAATCCAACCCCGGGGGACGAAGAAGCAGAGGACGGTCGCACTTAAGATGGCGCACACAGGTGGAAGGGGACCTCAGTCAACTGGGTGTGCGGCAATGGAAAAGATTAGCAAGAGATCATGCTAGTTGGAGGGGTATGTTGGTTGAGGCCCAGGTTCACCCCGAACTGTAGCGCCCGTTAAGAAGAAGAAGAAGAAATATGCATATAAGAAGTTTGATATATGTAACTGAATCCAAGGTACGGATATATGTATTTTTTTTTTTTTTTTTTGTAAATAATTTGCGCGCACTCAAGGTCTAATAACCTTATTATGTCGTCGACACAGTGCGGGCAGAAGGTAGAAAGGAAGAGGGATAGAGGAGATGCCGATGGACATTGATCTTAAATGCTTGCATGTTGCATTGAGGGGGGGAAAACCGAAGCCGGCATACACATATGTATACAAATGACGTTTGCTTTTGATATGTCGTATCAGTAAAATCGTGAAAACATTGATGACTCTCCTAGCGATGGTACATACATACATATGGACAATTTTCATCTATTTTCATATTGATGCTAATTGCATTTGCATAAGTGTTGAAAGAAGTTCACCTTCGGCTGTGCTTCTTGTATACATAGATATGTATTGGTAGAGGGATAAGGTATTTCTCTCATACTAAGCAATCATCTTTTGTATAGAAGATCCCTAGGTATCTGAACGTTAAGAATATGTATGTACATATGTATGTACATATGTATGTATGTAAATGTAAAAAATATGTAAATGCCACTTTTCTAATAATTTGTTTTTGCTTATTTTTTTAGAGCGAAACCCCGCGTAACACCATGTGCCGGACGACGTACTTACACCGACGAAGAGCTGACCAGTGCATTGCAAGATATCATGAGCGGTCGGCTCGGAACTCGTCGTGCAGCTGTTCAATATAACATTCCACGTTCCACGTTACGCAATAAGGTGTATAAAATCTCATCGAAAGCGAAACATGGAGCGCCATGCAACACAATGCATCATCCAACTAGCCTCGATGATTTAGCCGACGCTGATGACGACAAACAAGATCTATCAGCTGATGAGGAGGATAACAGCGGAGACAAGATGCTGGGCACTACATTAACATCACACGGGAGCGATAATCTTGCTTGTCAATTTGTCGATCCCAATTTCGTGGCAAATATTCAGAAATTCTGTGCCGAACACAAAAACCTTGCACACGATTTACAACAACAACATTCGCTAAACGATATTCCAACCATTCATAATAAGTCAACACAATTAATGGAGTCCCATTCGAAGCAGAAAAATCCATCGCCGCAACCGCAACTGCCACAGCCGTCACCACAGCAAGCATCACCAATTTCACAAAACACGTGGCAGAATGTTCTGTTCCAGAGCTTACTCTTCTCCCGTAGCTTGCCCTTACATCCGGATGCTTTAAAACTGTTCACTGCCATTCTAGTGGAACAGGATCCAAATTTTGTTACTCCTCAATTATTGATGCAGTTGGGGCAATTAGCGCAACAGCCACAACATTCGCCGCAACCCACTCAACAACAGCAACTACAATCGCATCAACAAGCGCAGGAACAGCAACAGCATATGCAAGCAAACACGGCCGGGCATTCGTCCGTAATCAGCGCGAGTGCGGCGACAACCTTTCAAAATCGTCAACCAAAGTCTGAAACACCAGAAATTGCATCCTCAATGAATCTGAACGAGACTCTAGGTGATGATCCATCAGTTATTCTAAAAATTCCGTCCTACAAACCGGTAGCTGGATCCTCAAATTCATCAACTTCGGCAGCAGTAGCAGTAGCAGCAGCTGCATCACTGTGCAACAGTAAAAACAGTGAAAATTTGCCCTCAACTTCACCAAAAATACCCACAGCGCTAGGTACGGGTACCACGGCACACCATCATCTTCACTTACATCAGCATCACAATCCCACGGTGCCGTCAACCAACAATATACCCGGTATATCGCCTCCCTTAATACGACACACCAGCGATCAGTCTCAATCACCGCCAACTCTTTCACTGCGTGAAGTTATTGCCAGCAGTATAAGTCGAACATTTCAACAAGCCAATAAGGATGCCGCCGCTGCTTCAAGCACGAGTCCATCGGCGTCGCTATCAATGGATAATAACGACCAGTACAAACGGCCCAGCATATCAGTGATCAAGAATATAGGCGGAACCGATACCTCACGCTTCGCCACAGCTCCAAATATACTCAGTAGTCATCACAACTCAAATCACCACCACCAACAGCATCATCACCATCAACATCACAGTCAGAATGCGGCTAATAATAACTTAGCCGGCGGTAAGGGCACGCGACCAAAACGCGGCAAATATCGTAATTACGATCGCGATAGTCTTGTCGAAGCGGTCAAGGCTGTACAGCGCGGTGAAATGTCCGTTCATCGTGCTGGCAGCTATTACGGCGTACCCCATTCAACACTCGAGTACAAGGTCAAAGAGCGACATCTCATGCGACCACGAAAACGTGAACCCAAACCGCAACCCCCACTCGACGATCGAACGGGAACCAGTACATCAGGTGGTGGCAGTTCGTCCAGTTCGTCGACAAACACCTCAAAAAACTCAAACATTCCAGGTTTATCGGCTGTAAATAGTTTAGATAAATTGAATAAGAATAGTAGTACTGCCGGCTCGAGTGTCAATCAGAAGCAATGCGCCGCTAATAAAAATACCCCACCATTCCCGACTACATCACCGAATGGCATGAAAATACCACCAGCGTTATTCGAGCCAAACTTAGCCGCACAGCTACAATATCCGCCACACATTTTATGGTCTGGTGGTTTTGGACCATTTTCGATGGACTTCAATTCGCGATCGGCAGCCGCTGCTGTTGCTGCCGCCGCTGGCAATCCATCATTTTCCAATGCCGAACTATTCAAGTCGCAAATGATGCAGAGATTCCATGAAGAACGGGGACCACCGAATTCGATAAACAGTCCACCAGTATCAACAACAACAATGAACAACTCTACCAGCGGCAATAGTACGAATCACATAAAAAACGTACGTGAAATAACCGAGAACTTCTATGACACTGGTAGTGCAAACGGTTCCTTTCTAGATGGTATCATCCGTAAAACACTAGACCGTAAAAGTTCCGATCACGCCTTATTAGACCAATTGGTTAAGAACAGTAAACCGCCTCCACCACGTATGATGATTAACAATGAAAATGCTACGGCTACAGGCAGCGATCTCCTACGATTAAAGCGTTCCGGAAGTCCACTGCATTATAATCCTGCTATTGAAATCAAACGTGAGCGTGGCAGTCC
Source organism: Eumerus sabulonum (assembly GCA_951905685.1). Lineage (NCBI taxonomy): Eukaryota > Metazoa > Arthropoda > Insecta > Diptera > Syrphidae > Eumerus > Eumerus sabulonum. Next base: position 137,667,700 of record OX645060.1, on the reverse strand, counting down.
ATCATCGGATTCCTCTAACAGTGACTCGGATCGAAATGCGCCACGTGACACCGACTCCGAGCCACTTCCGCCACCACAACCAACGTTATCATCATCATCGCATCTCGCGCTCGGACTGCATCATGCTTTGCTCGCTGGTCACGGTGGCGCTAGCAACAGCAGTAGTAATGACTTAAACGGCACCAAACAGCAGCAGCCTTTCACATGTCAAATAACCACTTCAGAAAATGAAATCGTAGCATCGTCCTCGACCAGTGCGCTATCATCATCTTCTATTGCCCTGACCACCTCCTCTATACTGCATGAAAAATTGGGGCAAATCAAAACCGAAACCGAGGACAGTTTATAGAGAAAGCTGCAAGGTAGTTGTAGGTTAGCATGCATTGTTGTTTGTCGTGGCTAGAAGCTCTGCCCCTATCAGCAGCGCTCAATGTAAAAAAAAAAAAAAAATTCACCAACATACTCGTACATACAATATATTTTCGTATATGTATTACATAAGTGTGGACACAAAAACGGAAGAGAAATCGTTAAAAAAGCAACAACAATGCGGCCAATGTTTCCTTTTTTTCGTTGATTTTTCTTTTTTCAAAACAAAAACAAAACATTGTACACCCATTTATCGTACTTCAAGTGCAATTTAAAACAAAAACAAAACAAATGAGGGAAAACGAACGCAAAAAAGGAAACTTGGTTTCTACTTTACTTTTTATTTTTATTATTTTAATTCTTTGTTAAAATGTATACAAATTTTAGTCAAATATTATTGAAATATAGAGTAGGCCCAACAAAATGGTAAAGCTAAGAATGGGCGGAGGGGGGGGGGGGGGGGGAACAACCAATAAAACAAAAATATATATAATACAATAGATATACATACATAAAATTTGGTATAAATAATTATACATACATACGCGTAAATAATTAAATTAAATTAAGTGAACATTTCTATACATACATATACTAAGTTGATATATTCAAAGCTAGGTACATGCAACTATATATATATATATATATGAATATATATGTATATAAATGTGTGTGTAACAAAAAAACAAAAAGAGCAGATCTATATATATATATATATACATTTATTATATATTTTTTGTTTCGTTTTTTGACAATCGACAAATAGGCACTTGTACAAAAAACAATAAAGTTTAAATGCAATTTTAACAAAATAAAAAAATAAAACAAAGCATTTGTAAATGAAAGGGACAAAACAACATTTGAAATATTATCTACATCAACAAGAATACCATACCATTTCCAATCAAACAACACATATGCAACTTCATTTAATTCATCTCTTTAACTCATAAAGAAAACAAAAAAAAAAAGGCGGCAGACCACAGGTGTCTGCAGGCAGATCATTCATTAATGATTGAGAGCAGGTCTGAAGAAAAATTCGTACAACGAGTGATCCATAACACGTACTACAAACTTTGAATTCTTCAACTGATTCATTAGGAAATTCAATCCTAAGCAATGGTAAAGAGTTCATTGGTGCAGATTTTGAATAATTCAGAAACCATAACCGATCGCAATCAGTGCTTTTATGGCCAAATGGATTCTCATAGAAATCTTTATTGAATTTTACATCAGCAGAGTAATAGTTTTCATTGTATAGAGATGTTAATTTATTTTGAACATCTGGTAACTTTTGCAATTTCTTTTGTTGTCTATACCGACGTAATCGTTCAGCTTCTGATATTGTAGAATTGTTTTTATTTCTGTTAAATCGTCCTGTATTATTGATACCATATGGTGGATTTTCCTTTCGTTTTCTTTCCCTATATGCACGAGCAGCCTTACTTGGTCCCGGATTAGGTGACATTATATATCTGAAATGCTAACCGTGACTTTGTACGCTTGACATCGTATTTAAGGGGTTAGCTGGGTTTCAGAGGTTCAAAAAAAGGAGTATTTTTACTATTTTTTTTTTTTTTAATATGTACAATCATATATTTTATTTAAACAATGCAGCATATCAAGGATACATATTTGAACAGTGTTTTGTGAAATTTTTATTTGAAAATTCCGAAAATTCAGCCGTTGGTACCTCATCTTCCCTGGCGTCTCAAAAAAAAAAAAAAGCTCTTGCCGTGGACAACATAACTCATTATTAGTTCATCTAAAACCAAAAGACAAAAAATATTTCGTTAGTACATGGATAAATCTCGTTATTGGACGAAGGAAAAAAAACGGAATTAATATTTGAATTTTTGGCAGACTTTGACCAAAAAAACACATTTTTTGGTCAAATGTTCGCCATGTATTGGCTTGAAAAAAATTGTTGTAATAAAAAAAAAAAATTCTTCATTCAATAACTTAATAATGTTATTTCAATTATGTGTGCATAATTTGAACAAAATCGCTTAATAACTTTTCGAGAAATCGTGTCCACCGTGTCCAACATTGAGTTTTGAGATAAAGAGGTTTAAAATTTTAAATTGAAATAACATGCAAAAAAAAAAAAAAATCATCGATTCCGGCACCATAAAGCAAAGTACCTGCTACTGCGGCAATTGCCAGGCCAACTAAATAGAGTTGCCCTTGAATTGTAAAGAAAAGTGGGAAAGGCCGACCAACAATAGCCATGCAGCTGCTTCCGAAGCGCTGGCGCTGCAATGACGTGGCCTGATGGGCGGAACTTCCGAAGAGTCTATCTCTTAGAATTTTACTTGGATCGATTTGAATATTTTAAACATATCGATTTTTTTTAATTTTCAAACCCACCTAACCCCTTAATATATAAAATGAATGTTGTCCTTAAGTAAATTTTGATCGTGACGTTGTACGCGACACCTCGACCAAAATTCAATCGCGTGACATTGTACGCGCCACCTCGAAGAAATATTTAATATATAAAAAAACGTGACGTTGTACGCGAGACCTGGGAGCTCAAAATGTGACTTTGTACGAATTTTCCTTCAGACCTGCTCTCAATCATTAATGAATCATATAAAAATCGAACCACCAACAAAGAGCAAAATTTTAAATAAAATAAATCAAAATAGCCAATAGGACTCTAATGCAAGGCAAAATAGTTTTTCGACTTTTCTTTTGTTCACCTTTGGTATTTTTCTTAAATTAATTTATTTATTTAATTGTTTTCTTTTCCTTGTATACAATACAATAATAGAAATACATACTCTGTACAATACATATAGTTATATCCCAGCAAATACAATAAAAAAAAAGCAATAAACCAACCAATAATCGATAATACAACCAAACAGAAATGAAAAAAAAAAAATGAAATAGCTACAGTAACATACAACAACAATAAATCCGATCAATAACAATGAACAGAAACCAAATATACAACAAATAAATGAATATACATTTTCGGCCTGAAACTTTTTTCGTAAAGAAAACTTCAAACTACAGAAATCAATACAACTTCAAAGCAATAGATCAGCAGATTCAAAAATTTTACATTTTTTCAATTTTTGTTTTTAAGGCAATATTAGATAGAATCAGTCCGTGAAAACACGTTCTTCAGTTCGAAAAAAGACATGAAAGGCATTTATTTTCTCTATATTCTTACAGCCCACACTGTTTTTCATTTAATTAGTTTTTGATTTTGCATGTTATCAAGTTGTTTTTTCCTCGATTCCAGGGGGAATAACTTAAACTATTTTTGAATATTCAAAATCAATTAGTCCAATTAGATTGAATTAATTTTAAAAAAATACTGCAGATTTTTCAACAATCAAAACAATACTTTACTCCAGAAAATGAGTACCATTCATACTTGTATTAGCGAGGTCAAGTCTTTCAATATCCTTACACATACAGAAAGTCAAGAATGACTTTACGCATTGAAAAGAATATGAAATTTCAACTTAATTTGCTGGAAAACACAAGTTTTTATTTCACTACATATATTTTTTCGATTCATTATGATTATATACATATATACAATATTTCTAAAAAAAAAAAAACAAAATTCCTTGAAAAACAAAAGGAAAAATGTAACAAAAACAAATACAACTCAATTTTTTTAGTGTCAAATAACTCTTTTCACAAATTATAAAATGCGTGTTTATGTTAAATGTAATAATTTGATAATGCATTATTTAGTAATTTTAATATTTAGTGTGAAAACCCTTTGCATCCAGCACACATTGTAGTCGGTTTTGTAGGTCATAATTGCTCGGTATTTTTTGCCACTCTTCCAATATTGCGGTTTTTAGTGCAATTTTATTTGTTGGTTGTCTTCGGGCGACATTTTTCTTCAAATGACCCCACAAGTTTTCGATAGGATTGAGGTCAGGACTTTGAGGAGGCGTTTCAATCACTTTGCCGCAATTATAAAGTAGCCACATTCGCGCCATATGTGCCTTATGCTTTGGGTCGTTGTCCTGGTAAAATTTGAATTGTGGTTTGTTGTCTGTTACGAATGGATCCTAGGAATATTTAAATATTTTTCTACATCCATTGTGGTCTTAATAAATGCTAGTTCTCCTACTCTTTTGCTCGAAATGCACCCCCAAACCATAGTCGACAATTTTCCAAATTTTACTATTGGAATTATGTTCTGTCTTTCTAATGATGTTAGAGGCTTTCGCCACACTCTAGATGATCCATCATTGTAATACAACATCATTTTGACCTCATCACAGAATATGACGTCGTCCCAATAGTCGATCGGGTGTAAAACGTTAGTTGTGGCAAAGGAAAAACGTTTCTCTACATTTGTTGTAGAAAGCATTGGTTTTTTGCGTGCTACTCTTGATGTGTGGTATTTATTTTTCACCAATGTTTGTCGTACTGTTTCATGGGAAACAGAAATACCACATTCTTCCTCGAGCTCCCTTGCAATTTTTCTAGTCGAGATCTGAGGGTTTTTATTAATTTTTCTAAGAACTAAGCTCTCAACGCTTTCTTTTATTTTTGGCCTCGGGCCACCTCCGCGCTTTAACTCAAATCTACCCTCGTTTTCAGCTCGATTAATGACGTTATAAACTGTCTTACGTGTCACTGAAAACATTGTCGACAGCTCCTGCACACGCTTCCCAATTAGTGATTGTAATAAATCAGCTGAATCACCTTAAATGATAAACGCTTGCCTGGCATTTTTTAGAGAAGATGTTTTATGAAATGATACGTATACAACAGAAACTAATCACCAAATGAATAAAAAAATCATAAGAAATGACATCAAAAATCAGATAACGGTAAAATACCGTATGAAATCCCAGTGTAAATGAGTGCTAGACGCAAATGATGTATACAGTTATGATTTGTCAAAAGAGTTATTTGACACTAAAAAAATGGAGTTGTATTCCGTACCCAAAGGTAAAACGGAACCCTATTACTAAGACTTCGCTGTCCGTCCGTCTGTCACCAGGCTGTATCACATGAACCGTGATAGTTAGACAGTTGAAATTTTCACAGATGAGGTATTTCTGTTGCCGCTACCACGATAAATACTAAAAACAGAACAAAATAAATATTTAAGGTGGGCTCCCATACAACAGACATGATTTTCATCCAAAAAATTCCCTTGGTCACATACTGAACTAAGGTTAGTCGACAATATCCCACAACCAGTAGCAAACTTCCCAGTTTTGATCTCTTTTGTGTCTTTAATGAATTAATCCTAGCTGCAAACCTCTTTCCGATATTTCCCATTATTATTATTCACCTTTTCACATCGTTGCTCTCAAGTAAGATAATTGATTTGAATTCAATGGACTCTTTGATGATCAACTATATCTCATCATGAAGATTTTTGATTATCAAAGTAATATCCCGATAACCTGCCTGCAACCAAGAACTGTCATCATACAAAAAATGTGATTTAATGTGATGACTGATGAGGTAACATACTTAGTCTCTTTCATATTTAATTACAGATGGTACGGAACCCTTCGTGCGCGAGTCCGATTCGCACTTGGCCGGTTTTTCCTTTTTGTTTTTCAAGGAATTTGTTCTTTTTTTTTTTTTTTTAGAAATGTTGTATATATGTATATAATCATAATGAATCGAAAAAATATATGTAGTAAAATAAAAACTTGTGTTTTCCAGCAAATTAAGTTAAAATTTCATATTAATTTTCAATGTGTAAAGAAATTCTTGACTTTCTTGACTTATGTATTCTCCTATTTCTACGAGGTACGGGATGAAGAAAAATTAAGTGTTGAAATATTAAATTCGAGATAGAGTTACAATCATTAGCTTAAATTACTTAAATTCCGTGTGAAATTTAAAAAATACCTAAATGAGACTGTGTTTTTACTTTTATTTTAATTCTAATATATTTCTCGAATGCAAGCTCAATAAAAAACTCGTCGTCTCTGAATATTTTGAATAGTTTCTATTCCCCCTGTGAGAGTAAAACAAAATACACTAAACCAATAAGCACTAGAAAGAACATTTCATTTTATTACTTGAGGTAGTTCGTTTTAACATTAGGCACTTTTGGCAAATGTATTCGTCTATAATTAAAAATAGTATAAAGAGAAATATATATATGTATCAATTTAGCGAAACAAAATGAAAAACTATAACAAATACAAACATATACATATTTGGTGTTCAAAATTTATCCTCTCTGGCAAAATAACATAGCAAACACACAAAACTATTTGTATAAACGACCATTTGTGAATTAATTCAGCTAAAACAAAATTAAATATAATCGTTCGGTGTTCAATAAATGTAACAAAAAAAAATTAAAAAAAAAAAATACAATATATAAACTAAATGTCTATTTGGTATACTTGAAAAATTATTAAAACATTACTTATATACATATACATACATATATACATAACACAAAAAACAGTATAAATACGAAAGCCAGGAAATGAAAAAAAAATACTTTTTTTGGATCAAAAAGTAAAAACACCACTATAATGAAAACACTACACTTTTGGTGAAAAACAAAACACAAGACATATATAGAATATATGCATATATATATTTAAACCAAAAACAATCCATTTATGGATACAAGGACGAGAACAAAATCGCATAAAAAATTCAAAACAAGAAAATATACTTATACAAAATTTATATAAAAAATATATATTTTAAAGAAAATTAAAGAGAAAATAACTTTTTTATATGTGTGTGTCTTCACGTCGCGTATACCTCAATAACATCATCATTATTAAACCGATACAAAAACTACTATATATATATACATATATACATATGTACATGCATAAATAATGATAAAAATCAAATTAAAAGAGAGTATATAGGTAAAAGAGAAACGGATATTCAAAATTTCGAATATTTACTTCACATAAAAACCACATACAGTCACTCACCTTAGTATTCGGGCAGATAGTCTTAATACATTTATTTGAACGTAAAACAGAAAACAAAAGGTCTACAAACTCAAATTCCATACATTGTACTTAAGAATAAGTAAGAAAAAGAAAACGTCTAAAAACCTAAAAATATTCAGCTAAAAGTTAAGGAAAAAATAATTTTTTTTTTTTAACAAAAGCACATAAATTGAATTCACAAAAATATTCGGGCAAACAATAAAAATAATAATAAACAAACAAATAATTAATACATTGTGTGGTCACCTTTTTGCCGAATGACACTCTTTAATCTTCGGGGCATCGAAGACACAAGGTTTTTTGTTGTTGTTTCGTTTTGAAGAATCATTTTAAACTGTGCCTTATTGCTTATGTTGTTTTTTCGAACTCATAGTTTCAACTGATGCCAAAGATTTTCTATGGGATTCATGTCCGGTGATTGAGGTGGAAGATTAAGGACTTTTGCGCTGTTATAAAACAACCATGTCTTAACCAAAAGAGCACTGTGCTATTCCCAAGCTTGGTGCAATCTTCTTCAAATGGTCCTTTAAAATGTCCAGGTACATAACCTCGTCCATTATTCCATCGATCAAGACTAAATTACCCAACGCTTTCGCCGACATACACCACCAAACCATAGCCGAGGTGCCACCATGTCTGACTGTACCCAGCAAATTTTCTTTATTAATTTGCTGATTTCTTTCCTCCATACTTCTACCCTCCCGTTTGACCCGAAAACATTAAATTTGCTGTCGTTGCAAAATTAAACGTTGTCCCAAGAGTCTTCAACCTCAGTCTAGTACAATCTTACTAATTTTAATCTCGTTTTTATTCACTTCACTTATTGACGGTTTTTTCCGTGCCGATCTGCAGTTGGACCCATACCGTTTTATGCTCCTCCTAACAGTTTCGGCGTTAGCAACCTTGCCGTGATTTTCTCCCACCACTGTTTTTATTTTAGTTGCAGCTATGCTAGAGCCTTCTCTCACTCTTTTGATTACTGCCCTTTCTTCCTTGTTCGTTAACACATTGGAACGTCCCTTTTGCCATATGGAAGCATCTCGCTTTTGAGCCAATTTTATTTTGTCACCAACTCTACTTTTACTAATATTAAATATTAAATCGGCAATTTGGCGTTGTGTTTTGCCTCGTTCAAAATTAAAAACTCTTGAACTCATTGTTCAAGAGTAGTATTTTTACCTTTACTACCCATTTCAATTATCACTTTTGACAGTACTTTCTAAATATTTAAATTATATGCACACACTGTGTAGACATACACGAAACTAAAAAAGCATTCTACAAACAGTAATAATTCAAGCAACAAGTACCGTTATTTATTCTTCAAATTTCTTAAATCAAGGAAACCTTCATTGCCCGAATATTTTTGTGAGTTACCTTTTCCCACATTTGCGATTTAACTCCTTCGTGTACTTTATTAATCTATGATTTTCATCAATTTGTAATATTGTTGTATTCTCAAAAGTACAAAGAATATAATATTAAATACTTTTCCGCGATCATAATTAAGATCTACTTTATTATATCATAGAGAGCACCGTGGCGCAGTGGGTAGTATGTTGGCCTCTAACGCCGATGACACGGGATCGAATCCCGGCACAGCCATGTCATCGAACGTGTTTTTCACGGTGTTTCTCCTCAGCGGGGCTCTGACAAAACCCCCTGTAGTAAAGTTGTCATGAAAAGCTTCTCGAAATTCGCCGTTCGGAACCGGCAATAAACTGTAGGTTCCTTTCACCTATGGGAAAATGAAACCACACACAACATGGGTGATTGAAAGAGAAGCTCGGCTCAGGTCCTTCATGGACTGTAACGCCAACATAGAAACATACATACAAATTATATCATAAATAGTTTCCCATATTGTTTGCCCGAATATTAAAGTGAGTGACTGTATATATGCATATATGAAAGTCGACTATAAATTAAAAACAAAAAACTGTGCTAAATACTTTTGTTTTGTAAACATTCATTTCCCAAATGCCCAAGCTCTTCCCTAATATTTTCACATCTGTATTATTAGAAACAAAATCAAATGAATGAAAAAAACAACTTATATCTTGAATGTACCTAATATTTTTGTGTTAGCTAGTAAGCGCTGAGAATATTCTCGTTCTTTAACCATTTACAAAAAAACGCATGATAACATATAAAATCAAAAAAATCTATTTTTTTTTTCCATTTCTTTAAACTACGATTTTTATTAAGATGCGTTCACCAACCCTTTTTTTTACAACAACAAAATAAAAATCATAATAAAATGAAAATAAAACCAAATGTCTTGGGATTTTTCACGTTTGTCTCTTTTCGCCAAGATTCTAAAAATATAAAAAAATATATTAGCAAATGATAGAAAAAGAAAAACCAAAAAAAAAAAAACGAAAACAAAAAAGACAAAAAAGAATAAGGAAAAAAATGATTATATTATAAATATATTTATTATATATATTAGACACTATCTGTGATTTATAATCCAAAATTTTGATGTATATTTTCTGATGATAAAACAAAAACCAATTTAGATAAAATTGAAAAAGAAGATAAATAAATAAAGAAAAACACATTAACTGATCGGATGATTTGAGTAAATAAATAAAAACAATATATATATATACTACCAACTGCATATGAAAAAAAAACAAAGTAATGCAAAAATCTTAAGAAAACGAAACAGCTAACTATACAGAGAAAAAAAAGATAAAAAATCATATCGCCTGTTTGCGACTTCTGGGATTTTCTTTATTTTAAAAAAGAAGTTACTATCAATCAGTTTTCGAGCATTTAAAAAAAAATATATTCCCGAAAGATAAGAACTCAAGAGAAAATAAAAAGGGATTCGAAAAATCAAAATCAAACAACAGTTTTACAATAATTTTGAATATGCCATTTTTACATACATATATACACCAAAAAACCGACAAGTAGCATTTTTTAATAAATAAACCGAAAAACTAACAAGCAAAAGGTGAAATAAAAATTTTCAATCAATCCAGCAGGCATATATTTTCTACTCATATAAATTGTATACAGTTTGATATAAACTAAAATAAATAAAATAACACATTTGAGTAACAATAATTTCGAAACACAAAAAAAAAAAAAAAACAAAACTAAAAAAAGGTGAATATAAACACAAAAAAAACTTGTTTTTTTATGAAAAAAAAAAAGTGAACATAAGCAGAATCCTTATTTTTTAATTATACACAAAAAAGAACAAGAAATAAAAAACTTTATATATTATATACATGTATATTAAAAAAAAGAAAAAAAAAAGCAAAACAAAATTAAAAGTGCAATTAGAAGGATATATGTATAAACGGTAAAAAATGTTCGTTAAAATATTAAAATTTAACATAGGGAATAAAGATAAAAACAAAAAGCAACCCAATTGTTCTATTTACATAAAACAAAAAATACATAAAAGAAAATATTAATAGGAAAAGAAAATAACTAATTCAAATTAAAAAAATACTTAATTTAGATGGCTTTTATTTATAGATTTCCCTTTTTAAATTTATTTTCTATTTTCCTTAAAATATCAAAACAAAATTGACCAAAATATGCGTTTGAGAACATGAAAAATAAGCAAACAAATAAATCAACAATATGTGTAACTAACCGACAAGAAGTAAGTTGGGTATGTCATCGTAAAGATAGGAAAACGGATTTAATTTGTTTGTGCTTTGTTCTGCGTTTTTTTTTTTTTTTTTAATTAAGAAATTTGGAGGGAATATGAAATACAAAAAGAAAACATATTTATACACTATATACGATATAGCTCTATATAAGGCAAGAAATGCATAAGAAAATTGCGAACATATAAAAACGAGGTGAAATAACCAGACGTAATTAAAAATATAAAAAAAAACAAAAACGTAGAGTGGAATGAAAATGAACAGAAAAAGAAAATTGTATATTGTTAATCCCTCAGGTATGTGTTTTATTTTCGGAGAGAAAAAAGATTGACTATAATATTACTATTTAAAAATAGATATATTTAGGAATGAGAATAAAACATTAAACAATGTAATTAAAGACAAAAAATGGAAAAAGGAAAACAAAACAAATCGAAAGTGAGAATTGAGTTACAATTTAAACAGGATAATGTATGTAAATGCTAATGGAAACTGAATAAATTGAGGAAAACTAACATAAAGCAAAAAAAAAAAAAAACAATAATTCATAACATGTTACGTACGAAATATTTTATTTCCTTAAAAATGATATGTATATATAGTTCCAATTGATTTTTATAGTGCAATTGATTAAATTTAATAGATTCTTTTTTTATTATTTCCTTCGTCTTCTTTTTAAATAATATTATATATGTTTTTCTTTTTAATCTTTTCATATACATAAAACAACAGAAAACGATTAAAGTTTCTTCCCTCTATTTTATTTTATGATCTTTTATATCCACAGATATACTTTTTTTTTTTCAATACAACACCGTTCAAAAAAGCAAATATAAGCCCAGTGTAAAGCAAGTTCGACAAAGAAGGTGTTTCGAAATGTTATTTTTAAAATTCAACTGTTCATTTGAATTTGTTGGGTAAATCAAAATATGATTAAACAATTTACTAATTAGTAGACCAATGCAATTACCTCTAGAATAATTTACAAACAAGTAAGAATAAATGAATTATTCGAGCGTGAATACATGGAGAAAATGAAAAAACAGAAATCCATTCAAAATTTCATAAACCAAAAAAAGAAAAAAAAACATGTCAACATTTTCGAAAGATTGTCAGCTAAACTCCTAAAATCTTTTCTTTTGAACAAATAAAAACGAGAAACAATATATTTAACAACATGCAGTTATAGTAAAATAACAACACGAAAGGTTAATAGAGGAAATTTGCAGTATTTCGTTCTAATTTTTTTAACTTACATAAATGCTATTTTTACTCAGCAATATATTGACAATTTTTTTCATCAGTTGTAAATTGAAGCCTGCAATAAAAATGTCCAAATACCTCCATGCCGCTTGCGAGCCAACACAAGCGATCAAAACAAATCCGATTTAAAACCTAGGCTTTTGTAAGCATTCGGTATTGGCTAAATAAAATCTTTGATTGGTTTTCAAATATTAAATATCTCATATATTCAAAAGACATACATATATCTAGTACAGGGGTAATTCGTAACCACTTGCTATTTCTTCACCATCATAAGAAAAGGCAATTACCTAGTTTTCAAAATTTTATAAGCAATATACAGTTCGAGGATTTAGTTGTCAATTTACATGTTGATAATTAGTGATAATTCTTTTTGAATTCTTCACTTCCACAAAATAGAAAAGTATAAATTGGATAGTATATAAAAAAAAATCTCTGCAAAGGAACACATACAAAGCTACCACTGACATACCAGAATAATGAATAAGCATACAAAACAACAATCAGGAAATAGGAAAACATCATTCATTTCTGAAATCAACTGAAATAGACCAGCTATGTCAAAAACCAAAATACAAAAAACGAAAAACTTGAACCATACAATAGCACAGCCATATATGTATGTATATAACGTACTCCATGAGCATATGTGTATCGTAGTATACATGTACATATACCACATACCCTTCAGCCACATCAATCATTTGCATTCAAACTACTACACATTATCAATTAGAATAACAACTACTACAACCCCCCTTTAATCAATCTATGCCGACAGTCGATTGTTTTTTAACTAATTTAAAAAACCAATCAATTTTACATTAACAATAGCCACTACATAAACTACAATAGATATAATAAATAACAGTTACATACCAATTAAAAGGAATACAGAAACAGGATTATAAAAACAATACATTAAACTACAGCATTCTACTATTTGTCATCAATATGTTTTTATTCTTATTCTTAGGTATATACAGAGTAAAGGAGCAACACCTATTAACCCTCTTCTCTTAATATATTACACTATTGTTTTAAAAACAAAATATTAATTTCTTTCTTTCATACAATTATTAACAGATTACAATAAGTTTTTGTTTATTGTTTACGTTTTCATTTGTTTCGTTGAATCTGTTTTTTTTTTTCTTTTAATAATTATTGTTACAAATCTCATCACTTTTCTTCACACTTTGTTTAGCTCTTGTTTAAGTATGCATTTTACAATGTCACACCTATTGTTAAAAAAATCGACTGTTTTTGTTTCCTTGTTAATTAAAAAAAAAAAAGAAAAGAAAAACTAAAACACAAGCAACAAAGAATTAATTTTACATTATATATAACTTAAAGGATTTAAAAGAAATAAAAAAAAAAAAAGCAATAAACAAAAATGATAAGAGTTTCTCGTTTTTACAACTACAATACATTTAAACTACAATAAAATAAGAAAAAGACAAGATACTTCAAATACAGATACATTTCGTGTTTTTTTATTTTTTGCTTCGTTTTTAATATTATTGAAAGAAAAATCTATAGGAAAATAAAAATCTGACAAAAGTACAATGCAACCATTTTTTTGTTGAGATATATGAGAACTACAGTTTCGAAGATTTTTTTCTTTCTATTATGGATCTGATTTCAAATTTCTGTTTTACATTTTCTAAATACATACTTCTATTCCAATAGAATATACTTAAAGCATGAAAAAAAAAAAAATTTGAAACATTTAAAAAGTAAAATAATTAAAAAAGAAGAAAACATTCAATAGCCCGTAAGTTTAGCTGTTATTCTTTTAGAAATTGTCAAAGTCATATATAATCATCAGACAGATTTATCAATTGACAGTTTAGTGGAAAAAGGTACATATTAAAAAAAAATTAAAGTGTATGTTTTGCGTTTGTAAAAACAATTAGTAATGCTACATGAAACAAAGGCATGCAATCTCAAGAGCAAGAGGAAATCAATATTGAAAAAATGCAAAATAAACGAAAGTGTTCAGCCTTTATTGCACGATGGTTCGGCTAGTATTTTTGTACTTTATTGTTTCTCTTCATTTAATTTTTCGGTTTTATTTTTATTTTTATTTTCTCTTCATTAAATCTCCATTTTCTAAACCTTTCACTAAAGTACATTGAAAAACAACAAATCAATCAAAAACATGTCAATAAAACTATGTCAGTATAGCAATTTAAGGAATAGAAATATATGAGTAATAATGTATGAAACATTAAATTAAAAAATGTAATAACCTCCTAAACAAGTATCAAAAAATGTATATCATTTAAGTGAAATACTTAAATTTTTTGAAACAAGAAATTATTTGTTCTTATGATTCTTTAAATAATTTCCATGTAAAATGTACATTATTTCGTTTATTAGTTTTTATATATGATTATTTGATTACTTGCAAAAGATACAAAACATTTTCCATATGTTTAGCAGTTAATCTTAAGTCACCGAGAAAGCATGTTTCTTTTATATTTTTCGTTTTTTTTTCCGATTGTCTATGAACAAATGCATTTGTAAAAAAGACGGATATGGAGCATGAGATGTAGGAAAGAGATAAAATCAATTAATTAGCATAATGTTTTATTTTTCGTTAATAATTAATAAATTCATTGAATTTAAGATATATATACATTTATTTTTATAATTTAAGCATAAACGACATATAATTACATACTTATGTGAAAGTGAAATTAAATAGTTTTTAAAACGATCAATATTGGTGAAATTGTATTTTTATTTTTGAAAAATGAAACTTTTTTTATTATGACGTTGTTTTTGTTCTCTTTCAGTTTTCATTTGGGTTTTGATTTTCCAATTTTTCTTTTTTCTTAGTAAATGCAAATATGTATTGAACATATTAAGTACGAAACCATTCAGCTTTCTTGGTGAGCATAGGTAGGTACGTAGGTAGGGTCGTAGCCTTCTCAGAATTGAGAAGAATGCACATAGGCCAGGGAGGCCCGTTGTGCAGCTACGAGGGGGTTTTACCCCCCTATTCGCGGAACCATTTTGTGCTTCTTAAGAAGTTAAGAAGAATAAGTATCCCTACTTTCTGAACATCTGTCTGACCGTTAAGGAAGTAAGAGCCTAGGTAACGCTTCCTGATATTGCAAAGAGCTGGACAGGCACAGAGAAGGTGGTGAATGGATTCGACCTCCTCCTCGTCCTGACAGCTTCTGCAGAAATCATTCGGAACTATTCCTAGTTTTTGTGCGTGACTGCCAATGAGGCAGTGTCCTGTGATGACACCGATGACTTTGTAGATGTCAGTTCTTTTTAGGGAGATCATACTCCTTGTGCGTTGACTGTCAAGCCGTGGCCAGATTTGCCTGGTGATGACGCAGGTATGTCCCTGTGTCCATCTCAGGTTCGTCTCGGCCCTGGTGAGATTGTTCAGATTATGTTTAATGGTTGTTAGGGGTACTTCCTCACAAGCCACGATTGATTGTAGCGTCGTTCCTTGCTTGGCGAGTGTGGGCTTTTTCATTACCTGTAATGTCGCTGTGTCCCGATACCCAGATAAGCTGTATGTTGAACTGTTCTGCCATCTCGTTAAGAGATCTGCGACAGTCGAGACTAGATTTTGATGTGTACACATAGGACTCCGAGAGCACCGTGGCGCAGTGGGTGGTGTGTTGGCCTCTGACGCCGATGACACGGGATCGAATCCCGACACAGCCATGTCATGGATCGTGTTTTCATGGTGTTTCTCCTCAGCGGGGTTCTGACAAAACCCCCTGTAGTAAAATTGTCATGAAAAGCTTCTCGAAATTCGCCGTTCGGAACCGGCAATAGAACCGTAGGTCCCTTTCACCTATGGGAAAATTAAATCACACACAACATGGGTGATTGAAAGAAGCTCGGCTCTGGTCCTTCATGGGCTGTAACGCCAACATACATACATACATGCGGCTTTGAAGTCGACAAATGGGTGGTGAATGTCGACTTGAAATTCATTGGTTTTTTTCAGGATCTGCCGTAGTGTGAAGATTTGGTCGATGGTGGACATCCCTGGCCTGAATCCTCACTGATAAGGACCTATCATCTTTCCTACAAAAGCCTTCAGGCGTTCACACAAAACGGCAGAGAAGATTTTGTAGGCGATGTTAATAAGACTTATTCCTCTGTAGTTGGCGAAGTGAGAGGGGTCTCCTTTCTTGTGGATCGGGCGTAAGATGCTAAGACTCCATTCCTCGGGCTTGTTTCCTCTGACCATATCTTAAAGATGAGCTGGTGCAAGCTCCTAACCAGGTCATCCCCAGCTGCCTTGAAGAGCTCAGCAGACAGTCCGTCTGCGCCAGCAGCTTTATTCGACTTGAGCTTCGATATGGCAATCTTAACTTCGTCGAGGTCAGGGGGACAGAATTCTCTGCGGTCTCCGTCGATTAGAAATGGATCATTCTGCCTGCCAGCGGTATATTGACCAACATCGCCGTTATACGGTCTGCAGAAGTGGTTTTTCCATATTCTCGGTATCGACTGCGATTCTGCTACTAGGTGTCCGTTCTCATCCCTTCAGGCTTCCGTTCTGGCTTTATAACCTTGGCATGTTCGCTTTATCTGTTGATACAACTTTCGAACGTCACGCCTGCAGTAACACCTGTCCAAATCCTCAATCGCGCGCTTTTCCGTGATCTTTCCTCTTTCTTCTAAAAAGCTTATGCTCCTCCCTTCTTTTTAACTCGTAGAGCTCACGAGCTGCTCTTGTTCTTTTATGCAGCGAGGCCTTATATGCATCCTGCTTCGCTGTATGAATCTTCCTGCACTCGTCATTGAACCAGGTGTTTCTTCGTGGTGGAGCCTTGAAACCCAAAACTTCGGATGCGGAGCTTTTCAGAGTTTGTTTGCAAAGGCTCCACTGCTGTTCTATTGACAGCGTAGAGAATTGAGGTGTATTGGAGAGCTTAAGGGAAACGCGATCGTAGCTTTCCGACGTCATAACATTAGGATATTAGAATATCTTAAATAAAGCGTCCATGCGTCTCTGTTTTTGGTGATTCTCATAACTATTCATTTTGTTTTTAAATGTATCTGTTCCGTGATCCAAAATGCAGTCGCATTGGAGAAGAATAGATTTTACATTTTATAAAATGTGCTCATAACTATTTCTCATCAGGCTAAACAGAGAGTAAAATATGAATACAAGCAGATATCTCTTGTCGAATGTGCAGTTCAATTAATCATTCACTCTTATGTACGTACTAAATTCCAGAAATTCGTCGTCGTCGTGTCGTTAAAATTTGATTCTTTCCTACTTAGCATCAGTGGTTACCAGTTCAAATATGATATTCTAACTGAAAAAGTTTGTTTGTTCCTCTACTCAGAGCATTAGATGCCAAGATTGCACTATGTTATTGGGTCTTTAGGGCTCCTTGTCAAATAATTCAGTTACGTTCATGTTCTCCGATCTGGCAAATAATTATTATTATTTTTTTAATTATTTCATTTCAACTTAGATACTATACGATACCATCAAAGTAAGAAGTAACACTTTAGCAAGGCGAGCTTTCAAGGCATTTTTTAGTATATGTAAAATTACAGCTAAAATTGAAAACAAAAGTAACAATAAAACAAAATATAATTAATATTATATTGAAAACCCATATACAACAAACTGCAATAGATAAACACTTTAAAATTAATATTCAACAATTATAAATATTTTACTTAAATGCAATTGAAATACTTAATTATTACAATAACCTTAAAATGAATACAATTACAAGAAAATATATATAAAAAAAAAAAAACTGCAATAGACCAAATTAAATATTGATTGTGTTAGGGATTTTCTAACCATATAAACAACTCCATTGTTAATGCAAATATGTGTTTAAGTGTTTATTTGTGTAAAATTAAATTGAAAAAGCCCCAACACAATTAATATTTTCTCCAATTTCACACAACAATTTTTGAAACTATTCAAATTATTACAATAGCCAAGAACAATCTTCAAAATGGGTATAAAAAATCAAACAAAAAAATATAATTCTGTGAAAACAACGGGAAACAATTTTTTTTTTCAATTATGCACTTTCGGGCTCAACTTTGGATAATTTGTTTGTATAACCTTTAAATTTAACTTTTGTTCTGTTTCAATACAACTGAACGAAGACTTTGATAAATAAAAGAAGAAAAAAATGGACTAGTAACCCAATTTGGAATACAAAGGACACTACAATATAACATGAGAGGAACATACCCACTATGACAAGGAAATGATTCAAGAATTCAAAATGATTTAGAACACGAACTTGAAAAAAAAAATTAAGAAAGTTTGTTTATTATAAAAAAAATAAAAAATCAGGGACCAAATATTAAAAATAAATTAAGAAATTCTCCAGCTTAGGTAAGCTGTTCTGAAACGCAAAAAAAAACTAAAGAAAAAAAAAAGTTAGGAATAAACTCATATCCAGAAAATAATATCTAATATAACAATTAAAATGACTTCGAACTAAACCTAAAAAGAAATAATTATGTTCCAAACAAAATTAAAGTTTCGACTAAATAAAAACAAAGTGGATAAAAGGACAAGCACTCCATATTGATTTTAAATCATATTTATGTAGATGTATGTAAGTACTCGTAAAGAAAATAAGAAAACAAAATTCTTGGAAAGAAATAAAAAATCTGTGCGGCTTTTGATTCTATTTGTAAATATCTCTAAGCTCACTGCTTGATTATAAAATTAAAAAAATTATTTAGACCTACATTTTGGGACGACATTTTCATTGTATAAATAAAAAGAAACTTTACCAGACGCCTTTGGATTTAATTACACACTTGTAAATGAAAAATAAAAACACATTCATGTAGACAAAATTGATAAAACGTTTTATATGTTTTATTTTCCATTCAATGGATAAGTTATATGAAAGAAAAGTTAAAAGCTTTAAAAGAAATTTAGAAAAAAAAATACTTTTATTAAAGTATATAAAATATTATATAGAAATATTATTAGTTGAAGTAATGTATACGATTTTGAAATTACACAAAATGATATGAACAAAATTACTGGAACTGAAGACAGTTCTTTTACTTCTAACTTCATTTTCGTTTCTTGCGTCTCTTTCTTTTTTATTTCAAACATCAAACACTAGAAGAATTGTTATACAAGAAAGATACTTATGAGTGTTGCTTAAGAAACCCCACAATGAAATGTTTGAAGTAAGGGAAACAACTATTCGATAATGACCACCAAATTGATAATACATATACAGTCTGTACTTCAAATGATAGAAGATGTAAAGACGTAAAAGGACAAATGATTACAATTCCAGAAAAATAAAAACCTAGAGTAAAGGGAATACAGAAGAACTAAGAGGAAAATATGTAGGACAAGATGGAGTATGAGAAACAAACAAAAATGTAAAAAATCATAAATAACAAAAGCATAAAAAAGTGAGAAAATAAATTATATTTTTGGAATAACTAGTATAATTTTATATTTTTTTTTTGTTCGGAAAAACGGCAAATTTTGTAATTTTCACTAATGTTAATGTATAGATATTAAAAAAAAAAGAACTTATATAAACAAATCACAGTGTAAAATAACTTTAATATGATGTGAACTTGGAGCATACTCAGTATTTTATTATACTGTAATGAGGTAATTGAAAGTAAAATATACAAAAATATATATAAAAACAAAAAGTTGTTTTTGTTATATGGGTGCACGCCTTCTATCGATGCCTGTACGTAGCCTTTCCAGCCTACGAGGAAAGGCTGGAGATCTTCTCTTCTTCTTAGTGGGCGCTACAGTTCGGGGTGAACCTGGGCCTCAACCAACATGACCCTCCATCTAGCACGATCTTTCGCTAGCCTTTTCCATTGCCGCACACCCAGTTGGATGAGGTCACCTTCCACCTGTGTGCGCCATCTTAAGTGCGGCCGTCCTCTGCTTCTTCGTCCCTCGGGTTTGGATTCAAAGACTCTCCGGGCTGGAGCTGTGGTGCACATTCGCTATACATGGCCCAGCCATCTTAGGCGTTGAATCCGTAGACGCCTGAATAGGCTTATGTCGCTGTACAGCCCGTAAAGTTCGTGGTTGAATCTTCTCCTCCATCCCCCGTCTGCGTTTATTGGCTCAAAAATCACGCGCAAAATCCTTCTCTCGAACCGACCAAGGGCCTACTCATCCGCTTTTGATAGTGTCCATGCTTCTGCGCCGTACAACAGGACCGGGATGATAAGGGTCTTATATAGAGTCAACTTTGTCGTTCGGGAGAGGGCCCTATTACTCAGTTGCCTCCTGAGCCCAAAGAAACAGCGATTGGCAAGAGTAACTCTGCGTTTGATTTCGGAACTGATGTCGTTGTTCCAGGTCGCTGCGGAGCCAAAGTAGACGAAGTCCTTAACTACCTCGAACTTATATCTGCCTATCCAAACGTTATGTCCAAGACGTCGGTGGTGAGCGTCCTTTTTTGATGACAGCATATATTTAGTTTTGCCCCCGTTTACCACCAGACCAACTTTCGCCGCCTCGAACTCAATACTCGCAAACGCCTCACTGACATCTCGCTGTGATCTACCTATTATGTCAATATCGTCGGCGTATGCAAGGAGTTGCGAGGATTTGAAATAGGTTGTGCCTCTTGTATTGGCCAGTGATTTTTGCACAGTCATTTCCAATACGATATTGAAGAAATCACACGACAGCGCATCGCCCTGCCTAAATCCTTTTTTAACTATCCTTAACTATCGGTAAGGTGTTCACCGATTCGGATGGAGCAGCGAATATTCTCCAAAGTCATCCTGCATAGTCTGACGAGTTTAGCAGGTAAGTTAAAGGTAGCTGTCTCTAATTACGCTGTCGTATGCGGCTTTGAAGTCGACAAATAGGTGGTGAGTGTAGACTTGAAATTCATGGGTTTTTTCCAGGATCTGCCGTAGTGTGAAGATTTGGTCGATGGTGGACTTCCCTGGCCAGAATCCGCACTGATAAGGACCAATCAGCTTATTTACAAAAGGCTTCAGGCGTTCACACAAAACGGCAGAGAAGATTTTGTAGGCGATGTTAAGGAGACTAATTCCTCTATATTTGGCGCAATCAGAGGGGTCTCCTTTCTTGTGGATCGGGCATACGATGCTGAGACTCCATTCCTCGGGCATGCTTTCCTCTAACCATATTTTACGGATGAGCTAGTGCATGCTCACAACCAGGTTATCCCCAGCTGCCTTGAAGAGCTCAGCAGACAGTCCGTCTGCGTCAGCAGCTTTATTCGACTTGAGCTTCGATATGGCAATCTTAACTTCGTCGAGGTCAGCGGGACGGAATTCTTTGCGGTCTCCGTCGATTAGAAATGGATCATTCTGCCTGACAGCGGTATATTGACTAACATCGCCGTTATACAGTCTGCCGAAGTGGTTTTTCCATATTGTCAGCACCGACTGCGGTTCTACTACTAGGTGTCCGTTCTCATCCCTGCAGGCTTCCGTTCTGGCTTTATAACCTTGACATGTTCGCTTTATCTGTTGATAAAACTTTCGAAGGTCACGCCTGCAGTAACACCTCTCCAAATCCTCAATCGCGCGCTTCTCGTGCTCTTTCTTCTTTCTTCTAAGAAGCTTATGCTCCTCCCTTCTCACAAGCTGCTCTTGTTCTTTTATGCAGCGAGGCCTTATATGCATCCTGCTTCGCTGTATGAATCCTCCTGCACTCGTCATCGAACCAGGTGTTTCTTCGTGGTGGAGCCTTGAAACCCAAAACTTCGGATGCAGAGCTTTTCAGGGCTTGTTTGCAAAGGCTCCACTGCTGTTCTATCGATAGTGTGGAGGAGTCAGGTGTATTGGAGAGCTTAAGGGAGACGCGATCGTTAAAAGCACGGTTTCTGACGATAGTAGCTTTCCGACGTCATAACTTTGTATTCTTACTCTACTCCGTTGCGTTCGTGATATCCGTAATCGCATCTTGGCTACCACAAGATACTGGTCCGAGTCGATGTTAGCCCCTCGGAAAGTTCGAACATCAAGAATAGTGGAAGAGTGTCTGACGTCGATCGCGATGTGATCAACCGGGTTGGTAGTCGATTGATCAAAAGACCGCCAGATGCATTTGTGTATATCGAGGTGCGGGAAGCGCGTACTGGCTAGAAGGAGATTTCGCCCCGTAGCAAGATCAATCAGCCTGTGTCCGTTATCGGAGGTGGTGTCGTGTAGGCTATGTTTGCCGATGACTCGTTCAAAGATGCTTTCTTTACTCAGCTTAGCATTGAAGTCTCCTAGTACAATTTTGATGTCATAGCTGGGACATTGGGCATACGTTCTGTCTAGGAGATCGCCGTAGTAAATATCGCAGTTTTTCATCCGCTTTATACCCGGTCCATTCCATCGCATTTCGTGGATGGCGGTGATGTCCGCTTTATAGCGGTCTAGGGCGTCCGCAAGTTGTTCGGCTGCACATGGCCTCTCTAGGGACCTAACATTCCACGTACAAAGCCGAAGATCATTGTCCTTTTTTCGTTTTTTGCAAGGGTCGTCAACATAAATCCGGTCCGTTTCATCCGAGGCTTGTGGTTGTTTCGGAGTTTGTGTTTTTTTTTACGGTTACGGCTTAAGCCGTCTTAAGCTTCCGAGATATAAGCGAACGCCTCATAACAATCCGCATCAAAGCCAAATTTGGAAACATTAGCTTAACGTGCGCTCACGCCCCAACGGAAGAAGAGGACGATCGACTCAAAGAAGAATTCTACGATCTCCTAGACACCTAGACAGAACATATGCCCAATGCCCCAGCTACGACACAAAAATAGACCTAGGAGATTATAAAGCAAAACTGGGCAAAGAGGACATATTTGAGTCGATCATAGGAAAGCATAGCCTCCATAACACCACTTCCTACAACGGACTTACGCTTATCGATTTCTTAACGGGGCGTAACCTCCTTGTAGCAAGCACACGGTTCCCCCATCTCAACATCTACAAAGGTACCTGGCGGTCTTTTGATCAATCGACCACCAACCAGATTGATCACATTGCGATCGACGCCAGACACTCCTCCAGTATTCTTGACCTACTAACCTTCCAAGGGGCCGACATCGACTCGGACCACTAACTTGTCGTAGCTATGGTCCGCATGAGGATGTCAAGAATGCTTAGGAGTCGAGTAGAGCTACGTAAGTTTGACGTCGGAAAGCTACAATCGCAAGAGACTGCCAGAATCTTTGCCGATCGTATCTCCTCCAAGCTCTCTCATAATCCGCCCACAGCAGCACAAGCAATAGACCAAGAATGGGCGCATTGCCAGAGCGCCGTCAGAGACGCTGCCTCAGAGGTGCTGGATTTCAAACCGCCACCACCTAGTAACCCATAATTCGATGAACAATGCGAACAAGCCCATGCAGCAAAACAAGAGACATATAAAGCCATGCTGCAACGACGGACGAGAGCTGCTCGCGAAATCTATGAGAAGAAGAGAAGAGAGGAACACACGCTTCTCAGAAGAAAGAAGAGAGAATACGAACATGTCATGGCTACAAAGCCAGAGCGGCGGCCTACAGGGATGAAAATGGAGAACTGGTAGTAGACTCACAGTCGATGCTGAGGATTTGGAAAGACCGCTTCTGCAGACTGTATAACGGCGATGATAGACAAGATACCGCTGTCAGGCAGAACGATCCGTTCGTAATGGATGACGATGTAAGAGACTTCCGTCCACCCGACCTAGACGAAGTCAAATGAATGAGAAAACTCCAATTTCGATATATCAAATTTATTTGTTCTAATTGTGGACTGTACAAGCAATACCGGATCAATGGTTTTCTCGATGTGCAACGCGCGGTGGTTGTTAGCAAAGTGAAGATCACAAGATCTAGCAGCATCGCTATCGCATGATAAAGCCGCTAACTCTACTTGCGTTAGCAATGCTTCCAGTGAGAATCTATGAACCAAATTAATGAGAGCAAAACCATTGAACCGGTTTACAGAAAATGGGTAGAATTCAGTGCAAACATAAATAAACGTTAAGAAATTAATGTTTTGCAGTATTAGTGTTTACAAGAAATCATGGTTAGCCAGATGTATTAATGTTTTTAAATGATATAGGAGATATATAGATAGATAGATAGATATGTAGATATGGGATATAGATATAGGAAATTCCAAGCGTTCCTTAACAATAGCGGTATCGAGACTTAAGTCTAATAAAGCCGCCGGTACAGGCGGCCTGTCTGCTGAGCTTCTTAAGGCGGCTGGAAATGAGCCGGTGCTGCATGCACCATCTCCTTTGTAAGGTATGGTCGGAGGAAAGCATGCCCGACGAATGGAATATCAGCATCGTTTGCCCGGTCTATAAGAAAGGAGACCCCTATAACTGCGCCAACTATAGGGGAATAAGTCTCCTTAACATCGCATATAAGATCTTCTCTGCCGTATTGTGTGAACGCCTGAAAATGTTTTTGGATAACCTGATCAGCTCCTATCAGTGTGATTTCAGGCCAGGTAAATCCACAATTTCAAAGCTGCATATGACAGCGTGTATAGAGATGAGCTATACAAAGCCACGTCTAGTTTTAACATCTCTGCCAAACTCGTCCGACTGTGCAGGATGACAATGGAGAATTCTCGCTGCTCCATTAAGATCGGTAATGAGCGAACCGAGACCTTTGATGTTTAAAAAGGATTTAGGCAAGGTGACGCGTTGTCATGCAACTTTTTCAACATCGTGCTTGAAAAGATCGTGCAAGATCGAGTCACTGGCCAACACAAGAGGTACGATTTATTTCTCAAGTCGACGCAATTGCTTGCGTACGCCGACGACATTGACGTGATTGGACGGACACAGCGAGACGTCAATGAGGCCTTTGTAAGTATTGAGGTAGAAGGAGCTAAGATGGGTCTCAAGGTTTATGAGGGTAAAACGAAATATCTGCTTTCATCTAAAAGAGACTGTCAACACCGACGTATTGGCCAGAACGTCACCATGGGGGCGGATATAAATTTGAAGTAGTCAATGAATTCGTCTACCTTGGCTCACTGATGACCGGCGACAACAACACCAGCGCTGAGAAAAAACGCAGAATCACTCTTGCCAACCGCTGTTGCTCGGGCTTAAGAGGCAATTGAGATAAGAGCTCTCTCCCGAAATACCAAGGTGACGCTGTATAAGACCTTGATCATCCCAGTCCTCCTTTACGGCGTAGAGGCTTGGACCTTAACAAAAGCGGATGAAGATGCCCTTGGTCATTTCGAGAGGAAAATTCTGCGCACTATCTATGGTCCCGTTTGCTCAAACGGTGTATGGAGGAGAAGAATGAATGAGGAACTGTACGGGTTGTACAGCGACATCGGCCTGGTACGACGTCTAGGCCATGTAGAGCACATGGAAAATACAGCTCCGACCCGAAGAGTCTTCAAATCCACCCCGGAAGGAAAGCGCTGTAGAGGACGGCCGCATCTACGGTGGCGCACGCAGGTGGAAGGGGACCTTAAGCAACTGGGCGTGCGGCGTTGGAAACAGCTGGACAAGACCGTGCCAGCTGGAGACGCTTGTTGGTTGAGGCCCAGGTTCACCACGGATTGTAGCGCCACCTAAGTAAGTAAGTAAGTATCTAACTAACGGTCAGCTGGAAGCCATGATGTTTATTTGACTTTAATTTAAACAATAAACGTTAGTCATGGTATGTGCCTAAGTTTAACTACGAAATGTAAAATATTTTCCACTCTGTGGTAATGTAGGCACTCAGGCATAATGCGAATTATATACCACAACATAATCTTTCATTGCGAGCATTTTTATTCACTCCTTTTCCCTTTATTGTTAAGAACGTCGTATACCAAAAAGGCTGTTGTTGCAACAGTCAAATGAAACCGAGTTGGGGTAGGTTTTTTATTTTCCACAAGTTATTCTTATTAGGTTAATCACCCTATACCACATCGAAGTGGACCTTGATAATGAACAAGTGGAAGACTACAACAAAACAGAAGGTACAAAATACATAAATATGCGGGTTATGTACGTAGGTATAGTGACACACTGACTATAGGGTTTCCTTTGAAGTTACTTTTATTTGGAACATTCGCATGTCGTGCTAAGATTACACCTGTTCTTGTCAGGGACTGCCTCAGTGTTCCGTATTTTTGTCTCTTTATTTCTTTGGCTTCAGTTTGCCTCTGTTATTGCCTCTAAATGCGTCGTGTACACACTCGTATGTACCTTTGTCTTGATAACCTTTTCCGTTCGTTGCTTCTTGTTTTTTTTTTTTTTTTTTTCTTTATACATTTTCTGCAGGCGCCTCGTGCTATCAAATGTCAAAAGCGACATGTGTTTAAAGACAACCATTCTTTGTTTTCGTAAATTTCTATTCCAAGGCCTACACATAAATACTCATTGAAAGTGTGATTATAGAAATGAGCTCAGCTAATCAGACTATCTGGGGGAAGCATCTTAGTTACGCCATGCTGTAGAGTCATACTTAGCAACAAAGTTCTCTTTGAATTCATCAAATTAGAAAAAGATCTATAAGGCCTAGTTTTTGCCATGAAATTATTATGTCATTGGTTCGATGACGAGTGCAGGAGGATTCATACAGCGAAGCAGGATGCATATAAGGCCTCGCTGCATAAAAGAACAAGAGCAGCTCGTGAGCTCTACGAGTTAAAAAGAAGGGAGGAGCATAAGCTTCTTAGAAGAAAGAAGAAAGAGCACGAGAAGCGCGCGATTGAGGATTTAGAGAGGTGTTACTGCAGGCGTGACGTTCGAAAGTTTTATCACCAGATAAAGCGAGCATGCCAAGGTTATAGGGCCAGAACGGAAGCCTGCAGGGATGAGAACGGACACCTAGTAGTAGAACCGCAGTCGATGCTGAGAATATGGAAAAAAGACTTCTGCAGACTATATAACGGCGATGTTAGTCAATATACCGCTGTCAGGCAGAATGATCCATTTCTAATCGACGGAGACCGCAGAGAATTCTGTCCCCCTAACCTCGACGAAGTTAAGATTGCCATATCGAAGCTCAAGTCGAATAAAGCTACTGGCGCAGACGGGCTGTCTGCTGAGCTCTTCAAGGCAGCTGGGGATGACCTGGTTAGCAGCATGCACCAGCTCATCTGTAAGATATGGTCAGAGGAAAGCATGCCCGAGGAATGGAGTCTCAGCATCGTATGCCCGATCCACAAGAAAGGAGACCCCTCTGATTGCCTACAAAATCTTCTCTGCCGTTTTGTGTGAACGCCTGAAGCCTTTTGTAAATAAGCTGATAGGTCCTTATCAGTACGGATTCAGGTCAGGGAAGTCCACCATCGACCAAATCTTCACACTTCCTCAAATCCTGGAAAAAACCAATGAATTTCACGTCGACGCTCACCACCTATTTGTCGACTTCAAAACCGCATACGACAGTGTAAGTAGAGACGAGCTATACAACGCTATGTCTACCTTTGACATACCTGCTAAACTCGTTAGACTATGCAGGATGATTTTGGAGAATGCTCGCTGCTCCATCCGAGTCGGTGAACACCTTACTGATAGTTTTGATGTCAAAAAATGATTTAGGCAGGGCGATGCGCGGTCGTGTGATTCGTTCATCATCATATTGGAAATGATTGTGAAAAAATCACTGGCCAATACAGGAGGCACAATCTATTTCAAATCCTCGCAACTCCTTGCATACGCCGACGAAATTGACATAATAGGTAGATCACAGTGAGATGTCAGTGAGGCGTTTGCGAGTATTGAGTTCGAGGCGGCGAAAGTTGGTCTGGTGGTAAACTAAATATATGCTGTCATCAAAAAAGGACGCTCACCACCGACGTCTTGGCCAGAACGTTTGTATAGGCAGATATAAGTTCGAGGTAGTTAAGGACTTCGTCTACCGTGGCTCCGCAGTGACCTGGAACAACGACATCGCTTGCCAATCGCTGTTTCATTGGGCTCACGAGACAGCTGAGTAATAGAGCCTTCTCCTGAACGACAAGTTGACTCTATATAAGACCCTTGTCATCCCGGTCCTGGTGTACGGCGCAGAAGCATGGACACTATCAAGAGCGGATGGGGAGGCCCATGGTCGGTTCGAGAGAAAGATTTTGCGCGTGATTTTCGGGCCTATAAACGCAGACGGGGGATGGAGGAAAAGATTCAAACACGAACTTTACGGGCTGTACAGCGACTTGAGTCTAGTCAGGCGTCTACGGATTCAACGCCTAAGATGGCTGGGCCATGTAGAGCGAATGGACACCACAGCTCCAGCCCGGAGAGTCTCTGAATCCAACCCCGAGGGACGAAGAAGCAGAGGAGGGTCGCACTTAAGATGGCGCACACAGGTGCAAGAGGACCTCAGCCAACTGGGTGTGCGGCAATGGGAAAGGCTAGCGATAGATCGCGCTAGTTGGAGGGGCATGTTGGTTGAGGCCCAGATTCACCCCGAACTGTAGCGCCCATTAAGAAGAAGAAGAAGTCAAGTGGCCGAAGATCTATCGGCAACTGGCTCAATAAAAATTTGACCGCTTGAACGTTCAATCGCACAAAAAATACATTGGCCAGTTAAGAGTCTTCCTTTATAAAATTTTAAAATGGTAAGCAATGAATTGACAACTTTTTTATAATGGTAAATGTGTTGTAGAGCGCCGTGGCTCAGCGGGTAGAGTGTTGACCTCTGACGCCGATGACTCGGGATCGAATTCCGACACAGCCATGTCATCGAACGTGTTTGCCTTTATTTAAAAATAGTTGCATACTTGCAGGCAAATAAGAAGTTTGTTTTGTATGGAGAATTTAAGAGTCTTATATCTTCGAAATCGAATAATCGGATCATTACCGTGTTGCAGCCAAGGTACGGATGCGAATTTCTCGGAAACAACGGAGTCGAGTAGGAACACCAAAATTTAACGTCAGAAAGCTGCAATCACAGGAGACCGCCAGGACCTTCGCCGATCAAGTCTCCCTCAAGCTCTCTCAAGTCCCGATGCAATCTGCAAAGACCATAGAACAGCAGATGTACTCGGTTTCGAACCACCACCGCACAGTGTGTTATTTTGCAATTCTAGCGGAACTTTATTTGTTGAGCTTTTAAAAGATTTGTTATTTATGTTAAACTTTTAAATTATATACTTGTATGTTATTTTGAGAGTTTCTTAGGCTTCCCTGAGCTTTAAATATTTAATTACATACATTTAAAAAACAAAAAAGGTACTTAGTGGGTTTCTTTTTCTACGAAGTATTGTACTTCGGCTGGAAAAATATGGATCAGAGGAACGTAAAAACCTATTTATGACATCTCGATTTAAGTTTTGCCGTGAAAACTTTCGACTGAAATGCTCTCGGAATCGCCTATATTCTTTATTGCTTGCTTCTTGGGCTTCTTCGGGCAAGTGTCCAAGTGGTAATATACAAGCTTAAATTATTTGTTTTGAATGCATAAGCACCTTATGTATACTTGCAAGCATATAATACCAAGAAACTTGGTCCAACCTTTTCTGCATCTGTTTGATATTCACTTGATATTAATTCAAGCAAAACTCGGAAATGATTTATCAGATCGATATATAAGGCCTGTAATCTCTGCTGTTACTATTACTGGTACTGTAATATTTTTGTTCTAGTCACCACGGATTCTTTTTCTATAGGGGTCTTTGCTTGCCACTTCTTTATGTCCAACTTGTATGAAATGTGCAACAGACACTCGAAAGCCTCCACGAGTGCTACGACGAAATGCCAAAGTTGAACATTTTTTCATCTGCCTGCCTTACTAAACATTTCTCGGTGTACACTTCTTTCGGAGTGGCTCCACAAATATGGCATTTTTGCGAAGAGCTATATTGCGACAACGCACTATAAACCTTGCCGTCCACCATTGTCAAAAGAAACCATTATTTGATCTTGCATTTCCTGTTCTTGGGCGTCAATCAGATCGGCGTTTTCTTTTTTAAAAATAAATTTCACCAGCCTGCAATACCTTGTGGAATTTGGCCTAGGGTTTTGCCATAAAACTTTGCCAGATATATCATCAACCAACCGAAGTGGGACGAATGTTACCGAAAAGAGGTTTTCGTCACTATATTCAGCACCGTTCATACTTATTTTATATCTGCTTTGCGCTGAGCTTCCATCACAGCCCCATTTAGATATAAGTCGCAGAGATAACATTTGCGTACCTAAAGATTTTAAGTGCTCAACAAGGTCGTTTTGAGCTTTTGTGATGCGCTTCACTGTTATACCCAACAAAGCTTGTAACTTAATTTCTGCAGATACATCAGTCACACAAAATGCTTCTTCTGCCGGGTAGCAGTCTCTTTTTGCTTCTTGCACTAAATAATATGCCGGATAAACATTCGCATTAAGCTCTTTCAGCTGCTGACGCATGGTTTTAATTTCGTATTTACGATGAGCATAAGGGCTTCTTCTCGAGTTATTATTTTGCTCACCTTTTCTTGGCTTAATCTAGCCTTTTTGATGTTCGTGGCTCTTCCGGGAGAACAACTTTCAAGCTCCTTGACAATATTAGATGCATCTCTTTTACCAGATGATCTCAAACTAATTTCAGATGCAAGTGCGATTTCACTTGGGGTTTTTGAGCCAGCCAGTTCTTTTATTTTACGTTTTTGAACTTTTGGAATGCATTCGTCAAATGATTTCGGAGGTCGTCCCCGACTTGCGTTTGAGCTTGTTGAAGGGATACCTACAATAAAGTCTTTTGGTAGCTTAACATCCTCATTCAACCACATTTCATTGGCTTTTTCAAATTTTTGAAGATTTCGCCCACTTCGTTCCCACCTATTTATTATTTTGGAATTTAATGAGCTTACATACATTTGAAGCACTCTGGGGACATTGTCTGTGTCCGCCAGACCGAAGTCTTGAATAATAAAGTCAGAAATTTTCATTTTGCTTTATAAGTCAATTGAAAGAAAAAAGTTGTATGGCGTCAGCAACCAGAAGCAAAGCAAGTTAACGAATTCTGACACATGAAACACCAACGGAGATTTTAGGCACAATCACACTATGGATACATTAGGATATTTTTTTAAAAGGCTTCAAAAAGTCACAAAACACAAAAACAAAAACATCACTTTTAAGGTCTCCAAACAAACCAACATTTTCTTATAATTTGTAAGTGTACAAAAAAATTACTTACCTTGGGAACTAATAAGATATCAAAAAAACAAAAAATAAAATAAATTGGATAAGCAAACCTAAGAAACGCAACGAACTTACAAGTTTTTTTTTTTCACTTGAACCAAGCTGATGCTTGTGATTCTGTTTTTAGCATGTTATTGCTGGAGGTTTTGCCTTTCATCTGATACCAATTTTGGTTCATTTGGAATACTCTTATTTTTTATTAAAGTTCCGCTAGATTGGCAAAATAACGCACTGTGCGCCGCTCAGGCTTTGTAGCCATGGCATGCTCGTTTTACCTTATTGTAGAACTTACGGGCGTCATTCCTGCGGAAGCATCTCTCCATCTCCTCGATCTCACGCTTACCGTGCTCTCTCTCTTCTTTCTTCTGAAAAGCGTGTGTTCCTCTCTTGTCTTCTGCTCATAGATTTCGCGAGCAGCTCTCGTCCGTCGTTGCAGCATGGCTTTATATGCCTCTTGTTTTTCTGCATGGGCTTGTTCGCATTGTTCATCGAACCAGGGGTTTCTAGGTGGTGGCGGTTTGAAACCCAGCACCTCTGAGGCAGCGTCTCTGACGGCGCTCTGGCAATGCGCCCATTCCTGCTCTATTGTTTGTGCTGCTGTGGGCGGATTATGAGAGAGCTTGGAGGAGATACGATCGGCAATGATTCTGGCAGTCTCTTGCGATTGTAGCTTTCCGACGTCAAACTTACGTTGTCCTACTCGACTCCTAAGCATTCTTGATATCCTCATTCGTACCCTGGCTACAAAAAGGTAGTGGTCCGGGTCCATGTTGACCCCTCGGAAGGTTCGTACTTCGAGAATACAAGAGGAGTGTCTGGCGTCGATCGCAATGTGATCAATGATCGAGGAGGCTGTGTGTCAACTTGGATTGAGCAGGGACAGAGATCGAAGCTGGCGTTTGCCATGTTAAACGCGATCAACCTCTTTGCTCTTCATATTACAGTTTGTAAAAAATTACGGCTATTATGGCCTACTATGTATGTGTTAGATATGGCCTAGGGTTGGCCGTTTTGAACACAATGGTTTTTGAGAAACTTCGGTTTAGCTAGAGCAAAATGTACATACGAAATATTGTAGCTTGTTGCCAGTACAGCCCTTATGAGCCCACAATTTGCATATACATAACACATTGTACCCAAGTTTCGCCTTGCTTATCATCAGGGAAAAGGCTAGTAAAAGGCAGGTAAAATGATACCTGGTCATAAGCATTTCTAGATTGTAAGAAAAATTGCTACGTTTTATTTTGAAAGTCCAGAAGCACGGGCTAAAGGCGTTCCAGTCGGCTAACGAAACGACAGCGATGGATGACGTTTTAGAAAGAAACGTAGCCAGTCCCATCCTGCAACTTCCTTTATAATTGAAAATGGGTTTGGAATTCGGTTTTTATAGCTAGTTGGAGTGCGTGAGTGAGTGAGTATGTCTTTCCTGGTTAGATCAAACAGTTTCCCTTCTATTTGCAGGCAATAGTCTACAGGAGGCTGCTCGAGTTCTGGGGGAAAAATGGTTTTCTTGTCTAGTTTGGCACTTACCATTCCTCCAAAGGATTATCCTCTTTTGTCACTAAACGCTTCAGTATGATTCTCGGAACATTGAATGTTTTTGCTGCCCTTAAGAAGCCCACCTCTTTTTTGTTTATGACGTTGATTGCTTTTATCATAGCATCCTTGGCTCACGTTTGTCGTTGTTTTTTGCATTTGTTAGAGTTTGAAGCTACTTTTTATTTAAGAGAATATAAAAAACCGGCCATGTGCGAGTCGGACTCGCGCACGAAGGGTTCCGTACCATCTGTATATATAAATACGAAAGAGACTATGTATGTTACCTCATCAGTCATCACATTAAGTCGCATTTTTTGTATGATGACAGATCTTGGTTGCAGGCAGGTTATTGGCTTACGTATTACTTTGATAATCAAAAATCTTCATGATGAGATATAGTTGATCATCAAAGAGTCCATTGAATTCAAATCAATTATCTTACTTGACAGCAACGATGTGAAAAGGTGAATAACAATAATGGGATATATCGGAAAAGGGTTTGCAGCTAGGATCATTTCATTAAAGACACAAAAGAGATCAAAACTGGGATGTTTGCTACTGGTTGTGGGATATTGTCGACTAACCTTAGTTCAAATCCAAGGGGATTTTTTGGATGAAAATCATGTCTGTTGTATGGGAGCCCCCCTTAAATATTCATGTTCTGTTTTTAGTATTTGTCGTGGTAGCGGCAACAGAAATACATCATCTGTGAAAATTTCAACTGTCTAACTATCACGGTTTATGAGATACAGCCTAGTGACAGACGGACGGACGGACAGCGAAGTCTTAATAATAGGGTTCCGTTTTACCTTTGGGTACGGAACCCTAAAAACGGGACGGTCAATTTCAACTAGGCCATATTGCAAACACATGGGGTAGGCCATAATACGTCCACTGTGTTTTTATTACTAATTTTCAATAGCGAACTTCATAAACTTCTGTTAAAACAGTGGATCACTAAAAATAAAAAAATATGCCACACTATGCAACCTTGGAAGGACATTATTAAATTTACGAAAATTCACTGTAAAAACTCAGCAAAAAATTACTACAAAAACGTAAAAAAAACTGTTATCTATACATATGTACATATACTTACTTACTTAGGTGGCGCTACAGTCCGTGGTGAACCTGGGCCTCAACCAACAAGCGTCTCCAGCCGGCACGGTCTTTGGCCAGCTGTTTCCAGTGCCGCACGCCCAGTTGATTGAGGTCCCTTTCCACCTGCGTGCACCACCGCTGAGGCGGCCGTCCTCTGCCGCGCCTTCCTTCCGGAGTGGATTCGAAGACTTTTCGGGTCGGAGCTGTATCTTCCATGCGCTCTACATGGCCTAGCCACCTTAGACGCTGTATCCGTAGACGTCGTACCAGGCCGATGTCGCTGTACAACCCGTACAGTTCTTCGTTATATCTTCTCCTCCATACACCGTTTGAACAAACGGGACCGTAGATAGTGCGCAGAATTTTCCTCTCGAAACGACCAAGGGCATCTTCATCCGCTTTTGTTAAGGTCCAAGCCTCTGCGCCGTAAAGGAGGACTGGGATGATCAAGGTCTTATATAGTGTCACCTTGGTTTTCCGAGAGAGGGCTCTACTTCCCAATTGCCTCTTGAGCCCAAAGAAACAGCGGTTGGCAAGAGTGATTCTGCGTTTTATCTCAGCGCTGGTGTTGTTGTCGCTGGTAATCAGTGAGCCAAGGTAGACGAATTCCTTGACCACTTCAAAGTTATATCCGCCCATGGTGACGTTCTGGCCAATACGTCGGTGTTGTCCGTCTCTTTTAGATGAGAGCAGATATTTGGTTTTACCCTCATTAACCTTGAGACCCATCTTAGCCGCTTCTACCTCATTGCTCACAAAAGCCTCATTAACGTCTTGCTGTTTTCGTCCAATTACGTCAATATCGTCGGCGTACGCAAGCAATTGCGTAGACTTGGAATAGATCGTACCTCTTGTGTTGGCCAGTGACTCTTGCACAATCTTTTCAAGCACGATGTTGAAAAAGCTGCACGACAGCGCGTCGCCCTGCCTAAATCCTTTTTTAACATCAAAGGTCTCGGTATGCTCATTACCGACCTTAATGGAGCAACGAGAATTCTCCATTGTCATCCTGCACAGTCGGACGAGTTTGACAGGGATGTTAAAACTAGACATGGCTTTGTACAGCTCGTCTCTATATACGCTGTCATACGCGGCCTTGAAATCGACGAAGAGGTGGTGAGTGTCGATTTGGTATTCCTGGGTCTTCTCCAAGATCTGCCGTAGCGTAAATATTTGGTCTATTGTGGATTTACCTGGCCTGAAACCACACTGATAAGAGCCGATCAGGTTATCCACAAACGGTTTCAGGCGTTCACACAATACGGCAGAGAAGATCTTATATGCGATGTTAAGGAGACTTATTCCCCTATAGTTGGCGCAGTTATAGGGGTCTCCTTTCTTATGGACCGGGCAAACGATGCTGAGATTCCATTCGTCGGGCATGCTTTCCTCCGACCATACCTTGCAGATGAGATGGTGCATGCACCTTACCAGCTCATCTCCAGCCGCCTTAAAAAGCTCAGCAGTCAGGCCGTCTGCGCCAGCGGCTTTATTAGACTTAAGTCTTGATATCGCTATTTTGACTTCGTCTAGGTCGGGTGGACCGAATTCTGTTACTTCGTGGTCCATTGCGAATGGCTCGTTCTGCCTGACAGCGGTATCTTGTCTATCATCGCCGTTATACAGTCTGCAGAAGTGGTCTTTCCAAATCCTCAGCATCGACTGCGACTTTACTACCAGTTGTCCATTTTCATCCCTGCAGGCCGCCACTCTGGCTTTGTAGCCATGGCATGTTCGTTTTACCTTGTTGTAAAATTTACGGGCGTCATTCCTGCGGAAGCATCTCTCCATCTCCTCGATCTCACGCTTTCCGTGTTCTCTCTTCTTTCTTCTGAAAAGCGTGTGTTCCTCTCTTCTCTTCTGCTCATAGATTTCGCGAGCAGCTCTCGTCCGTCGTTGCAGCACGGCCTTATATGCCTCTTGTTTTGCTGCATGGGCTTGTTCGCATTGTTCATCGAACCAGGGGTTTCTAGGTGGTGGCTGATTGAAACCTAGCACCTCTGAGGCAGCATCTCTGACGGCGCTCTGGCAATGAGCCCATTCCTGCTCTATTGTTTGTGCTGCTCTGGGCGGATTTTGAGAGAGCTTTGAGGAGACACGATCGGCAAAGATTCTGGCAGTCTCTTTCGATTGTAGCTTTCCAACGTCAAACTTACGTTGTCCTACTCGACTCCTAAGCATTCTTGATATCCTCATTCGTACCTTGGCTACAACAAGGTAGTGGTCCGAGTCGATGTTGGCCCCTCGGAAGGTTCGTACGTCGAGAATACAGGAGGAGTGTCTGGCGTCGATCGCAATATGATCAATCTGGTTGGTGGTCGATTGATCACAAGACCGCCAGGTACCCTTGTGGATGTTGAGATGGGGGAATCGCGTGCTTGCTACAAGGAGGTTACGCCCCGCTAGGAAATCGATTAGCCTTAATCCGTTGTCGGATGTGGTGTTATGGAGGCTATGCTTTCCTATGATCGACTCAAATATGTCCTCCTTGCCCAGTTTTGCATTAAAATCTCCTAGGACTATTTTTGTGTCGTAGCTGGGACATTGGGCATATGTTCTGTCTAGGAGATCGTAGAATTCTTCTTTGAGTCGATCGTCCTTTTCTTCCGTTGGGGCGTGAGCGCATATTAAGCTAATGTTTCCAAATTTAGCTTTGATGCGGATTGTTATGAGGCGTTCGCTTACATCTCGGAAGCTTAAGACTTTTTGTCGGAGTCTTCCTCTAATAACGAATCCGCACCCGAATAGGCGCTGTTTGTTCTCCTTGTAGCAGTTCCCGTAGTAGATGTCGCAGTTTTTCATCCGTTTTTTGCCTGGTTCATCCCATCGCACTTCTTGGAGTGCGGTTATATCTGCTTTATAGCAGTTGAGGGTTTGCTCCAATTGATCGCCTGCACCCGATCTGTTAAGGGACCTCACATTCCAGGTGCAGACTCTCAAGTCCGTTAGTCGTTTGCAGAGGTCGTCAGCTTTGTATCCGAGGCTTGTTGTCGTTTCGGAACAAGTGGGTTTTTACGTGATAGGGATGTTACCCCTAAGCACAACCCCCAACCCCCAACCTGGAGGGCCAGGTTCCTCTTTCCCCAGGAACAAGGGTTGGGTCGCTGCACACATTGGTTCACTACCTGGCGGGTGCCAGGGTAGCTATCCAGGGGGGCCACGCGGAGGCTGTGTGTCAACTTGGATTGAACAGGGACAGAGATCGAGGCTGGCGTTTGCCATGTTAAACGCGATCAACTTCTTTGCTCTGTTTGCTCGCTCCCTCCCTCCCATACATATACATATGTATTTTATTTCTTTAAACATTTACATAAAGTTTTAGCTGTAACTAGTTGCAAATGTTTTGCACACACTGTACACGCGCACTTATGTATGTTTCTATAAACTACATGTTTCAAAGTGTGCACTGTACAAACACCGCAGGGTATTCTCGTGTGCAAATCTTGCTTTCCCTCCTCACCATTGTACTCCATCGATTACTGCTCCATTGTGTGATTGTTTACGAGTCATACTTCAGATACTCACATATACAGCAGTGTATATTTTTAGGAACACTGACCATCGACAATAACATTGACCCCATCCGTCGTCAAGTCGGTGGTCGCCACACAGAAAGCCTAAACAATTAAGTTTTCGTAAACGTAGAGTATTCATGCTGCGTCAGAAATAGCTGGGTGGTGTCGTGTGTCGCTGCTTTTTATTATGTACATATGTATGTATGTATGTATGACTAGCTCCCAGTGCGATGCTTGCGATTTGACTTGTTTTATGGATGCGTATCGGTTGTTAATATCGTTTTGTTGTGGTTTCTCTTTTCCCCTTAAAATGCTTTTGTTATTATTGATATTGTGCTTTTAAACTGGAAGAAGTATTTTGCTTCTATTCACTTTTCTTCACATGTAGTTTGCTTTGATGAGTTGTTATCGCAATTAGTTTTTTTTTTTTTTTTTGGTACTTAATCGCACGGAAATACACTGGCGACCAAAATTACACCTTCCAGTTTCAAATTGTGTATGTATTTTTAATTTCACGAGGCTGTCGTTACTGAATTAAACTAGATACGTATTATTAGTATGGGAGTTAAGACCAAAAGGGGACACTAATGAACCGAAAGTACACGAACCACCAACACACACCAATACAACTTCAATCGTTGCACTATATTTGAGCTACGCCGGCGCCACAATGCATGTCAATTGGAGCCAACATACCGCCGTCAGGCAGAATGATCCATATTTTAACGACGAAGATTGCAGAGAATCCTGTCTCCCTGGCCTCGACGAAGTTGAGATTGCCAAGTCGAAACTCAAGTCGAATAAAACTGCTGGCGCAGATGGACTATCTGCTGAGCTCTTCAAAGCGGCTGGGGGTGAGCTGGTTAGGAGCATGCACCGGCTTATCTGTAAGATATGGTCAGAGGAAAGCATGCCCGAGGAATAGAGTCTCAGCATTGTTTGCCCGAACCACAAAAACGGAGACCCCTTGGACTGCGCCAACTATAGAGGAATAAGTCTCCTTAATGTCGCATACCGCTGCCGTTTTGTGTAAACGTATGAAGCCATTCGTAAACAAGCTGATAAGTCCTTACCAGTGTGGCTTCAGGCCAGGGAAGTCCACCATCGATCAAATCTTCACACTACGGCAGATCCTGGAGAAAACCAATGAATTTCAAGTCGACACGCACCATCTATTCGTCGACTTCAAGGCCGCATACGACAGCGTAATAAGAGACGAGCTATGTAACGCCATGCTTACTTTTGACATCCCTGCTAAGCTCGTCAGACTAGGCAGGATGACCCTTGAAAATGCTCGCTGCTTCATCCGAATCTGTGCAGAACTGACCGATAGCTTCGAAGTCAAAAAAGGATTTAGACAGGGCGATGCGCTGTCGTGTGATTTTTTTACCATCATATTAGAAATGATTGTGCAAAAATCACAGGCCAACACAAGAGGCACAATCTAATTCAAATCCTCGCAACTCCTTGCATACGCCGACGACATTGACATAATAGGTAGATCGCAGCGAGATGTCAATGAGGCGTTTGCGAGTATTGGGATGGAGGCGGCAAAAATTGGTTTGGCAGTTAATGAGGGCAAGACTAAATATCTGCTGTCATCGAAAAAGGACATTTACCACCGATGTCTTGGGCAGAACGTGCATATTGGCAGATATAAGTTTGAGGTAGTTAAGGACTACATATACCTCGGCTCCGCAGTGACTTGGAACAACGCAACGACACCAGTTTCGAAATCAAGTGCAGAATTACTCTTGCCAACCGCTGCTTCTTTGGGCTCAAGGGTCAACTGAGAAGTAGAGCCCTCTTTCGTACGACCAAGTTGACCTTATATAAGACCTTAATTATCCCGGTCCTGTTATACGGCGCAGAAACATGGACTTTTTCTAAAGCGGATGAGGAAATCCTTGGTAATTTCGAGAGAAAGATTCTGCGTGCGATTTTCGGTCCCAAAAACACAGAGGGGGGTTGGAGGAGAAGATTCGATCACGAACTATACGGGTTGTACAGCGACATGAGTCTAGTCAGGCGTCTACGGATCCAACGCCTAAGATGGCTACGCAATGTTGAGCGAATGGACACCACAGCTCCAGCCCGTAGAGTCTTTGAATCGAACCCCGAGGGACGAAGAAATAGTGGACGGCCGCACCTAAGGTGGCGCGCACAGGTGGAAAGGGACCTCAACCAACTGGGCGTGCGGCACTGGAAAAGACTAGCGAAATATCGTGCTAGGTGGAGAGGTATGTTGGTTGAGGCCCAGGTTCTCCCCGAACTGTAGCGCCCGTTAAGTAAGTAAGTAAGCATGTCTATTGACCTTTTGAAACGAGTAGGAATTTCAAAAACCGTATGCTTCGAAATAAACACTAGCCCAAGAACCATATGTTCAACCTCAGAGAGATACGCACAAAACAGAAAGCAATGGTGACAATGACACGCAACCAGCAAAAAAATCCTTAAAAGAGATATATCACACACCTCACTAATAATAAACAACAATTTCAAATATACAGAACACCAAGCATATTCAACAACCAACGACTACTAAACTTACAGATGTAAACGGCGCATTCCTCTTATCGTCTGTACATTCCCCTTAATGCCACCAAATATGGATCAATATAACATCTCCTTTAGGGGAAAAGGGAGCGAGCAAAGAAGTTGATCGCGTTTAACTTGGCAAACGCCAGCTTCGATCTCTGTCCCTGTTCAACCCAAGTTGACACACAGCCTCCGCGTGGCCTCTCCTGGATAGCTATACTGGCACCCGCCAGGTAGTGAACCAATGTGTGCAGCGACCTAACTCCTTATTCCTGGGGAAAGAGGAACCTGGTCCTCCAGGTTGGAGGTTGAGCTTAGGGTTAACATCCCTATCGCATAAAACAAACACTTGTTCAGAGACAACTAACAGCCTCGGATACGGACGGATCACATGTTGACGACCCCCGCAAACGTCAAAAAGGAAACGAATTCCGGATCTGCACCTGGAACGTTAGGTCCCTCAACAGACCAGGTGCAGCCGGACAACTGGTCCACTCTTTGGACTGCTATAAGGCAGACATTACCGCGCTCCAAGAAGTGCGATCGGATGGACCAGGCAAAAATCGGATGAAAAACTGTGATATCTACTACGGAAACTGCTACAGAGAAAATAATCAACGCTTATTCGGATGCGGAATTGTTATTCGAGGCACACTCAGGAAAAAAGTCTTAAGCTTCCAGTATGTAAACGAACGCCTCATAACTATCCGCATCAAGGCCAATCTCGGCAATATAAGCTTATTATGTTTCCACGCCCCCACAGAGGAGAAGGATGACGGACATGATCTCCTAGGCAGAACATATGCCCAATGTCCTAGCTATGACACCAAAATCGTTCTAGGAGATTTCAATGCGAAGCTGGGTAAGGAAGCTATCTATGAACGAGTCATTGAAAAGCGCAGCCTACACAACACCACGTCAAAAAACGGACTAAGGCTAGTGGACTTTATGGCGGGACATAATCTAGTAGTAGTAAGTACACGATTTCCACACATCAACATCCAAAAGGGGACCTGGCGGTCTTTCGATCAATCGACAATCCATCAAATTGTGCTCGATCTCGAGCCACCACCGTCGAGAAACCCCTGGTTTGATGATGAGTGCAGACAGGCCCATGTAGAGAAACAGAATGCATACATGGCTACATTGCATCGACGGCCGAGAGCTGCCCGCGAGCTCTATGAACAGAAAAGGAGGGAGAGATGAACTGGTTAGGAACATGCACCAACCCATCTGCAGAACATGGTCGGAAGAATGCATGGCCGATGAATGGAATCTCAGTATCGTTTGCCCGGTCCGTAAGAACGGAGACCCCTATGACTGCGCCAATTACAGAGGGATAAGTCTCCTGAACATTGCGTACAAGATCCTCTCTGCCGTACTGTGCAAGGGCCTGAAACCGTTCGTGGACAATCTGATAGGTTTCTACCAGTGTGGATTCAGGCCAGGGAATTCGACGATGGACCAAATATTTACACTACGGCAGATATTGGAGAAGACCCGTGAATTCCAGGTCGACACGCACCATCTTTTTGTCGACTTTAAAGC
This sequence comes from Eumerus sabulonum, assembly GCA_951905685.1. Taxonomy (NCBI): domain Eukaryota; kingdom Metazoa; phylum Arthropoda; class Insecta; order Diptera; family Syrphidae; genus Eumerus; species Eumerus sabulonum. The sequence continues at coordinate 137,626,164 of OX645060.1, read as the reverse complement.
CGCGTATGACAGTGCTTATAGAGACGAGCTATACAGAGCCATGTCAAGAAAGAAATTATATTCGCCAAGAGGAACTCTTGGAGAAGCTTCTATGGCTCTATTGAATCATATACGGGTGCGGCTCATCTGAGAAAGGTCCCGCATAGATGTCCTCTATAAAGAGACCTGATGGTAGCTGGACAGACTCAGAGAGCGTGCTTGGTTCAATATTAAAGTGTAATTTCCCTGGCTGCGAAGATGCAGGATCCTTCAATTCGGCGGACAGGCTGCCAAGGCAATGTATCGAACATGAGACAATCGATTAGATTGTTACGGAGAAAAAGATCCTGTGGGCAATTAATTCATTTGATCTCCACAAGGCGCCGGGAATGGATGGTATTTTTCCGATTATGTTGCAGGAATCATGTGAGGTCATCTTCCATGACTGAAGCGCATTTACTCCTGGTGCCTTAGGATGGGTTATATTCCACAAGCGTGGAGGGAAGTTAGGGTGGTAAAGTGAACCATGCTACTGCAAAGGACTATAGACCTGCTAGTCTATCTTCCTTCGTTATGAAAACGCTGGAACGATTAATAGACATGTACGTAAGAGATTAGATTGGTGACAGTTATCTGTCACAATCGCACAACGCGTACATAAAGAAAAATCGGTAGATACCGCTCTGTACAGGGTAGTCTATGCGAAAGAAAAATCGCTCAATATTAAGGAATTCACTCTAGGTGCCTTTGTAGGCGTTGAGTGTGCTTTTAATAATGTCCGTACTGAGGCAATAGGGTCCAGCCTTCATATGGCCCAAATAAACCCGGATTGGGCAAATGCAAAGTAATCATATAATAAACCCGGCGATGGGTAGAGCAAGTGGAAGAGTGAGGGTAAGTAAAGGTACACCACAAGGTGGCGTTTTATCGCCCCTCCTGTGGCTCCTTGTGGTCGATAGCATGGTTAAGATTCTAGAAGCGGATGGTTTTAACGTCACGTTATACGCCGACGACATTGCTATCTTAATTTCTGTAAAGGTTTCGATGGTCCTCAGTGATAGACTAAGTTATGCATTGATGTTAGTTGATAACTGGGTCAAGGGGCGATGCATGGGAATAAACCCGGCGAAAACAGAGACAGTACTCTTCACAAGGAAAAGATATGTATCAAGATACACCTCGTATGAATTGTATCGATCTGATCCCTGGAAAATTTGCCAATTATCTTGCCATAATCTTGGACTCCAAGCTTAGCTAGAGAGAAAATATTGATGAAAGAATCAAAAATGCCTACGTGACACTATATTCGTGCACTATACACTGCGGTAGTAAGACCTATTCTAGAAGAAACGTGCTTACTTACTTATCAGGCCAGCGATCCATGGAGGATCTGAGCCTGAGCTATAGCTGCCTTCCATCCTTGACGGTCCCGGGCACGCTGCTTCCAGTTGTCAAGACCAAGATGTCTTACATCCGCGATTACTTGGTCTTTATACCGGCGGTTCGGTCTTCCTCTTCTTCTCGAACCAGAGGGCTCGGAGTCGAAGACCCTCTTAGCTGGAGCGTTGATGTCCATGCGCTCGATGTGGCCGAGCCAGTGTAGTCGATGGATCTTTGCCTTCCGGACTACATCCACATCTTTGTACAGCTCGTAAAGTTCGCGGTTGTGACTTCTTCTCTATTCACCTCCCTCACAAACAGGGCCAAATATCCGGCGCAGAATTTTCCTTTCGAAAGAACCCAAAGTCCTGCTTATCGTCCAGCTTTCGGCTTCGTACAGCAAGACTGGCAGTATGAGCGTTTCGTAACTTTCGAGCTAGGAGTTTTCACCCAAGTTGTTTGGACAAGCCGGAGTAGCAGCGGTTGCCAGGGGCGATTCTATGCCGGATCTCCACTGTGGTGTCATTTGTGTAATTTACGTTTGCCCCGAGGTAGACAAGCTCCTTCTTCTTCTTTGGTGGCGTTACAGCCCATGAAGGACCAGAGCCAAGCTTCTCTCAATCACCCATGTTGTGTGTGATTTTATTTTTCACACAGGTGAAAGGGAACTACAGTTTAATGCCGATTCCGAACGGCGCGAGTCGAGAAGCTTTTTCATGGCAAGTTTACTACGGGGGGTTTTGCCAGTACCCCGCCGAGGAGGGACACCACGAAATAAACATTCGATGACGTTGGTGTTATCGGGATCCGAACTCGCTCATCGTGCGCCAGAGTCCAACACACTAACCACTGCGCCACGGCGCCCTCGACAAACTCCTTAACTACCTCGAAATTGTAGCTGTCAATCGTTATATTTTGTCCCAGGTGGTGAGCTACTGATTGGTTTTTGCTTGACAGCATATACTTCGTTTTGTCCTCATTGACCTTAAGACCAACTCGTTTCGCCTGTTCTTCAATCGCGGTGAATGCTTCCACAATGCCACGGCGACAACACGCGATGATGTCGATATCATCCGCATATCCTAGCAGCTGGACGGACTTGTAGAAGATAGTGCTTTCCCTGTTGACGCCTGCCCGTCGCACTACCTGCTCCAGCACCAGGTTGACGAAGTCACATGACAGCGCATCTCCTTGCCGAAATCCGGTGCATGTTTCAAACGGTTCCGAAGTCCTGGAACCGAGCTGCACGGTGTATCGCGTATTTTTTTAGCGTGGCGCGACACAACTGGATCAGTTTTCCCGAGATCCCGAACTCGGCCATCGCACCAAACAGTCCTTCACGATGAATGCTGTCGTATGTGGCTTTGAAATCGATGAAAAGATGGTGCGTATCGATTCGGAACTCGGTGGTCTTTTACAGGATCTGTCGAAGTGTGAAAATTTGGTCTATAGTCGATTTGCCGGGCCAGGAGCGGCACTGGTAGCTGCCGATTAGTGCAGTGCAAAAGGGCTTAAGACGTTCACACAGTACGCTGGGCAGGATCTTGTATGCGACATTGAGCAGGGATATACCTCTATAGTTCTTGCAAGAGGTAGGATCGCCTTTTTTGTGGATAGGGCAAATAGAGCTGGTATTCCAGTCGTCGGGCATGCTTTCATCTTCCCAAATTTTGCAGATGATCTGAAGCATGCTCCCTACCAGGACATCCCCGTCAGCCTTGAAGAACTCTGATGGCAAGCCATCTGAGCTTGTGGCCTTGTTATTCTTCAGCTTCTGAATAGCTGTGCCGACTCCTTCGATGCTGGGTGGGAGGACTACTTCAGCGGCTGGAGTTGGGATTTCCTAGGTCCCTACCACTCTATCTTGGTCATGCTCGTTAAGCAGCTGCTGGAAATGCTGCTTAAATACATCCACTATTCCCTGCGGGTTGGTGACAAGATTACCCTCGCAGTTTCGAAGACCCTGGGTGCCATTTTTGAAGCCTCCTGCAAGGCTTTTGGCTTTCTTGTAAAAGGCTCGTGTTTTATTTTTATCCCTAGACTCCTCGATATCCTTGAGCTGGGAGGCTGCGAAAGTCCTTTTCTTTCGTCGCAGTAGTTTTTTCTCCTCCCTTCTTCTGGGTCGGTACTCTTCTTGCGCTGCTCTGGTTTTCCTTCCGCCTTTTGGTACGCCTCGTCGGTTGCTGCCTTTTTCTGCTCACACTCGCCATCATACCACGGGTTTCTTGTCGGGGGTGGTAGGTACCCTAAGGTGGTTTCGGCTACTTCCTGAATGGCTGAGCGGCAATGCAGCCACATATTGTTGGCTGCTCAGCTGCTCCCTGTAAACTCTGGTAACCTCCGGTGTGCTCAGGCGCCCAATGTCGAACCTCTTCCTGATGGGCTGGTGCAGCTTTCTGACATTGGACAGTCGATCTCTGAATCTTGCTGCTACGAGGGAGTGGTCAGAGTCGACATTTGCCCCTCTGAATGTTCGCACATCCAGGATGTTTGACGAGTGCCTTGCGTCAATGAGCACACGGTCGATTTGGCTGGCGGTTCGACCGTCCGGAGATCGCCAGGTTGTTGTGTGGATTCGCTTGCGAGGGAATCTTGTGCTACTTATCACCGCATTACGAGCTGTCGCAAAGTCCGTGAGTCGGAAGCCGTTATCTGTTGTTGTATCGTGGAGGCTGTGCTTAACGATCACTCCGCCAAGGGTGTTCTCCTTACCAATGTTGGCGTTGAAGTCATCGAGCACGATTTTTACACCGTACTCCGGACAAGCTCCGTAGGCGTTGTCCAGGAGGTCATAGAAGTCCTCCTTGATAGGGTCTTCAGCCTCGTCGGTAGGGGCGTGTGCACATATACCTAAGGCTGATGTTATAAAATCTGCCTCTGATGCGGATCACAGCCAGGCGATCACTTATAGTTTAAAGGTAAATCCGCATCCAAGTAAGTGCAATCTTTTGCGACAGCTGTAATAAATGTCGCAATTTCGTCATACCGTTTCCTATCCATGAGCAGCTCCGGGAGTGTACCGGTTTCTGACATTCCAGGAGCATACTCGCAAATCGTGTTCCTTTTTCGTGCGTTGTCGTCGTCGAGTATCCGAGGCATCTTGCACATTCACAACTTTGTTTACATGGGCGGATTGTTAGCCCGCCGCACAACCGCCATTCTGGTCGGGGTTTTGTCGCTGCATACGTTTGTTCACCTCCCAACGGTTGTTGAAGAGGCTATCCGGAGGGCGCCGCGAGGAGGCCGTGTGTCAACTTGACAGCAGCGAGAATTCTCTATTGTCATCCTGCACAGTCAGACGAGTTTGGCAGTGATAATAAAACTAGACATGGCTCTGTATAGCTAATCTCTATACACGCTGTCATATCTTCTTCTTTGGTGGCGTTACAGCCCATGAAGGACCAGAGCCAGCTTCTCTCAATCACCCATGTTGTGTGTGGAGGGACGCCGCGAAATAAACATTCGATGGCGTTGGTGTTATCGGGATCCGAACTCGCTGTCATATGCAGCCTTGAAATCGACGAAGAGGCGGTAAGTGTCGATTTGGTATTCCTGGGTCTTCTCCAAGATCTGCCGTAGCGTAAATATTTGGTCTATTGTGGACTTAGGGGGGCATGGGCTCGGACATACAGGGTAAAGTTGTTGATTGCTCTCAACCTGGCGAGATGCCAGCAACGATCCCTGTTTAAATGCCCGGGTCAAGTTGACATAGAGGAAAGTAACCAAATATGGAATAGTATCCCTAAAATGGAATACCGCCATTTCCCGGAAACGAATACTCCTAGTTGCAAAAAACAGTTATCTTCTATATCTTTCTATCATTATACTCGCGTACAGGCTTCGACTTGTCAGTCGGGCGAACGCTGTGGCCGCGGTGAGAGTGTTTTGTTTAGGCGATGTGAGAAAAGTTTGTAAGGTATTTACGTTAAACTAAAAATTTCTCAAAACGTGATTGGAAATAATATTGTATACTATGACTATGCATTGATTACATGTTTGTTTGATTGTTTTAGAGGTTTTTTCTTGTCTGATTGTGTTTAGTAAAAAAATCTGATATACGTTTTGATTAGTTTGAAATTTCCGAATATGGACAGTCCATGGGGTCTAAATATGGACTATTCCATATTTGGATACCAAAATATCATCTGGCTAGATTTCAAATTTAATATTTTGGTTTTAGAATGGCGTCTTCGAGTTCAAAAGGAAAACGAAAAGAATGGAACACAGATCACATGACAGAAGCTATACGAATGGTTAGAGAGAAAAAAATGGGTTATCTTAAAGCAGCAAAACACTTTGATGTACCAAGAACCACTTTGTTTCGATTGTGTCAGAAAAATTACCTATCTCCAGAAGAAGCTGCAGCCACTAAATTAGGAAGAAAATCTGTTTTAGGTGATCAGCTCGAAAATCTACTAGTAGAATATATTTTAAAGATGGAGAGCAAGTTTCATGGTTTGACGAGGAATGATGTTCGTAGAATGGCGTATATGTTGGCCAAACGCAATCATTTGGGGAATCCGTTTGGTGAGTCCGGAATGGCTGGAAAAAAGTGGCTAAAGCTATTTTTAAACCGTCATAAGGAAAAACTTTCGGTGAGAAGACCCACTGGCACGTCTTTTGCAAGAGCTTTTGGTTTCGCTAAAGAAAAAGTAGACGCTTTTTTTGATCTTCTTGAAGAAGTCTACACTAAGGGTAACTATACTCCGAATCGCATATATAACGTCGACGAATCCGGGCTTACAGTGGTTCAAACCAAGATACCCCAAGTTATCGGTCACAAAGGAAAACGACAAATAGCTTCACTTACTTCAGCTGAGTGAGGCTCATTAATGACAATAGTTATTGCTATGAACGTTACTGGCCATTTTGTGCCTCCTTACATCATTTTTCCCAGGAAAAATATGAGCGAACAGCTAGCTAATGAGAGGCAGTCCTCCAGGTGCAGCAGGCGTTGCACATCCATCAGGATGGATCCAAATGCAAATATTTACAGATTGGTTTAAGCATTTCATCAAACACACCAACCCGACCCCAGAATCGAAAGTTTTATTGATCTTAGATGGACATTATTCTCACACTCGAAACATCGACGTTATTGATATTGCGAGGGAGAACAATGTTGAAATTGTTTCCATACCTCCACACACAACCCACAAACTTCAACCTTTAGACAAAACTTTTATGGGACCACTAAAAACATATTATAGCGAAGAAATACGAATGTGGATAAGAAACAATAACAGGCCACTAAGTCCTTATGACATTGTTGAACTATTTGGCAGATCTTACTTGAAAGTGCAAACAGGGGAAATTGCAGCGAATGGCTTTCGCGTTACAGGCCTTTGGCCATTAAATAAAAACATATTCAGCGAGATCGACTACCTGGCTGCCCAACAAGATGCAGTTAAAGATGGTTGCACAATCAATGTCACTCCAACAAAATCAAGCTCCCAGTCGAAAGAATCGTCAACAGAAGTTGCAAGACCACCTGATAATACTTTGATTTTAACTGAAACTCCTTTCACACCAAGACAAGACACAGAATTTGATCCAGAACCCTCAACTTCCAGGCTTGCTCGCAGTACTCTAAATCTGGTGTCGCCCTATGACATCAGCCCAGTGCTAAATAAAAAAAGAAAAATTTCTAATAGAGGAAGAAAAGCAACTATTGCTGAAATAATAACATCTTCTCCATATAAAAATCAACTCATAGACAGTAATAAAAAGAAAAAAGAAAAAGAGAATAAATTATCAAAGCCAAAAAATAAAAAACAGAAAGAAAAGAAAACTAAAGGAAAACAGCAAAAAGAGAAAACCAAGTCTCAAAATGGGACTATTTAATTCAGACGATGAAGAAGAAATACATTTTGACACAGACAGTGAGCCTGATGCCGTCATAGGACTGGAAGCTCCTGACTCAGAAGATGCAGAGTGTATGTTCTGTGACAGCCTGTTTTCTCAAGATACTCGAGGAGAGACATGGATCAAATGCCTCATGTGCAGGCTCTGGGCACATTGTGATTGCGCAGGTGCAGAGTTCGATACATGGATATGTGATTTTTGCAAGTAACTTAAGTACCTTTTTAAAATTGACCAAAGTTCCTGTAGAATCTCATTAAAGTAAAGGTTTATTATTCATAGTTTTATAGTAGTCCATATTTAGGTACCTATTCCATAATTAGGTGCCTTTATGTTGATTTTGTTTTTGAGAAAATTTTATATTTTAAATTAATATATGTAAAACAAAACTGTCAATAAGTTAAGCACAACTGTATGACTGATAATAAATATGAATAAAAGTTTTTGATTTACAATATCTTTTTTTTTTAAAACACAAAAACAAAATGGTATTCCATATTTGGTTACTTTCCTCTACGGCCTCCTCGCGGCGCCCTCTGGATAGCCTCTTCAACAACCGTTGGGAGGTGAACAAACGTATGCAGCGAAAAAAAACCCCGACCAGAATGGCGGTTGTGCGGCGGGCTAACAATCCGCCCACGTAAAAAAACCCAAAGTTATGAATGAACAAGATGCCTCGGATACACGGACGGATACTCGACGACGACAATGCACGAAAAAGGAACACGATTTGCGAGTATGCTCCTGGAATGTCAGAACCCTGTACACTCCCGGAGCTGCTCATAAACTAGAAGGAATCCTCACGCAGTACAAGGCGGATATTACTGCGGTCCAGGAAATACGCTGGATAGGAAACGGTATGATTAGGAAAAAAAATTGCGACATTTATTACAGCTGTCACAAAAGGCTGCACTTACTGGGATGCGGATTTGTAGTGGGAAAGCGGTTAAGGTCGCAGGTCATCGACTTTAAACCTATAAGTGATCGCCTGGCTGTGATCCGCATCAGAGGCAGATTTTATAACATCAGCCTTATATGTGCACACGCCCCTACCGACGAGGCTGAAGACCCTATCAAGGAGGACTTCTATGACCTCCTGGACAACGCCTACGGAGCTTGTCCGGAGTACGATGTAAAAATCGTGCTCGGGGACTTCAACGCCAAAATCGGAAAGGAAAACACCCTTGGCGGAGTGATCGGAAAGCACAGCCTCCACGATACAACAACAGATAACGGCTTCCGACTCGCTGACTTTGCGACAGCTCGTAATGCGGTGATAAGTAGCACAAGATTCCCTCGCAAGCGAATCCACACAGCAACCTGGCGATCTCCGGACGGTCGAACCGCCAACCAAATCGACCATGTGCTCATTGACGCAAGGCACGCGTCTAACATCCTGGATGTGCGAACATTCAGAGGGGCAAATGTCGACTCTGACCACTTCCTCGTAGCAGCAAGATTCAGAGCTCGACTGTCCAATGTCAGAAAGCTGCACCAGCCCATCAGGAGGAGGTTCAACATTGGGCGCCTGAGCACACCGGAGGTTGCCAGAGTCTACAGGGAGCAGCTGAGCGAAAGACTCTACGGTATGCCTACGTCGAACACAAATGCCAATAATATGTGGCTGCATTGCCGCTCAGCCATTCAGGAAGTAGCCGAAACCACCTTAGGATACCTACCACCCCCGACAAGAAACCCGTGGTATGATGGCGAGTGTGAGCAGAAAAAGGCAGCAACCGACGAGGCGTACCAAAAGGCGCTGCAGAGGAAAACCAGGGCAGCGCGAGAAGAGTACCGAGCCAGAAGAAGGGAGGAGAAGAAACTACTGCGACAAAAGAAAAGAATCTTCGCAGCCTCCCAGCTCAAGGATATCGAGGAGTCTAGGGATAGACATAAAATACGAGCCTTTTACAAGAAAGCCAAAGGCCTTGCAGGAGGCTTCAAAAAGGGCACCCTGGCTCTTCGAAACTGCGAGGGTAATCTTGTCACCGACCCGCAGGGAATAGTGGATGTATTTAAGCAGCATTTCCAGCAGCTGCTTAACGAGCATGACCAAGAGAGAGTGGTAGGGACTGAGGAAATCCCAACTCCAGCCGCTGAAGTAGTCCTCCCACCCAGCATCGAAGAAGTCGGCACAGCTATTCAGAAGCTGAAGAACAACAAGGCCGCAGGCTCAGATGGCTTGCCATCAGAGCTCTTCAAGGCTGGCGGCGATGTTCTGGTAGGGAGCATGCACCAGATCATCTGCAGAATTTGGGAAGATGAGAGCATGCCCGACGACTGGAATACCAGCTCTATATGCCCCATCCACAAAAAAGGCGATCCTACCTCTTGTAAGAACTATAGAGGTATATCCCTGCTCAATGTCGCATACAAGATCCTGTCGAGCGTATTGTGTGAACGTCTAAAACCATTTTGCACCGCACTAATCGGCAGCTACCAGTGCGGCTTCCGGCCCGGCAAATCAACTATAGACCAAATTTTCACACTTCGACAAATCCTGGAAAAGACCAACGAGTTTCAAATCGATACACACCATCTTTTCATCGATTTCAAAGCCGCATACGACAGCATTCATCGTGAAGCACTGTTTGGGGCGATGGCCGAATTCGGGATCCCGGTAAAACTGATCCAGTTGTGTCGCGCCACGCTAAAAAACACGCGATGCACCGTGCAACTCGGTTCTAGGACCTCGGAACCATTCGAAACATGCACCGGATTTCGGCAAGGAGATGCGCTGTCATGTGACTTCTTCAACCTGGTGCTGGAGCAGATAGTGCGACGGGCAGGCGTCAACAGGGAAGGCACTATCTTTTACAAGTCCATCCAGCTGCTAGGATACGCGGATGATATCGACATCATCGCGTGTTCTCGCCGTGGTATTGTGGAAGCATTCACGGCGATTGAAGAACGGGCGAAACGAATTGGCCTTAAGATCAATGAGGACAAAACGAAATACATGCTGTCAAGCAAAAACCAATCCGTCGCTCACCACCTGGGACAAAACATAACAATTGACAGCTACAATTTTGAGGTAGTTAAGGAGTTTGTCTACCTCGGGGCAAACGTAAATTCCACAAATGACACCACAGTGGAGATCCGGCGTAGAATCGCCCTTGGCAACCGCTGCTACTTCGGCTTGTCCAAACAACTGGTCAAAACTCCTCACCCGAAAGACCAAAGTCATGCTTTACAAAACGCAAGCCGAAAGCTGGACGATAAGCAGGACAGCGGAGCTGATTTTGGGTTCTTTCGAAAGCAAAATTCTGCGCCGGATATTTGGTCCTGTCTGTGAGGAAGGTGAATGGAGAAGAAGACACAACCGCGAACTCTACGAGCTGTACCAAGATGTGGATGTAGTCCGGAAAGCAAGGACCCGTCGACTACACTGGCTCGGCCACATCGAGCGCATGGACATCAACGCTCCAGCTAAGAGGGTCTTCGACTCCGAGCCTCCTGGTTCGAGAAGAAGAGGAAGACCGAACCTCCGGTATAAAGACCAAGTAATCGCGGATGTAAGACATCTTGGTCTTGACAACTGGAAGCAGCGTGCCCGGGACCGTCAAGGATGGAAGGCAGCTATAGCTCAGGCTCAGATCCTCCATGGATCGCAGGCCTGATAAGTAAGTAAGTATTGTGGATTTACCTGGCCTGAAACGACACTGATAAGAGCCGATCAGGTTATCCACAAACGGTTTCAGGCGTTCACACAATACGGCAGAGAAGATCTTAAATGCGATGTTAAGGAGACTTATTTCCCTATAGTTGGCGTAGTTATAGGGGTCTCCTTCTTATGGACCGGGCAAACGATGCTGAGATTCCATCCGTCGGGCATGCTTTCCTCCTATCATACCCTGCAAATGAGATGGTGCATGCACCTTATCAGCTCATCTCCAGCCTCCTTAAGAAGCTCAGCAGTCTTGATATCGCTATTTTGATTTCGTCTAGGTTGGGTGGACTGAATTCTGTTACATCGTCGTCCATTACAAATGGCTCATTCTGCCTGACAGCGGTATCTTGTCTATCATCGCCGTTATACAGTCTGCAGAAGTGATCTTTCCAAATCCTCAGCATCGACTGCGACTCTACTACCAGTTCTCCATTTTCATCCCTGCAGGCCATCGCTCTAGCTTTGTAGCCATGGGGTGTTCGTTTTACCTTATTGTAAAACTTCCTGCGGAAGCGTCTCTCCATCTCCTCGATCTCACGCTTTCCGTGTTCTCTTTTCTTTCTTCTGAAAAGCGTGTGTTCCTCTCTTCTCCTCTCCTCATAGATTTCACGAGCAACTCTTGTCCGTCGACGAGGCAGCATGGCTTTATATGCCACTGACTAAGAAATGCACCTATGTAATGACAAGTGAAAAAAATCTAAGTAACGATGACATTTATCACAGAGAGCGCAGATTGAAGTTATTTCTAAAACAAAAAAAAAAAAAAACAAAAAACAAACGACGTTACAAAAAACGGCTTGTCTGCAGCTTCAATATGACTTCCAAGACAACTTGTTTCTGTTGTGAATCAAAATCCCAATCAACTGATACGATACAAGAGCAAAGTTCATGTGTCTGTTACGAGGAAGTCCAAAACATCTGGGCGAAGAAAATGCACGAATCAAAACTCTTCCTTATAACAGAAATCCCCAGTATAGTTACGGTTTGGACGAAATTCATTCGTAAACGTATCGCCATCTGTCGTACATCAGATGCAGAACAGTTTTATATAGAAGCTGCAGTTGATGCTGCAAACAACGTAAAACATTTTTCTGAAGACGGATGGAGTTGCTTTGAAAAGGAGTACCCAATGTCAGTTTTGCAATGCAGTGAAGAATCATTGGTAGCTATCTAATAAGTTTCGTATTTCGTACAAACACATGCTTTCATCGTCAATTCCATAGGTTCCAAAGGATGCAAATTCATCCAGTTCGGTTGAGTCCACACAAGAGTATCTAAGCCAAATTGAATTTTTATTACGACTAGTTGCTTCCAGGTTGCAGCTAACACGACTTCGAATAATGTAAATGACTCATAGCGTTTTTTTTTATCTATGTAGCAATTTCGGGCTTAGTCTTGTTAAGATAGCACTTGATAGCTCGTTCGAACCAACATATATGCGAATGAGGTCCACACAGCTGTATAACGAGCCAAACCTATATCTAAAATTGGAAGGAGAGGAATTTAATAAAGACAATATGAAAGCAAACTTGCTTAATGGGGAATATGATGACTACATTTTGCCTTTACAATTGGCCAACGAAGTAACTGATGAATTCTGGAATAACCTTGACGATGAATTAATAGCCAAAATGGAAGAATAGACGAAACAAACAATTTTCATTTTTTTTCTTTTAGTTTTGAATTACTTTAAATATAGTACTCCACGGTCCACATATGATATCAACGATACCCGTTGGTACACTGTTTAACTTTTGGAACTTATCGGTCATGTTTCCGGCATTTGGTAAGCACAATTGACCATAAGCGTTCCATCCAGCAGCAAATATCGAGCCGCATGAATTCTTTACAATTGTATGTCTTGCTCCGGAATAAATGGCAATACTGTTACAGATGTTTTCGTGGTCCTTAGCACTTTTGCAACATTGTGGTAAGTCAATTAGTTGTGGTAATGGGTAGACAGTTGGGCTTTTAATACCATTGGTCTTAAATATACGGATTCCAAGTTGGCCGTTGCAATTAAACCCCCATGTGTAAATGTCGCCGAAAGAAGAAATTGCAGCACTATGCCATCCGCTTGCAGCAACACTGATAATCTAGAAAAAACAAAAAACAAGTTACACATGCGTCACAACGTCATAGCACACGCAAGTAATTTTCATTATAGGTTACACGGTTTTTATGGAGAAAAAACCCAATAAGCTGGCGAGTTAAGGTGAGTAAAGTATAAGTAATAACTGTGGTTGATTAAGTGTTATCCATAAAGCTTTCTTAGTGGGGTCAATCACCTCATATCGACTCGTTGTACAACTAAAGGAAAGATAAATTATCCTAACGTAGTCGCCCTGGTTAGTGTGTTGGACTCTGGCGCACGATGAGCGAGTTCGGATCCCGATAACACCAACGCCATCGAATGGTTATTTCGCGACGTTCCTCCTCGGCGGGGTACTGGCAAAACCCCCCGTAGTAAACTTGTCATGAAAAAGCTTCTCGACTCACGCCGTTCGAAATCGGCATAAAACTGTAGGTCCCTTTCACCTGTGTAAAAAATAAATCACACTTAACGTGGGTGATTGAGAGAAGCTTGGCTCGGGTCCTTCATGGGCTGTAACGCCACCAAAGAAGAAGAATAAGTCTTTAAATGCGAATAGAATCGTCGCCATAGGATTTATAGTTATTTTATTAACTTCCCGATTCCGGGCCGATTTTGCGAATTCCAAATTTTGACATATTTCCACGTTTCAAGGTCACCAGAATCCAAATCCAAGGTTTTCATAGAGATGACTGTGTGTGTGTGTATGAACCTATGTGCGTACGTGCGTTTCGGAATTTCCGTTCGATTATCTCGAGAACCAAAAATGGTGTTGACAAAAGATTGGGTCCATTCCACGCGTAATTACGCAACTTAGTAGCTGCAGCTCTTGTTTTGTTAGAAATGTACGATCTTTCGCTAGTCTTTTCCAGTGCCGCACGCCCAGTTGGTGATGTCCCTTTCCACCTGTGCCACCTTAGATGCCGCCGTCCTCTATTTCTTCGTCCCTCGGGGTTGGATTCAAAGGTTGGAGCTGTGGTGTCCATTCGCTCTACATGGGCTAGCCATCTTAGACGTTGGATCCGTAGACGCCTGACTAAACTCATGTCGCTGTACAATCCGTACAGTTCGTGATTGAATCTTCTCCTCCAACCCCCCTGCGTTTATAGGACCGAAAATCGCACGCAGAATCTTTCTCTCGATACGACCAAGGATTTCCTCATCCGCTTTAGATAAAGTCCATGTTTCTGCGCCGTATAACAGGACCGGGATAATTAAGGTCTTATATAAGGTCAACTTAGGGGGGAGGGAGCGGCAAACAGAGCAAAGGAGTTGATCGCATATAACATGGCAAACTCCAGCTTCGATCTCTGTCCTTGCTCAATCCAAGTTGACACACAGCCTCCGCGTGGCCCCCTTTGGCACCCGCCAGGTAGTGAACCAATGTGTGCAGCGACCCAACTCCTTGTTCCTGGGGAAAGAGGAACCTGGCCCTCCAGGATGGGGTTGTGCTTAAGGGTAACATTCCTATCACGTAAAATCCTACTTGTTCCGAAACGACAACAAGCCTCGGATACGGACGAATACAAAGCTGACGACTTCTGCAAACGAGTAACGGACTTAAGAGTCTGCACCTGGAATGTGAGGTCCCTTAACAGACCGGGTGCAAGCGATCAACTGGAGCAAACCTTCAACTGATATAAGGCCGATATAACCGCACTCCAAGAAGTGCGCTGGGATGGAGCAGGCAAAAGACGGATGAAAAACTGCGACATCTACTACGGGAACTGCTACAAGGAGAACAAGAAGCGCCTATTCGGGTGCGGATTTGTTATTAGAGGAAGACTTCGACAAAATGTCTTAAGCTTCCGGGATATAAGCGAACGCCTAATAACAATCCGCATCAAAGCTAAATTTGAAAACATTAGCTTAATACGCGCTCACGGCCCAACGGAAGAAAAGGACGATCGACTTAAAGAAGAATCCTACGATCTCCTAGACAGAACATATGCCCACTGCCCCAGCTACGACACAAAAATAGTCATAGGAGATTTAAATGCAAAACTGAGCAACAAAGGACATATTTGAGTCGATCATAGGAAAGCATAGCCTCCATAACACCACTTCCGACAATGGACTTATGCTAATCGATTTCCTGTCGGTCTTTTGATCAATCGACCACCAACCAGATTGATCACATTGCGATCGACGCCAGACACTCCTCCAGTATTCTCGACGTACGAACCTTCCGAGGGGCCAACATCGACTCGGACCACTACCTTGTTGTAGCCAAGGTACGCATGAGGATATCAAGAATGCTTAGGAATCGAGTAGAACTACGCAAGTTTTACGTCGGAAAGCTACAATCGCAAGAGACTGCCAGAATTTTTGCCGATCGTGTCTCCTCCAAGCTCTCCCAAAATCCGCTCACAGCAGCACAAATAATAGAGCAGGAATGGGCGCATTGCTAGAGCGCCGTCAGAGAGGCTGCCTCAGAGGTGCTGGGTTTCAAACCGCCACCACCTAGATACCCCTGGTTCGATGAACAGTGCGAACAAGCCCATGAGGCAAAACAAGAGGCATGTAAAGCCATGCTGCAACGACGGACGAGAGCTACTCGCGAAATCTATGAGCAGAAGAGAAGAGAGGAACACACGCTTTTCAGAAGAAAGCAGAGAGAGCACGGAAAGACACATGTAACAGAATTCAGTCCACCCGACCTAGACGAAGTCAAAATAACGATATCAAGACTTAAGTCTAATAAAACCGCGGGCGTGGACGGTCTTTCTGCTGAGCTTCTGAAGACGGCTGGAAATGAGCTGGTAAGGTGCATGCACCATCGCCTTTGTAAGGTATGGTCGGAGGAAAGCATGCCCGACGAATGGAATTTCGGAATCACTCTTGCCAACCGTTGATTCTTTGGGCTCAAGAGGCAATTGAGAAGTAGAGCCCTCTCTCGTAAAACCAAGGTGACACTATATAAGACCTAAATCATCCCAGTCCTCCTTTACTTGGACCTTAACAAGAGCGGATGAAGATGCCCTTGGTCGTTTCGAGAAGAAAATTCTGCGCACTATCTACGGTCCCGTTTGTTCAAACGGAGTATGGAAGGAGAAGATTTTATGAAGAACTGTACGGGTTGTACCACAACATCGGCCTGGTACGACGTCTACGGATAAAGCCTCTAAGGTGCCTCGGCCATGTAGTGCATGGAAAATACAGCTCCGACCCGAAGAGTCTTCGAATTCACCCCGAAAAGAAGGCGCGGCAGAGGACGGCCGCATCAACGGTGGCGCACGCAGGTGAAAGGGGACCTTAACCAACTGGGCGTGCCGCGCTGGAAACAGCTGGCCAAAGACTGTTCCAGCTTGAGACGCTTGTTGATTGAGGCCCAGGTTCACCACGGACTGTGGCGCCACCTAAGTAAGTAAGTAGATACACCATCTACTAAATTACTGTCGCTTATCATGCTAGCAGGCAAAAGGTTCCAAGCTAACGAAAATTACCAATATTATTTTCCTTTCTTTTGAAAACGTTAAAAAGCTTCGAAATTTCTATATTCTTTGCAAGACAAAGAAACGTTGTTAGAAACTTCTCCTCAGTCACTAGTAGTAACGACAAAAAACATTTCAACGAAAAGAATACACACCCTTCGGTGGCCATGCCCGCGAGATGTCCACGTTATTGCAGGAAAGAAGGGACGTTTTCTATTGA
This sequence comes from Eumerus sabulonum, assembly GCA_951905685.1. Classification (NCBI taxonomy): domain Eukaryota; kingdom Metazoa; phylum Arthropoda; class Insecta; order Diptera; family Syrphidae; genus Eumerus; species Eumerus sabulonum. The sequence continues at coordinate 137,609,527 of OX645060.1, read as the reverse complement.
AGGTATGTCCGCAAACCTTTTTTGCAATGGATTTTGAAATCCGTTTTCTCCTTAAAGCGGACTGGGTAGAAGGCAGGCAGGATTAGAGCGAATCCGGTGTGCCTATATGCAAAAGGCTTCAAAACAGATTAGTGCGACGGCCAGCACCAATGTGGGGTGCTGATCTATGTATTAATGACGTGAACTTAACTAATTTGAATAAATTTCGCACACTTTAAAACAAACCTTAATGCCAGCGAGTGCATCGATCAAAATCGGGGTCTCTTGCATTCGCATTTCTTCAATACCCAATTGACCACGTCTAAAAGAAAACAAAAAACTTGGATAATTGATAATTATAGTAAACCTGTAGCGAAACCTACAGTCCATTTCCCCAAGAATAGATGTCCCCGTTCGAATTCAGTGCTAAAGCATGCTCAAAGCCACACTGTAAAACAATTATTTTCTCATGCGCTGGGAACTGATGAATCCTCGATGGTATATTGTATACAACGTTGTTGCCACTTATAGCTACTGCTAAAGTATTCCCACAACTAATTAGTGTTATCTTCGTATCGTTGCTTCCACTAACATCATCGTTATCTTCGAACAACTTTCGTTTTCTAGGTACCATTTTGAAATCAGCGAATTTTACTTCCTCCAGACTTAAATTGCTCCTGGTTAACTTGAATAATTGTCCAGTTTTAATAAGTATTAAGCAATTCTTATCATTCGAGCATATATTCGTTATTTTCTCAGGAAGGAAAATCCCTTCCTCCGTTTTCTCATGCACATACCCGTAAAGAAATAACATATTCTCAATAGCAATTAAGTTACAGCTCCATGTCGGATGAATGATAATATCTTCCGTAATCCAGTTTGATTTAAAATCTAACGACGATCAAACGGAATATGTACATATAATCAAGTAATTTTAAAACTACTCCCGCACTCACGAGTTAGTTCCAGAACTCTACTGGCATGCGCTCTGCCAAACTGTCCAAAGCCGTTAAAACCGCTGAAGTACAACATTGCTCTTATTTGTTTCTAGTAGTTTTTAGTAAGTGGTCTCCAGCTAGGAAGATATTACTGATTTTCTGAAAATCTTTTAAATATTTCTATACGGAACACTCCAGTGCTACAAGGACTGGCAATTCTATTGCCATATCAATATGGTAAGATGTGATAGATATACGCAAACGAGTACTGCATAAATTCAATTATATTTCATTAATAACCACGTTTGAGAAAGAGTAAATTTATTTTTTTATGGATTTTATAAATTGCTATGGAAACGATTTTTGAACTAACAACAAACAACCTGACTTTGAAAGTTACTTGTAATCAGCTGTCAACTGTCAACTGTCAATTATATATTCGTGGAAAGTGGCTGGAAATGTCTACTTTAAGAACGTACTAGAATAATGCAGTATTTACTAGCAATATTAACAATGCATTTCAAATAGGAGGAAATTAAACTTGTTAAACAATCTACATACATCTTCGTTGCTCTGGCTAATACAGCTAGATTATAATTTTAATTATAGTGCCAGCTTAGCAAATAAATAAATATACTAGGTCGCCGCAGTCTCAAAGGGTGAACCTAAGTATGTTCGCAGCATAATTGGAGCGAAGCTTTACTGCCTGATCACAATGAGGTCGCGGTCGCTTTCTCGGTCGCCTGTCAAAAGTTAAATGTACGTAAGTCCCATAATGTAAACACAATGATGTCGCGATCGCTGTCTCGGTCGTAGGATGGTGTTGAGTAATGCCAAGGCAAATTTAGCATATTTAGTTCGTTTTGCATTTGTTGCTGCTTCTTAATGTGGCACTTAGCACAGTTGCCCCAAACCTGACAGCCGTGTAGTAAAATTAGTAGAAATATAGTTTTATGAATTATTATTTTATTTTCTAATGCAAGACATGACTTTCTATTAATAAACGGATATAGTATTCTTAATCCAATGTTTACTTTATTAAGTGTTTCGGGGTCAAGATATATGCCCAGGTATTTTACGGAAGATTTCCAACTTATTGCGTGACCGTTGATAGTAAGTTGACTAGATGGAAGAAAACAAGGTTTTCTTTTTCTTGTGAAAAAAATAGCTTGAGTTTTTTCGGTATTAAGTTTAATTTTCCACTTCACATAGTATTCATTTAACCGCTCAGCTGCATGCTTTAGATTCCTCTCAATATTGAGACCAATTTCATGCGAAGCTAATATGGCGGCATCATCAGCGTAAATCGCGGTATGTCAGACGTATATAGGTTATATGAGACGGGACCGAGGACAGAACCTTGAGGCACACCTACATTAAAATGAATTAGGTTCGACGCAAAACCATTAACAAATACTTGAAAACGACGATTTAATACAAAACTTTGAATAGTTTTACAGAGAAACAGAGGAAAATGATCGTTCAACATTTTATATATGAGGCCATTATGCCATACAGAATCAAAGGCTTTTTCGATGTCTAATAGTATCAAGCCACTTGATTTTCCCTCTGCTCTATTTTGCTTAATACTATTACAAATCCTTAGTACCTGATGGGCGGTACCGTGGTCACGCCTGAATCCAAACTGCTCATCAGGATATAATTTCCGATTTTCTATAATTTTTACAATTTTGTCCTTAACGACTTTTTCTTAAATTTTACTTATACTACTCAGCAAACTTATTGGATAAAAGGATCATTTCGCTGTTTTCCTGCTTTTGGTAATGGAATTTCTTTCGCAATTTTCCACGCATCTGGAAAATATTGCAATTTAAGACAAGAATTGATAACATAAGTCAGAAATTTGATGCCCTCTTTAGGTAACCTTTTAAGGTAAACATTTTCAATATTATCTAAACCGCAAGTTTTTCGTGTTTTCAAGTTATTGAGATGAATTTTCAATTCCGTTTCACTGAGAGCAAGATTGAATGATTCCAATGTATTTTCCACGAGTCTGTTAGTACATGGATCACCTAAATGCTGCGATGCTAAATGATTTTCTGAAAATTTGAGAGCAAACATATTAGCTTTTTCGGGATCGGTATAGATAATATTGGAACCATCAATGAGACAGGGTATCTGCCTGTTTTTATTCCTAACAACTTTAACTATGTTCCAAAAAGGCTTAGCAGCTTTGTCAAGATCTTTTTTTTTACTGTTCCACTCTTTATTTCTATAAGCCTGAATGTTTGTTAGTAGATCGCTTAAAAGCGAAGTAAACATTCTATCGAAAACAATTTTATTTATCATTAAAGTTCACAACTTGGGAATTCAGTTCTTAAAAATAATGTCATCTAAATGTAAGTCCTCGCGTTTGCGACAACCATTTAATCGCACAGCTCTGCGCGCTTCCGATTCGATAGGTCGGGATCACTGCGAACAGACTGATTAACATTCTCTACGTTTTCTTACATTATCGATGACCTTGACGGTCCAGATTTTGGTTTTTCTAGTGTTGAACCAGTCTCTTCAAACTTTTTTACCCATTTTCGAATGAGAGGAATGCTCGGCGCATCCTTTAAATGGCGTAAAATTTGAATATTGCAGAATTTTCTACGCGCCACAGTCGCCGAATCACCGTTTTTGTAAAACCCTCGCACGCATAACGCGCAGTCTGCACCCGAGAAACGCTCCATAGCGATTGAATTCCCAAGAGCCAGGCTACCGATTGACGTACATACCTCCCGCGCCCCTCGGAATCGTTGCGAGCGTGCAATAAGCTAAACAAATGTAAACTTTCTTTTGAGACACCTTGTATATGGACAAAGGTGAAAACAGCTGTTAAAATTTGACATTACAAAGCGACCTCATTGTGGGCGAGATTTTGCCAACCCTAGCGACAGCAATGCCCACCGCGATCGAGACTGCGACGGAGATAGCGACTGCGACCTCATTGTGTTCAGGCAGTAAGACTCCATTCCTCGGGCATGCTTTCCTCAGACCATATCTTACAGGAGAGCCGATGCATGCTCGTAACTAGCTCACCACCAGCCGCTTTGAAGAGCTCAGCAGACAGTCCATCTGCGCCAGCAGGCTTATTCGACTTGAGTTTCGCCATGGCGATCTCAACTTCGTCGAGGTCAGGGAAACGGAATTCTCTGCGATCTTCGTCGTTAAGAAATGGATCATTCCGCCTGACGGCGGTATGTTGGCTGTCATCGCCGTTATACAGTCTGCAGAAGTGGCTTTTCCAAATTGTCAGCATCAACTGCGATACTACTACTAGGTGTCCGTTCTCATCCTTACAGGCCTCAGTTGGGGCTTTATAGCCTTGAGACATTCGTTTTATCTGTTGATAAGATCTTCGAACGTCGTGCCTGCAGTAACATCTCTCCAAGTTTTCAATCGCACGCTTCTCGTGCTCCGTTTTTTTTTTTTTTTTTGAGAAGTTTATGTTTCTTCCTTCTCGTAGAGCTCACGAGCCGCTCTTGTTTTTTTTTTTTTTTTTGTGTAGGCTTTGTATGCCTCCTGCTTTGCTGCATGTATCCTTCTACACTCGTCATCGAACCAGTTGTTTCCTCGTGGTGGAGCTTTGAGGCCTAACACTTCTGTTGCTGTGCTCTTCAGGGCCTGTTTGCGCTGGCTCCATGGCTGCTCTACTGACTGAGTGGAGGATTGAGGTGTATCGGAGAGCTTGAGGGAGACGCGGTAGGCAAAGGCACTGGCGATCTCCGGCGATAGTAGCTTTCCGACGTCATAGCTTGGTGTTCTAACTCTACTCCGCGGTGTTCGTGTTATCCGTTGACGTATCTCGCTTCGCTCCTCGAAAAGTACGAATATCAAGAATAGTGGAGGAGTGTCTGACGTCGATCGCCATGTTATCAATCTGGTTGGTGGTCAATTGATCAAAAGACCGCCAGGTGCCTTTGTGTATATCGAGGTGCGGAAAGTGTGTGCTAGCTAAAATAAGTTTTCTCCCCGTGGCAAAGTCGATCAGCCTGTGTCCGTTATCGGATGTGGTGTCATGTAGGCTGTGTTTGACGATGATGCTTTCTTTACCCAGCTTAGCGTTAAGATCGCCTAGTATGATTTTCGTATCATAGCTGGGGCATTTGGAGTATGTTCTGTCTAGGAGATCATAGAAATCATCTTTGATGGAGTCATCCTTGTCTTCCGTGGAGGGACGTGGACGCATATGAGGCTGATGTTGTTTGTTTTTTGTTTTATTATAGGGTCGTCAGCATAGGTCCGTTCCGTTTTTCTATCCGAGGCTGCCTTTTGCTTCTTAGCAATCAGTGGTTTTATAGTTATGGTTTACTAGACCGTAGCCCAACCGACACTAATCCTGTTTGATGGCGCAGGATACTCGCCATTCGGCCTCTTCCGTCCGTTATTTCCCTTGTAAGGAAACTTGCAGATGGCACCAGTAGGAAGTGGAAGTAGGACCTGACTAGCAGAGCTGCAGGATGTTCGGCTGCAGAGGCTCTTACTCGCTTTTTGTCGGGGCAGCATCCGCCGGCAGATGCTACCCCTACGAGGCCTTTGCTAGTCCTTTACCATAGGAAATAAGGCAACTTAATCCATTGGGCGTGCAGTATTGGAAGAACTTTTTTAAAAATTGTGACAGTTGGAAAGACATTACACTTCCACGACACGACACTTTCTATTGGCACATTGTCTAAATTATTGCTGGTAATAATTGGCCATCACTTGTGGCAATGTGTTGACATTCTTTAAAGATCTTTCCATCATTGTAGGGTCTGCTGTCACTTCTCCGAAAGTTACGTCCTAATCCAGAACGAGAAGCGAGAATTTTACTCCTTGGTCTGGACAATGCCGGAAAAACGACCTTACTCAAGCAACTTGCATCAGAGGAGGTCTCACAGGTAAGTCTGTGGGCATGCTTCCGAACATTATTTTTCTTAAAGTATATTTTAAGGTTACTCCAACTGCTGGATTTAATATAAAGTCAGTAGCTGCAGACGGGTTCAAGCTGAATGTTTGGGATATTGGCGGACAATCGAAAATACGTCCATATTGGCGCAACTATTTTGAAAACACTGATGTTCTGGTAAGTTGGACTATTCTGCTTGTATGTACTCAAACACGTTTTATTCGACTCTCAACAAGATTTATGTGATCGACTGTACGGATCGCACTCGATTGGCTGAAACTGGAGATGAATTATTGGAATTACTATGTGATAATCGCCTTAAAGGAGTTCCTTTACTGGTTTTTGCTAACAAGCAAGATCTACCGAATGCAATGAGAGCATCCGAAGTGGCAGAAAGTATTGGTCTTATACGTCTCGAACATCGAACATGGCAGATCCAGGCCTGTTCAGCCATTGATGGAACTGGTGTCAAGGTAAAAAGACGAGTGACGAACTGAAACTGATTACATTCTCTAAATAAAAAGATATTTTTAATTTAGGAGGGAATGGATTGGGTTTGTCAAAACATGAAGAAAAACTAAATGAATGAGAAGCGAAAGGAAGTTTTTAAGTATTTTGCACTGTTTTGTATTAGATAGAGTGAAGTGTTTATCGATCACGGACGTCTACAATCTAAAGAAATAAATGTGAGGCATTGAGAAGCTTTTTATTTTATAAGTCTATCATCCTTATGCACTTTGGATAGCGGTAAGGCAAATAGATTTAGAGGTGTTTGATGTTCTTTTCCTCATAATAAGGCATTGTGTTTTTATTAAGTTAAACTTCGATTGATTTTGACTTGGCATCATAAAGGTGGAGCCCATCGGGCCTAACTTCGAATGATTGCATCAGTAATACTGTTATAATGTTAGAACAGGTCGTAGCTAGAAATATTTATTAATATCTGCTCTTGATATTGCATTAAGTATGTATCTGCGTTTAAGGTAAGACCCAAGCACTTGGCTACAATCGGAGCATATACAGCCACTTTTTGGGGGTTAACGCAAAGCCTCATAGTTGTTTAACATAATGTGCTGTCCGATAACTTCTTCAAACGGTTAGTGGATACAGACAGTGGACAAAGCTAATAAGTGTAAACACACATCCTACATTATGGTGTCCTGGACTACAAGCAGGATACGGATCAGGTATTCGAAGCACTCCAGCGGATATCTTTTCCGTAAAAGAAAGTACAATCGCTTTAATGAACTTCGTGATCAAATGATGTAAAACCTTAAAACAGAACAGGCATTGCGAAATTGAAGGGCACTAGGGCGTCCTCGATGACATGTTGGTGTCAACAAGGGTCAACAGAACGCTTTAATTCTTCTTCATCTTCTGCTTAACGGGCGCTACAGTTCGGGGTGTACCTGAGCCTCAACCAACAAGCCCTTCCAACTAACACGATCTTTTGCTAGCCTTTTCCATTGCCGCACACCCAGTTAGTTGAGGTCCCCTTCCACCTGTGTGCGCAATCTTAAGTGCGACCTTCTTTGTTTCTTCGTTCCTCGGGGTTGGATTCAAAGACCCTCCGGGCTGAAGCTATGGTGTCCATTCACTCTAAACGGCCTAGCCATCTTAGGCGTTGAATCCGTAGACGCCTGACTAGACTCATGTCGCTGTAGAGCCCGTAAAGTTCGTGGTTGAATCTTTTCCTCCATCTCCCGTCTGCGTTTATAGGGCCGAAAATTACGCGCATGATCTTTCTCTCTCGAGAGAGCGAGCACTGTGGCGCAGTGGGTAGTGTGTTGGCCTCTGACGCCGATGACACGGGATCGACAGCACGCCCTGCCTAAATCCTTTTTTGATATGTATCAAAACTATCGGTAAGTTAAGGTGATCACCGATTCGGATAGAGGAGCGAGCATTCTCCAAAGTCCTCTTGTGTAGTCTGACGAGCTTAGCAGTGATGTCAAAGGTAGACATAGCGTTGTATAGCTCCTTTCTAAATACGCTGTCGTATACGGCTTTTAGGTGGTGAGTGTCGACTTGAAATTCATTGGTTTGTTCCAAGATCTGCCGTAGTGTGAAGATTTAGTCAATGGTGGACTTCCCTGGTCTGAATCCGCACTGATAAGGACCTATCAGCTTATTTACAGAAGGCCTCAGGCGTTCACACAAAACGGCAGAGAAGATTTTGTAGGCGATGTTAAGAAGACGTATTCCTTTCTTGTGGATGGGGCATACATACGATGCGGAAACTCCATTCCTCGGGCATGCTTTCCTCTGACCATATCTTACAGATGAGCTTGTTCATGCTCCTAACCAGGTTATCCCCAGCTGCCTTGAAGAGCTCAGCAGTCAGTCCGTCTGCGCCAGCAGCCTTGTTTGACTTGAGTTTCCATATGGCGATCTTAACTTCGTCGAGGTCAGGGGGACTATTTCGTTGTACTAACTCAGAACGAGATATCCTTGCTATTACTACCGGAAATATTTCCTGTTGCACTATTCTGGTTAATCGCATTCTCGCTGCTTCGATCTCGTCTGGAGACAAAGATCCAGTTAGCCGAGCGAGTCTTCCTTTTACCTTGTCTCGTAGGTTAGAGATAAATCGCCGCCAATATGCTGTGACTCGAAGCAATCTGTTAAGAGAAGAGAACCGCCCTAAAAGATTGTTGACTTGAAAAGCCGCGACATGGACGCAGAGATGATACAAGTTTTTACATCGAAGCATTGGTGCAATCACATATCCTTTCGGTTTTGATGGTTTCACCGTCTTTAATTCCACATCTGTTGTCATCATTTCCTGTGGTTGTTGTGGTTGATCATCGAGGCGGTGTAAAAATGCCGGTCCATGCCATCATGTTTCATTGTTGACAAGCTCTAGTGCTGTTACTCCCCGAGATGCGACGTCTGCAGGATTATCCTTCGAAGAAACATATCTCCAACATGCTGTATCCATCAATTCCTGAATCTCAGACACACTGGCGATCCACGCCAGTGTGGTTTCAGAATAGCGCCAAGCAAATATTTTTGCAGATTGAAATTTCATAATGTTGATGGTGTGGGTTAATAAGCGAGCTAGAAATAGAGCTCCACATAATTCTAACCGGGCCAGGGATTTGGTTTGAATTGGTGCGACCTTTGTTTTCGCGACGATAAGATTTGTTGTGAGTGTGTTGCCGTGAGCAACGCGAAGATATATCGCTGCTGCATATGCCTTCTCAGAGGCGTCGCAAAAACCGTGAAGTTCTACTTGCGAACTCATGGTGGTCCCTGCCCAACGAGGGATTTCGATCGCATCGAGAGTGTGAAACTCACGTTTTAACTTGTGCCACGAAGCGACAATGGACGATGGTAACTCCTCGTCCCAGTTTTGCTTTTCTTTCCAAATCTGCTGCATGAGAATCTTACCTCGAATAACACAGGGTGAGATCCATCCTATTGGATCACATAAGCTAGCAATGACCGACAGAATCGTTCGCTTAGTAATCATCCTCTTAGTTTTTAATGAGATTTTAAACGTCAGTTTATTAGTCGCAGGATGCCACTGGATGCCCGACGTCTTGACGGCGTTCCGTTCATCGAATGACAGGGGTAGTTCCACCTCTCTCTCCTCTTTGGGAATGGAAGCCAACAGCCTTGCACTATTGCTGATCCATTTTCGTAATGGAAATTCTCCTCGTTTCAATAAATGCGTAGGCTGCGATTGCATTTCTATGGCTTCCCTTTCAGAGTCGGCTCCATGAATAAGGTCGTCGACATAAAAGTTATTCCTAGCGATGTCAGATATAAGTGGATAGTTGCACCTTTCATTAATCGCGAGCTGTTCAAATGTCCGATCGGCCAAATATGGAGCCGAGGCAGTTCCGAATGTTACCGTGTTAAGACGGTACGTTTTAATTTGATCTCCTTCGACATCTCTCCATAAGACCAGTTGATAACCAGCATCGTCCGGTGATACCCACATTTGCCTATACATCTTCTCGATGTCTGCAGCAAATGCGATCTTGTTTTTTCGAAATCGCGCAATGTGATCCACAATGTCGTCCTGCAGCTTTGGACCGACGCATAAATGGTCGTTGAGCGATGTTCCATCCGGCATTTTGCACGAAGCATCAAACACGATAATAAGTTTTGTCGTTGTACTCGACTCTTTTATCACTGCAATGATACTACGTTCCATAGTAGTAATGACCATTTTTGAGAGTTGTGGGATCTATTTCCGTCATATGCCCTAAAACTTTGTATTCATTGAACACCCTTTTATATTCCTCGTAAAACGCCGAGTTGGATTGAAACCTTTTCTCCATTTGCAGGAATCTCACCAACGCCGTTCGCTGTGATAACCCAAGTACAGGTCGCACACCTTCCTTGAAGGGTAGCTCGACAATATATTTTCCATCTGCTGTTCGCCGATGCGCTTGCGAGAAATGTTTTTCACACTCCTTCTCCTCTGCTGAAAGCATCATTTCCCTTCCAATTCCTTCCAGTTCCCAGAACCGTTGAAGCATTTTCTCCAATTTCTGTTCCTCTATGGATGTGTGGAAAGCCATGACCGTTGATTGAGGCTGTGGTGAGACGCTCCCCGAAAGCACCCATCCCAGCTCCGTCCTCTGCGCCATAGGGGTTCCTGTTTCCCCTCTTATGATTCCATCAAGAATGATATGGGGGTAGACGTCGCTACCGATTAGGATATCGACCTTTCTAGATTGATTAAATAGTGGGTCTGCAAGTTCGAGATATTGTATGTGACTCCACTAAGCATGATTTATGTTGTGTGATGGCAGCATTGCCGTTAATTTAGGCAAAACCCAAGCTTTGACTTTCAGACCAAACTCTTCGCTTGCGTTGGAAAAAAGTGTAAAGCATACTTCATGTTTCGCCGTGTTTGTGTTCGTTTCTCCTACACCGAAGATCCTCACATTACTTTTTTCTCTTTTCAATCATAGCGAGTGTGCCGCCGACTCGCTGATGAAGGAGCCTTCAGATCCGGGGTCTAATAGCGCTCGAAGCGTAACTGGTTGGCCCTCGTTTCTCAATACTTTGACGAGAGCTGTAGCCAAAAGGACTGTTTTATTTTCGGCTATTAAGGCGTTAGGTGCCGAGGCCGTCCCTTTTTTGATGCTGTGGTTCCTAGATGATCTGGATGCTGACGGTGAAGGGAAGACGGGGTTAAACCTACATCGACATGCGCTTCATTAGCTGTGTGTAGTAATAAGTGATGTTTTTGTTGGCAAGAAGAACATAAAAACTTGCTCGTATAAGCCTGACTATAATGAGTATTTGAAAGACAATTGAAACAAAGCCTTTTTTTCCTCACCAATTCCTGTCTCTTCTTAACATATAGGGCCTTGAATTTGGGACAAAGACGTACGGAGTGGGCGCCTTGACACATTGGACACGTAGCAGTGGTCGCATTATGTACATGTAGTCCCCCTGATACGTTGCTTCTGCCCTTACCTTGTGTTTTATTTGAAGACGATTGTCCTATGACATCCAGAGTCCTTGCTCTCATTAGGATAAAATCTTCCAACACCTTAATAGTAGGGTAATTAAAATGACTGGAGATATGAGCCTCCCAATGTGCCCGGGTGGCCAATGGAAGCCTTTATACTACATGGTACACTAGTACATCCTCCCAGGCTTCGACGGCCACTCCGAGATTCTTCAGCGAATTTCTGGCTTCATTGGTGGTGTCCAGTACTGTTCTCAGATCAGAAGCCGTTTCGTTTTCGCATTTTGGCTGATCAACTTATATTACTTATCAGGCCAGCGATCCATGGAGGATCTGAGCCTGAGCTATAGCTGCGTTCCATCTCTGACAGTCCCGGGCACGCTGCTTCCAGTTGTCAAGACCAGTTGTTAAGAGCAAGATGTCTTACATCCGCGATTACTTGGTCTTTATACCGGAGGTTCGGTCTTCCTCTTCTTCTCGAACCAGGAGGCTCGGAGTCGAAGACCCTCTTAGCTGGAGCGTTGATGTCCATGCGCTCGATGTGGCCGAACCAGTCTAGTCGACGGATCCTTGCCTTCCGGACTATATCCACATCTTGGTTGTGTCTCCTTCTCCATTCACCTTCCTCACAGACAGGACCAAATATCCGGCGCAGAATTTTTCTTTCGAAAGAACTCAAAATCAGCTCCGCTGTCCTGCTTATCGTCCAGCATTCGGCTCCGTACAGCAAGACTGGCAGAATGAGCGTTTTGTAAAGCATGACTTTGGTCTTTCGAGTGAGGAGTTTTGACCCCAGTTGTTTATACAAGCCGAAGTAGCAGCGGTTGCCAAGGGCGATTCTATGCCGGATCTCCACTGTGGTGTCATTTGTGGAATTTACGTTTGCTCCGAGGTAGACAAACTCCTTAACTACCTCGAAATTGTAGCTGTCAATTGTTATATTTTGTCCCAGGTGGTGAGCGACGGATTGGTTTTTGCTTGACAGCATGTATTTCGTTTTGTCCTCATTGATATTAAGACCAACTCGTTTCGCCTGTTCTTCAATCGCCGTGAATGCTTCCACAATGCCACGGCGAGAACACGCGATAATGTCGATATCATCCGCGTATCCTAGAAGCTGGATGGACTTGTAAAAGATAGTGCCTTCCCTGTTGACGCCTGCCCGTCGCACTATCTGCTCCAGCACCAGGTTGAAGAGTCACATGACAGCGCATCTCCTTGCCGAAATCCGGTGCATGTTTCGAATGGTTCCGAGGTCCTAGAACCGAGTTGCACGGTGCATCGCGTGTTTTTTAGCGTGGCGCGACACAACTGGAACAGTTTTACCGGGATCCCGAATTCGGCCATCGCACTAAACAGTTCTTCACGATGAATACTGTCGTATGCGGCTTTGAAATCGATGAAAAGATGGTGTGTATCGATTCGAAACTCGTTGGTCTTTTCCAGGATTTGTCGAAGTGTGAAAATTTGGTCTATAGTCGATTTGCCGGGCCGGAAGCCGCACTGGTAGCTGCCAATTAGTGCACCGCACGTTCACACAATACGCTGGACACGATCTTGTATGCGTCATTGAGCAGGGATATACCTCTATAGTTCTTGCAAGAGGTAGGATCGCCTTTTTTGTGGATGGGGCATATAGAGCTGGTATTCCAGTCGCCGGGCATGCTTACATCTTTCCCAATTCTGCAGATGATCTGGTGCATGCTCCCTACCAGAACATCGCCGCCAACCTTGAAGAGCTCTGATGGCAAGCCATCTGAGCCTGCGGCCTTGTTCTTCTTCAGCTTCTGAATAGCTGTGCCGACTTCTTCTATGCTGGGTGGGAGGACTACTTCAGCGGCTGGAGTTGGGATTTCCTCGGTCCCTACCACTCTCTCTTGGTCATGCTCGTTAAACAGCTGCTGGAAGTGCTGCTTAAATACATCCGCTATTCCCTGCCGGTCGGTGACAAGATTACCCTCGCAGTTTCGAAGACCCTGGGTGCCCTTTTTGAAGCCTCCTGCAAGGCCTTTGGCTTTCTTGTAAAAGGCTCGTGTTTTATGTTTATCCCTAGACTCCTCGATATCCTTAAGCTGGGAGGCTGCGAAGATTCTTTTTTTTTTTGTCGCAGTAGTTTTTTCTCCTCCCTTCTTCTGGCTCGGTACTCTTCTTGCGCTGCTCTGGTTTTCCTTTGCAGCGCCGTTTGGTACGCCTCGTCGGTTCCTGCCTTTTTCTGCTCACACTCGCCATCATACCACGGGTTTCTTGTCGGGGTGGTAGGTATCCTAAGGTGGTTTCGGCTACTTCCTGAATGGCTGAGCGGCAATGCAGCCACATATTATTGGCATTTGTGTTCGACGTAGCCATATCGTAGAGTCTTTCGCTCAGCTGCTCCCTGTAGACTCTGGCAACCTCCGGTGTACTCAGGCGCCCAATGTCGAACCTCTTCCTGATGGGCTGGTGCAGCTTTCTGACATTGGACAGTCGATCTCTGAATCTTGCTGCTACGAGGGAGTGGTCAGAGTCGACATTTGCCCCTCTGAATGTTCGCACATCCAGGATGTTTGACGAGTGCCTTGCGTCAATGAGCACATGGTCAATTTGGTTGGCGGTTCGACCGTCCGGAGATCGCCAGGCTGCTGTGTGGATTCGCTTGCGAGGGAATCTTGTGCTACTAATCACCGCATTACGAGCTGTCGCAAAGTCAGCGAGTCGGAAGCCGTTATCTGTTGTTATCATGGAGGCTGTGCTTTCCGATCACTCCGCCAAGGGTGTTCTCCTTACCGATTTAGGCGTTGAAGTCCCCGAGCACGATTTTTACATCGTACTCCGAACAAGCTCCGTAGGCGTTGGCCAAGAGATCATAGGAGTCCTCTTTTATAGGGTCTTCAGCCTCGTTGTTATAAAATCTGCCTTTGATGCGGATCACAGCCAGGCGATCACTTATGGGTGATGTTATAAAATCTGCCTCTGATGCGGATCACAGCCAGGCGATCACTTATAGGCTTAAAGTCGATGACCCTCGACCTTAACTGCTTTCCAACGACAAATCCGCATCCCAGTAAGTGCAACCTTTTGTGACAGCTGTAATAAATGTCGCAATTTTTCTTCCTGATCATACTGTTTCCTATCCAGCGTATTTCCTGGACCGCAGTAATATCCGCCTTGTACTGCGTGAGAATTGGCTGATCAAACAACAGTTTAAATTGATTGTCCTTCAACAATCGCTTGTTTTAGTATTGGTGCGATAAATTAACTTTCAGGTAGTGCAGCTTATGTGCATCCGATATGCTGCGGTTTTCAGTGATTAATTCTTCAAATAGAGCCTTAAACTCCGGCCACATTTGAAGCGACCCATCGAATGTTGGGATGTTTACGGGAGGAAGCTTTAGATCCGCCGACGGAGTCGACAGCGAAGTGTTACTATCACTGTGCGACTTTGTGGTAGCTAGCTGTTCTTTCAATTCGCTGGAGTACATGAAAAACAATTCCTTTAACTTATGAAACGTGAGAACATGTAAGTAGCTCTCACTTGGAGCCTCGATAATCTTTAGATGCATTGCTCTCGCTTCGTCAAAAGTTGTCTTTAAGTCTGACAACCGCGCCTCTATCATGTGCACCGAGGTCTTCGTGCTCCCTAACCGAGTGTATGCCTCATAGTCGGCACTTAGCTCTTGTGCGATTGTTTGAATCGCGTCAATTAAATTTGCTACTTTAGACTTACTCATTTTTAACCGACGAGTGCCACACATCTGATCTTCAGCGTTGCTCTCACGAGGA
The DNA here is from genome assembly GCA_951905685.1 of Eumerus sabulonum. Classification (NCBI taxonomy): domain Eukaryota; kingdom Metazoa; phylum Arthropoda; class Insecta; order Diptera; family Syrphidae; genus Eumerus; species Eumerus sabulonum. The sequence goes on along the minus strand of OX645060.1, from coordinate 137,594,520 downwards.
AAAAGGTGTTGTCGATTGATTGGTCGTAGACCGGTAGATTCGTCGCTGTGTTGCTTGAAGAATCAGCCTTGTTTTTCGTCAACAGAACACTGATGCGCCTTGCAAAGTCACATGCGCAATCTATTCAAATTGACTCTTCACTCCGCCCAAGTTACGTATTTTTTTTTTTTTTGCCCTTTTTCGGTAATCCGGCTCGAAGGACCACACTGTGTCGCCAGGGACACTTGCAAAAAATATCGGAGACACAACAAAACTTACTGGCTACCGAGAAGGCTCTTAAAACAAAATCAAAAAAACCGGCCCAGTGCGAGTCGGACTCGCGCACGAAGGGTTCCGTACCATCTGTATATATGAATATGAAAGGGACAAAAGATATTCGACTAACCTTAGTTCAGTATGTGACCAAGGGGATTTTTTGGATGAAAATCATGTCTGTTGTATGGGAGTCCCCCTTTAATATTCATTTTGTTCTGTTTTTAGTATTTGTCGTGGTAGCGGCAACAGAAATACATCATCTGTGAAAAATTTCTAACTATCACGGTTCATGAGATACAGCCTGGTGACAGACGGGCGGACGGACGGACAGCGAAGTCTTAGTAATAGGGTTCCGTTTTACCTTTGGGTACGGAACTCTAAAAAAAGGTGGATGTGTAAAGAAAAAAGCAAAGACGGTTTTCAAATTGAATTTTCTTTATTTAGTCACTGATCCGTCAGCGGGTGAATATCGTTAACCAATGATCCAACTGGTCTCTTGATTATAGCAAGAAAACTAATAAACAGCTGTTATGTACATAAACTCTCCGGCTGATCCATATGTTGTGGTGTTTGTCTTTTTGATGGGTGGCTTTCACACCCACACAGACATGCAGTTGGGAGGAGCTAGCATTTGCATTGGTTGTTTGTTTTGTAATTTCTGAGCTCCCAGATCACTACGTGGTTAGTGACATTGCCGTCGGCACTTTTGAATTTTGGCCGGAACGCATTTTGCCGACGGCAATTGCTTGCGTTTTTTATCTTGTTGCGCTGCAACAATAAGGCTTGAAGCTTTTTAACGCACACATTATTTTCTCTTAAGAGATTATATGACCGTACTGTCCCTCCATCGCGGAGGAGAGGTGAGTTCCTCGCGTATGCACTGAGTCTTGCAAACCAGAGCAGCCTAACAAGTGCGTGTTGAGGAGAAGATTTAGTGTTTCTTCTTCAGACGTTGTTCAAACTTCGTTTGCTATGAGGCAACTCGGAGTTAGTCGATCTTTCGAGAGTATTTTCCTCAGTCTGTAGGTGTCTGAAATTTTCTCCACATTGTTGCAGAAGAGTTTCTAAGACTTCCTTTATTCTTTCCTCAAGGTTTGTTTGTACACCCTGAGTGATTCTTTATATAGGCTCCAGTCTCTGTCATTTTTTGTACTCTTTGCTTTATTTAAGAGCCTTCGACAGTCATTGCGGAGCTTTCTTAGAGCTGCGTTCCACCAAGATGGGTATGAGTTTTTTCCTGATTTCTGGATTATGCAGCTGTTGGCCCGTGAGTTGCTCAGTGTGTTTGTTAAGATATCGACCAGTTTGTCTTTATCTGACGGCGGGGTGTCGGAGGTAATTTTTACTATAGAATTGCCAATGAAGACTCTATAGCGCTCCCAATTAATTTTTCTTGGGTTGTAAGAAGAGTCGGTTGAGGTTGGGGCCGTGAAAGCTAGGTTAAAAATCAGATAGCGATGGTGTGAAAAAGAGTGTTTCTCACAGAGCCTCCACTCCCTTATTCTACTAAGATGCTAGACTAAAATCTAGTATCTCCCTACGTTATGAATGTGGGTATGTTTCCCTTATTACAAATATATAGATTAGAGGTTAGAATGAATTTTACAAGCCACTCACTTCTTTCGTGTATACCGCTGCCCCAAATCGTGTGATGTGCATTTGCATCTGCACCGATTAGGAGCCCAGCTTGATGTCTTGACGCATCCTCGACTAGTCGTCTGTCCTCGTCAGATGGAATGGTTTCTTCTTGCGCCATGTATGTTGAGGCTATCCATAATTTATCCGTGGGTGATTGTACTGCAATTGCCTGCCTCGATCTGCCTTTTGGTTCCTCCAGCTTCATAACTCTCCAATATCCTGTTGGGAGATTCGGGTTGTAGTAGTTGATTGTTTCAACGATTTCGAGGTGGTTGTCTGGTGCCAGCGGGAGCCAGCATCTTGCTCGCGGTCGTTTCCGGATCTGCTTCTTAGTTACGACCTTGAGCCTAGCTCCCTCCTATATTTCCCCTATTTCTGCTACTGTGGCCATTAAATGATGGAGGGATCTCTCGTCGTCACAGCTTAACAGCCTTACCCCGCTTTGGTACCATCCAGCATCGTCGCAGATGGGTGGTGGTTCATGGTTCTTCTTTGCTATTTTTAGAAAGTTTGCCGTTAGTGTTTGATTGACATCCTTCTATCTTTCGGTCGTCATTTTACCGTCCGGGTCTATCATCTACGATTGGGACCATTAGGCACTCCCTCGAAACCTCACCGAAAGGCTTTAATAGCTTGGCCAGTGCTCCCAGCGAGCCTTCTTAGCCTCACGTTTCGGTTCCTCGGGCCAGATTCCTGTAGTACAAACGACCGACTCTTTGGCTTTCTCCGGTAGGTCGGTCTTATGGTCCCATCGATTTATGACTCTCAAGGCCACCTTACGGTCTCTATAGGCCTTGGTCGATGGCTTGTGCCTCTTGTTTACGGTTCTGTCTTCTGACAATTTTTTTGAGTGGTTTTTTATACTCCTGCTGGAGTTTTTGCCGCCTTTGAAGTAGAGGGGATTTCTTCCCCTTCCGGTTTTTTATGAGATCCAGACTCATTGTTGCTTTTATTGCATGGATTTTGCATTTAGTTCCCACGAGATGCGGAGAATTAAATGTCCGTCTGATCAGAGATCCGCAATACACAGGTAAGTCTAGCTGATTGGGAGAGCGCCAGGGTAAGGTATACTTACTTACTTAGCGGGCGCTACAGTTCGGGGTGAACCTGGGCCTCAACCAACATGCCTCTCCACCTAGCATGATCTCTCGCTAGTCTTTTCCAGTGCCGCACGCCCAGTTGCTTGAGGTCCCTTTCCACCTGTGCGCGCACCTTAGACGCGACCTTCCTCTATTTCTTCGTCCCTCGGGTTTGGATTCAAAGACTCCATGGGCTGGAGCTGTGATGTCCATTCGCTCTACATGGCCTAGCCATCTTAGGTGTTGGATCCATAGACGCCTGACTAGACTCATGTCGCTGTACAACCCGTACAGTTCATGATTGAATCTTCTCCTCCAACCCCCCTCGGTATTTATAGGACCGAAAATCGCACGCAGAATCTTTCTCTCGAAACGACCAAGGATTTCCTCATCCGCTTTAGATAAAGTCCATGTTTCTGCGCCGTATAACAGGACCGGGGTAATTAAGGTCTTATATATGGTCAGCCTGGCCGTACGAGAGAGGGCTCTACTTCTCAATTGCCCCTTGAGCCCAAAGAAGCAGCGGTTGGCAAGAGTAATTCTGCACTTGATTTCAAAACTGGTGTCGTTGTTCCAGGTCACTGCGGAGCCAAGGTAAATGAAGTCCTTAACTACCTCAAACTTATATCTGCCAATATGCAGATGACAACAGATATTTAGTCTTGCCCTCATTAACTACCAAACCAATTTTTGCCGCCTCCATCTCAATACTCGCACACGCCTTATTGACATCTCGCTCTGATCTACCTATTATGTCAATGTTGTCGGCGTATGCAAGGAGTTGCGAGGATTTGAAATAGATTGTGCCTCTTGTATTGGCCTGTAATTTTTGCACAATCAATTCTAATATAATGTTAAAAAAATCACACGACAGCGCATCGCCCTGTCTGACTTCGAAACTATCGGTCAGTTCTGCACCGATTCGGATGGAGCAGCGAGCATTCTCCAGAGTCTTCCTGCAAGGTCTGACGAGCTTAGCAGGAATGTCAAAAGTAAACATGGCGATATATAGCTCGTCGTATGCGGCCTTGAGGTCGACTCGAAATTTATTGGTTTTCTCCGAGATCTGCCGTAGTGTGAAGGTTTGGACTATAGTAGACTTCATTGGCCTGAAGCCACACTGATAAGGACCTATCAGCTTATTTACGAACGGCTTCAGGCGTTCACAAAAAACGGCAGCGAAAATCTTGTATGCGACATTAAGGATACTTATTCCTCTGTAGTTGGCGGAGTCAAAGGGTTCTCCTTTTTTGTGGATCGGGCAAACAATACTGAGACTCTATTCCTTGGGCATGCTTTCCTCTAACCATATCTTACAGATGAGCCGGTGCACACTCCTAACCAGCTAACCCCCAGCTGCTTTGAAGAGCTCAGCAGGCAATCCATCTGCGCCAGCAGCTTTATTCGACTTGAGTTTCGACATGGCAATCTCAACATCGTCGGGGTCAGGGGGACGGAAATCTCTGCGATCTTCGTCATTGAGAAATGGGTCATTCTGCCCGACGGCGGTATGTTGGCTATCATCGCCGTTATACAGTCTGCAGAAGCGGTTTTTCCAAATTCTCAGCATCGACTGCGATTCTACTACTAGGTGTCCGTTCTCATCCTTACAGGCCTCAGTTCGGGTTTTATAGCCTTGAAACGTTCGTTTTATCTGTTGATAAAATCTTCGAACGTCGTGCCTGCAGTAGCATCTCTCCAAGTTTTCAATCACACGCTTCTCGTAGAGCTTCCGAGCCGCTCTTGTTTTTTTTTTTTTTGTGTAGTGAGGCTTTGTATGCCTCCTGGTTTTCTGCATGTATCCTTTTACATCCTTCGTCACCGAACCAGGTGTTTCGTCGTGGTGGAGCTTTAAGGCCCAACACTTCCGTTGTTGTGCTCTTCAGGGCTTGGTTGCACTGGCTCCATTGCTCTACTGACTGAGTGGAGGATTGAGGTGTATCGGAGAGCTTGAGGGAGACGCGGTTGGCAAAGGCACTGTCGATCTCCGGAAAGCTACTATTTCCGACGTTATAGCTTGGTGTTCTAGGTCTACTCCGCGGTGTTCGTGTTATCCGTTGACGTATCTTAGCTACTATAAGATAGTGGTCTGAGTCGATGTTCGCTCCTCGAAAAGTGCGAACATCAAGAATAGTGGGGGAGTGTCTGACGAAGACACGTTAGTCGGTCGGTAATACGAAAGAGGAGAAGATTCACCTTTTTTGGAAAATGGACTGGACAAATGCTATTTTCCGTCTACTCGAATAGAGCCCGGAAGAGTAGAAAAGGTGAAAAAGCTTACGCAGTGGTTTCGCCAGCGCAAAAGAGCACCTCTTCAGAATTTTTGCGGAAATATCATCTGGACCAGCGGATTTGTGAATGTCAAGTTTCTTATGAACTCTTGCAATTGTACGAGTACGGAAGTAAATTTGTCCCATGGTGGAATTAACGTATTCCAGAACAGCCGGTAATAAGAATGATCTTGGGAGATGCGAGCTTGCGACGAAGTGGGCACCAAGCAGATTGGCTTTGTCTGAGGGTTTGACAGCTATAATGGCATTGTGAATGAGATGACGAGACGGAGTTCTGAATGTTTTTGAAGAAAGACCGAAAACCTCTGCTACCTTTGTGTAATGTTGTGAGGCAACATTACAAAAAAAAAATAAAATATGGAACAACATTAAACACCGGCGACGACCAAAACACCACGAGTTGCTGCAGTCAAATGCTTGATCCGTGGTCAAATGTCAAACGTGACATACAACAGCGCTCTCACACTCGACCACACTCTCGTTCTCGCTCGCACCAATGATCACCGTAATTCACCATAAAACATTAAAATGTTGCTTGGGTTGAATCACAAACTAATGAAACACAAACTATAGCCAACAAACAGACGTGTTTTGTTTGAATTTGTCGTTTACTAAGACTTCGCTGTCGGTCCGTCCGTCTGTCACCAGGCTGTATCTTATGAACCGTGATAGTTAGAAAGTTGAAATTTTCACAGATGATGTATTTCTGTTGCCAATACTACTAAAAACAGAACAAAATGAGTATTTAAGGGGGCTCCCATACAACAGACATGATTTTCATCCAAAAAATCCCCTTGGTCACATACTGAACTAAGGTTAGTCGACAATATCCCACAACTAGTAGCAAACTTCCCAGCTTTGATCCCTTTTGTGTCTTGGATGTATTAGTCCTAGCAGCAAACCTTTTGCCCATATTTCCCAATATTGTTATTCACCTTTCCACATCGTTGCTGTCAAGTAAGATACTTGATTTGAATTCAATGGACACTTTGATGATCAACTACATATATCTCATCATGAAGATTCTTGGTTATCAAAGTAATATGCCGATAACCTGCCTGCAACCAAGATCTGTCATTATACAAAAAATGTGATTTATTGTGATGACTGATGAGGTAACATACATAGTCTCTTTCATATTTATATATACAGATAGTACGGAACCCTTTGTGGGCGAGTCCGACTCGCACTTGGCCGGTTTTTTCTGTTTTTTTTTTCTCTTTTGGTTTGAAAGCCAACACTTTGGGACATTGTAGGGTTTTGCGCCTCAGTTTTTGGTCATGTAAAAATTTGGCTCGTCGAATGTGGGAGTTGCAGTCATTTCCGGCTTTTATATATCCTTTTCGATTTCCCTCAGCGGTGTTTGCCTTATAATTCGGAAAGCCTATCTCTTTCAACCTAATAACCTCTTTGCAATTCAAGTTAACGGGGGTGGCCGTGGTGCAGTGGTTAACATCATCGACCGCCGAGCGGAAGGTCTATAGCTCAAATTCGCTTCATAGCCAAGAAAAAGTAATTTCTATACGGACAAAATGCATGCAACATAATTGTGAATGGAAAGTGACCAGACGTACTGCTGCAGGCTTAACACTCACAGTATATGGTCAACTGAAATTCATCCTCTGCGTATGCAATACTAAAGTGCTTGAACGAATTACTACGGACTATAACCAACGCGGAATTTGGTCGGCTCTCATCCTATCTAGGACAACCACCCCTGAGAGTAGTGAACGAACATCAACGAGAGTAGAGAGAGTAGTGAACGAACATCAACGATCAGGTTGTGTGCGTAAACCTATCATAAGAGAATATAAAAACTCTTGAACCTGCGCGAGTCTCTAAAAACAAAAAAAAAAAAAAAAGTCAGGCCACGCGTTATCCTCCAGCTTAATACTTTTATCCTATTGGGGATAAAAGTGGTTATGCCAGTATGGATAATGTTTGTGATCATATCAGCTGCGGCGTCCATGTCGTTTTCGAAGAAGCACAGTGACCAGTTAAAGCTCGGAAAGAAGTTGTTAAGGCCGCACCAATTAGCTTTCTTATATACCCATGTTATTGTTTTAGGAACGTCATCGAACGTGTTTTTCACGGTGCTTCTCCTCAGCGGGGTACTGACAAAACCCCCTGTAGTATAATTGTTAAGAAAAGCTTCTCGAATCTCGCCGTTCGGAACCGGCAATAAACTGTAGGTCCCTGTCACCTATGGGAAAAATAAAATCTCACACAACATGGGTGACTGAGAGAAGCTCGGCTTTGGTCCTCCATGGACTGTAACGCCAACATACATACATTGTTTTAGGAGCTTTTTCTTTAACTGAGTGGAGTGAGTATGAGAATTTAGCTGATAGACGAGACTAGATGCGATAATTCATCCAAAGTGTATTTATCAGTTTGAGACGTAAGAAACAAGTCCAGGGTTTTTGTGGTAAGACTCGTAACATCCGGGATACGGGCTGGCTCATTCATAAACCGAGTTAATTGGCTTAATCCAGCGAAAATTTCGACATACCTACCTTCGGGTGTTGTCTGTCCAGAATGTTGAAGCCATTGAGAATTGTGAACATTGAAGTCACCTACTATAACGATTTCAGTGCGAGGAAACAGGGAAACAATTATTTGAATGGAGTCGGACAGTGCATCAAGCGCGTCGAACGTGACGTCTCTGCCCAGATCTGGGCTTCTATAAAGGAAACAGAAGTGAACTGTGTGCTTACGAAAGGTGAATTTAAACCATAAGAAATCAAATTCCGAGGTGGATATTGCGGAAGCAGCGAGTACGCAATATCACTACGAACGTAGATGGTGAGACCGCGGGGAGAAACGAATAATAACACTAAGCTATGGTCCAGGAAGACTAAAATCCGAAGAATCAGACTTTTCAAAAATCTGTGTTTCACAAAGTGCCAAATCAGCTGGTTTGTGGAGACATGGGCAAAGAAGTTCTTTCTTAACCCACGAATGTTGCAAAACTGTATGCAGCATTCCCCCATCAATACAGCATGCCAAAGAATCTAATCAATCTAAGTCCTGCGAAAGACCTTAATGTATTTACTACGAAATTTGTTTGTGCAAATGGTGGAGAATCGACATTTTAACATTATCAACATAGTAACTTACTGAGCCGCTTATCCTAAAATACGTTTTCTAATACTAGACAATAATAAGTACTACTCTAGTTCAAACGTTGATTTTCGTTTAGTCATACTAAACATCAGGAGCCTAAGCAAATAGCCTAAAAAAAGTCAATCATTTGCGAATTAGTCTGATTTTACTATTGACTCCTTGTTTATTTTTTCTCACCTTCTAATGCCTGATCCACAATACTGCGTTAATGCTAGCTGAGACATCCAACACAAGCAATTCAATGTGGTTGTGCAAAATACTGCGTTTGCGTTGGCGAGCTTACGTTCATAAAAAAATGAGAGGAAATAAGAAAAAATGAGAGCGAGAGAAAACGTAAGCTCACGTAACCAAAGGAGACAAAAGTCAAACACGTCGGAAATTTCTGTGCGTTTGAACAACTGTTGCTGTTTATTGATGTGTATTCTGTATCTGTGTATTTTGTGGTTTGTGTTGTGTACATTTACGTCAGTGTTTTGATATGGAGCAGCTGATAAAATTGAAGTAAGCATACGTCGAAGCATTTCCCGTAGCACGTAAAGTGCCTCGCACCAACGCAGTATTGTGCATCAGGCATAATACTATTTACATTTAAATAATAATAATCTAATCAAACAATAAGTTACATGTATTACAGTTCGTTGTGAATATACTCTGTCGTCACCTTGGCCTCGCCTTCGTGGAATCCACTGCAATCCACTGGATACTTTACCTGAAATAAAATGAATTAAAAGAAAAACATCAGAAAAAATGATAGTGGAATGGGACACGGAAATAAATTGACAATCACATGGTTTCGTTGACCCAATTTGCAAATCCAAATACACTGTTAAGTAAACAAAACCACAATTCCGACTTCAATTGACTTACCTCACAGTTATTTGCCTGAGTAATAACGCTGAATAGCGTCCAGAATGGTGTGCCAGTATCGGTGCTTATAAACAAAGCAGTAGCCATACTGCCAACCTTAATGATTTTTGGCTTAAATCCAGCGACTAGACCACGTGATGATGTCTCGTTGCTTTCTTCCTGAGAATTTAAATCGCATAGAACGTACTTGTCGCAGTGTGGCGTCTTGGAAATATATCGATAGGCACGATGGACCTTTAAAACTGGTTCAATTACCTGTTGATGAGATAAAACATTCAGATGTAGATGTGGGAAGAATGCTTCGCAGCGAACTATGACGCTGTTAAATAGACAGATTGAATAGTGATTCATTTTCGATTAGGCTTGTTAGAGGAATGCCGATAAAAAAAAAACAGAAAAGAAGCAGAACAAGCAGAACTCAATTGACAGTGCACGAAATTATCTAGGTTGATTGACTACAAACAGCTTTTCCTCTTCCTTCTCCAGGAAAAATAATTGTAACCACGTAAAGTTGAAACACCGTCGCATAAGAGGTACAACGCAACAAAGAATAATGCTTGTTATAACCATATGTATAGCTTACCTCTAGGTTAAGTGTGTCAGTCAGTTTGTCGCTCAGCTCAGTGGCGTTGAACTTTTGCAGTAGACCTCGTGCCTGACCCAATTTAAGGAGTTCTTTGGCGTAGCCAACAGCTGGTTTGACGTACGCTCTCGAATCGATTTTTACACTCAAATGATGTTTGGCTACGTGGTCCAATAGATTGGAGATGGTCTCGCTTGCTCGGCTCGGATCGAAGAAAGTCGTTTTCGGGTAACCTTGAGACTTTAAGAATCCATTGAACATGAGCTGTGCCGTTTTGAAGTATCTACGACAAAAAGTAAAGAAAAATAAGAAAATGAAAAGGGAGAGAAAGGGAGATACAAATTATGAGGTTGTTTTTTTTATGCGATTGCGGGCGTAGTTCATTAGGATTTTCGATTTCTTTTCTTGTTGATGTTTTTTTTAAACTTTTTTGCAGACTAAAGTGAAAGTGGATCTTGGTGAAGTGGCGAAGATCGTTAGTGCTTTGAGGCGATATTTTAAATAGAGATTAAAGATCACGTAGGGCGGAAGTTCTTTCTCTCGATGTCTCTTTGTTCAGTGATTGAAAACAAATATACATACACATATATGTATGTTGGATGTTTGGCTGGAGCGATACTTATCATGCCATGTTCAAACGTAATCGGTAAATAGAATTTTTCGTGTGACAAATCGGTCAATTTCTAACAAGGAAAATTGAACAAGTTTAAAAATTGCATGCTACGCATGGATATAAATCAAGGTTAGAGTGAGGATATGTGGCAAATCCTATATAAGGCAAATCGCGTCCGTATTTTTTTCTTATATTGAAAGAACCATGAGATATGCTTTCTATGGAATAAAGTCCAGTCTAAGCGGCTTATTCGTTTGTGTCCTACACTACCCTCTTTACCCGGTCGCTTCTTCATTCTCGCTAACAAATTTGAAAAGAAATAAAGACAGAAAAGTAAAAAAATTTTCTTTGAACTGTTTTTGCTAATTATAATATCTGGGTCATGTCATAACCTTTCTAATGGCTTAGAATGAATTCTGATCATAAAACCGCAATTAAGATGCTTGCATTATAACCACTAAGCAATAACAGGTCCAACATTGCCTGTTGGATAACGTAAACAACTACCTTATCTACTTGGAATCATATATGTATATATGTATATGTATCGGTATATACATATGTATATATATATATATTCTTTAATGAGAACAACTTTTCTTTGAGAATATTTCTACAACAAAGAAAAATAGGATTGGCAACTTATTGAAAAAAATAAGTATGCAGATTTCATCACAAAAAGGTTTCCAAAGAACCACATTTAACCTAAACAATTACCTCAAATTTCTAGAACATTTAATTTGGCACAGACTCCTTTAACAGAAAATATAGCTTTCCTTTTATACCAGCCAAGACTAGACAAAAAAGCGAAATGGTTATATCGTTTCTTTGTAGAAATGAATGCGAATTGGACGGAAGCTTTAATATAGTTAAGCTCGATTTTTCAATTTAACTGGTCAGCGTTCTCTAACTCATGAGCACCGTGGCGCAGTGGGTAGTGTGCTGGCCTCTGACGCCGATGACTCGGGATCGAATCCCGACACAGCCATGTCATCGAACGTGTTTTTCACGGTGTTTCTCCTTAGCGGGGTTCTGACAAAACCCCCTGTAGTAAAATTGTCATGAAAAGCTTCTCGAAATTCGCCGTTCGGAATCGGCAATAAAAATCGTAGGTCCCTTTCACCTATGTGAGAATGAAATCACACACAACATGGGTGATTGAGAGAAGCTCGGCTCAGGTTCTTCATGGACTGTAACGCCAACATACATACGTTCTCTAACTCAATGTAGCCAGTCGTTATAGGTGGTACTTTCACAGATTTTTTTCTCTGCTCATTCCATTATATTTATTTCATTATTAAGAACTAATTCAAATATGTAGCTTTTTTCTGTGTAAGATCAATTTATCACAAAACAACTTTCGTTTTTGCTATCATTCCCGCATTTCTTCCGACACAAATTCCATCAAATGTTTTGTCGAAGAATATTTTTTTTTTTTTTTTTTAAGATAAAACCATCGAATTAATAATACATGTCGATTGACCCATATTCTTCGTTGCTTTTTCTATTAGGTCTTCCTCCAAATCTTTGAATATCATTTGTATTCTCTACTTCACTTACCGTGGAACACAGTACTCGTACAATGTCCACACCTGACTTTGCATTAACGTAAAAGAACACAATAACAAACACATAGATTAATAAGCGAAATCGAATAGAAAGCATGATTCACATAAATACGTCTCTAACTAGTCGCACTAGTGCTTTTCAAGCACATTGCATTCTGACATACTTTTTGCCTATTCTCGAATTTGAATTGAGCTTTAATCTAGGTAGAACTCTTGCTCTGAACAGAGAACCAGATTATGACATTCTTTATCATCACATTGATAGGCGGATACTAAACATTCATTTATTAAATAATTAGGTCACACAGTTGGGTTGTCGTTTTTTGTCGAAGTCGTTATCATCATATTCTTTTCTCTCAGGTTTTCTTGGTTCCAGACAGAGAAAAAGTGAGGAGAAAAATTCAAACCGAGTTAAGAATGAAAGAAAGAAGAAAAAGCTAGGAAAGCAAACGAGTGAAAATAAGAAAAAGAAATCCAGTTCCACTCATGAAACTAACTGTATCGTGACTCCAAAACGATGGTACAATGCTAACCAGCAATGGCAATAGTATGAAAAGACAACATGAGCAGGCAGCATAAGAAATATACGCTATTGTCGGCCAAGAGCGCTTCTCTGACGCACTGAATTATGGTTGTCTTTCCTCTTTTTTTACTTTAACAGTTCTTAATTTTACATGACGTGATTCGCTTCCAATGGTATTTGGGTTTGTCTAGTAAAGTTTTTTTGCGATGTTGGTAATTTAAAATTGATCTGTAAAATCTGCAAGTCCTATTTATAGCAACATGAATTGAATATAAAATGTAGCATTGCAATAAACTCTGATCAGAAATGTAATTTTTAGTTCCGAAGGATGCATTTTCGAACATAGTGCAATGATGTAGTTTGCTATTCAACTCTTTTGTCTATTACATAAAAAACAAGATGAAATAAATTAAATTAATTTGGGGATTATAAAAATAAGCTCACAGGCTTATAAGATCACATTATTACGCTGGGAAACAAGAAACAACGTATCAAATTAGCAAAAAAAACCGTTCTGCACAGCTTTACTAAAGATCGACGTTTATGACCTGGTTCACATCTGCAATATAAACTGTTATGCGTGACGAAGACCTATTACACAAATTATGTCACCTAACGTCAATTAATTAGCATTTTCATCCAAGTACACAACACAAAAGTGGGTCGCAAAGAGTAAACTGTAAAATAATTTCTACTTCTTACTGCAAAGTGTGATACTTACTTTAGGTAGACATCAGGATTAGCCAAGTAATTAGCCCAGTCAGCTAGATATAGAGTCGCAGCTTTAATCCATCGACGGCGGAATGATTGGTTGTTGAGAGATTCAAATAGCTTATCGTAATCCAACTTTCCATCGCGACCCTTAAAACCCTAATTAAATGTAGAGAGAAACGAAAAGTAATTAAATCCAAATTAGATTGAAAATCGCCTGAATTGGGGTCACATAACAAACATGCAATGAAGAAACCAAAAGAAAAACAAACAAACAACAAATACAATCAGGTGTTTATGGACGAACCTTAAGAATTGCATTTACTCCAGATTTCTGATAAAGCGCATCGGCCAAATCGGAATTCGAAAAATGATCCCACAATACATGGATATGCTCGAGGTACGGCGGAAGCGCCCAAGCATGATCTTTATGTTTCTCCTGAGTTCGTTGGCCTTCTGGTCCGCTGAACGAACTAATCGCTTGCATAACCATCGGCAGTAGACTCAAGAAACCATTATCTTGTTCCACGTTATTATTGTTGATGGATCTCTTCTGTTGCCTATGATTTTGTTGTTGATTCTGTTGGGTATTCATAAACATTGATGCAATTTCCAGCATCTGTTCTAGCCCAAAGCCCGAATCTCGTTTCTGACGAGCTCCATTTTCGGCATCGTTATTTGTGAACATTTCAATTACATTACCAATAATTGATGGATCAAATCCGCCACCACCACCGCCGGAATTTCCTCCACCATTAGCATTTGCTGCAAGTAAGCTCCCAAGACCAGACATGATTTGCATTGCTCCCGAGCCTGACGACTTGCCGGTGCCAGCATCATTGTTAGCTTGCATGAACGATCCGATGAGAGATGCGACGCCAGCCAGACTGGAACTACCACCACCAGAGTTTCCACCTTGGTTGTTTAAAGCTTCCTGAATGAAAACCGATGCCATATCTAGTAGCGGATTGGAATCATCGGCATTACGACTAGGACGCTGGGTAGTATGAGCTAAGCACGCACTGAAGCACATTATAGATAACACTAGCAGCCTATTAATCCACATTTTGTTCTTCGGTGTCAGTCTCAATTTAAGTAGTTCACTTCACAACCTTCTTCCGCTGCTTCAGTATTTCGACTGATCAACCAAATATTTGTAGATTTTTATCTAGCACACGCTTTATTGTCATCGAGTGCTGCACTAACTGCACGGAGGTAGCCGAGGGGAGTCTCTAATCTGAACAGGGTAAGCACCAAATTCAAGCACGTTTAACTACCGCGAGAACTTTCTTCTTTCTGTGCAACAGATCGAGTGTGTTACTCTTCTTAAGTGACGTTGTTCTCATATCTTTGAGTTCTTTTCCCATTTTGCGAGTATTCACTCAATTCAAAACGACAAAAGGAAAAAAAAAAAAACCAAGAAAGACAGAAAGGAAATCGACAAAACATTTTTTCAATCTCACTAGAACTCAGGTGGCACTATGCTTATACGTTGTGCGAACGAACGCCTCTTGACGATAACGTATGCCAGGTAAGCATCTCATTATTTTGAATCGTTGTATGAAAATCATTTATGATTTCAAAGGCTCTAAAGTAAACAAAGACGTTTCACAGAAGTTAACAGGTACTTTATGGATATTACGCGGCATACCTGTTGGATTGCTAATTGTATGTATGCTCTCAATATCTTTTGGAAAATTTTGAATGCGTCAGGTACTTCCTGTATAAATTACCTTGAGGAAGGTCGCCATTTATATGCAATGCATTTGCAATTAGCCTACCCGACGTAATTAAAAAGTCCTTCTCCAAGATATGCGTGTCTTCATTCTTTTTTTGTTTATTTGTTGTTGTTTTTTGGGAAGTAAAACACACTCGGACTTAGTAATGAATGTATTGGCGGTAATGGATGTCGTCGTTCGTCTATTAGATAAACGAGTTCTTGGATCTTAATAGAGGGCATTTCATAGGAAATGTATATAGTACATACACGAGACAGCCTATTTGTCTTCAGGTATTCATTCCAAGTACTCCTACGATTCAATATTATTCAGCTTCGTACCGTGTCGCACAATCATGTCATGTGTTTTTTAGGATATGCCTGTTTGACTTCATTTTGCTTAGTAAGTAGGATTAATAAAATACATTCCCGTTTACTTAGGAAAGTTCATTATTTATTATCTTGATATAATGCAATACAGAACATATTCCAACTGGTTATTTCAAAAGGTAAGTTTCTAAAACATAGCCTTCGACCTCAGTGCTGGCTAACGCAACTGTTCTCTACTTTCTACTCTCCCATGAAATAGCAGAACCACACATCTTGAAATAGTAATCACTAAACGATTGTCAACTGCGTTGCTGTCCTAATCTGCAGCGACCAGACCTTGGATTTCTACTTTCCCAATATCTTCTCTTCGTCTCTTTAAATATCTAAAAAATTCTCCTTGTATGTTTCCATTAACGCTTTTATAACAATTACTAAAATGTCGCAGTGGATGGTGTGTTGGACTAACACCAACGCCATCGAATGTTTATTTCACAGCGTCCCTCCTCGGCGGGGTACTAGCGAAACTCCCGTAGTATAATTTGTTATGAAAAAGCTTCTCGAATCACGCCGTTCGGAATCGGCATTAAACTGTAGGTCCCTTTCACCTGTGTGAAAAAAAATACACACTACATGGGATATTGAAAGAAGCTTGGCTCTGATCTTTCATGGGCTCTGTAACGTCACCAGAGGAGAAGTTTATAGAAAACGCAACTACCAATAAATTGCTGATATAGAAATTAATATCTAATTTACTTTTCACTGTCTCAACTATTTTAGAATTTGATATGTTAAATTTAACTATGCTTGGCTCCCAGCCTCCCAACCTGACCACTAGCCAGTCAACCCGGTCACCTGCCAGCCAGCTTTGCCATCAGCCAGCCAACCGTGCCGCCAGCCAAAGCAACCTGACCACCAGCCAGTCAGTCCTGCCAATAACCAGCCAGCTAATCGGGCCTCCAGCAAAATTCCCTGGCCACCATCCAGCCAACTTGGCCACCATCCGGCCAATCTGGCCATCAGCCAGCCAACCTTGCCGCCAGCCAAAGTCACCTGACCACCAGCCAGTCAGCCCTGCCAATAACCAGGCAGCTAATGGGGCCTCCAGCCAACTTCCCTGGCCATCAGCCAGCCAACTTGGCCACCATCCGGCCAATCTGGCCATCTGCTAGCCAACCCTGCCGGGAGCCAACCAGCCTGCTAACCTGGCAACCAGCCCGCTAACCAGGCCACCAGGAAGAGGCCAACCTAACCACCACGCAGCCAACCTGGCCACCAGCCTGCTAAACTGGCCACCAGCCAGCCAACCTCTCCACCGGCCGTAAAACCTGGCGACCACCCTGCCAACAAGGCCGCTAGCCACCCAACCCGATCACCTGCCAGCCATCTTTGCCACCAGCCAGCCAACTTTGCCGCCAGCTAACGCACCAGACAAGCAACCAGCCAGCTAACCAGGCCACTAACCAGCTTCCCTGACAACCCGCCAGCCAACTTGTCCACCAGCCAGCTAACCTGGACACCAGCCAGCTAACCTGGCAACCAGCCAGCCAACAAGGTCACCAGCCAACTTGGTCCCCAGCAAACCTGGCCACCAGCCAGCCAACGCACCTGACTAGCAACCTGCCGGCCCTGCCAAAAACCAGCCAGCTAACCGGGCCACCAACCAGCTTCCCTGACCACCAGCCAGCCAACTTGTCCACCAGCCAGCTAACCTGGAAACCCAGCCAGCAAACATGGCCGGCAGCCAATCAACAAGGCCACCAGCCAACTTGGCCACCAGCCAGCCAACCTGGACACCAGCCAGCTAACCTGGCAACCAGCCAGCCAACAAGGTCACCAGCCAACTTGGTCCCCAGCAAACCTGGCCACCAGCCAGCCAACGCACCTGACTAGCAACCTGCTGGCCCTGCCAAAAACCAGCCAGCTAACCGGGCCACCAACCAGCTTCCCTGACCACCAGCCAGCCAACTTGTCCACCAGCCAGCTAACCTGGAAACCCAGCCAGCAAACATGGCCGGCAGCCAATCAACAAGGCCACCAGCCATCCTGCCCATCAGCCAGCCAACCAAGCCAACACCCAGACAACCTGGCCAACAGCAAGCCAACCTGGCCACCGGCCAGCTACCCTGGCCACTAGCCAGCCAAGCTGGCCAACAGCCAGACAACCTGGCCAAAGTCACTGAATTTTTCAACAAGTTCAATGAAGTTCGCTGACCTTTTCAACAAGGTCACGAACTTTTCAGCAAGGTCACTAACCTTTTTGACAAGGTCACTGAACTTTTCAGCAAGGTCACTGACCTTTTCAACAAGGTCACTGACCTTTTCGACAAGGTCACTGAACTTTTCAACAAGGTCACTAACCTTTTCGACGAGGTCACTGAGCTTTTCAGCAAGGTCACTGACCTTTTCCATAGGGTCAGTGACCTTTTCAAAAGGGTCACTGACCTTTTCAAAAGGGGCATACCAGAAAACCAACTTAGCCACCTGCTAGCTTATCTTGCCACTAGCAAGCAAACCTGGCCAACAGCCAGCCAGCCTGGACACCAGCCAGCTAACCAGCCCCTGAGATGATTTTCCAGTGGACACCATTTGGTATTCCTTTTGTAGAAACACCCGGCAACACGCAAACCTTCTTTCTTTAGACGTTTTTGAAGAGTAGCCATGATTCATCACACATGACGAGATTCTTCAGAAACGGAGGTTGCTCATTTCATTGCAGCAAATCAGTAAAAATGCGTACACGTTCTGCTTTGCTGTTGTCGGAGAGTTCGTGGTTGACCCATCCAGTCAATTTCCACACCTTTCCGAGCTTTTTGGGACGACGGACGATCGTCGGCTGATCCTTCATTATCTACAAAGTTTGTGTCGCCCGTTTTCAACCACTGGAACCATCTGCCAACTTGGCTTTTGCTAGTTGTTCCCTCGCCGAAAAGTTAGTTGAAATCGCGAAAAGGCTTCCCCGCCTTAACTTTCTCGAAGTTACCAGACAGCCAACCTGGCCACCTGATAGCCAGCTTGGCTCGAAGTTTTTTTTCCTTCCTTAATTTTAACATCTGTCTTTTTGACATCTGGTTGATGTTTTAACAAAACTATAAGGTGGATGTACAATGTAGGACCAATGTCCATTACAATTGTTTGGTATTTACCTTTTAATTTCAGTTTCTTTGTGTTTTGGAACAGGTTTGTTTTAATCCGCTTCGGGGGGATTGGGGGTTATGTTGACTCCGAGCGCCCCTTATCGCTCGTTGTCGCCCAGGGACAATTTTTGCCTACTCCATACAATTTTTTCCATATTAGTCTAGTGGGTCTAGGACACTTTCTGGGGACGCCTGCTAGGACTATAAACAGCTTGAAGCATTCGTCCTTGTATCTAACATGAAAAAGCCGCTGCTCTAGATAGCTTTTACGTAATGAGTACAAGTCTAGTGGTAGTGTTTAGTTTAGCTTAAAGAGCAGTCATGTGCGCCAAACCTTATCGAAAGCTTTAGATACGTCAAGAAAAATAGCAGAACAATATCTTTTATTTTCTAAATTATTCGACATTTTATTTATAACCCTGTGTGTCTGCTATTTTGGTCAAGTATTTGAGAGCACCGTGGCGCAGTGGGTAGTGTGTTGGCCTCTGACGCCGATGACACGGGATCGAACCCCGACACAGCCATGTCATCGAACGTGTTTTCACGGTGTTTCTCCTCAGCGGGGTTCTGACAAAACCCCCTGTAGTGAAATTGTCATGAAAAGCTTCTCGAAATTTGCCGTGCGAAGCCGGCAATAAATTGAAGGTCCCTTTCACCTATGGGCAAATTAAATCACACACAACATGGGTTATTGAGAGAAGCTCGGCTCTGGTCCTTCATGGACTGTTACGCCGAAATACATACATACATGGTCTGGCATGAATAACTTTTTCTAGTAGTTTTGATATAATTGGTAGTAAACAAATTATTTGGTTTCTTTGCGTCCTTGCCAGGCTTGGGTATGGCTTCCACTTTTGCTAATTTCCAAGTTTCTGAAAAATACTTGTGTCGGAAAATTGCGTGAAAAATATTCCTAATAAATACTAATCCATGGTCAGGAAGTTCTTTAAGAATTTGTCCAGCTATTAGATTATAACCAGGACTTTTCTTCGGTTTCGTTTTGTTTTTTATTATGTACGTTATTTCTTCTTCAGAGGTCGGTTTTATTTGTGGTATTGTCATTTGTATTGTTGCGAGAAAAAAGCCGCAATAATAATGCATCAACCGAATAATAACTTATTTATACATTGCTCCTGATCTAGAAAAATTACATTTCATTCATTCATACTCTCTTACCAAGACATTGATTTACTTGAATCAGCAAAGCTGGCTAGCTATTGGCCAAGTTGGCTGGTTGGTGGCTAAGTTGGATGGCAGGTAGCCAGGTTGGCTGGCTGGTGGCAAGATAGCCAGGTGGCCACGTCGTCTGGCTACCTGGCGACAAGGGTGGCTGACTGGTGGCAAAGCTGGCTGGCAGGGGCCAGGTTGGCAGGCTGGTGGCAAAGTGGGTGGCATTTGGCCAGGTTGGCTGGCTGGTGGCAAGGTTGGCTGGCTAGCCCAGATTTGCTGGCTGGTGGCAAAGTTGGCTAGCAGGTGGCTAGGTCGGCTAGCTGGCGGCAGGGTTGTCTGACTGGTGGCAAATCCGGCTGGCTATTGGTCAAGTTAGCTGGCTGGCGGCTAAGTTGGATGGCAGGTGACCAGGTTGACTGGCTGGTGGCCAGGTTGGCTGAGTGGTGGCTAGGTTGGCTGGCTGGTAGCCAGGTTGGCCGACTGGTGGTTAGGTTGGCTGGCTGGTGGCTTAGTTGGCTGGCAGGTGGCCAGGTTGTTTGGTTGCTGGCAAGGTTGTCTGGCCGGTGGCAAGGTTGGCTTACTGGTGGCAAAGCTGACTGGCAGGTGGCCTGGTTGGCTGGCTGGTGGCTAAGTTGGCGGGCAGTTGGCCAGGTTGGCTGGCTGGTGGCAAGGTTGAATGGCTAGTGCAGATTTGCAGGCTGGTGGCACGGCTGGCTAGCAGGGGGCCAGGTCGGCTGGCTGGTGGCCAGGTTGCCTCGGTGGTGGTTGGGTTGGCCTCCTCCTGGTGGCCTGGTTAGGTGGCTGGTTGCCAGATTAGCTGGCTGGCCGCCAGGTTAGCTGGCTGGTGGCCAGATTGGCTGCGTGGTGGCTGGGTTGGCCTCCACCTGGTGGCCTGGTTAGCTGGCTTGTTGCCAGATTAGCTGGCTGGTTGCCAGGTTAGCTGGCTGGTGCCCGGATGGCTCTCTGATGGGTAGGTCGGCTGATTGGTGGCCAGGTTGTTGGACTGGTGGCCATGTTAGATGACAACGCACAACATGTGGCGTGCAACGTGCAATGTGTAACGTGCAAACTGCAACGTGCAATGTGCAACGTGCAAACTGCAACGTGCGATGTGCAACGTGCAAACTGCAACGTGAAATGTGCAACGTGCAAACTGCAACGTGCAACATGCAACGTGCAACATGCAACGTGCGACTGGCAAGGTGCAACGCGCAGCATGCAACGTGCAAAATGCAACGAGCAACGTGCAACTTGCAGTGTGCAACGTGCAACATGCAACGCGCAACATGTTACGTGCCCAGTGAAACGTGCAACGTACAACATGCAACCCGCAACGTGGAACATGCAACGTGCATCGTGCAACATGCAACGCACAACGTGCAACGTGTGAGGTGCAACGTGAAACATGCGACGCCCAACGTGGAGCGTGCAAGGTGAAACGTGCAACGTGCAACGTACAAAATACAACATGCAATGTGCAACGTGCGACGTGCAACGTGCAATGTGCAAGGTGTAACGCGGAAAGTGCAACGCCCAACATGCAGCCTGCCAAGTGAAACATGCAACGTGTGAATGCAACGTGCAACTTGCCACATGCGACGCACGCTGCATCCTGCAACATGCCACCTGAATCGTGCAACAAACTGGCAACCAGACGGCCAAACAACTCGTTTACCAGCCTGCCAACCCGGCCACCTGCAAGCCAGCTAAGCTGGCCACCTGCCAGCCAACTTGGCCACCAGCTAACTAACCTTGTCGCCAGGCAACTCTGCCAACAGCCCAACTACCTGGCTACCAGCTAGTTAACCTTGTCATCAGCCAAACCCCCTAGCTAATCAGACAGCGAACCTGGCCATCAGCCTGCTAAACTGGCCACCAGCCAGCCAACCTCTTCACAGGCCGTAAAACCTGGCGACCACCCTGCCAACCAGGCCACAAGCCACCTAACCCGATCACCTGCCAGCCAGCTTGGCCACCGGTCCCCCAAACCGGACCAGCCAGCCAACCAACCGTGCAAGCAGCCATCCATCCATGCCACCAGCCAGCCCACCTTGTCACCATTTGGCTAATTTAAGAATCTGAAAGCCAACCCCGCCGGGGGCCAACCCGCCTGGCCCCTAGCCAGCTGACCCGGCAACCAACCGGCTTCACTGGCCACCAGCCAGCGAACCTGGACCAGCCAGCCAACCAACCTTGCAAGCAGCCAGTCAACCTTGCCACCAGCCAGACATTCATGCCAGAAGTTAGTCAACCTTGCCACCGGCCAGCCCACCTTGTCACCATTAGGCCAATCTGGGAATCCGAAAGCCAGCCCTGCCGAGGGCCGACCAACCTGGCCCCCAGCCAACCTGGCCCCCAGCCAACCTGGCCACCATCCAGACAGCCAACCTGGCCACCATCCAGACAGCCAACCTGGCCACCTAAAGGCCAGCTTGGCTCCCAGCCTCCCAACCTGACCACTAGCCAGTCAGCTCGGTCACCTGCCAGCCAGAAAAGGTCAGTGACCTTGCTGAAAAGTTCGTGACCTTGTTG
The DNA here is from genome assembly GCA_951905685.1 of Eumerus sabulonum. NCBI lineage: Eukaryota > Metazoa > Arthropoda > Insecta > Diptera > Syrphidae > Eumerus > Eumerus sabulonum. The sequence goes on along the minus strand of OX645060.1, from coordinate 137,572,383 downwards.
AAAAGGTCAGCGAACTTCATTGACCTTGTTGAAAAATTCAGTGACCTTGGCCAGGTTGTCTGGCTGTTGGCCAGGTTGGCTGGCTGGTGGCCAGGGCAGCAGGCTGGTGGCCAGGTTGGCTTGCTGTTGGCCAGGTTGTATGGTTGTTGGCCAGGATGTCTGGGTGTTGGCCTGGTCGGCTGGCTGGTGGCCAGGATGGCTGGTGACCTTGTTGATTGGCTGCCGGCCATGTTTGCTGGCTGGGTTTCCAGGTTAGCTGGTCGGTGGACAAGTTGGCTGGCTGGTGGTCAGGGAAGCTGGTTGGTGGCCCGGTTAGCTGGCTGGCTTTTGGCAGGGCTGGCAGGTTGCTAGTCAGGTGCGTTGCTGGTGACCAAGAAGGCTGGTGACCTTGTTGGCTGGCTGGTTGCCAGGTTTGCTGGTGACCAAGTAGGCTGGTGACCTTGTTGGCTGGCTGGTTGCCAGGTTAGCTGGCTGGTGTCCAGGTTGGCTGGCTGGTGGCCAAGTTGGCTGGCTGGTGGCCAAGTTGGCTGGTGGCCTTGTTGATTGGCTGCCGGCCATGTTTGCTGGCTGGTGGCCAGGGCAGCTGGCTGCTGGTAGCCAGGTTGGCTTGCTGGTGGCCCGGTTGGTTGGCTCGTGGCCAGCCAAGCTGGCTGGGTTGCCAGGTTAGCTGGATGGTGGACAAGTTGACTGGCGGGTTGTCAGGGGAGCTGGTTAGTGGCCCGGTTTGCTGGCTGGTTGCTTGTCAGGTGCGTTAGCTGGCGGCAAAGTTGGCTGGCTGGTGGCAAAGATGTCTGGCAGGTGGTCGGGTTGGGTGGCTAGCAGCCTGGATGGCAGGGTGGTCGCCAGGTTTTACGGCCAGTGGAGAGGTTGGCTGGCTGGTGGCCAGTTTAGCAGGCTGGTGGCCAGGTTGGCTGCGTGGTGGTTGGGTTGGCCTCCTCCTGGTGGCCTGGTTAGCGGGCTGGTTGCCAGGTAAGCAGGCTGGTTGGCTTTCGGCAGGGTTGGCTAGCAGATGGCCAGATTGGTCGGATGGTGGCCAAGTTGGCTGGCCGGCGGCCAGGGAAGTTGGCTGGAGGCCCCATTAGCTGCCTGGTTATTGGCAGGGCTGACTGGCTGGTGGTCAGGTGGCTTTGGCTGGCGGCAAGGTTGGCTGGCTGATGGCCAGATTGGCCGGATGGTGGCCAAGTTGGCTGGCTGGTGGCCGGGGAGTTTGGCTGGAGGCCCGATTAGCTGGCTGGTTATTGGCAGGGCTGACTGGCTGGTGGTCAGGTTGCTTTGGCTGGCGGCAAGGTTGGCTGGCTGATGGCAAAGCTGGCTGGCAGGTGACCGGGTTGACTGGCTAGTGGGCAAGTTGGGAGTCTGGAAGCCAAGCTGGCTTTCAGGTGGCCAGGTTGGCTGTCTGGATGGTGGCCAAGTTGGCTGGGGGCCAGGTTGGTTGGCCCTCGGCAGGGCTGGCTTTCAGATTCCCAGATTGGCCAAATGGTGACAAGGTGGGCTGGCCGGTGGCAAGGTTGACTAACTTCTGACATGAATGTTTGGCTGGTGGCAAGGATGACTGGCTGCTTGCGAGGTTGGTTGGCTGGCTGGTCCGGTTTGGAGGACTGGTGGCCAAGCTGGCTGGCAGGTGATCGGGTTGGGTGGCTAGCGGCCTTGTTGCAGGGTGGTCGCCGGGTTTTACAGCCGGTGGAGAGGTTGGCTGGCTGGTGGTCGGGTTTGCTGGTGACCGAGTTGGCTTGTGGCTTGTTGGCTGACTGGTGGCCAGGTTAGCTGGTTGGTTTCAGGTTAGCTGGCTTTTCGCTAGTTTGATTGGCTGGTGGTTAGGTTGTCTGACTAACGGATAGGCTACACTGGCTGATGGCCCGGTTGCCTGGCTAGAGGCCAGGTTGGCTTGCTGTAGGTCAGGTTCGCAGTCTGGTTGCCAGGTTGGCTGAGTGGTTGTTAGGTTGGGCTCTAGGTGGGCTGGTTAGCTGGCTGGTGTCCAGGCTGGCTTGCTGTTGGCCAGGTTTGTTTGCTAGAGGCAAGATAAGCTAGCAGGTGGCTAAGTTTGTTGGCTGATGTCCAGTTTGGCTGGCTGATGGCCAGGTTGGCTGGTGACCAATTTGGCTGGTGGCCTTGTTGACTGGTGGCTTTGTTGACTGGCTGCCGGCAATGTTTGCTGGCTGGCTGCCGGGTTAGCTGGCTAGTGGCCAGGTTGGCTGTGTAGTGGCAAGATTACCAAGCTGGTGGCCAGGTTGACTGGGAGGTTAGTTGGCCGACGGGTGGCCTTGTTGGCTGGTTGGCGGTCAGTTTGGCTGGTTGTTGAGTAGGCTAGCTGGTAGGTGATCAGGCCAACTGGCCGGGGACCAGACTGTATGGTGATTAGGTTGCTTGGGCTGGCGGCAAGGTTGGCTGACTGATGGCAAGGCTGGCTGGCAAGTGACCGGGTTGACTGGCTAGTGGTCAGGTTGGGAGGCTGGGAGCCAGGTTGGCTGGCTGGTGGGCAGATTGCCTGGCTTTTGGCAAAGCAGGCTGGCTGTAGACCAGGTTCGCTGGCTGGTGGCCAGTTCGTCTGGCTACCTGGCGACAAGTGTGGCTGACTGGTGGCAAAGCTAACTGGCAGGGGCCAGGTTGGCCGGCTGGTGGCAAAGTGGGTGGCTGGTGGCAAGTTTGGCTGACTGATGGTCAGATTGGCGGGCTGGTTGCTAAATTGGATGGCTTTTGGCCAGGTTGGCTGGTGGCTTAGTTGGCTGGCGGGCGGCCAGGTTGTTTGGCTGGCTGCTGGTTAAGTTGGTTGGCATGTGGCCAGGTTACCTGACTTCTGTCAAGGTTAGCTGGCTGGTGCAGATTAGTTCCTGATGACCGGGTCGGCTAGCAAGTGGCCAGGGCGGATGGCTGGCGGCAAGGTTGGCTGGCTGGTGGCAAGGCTGGCTGGCTATTGGTCAAGTTGGCTGGCAGGTGGCCAGGTCGGCTAGCTGGCGGCAAGGGTAGCTGACTGGTGGCTAAGTTGGATAGCATTTGGCCAGGTTGGCTGCCTGGTGGCAAAGTTGGCTAGCAGGTGGCCAGGTCAGCTAGCTGGCGGCAGGGTTGTCTGACTGGTGGCGAATCCGGCTGGCTATTGGTCAAGTTAGCTGGCTGGCGGCTAAGTTGGATGACAGGTGACCAGGTTGAGTGGCTGGTGGCCAGGTTAGCTGGGTGGTGGCTAGGTTGGCTGGCTGGAAGCCAGGTTGTCCGGCTGGTAGTCAGGTGGGTTGGTTGGTATCTTAGTTGGCTGACAGGTGGCCAGGTTGTTTGGCTGGTGGCAAGGTTGGCTGGCCGGTGGCAAGGTTGGCATACTGGTGGCAAAGCTGACTGGCAGGTGACCTGGTTGGCTGGCTGGTGGCTAAGTTGGCGGGCAGGTGGCCAGGTTGGCTGGCTGGTGGCAAGGTTGTTGAGCTGGTGGCCATGCTAGATGGCAACGCACAATATATAGCGTGCAACGTGCAATGTGCAACGTGAAAACTGCAACGTGCAATGTGCAACGTGCAAACTGCAACGTGCAACATGCAACGTGCATAGCGCAACATGCAATGTGCAACATGCAAGGTGCAACGCGCAACATGCACCGTGCAAAATGCAACGAGCAACGAGCAACGTGCAACTTGCAGTGTGCAACGTGAACAATGAAACGCGCAACATGCAACATGTCAAGTAAAACGTGCGACGTGCAACGTACATCTTGCAACCTGCAACCCGCAACATGTAACGTGCAACCTGCAACGTGGAACATGCAACGTGCATCGTGCAATATGAAACGCACAACCTGCAACGTGTGACGTGCAACGTGAAACATGCGACGCCCAACGTGGAGCGTGCAAAATGAAATGTGCTACGTGCAACGTACAACATGCAGTGTGCAACGTGCGACGTGCAACGTGCAATGTGCAACGTGTAACGCGCAACGTGCGACGTGCAAAGTGCAACGCCCAACATGCAGTGTGTCAAGTGAAACGTGCAACGTGTGAATGCAACGTGCAACGTACAACTTGCCACATGCGACGCACGCTGCACCCTGCAACATGCCACCTGCCACGTGCAACGAACTGGCAACCAGACGGCCAACCAACTTGCTTACCAGCCTGCCAACCCAGCCGCCTGCAAGCCAGCTAAGCCGGCCACTTGCCAGCCAAATTGGCCACCGGCTAACTAACCTTGTCGCCAGGCAACCCTGCCAGCAGCCAGCCTACATGGCAACCAGCTAGTTAACCTTGCCATCAGCCAAGCCCCCTAGTTAATCAGACAGCGAACCTGGCCTTCAGCCTGCCTGTCTGGCCACCAGACAGCCAACCTCTCCACCGGCCGTAAAACCTGGCGACCTCCCTGGCAACCAGGCCGCTAGCCACACAACCTGATCACCTGCCAGCCAGCTTGGCCACCAGTCCCCCAAACTCTACCAGCCAGCCAACCAACCTTGCAAGCAGCCAGCCATCCTTGCAACCGGCCAGCCCACCATGTCACCATTTGGCCAATCTCAGAATCCAGCTAGCTGACCCGGCAACCAACCGGCATCACTGGCCACCAGCCAGCTGACCCGGCCAACAACCGGCTCACTGGCCGCCAGCCAGCTAACCTGGCCACCGGTCAACTGACCTGGCCACCAGCCAGCGAACCTTGCCACCAGCCAGCCAGCTTTGCCATCAGCCAGCCAACCTTGCCGCCAGCCAAAGCAACCTGACCACCAGCCAGTCAGCCCTGCCAATAACCAGCCAGCTAATCGGGCCTCCAGCCAAACTCCCTGGCAACCAGCCAGCCAACTTGGCCATCATACGGCCAATCTGGCCATCAGCCAGCCAACCTTGCCGCCAGCCAAAGCCACCTGACCACCAGCCAGTCAGCCCTGCCAATAACCAGGCAGCTAATGGGGCCACCAGCCAACTTCCCTGGACACCAGCCAGCCAAGTTGGAAACCATAAGACCAATCTGGCCATCTGCTAGCCAACCCTGCCGAGAGCCAACAAGCCTGCTAACTTGGAAACCAGCCCTCTAACCAGGCCACCAGGAGGTGGCCAACCCAACCACCAAGCAGCCAACCTGGCCACCAGCCAGCTAACCTGGCAACCAGCCAGCTAATCTGAAAACCAGCCACCTATCCAGGCCATCAGGAGGTGGCCAACGCAACCACCACCGAGCCAACCTGGCCACCAGTCAGCCAACCTGGCCACCAACCTGGCCACCATCCGGCCAATCTGTGTATCTACCAGCCAACAATGCCGAGGGACAACCAACCTGGCCACCAACCAGCTTAACTGGCCACCAGCCAGGTAACCACCTGCTGCCCAAACTGACCACGAGCCAGTCGACTTGGCTCCCAGCCTCCCAACCTGGCTTCTGGCCGGCCAACCCGGTCACCCATCAGCCTGCCTTGCCACCAGCCAGCCAGGTTTGCCGATGACCAACGAACATGAACACAAGCCAGTCAGCCCTGCCAATAGCCAGCCAGCTAACCGGGCCACCAGCCAGCTTCCCTGGCCACCAGCCAACCAACCTGGCAACCATCTGGCCAACCTGGCCATCTGCCAGCCAACCCTGCCGAGGGCCAACCAACCTGGCCACCAGCCAGCTGACCGGGCCACCAACCGGCTTCACTGGCAACCCGCCAGCTAACTTGGCCTACAGCCAGCCAACTTGTCCACCAGCCAGCCAATCTGCCCATCAGCCAGCCAACCTGGCTGCAAGCAAGCCAATTTGGCCGCCATTCAGCCAACCTAGCCACCAATCAGCCAACCTTGCTACCAGCCAGCCAACCAGGCCACCCGTCGGCCAACATAACCTCCCAGTCAACCTGGCCACCAGCTTGGTAATTTTGCCACTAGCCAGCCAACCTGGCCACGAGCCAGCTAACCTGGCAGCCACCCAACCAACCTGGCAACCATTCGGCTAATCTGGCCATCTGCCAGCCAACCCTGCCGAGGGGCAACCAACCTGGCCACCAGCCAGCTGACGGGGCCACAAAAAAGATTCGCTGGCCACCAGCCAGCCAATTTGGCCGTCAGTCAGCCAGCCTGGCCACCAGTCACAAGACCTCTCCACCAGCCAGCCAACCTGGCCACTATCCGGCCAATCTGGCCACCCAACCTGGTCCCAGGCCAGCTAGCCTGGCCACCAACCAGCCAAACTGACCGCCAGTGAGCCAACCGGGCCACCCGTCGGCCAACATAACCTCCCAGTAAACCTTGCCACCAACTTGGTAATCTTGCCACCAGCCAACCAACCTGGCCACGAGCCAGCTAACCTGGCAGCCACCCAGCAAGCATGGCCGGCAGCCAGTCAACAAGGCCACCAGTCAACAAGACCACCAGCCAACTTGGTCACCAGCCAACCTGACCATCAGCCAGCCAAACTGGACACCAGCCAAAGAACTTAGCCACCTGCTACCTTATCTTGCCACTAGCAAGCCAACCTGGCCAACAGCCAGCCAGCCTGGACACCTGCCAGCTAACCAGCCCACCAGGAGCCCAACCTAACAACCACTCAGCCAACCTCTCCACCAGCCTGCGGACCTGACCTACAGATAGCCAACATGGCCTCTAGCCAATCAAATGGGCCATTAGCCAGTCTAGCCTATCCACAAGTCAGACAGCCTAACCGCAAGCCAATCAAACTAGCGACCAGCCAGCTAACCTGGCCACCAACCAGCTAACCTGGCCACCAGTGAGCCAACAAGCCACCAGCCAACTTAGTCACCAGCCAGCCAACCTGGCCAACGCACTCGACGAGCAACCTGCCAGCCCTGCCAAAAACCAGCCAGCTAACCGGGCCACCAACCAGCTAACCTGGCCACCAGTCAGAAAACAAGCCACCAGCCAACTTGGTCACCAGCAAACCTGACCACCAGCCAGCCAACCTGGCCAATGCACCTGACCAGCAACCTGCCAAAAACCAGCCAGCTAACCGGGCCACCAGCCAGCTTCCCTGACCAAAACCTGGCTGACCTTTTCAACAAAGTCACTGACCTTTTCGACAAGGTCACGAACTTTTCAGCAAGGTCACTGACCTTTTCAATAGGGTCACTGACCTTTTGATCAGGGTCACTGAACTTTTTAACAAGGTCACTGACCTTTTCAATAGGGTCACTGACCTTTTGATCAGGGTTACTGAACTTTTCAACGGAGTCACTGAACTTTTCAGCAAGGTCAGTGACCTTTTCGACAAGGTCACTGAACTTTTCAACGGGGTCACTGAACTTTTCAACAAGGTCACTGACCTTTTCGAAAAGGTCACTGAACTTTTCAGCAAGGTCACTGACCTTTTCGACAAGGTCACTGATCTTTTCAACGGGGTCACTGAACTTTTCAACAAGGTCACTGACCTTTTCGACAAGGTCACCGAACTTTTCAGCAAGGTCACTGACCTTTTCAATAGGGTCACTGAACTTTTCAGCAAGGTCACTGACCTTTTCAACAAGTTCACAGACCTTTTCGACAAGGTTACTGAACTTTCCGACAAGGTTGCCTGACTAGTGGCAAAGCTGGCAGGCTATTGGCCAAGTTGGCTGGCTGCTGGCGCCAAGTTGGCTGGCTGCTGGCGCCAAGTTGGCTGGTTGTAGGCCAGGTTGGCCGGCTGGTGGCTAAATTGGATGGCATTTGGCCAGGTTGGTTTAATGGTGGCCAGGTTGGCTGGTAGCTTAGTTGGATGGTGGCTTAGTTGGCTGGCGGGTGGCCAGGTTGGTTGGCTGGTGGCAAAGTTGGCTGGCTGCTGGTTAAGTTGGTTGGCATTTGGCCAGGCCCAGGTCACTGAACTTTTCAGCAAGGTCACTGACCTTTTCAATAGGGTCTATGAACATTTTAGCAAGGTCACTGACCTTTTCCACAAGTTCACTGAACTTTTCAGCAAGGTCACTGGCCTTCTCGACAAGGTTACTGAACTTTTTAACGGGGTCACTGAACTTTTCAACAAGGTCACTGACCTTTTCGACAAGGTCACGAACTTTTCAGCAAGGTCACTGACCTTTTCAATAGGGTCACTGACCTTTTGATCAGGGTCACTGAACTTTTCAACAAGGTCACTGACCTTTCCGACAAGGTTGCCTTACTGGTGGCTAAGCTGGCAGGCTATTGGCCAAGTTGGCTGGCTGCTGCCGCCAAGTTGGCTGGTTGTAGGCCAGGTTGGCCGGCTGGTGGCAAGGTTGGCTGGCTGATGGTCAGGTTGTCTGGCTGGTGGCTAAGTTTGATGGCAAGTGGCCAGGTTAGCTGGCTGGTGGCAAGATAGCCAGGTGGCAAGGTCGGCTGGCTGGCGACATGGGTGGCTATTGGCTCGTGGCAAAGTTGGCGGCTGCTGGTTAAGTTGATTGGCAAGTGGCCAGGTTACCTGACTACTGTCAAGGTTAGCTGGCTGGTGCAGATTTCCTTCCTGGTGACGGTGTTGGCTAGCAGGTGGCCAGGTCGGCTGGCTGGCGGCAAGAGTGGCTGACTGGTGGCAAAGCTGGCTGGCAGGTGGCCAGGTTGGCTGGCTGGTGGCGAGGGTGGTGGCTGGTCGCAAGGTTGTCTGGCTGGTGGTAAGATAGCCAGGTGGCAAGGTCGGCTGGCTGGCGACATGGGTGGCTGTCTGGGGGCCAAGTTGCCACGCCGATGGCTAAGTTGGATGGCAGGTAGCCAGGTTGGCTGGCTGGTGGCAAGATAGCTAGGTGGCCAGGTCGACTGGCTACCTGGTGACAAGGGTGGCTGACTAGTGGCAAAGCTGGCTGGCAGGGGCCAGGTTGGCTGGCTGGTGGCAAAGTGGGTAGCTGGTGGCAAGTTTGGCTGACTGATGGTCAGGTTGGCCGGCTGGTGGCTAAATTGGATGGCATTTGGCCAGGTTGGTTGGCTGGTGGCCATGTTGGCAGGTGGCTAGGTTGGCTGGCTGGTGGCCAGGTTGGCTGGGTGGTGGCTAGGTTGGCTGGCTGGAAGCCAGGTTGGCTGGCTGGTAGTCAGGTTGGCTGGTTGGTGGCTTAGTTGGCTGGCAGGTGGCCAGGTTGTTTGGCTGGTGGCAAGGTTGGCTTACTGGTGGCAAAGCTGACTGGCAGGTGACCTGGTTGGCTGGCTGGTGGCTAAGGTGGCGGGCAGGTGGCCAGGTTGGCTGGCTGGTTTCAAGGTTGACTGGCTGGTGCAGATTTGCACGGCTGGTTAGCAGGGGGCCAGGTCGGCTAGCTGGCGGCAGGGTTGTCTGACTGGTGGCGAATCCGGCTGGCTATTGGTCAAGTTAACTGGCTGGCGGCTAAGTTGGATGGCAGGTGACCAGGTGGACTGGCTGGTGGCCAGGTTGGCTGGGTGGTGGCTAGGTTGGATGGCAGGTAGCCAGGTTGGCTGGCTGGTGGCAACATAGCTAGGTGGCCAGGTCGTCTGGCTACCTGGCGACAAGGGTGGCTGACTGGTGGCAAAGCTGGCTGGCAGAGGCCAGGTTGGCTGACTGGTGGCAAAGTCGGTGGCTGGTGGCAAGTTTGTCTGACTGATGGTCAGGTTGGCCGGCTGGTGGCTAAATTGGATGGCATTTGACCAGGTTGGTTGGCTGGTGGCCAGGTTGGCTGGTGGCTTAGTTGGCTGGCGGGTGGCCAGGTTGGTTGGCTGGTGGCAAAGTTGGCTGGCTGCTGGTTAAGTTGGCTGGCATGTGGCCAGGTTACCTGACTACTGTCAAGGTTGGCTGGCTGGTGCAGATTTCCTTCCTGGTGACGGTGTTGGCTAGCAGGTGGCCAGGTCGGCTGGCTGGCGGCAAGAGTGGCTGACTGGTAGCAAAGCTGGCTGGCAGGTGGCCAGGTTGGCTGGCTGGTGGCAAGGGTGGTGGCTGGTCGCAAGGTTGTCTAGCTGGTGGTAAGGTTGGCTGGTTAGTCTAAATTTGCTGGCCGTTGGCAAAGTTGGCTAGCAGGTGGCCAGGTCGGCTAGCTGGTGGCAGGGTTGTCTGACTGTTGGCGAATCCGGCTGGCTATTGGTCAAGTTAACTGGCTGGCGGCTTAGTTGGATGGCAGGTGACCAGGTTGACTGGCAGGTGACCAGGTTGACTGGGTGGTGGCTAGGTTGGCTGGCTGGAAGCCAGGTTGGCCGGCTGGTAGTCAGGTTGGCTGGTTGGTGGCTTAGTTGGCTGGCAGGTGGCCAGGTTGCTTGGCTGGTGGCAAGGTTGTCTGGCCGGTGGCAAGGTTGGCTGGCCGGAGGCAAGGTGGGTGGCTGGTGGCAAGTTTGGCTAACTGATGGTCAGGTTGGCCGGCTGGTGGCTAAATTGGATGGCATTTGGTCAAGTTGGCTGGCGGGTGGCCAGGTTGGTTGGCTGGTGGCAAGGTTGGCTGGCTAGTCCAGATTTGCGGGCTGGTGGCAAAGTTGGCTAGCAGGTGGCCAGGTGGGCTAGCTGTCGGCAGGGTTGTCTGACTGGTGGCGAATCCGGCTGGCTATTGGTCAAGTTAGCTGTCTGGTGGCTAAGTCAGATGGCAGGTGACCAGGTTGACTGGCTGGTGGCCCGGTTGGCTGGGTGGTGGCTAGGTTCGCTGGCTGGTAGCCAGGTTGGCCGGCTGGTGGCCAGGTTGGCTGGCTGGTGGTTTAGTTGGCTGGTAGGTGGCCAGGTTGTTTGGCTGATGGCAAGGTTGGCTGGCCGGTGGCAAGGTTGGCTAACTGGTGGCAAAGCTGACTGGCAGGTGGCCTGGTTGGCTGGCTGGTGGATAAGTTGGCGGGCAGTTGGCCAGGTTGGCTGGCTGGTGGCAAGGTTGGCTGGCTGGTGGCAAGGTTGACTGGCTGGTGCTGATTTGCAGGCTGGTGGCACGGCTGTCTAGCAGGGGGCCAGGTTGGCTGGCTGGCGACATGGGTGGCTGTCTGGGGGCAAAATTGGCTGGTTGTATGCCAGATTGGCTGGCTGGTGGCAAGGTTGGCTGGCCGGAGGCAAGGTGGGTGGCTACGGCAGAGGCACGGTACTGCGATCAGTGGGAGCGTACCGCAATGAGAAAAAAAAAAGCTTTGTTAGTCTGACGTCGGTTTTGACTCAAATAACAGCTGTTATCTAAATGGCTTCTGCACATGGCTTACAAGTACAAGCGGAGGAAGCTTCTTCATTCTGCATTCACAAAGCGCGGCTCCACTTACGTCAAACTTGTCGCTGACAAAAGAAGTACCCTGATTGAGAGCGCCGAACAGCTAGATGCAATAGTCGCCACATAGTGTTGGCTAGCAGGTGGCCAGGTCGGCTGGCTGGCGGCAAGAGTGGCTGACTGGTGGCAAAGCTGGCTGGCAGGTGGCCAGGTTGGCTGGCTGGTGGCGAGGGTGGTGGCTGGTCGCAAGGTTGTCTGGCTGGTGGTAAGATAGCCAGGTGGCAAGGTCGGCTGGCTGGCGACATGGGTGGCTGTCTGGGGGCCAAGTTGCCACGCCGATGGCTAAGTTGGATGGCAGGTAGCCAGGTTGGCTGGCTGGTGGCGAGATAGCTAGGTGGCCAGGTCGACTGGCTACCTGGTGACAAGGGTGGCTGACTAGTGGCAAAGCTGGCTGGCAGGGGCCAGGTTGGCTGGCTGGTGGCAAAGTGGGTAGCTGGTGGCAAGTTTGGCTGACTGATGGTCAGGTTGGCCGGCTGGTGGCTAAATTGGATGGCATTTGGCCAGGTTGGTTGGCTGGTGGCCATGTTGGCAGGTGGCTAGGTTGGCTGGCTGGTGGCCAGGTTGGCTGGGTGGTGGCTAGGTTGGCTGGCTGGAAGCCAGGTTGGCTGGCTGGTAGTCAGGTTGGCTGGCTGGTGGCTAAGGTGGCGGGCAGGTGGCCAGGTTGGCTGGCTGGTTTCAAGGTTGACTGGCTGGTGCAGATTTGCACGGCTGGTTAGCAGGGGGCCAGGTCGGCTAGCTGGCGGCAGGGTTGTCTGACTGGTGTCGAATCCGGCTGGCTATTGGTCAAGTTAACTGGCTGGCGGCTAAGTTGGATGGCAGGTGACCAGGTTGACTGGCTGGTGGGCAGGTTGGCTGGGTGGTGGCTAGGTTGGATGGCAGGTAGCCAGGTTGGCTGGCTGGTGGCAACATAGCTAGGTGGCCAGGTCGTCTGGCTACCTGGCGACAAGGGTGGCTGACTGGTGGCAAAGCTGGCTGGCAGAGGCCAGGTTGGCTGACTGGTGGCAAAGTCGGTGGCTGGTGGCAAGTTTGTCTGACTGATGGTCAGGTTGGCCGGCTGGTGGCTAAATTGGATGGCATTTGGCCAGGTTGGTTGGCTGGTGGCCAGGTTGGCTGGCGGGTGGCCAGGTTGGTTGGCTGGTGGCAAAGTTGGCTGGCTGCTGGTTAAGTTGGCTGGCATGTGGCCAGGTTACCTGACTACTGTCAAGGTTGGCTGGCTGGTGCAGATTTCCTTCCTGGTGACGGTGTTGGCTAGCAGGTGGCCAGGTCGGCTGGCTGGCGGCAAGAGTGGCTGACTGGTGGCAAAGCTGGCTGGCAGGTGGCCAGGTTGGCTGGCTGGTGGCAAGGGTGGTGGCTGGTCGCAAGGTTGTCTAGCTGGTGGTAAGGTTGGCTGGTTAGTCTAGATTTGCTGGCCGTTGGCAAAGTTGGCTAGCAGGTGGCCAGGTCGGCTAGCTGGTGGCAGGGTTGTCTGACTGTTGGCGAATCCGGCTGGCTATTGGTCAAGTTAACTGGCTGGCGGCTTAGTTGGATGGCAGGTGACCAGGTTGACTGGCAGGTGACCAGGTTGACTGGGTGGTGGCTAGGTTGGCTGGCTGGAAGCCAGGTTGGCCGGCTGGTAGTCAGGTTGGCTGGTTGGTGGCTTAGTTGGCTGGCAGGTGGCCAGGTTGCTTGGCTGGTGGCAAGGTTGTCTGGCCGGTGGCAAGGTTGGCTGGCCGGAGGCAAGGTGGGTGGCTGGTGGCAAGTTTGGCTAACTGATGGTCAGGTTGGCCGGCTGGTGGGTAAATTGGATGGCATTTGGTCAAGTTGGCTGGCGGGTGGCCAGGTTGGTTGGCTGGTGGCAAGGTTGGCTGGCTAGTCCAGATTTGCGGGCTGGTGGCAAAGTTGGCTAGCAGGTGGCCAGGTGGGCTAGCTGTCGGCAGGGTTGTCTGACTGGTGGCGAATCCGGCTGGCTATTGGTCAAGTTAGCTGTCTGGTGGCTAAGTCAGATGGCAGGTGACCAGGTTGACTGGCTGGTGGCCAGGTTGGCTGGGTGGTGGCTAGGTTCGCTGGCTGGTAGCCAGGTTGGCCGGCTGGTGGCCAGGTTGGCTGGCTGGTGGTTTAGTTGGCTGGTAGGTGGCCAGGTTGTTTGGCTGATGGCAAGGTTGGCTGGCCGGCGGCAAGGTTGGCTAACTGGTGGCAAAGCTGACTGGCAGGTGGCCTGGTTGGCTGGCTGGTGGATAAGTTGGCGGGCAGTTGGCCAGGTTGGCTGGCTGGTGGCAAGGTTGGCTGGCTGGTGGCAAGGTTGACTGGCTGGTGCTGATTTGCAGGCTGGTGGCACGGCTGTCTAGCAGGGGGCCAGGTTGGCTGGCTGGCGACATGGGTGGCTGTCTGGGGGCAAAATTGGCTGGTTGTAGGCCAGATTGGCTGGCTGGTGGCAAGGTTGGCTGGCCGGAGGCAAGGTGGGTGGCTACGGCAGAGGCACGGTACTGCGATCAGTGGGAGCGTACCGCAATGAGAAAAAAAAAAAGCTTTGTTAGTCTGACGTCGGTTTTGACTCAAATAACAGCTGTTATCTAAATGGCTTCTGCACATGGCTTACAAGTACAAGCGGAGGAAGCTTCTTCATTCTGCATTCACAAAGCGCGGCTCCATTTACATCAAACTTGTCGCTGACAAAAGAAGTACCCTGATTGAGAGCGCCGAACAGCTAGATGCAATAGTCGCCACTCAAACAAACGATGACATCAACAATGCTGATCCAGTGTTACCATCATCCTTTACTGCCGATTAGAAGTGTTACCTTTTTTATCTTATTAATACGCTTTTAACACTTTCTGTATTACATTTTTGTAATTTAGATATAATAATTTTTTCTTTTAATTCTAATTTAAATCTAGTATCTCTCATGGTCTCATGGGCTCAGGTACTTCATGAACTGTAACGCCATCATACATACATCTCTCATGGTCTTGGTAAGCTTTAAATGCTATAGCTTGTTTTTCGCTCGTACTGGTACACTCTCTTTAAAACTTTGTGCTTCCTTTACTACCTATCACACTGAATAACATAATTGCTGGTGGAAGGTCCACTGCCGGAGCAACTAAAGGGAGTCTTCACAATATGATCAGAGTGTTTAGATCGCAGAGTAAAGGCATTCATATTTGTCACATCAACGCGCAAAGCTTAGAACCTAAACTTGATGAATTTCGGTACACCTTTGTAAATTCTCGAATTGATGCTATTTGTGTTTCAGAAACATGGTTCTGGCCTGAAAAAAGTGATCAATACTATGATCTTCAAGGTTATAGGCTATATCGAACTGACAGGGAATCCAGGGGGTGGTGTAGCAATTTTTGTTCGCCAATTCCTGAAATGCAAGGTTGTTTATCAATCACACCTAGGATCTTCTATTGAATTACTTTTTGTCGAAATCACCTCTAAAGGCGAAAAGCTCATTATTGGTGCAGTCTACAGACCTAATAAAGGCATAAGCCTCTTGCATCTAATTGGCTATTTAGAGGAGCCTACTAATTTGTTAGACAAGTCTGAATCAGGTCCTATATTAGAAACCATGAGATCTTTAAATTTGTTCGCGGCTAACGTTACTACTCCTACCCATTTCTCTGGTGATTCCTCTACACTTCTGGATATCATTTTTATATGGGATACCCCAAGAATGTTATTCTATGACCAGTTGTCTGCAGTTGGCTGTTCTAAACATGACTTAGTCTACCTAACATTTAAATTTAACAACGTGTGTGGCAACGACAGCTAGCAATACAGAGACTTTAGAAACTTGTGCTACGAATATTTAGTATCTGATGTTAACCACATCTTTTGGGATCAAATCTATTTTATGCAGTCTGTCAACGAGCAAGTGGCTTTTTTTCAACAGCAAATATATTTTCTATACGATAAGCATATTCCCTTAAGAACTAAAAGATACAAACCTCTCTCACCACCTTGGTGAAAAGGTGATATTATTCAACTTATACATGAAAGAGACTCTGTATATCGAAAATGGAAAAAGTATCGAATAGAAGAATGTCTTATTGCTTATCGCTCTCTACGCAACAAAGTCGTCTCTAAAATTTGGACTGCTAAAACTGAATTTTATAGCAGTAAGTTGGACATGTCTGCATCAAACAAAAGTATCTGGAAACAGATTCGAAACATTGGGTTATGCAAAAAAATTCCCTAGTCACAGATGGGCTCGACTGCAATAAGCTGAATGCTGAATTCATTACTGCATCCGGCGCTCCCTCAAGAAAGCATTCTATCGACCTAAGTCGAGCATCAGATCAAGAAGATGCCTTTTATTTACAAAGAGTATATCCTTCAGATGTTGTCCTTGCGGTGAAATCTATTAAATCGAACTCTACAGGCCTTGATAACCTTTGTCCAAAATTTATTAAATTGTTGCTGCCGTATATTCTAAAATATTTGACTGAACTTCTGCGTTACTACCTCAACCTTCCCATCCGAATGGAAAAAAATTATAATAGTCCCCATGCCAAAAAATAGATCAAGAAACGCTGTTGAATACAGACCTATAGCTATCCTACCCTTTATACCCAAAGTCTTAGAAAAGTTGGTCTTGCATCAAATTCGAAATTATTTAACAAGGAAAAACTTGCTCAGCAACAGTCAGTCTGGCTTTCGACCTAAGAGAAGCTGTAATACCGCGCTTTTACTAGTAGTTGAAGAAATCCGTCAGGACTAAGACAATAAGAAGGCAACTCTTCTAACTCTACTCGATTTTTCAAAAGCTTTTGATACAGTCAACCATTCGATCCTGTGTAATAAGTTGCGAAACAACTTTGGGTTCTCCTCCTCTTCTACTATGCTAATGTTGTCGTATCTAAGTGGAAGACAACAACGCGTCATTGCCGATGATAGTTCATCTAGCTTTTTGAACGTACTAAATGGTGTTCCTCAAGGGTCAATCCTCGGACCTACGTTATTTTCCTTATATGTAAGTGACTTGCCTGGAATCATAAAGCACTGTAAAATCCATATGTACGCGGATGATATTCAGCTCCTTCTAAGTCAACCTCTCAAAGAACTTAATAATGCAATCAACGCATTAAACGAAGATCAATCTGAAATCCACGAATGGTCCGTGAGGCATGATCTGCGCCTTAATCCAGATAAATCAAAAGTTGTTGTTATTCGCCGCAGGGCGTTTGATTTCTCACCTCTTCCGCGTGTTCTCCTCAACCAAAATCCTATAGAGTGGGTTACATCTGCTAGGAATCTTGGGATAGTCTTTAATCGTACTCTCACCTGGGACACTCACATTGCCTGCCGTCAAGTCAGACGGACGTGTCTTTTTCTGCTCGCTTACGCTGCTAATAATAATAATAAAAAAAAAATAACAAAAAAAAATTAAAAAAAATTAATAAAAAATATAAAAAAAATATAAAAAAAATAAATAAATAAATAAATAAAAAAAAAAAGAAATATTAAATAAAATATATAAATAAATAAAAATGGCGGACAAAGGTGGGAATTGTGGAGATTGTGGAAAAAGAGTGGATATAGTTAAGGAAAGAAATGTGTCTTGCGGTGGAAGTTGTAAAAAAAACTATCATACAAATTGTGCTAAAATAAGTGAGCTTGAATATAGCAAACTCATTAATGATAGTATGAGAATTTGGATTTGTCCTAAATGTGTTCAAAGTGCCCCGGCTAGAGTAACTAGACTGAAAGACAGAAACATTAACTTACCAACGATTGCTTCACCTGATCATCATAGCCCTGGTACGTCTGAACTAAGCATAAGTATTCGCGATGAGCTTAAGAGGATTTCTAATGACATCAAAAAGATCCTCAAAGTTCAAACTGATCTCGAAAAAAAAAATGGAACTGTTCGATGACAAGCTTCGAACAGAAATATCTGGTTTACATAAGAACATTGATGAACTTAAGAATGAAAACACAGAATTAAGAAACATTGTCGATAATCTTAACTTTAGAATAAATACACAAGAACAAGAAAAACTTGAGAAAAATATGGAGATTTTTGGAGTCCCATCTACTCCAAATGAAAATGTTAGAGATATTGTAAATAACCTCATTCAAAAAATTGGAGGCGGTTTGACAGATTCCAATATCACTGATGTCTATCGGAAGTCTAACAGAAAACCAAACGGCCTACCTGATTCGATTATTGTTGTTTTCAGTAGCACAAGAACAAAACAGACTGTAATTAAGAAATGCAAAATGATTAAGAATCTAAATACGTCCATTTTTCAAAATCCGCAGATACCATCGCGTCCATTATATATTAACCACCAACTCACTAAAACCACTCAATTTCTTTTAAGTAAAGCTAGGGAAATACGTAAACAAGGAAAAATCAAACACGTTTGGGTAAATGATGGGAAAATTTTGATACGGATAACTGATAGCAGTCGCGCTATCAAATTATTTAGTCTATCCCACTTACAAAATGTCATTCGGCAAAAACAATAACACAAATCTTCAAAATATCACAACACCGAACGTGTTAATAAACTCTAGTAGGGGCCTAAGTAATATAACACTCTCACAGAATTCACTAAACATTCTATATCTAAACGCGCAAAGTATAAAAAACAAAATTGAAAAACTGAATAATATTATTAAATGTTTAAACACGGAAATAGATATAATCGCTGTCACAGAAACGTGGGTAACAAGACAACAAATCAAATTACTAAATGTTAATGGCTATCAAACTGTTGCAGCGGGGCGCTCTACAAAGGGTGGAGGAGGTGTATGTTTTTTCATACACGATCGTCTCAATAAGCAAAGTATAGTAGTGGAGAGTTTTAGCGATGACATCCAGAGCTATATAAGCTTACAAATAAAAACACATAAAGTAACACTATACTTGCACGTTTTCTATAATCCACCATTAAGTTCTGTTGACATGTTTGATAGATTTATTGCGATATTTGAACCTCTCTTGGAAAAATATTCTGACAAAAATAATGTAATATTGGGTGACTTCAACATCAACATAAAAGATAATACAAGTCCCTTTTCTAAATATGAAATAACAATTACTCGGCCTGCATCGAACTTAACACTGGATCATGTGATTGGAAATAGTAAAAATTTGGAAATAGTACTTAATCATCTTGATGAAAGTTTTTCTGATCATAACATGTTATTATGTGAGCTTAAGGGCATACTAATAATAAACAGCCAAACATCGCTATTATACATAAGGAAAAACTAAACCCACTTTTTTATCTAATAGCAATAAGTAATGACATAGACTGCAATGCTATGTTCGACTCTTTCCTGGGACACTTTAAACAACGAATTAAGGACTTCACTATCAAGTCAAAAAATAAAAAAAAAAGAACTGAAAAAAAAATTAAAACCCTGGTATGACCATGAACTTGATAAGATTATATCAACTCGGAGATTTTGGTATAACAAATTAAAACGAGCAAAAAATAACTTACATTATGAAACAAATGCTAACGACGTAGACATTTTAGTAAGGGAATGCCGGTTCTGGACAAACCAAGTTAATGTACTAAAAAGAAAAAAAAAATCAGATCTTTTTCGTAAGCAAATAACAAGGGACCCAAACAACACAAAGGTGATTTGGAAAGGAATTAATTATGCCTTGAATGACGGTGTTATCAAGCCTCATCCTCCAGTTTGCTTGAATGTCAAAAACTGCTTAATTAACGACGACAAGATCATTGCAAATGAATTTAACAATTACTTCACTGGTGTAGGAAAAAAACTATATGAGCAATACCGAAGCAACGCTTCACATTACTATGATATTGAATATAATATTGTAAACACATTTACTTTGACTCCCACGACTACAACTGAAGTTACGTCCATTATTAAAGACCTAAAAAATACAAAATCAAAAGGATATGATGATATAGCAACAGACATCGTCAAGAAAAGCTCAGCTTATATATCACCCTTGTTAAAAGATATAATAAACAAATCGTTTGAGGATGGAATTTTTCCTACTCAACTTAAAATAACAAAAATAATCCCAATACACAAGAAAGGTATAAAAACGGATAAGGCCAACTACCGGCCTATAGCTATTACATCGGTGTTTTCAAAAATCTTCGAAAAAGCATTTAAAAATCGGCTAATCAAACATCTTCAAGACAATCAAAATCTATGTGATGAGCAATATGGTTTTCGACATTAATCAAACACGTCCATAGCCCTTTATGACCTCTGCACAGTCATACAAACTCATATGGCAAAAAAAGGAAAGTTTCTGCAATCTTCATAGACCTAGAAAAAGCCTTTGACTCTGTTGACATGCGTACGTTAATGAGCAAAATGAGACTTATTGGATTTAGTGATCAAGCACTTAAATGGGGCCAGTCATTCTTAGATAAAAGAAAACAATATGTCAGTGTAAATAGTACCAATTCAGAAATGAAAGAGCTCATTTGTGGTGTACCACAAGGCAGTATCTTGGGACCATTATTCTTCCTCATTTTTATCAATGATCTCGCGAGAATCTCGTTGCATGGACGATTTTTCCTTTTTGCGGATGACATCAGTTTGAATCAGCATCCGAGAGAGACTTAGAACGGAAAATGCAAGAAGACCTGTCACGATTAGATAATTGGCTGGAACAAAACAAAATTTGTCTTAATATAAGGAAAACCAAATATCTGGTGTTTTATCCTAATCCAAATATTCAAATGAATTTCAAAAGCAATCTTGTTGATAGAGTAGAGGAGTTTGTATATCTTGGAGTTCATATTGACCAAGGATTGAAATTTAAATTACATGCATTGTATCTGGAGCAGAGACTATCAATAATAGCTGGAATATTTCGAAGAATTTCAAGATACTTAGATGATACTTCTAGAAGAATAGTCTTCTACTCACTATTCCATAGCATTCTTATTTATGGGATTGAAGTCTGGGGTACAGTTAATAGAACTAAAATGGCTGAACTGCAAGTGGTACAAAATAAAGCAATTAAAAATCTGTTTTGTCATCCGATAAGAGAAAGAACAAAACACATCCACGAAGTTCATAACATACTACCAATTTCATACGTCCATGAGCAAAAACTGGTTAACATCACTCACAGTATAATCACGAAGCAAATTCATACGTCCACAGAATTCGTATTCAACAGAGATGTCCATCAGCACAACACACGAAGAGTAAATTTAATTCACGTTTCATCTTCCCCATCATCGTCAATCCAACATGAATCGATTACAAAATACAATACTTTGCCTATGAATATTAAAGCACTTAACAGAACAGAATTTTAAGTCCAAAGCAAATTTTATATTAAAAATAAGTTCATAAATTCTTAAGATTTGGATACATTTGTTTCTGGAAGAGCAAAAAAGCCCCTTCTACTTGAGTTGAAGTCTTCTTTACAGTATTTTTCCTTTTTACGTGAAACTTAAACTTATACAATTGAAGTTTTCTTGTTTTATAAAATTCTCCGACACTTTCTTTTTAACTTTTTCACCGTTCCACAATTAATTCAAATTAAATTAAGTTAAGTAAATGTTTTAATGTTAGTAATTTTTTCTTTCTTTTTTTTTATATATAGTATTATTTTTTATTTTTTGTTTCATTTTGTTTTAAATAAATATTTATATCATTTGTATTATTAATGTATACTGCCCTTTATCGAGACATTGTTTCCATGGGCTATTATGTATCAATAAATAAATAAATAAATAAATAAATAAATAATACAGCTATCGCTAAGGTATACGGCGGCGGACTCCGCACTCTCTGGACTACTCAGTATATCTTATCCACGAAAATCAAACTGATGCTTGCTAACTGCCTGAACACAATGAGGTCGCAGTCGCTGTCTCCGTCGCAGTCTCGGTCGTGGTCGGCATTGCTGTCGCTAGGACTGGCGAAATCTCGCCCACAATGAGGTCGCTTTGTTATGTCAAATTTTAACAACTGCTTTCACCTTTGTCCATATACAAGGTGTCTCAAAAGAAAGTTTACATTTGTTTAGCTTATTGCGTGATCGCAATGAATCCGTGGGGCGCGGGAGGTATGTCAATCAGTAGCCTGGCTCTTGGGAGTTCACTCGCTATGGAGCGTTTCTCGGGTGCAGACTGCGCGTTGTGCGTGCGAGAGTTTTACAAAAGCGGTGATTCGGCGACTGTGGCACGTAGAAAGTTCTGCAATATTCGAATTTCACGCCATTTAAGGGATGCGCCAAGCATTCCTCTCATTCGAAAATGGGTAAAAAAGTTTGAAGAGACTGGTTCAACACTAGAAAAATCAACCAAAATCTGGACGGTCAAGGTCATCGATAATGTAATAAAACGTAAAGAATGTTAATCAGTCTGTTCGTAGTGATCCCGACCTTTCGATTCGGAAGTGCGCGGAGCTGTAATAAACAATTTTGCTTCTCGATTAAGTGGCTGTCGCGAACGCGAGGGCTTACATTTAGATGACATTATTTTTAAGAAATAAATTCCCAAGTTGTGAACTTTAATGATAAATAAAATTGTTTTCGATAGAATGTTTACTTCGTTTTTTAATCGATCCTCTAAATATAAACTTTCTTTTGAGACCCCCTGTACTTACAACGAACCGTCAACCGCCGATTTGAAGATTTCCCTGCCTTTTTTTTTTTCTACACAGCTGTCACAATGTCGTACGACCGAGTTAAAAGTTTGCCAACTTGCGCGACACACCCTACGATCGAGCCAGCGACCGCGACATTATTGTGTTCAGGCAGTAAATCCCTACTTCTACCAGTGCTGCTCTATGGGTGCGAAATCTTCTGCAAGCCTGATGAAAAGAGCATGAGAAGTTTGATTGTTGCTTATAATACCATTGCCAGATACGTATTTAACCTAAGAAAAAGGGACCATATTTCAAGATTCTCAAAACTCATCGCCGGGTGCACCCTTATAAATCTTCTAAAAATAAAAACACTCTGCTTTCTAAACAATCTGATCATAACTCGACAACCTGAATATCTTTTGTCGGCTGGCTCTCGGCAAGAGTGACTGACTGGTGGCAAAGCTGGCTGACAGCTGACTGGTGGCAAGGTGGGTGGCTGGTGGCAAAGCCGGCTGGCTATTGGTCAAGTTATCTGGCTGGCGGCCAAGTTGGATGGCAGGTGGCCAGGTTGACTGGCTGGTGGTCAGGGTGGCTGGTTGTTGGCTAGGTTGGCTGGCTGGTAGCCAGATTGGCCGGCTGGCTGCTGGCTTAGTTCGCTGGCAGTTGGCCAGGTTGGTTGGCTGGTGGCAAAGTTGGCTGGCCGGTGGCAAGGTTGGCTTACTGGTGGCAAAGCTGACTGGCAGGTGGCCTGGTTGGCTGACGGGTGGCTAAGTTGGCTAGCAGGTGGCCAGGTCGGCTAGCTGGCGGTGACTGGTGGCGAATCCGGCTGGCTATTGGTCAAGTTAACTGGCTGGCGGCTAAGTTGGATGGCAGGTGACCAGGTTGACTGGCTGGTGGCCAGGTTGGCTGGGTGGTGGCTAGGTTGGCTGGCTGGAAGCCAGGTTGGCCGGCTGGTAGTCAGGTTAGCTGGTTGGTGGCTTAGTTGGCTGGCAGGTGACCAGCTTGTTTAGCTGGTGGCAAGGTTGGCTGGCCGGTGGCAAGGTTGGCTTCCTCGTGGCAAAGCTGACTGGCAGGTGACCTGGTTGGCTGGCTGGTGGCTAAGTTGGCGGGCAGGTGGCCAGGTTGGCTGGCTGGTGGCAAGGTTGACTGGCTGGTGCAGATTTGCAGGCTGGTGGCACGGCTGGCTAGTAGGGGGCCAGGTCGGCTAGCTGGCGGCAGGATTGTCTGACTGGTGGCAAATCCGGCTGGCTATTGGTCAAGTTAGCTGGCTGGCGGCTAAGTTCGTTGGCAGGTGACCAGGTTGACTGGCTGGTGGCCAGGTTGGCTGGGTGGTGGCTAGGTTGGCTGGCTGGAAGCCAGGTTGGCCGGCTGGTAGTCAGGTTGGCTGGTTGGTGGCTTAGTTGGCTGGCAGGTGGCCAGGTTGTTTGGCTGGTAGCAAGGTTGGCTGGGCGGTGGCAAGGTTGGGTTACTGGTGGCAAAGCTGACTGGCAGGTGACCTGGTTGGCTGGCTGGAGGCTAAGTTGGCGGGCAGGTGGCCAGGTTGGCTGGCTGGTGGCAAGGTTGATTGGCTGGTGCGGATTTGCAAATTGGCGGCACGGCTGGCTAGCAGGTGGCCAGGTTGATTCGGTGGTGGTTGGGTTGGCCTCCTCCTGGTGGCCTGGTTAGGTGGCTGGTTGCCAGATTAGCTGGCTGGTTGCCAGATTAGTTGGCTGGTGGCCAGGTTGGCTGCGTGGTGGTTGGGTTGGCCTCCACCTGGTCGCCTGGTTAGCTGGCGGGTTGGCAGATTAGCTGGCTGGTTGCCAGGTTAGCTGGCTGGTGGCCGGATGGGCTCTCTGATGGGTAGGTCGGCTGATTGGTGGCCAGGTTGTTGGGCTGGTGGCCATGTTAGACGGCAACGCACAACATGTAGCGTTCAACGTGCATTGTGCAACGTGCAAACTGCAACATGCAACGTGCAAGGCGCAACATGCAACGTGCAACATGCAACGTGCAATATGAAACGTTCAACATGCAACGTGCAACATGCAAGGTGCAACGCGCACCATGCAGCGTGCAAAATGCAACGACCAACGTGCAACTTGCAGTGTGCACCGTGAACCATGCAACGCGCAACATGCAACATGCCAAGTGAAACGTGCGACGTGCAACGTACAACTTGCAACCTGCAACGCGCAACATGTAACGTGCCAAGTGAAACGTGCAACGTACAACTTGCAACCTGCAACGCGCAACATGAAACGTGCTCAGTGAAACGTGCGACGTGCAACGTACAACATGCAATGCACAACGTGCAACGTGTGACGTGCAACGTGAAACATGTGACGCCTAACGTGGAGCGTGCAAGGTGAAACGTGCAACATGAAACGTGCAACATGCAACGCGCAACATGAAACGTGCCCAGTGAAACGTGCAACGTGCAACGTACAACATGCTACCTGCAACGTGGAACATGCAACGTGCATCGTGCAACATGCAACGCAAAACTTGCAACGTGTGACGTGCAACGTGAAACATGCCGCGCCCAACGTGGAGCGTGCAAGGTGAAATGTGCAACATGGAACATGCAACGTGCATCGTAAAACATGCAACGTGCAAAGCGCGACATGCAAAGTGCAACATGCAACGTGCAACATGAAACGAGCAACATGCAACGCGAAACATGAAACGTGCCCAGTGAAACGTGCAACGTGCAACATACAACATGCAACCTCCAACGTACAACATGCAACCTGCAACGTGGAACACGCTACGTGCATCGTGCAACATGCAACCCACAACGTGCAACGCGCAACACGCAACGCGCAACATGCAACGCGCAACATGAAACGTGCCCAGTGAAACGTGCGACGTGCAACGTACAACATGCAACCTGCAAGATGGAACATGCAACGTGCATCGTGCAACGTGCAACGCACAACGTGCAACGCGCAACATGCAAGGAGCAACGTGCAACTTGCAGTGTGCAACGTGCAACTTGCAGTGTGCAACGTGCAACACACAACGCGCAACATGCAACATGCCAAGTGAAACGTGCGACATGCAGCATACAACTTGCAACCTGCAACGCGCAACATGAAGCGTGCCCAGTGAAACGTGGAACGTGCCACGTACAACATACAACCTGCAACGTGGAACATGCAACGTGCGTCGTGCAACAAGCAATGCACAACGTGCAACGTGTGACGTGCAACGTGTGACGTGCAACGTGTGACGTGCAACGTGAAACATGTGACGCCCAACGTGGAGCGTGCAAGGTGAAACGTGCAACGTGCAACGTACAGCGTACGACATGCAATGTGCAACGTGCGACGTGCAACGTGCAATCTGCAACGTGTAATGCGCAACGTGCGACGTGCAACGTGCAACGCCCAACACGCAGCGTGCCAAGTGAAACGCGCAACGTGTGAATGCAACGCGCAACGTGCAACTTGCAACATGCGACGCACGCTGCATCCTGCAACATGCCACCTGCAACGTGCAACGAACTGGTAACCAGACGGCCAACCAGCTTGTTTACCAGCCTATCAACCCGGCCACCTGCAAGCCAGCTAAGCCGGCCACCTGCCAGCCAACTTGGCCACCAGCTAATTAACCTTGCCGCCAGGAAACCCTGCCAGGAAACAGCCAGCCTACCTGGCTACCAGTTGTTAACCTTGCCAACAGCCAAACCCCCTAACCAATCAGACAGCGAACCTGGCCTTCAGCCTGCTAAACTGGCCACCAGCCAGCCAACCTCTCCACCGGCCGTAAAACCTGGCGACCTCCCTGGCAACCAGGCCGCTAGCCACCCAACCCGATCACCCGCCAGCCAGCTTGGCCACCAGTCCCCCAAACTGGACCAGCCAGCCAACCAATCTTGCAAGCAGCCAGCCCACCTTGTCACCATTTGGCCAATCTGGGAATCTGAAAGCAAACCCTAACGAGGGCCGACCCACCTGGCCCCCAGCCAGCTGACCCGGTCACCAACCGGCCAGCGAACCTGACCTACAGCCAGCCAACCTCTCAACCAGCCAGCCAATCTGCCCATCAGCCAGCCAACCTGGCTGCAAGCCAGCCAATTTGGCCGTCATTCGGCCAACCTTGCCGCCAGCCAAAGCCACCTGACCACCAGCTAGTCAGCCCTGCCAATAACCAGGCGGCTAATGGGGCCTCCAGCCAACTTCCCTGGCCACCAGCTAGCCAACTTGGCCACCAATCTGGCCATCTGCTAGCCAACCCTGCCGAGAGCCAACCAGCCTGCTAACCTGGCAACCAGCCCGCTAACCAGGCCACCAGGAGGAGACCAACCCAACCACCAGTAAGCTAACCCAACTTGGTCACCAGCCAACCAAACTGACTACCAGCTGGCTAACCTAGCCACCACCCAGCGAACCTGGACCACAGTCAGCCAACCTGGCCACCATCCCGGCCCCCAACCTGGCCACCAACCTGGGCACCATCCGGCCAATCTGGGTATCTGCCAGCCAACAATGCCGAGAGCCAACCAACCTGGCCACCAGCCAGCTGACCTGGCCACCAGCCAGCGAACCTGGTCTACAGCCAGCTTACCCGGCCACCAGACAACCAATTTGCCCACCAGCAATCCAAACTTGCTACCAGACAGCCAACCTGGCCACCTGAAAGCCAGCTTGTCACCCAGCCTCCCAACCTGACCACTAGCCAGTCAACCCGGTCACCTGCCAGCCAGCTTTGCCATCAGCCAGCCAACCTTGCCGCCCAGCCAAAGCAACCTGACCGCCAGCCAGTCAGCCTTGCCAATAACCAGCCAGCTAATCGGGCCTCCAGCCAAATTATCTGGCCACCATCCGGCCAGTCTGGTCATCTGCAGCCAACCCTGCCGAGAGACGGACAACCTGGCCACCGGCCAGTTGACCTGGCCAACAGCCAGCGAAACTGGTCAACAGCTAGCTTACCTGGCCACCAGCCAACCAATTTTCCAACCAGCCAGTCAAACTTGCTACCGGACAGCCAACCTGGCCACCTGAAAGCCAGCTTGGCTCCCAGCCTCTCAACCTGACCACTAGATAGTCAACCCGGTCACCTGCCATCCAACTAAGCTACCAGCCAGCCGACTTGACCAATAGCCAGCCAGCTTTCTCAGTAGTCAGTCAGCCTTGCCATAAGCCAGCCAACCTTGCCGCCAGCCAAAGCAACCTGACCACCAGCCAGTCAGCCTTGCCAATAACCAGCCAGCTAATCGGGACTCCAGCCAAATTACCTGGCCACCAGCCGGCCAACTTTGCCACCATCCGGCCAATCTGGCCATCAGCCAGCCAACCTTGTCGCCAGCCAAAGCCACCTGACCACCAGCCAGCCCTGCCGAGAGCCAACCAGCCTGCTGGCTTGGCAACCAGCCCGCTAACCAGGCCACCAGCAGGTGGCCAACACAACCACCACGCAGCCAACCTGGCCACCAGCGAGCTAACCTGGCAATCAGCCAGGCAACAGGGCCAACGCACCTGACCAGCAGCCTGCCAGCCCTGCCAAAAAATAGCCAGCTAACCGGGCTACCAACCAGCTTCCCTGACCACCAGCCAGTTAACTTGTCCACCAACCAGCTAACCTGGCAATCCAGCCAGCTAGCCTGGCCACGAGCCAACCAACCGGGCCACCAGCCAGCTACCCTGGCCACCTGCCAGCCATCCTGGCAACCAGCCAGCTAGCCTGGCCACCAGTCAGCCAACAAGCCACCACCCAACTTGGTCACCAGCAAACCTGGCCACCAGCCAGCCAACCTGGCCAACGCACCTGACCAGCAACCCGCCAGCCCTGCCAAAAACTAGCCAGCTAACAGGGCCTCCAGCCAACTTCCCTGGCCACCAGCCAGCCAACTTGGCCACCATCCGACCAATCTGGCCATCTGCTAGCCAACCCTGCCGAGAGCCAACCAGCCTGCTAACCTGGCAACCAGCCCGCTAACCAGGCCACCAGGAGGAGGCCAACCCAACCACCACGCAGCCAACCTGGCCACCAGCCAGCTAACCCAACTTGGTCACCAGCCCACCAAACTGACTACCAGCTGGCTAACCTAGCCACCAGCCAGCGAACCTGGACCACAGTCGGCCCACCTGGCCACCAACCTGGCCAACATCCGGCCAATCTAGCCATCAGCCAGCCAACCTTGCCGCCAGCCAAAGCAAGCTGACCACCAGCCACTCAGCCCTGCCGATAACCAGCCAGCTAATCGGGCCTCCAGCCAAATTCCCTGGCCACCCGTCAGCCAATTTGGCCACCATCCGGCCAATCTGGCCATCAGCCAGCCAACCTGCCCGCCAGCCAAAGCCACCTGACCACCAGCCAGTCAGCCCTGCCAATAACCAGGCAGCTAATGGGGCCTCCAGCCAACTTCCCTGGCCACCAGCCAGCCAACTTGGCCACCATCCGACCAATCTGGCCATCTGCTAGCCACTCTGCCGAGAGCCAACCAGCCTGCTAACCTGGCAACCAGATCGCTAACCAGGCCACCAGGAGGAGGCCAACCCAACCACCACGCAGCCAACCTGGCCACCAGCCAGTTAACTCAACTTGGTCACCAGCCAACCAAACTGACTACCAGCTGGCTAACCTAGCCACCAGCCAGCGAATCTGGACCACAGTCAGCCAAACCTGGCCACCATCCGGCCAATCTGTGTATCTGCCAGCCAACAATGCCGAGGGCCAACCAACCTGGCCACCAACCAGCTTCACTGGCCACCAGCCAGCTAACCTGGCCACCAGTCAGCCAACAAGCCACCAGCCAACTTGTATGTATATTGGCGTTACAGTCCATGAAGGACCTGAGCCGAGGTTCTCTCAATCACCCATGTTGAGTTCATTTTCCCATAGGTGAAAGGGACCTACAGTTTATTGCCGGTTCCGAACGGCGAATTTCGAGGAGATTTTCATGAAAATTTTACTACAGGGGCTTTGTCAGAACCCCGCTGAGGAGACACACCGTGGAAAACACGATAGATGACATGGCTGTGTCGGGATTCGATCCCGTGTCATCGGCGTCAGAGGCCAACACACTACCCACTGCGCCACGGTGCTCTCCACTAGCCAACTTAGTCACCAGCAAACCTGGCCACCAGCCAGCCAACCTGGCCAACGCACCTGACCAGCAACCTGCCAGCCATGCCAAAAAATAGCCAGCTAAGCGGGCTACCAACCAGCTTCCCTGACGACCAGCCAGCCAACTTGTCCACCAGCCAGCTAACCTGGCAATCCGGCCAGCTAGCCTGGCCACGAGCCAACCAACCGGGCCACCATTCAGCTACCCTGGCCACCTGCCAGCCATCCTGGCCACCAGCCAGCTAACCGGGCCTTCAGTCAGCCAGCAAGCTACCCGCCAACTTGGTCACCAGCAAACCTGGCCACCAGCCAGCCAACCTGGCCAACGCACCTGACCAGCAACCTGCGAGCCCCGCCAAAAACTAGCCAGCTAACAGGGCCTCCAGCCAACATTCCTGGCCACCAGCCAGCTTCACTGGCCACCAGCCAGCTAACCACCTGCTGCCCAACCTGACCTCCAGCCAGTCGACTTGGCTCCCAGCCTCAAAACCAGGCCTCTAGCCGGCCAACCCGGTCACCTATCAGCCTGATTTTCCACCAGCCAGCCAAACTTGCCGCCAGCCAACGAACATGAACACAAGCCAGTCAGCCCGGCCAATAGCCAGCCAGCTAGCCGGGCCACAAGATAGCTTCCCTGGCCACCAGCCAACCAACTTGGCCATGAGCAAGCTAACCTGGCAGCCAGCCAGCAAACATGGCCGGCAACCAGTCGACAAGGCCACCAGTCAACAAGGCCACCATTCAACAAGGCCACCAGTCAACAAGGCCACCAGTCAACAAGGCTACCATCCAACTTGGTCACCAGCCAACCTGGCCATCAGCCAGTCAAACTGGACACCAGCCAACCAACCTAGCCACCTGCTAGCTTATATTGCCACCAGCAAGCCACTCTGGCCAACAGCTAGCCAACCTGGACACCAGCCAGCTAACCAGCCCACCAGGAGGCCAACCCAACAACCACTCAGCCAACCTGGCCACCAGCCTGCGAACCTGACCTACAGCTAGCCAACCTGGCCTTAAGCCAGGCATCCGGGCCATCAGCCAGCCTAGCCTAGCCACTACTCAGACAGCCTAGCCACCAGCCAATCAAACTAGCGACCAGCCAGCTAACCTGGCCACCAACCAGCTAACCTGGCCACCAGTCAGCTAACCTGGCAACCCACCCAGCTAGCCTGGGTACGAGCCAACCAACCGGGCCACCAGCCAGCTACCCTGGCCACCAGCCAACCATCCTGGCCACCAGCCAGCCAACCTGGCCAACAACCAGACAACCTGGCCAACAGCAAGCCAACCTGGCCACCGGCCAACTACCCTGGCCACCAGCCAGCGAACCTGGCCAAGGTCACTGAATTTTTCAACAAGGTCATTGAAGTTCGCTGACCTTTTGAACAAGGTCACGAACTTTTCAGCAGGGTCACTGACCTTTTCGACAAGGTCATTGAACTTTTCAGCAAGGACGCTGACCTTTTCAACAAGGTCACTGACCTTTTCAACAGCCAGCCAGGTCACTGACCTTTTCAACAAGGTCACTGACGTTTTCTGACTGGTTGCAAAGCTGGCTGGCAGAGGCCACGTTGTCGGGCTGGTGGCAAGGTTACCTGGCTGGTCCAGATTTGCTGGCTGGTGGCAAGGTTGCCTAGCAGGTAGCGAGCTCGGCTGATTGGGGGCAAGGTTGGCTGACTGGTGGCAAAGCTTGCAGGCGATTGGCCAAGTTGGCTCGCCGGTGGCTAAGTTGGATGGCAGGTAGCCAGGTTGACCGGCTGGTGGCAAGATAGCTAGCTGGCCAGGTCGTCTGCCTACCTGGCGACAAGGGTTGCTGACTGGTGGCAAAGCTGGCTGGCAGGGGCCAGGTTTGCTGGCTGGTGGCAAGGTGGGTGGCTGGTGGCAAGTTTGGCTGACTGACGATCAGGTTGGCCGGCTGGTGGCAAGATAGCTAGCTGGCCAGGTCGTCTGCCTACCTGGCGACAAGGGTGGCTGACTGGTGGCAAAGCTGGCTGGCAGGGGCCAGGTTTGCTGGCTGGTGGCAAGGTGGGTGGCTGGTGGCAAGTTTGGCTGACTGACGGTCAGGTTGGCCGGCTGGTGGCTAAATTGGATGGCATTTGGCCAGGTTGGCTGGCTGGTGGCAAGGTTGGCTGGCTGGACCAGATTTGATGGCTGGTGGCAAGGTTGGCTAGCAGGTGGCCAGGTCGGGTGGTCGGCGGCAAGGTTGGCTGACTGGTGGCAAAACTGGCTGGCTATTGGCCATGTTGGCTGGCCGGTGGCTAAGTTGGATGGCAGGTAGCCAGGTTGACCGGCTGGTGGCAAGATAGCTAGCTGGCCAGGTCGTCTGGCTACCTGGCGACAAGGGTGGCTGGCAGGGGCCAGGTTTGCTGGCTGGTGGCAAGGTGGGTGGCTGGTGGCAAGTTTGGCTGACTGACGATCAGGTTGGCCGGCTGGCGGCTAAATTGGATGGCATTTGGCTAGGTTGGCTGGCTGGCGGGTGGCAAGGTTGCCTGGCTGGTCCAGATTTGCTGGCTGGTGGCAAGGTTGCCTAGCAGGTGGCCAGCTCGGCTGATTGGCGGCAACTTTGGCTGACTGGTGGCAAAGCTGGCAGGCGATTGGCCAAGTTGGCTGGCTGCTGGCGCCAAGTTGGCTGGTTGTAGGCCAGATTGGCTGGCTGGTGGCAAGGTTGCCTAGCAGGTGGCCAGCTCGGCTGATTGGCGGCAACTTTGGCTGACTGGTGGCAAAGCTGGCAGGCGATTGGCCAAGTTGGCTGGCTGCTGGCGCCAAGTTGGCTGGTTGTAGGCCAGATTGGCTGGCTGGTGGCAAGGTTGGCTGACCGGTGGCAAGGTGGTTGGCTGGTGGCAAGCTTGCCTAACAGGTGGCCAGCTCGGCTGATTGGCGGCAAGGTGGCAAAGCTGGCAGGCTGTTGGCTAAGTTGGCTGGCTGCTGGCGCCAAGCTGGCTGGTTGTAGGCCAAATTTTCTGGCTGGTGGCAAGGTTGCCTGGCTGGTCCAGATTTGCTGGCTGGTGGCAAGGTTGCCTAGCAGGTGGCCAGCTCGGCTGATTGGCGGCAAGATTGGCTGACTGGTGGCAAAGCTGGCAGGCGATTGGCCAAGTTGGCTGGCTCCTGGCGCCAAGTTGGCTGGTTGTAGACCAGATTGGCTGGCTGGTGGCACGGTTGCCTGGCTGATCCAAATTTGCCGGCTGGTGGCAAGGTTGCCTAGCAGGTGGCCAGGTCGGGTGGTTGGCGGCAAGGTTGGCTGACTGGTGGCAAAGCTGGCTTGCTATTGGCCAAGTTGGCTGGCCGGTGGCTAAGTTGGATGGCAGGTAGTCAGGTTACCTGACTACTGTCAAGGTTAGCTGGCTGGTGCAGATTTCCTTCCTGGTGACGGGGTTGGCAAGCAAGTGGCCAGGTCGGCTAGCTGTCGGCAAGGTTGGCTGACTGGTGGCAAAGCTGGAAGGCTATTGGCCAAGTTGGCTGGCTGCTGGCGCCAAGTTGGCTGGTTGAAGGCCAAATTGGCTGGCTGGTGGCAAGGTTGGCTGGCCGGTGGCTGGCTGGTGGCAAGGTTGGCTGGCTGGTGGCAAGGTGGGTGGCTGGTGGCAAGTCTGGCTGACTGACGATCAGGTTGGCCGGCTGGTGGCTAAATTGGATGGCATTTGGCCCGGTTGGTTGGCTGGTGGCCAGGTTGGCTGGCGGCTGGCAAGGTTGCCTGGCTGGTCCAGATTTGCGGGCTGGTGGCAAGGTTGCCTAGCAGGTGGCCAGCTCGGCTGATTGGCGGCAAGGTTGGCTGACTGGCGGCAAAGCTGGCTGGCGATTGGCCAAGTTGGCTGGCTGCTGGCGCCAAGTTGGCTGGTTGAAGGCCAAATTGGCTGGCTGGTGGCAAGGTTGGCTGGCCGGTGGCAAGGTGGTTGGCTGGTGGCAAGGTTGCCTAGCAGGTGGCCAGCTCGGCTGATTGGCGGCAAGGTGGCAAAGCTGGCAGGCTATTGGCCAAGTTGGCCGGCTGCTGGCGCCAAACTGGCTGGTTGTAGGCCCGATTGGCTGGCTGGTGGCAAGGTTGGCTGGCTGGACCAGATTTGCTGGCTGGTGGCAAGGTTGGCTGGCTGGACCAGATTTGCTGGCTGGTGGCAAGGTTGGCTAGCAGGTGGCCAGGTCGGGCGGTTGGCGGCAAGGCTGGCTGGCTGGTGGCAAAGCTGGCTTGCTATTGGCCATGTTGGCTGGCCGGTGGGTAAGTTGGATGGCAGGTAGTCAGGTTACCTGACTACTGTCAAGGTTAGCTGGCTTGTGCAGATTTCTTTCCTGGTGACGGGGTTGGCTAGCAAGTGGCCATGTCGGCTGGCTGGCGGCAAGGTTGGCCGACTGGTGGCAAAGCTGGCAGGCTATTGGCCAAGTTGGCTGGCCGCTGGCGCTAAGTTGGCTGGTTGTAGGCCAGATTGGCTGGCTGGTGACAAGGTTGGCTAGCTGGACCAGATTTGCTGGCTGATAGCAAGGTTGGCAAGCAGGTGGCCAGGTCGGGTGGTCGGCGGCACGGTTGGCTGACTTGTGACAAAGCTGGCTGGCTATTGGCCAAGTTGGCTGGCCGGTGGCTAAGTTCGATGGCAGGTAGCCAGGTTGGCTGGCTGGTGGCAAGATAGCTAGGTGGCCAGGTCGTCTGGCTACCTGGCGACAAAGGTTGCGGACAAGTGGCAAAGCTGGCTGACAGGGGCCAGGTTGGCTGGCTGGTAGCAAGATGGGTGGCTCGTGGCAAGTTTGGCTGACTGATGGTCAGGTTGGCCGGCTGGTGGCTAAATTGGATGGCATTTGGCCAGGTTGGTTGGCTGTTGGCTAAGTTGGCTGGCTGATGGCTAAGTTGGCTGGCAGATGCCGAGGTTGGTTGGCTGGTGGCAAGGTTGGCAGTTTGGTCCAGTTTTGCAGGCTGGTGGCAAAGTTGGCTTGCAGGTATCCAGGTCGGCTGGCTGGCATCAAGGGTGACTGACTGGTGGCAAAGCTGGCTGCCTGTTGGCCGAGTTGGCTGGCTGGTGGCTAAGTTGGATGGCAGGTGCCAGGTTGGCTGGCTGGCGGTAAGGATGACTGACTGGTGGCAAAAAGCTGGCTGGATACTTTTCAAGTTGGCTGGCTGGGGGCTAAGTTAGTTGGCAAGTGCCGGGTTGGCTGGCTGGTCCAGATTTGCTGGCTGGTGGCAAAGTTGGCTTCCAGGTGGCCAGGTCGGCTGTCTGGCGGCAAGAGTGATCGACTGGTGGCAAAGCTGGCTGCCTGTTGGCCGAGTTGGCTGGCTGGTGGCCAAGTTGGATGGCAGGTGCCAGGTTGGCTGGCTGGCGGTAAGGATGACTGACTGGTGGCAAAAAGCTGGCTGGATACTTTTCAAGTTGGCTGGCTGGGGGCTAAGTTAGTTGGCAAGTGCCGGGTTGGCTGGCTGGTCCAGATTTGCTGGCTGGTGGCAAAGTTGGCTTCCAGGTGGCCAGGTCGGCTGTCTGGCGGCAAGAGTGATCGACTGGTGGCAAAGCTCGCTGCCTGTTGGCCAAGGTGGCTGTCTGGTTGCCAGGTTAGCTAGCTGGTAGCCAGGTTGGCTGGCTGGTGGTCAGGTTCGCTGGCTGGTGGTCAGGTTCGCTGGCTGGTGGCCTTTTTGGCTGGCAGGTGGCCAGGTTTGTTGGCTGGTGGCCAGGTTGGCTGGCTGGTGGCAGGATTGACTGGCTGGTGGCCAGGTTGGCTCGGTGGTGGTTGGGTTGGCCTCCTCCTGGTGGCCATGTTAGCTGGCTGGCTGCCAGGTTACCTGGCTGGTGGGCGGATGGGCTCTCTGATGGGTAGGCCGGATGATTGGTGGCCAAGTTGTTGGGCTGGTGGCCATGTTAGATGGCAACGTTCAACATGTAGTGTGCAACGTGCAAAGCGCAAAATGCAACGTGCAAGATGAAACGTGCAACCCGCAACGTGCAACGTGCTACGTATGACATGCAACACCGAACATGCAGTTAGCTAAACATGCAACGTGCAACTAGCAATGTGCAACATGCAACATCCAACGTGCAACATGCAACGTGCAGAAATGCAACGTGCAACGGGCAATGTGCAACGTGCAACACGCAACGAGCAACCTGCAACGCGCAACATGAAACGTGCGCCGTGAAACGTGCAACGAGCAACGTACAACATGCAACCTGCATCGTACAACTTGCAACGTGCAAAATGCAACGCAGAACGTGCAACGTGTGACGTGGACGTACAACATGCAACGTGCATTTTTAATTTTAATTTTCGTGGGGGCCAATACCCCCATTTATTAAGCTTAATTCAAGCTAACATTCTTAATTCTAACTTTACTAACTAACATTCTCAATTAATCTAACTTAACTGACTAACAAGAACGGAAGAGGGGGGCGCGATTAGGGAACTTTGGTAAGGAGAAGGGGGGGGGGGGTACCGAGAAGAAGAAGTTTTAGGCATGGAGTGCTGAGGTTGAAATCGAAGTAAGTGTTCGAATTAACACTTCCCAGCATACGGGAAATGGGTTCATTGGAGCCGTAAGAGGTGCGGGGGTGGATAGATAGAAGAGACGAGGATTGCGAGTATTACGAGGATTAGTGTTATGGGATATAGAGTTGTAGAGGTTGGCGCAGTCAATGGTACCCGTTAGGAGTTTATGAATGAAGAGGATGTCAGCTACCTTTCTTCTATCCTCCAACGTATTCAGATTTATTAGTTTGAGTCGGTCTTGATAGGGCGGTAAGAACAGAGGATTTTGCCAGTGCAGACCTCGAAGAGCGAAACGTAGGAATCGACGCTGGATGCTCTCGATTCTAGAAATGTGGGTTTGTTGATAAGGGGACCACGCTTGAGATGCGTATTCAAGAAGGGGGCGAACGAAGGTAATATAGAGGGATCGAGTCACGTAGGGATTGGAGAATTCTTTAGACCAGCGCTTCACGAAACCGAGTGCAGAATTTGCTTTAAGAATTATATCGTCGATATGTGCGCGGAAATTGAGCTCATGGTCACATAGTATGCCAAGATCGCGGATAACCTGAACGGTAGAAATGGAGGAGAGGAGAGCATTGGACACGTTTACGTGAGAAGGTGATAGATTGGCATATGGAAATGTTAAGCTCCAAGCAATTTTTGGAACACCAGGTAGAAAAGCTATTGAGATCGGATTGAATAAGGGAAGAGTCTTGTAGCTAGGAAATGGTCTTAAAGAACTTGGTGTCGTCGGCATACAGTGAGAGATGGGAATGTTTGATGATTATCCCAATGTCGTTTATGGTAAGAATGAAAAGAAGTGGACCTAGGTGGCTACCTTGGGGAACACCGGAAGAGGCTAAGAAAGGGTTAGAAAAGGCAGATCTAAAGCGAACACTGTAGTAACGGTTTTTTAAATATGAAGATATCCAGTTCAGCGCAGTGGGTTCAAAGCCTAGGGAAGACAGTTTGAAGAGTATTAGGTTGTGAGATATTTTGTCGATGGCTTTACTGAAGTCAGTTGTAATGACGTCGACTTCGTTCCCATTCTCTAATGCTGAGAGGGTGAAGAACACAAATTCGACTAGGTTTGTGGTTGTAGACCTGGATTTGAGTAATCCATGTTGATTTGAGGAGATTAGAGATTTGCAATGGAAACTTAGAGTGTCATACAAGATGCTTTCGAAAAGTTTGGGTATATGTGAGAGTGAATTGGTGAATTGGTGTTATGAAAGCGCTTCTCCATATCTGGGGAAATTCTCCAAGGGACAAGGATAAGTTGAATAATTTTGAGAGCGGGACGGAGAGAATGAAGGAACATTTTTTTAATAACATGGCGGGGACGCCATCGGGTCCAGGAGTGAACTCATCATTAAGTTGATTCAGTTTAATTTCAATGATATGGGGTTCAACAGAACGTGGAAGAAATGGACTAAGGGAGAAATTTGGTAGGTAGTCGAAATAGGAAGTGTCCGGCGCGAAGGAGTCATCGGCGAAGGATTGTTTGAAAAGGTTGGCAAAAAAGTTGGCAATAGTGTTGGGATCATTCGAGGTTTCGCCATTGAAAGAGAGTGAGGTTGGATAGCCATCAGATTTCCTTTTGTAGTTGACAAACTGAAAGAAGGACTTAGGATTGTTGATAAGATTGGCTTGTGTTTTGATCAAGTGTTGTTCGTAGAGAGAGTTATGAAGCTCGGTAAATTGTAGATAAGTACCAATATAGTTGGAAAAGTCATAGGGAGACTGAGTACGAAGGAAGATAGCCCACAGTTTGTTTCGTTTGTTTCTAAGAGAGCGGAGCCTGCGATTATACCAAGGAGGAGAAGATAAGTGATTGGATCGAGAAATGGGAACGTAGTGAGAAATAGAATTAAATATTTCTATATAGAATAAGGATACGGCGTCATTTATTGTAAGGCCGTCAAAATTGAAGGGAGCGCTATTGAGATATTCATTGATTAGGTGAAAATTTGCTTTGTACGACTTTGTACGTCGTACGACTTGAGCGCTGGAGTGGAAGAGATCAGTGGCGGAGAGTCGAGAAAAAAGGAGAGAAGAAGGGGAGGATGGTAACTGTCGATGGTTGATAAGGAATGGGGGCAAAGTGAAACAGAGGAATTATTAGGGTCGGTTGTGAAAATCAGATCTAGCTGTCTACCCATGTAATTTGAGATGCCACTCACTTGGCTAAGGTTTGAATCGGCTTGGCTATCTAAGAAGAGACGTGCAACGTGCGACGTGCAAAGTACAACGTGCAATGTGCCACGTACAATCTGGCTGCAAGCCAGCCAACTTGGCCGTCATTCAGCCAACCTAGCCACCAGTCAGCCAATCTTGCTACCAGCCAGCCTACCTCTCCACCGGCCGTAAAATTTGGCATCAAACCAGATAGCCAACCAGGCCGCTAGCCACCCAACCCGATCACCTGCCAGGCAGCTTGGCAACCAGTCCCGCAGACTGGACCAGCCAGCCAACCAACCTTGCAAGCAGCCAGCCATCCTTGCCACCAGCCAGACACTCTTACCAGAAGTTAGTCAACCTTGACACCGGCCAGCCCACCTTGTCACCATTTGGCCAATCTGGGAATCTGAAAGCCAACCCTGCCGAGGGCCAAACCACCTGGCCCCCAGCCAGCTGACCCGGCAACCAACAGGCTTCATTGGCCACCAGCCAGCCAATCTGCCCACCAGCCAGCCAATCTGCCCACCAGCCAGCCAACCTGGCTGCAAGCCAGCCAACTTGGCCATCATTCAGCCAACCTTGCTAACAGCCAGCCAACTTGGCCACCTGAAAGCCAGCTTGACTCCTAGCCTCTCAACCTGACCACTAGACAGTCAACCCGATCACCTGCCATCCAACTTAGCCACAAGCCAGCCAACATGACCAATAGCCAGCCTGCTTTGTCACCAGTCAGTCACCCTTGCCACCAGCCAGAAAATCTTGCTAAAAGTTAGCCAAACTTGCAACCGGCCAGCCCACCTTGCTACCATTTGGCAAATCTGGCAATCTACCAGGCAACAATGCCGAGGGCCAACCAATCTGCCCACCAGCCAGCCGAACTTGCTACCAGACAGCCAACCTGGCCACTTGGAAACCAGTTTGGCTCCCAGCCTCCCAAGCTGACCACTAGGCAGTCAACCCGGTCACCTGCCAACCAGCTTTGCCATCAACCAGCCAACCTTGCCGTCAGCCAAAGCAACCTGACCGCCAGCCAGTCAGCCCTGCCAATAACCAGCCAGCTAATCCGACCTCCAGCCAACTTCCCTGGCCACCAGCCAGCCAACTTGGCCACCATCTGGCCAATCTGGGCTTCTGCTAGCCAACCCTTCCGGGAGCCAACCAACCTGGCAACCAGCCAGCAAACATGGCCGGCAGCCAGTCAACAAGGCCACCAGTCAACAAGGCCACCAGTCAACAAGGCCACCAGTCAACAAGACAACCAGGCAACTTGGTCACCAGCCAACCTGGCCGTCAGCCAGCCAAACTAGACACCAGCCAACCAACCTAGCCACCTGCCAGCTAACCAGCCCACCAGGAGGCCAACCTAACAACCACTCAGCCTGCGAACCTGACTTACAGCTAGCCAACCTGGCCTCTAGCCAGGCAACCGGGCCATCAGCCAGCCTAGCCTAGCCACTAATCAGACAGCCTAGCCACCAGCCAATCAAGCTAGCGACCAGCCAGCTAACCTGGCCACCAACCAGCTAACCGGGCAACCAGTCAGCCAACCTGGCCTACAGCCAGCGAACCTGGCCTACAGCCAGCCAACCTGGCCACCACCAGCCAACCTGGCCACCACCAGCCAGTCAACTTGACTCCCAGGATTCCAACCTGGCCACTAGCCAGCCAACCCGGTCGCCTGTGAACCATCTTTGCCACCAGCCAGCCAACTTTGCCGACAGCCAACGCACCTGACCAGCAGCCAGCCAGCACTGCCATAAACCAACCGGCTAACCAGCCCACCAGGAGGCCAACCTAAGAACCACTCAGCCAACCTGGCCACCAGACTGCGAACCTGACCTACAGTCAGCCAATCTGGCCACCACCAGCCAGCCAACTCTACTCCCAGCCAAGTTATTGGCCAAGTTGGCTGGCCGGTGGCTAAGTTGGATGGCAGGTAGCCAGGTTGACCGGCTGGTGGCAAGATAGCTAGCTGGCCAGGTCGTCTGGCTACCTTGCGACAAGGGTGGCTGACTGGTGGCAAAGCTGGCTGGCAAAGCTGGCTGGCAGGGGCCAGGTTGGCTGGCTGGTGGCAAGGTGGGTGGCTGGTGGCCTTTTTGGCTGGCAGGTGGCCAGGTTTGTTGGCTGGTGGCCAGGTTGGCTGGTGGCCAGGTTGGCTGGTGGCCAGGTTGGCTGGTGGCCAGGTTGGCTGGTGGCCAGGTTGGCTGGTGGCCAGGTTGGCTGGTGGCCAGGTTGGCTGGTGGCCAGGTTGGCTGGCTGGTGGCAGGATTGACTGGCTGGTGGCCAGGTTGGCTCGGTGGTGGTTGGGTTGGCCTCCTCCTGGCGGCCTGGTTAGCTGGCTGGTTGCCAGGTTACCTGGCTGGTGGCCGGATGGGCTCTCTGATGGGTAGGTGGGATGATTGGTGGCCAGGTTGTTGGGCTGGTGGCCATGTTAGATGGCAACGTACAACATGTAGTGTGCAACGTGCAAGGTGCAAAGCGCAAAATACAACGTGCAACATGAAACTCGCAACCCGCAACGTGCAACGTGCTACGTTTTACATGTAACGCCGAACATGCAGCGTGACAAGCTAAACATGCAACGTGCAACATGCAACATCCAGCGTGCAACGCGCAACGTGCAAAATGCAACGTGCAACGGGCGATGTGCAACACGCAACGCGCAACATGCAACGCGCAACATGAAACGTGCGCAGTGAAACGTGCAACGAGCAACTTGCAACTTGCAACCTACAACGTACAACTTGCAACGTGCAAAATGCAACGCACAACCTGCAACGTGTGACGTGGACGTACAACATGCAACGTGCAATGTGCACCGT
Source organism: Eumerus sabulonum (assembly GCA_951905685.1). Lineage (NCBI taxonomy): Eukaryota > Metazoa > Arthropoda > Insecta > Diptera > Syrphidae > Eumerus > Eumerus sabulonum. Next base: position 137,532,309 of record OX645060.1, on the reverse strand, counting down.
GTAACGCGCAGCGTGCGACGTGCAAAGTACAACGTGCAATGTGCCACGTACAACCTGGCTGCAAGCCAGCCAACCTGGCCGTCATTCAGCCAACCTAGCCACCAGTCAGCCAACCTTGCTACCAGCCAGCCAACCTCTCCACCGGCCGTAAAATTTGGCATCAAACCAGATTGCCAACCAGGCCGCTAGCCACCCAACCCGATCACCTGCCAGCCAGCTTGGCAACCAGTCCCCCAAACTGGACGAGCCAGCCAACCAACCTTGCAAGCAGACAGCCATCCTTGCCACCAGCCAGACACTTTTGCCAGAAGTTAGTCAACCTTGACACCGGCCAGCCCACATTGTCACCATTTGGCCAATCTGGGAATCTGAGAGCCCACCCTGCCGAGGGCCAAACCACCTGGTCCCCAGCCAGCTGACCCGGCAACCAACCGGCTTCACTGGCTACCAGCCAGCCAATCTGCCCACCAGCCAGCCAACCTGGCCGCAAGCCAGCCAACTTGGCCGTCATTCAGCCAACCTAGCCACCAGTCAGCCAACCCTGCTACCAGCCTGCCAACCCGGCCAACTGCAAGCCAGCTAAGCCGGCTACCTGCCAGCCAACTTGGCCACCAGCTAACTAACCTTGCCGCCACCAGTTAGTTAACCTTGCCATCAGCCAAACCCCCTAGCCAATCAGACAGCGACCCTGGCCTTCAGCCTGCCAAACTGGCCACCAGCCAGCCAACCTCTCCACCGGCCGTAAAACTTGGCGACCATCCTGCCAACCAGGCCGCTAGCCACCCAACCCGATCACCTGCCAGCCAGCTTGGCCACCAGTCCCCCAAACTCGACTAGCCAGCCAACCAACCTTGCAAGCAGCCAGCCATCCTTGCCACCAGCCAGCCACTCTTGCCAGAAGTTAGTCAACCTTGCCACCGGCCAGCCCACCTTATCACCATTTGGACAATCTGGGAATCTGAAAGCTAACCCTGCCGAGGGCCAAACCACCTAGCCCCCAGCCAGCTGACCCGGCAATTAACCGGCTTCACTGGCCACCAGCCAGCCAATCTGCCCACTAGCCAGCCAACCTGGCTGCAAGCCAGCCAACTTGGCCGTCATTCACCCAACCTAGCCACCAGTCAGCCAACCTTGCTAACAGCCAGCCAACCTAGCCACCTGAAAGCCAGCTTGGCTCCTGGCCCCTCAACCTGACCACTAGACAGTCAACCCGATCACCTGCCATCCAACTTAGCCACAGGCCAGCCAACATGACCAATAGACAGCCTGCTTTGTCACCAGTCAGTCACTTTTGCCACCAGCCAGAAAATGTTGCTAGAAGTTAGCCAAACTTGCAACCGGCCAACCCACCTTGTTACCATTTGGCCAATCTGGCAATCTACCAGTCAACGATGCCGTGCCGAGGGCCAACCAATCTACCCACCAGCCAGCCAACCTTGCTACCAGGCAGCCAACCTGGCCACTTAAAAACCAGCTTGGCTACCAGCCTCCCAACCTGACCACTAGGCAGTCAACCCGGTCACCTGCCAGCCAGCTTTGCCATCAACCAGCCAACCTTGCCGTCAGCCAAAGCAACCTGACCGCCAGCCAGTCAGCCCTGCCAACTTGGCCACCATCCAGGAGGCCACCCACCAGGAGGCCAACCTAGCAACCACTCAGCCAACCTGGCCACCAGCCTGCGAAACTGACCTACAGCTAGCCAACCTGGCCTCTAGCCAGGCAACCGGGCCATCAGCCAGCCTAACCTAGCCACTATTCAGACAGCCTAGCCACCAGCCGATCAAATTAGCGACCAGCCAGCTAACCTGGCCACCAACCAGCTAACCTGGCCACCAGTCAGCCAACCTGGCCTACAGCCAGCGAACCTGGCCTACAGTCAGCCAATCTGGGCACCATCCGGCCAATCTGGGTATCTGCCAGACAACAATGCCGAGGGCCAACCAACCTGGCACCCAACCAGCATCACTGGCCACCAGCCGGCTAACCACCTGCCGCCCAACCTGACCACCAGCCAGTCGACTTGGCTCCCAGCCTCCCAACCTGGCCTCTAGCCGGTCAACCCGGTCGCCTATCAGCCTGCTTTGCCACCAGTCAGCCACCCTTGCCGCCAGCCAACGAACATGAACACAAGCCAGTCAGCCCTGCCAATAACCAGCCAGCTAACCGGGCCACCAGTCAGCTTCCCTGGCCACCAGCCAACCCACCTGGAAACCATCCGGCCAACCTGGCCATCTGCCAGCCAGCCCTGCGAGGGCTAAACAACCTGGCCACCAGCCAGCCAATTTGGCCGTCAGTCAGCCAACCTGGCCACCAGTCACAAGACCTCTCCACCAGCCAGCTAACCTGGCCACCAACCGGCCAATCTGCCCACCGGCCACCCAACCTGGTCCCCGGCCAGCTGGCCTGTTCACCTGCCAGCTAGCCTAGTTACCAACCAGCCAAACTGACCGCCAGCCAGCCAACCAGGCCAACCGACGGCCAACATAACCTCCCAGTCAACCTGTCCACAAGCTCGGTAATCTTGCCACCAGCCAGCCAACCTGGCCACGAGCCAGCTAAGCTGGCTGCCAGCCAGCAAACATGGCCACCAGCCAGCGAAACTGACCACCAGCCAGACAACCTGGCCACCAGCTAGTTAACCTGTCTAACGCAAAGTGCAACATGCAAGGTGCAACGCGCAACATGCAACGGGCAACATGCAACATGCCAAGTGAAACGTGCAACGTACACCATGCAACCTGCAACGCGCAACGCGCAACATGGAACGTGCCCAGTGAAACGTGCAACGTACAGCATGCGACCTGCAACGTGGAACATGCAACGTGCAACGTGCATCATGCAACGGACAACGTGCAACGTGTGACGTGCAACGTACAACGTACAACATGCAACGTGCGACGTGCAAAGTGCAATGTGCAACGTGTAACGCGCAACGTGCGACGTGCAAAGTGCAACGTGCAATGTGCAACATACAACATGCAACGCCTAACATGCGGCGTGCCATGTGAAACATGCTACGTGCAATGTACAACGTACAACATGCAATGTGCAACGTGCGACCTGCAACGTGCAGTGTGCGACGTGTAACGCGCAACGTGCAAATGCAACGTGCAATGTGCAACGCCCAACATGCAGCGTGCCAAATGATATGTGCAGCGTGTGAATGCAACGTCCAACTTGCAACATGCGACGCATGCTGCATCCTGCAACATGCCACCTGCAACGTGCAACGAACTGGCAACCAAACGGCCAACCAACTTGTTTACCAGCCTGCCAACCCGGCGACCTCCCTGCCAACCAGGCCGCTAGCCACCCAACCCGATCACCTGCCAGCCAGCTTGGCCACCAGTCCCCCAAACTCGACTAGCCAGCCAACCAACCTTGCAAGCAGCCTGCCATCCTTGCCACCAGCCAGCCACTCTTGCCAGAAGTTAGTCAACCTTGCCACCGGCCAGCCCACCTTATCACCATTTGGACAATCTGGGAATCTGAAAGCTAACCCTGCCGAGGGCCAAACCACCTGACCCCCAGCCAGCTGACCCGGCAACAAACCGACTTCACTGGCCACCAGCCAGCCAATCTGCCCATCAGCCAGCCAACCGGGCTGCAAGCCAGCTAGTTTGGCCGTCATTCAGCCAACCTAGCCACCAGTCAGCCAACCTTGCTTCCGGCCAGCCCACCTGGCCACTGAAAGCCAGCTTGGCTCCCAGTCTCTCAACCTGACCACGGCTTCACTGGCCACCAGCCAGCTAACCTGGCCAGTAGTCAACTGACCTGGCCACCAGCCAACGAACCTTGCCACCAGCCAACCAATCTGCCCACCAGCCAGCCAACCTTGCTACCCGACAGCCAACCTGGCCACCTGAAAGCCAGCTTGACTCCCAGCCTCCCGACCTGACTACTGGCCAGTCAACCCGGTCAACTGCCAGCCAGCTTTGCCATCAGCCAGGCAACCTTGCCGTCAGCTGAAGCAACCTGACGACCAGCCAGTCAGCCCTGCCAATAACCAGCCAGCTAATCGGGCCTCCAGCCAACTTCCCTGGCCACCAGCCAGCCAATTGGGCCACCATCCGGCCAATCTGGCGATCAGTCAGTCAACCTCTCCGCCAGCCAAAGCAACATGATCACCAGCCAGTCAGCCCTGCCAAGAACCAGGCAGCTAATGGGGCCTCCAGCCAACTTCCCTGGCCACCAGCCAGCCAACTTGGCCACTATCCGGCCAATCTGGCCATCTGCTAGCCAACCCTGCCGATAGCCAACCAGCCTGCTAGCCTGGCAACCAGCCCGCTAACCAGGCCACCAGCAGGAGGCCAACACAAACAAAACGCAGCCAACCTGGCCACCAGCCAGCTAACCTGGCATACAGCCAGCCAACAAGGCCACCAGCCAGCGAACCTGACCACCAGCCTGCCAACCTGGCCACCAGCTAGCTAACCTGGCAACCAGTCAGCCAACAAGGCCATCAGCCAACTTGGTCACCAGCCAACCAAACTGACTACCAGCAGGCTAACCTAGCCACCAGCTGTCTAACCTAGCCATCAGCCAACGAACCTGGACAACAGACAGCCAACAAGCCACCAGCCAACTTGGTCACCAGCAAACCTGACCACCAACCAGTCAACCTCGCCAACGCACGTGACCAGCAACCTGCCAGCCCTGCCGAAAACCATCCAGCTAACCGGGCTACCAACCAGCTTCCCTGAACACCAGCCAGCCAACATGTCCACCAGCCAGCTAACCTGGCAACCCAGCCAGCTAGCCTGGCCGCGAGCCAACCAACGGGGCCACCAGCCAGCTAACCTGGCAACCAGCCAGCCAACAAGGCCATCAGCCAACTTGGTCACCAGCCAACCAAACTGACTACCAGCAGGCTAACCTAGCCACCAGCTGGCTAACCTAGCCATCAGCCAGCCAACCTGGCCACCAGCCAGCTAACCTGAGAACCAGCCAGCCAGCAAGGCCACCAGCCAGCGAACCTGACCACCAGCCAGCCAACCTGGCCACCAGCTAGCTAACCTGGCAACCAGTCAGCCAACAAGGCCATCAGCCAACTTGGTCACCAGCCAACCAAACTGACTACCAGCAGGCTAACCTAGCCACCAGCTGGCTAACCTAGCCATCAGCCAGCGAACCTGGCCACCAGCCAGCCATGCTGGCCACCAGCCAGCCATGCTGGCCACCAGCTGGCTAACCTAGCCATCAGCCAGCCAACCTGGCCACCAGCCAGCTAACCTGAGAACCAGCCAGCCAGCAAGGCCACCAGCCAGCGAACCTGACCACCAGCCAGCCAACCTGGCCACCAGCTAGCTAACCTGGCAACCAGTCAGCCAACAAGGCCATCAGCCAACTTGGTCACCAGCCAACCAAACTGACTACCAGCAGGCTAACCTAGCCACCAGCTGGCTAACCTAGCCATCAGCCAGCGAACCTGGCCACCAGCCAGCCAACCTGGCCAACAACCATACAACCTGGCCAACAGCCAGACAACCTGGCCAAGGTCACTGCATTTTTCAACAAGGTCAATGAAGTTCGCTGACCTTTTCAACAAAGTCACTGACCTTTTCGACAAGGTCACTGAACTTTTCAGCAAGGTCACTAACCTTTTAAAGCCGCGGGCAAAAGCTAGTGTACATATACATATGTACCTCTGTATGTTGTTTCTACGATCCTTGATACATATGTACATATATTAAACGTAAGTAAAGAAAGAAATACTTTGTCCTATATTTGGTTTGTTAATCCTTTCCTGTCGTCGTTGTTCCAGGTCACTGCGGAGCCAAGGTAGACGAAGTCCTTAACTACCTCAAAATTATAACTGCCAATACGAACGTTCTGGCCAAGACGTCGGTGGTGAGCTTCCTTTTTTGATGACAGCATATATTTAGTTTTGCCCTCGTTTACCGCCAGACCAACTATCGCCGCCTCGAACTCAATACTCGCAAACGCCTCATTGACATCTCGCTGTGATCTACCTATTATGTCAAAAATCGTTGGCGTATGCAAGGAGTTGCGAGGATTTGAAATAGATTGTGCCTCTTGTATTGGCCAGTGATTTTTGCACAATCATTTCTAATATGAGGGTGAAGAAATCACACGACAGTGCCCTGCCTAAATCCTTTTCATAATCATCATCATCATTTTTAGTGTCCCGCATGTTCCACTAAAAGAGTCGCGGGGGTAATGCGCGCACGCGGGATCTGCAGGCCAATCGATCCTCCGTCATCGACTCTAACTCATCAGGAGCTATGCCCAAACGCACCCAGGCGAGTTTTTGGACATGATCCAACCACCTCGTCCTGGGTCTGCCAAGCGGTCGCCTGCCTGATGGTATTGCATCCAAGGCACGCTTCGGAAGTCGTGATGATGGCGACATTCGTCTCACGTGACCAAACCATCGAAGCATATCCTTTCCGTTCGGAGAAGCAGCTGCTCAAAATTAAGCTCCCCGCGCACTGCCGCGTTTCTCACCCTATCCCGGCGATTAACTCCCACAACAGCACGAAGAAATCTCATTTCGGTAGCTTGTATTCGCGATATTATTCTTTCGGTCAATACCTAAATTTCATGACCATAGGTGAGAGTTGGAACGAATACTGAGTTAAAAACCGCTAGCTTGGCTTTGACACCCAGCTCGGTCTTCCTGATTACAGATCTTCCAAGCTGTTTCAAAATTGACCCAGCTTGGCCAATCCTGCAGGAAAGCTCAGTATTACTCCCCCATCACTCGTGAAAATGACCCCGAGATACATAAACTTCTCCACCTGCCTCCATGGGACTCCACTAACATGTAAAGTGCATTGGACAGGTGTTCTGGAAATAACCATAACCTCGGACCTAAATCCTTTTTTGACATCAAAACTATCGGTAAGGTGTTCACCGATTCGGATGGAGCAGCGAGCATTCTCAAAAGTCATCCTGCATAGTTTAGCAGGTGTGTCAAAGGTAGACATAGCGTTGTATAGCTCATCTCTAGTTACGCTGTCGTATGCGGCTTTGAAGTCGACAAATAGGTGGTGAGTGTCGACTTGGAATTCATTGGTTTTTTCCAGGATCTGCCGTAGTGTGAAGATTTGGTTGATGGTGGACTTTCCCGGCCTGAATCCGTACTGATAAGGACCTATCAGCTTATTTACAAAAGGCTTCAGGCGTTCACACAAAACGGCAGAGAAGATTTTGTAGGTGATGTTAAAGAGACTTATTCCTCTGTAATTGGCGCAATTAGAGGGGTCTCCTTTCTTGTGGATCGGGCATACGATGCTGAGACTCCATTCCTCGGCCATGCTTTCCTCTGACCATATCTTACAGATGAGCTGGTGCATGCTCCCAACCAGGTCATCCCCACCTGCCTTGAAGAGCTCAGAAGACAGTCCGTCTGCGCCAGCAGCTTTATTAGACTTGAGCTTCGATATGGCAATCTTAACTTCGTCGAGGTCAGAGGGATGGAATTCTCTGTGGGCTTCGTCGATTAGAAATGGAGCATTCTGCCTGACAGCGGTATATTGACTAACATCGCCGTAATACAGTCTGCAGAAGTGGTGTTTCCATATTCTCAGCATCGACTGCGATCCTACTACTAGATGTCAGTTCTCATCCCTGCAGGCTTCCGTTCTGGCTTTATAATCTTGGCATGTTCGCTGTTGATAGAACTTTCGAACGTCACGCGTGCGTAACACCTCTCCAAATCCACAATCGCGCGCTACTCGTACTCTTTCTTCTTTCTTCTGAGAAGCTTATGCTCCTCCCTTCTTTTTAACTCGTAGAGTTCACGAGCTGCTTCTGTTCTTTTATACAGCGAGACCTTATATGCATCCTGCTTCGCTGTGTGAATCCTCCTGCACTCGTTATCGAACCAGGTGTTTCTTCGTGGTGGAGCCTTGAAACCCAAAACTTCGGATGCAGAGCTTTTCAGGGCTTGTTTGCAAAGGCTCCACTGCGGTTTTATTGATAGCATGGAGAATTGAGGTGTATCGGCGAGCTTAAGGGAGACGCGATCGGTAAAAGCACGACGGTTTCTGGCGATAGTAGCTTTCCGACGTCATAACTTTGTATTCTTACTCTACTCCGCTGCGTTCGTTATATCCGTATCCGTAAGCGCATCTTGGCTACTACAAGATAGTGGTGCGAGTCGATGTTAGCCCCTCGGAAAGTTCGGACATCAAGAATAGTGGAGGAGTGTCTGACGTCAATTGCGATGTGATCAATCTAGTTGGTAGTCGATTGATCAAAAGACCGCCAGGTGCCTTTGTGTATATCGAGGTACGGGAAGCGCGTACTGGCTAGAAGGAGATTTCGTCCCGTAGCAAGATTAATCAGCCTGTGCCCGTTATCGGAGGTGGTGTCGCGTAGGCTATGTTTGCCGATGACTCGTTCAAGGATACTTTCCTTACCCAGCTAGTCTCCTAGTACAATTTTGATGTCATAGCTGGGACATTGGGCATATGTTCTGTCTAGAAGATCGTAGAATTCATCTTGGGCGGAGTCATCCTTGTCTTCCGTGGGGGCGTGGACGCAGATCAGGCTGATGTTATAAAATGTAGCCTTGATAGCAGTCGCCGTAGTAAATTTCATCCGCTTTATACCCGGTCCATTCCATCGCATTTCCTGGATGGCGGTTACAGAGCCGAAGACCATTGTTCTTTTTTCGTTTTTTGCAAGGGTCGCCAAGGGTCGATGTCAATCGATATGGTCAGTATAAAATGTTATTAGGTTAGCTAATTACGTAATAACTTAAGAAATAAGGTCTCTTAAGTAGGGACTGAATAAATGAACCGACTTGGTATTACATGGATCTCACAACTTTTTACGGTAGAAGAACTGAGTTGCGAGACTTGGTTTTTTTTTACAAGTTATGTTTTTTATGTCAAACTATTTACGACACGTATGTGTGAGTACTTGTTAAGCGTTATGCAAATCAAAAAACACTTCACTCAGTACTGGTATATTGAGCGGATAGCTCAAATACTCATTTGGAGCCTTCCTTTAATTAGAACTGTAGTCGGAGTACAAGCTTACTATATGTCCACGCTCCCACAGAGGAGAAAGATGACCGACATAAAGACGACTTCTATGATCTCCTAGGCAGAACGTATGCGCAATGTCCCAGCTATGACACCAAAATCGTTCTAGGAGATTTCAATGCGAAGCTGGGTAAGGAAGCTATCTTTGAACGGGTCATTTGAAAGCACAGCCTACACAACGTCACGTCAGAAAACGGACTAAGGCTAGTGGACTTTATGGCGGGACAAAATCTGGTAGTAGCAAGTACACGATTCCCACACCTCAACATCCATAAGGGGACCTGGCGGTCTATCGATCAATCGACAACCAACCAAATTGATCCTATTGCGATCGACGGCAGACACTCCTCCAGCATCCTAGATGTCCGAACCTTTCGAGGAGCCAACATCGACTCGGATCACTACCTTGTTGCAGCCAAGGTACGGATGCGAATTTCTCGGAACCAACGGAGTCGAGTAAGAACACCAAAATTTAACGTCGGAAAGCTGCAATCGCAGGAGACCGCCAGGACCTTCGCCGACCAAGTCTCCCTCAAGCTCTCCCAGGTCCTGATGCAATCTGCAGAAACCATAGAACATCAATGGAGTCGTTGTCAAAACGCCATTACAGTGGTCGCCTCAGCTGTACTCGGTTTCGAGCCACCACCGTCGAGAAACCCCTGGTTTGATGATGAATGCAGACAGGCCCATGTAGAGAAAAGGAATGCATACATAGCCACATTGCATCGAGGGACGAGAGCTGCCCGCGAGCTCTATGAACAGAAAAGGAGGGAGGAGCATGCGCTTCTGAGAAGGAAAAAGAAGGAGCACGAGAAGCGCGAGATCGAGGAGATGGAGAGATGTTACTGCAGGAACGACGTTCGAAAATTTTACCAGAAAGTAAAACGAACATGCCAAGGCTATAAAGCCAGAGCAAAAGCCTGCAGGGATGAACACGGACAACTAGTGGAGTCACAGTCGATGCTGAGATTGTGGAAGGACCACTTCTGCAGACTGTATAACGGGGATGATAGTCAAAATGCCGCCGTCAGGCAGAGCGAACCATTCACAATGGACGAGGACGAAGGAGAATCCCGTCCACCCGACCTAGACGATGTTAAGATAGCGATATCGAAACTTAAGTCTTATAAAGCAGCTGGCGCAGACGGACTCCCCGCGGAGCTGTTTAAAGCAGCTGGCGATGAGCTGGTTAGGAACATGCACCAACTCATCTGCAAGATATGGTCGGAAGAACGCATGCCCGATGAATGGAATCTTAGTATCGTTTGCCCGGTCCATAAGAAAGGAGACCCCTATGACTGCGCCAATTACAGAGGGATAAGCCTCCTGAACATCGCGTACAAGATCCTCTCTGCCGTACTGTGTAAGTACCTGAAACCGTTCGTGGACAATCTGATAGGTTCCTACCAGTGTGGTTTCAGGCCAGGAAAATCCACGATAGACCAAATATTTACACTACGGCAGATCTTGGAGAAGACCCATGAATTCCAGGTCGACACGCACCATCTTTTCGTCGACTTTAAAGCCGCGTATGACAGTGTTTATAGAGACGAGCATTCCAGCCAAACTCGTCAGACTATTCAGGATGACTATGGAGAACTCTCGCTGCTCCATTAAAGTCAGAGGTGAACTAACCGACCCCTATGATGTTAAAAAAGGTTTTAGACAGGGTGACGCACTGTCATGTGATTTCTTCAACATTATTCTTGAAAAGATCGTGCGGGACTCTGCGGCCAATACAAGAGGTACGATCTACTTCAAGTCCACACAATTGCTTGCCTACGCAGATGACATTGACGTTATTGGACGAACAAAGCGAGACGTCAATGAGGCGTTCACAAGCATTGAAGCAGAGGCGGCGAAAGTGGGTCTAAGGGTAAATGGGGACAAGACCAAATATATGCTGTCATCCAAGAAAGACGCACATCACCGACGTCTTGGTCAGAACGTCACCTTCGGCAGCTATATTTTTGAAGTAGTCAAGGACTTCGTATACCTTCGCTCGGTAGGGACAAGCAGCAACGACACCAGCGCTAAGATAAAACGCAGAATAACTCTTGCCAATCGCTGCTTCCTCGGCCTCAAGAGGCAATTGAGTAGTAGAGCCCTCTTTCGAAAAACTAAGGTTTCCCTCTACAAAACCTTAATCATCCCGGTCCTCCTTTACGGCGCTGAGGTTTGGACGTTGTCAAAAGCGGATGAAGAGGCTCTTGGACGTTTCGAGAGGAAAATTCTGCGTGCAATCTTTGGTCCCGTTTGTGTAAACGGAGAATGGAGGAGGAGATTCAACCAAGAACTGTACGGGCTGTACAGCGACATCGGCCTGGTTAGACGTCTTCGGATCCAACGTCTAAGATGGCTAGGCCATGTAGAGCGAATGGACATCAACGCTCCGGCCCGAAGAGTCTTCGACTCCAACCCCGAGGGACGACGCAGCAGAGGACGACCGCACTTAAGGTGGCGCGCACAGGTGGAAGGGGACCTCAACCAACTGGGCGTGCGGCACTGGAAGCGGCTGGCCGAAGATCGGGCCGGCTGGAGAGGCTTGTTGGTTGAGGCCCTGGTTCACCCCGAACTGTAGCGCCATCAAAGTAAGTAAGTAAGTCGGAGTACAATGACATTATTAAAATGTGCTCAAAGTGAATTTGGGACGCGTTCTGACGATCTCAAAATAGGAAAATTGTCACCCATCGTATGAATATATAATCAAGCAACGTGAATTCATATGTAATCCCTACCACATTTTCCACTGTAGTATTCAACCAAGAAGTAGAGTTACTATTTAAATATCGCTGAACCATTACACAAGTAATTCTTTATTTCGCAATACACCAAAAGGGATATACATATACTCGTAAGATCATTTATTCATAATCAAATTCAAGTCCAGTTCCATTGAAATGCTTTTTAATCCATAAGTCGAATTTTTCCGAGAGTTCTAGTGAAAGCTTGTTCTTCCAATCGCCAATCTTCCCTTTCCTTATGAATTTGGCCTCGACGTCATTGTTACCCTTTACGTCTCCATTACCCGATTGATTAATTAATTGATCTAGATTAACCGCTGGATTTGATTGCATTTTGTTGAAATTTAAGTGAGCGCAAGTCCTGAATAAATTCTCTTCAGTGAGTTCGTGGTCGACTTCAAGAAACTCAGCGCATCGTTTCACAATCTCTGGAAGATTACGATTCATGTCTTCGTACTTGAGAAAGAGCATATTTGGTTCATCCCGTCTTTGCCAGAATGGTATAACGTGATCCCAATAAGGTCCTATAGGTGTGGCGCCCTTAAGGAATAGATCACAAAACTTTTCCAAGCTTCCATTTAGACCATGGACTAGCTTGCAATAATAGAAGAATGAGACACAGAGATCCTTAGGATTTCGAGCAGTATAAATGACCTAGATACATAAGACTAAATTGTTTCTTCTTCTTTTTCAAGATACTTTGGGAGACTACCTTAGGGTGCACTATTGACAAGTCCTTTGGAAGTAATTGCCATGGTAAATGTGAGCGAATCAACCTAGGTCGGGTCATATTCCGTACGTATTCTACCGTGTTTCCAAGAGAATCCCTTTGAAAATTAAAGTGAACATAAAGAGTATATATATTTACCATTTAACTTACATAACCCATTTATAATGATCTTCACCAAAAAGTGCAGTCAATTCGACCATTGGACAACGAACTTGAAGAATTTCCTTGGTTCCTTCAAAATTAAATTTGTTCGCGAGAAGCCAAATCATTTCCTGAGCCCACGTTGAACCTTTGACAAACAGAACATTATTCATCTAAACGATTAAATGATGCGCCACACTTACCCGTCCTTGGATAGGACACCAACCATACGTCATCTTCGTAAACAGGCAGATTTCTTATCGATTCGGCTAGTTTCTCATACTTTCGTGGTAGAATCACATCACCTGGATGAACTTTGACGAAACAATCAGGAATGGGAAACAGGTCATCAATCTTTCTAACAATCTCCTCCTCGGGCCTTTCGAATGTGATTTCCATTGTGATTCCAATCAGTGACTACTCAACATTACCTGTGTACAACTGTTTAGTTTGGCGTTAACTAGTGAATAAAGCCAGCTTCATCATGTTGTGTTGCAGAAATAACGCAGCTGAGAGAAAGTTGGTCCAAACTAGATGTATGCAATTGCTGCATTTGCGATTCCCCTCTCAGCTTATGTGCTGATTAATGTAATGAAAAGTGGTCCCCCATTTCTTGTTTTTTAACCGGGGAATGTGTGGCTGTTGAGGGCAATTACGCAATGTCTTTATAATGTACAATACATTTCCTGTACTGGTTGACCGATCCGGACAACCGCACCAACAGGAACAACTCTTATATGGATGAAGCTAGCTATCTGATTCTTATCGCATCTCATCGCCGTATCGCGCCCATTCATAAGTTTAGGTATGATTACGGGAAATTCCAATTACCAACAACAGATGTTATCCTAGTCTTCCATCTATGACTAGGCAGATAAATACATATATTCGCAGTGACGTCAAACAGCAGACAATGCGTTCTGGATTACATAAAATAAATATTTCACTAATATTTGGTATTGATTCTTGCTTTTTTCCGTGAAACTAAGTTACTGGTCTTCATTACCCGAGATGGCATCTTTCTTGATTGTTAGCAATCGTATCACTCTGATACTTCTTTTCTTTTGGTGGCGTTACAGCCCATGAAGGACCAGAGCCAAGCTTCTCTCAATCACCCATGTTGTGTGCGATTTATTTTTCACACAGGTGAAAGGGACCTACAGTTTTATGCCGATTCCGAACGGCGTGACTCGAGAAGCTTTTTCATGGCAGGTATACTACCAGGAGTTTTGTCAGTACCCCGCCGAGGAGGGACGCCGCGAAATAAACATACGATGGGCGTGGGTGTTATCGATATCCGAACTCGCTCATCGTGCGTCAGAGTCCAACACACTAACCACTGCGCCACGGCGTCCTCACTCTGAAACTTCATCTTTGATGGCGTTACAGCCCATGAAGGACCAGAGCCAAGCTTCTCTCAATCACCCATGTTGTGTGTGATTTATTTTTCACACAGGTGAAAGGGACCTACAGTTTTATGCCGATTCCGAACGGCGTGACTCGAGAAGCTTTTTCATGGCAGGTATACTACCGGGAGTTTTGTCAGTACCCCGCCGAGGAGGGACGCCGCGAAATAAACATACGATGGGCGTGGGTGTTATCGATATCCGAACTCGCTCATCGTGCGTCAGAGTCCAACACAGCCCATGAAGGACCAGAGCCAAGCTTCTCTCAATCACCCATGTTGTGTGTGATTTATTTTTCACATAGGTGAAAGGGGCCTACAATTTAATGCCGATCCCGAAAGGCGTGAGTCGAGAAGCTTTTTCACGGCAAGTATACTACGGGGGGTTTCGCCAGTACCCCGCCGAGGAGGAAAGCCATGAAATAAACATTCGATCCGAATTCGCTCATCCTGCGTCAGAGTCCAACACACTAACCACTGCGCCACGGCGTCCTCCCTCCGATACTACATCGGAAAAATTACTTAAAATCTCCTATTGACAAATCAATATCTTATAACTCCATACATATAATGGTGCGATAAGGGATACTTAAATCGGTGCATGTGTAAATTATGACAAATTTGTACGTTTTTATACAACGGTTCTTTATCTGTATTAAATTAAGGAAGATGTCAGGCTTTTACGCCTCACTTAGTAAGTCCAACGAAAGATCAATCCATCTCAAAGATAATACTCTAACAGCCTTCCTAGACACAGAGGGCGCCTTTAACAACGTCACACCGAAAGCAATAATAGAAGGGCTAGAAAAGCTAAAGATGAGTTCTACGATCTCTTAGACAGAACGTATGCCCAATGTCCCAGCTATGACATCAAAATTGTACTAGGAGACTTCAATGCTAAGCTGGGTAAGGAAAGCATATTCGAACGAGTCATCGGCAAACATAGCCTACACGACACCACCTCCGATAACGGACACAGGCTGATTGATCTTGCTACGGGGCGAAATCTCCTTCTAGCCAGTACCTGCTTCCCGCACCTCGATATACACAAAGGCACCTGGCGGTCTTTTGATCAATCGACTACCAACCAGATTGATCATATCGCGATCGACGGCAGACACTCCTCCACTATTTTTGATGTTCGAACTTTCCGAGGGGCTAACAACGACTCGGACCACTATCTTGTTGTAGCCAAGATGCGCTTACGGATATCACGAAAGCAACGGAGTAGAGTAAGAATACAAAGTTATGATGTCGGAAAGCTACTATCGCCAGAAGCCGCTCGTGCTTTTACCGATCGCGTCTCCCTTAAGCTCTCCAATACACCTCAATCCTCCACGCTATCAATAGAACAGCAGTGGAGCCTTTTCAAACAAGCCCTGAAAAGCTCTGCATCCGAAGTTTTGGGTTTCAAGGCTCCACCACGAAGAAACCCCTGGTTCGATGACGAGTGCAGGAGGATTCATACAGCGAAGCAGGATGCATATAAGGCCTCGCTGCATAAAAGAACAAGAGCAGCTCGTGAGCTCTACGAGTTAAGAAGAAGGGAGGAGCATAAGCTTCTTAGAAGAAAGAAGAAAGAGCACGAGAAGCGCGCGATTGAGGATTTGGCGAGGTGTTACTGCAGGCGTGACGTTCGAAAGTTTTATCAACAGATAAAGCGAACATGCCAAGGTTATAAAGCCAGAACGGAAGCCTGCAGGGATGAGAACGGACACCTAGTAGTAGAACCGCAGTCGATGCTGAGAATATGGAAAAACCACTTCTGCAGACTGTATAATGGCGATGTTAGTCAATATACCGCTTTCAGGCAAAATGATCCATTTCTAATCGACGGAGACCGCGGAGAATTCTGTCCCCCTGACCTCAACGAAGTTAAGGTTGCCATATCGAAGCTCAAGTCGAATAAAGCTGCTGGCACAGACGGACTGTCTGCTGAGCTCATCCGTAAGATATGGTTAGAGGAAGGCATGCCCGAGGAATGGAGTCTCAGCATCGTATGCCCGATCCACAAGAAAGGAGACCCCTCTGATTGCGCCAGCTATAGAGGAATAGGTCTCCTTAACATCGCCTACAAAATCTTCTCTGCCGTTTTGTGTGAATCGGTGCGAATCGGTGAACACCTTACCGATAGTTTTGATGTCAAAAAAGGATTTAGGCAGGGCGATGCGCGGTCGTGTGATTTCTTCAACATCATATTGGAAATGATTGTGCAAAAATCACTGGCCAATACAAGAGGCACAATCTATTTCAAATCCTCGCAACTCCTTGCATACGTCGACGATATTGACATAATAGGTAGATCACAGCGAGATGTCAATGAGGCGTTTACGAGTATTGAGATGGAGGCGGCGAAAATTGGTTTGGCGGTAAACGAGGGCAAAACTAAATATATGCTGTCATCGAAAAAGGACGCTCAACACCTAAAATGGCTGGGCCATGTAGAGCGAATGGACACCACAGCTCCAGCCTGGAGAGTATTTGAATCCAACTCCGAGGGACGAAGAAGCAGAGGACGGCCGCCCTTAAGATGGCGCACACAGGTGGAAGGGGACCTCAGCCAACTGGGTGTGCGGCAATGGAAAAGGCTAGCGAAAGATCGTGCTAGATGGAGGGGCATGTTGGTTGAGGCCCAGGTTCACCCCGAACTGTAACGCCCACTAAGAAGAAGAAGAAGAAAAGCTAAAGGTGGAGAGGACTCTAATAGGGCTGATCAGCGAGTTGTGACTAACGCGCAAGATTCACTCTAAGTGGGGAAGCCTAGTAACTACCAAAGTGGTTACCAAGGGAACCCCGCAAGGTGGGGTCCTTTCACCTCTTCTCTGGAATGTAGTTGTGAACGAACTACTAATCAAACTGGAGAAAGAAGGCCTAGACGTTGTTGCCTACCCCGATGACGTAGCCATCTCAATCTCAGGCAAATACCTATCCACACTGAATGACCGCATGCAATCGGCAATCTCACATCAGTGCAAATGGGCGAATAGTAACGGACTCAGGGTTAATCCCCAGAAAACGGAGCTCGTGCTATTTACCAAAAAGCATAAAATTCCGGAAAACTGCCCTATCACTCTGCTCGATACCAGGCTACCCTATTCCTCTAGTGCCTAATTCCTTGGCATTATACTCGATAGGAAATTAACTTGGAAGAGCAACACAATTGAAAGAGCAAAAAAAGCTACAATAGCTCTTTACACATGTAAGAAAGCCCTAGGAAAAAAATGGGGATTCAACCCCAAGATCACCCTATGGCTCTACATCACGGTCGTTAGACCCATACTAATGTATAGAGTGATAGTCTGGTGAACTGCGCTGGACAAGACAACATACCACAAACAACTCGAGAAGGTACAAAGGATGGCATGTATGTGCATTACCGGGGCTCTTAGATCCACACCAACGGCTGCGCTTAACATGATACTAGACCTTACACCACTCGATATTTTCGGTAAGCAAGCTGCCACACACACGGCCATAAGACTAAAAGCCAACTCGAATTGGGCGAGCTATGTCACTGGCCACTCCTCCATCCTGCAAAACAGGATAACTATGGCAGAAAACTTGGACCACATGGAACCCACCATAGTCTTGGACAAAAACTTCACGACCATATATGCGGACAGACAGAACTAGACTCGTCAAAGTCAACCCCGCAGAAAATGCGTGGATTTCTACACTGACGGGTCTAAAACCAAAGACGGGGCGGGCAGTGGAGTATTCTGCAAACAACTTAAGCTTTATAAAGCTCTAAAATTATCAGATTACTGCAGCGTTTTCCAGGCGCGATGGTTGGCAATAAAAGAGGCCTTGTCTTGGCTGAAGTGGAATGTAATATCTACCACGGATATTCGAATTCTCACAGACAGTCAAGCAGCCTTAAATGCGTTAAAGTCCTATGTGTACACATCAAAATCTAGTCTCGACTGTCGCCGATCTCTTAACGAGATGGCAGAACAGTTCAACTTACAGCTTATCTGGGTACCGGGACACAGCGACATTGCAGGTAATGAAAAAGCTGACACACTCGCCAAACAAGGAACGACGCTACAATCAATCGTGGCTTGTGAGGGATTACCCCTTACAACCAATGAACATAATCTAGCCAACCTCGCCAGGGCCGGGACGAACCTGAGATGGACCCAGGGACATACCTGCGTCAACACCAGGCAAATCTGGCCTTGGCTTGACAGCCACCCCACAAGGAGTATAATCTCCCTAAAAAGAACTGACATCTACAAGGTCATTGGTGTCATCATAGGACACTGCCGAATTGGCAGTCACGCAAAAAACCTAGGAATAGTTCCGAATGATTTCTGCAGAAGCTGTCAGGACGAGGAGAAGGTCGAATCCATTCACCACCTTCTCTGTGCCTGTCCAGCTTTCTGCAACATCAGGAAACGTTACCTAGGCTCTTACTTCCTTAACGGTCTGACAGATGTTCAGAAAGTAGGGATACCTGACCTTCTTAACTTCTTAAGAAGCACAAAATGGTCCCACGAATAGGGGGGTAAAACCCCCTCATAGCTGCACAACGGGCCTCCCTGGCCTATGTGCATTCTTCTCTATTCTGGGAAGGCTACAAACCTACCTACCAACCTACCTAGAAAGTCCAATGTATTACCACACGGATAAGGCACCCAGGCCCGCTACCTCTGAAACCATATTGAGCGTGTGATGTGGCGGATAAGATGAGTCTCGCTGATGTTAGCAAACTTCAAAACATTAAGTATATTCATAAGAAAGGAGACCCCTTATAACTGCGCTAACTATAGGGGAATAAGTCTCCTTAAGATCGCATATAAGATCTTTTCTGCCGTAATGTGTGAACGCTTAAAACCATTCGTGGACAATTTAATAGGTTCCTATCAATGTGGGTTCAAGCAAGGAAAATCCACGATATACCAAATATTCACACTGCGGTTGATCATGAATTTCAGGTCGATACACACCATCTTTTCGTCGATTTTAGGGCCGCATATGGCTATATAGAGCCATGTTATGTTTTGACATCTCTGTGCAGAATGACAATGGAGAGTTCTCGCTGCTCGATTAAGCTCGGTAAGGAGTTAACCGAAACCTTCGATGTCAAAAAAGTATTCAGACAGGGCGACGAACTGTCGTGGGATTTGTTCAACATCATCCTCGAAAAGGTCGTGCGGTATTCACTGGCCAATACAAGAGGCACAATTTACTTCAAGTCTGCACAAATGCTCGCATACGCTAATGACATTTAAGTGATTGGAAGAACGCAGCGAGACGTCAATGAAACTAAGGTGGGTCTGGAGGTAAATGAGGGCAAAACTAAATATAGGCTGTCGTCTCGACCAGAACGGCATTATTGGTAACTATAAATTTGATATAGTCAAGTATTTTGTCTACTTTGGCTCCCTGGTAGGGCATGGGCTCGGACATACAGGGTAAAGTTGTTGATTGCTCTCAACCTGGCGAGATGCCAGCAACGATCCCTGTTTAAATGCCCGGGTCAAGTTGACATACGGCCTCCTCGCGGCGCCCTCTGGATAGCCTCTTCAACAACCGTTGGGAGGTGAACAAACGTATGCAGCGAAAAAAACCCCGACCAGAATGGCGGTTGTGCGGCGGGCTAACAATCCGCCCACGTAAAAAAAAACAAAGTTATGAATGAGCAAGATGCCTCGGATACACGGACGGATACTCGACGACGACAACGCACGAAAAAGGAACACGATTTGCGAGTATGCTCCTGGAATGTCAGAACCCTGTACACTCCCGGAGCTGCTCATAAACTAGAAGGAATCCTCACGCAGTACAAGGCGGATATTACTGCGGTCCAGGAAATACGCTGGATAGGAAACGGTATGATTAGGAAAAAAAATTGCGACATTTATTACAGCTGTCACAAAAGGTTGCACTTACTGGGATGCGGATTTGTAGTGGGAAAGCAGTTAAGGTCGCAGGTCATCGACTTTAAACCTATAAGTGATCGCCTGGCTGTGATCCGCATCAGAGGCAGATTTTATAACATCAGCCTTATATGTGCACACGCCCCTACCGACGAGGCTGAAGACCCTATCAAGGAGGACTTCTATGACCTCCTGGACAACGCCTACGGAGCTTGTCCGGAGTACGATGTAAAAATCGTGCTCGGGGACTTCAATGCCAAAATCGGAAAGGAAAACACCCTTGGCGGATTGATCGGAAAGCACAGCCTCCACGATACAACAACAGATAACGGCTTCCGACTCGCTGACTTTGCGACAGCTCGTAATGCGGTGATAAGTAGCACAAGATTCCCTCGCAAGCGAATCCACACAGCAACCTGGCGATCTCCGGACGGTCGAACCGCCAACCAAATCGACCATGTGCTCATTGACGCAAGGCACGCGTCTAACATCCTGGATGTGCGAACATTCAGAGGGGCAAATGTCGACTCTGACCACTTCCTCGTAGCAGCAAGATTCAGAGCTCGACTGTCCAATGTCAGAAAGCTGCACCAGCCCATCAGGAGGAGGTTCGACATTGGGCGCCTGAGCACACCGGAGGTTGCCAGAGTCTACAGGGAGCAGCTGAGCGAAAGACTCTACGGTATGCCTACGTCGAACACAAATGCCAATAATATGTGGCTGCATTGCCGCTCAGCCATTCAGGAAGTAGCCGAAACCACCTTAGGATACCTACCACCCCCGACAAGAAACCCGTGGTATGATGGCGAGTGTGAACAGAAAAAGGCAGCAACCGACGAGGCGTACCAAAAGGCGCTGCAGAGGAAAACCAGGGCAGCGCGAGAAGAGTACCGAGCCAGAAGAAGGGAGGAGAAGAAACTACTGCGACAAAAGAAAAGAATCCTCGCAGCCTCCCAGCTCAAGGATATCGAGGAGTCTAGGGATAGACATAAAATACGAGCCTTTTACAAGAAAGCCAAAGGCCTTGCAGGAGGCTTCAAAAAGGGCACCCTGGCTCTTCGAAACTGCGAGGGTAATCTTGTCACCGACCCGCAGGGAATAGTGGATGTATTTAAGCAGCACTTCCAACAGCTGCTTAACGAGCATGACCAAGAGAGAGTGGTAGGGACTGAGGAAATCCCAACTCCAGCCGCTGAAGCAGTCCTCCCACCCAGCATAGAAGAAGTCGGCACAGCTATTCAGAAGCTGAAGAACAACAAGGCCGCAGGCTCAGATGGCTTGCCATCAGAGCTCTTCAAGGCTGGCGGCGATGTTCTGGTAGGGAGCATGCACCAGATCATCTGCAGAATTTGGGAAGATGAGAGCATGCCCGACGACTGGAATACCAGCTCTATATGCCCCATCCACAAAAAAGGCGATCCTACCTCTTGTAAGAACTATAGAGGTATATCCCTGCTCAATGTCGCATACAAGATCCTGTCCAGCGAGTTGTGTGAACGTCTAAAACCATTTTGCACCGCACTAATCGGCAGCTACCAGTGCGGCTTCCGGCCCGGCAAATCAACTATAGACCAAATTTTCACACTTCGACAAATCCTGGAAAAGACCAACGAGTTTCGAATCGATACACACCATCTTTTCATCGATTTCAAAGCCGCATACGACAGCATTCATCGTGAAGCACTGTTTGGGGCGATGGCCGAATTCGGGATCCCGGTAAAACTGATCCAGTTGTGTCGCGCCACGCTAAAAAACACGCGATGCACCGTGCAACTCGGTTCTAGGACCTCGGAACCATTCGAAACATGCACCGGATTTCGGCAAGGAGATGCGCTGTCATGTGACTTCTTCAACCTGGTGCTGGAGCAGATAGTGCGACGGGCAGGCGTCAACAGGGAAGGCACTATCTTTTACAAGTCCATCCAGCTGCAAGGATACGCGGATGATATCGACATCATCGCGTGTTCTCGCCGTGGTATTGTGGAAGCATTCACGGCGATTGAAGAACAGGCGAAACGAATTGGCCTTAAGATCAATGAGGACAAAACGAAATACATGCTGTCAAGCAAAAACCAATCCGTCGCTCACCACCTGGGACAAAACATAACAATTGACAGCTACAATTTTGAGGTAGTTAAGGAGTTTGTCTACCTCGGGGCAAACGTAAATTCCACAAATGACACCACAGTGGAGATCCGGCGTAGAATCGCCCTTGGCAACCGCTGCTACTTCGGCTTGTCCAAACAACTGGGGTCAAAACTCCTCACTCGAAAGACCAAAGTCATGCTTTACAAAACGCTCATTCTGCCAGTCTTGCTGTACGGAGCCGAAAGCTGGACGATAAGCAGGACAGCGGAGCTGATTTTGGGTTCTTTCGAAAGAAAAATTCTGCGCCGGATATTTGGTCCTGTCTGTGAGGAAGGTGAATGGAGAAGAAGACACAACCGCGAACTCTACGAGCTGTACCAAGATGTGGATGTAGTCCGGAAAGCAAGGACCCGTCGACTACACTGGCTCGGCCACATCGAGCGCATGGACATCAACGCTCCAGCTAAGAGGGTCTCGACTCCTGATTCGAGAAGAAGAGGAAGACCGAACCTCCGGTATAAAGACCAAGTAATCGCGGATGTAAGACATCTTGGTCTTGACAACTGGAAGCAGCGTGCCCGGGACCGTCAAGGATGAAAGGCAGCTATAGCTCAGGCTCAGATCCTCCATGGATCGCAGGCCTGATAAGTTAGTAAAAGTTGGCTCCCTGGTAACAAGTTCCAACGACACCAGCGCCCTGTCTGAATCCTTTTTTGACATCGAAGGTCAGCAGCGAGGTTTCTCCATTGTCATCCTGCACAGCCTGACGAGCTTGGGAGGGATGTCAAGACATAACATGGCTTTATATAGCTCGTCCTTGTAGACACATATGCGGCCTTAAAATCAGCGAAAGGTGGTGTGTGTCGTCCTGAAATTCATAGGTCTTCTTCAAGATCTGCCGCAGTGTGAATATTTGGTATAACGTGGATTTTCCTGGACTGAAAACACATTGTTTGGTTTCAGGCGTTCACACAGCACAGCTGAAAAGATCTTATACGCGATGTTAAGGAGACTAACTCCTCTATAGTTGGCGCAGTTATAGGCTCTCCTTTTTTATGAACCGGGCAAATAATGCTGAAATTCCATTCATCGGGCATGGTTTCTTCCGACCATATCTTACAGATGAGCTGGTACATGTTCCCAACTAACTCATCTCTAGCCACTTTAAATAGCTCAGCAAGCAGGCGGCTTGTGCCAGCAGCTTTATTAGATTTCAGTTTTGATATCGTTTTCTTAACCTCGTTTGACGTCGGAAAGCTACAATCGCGACAGACTGCCAGAATCTCTGCCGATCGTGTCTCCTCCAAGCTCTCTCAAAATCCGCCCACAGCAGCCCAAACAATAAAGCAGGAATGGGCGCATTGCCCGAGCGCCGTCAGAGACGCTGCCTCAGAGGTGCTGGGTTTCAAACCGCCACCACCTAGAAACCCCTGGTTCGATGAACAATGCGAACAAGCCTATGCAGCAAAACAAGGCGCATATAAAGCCATGCTACAACGGCGAACGAGAGCTGCTCGCGAAATCTATGAGCAGAAGAGTAGAGAGGAACACATGCTTTTCAGAAGAAAGAAGAGAGAGCACGGAAAGCGTGAGATCGAGAAGATGGAGAGATGCTTCCGCAGGAATAACGCCCGTAAGTTTTACAATAAGGTAAAACAAGCATGCCATGGCTACAAAGCCAGAGTGGCGGCCTGCAGGGATGAAAATGGAGAACTGGTAGTAGAGTCGCAGTCGATGCTGAGGATTTGGAAAGACCACTTCTGCAGACTGTATAACGGCGATGATAGACAAGATACCGCTGTCAGGCAGAACGAGCCATTCGTAATGGACGACGATGTAACAGAATTCAGTACACCCGACCTAGACGAAATCAAAATAGCGATATCAAGACTTAAGTCTAATAAAGCCGCGGGCGCAGACAACCTGTCTGCTGAGCTTCTTAAGGTGGCTGGAGATGAGTCGGTAAGGTGCATGCACCATCTCATTTGCTAGGTATGGTCGGAGGAAACCATGCCCGTCGAATGGAATCTCAGCATCGTTTGCCCGGTCCATAAGAAAGGAGACCCCTACAACTGCGCCAACTATAAGGAAATAAGTCTCCTTAACAGCGCATATAAGATCTTCTCTGCCGTATTGTGTGAACGCCTGAAACCGTTTGCGGATAACCTGATCGGCTCCTATCAGTGTGGTTTCAGGCCATGGAAAATCTACCAAATATTTACGACACGGCAGATCTTGGAGAAGACCCAGGAATACCAAATCGACACTCACCACCTCTTCGTCGATTTCAAGGCTGCATATGACAGCGTGTATAGAGATGAGCTATAGAAAGCCATGTCTAGCCATGTCTAGTTTTATCATGTCAAGAGTCACTGGCCAACACAAGAGGTACGATTTATTTCAAGTCTACGCAATTGCGTACGCCGTCGACATTGACGTGATTGGAGGGACACAGCAAGACGTCAATGAGGCCTTTGTAAGCATTGAGGTAAAAGCGGCTAATATGGGTCTCAAGGTTAATGAGGGTAAAACCAAATATCTGCTTTCATCTAAAAGAGACGGACAACACCGACGCATTGGCCAGAACGTCACCATGGGCGGATATAACTTTGAAGTGGTCAAGGAATTCGTCTACCTTGGCTCACTGACGACCAGCGACAACAACACCAGCTGAGATAAAACGCAGAATCACTCTTGCCAAACGCTGATTCTTTGGGCTCAAGAGGCAATTGAGAAGTAGAGCCCTCTCTCGGAAAACCAAGGTGACACTATATAATACCTTAATCATCCCAGTCCTCCGCTACGGCGCAGAGGCTTGGACCTTAACAAAAGAGGATGAAGATGCTATTGGTCATTTCGAGAGGAGAATTCTGCGCACTATCTACGGTTCTGTTTGTTCAAACGGTGTATGGGGGAGAAGATATAACGAAGAACTGTACGGGTTGTACAGCGACATCGGCCTGGTACGACATCTACGGATACAGCGTCTAAGATGGCTAGGCCATGTAGAGCGCATGGAACATACAGCTCCGACCCGAAGAGTCTTCGAATTCACCCCGAAAGGAAGGCACGGCGGGAGACGGCCGCATCAACGGTGGCGCACGCAGGTGGAAGGGGACCTTAACCAACTTGGCGTGCGGCGCAGGTTCACCACGGACTGTAGCGCCACCTAAGTAAGTAAGTATACACGAGCATGGTCGTGTATGCATTCTGTTTTTCTGCATGTACCTGTCTGCACTCGCCATCAAACCAAGGGTTTCTCCGAGGTGGTGGCTGGAAACCTAATACATAAGAGACAGCATCCCTGATGGCGCTTTGACAACGTCTCCATTGCTGTTCTATGGTTTGTGCAGTTTACAACGGCTCTTGAGAGAGCTGAAAGGAGACACGATCGGTGAAGTTCCTGGCGGTCTCTTACGATTGCAACTTGCCGACGTCAAATTTTGATGGTCCTACTCGACTCCGCAGTGTTCGCGATATCCTCATACGTACCTTGGCTGCAACAAGATAATGATCCGAATACAAATTGGCTCCTTGAAAAGCTCGGACATCCAAGATGCTGGAGGAGTGTCTGGCGTCGATCGCAATATGATCGATTTGATTAGCAGATACATATGTATTAGATTAGGAGACCGCCAGGTCCCCGTAAGATTATTAGGATGTGGGAATCGTGTGCTAGCTACTAAAAGATTATGCCCCGTCGAAAAGTCTATTAGCCTGAATCCGTTTTCGGAGGTGTTGTCGTGTAGGCTGAGAGGGCATGGGCTCGGACATACAGGGTAAAGTTGTTGATTGCTCTCAACCTGGCGAGAAGCCAGCAACGATCCCTGTTTAAATGCCCGGGTCAAGTTGACATACGGCCTCCTCGCGGCGCCCTCTGGATAGCCTCTTCAACAACCGTTGGGAGGTGAACAAACGTATGCAGCGAAAAAAACCCCGACCAGAATGGCGGTTGTGCGGCGGGCTAACAATCCGCCCACGTAAAAAAAAACAAAGTTATGAATGAGCAAGATGCCTCGGATACACGGACGGATACTCGACGACGACAACGCACGAAAAAGGAACACGATTTGCGAGTATGCTCCTGGAATGTCAGAACCCTGTACACTCCCGGAGCTGCTCATAAACTAGAAGGAATCCTCACGCAGTACAAGGCGGATATTACTGCGGTCCAGGAAATACGCTGGATAGGAAACGGTATGATTAGGAAGAAAAATTGCGACATTTATTACAGCTGTCACAAAAGGTTGCACTTACTGGGATGCGGATTTGTCGTGGGAAAGCGGTTAAGGTCGAAGGTCATCGACTTTAAACCTATAAGTGATCGCCTGGCTGTGATCCGCATCAGAGGCAGATTTTATAACATCAGCCTAATATGTGCACACGCCCCTACCGACGAGGCTGAAGACCCTATCAAGGAGGACTTCTATGACCTCCTGGACAACGCCTACGGAGCTTGTCCGGAGTACGATGTAAAAATCGTGCTCGGGGACTTCAACGCCAAAATCGGAAAGGAAAACACCCTTGGCGGAGTGATCGGAAAGCACAGCCTCCACGATACAACAACAGATAACGGCTTCCGACTCGCTGACTTTGCGACAGCTCGTAATGCGGTGATAAGTAGCACAAGATTCCCTCGCAAGCGAATCCACACAGCAACCTGGCGATTTCCGGACGGTCGAACCGCCAACCAAATCGACCATGTGCTCATTGACGCAAGGCACGCGTCAAACATCCTGGATGTGCGAACATTCAGAGGGGCAAATGTCGACTCTGACCACTTCCTCGTAGCAGCAAGATTCAGAGCTCGACTGTCCAATGTCCGAAAGCTGCACCAGCCCATCAGGAGGAGGTTCGACATTGGGCGCCTGAGCACACCGGAGGTTGCCAGAGTCTACAGGGAGCAGCTGAGCGAAAGACTCTACGGTATGCCTACGTCGAACACAAATGCTAATAATATGTGGCTGCATTGCCGCTCAGCCATTCAGGAAGTAGCCGAAACCACCTTAGGATACCTACCACCCCCGACAAGAAACCCGTGGTATGATGGCGAGTGTGAGCAGAAAAAGGCAGCAACCGACGAGGCGTACCAAAAGGCGCTGCAGAGGAAAACCAGGGCAGCGCGAGAAGAGTACCGAGCCAGAAGAAGGGAGGAGAAGAAACTACTGCGACAAAAGAAAAGAATCTTCGCAGCCTCCCAGCTCAAGGATATCGAGGAGTCTAGGGATAAACATAAAATACGAGCCTTTTACAAGAAAGCCAAAGGCCTTGCAGGAGGCTTCAAAAAGGGCACCCTGGCTCTTCGAAACTGCGAGGGTAATCTTGTCACCGACCCGCAGGGAATAGTGGATGTATTTAAGCAGCACTTCCAGCAGCTGCTTAACGAGCATCACCAAGAGAGAGTGGTAGGGACCGAGGAAATCCCAACTCCAGCCGCTGAAGTAGTCCTCCCACCCAGCATAGAAGAAGTCGGCACAGCTATTCAGAAGCTGAAGAACAACAAGGCCGCAGGCTCAGATGGCTTGCCATCAGAGCTCTTCAAGGCTGGCGGCGATGTTCTGGTAGGGAGCATGCACCAGATCATCTGCAGAATTTGGGAAGATGAGAGCATGCCCGACGACTGGAATACCAGCTCTATATGCCCCATCCACAAAAAAGGCGATCCTACCTCTTGCAAGAACTATAGAGTTATATCCCTGCTCAATGTCGCATACAAGATCCTGTCCAGCGTATTGTGTGAACGTCTAAAACCATTTTGCACCGCACTAATCGGCAGCTACCAGTGCGGCTTCCGGCCCGGCAAATCAACTATAGACCAAATTTTCACACTTCGACAGATCCTGGAAAAGACCAACGAGTTTCAAATCGATACACACCATCTTTTCATCGATTTCAAAGCCGCATACGACAGCATTCATCGTGAAGCACTGTTTGGGGCGATGGCCGAATTCGGGATCCCGGTAAAACTGATCCAGTTGTGTCGCGCCACGCTAAAAAACACGCGATGCACCGTGCAACTCGGTTCTAGGACCTCGGAACCATTCGAAACATGCACCGGATTTCGGCAAGGAGATGCGCTGTCATGTGACTTCTTCAACCTGGTGCTGGAGCAGATAGTGCGACGGGCAGGCGTCAACAGGGAAGGCACTATCTTTTACAAGTCCATCCAGCTGCTAGGATACGCGGATGATATCGACATCATCGCGTGTTCTCGCCGTGGCATTGTGGAAGCATTCACGGCGATTGAAGAACAGGCGAAACGAATTGGTCTTAAGATCAATGAGGACAAAACGAAATACATGCTGTCAAGCAAAAACCAATCCGTCGCTCACCACCTGGGACAAAACATAACAATTGACAGCTACAATTTCGAGGTAGTTAAGGAGTTTGTCTACCTCGGGGCAAACGTAAACTCCACAAATGACACCACAGTGGAGATCCGGCGTAGAATCGCCCTTGGCAACCGCTGCTACTTCGGCTTGTCCAAACAACTGGGGTCAAAACTCCTCACTCGAAAGACCAAAGTCATGCTTTACAAAACGCTCATTCTGCCAGTTTTGCTGTACGGAGCCGAAAGCTGGACGATAAGCAGGACAGCGGAGCTGATTTTGGGTTCTTTCGAAAGAAAAATTCTGCGCCGGATATTTGGTCCTGTCTGTGAGGAAGGTGAATGGAGAAGAAGACACAACCGCGAACTCTACGAGCTGTACCAAGATGTGGATGTAGTCCGGAAGGCAAGGACCCGTCGACTGCACTGGCTCGGCCACATCGAGCGCATGGACATCAACGCTCCAGCTAAGAGGGTCTTCGACTCCGAGCCTCCTGGTTCGAGAAGAAGAGGAAGACCGAACCTCCGGTATAAAGACCAAGTAATCGCGGATGTAAGACATCTTGGTCTTGACAACTGGAAGCAGCGTGCCCGGGACCGTCAAGGATGGAAGGCAGCTATAGCTCAGGCTCAGATCCTCCATGGATCGCAGGCCTGATGTTCCAGAAAATAGCTTTGATGTAGATTTGTTGGTCGAGGTAGACTAAGGCAAAAAGTCCTAAGCTTCTGTCATGTGAGCGAACGCCTCATAGCAATCCGCATCAAAGCTGGGCTTGGATACTTACAGATAATAAACACTTAAATAAATTGTCTTCAAGTCAGGGCAGACACTGGCACTGACGTTTATTTTTTTCTTGGATTTGTTGTTAAATACACACACCGGATCGTTTTCTTTACTATTATTCTGTCCACATACGCTTCAGTTGGTGTACCTACAGTGGTGTTCAGATAAATAGCACACCCGTAAGTTCTCATACATTGTGTTATGTCAAATGTCTAAAAAGAGGTTCAGCTTTTTTTGTTTTATAACTGATGTGCGTTTATATGTACTTTATTTAAAAACAAATAATTCCTTTAAAACAACTCAAAGATAATAATTCAAAATGGGAAAAAATAAAAAAGTAGTTGTTCATTTAAATAGCACAGTCAGCGCAATACTTAAAAAAATTAATAAATAATCTAAAAAAAACAGCCAAGTGCGGGTCGGACTCGCGCACGAAGGGTTCCGTACCATCTGTATATATAAATATGAAAGAGACTATGTATGTTACCTCATCAAATGACAGATCTTGGTTGCAGGCAGGATTTTTTGGATGAAAATCATGTCTGTTGTATGGGAGCCCCCCTTAAATATTCATTTTGTTGTGTTTTTAGTATTTTCCGTGGTAGCGGCATCAGAAATACATAATTTCAACTGTCTAGCTGTCACGGTTCATGAGATACAGCCTGGTGACAGACGGACGGACGGACAGCGAAGTCTTAGTAATAGGGGTCCGTCTTACCTTTGGGTACGGAACCCTAGAAACGAATGTATAAGTAAATATTTTATTAATGTTTTGTAGGATATTCCTTGTTCTTTATAACTCTTGACAACGTTTTTGCAAACTCTCTACTAAGCGCTTACATTTTTGGGCAGATATAGCTTCCCAAGCAGCCTTTATGGTTTGTCTAAATTCTTCTAGATTTTTTGAGCTGAAGTCTTTAACAAGGGAGTCAACATCATTCCAAAGATTCTCGATAGGATTCAGATCGGGACTTTGGCCCGGCCAATCAAGCAGGGAAATTTGTCACTCAAAAAGTCAATTCTTCACTATCCACGAAGAATGATTTGGATAATTGTCATGCATAAAAACCAATGATACAGGCAAATAGTCGTCGGTTTATGGCTCCATTTGGTTCTCCAGGATTAGCTTATACTGATGTTGATTTATAATTCCATTTATTTTCACAATTGGTCCAACGCCATGCCGTGGCATCGTCGCCCACACCATTATGCTCCCGCCGTTATGTTTGACACTCTTAATGGTGTATCTGGGATGGTACTCTCGGTTCGTTGGCTTCCGCACATACTTTTTTCCATCTGATCCCAACCTGTTGAACTTATTTTCGTCGCTCCACAAGATATTTTTCCAAAAGGACAAGGGTTTGTTCTTGTGAGCGTTTGCGAAAATAATTCTATCTTTCGGGGTTTTTTTCTGGCGATTCTTCCCATCTCCCGGGAAATTATGAAAAGGTCGCTGCTACTGATTTTGTGGATAATTCTGTCAAATACCCCTGTCGTTTTTCCTTTTTTTGCTTTTCCTTACGGGATTTTCGGAAGATTGGCTGCACCGTATGACCTCCATTGCGTTTTTAACAAACTTCCTAGAGCACCTTAATGTCCTTGCCAACTCTGAAATAGTCTTTCCATCCTGTATCATGGTACCGACTATTTGCCTCCTATCCCCCGTGCAATGCTTTCCTCCGCCCATTTTAAATGCTCCTATTTGTTGTAAGAAATGAGTGCAATTATGGCTATCCTTAAAAAGGATTCACACTAACCTCACTTAAATCACTGAAAAATATTTTTTTTCTGACACACCATGATATGTGCTATTTATATGAACACCCAATTTGCAAAACCGATTGCAAAACCAGGAAAACCTAATGGGATCTTCTTTGTAGTATGTTTTCATATTCATAACGGTACTACCTTGGGATATTATGGCCTTACTCCTGTGCACCTTGTAAGTACAGTGTGTATTGCAAGCAAATACACATTTGAATAAGGGTGTGCTTTTTATGAGAACACCACTGTACGTTAGTAAAATGAATAAGGTGTCATTTAATAATCAAAAGGCGAAGAGTGGCCATATACTAAAAAACGAGGAAGCAATGAAAAGAATGAACAACTTCTTCTTCTTCTTAGTGGGCGCTACAGTTCGGGGTGAACCTGGGCCTCAATCAACATGCCCCTCCATCTAGCACGATCTTTCGCTAGCCTTTTCCATTGCCGCACACCCAGTTGGCTGAGGTCCCCTTCCACCTGTGTGCGCCATCTTAAGGGCGGCCGTCCTCTGTTTCTTCGTCCCTCGGGGTTGGATTCAAAGACTCTCCGGGCTGGAGCTGTGGTGTCCATTCGCTCTAGATGGCCCAGCCATCTTAGGCGTTGAATCCGTAGACGCCTGACTAGGCTCATGTCGCTGTACAGCCCGTAAAGTTCGTGGTTGAATCTTCTCCTCCATCCCCCGTCTGCGTTTATAGGCCCAAAAATCACGCGCAAAATCTTTCTCTCGAACCGACCAAGGGCCTCCTCATCCGCTTTTGATAGTGTCCATGCTTCTGCGCCGTACAACAGGACCGGGATGATAAGGGTCATATATAGAGTCAACTTTGTCGTTCGGGAGAGGGCTCTATTACTCAGTTGCCTCCTGAGCCCAAAGAAACAGCGATTGGCAAGAGTGATTCTGCGTTTGATTTCGGAACTGATGTCGTTGTTCCAGGTCCCTACGGAGCCAAGGTAGACGAAGTCCTTAACTACCTCGAACTTATATCCGTCTAAACAAACGTTCTGGCCGAGACGTCGGTGTTGAGCGTCCTTTTTTGATGACAGCATATATTTAGTTTTGCCCTCGTTTACCGCCAAACCAATTTTCGCCGCCTCCATCTCAATACTCGCATACGCCTCATTGACATCTCGCTGTGATCTACCTATTATGTCAATATCGTCGGCGTATGCAAGGAGTTGCGAGGATTTGAAATAGATTGTGCCTCTTGTATTGGCCAGTGATTTTTGCACAATCATTTCCAATATGATGTTGAAGAAATCACACGACCGCGCATCGCCGATTCGGATGGAGCAGCGAGCATTCTCCAAAGTCATCCTGCATAGTCTGACTAGTTTAGCAGGTATGTCAAAGGTAGACATAGCGTTGTATAGCTCGTCTCTAATTACGCTGTCGTATGCGGCTTTGAAGTCGACAAATAGGTGGTGAGTGTCGACTTGAAATTCATTGGGGTTCTCCAGTATCTGCCGTAGTGTGAAGATTTGGTCGGTGGTGGACTTCCCTGGCCTGAATCCGCACTGATAAGGACCTATCAGCTTATTTACAAAAGGCTTCGGGCGTTCACACAAAACGGCAAAGAAGATTTTGTAGGCGATGTTAAGGAGACTTATTCCTCTATAGTTGGCGTAATCAAAGGGGTCTCCTTTCTTGTGGATCGGGCATACGATGCTGAGACTCCATTCCTCGGGCATGCTTTCCTCTAACCATATCTTACGGATGAGCTGGTGCATGCTCCCAACCAGGTCTCCCCAACTGCCTTGAAGAGCTCAGCAGACAGTCCGTCTGCGCCAGCAGCTTTATTCGACTTGAGCTTCGATATGGCAATCTTAACTTCGTCGAGGTCAGGGGGACAGAATTCTCTGCGGTCTCCGTCGATTAGAAATGGATCATTCTGCCTGACAGCGGTATGTTGACTAACATCGCCGTTATACAGTCTGCAGAAGTGGTTTTTCCATATTTTTATTTTATTTATTTTTATATATATTTATTTATTTATTTAGCGATTGATTCACTACTTAAGTTGGTATTTATAAAACATTACATTACATTACAAACTTAAATAACAAATTGTCAGCATCGACTGCGGTTCTACTACTAGGTGTCCGTTCTCATCCCTACAGGCTTCCGTTCTGGCTTTATAACCTTGGCATGTTCGCTTTATCTGTTGATAAAACTTTCGAACGTCACACCTGCAGTAACACCTCTCCAAATCCTCAATCGCGCGCTTCTCGTGCTCTTTCTTCTTTCTTCCAAGAAGCTTATGCTCCTCCCTTCTTTTTAACTCGTAGAGCTCATGAGCTGCTCTTGTTCTTTTATGCAGCGAGGCCTTATATGCATCCTGCTTCGCTGTATGAATTCTCCTGCACTCGTCATCGAGTCAGGTGTTTCTTCGTGGTGGAGCCGTGAAACCCAAAACTTCGGATGCAGAGCTTTTCAGGGCTTGTTTGCAAAGGCTCCACTGCTGTTCTATTGATAGCGTGGAGGATTGAGGTGTATTAGAGAGCTTAAGGGAGACGCGATCGGTAAAAGCACGAGCGGTTTCTGGCGATAGTAGCTTTCCGACGTCATAACTTTGTATTCTTACTCTACTCCGTTGCGTTCGTGACATCCGTAAGCGCATCTTGGCTACAACAAGATAGTGGTCCGAGTCGATGTTAGCCCCTCGGAAAGTTCGAACATCAAGAATAGTGGAGGAGTGTCTGACGCCGATCGCGATCTGATCAATCTTGTTTGGTAGTCGATTGATCAAAA
Organism: Eumerus sabulonum; assembly: GCA_951905685.1. Taxonomy (NCBI): domain Eukaryota; kingdom Metazoa; phylum Arthropoda; class Insecta; order Diptera; family Syrphidae; genus Eumerus; species Eumerus sabulonum. The sequence continues at coordinate 137,498,677 of OX645060.1, read as the reverse complement.
GACCGCCAGGTGCCTTTGTGTATATCGAGGTGCGGGAAGCGCGTACTGGCTAGAAGGAGATTTCGCCCCGCAGCAAGATCAATCAGCCTGTGTCCGTTATCGGAGGTGGTGTCGTGTAGGCTATATTTGCCGATGACTCGTTCAAATATGCTTTCCTTACCCAGCTTAGCATTGAAGTCTCCTAGTACAATTTTGATGTCATAGCTGGGACATTGGGCATACGTTCTGTCTAGGAGATCATAAAACTCATCTTTGGCTGAGTCACCCTTGTCTTCCGTGGGGGCATGGACGCAGATCAGGCTGATGTTAAAAAATGTAGCCTTGATACGGATTGTTATGAGGCGTTCGCTCACATGCCGAAAGCTTAGGACTTTTTGCCTTAGTCCACCTCGAACAACAAATCCGCATCCAAACAGTCGTTGCACTCTCTCCCTATAGAAGTCGCCGTAGTAAGTATCGCAGTTTTTCATCCGCTTTATGCCCGGTCCATTCCATCGCATTTCCTGGATGGCGGTGCTGTCCGCTTTATAGCGGTCTAGGGCGTCCGCAAGTTGTTCTGCTGCACGTGGCCTGTTTAGGGCCCTAACACGTACAAAGCCGAAGATCATTGTCCTTTTTTCGTTTTTTGCGAGGGTCGTCAACATAAATCCGGTCCGTTATATCCGAGGCTTGTGGTCGTTTCGGAGTTTGTGTTTTTTTTACGGTTACGGCTTACTAGACCGTAGCCCAACCGACTGATCCTGTTTTTTTTTTTTTTTTTTTTTGGCGCAGGAGGCTCGCCATTCGCCATCCGTCTGCAATTTCCATAGGAAATCTCCAGAATGAACAACTAGTTTTCGTGAATTCGTCATTAATGATTTACTGTAAGAGATTTTTCAACCAAGTCATCAGCACTGACTGCATCCATCGCAAAACGAAATCTACTACAAATTAGCTGTCAAGTAGTACTGTCCTGCTGCAGTTATTTTGAAACCGTGTGACAAAAACAAACGTCTGTCAAAGTTGTATGATTTTTTCTGCTCTGTAGCAGTGAACTTTTAATCAAAAAAAAAATTCGAATTTTCTTCTATCGTTAAGAAATTTTCACTAGAATTCTTTCAAAGGTTATAGCAAAATTTCCACACATGGAATTTGTTTAAGGTTTAAAATCGGCCGCTATATTTTGCATCTTGATTTCATTTGTATTAAATGTTTTCGATTGTGGCTTGAAATTGTGCACGGAATCAAAGAAAGTCGTGTGGGATGTGTAATTCCCAAACATCGCAAACAACTGGAGTGTTTAGCATACAATCGTTTCAAATTTCAATAATAAATAAGATTAAAACATTGAATTATGATCTTATTGAGGAATGTAAACGTTGCGTGGAAGGCAGTACACTCTCCAAGACATTACGCGACGAACTGGAAAGGTAAGTGACCACCACGTTCCTGTTCGTATTTTCATACTTGCAATTATTACAAGAGAAAGTTGTGTTCATGTGTATTTTCGACTTGCTGAATTACAGCTATCCTAGGGAAATACGGCGTGAGGTGGCCAGACGACTCCGCAATGGATGCGCTGCTTTGTTTATAGCTTGTAAAAGAGGTTGTGTGGAAATCGCTGAGTATTTAGTGACAATTTGTGAAGCAGATATAGAACAGAGGGGACACTATGAAGTACCAGAGGATCGCTCATTTCACTACGTCACACCATTGTGGTGTGCTGTTGTGTCTGGGAAATTACCAGTGGTAAAGTATTTAATACGTGTAGGAGCGGACATAAATGCTCCATCGGATTCGGGTTCGACTCCCGTTCGGAGTGCTTGTTTTATGACACATTTCGAAATAGGTATTCGACTCTACTTCGTGTTATTTCCCTTCATATTATCACATTCTTTTCTATTTTAGTTAAATATCTAGTGGAGAATGGAGCCGACATCAAAAGACCGAATATGAATGGAGGAACGTGTCTCATCAATTCCGTGCAATCAATGCAGCTTTGCTTGTATCTGATTAAAAAAGGAGCCGATATAAACGCCAAAGATATTCAGGAAAAAACTGCTCTACATTATGCCATCCAAGAACATCGGTATTCATATCATTAAGTCCTACATATGTATGTATATTTATTAAATTTAGTTTAATACAGACTCGAGACTACAAAATTGCTAATGGAGCATGGCGCCGACCCATATGCTAAAAGCCGATATGGCGACGATGCCTTACGTACAGCTTGCCTTAAAGGAGCTCATCAAATTTTTGATTACTTGAAAACAAACTGGGAATTTTCGGTGGAACGTCTCGCTGAAGCTCACGAGTTAATTGGTAAGCACCTAGTCATTCTAATTTTATGACATTTGGATAAATTTAGACTGCACTCAGGAATCACACTTATGTGTGATTCACGAATGTCGCTGTGCGATTGACCTTGCTATTGTCACTTTATTGTTACACATTCTGATCGTATTGAAATTCTGCCAAATAAATCAATAAGAGACAGGTGTGATGTCACTCATGATGTTTATGAGCTGTCGGTAGTACTGTTATTGATCGTTGGTTTGTTGAAGGAAGGTAACTGCAGTGGGGTGGTGTCGAATTAAAATAAAATTGATTGAAAAGAAAACCCTGTTAAGCAGCTTGATGTATTCACCTGGTGCTATTTATAAGTTACCGTAGAGCGTCACGTTTACTTTTGATTTTAAATTGCCGTCATTTTGGTCGATTTCTTTTAAACGTTTATCTATTATTTGCATTTGTTAATACAAATAAGCATGAGGGATACTTAACCAATTTTTTTTATCGACAGGCCTTCTTGAGCTCCATGAGCACTTGACAGGGCCTCCTAACTTACTTACTTATCAGGCCAGCGATCCATGGAGGATCTGAGCCTGAGCTATAGTTGCCTTCCATCCTTGACGGTCCCGGGCACGCTGCTTCCAGTTGTCAAGACCAAGATGTCTTACATCCGCGATTACTTGGTCTTTATACCGGAGGTTCGGTCTTCCTCTTCTTCTCGAATCAGGAGGCTCGGAGTCGAAGACCCTCTTAGCTGGAGCGTTGATGTCCATGCGCTCGATGTGGCCGAGCCAGTGTAGTCGACGGATCCTTGCTTCCGGGCTACATCCACATCTTGGTATAGCTCGTAGAGTTCGCGGTTGTGTCTTCTTCTCCATTCACCTTCCTCACAGACAGGACCAAATATCCGGCGCAGAATTTTTCTTTCGTAAGAACCCAAAATCAGCTTTCGGCTCCGTACAGCAAGACTGGCAGAATGAGCGTTTTGTAAAGCATGACTTTGGTCTTTCGAGTGAGGAGTTTTGACCCCAGTTGTTTGGACAACCCGAAGTAGCAGCGGTTGCCAAGGGCGATTCTATGCCGGCTCTCCACTGTGGTGTCATTTGTGGAATTTACGTTTGCCCCGAGGTAGACAAACTCCTTAACTACCTCGAAATTGTAGCTGTCAATTGTTATATTTTGTCCCAGGTGGTGAGCGACAGATTGGGTTTTGCTTGACAACATGTACTTCGTCTTGTCCTCATTGATCTTAAGACCAACTCGTTTCGCCTGTTCTTCAATCGCCGTGAATGCTTCCACAATGCCACGGCGAGAAGACGCGATGATGTCGATACCATCCGCGCATCCTAGCAGCTGGATGGACTAGTAAAAAATAGTGCCTTCCCTGTTGACGCCTGTCCGTCGCACTATCTGCTCCAGCACCAGGTTGAAGAAGTCACATGACAGCGCATCTCCTTGCCGAAATCCGGTGCATGTTTCGAATGGTTCCGAGGTCCTAGAACCGAATTGCACAGTGCATCGCGTGTTTTTTAGCGTGGCGCGACACAACTGGATCAGTTTTACCGGGATCCCGAATTCGGCCATCGCACCAAACAGTTCTTCACGATGAATGCTGTCGTATGCGGCTTTGAAATCGATGAAAAGATGGTGTGTATCGATTCGAAACTCGTTGGTCTTTTCCAGGATTTGTCGAAGTGTGAAAATTTGGCCTATAGTTGATTTGCCGGCATGGCAAAGGACTAACGAAGGCCTCGTAGGGGTAGCATCTATCCGACGGATGCTGACCTGTTAAAAAGCGAGAATAGCCACCGCAGTCGCACATCTTGCGGCACTGTTAGTAAGTCCTATCCCCACCTCCTCGTGGTGCCATCTGGAGATTTCCTGTGGAAATTGCAGACGGGGAAGGGCGAATGGCGAGCCTCCTGCGCCAAAAAAAAAAAAAAAACAGGATTAGTCGGTTGGGCTACGGCCTAGTAAGCCGTAACCGTAAAAAAAAACACAAACTCCGAAACGACCACAAGCCTCGGATACAACGGACCGGATTTATGTTGACGACCCTTGCAAAAAAAGGACAATGATCTTCGGCCTTGTACGTGGAATGTTAGGTCCCTAAACAAGCCACGTGCAGCCGAACAACTTGCGGACGCCCTAGACCGCTATAAAGCGGACATCACCGCCATCCAGGAAATGCGATGGAATGGACCGGGCATAAAGCGGATGAAAAACTGCGATATTTACTACGGCGACTTCTATAGGGAGAGAGTGCAACGATTGTTTGGATGCGGATTTGTTGTTCGAGGTGGACTAAGGCAAAAAGTCCTAAGCTTTCGGCATGTGAGCGAACGCCTCATAACAATCCGTATCAAGGCTAAATTTTTTAACATCAGCCTGATCTGCATCCACGCCCCCACGGAAGACAAGGATGACTCAGCCAAAGATGAGTTCTACGATCTCCTAGACAGAACTTATGCCCAATGTCCCAGCTATGACATCAAAATTGTACTAGGAGACTTCAATGCTAAGCTGGGTAAGGGAAGCATATTTGAACGAGTCATCGGCAAACATAGCCTACACGACACCACCTCCGATAACGGACACAGGCTGATTGATTTTGCTACGGGGCGAAATCTCCTTCTAGCCAGTATGCGCTTTCCGCACCTCGATATACACAAAGACACCTGGCGGTCTTTTGATCAATCGACTACCAACCAGATTGATCACTTCGCGATCGACGTCAGACACTCCTCCACTATTCTTGATGTTCGAACTTTCCGAGGGGCTAACATCGACTCGGACCACTATCTTGTTGTAGCCAAGATGCGCATACGGATATCACGAACGCAACGGCGTAGAGTAAGAATACAAAGTTATGACGTCGGAAAGCTACTATCGCCAGAAACCGCTCGTGCTTTTACCGATCGCGTCTCCCTTAAGCTCTCCAATACACCTCAATCCTCCACGCTATCAATAGAACAGCAGTGGAGCCTTTGCAAACAAGCCCTGAAAAGCTCTGCATCCGCAGTTTTGGGTTTCAAGGCTCCACCACGAAGAAACCCCTGGTTCGATGACGAGTGCAGGAGGATTCATACAGCGAAGCAGGATGCATATAAGGCCTCGCTGCATAAAAGAACAAGAGCAGCTCGTGAGCTCTACGAGTTAAAAAGAAGGGAGGAGCATAAGCTTCTTAGAAGAAAGAAGAAAGAGCACGAGAAGCGCGCGATTGAGGATTTGGAGAGGTGTCACTGCAGGCGTGACGTTCGAAAGTTTTATCAACAGATAAAGCGAACATGCCAAGGTTATAAAGCCAGAACGGAAGCCTGCAGGGATGAGAACAGACACCTAGTACTAGAACCGCAGTCGATGCTGAGAATATGGAAAAACCACTTCTGCAGACTGTAAAACGGCGATGTTAGTCAATATACCGCTGTCAGACAGAATGATCCATTTCTAATCGACGGAGACCGCAGCAAATTCTGTCCCCCTGACCTCGACGAAGTTAAGATTGCCATATCGAAGCTCAAGTCGAATAAAGCTGCTGGCGCAGATGGACTGTCTGCTGAGCTCTTCAAGGCAGCTGGGGATGACCTGGTTGGGAGCATGCACCAGCTCATCCGTAAGATATGGTTAGAGGAAAGCATGCCCGAGGAATGGAGTCTCAGCATCGTATGCCCGATCCACAAGAAAGGAGACCCCTCTGATTGTACCAATTACAGAGGAATAAGTCTCTTTAACAAAATCTTCTCTGCCGTTTTGTGTGAACGCCTGAAGCCTTTTGTAAATAAGCTGATAGGTCCTCATCAGTGCGGATTCAGGCCAGGGCAGTCCATCATCGACCAAATCTTCACACTACGGCAGATGCTGGAGAAAACCAATGAATTTCAAGTCGACACTCACCACCTATTTGTCGACTTCAAAGCCGCATACGACAGCGTAATTAGAGACGAGCTATACAACGCTATGTCTACCTTTGACATACCTGCTAAACTCGTCAGACTATGCAGGATGACTTTGGAGAATGCTCGCTGCTCCATCCGAATCGGTGAACACCTTACCGATAGTTTTGATGTCAAAAAAGGATTTAGGCAGGGCGATGCGCTGTCGTGTGATTTCTTCAACATCATATTGGAAATGATTGTGCAAAAATCACTGGCCAATACAAGAGGCACAATCTATTTCAAATCCTCGCAACTCCTTTGCATACGCCAAGGATATTGACATAATAGGTAGATCACAGCGAGATGTCAATGAGGCGTTCGCGTCAACACCGACGTCTCGGCCAGAACGTTTGTATAGGCAGATATAAGTTCGAGGTAGTTAAGGACTTCGTCTACCTTGGCTCCGCAGTGACCTGTAACAACGACATCAGTTCCGAAATCAAACGCAGAATCACTCTTGCCGATCGCTGTTTCTTTGGGCTCAGGAGGCAACTGAGTAATAGAGCCCTCTCCCGAACGACAAAGTTGACTATATAAGACCCTTATCATCCCGGTCCTGTTGTACGGCGCAGAAGCATGGACACTATCAAAAGCGGATGAGGAGGCCCTTGGTCGGTTCGAGAGAAAGATTTTGCGCGTGATTTTTGGGCATATAATCGCAGACGGGGGATGGAGGAGAAGATTCAACCACGGACTTTACGGGCTGTACAGCGACATAAGCCTAGTCAGGCGTCTACGGATTCAACGCCTAAGATGGCTGGGCCATGTAAAGCGAATGGACACCACAGCTCCAGCCCGGAGAGTCTTTGAATCCAACCCCGAGGGACGAAGAAGCAGGGGACGGCCGCCCTTAAGATGGCGCACACAGGTGGAAGGGGACCTCAGCCAACTGGGTGTGCGGCAATGGAAAAGGCTAGCGAAAGATCGTGCTAGATGGAGGGGCATGTTGGTTGAGGCCCAGGTGCACCCCGAACTGTAGCGCCCACTAAGAAGAAGAATCGGCAGCTACCAGTGCGGCTTCCGGCCCGGCAAATCGACTATAGACCAAATGTTCACACTTCGACAAATCCTGGAATCCTGGAGTTTCGAATCGATACACACCATCTTTTTATCGATTTCAAAGCCGCATACGACAGCATTCATCGTGAAGGACTGTTTGGTGCGATGGCCGAATTCGGAATCCCGGGAAAACTGATCCAGATGTGTCGCGCCACGCTAAAAAATACGTGAAGCACCGTGCAACTAGGTTCTAGGACTTCGTAACCGTTTCAAGCATGTACCGGATTTCGGCAAGGAAATGCGCTGTCATGTGACTTCTTCATCGCGTGTTCTCGCCGTGGCATTGTGGAAGCATTCACGGCGATTGAAGAACAGGCGAAACGAGTTGGTCTTAAGGTCAATGAGGACAAGACGAAGTACATGCTGTCAAGCAAAAACCAATCTGTCGCTCACCACTTGGGACAAAATATAACAATTGACAGCTACAATTTCGAGGTAGTTAAGGAGTTTGTCTACCTGGGGGCAAATGTAAATTCCACAAATGGCACCACAGTGGAGAGCCGGCATAGAATCGACCTTGGCAACCGCTGCTACTTCGGGTTGTCCAAACAACTTGTGTCAAAACTCCTGTAAGACATCTTGGTCTTGACAACTGGAAGCAGCGTGCCCGGGACCGTCAAGGATGGAAAGCAGCTATAGCTCAGGCTCAGATCCTCCATGGATCGCTGGCCTGATAAAGAGAGAAAGGTTAGTGTCTATTAGAAATTCTACAAGGGACTCACCTCTTGCATTATTGTCCCTGCTACCCCACACTGTGCTGTGAGAACGTGGAATGTTGGGTTCCTAACAACCGACATCAATCCCGTTTTTGGCGCAGGATGGTCGCCATACGTCCTCTTCCGTTAGTAACTTCCAAGGTCAGAAAATGTCCAGATGGTGCTACAAGGAGATGGAAATAGGACTTGGCTAACAGAGCTGCAAGGTGTTCGGCTGCAGAGGCCCTTATTCCCTTTTTTTTAACGTACCAGCACCCGTCGGTAGATGCTTCTCCTACGGGGCCTTTGTTAGTCTTTTACCATCGGGTTTTAAGTCCAATGTATAGCTATTGGATTAAAGACTACCTGAAGGACCTCTACAGGATAGTTAGCAAACCCTCTTAGGTCCAGCACAAAATGTTTGTTTGCTTTTAAAAGATTAATTTAGCACAAGTCCATACATAATTTATATTTTTATCCAGGCTCAACATTTTTGGACGAACATAATGAAACGAGAGTAGCGATTTTACACTGGCGTTTAGCACACCACCTACGCCTGAGAGTAACATATTATATAGGTAAGTAGCTCACTTTACAGAGTTTTCACCATTGATTTCACGAATTGAATGTTACAGAAAAAACTCCAAAAGTACCATTACGCCCAGCGTACAACAATGCCGTCGAATTTACTACCATGGAAGAACTGGACAACATTGCGACCGATGTCGACGCAATGAGAGTCCAAAGCCTTCTCATTTGCGAACGTATTCTCGGTATTCAGCACAAAGACATGCTTTTCCGTTTGATGTTCCGGGGCGCTTCCTATGCCGATTCACTTCGATTTCAGCGGTGCATTGATTTGTGGCGTTTAACGCTTCAAGTTCGCGTGAATTACTTTTCAATTCTCTACTCGGATACATGCTTTACAGCACAGGCAATTGTCCGTCTGATGTTGGATTTATATGAACGTAACAGTGATTCAGGCGACCTCGAATACGACGATCAACATCTTCCTCTATTCGAAGATGTACTAGGTGTATTCACGACTTTGACTCAGGATATTAAAGAGGCACAAGACTTATTGCAAATTCGTCCAGTGTTTCGTAAACAGCAGGAGAATTTTGATAGAGTTTTGAAATGTATTGTGCACTTGATTTATTTGCTTATAAAAACTGCTGGAGGTGCAGAGGAGATGGCAACAGTTCGCAGGTTGGTCCACGAATTAGTACGCTCAAATATACGTAGTGCTTGCACAAATGATACACTGTTGCATCTATGTGTTTCGAGATTAAATGTTATCAAGAGCGGCTACTTTGGAGAGGATGTTAACATGAAGGTCAGTTCTAAGTGGTAAATTGAGTTTACATTCATTTTACTTTGTTTCTAGATCGTTTTCCCAAATGCGGACGTTATAAAATTACTAGTAGACTGTGGAACCGAGATAAATGCGAAAAACGAAGCTAAATCGACACCATTGCATGTAGCTGCACTTCCATATAACTATGATAATAGTGTAAGTAAGATTATTTTTGTTTTCTATATAGATTAGATTAGGTAAGTGGGTGCCCTAGTGACGAAAGGTCAAGGCTTACTTAGACTATGAGGAGTCCATTGTGCCCAGTTAACGTTTAACCCGTAGAAACCTAAACATTTTCTATTGAGCTGAACCACTTAGATGAAGATAAAAATCCTAGTAGTCTGTTCAGACCAATGTTACTTACCTCCAAGAGTCCCAAGGAATATGTTCCTTTTTTGGGCTAGTGCTGGGCATTCACGCAGTAGATGGACTCAATTTCCTCTTCGTCCCTGCAGCTTCTGCAGAAGTAACTATGGGGCTAACCTAGTCTGGCTGCATAGTAGGATAACATGCAGTGCCCAGTAAGGGCACCGACTTTCTTTTTCTTTTGGTGGCGTTACAGCCCATGAAGGACCACAGCCAAGCTTCTCTCAATCACCTATGTTGTGTGTGATTTATTTTTCACATAGGTGAAAGAGACTAACTTACTTACTTATCAGGCCTGCGATCCATGGAGGATCTGAGCCTGAGCTATAGCTGCCTTCCATCCTTGACGGTCCCGGGCACGCTGCTTCCAGTTGTCAAGACCAAGATGTCTTACATCCGCGATTACTTGGCCTTTATACCGGAGGTTCGGTCTTCCTCTTCTTCTCGAACCAGGAGGCTCGGAATCGAAGACCCTCTTAGCTGGAGCGTTGATGTCCATGCGCTCGATGTGGCCGAGCCAGTGTAGTCGACGGATCCTTGCCTTCCGGACTACATCCACATCTTGGTACAGCTCGTAGAGTTCGCGGTTGTGTCTTCTTCTCCATTCACCTTCCTCACGGACAGGACCAAATATCCGGCGCAGAATTTTTCTTTCGAAAGAACCCAAAATCAGCTCCGCTGTCCTGTTTTTCGTCCAGCTTTCAGCTCCGTACAGCAAGACTGGCAGAATGAGCGTTTTGTAAAGCATAACTTTGGTCTTTCGAGTGAGGAGTTTTGACCCCAGTTGTTTGGACAAGCCGAAGTAGCAGCGGTTGCCAAGGGCGATTCTACGGCGGATCTCCACTGTGGTGTCATTTGTGGAATTTACGTTTGCCCCGAGGTAGACAAACTCCTTAACTACCTCGAATTTGTAGCTGTCAATTGTTATGTTTTGTCCCAGGTGGTGAGCGACGGATTGGTTTTGCTTGACAGCATGTATTTCGTTTTGTCCTCATTGATCTTAAGCCCAACTCGTTTCGCCTGTTCTTCAATTGCCGTGAATGCTTCCACAATGCCACGGCGAGAACACGCGATGATGTCGATATCATCCGCGTATCCTAGCAGCTGGATGGACTTGTAAAAACTAGTGCCTTCCCTGTTGACGCCTGCCCGTCGCACTATCTGCTCCAGCAACAGGTTGAAGAAGGTGATAGGTGAAAGAGACCTGCAGTTTAATGCCGATTCCGAACGGCGTGAGTCGATGAGCTTTTTCAAGGCAAGTGTACTACGGGGGGTTTTGCCAGTACCCCGCCAAGGAGGAACGCCGCGAAATAAACATTCGATGGCGTTGGTGATATCGGTATTCGAACTCGCTCATCGTGCGTCGGAGTCCAACACATCAACCACTGCGCCACGGCGCCCTCAGACTATATGTACTTCACAGGAGGGCACCGACTGCCAATCGAATATTCCCACGACTGAACTTTAGCAGACTTTCTGTCCTTTTCTTAGGACAGAATGATGGACCAGGTGATGATGACATAGATGGACCAGGTTGATCTTGCCGTCGTGCATGTACCTAATTGATGCCATCGCTTATTGGCCTTCACTATTAGCTCGCTCCGCCTCTAATTCCCTGTAGAGTGTACTGAGTGGCGTTTTAGCATCAGTTCCGATTTGCGCGAAGTTTGCGCCTGATCCTAATCTAGCAAGTTCGTTCGCCTACTCATTTCCCGGAGATATTCACATGACCTGGTAGATGATATCTGATATCTCCTCTAGCCTCTCTTTGCAGAGTTTGACGAGTTTGGATCATATCCATGTTGCCTGCAGAGCCTTAATGGCTATCTAGCTGTCAACATAGATGTTAATGTTGTTTTCTATATAACATTTGAGGTAAATACTTCCACAATTGTATTGCTTTCTTGGTGCTTAGATTTTGTATTTATAACGTATCGTGTTTTACATGGAGGTTAGTTTGCTTGTCATAGAGACTCATGGCATACAATGTAAAAGGACATGGAATAGTCTTCCTGAACCGGCCAAACGTATCTTGATTTGATTTAGATAAGTTTCATGTCTCCGCGGACTAGAGAAAGGTTGAAAGTGCGTTTTGGTTTCTCGAAACAGGCATTTTTAAGTCTTAATTGATTAATAGTTTGTCACTATGTCACTAGTAAGTCGAGCAAGACGAATCTCCAGTCTACTTTAAAATAATAGCTGCCAGTGTTGATGTTGTGACTAGGACATTGGTGTTCTGCATGTATTTGCATATGATGACAGCAAGTATATGTTTATAAGACAATTACCGCCAGACTCATTCCAGTCGCTTCCTATTAAATATTCACTGATCTGGCTAAGTTCTTTCAATTACGTCGATGCCTCTGTATTGGCCAGCGAGTTCTACAGCATCTTTTTAAGTATGATATTAAAGAAATCGCGTGGCAATACATCGTTAAAACACCAAAGTTCTCGGTTAACTCTTTTCTACCCTTTCCCAACAACAGGAGTTGGTAGAGTGTCAATATGTGTTCCTTCATATACTTGTACTTGCACCCCAAAAACCGATATCTTCTTCTTCTTAACGGGCGCTACAGTTCGGGGTGAACCTGGGCCTCAACCAACATGCCCCTCCAACTAGCACGATATTTTGCTAGCGTTTTCCATTCCCGCACACCCAGTTGGCTGAGGTCCCCTTCCACTTGTGTGCGCCATCTTAAGTGCGACCGTCCTTTGTTTCTTTGTCCCTCGGGGTTGTACAGCCCGTAAAGTTCGTGGTTGAATCTTTTCCTCCATCCCCCGTCTGCGTTTATAGGCCCGAAAATCACGCGCAAAATTTTTCTCTCGAAACGACCAAGGGCCTCCTTATCCGCTTCTTTTGATAGTGTCAATGCTTTTGCGCCGTACAACAGGATCGGGATGATAAGGGTCTTATATAGAGTCAACTTTGTCGTAGTGCCTCCTGAGCCCAAAGAAACAGCGATTAGCAAGAGTGGTTCTGCGTTTGATTTCGGAACTGATGTCGTTGTTCCAGGTCACTGCGGAGCCAAGGTAGACGAAGTCCTTAACTACCTCGAAATTATAACTGCAAATTGATTGTTTTTTTCCAGGATCAGCCGTAGTGTGAAGATTTGGTCGATGGTGGACTTTCCTGGCCTGAATCTTTACTGATAAGGACCTATCAGCTTATTTACAAAAGGCTTCAGGTGCTCACAGAAAACGGCAGAGAAGATTTTATAGGCGATGTTAAGGAGACTTATTCCTCTTCTTTTTTCTGAGAAGCTTATGCTCCTCCCTTCTTTTTAACTCGTGGAGCTCACGAGCTGCTCTTGTTCTTTTATGCAGCGAGACTTTATACGCATTCTGCTTCGCTGTGTGAATTCTCCTGCACTCGTCATCGAATCAGGTGTTTCTTCGTGGTGGAGCCTTGAAACCCAAAACTTCGGATGCAGAGCTTTTCGGGGCTTGTTTGCAAAGGCTCCACTGCCTTTCTATTGATAGCGTGGAGGATTGAGGTGTTAGAGAGAGCAAGGGAGACGCGATCGGTAAAAGCACAAGCGGTTTCTGGCGATAGTAGCTTTCCGACGTCATAACTTTGTATTCTTATCCTACTCCGCTGCGTTCGTGATATCCGTAAGCGCATCTTGGCTACTACAAGACAGTGGTCCGAGTCGATGTTAGCCCCTCGAAAAGTTCGGACATCAATAATAGTGGAGGAGTGTCTGACGTCAATCGCGATGTGATCAATCTGGTTGGTAGTCGATTGATCAAAAGACCGCCAGGTGCCTTTGTGTATATCGAGGTGTGGGAAGCTCGTACTGGCTAGAAGGAGATTTCGCCCGGTAGCAAGGTGAATCAGCCTGTGTCCGTTGTCGGATGTGGTGTCGTGTAGGCTATGTTTGCCGATGACTCGTTCCTTACCCAGCGTAGCATTGAAGTCTCCTAGTACAATTTTGATGTCATAGCTGGGACATTGGGCATACTTTCTGTCTAGGAGATCGTAGAACTCATCTTGGGCGGAGTCATCCTTGTCTTCCGTGGGGGCGTGGATGCAGATCAGGCTGATGTTAAGAAATTTAGCCTTGATACGTTTTGTTATGATGGCGGTTATGTCCGCTTTATAGTGGTGTAGGGCGTCCGCAAGTTGTTCGGCTGCACGTGGCCTGTTTAAGCACCTAACATTCCACGTACACGTACGTTTTTTGCAAAGGTCGTCAACATTAATCCGGCCCGTTATATCCGAGGCTTGTGGTTGTTTCGGAGTTTGTGGTTTTATTACAGTGACGGCTTACTAGGCCGTAGCCCAACCGACTAATCTTGTTTTATTGCGCAGGAAACTCGCCATTTGGTCTTCCCCGTCTGCAATTGACATAGGTTACCTCCAGATGGCACCATTAGGAGGTGAGGATGGGACTTACCGACTTAGTGCCGCAAGATGTTCGACTGCGGTGGCTCTTCTCGCTTTTTAGCATTCTCTTACATTTTGATTAGAGGATTCAATTGTTATGTTTGTGATAAATGGTTAAGGTGAACTTGTAGACCTACTCGATAACTTCTTTCTTTCTTTCCTTGGTGGCGTTACAGCCCATGAAGGACCAGAGCCAAGCTTCTGTCAATCCCCCATGTTGTGTGTGATTTACTTTTCGCGCACAGGTGAAAGGGATCTACAGTTTTAATGCCGATTCCGAACGGCGTGAGTCGAGAAGCTTTTTCATGGCAAGTTTACTACGGGGGGTTTTGCCAGTACCCCGCCGAGGAGGAACGTCGCGAAATAAACATTCGATGGCGTTGGTGTTATCGGGATCCGAACTCGCTCATCGTGCGCGAGAGTCCAACACACTAACCACTGCGATACGGCGCCCTCCTACTCGGTAACTACATATATTTTAAAGCTGAAGCCGAAATACTGCGAAAGTCACTAAAAGTTAAAAACTCATCCGCGTGCCTTTGTTGCAGGGATCCAATGATGTGAATCTCACTTTCCATTCATTGGTAAACTATATCATTGTTTATCTCCAGTCTATACATTTCTGTTTTTTTCTTTTTTAACTAATTTCCAATATATGGTATGCATGTTCTTAATTTTCAAGATTATCCTACTGCTGCTGGAAAATGGAGCTGATCTAGATCAACCGAACAAATCCGACGAGCGCCCATTCAACGTGATTGCCAGCAATCCCGTCAACAATATCCCATTGATTAATTTCATCAACCTGAAATGTTTGTCGGCCACCATAATTAACAAATATCAAATACCCTATCGCAATCAAATCCCGAAAGTATTGGAGAATTTCGTTAAGGATCACGAGGCATAAGTTAGAAGTACTTGATTGCTAGTACGGGCATCATTTAAAATGTGCATCCTCATTACCCATATGTGAACACAAAACTTAAACCAAGATCTGATGACTGGGATTAATGTTAATTATTGCATATATGTTATTGGTGTAAATACATACATAAATTATAACGGTATTGCCATCGGAAAATTGGTAATGGTACAATGATATTGTTTGTAATGACGTGATGAGATTATGCGGCGGATTATTGAGCATAATGGGTCAGTAGACGCTCCTTTCTGGTCGCTAATTAGTTTTTTTTTATTTTTTCGTTATGCGTTGGTTTCCAATCTTTTGGTTAAATTATTACTAACCAACTCTACATCAATTGGTAATAAAAACTTGGCTTTAATGTACTCTGTATGTTCATTCTATTTATACATAGCTTGTATTTAAGTTTAAATATATATAACCCTGCCTAATCTATGATATATCAATATATGTATTTAAATAAAGTTATACGTGAATAAAATTCAGTGACTTACTTACTTACTTAACAGGCCTGCGATCCATGGAGGATCTGAGCCTGAGCTATAGCTGCCTTACATCCTTGACGGTCCCGGGCACGCTGCTTCCAGTTGTCAAGACCAAGATGTCTTACATCCGCGATTACTTGGTCTTTATACCGGAGGTTCGGTCTTCCTCTTCTTCTCGAACCAGGAGGTTCGGAGTCGAAGACCCTCTTAGCTGGAGCGTTGATGTCCATGCGCTCGATGTGGCCGAGCCAGTGTTGTCGACGGATCCTTGCCTTCCGGACTACATCCACATCTTGGTACAGCTCGTAGAGTTCGCGGTTGTGTCTTCTTCTCCATTCACCTTACTCACAGACAGGACCAAATATCCGGCGCAGAATTTTTCTTTCGAAAGAACCCAAAATCAGCTCCGCTGTCCTGCTTATCGTCCAGCTTTCGGCTCCGTACAGCAAGACTGGCAGAATGAGCGTTTTGTAAAGCATGACTTTGGTCTTTCGAGTGAGGAGTTTTGACCCCAGTTGTTTGGACAAGCCGAAGTAGCAGCGGTTGCCAAGGGCGATTCTACGGCGGATCTCCACTGTGGTGTCATTTGTGGAATTTACGTTTGCCCCGAGGTAGACAAACTCCTTAACTACCTCGAAATTGTAGCTGTCAATTGTTATGTTTTGTCCCAGGTGGTGAGCGACGGATTGGTTTTTGCTTGACAGCATGTATTTCGTTTTGTCCCCATTGATCTTAAGACCAATTCGTTTCGCCTGTTCTTCAATCACCGTGAATGCTTCCACAATGCTACGGCGAGAACACGCGATGATGTCGATATCATCCGCGTATCCTAGCAGCTGGATGGACTTGTAAAAGATAGTGCCTTCCCTGTTGACGCCTGCACGTCGCACTATCTGCTCCAGCACCAGGTTGAAGAAGTCACATGACAGCGCATCTCCTTGCCGAAATCCGGTGCATGTTTCGAATGGTTCCGAGGTCCTAGAACCGAGTTGCACGGTGCATCGCGTGTTTTTTAGCATGGCGCGACACAACTGGATCAGTTTTACCGGGATCCCGAATTCGGCCATCGCCCCAAACAGTGCTTCACGATGAATGCTGTCGTATGCGGCTTTGAAATCGATGAAAAGATGGTGTGTATCGGTTCGAAACTCGTTGGTCTTTTCCAGGATTTGTCGAAGTGTGAAAATTTGGTCTATAGTTGATTTGCCGGGCCGGAAGCCGCACTGGTAGCTGCCCATTAGTGCGGTGCAAAATGGTTTTAGACGTTCACACAATACGCTGGACAGGATCTTGTATGCGACATTGAGCAGGGATATACCTCTATAGTTCTTGCAAGAGGTAGGATCGCCTTTTTTGTGGATGGGGCATATAGAGCTGGTATTCCAGTCGTCGGGCATGCTCTCATCTTCCCAAATTCTGCAGATGATCTGGTGCATGCTCCCTACCAGAACATCGCCGCCAGCCTTGAAGAGCTCTGATGGCAATCCATCTGAGCCTGCGGCCTTGTTGTTCTTCAGCTTCTGAATAGCTGTGCCGACTTCTTCTATGCTGGGTGGGAGAACTACTTCAGCGGCTGGAGTTGGGATTTCCTCGGTCCCTACCACTCTCTCTTAGTCATGCTCGTTAAGCAGCTGCTGGAAGTGCTGCTTAAATACATCCACTATTCCCTGCGGGTCGGTGACAAGATTACCCTCGCAGTTTCGAAGAGCCAGGGTGCCCTTTTTGAAGCCTCCTGCAAGGCCTTTGGCTTTCTTGTAAAAGGCTCGTATTTTATGTTTATCCCTAGACTCCTCGATATCCTTGAGCTGGGAGGCTGTGAAGATTCTTTTCTTTTGTCGCAGTAGTTTCTTCTCCTCCCTTCTTCTGGCTCGGTACTCTTCTCGCGCTGCCCTGGTTTTCCTCTGCAGCGCCTTTTGGTAACTCTCGTCGGTTGCTGCCTTTTTCTGCTCACACTCGCCATCATACCACGCGTTTCTTGTCGGGGGTGGTAGGTATCCTAAGGTGGTTTCGGCTACTTCCTGAATGGCTGAGCGGCAATGCAGCCACATATTACTGGCATTTGTGTTCGACGTAGGCATACCGTAGTCTTTCGCTCAGCTGCTCCCTGTAGACTCTGGCAACCTCCGGTGTGCCCAGGCGCCCAATGTCGAACCTCCTCCTGATGGGCTGGTGCAGCTTTCTGACATTGGACAGTCGAGCTCTGAATCTTGCTGCTACGAGGAAGTGGTCAGAGTCGACATTTGCCCCTCTGAATGTTCGCACATCCAGGATGTTTGACGCGTGCCTTGCGCCAATGAGCACATGGTCGATAAGGTTGGCGGTTCGACCGTCCGGAGATCGCCAGGTTGCTGTGTGGATTCGCTTGCGAGGAAATCTTGTGCTACTTATCACCGCATTACGAGCTGTCGCACGTAATGCGGTATTCACGTTATACGTGAATAAAATTCAGTGAGTTTTGGCTAAATGCTTACTGTTTTAGATCAATAGTCTGATTTTGGAACGTTCATGGTAGGATCAGCGCATTTATATCGATTTTGTGGGGGAGGGAGCGAGCAAACAGAGCAAAGAAGTTGATCGCGTTTAACATGGCAACGGCCAGCTTCGATCTCTGTCCCTGCTCAATTAGGGGGTGGCCGTGGTGCAGTGGTTAACATCATCGACCGCCGAGCGGAAGGTCTATAGTTCAAATTCGCTTTATAGCCCAGAAAAAGTAGTTCCTATACGGACAAAAAGTATGCAACGCAATTGTGAATGGAAAGTGACCAGACGTACTGCTGCAGGCATAACACTCACAGTATATGGTCAACTGAATTTCATCCTCTGCGTATGCAATATTAAAGTGCTTGAACGAATTACTACGGACTATAACCAACGCGGAATTTGGTCGGCTCTCGTCCTATCTAGGACACCCACCCCTGAGAATTAACGAACATCAGCGACCCAAACCACTGCACTCCGTTCAGGTTGTGTGTATATAACACGTCATAAGAGAATATAAATAAAAAAAAATCTCTTGAGCCTGCGCGAGTTTCTAAAAAAAAAAAACAAAAAAAACCAAGTTGACAGCCTCCGCGTTGCCCCCCCTGGATAGCTATACTGGCACCCACCAGGTAGTGAACCAACGTGTGCAGCCCGACCCCTTGTTCATGGGGAAAGAGGAACCTGACCATCCAGGTTGATGGTTGCGCCTAGGGTTAACATCCCTATCGCATAAAATAAATATTTGTTCAGAGACAATAAACAGCCTCGGATACGGACCCCCGCGAACGTCCAAAAAGAAACGAATTCCGGATCTGCACCCTTAGCGTTAGGTCCCTCAACAGACCAGGCTCAGCCGGACAACTGGTCAACTCTTTGGACTGCTATAAGGGAGACATTACCGCGCTCTAAGAAGTGCGATGGGATAGGCCATGCAAAAATCGGATGAAAAACTGTGATTATACTACGGAAACTGCTACAGAGAAAATAAACAACGCTTATTCGGATGCGGATTTGTTATTCGAGGCAGACTCAGGAAAAGCGTCTTAAGCTTCCAACATGTAAGCGAACGCCTCATAACTATCCGCATCAAGACCAATCTCGGCAATATAAGTTTAATATGTGTCCACGCCCCCACAGAGGAGAAAGATGACGGACATAAAGACGATTTCTATAATCTCCTAGGCAGAACATATGCCCAATGTCCCAGCTATGACACCAAAATCGTTCTAGGAGATTTCAATGCGAAGCTGGGTAAGGAAGCAATCTTTGAACGAGTCATAGGAAAGCATAGCCCACACAACACCACGTCAGGAAACGGACTAAGGCTAGTGAACTTTATGGCGGGACATTATCTCGTGGTAGCGAGTACACGATTCCCACACCACAACATCCATAAGGGGACCGGGCGGTCTTTCGATCAATCGACAATCAATCAAATTGATCACATTGCGATCGACGGTAGACACTCCTCCAGCATCCTTATATGTCCGAACCTTTCAAGGAGGCAATATCGACTCGGATCATTACCTTGTTGCAGCCAAGTTATGGATGCGAATTTCTCGGAACCAACGGAGTCCATTAAGAACACCAAAATTTTAACGTCGGAAAGCTGCAATCGCAGGAGACCGCCAGGACCTTCGGCGATCAAGTCTTCCTCAAGATCTCTCAAGTCCCGATCCAATCTATAGAAACCATAGAACAGCAATGGAGTCGTTATCAGAACGCCATCAGAGAGGTCGCCTTAGATGTACTCGGTTTCAAGCCACCACCTTCGAGAAACCCGTGGTTTGATGACGAATGTAGACCGGTCCATGTAGAGAAACAGAATGCATACATGGCTACACTGCATCGACGGACGAGAGCTGCTCGCGAGCTCTATGAGCAGAAAAGGTGAGAGGAGCATGCGCATCTGAGAAGAAAAAAGAAGGAGCACGGGAAACTCGAGATCGAGAAGATGAAGAGATGTTATTACAGGAACGAGATTCGAAACATGCCAAGGCTACGCATACAGCACAGAAAGAAGAAGAAACCCAAACAGGACCACCTCCACAATTACACCATCGCTTAGCGAGATCTCAGAGGCGATAGGCAAATTAAAAAGCCCGGACGAGCTTAAACATGGTGTCAGCATTATTGCACGCGCGTTGCATCCCATTATAAAGTCGGCATGGGCGAACTCGAGCATCCCTGGAGATAGGAAAGAAGGCGTAATCATTACCATCCCGAAAAAGGGTGACCTAAGCCAATGCAAGAATTGGCGCGGCATCACGCTACTAAATCTTCTTCTTCTTCTTTGGTGGCGTTACAGCCCATGAAGGACCAGAGCCAAGCTTCTCTCAATCACTCATGTTGTGTGTGATTTATTTTTCACACAGGTGAAAGGGACCTAAAGTTTAATGCCGATTCCGAACGGCGTGAGTCGAGAAGCTTTTTCAAGGCAAGTTTGCTACGGGGGGTTTTGCCAGTACCCCGCCGAGGAGGAACGTCGCGAAATAAACATTCGATGGCGTTGGTGTTATCGGGATTCGAACTCGCTCATCCTGCGCCAGAGTCCAACACACTAACCACTACGCCACGGCGCCCTCGCAACTAAATACAGTCCACAAAGTAGTAGCGCTCGTCATATTAAAAAGAATCTCGCCCAAGCTGAATGCACAATTGTGAAGAGAACAAAATGGTTTCCGACCAAACAGGTCTTGCGTGGATCACATTAACACCTTGCGAATAATCATAGAGCAGTCAAAAGTCTTCCGGGATGCCATCTGGAGATCTCTACAAAGCTGCGGCGTGCTTGATAAAATCATTAATATCAAGGCCCTATACACTAACGCAATGCTTAGAGTACGCTTTAAAGGAAAACACAACGGCAAATTTTCCGTCAACAAAGGAGTCCGGTAAGGCTGCGTCTTATCACCGCTCCTATTTATACATAGTAATTCTCGACAGCGTTTTAAGACACACAGCGACCTGGACTATGCTGACGACGCCGACGACCAATGTTGCACACATTGGCGGGTGTCACTTCGAAACTTCGCCAACTTGATATGAATGCGCGCGCAGTCGGCCTTAAAATAAACTTTGCAAAAACTAAGGTAGTGAGATTACAAACAACAGATACTTTTCCTCTCGAACTCGATACGGATGGAAGCACTATCATCATCGAAGACGTATACGAATTCTACCTTAGAAACCAAATCACAAAAGACGGCGGTGCGTCGTTAGATGTGGCAGCACGCATTTGCAAAGCACGCAATGCGTTTCCTCATCCTGGTATTGACATCTAAATTAAAAATGTTCAACACCAGCATAAAACCATTCCTGCTATTTGGATCGGAGATTTGGCTTGTCTCTGACCGCATATCCCGGCACCTCCAAACGTTTGTCAACAAATGTCTAAGGATTATCTGCGAATCTTCTGGCCAAGAACAATCTCAAATGATGACCTAATCTCGCTCACTAATAGCAGCCCAATCAACTTTGAAATTAAGAGGCGCAAATAGCATTGGATTGGACATACTATCCGTAGAAAAGACGACCATGTAGCGAAGATGGCCTTTGAATTGAACCCACAGGGTCGAGGACGCCCACGACGAACTTGAAGAGGAGAGCTCATCTACCGCCACCTGAAATGAAATAAGACACATAGCTGCTGACAGAAATCGCTGGAAGACCTATGCTTCCGCCCTATGCTCCGCCTTAGAGCGATAATCATGTACATAGAATACGCGGTTAAAATGTACAACTTATCAAGTAATAAAATAATAGTAATAATTCTGACGATATTGAGTTTTTAGTTACCTAAGTGCCTATTTTAAGATCCCAAAAACGTTTGCTCGGCATTCAGAGTCCATTGAATATAGTGCGATGATCTGTTATGTTGCCTGCAAGCTTGTTACTTAAAAGAACAGTAGCCATTTTGCAATGCCGTATGTTGATCGGAGGGCATGGGCTCGGACATACAGGGTCATACAGATGCCAGCAACGATCCCTGTTTAAATGCCCGGGTCAAGTTGACATACGGCCTCCTCGCGGCACCCCCTGGATAGCCTCTTCAACAACCGTTGGGAGGTGAACAAACGTATGCAGCAACAAAACCCCGACCAGAATGGCGGTTGTGCGGCGGGCTAACAATCCGCCTACGTAAAAAAAGCAAAGTTATTGTAGTGAATACACTACACCACAATGAGCAAGATGCCTCGGATACACGGACGGATACTCGACGACGACAGCGCACGAAGAAGGAACACGATTTGCGAGTATGCTCCTGGAATGTCAGAACCCTGTACACTCGCGGAGCTGCTCATAAACTAGAAGGAATCCTCACGCAGTACAAGGCGGATATTACTGCGGTCCAGGAAATACGCTGGATAGGAAACGGTATGGTTGCGCTTACTGGGATGCGAATTTGTCGTGGGAAAGCGGTTAAAGTCGAAGGTCATCGACTTTAAACCTATAGGTGATCGCCTGGCTGTGATCCGCATCAGAGGCAGATTTTATGACATCAGCCTTATATGTGCCTACGCCTACGGAGCTTGTCCGGTACGGTACGGTAATCGGTAAGGAGAATCCCCTTGGCGGAGTGATCGGAAAGCACAGCCTCCACGATACAACAACAGATAACGGCTTCCGACTCCCTGACTTTGCGACAGCTCGTAATGCAGTAATAAGTAGTACAAGATTCCCTCGCAAGCGAATCCACATAGCAACCTGGCGATCTCCGGACGGTCGAACCGCCAACCAAATCGACCATGTGCTCATTGACGCAAGGCACTCGTCAAACATCCTGGATGTGCGAACATTCAGAGGGGCAAATGTCGACTCTGACCGCTTCCTCGTAGCACCAAGATTCAGAGCTCGACTGTCCAATATCAGAAAACTGCACCAGCCCATCAGGAGGAGGTTCGACATTGGGCGCCTGAGCACACCGGAGGTTACCAGAGTCTACAGGGAGCAGCTGAGCGAAAGACTCTACGGTATGCCTAAGTCGAACACAAATGCCAATAATATGTGGCTGCATTTCCGCTCAGCCATTCAAGAAGTAGCCGAAACCACCTTAGGATACCTACCACCCCCGACAAGAAACCCGTGGTATGATGGCGAGTGTGAGCACAAAAAGGCAGCAACCGACGAGGCGTACCAAAAGGCGCTGCAGAGGAAACCCAGGGCAGCGCAAGAAGAGTACCGAGCCAGAAGAAGGGAGGAGAAAAAACTACTGCGACAAAAGAAAAGAATCTTCGCAGCCTCCCAGCTCAAGGATTTCGAGGAGTCTAGGGATAAGCATAAAACACGAGCCTTTTACAAGAAAGCCAAAGGCCTTGCAGGAAGCTTCAAAATGGGCACCCAGGCTTTTCGAAACTGCGAGGGTAATCTTGTTACCGACCCGCAGGGAATAGTGGATGTATTTAAGCAGCATTTCCAACAGCTGCTTAACGAGCATGACCAAGAGAGAGAGGTAGGGACCGAGGAAATCCCAACTCCAGCCGCTGAAGTAGTCCTCCCACCCAGCATCGAAGAAGTCGGCACAGATATTCAGAAGGTGAAGAATAACAAGGCCGCAGGCTCAGATGGCTTGCCATCAGAGCTCTTCAAGGCAGGCGGCGAAGTTCTGGTAGGGAGTTTGCACCTGATCATCTGCCGAATTTGAGAAGTCGAGAGCATGCCCGACGACTGCAATACCAGCTCTATTTGCCCCATCCACAAAAAAGGCGACCCTACTTCTTGCAAGAACTATAGAGGTATATCCCTCAATGTCGCATACAAGATCCTGTCCAGCGTACTGTGTGAACGTCTAAAGCCATTTCGCACCGCACTAATCGGCAGCTACCAGTGCGGTTTCCGGCCCGGCAAATCGAGTATATACCAAATTTTCACACTTCGACAAATCCTGGAAAAGACCAACGAGTTTCGAATCGATACACACCATCTTTTCATCGATTTCAAAGCCGCATACGACAGCATTCATCGTGAAGGACTGTTTGGTGCGATGGCGAATTCGAGATCCCGGGAAAACTGATCCAGTTGTGTCGCGCCACGCTAAAAAATACGCGATGCACCGTGCAACTAGGTTCTAGGACTTCGGAACTGTTTCAAGCATGCAGCGGATTTCGGCAAGGAGATGCGCTGCCATGTGACTTCTTCAACCTGGTGCAGGAGCAGATAGTGCGACGGGAAGGCGTCAACAGGGGAGGCACCATCTTCTGCAAGTCCCTTCAGCTGCTAGAATACGCGGATGATATCGACATCATCGCGTGTTCTCGCCGTGGCATTGTGGAAGCATTCACGGCGATTGAAGAACAGGCGAAACGAGTTGGTCTTAAGGTCAATGAGGACAAGACGAAGTACATGCTGTCAAACAAAAACCAATCCGTCGCTCTCCACCTGGGACAAAATATAACAATTGACAGCTACAATTTCGAGGAAGTTAAGGAGTTTGTCTACCTCGGGTAAATTCCACAAATGACACCAGAGGGGAGATCCGGCATAGAATCGCCCTTGGCAACCGCTGCTACTTCGGCTTGTCCAAACAACTGGGGTCAAAACTCCTCACTCGAAGGACCAATGTCGTGCTTTCCAAAACGCTCATACTGCCAGTCTTGCAGTACGGAGCCGATAGCTGGACGATAAGCAGGACAGCGGAGCTGATTTTGGGTTCTTTCGAAAGAAAAATTCTACGCCGGATATTTGGTCCTGTCTGTGAGGAAGGTGAATGGAGAGGAAGACACAACCGCGAACTCTACGAGCTGTACAAAGATGTGGATGTAGTTCGGAAGGCAAAGATCCGTCGACTCGGCCACATCGAGCGCATGGACATAAATGCTCCAGCTAAGAGGGTCTTCGACTCCGAACCTCCTGGTTCGAGAAGAAGAGGAAGACCGAACCTCCGGTATAAAGACCAAGTAATCGCGGATATAAGACATCTTGGTCTTGATAATTGGAAGCCGCGAAAGTGAAAGGAATTTCCGATGAACAAAGTTAATCGGCCTAATTCTAATAACGAAAAACCACGGAATACAGATCTTCTTAAATAACATACAATTTTGTCTGAGGAAGAGTGAGTCTTATATAATATAATTTGATTTAAACAAATCTTTTATTTGAATCTTATCAACAAGTGCAAACCCCTGTACGAGGGCCTACTATTGCGAGTCTAATTTATTTAAACTAACATTTAAAAACAAAGAACGCTTCACACTTAAATACAATATTTTAAAAAAATAACGACTTTCAATCACACAACAAACGAGTATTTCCACTTTTATAATATCTCTCTGTTTTGAATTATTGACTTTGGGAAGGATCGTATCTATCTGTAATACAAGTCGCATGAACACCAATAACAAACTCACTATCAGTCTGGAAATTTAAAGAGAAAACATAGGATTGGTCAAATGTCGTATCACTTGAATGAGTAAAAAAGTCTTGACACAAACACCGAGGACACGAGCACTGTTTCGTACATAATTGTCGACAATATGAATCTTCCAGCCCATGTTGGCGTGCGTAAAGCTGTTATAGTATACTACATCGGGCCAGGTGATATTGGGTGTTATTTCTAAGATGCCAGGTTCCCCATCGCCACATTCGTATGTTAGAGATCTGTTGAACTTCTTGAAAGTCAGGAAGTTGTCATCGAGTCGTCTATCATAATTTGGTGGATACTTGCCAAGGCACAGAGGACCAGCTAGAGAAATATATATATTATCAGCACAGAAGGAAAACAAACTTACAACGTAATTTTACCGGCTGTAGGTTTTGGGCGACCGCGTCGTGTAAATTCAACGCCAGCTAGTACACGGATCTCACTTTGTTTAGCTTCAGAAAGCCGATCAAATCCACCTCTAGGTTCGTCGGTAATTACCATTGGATGATAATACTCCGGTGAATGGGGGTTGTTGCCTCCTCTTACCTAAAATAAGGTAAAAAAGACTAGATTATTTAGCTAGCAATGGATCTACGAATATGGGTTTTGCCTTAAATGAATATGTAAGTCCCCTTCTCAGATATAATTCAGGCACCATAAAGCCATTCAAATACCACGCCAAGCCATTCGACACATGTCCTAAAAAAGAGAAACAATACATGTCAAATCTGTAGGTTCACCGAATTTTATCAAAAATATACCTGTGATTCCACGATAGCCACGGAGACCGCCTGCAGGGCCCAGCACAGCATTAAACGTTCGAATCGATCTATCGAAAATCTTCACTCTATCCCAAATTTCAACAGGCGCATCCTCTTTTTTTGTAAAGCTAAAGCAGTCATTTATTGGCTCCGATGTATTGAAGTCGATGAGAATGTCGCTTTTTGGATAGATATAGTGATAAGCAGGTTCATAGTTGAAGTCCAATTCACCAATGGCCCAGATGACGTAGTTACTCTTATCCAAACGGATTTCCTTATCGCCCGGATCAGCTGAATGATATAGATTCGGATTATAAGTGTAAAATAAATAAAAAAGTTGCTGGCTTACAGGAAATCAAGGTTCGTCTGTATGTGATGGTATTGATTCCATCTACTCGACTGTAGGTATTTAATTGGAAGCTGTCTAGACCTCCTACAACATCATCGCGGCATACTCCTTTGTTCTGACCAAGTACTTGCACACACTAGAGAGTACATACGTTATTAATATTTTTCAGAACTCAAGCACTACAGAAGAGGTAGATAGGTGAAATAGAACTACGCGAGCAGCATAGAACTTTCAAGATCGAAAAACGGGAAACGTATTTTTAAATGACAATCGTACACCCCACAGAAACACGACTCGAAGGAGTATCCGAAGAGAGATATTACTTCTAAGCCACCGGTCACATAAATTAAATAAAAATCAACGAAAACCTTAATTCAAATATAATACTCTCTGTAGCAATTTCACATTTACAAGACCTTTAAAACAGAACCTTCAGAACCTCTGTTCTTGCTTCGGCAGAAAGTAGTGAACGAGATTACCGGGGAGACAGTAATCTGCTGTCCGACCTGGACCTTCCCGATGTCACAGCGGTAGAGGTTAAAGACTGCGGCCATCGTGCTGCGGATTCGTCAAATTAATCTGCACCATTCTATTGCGGCCTCGGCCGCCTTAATGCTCCGCCTCACCAAAAGCGGAGAAGACGAAGAAGAAGAACCATCGATAGTGAACAACATGGTACGTGGACTCGGAATACCCGAATAAAAGCTCACCTACGTGCGCAATTTAGGGAAGCCAAGAGCTTGTGTCTTAACTAAACTACACATACCTGGTCAGATATCTCGAACCGGGTGAAAATTATGCCAAAAAATATTTTTTTTCGACAGCCTAGCAGCACTTAAAGCACTGCGCTCAAATTGTATAGATCAAAATCCATGAAAGGGGGCCATGCAAGGCTTAGTTAAGAAAAATAAGATAGAACTCTATTGGGTACTAAGGCACATTATTATAGCGAGTAACGAAACAACCGACTAACTGACCCTGAAAGGTTTATCCAAAAGTTGAGGAAAGATGGTAACATAACTTCTACTGTAACCGAGTTTGCAATAATTGCTACGATGTTGGACAAATTTTTGAGTCCATTAGATACCATCTCTCCTGTCTCCTCGCACTGAAATCGTTATTGCGGGCGATGTCAATGCTCACAATTCTCAGTGGCTTCGACATTCTGGACAGACAACACCCGAAGGAAGGTATGTCGAAATTTTCGCTTAGTTGACCCAATTAACTCAGCTTGTGAATGAGCCATCCCATACTCACTCCACTCAGTTAAAGAAAAAGCTCCCAAAAGAATAATATGAGAATATAAGAAAGCTAATTGGTGCGGCCTTAACAACTTCATTCGGAGCTTTAACTGGTCGTTGTGCTTCCTCGACAACGACGTGGACGCCGCGGCTGATATGATTACAAACATTATCAAGAATGGTATAAGCAATTTTATCCCTAATAGGGTAAAAAGTCTAAAGCCGGTAGATAATGCGTGGTTTGACTGAAGCTGCAAAGAGGTTATCAGGTTGAGAGAGATAAGTTTTCGGGATTATAAGACAAACACCACTGAAGAAAACCGAAAAAGATATATACAAGCCAGAAATTACTGTAACTCCCACATTCGACGAGCCAAATTTTTACATGAGCAAAAACTGAGGCGTAAAATCCTACAATGTCCCAAGGGAAGCAGAAGTTTTTGGTCTTTCGTTAAAAACATCAAAAACTCCGTCTCGTCGTCTATACCCACGCTCATTCACAATGACATTCCAGCTGTCAAACCCTTAGACAAAGCTAATCTGCTTGCTGCCCACTTCGCAGCGAACTCGCACCTCCCCAAATCATCTTTTTCATCGCCTGTTCTGGAGTACGTTAATTCCACCATGGGACTAATTCACTTCCATACTCGTGCAGTTGCAAGGGTTCTTAAAGAACTAGACATACTCAAATCCACTGGTCCAGATGGTATTTCCCCAATAATTTTGAAAAGGTGTTCTTCTACGCTGGCAGAACCACTGCGTAAGCTCTTTTACCTTTCCTACTCTTCTGGGCTCTACCCGAGTAGGTGGAAAACAGCCCATTCCCAAAAAAAGGCGAATCTTCTTCTCTCTCCAATTACCGACCCATTGCACTAACATCCCTTCTTTCCAAGGTCATGGAAACACTGATAAATCGTCAGTTAATGAAATACCTCGAGTCGCAGAAACTCCTCAATGACCGGCAGTTCGGTTTCCGCAGCAACAGATCCATTGGTGATTTGATGGTACATATGTATATCTCACCGAGAAGTGGAATCATTCGCTCCACCACGCGGGTGAGAGCAAAGTAGTTGCACTTGATATTTCAAAAGCATTTGACAGAGTTTGGCATGAAGCTCTTTTGTCGAAAATGCGTGCGAAAATTCGGGATCGACGACTCTCTTCTTCTATGGATTAGAAGCTACCTTTCGAATCGTTCAATTCAAGTTGTCTTGGACGGATTCAAGTCTGATACTCACTTTGTGTAGTGCATTCTAGGGTTATAAGGAAATCGCGGCTGCTGAGGCCCCAAACTATTTGTAGTACTTTCGAATTTAAAAAACTATATCGACACTTACCGGTGCCAATGAGGTTATATTATAGTCAACTGTATAACCGCGTATATCGTCAATATACGCAACGACAACATCAGCTCCAATCATTTGACTTGAATACTCCGATCCGGATTGACCAAATGACATGTAATCATTTTTGCCCACCATACCGGACAATTGAAATGTGATCTGTGGCCCGAATACTTCCCAGGCAATCTGTAGATTTTTATGTAATTGCCGACAGTTGGGAAGGGCATCTATGTATGGAATGATTTTAATCAAAGATGGCGGCACATTTAAGTTATCTTCTATTAAGATGGACCCATAATTTTCATTATCCGCAAGGTCATAGATACTGATCCAGTCTACGTCGAAGATGGTCATATCACCAGGGAGCTCTAAGGTAATAGTTTCCTTATTATACGCACGAATAGGATCTAAACTATAAAAACGGAAAGGTTACTTCAATATTTCAGGATCCCCAAGCTATATGGATGATTACTTACTATCCCATTTCATCGGGAATTTTATGTCCTCGACTCGAAGGTTGAGCTCCAACGCCTGTCCAAAAAAATGTTCTCTTACCAGTACCGTCATATGAGAAATTCGGTATGCGTATGGTCTTTGAATCTACGATTTCTACCGGATCACTGCTGACGTTATGACTACGCCGTGAAAATGTGCCTCCTTTCTGTGATCTTGGCGGCTCAAAGTCTTCTGGGATATAGACATCGCCAAAGTCGTTCTGATTGTTGAGATCGTAGATGGCTAACCATTTAATTTCAGTAATTTTCTTATTATCGGGAAGAGTAAGAGTGAATTCTTTATTAAGGTAGCGGTCAAGGATGTTGGTTCTGAAAGATCAGGTTTATTTAAGATCATAAAGCATACATATACTGATATTTGATTAATACTCACTTGCCGTATTCATCAGGAACAATAAAACCTTGAGGTCCGGGTCGATTTGAAGCACCTGCCCAAAAGAACGTATCAGCACCATTGCCATCGTAGCTGAAGGAAGTTAGAAGGAATGTGTATTCGTTCACCGCGTAGACATCTCCAGAGACCTAAAATCAAGTACATTCGATTCATATACATATTAATCGGCCTTCTTATATAACTTACTTGGTGATGGTAGGAATTTAGTTTACCCAGATATTTTCCCTGATAAGGCCCATCCTCATCTGTTACGGTATCTAAATTGGAGTAGAAGATCAGTATCATACCGCTATTTTTAATATTAGTTGTGGCTAAAAACTAAGATGATGGTTTTGCATAATAAAAGAATAAGCTACTCGCTTACTAGCGATATTTAAATACAGGGATGCGATAGTATGTCTGTAAATCCATGTAATCCATGGGTTGTAGAATTCGTAGAATTTGGTAAGAAATGCATAAATAAACACTTAAAGTTCGGGGTTTTATCTGTTTCTGATAATTTTGATTGTATCGTTATGCTCATAAATGCAGACGACATTTATCAATCGAATTATCAGCATATCTAGGTTAGGTTAAGTAAGTGGGTGCCCTATTGACGAAAGGTCAAGGCTCACTTAGACTACGAGGAGTCTATTGTGCCCAGTTAACGTTTAACCCGTAGAAACCTTAGACGAAGATAATAATCCTAGTATTCTTTTCAGTACGTTGTTACTTACCTCCTTTAGTCCCGAAAGGAAGTGACTTCCCGGGAATGTGTTCCTTTTTTGGGCTAGTGCTGGACATTAACACAGCAGGTGACGAATGAACTGAATTTTCTCTTCGTCTCTGTAGCTTCTGCAGAAGACATTGTGGGGCTGGCCTAGTCTGGCTGCATGGTAGGATAACATGCAATGCCCAGTGAGGGCACCGACTGCCAAAGAAATATTCCCAGGATTGAACTTTAGCAGACTACTTGTCCTTTTCTTATCACAGACGGGTCAAGTTGATCTTGCAGTTGCGCATGTATTTCATTGATACCATCGTTTGTTGGCCTTCACTTATAGCTCCGTTTCTATTTCTCTGTAGAGTGTCTTACGTGGCGTTTTAGCTTTAGTTGCGATCTGCGCGAAATTTGCGCCGAATCATAGTCTAGCTAGCTCGTTCGCCCTCTCATTTCCAGAGATATTCATATGACCTGGTATCCAGCGGAGGGTCACCTTGTTTACATCTGATATCTCTTCTATCCGCTGTTTGCAGAGTTTGACGAGTTTGGATCTTATCCGTGCTCCCTGCAGAGCCTTAGGGGTGGCGGTGGTGCAGTGGTTAACATCATCGGCGGCCGAGCGGAAGGTCTATAGTTCAAATTCGCTTCATAGCCAAGAAAAAAGTAATTCCTATACGGACAAAAAGTATGCAACGCAGTTGTGAATGGAAAGTGACCAGACGTACTGCTGCAGGCATAACATTCACAGTATATGGTCAACTGAAATTCATCCTCTGCGTATGCAATATTAAAGTCCTCGAACGAATTATTACGGACTATAACCAACCCGGAATTTGGTCGGCTCTCGTCCTATCTAGGACAACCACCCCTGAGAGCAGCGAACGAACATTAACGACCCAAACCACTGCACTCCGTTCAGGTTGTCTGTGTAACAACACATCATAAGAGAACATAAAAAAACAAAAAAACTCTTGAATCTGCGCGCGTCTCTAAAAAAGACAAAAAAAAATGGCTGCCTGGCTGCCAACAGATGTCGATACTTTTTCCTGAGAAATGTTCTCTAATAATCAGGTCTGCCACCTGCTTGATTGCGAAGACCTGAAGCCATCATCAAGTCCTTAGGAGCGATAGACCCCGGCCCCTGTGACAATGAACTGGCAATCCGTCGGTGTAGATTGCCAGTTCATTGTCCACGCGCACGATAACACCGGTCCATTCCTCCCTGGAAGGAATTCTATAGAGAATCTCCTCTCGCAGGAAGCAAGCTGGGTGATATAGTCCGTTTCGGTTCTAAGTCTCAAGATGACTCATCGATCTAAGACGGATGCGTGGCCATAAGGACTCCTTGTCCCGAGACCGGATTGCTGTATTCTTAGCGCAGGCTGCGATGCTCTCGCAGTATATGTCTAAGAGTGGAAGGTTCAGCACTGCTTCAAGAGCTGCCATTGGTGTGGACTTAATTGAGCCAGACAAGCTGCCCTCTGATCCTTTGACACACTTTGAAGATGGCATTTCTTCTCAAGTGCCCTCCACCAGACAACCGAACTATAGACTAGAGTAGGTCTTACCACCGCAGTGTATAACAAATGTATGTATATTGGTTCAGTGTGAGGCCCCTTATCTATCCAAAAGCTACTCTGCACGAATATAGTGCCACGTAGGCTTTATTGGTCATTTCATCAATGTTTTCCTTCCGCTAACCTTGGAGTCTAGGATTATGCCAAGATATTTGGCAGATTTTCATGGGAACAGATAGATACCATTCCTACGGGGGTAAGTGTATCTTGGTATAGATCTTTTCCTTGTGAAGAGGACTATCTCGGTTTTCGCAGGGTTTACTACCAGGCCTCGGCCCTTGACCTAGTTATTGACTAACAGCAGCATAACTTAGTCTTTCGCTGAGGACTTGCGGAAACTTTCCAGATATCAGAATGGCAATGTCGTCAGCGTAGGCCGTGACGTTATCAGCAGATCTAAGTCCAAACAATTTCAAATCATAACTTGAGACTACAGGATGAAAGAAAAGTTGCACAGTTTATCAAATGTAGTTGTCCGTTCCTCCTCCTTAATTGGCAATAACTACAATCCAATAGGGATCTACATATATATGTACATATGTATGTATGTATGTATAACGGCAAAAATTGGAAACCCTAGTTATCAGTACATTTTAGCTTTAAACCATCTTCAGACATCAGTGATAAACAATTCAGAAAATTACACACAGAAGTTCACCTCTAAAGATTCATTCAGACTTTACCAAGCAGTGTGTTCACCTGTTTTCTACGGCATCGATTTAATATTCTGATCTTTTATCCATGAATATTCACTACGTTCTCTTTTTGCTTTTGACAGCTAAATATTTGCGAGAAATAACATCAATACATTATGCAGTATCCTTCCTATCTGGCTGGAAGGAGAGCAAAATCGCTTATTTGATGTTATGTTGAACAAAAATCTGACTTGTACGACACATAATAGCAAAAAGCTTTGGATCTAGGAAGCAAAGTCATTCTATGCAAATTCATGAAGTCTACTTTCTGGACTAGAAGAACTGGTCGTATTCTACGATCATTTGAATTCAAATTATATAATGAACATACAATAGTCTATACATATTCATTTCCACTTGAACTGCAATCAATCCAAAAAATCAATTAAGAATAAAAGCATGCACAACAAATATGAACAGCAGTCTAAATTTCTTGAAAAGACGGACGGATTAACCGATGATGATATTTGGCTTTGCACGTGGAATGTAAGGTCCCTCAACAGACCACGTGCAGCCGAACAGCTTGCGGAGGCCCTAGGCAGCTATTACCGCAATCCAGGAAGTGCGATGAGATGGACCGGGCAAAAAGCGGATGAGAAACTGTGATATCCATTACGGCGACTGCTACAAGGAGAGAAGGCAACGCTTATTCGGATGCGAATTTGTTAATAGAGGTAGACCTAAACAAAAAGTCTGGCATGTAAGCGAATGCCTCATAACAATCCGCATCAAGGCTAAACTCGCAAACATCAGCCCAATTTGCGCTCACGCCCCTACCGAGGATAAGGATGACACTACAAAAGACGACTTCCACGACCTCCTAGATAGGATGTTAAAATCGTACTGGGACACTTTAAAGCGAAACTGGGCAAGGAAGTCGCTTTTGATAGTGTCATTGGCAAGCACAGCCTACACAACACCACATCCGAAAATTGATTTAGGCTGATAGACTTCGCAACGGGGCGAAATCTTCTAGTTGCTAGCACGCATTTCCCACATCTCAACATCCACAAAGGGACTTGAAGAACTCCGGATCAATCACTGTCAACCAAGTTGACATTGCCATTGCGATTGATGGTAGGCACGCATCCGATATTCTGGATGTGCGAATTTTTAGAGGAGCCAACATCGACTCGGACCACTATCTTGTGGCAGTCAGGTTACGACTACGAATATGCCTGGCCCAGAAATGTCGAGTAAGACCAGCGGCATGCAACGTCGCAATGCTACAATCGCAAGAGACCACCAGAGCCTATGCCAATCGCATCTCCCTCAAGCTCTCGGAAAATCCCCCAACACCTGCTCAGATCATACTACACCAATGGACCGGTTGTCAACAAGCCTTAGAGAGTGCTGATTCTGAGGTACTGGATTTCAAAACTCGACCAACAAGACACCCATGGTTTGACGACGAGTGTAGGAGGGCACACGCAGCCAGGCAGCAATCGTATCAAGAGGCGCTGCAAAGAAGGACGAGAGCTGCTCGTGTGCATTGTGAGCAGAAGAGTAGGGAGGAGCATGAGCTTCTCAAAACAAAAAAAAAAAAACAGAGCGTGAGGAGCTTGCGATCGTAGAGATGGAGAGATGCTATCGTTCGGAGGTTTTATCAATGAATAAAACAAACATGCCAGGGATATAAGGCGAAAACGGAAGCCTGCAGGAACGGAAATGGAAACCTAGTAGTGGATTCACATTCGGTACTAAGAATCTGGAAAGACTACTTCTGCAGACTGTATAACGGCGATGACGAAACAGATCCCGCTGTCAGGACGATGATAGCAGAGAATTTCGTCCCTCTGACCTAGTCGAAGCTAGGAATGCTTTTTCTAAGCTTAAGTCCAACAAAGCTGCTGGAGCAGATGGACTACCTGCCGAGCCCTTTAAGGCAGCTGGTTGGGAGTATGCACATCTGTAAGATATGAATGGTCAGATGAATGGAATCTTAGTATCGTTTGCCCGATCCACAAGAAAGGAGACCCCTTTGTCTGCGCCAATTACAGAGGTATGAGTCTCCTGAACATCGCTTATAAGATCTTCTCTGCTGCACTGTGGGAATGCCTGAAACAGTTCGTTAATAAACTGATTGGTCCATACCAGTCTGGTTTCAGGCCCGGGAAGTCCACTATCGATCAATTATTCACACTGCGGCAGATCCTGGAAAAAACAAACGAGTTCCAGATCGACACTCGATGTCGACTTTAAGGTTGGATACGATAGCATAAATAGAGACGAGCTATGCCACGCCATGTCTAGTTTTGACATCCCTGCCAAGCTCGTCAGACTGTGCAGGATGACTTTAGAGAATTCTCGCTGCTCCATCAGGGTCGGAAGCGACTTGACCGATACCTTTTATGTCGAAAAGGTTTTAGACAGTGCGACACTCTATCGTGTGATTTTTTCAACATCGTCCATGAAAAGATCGTGCAAAACTCACTGGTCAATACGAGGGGCACAGTGACATTGACATAATTGGACGAAGTCAGCGAAATGTCATTGAGGCCTTTACGAGCATTGAAGCGGAAGCGGCTAAAATTGGACTGGCGGTAAATGAGGGCAAAACGAGATATATGCTATCGTCGAAAAAGTATACGAAGCACCGGCGTCTTGGCCAGGGCGCACATATTGGCAGGTATAATTTCGAGGTAGTCAAGGACTTCATCTGCCTAGGCTCCGCAGTGACGTGCAGCAACGACATCAGTGCCGAAATCAAACGCAGAATAACTCTTGCCAAAGGCTGTTTCTTTGGGTTCGGGAGGCGATTGAGAAGCAGAGCCCCTCTCGAAAACCCAAGGTGATCATATACAAGACCCATATCATCCTGATCCTGTCATCCGAAAGCGGATGAGGAGGCCCTTGGTCGTTTTGAGAGAAAAATTCTGCTTACGATTTTCGACCCAACCTGTATAAATGGGGAGTGAAGGCGAAGGTGTTGACTGTACGGGCTGTACAGCGACATGAACGTAGTACGGCGTCATCGGATCCAACACCTAGGATGGCTAGGCTAGGGCGCATTGAAACCACAGCTCCGGCTCGGAAGGTCTTTGAATCCAACCCGCAGGGGCGACGCGGTCGAGGACTGCCAAATTTGGGGTGGCGCAACGAAGTGGAAGAGGACCTTAACCAACTAGGCGTGCGACACTCGAGACTGGTGGTGAAAGACCCTGCCAGTTGGAGAAGTTTTTTAAAGGAGATCCAGGTTCCCCCTTAAACTGTAGCGTCGATGAATAAGGAGAAGAAGAAGTCTAAATGTCTTGAAACTATAGCGTTATTTGAAAAACTAACGTTAAAAACAGAACTACTAACCAACTGCAAGCATTAATTGCCAAAAGGCAAGCAAATCTCAAAAACAGGAATATGGTTATAATACCTAGATTAATTTCTGCCTTTTGTTTTTCTGTCAATAACTAGACCTCGACTACTGCCCTGCCCACATTCAAACTGGTTTAAAGTGCTCGCGCAAGTATTTACTCAAGTTAGCTTGTCTGGACGACAAGCTAGAATCATGACCCACTATAAATCTACCTAAATTGTAAATATGCATATAAGCTGTGGAAAGAATCATCATGCCGTCTGAAGACCACCATCGCTAAATGAATCATCTTCCATCTGCGGCTTTTTTCTTACATCCAATTGGGGTATCCCCCAAGGTATGTATAGGTACGTTAGTCAACTTTACAGTATCGCTTTTGAAAGTACTTCCAATTCCTTTGTCGTTCTATTCTTTGAATAAAGACATGAACAAGAAAAAAAAAAGACAAAGAACTTGTAGTAATCAAGTACTTTGCCTTCGCAATTGATAAAATTCTGAATACTCCCCAACAATCCAACAGCCGTGTAATAAATTCAAATCCAACCAGTTATGCAGGCTGATCGGTGGCCATCAGCGGCCACCACTAACAATGAAAATCCAGTTCGCTACTTGTATCTATATCGAACTCTTTCGTTTTCTTCGTGTTATTTTTACTATTTTTGCAAAAAGCATGAGTCGCACGCCACCTCTATCCACACCCATACATATGTATGTACATACATATGTATGTACATATATCACCCAATAGATTGAAGTATGTGAAGTATCTTAATAAATGTTTGAAAGTGAAGACAAAATTTCTCTTTTTTCACTTGAATGTTTTGATTGGGAAAATGGGTGAAAAGTCGGAAAATTTCACTACTCACCCGTAGATACAAGGACACACAAAAACACGAAACAAAATATCTGAAACACTTTCGATGCAGTATAGACAATGGTCAAATTCATGCTTTAGTGTGGACTGGTCGCGGATTGTCAAAAACGATTACCAACAGTAACTCAATCCGAAACGACACGTATAAGATTTTCGTAGCCTGTTATGTGGCTGCTTGTGTCCGACTTTGCCTACACGGTCATTGTTGTTACGCCTTCCACCAGTGCTCGGTGCTAGTGCTTTTAATTCGGTTTTTAATTACACATACAATTCTTCTTATTTCAGAACTAAATTCGATAATCAATTTCCGCATCCGTGAAACAAACTGAAAGACGTGGTGAGTAATTCTGACGTTTAGTGATCACAGTATGTAGAGTTTGCTCCACACGCAGCTAGCGACAGTCTTTGACTGGTGCACGGCCGAATTTTCGATCTTTGCTTTGTTATGTGGCTTCTCTTTTGGTGTGGTGTTGAAATTTGCCTTTGTACGTGCACTTCGATTCTCTTTTGGTCGCCTAACAGTACAATAAAGTTGTGGTTGTGTTAGCGGAAGAAGTGGTTTGTTAGATTAATGAACTTACATACACACTAATATCGTGACACTGTTAGATACTTAGATTTAAGAGAAAATGCCCGTTAGGCATCTATTCATACTAATCGCTACCAATCCGCTAATAGAATGATGGGAAGATAACATTAAGAGTTAGCACTAATCTCAATAATATTGTACTGAGCGATGTTTGCATAAACGAAAGCCTTCCCTTGTGATTTCCTTTTTTTTTTGAGCTTACGCTGTTTTTTGAAGAGCACGATTTATTATATACTGCACTTATTAGAAAAACACAATATTGTTTTGCCTAGGCTGGGTTAGGTAAGGTAGTCCGTAGAGAGTAAACACTCCTTCCATAAGAAAGGAGACCCCTCTGATTGCGCCAACTATAGAGGAATAAGTCTCCTTAACATCGCCCACAAAATCTTATCTCTGCCGTTTTGTGTGAACGCCTGAAGCCTTTTATAAATAAGCTGATAGGTCCTTATCAGTGCGGATTCAGGCCAGGGAAATCCACCATCGACCAAATCTTCACACTACGGCAGATCCTGGAAAAAACCAATTAATTTCAAGTCGACACTCACCACCTATTTGTCGACTTCAAAGCCGCATACGACAGCATAATTAGAGACGAGCTATACAACGTTATGTCTACCGTTGACATACCTGCTAAACTCGTCAGACTACGCAGGATGACTTTGGAGAATGCTCGCTGCTACATCCGAATCAGTGAACACCTTACCGATAGTTTTGATGTCAAAAAAGGATTTAGGCAGGGCGATGCGCTGTCGTGTGATTTCTTCAACATTATATTGGAAATGATTGTGCAAAAATCACTGGCCAATACAAGAGGAACAATCTATTTCAAATCCTCGCAACTCCTTGCATACGCCGACGATATTGACATAATAGGCAGATCACAGCGAGATGTGAATGAGGCGTTTGCGAGTATTGAGATGGAGGCGGCGAAAGTTGGTCTGGCGGTAAACGAGGGCAAAACTAAACATATGCTGTCATCAAAAAAGGACGCTCACCACCGACGTCTTGGCCAGAACGTATGTATTGGCAGATATAAGTTCGGGGTAGTTTAGGACTTCGTCTACCTTGGCTCCGCAGTGACCTGGAACAACGACATCAGTTCCGAAATTAAACGCAGAATCGCTCTTGCCAATCGCTGTTTCTTTGGGCTCAGGAGGCAACTGAATAATAAAGCCCTCTCCCGAACGACAAAGTTGACTCTCTATAAGACCCTTATCATTCCGGTCCTGTTGTACGGCGCAGAAGCATGGACACTATCAAGAGCGGATGAGGAGGTCCTTGGTCGGTTCGAGAGAAAGATTTTGCGCGTGATTTTTGGGCCTATAAACGCAGACGGGGGATGGAGGAGAAGATTCAACCACGAACTTTACGGGCTGTACAGCGACATGAGCCTAGTCAGGCGTCTACGGATTCAACGCCTAAGATGGCTGGGCCATGTAGAGCGAACGGACACCACAGCTCCAGCCCGGAGAGTCTTTGAATCCAACCCCGAGGGACGAAGAAGCAGAGGACGGCCGCACTTAAGATGGCGCACACAGGTGGAAGGGGACCTCAGGCAACTGGGTGTGCGGCAATGGAAAGGCTAGCGAAAGATCGTGCTAGATGGAGGGGCATGTTGGTTGAGGCCCAGGTTCACCCCGAACTGTAGCGCCCACTAAGAAGAAGAAGAAGAGAGTAAACACTTAGGTCTCTGAGGTACCCCTTCCACCTGTGTGCGCGGCAATGGAAAAGGCTAGCGAAAGATCGTGCTAGATGGAGGGGCATGTTGGTTGAGGCCCAGGTTCACCCCGAACTGTAGCGCCCACTAAGAAGAAGAAGAGAGTAAACACTTAGGTCAGAGAGGCCCGTTGTGATGCTATGAGGGGCTGACCCCCTATTCATGGAATCACTTAGTGCTTCTTAAATTATAAAGAAGATTAGTTATCCTTACCCAGGGGAGGAGGGAGCGAGCAAACAGAGCAAAGAAGCTGATCGCGTTTAGCATGGCTAACGCCAGCTTCGATCTCTGTCACTGCTCAATCCAAGTTGACACAGAGCCTCCGCGTGGCCTTCCCTGGATAGCTATACTGATACCCGCCAGGTAGTGAACCAATGTGTGCAGCCACCCGACCCCTTGTTCCTGGGGAAAGAGGAACTTGGTCCTCAAGGTTGGGGATTATGATTAGGGGTAACATCCCTTTCACGTAAAACAAACATTTTTTCAGAAACAACCAACAGCCTCGGATATGGACGGATTACATGTTGACGACCCCCGCAAACGTCAAAAAGGAAACGAGTTCCGGATCTGCACTTGGAGCGCTAGGTCCCTCAACAGACCAGGTGCAGCCGGACAACTGATCAACTCTTTGGACTGCTATAAGGCAGACATTACCGCGCTCCAAAAAGTGCGGTAAGCCAGGCAAAAAGCGGATGAAAAACTGTGATATCTACTACGTAAACTGCTACAGAGAAAATAAACATCGCTTATTCGGGTGCGGATTTGTTATTCGAGGCAGACTCAAGAAAAAAGTCTTAAGCTTCCAGTATGTAAGCGAACGCCTCATTACCATCCGCATCAAGGCCAATCTCAGCAAAATAAGCTTAATATGTGTCCACGCCCCCACTGAGAAGAAAGATGACCGACATAAAGACGATTTCTATGATCTCCTAGGTAGAACATATGCCCAATGTCCCAGGAATGACACCAAAATCGTTCTAGGAGATTTCAATGCGAAGCTGGGTAAGGAAGCTATCTTTGAACGAGTCATAGGAAAGCACAGCCTACACAACACAACGCCAGGGAACGGACTAAGGCTAGCGGACTTTATGGCGGGACATTATCTCGTGGTAGCAAGTACACGATTCCCACACCACTACATCTATAAGGGGACCGGGCGGTCTTTCGATCAATCGGGAATCAATCAAATTGATCACATTGCGATTGACGGCAGACACTCCTCCAGCATCCTAGATGTCCGAACCTTTCGAGGGGCCAACATCGACTCGGATCGTTACCTTGTTGCAGCCAAGGTACGGATGCAAATTTCTCGGAATCAACGGAGTCGAGTAAGAACACCAAAATTTAACGTCAGAAAACTGCAATCGCAGGAGACCGCCAAGACTTTCGCCGATCAAGTCTCCCTCAAGCTCTCAAGTCCCGATGCAATCCGCATAAACCATAGAATCGTTGTCAGAACGCCATCAGAGAGGCCGCCTCAGATGTAGTCGATTTCAAGCCACCATCTTCGAGAATCCCCTGATTTGATGACGTATGCAGACAGGCCCATGTAGAGAAACAAAATGCATACATGGCTACACTGCATCGACGAACGAGAGTTTCTCGCGAGTTCCATGAGCAGAAAAGGAGAGAGGAGAATGCGCTTCTGAGAAGTAAAAAGAACGAGCACGAGAAGCGCGAGATCGAGAAGAGGGAGAGATGTTATTGCGGGAACGACGTTCGAAAGTTTTAACAAAAAGTAAAACGAACGTGCCAAGGCTATAAAGCCAGAGCAGAAGCCTACAGGGTTAAGCACGGACAACTAATAGTGGAGTCACAGTCGATGCTGAGATTGTGAAAGGACCACTTCTGCAGACTGTATAACGGCGATGATAGTCAAAATGCCGCCGTCAGGCAGAACGAACCATTCACAATGGACGAAGATGAAAGAGAATCCCGTCCACCCGACCTAGACGATGTTAAAATAGCGATATCGAAACTTAAGTCTTTTAAAGCTGCTGGAGCAGACGGACTCCCCGCGGAACTGTTTAAAGCAGTTGGCGATGAGCTGGTTAGGAACATGCACCAACTCATCTGCAAGATATGGTCGGAAGTATGCATGCCCGATGAATGGAATCTCAGCATCGTTTGCCCGGTCCATAAGAAAGGACACCCCTATGACTGCGCCAATTACAGAGGAATAAGTCTACTGAACATTGTGTACAAGATCTTCTCTGTCGTACTGTATAAGCGCCTGAAACCATTCGTGGACAATCTGTTAGGTTCCTACCTGAGTGGTTTCAACCAGGAAAATCCACGATAGACCAAATATTTACACTACGGCAGATCTTGGCCGACTTTAAAGCCACATATGACAGTGTTTAAAGAGACGAGCTATACAGAGCCATGTCATGTTCTAACATTCCTGCCAAACTCGTCAGATTGTGCAGGATGACTATGGAGAATTCCCGCTGCTCTATTAAGGTCAGAGGTGAACTAACCGAGACCTTCGATGTTAAAAAAAGGTTTTAGACAGGGTGACGCACTGTGATTTCTTTAACATCATACTTGAAAAGATCGTGCGGGACTCTGCGGCCAATACAAGAGGTACGATCTACTTCAGGTCTTCACAATTGCTTGCCTACGCAGATGAAATTGACGTTATTGGACGGACAAAGCGAGACGTCAATGAGGCGTTCGCAAGCATTGAAGCAGAAGCGGCTAAAGTGGGTCTAAGGATAAATGGGGACAAGACCAAATATATGCTGTCATCAAAGAAAGACGCGCAACACCGACGTCTTGGTCAGAACGTCACCTTCGGCAGCTATATTTTTGAAGTAGTCAAGGACTTCGTCTACCTTGGCTCGATAGTGACAAGCAGCAATGACACCCGCTGACACAACGCAGAATAACTCTTGCCAACCGCTGCTTCTTTGGGCTCAAGAGGCAACTGAGTAGTAGAGCCCTCCCTCGAAAAACTAAGGTATCCCTCTACAAAACCTTAATCATCCCGGTCCTTCTCTATGGCTATGTTATCAAAACCGGATGAAGAGGCTCTTGGGCGTTACGAGAGGAAAATTCTGCATGCAATCTTTGGTCCCGTTTGTGTAAACGGAGAGTGGAAGAGGATATTCAACCAAGAACTGTACGGGCTGTACAGCGACATCGGCTGGGCCATGTAGAGGGAATGGACATCACCGCTCCGGCCCGAAGAGTTTTCGACTCAAACCCCGAGGGACGGCGCAGCAGACAAAGACCGCATCTAAGGTGGTGCGCACAGGTGGAAAAGGACCTCAACCAACTGGGCGTGCGGCACTGGAAGCGGCTGACCAAAGATCGTGTCGACTAGAAAGGCTCATTGGTTGAGGCCATCTAAGTAAGTAAGTAAGGCTCCAGGTAAAGATAGTGCCTTTCCTGCTATTCTACAGAAAGGCCTTAACATTATTCTGTCCTCACTGATAGTTTTTTTAGGCCCTGTTTGAAGTTGGGCTACATCCCCCAAATTTGGATAGAAGTCAACTTTGTCTTCATTTCCAAGACTAGAAAACCAAGTGAACCACCCAAATCCTATCGCCCTATCAACTTAACATCCTTCCTACTAAAAATAATGGAAAACTGACAGAGGTCGGCCTAAAACTCTAAGATGGGTTCCGAAGTTGACGCGGACATCTTTGGACCAAATGGGAAAATCTCGAAGGCTCTGGGAATGAGTGATAGTATCTTCCAGGCCGAATTATACGCCATCCTGACCACCTAAACTTAGAGACTGGCATAAGGGGCATACGTGGGTGACCTCATATAGCATGAACTCAACGTCCGTTAAGGAATACCATGATGCCCTACAGGACCTAACCAAAAGAAATCAGGCCAAACTCTGAATGATGTCACGGCACAAGGGCAATAAGGGCATGGAAATCGCCGATCAACTCGCTAGGAAAAGTTTCAGCAAAAGGTACATAGATGCCTATTCCTAGACAAGTGAGAAAAATCGCAACACTTTTCCTATTGGAACAGCGTTCAAGGACTCCGCCAATCGAAATGATTTATATGACCCTTGAACAAACACTCTATTAATATTCTTAAACTCAATAGAGTAGATATTAGAAGACTGGTCAGATACATTACGGGACACTCTTAACCTCTCGTCTAAAACTAAGCGTGGACTCTGTCTTGAGAACGAAGAAATTGCAGAGCTCATACTTTGTGAGGGTGTTG
Organism: Eumerus sabulonum; assembly: GCA_951905685.1. Classification (NCBI taxonomy): domain Eukaryota; kingdom Metazoa; phylum Arthropoda; class Insecta; order Diptera; family Syrphidae; genus Eumerus; species Eumerus sabulonum. Next base: position 137,455,094 of record OX645060.1, on the reverse strand, counting down.
CCCTTGGCCGTATTAGGAAGCATATCCTTCTCAGTGAAATTATGATTCCTGACGAGAGACATTCTCAACTTTTTTAAGAAAGTGGAGAAACTCCTCACCTGATTGACTAGCAGGCACAAGAGACCTTCACAGGCCGCAGTGCCCCATGCTATATGGCTATATATGTATACAGGGTGGCCCAGTTAAAGTATTAGCATTTGTTTTATAAATAACTCGAAAAAACACATTTATTTGCGGTTAAATGAATAGCCCTTTTTTAAGACCTGGAACAATTTGTTTTGATCACTTCTTCAAGATAACATCATGTAAATGGTCGCCTTTACAACGGATGGCGCAATGAGCTCGTTTTTGAGCATTTTCCATCATTTTGCGAAGTGTTGCGGACTCTATAGCGGCTATTTCGCGTCGAATATTGGCCTTGAGCTCTTCCACAGTCCGTGGCTTGTTGACATACAATTTTGACTTTAAAAAAACCTCAGAAGAAAAAGGCCGGTGGCGTCAAATCGGGCGATCTCGGTGGCCAATAAAATTCACCGTTTTTGGAAATTAGACGGTCGACGAACTTAAGGTGCAATAAAGGGATGGTGGCCCGAGCTGTGTGGGCTGTGGCTCCATCTTGTTGGAACCAGAAGTTGTCCATGCCACGTTACACTAAAAGTGGCGACCAAAAATCCATTATCATCGCCCGATAACACTCGCCATCAACGGATGTCGGGCATCCCATCGTGGTCTTCAAAAAATAACGGTCCAATTACCCTATCCGCACAAATTCCGGCCCAAGCAGTCACGCGTTGGTCGGGAGAAAGTTCTTCGTGGATTAGTTGAGGATTTTCAACAGCGTACAACTGTTTGTTGACCATTCCATTTAACGAAAAATCAGCCTCATCGCTCATGATGATTTTTTCCCAATAATCAGTATCGGTTTGAGCCAAGTTCACGACGAATTTCGCATAATCAAAGCGACGTGGCTTATCGGTTGGCAATAATCCATGAGTAATTTGAATTTTGTACAGAAATAACAGATCATACCGAATTATGAGTTGCAGTGAGCTGCGACTGGTCATGCGCGTCTCTCGCTTAAAATGTTGAATGGTACGCACGTTGTGTTTTCACAATTGAGAAATTGTTTTGAATGCAGAGTTGCACAATAACAGCGCATTTTTGTGGCGTGTACTGTTCCATAGTAAAATTCACAAAGACTAAAGCGAGATACACACCGTCGATCAAGAGTGACAGTTTTATTGGATGTCACTCAAAACTGATAATGTGTACATGTGAATGATGAGTTGAGTGACGAGTGACGATCAACGGCCATGTTGGTTTTGATCGACAGTGTGTACATATATTTGTGTCATTCAAGCGTTGGACATGGATGAGAGCAGGCAGTTTCTCGAAGAATTTATAAATATTTACGAGACCCCCCTTTGTCTCTGAAAAGTAATGTGTCCAGAATATATACGTCGGGACAAAAAAGACGAAGGTTACAAGGAATTAGTGAATTTCATGAAAAAATACAAATGTCAATGGCGACTGCGCAAGGTTATGTACTTGAATGATGTTTTGAGTGTCGAACAAAATCCATAGTGGGTATATGAGACACTTCACTCAAAACTGACGTTACTTTTGATCGAAGGTGTCTACCCTTTGAATGCGGGCTGTCACAATCCGTTCTGTCAACCGGTGTCAAGGTTATTAGGTTGCACTTTAATTGGGACACCCGTTATGTTAGCACTAACCCCTCAAAAAAAAAAAAAAAAAACACAAACACATCGAATACTTAATTTGTAGACTTTTCGTTTGGCACAACATTTTTTTTTTTTTTTTTTTTTTTTTTTGTTGAAGGCTTCTGCTATCCGCTGGAGCACTCAGACGCAAGCACTGGTCCATTGTACTCCAGACAGACACCTTACATTACTGTATTTTCCCCGTTTTCCGGGGAAATTTTTGAAGGAGCTTCAGTGATGTAGAGCTAAGGGATTCGGCACACACCACGTCGGCTCCAAGGGTGCGCCACCGTGCGCGAGCAAAGGCGGGACAATCACAGAGGAAATGCTCTGCAGACATCAGGGCATACGCGGTTAGTCATCCTGCAACCTGCACAATCCCTCCATCTAAGGTTGTGTGTATTAAATAAACAATCGTTAATGTAGGAATTTACCGTGGACGCAGGTAGATCTAGAGCGGGTTCAGGTCTGAGAAGCTCTCCTCTGAACCCATTCTGGCGAATTCATCAGAGATCTCAGAGTGGCCTGGAACCCATACAAGTCTTAATGAATTTAGTCTGCCGACTCTGTTCAAGAAGGACAAGTTAAGGGGTTACACATAGCTTTTAGTGCAGCTTGGCTGTCACTACAGACGCATATGCTTTCCCCCTTCCACCTGTGCTTCACAACATAGTGCATGGCCATTAGGATTGCGGATACCTCTGATTGGAAGACAGACGCATATAGGAAAAGTGCAGTCGGATGTTTCGCGCTCAAAGAAGAACCCAGCACCGGACCCCCGCCCAGACATGGAGCCATCCGTGAAAATACGAAGACTATCCTTTCCGGGTTCAGTATCCAGTCATAGCCAATCCCGACGCCATGGAAACTCGACTGTGAAATTACGGTGCAGTAGGATAATGGGCGTCAGTGCGTCAGAAGGCATGTCCATGAGACAGGGGTCGCAGGACATTTCTATGCGAGTTATACCAAAAGCCATTTCTCTTCAGACGAGACATGGCTTTCAGAGCACACCCTCTGATAAATATATCAAGAGGTGGAAGGCTCATCATAGCATCTAGAGCAGCGCCCGGCGTGCTAGGGAAGGCCTCCGTGCAGCTCAGGCAAACCGCTCTTTGGGGTTTGGTGAAAAAGTCTACGACGTGTTTGCGTTTTAGTCTGTTCCACCAGACAACCGATGCATATGAGATTATAGTTCTTATCATTGCCGTGTAGATCCAGAGGACCTTTGCCGGTGATAAACCACATGTTCTGCCAAAAGCTCCTCTGCATTGCCAGAAAGCTGACAACGCTTTGGTGGTTTTTGACTCAACATGCTTTCACCAAGGAGTTTGCTATCTAAGATGACTTCTAGATACTTAGCCTACTTGGATATCGGGATAAAAGTGCCTTTTAGTACCAGCTGAGTCATGTCAGTATTTTTCCTCCTTCTCGTAAGGAGAACGACATCGGTCTTAAGAGGATTGACTGACAGCCCATTCCTAGGACACCAATCATTGATTAGCGCCACCTGTGCTTTGAGACGGACAGTCGCCAAACATGAGCCGACAGAAATAATGGCGACGTCATCCGCATAGGCCTGGGCATAGATTTCAGAGGCATTTAGAGCATCAAGCAGAGAATCGACCACCTTGCACCATAACAGCGGAGACAGGACGCCACCTTGAGGGCAGCCCCTGTTTACGCCGGATTTGACACACTAGTCAAGTCATCAAAGGACCAGTGCTTCATCGCCATGATGTCTGGCAGCGGTGCACATGCTGTCAAAAGTTGCGTTATCAAAAGCTTCCTAAATGTCGATGAAAATGCCCAGCGCGTACTCCTTCCATTCGAGCGCGCATTCAATTCGCCCAACTAGGTTCTGAAGCGCAGTCTCGCAAGATTTTCCGCGCTGGTAAGCATGTTGCATCTCCGAAAGAGGGTGCATTCGAAGGGCAACTTTTCGTACGTGCAACTCTACCAGTCTCTCCATGCTTTTCAGCAGGAAGGATGTTAGACTAATTGGTCTGAAGCTCTTGGCAAGTGAGTAGTCCTCTTTTCCTATTTTGGGAATGAAGACCACTTTCACTGTGCGCCAAGGAATGGATATGTGAGCAAGTGCTAGACTAGCAGTGAACATTCTTTTCAAAGTAGGAAGCAGCTGCCTTATACCTTTTTGCAGAATAGCAGGATATATCCCGTCGGTGCCCGGCGATTTGAAGCCATCGAAGGATGCCACAGCAAATTCAATAGCTTCAGTCGTAACCACGCGCGACGCAATATACCAGCTACGCCGAGTTGTTTTCATCGTTTCAGTTGCAGTTTCCCTTGGAGGAGTGTGCTACGAGCCGATGTCGGTCTGATTTCCCGGTAAATGAGTCTCAAACAGTAAACTAAGAGTTTCTGCTTTAGACTCAGTAAAGGTACCATCAGATTTTCTGAGTGCATCCAGCTTTGTCAGTTTTCCCCGTTTGAGGACTTTAACCAACTTGCTAGTCGCACTTAGAGACTTGATCTCTTCGCAGAAGGTCTTATAAGAATCGTTCTTCGATTTACGAATAAGTTTCTTATATTCTTTCTGCTTCGACCGATACTTGTTCCAGCCATCTTCCAAATTCGATTTGAGCGGTCTATTCAGAAGGCTTCCCTGCGAAGACTTTGGAGCTGCAGGGAGGTTTGCTGGCAGGACATGCGAGTTTAAAACAACTGGTTATGACGCTATTCAGGTTATGAACAGCGTTCTCTACCAATTGTTTCGTTTTAAGTTTAGGCAGGGCCTGAGTGGGTTTCTCAAGCTCCTCTCTAAACCGTACCCAGTTTGTCCTTCTCGGATTCCGTCTAGGTTGCAAGGATGAGATCCCACAACCTAATCGGAATTCGATATAATTATGGTCCGACAGCGTAGCATCAGGCAAGACTCGCCAGTTAGTGATGTCCTTCACATATCTGTTGGACAGGGTCAGGTCAATCACCTCCTGTCATCTTGTCTTGTAACGAACGTTGGTTGAGAGCCAACATTTTTGATGGTAAGGTCAGACGAGAGAATGAAGTCTAAAAGACGGTCCCCTGTTGTGTTACACTTGCTGTTGCCCCAAGCAGCATCGCAACATAAGATGAGACCAATCTTTCCGGCTTCACAGTACTCTACGAGTTCAGAGACTTCCTTCGGTGGTAACTATGTACACACAACGACCAAATATTGGGTTTATATTCTCCAGCATAAGACTGAGCCTCACAAAAATTGTTGAATTAATGTTGAATTAAGGCAACAATACTTTTTGATTCTTAGATTGATAGGAACGGATATGTGATTATATGTATGTATGTGCATTCAAGCTTACTGGTTCAATTGTCGGTCAAATGGTGGAAACACTTACCTCCATCACAAAAATCAATACTCAACTGACAGCTAATTCCCATCGTTGTTGCCATATTACTTCTCCATGGAGTCCGTTTATTGTTTTCCCATGTCCTGACAACAAAAAAGGGCAAAACAAAACAACTAAAAAACAAAAAACGAAAAAACAAACAAACTAGGGAGATTTGGACAATTGGACGCTAATGAGTAACTTGCCACCGAACATACTACTTCTACAAAGCAGTTATGACAAGACATACACTCGTTACATCGGATCGGTCAGCACTTCAACCCAGTGAAAGAAAATTATGACGAGGAATTAACTGTGTGCACGATAATCAAGTAGTCGGGATTTATTTTTGACTAAAATAAATGAATAATAATAGAAATAAAAGCAGCAAGTTGTTTAGGTCATTTTCTTAAGACAAAATGAGCGTTGAATACAAGAATTCAAATTATTCCGATTATGATGAGGAAACTTTTGAAGACGAGAGTATTGACGAAGTTTCGGACGAAGAATCTATTCCTGAAATATCGGACAGTTCCCAGTCGGAGAGTGACGACGACGAAGAGGCTGAACAGGAAGACGACTCTTCTACAAATGACCAGAGAATTAAGGTATATGATGTGTTTTAAATTATTTTGAACTAAAAGAGATTGCTCTTGACTAGGTAGTGTCATCGCTTTTATATTTTTCGCATCGTGCTTTGCTAGTCAAACGTCAACAGCACTTTGATAGCCTACTGTATTTAACGTAAAGAAACTATCTTGCGACACGATATAATTAGCCTACCAACTGTCTGTGAATTGAATTCTAATATTCGCTCAAACAAATCAGCCCAATGTATCTTTTCCGAAGATTTCAGTTGAAAATGAAATGATTGTTTATCACATCATTAGTAACGTTGATGTCTGACTAGGAGTAGCAAAGTAGATAAGTGCGAAATTTGAAAATGTAACAATAAGACTTACTAAGTTAGTTGATTAGAATATTTCAAACCAAAACAAACGAAAGCTCTTAACTATGTAACTTTTAATCTTACTTATCAGGCCAGCGATCCATGGAGGATCTGAGCCTGAGCTATAGCTGCCTTCCACCCTTGACGGTCCCGGGCACGCTGCTTCCAGTTGTTAAGACCAAGATGTCTTACATCCACGATTCTCGAACCAGGAGGCTCGGAGTCGAAGACCCTCTTAGCTGGAGCGTTAATGTCCATGCGCTCGATGTGGCTGAGCAAGTGTAGTCCACGGATCCTTGCCTTCCGGACTACATCCACATCTTGGTACAGCTCGTAGAGTTCGCGGTTGTGTCTTCTTCTCCATTCACCTTGCTCACAGACAGGACCAAATATCTGCCCCGAGGTAGACAAACTCCTTAACTACCTCGAAATTGTAGCTGTAAATTGTTATATTTTGTCCCAGGTGGTGAGCGACGGATTGGTTTTTGCTTGACAGCATGTATTTCGTTTTATCCTCATTGATCTTAAGACCAACTCGTTTCGCCTGTTCTTCAATCGCCGTGAATGCTTCCACAATGCCACGGCGAGAACACGCGATGATGTCGATATCATCCGCGTATCCTAGCAGCTGGATGGACTTGTAAAAGATAGTGCCTTCCCTGTTGACGCCTGCCCGTCGCACTATCTGCTCCAGCACCAGGTTGAAGAAGTCACATGACAGCGCATGTCCTTGCCGAATTCCGGTGCATGTTTCGAATGGTTCCGAGTTCCTAGAATCGAGTTGCACAGTGCATCGCGTGTTTTTTAGCGTGGCGCGACACAACTCGATCAGTTTTACCGAGATCCCGAATTCGGCCATCGCCCCAAACAGTGCTTCACTATGAATGCTGTCGTATGCGGCTTTGAAATCTATGAAAAGATGGTGTGTATCGATTCGAAACTCGTTGGTCTTTTCCAGGATTTGTTTTAGGATACCTACCACCCCCGACAAGAAACCCGTGGTATGATGGCGAGTGTGAGCAGAAAAAGGGAGCAACCGACGAGGCGTACCAAAAGGCGCTGCAGAGGAAAACCAGGGCAGCGCAAGAAGAGTACCGAGCCAGAAGAAGGGAGGAGAAAAAACTACTGCGACAAAGAAAAGAATCTTCGCAGCCTCCCAGCTCAAGGATATCGAGGAGTCTAGGGATAAACATAAAATACGAGCCTTTTACAAGAAAGCCAAAGGCCTTGCAGGAGGCTTCAAAAAGGGCACCCTGGCTCTTCGAAACTGCGAGGGTAATCTTGTCACCGACCCGCAGGGAATGGTGGATGTATTTAAGCAGCACTTCCAGCCGCTGCTTAACGAGCATGACCAAGAGAGAGTGGTAGGGACCGAGGAAATCCCAACTCCAGCCGCTGAAGTAGTCCTTCCACCCAGCATCGAAGAAGTCGGCACAGCTATTCAGAAGCTGAAGAGCAACAAGGCCGCAGGCTCAGATGGCTTGCCATCAGAGCTCTTCAAGGCTGGCGGCTATGCACTGGTAGGAAGCATGCACCAGATCATCTGCAGAATTTGGGAAGATGAAAGCATGCCCGATGACTGGAATACCAGCTCTATATGCCCCATTCACAAAAAAGGCGATCCTACCTCTTGCAAGGACTATAGAGGTATATCCCTGCTCAATGTTGCATACAGGATCCTGTCCAGCGTATTGTGTGAACGTCTAAAACCATTTTGCACCGCACTAATCGGCAGCTACCAGTGCGGCTTCCGGCCCGGCAAATCAACTATAGACCAAATTTTCACACTTCGACAAATCCTGGAAAAGACCAACGAGTTCCGAATCGATACACACCATCTTTTCATCGATTTCAAAGCCGCATACGACAGCATTCATCGTGAAGCACTGTTTGGGGCGATGGCCGAATTCGGGATCCCGGTAAAACTGATCCAGTTGTGTCGCGCCACGCTAAAAAACTCGCGATGCGCCGTGCAACTCGGTTCTAGGACCTCGGAACCATTCAAAACATGCGCCGGATTCTGGCAAGGAGATGCGCTGTCATGTGACTTCTTCAACCTGGTGCTGGAGCAGATAGTGCGACGGGCAGGCGTCAACAGGGAAGGCACTATCTTTTACAAGTCCATCCAGCTGCTAGGACACGCGGATGATATCGACATCATCGCGTGTTCTCGCTGTGGCATTGTGGAAGCATTCACGTGGATTGAAAAACAGGCGAAACGAGTTGGTCTTAAGATCAATGAGGATAAAACGAAATACATGCTGTCAAGCAAAAACCAATCCGTCGCTCACCACCTGGGACAAAATATAACAATTGACAGCTACGATTTCGAGGTAGTTAAGGAGTTTGTCTACCTCGGGGCAAGCGTAAGTTCCACAAATGACATCACAGTGGAGATCCGGCATAGAATTGCCCTTGGCAACCGCTGCTACTTCGACTTGTCCAAACAACTGGGGTCAAAACTCCTCACTCGAAAGACCAAAGTCATGCTTTACAAAACGCTCATTCTACCAGTCTTGCTGTACGGAGCCGAAAGCTGGACGATAAGCAGGACAGCGGAGCTGATTTTGGATTCTTTCGAAAATCCTGCGCCGGATATTTGGTCCTCTCTGTGAGGAAGGTGAATGGAGAAGAAGACACAACCGCGAACTCTACGAGCTGTACCAAGATTGGATGTAGTCCGGAAGGCATGGATCCGTCGCCTACACTGGCTCGGCCACATCGAGCGCATGGACATCAACGCTCCAGCTAAGAGGGTCTTCGGCTCCGAGCCTCCTGGATCGAGAAGAAGGGGAAGACCGAACCTCCGGTATAAAGACCAAGTAATCGCGGATGTAAGATATCTTGGTCTTGACAACTGGAAGCAGCGTGCCCGGGACCGTCAAGGATGGAAGGCAGCTATAGCTCAGGCTCAGATCCTCCATGGATCGCAGGCCTGATAAGTAAGTAAGTAAGTAAGTAGCTCGAAGCAGAAACTTTTTCGCTCAACTGCAGCCTCAGTTCTTTTATATGGAGCACAAGTATGGGGATACTGTTCCTTTGTTGAAGTTGAGAGGTTTCTTCGTTATTTCCTAAAGCGGATATTCCGTTTACCAAGTGCTACGCCTAATTACATGCTGCATCTCGAAACTGGTGTACCGCCTATGTTCCTGGAAACACTGAGACTACATTTTGATTATGTAGTAAAAGTTCTGACAATGAGGGACGATAGACTGCCAAAAGTAGTACTTAATAGTGTAATATGGAATAGAACAAGTTTCATCCAAGAATGGGAACGCCTTGCATCAGACTGTGTGACTAAGAAACCATAAGGATAACACCCGATGGATATTCTGAGCATCTAAGAGCGCGTCTCAACGCCCTATTGGAAAATGTCGCTCGAAACATGCATGATCAATTTGTATCGGATGCACAGTCATCCCAGTATAGAATATGCTACAGTAAGCTGAAATACCACCTATCAGAGAAAACTTACTTTTTAAACTGCAACTCAATAGAAAAAATTAACATAATTCTTAAAATCAGAGGTGAGCTACTGAACCTGAATTTAATACCACATCGTCCTGAGCTCCCTATCTTGTGCAATCTCTGTAATATGAAGGTGCGAGAGGATGTATTTCACTTCCTTGCAGTATGCCCAGTTTTAAAAGGAATTCGAAAGATATTCTTTAATTCGTATATTTTGGAAAAATATGAAACAATTCAAATCTTAAACGGACTCCGTGGGAGGGATGTACTCTACAACTACTGTACAAATGCACTTCGTTATAGAAAATGTATAGTTGAAGAAGATTTTTAGTGCCTAATGTATATATTCTTTGTTCTATTTTTAAAGGAAAAATAGAAATGTAGAAAATGTATTGTCAATCGGGTAGACGGCCATAGGCCAAACCATAGTAGACTTAGATAATATAATGATTGTATGTATGTTGGCGTTACAGTCCATGAAGAACCTAAGCCGAGCTTCTGTCAATCACCCATGTTGTGTGTGATTTCATTTTCCCATAGGTGAAAGGGACCTACAGTTTATTGCCGGTTCCGAACGGCGAACTTCGAGAAGCTTTTCATGACAATTTTACTACAGAGGGTTTTGTCAGAACCCCGCTGAGGAGAAACACCGTGAAAAACACGTTCGATGACATGGCTGTGTCGGGATTCGATCCCGCGCCATCGGCGTCAGAGGCCAACACACTACCCACTGCGCCACGGTGCTCTCATAATGATTGTAATGGATTTAAAACTGAAATAAAAGTCATACATACATACATACATACTGAGGAAGATGCCTTCTTGGAGGCGTTTACGATGAGATTGTTCGTTTTAACTGATATCCTGAAGTTGAACTTATGATGTACTTTACCCTGTATATCCCCGGTGGAGAACTCATATGACCACCTGAGTATAGTAAGTATCTCCTCCTCCATCCTCATCATACTGCTGTCTTCATATAGAAGTGAGCTATCACACAACTAGTTAGCTCAGGGATAAGTGGCAACATTTGCAGATACATATTTATGTATTAACGGCGAAAACTTCAATTTCAAGCCAAAATTGAAAACACTATTCATCCGCAGCTTCCTCTGACCCAATACCCTGTGCAAGTACTAATTTTAACGAAGAGAAAAAATAATAAAAACATCAACTAATCCAAATATAATTTAGTAAGTTTTGACATTCGACGAAAATCTTTTTTCGGGAACCTTTTTGTTTTTTTTTTTTTTGGTTTTTCATAAATTTGTCGTAAAAAATACGAAAATATACGAATCCGTAGTATAAATTGACCGGCTTTGGTTTTTCACGCGGTTTTACTAAATTTTAAGTGCTTTATCTTTCTTACCAATTTTTTCGTGTACATCATGTCTACAATCATAAAGAGGCAGTCTTCATCGAGCAAGTCGCTTCGAACTCCGTTAAGGAGAATGACTCGTAGTGATCAAATCCGAATAGCGAAAACAACCAAATCCGCGACATTTGTGCAACTTCAGAGGGAAGAACACATTGATAGAATAACAGATTGCCTGTTGGATTATATAAAGCAACTGATACTAGAGGTGCATATAATGACATTAGTGTAAAAGTTCAGGAAACGAAATCTAATCGTTATTAAAAAAGTTCTTACCTAAACCATGACCTTGCGTTTCTAGTTGATATACTAATGCTCCTGCGCTAGAAATTCGAAAATATGCCATTTTCAGCCAGCAACAGCCCAGTTTGTTAAAGTATTTAGTGTGTGTGCGGTCATTTTGGGGTTCATTGAACTGAGAGGAGGGATTTGTGTTGAATCTTTCCATATTATAAATTTAACGTGAACTTTTTCTTTCGAAACGAATATGGCCCATCTAATCTGCTTTCGATAGGGCTTATAATTTGTGGTATGTAAAACACATGGGTTGGTCGAGGTTTTACTTACTTAGGTGGCGCTACAGTCCGTGGCTAACCTGGGCCTCAACTAACAAGCGTCTCCAGCTGGCACGGTCTTTGGCTAACTGTTTCCAGCGCCGCACGCCCAGTTGGGTAAGGTCCCTTCCACCTGCGTGCGCAACTGTAGATGCGGCCGTCGTCTGCCGCGCCTTCCCTCCGAGGTGGATTCGAAAACTCTTCGGGTCGAAGCTGTATTTTCCAAACACTCCGCATGGCCTAGCCACCTTAGACGCTGTATCCGTAGATGTCGTACCAGGCCGATGTCGCTGTACAACCCGTACAGTTCTTCATTAAATCTTCTCCTCCATACTCGGTTTGAACTAACGGGACCGTAGATAGAGCGCAGAATTTTCCTCTCGAAACCTTCACCCGCTTTTGTTAAGGTCCAAGCCTATGCGCCGTAAAGGAGAACTTGGATGATCAAGCTCTTATATAGTGTCATCTTGGTTTTCCGAGAGGGGACTCTACTTCTCAATTGCCCGTTGAGCCCAAAGAAACAGCGGTTGGCAAGAGTGATGTTGCGTTTTATCTCAGCTGGTGTTGTTGTCGCCGGTCATCAGCGAGCCAAGGTAGACGAATTCCTTGACCGCTTCAAAGTTATATCTGCCCATGGTGACGTTTTGGCTAATACGTCGGTGTTGCCCGTCTCTTTTTGATGATAGCAGATATTTGGTTTTACCCTCATTGACCTTAACACCTTAGCCGCTTCTACCTCAATGATTACAGATGTCTCATTGACGTTTCGCTGTGTCCGTCCAATCACATCAATGTCGTCGGCGTAAGCAAGCAATTGTGTAGGCTTGAAATAGATCCTACCTCTCGTGTTGGCCAGCGACTCTTGCACGATATTTCAAGTACGATGTTACCTAAATACTTTTTTAACATCAAAGGTCTCGGTTTGTTCATTGCCGACCTTAATGGAGCAGCGAGAATTCTCCATTGTCATCCTGCACAATCGGACGAGTTTGAGAGGGATGTTAAAACTAGACATGAGTTTGTATAGTTCGTCTCTATACAAGCTATCATACCCGGCCTTGAATTTGACGAAAAAGTGGTGAGTATCAATTTGGTATATTTAGGTCTTCTCCAAAATCTGCCGTAGTGTAAATATTTGGTCTATTATGGATTTACCTGGCATGAAACCATATTGATAAGGGCCGATCAGGTTATCCACAAACTGTTTCAGGCGTTCACACAATACGGCATAGTAAATCTTGTATGCGATGTTAAGGAAACTTATTCCCGTGTAGTTGGTGCAGTTATAGGGATCTCCTTTCTCATGAACCGGGCAAACGGTGCTGAGATTCCATTCGTCGGGCATGCTTTCCTCCGACCATACCTTGGAAATAAGATGGTGCATGCACCTTACCAGCTCATCTCCAGCCGCCTTAAAAAGCGCCCGCGGGTTTATTAGATTTAAGTCTTGATATCGCTATTTTGACATGGCCTAGACCGGGTGGACGGAATTCTCTTTCGTCTTCGTCCATTACGAATGGATCGTTCTGCCTGACAGCGGTATCTTGTCCGTTATACAGTCTGCCGAAGTGATCTTACCAAATCCTTAACATCGACTGTGTTTCCACTACCAGTTCTCCATTTTCATCCCTGCAGGCCTCCGCTCTGGCTTTGTAGTCATGGCATGTTCGTTTTATCTTGGTGTAAAACTTCCGGGTGTCATTCCTGCGAAAGCATCTCTCCATCTCCTCGATCTCACGCATTCCGTGTTCTCTTTTCTTTCTTCTGAGAAGCGTGTGTTCCTCTCTTCTCTTTGCTCATCGCAGCTCTTCCCGAGCTGCTCTCGTCCGTCGTTGCAGCGTGGCTTTATAGGTCTCTTGTTTTGCTGCATGGGCTTGTTCGCATTGTTCATCGAACCAGAGGTTTCTAGGTGGTGGCGGTTTGAAACCCCAGCACCTCGGAGACAGCGTCTCTGATGGCGTATTGTCAATAGACCCGTTGTCCTTATCGACTCCTAAGCATTCTTGATATCCTCATTCGTACTTTGGCTACAATAAGTTAGTGGTCAGAGTCGATGTTGGCTCCTCAGAAGGTTCGTACGTCGAGAAAGCTGGATGAGTGTATGGCGTCGATGGCAATGTGATCAATCTGGTTGGTGGTCGATTAATCAGGAATCCACCTGGTACCCTTGTGGATGTTGAGATGGGGAAATCGTGTGCTTGATACAAGGAGATTACGCGCCGTTAGGAAATCGATTATCCTAAATGCGTCGTCGAATGTGGTGTTATGGAGCCTATGCTTTCCTATGATCTAAATCGATCGATCTAAATATGTCTTCTTTGCCCAGCTTTGCGTTTAAATCTCCTAATACGATTTTGATGTCATAACTGGGACAATGTGCAAATGTTCGGTCTTCTTCTTCTTTGTTGGCATTTCAGCCCATCAAGGACCAGAGCCAAGTTTCTCTCAATCACCCATGTTGTGTGTGACTTCTTTTTCATACAGGTAAAAGGGACCTACAGTTTTATGCCGATTCCAAACGGCGTGAGTCGAGGAGCTTTTTCATGGCAGGAATACTACGGGGGGTTTCGCCAGTACCCCTTCGAGGACGGACGCCGCGAAATAAACATTCGATGGCATTGGTGTTATCGGGATCCGAACTTGCTCATCGTGCGTCAGAGTCCAACTCACTAACCACTGCACCACGGCGGCGGTCTAGGAGATCATAAAAGTCATCCTTAAGTCAATCAACATAGTGTCGTGTTTAAAACGGTCGAGGTTTTATAAGTAGTTATTTCCGTTCTTCGAGAGAAAAAGCTCTTTTTCTTAATAGCTTTAAGTCCAAGGGAACAACGGTTGCGCCTAACTCCATTGGTGTCCTTGCCATTTGTCAATCGATGGCCAAGATAGTTACAGTCAATGATGACATTTTGTCTAATAGGACATTGATACACATACATATTTCTTTGTCTGTCGAACTACGTCGATTTCATATGCTGACATAAGCCAAGAGATTTCACACACTATTTGGAGAATGAGGTTAAAGAAATCGTATGTTTGTCAATATATCATGCTGTGTGATTCTTCTTGTCCTGTCCAGCGTATTGTGTGAACGTCTAAAACCATTTTGCACCGCACTAATCGGCAGCTACCAGTGCGGCTTCCGGCCCGGCAAATCAACTATAGACCAAATTTTCACACTTCGACAAATCCTGGAAAAGACCAACGAGTTCCGAATCGATACACACCATCTTTTCATCGATTTCAAAGCCGCATACGACAGCATTCATCGTGAAGCACTGTTTGGGGCGATGGCCGAATTCGGGATCCCGGTAAAACTGATCCAGTTGTGTCGCGCCACGCTAAAAAACACGCGATGCACCGTGCAACTCGGTTCTAGGACCTCGGAACCATTCGAAACATGCACCGGATTTCGGCAAGGAGATGCGCTGTCATGTGACTTCTTCAACCTGGTGCTGGAGCAGATAGTGTGACGGGCAGGCGTCAACAGGGAAGGCACTATCTTTTATAAGTCCATCCAGCTGCTAGGATACGCGGATGATATCGACATCATCGCGTGTTCTCGCCGTGGCATTGTGGAAGCATTCACGGCGATTGAAGAACAGGCGAAACGAATTGGCCTTAAGATCAATGAGGACAAAACGAAATACATGCTGTCAAGCAAAAACCAATCCGTCGCTCACCACCTGGGACAAAACATAACAATTGACAGCTACAATTTCGAGGTAGTTAAGGAGTTTGTCTACCTCGGGGCAAACGTAAATTCCACAAATGACACCACAGTGGAGATCCGGCGTAGAATCGCCCTTGGCAACCGCTGCTACTTCGGCTTGTCCAAACAACTGGGGTCAAAACTCCTCACTCGAAAGACCAAAGTCATGCTTTACAAAACGCTCATTCTGCCAGTCTTGCTGTACGGAGCCGAAAGCTGGACGATAAGCAGGACAGCGGAGCTGATTTTGGGTTCTTTCGAAAGAAAAATTCTGCGCCGGATATTTGGTCCTGTCTGTGAGGAAGGTGAATGGAGAAGAAGACACAACCGCGAACTCTACGAGCTGTACCAAGATGTGGATGTAGTCCGGAAAGCAAGGACCCGTCGACTACACTGGCTCGGCCACATCGAGCGCATGGACATCAACGCTCCAGCTAAGAGGGTCTTCGACTCCGAGCCTCCTGGTTCGAGAAGAAGAGGAAGACCGAACCTCCGGTATAAAGACCAAGTAATCGCGGATGTAAGACATCTTGGTCTTGACAACTGGAAGCAGCGTGCCCGGGACCGTCAAGGATGGAAGGCAGCTATAGCTCAGGCTCAGATCCTATGCTAGGAAGTGTTAACTCAAATTCTTACTTCGACTTCAACCTCAGCACTCCATGCTTAAAAACTCATCTTCTTAATCATGCGCCAACCCCCCCCCCCCCCCCCCCCCCTCATTCTTAGCTTCTAAGTTAGATTAAGTTAGATTAGGTCCGATTAAGTTGGCTTGAATTAAGCCCAATAAATGGTGGTGTTTGCCCCCACGAAAATTAAAAAATAAAAAGTGCTCGAACGAATTATTACGGACTATAACCAATAGCTGCAAAGACGGACGAGAGCTGCTCGCGAAATCTATGAGCAGAAGAGAAGAGAGGAACACACGCTTTTCAGAAGAAAGAAGAGAGAGCACGGATAGCGTGAGATCGAGGAGATGGAGAGATGCTTCCGCAGGAATGACGCCCGTAAGTTTTACAATAAGGTAAAACGAACAAAGCCAGAGCGGCGGCCTGCAGGGATGAAAATGGAGAACTGGTAGTAGAGTCGCAGTCGATGCTGAGGATTTGGAAAGACCACTTCTGCAGACTGTATAACGGCGATGATAGACAAGATACCGCTGTCAGGTAGAACGAGCCATTCGTAATGGACGACAATGAAACAGAATTCAGTCCACCCGACCTAGACGAAGTCAAAATAGCAATATCAAGACTTAAGTCTAATAAAGCCGCGGACGCAGACGGTCTGTCAGCTGAGCTTCTTAAGGCGGCTGGAGATGAGCTGGTAAGGTGTATGCCTCCAAGGTATGGTCGGAGGAAAGCATGCCCGACGAATGGAATTTCAGCATCGCTTGCCCGGTCCATAAGAAAGGAGACCCCTATAGCTGCGCCAACTACAGGGGAATAAGTCTCCTTAACATCGCATATAAGACATTCTCTGCCGTATTGTGTGAACGCCTGAAACCGTTTGTGGATAACCTGATCGACTCTTATCAGTGTGGTTTCAGGCCAGGTAAATCCACAAAAGACCAAATATTTACGCTACGGCAGATCTTGGAGAAGACCCAGGAATACCAAATCGACACTCACCACCTCTTCGTCGATTTCAAGGCTGCATATGACAGCGTGTATAGAGATGAGCTATAAAAAGCCATGTCTAGTTTTAACATCCCTGCCAAACTCGTCCGACTGTGCAGGGTGACAATGGAGAATTCTCGCTGCTCCATTAAGGTCGGTAATGAGCAAACCGAGACCTTTGATGCTAAAAAAGGATTAAGGCAAGGTGACGCGCTGTCATGCAACTTTTTCAACATCGTGCTTGAAAAGATCTTGCAAGGGTCCTGGCCAACACAAGAGGTACGATTTATTTCAAGTCTACGCAATTGCTTGCGTATGCCGACGACATTGACGTGATTGGACGGACACAGCGAGACGTCATTGAGGCCTTTGTAAGCATTGAGGTAGAAGCGGCTAAGATGGGTCTCAAGGTTAATGAGAGTAAAACCAAATATCTGCTTTCATCTAAAAGAGACGGACAACACCGACGTATTGGCCCGAACGTCACCATGGGCGGATGTAACTTTAAAGTGGTCAAGGAATTCGTTTACCTTGGCTCACTGATGACCAGCGACAACAACACCAGCGCTGAGACAAAACGCAGAATCACTCTTGCCAACCGCGGTTTCTTTAGGCTCAAGAGGCAATTGAGAAGTAGAGCCCTCTCTCAGAAAACCATGGTGACACTATATAAGAACTTAATCATCCCAGTCCTCCTTTACGGAGCAGAGGGTTGGACCTTAACAAAAGCGGATGAAGATGCCCTTGGTCGTTTCGAAAGGAAAATTCTGCGTACTATCTACGGTCCCGTTTGTTCAAACGGTGTATGGAGGAGAAGATATAACGAAGAACTGTACGGGTTGTAGAGCGACATCGGCCTGGTACGACGTCTACGGATACAGCGTCTAAGGTGGCTAGGCCATGTAGAGCGCATGGAAAATACAGCCCCGACCCGAAGAGTCTTCGAATCCACTCCGGAAGGAAGGCGCGGCAAAGGACGGCCGCAACATCGGTGGCGCACGCAGGTGGAAGGGAACCTTAACCAACTGGGCTAGCGGCGCTGGAAATAGCTGGCCAAAGACCGTGCCAGCTGGAGACGCTTGTTGGTTGAGGCCCAGGTTCACCACGGACTGTAGCGCCACCTAAGTAAGTAAGTAAGTATAACCAAAAGCGGAATTTGGTCGGCTCTCCTCCTATCTAGGACAACCACCCCTGAGAGTAGTGAACGAACATCAACGACCCAAACCACTGCACTCCGTTCAGGTTGTGTGTGTAACAACACATCATAAGAGAATATGAAACTCTTGAACATGCGTATGTCTCTAAAAAAAAAAAATGGCATACTTAATGTATGTTTGTATGTATGTTGGCGTTACAGTCCATGAAGGACCTGAGCTGAGCTTCTCTCAATCACCCATGTTGTGTGTGATTTCATTTTCCCATAGGCGAAAGGGACCTACAGTTTATTGCCGGTTCCGAACGGCGAATTTCGAGAAGCTTTTCATGACAGTTTTGCTACAGGGGGTTTTGTCAGAGCCCCGCTGAGGAGAAACACCGTGAAAAACACGTTCGATGACATGGCTGTGTCGGGATTCGATCCCGTGTCATCAGCGTCAGAGGCCAAAACACTACCCACTGCGCTACGGTGATCTCCGCAGCATACTTAATGTAGCAGTGCAAATTTGAAAACTATCCTTCATCAACCTTATCCTTGATTCGGTGAATGACAATGCTTCGACAACAGCTAAAGTCGTGGGCCTGACGTTAGAATTACTTTACTTCCATTGTTTTGGAACCTTAGTGTATTAGAATAGCATAACACACCTTAAGCTATATCCGAGGAGAGATTAAAGCGTACATATTTGTATTTTATTTTTTTTTTCTATATGTAAGCAGGCAATGATTTTCGAAAGGCACATAAAGATAAGATAAATACCAACTTATTGCACTCAACTATCGTAGTTATGTATATCAAAACTCACCTTTGTTACTTACGTTGATTATATGTATATATGTATGTACATAGGTGTACTTAGTTGCTTTATGCCGATTATCAATCGCCATGTACTTGATCTATTTTAATCGATTTATATCAATGAACCCTTAGAGCTTAACTAGTTCCATCGATAAGTTATCGTTCAAAGATGACAAGGAGGATGATAATAAAGAACAAAATATAGAAGACGCCAATGAAGATCTATCGAGTTTGTACTCTGACGAGGACGATGCTGCAATCATAGAAACTTTACAACAACAACAAGAGCTCGAAGAGCAAGTACAGTCTAAGATAAGTCTTGAAAATAATGGCCATGTAATAGAAGAAAGTGACTCGGATGAAATGTCTGAAGACCAAATCGCACAAACCATTGAAATAATAAAAAAATCCCAAACTGTACAGGATCTTCAAGACACAATTCGTTCACGGAACGACGTGGGTAAATGCTCAGCACGAACTAATACATTTAGTTCGGCCGGTACGCGATCAGTTGTGGATCTAAGGGTAACCAGCCAAACACCAAGCAATTTTGATTCCGATAGTGCCTTCCATATGGATATAATACCAAAACAGTCGCGCTCCAGTGCCAGTTTTCAATTAAAGTTAGTAATTCATTTAAATTGATTTTCTCGTTTTGCTATTAAAAACTTGGATATACCTTGTTTCAGATCCAGAACTTCAAGTAGAAAGAATCTCAGTTTTTCGAATGAACGTTTGCGAGAAATTGAGCGTCATAACCAAATTTTGTTGCAAAAGATTTTGACCCAGAAGCCACGAAAGGGAAACGTACGTATGCCATCTCAATCTTTAAAAGACCGATTCACGCAAATCCTTTTTAAAAACTATTTTTTTTTTCAGCTTGTTAATCAAAATACACATACAACGAGCTCGGCCATTAATAGGAGGAAACAACAACGCCAGATCGATCAAGACAATCAAGTACTGAAAAAGAAGATTGAGGCTATTTCGATGCGCCGCCCTCAAGCTCTTTATAGGTAAAGGAAAGATATTGGAGTGGTCTAAAAATCGTATATTTTTGTAAACTTTAGTATTGTCATAATAAAATTAAAATGTTTGTATTTTTATCTTATTTCCTTTTGATTTGGACCAAAGGACGAGAAGGAGGCAAACTGTTGATCAATCTAGCAGATTTACCCTCATAATTCAACTTGTTTACCAATAATAACGACGACTGATATAATAAATATGTAAAAGGAATGCCATGAGGTCGATAAAGCGTTTTATAAAAGGATAAAAACTGTACTGGAAGTAGGTACTTGTACATGGAAACAATAAAGTCTTGTGTATTAAGAGATAAGTATGTAGCTTATCGCCAGGTGTGTGATAAATTTTTTAGTCTTGTATAAAAATTGTACAAAACAGATAAAACTTGATAAAAACTTTGGACATAAATTCGTTACAACACTTTTACTTATTGGTTAGACTAAAGATATGTGCAACTGAAACGATGAAAATAACTCGGCGTAGGTGGTATATTGCATCGCGCGTGATTACGACTGAAGCTATTGAATTTGCTGTGGCATCCTTCGATGGCTTCAAATCGCCAGGCACCGACGGGATATATCCTGTTATGCTGCAAAAAGGTATAAGGCAGCTGCTTCCTGCTCTGAAAAGAATTTTCACTGCTAGTCTAGCACTTGCTCACATACCCATCCCTTGGCGCATTAAAGATAGAAACCAACCTGGCTTACACCGGCTTGAACTCAGATCATGTAAGATTTTAAAAGTCGAACAGACTTAAAATTTAAACTTCTGCATTTAAATTTATATCTTAATCCAACATCGAGGTCGCAATCTTTTTTATCAATATGAACTCTCCAAAAAAAATACGCTATTATCCCTAAAGTAACTTACATTTTTAATCATCAGGTTCCTGCTGAAAAGCATGGAGAGACTGGTAGAGTTGTACGTGCGAAAAGTTGCCCTTCGAATGCACCCTCTTTCGGAGATGCAACATGCTTACCAGCGCGGAAAATCTTGCGAGACTGCGCTTCAGAACCTAGTTGGGCGTATTGAATGCGCGCTCGAAATGTAAGAGTACGCGCTGGGCATTTTCATCGACATTGAGGGAGCTTTTGATAACGCAACTTTTGACAGCATGTGTAACGCGGCCAGACATCATGGCGTAGATAAAGCACTGGTCCTTTGGATCAAAGCAATGCTCATGCACTGGACATTGACCGCTGATGCAGGCCTCGACCAGTGTGTCAAATCTGGCGTAAACAGGGGCTGCCCTCAAGGTGGCGTCCTGTCTCCGCTGTTATGGTGCATGGTGGTCGATTCCCTGCTTGATGCTCTCAATGCCTCTGTAATCTACGTCTAGGCCTATGCGGATGACGTCGCCATTCTTTTTGTCGGCTCATGTTTGGCGACTGTCCGTCGCAAAGCACAGGCGGCGCTAAATGTGATCGATGATTGGGGTACCAGAAATGGGCTGTCAGTCAATCCTCTTAAGACCGATGTCGTTCTGTTTACGAGAAGGAGGAAAAATACTGGCATGACTCAGCTGGTACTAAAAGGCACTTCCATCCCGATATCCAAGGAGGCTAAGTATCTAGGAGTCATCTTAGATAGTAAGCTTCTCTGGTCAAAACATGTTGAGTCAAAAACCACCAAAGCGCTGTCAGCTTTCTGGCAATGCAAAGGA
Source organism: Eumerus sabulonum (assembly GCA_951905685.1). Taxonomy (NCBI): domain Eukaryota; kingdom Metazoa; phylum Arthropoda; class Insecta; order Diptera; family Syrphidae; genus Eumerus; species Eumerus sabulonum. The sequence goes on along the minus strand of OX645060.1, from coordinate 137,433,709 downwards.
GCTTTTGGCAAAACATGGGGCTTATCGCCGGCATCTACACGGCAATGATAAGACCTATAATCTCATATGCATCGGTTGTCTGGTGGAACAGACTAAAACACAAACACGTCGTATCCTCTTTCACCAAATTCCAAAGAACGGTTTATCTCACCTGCACGGGGGCTTTCCCCAGCACGCCGGGCGCTGCTCTAGATGTTATGACTAACCTTCCACCTTTTGATATATTTATCAGAGGGTGTGCTCTGAAAGCCATGTCTCGTCTGAAGAGATGGCTTTTGGTACAACTCGCATAGGAATAACGGTGTGCTTGCGCAAGAATGGTCCTGCGACCCCTGTCTCATGGACATGCCTTCTGACGCACTGACGCCCGTTATCCTATTGCGTCGTAATTTCACAGTCGAGTTTCCATTGCATCAGGATTGGCTATGGCTGGATACTGAACCGGGAAAGGATAGTCTTCGCATTTTCACGGATGGCTCCAGATCTGGGCGGGGGTCCGGTGCTGGGGTCTTCTTTGAGCGCGAAAACATCCGACTGCACTTCTCCTTAGGAAAATATGCGTCTGTCTTCCAATCAGAGATATACGCAATCCTAATGGCCATGCACTATGTTGTGACGCACAGGTGGAAGGGGGAAAGCATATGCGTATGTAGTGACAGCCAAGCTGCACTAAAAGCTGTGTGTAACCCCTTAACTAGCTCCAAATTAGTGCTTGAACTCAAGTCCTTCTTGAACAGAGTCGGCAGACTAAATTCATTAAAGCTTGTATGGGTTCCAGGATACTCTGGGATCCCAGGAAATGAGACCTCTAAAGAACTCGCTAGAATGGGTTCAGGGGAGAGCTTCTCAGGACCTGAACCCGCTCTAGGTCTACCTGCGTCCACGGTATCCTACATTAACGATTGTGTATTTAACACACACAACCGTAGATGGAGGGATTGTCCGGGTTGCAGGATGACTAAGCGCGTATGCCCTGATGTCGGCAAAAAATCTGCAGCATTCCTCCTGTCGTTAAGGAGAATCGACTGCAGAAGGCTTTTGGGCGTTATCACGGGCCATTACACTTTTGCCAAGCATCTCTACGTGCTCGGCACCAGTGAGACGCCTACCTGTGCTGCATGTGGCGAAGAGGAGGATGATACTGCAGAGCATTTCCTCTGTGATTGTCCCGCCTTTGCTCGCATACGGTGGCGCACCCTTGGAGCCGACGTGGTGTGTTCCGAATCCCTTAGCTCTACATCACTGAAGCTCCTTCAAATTTTTCTCCGGAAAACGGAGAAAATACAGTAATGTAAGGTGTCTGTCTGGAGTACAATGGACCAGTGATTGCGTCTGAGTGCTCCAGCGGATAGCAGAAGCCTTCAAAAAAAAGATATGTGTTATGTTTTCATTTAAAATGCACGTAGTACTAAGCTTCAGCCTTGTGAAACGCACTTGATTTTCAATATCTTCATAGTTGCCCTTAATAATATAATTTGATAAAGCTTCTGCGACTTACAAATGGTAACGACTACTAAAGGCCTCGTAGGGGTGATGTATCCGACATGCTTCTGCTTTGGTGGCATTACAGCCTATGAAGGACCAGAGCCAAGCTTCTTTCAATCACCCATGTTGTGTGTGATTTATTCTTGACACAGATGAAAGGGACCCACAGTTTAATGCCGATTCCGAACGACGTGAGTCGAGAAGCTTTTTCAAGGCAAGTGTACTACGGAGGGTCTTACCAGTACCCCGCCGAGAAGGGACGCCGCGAAATAAACATTCGATGGCGTTGGTGTTATTGGCATCCGAACTCGCTCATCGTGCCTCAGAGTCCAACACACTAACCACTCCGACATGCGCTAGTTCGTAAAATAGCGAGCAGAACCCACTGCAGTCGAACATCTAGCAGCTCTGTCACTAAGCCCTATTTCCACCTCCTCGTGGTGCCACCTGGGGATTTCTGTTTGAAATCGCGAACGGAGAAGGGCAAATGGCGAGTTTCCTGCGCCACAAAATAGGATAAGTGTCGGTACATGAACGAATTACTGTGAATTATAACCAACGCGAAATTTGGTCGGCTCTCGTACTATCTAGAACAAACCACCCCTGAGAGTAGTAAACGAACATCTTCGACCCAAAAACCACTGCACTCCGTTCAGGTTGTGTGTCAAAACATCAACCTGCACGAAGGTTAGGTTAGGTGCATGGGTGCCCTATTGACGAAAAGTCAAGGCTCACGTAGACTACGTTGAGTCCATTGTGCCCACTTGTTTTATTTAACCCGTTGATACCTAGACATTTACCGTTGAGATGAACCGACCAGACTAGGATAAAAATCCCAGTATTCTGTTCAGCCCAATATTACCTACCTCGTCTAGTCCCGAAAGAAAGTATCTTCCTATGAATATATTCCTTTTTCGGGTTAGTGCCTGACATTCGCACAGCAGGTGACGAATGGATTCAATTTCCTCTTCGTCCCTCCAGCTTCTGCAGAAGTTATTGTAGGGCTGGCCTTGTCGAGCTGCATGGTAGGATAGCATGCAGTGCCCGGTGAGGGCACCGACTGCCAGTCGAATATTCCCACGATTGAACTTCAGCAGATTTTCCGTTCTTTTCTTATCATAGACGGGCCAAGTCGATCTCGCCGTTGCGCATGTATCTAAGCGACACCATCGCTTATTGGCTTTCACTAATAGCTCCAACCTGCGCGAAACTCTCCCTTTCCCTGTTACCTTCGCTCGCACAACGTTCAATACGTTATAAGGCCTTAGCCTTGAGTGTGGGTGTGACTATAAAAAAAAAACCCATATTCGGCTTTGTACGTGGAATGTAAGACCACGTGCAGCCGGAGGCCCTAGACTGTTATAAGGCAGATATAACCGCAGTCCAGGAAGTGCGATGGGACGCACCGGGCAAAGAGAGGATGAGAAACTGTGATATCTACCACGGCGACTGCTACAAGGAGAGAAGACAATGCTTATTCGGGTGCGGATTTGTTATTAGAGGTAGACTTAGGCATAAAGTCTTGAGCTTTAGGCATGTAAGCGAAAGCCTCATGACAATCCGCATCAAGGCTAAATTCACAAACATCAGCCTAATTTGCGCTCACGCTCCTACCGAGGACAAGGATGACGCTACAAAAGACGACTTCTACGACCTCCTAGATAGGACACATGCCCAATATCCCAGTTACGATGTTAAAATCGTACTGGGAGACTTTAACGGAAAACTGGGCAAGGAAGTCGCCTTTGATAGGGTTATTGGCAAGCACAGCCTACACAACACCATATCCGAAAATATATTTAGGCTGATAGACTTCGCAACGGGGCGAAATCTTCTAGCTGCTAGCACGCGTTTCCCACATCTCAACATCCACAAAGGGACTTGGCGATCTTCAGATCAATCAACCGTCAACCAGATTGACCACATTGCGATTGATGACAGGCGTGCATCCGACATTCTGGATATGCGAACTTTTAGAGGAGCCAACATCGACTCGGGCGAGGGCGCCGTGGCGCAGTGGTTAGTGTGTTGGACTCTGGCGCACGATGAGCGAGTTCGGATCTCGATAACACCAACGTCATCGAATGTTTATTTCTCGACTCACGCCGTTTGGAATCGGCATTATACTGTAGGTCCCTTTCACCTGTGCGAAAAATAAATCACACACAACATGGGTGATTGAGAGAAGCTTGGCTCTGGTCCTTCTTGGGCTGTAACGCCACCAAAGAAGAAAAACATACACTCGGCCCACTATCTTGTGGCAGCCAGGTTGCGACTACGAATATGCCTGGCCCAGAAAAAATCGAGTAAGGCCAGCGGCATACAACATCGCAAATGCTACAATCGTAACAGACCGCCAGAGCCTATACCAATCGCGTTTCCCTCAAGTTCACGGAAAACCCTCCAACACTTGCTCAGACCGTACACTTACAAAGTGCTGCTTCTGGGGTACTGGGTTTCAAACCGCTTCCAACAAGAAACCCATGGTTATCAAGAGGCGCTGTATAGAAAGACGAGAGCTGCTCGTGAGCATTATGAGCAAAAGAGGAGGGAGGAGCATAAGCTTCTCAAAACAAGAAAAAGGAGCATGAGAAGCTCGCGATCATAGAGATGGAGAGATGCTATAGCAGAAATAACGTTTGGAGGTTTTATCAACGAATAAAACAAACATGCCAGCGATATAAGAGAAGAACGGAAACCTAGTAGTAGATTCAGTCAGTACTAAGAATGGAAAGACTACTTCTGCAGACTGTATAACGGCCACGACGAAACAGTTCCCGCTGTCAGGCAGAATAACCCTTTCACAGCGGACGATGATAGCTGAGAATTCCGTCCCCCTGACCTGGAAGTTAGGAATGCTTTTTCTAAGCTTAAGTCCAACAAATCTGCTGAAATAGACGGACTACCTGCCGAGCTCTTTAAGGCAGCTGGAGATGACCTGGTTGGGAGTATGCACTAGCTCATCTGTAAGATATGGTCAGAGGAATGCATGCCCGATGAATGGAATCTTAGTATTGTTTGCCCGATCCACAAGAAAGCAGACCCCTTTGTGTGCGCCAACTACAGAGGAATATGTCTTCTGAACATCGCTTATAAAATCTTCTCTGCTGTTCTGTGTGAACGCTTGAAACCGTTCGTTAATAAACTGATTGGTCCATATCAGTGTGGTTTCAGGCCCGGGAAGTGCACTATAAATCAATTATTCACACTGCGGCAGATCCTGGAAAAAACAAACGAGTTCCAGATTGACACCCACCACCTGTTTGTCGACTTTACGACTGCATACGATAGTATAAATAGAGACGAGCTATACAACGCCATGTCTAGTTTTGACATCCCTGCCAAACTCGTCAGGTGGTGCATGATGACATTGGAGAACTCTTGCTGCTCCATCAGGGTCGGAAGCGACCTAACCGATACCTTTTGTGACCTGTTATCTTTTTAACATCGTCCTTGAAAGGATCGTGCAAAACTCACTGGTCAATACGAGGGGCACCATCTTTTTCAAGTCCGTACAACTGCTCGCATATGCCGATGACAGACGGCGTCGAACTTTCAGAGAGTTTTTGGGAGATTCCGTCGGCAAAGTTCGTTGCGGTCGGATGCGATTTTAGCTTTACAACGTTAAATCTTGGTGTTCTTTCTCGCCTCCGTTGTTTTTTTCTTTTTTATATCCGTGCTCCTACCTTGGCGACCACAAGGAAATGATCCGGGTCGATGTTGGCTCCTCGGAAGGTTCGGACATCAAGAATACTGGAGGAGTGTGTGACGTCGATCGCAATGTGATAAATCTGGTTGATGGCTGATTGATCAGGGGACCGCCAAGCCCTTTTATGGATGTTGAGATGTGGGAACCCGGTACTACGGGGAACAGAGAGGTTCTGCCCCGAGGCGAAATCCACTAGCCTGAGTTCGTTCCCTGATGTGTTGTCATGGCTGTGTTTTCCGATAACTCTGGCAAAGACTTCTTCCTTTCCCAGGTGTGCATTGAAGTCTCCTAGAATGATCTTACTGTCGTAGCTGGAGCATTTATCGTATGTCCTTTCTAGGAGATCATAGAACTCAGCGTAAATCAGGCTAATGTTGCGGAATTTAGCCTTAAGACGGATTGTTATGAGGCGCTCGCTTATATATTTAAAGCTTAAGACTTTTTGCCTTAGTCTGCCTCGAATAACAAGTCTACATCCAAATAAGCGCTGCCTTCCCCCTCTGTAGTTTTTCATCCTCTTTTTGCCCGGCCATCCCACCGCACCTCCTGGATTGCGGTAATGTCTGCTTTGTAGCAGTCAAGGACCTCCGCGAGTTCATCGGCTGAACGTGGTCTGTTAAGGGACCTCACATTCTACGTACAGAGCCGAAATTCATTGTCCTTTTTTCGTTTGCTGGGGTCGTCAAGAGTAAATCCGTTTTTGTCCGAGGCTTGTGGTTGCCTCTGAACCGATTTTTTTTTTACTACGGGGTGAGGGAGTGGCCCCACGCACAACCCCGAACTGAGAGGCCAGGAGCCTTTTTTTACCCTCGAGCGGAGAGTCCGGGTGTGTCCGGTGTCGGTAACCTCACTGAGGTTGTAAGCGCCGCCGGTGGCTCTGCTATGTAGAGCTTATCCGCCGCCGTCTCTTCTCCAGGGGACGCCGTCGTTGATCGATCGATTTATTAGCTCGTCCGCCGGCGTTCTGAAGAAGAGTTAAGCCCTGGAGCCGACTTACTCTTACACTTCCACTTCCCACGTGGGTCGGCTCCATCTTCCAAGTTTCACCACGTGGAGGTGAGAGTAGGCGTTCGTTGACAGAGGCTAAGTGCAAACGCTTGTGTCCGCATGAGTCGCTTGTCGACGGTTAGAATTTTTCACAGATATTTAATTATCTGTGAATATGGCAATCGTGCTCATATTCAAAGATAATAAATATCGGGCTAACAGCCTGATTCACCACACTTCTTTAAGAATTTAACTGATGTAGGTATAAGTAAATCCAGATAACACGAAATAATACACCAAAAGTTGGATAGAAATAAGATAAGTTAAAAAGCATATGGTGCCAAGGTTTATTGAAACAGCGGTTTAAATAAAAAAAATATATACGATGTACTATAAAAAATAGCTAAGGAAGGATTTTACTCGGCTTTTGAATGGAATCTTTCCATTAATTTCTTGACAGCCTCCAAGTTACCGCTGATCTTGACCTTATCCTACAAAATAGAAATATTTAAAAGCAAACAATGATCAATACAATAGCCAAACCAACCTTCAGGGATTCATAAGAAGCTGCCTTTGTAGCCCACGCAAAGAAATCCTCATCTCCAACGGTAACAACACCGTCAGGTGCCTCAACTGTTCCTTCATAAATCTTAAGATCTTTCAAATCTAAAACTGTTTACCAATGAAAAAAATGAGTTAAAATAAAGAGGAAAAACCTGTAGGGAACACAATCACATTACCATAACTCTTCAAAGGACTCCCGTCAGCATTGAGGAAATTGAATTGGAATACCAGAGTAAACGATCTTTTTGCCGGATCGACTGCCTTTAGTTTGGCTTCAATTTTCTCAATAATAGCCTGACTACGCATTCTGTCGGTAATAGTAAAAAAATACAACAACAAATTTGAAAGGAACCTATGATATGTTGACGCTTCCAGAGATGGTCGATTACTAAATAATCCAAACGTCTATTCGGACAGATTACGCTTTTATTCGATACACGATTTAAGAGTGTGTGACGGTGTCCGTAAGTCACGGCAAACCATGCAAATGATTGTAAATTGAAGACAATTAAACAATTGAATTCAACGTATCTAATGGCTTAATTAAACACAACTTTGTGGCGGGCGGTGAAGCCGGGCGAATGCCTTACCGGTGTACTGATAATGATTAGATGGGAACTTATCAAACTGGCAATATTCGCAGAAAGCTTATCAATTCAACTTACTCGTAAGGGTGCACTTTGAATCGGGCGGGCGTTATCGTCTAAATGTTCTCTTTTGTAGTAGTGCTGTCGCGTTAAGATACAGAAAATTCGATTATATGAAATGGAGTTTGACTTGCTTCTATAAACAGAAACAAATCATCTTGTGACAATAACTTTTATATAATTTATCAAGATTTATAAATACGGGACTCACAATATGTAAACAATAAAACTTGTATCAGGATTTTGGACAATGGCGGCTTTAGTGCCTAAATTGCATTTTTTATCAATTTGATTAAATTTGTTTTTGTTTAAGTAATTGATATGTAGGTACTTCGGGGTTTTCCGATGGTCAAAGTGCGTTGTGCATTGGGTATAAACAAATCTCCTCAAAATGAACCTTAAAGATAAGCCCAATCACCTGACGTGCGGGATTTATATCTTTTTTATACGAGTATGTATGCATATATGTATGTATGTATGCATGTATGTATATATGCTGGCGTTACTTACTTACTTACCAGGCCAGCGATCCATGGAGGATCTGAGCCTGAGCTATAGCTGCCTTCCATTCTTGACGGTCCCGGGCACTCTGCTTCCAGTTGTCAAGACCAAGATGTCTTACATCCGCGATTACTTGGTCTTTATACCGGAGGTTCGGTCTTTCGCTTCTTCTCGAACCAGGAGGTTCGGAGTCGAAGACCCTCTTAGCTGGAGCGTTGACGTCCATGCGCTCGATGTGGCCGAGCCAGTGTAGTCGACGGATCCTTGCCTTCCGGACTACATCCACATCTTGGTACAGCTCGTAGAGTTCGCGGTTGTGTCTTCTTCTCCATTCACCTTCCTCACAGACAGGACCAAATATCCGGCGCAGAATTTTTCTTTCGAAAAACCCAAAATCAGCTTCGCTGTCCTGCTTATCGTCCAGCTTTCGGCTCCGTACAGCAAGACTGGCAAAAAGCATGACTTTGGTCTTTCGAGTGAGGAGTTTTGATCCCAGTTGCTTGGACAAGCCGAAGTAGCAGCGGTTGCCAAGGGCGATTCTATGCCGGATCTCCACTGTGGTGTCATTTGTGGAATTTACGTTTGCCCCGAGGTAGACAAACTCCTTAACTTCCTCGAAATTGTACCTGTCAATTGTTATATTTTGTCCCAGGTGGTGAGCGACGGATTGGTTTTAGCTTGACAGCATGTATTTCGTTTTGTCCTCACTGATCTTAAGACCAACTCGTTTCGCCTGTTCTTCAATCGCCGTGAATGCTTCCGCAATGCCACGGCGAGAACACGCGATGATGTCGATATCATCCGCGTATCCTTGCAGCCGGATGGACTTGTAAAAGATAGTGCCTTCCCTGTTGACGCCTGCCCGCCGCACTATCTGCTCCAGCACCAAGTTGAAGAAGTCACATGACAGCGCATTTCCTTGCCGAAATCCGGTGCATGTTTCGAATGGTTCCGAGGTCCTAGAACCGAATTGCACGATGTATCGCGTGTTTTTTAGCGTGGCGCGACACAACTGGATCGGTTTTACCGGGATCCCGAATTCGGCCATCGCACCAAACAGTTCTCCACGATGAATGCTGTCGTATGCGGCTTTGAAATCGATGAAAAGATGGTGTGTATCGATTCGAACCTCGTTGGTCTTTTCCAGGATTTGTCGAAGTGTGAACATTTGTTCTATAGTTGATTTGCCGGGCCGGAAGCCGCACTGGTAGCTGCCGATTAGTGTGGTGCAAAATGGACAGGACAGGATCTTGTATGCGACATTGAGCAGAGATATACCTCTATAGTTCTTGCAAGAGGTAGGATCGCCTTTTTTGTGAATGGGGCATATAGAGCTGGTATTCCAGTCGTCGGGCATGCTTTCATCTTCCCAAATTCTGCAGATGATCTGGTGCATGCTCCCTACCAGAACATCGCCGCCAGCCTTGAAGAGCTCTGATGGCAAGCCATCTGAACCTGCGGCCTTGTTGTTCTTCAGCTTCTGAATTGCTGTGCCGACTTCTTCGATGCTGGGTGGGAGGACTACTTCAGCGGCTGGAGTTGGGATTTCCTCGGTCCCTACCACTTTCTCTTGGTCATGCTCGTTAAGCAACTGCTGGAAATGCTGCTTAAATACATCCACTATTCCCTGCGGGTCGGTGACAAAATTACCCTCGCAGTTTCGAAGAGCCTGGGTGCCCTTTTTGAAGCATCCTGCAAGGCCTTTGGCTTTCTTGTAAAAGGCTCGTGTTTTATGTTTATCCCTAGACTCCTCGATATCCTTGAGCTGGGAGGCTGCGAAGGTTCTTTTCTTTTGTCGCAGTAGTTTTTTCTCCTCCCTTCTTCTGGATCGGTACTCTTCTTGGGCTGTCCTGGTTTTCCTCGGCAGCGCCCTTTGGTACGCCTCGTTGGTTGCTGCCTTTTTCTGCTCACACTCGCCATCCTACCACGGGTTTCTTGTCGGGGGTCGTAGGTATCCTAAGGTGGTTTCGGTTACTTCCTGAATGGCTGAGCGGCAATGCAGCCACATATTATTGGCATTTGTGTTCGCTCAGCTGCTCCCTGTAGACTCTGGCAACCTCCGGTGTGCTCAGGCGCCCAATGTCGAACCTGCTCCTGATGGGCTGGTGCAGCTTTCTGACATTGGACAGTCAAGCTCTGAATCTTGCTGCTACGAGGAAATGGTCAGTTCGTACAGTACGAACTCAAAAGCCGTCAAGGAATGCCATAACGCCCTACAAGACCTCGCCAAAAGAAACAATGTTAAACATTGTATCAAGGGCAATGAAATTGCCGACCAACTTGCCAGGAAAGGTTTCAGCGATAAATATATAGGTCCCGAATCATTCTGCGGCATTCCCGGATCTAAGATAATATTTTTCTTAGACAAGTGGGAAATATTGCAACACCTGTCCTTTTGGAACATCTAAACGACTTATACGACCCCTGAACAAACACTCTAGTGACATACTCAAACTCAATAGGGTGGATATCAGAAGACTAGTCAATTACCTAACAGGACACTGCGGTCTGACGTGTTATCTAAACAAAATTAGCCTCTCGTCCGAAACTGAGTGTCGGCTCTGTCTCGAGGACGAAAAGACGGCGGAACACATACTATGTGAGTGTGCTGCTCTCTGGCATCTTAGGAAGCGTATCCTTCTCAGTGAAGTTATGACTCCTGAGGGGATCACCTTGGCCCCTACGAGAAGCATTCTCAACTTTATTATAGAAGTGGAGAGGCTCCTCGGCTAATCGGCTTGCAGGTAGCTAATCGGCTGATGAGAGGTAGAACTTCTGAAGGACTATGGTACGAACGCAGCTCTCAAATTTTGTGTAATTGGGTTAATACTGATGAAGTGAAATGTATATTTTAATTTTGTCAACTGAGCAAGAAATTTTGAAATCAGTTTGTAGATATGTATAAATAACATATAGATATGTGTTAAGAATGATTGGTACAAAGTTCTCAATTTATGAAGCATGTAAGGTTCTCCCCTCTTTTGGAAAGATCTGGCTTACGGAGCTCTCCCAAAACACTTTAGAAAAGCATTTAGTGCAGTTGTAATTACGGGGGTTGGCATATTAACGCACTCAGATTACGAAATTTACAGAAAAATAATTGTTGTAGCTAGCCCCAGCACCAAGATGAACTGTTGATTGTGCCGATGTGCCGATGCTTGCTTTGCTTTGGTGGCGTTACAGCCCATGAAGGACTAGAGCCGCAAAATAAATATTCGATGGCGTCATCAGGATCCGAACTTTCTTATCGTGTGCCAGAGTCCAACACACTAACCACTGCGCCATGGCGCAGTATGTAAATGCTTGAAACAAATCTTGAACATCCCTATACCAGCTTTAACAAAATGGGAGGATCACAATGACACCCTTGAAGACTCAGAAATTAGAAATTTTGCGGGGCCACATGTGGCCTTTATTTCGAACATTAAATCACATAGGATGGCATCCATAGAGGTGAGTTATACAAAATCATACCACGTTTTAACATCCTTACCAATATAGCTAATTTCATAGGATAAAATTAAGAGTTTTCCCAACCCCTATAAAAGCCTAACCATAGTAGGCTTAGGGGGTTTAAGCTTATATTAAAACCGAGTACCGAACGAAAGCAAATTTAATATCGTAATGTTTGTGGCATATGATTTGCATGTTATAAGAGATTTCAGTAAGGGGAGCTGCCGGATTGACCTCTAAGGCCAGTATCACTGGAGCCAAAACTTGACGTCATTAGGGCTCCGTCATTATGATCCGGCATCCAATGATCTATAATGGATCATTGGGCATAATAAAACAGTCTGGATCACTCAAACGTTTGACGCCTGTTTCACAATGCTACTACACGCGACAGCGCAACTACAAACGCCGTAGCTGTCAAATCCATATTCATACTGTTACGAAATATTCAATCCCACACCGAATAGGGTTCGCACCACTGGATTGCCATAAACTACAATTGTCCTTTTTATCGGAATTAAAACACACACACTTTTCCCTTTCCACCACAGATCAATTATCTGTGCAGCTTCACCACTTTTCTTTATTATCCAATACTATCCACTTTAAACTTTATTACACAAACAAACCTTTATTGAGAGCTTTTATTTTCACACTGTTTGATCACACCGTCTTGTCACGCGCTGTTCAATTCCACAAACTGAATGAATGTCGAGGGCGAGTGTTCGCGCTTATATAGCTCTCGGTCCACCTTCTCGAATGTTCGCCGTCGGAAGTTCCCCTTCGGAAATCTCTGAAATGCTCTGACAATTAGCATTACGCCGTTGACAGTTGACATCATTCCAATCTCCGCTTCAAGAGAGCTTTCGAACTTCGATAGCGACTTAACCGTCGGTTTGTGTCTCCGCAATACTGCCCTCCTCCTAAACTTGGTCGTCCTCGAACAAACGAGTCGTATCTCGCCTTCATTTTATCGCTGACCAAATTCAGTCGCTCCCGGATGAACTGATGGATGGAGTTCAGCTGTTCTTTCTTTTCCGTTACGAGGTCCTCCCTGCCGCTAGTTGTCGGTAGTACCACGCCGAACTTCAAGTCCGATGGAAGTCGGAGATCAGATCCAAAAATGACTTCAGCTGGTGTTGTTGCCGTTGAATTGTGCTGTGCCGAACGGTACGCCATTAAGAAAGGGGGAAGATGTTCATCCCAGTCCTTCTGATCTCCGACGACGACTTTTCTCAAGTATTCCTCCATCGTCCGGTTGAACCTCTCGACCATGCCATCTTTCTGATACCTGGCATGTCGCAGAGTTCTTTGAACACCGACGACTCGTAGTTCCTTCCTTGGTCTGAGTGCAGTCCCAGCGGTACTCCGTAACGCGCAACCCAGTTGTTCACGAATGCATCCGAAATGGTTTTGGCTTCCTGGTTCGGGATGCAAAACACCTCAGGCCACTTGCTGAAGTAATCGATCACCACCAGCGCGTATTTGTTTCCAGCGTTGCTCGTTGGGAATGGGCCTGCGATGTCCATGGCGATAAGTTCGAACGGTGCTCCAACATTGTACTGCTGCATATTTCCTCGAGTTTTCCTAACTGGACCCTTTGCCTTCGCACACTGTTCACACCTGCGAATGAAACGCGTAACCGACTCATGGCATCCTACCCAGTAGAAACGTCTCTTGATCTTTTCTACAGATGACCCCCGCTTGGTCCCTCGTGGTATTCTCGGATGACCTCGTCGATTTGTCCTTTTGGAATTACCAGCAGGTCGTTTACAATGTTCCCGTCCTCACTTTCCCAACTGCGGTAGAGGCAACCGTTCTTCAGCTTCAAACTCTGCCATTGAGCCCAGTAAACTTTCACGATTGGGCATTCACTGGATATTCGCTGCCAAGTTGGTCGAAAACCTCGTTCTCGGTAGTCGATGATGACTGCCAGATCGGCGTCTTCTCGCTGCTTGCTTCCGACCTTCTCGACAGTCCAGGAATCTTCTGGCAGCACCTGGAAGCAACGGATGTCGGTGACCTGTTCCTTGGTCTCGGCGCGTGAACAATGTTTGCATTCAACATCGCAAGGTCGCCTCGATAATGCATCCGCATTTCCATGACAGTTTCCCTCCCGGTGTTCGATACTGAAGTCATAACTCTGGATTCTCTCTATCCATCTAGCAAGCTGACCTTCCGGGTTTTTGAACTGCAGCAGCCATCTCAACGCTGCGTGGTCCGTCCTAAGATGAAAGGCTTGGCAATAGAGATATTTGTGGAAATGCTTGACACAGTCAACCACGGCTAAAAGCTCCCTCCTAGTTACACAGTAGTTCCTCTCCGGCTTCGACAGGATCCTACTGTAGTAAGCGATGACTCGTTCTCGCCCGTCAATCATTTGAGAGAGTACTCCTCCGATTCCATGTCCGCTCGCATCTGTGTCCATAATGAACTTTTCTCCCGGGACAGAATATGCAAGAATCTGCGCACTGCAGAGCAATTCCTTCATGTGAATGAACGCTTCCTCCTGCGGCTTCTCCCACTTGAATGGCCGATTCTTTTTGGTGAGCTCGTGCAAACCGCTGGCAACGTTTGCTAATCCTGGGATGAATCGCCTGTAATATGTGCAAAGTCCCAAGAATGACCTTAACTCATGAAGTTTCTTCGGCCGCGGCCATTTTTTAACCGCCGAGATTTTCTCTTCATCTGTATGGACTCCATCTGCCGTCACCACATGTCCCAAGTACTTCACCTTGTTCTGGAAGAGCGAACATTTCTTCGGGCTCAATTTCAATCCGGCTGCTTGAATACGTTCCAGTACCTCTTCAAGATTCTTAAGGTGATCGTCGAAATCCTTGCCCATGACAATTATGTCATCCAGATAGACAAGGCAAGTCCTCCAGTGAAGCCCTCTTAGTACCCGGTTCATAAGTCTTTCGAAGGTGGCTGGCGCATTGCAAAGACCGAAGGGCATCACAGAGAATTGCCACAACTCTCCCCCGGCGGTGAACGCGGTCTTTTCCTTGTCTTGCCGGTCAAGCTCTATTTGCCAGTATCCACTTTGCAAGTCCAGCATCGAGAACCACTTTGCACCAGATAGTGTGTCCAAGGTGTCGTCGATTCTCGGTAAAGGATAGCTGTCCTTCTTTGTTACGTCGTTCAGCTTCCTATAGTCCACGCAGAATCGGGTGCTTCCATCCTTCTTCTTAATTAGCACTACTGGCGAACTCCATGGGCTTGCAGATGGTTCGATCACGCCCTCCTTTTCCGTCTCGTCGATTAGTTTGACCACCTCGCCTTCTTTCGCCAAAGGTACCCTCCTCGGTGGTTGCCGGATCGGTCTAGAGTCCCCTGAGTCTATTCTGTGTTTCACAATTGATGTTCTTCCACAGTTCTTACCATTTGCAAAAACTGTCCAATATTTACGAAGCAGGGAGAGTGCTTTACTTTTCTGCTTCTCCACTAGGTGTTGCGTCCACTCTCTGGCCATTGTTTTTAAGAAGGCTTTGTTGGACTGGATTTCCTGTTGTTTCTTATTTTCGCAGTTCATAATGGCGGCAGCTTCTTGGCATTGAGCGATCGTTGTTCCCTTGTGTATTGTCCTAGGTGTACTGGCAGGATTCAGGACTCGTACTGGAACCAATTGGTCTTGTCGAGGTTCCACGAGAGCCCTTCCAACAATGATATCGCTGGGTCGATTTCGTTTGTCTGGTTCGACCACCCACATTCGGCTTGTCCCCGCATCCTCTTCTATCTTTGCCCAAACCACAGCTTCTGCATTCGGGGGAACTGTTTGGCGCGTTTGCACGACTATTCGTCTGACCTTGCTACCCTGTCCATTATCTATTGTTAATGGCAGCTCCAAGTTGCCATACCTCATCACTTTTTGGTTAAGGTCCAATGTGAAGCCATGCCTAATCATGAAGTCGACGCCGATTATGATGTCATCAGTGATCTCCGCAACGATAAAATCATGCTGAAACTCGACGTTACCCATCGTAATTCTTTTCTGGACCTTTCCCTTAACTTCCGCCTTCTCACTAGTTACTGTACGGAGCCTTACCTCAGAAAACGGTTCGACGTCAGAAACCAATCCGCTTCGGATGACTGAATGAGTTGCGCCCGTGTCCAACGTCAGCAGATATCGTCGCCCGTCCATCGTTCCCTTGATGACTAGGCTGGTTGCACCTCTACATATTTGGGATACGAGGATGCTGGGGCACTCCAACGTGGGAGCCAGCGCACGCCCCTCTGCACTGACTCGTTTTAGTTTAACGGATTGTTGGGTGCACCTTTTGCACCTCCATGTTCGCGTTCACTTCCTTGGTCTCTTTTCGGCGAACTAGATCTCGAACGCTTCCTTCGCAGACGGCAGTTTCTCGCAATGTGCCCCTGCTGGTCGCAGATGTAGCATCTACCCGGGAATGAACCACTCCTACTTGCCGTTGTTGTTCTGGAACTATCCTGGTCTTTAGATATGCGCCGTAGTTTGATGGATGGTCGACATATCAAGAGCGATGTTTCACATGCGAGAGCGCTGGCAACTGTCTCCTTGAAAGATGTCTTCGGCAGGAGAATCAGGCTTCGTTGCGTATCGGGATCCCTTAGCCCTTGGATGAAGGAATCCGTTTTTAGTTTCTCCACTACATCAACTGGAACATCCGCGTAGGCTAGATGAGATAGCCTCTCGATGTCGGCAGCATACTGTTGGATGGTCTCGTTTCCACGCTGCTTGCGTCCTTTAAGTTCCAGCTTGTGCATCTCCTGCATGTGCTCACTGCCGTATCTTCGATGAAGAGCTTCCCATATGGCTGTGTAGTTCCTTCTCTGGGTCTCCGGGATGGTCTGTAGAACACCAGCTGCCTCGCCTTTAAGCGATATTACTAGAGCGGCCACACGATCTTCTTCTCCCCATTGATTCCGTTCCGCTGTTGTCTCGAACTGAAGCTTAAAGATGTTAAACTCACTCGTGCCGTCGAAATAGGGAGCTGTGAATTTCGATGCTGCAGTCGGTACAACGATTCCTTGATGCTGAACGTTCCTGAAAGTTCTCTCGAGTTCCAGAACCTTCTTGTCGAACTTCGATTCTAGAGTCTCAGCTATATTTTCCTGGTTATTTTCGAGATCTAGAACCTTCCTGCCCAGTGTCTCGATTTTCTCTTGGACATTCTGGAATCGATCGTTAACGGCTTGCTGGATGTCTCTCAAGCTTTCTCGATTGTTCTGTAGCATCTCTTATAATGTCTCCAGCTTCTCCAGTTTTTGGCCTATGGAAGTGGAATTTTCCTCCACCTTTTGATGTATGGTCGCCTCCAGTTAGCAATGGCGTAATGCTAATTGTCAGAGCATTCTAGAGATTTCCGAAGGGGAACTTCCAATGGCGAACATTCGAGAAGGTGCACCGAGAGCTATATAAGCGCGAACACTCGCCCTCGACATTCATTGAGGCTGTATACACGAGAATATATCACCCAAAAAAAACCGGTTTTGTGGGAGAGGGAGCTGAAGGTTGCGGTACGAAACGGAGTACCATTTTCCTCCGCAAATTTAGTGGGTGAACAGAAGTGGAAAACTAATACCTATACAACTCTTCAGTTTTCGAGTCCGCACTTTTTTTGCCTGGTGTTGCGCTTCAATCGTCATTGGTCTTTCAAGCAGTGAACATCGGAAAAAACAAAGGGACATTTTAGTGCGTGGTCACACTTAATATCTCTGTCAAAGGAAATATCTCTTTCAAATGAAATGTCAAAATGACAGGAACACTAACACAATTGAACAAGGTTCACATATACAATTTTTTCCTCTAGAAAAATGAATCCCGTGTATGCTTCAATGTAGAGCATAAAACCGGTCTTCCTGCTGCTAGCGATATTCTCGTGTATACAGGCCCATTCAGTTTGTGGTATGTCGGAGTCTACACGAGGGCTTTCTTTTTGCGCCTTTTTCTTTTGAACCTACGTTCCAATTTGAGGACGCGTCCACACGGAGCTTTTCTGCGTGTGCCTGTTTCTTGACATTTCGCTTCACATTTCAATTTCTTTGCCTGTGGTGATGTTTGAAAAGTAGGAATGGTATCCAAACGTACACTTCCAAGTCAGAAACAGGAGTGAAGCGACATCGCAAAACAAAGAAAATGAGATAAGGAAATTGCAAAAAACCCACGAAGTAGCTACCCGCGCGTTATTGTGCCATTGTATTTCTGTTTCACTTACCCTCTCTTTTACACTTATTTTAGCCCTCACCAGATAGCCCTCGTGTAGACTCCGACTATTGAATAGCGTGTGACAAGTCAGTGTGATCAAACAGTGTAAAAATAAAAGCTTTCAATAAAGGTTTGTTTGTGAAATAAAGATAAAGTGGTATTGGATAATAAATAAAAGTGGTGGAGCTGCACAGATAATTGATCTGTGTTGAAAGAAATAAAAGTGTGTGTGTTTTTATTCGGATAAAAAGGACAATTGTAGTTTATCGCAATCCAGTGGTGCGAACCCTATTCGGTGTGGGAGCGAATAAATTCGTAACAATATATATGATTATTGTTTTGACTTATTCTTTTTTAACAAATTGCAAAAGCATTTTGGCATCACTGGAAGCAATTTGGTTAGATTGATAAAATTGTTCGAGTATCGAAGCAAAGTGTTGTGACCAGTTTTGACACTTGCCTTGATAAAAGTGACAGGGACCTTAGCCGGATAAACAAAGCAAAACGTTTCGCAAATTCAATAATTAAAAAAAGGAAATATGGTAAATTCGGTTATCTGTTATGTATTTGCTCATGTAACAATTGATTTTCTCAATGTTTTTAGGCCAGGAATGCAGAAAAAGCGATGTAATTACCTCTTTTACTATTTCAAATATTTCTTAGCCATAACCTGTTGTGCTTCCAGGACAACGCTAGCTCGTTGGAGGGCCGCGAAAGAAGCAGAAACTGGTGCCAAAGATAGAAGACCTTATTTGGCATCAGAATGCACCGATTTACCGAAATGCGAGAAATATCGATTGGAAATCATCAGGGAGATATCTAAAAAAGTAGCCCAAATACAAAATGGTAGGTCTTAATTAAAAGTCAGGCTCACTCGTAATATCATTTTTATTTGTTTCACAGCTGGTCTGGGTGAATTTCGCATTAGAGATCTCAACGATGAGATCAACAAGCTTTTGAGAGAGAAGCGGCATTGGGAAAACCAAATATCGGCCCTTGGGGGCCCACATTACCGTCGATATGGACCAAAAATGTTTGATGCCGAAGGACGTGAAGTACCCGGCAATAGGGGTTACAAGTATTTTGGTGCCGCGAAAGATTTGCCTGGTGTAAGAGAACTTTTCGAACAAGAACCTCCAGCGCCACAGAGAAAAACCCGAGCTGAGCTAATGAAGGATATTGATGCTGATTACTATGGATATCGCGATGATGACGATGGAATTTTGATACCGATTGAGGAGAAAGTCGAAAAGTTGGCTATTCAACGCGCTGTATTAGAATGGAAAGAAAAGATGGCAAACAACGAGCGAATTGATGATGAAGACGAGGAAGATATATATCCAGTTTCGACACCGATAGAAGATAAGATCGAAAATCAATCGAAAGAAAACAATGACCCAATGGAATTCTTAGCACCACGTTTCACGGCCCATGTGCCTGTTCCAACGCAAAAAGACATTGAAATGGCTCTGCTCCGTAAGCGGAAACAGGAGCTTTTAGAAAAATATGCTGGTGGTGAATAAAAGTAAAAATACAATTTATTTTGTTTCGTTTGTGGGTTTGGGTCCAACAAATTGCTAGCTAGGTCCATTGCAGTTTTGGGTTCAACAAATTGCTTTTAAACAATCAAAACATAAGGTGTGCATATGTATGCATCTAAGATGACGTTGCAGCCCACGTATGGTTCTACATGGGCTTCTAGCCGTACAGTGGGTCGGGAACGGATGAAACCGTTTTAGGAGACACATCGCAAATTTTACATTGCTGTTGTCGAGAACAAACGTATGCAGCGAAAAAAACCCCGACCAGAATGGCGGTTGTGCGGCGGGCTAACAATCCGCCCACGTAAAAAAACCCAAAGTTATGAATGAGCAAGATGCCTCGGATACACGGACGGATACTCGACGACGACAACGCACGAAAAAGGAACACGATTTGCGAGTATGCTCCTGGAATGTTAGAACCCTGTACACTCCCGGAGCTGCTCATAAACTAGAAGGAATCCTCACGCAGTACAAGGCGGATATTACTGCGGTCCAGGAAATACGCTGGATAGAAAACGGTATGATTAGGAAGAAAAATTGCGACATTTATTACAGCTGTCACAAAAGGTTGCACTTACTGGGATGCGGATTTGTCGTGGGAAAGTGGTTAAGGTCGAAGGTCATCGACTTTAAACCTATAAGTGATCGCCTGGCTGTGATCCGCATCAGAGGCAGATTTTATAACATCAGCCTTATATGTGCACACGCCCCTACCGACGAGGCTGAAGACCCTATCAAGGAGGACTTCTATGACCTCCTGGACAACGCCTACGGAGCTTGTCCGGAGTACGATGTAAAAATCGTGCTCGGGGACTTCAACGCCAAAATCGGAAAGGAAAACACCCTTGGCGGAGTGATCGGAAAGCACAGCCTCCATGATACAACAACAGATAACGGCTTCCGACTCGCTGACTTTGCGACAGCTCGTAATGCGGTGATAAGTAGCACAAGATTCCCTCGCAAGCGAATCCACACAACAACCTGGCGATCTCCGGACGGTCGAACCGCCAACCAAATCGACCATGTGCTCATTGACGCAAGGCACGCGTCAAACATCCTGGATGTGCGAACATTCAGAGGGGCAAATGTCGACTCTGACCACTTCCTCGTAGCAGCAAGATTCAGAGCTCGACTGTCCAATGTCAGAAAGCTGCACCAGCCCATCAGGAGGAGGTTCCATATTGGGCGCCTGAGCACACCGGAGGTTGCCAGAGTCTACAGGGAGCAGCTGAGCGAAAGACTCTACGGTATGCCTACGTCGAACACAAATACCAATAATATGTGGCTGCATTGCCGCTCAGTCATTCAGGAAGTAGCCGAAACCACCTTGGGATACCTACCACCCCCGACAAGAAACCCGTGGTATGATGGCGAGTGTGAGCAGAAAAAAGCAGCAACCGACGAGGCGTACCAAAAGGCGCTGCAGAGGAAAACCAGGGCAGCGCGAGAAGAGTACCGAGCCAGAAGAAGGGAGGAGAAGAAACTACTGCGACAAAAGAAAAGAATCTTCGCAGCCTCCCAGCTCAAGGATATCGAGGAGTCTAGGGATAAACATAAAATACGAGCCTTTTACAAGAAAGCCAAAGGCCCTGCAGGAGGCTTCAAAAAGGGCACCCTGGCTCTTCGAAACTGCGAGGGTAATCTTGTCACCGACCCGCAGGGAATAGTGGATGTATTTAAGCAGCACTTCCAGCAGCTGCTTAACGAGCATGACCAAGAGAGAGTGGTAGGGACCGAGGAAATCCCAACTCCAGCCGCTGAAGTAGTCCTCCCACCCAGCATAGAAGAAGTCGGCATAGCTATTCAGAAGCTGAAGAACAACAAGGCCGCAGGCTCAGATGGCTTGCCATCAGAGCTCTTCAAGGCTGGCGGCGATGTTCTGGTAGGGAGCAGCCACCAGATCATCTGCAGAATTTGGGAAGATGAGAGCATGCCCGACGACTGGAATACCAGCTCTATATGCCCCATCCACAAAAAAGGCGATCCTACCTCTTGCAAGAACTATAGAGGTATATCCCTGCTCAATGTCGCATACAAGATCCTGTCTAGCGTATTGTGTGAACGTCTAGAACCATTTTGCACCGCACTAATCGGCAGCTACCAGTGCGGCTTCCGGCCCGGCAAATCAACTATAGACCAAATTTTCACACTTCGACAAATCCTGGAAAAGACCAACGAGTTTCGAATCGATACACACCATCTTTTCATCGATTTCAAAGCCGCATACGACAGCATTCATCGTGAAGCACTGTTTGGGGCGATGGCTGAATTCGGGATCCCTGTAAAACTGATCCAGTTGTGTCGCGCCACGCTAAAAAACACGCGATGCACCGTGCAACTCGGTTCTAGGACCTCGGAACCATTCGAAACATGCACCGGATTTCGGCAAGGAGATGCGCTGTCATGTGACTTCTTCAACCTGGTGCTGGAGCAGATAGTGCGACGGGCAGGCGTCAACAGGGAAGGCACTATCTTTTACAAGTCCATCCAGCTGCTAGGATACGCGGATGATATCGACATCATCGCGTGTTCTCGCCGTGGCATTGTGGAAGCATTCAGGCGATTGAAGAACAGGCGAAACGAATTGGCCTTAAGATCAATGAGGACAAAACGAAATACATGCTGTCAAGCAAAAACCAATCCGTCGCTCACCACCTGGGACAAAACATAACAATTGACAGCTACAATTTCGAGGTAGTTAAGGAGTTTGTTTACCTCGGGGCAAACGTAAATTCCACAAATGACACCACAGTGGAGATCCGGCGTAGAATCGCCCTTGGCAACCGCTGCTACTTCGGCTTGTCCAAACAACTGGGGTCAAAACTCCTCACTCGAAAGACCAAAGTCATGCTTTACAAAACGCTCATTCTGCCAGTCTTGCTGTACGGAGCCGAAAGCTGGACGATAAGCAGGACAGCGGAGCTGATTTTGGGTTCTTTCGAAAGAAAAATTCTGCGCCGGATATTTGGTCCTGTCTGTGAGGAAGGCGAATGGAGAAGAAGACACAACCGCGAACTCTACGAGCTGTACCAAGATGTGGATGTAGTCCGGAAGGCAAGGACCCGTCGACTACACTGGCTCGGCCACATCGAGCGCATGGATATCAACGCTCCAGCTAAGAGGGTCTTCGACTCCGAGCCTCCTGGTTCGAGAAGAAGAGGAAGACCGAACCTCCGGTATAAAGACCAAGTAATCGCGGATGTAAGACATCTTGGTCTTGACAACTGGAAGCAGCGTGCCCGGGACCGTCAAGGATGGAAGGCAGCTATAGCTCAGGCTCAGATCCTCCATGGATCGCAGGCCTGATGAGTAAGTAAGTAAGTTGTCGAGTTGGAACCCGGTGTCATTCGTCTCGGAGATTAATACATGAGAACTAACGCCATGGTTGGCAGGACATGTGGTTAAACTCACACACAAGAGCGGTCTCATTATCATACACTCTTAGGCAAAAATGTGTCAGAAATGTACTTGTTCAGTACTGAAGGGTGAGATTCCACCTAACAGACTGAGTGAGCTTGTCGCCAAGTACAAATATCTGCTCATTCAAATAAAAATAGAACTCTTAATGAATCCGTATTTTAGATTACCAGCGAGGTTTTTCTTTTTAGGGTTCCGTGTGTCCGAAAGAAAAACCGAACCCTTATAGGATCACTCGTGTTTCCGTCTCTCCGTCGCTCACAGTCAATTATCTCCGAATCTACTGGACCGATTAAGTTGAAATTTGGTACACATATCAATTTCTGTGACCCAAAGGCAGAGGCCCTTGCTATGGCATTGTGAGTCATGCTTGTGAGACGTTCACGTTGCTCTACTTGAGATCGATTTGTGCGCTAGTGTCTTGTTTTAGATAATGGCACGGAACCCTTTGTGCGCGAGTCCGACTCGCACTTGCCCGGTTTTTTTTTTCACTTTTTAGCTTATTGTTCTCCTTCTTCTTCTTTGTTGGCGTTACAGCCCATGAAGGACCAAAACCTAGCTTCTCTCAATCACTTATGTATGTGGTGTGTGATTTATTTTTCACACAGGTGAAAGGGACCTACAGTTCAATGCCGTTTCCGAACGGCTTGAGTCGAGAAGCTTTTTCACGGCAAGTGGGTATACTACGAGGGGTTTTGTCAGTAACCCGCCGAGGAGGGACACCGCGAAATAAACATTCGATAGCGTTGGTGTTCTCGGGATCTGAACTCGCTCATCGTGCGTCAGAGTCCAAAACATCTATCTATCTGTCTATCTACTGCGGATCTCTGGGCAGATGGACCATCCTTTCTCCACTACTCGTGGGAATCTAATGGAAAATAATATATTTTCGAACTAGACCCTTTTAGATAAAATTCAAAGACTACAAGATCCCCTCCGTCAGGATCTACGAAGGTAATTAAGTGCTCTGAAACGACGAACTCGTCAGGCGAAAAGTTTAACCCTCCTTAACTAAGCCTTATATGTGCACACCCCCCTACCGACGAGGCTGAAGACCCTATCAAGGAGTACGATGTAAAAATCGTGCTCGGGGACTTCAACGCCAAAATCGGTAAGGAGAACACCTTTGGCGGAGTGATCGGAAAGCACAGCCTCCACGATACAACAACAGATAACGGCTTCCGACTCGCTGACTTTGAGACAGCTCGTAATGCGGTGATAAGTAGCACAAGATTCCCTCGCAAGCGAATCCACACAGCAACCTGGCGATCTCCGGACGGTCGAACCGCCAACCAAATCGACCATGTGCTCATTGACACAAGGCACTCGTCAAACACCCTGGATGTGCGAACATTCAGAGGGCCAAATGTCGACTCTGACCACTTCCTCGTAGCAGCAAGATTCAGAGCTCGACTGTCCAATGTCAGAAAGCTGCACCGGCCCATCAGGAGGAGGTTCGACATTGGGCGCGTGAGCACACCGGAGGTTGCCAGAGTCTACAGGGAACAGCTGAACGAAAGAGCCAGAAGAAGGGAGGAGAAGAAACTACTACGACAAAAGAAAAGAATCTTCGCAGCCTCCCAGCTCAAGAATATCGAGGAGTCTAGGGATAAACGTAAAATACGAGCCTCTTACAAGAAAGCCAAAGGCCTTGCAGGAGGCTTCAAAAAGGGCACCCAGGCTCTTCGAAACTGCGAGGGTAATTTTGTCACCGACCCGCAGGGAATAGTGGATGTATTTAAGCAGCACTTCCAGCAGCTGCTTATCGAGCATGACCAAGAGAGAGTGGTAGGGACCGAGGAAATCCCAACTCCAGCCGCTGAAGTAGTCTCACCCAGCATCGAAGAAGTCGGCACAGCTATTCAGAAGCTGAAGAACAACAAGGCCGCAGGCTCAGATGGCTTACCATCAGAGCTCTTCAAGGCTGGCGGCGATGTTCTGGTAGGGAGCATGCACCAGATCATCTGCAGAATTTGGGAAGATGAAAGCAAGCCCGACGACTGAAATACCAGCTCTATTTGCCCCATCCACAAAAAAGGCGATCCTACCTCTTGCAAGAACTATAGAGGTATATCCCTGCTCAATGTCGCATACAAGATCCTGTCCAGCGTATTGTGTGAACATCTAAAACCATTTTGCACCGCACTAATCGGCATCTACCAGTGCGGCTTCCGGCCCGGCAAATCAACTATAGACCAAATTTTCACACTTCGACAAATCCTGGAAAAGACCAACGAGTTTCGAATCGATACACACCATCTTTTCATCGATTTCAAAGCCGCATACAACAGCATTCATCGTGAAGCACTGTTTGGGGCGATGGCCGAATTCGGGATCTCGGTAAAACTGATCCAGTTGTGTCGCGCCACGCTAAAAAAACACGCGATGCACCGTGCAACTCGGTTCTAGGACCTCGGAACCATTCGAAACATGCACCGGATTTCGGCAAGGAGATGCGCTGTCATGTGACTTCTTCAGTCGATAGTGCGACGGGCAGGCGTCAACAGGGAAGGCACTATCTTCTACAAGTCCGTTCAGCTGCTAGGATACGCGGATGATATCGACATCATCGCGTGTTCTCGCCGTGGCATTATAGAAGCATTCACGGCGATTGAAGAACAGGCGAAACGAGTTGGTCTTAAGGTCAACGAGGACAAGACGAAGTACATGCTGTCAAACAAAAACCAATCCATCGCTCACCACTTGGGTTCTTTCTGATTTTGAGCTGATTTTGGGTTCTTTCGAAAGTAAAATTCTGCGCCGGATATTCGGTCCTGTCTTGAAGAAGACACAACCGCGAACTCTACGAGCTGTACCAAGATGTGGATGTAGTCCGAAAGGCAGGGATCTGTCGACTACACTGGCTCGGCCACATCGAGCGCATGGACGTCAACGCTCCAGCTAAGAGGGTCTTCGACTCCGAGCCTCCTGGTTCGAGAAGAAGCGAAAGACCGAACCTCCGGTATAAAGACCAAGTAATCGCGGATGTAAGACATCTTGGTCTTGACAACTGGAAGCAGAGTGCCCGGGACCGTCAAGAATGGAAGGCAGCTATAGCTCAGGCTCAGATCATCCATGGATCGCTGGCCTGGTAAGTAAGTAAGTAAGTCCTTAAAAATTTGCCGAGTAATGCTGCGCTCAAACTTTTATATCGTGTTAACTCAGCGCTTAGGTTAGAACACGTACCGAGCCAATGGAAGGTCGCCGAAGTTATTTATGGTTCAAAAGTCCGGAAAGCCACCGATGGATAAAAAATCGTACTGACCAATATCATTGTTGCCGATCATTTCGAAAGTGTTCCAAAGAATTATAATCAATCGCTTAAAGCTGATCGCAAAAGAAAAGCGTCTTTTGCCGGATCATCAATTTTGTTTCAGAAGTAAGATGTGGTCGAAAAAGGACTCAAACATAACCTAATATGTTCAAGTGTATTTCTTGACGTCTCCCAAGCTTTTGACAAAGTGTGGCACGAAGGTGTTAAACACGAGAGCGAATAATGCCATTTTAGAGCAGTTGCGGCTGGCGTTCCTCAGGGAAGCGCACTTGGTCCACTGCTCTACCTGCTGTATACAAGAGACATACCACAAACAGATGGCACTATGCTGGCCACATTCGCCGATGATACTGCAATTTTGGAGAGAGATAAATTGAAATATGCCCTGAAGCGCATAAGCGACTGGAGAAGGATTTAGCGGATCGCGCTTAACGAGACCAAATCTGTCCACTTAAATTTTACTTTAGAAAAGTAAGTGCACTGCCTCCCTTTGTAAATGAAGTTCGGATCCCATTCGCAAACGAGGAAAAACACCTAGGCATGACTCTCGACGCGAAACTCGAGTAAAAAGCACATGTAAAGAAAAAACATGAAAAGTTTGAATTGAAATATAGGGAATAGGGATAGGGATTCTAAACGACGGCATTCATCGTGATTTAAACACGATCGCCCGGAAACACAGGGATCATATTCATAATGCGGCTCTTGAAATAATAGAGGAACGAAACTCGTTATGCAATCTTCAAATGACTAAGCCCCTTGATTTAGCTGACAAAACTAAATCGCACGCACTTCACGGATTGCAGGAACTCTCACTGGAAAGTTGCCTGCTAAATGTGCTTACCTTGAGAACAGGACACGGATAAGTCAATTGACTTACTTACTTCCTTCCTTAGGTGGCGCTACAGTCCGTGGTGAACCTGGGCCTCAACCAACAAACGTCTCCAGCGGGCACGGTCTTTGGCCAGCTGTTTCCAGCGCCGCACGCCCAGTTGGTTAAGGTCCCCTTCCACCTGCGTGCGCCACCGATGATGCGGCCGTCCTCTGCGGCGCCTTCCTTTCGGAGTGGATTCGAAGACTCTTCGGGTCGGAGCTGTATTTTCCATGCGCTCTACATGGCCTAGCCACCTTAGACGCTGTATCCGTAGACGTCGTACCAGGCCGATGTCGCTGTACAACCCGCACAGTTCTTCGTTATATCTTCTTCTCCATACACCGTTTGAACAAACGGGACCGTAGATAGTGCGCCGAATTTTCCTCTCGAGACGACCAAGGGCATCTTCATCCGCTTTTGTTAAGGTCCAAGCCTTTGTGCCGTAAAGGAGGACTGGGATGATTAAGGTTTTATATAGTGTCACCTTGGTTTTCCGAGAGAGGGCTTTACTTCTCAATTAACTCTTGAGCCCAAAGAAACAGTGGTTGGCAAGAGTGATTCTGCGTTTTATCTCAGCGCTGGTGTTGTTGTCGCCGGTCATCAGTGAGCCAAGGTAGACGAATTCCCTGACCACTTTAAAGTTATATCCGCCCATGGTGACGTTCTGGCCAATACGTCGGTGACGGGCAACACAGATGAAAGCAGATATTTGGTCTTACCCTCATTAACTTTGAGATCCATATTACCCGCTTCTACCTCAATGCTTACAAAGGCCTCATTGACGTCTTGCTGTGTCCGTCCAATGACGTCAATGTCATCGGCGTACGCAAGCAATTGCATGGACTGGAAATAAATCGTACCTCTTGTGTTGGCCAGTGACTCTTGCACGATCTTTTCAGGCACGATGTTGAAAAAGTTGCATCACAGCGTGTCACCTTGCCTAAATCGTTTTTTAACATCAAAGGTCTCGATTTGCTCAATGTAGCAGCGAAAATTCTCCATTGTCATCCTGCACAGTCGGACGAGTTTGGCTTTGTATAGCTCATCTCTATACCTACACGTTGTCATACGCAGTTTTGAAATCGACGAAAAGGTGGTGAGTGTCGATTTGATATTCCTCCAAATAAATTCTCCTCCAAAATCTGCCGTATCGTAAATATTTGGTCTATTGTGGATTTACCTGACCTGTAACCACCATCAGGTTATCCACAAACGGTTTCAGGTGTTCACACAATACGGCAGAGAAGATTTTATATGCGTTGTTAAGGAGACTTATTCCCCTATAGTTGGCGCAGTTATAGGGGTCTCCTTTCTTATGGACTGGGCAAACGATGCTGAGATTCCATTCGTCGGGCATGCTTTCCTCCGACCATACCTTGCAAATGAGATGGTGCATGCATCCTACCAGCTCATCGCCTTAAGAAGCTCAGCAGACAGGCCGTCTGCGCCCGCGGCTTTATTAGACTTAAGTCTTGATATCGCTATTTTGACTTCGTCTAGGTCGGGTGGACTGAACTCTATTACATCGTCGTCCATTACGAAGGGCTCGTTCTGCCTGACAGCGGTATTTCCAAATCCTCAGAATCGACTGCGACTCTACTACTAGTTCTCCATTTTCATCCCTGCAGGCCGCCGCTCTGGCTTTGTAGCCATGGCATGTTCATTTTACCTTATTGTAAAACTTACGGGCGTCATCCCTGCGGAAGCATCTCTCCCTCCCCTCGCCACCCTCAGAGTAAAGCGCTTCAGTTTCTTAAGGGCCTTCAAAAGTACAGTTTAATCTTGCAGAACCTGAAAGAAAGCACCCAGGAGCTGTTGAAAACAGAACAGTGAAAGACCAAGCAGTAACAAAATTACTCGTTTTTTATGCATTTTGTGTGCTCTCCTCTCCTGCTGGTAAAAATCTATGTACACACGGCTGGACGCTTGTGTCACTTAATATAAAACGCGATATTTCCCATCAAAGGGAACCTATAATGGTCACTCAGCAGCCAGTGAGGAACGCTGGGGACGCATCGATGTCGAGCCAGAAAATAATGTTACGTACACGCGCCCGTGTGCGGCGCAAAGTCACCAAAATCAGCTGTAACACGCCACCCTCGGAGTAAAACGCTTTGGTTTCTTAAGGGCCTCCAAAAGCACAGTTTCCTCTTGCAGAACCTGAAAGAAAGCACCCAGGAGGTGTTGAAAACAGAACAGGGAAAGACCAAGCAGTAACAAAATTACTCGTTTTTTTATGCATTTTGTGTGCTCTCCTCGCCTGCTGGTAAAAATCTATGTACACACGGCTGGACGCCTGTGTCCCTCAATACAAAACGCGATATTTCCCAAGAAGGGAACCTGTAATGGTCACTCAGCAGCCAATGGGGAACGCTGGGGACGCATCGATGTTGAGTCAGAAAATAATGTTACGTACACGCGCCCGTGTGCGGCGCAAAGTCATCAAAATCAGCTGTAACACGCCACCCTCAGAGTAAAGTGCTTCGGTTTCTTAAAGGCCTTCAAAAGCACAGTTTCCTCTTGCAGAACCTGAAAGAAAACGGCCAGGAGCTGTTGAAAACAGAACAGTGAAAGACCAAGCAGTAACAAAATTACTCGTTTTTTATGCATTTTGTGTGCTCTCCTCGCCTGCTGGTAAAAATCTATGTACACACGGCTGGACGCTTGTGGCCCTCAATACAAAACGCAATATTTCCCATCAAGGGAACCTATAATGGTCACCCAGCAGCCAGTGGGGAACGCTGTTGACGCTTCGATGTCGAGTCAGAAAATAATGTTACGTACACGCGCCCGTGTGCGGCGCAAAGTCACCAAAATCAGCTGTAACACGCCACCCTCGGAGTAAAACGCTTCGGTTTCTTAAGGGCCTCCAAAAGCACAGTTTCCTGTTGCAGAACCTGAAAAAAAGCACCCAGGAGCCGTTGAAAACAGAACAGTGAAAGACCAAGCAGTAACAAAATTACTCGTTTTTTTATGCATTTTGTGTGCTCTCCTCGCCTGCTGGTAAAAATCTATGTACACGCGGCAGGACGCCTGTATCCCTCAATACAAAACGCGATATTTCCCATGAAGGGAACCTGTAATGGTCACTCAGCAGCCAATGGGGAACGCTGGGGACGCATCGATGTCGAGTCAGAAAATAATGTTACGTACACGCGCCCGTGTGCGGCGCAAAGTCACCAAAATCAGCTGTAACACGCCACCCTCGGAGTAAAACGCTTCGGTTTCTTAAGGGCCTTCAAAAGCACTGTTTCCTCTTGCAGAACCTGGAAGAAAGCACCCAGGAGCTGTTGAAAACAGAACAGTGAAAGACCAAGCAGTAACAAAATTACTCGTTTTTTATGCATTTTGTGTGCTCTCCTCGCCTGCTGGTAAAAATCTATGTACACACGGCTGGACGCTTGTGTCCCTTAATATAAAACGCGATATTTTCCATCAAAGGGAACCTATAATGGTCACTCAGCAGCCAGTGAGGAACGCTGGGGACGCCTCGATGTCGAGCCAAAAAATAATGTTACGTACACGCGCCCGTGTGCGGCGCCAAGTCACCAAAATCAGCTGTAACACGCCACCCTCGGAGTAAAACGCTTCGGTTTCTTAAGGGCCTCCAAAAGCACAGTTTCCTGTTGCAGAACCTGAAAAAAAGCACCCAGGAGCTGTTGAAAACAGAACAGTGAAAGACCAAGCAGTAACAAAATTACTCGTTTTTTTATGAATTTTGTGTGCTCTCCTCGCCTGCTGGTAAAAATCTATGTACACGCGGCAGGACGCCTGTGTCCCTCAATACAAAACGCGATATTTCCCATGAAGGGAACCTGTAATGGTCACTCAGCAGCCAATGGGGAACGCTGGGGACGCAACGATGTCGAGTCAGAAAATAATGTTACGTACACGCGCCCGTGTGCGGCGCAAAGTCACCAAAATCAGCTGTAACACGCCACCCTCGGAGTAAAACGCTTCGGTTTCTTAAGGGCCTCCAAAAGCACAGTTTCCTCTTGCAGAACCTGAAAGAAAGCACCCAGGAGCTGTTGAAAACAGAACAGTGAAAAACCAAGCAGTAACAAAATTACTCGTTTTTTTATGCATTTTGTGTGCTCTCCTCGCCTGCTGGTAAAAATCTATGTACACACGGCTGGACGCTTGTGGCCCTCAATACAAAACGCAATATTTCCCACCAAGGGAACCTGTAATGGTCACCCAGCAGCCAGTGGGGAACGCTGTTGACGCATCGATGTCGAGTCAGAAAATAATGTTACGTACACGCGCCCGTGTGCGGCGCAATGTCACCAAAATCAGCTGAAACACGCCACCCTCGGAGTAAAACGCTTCGGTTTCTTAAGGGCCTTCAAAAGCACAGTTTTCTCGTGCAGTACCTGAAAGAAAGCACACAGGAGCTGTTGAAAACAGAACAGTGAAAGGCCAAGCAGTAACAAAATTACTCGTTTTTTATGCATTTTGTGTGCTCTCCTCGCCTGCTGGTAAAAATTTATGTACACAATGCTGGATGCTTGTGTCCCTCAATACAAAACGCGATATTTGCCATCAAAGGAACCTATAATGGTCACCCAGCAGCCAGTGGGGAACGCTGTTGACGCATCGATGTCGAGTCAGAAAATAATGTTACGTACACGCGCCCGTGTGCGGCGCAAAGTCACCAAAACCAGCTGTAACACGCCACCCTCGGAGTAAAACGCTTCGGTTTCTTAAGGGCCTTCAAAAGCACAGTTTTCTCTTGCAGTACCTGAAAGAAAGCACACAGGAGCTGTTGAAAACAGAACAGTGAAAGGCCAAGCAGTAACAAAATTACTCGTTTTTTATGCATTTTGTGTGCTCTCCTCGCCTGCTGGTAAAAATTTATGTACACAATGCTGGATGCTTGTGTCCCTCAATACGAAACGCGATATTTGCCATCAAGGGAACCTATAATGGTCACTCAGCAGCCAATGGGGAACGCTGGGGACGCATCGATGTCGAGTCAGAAAATAATGTTACGTACACGCGCCCGTGTGCGGCGCAAAGTCACCAAAATCAGCTGTAACACGCCACCCTCGGAGTAAAACGCTTCGGTTTCTTAAGGGCCTTCATAAGCACTGTTTCCTCTTGCAGAACCTGGAAGAAAGCACCCAGGAGCTGTTGAAAACAGAACAGTGAAAGACCAAGCAGTAACAAAATTACTCGTTTTTTATGCATTTTGTGTGCTCTCCTCGCCTGCTGGTAAAAATCTATGTACACACGGCTGGACGCTTGTGTCCCTTAATATAAAACGCGATATTTTCCATCAAAGGGAACCTATAATGGTCACTCAGCAGCCAGTGAGGAACGCTGGGGACGCATCGATGTCGAACCAGAAAATAATGTTACGTACACGCGCAAATGTTACAAATAATGTTACGTGCGGCGCAAAGTCATCAAAATCAGCTGTAACACGCCACCCTCGGAGTAAAACGCTTCGGTTTCTTAAGGGCCTCCAAAAGCACAGTTTCCTCTTGCAGAACCTGAAAAAAAGCACCCAGGAGCTGTTGAAAACAGAACAGTGAAAGACCAAGCAGTAACAAAATTACTCGTTTTTTTATGAATTTTGTGTGCTCTCCTCGCCTGCTGGTAAAAATCTATGTACACGCGGCAGGACGCCTGTATCCCTCAATACAAAACGCGATATTTCCCATGAAGGGAACCTGTAATGGTCACTCAGCAGCCAATGGGGAACGCTGGGGACGCATCGATGTCGAGTCAGAAAATAATGTTACGTACACGCACCCGTGTGCGGCGCAAAGTCACCAAAATCAGCTGTAACACGCCACCCTCGGAGTAAAACGCTTCGGTTTCTTAAGGGCCTCCAAAAGCACAGTTTCCTCTTGCAGAACCTGAAAGAAAGCACCCAGGAGCTGTTGAAAACAGAGCAGTGAAAGACCAAGCAGTAACAAAATTACTCGCTTTTTATGCATTTTGTGTGCTCTCCTCGCCTGCTGGTAAAAATCTATGTACACACGGCTGGACGCTTCTGGCCCTCAATACAAAACGCAATATTTCCCATCAAGGGAACCTATAATGGTCACCCAGCAGCCAATGGGGAACGCTGGGGACGCATCAATGTGCGTGTGCGGCGCAAAGTCATCAAAATCAGCTGTAACACGCCACCCTCAGAGTAAAATGCTTCGATTTCTTAAAGGCCTTCAAAAGCACAGTTTCCTCTTGCAGAACCTGAAAGAAAACGGCCAGGAGCTGTTGAAAACAGAACAGTGAGAGACCAAGCAGTAACAAAATTACTCGTTTTTTATGCATTTTGTGTGCTCTCCTCGCCTGCTGGTAAAAATCTATGTACACACGGTTGGACGCTTCTGGCCCTCATTACAAAACGCAATATTTCCCATCAAGGGAACCTATAATGGTCACCCAGCAGCCAGTGGGGAACGCTGTTGACGCATCGATGTCGAGTCAGAAAATAATGTTACGTACACGCGCCCGTGTGCGGCGCAAAGTCACCAAAATCTGCTGTAACACGCCACCCTCGGAGTAAAACGCTTCGGTTTCTTAAGGGCCTCCAAAAGCACAGTTTCCTGTTGCAGAACCTGAAAGAAAGCACCCAGGAGCTCTTGAAAACAGAACAGTGAAAGACCAAGCAGTAACAAAATTACTCGTTTTTTATGCATTTTGTGTGCTCTCCTCGCCTGCTGGTAAAAATCTATGTACACACGGCTGGACGCTTGTGGCCCTCAATACAAAACACAATATTTCCCATCAAGGGAACCTATAATGGTCACCCAGCAGCCAATGGGGAACGCTGGGGACGCATCAATGTTGAGTCAGAAAATAATGTTACGTACACGCGCCCGTGTGCGGCGCAAAGTCACCAAAATCAGCTGTAACACGCCACCCTCGGAGTAAAACGCTTCGGTTTCTTAAGGGCCTCCAAAAGCACAGTTTCCTCTTGCAGAACCTGAAAGAAAGCACCCAGGAGCTGTTGAAAACAGAACAGTGAAAGACCAAGCAGTAACAAAATTACTCGTTTTTTTATGCATTTTGTGTGCTCTCCTCGCCTGCTGGTAAAAATCTATGTACACACGGCTGGACGCCTGTGTCCTTCAATACAAAACGCGATATTTGCCATCAAAGGAACCTATAATGGTCACCCAGCAGCCAGTGGGGAACGCTGTTGACGCATCGATGTCGAGTCAGAAAATAATGTTACGTACACGCGCCCGTGTGAGGCGCAAAGTCACCAAAATCAGCTGTAACACGCCACCCTCGGAGTAAAACGCTTCGGTTTCTTAAGGGCCTCCAAAAGCACAGTTTCCTCTTGCAGAACCTGAAAGAAAGCACCCAGGAGCTGTTGAAAACAGAACAGTGAAAGACCAAGCAGTAACAAAATTACTCGTTTTTTATGCATTTTGTGTGCTCTCCTCGCCTGCTGGTAAAAATCTATGTACACACGGCTGGACGCTTGTGGCCCTCAATACAAAACGCAATATTTCCCATCAAGGGAACCCATAATGGTCACCCAGCAGCCAGTGGGGAACGCTGGGGACGCATCAATGTTGAGTCAGAAAATAATGTTACGTACACGCGCCCGTGTGCGGCGCAAAGTCACCAAAATCAGCTGTAACACGCCACCCTCGTAGTAAAACGCTTCGGTTTCTTAAGGACCTTCAAAAGCACAGTTTCCTCTTGCAGAACCTGAAAGAAAGCACTCAGGAGCTG
Source organism: Eumerus sabulonum (assembly GCA_951905685.1). Taxonomy (NCBI): domain Eukaryota; kingdom Metazoa; phylum Arthropoda; class Insecta; order Diptera; family Syrphidae; genus Eumerus; species Eumerus sabulonum. The sequence continues at coordinate 137,399,372 of OX645060.1, read as the reverse complement.
TTGAAAACAGAACAGTGAAAGACCAAGCAGTAACAAAATTACTCGTTTTTTATGCATTTTGTGTGCTCTCCTCGCCTGCTGGTAAAAATCTATGTACACACGGCTGGACGCTTGTGTCCCTTAATATAAAGCGCGATATTTCCCATCAAAGGGAACCTATAATGGTCACTCAGCAGCCAGTGAGGAACGCCGGGGACGCATCGATGTCGAGCCAGAAAATAATATTACGTACACGCGCCGGTGTGCGGCGCAAAGTCAACAAAATCAGCTGAAACACGCCACCCTCGGAGTAAAGCGCTTCGGTTTCTTAAGGGCCTTCAAAAGCACAGTTTTCTCTTGCAGTACCTGAAAGAAAGCACACAGGAGCTGTTGAAAACAGAACAGTGAAAGGCCAAGCAGTAACAAAATTACTCGTTTTTTATGCATTTTGTGTGCTCTCCTCGCCTGCTGGTAAAAATTTATGTACACAATGCTGGATGCTTGTGTCCCTCAATATAAAACGCGATATTTGCCATCAAGGGAACCTATAATGGTCACCCAGCAGCCAGTGGGGAACGCTGTTGACGCATCGATGTCGAGTCAGAAAATAATGTTACGTACACGCGCCCGTGTGCGGCGCAAAGTCACCAAAACCAGCTGTAACACGCCACCCTCGGAGTAAAACGCTTCGGTTTCTTAAGGGCCTCCAAAAGCACAGTTTCCTGTTGCAGAACCTGAAAAAAAGCACCCAGGAGCCGTTGAAAACAGAACAGTGAAAGACCAAGCAGTAACAAAATTACTCGTTTTTTTATGCATTTTGTGTGCTCTCCTCGCCTGCTGGTAAAAATCTATGTACACGCGGCAGGACGCCTGTATCCCTCAATACAAAACGCGATATTTCCCAGGAAGGGAACCTGTAATGGTCACTCAGCAGCCAATGGGGAACGCTGGGGACGCATCGATGTCGAGTCAGAAAATAATGTTACGTACACGCGCCCGTGTGCGGCGCAAAGTCACCAAAATCAGCTGTAACACGCCACCCTCGGAGTAAAACGCTTCGGTTTCTTAAGGGCCTTCAAAAGCACTGTTTCCTCTTGCAGAACCTGGAAGAAAGCACCCAGGAGCTGTTGAAAACAGAACAGTGAAAGACCAAGCAGTAACAAAATTACTCGTTTTTTTATGCATTTTGTGTGCTCTCCTCGCCTGCTGGTAAAAATCTATGTACACACGGCTGGACGCTTGTGTCCCTTAATATAAAACGCGATATTTTCCATCAAAGGGAACCTATAATGGTCACTCAGCAGCCAGTGAGGAACGCTGGGGACGCATCGATGTCGAACCAGAAAATAATGTTACGTACACGCGCCCGTGTGCGGCGCAAAGTCATCAAAATCAGCTGTAACACGCCACCCTCGGAGTAAAACGCTTCGGTTTCTTAAGGGCCTCCAAAAGCACAGTTTCCTGTTGCAGAACCTGAAAAAAAGCACCCAGGAGCTGTTGAAAACAGAACAGTGAAAGACCAAGCAGTAACAAAATTACTCGTTTTTTATGCATTTTGTGTGCTCTCCTCGCCTGCTGGAAAAAATCTATGTACACACGGCTGGTCGCTTCTGTCCCTAAATATAAAACGCAATATTTCCCATCAAGAAAACCTATAACGGTCACTCAGCAGCCAGTGGGGAACGCTGGGGACGCATCGATGTTGAGTCAGAAAATAATGTTACGTACACGCGCCCGTGTGCGGCGCAAAGTCATCAAAATCAGCTGTAACACGCCACCCTCGGAGTAAAACGCTTCGGTTTCTTAAGGGCCTCCAAAAGCACAGTTTCCTCTTGCAGAACCTGAAAGAAAGCACCCAGGAGCTGTTGAACTCGTAACAAAATTACTCGTTTTTTATGCATTTTGTGTGCTCTCCTCGCCTGCTGGTAAAAATCTATGTACACACGGCTGGACGCTTGTGTCCCTTAATATAAAACGCGATATTTTCCATCAAAGGGAACCTATAATGGTCACTCAGCAGCCAGTGAGGAACGCTGGGGACGCATCGATGTCGAACCAGAAAATAATGTTACGTACACGCGCCCGTGTGCGGCGCAAAGTCATCAAAATCAGCTGTAACACGCCACCCTCGGAGTAAAACGCTTCGGTTTCTTAAGGGCCTCCAAAAGCACAGTTTCCTGTTGCAGAACCTGAAAAAAAGCACCCAGGAGCTGTTGAAAACAGAACAGTGAAAGACCAAGCAGTAACAAAATTACTCGTTTTTTATGCATTTTGTGTGCTCTCCTCGCCTGCTGGAAAAAATCTATGTACACACGGCTGGTCGCTTCTGTCCCTAAATATAAAACGCAATATTTCCCATCAAGAAAACCTATAACGGTCACTCAGCAGCCAGTGGGGAACGCTGGGGACGCATCGATGTTGAGTCAGAAAATAATGTTACGTACACGCGCCCGTGTGCGGCGCAAAGTCATCAAAATCAGCTGTAACACGCCACCCTCGGAGTAAAACGCTTCGGTTTCTTAAGGGCCTCCAAAAGCACAGTTTCCTCTTGCAGAACCTGAAAGAAAGCACCCAGGAGCTGTTGAAAACAGAACAGTGAAAGACCAAGCAGTAACAAAATTACTCGTTTTTTATGCATTTTGTGTGCTCTCCTCGCCTGCTGGTAAAAATCTATGTACACACGGCTGGACGCTTGTGGCCCTCAATACAAAACGCAATATTTCCCATCAAGGGAACCTATAATGGTCCCCCAGCAGCCAATGGGGAACGCTGGGGACGCATCAATGTGCGTGTGCGGCGCAAAGTCACCAAAATCAGCTGTAACACGCCACCCTCGGAGTAAAACGCTTCGGTTTCTTAAGGGCCTCCAAAAGCACAGCTTCCTCTTGCAGAACCTGAAAGAAAGCACCCAGGAGCTGTTGAAAACAGAACAGTGAAAGACCAAGCAGTAACAAAATTACTCGTTTTTTTATGCATTTTGTGTGCTCTCCTCGCCTGCTGGTAAAAATCTATGTACACACGGCTGGACGCCTGTGTCCCTCAATACAAAACGCGATATTTGCCATCAAAGGAACCTATAATGGTCACCCAGCAGCCAGTGGGGAACGCTGTTGACGCATCGATGTCGAGTCAGAAAATAATGTTACGTACACGCGCCCGTGTGAGGCGCAAAGTCACCAAAATCAGCTGTAACACGCCACCCTCGGAGTAAAACGCTTCGGTTTCTTAAGGGCCTCCAAAAGCACAGTTTCCTGTTGCAGAACCTGAAAGAAAGCACCCAGGAGCTGTTGAAAACAGAACAGTGAAAGACCAAGCAGTAACAAAATTACTCGTTTTTTATGCATTTTGTGTGCTCTCCTCGCCTGCTGGTAAAAATCTATGTACACACGGCTGGACGCTTGTGGCCCTCCATACAAAACGCAATATTTCCCATCAAGGGAACCCATAATGGTCACCCAGCAGCCAGTGGGGAACGCTGGGGACGCATCAATGTTGAGTCAGAAAATAATGTTACGTACACGCGCCCGTGTGCGGCGCAAAGTCACCAAAATCAGCTGTAACACGCCACCCTCGTAGTAAAACGCTTCGGTTTCTTAAGGACCTTCAAAAGCACAGTTTCCTCTTGCAGAACCTGAAAGAAAGCACTCAGGAGCTGTTGAAAACAGAACAGTGAAAGACCAAGCAGTAACAAAATTACTCGTTTTTTATGCATTTTGTGTGCTCTCCTCGCCTGCTGGTAAAAATCTATGTACACACGGCTGGACGCTTGTGGCCCTCAATACAAAACGCAATATTTCCCATCAAGGGAACCCATAATGGTCACCCAGCAGCCAGTGGGGAACGCTGGGGACGCATCAATGTTGAGTCAGAAAATAACGTTACGTACACGCGCCCGTGTGCGGCGCAAAGTCACCAAAATCAGCTGTAACACGCCACCCTCGTAGTAAAACGCTTCGGTTTCTTAAGTACCTTCAAAAGCACAGTTTCCTCTTGCAGAACCTGAAAGAAAGCACTCAGGAGCTGTTGAAAACAGAACAGTGAAAGACCAAGCAGTAACAAAATTACTCGTTTTTTATGCATTTTGTGTGCTCTCCTCGCCTGCTGGTAAAAATTTATGTACACAATGCTGGATGCTTGTGTCCCTCAATACAAAACGCGATATTTGCCATCAAGGGAACCTATAATGGTCACCCAGCAGCCAGTGGGGAACGCTGTTGACGCATCGATGTCGAGTCAGAAAATAATGTTACGTACACGCACCCGTGTGCGGCGCAAAGTCACCAAAATCAGCTGTAACACGCCACCCTCGGAGTAAAACGCTTCGGTTTCTTAAGGGCCTTCAAAAGCACAGTTTCCTTGTGCAGAACTTGAAAGAAAGCACCCAGGAGCTGTTGAAAACAGAACAGTGAAAGACCAAGCAGTAACAAAATTACTCGTTTTTTATGCATTTTGTGTGCTCTCCTCGCTTGCTGGAAAAAATCTATGTACACACGGCTGGTCGCTTCTGTCCCTAAATATAAAACGCAATATTTCCCATCAAGAAAACCTATAATGGTCACTCAGCAGCCAGTGGGGAACGCTGGGGACGCATCGATGTGAAGTCAGAAAATAATGTTACGTACACGCGCCCGTGTGCGGCGCAAAGTCATCAAAATCAGCTGTAACACGCCACCCTCAGAGTAAAATGCTTCGGTTTCTTAAAGGCCTTCAAAAGCACAATTTCCTCTTGCAGAAACTGAAAGAAAATGGCCAGGAGCTGTTGAAAATAGAACAGTGAAAGACCAAGCAGTAACAAAATTACTCGTTTTTTATGCATTTTGTGTGCTCTCCTCGCCTGCTGGTAAAAATCTATGTACACACGGCTGGACCCTTGTGTCCCTCAATACAAAACGCGATATTTGCCATCAAGGGAACCTATAATGGTCACCCAGCAGCCAGTGGGGAACGCTGTTGACGCATCGATGTCGAGTCAGAAAATAATGTTACGTACACGCGCCCGTGTGCGGCGCAAAGCCATCAAAATCAGCTGTAACACGACACCCTCAGAGTAAGACGCCTCGGTTTCTTAAGGGCCTTCAAAATAACAGTTTCCTCTTGCAGAACCTGAAAGAAAGCACGCAGGAGCTGTTGAAAAAAGAACAGTGAAAGACCAAGCAGTAACAAAATTACTCGTTTTTTATGCATTTTGTGTGCTCTCCTCGCCTGCTGGTAAAAATCTATGTACACACGGCTGGACCCTTGTGTCCCTCAATACAAAACGCGATATTTGCCATCAAGGGAACCTATAATGGTCACCCAGCAGCCAGTGGGGAACGCTGTTGACGCATCGATGTCGAGTCAGAAAATAATGTTACGTACACGCGCCCGTGTGCGGCGCAAAGTCACCAAAATCAGCTGTAACACGCCACCCTCGGAGTAAAATGCTTCGGTTTCTTAAAAGTCTTCAAAAGCACAGTTTCTTCTTGCAGAACCTGAAAGAAAGCACCCAGGAGCTGTTGAAAACAGAACAGTGAAAGACCAAGGAGTAACAAAATTACTCGTTTTTTTATGCATTTTGTGTGCTCTCCTCGCCTGCTGGTAAAAATCTATGTACACACGGCTGGACCCTTGTGTCCCTCAATACAAAACGCGATATTTGCCATCAAGGGAACCTATAATGGTCACCCAGCAGCCAGTGGGGAACGCTGTTGACGCATCGATGTCGAGTCAGAAAATAATGTTACGTACACGCGCCCGTGTGCGGCGCAAAGCCATCAAAATCAGCTGTAACACGACACCCTCAGAGTAAGACGCCTCGGTTTCTTAAGGGCCTTCAAAATAACAGTTTCCTCTTGCAGAACCTGAAAGAAAGCACCCAGGAGCTGTTGAAAAAAGAACAGTGAAAGACCAAGCAGTAACAAAATTACTCGTTTTTAATGCATTTTGTGTGCTTTCCTCGCTTGCTGGTAAAGATGTATGGACACTCGGCTGGACGCTTGGGTCCCTCAATATAAAATGCGATATTACCCATCAAGGGAAACTATAATGGTCACCCAGCAGCCAGTGGGGAACGATGGGGACGCATCGATGTTGAGTCAGAAAATAATGTTTCGTACACGCGCCTGTGTGCGGCGCAAAGTCATCAAAATCAGCTGTAACACGCCACCCTCAGAGTAAAACGCTTCGGTTTGTTAAAGGCCCTCAAAAGCACAGTTTCCTCATGCAGAACCTGGAAGAAAACGCCCAGGAGCTGTTGAAAACAGAATAGTGAGAGACCAAGCAGTAACAAAATTACTCGCTTTGTATGCATTTTGTGTGCTCTCCTCGCCTGCTGGTAAAAATCTATGTACACACGGCTGGACGCTTCTGTCCCTCAATATAAAGCGCGATATTTCCCAACAAGGGAACCTATAGTGGTAACCCAGCAGCCAGTGGGGAACGCTGGGGACGCATCGATGTTGAGTCAGAAAATAATGTTTCGTACACGCGCCTGTGTGCGGCGCAAAGTCATCAAAATCAGCTGTAACACGCCACCCTCAGAGTAAGACGCTTCGGTTTCTTAAAGGCTCTCAGAAGCACAGTCTCCTCATGCAGAACCTGAAAGAATACGCGCAGGAGCTGTTGAAAACAGAACAGTGAAAGACCAAGCAGTACCAAAATTACTCGTTTTTAGGGTTCCGTACCCAAAGGTAAAACGGAACCCTATTACTAAGACTTCGCTGTCCGTCCGTCCGTCCGTCCGTCCGTCCGTCCGTCCGTCCGTCCGTCCGTCCGTCCGTCTGTCACCAGGCTGTATCTCATGAACCGTGATAGTTAGACAGTTGAAATTTTCACAGATGATGTATTTCTGTTGCCGCTACCACGACAAATACTAAAAACAGAACAAAATTAATTATACATATACATAATTACAAACAACCAATAATAAATTGTTTCGAAAGGTTTTCGTTGTCATCTTTCGGTCAGTTCCCATTTGTGAACGGCTCGTAGTCATCCATTTTGGGAAATAAAACTCAGAGAAGGCGGATAGCCTGAGGGTACGATCAGCACTTGACACGCGAACGAGTGGAGTTCAGCCCGCAGAAGGTCACAACTTTATTTTTTTTGTGTTCCTAGTAGCACATGAGGGAGAGTGGGCAAAGAACTCGGAGAGAAATCTTTGGCGAAGTACTCGGAGAGTGATCTTCGGGGAAGAACTCCGGTACGGTTTTAAGCAGTTCCCGGTACGCGGCCGTACCGTGTGTCCTATTGCCTACGTTGGTCGCGGATATCACGTTCGTTATAGCTATAAGGTATTGAAATCAGAAATTTGCGTGTCGTGATTGGTGATGCGGGTCAAGTAGTTGGTCAGAGGAGTTTCGGTACCATTGTTCGAATACTCATGCTGCGGTTTATTTACTTTTTTGGACAGTGAATTCCTTTTTTTTTTTATTTTACATATATTTTTTTTTTATTTATTTCGACTTTTTTTATTGACATACGGTGTAGGGTAGTTTTAAGGATTAATTGTAAACCTAGATTAAGTTAGGTTAAGGAAATTGAATTTGTGACATATTGAATTGGAAACGATTACGGTGTTTTTTTTTTTTCTTTTGCGTGGGATATTTCGCGAGTCTCGTAGCAAATTCGCGATTCTTGCTGCGGGTAAGTCGGCGTGAGGGCAATCGCGTGGCGCCATTGCTCACGGCCAGTCCTCGCAGCTGGCCTACCATCCCTTTCGCACGACGTCGCTGCAGGTGGAGAGGAGCAAGTGAGCAAGAGGAGCAAGCGATCTTGCACACATACGAACCGATACGTAGGTACATGCGTGCATGCGCATCACATACGTGCATATATTCACACATCTGTACGCTATGTATAAGTATACATACATACATACGTATGTACATTACGAAGTAGAGTTGGGTAGTTCCGGACATGTATGTATAGTTCACGGAACTATGTCCTCTCTCGGACACATGTCCTCTCGTTCCGCAAATTGAACGAAATGAGTTCCATAGTTCCATTCAACCCTTATTCATCAATCACATATGTACAAAACGAAAAAAAAAAACATAAATGCAACAAACATGCTTCTCATACGGTATGAGTTATACCCCGTAGTTTTCAAGAAACCCAAAAGTATGGAGATGTGGCGATAAAGCTCGAACAGTTGGTGTACACTGTACAGCACACTGGAACTGAAATGAAGAAAAGAAATGAATGAATATAATGCCCGCACCGCATTTCGTGAACGAATGTCATACATGTATGTATGCATTCAGGTCCGGACATGGACATGGTTTGCTAGTTCAATATCGGTGCGAGTACGCATACAGGTTCGGACATGGACATGGCTTGCTAGTTCCATATCGGTGCGATAATACATTTAGTTCCGGACATGGACATGTTTTTGCTAGTTCCATATCGGTGCGAGTATACATTTAGTATTTTAAAACGGGTAGAGATTGCAGTGCATACTGAGATGGAATAATTATCTTATAACCCCATTTAGATAATGTTTCAAATATATTGAATGGTCTTTCCAACAAAGTTGTTGGTCCAATGTAACACCTAAATATTTAAGACTGTCCACGTGTTCAATCAAGAAGCAATTTTCAAACATTCTTGATTGTTGAATACTATATCTTCAAGAACAAATCGATTACACAATGGTGCATGATAATATAAGGGAAGGTCTCTGAAAACTGTACCATTGATATTAAATATCATGTACTTCGTTTTGTTGCTAATTATTAGTTTATGATAATTTAACCATCTCCTTAACATATCTAGGTCATTATTAACATCTGCAAAACTATCAATTAAGTTAGTGTTTGAGTGGAAAAGAGATGTTTCATCAGCAAAGGCAGTTATTTTGCCTTTAAAAGGTTGTAAGAAAAACGAATCAACATAAATTAGAAAAAGGATTGGGCCCAATACTGCTCCTTGGGGAACACCCATATTTAAGGGTGTGAGAATAAAATGTCACTGATTATGTATTTCTGTTGCTGCTTTAACAACAAATACTTTGACAGAATATAATAAATATATGTATAAATGGGGCTCCCATACAACATGCTTTTTTTGCCGTTTTTATACATAATAGTACGGAACCCTTCGTGCGCGAGTCCGACTCGCACTTGGCCGGTTTTTTATGCATTTTGTGTGTTCTCCTTGCCTGCTGATAAAAATGTATGTACACAAGGCTGGATGCTTGTGTCCTTAAATACAAAACGCGATATTTGCCATCAAGGGAACCTATAATGGTCACCCAGCAGCCAGTGGGTAACGCTGGGGACGCATCGATGTCGAGCCAGAAAATAATGTTACGTACATGCGCCCGTGTGCGGCGCAAAGTCACCAAAATCAGCTGTAACACGCCACCCTCGGAGTAAAACGCTTCGGTTTCTTAAGGGCCTTCAAAATAACAGTTTCCTCATGCAGAACCTGAAAGAAAGCACACAGGAGCTGTTGACAACAGAACAGTGAAAGGCCAAGCAGTAACAAAATTACTCGTTTTTTATGCATTTTGTGTGCTCTCCTCGCCTGCTGGTAAAGATGTATGTACTCACGGCTGGACGCTTGTGTGCCTCAATATAAAATGCGATATTTCCCATCAAGGGAAACCATAATGGTCACCCAGCAGCCAGTGGGGATCGATGGGGACGCATCGATGTTGAGTCAGAAAATAATGTTACGTACACGCGCCCGTGTGCGGCGCAAAGTCACCAAAATCAACTGTAACACGCCACCCTCGGAGTAGAACGCTTCGGTTTCTTATGGGCCTTCAAGAGCACAGTTTCTTCTTGCAGAACCTGAAAGAAAGCACCCAGGAGCTGTTGAAAACAGAACAGTGAAAGACCAAGCAGTAACAAAATTACTCGTTTTTTATGCATTTTGTGTGCTCTCCTCGCCTGCTGGTAAAAATGTATGTACACAAGGCTGGATGCTTGTCTCCCTCAATACAAAACGCGATATTTGCCATCAAGGGAACCTATAATGGTCACCCAGCAGCCAGTGGGGAACGCTGTTGACGCAACGATGTCGAGTCAGAAAATAATGTTACGTACACGCGCCCGTGTGCGGCGCAAAGTCAACAAAATCAGCTGTAACACGCCGCCCTCGGAGTAAAGCACTTCGGTTTCTTAAGGGCCCTCAAAAGCACAGTTTCCTCTTGCAGAACCTGAAAGAAAGCACCCAGGAGCTGTTGAAAACAGAACAGTGAAAGACCAAGCAGTAACAAAATTACTCGTTTTTTATGCATTTTGTGTGCTCTCCTCGCCTGCTGGTAAAAATCTATGTACACACGGCTGGACGCTTGTGTCCCTTAATATAAAGCGCGATATTTCCCATCAAAGGGAACCTATAATGGTCACTCAGCAGCCAGTGAGGAACGCTGGGGACGCATCGATGTCGAGCCAGAAAATAATGTTACGTACACTCGCCCGTGTGCGGCGCAAAGCCACCAAAATCAGCTGTAACACGCCACCCTCGGAGTAAAGCGCTTCGGTTTCTTAGGGGCCTTCAAAAGCACAGTTTCCTCTTGCAGAACCTGAAAGAAAGCACACAGGAGCTGTTGACAACAGAACAGTGAAAGGCCAAGCAGTAACAAAATTACTCGTTTTTTATGCATTTTGTGTGCTCTCCTCGCCTGCTGGTAAAAATTTATGTACACAATGCTGGATGCTTGTGTCCCCCAATACAAAACGCGATATTTGCCATCAAAGGAACCTATAATGGTCACCCAGCAGCCAGTGGGGAACGCTGTTGACGCATCGATGTCGAGTCAGAAAATAATGTTACGTACACGCGCCCGTGTGAGGCGCAAAGTCACCAAAATCAGCTGTAACACGCCACCCTCGGAGTAAAACGCTTCGGTTTCTTAAGCGCCTCCAAAAGCACAGTTTCCTGTTGCAGAACCTGAAAGAAAGCACCCAGGAGCTGTTGAAAACAGAACAGTGAAAGACCAAGCAGTAACAAAATTACTCGTTTTTTATGCATTTTGTGTGCTCTCCTCGCTTGCTGGAAAAAATCTATGTACACACGGCTGGTCGCTTCTGTCCCTAAATATAAAACGCAATATTTCCCATCAAGAAAACCTATAATGGTCACTCAGCAGCCAGTGGGGAACGCTGGGGACGCATCGATGTGAAGTCAGAAAATAATGTTACGTACACGCGCCCGTGTGCGGCGCAAAGTCATCAAAATCAGCTGTAACACGCCACCCTCAGAGTAAAATGCTTCGGTTTCTTAAAGGCCTTCAAAAGCACAATTTCCTCTTGCAGAAACTGAAAGAAAATGGCCAGGAGCTGTTGAAAATAGAACAGTGAAAGACCAAGCAGTAACAAAATTACTCGTTTTTTATGCATTTTGTGTGCTCTCCTCGCCTGCTGGTAAAAATCTATGTACACACGGCTGGACCCTTGTGTCCCTCAATACAAAACGCGATATTTGCCATCAAGGGAACCTATAATGGTCACCCAGCAGCCAGTGGGGAACGCTGTTGACGCATCGATGTCGAGTCAGAAAATAATGTTACGTACACGCGCCCGTGTGCGGCGCAAAGTCACCAAAATCAGCTGTAACACGCCACCCTCGGAGTAAAATGCTTCGGTTTCTTAAAAGTCTTCAAAAGCACAGTTTCCTCTTGCAGAACATGAAAGAAAACGCCAAGGAGCTGTTGAAAACAGAACAGTGAAAGACCAAGCAATAACAATATTACTCGTTTTTTATGCATTTTGTGTGCTCTCCTCGCCTGCTGGTAAAAATCTATGTACACACGGCTGTGTTCCTCATTACAAAACGCGATATTTCCCATCAAGGGAACCTATAATGGACACCCAGCAGCCAGCGGGGAACGCTGGAGACGCATCGGTGTTGAGTCAGAAAAGAATGTTACGTACACGCGCCCGTGTGCGGCGCAAAGCCATCAAAATCAGCTGTAACACGACACCCTCAGAGTAAGACGCCTTTGTTTCTTAAGGGCCTTCAAAATAGCAGTTTCCTCTTGCAGAACCTGAAAGAAAGCACCCAGGAGCTGTTGAAAAAAGAACAGTGAAAGACCAAGCAGTAACAAAATTACGCGTTTTAAATTCATTTTGTGTGCTCTCCTCGCTTGCTGGTAAATATGTATGTACACACGGCTGGACGCTTGTGTCCCTCAATATAAAACGCAATATTTCCCATCAAGAAAACCTATAATGGTCACTCAGCAGCCAGTGGGGAACGCTGGGGACGCATCGATGTTGAGTCAGAAAATAATGTTACGTACACGCGCCCGTGTGCGGCGCAAAGTCATCAAAATCAGCTGTAACACGCCACCCTCAGAGTAAAATGCTTCGGTTTCTTAAAGGCCTTCAAAAGCACAATTTCCTCTTGCAGAAACTGAAAGAAAACGGCCAGGAGCTGTTGAAAATAGAACAGTGAAAGTCCAAGCAGTAACAAAATTACTCGCTTTTTATGCATTCTGTGTGCTCTCCTCGCCTGCTGGTAAAAATCTATGTACACACGGCTGGACGCTTCTGTCCCCCAATATAAAGCGCGATATTTCCTATCAAGGGAACCTATAGTGGTCACCCAGCAGCCAGTGGGGAACGCTGGGGACGCATCGATGTTGAGTCAGAAAATAATGTTTCGTACACGCGCCTGTGTGCGGCGCAAAGTCATCAAAATCCCTAAATACAAAACGCGATATTTGCCATCAAGGGAACCTATAATGGTCACCCAGCAGCCAGTGGGGAACGATGGGGACGCATCGATGTTGAGTCACAAAATAATGTTACGTACACGCGCCCGTGTGCGGCGCAAAGTCATCAAAATCAGCTGTAACACGCCACCCTCAGAGTAAAGCGCTTCGGTTTCTAAAGGGCCTTCAAAAGCACAGTTTCCTCTTGCAGAACCTGAAAGAAAGCACCCAGGAGCTGTTGAAAACAGAACAGTGAAAGACCAAGCAGTAACAAAATTACTCGCTTTGTATGCATTTTGTGTGCTCTCCTCGCCTGCTGGTAAAAATCTATGTACACACGGCTGGACGCTTCTGTCCGTCAATATAAAGCGCGATATATCCCAACAAGGGAACCTATAGTGGTAACCCAGCAGCCAGTGGGGAACGCTGGGGACGCATCGATGTTGAGTCAGAAAATAATGTTTCGTACACGCGCCTGTGTGCGGCGCAAAGTCATCAAAATCAGCTGTAACACGTCACCCTCAGAGTAAGACGCTTCGGTTTCTTAAAGGCCCTCAGAAGCACAGTCTCCCCATGCAGAACCTGAAAGAATACGCGCAGGAGCTGTTGAAAACAGAACAGCGAAGGACCAAGCAGTACCAAAATTACTCGTTTTTTATGCATTTTGTGTTTTCTCCTTGCCTGCTGGTAAAAATGTATGTACACAAGGCTGGATGCTTGTGTCCTTAAATACAAAACGCGATATTTGCAATCAAGGGAACCTATAATGGTCACCCAGCAGCCAGTGGGGAACGCTGGGGACGCATCGATGTCGAGCCAGAAAATAATGTTACGTACATGCGCCCGTGTGCGGCGCAAAGTCACCAAAATCAGCTGTAACACGCCACCCTCGGAGTAAAACGCTTCGGTTTCTTAAGGGCCTTCAAAATAACAGTTTCCTCATGCAGAACCTGAAAGAAAGCACCCAGGAGCTGTTGAAAACAGAACAGTGAAAGACCAAGCAGTAACAAAATTACTCGTTTTTTATGCATTTTGTGTGCTCTCCTCGCCTGCTGGTAAAGATGTATGTACTCACGGCTGGACGCTTGTGTGCCTCAATATAAAATGCGGTATTTCCCATCAAGGGAAGCCATAATGGTCACCCAGCAGCCAGTGGGGATCGATGGGGACGCATCGATGTTGAGTCAGAAAATAATGTTACGTACACGCGCCCGTGTGCGGCGCAAAGTCACCAAAATCAACTGTAACACGCCACCCTCGGAGTAAAACGCTTCGGTTTCTTATGGGCCTTCAAGAGCACAGCTTCCTCTTGCAGAACCTGAAAGAAAGCACCCAGGAGCTGTTGAAAACAGAACAGTGAAAGACCAAGCAGTAACAAAATTACTCGTTTTTATGCATTTTGTGTGCTCTCCTCGCCTGCTGGTAAAAATGTATGTACACAAGGCTGGATGCTTGTCTCCCTCAATACAAAACGCGATATTTGCCATCAAGGGAACCTATAATGGTCACCCAGCAGCCAGTGGGGAACGCTGTTGACGCATCGATGTCGAGCCAGGAAATAATGTTACGTACACGCGCCCGTGTGCGGCGCAAAGTCAACAAAATCAGCTGTAACACGCCGCCCTCGGAGTAAAGCACTTCGGTTTCTTAAGGGCCCTCAAAAGCACAGTTTCCTCTTGCAAAACCTGAAAGAAAGCACCCAGGAGCTGTTGAAAACAGAACAGTGAAAGACCAAGCAGTAACAAAATTACTCGTTTTTTATGCATTTTGTGTGCTCTCCTCGCCTGCTGGTAAAAATGTATGTACACAAGGCTGGATGCATGTGTCCCTCAATACAAAACGCGATATTTGCCACCAAGGGAACCTATAATGGTCACCCAGCAGCCAGTGGGGAACGCTGTTGACGCATCGATGTCGAGACAGAAAATAATGTTACGTACACGCGCCCGTGTGCAGCGCAAAGTCATCAAATTCAACTGTAACACGCCACCCTCGGAGTAAAGCGCTTCGGTTTCTTATGGGCCTCCAAAGCACAGTTTCCTCTTGTAGAACCTGAAAGAAAGCACCCAGGAGCTGTTGAAAACAGAACAGTGAAAGATCAAGCAGTAACAAAATTACTCGTCTTTTATGCATTTTGTGTGCTCTCCTCGCCTGCTGGTAAAAATGTATGTACACAAGGCTGGATGCTAGTGTCCCTCAATACAAAACGCGATATTTGCAATCAAGGGAACCTATAATTGTCACCCAGCAGCCAGTGGGGAACGCTGTTGACGCATCGATGTCGAGCCAGAAAATAATGTTACGTACACGCGCCCGTGTGCGGCGCAAAGTCAACAAAATCAGCTGTAACGCGCCACCCTCGGAGTAAAGCACTTCGGTTTCTTAAGGGCCTTCAAAAGCACAGTTTCCTCTTGCAGAACCTTAAAGAAAGCACCCAGGAGCTGTTGAAAACAGAACAGTGAAAGACCAAGCAGTAACAAAATTACTCGTTTTTTATGCATTTTGTGTGCTCTCCTCGCCTGCTGGTAAAAATTTATGTACACAAGGCTGGATGCTTGTGTCCCTCAATACAAAACGCGATACTTGCCATCACGGGAACCTATAATGGTCACCCAGCAGCCAGTGGGGAACGCTGGGGACGCATCCATGTCGAGCCAGAAAATAATGTTACGTACACGCGCCCGTGTGCGGCGCAAAGTCACCAAAATCAGCTGTAACACGCTATCCTCGTAGTAAAACGCTTCGGTTTCTTAAGGGCCCTTAAAAGCACAGTTTTTTCTTGCAGAACCTGAAAGAAAGCACCTAGGAGCTGTTGAAAACAGAACAGTGAAAGACCAAGCAGTAACAAAATTACTCTTTTTCTATGCATTTTGTGTGCTCTCCTCACCTGCTGGTAAATCTATGTACACACGGCTGGACGCTTGTGTCCCTCAATATAAAATACGATATTTTCCATTGAGGGAAACTATATTGGTCACCCAGCTGCCAGTGGGGAACGCTGGGGACGCATCGATGCCGAGCCAGAAAATAATGTTACGTACACGCGCCCGTGTGCGGCGCAAAGTCACCAAAATCAGCTGTAACACGCCACCCTCAGAGTAAAATGCTTCGGTTTCTTAAAACACTTCAAAAGCACAGTTTCCTCTTGCAGAACCTGAAAGAAAACGCCCAGGAGCCGTTGAAAACAGAACAGTGAAAAACCAAGCAGTAACAAAATTACTCGTTTTTTATGCATTTTGTGTGCTCTCCTCGCCTGCTGGTAAAAATGTATGTACACAATGCTGGATGCTTGTGTCCCTCAATACAAAACGCGATACTTGCCATCAAGGGAACCTATAATGGTCACCCAGCAGCCAGTGGGGAACGCTGGGGACGCATCCATGTCGAGCCAGAAAATAATGTTACGTACACGCGCCCGTGTGCGGCGCAAAGTCACCAAAATCAGCTGTAACACGCTATCCTCGTAGTAAAACGCTTCGGTTTCTTAAGGGCCCTTAAAAGCACAGTTTTTTTTTGCAGAACCTGAAAGAAAGCACCTAGGAGCTGTTGAAAACAGAACAGTGAAAGACCAAGCAGTAACAAAATTACTCTTTTTCTATGCATTTTGTGTGCTCTCCTCACCTGCTGGTAAATCTATGTACACACGGCTGGACGCTTGTGTCCCTCAATATAAAATACGATATTTTCCATTGAGGGAAACTATAATGGTCACCCAGCTGCCAGTGGGGAACGCTGGGAACGCATCGATGCCGAGCCAGAAAATAATGTTACGTACACGCGCCCGTGTGCGGCGCTAAGTCACCAAAATCAGCTGTAACACGCCACCCTCAGAGTAAAATGCTTCGGTTTCTTAAAACACTTCAAAAGCACAGTTTCCTCTTGCAGAACCTGAAAGAAAACGCCCTCGAGCTGTTGAAAACAGATCAGTGAAAGACCAAGCAATAACAACATTACTCGTTTTTTATGCATTTTGTGTGCTCTCCTCGCCTGATGGTAAATATCTATGTACACACGCCTGTGTTCCTCATTACAAAACGCGATATTTCCCATCAAATGAACCTATAATGGACACCCAGCAGCCAGCGGGGAACGCTGGGGACGCATCGGTGTTGAGTCAGAAAAGAATGTTACGTACACGCGCCCGTGTGCGGCGCAATGTCATCAAAATCAGCTCTAACACGCCACCCTCAGAGTAAGACGCTTCGGTTTCTTAAAGGCCTTCAAAAGCACAGTTTCCTCTTGCAGAACCTGAAAGAAAACACGCAGGAGCCGTTGAAAACAGAACAGTGAAAGACCAAGCAGTAACAAAATTACTCGTTTTTTATGCATTTTTTGTGCTCTCCTCGCCTGCTGGTAAAAATCTATGTACACACGGCTGGACGCTTCTGTCCCTCAATACAAAATGCGATATTTGCCATCAAGGGAACCTATAATGGTCACCCAGCAGCCAGTGGGGAACGCTGTTGACGCATCGATGTCGAGCCAGAAAATAATGTTACGTACACGCGCCCGTGTGCGGCGCAAAGTCAACAAAATCAGCTGTAACACGCTACCCTCGGAGTAAAACGCTTCGGTTTCTTAAGGGCCTTCAAAAGCACAGTTTCCTCTTGCAGAGCCTGAAAGAAAGCACCCAGGAGCTGTTGAAAACAGAACAGTGAAAGGCCAAGCAGTAACAAATTTACTAGTTTTTTATGCATTTTGTGTGCTCTCCTCGCCTGCTGGTAAAAATTTATGTACACAATGCTGCATGCTTGTGTCCCTCAATACAAAACGCGATATTTGCCATCAAGGGAACCTATAATGGTCACCCAGCAGCCAGTGGGGAACGCTGGGGACGCATCGATGTCGAGTCAGAAAATAATGTTTCGTACACGCGCCCGTGTGCGGCGCAAAGTCAACAAAATCAGCTGTAACACGCTACACTCGGAGTAAAACGCTTCGGTTTCTTAAGGGCCTTCAAAAGCACAATTTACTTTTGCAGAACCTGAAAGAAAGCACCCAGGAGCTGTTGAAAACAGAACAGTGAAAGACCAAGCAGTAACAAATTTACTCGTTTTTAATGCATTTTGTGTGCTCTCCTCGTTTGCTGGTAAAGAAGTATGTACACACGGCTGGACGCTTGTGTCCCTCAATATAAAATGCGATATTAGCCATCAAGGGAACCTATAATGGTCACCCAGCAGCCAGTGGGGAACGCTGTTGACGCATCGATGTCGAGCCAGAAAATAATGTTACGTACACGCGCCCGTGTGCAGCGCAAAGTCACCAAAATCAACTGTAACACGCCACCCTCGGAGTAATGCGCTTCGGTTTCTTATGGGCCTCCAAAGCACAGTTTCCTCTTGCAGAACCTGAAAGAAAGCACCCAGGAGCTGTTGAAAACAGAACAGTGAAAGACCAAGCAGTAACAAAATTACTCGTTTTTTATGCATTTTGTGTGCTTTCCTCGCCTGCTGGTAAAAATGTATGTACACAAGGCTGGATGCTTGTGTCCCTCAATACAAAACGCGATATTTGCAATCAAGGGAACCTATAATGGTCACCCAGCAGCCAGTGGGGAACGCTGTTGACGCATCGATGTCGAGCCAGAAAATAATGTTACGTACACGCGCCCGTGTGCGGCGCAAAGTCAACAAAATCAGCTGTAACGCGCCACCCTCGGAGTAAAGCACTTCGGTTTCTTAAGGGCCTTCAAAAGCACAGTTTCCTCTTGCAGAACCTTAAAGAAAGCACCCAGGAGCTGTTGAAAACAGAACAGTGAAAGACCAAGCAGTAACAAAATTACTCGATTTTTATGCATTTTGTGTGCTCTCCTCGCCTGCTGGTAAAAATTTATGTACACAAGGCTGGATGCTTGTGTCCCTCAATACAAAACGCGATATTTGCAATAAAGGGAACCTATAATGGTCACCCAGCAGCCAGTGGGGAACGCTGGGGACGCATCCATGTCGAGCCAGAAAATAATGTTACGTACACGCGCCCGTGTGCGGCGCAAAGTCACCAAAATCAGCTGTAACACGCTATCCTCGTAGTAAAGCGCTTCGGTTTCTTAAGGGCCTTTAAAAGCACAGTTTCTTCTTGCAGAACCTGAAAGAAAGCACCTAGGAGCTGTTGAAAACAGAACAGTGAAAGACCAAGCAGTAACAAAATTACTCTCTTTCTATGCATTTTGTGTGCTCTCCTCACCTGCTGGTAAAAATCTATGTACACACGGCTGGACGCTTGTGTCCCTCAATATAAAATACGATATTTTCCATTGAGGGAAACTATAATGGTCACCCAGCTGCGAGTGGGGAACGCTGCGGACGCATCGATGCCGAGCCAGAAAATAATGTTACGTACACGCGCCCGTGTGCGGCGCAAAGTCACCAAAATCAGCTGTAACACGCCACCCTCAGAGTAAAATGCTTCGGTTTCTTAAAACACTTCAAAAGCACAGTTTCCTCTTGCAGAACCTGAAAGAAAACGCCCAGGAGCTGTTGAAAACAGAACAGTGAAAGACCAAGCAATAACAACATTACTCGTTTTTTATGCATTTTGTGTGCTCTCCTCGCCTGATGGTAAATATCTATGTACACACGGCTGTGTTCCTCATTACAAAACGCGATATTTCCCATCAAATGAACCTTTAATGGACACCCAGCAGCCAGCGGGGAACGCTAGGGACGCATCGGTGTTGAGTCAGAAAAGAATGTTACGTACACGCGCCCGTGTGCGGCGCAATGTCATCAAAATCAGCTCTAACACGCCACCCTCAGAGTAAGATGCTTCGGTTTCTTAAAGGCCTTCAAAAGCACAGTTTCCTCTTGCAGAACCTGAAAGAAAACGCCCAGGAGCCGTTGAAAACAGAACAGTGAAAAACCAAGCAGTAACAAAATTACTCGTTTTTTATGCATTTTGTGTGCTCTCCTCGCCTGCTGGTAAAAATGTATGTACACAATGCTGGATGCTTGTGTCCCTCAATACAAAACGCGATATTTGCCATCAAGGGAACCTATAATGGTCACCCAGCAGCCAGTGGGGAACGCTGTTGACGCATCGATGTCGAGTCAGAAAATAATGTTTCGTACACGCGCCCGTGTGCGGCCCAAAGTCAATAAAATCAGCTGTAACACGCTACCCTCGGGGTAAAACGCTTCGGTTTCTTAAGGGCCTTTAAAAGCACAGTTTCTTCTTGCAGAACCTGAAAGAAAGCACCTAGGAGCTGTTGAAAACAGAACAGTGAAAGACCAAGCAGTAACAAAATTACTCTTTTTCTATGCATTTTGTGTGCTCTCCTCACCTGCTGGTAAAAATCTATGTACACACGGCTGGACGCTTGTGTCCCTCAATATAAAATGCGATATTTCCCATCAAGGGAACCTACAATGGTCACCCAGCAGCCAGTGGGGAACGCTGTTGACGCATCGATGTTGAGTCAGAAAATAATATTAAGTACACGCGCCCATGTGCGGCGCAAAGTCATCAAAATCAGCTATAACACGCCACCCTCAGAGTAAAGCGCTTTGGTTTCTAAAGGGCCTTCAAAAGCACAGTTTCCTCTTGCAGAACCTGAAAGAAAGCACCCAGGAGCTGTTGAAAACAGAACAGTGAAAGACCAAGCAGTAACAAAATTACTCGTTTTTTATGCATTTTGTGTCCTCTCCTCGCTTGCTGGTAAAGAAGTATGTACACACGGCTGGACGCTTGTGTCCCTCAATATAAAATGCGATATTTCCCATCAAGGGAACCTATAATGGTCACCCAGCAGCCAGTGGGGAACGCTGTTGACGCATCGATGTCGAGCCAGAAAATAATGTTACGTACACGCGCCCGTGTGCAGCGCAAAGTCACCAAAATCAACTGTAAAACGCCACTCTCGGAGTAAAGCACTTCGGTTTCTTAAGGGCCTTCAAAAGCACAGTTTCCTCTTGCAGAACCTGAAAGAAAGCACCTAGGAGCTGTTGAAAACAGAATGGTGAAAGACCAAGCAGTAACAAAATTACTCGTTTTTTATGCATTTTTTGTGCTCTCCTCGCCTGCTGGTAAAGATGTATGTACACACGGCTGGTCGCTTGTGTCCCTCAATATAAAATGCGATATTTTCCATCAAGGGAACCTATAATGGTCACCCAGCAGCCAGTGGGGGACGCTGGGGACGCGTCGATGTCGAGCCAGAAAATAATGTTACGTACACGCGCCCGTGTGCTGCGCAAAGTCACCAAAATCAGCTGTAACACGCCACCCTCGGAGTAAAGCACTTCGGTTTCTTAAGGGCCTTTAAAAGCACAGTTTTTTCTTGCAGATCCTGAAAGAAAGCACCTAGGAGCTGTTGAAAACAGAACAGTGAAAGACCAAGCAGTAACAAAATTACTCTTTTCCTATGCATTTTGTGTGCTCTCCTCACCTGCTGGTAAAAATCTATGTACACACGGCTGGACGCTTGTGTCCCTCAATATAAAATACGATATTTTCCATTGAGGGAAACTATAATGGTCACCCAGCTGCCAGTGGGGAACGCTGGGGACGCATCGATGCCGAGCCAGAAAATAATGTTACGTACACGCGCCCGTGTGCGGCGCAAAGTCAACAAAATCAGCTGTAACACACTACCCCCGGAGTAAAACGCTTCGGTTTCTTAAGGGCCTTCAAAAGCACAGTTTCCTCTTGCAGAACCTGAAAGAAAGCACCCAGGAGCTGTTGAAAACAGAACAGTGAAAGACCAAGAAGTAACAAAATTACTCGTTTTTAATGCATTTTTTGTGCTCTCCTCGCTTGCTGGTAAAGAAGTATGTACACACGGCTGGACGCTTGTGTCCCTCAATATAAAATGCGATATTAGCCATCAAGGGAAACTATATTGGTCACCCAGCAGCCAGTGGGGAACGATGGGGACGCATCGATGTTGAGTAAGAAAATAATATTAAGTACACGCGCCCGTGTGCGGCGCAAAGTCATCAAAATCAGCTGTAACACGCCACCCTCAGAGTAAAGCGCTTTGGTTTCTAAAGGGCCTTCAAAAGCACAGTTTCCTCTTGCAGAACCTGAAAGAAAGCACCCAGGAGCTGTTGAAAACAGAACAGTGAAAGACCAAGCAGTAACAAAATTACTCGTTTTTTATGCATTTTGTGTCCTCTCCTCGCTTGCTGGTAAAGAAGTATGTACACACGGCTGGACGCTTGTGTCCCTCAATATAAAATGCGATATTTCCCATCAAGGGAACCTATAATGGTCACCCAGCAGCCAGTGGGGAACGCTGTTGACGCATCGATGTCGAGCCAGAAAATAATGTTACGTACACGCGCCCGTGTGCAGCGCAAAGTCACCAAAATCAACTGTAAAACGCCACTCTCGGAGTAAAGCACTTCGGTTTCTTAAGGGCCTTCAAAAGCACAGTTTCCTCTTGCAGAACCTGAAAGAAAGCACCTAGGAGCTGTTGAAAACAGAATGGTGAAAGACCAAGCAGTAACAAAATTACTCGTTTTTTATGCATTTTTTGTGCTCTCCTCGCCTGCTGGTAAAGATGTATGTACACACGGCTGGTCGCTTGTGTCCCTCAATATAAAACGCGATATTTCCCATCAAGGGGGCCTATAATGGTCACCCAGCAGCCAGTGGGGAACGCTGGGGACGCATCAATGTCGAGTCAGAAAATAATGTTTCATACACGCGCCCGTGTGCGGCGCAAAGTCAACAAAATCAGCTGTAACACGCTACCCTCGGAGTAAAGCACTTCGGTTTCTTAAGGGCCTTCAAAAGCACAGTTTCCTCTTGCAGAACCTGAAAGAAAGCACCCAGGAGCTGTTGAAAACAGAACAGTGAAAGACCAAGAAGTAACAAAATTACTCGTTTTTAATGCATTTTTTGTGCTCTCCTCGCTTGCTGGTAAAGAAGTATGTACACACGGCTGGACGCTTGTGTCCCTCAATATAAAATGCGATATTAGCCATCAAGGGAAACTATATTGGTCACCCAGCAGCCAGTGGGGAACGATGGGGACGCATCGATGTTGAGTAAGAAAATAATATTAAGTACACGCGCCCGTGTGCGGCGCAAAGTCATCAAAATCAGCTGTAACACGCCACCCTCAGAGTAAAGCGCTTTGGTTTCTTAAGGGCCTTCAAAAGCACAGTTTACTCTTGCAGAACCTGAAAGAAAGCCCCCAGGAGCTGTTGAAAACAGAACAGTGAAAGACCAAGCAGTAACAAAATCACTCGTTTTTTATGCATTTTGTGTGCTCTCCTCGCCTGCTGGTAAAAATCTACGTACACACGGCTGGACGCTTCTGTCCCTCAATATAAAACGCGATATTTCCCATCAAGGGGGCCTATAATGGTCACCCAGCAGCCAGTGGGGAACGCTGTTGACGCATCGATGTCGAGTCAGAAAATAATGTTTCGTACACGCGCCCGTGTGCAGCGCAAAGTCACCAAAATCAACTGTAACACGCCACCCTCGGAGTAAAGCGCTTCGGTTTCTTATGGGCCTCCAAAGCACAGTTTCCTCTTGCAGAACCTGAAAGAAAGCACCCAGGAGCTGTTGAAAACAGAACAGTGAAAGACCAAGCAGTAACAAAATTACTCGTTTTTTATGCATTTTGTGTGCTCTCCTCGCCTGCTGGTAAAAATCTACGTACACACGGCTGGACGCTTGTGTCCCTCAATACAAAACGCGATATTTCCCATCAAGGGGGCCTATAATGGTCACCCAGCAGCCAGTGGGGAACGCTGGGGACGCATCAATGTCGAGTCAGAAAATAATGTTTCGTACACGCGCCCGTGTGCGGCGCAAAGTCAACAAAATCAGCTGTAACACGCTACTCTCGGAGTAAAGCGCTTTGGTTTCTAAAGGGCCTTCAAAAGCACAGTTTCCTCTTGCAGAACCTGAAAGAAAGCACCCAGGAGCTGTTGAAAACAGAACAGTGAAAGACCAAGCAGTAACAAAATTACTCGTTTTTAATGCATTTTGTGTCCTCTCCTCGCTTGCTGGTAAAGAAGTATGTACACACGGCTGGACGCTTGTGTCCCTCAATATAAAATGCGATATTAGCCATCAAGGGAAACTATATTGGTCACCCAGCAGCCAGTGGGGAACGATGGGGACGCATCGATGTTGAGTAAGAAAATAATATTAAGTACACGCGCCCGTGTGCGGCGCAAAGTCATCAAAATCAGCTGTAACACGCCACCCTCAGAGTAAAGCGCTTTGGTTTCTTAAGGGCCTTCAAAAGCACAGTTTACTCTTGCAGAACCTGAAAGAAAGCACCCAGGAGCTATTGAAAACAGAACAGTGAAAGACCAAGCAGTAACAAAATTACTCGTTTTTAATGCATTTTTTGTGCTCTCCTCGCTTGCTGGTAAAGAAGTATGTACACACGGCTGGACGCTTGTGTCCCTCAATATAAAATGCGATATAAGCCATCAAGGGAAACTATAATGGTCACCCAGCAGCCAGTGGGGAACGATGGGGACGCATCGATGTTGAGTCAGAAAATAATATTAAGTACACGCGCCCGTGTGCGGCGCAAAGTCACCAAAATCAGCTGTAACACGCCACCCTCGGAGTAAAGCACTTCGGTTTCTTAAGGGCATTCAAAAGCACAGTTTCCTCTTGCAGAACCTGAAAGAAAGCCCCCAGGAGCTGTTGAAAACAGAACAGTGAAAGACCAAGCAGTAACAAAATCACTCGTTTTTTATGCATTTTGTGTGCTCTCCTCGCCTGCTGGTAAAAATCTACGTACACACGGCTGGACGCTTCTGTCCCTCAATATAAAACGCGATATTTCCCATCAAGGGGGCCTATAATGGTCACCCAGCAGCCAGTGGGGAACGCTGTTGACGCATCGATGTCGAGTCAGAAAATAATGTTTCGTACACGCGCCCGTGTGCAGCGCAAAGTCACCAAAATCAACTGTAACACGCCACCCTCGGAGTAAAGCGCTTCGGTTTCTTATGGGCCTCCAAAGCACAGTTTTCTCTTGCAGAACCTGAAAGAAAGCACCCAGGAGCTGTTGAAAACAGAACAGTGAAAGACCAAGCAGTAACAAAATTACTCGTTTTTTATGCATTTTGTGTGCTCTCCTCGCCTGCTGGTAAAAATCTACGTACACACGGCTGGACGCTTGTGTCCCTCAATACAAAACGCGATATTTCCCATCAAGGGGGCCTATAATGGTCACCCAGCAGCCAGTGGGGAACGCTGGGGACGCATCAATGTCGAGTCAGAAAATAATGTTTCGTACACGCGCCCGTGTGCGGCGCAAAGTCAACAAAATCAGCTGTAACACGCTACCCTCGGAGTAAAACGCTTCGGTTTCTTAAGGGCCTTCAAAAGCACAGTTTCCTCTTGCAGAACCTGAAAGAAAGCACCCAGGAGCTGTTGAAAACAGAACAGTGAAAGACCAAGCAGTAACAAAATTACTCGTTTTTTATGCATTTTGTGTGCTCTCCTCGCCTGCTGGTAAAAATCTACGTACACACGGCTGGACGCTTGTGTCCCTCAATACAAAACGCGATATTTCCCATCAAGAAGGCCTATAATGGTCACCCAGCAGCCAGTGGGGAACGCTGGGGACGCATCAATGTCGAGTCAGAAAATAATGTTTCGTACACGCGCCCGTGTGCGGCGCAAAGTCAACAAAATCAGCTGTAACACGCTACTCTCGGAGTAAAGCGCTTTGGTTTCTAAAGGGCCTTCAAGAGCACAGTTTCCTCTTGCAGAACCTGAAAGAAAGCACCCAGGAGCTGTTGAAAACAGAACAGTGAAAGACCAAGCAGTAACAAAATTACTCGTTTTTAATGCATTTTGTGTCCTCGCTTGCTGGTAAAGAAGTATGTACACACGGCTGGACGCTTGTGTCCCTCAATATAAAATGCGATATTAGCCATCAAGGGAAACTATATTGGTCACCCAGCAGCCAGTGGGGAACGATGGGGACGCATCGATGTTGAGTAAGAAAATAATATTAAGTACACGCGCCCGTGTGCGGCGCAAAGTCATCAAAATCAGCTGTAACACGCCACCCTCAGAGTAAAGCGCTTTGGTTTCTTAAGGGCCTTCAAAAGCACAGTTTACTCTTGCAGAACCTGAAAGAAAGCACCCAGGAGCTATTGAAAACAGAACAGTGAAAGACCAAGCAGTAACAAAATTACTCGTTTTTAATGCATTTTTTGTGCTCTCCTCGCTTGCTGGTAAAGAAGTATGTACACACGGCTGGATGCTTGTGTCCCTCAATATAAAATGCGATATAAGCCATCAAGGGAAACTATAATGGTCACCCAGCAGCCAGTGGGGAACGATGGGGACGCATCGATGTTGAGTCAGAAAATAATATTAAGTACACGCGCCCGTGTGCGGCGCAAAGTCACCAAAATCAGCTGTAACACGCCACCCTCGGAGTAAAGCACTTCGGTTTCTTAAGGGCATTCAAAAGCACAGTTTCCTCTTGCAGAACCTGAAAGAAAGCCCCCAGGAGCTGTTGAAAACAGAACAGTGAAAGACCAAGCAGTAACAAAATCACTCGTTTTTTATGCATTTTGGGTGCTCTCCTCGCCTGCTGGTAAAAATCTACGTACACACGGCTGGACGCTTCTGTCCCTCAATATAAAACGCGATATTTCCCATCAAGGGGGCCTATAATGGTCACCCAGCAGCCAGTGGGGAACGCTGTTGACGCATCGATGTCGAGTCAGAAAATAATGTTACGTACACGCGCCCGTGTGCGGCGCAAAGTCAACAAAATCAGCTGTAACACGCCACCCTCGAAGTAATACGTTTCGGTTTTTTAAGGGCCTTCAATAGCACAGTTTCCTCTTGCAGGAGCTGTTGAAAACAGAACAGTGAAAGACCAGGAAGTAACAAGATTACTCGTTTTTTATGCATTTTGTGTGCTCTCCTCGCCTGCTGGTAAAAATCTATGTACACACGGCTAGACTCTTGTGTCCCTCAATACAAAACGCAATATTTTTCATCAAGGAAACCTATAATGGACGCCCAGCAGCCAGTGGCGAACGCTGGGGACGCATCGATGTCGAGCCAGAAAATAATGTTACGTACACGCGCCCGTGTGCGGCGCACAGTCACCAAAATCAGCTGTATCACGCCACCCTCAGAGTAAAACGCTTCAGTTTCTCAGAGGCCTTCGAAAGCAAAGGTTCCTCTTGCCGGGCCTGAAAGAGTGCACCCAGGAGCTGTTGAAAACAGAACAGTGAAAGACCAAGCAATAACAAAATTACTCGTTTTTTATGCATTTTGTGTGCTCTCCTCGCCTGCTGGTAAAAATCTACGTACACACGGCTGGACGCATGTGTCCCTCAATACAAAACGCGATATTTCCCATCAAGGGGGCCTATAATGGTCACCCAGCAGCCAGTGGGGAACGCTGGGGACGCATCAATGTCGAGTCAGAAAATAATGTTTCGTACACGCGCCCGTGTGCAGCGCAAAGTCACCAAAATCAACTGTAACACGCCACCCTCGGAGTAAAGCGCTTCTGTTTCTTATGGGCCTCCAAAGCACAGTTTCCTCTTGCAGAACCTGAAAGAAAGCACCCAGGAGCTGTTGAAAACAGAACAGTGAAAGACCAAGCAGTAACAAAATTACTCGTTTTTTATGCATTTTGTGTGCTCTCCTCGCCTGCTGGTAAAAATCTACGTACACACGGCTGGACGCTTGTGTCCCTCAATACAAAACGCGATATTGGGGGCCTATAATGGTCACCCAGCAGCCAGTGGGGAACGCTGGGGACGCATCAATGTCGAGTCAGAAAATAATGTTTCGTACACGTGCCCGTGTGCGGCGCAAAGTCAACAAAATCAGCTGTAACACGCTACCCTCGGAGTAAAACGCTTTGGTTTCTTAAGGGCCTTCAAAAGCACAGTTTCCTCTTGCAGAACCTGAAAGAAAGCACCCAGGAGCTGTTGAAAACAGAACAGTGAAAGGCCAAGCAGTAACAAAATCACTCGTTTTTTATGCATTTTGTGTGCTCTCCTCGCCTGCTGGTAAAAATCTACGTACACACGGCTGGACGCTTCTGTCCCTCAATATAAAACGCGATATTTCCCATCAAGGGGGCCTATAATGGTCACCCAGCAGCCAGTGGGGAACGCTGTTGACGCATCGATGTCGAGTCAGAAAATAATGTTTCGTACACGCGCCCGTGTGCAGCGCAAAGTCACCAAAATCAACTGTAACACGCCACCCTCGGAGTAAAGCGCTTCGGTTTCTTATGGGCCTCCAAAGCACAGTTTCCTCTTGCAGAACCTGAAAGAAAGCACCCAGGAGCTGTTGAAAACAGAACAGTGAAAGACCAAGCAGTAACAAAATTACTCGTTTTTTATGCATTTTGTGTGCTCTCCTCGCCTGCTGGTAAAAATCTACGTACACACGGCTGGACGCTTGTGTCCCTCAATACAAAACGCGATATTTCCCATCAAGGGGGCCTATAATGGTCACCCAGCAGCCAGTGGGGAACGCTGGGGACGCATCAATGTCGAGTCAGAAAATAACGTTTCGTACACGCGCCCGTGTGCGGCGCAAAGTCAACAAAATCAGCTGTAACACGCTACCCTCGGAGTAAAACGCTTCGGTTTCTTAAGGGCCTTCAAAAGCACAGTTTCCTCTTGCAGAACCTGAAAGAAAGCACCCAGGAGCTGTTGAAAACAGAACAGTGAAAGACCAAGCAGTAACAAAATTACTCGTTTTTTATGCATTTTGTGTGCTCTCCTCGCCTGCTGGTAAAGATGTATGTACACACGGCTGGTCGCTTGTGTCCCTCAATATAAAACGCGATATTTCCCATCAAGGGGGCCTATAATGGTCACCCAGCAGCCAGTGGGGAACGCTGGGGACGCATCAATGTCGAGTCAGAAAATAATGTTTCATACACGCGCCCGTGTGCGGCGCAAAGTCAACAAAATCAGCTGTAACACGCTACCCTCGGAGTAAAGCACTTCGGTTTCTTAAGGGCCTTCAAAAGCACAGTTTCCTCTTGCAGAACCTGAAAGAAAGCACCCAGGAGCTGTTGAAAACAGAACAGTGAAAGACCAAGAAGTAACAAAATTACTCGTTTTTAATGCATTTTTTGTGCTCTCCTCGCTTGCTGGTAAAGAAGTATGTACACACGGCTGGACGCTTGTGTCCCTCAATATAAAATGCGATATTAGCCATCAAGGGAAACTATATTGGTCACCCAGCAGCCAGTGGGGAACGATGGGGACGCATCGATGTTGAGTAAGAAAATAATATTAAGTACACGCGCCCGTGTGCGGCGCAAAGTCATCAAAATCAGCTGTAACACGCCACCCTCAGAGTAAAGCGCTTTGGTTTCTTAAGGGCCTTCAAAAGCACAGTTTACTCTTGCAGAACCTGAAAGAAAGCCCCCAGGAGCTGTTGAAAACAGAACAGTGAAAGACCAAGCAGTAACAAAATCACTCGTTTTTTATGCATTTTGTGTGCTCTCCTCGCCTGCTGGTAAAAATCTACGTACACACGGCTGGACGCTTCTGTCCCTCAATATAAAACGCGATATTTCCCATCAAGGGGGCCTATAATGGTCACCCAGCAGCCAGTGGGGAACGCTGTTGACGCATCGATGTCGAGTCAGAAAATAATGTTTCGTACACGCGCCCGTGTGCAGCGCAAAGTCACCAAAATCAACTGTAACACGCCACCCTCGGAGTAAAGCGCTTCGGTTTCTTATGGGCCTCCAAAGCACAGTTTCCTCTTGCAGAACCTGAAAGAAAGCACCCAGGAGCTGTTGAAAACAGAACAGTGAAAGACCAAGCAGTAACAAAATTACTCGTTTTTTATGCATTTTGTGTGCTCTCCTCGCCTGCTGGTAAAAAACTACGTACACACGGCTGGACGCTTGTGTCCCTCAATACAAAACGCGATATTTCCCATCAAGGGGGCCTATAATGGTCACCCAGCAGCCAGTGGGGAACGCTGGGGACGCATCAATGTCGAGTCAGAAAATAATGTTTCGTACACGCGCCCGTGTGCGGCGCAAAGTCAACAAAATCAGCTGTAACACGCTACTCTCGGAGTAAAGCGCTTTGGTTTCTAAAGGGCCTTCAAAAGCACAGTTTCCTCTTGCAGAACCTGAAAGAAAGCACCCAGGAGCTGTTGAAAACAGAACAGTGAAAGACCAAGCAGTAACAAAATTACTCGTTTTTAATGCATTTTGTGTCCTCTCCTCGCTTGCTGGTAAAGAAGTATGTACACACGGCTGGACGCTTGTGTCCCTCAATATAAAATGCGATATTAGCCATCAAGGGAAACTATATTGGTCACCCAGCAGCCAGTGGGGAACGATGGGGACGCATCGATGTTGAGTAAGAAAATAATATTAAGTACACGCGCCCGTGTGCGGCGCAAAGTCATCAAAATCAGCTGTAACACGCCACCCTCAGAGTAAAGCGCTTTGGTTTCTTAAGGGCCTTCAAAAGCACAGTTTACTCTTGCAGAACCTGAAAGAAAGCACCCAGGAGCTATTGAAAACAGAACAGTGAAAGACCAAGCAGTAACAAAATTACTCGTTTTTAATGCATTTTTTGTGCTCTCCTCGCTTGCTGGTAAAGAAGTATGTACACACGGCTGGACGCTTGTGTCCCTCAATATAAAATGCGATATAAGCCATCAAGGGAAACTATAATGGTCACCCAGCAGCCAGTGGGGAACGATGGGGACGCATCGATGTTGAGTCAGAAAATAATATTAAGTACACGCGCCCGTGTGCGGCGCAAAGTCACCAAAATCAGCTGTAACACGCCACCCTCGGAGTAAAGCACTTCGGTTTCTTAAGGGCATTCAAAAGCACAGTTTCCTCTTGCAGAACCTGAAAGAAAGCCCCCAGGAGCTGTTGAAAACAGAACAGTGAAAGACCAAGCAGTAACAAAATCACTCGTTTTTTATGCATTTTGTGTGCTCTCCTCGCCTGCTGGTAAAAATCTACGTACACACGGCTGGACGCTTCTGTCCCTCAATATAAAACGCGATATTTCCCATCAAGGGGGCCTATAATGGTCACCCAGCAGCCAGTGGGGAACGCTGTTGACGCATCGATGTCGAGTCAGAAAATAATGTTTCGTACACGCGCCCGTGTGCAGCGCAAAGTCACCAAAATCAACTGTAACACGCCACCCTCGGAGTAAAGCGCTTCGGTTTCTTATGGGCCTCCAAAGCACAGTTTTCTCTTGCAGAACCTGAAAGAAAGCACCCAGGAGCTGTTGAAAACAGAACAGTGAAAGACCAAGCAGTAACAAAATTACTCGTTTTTTATGCATTTTGTGTGCTCTCCTCGCCTGCTGGTAAAAATCTACGTACACACGGCTGGACGCTTGTGTCCCTCAATACAAAACGCGATATTTCCCATCAAGGGGGCCTATAATGGTCACCCAGCAGCCAGTGGGGAACGCTGGGGACGCATCAATGTCGAGTCAGAAAATAATGTTTCGTACACGCGCCCGTGTGCGGCGCAAAGTCAACAAAATCAGCTGTAACACGCTACCCTCGGAGTAAAACGCTTCGGTTTCTTAAGGGCCTTCAAAAGCACAGTTTCCTCTTGCAGAACCTGAAAGAAAGCACCCAGGAGCTGTTGAAAACAGAACAGTGAAAGACCAAGCAGTAACAAAATTACTCGTTTTTTATGCATTTTGTGTGCTCTCCTCGCCTGCTGGTAAAAATCTACGTACACACGGCTGGACGCTTGTGTCCCTCAATACAAAACGCGATATTTCCCATCAAGAAGGCCTATAATGGTCACCCAGCAGCCAGTGGGGAACGCTGGGGACGCATCAATGTCGAGTCAGAAAATAATGTTTCGTACACGCGCCCGTGTGCGGCGCAAAGTCAACAAAATCAGCTGTAACACGCTACTCTCGGAGTAAAGCGCTTTGGTTTCTAAAGGGCCTTCAAAAGCACAGTTTCCTCTTGCAGAACCTGAAAGAAAGCACCCAGGAGCTGTTGAAAACAGAACAGTGAAAGACCAAGCAGTAACAAAATTACTCGTTTTTAATGCATTTTGTGTCCTCGCTTGCTGGTAAAGAAGTATGTACACACGGCTGGACGCTTGTGTCCCTCAATATAAAATGCGATATTAGCCATCAAGGGAAACTATATTGGTCACCCAGCAGCCAGTGGGGAACGATGGGGACGCATCGATGTTGAGTAAGAAAATAATATTAAGTACACGCGCCCGTGTGCGGCGCAAAGTCATCAAAATCAGCTGTAACACGCCACCCTCAGAGTAAAGCGCTTTGGTTTCTTAAGGGCCTTCAAAAGCACAGTTTACTCTTGCAGAACCTGAAAGAAAGCACCCAGGAGCTATTGAAAACAGAACAGTGAAAGACCAAGCAGTAACAAAATTACTCGTTTTTAATGCATTTTTTGTGCTCTCCTCGCTTGCTGGTAAAGAAGTATGTACACACGGCTGGATGCTTGTGTCCCTCAATATAAAATGCGATATAAGCCATCAAGGGAAACTATAATGGTCACCCAGCAGCCAGTGGGGAACGATGGGGACGCATCGATGTTGAGTCAGAAAATAATATTAAGTACACGCGCCCGTGTGCGGCGCAAAGTCACCAAAATCAGCTGTAACACGCCACCCTCGGAGTAAAGCCCTTCGGTTTCTTAAGGGCATTCAAAAGCACAGTTTCCTCTTGCAGAACCTGAAAGAAAGCCCCCAGGAGCTGTTGAAAACAGAACAGTGAAAGACCAAGCAGTAACAAAATCACTCGTTTTTTATGCATTTTGGGTGCTCTCCTCGCCTGCTGGTAAAAATCTACGTACACACGGCTGGACGCTTCTGTCCCTCAATATAAAACGCGATATTTCCCATCAAGGGGGCCTATAATGGTCACCCAGCAGCCAGTGGGGAACGCTGTTGACGCATCGATGTCGAGTCAGAAAATAATGTTACGTACACGCGCCCGTGTGCGGCGCAAAGTCAACAAAATCAGCTGTAACACGCCACCCTCGAAGTAATACGTTTCGGTTTTTTAAGGGCCTTCAATAGCACAGTTTCCTCTTGCAGGAGCTGTTGAAAACAGAACAGTGAAAGACCAGGAAGTAACAAGATTACTCGTTTTTTATGCATTTTGTGTGCTCTCCTCGCCTGCTGGTAAAAATCTATGTACACACGGCTAGACTCTTGTGTCCCTCAATACAAAACGCAATATTTTTCATCAAGGAAACCTATAATGGACGCCCAGCAGCCAGTGGCGAACGCTGGGGACGCATCGATGTCGAGCCAGAAAATAATGTTACGTACACGCGCCCGTGTGCGGCGCACAGTCACCAAAATCAGCTGTATCACGCCACCCTCAGAGTAAAACGCTTCAGTTTCTCAGAGGCCTTCGAAAGCAAAGGTTCCTCTTGCCGGGCCTGAAAGAGTGCACCCAGGAGCTGTTGAAAACAGAACAGTGAAAGACCAAGCAATAACAAAATTACTCGTTTTTTATGCATTTTGTGTGCTCTCCTCGCCTGCTGGTAAAAATCTACGTACACACGGCTGGACGCATGTGTCCCTCAATACAAAACGCGATATTTCCCATCAAGGGGGCCTATAATGGTCACCCAGCAGCCAGTGGGGAACGCTGGGGACGCATCAATGTCGAGTCAGAAAATAATGTTTCGTACACGC
Organism: Eumerus sabulonum; assembly: GCA_951905685.1. Classification (NCBI taxonomy): domain Eukaryota; kingdom Metazoa; phylum Arthropoda; class Insecta; order Diptera; family Syrphidae; genus Eumerus; species Eumerus sabulonum. The sequence continues at coordinate 137,366,124 of OX645060.1, read as the reverse complement.
GCCCGTGTGCAGCGCAAAGTCACCAAAATCAACTGTAACACGCCACCCTCGGAGTAAAGCGCTTCTGTTTCTTATGGGCCTCCAAAGCACAGTTTCCTCTTGCAGAACCTGAAAGAAAGCACCCAGGAGCTGTTGAAAACAGAACAGTGAAAGACCAAGCAGTAACAAAATTACTCGTTTTTTATGCATTTTGTGTGCTCTCCTCGCCTGCTGGTAAAAATCTACGTACACACGGCTGGACGCTTGTGTCCCTCAATACAAAACGCGATATTGGGGGCCTATAATGGTCACCCAGCAGCCAGTGGGGAACGCTGGGGACGCATCAATGTCGAGTCAGAAAATAATGTTTCGTACACGTGCCCGTGTGCGGCGCAAAGTCAACAAAATCAGCTGTAACACGCTACCCTCGGAGTAAAACGCTTTGGTTTCTTAAGGGCCTTCAAAAGCACAGTTTCCTCTTGCAGAACCTGAAAGAAAGCACCCAGGAGCTGTTGAAAACAGAACAGTGAAAGGCCAAGCAGTAACAAAATCACTCGTTTTTTATGCATTTTGTGTGCTCTCCTCGCCTGCTGGTAAAAATCTACGTACACACGGCTGGACGCTTCTGTCCCTCAATATAAAACGCGATATTTCCCATCAAGGGGGCCTATAATGGTCACCCAGCAGCCAGTGGGGAACGCTGTTGACGCATCGATGTCGAGTCAGAAAATAATGTTTCGTACACGCGCCCGTGTGCAGCGCAAAGTCACCAAAATCAACTGTAACACGCCACCCTCGGAGTAAAGCGCTTCGGTTTCTTATGGGCCTCCAAAGCACAGTTTCCTCTTGCAGAACCTGAAAGAAAGCACCCAGGAGCTGTTGAAAACAGAACAGTGAAAGACCAAGCAGTAACAAAATTACTCGTTTTTTATGCATTTTGTGTGCTCTCCTCGCCTGCTGGTAAAAATCTACGTACACACGGCTGGACGCTTGTGTCCCTCAATACAAAACGCGATATTTCCCATCAAGGGGGCCTATAATGGTCACCCAGCAGCCAGTGGGGAACGCTGGGGACGCATCAATGTCGAGTCAGAAAATAACGTTTCGTACACGCGCCCGTGTGCGGCGCAAAGTCAACAAAATCAGCTGTAACACGCTACCCTCGGAGTAAAGCGCTTTGGTTTCTAAAGGGCCTTCAAAAGCACAGTTTCCTCTTGCAGAACCTGAAAGAAAGCACCCAGGAGCTGTTGAAAACAGAACAGTGAAAGACCAAGCAGTAACAAAATTACTCGTTTTTAATGCATTTTGTGTCCTCTCCTCGCTTGCTGGTAAAGAAGTATGTACACACGGCTGGACGCTTGTGTCCCTCAATATAAAATGCGATATTAGCCATCAAGGGAAACTATATTGGTCACCCAGCAGCCAGTGGGGAACGATGGGGACGCATCGATGTTGAGTAAGAAAATAATATTAAGTACACGCGCCCGTGTGCGGCGCAAAGTCATCAAAATCAGCTGTAACACGCCACCCTCAGAGTAAAGCGCTTTGGTTTCTTAAGGGCCTTCAAAAGCACAGTTTACTCTTGCAGAACCTGAAAGAAAGCACCCAGGAGCTATTGAAAACAGAACAGTGAAAGACCAAGCAGTAACAAAATTACTCGTTTTTAATGCATTTTTTGTGCACTCCTCGCTTGCTGGTAAAGAAGTATGTACACACGGCTGGACGCTTGTGTCCCTCAATATAAAATGCGATATAAGCCATCAAGGGAAACTGTAATGGTCACCCAGCAGCCAGTGGGGAACGATGGGGACGCATCGATGTTGAGTCAGAAAATAATATTAAGTACACGCGCCCGTGTGCGGCGCAAAGTCACCAAAATCAGCTGTAACACGCCACCCTCGGAGTAAAGCACTTCGGTTTCTTAAGGGCATTCAAAAGCACAGTTTCCTCTTGCAGAACCTGAAAGAAAGCCCCCAGGAGCTGTTGAAAACAGAACAGTGAAAGACCAAGCAGTAACAAAATCACTCGTTTTTTATGCATTTTGGGTGCTCTCCTCGCCTGCTGGTAAAAATCTACGTACACACGGCTGGACGCTTCTGTCCCTCAATATAAAACGCGATATTTCCCATCAAGGGGGCCTATAATGGTCACCCAGCAGCCAGTGGGGAACGCTGTTGACGCATCGATGTCGAGTCAGAAAATAATGTTACGTACACGCGCCCGTGTGCGGCGCAAAGTCATCAAAATCAGCTGTAACACGCCACCCTCGAAGTAATACGTTTCGGTTTTTTAAGGGCCTTCAATAGCACAGTTTCCTCTTGCAGAACCTGAAAGAAAGCACGCAGGAGCTGTTGAAAACAGAACAGTGAAAGACCAGGAAGTAACAAGATTACTCGTTTTTTATGCATTTTGTGTGCTCTCCTCGCCTGCTGGTAAAAATCTATGTACACACGGCTAGACTCTTGTGTCCCTCAATACAAAACGCAATATTTTTCATCAAGGAAACCTATAATGGACGCCCAGCAGCCAGTGGCGAACGCTGGGGACGCATCGATGTCGAGCCAGAAAATAATGTTACGTACACGCGCCCGTGTGCGGCGCACAGTCACCAAAATCAGCTGTAACACGCCACCCTCACAGTAAAACGCTTCAGTTTCTCAGAGGCCTTCGAAAGCAAAGGTTCCTCTTGCCGGGCCTGAAAGAGTGCACCCAGGAGCTGTTGAAAACAGAACAGTGAAAGACCAAGCAATAACAAAATTACTCGTTTTTTATGCATTTTGTGTGCTCTCCTCGCCTGCTGGTAAAAATCTACGTACACACGGCTGGACGCATGTGTCCCTCAATACAAAACGCGATATTTCCCATCAAGGGGGCCTATAATGGTCACCCAGCAGCCAGTGGGGAACGCTGGGGACGCATCAATGTCGAGTCAGAAAATAATGTTTCGTACACGTGCCCGTGTGCGGCGCAAAGTCAACAAAATCAGCTGTAACACGCTACCCTCGGAGTAAAACGCTTTGGTTTCTTAAGGGCCTTCAAAAGCACAGTTTCCTCTTGCAGAACCTGAAAGAAAGCACCCAGGAGCTGTTGAAAACAGAACAGTGAAAGGCCAAGCAGTAACAAAATCACTCGTTTTTTATGCATTTTGTGTGCTCTCCTCGCCTGCTGGTAAAAATCTACGTACACACGGCTGGACGCTTCTGTCCCTCAATATAAAACGCGATATTTCCCATCAAGGGGGCCTATAATGGTCACCCAGCAGCCAGTGGGGAACGCTGGGGACGCATCAATGTCGAGTCAGAAAATAATGTTTCGTACACGCGCCCGTGTGCGGCGCAAAGTCAACAAAATCAGCTGTAACACGCTACCCTCGGAGTAAAACGCTTCGGTTTCTTAAGGGCCTTCAAAAGCACAGTTTCCTCTTGCAGAACCTGAAAGAAAGCACCCAGGAGCTGTCGAAAACAGAACAGTGAAAGACCAAGCAGTAACAAAATTACTCGTTTTTTATGCATTTTGTGTGCTCTCCTCGCCTGCTGGTAAAAATCTACGTACACACGGCTGGACGCTTGTGTCCCTCAATACAAAACGCGATATTTCCCATCAAGGGGGCCTATAATGGTCACCCAGCAGCCAGTGGGGAACGCTGGGGACGCATCAATGTCGAGTCAGAAAATAATGTTTCGTACACGCGCCCGTGTGCGGCGCAAAGTCAACAAAATCAGCTGTAACACGCTACTCTCGGAGTAAAGCGCTTTGGTTTCTAAAGGGCCTTCAAAAGCACAGTTTCCTCTTGCAGAACCTGAAAGAAAGCACCCAGGAGCTGTTGAAAACAGAACAGTGAAAGACCAAGCAGTAACAAAATTACTCGTTTTTAATGCATTTTGTGTCCTCTCCTCGCTTGCTGGTAAAGAAGTATGTACACACGGCTGGACGCTTGTGTCCCTCAATATAAAATGCGATATTAGCCATCAAGGGAAACTATATTGGTCACCCAGCAGCCAGTGGGGAACGATGGGGACGCATCGATGTTGAGTAAGAAAATAATATTAAGTACACGCGCCCGTGTGCGGCGCAAAGTCATCAAAATCAGCTGTAACACGCCACCCTCAGAGTAAAGCGCTTTGGTTTCTTAAGGGCCTTCAAAAGCACAGTTTACTCTTGCAGAACCTGAAAGAAAGCACCCAGGAGCTATTGAAAACAGAACAGTGAAAGACCAAGCAGTAACAAAATTACTCGTTTTTAATGCATTTTTTGTGCTCTCCTCGCTTGCTGGTAAAGAAGTATGTACACACGGCTGGACGCTTGTGTCCCTCAATATAAAATGCGATATAAGCCATCAAGGGAAACTATAATGGTCACCCAGCAGCCAGTGGGGAACGATGGGGACGCATCGATGTTGAGTCAGAAAATAATATTAAGTACACGCGCCCGTGTGCGGCGCAAAGTCACCAAAATCAGCTGTAACACGCCACCCTCGGAGTAAAGCACTTCGGTTTCTTAAGGGCATTCAAAAGCACAGTTTCCTCTTGCAGAACCTGAAAGAAAGCCCCCAGGAGCTGTTGAAAACAGAACAGTGAAAGACCAAGCAGTAACAAAATCACTCGTTTTTTATGCATTTTGGGTGCTCTCCTCGCCTGCTGGTAAAAATCTACGTACACACGGCTGGACGCTTCTGTCCCTCAATATAAAACGCGATATTTCCCATCAAGGGGGCCTATAATGGTCACCCAGCAGCCAGTGGGGAACTCTGTTGACGCATCGATGTCGAGTCAGAAAATAATGTTACGTACACGCGCCCGTGTGCGGCGCAAAGTCAACAAAATCAGCTGTAACACGCCACCCTCGAAGTAATACGTTTCGGTTTTTTAAGGGCCTTCAATAGCACAGTTTCCTCTTGCAGAACCTGAAAGAAAGCACGCAGGAGCTGTTGAAAACAGAACAGTGAAAGACCAGGAAGTAACAAGATTACTCGTTTTTTATGCATTTTGTGTGCTCTCCTCGCCTGCTGGTATAAATCTATGTACACACGGCTAGACTCTTGTGTCCCTCAATACAAAACGCAATATTTTTCATCAAGGAAACCTATAATGGACGCCCAGCAGCCAGTGGCGAACGCTGGGGACGCATCGATGTCGAGCCAGAAAATAATGTTACGTACACGCGCCCGTGTGCGGCGCACAGTCACCAAAATCAGCTGTAACACGCCACCCTCACAGTAAAACGCTTCAGTTTCTCAGAGGCCTTCGAAAGCAAAGGTTCCTCTTGCCGGGCCTGAAAGAGTGCACCCAGGAGCTGTTGAAAACAGAACAGTGAAAGACCAAGCAATAACAAAATTACTCGTTTTTTATGCATTTTGTGTGCTCTCCTCGCCTGCTGGTAAAAATCTACGTACACACGGCTGGACGCATGTGTCCCTCAATACAAAACGCGATATTTCCCATCAAGGGGGCCTATAATGGTCACCCAGCAGCCAGTGGGGAACGCTGGGGACGCATCAATGTCGAGTCAGAAAATAATGTTTCGTACACGCGCCCGTGTGCAGCGCAAAGTCACCAAAATCAACTGTAACACGCCACCCTCGGAGTAAAGCGCTTCTGTTTCTTATGGGTCTCCAAAGCACAGTTTCCTCTTGCAGAACCTGAAAGAAAGCACCCAGGAGCTGTTGAAAGCAGAACAGTGAAAGACCAAGCAGTAACAAAATTACTCGTTTTTTATGCATTTTGTGTGCTCTCCTCGCCTGCTGGTAAAAATCTACGTACACACGGCTGGACGCTTGTGTCCCTCAATACAAAACGCGATATTTCCCATCAAGGGGGCCTATAATGGTCACCCAGCAGCCAGTGGGGAACGCTGGGGACGCATCAATGTCGAGTCAGAAAATAATGTTTCGTACACGTGCCCGTGTGCGGCGCAAAGTCAACAAAATCAGCTGTAACACGCCACCCTCGAAGTAATACGTTTCGGTTTTTTAAGGGCCTTCAATAGCACAGTTTCCTCTTGCAGAACCTGAAAGAAAGCACGCAGGAGCTGTTGAAAACAGAACAGTGAAAGACCAGGAAGTAACAAGATTACTCGTTTTTTATGCATTTTGTGTGCTCTCCTCGCCTGCTGGTATAAATCTATGTACACACGGCTAGACTCTTGTGTCCCTCAATACAAAACGCAATATTTTTCATCAAGGAAACCTATAATGGACGCCCAGCAGCCAGTGGCGAACGCTGGGGACGCATCGATGTCGAGCCAGAAAATAATGTTACGTACACGCGCCCGTGTGCGGCGCACAGTCACCAAAATCAGCTGTAACACGCCACCCTCACAGTAAAACGCTTCAGTTTCTCAGAGGCCTTCGAAAGCAAAGGTTCCTCTTGCCGGGCCTGAAAGAGTGCACCCAGGAGCTGTTGAAAACAGAACAGTGAAAGACCAAGCAATAACAAAATTACTCGTTTTTTATGCATTTTGTGTGCTCTCCTCGCCTGCTGGTAAAAATCTACGTACACACGGCTGGACGCATGTGTCCCTCAATACAAAACGCGATATTTCCCATCAAGGGGGCCTATAATGGTCACCCAGCAGCCAGTGGGGAACGCTGGGGACGCATCAATGTCGAGTCAGAAAATAATGTTTCGTACACGCGCCCGTGTGCAGCGCAAAGTCACCAAAATCAACTGTAACACGCCACCCTCGGAGTAAAGCGCTTCTGTTTCTTATGGGTCTCCAAAGCACAGTTTCCTCTTGCAGAACCTGAAAGAAAGCACCCAGGAGCTGTTGAAAGCAGAACAGTGAAAGACCAAGCAGTAACAAAATTACTCGTTTTTTATGCATTTTGTGTGCTCTCCTCGCCTGCTGGTAAAAATCTACGTACACACGGCTGGACGCTTGTGTCCCTCAATACAAAACGCGATATTTCCCATCAAGGGGGCCTATAATGGTCACCCAGCAGCCAGTGGGGAACGCTGGGGACGCATCAATGTCGAGTCAGAAAATAATGTTTCGTACACGTGCCCGTGTGCGGCGCAAAGTCAACAAAATCAGCTGTAACACGCTACCCTCGGAGTAAAACGCTTTGGTTTCTTAAGGGCCTTCAAAAGCACAGTTTCCTCTTGCAGAACCTGAAAGAAAGCACCCAGGAGCTGTTGAAAACAGAACAGTGAAAGGCCAAGCAGTAACAAAATCACTCGTTTTTTATGCATTTTGTGTGCTCTCCTCGCCTGCTGGTAAAAATCTACGTACACACGGCTGGACGCTTCTGTCCCTCAATATAAAACGCGATATTTCCCATCAAGGGGGCCTATAATGGTCACCCAGCAGCCAGTGGGGAACGCTGTTGACGCATCGATGTCGAGTCAGAAAATAATGTTTCGTACACGCGCCCGTGTGCAGCGCAAAGTCACCAAAATCAACTGTAACACGCCACCCTCGGAGTAAAGCGCTTCGGTTTCTTATGGGCCTCCAAAGCACAGTTTCCTCTTGCAGAACCTGAAAGAAAGCACCCAGGAGCTGTTGAAAACAGAACAGTGAAAGACCAAGCAGTAACAAAATTACTCGTTTTTTATGCATTTTGTGTGCTCTCCTCGCCTGCTGGTAGAAATCTACGTACACACGGCTGGACGCTTGTGTCCCTCAATACAAAACGCGATATTTCCCATCAAGGGGGCCTATAATGGTCACCCAGCAGCCAGTGGGGAACGCTGGGGACGCATCAATGTCGAGTCAGAAAATAATGTTTCGTACACGCGCCCGTGTGCGGCGCAAAGTCAACAAAATCAGCTGTAACACGCTACCCTCGGAGTAAAACGCTTCGGTTTCTTAAGGGCCTTCAAAAGCACAGTTTCCTCTTGCAGAACCTGAAAGAAAGCACCCAGGAGCTGTTGAAAACAGAACAGTGAAAGACCAAGCAGTAACAAAATTACTCGTTTTTTATGCATTTTGTGTGCTCTCCTCGCCTGCTGGTAAAGAAGTATGTACACACGGCTGGACGCTTGTGTCCTTCAATACAAAACGCGATATTTCCCATCAAGGGGGCCTATAATGGTCACCCAGCAGCCAGTGGGGAACGCTGGGGACGCATCAATGTCGAGTCAGAAAATAATGTTTCGTACACGCGCCCGTGTGCGGCGCAAAGTCAACAAAATCAGCTGTAACACGCTACCCTCGGAGTAAAGCACTTCGGTTTCTTAAGGGCCTTCAAAAGCACAGTTTCCTCTTGCAGAACCTGAAAGAAAGCACCCAGGAGCTGTTGAAAACAGAACAGTGAAAGACCAAGCAGTAACAAAATTACTCGTTTTTAATGCATTTTGTGTCCTCTCCTCGCTTGCTGGTAAAGAAGTATGTACACACGGCTGGACGCTTGTGTCCCTCAATATAAAATGCGATATTAGCCATCAAGGGAAACTATATTGGTCACCCAGCAGCCAGTGGGGAACGATGGGGACGCATCGATGTTGAGTAAGAAAATAATATTAAGTACACGCGCCCGTGTGCGGCGCAAAGTCATCAAAATCAGCTGTAACACGCCACCCTCAGAGTAAAGCGCTTTGGTTTCTTAAGGGCCTTCAAAAGCACAGTTTACTCTTGCAGAACCTGAAAGAAAGCACCCAGGAGCTATTGAAAACAGAACAGTGAAAGACCAAGCAGTAACAAAATTACTCGTTTTTAATGCATTTTTTGTGCTCTCCTCGCTTGCTGGTAAAGAATTATGTACACACGGCTGGACGCTTGTGTCCCTCAATATAAAATGCGATATAAGCCATCAAGGGAAACTATAATGGTCACCCAGCAGCCAGTGGGGAACGATGGGGACGCATCGATGTTGAGTCAGAAAATAATATTAAGTACACGCGCCCGTGTGCGGCGCAAAGTCACCAAAATCAGCTGTAACACGCCACCCTCGGAGTAAAGCACTTCGGTTTCTTAAGGGCATTCAAAAGCACAGTTTCCTCTTGCAGAACCTGAAAGAAAGCCCCCAGGAGCTGTTGAAAACAGAACAGTGAAAGACCAAGCAGTAACAAAATCACTCGTTTTTTATGCATTTTGGGTGCTCTCCTCGCCTGCTGGTAAAAATCTATGTACACACGGCTAGACTCTTGTGTCCCTCAATACAAAACGCAATATTTTTCATCAAGGAAACCTATAATGGACGCCCAGCAGCCAGTGGCGAACGCTGGGGACGCATCGATGTCGAGCCAGAAAATAATGTTACGTACACGCGCCCGTGTGCGGCGCACAGTCACCAAAATCAGCTGTATCACGCCACCCTCACAGTAAAACGCTTCAGTTTCTCAGAGGCCTTCGAAAGCAAAGGTTCCTCTTGCCGGGCCTGAAAGAGTGCACCCAGGAGCTGTTGAAAACAGAACAGTGAAAGACCAAGCAATAACAAAATTACTCGTTTTTTATGCATTTTGTGTGCTCTCCTCGCCTGCTGGTAAAAATCTACGTACACACGGCTGGACGCATGTGTCCCTCAATACAAAACGCGATATTTCCCATCAAGGGGGCCTATAATGGTCACCCAGCAGCCAGTGGGGAACGCTGGGGACGCATCAATGTCGAGTCAGAAAATAATGTTTCGTACACGCGCCCGTGTGCAGCGCAAAGTCACCAAAATCAACTGTAACACGCCACCCTCGGAGTAAAGCGCTTCTGTTTCTTATGGGCCTCCAATGCACAGTTTCCTCTTGCAGAACCTGAAAGAAAGCACCCAGGAGCTGTTGAAAACAGAACAGTGAAAGACCAAGCAGTAACAAAATTACTCGTTTTTTATGCATTTTGTGTGCTCTCCTCGCCTGCTGGTAAAAATCTACGTACACACGGCTGGACGCTTGTGTCCCTCAATACAAAACGCGATATTTCCCATCAAGGGGGCCTATAATGGTCACCCAGCAGCCAGTGGGGAACGCTGGGGACGCATCAATGTCGAGTCAGAAAATAATGTTTCGTACACGTGCCCGTGTGCGGCGCAAAGTCAACAAAATCAGCTGTAACACGCTACCCTCGGAGTAAAACGCTTTGGTTTCTTAAGGGCCTTCAAAAGCACAGTTTCCTCTTGCAGAACCTGAAAGAAAGCACCCAGGAGCTGTTGAAAACAGAACAGTGAAAGGCCAAGCAGTAACAAAATCACTCGTTTTTTATGCATTTTGTGTGCTCTCCTCGCCTGCTGGTAAAAATCTACGTACACACGGCTGGACGCTTCTGTCCCTCAATATAAAACGCGATATTTCCCATCAAGGGGGCCTATAATGGTCACCCAGCAGCCAGTGGGGAACGCTGTTGACGCATCGATGTCGAGTCAGAAAATAATGTTTCGTACACGCGCCCGTGTGCAGCGCAAAGTCACCAAAATCAACTGTAACACGCCACCCTCGGAGTAAAACGCTTCGGTTTCTTAAGGGCCTTCAAAAGCACAGTTTCCTCTTGCAGAACCTGAAAGAAAGCACCCAGGAGCTGTTGAAAACAGAACAGTGAAAGACCAAGCAGTAACAAAATTACTCGTTTTTTATGCATTTTGTGTGCTCTCCTCGCCTGCTGGTAAAAATATACGTACACACGGCTGGACGCTTGTGTCCCTCAATACAAAACGCGATATTTCCCATCAAGGGGGCCTATAATGGTCACCCAGCAGCCAGTGGGGAACGCTGGGGACGCATCAATGTCGAGTCAGAAAATAATGTTTCGTACACGCGCCCGTGTGCGGCGCAAAGTCAACAAAATCAGCTGTAACACGCTACTCTCGGAGTAAAGCGCTTTGGCTTCTAAAGGCCCTTCAAAAGCACAGTTTCCTCTTGCAGAACCTGAAAGAAAGCACCCAGGAGCTGTTGAAAACAGAACAGTGAAAGACCAAGCAGTAACAAAATTACTCGTTTTTAATGCATTTTGTGTCCTCTCCTCGCTTGCTGGTAAAGAAGTATGTACACACGGCTGGACGCTTGTGTCCCTCAATATAAAATGCGATATTAGCCATCAAGGGAAACTATATTGGTCACCCAGCAGCCAGTGGGGAACGATGGGGACGCATCGATGTTGAGTAAGAAAATAATATTAAGTACACGCGCCCGTGTGCGGCGCAAAGTCATCAAAATCAGCTGTAACACGCCACCCTCAGAGTAAAGCGCTTTGGTTTCTTAAGGGCCTTCAAAAGCACAGTTTACTCTTGCAGAACCTGAAAGAAAGCACCCAGGAGCTATTGAAAACAGAACAGTGAAAGACCAAGCAGTAACAAAATTACTCGTTTTTAATGCATTTTTTGTGCTCTCCTCGCTTGCTGGTAAAGAAGTATGTACACACGGCTGGACGCTTGTGTCCCTCAATATAAAATGCGATATAAGCCATCAAGGGAAACTATAATGGTCACCCAGCAGCCAGTGGGGAACGATGGGGACGCATCGATGTTGAGTCAGAAAATAATATTAAGTACACGCGCCCGTGTGCGGCGCAAAGTCACCAAAATCAGCTGTAACACGCCACCCTCGGAGTAAAGCACTTCGGTTTCTTAAGGGCATTCAAAAGCACAGTTTCCTCTTGCAGAACCTGAAAGAAAGCCCCCAGGAGCTGTTGAAAACAGAACAGTGAAAGACCAAGCAGTAACAAAATCACTCGTTTTTTATGCATTTTGGGTGCTCTCCTCGCCTGCTGGTAAAAATCTACGTACACACGGCTGGACGCTTCTGTCCCTCAATATAAAACGCGATATTTCCCATCAAGGGGGCCTATAATGGTCACCCAGCAGCCAGTGGGGAACGCTGTTGACGCATCGATGTCGAGTCAGAAAATAATGTTACGTACACGCGCCCGTGTGCGGCGCAAAGTCATCAAAATCAGCTGTAACACGCCACCCTCGAATTAATACGTTTCGGTTTTTTAAGGGCCTTCAATAGCACAGTTTCCTCTTGCAGAACCTGAAAGAAAGCACGCAGGAGCTGTTGAAAACAGAACAGTGAAAGACCAGGAAGTAACAAGATTACTCGTTTTTTATGCATTTTGTGTGCTCTCCTCGCCTGCTGGTAAAAATCTATGTACACACGGCTAGACTCTTGTGTCCCTCAATACAAAACGCAATATTTTTCATCAAGGAAACCTATAATGGACGCCCAGCAGCCAGTGGCGAACGCTGGGGACGCATCGATGTCGAGCCAGAAAATAATGTTACGTACACGCGCCCGTGTGCGGCGCACAGTCACCAAAATTAGCTGTAACACGCCACCCTCACAGTAAAACGCTTCAGTTTCTCAGAGGCCTTCGAAAGCAAAGGTTCCTCTTGCCGGGCCTGAAAGAGTGCACCCAGGAGCTGTTGAAAACAGAACAGTGAAAGACCAAGCAATAACAAAATTACTCGTTTTTTATGCATTTTGTGTGCTCTCCTCGCCTGCTGGTAAAAATCTACGTACACACGGCTGGACGCATGTGTCCCTCAATACAAAACGCGATATTTCCCATCAAGGGGGCCTATAATGGTCACCCAGCAGCCAGTGGGGAACGCTGGGGACGCATCAATGTCGAGTCAGAAAATAATGTTTCGTACACGCGCCCGTGTGCAGCGCAAAGTCACCAAAATCAACTGTAACACGCCACCCTCGGAGTAAAGCGCTTCTGTTTCTTATGGGCCTCCAAAGCACAGTTTCCTCTTGCAGACCCTGAAAGAAAGCACCCAGGAGCTGTTGAAAGCAGAACAGTGAAAGACCAAGCAGTAACAAAATTACTCGTTTTTTATGCATTTTGTGTGCTCTCCTCGCCTGCTGGTAAAAATCTACGTACACACGGCTGGACGCTTGTGTCCCTCAATACAAAACGCGATATTTCCCATCAAGGGGGCCTATAATGGTCACCCAGCAGCCAGTTGGGAACGCTGGGGACGCATCAATGTCGAGTCAGAAAATAATGTTTCGTACACGTGCCCGTGTGCGGCGCAAAGTCAACAAAATCAGCTGTAACACGCTACCCTCGGAGTAAAACGCTTTGGTTTCTTAAGGGCCTTCAAAAGCACAGTTTCCTCTTGCAGAACCTGAAAGAAAGCACCCAGGAGCTGTTGAAAACAGAACAGTGAAAGGCCAAGCAGTAACAAAATCACTCGTTTTTTATGCATTTTGTGTGCTCTCCTCGCCTGCTGGTAAAAATCTACGTACACACGGCTGGACGCTTCTGTCCCTCAATATAAAACGCGATATTTCCCATCAAGGGGGCCTATAATGGTCACCCAGCAGCCAGTGGGGAACGCTGGGGACGCATCAATGTCGAGTCAGAAAATAATGTTTCGTACACGCGCCCGTGTGCGGCGCAAAGTCAACAAAATCAGCTGTAACACGCTACCCTCGGAGTAAAACGCTTCGGTTTCTTAAGGGCCTTCAAAAGCACAGTTTCCTCTTGCAGAACCTGAAAGAAAGCACCCAGGAGCTGTTGAAAACAGAACAGTGAAAGACCAAGCAGTAACAAAATTACTCGTTTTTAGGGTTCCGTACCCAAAGGTAAAACGGAACCCTATTACTAAGACTTCGCTGTCCGTCCGTCCGTCCGTCCGTCCGTCCGTCCGTCCGTCTGTCACCAGGCTGTATCTCATGAACCGTGATAGTTAGACAGTTGAAATTTTCACAGAATGATGTATTTCTGTTGCCGCTACCACGACAAATACTAAAAACAGAACAAAATTAATTATACATATACATAATTACAAACAACCAATAATAAATTGTTTCGAAAGGTTTTCGTTGTCATCTTTCGGTCAGTTCCCATTTGTGAGCGGCTCGTAGTCATCCATTTTGGGAAACCAAACTCAGAGAAAGCGGATAGCCCGAGGGTACGATCAGCGCTTGGCACGCGAACGAGTGGAGTTCAACCCGCAGAAGGTCAGCATTTTTGTTTTTTTTTTTTTTTGTTCCTAGTAGCACATGAGGGAGAGCGGGCGAAGAACTCGGGGAGAAATCTTCGGCGAAGTACTCGGAGAGTGATCTTCGGGGAAGAACTCCGGTACGGTTTTAAGCAGTTCCCGGTACGCGGCCGTACCGTGTGTCCTATTGCCTACGTTGGTCGCGGATATTACGTTCATTGTATAAGGTATTGAAATCAGAAATTTCCGTGTCGCGATTGGTGGTGCGGTCTAAGTCGTTGGTCAGAGGAGTTTCGGTACGACTGTTCGAATACTCAAGCTGCGGTTTGTTTACTTTTTTGAACAGTGAATTCCTTTTTTTTTTATTTTACATATATTTTTTTTATTTATTTCGACTTTTTTTATTGACATACGGTGTAGGGTAGTTTTAAGGATTAATTGTAAACCTAGATTAAGTTAGGTTAAGGAAATTAAATTTGTGACATATTGAATTGGAAACGATGACGGTGTTTTTTTTTTCTTTTGCGTGGGATATTTCGCGAGTCTCGTAGCAAATTCGCGATTCTTGCTGCGGGTAAGTCGGCGTGAGGGCAATCGCGTGGCGCCATTGCTCACGACCAGTCCTCGCAGCTGGCCTAGCATCCCTTTCGCACGACGTCGCGGCAGGTGGAGAGGAGCAAGTGAGCAAGAGGAGCAAGCGATCTTGCACACATACGAACCGATACGTACATACGTGCATACGCATCACATACGTGCATACACTCACACATCTCTACGCTATGTCTAAGTATACATGCATACATACATACATACATATGTACATTACGAAGTAGAGTTGGGTAGTTCCGGACATGCATAGTTCACGGAACTATGTCCTCTCTCGGACACATGTCCTCTCGCTCCGCAAATTGAACGAAAAGAGTTCCATAGTTCCATTCAACCCTTATTCATCAATCACATATGTACAAAACGAAAAAAAAAAAAAACATAAATGCAACGAACATGCTTCTCATACGGTATGACTTATACCCCGTAGTTTTCAAGAAACCCAAAAGTATGGAGATGTGGCGATAAAGCTCGAACAGTTGGTGAAATGGAGAAAAGAAATGAAAGAATATAATGCCTGCACCGCATTTCGTGAACGAATGTCATACATGTGTATGTATGCATTCAGGTCCGGACATGGACATGGTTTGCTAGTTCCATATCGGTGCGATAATACATTTAGTTCCGGACATGGACATGTTTTTGCTAGTTCCATATCGGTGCGAGTATACATTTAGTATTTTAAAACGGGTAGAGATTAAAGTGCATACTGAGATGGAATAATTATCTTATAACCCCATTTAGATAATGTTTCAAATATATTGAATGGTCTTTCCAACAAAGTTGTTGGTCCAATGTAACACCTAAATATTTAAAACTGACCGCGTGTTCAATCAAGAAGCAATTTTCAAACATTCTTGATTGTTGAATACTATATCTTCAAGAACAAATCGATTACACAATGGTGCATGATAATATAAGGGAAGGTCTCTGAAAACTCTACCGTTGATTATTATTAGTTTGTGATAATTAAACCATCTCCTTAACATATCTAGGTCATAATTAACATCTGCAAAACTATCAATTAAGTTAGTGTTTGAGTGGAAAAGAGATGTTTCATCAGCAAAGGCAGTTATGTTGCCTTTAAAAGGTTGTAAGAAAAACGAATTAACATAAATTAGAAAAAGGATTGGGCCGAATACTGCTCCTTGGGGAACACCCATATTTAAGAAGTCTATAGAACTGTAAACATTCCTAATTTTCACAACTTGATAACGGTTGAATAAGTAAGAAGAAAACCATTTATAAATGGAGCCTCTGAAACACGCTTTGTAAAGTTTATCGAGTAGCAAAGTATGATTAACCATATCAAAGACCTTACTGATATCAACAAATAATGTTGATGGTGATTGAGAAGTGTTTAGACTATTATTTATTTCACCAGTTAATTTCAATAAAGCAGTTTCAGTCGATTTGCCACGTCTAAACCCAAATTGCCAATCACTCAAAAAATGAGTATTTTCTAAAAATTACAACATTCTAGATTTTAACTATCCGAAAAGTGAGAATAAAATGTCACTGATTATGTATTTCTGTATATACTTAGACAGAATATAATAAATATATGTATAAATGGGGCTCCCATACAACAGACATGCTTTTTTTGGAGTTTTTATACATAATAGTACGGAACCCTTCGTGCGCGAGTCCGACTCGCACTTGGCCGGTTTTTTTATTTATGCATTTTGTGTGCTCTCCTCGCCTGCTGGTAAAAATCTACGTACACACGGCTGGACGCTTGTGTCCCTCAATACAAAACGCGATATTTCCCATCAAGGGGGCCTATAATGGTCACCCAGCAGCCAGTGGGGAACGCTGGGGACGCATCAATGTCGAGTCAGAAAATAATGTTTCGTACACGCGCCCGTGTGCGGCGCAAAGTCAACAAAATCAGCTGTAACACGCTACTCTCGGAGTAAAGCGCTTTGGTTTCTAAAGGGCCTTCAAAAGCACAGTTTCCTCTTGCAGAACCTGAAAGAAAGCACCCAGGAGCTGTTGAAAACAGAACAGTGAAAGACCAAGCAGTAACAAAATCACTCGTTTTTTATGCATTTTGGGTGCTCTCCTCGCCTGCTGGTAAAAATCTACGTACACACGGCTGGACGCTTCTGTCCCTCAATATAAGACGCGATATTTCCCATCAAGGGGGCCTATAATGGTCACCCAGCAGCCAGTGGGGAACGCTGTTGACGCATCGATGTCGAGTCAGAAAATAATGTTACGTACACGCGCCCGTGTGCGGCGCAAAGTCAACAAAATCAGCTGTAACACGCCACCCTCGAAGTAATACGTTTCGGTTTTTTAAGGGCCTTCAATAGCACAGTTTCCTCTTGCAGAACCTGAAAGAAAGCACGCAGGAGCTGTTGAAAACAGAAGAGTGAAAGACCAGGAAGTAACAAGATTACTCGTTTTTTATGCATTTTGTGTGCTCTCCTCGCCTGCTGGTAAAAATCTATGTACACACGGCTAGACTCTTGTGTCCCTCAATACAAAACGCAATATTTTTCATCAAGGAAACCTATAATGGACGCCCAGCAGCCAGTGGCGAACGCTGGGGACGCATCGATGTCGAGCCAGAAAATAATGTTACGTACACGCGCCCGTGTGCGGCGCACAGTCACCAAAATCAGCTGTAACACGCCACCCTCACAGTAAAACGCTTCAGTTTCTCAGAGGCCTTCGAAAGCAAAGGTTCCTCTTGCCGGGCCTGAAAGAGTGCACCCAGGAGCTGTTGAAAACAGAACAGTGAAAGACCAAGCAATAACAAAATTACTCGTTTTTTATGCATTTTGTGTGCTCTCCTCGCCTGCTGGTAAAAATCTACGTACACACGGCTGGACGCATGTGTCCCTCAATACAAAACGCGATATTTCCCATCAAGGGGGCCTATAATGGTCACCCAGCAGCCAGTGGGGAACGCTGGGGACGCATCAATGTCGAGTCAGAAAATAATGTTTCGTACACGCGCCCGTGTGCAGCGCAAAGTCACCAAAATCAACTGTAACACGCCACCCTCGGAGTAAAGCGCTTCTGTTTCTTATGGGCCTCCAAAGCACAGTTTCCTCTTGCAGAACCTGAAAGAAAGCACCCAGGAGCTGTTGAAAGCAGAACAGTGAAAGACCAAGCAGTAACAAAATTACTCGTTTTTTATGCATTTTGTGTGATCTCCTCGCCTGCTGGTAAAAATCTACGTACACACGGCTGGACGCTTGTGTCCCTCAATACAAAACGCGATATTTCCCATCAAGGGGGCCTATAATGGTCACCCAGCAGCCAGTGGGGAACGCTGGGGACGCATCAATGTCGAGTCAGAAAATAATGTTTCGTACACGTGCCCGTGTGCGGCGCAAAGTCAACAAAATCAGCTGTAACACGCTACCCTCGGAGTAAAACGCTTTGGTTTCTTAAGGGCCTTCAAAAGCACAGTTTCCTCTTGCAGAACCTGAAAGAAAGCACCCAGGAGCTGTTGAAAACAGAACAGTGAGAGGCCAAGCAGTAACAAAATCACTCGTTTTTTATGCATTTTGTGTGCTCTCCTCGCCTGCTGGTAAAAATCTACGTACACACGGCTGGACGCTTCTGTCCCTCAATATAAAACGCGATATTTCCCATCAAGGGGGCCTTTAATGGTCACCCAGCAGCCAGTGGGGAACGCTGTTGACGCATCGATGTCGAGTCAGAAAATAATGTTTCGTACACGCGCCCGTGTGCAGCGCAAAGTCACCAAAATCAACTGTAACACGCCACCCTCGGAGTAAGGCGCTTCGGTTTCTTATGGGCCTCCAAAGCACAGTTTCCTCTTGCAGAACCTGAAAGAAAGCACCCAGGAGCTGTTGAAAACAGAACAGTGAAAGACCAAGCAGTAACAAAATTACTCGTTTTTTATGCATTTTGTGTGCTCTCCTCGCCTGCTGGTAAAAATCTACGTACACACGGCTGGACGCTTGTGTCCCTCAATACAAAACGCGGTATTTCCCATCAAGGGGGCCTATAATGGTCACCCAGCAGCCAGTGGGGAACGCTGGGGACGCATCAATGTCGAGTCAGAAAATAATGTTTCGTACACGCGCCCGTGTGCGGCGCAAAGTCAACAAAATCAGCTGTAACACGCTACCCTCGGAGTAAAACGCTTCGGTTTCTTAAGGGCCTTCAAAAGCACAGTTTCCTCTTGCAGAACCTGAAAGAAAGCACCCAGGAGCTGTTGAAAACAGAACAGTGAAAGACCAAGCAGTAACAAAATTACTCGTTTTTTATGCATTTTGTGTGCTCTCCTCACCTGCTGGTAAAGAAGTATGTACACACGGCTGGACGCTTGTGTCCTTCAATACAAAACGCGATATTTCCCATCAAGGGGGCCTATAATGGTCACCCAGCAGCCAGTGGGGAACGCTGGGGACGCATCAATGTCGAGTCAGAAAATAATGTTTCGTACACGCGCCCGTGTGCGGCGCAAAGTCAACAAAATCAGCTGTAACACGCTACCCTCGGAGTAAAGCACTTCGGTTTCTTAAGGGCCTTCAAAAGCACAGTTTCCTCTTGCAGAACCTGAAAGAAAGCACCCAGGAGCTGTTGAAAACAGAACAGTGAAAGACCAAGAAGTAACAAAATTACTCGTTTTTTATGCATTTTGTGTGCTCTCCTCGCCTGCTGGTAAAAATCTACGTACACACGGCTGGACGCTTGTGTCCCTCAATATAAAACGCGATATTTCCCATCAAGAGGGCCTATAATGGTCACCCAGCAGCCAGTGGGGAACGCTGTTGACGCATCGATGTCGAGTCAGAAAATAATGTTACGTACACGCGCCCGTGTGCGGCGCAAAGTCACCAAAATCAGCTGTAGCACGCCACCCCCGTAGTAAAACGCTTCACTTTCTTAAGGGCCTTCAAAAGCACAGTTTTCTCTTGCAGAACCTGAAAGAAAGCACGCAGGAGCTGTTGAAAACAGAACAGTGAAGGGCCAAGCAGTAACATAATTACTCGTTTTTTATGCATTTTGTGTGCTCTCCTCGCCTGCTGGTAAAAATCTATGTACACACGGCTAGACTCTTGTGTCCCTCAAAACAAAACGCAATATTTCCCATCAAGGAAACCTATAATGGACGCCCAGCAGCCAGTGGCGAACGCTGGGGACGCATCGATGTCGAGCCAGAAAATAATGTTACGTACACGCGCCCGTGTGCGGCGCACAGTCACCAAAATCAGCTGTAACACGCCACCCTCACAGTAAAACGCTTCAGCTTCTCAGAGGCCTTCGAAAGCAAAGGTTCCTCTTGCCGGGCCTGAAAGAGTGCACCCAGGAGCTGTTGAAAACAGAACAGTGAAAGCCCAAGCAGCAACAAAATTACTCGTTTTTTATGCATTTTGTGTGCTCTCCTCGCCTGCTGGTAAAAATCTACGTACACTTGGCTGGACGCTTGTGTCCCTCAATACAAAACGCGATATTTCCCATCAAGGGGGCCTATAATGGTCACCCAGCAGCCAGTGGGGAACGCTGGGGACGCATCAATGTCGAGTCAGAAAACAATGTTTCGTACACGCGCCCGTGTGCAGCGCAAAGTCACCAAAATCAACTGTAACACGCCACCCTCGGAGTAAAGCGCTTCGGTTTCTTATGGGCCTCCAAAGCACAGTTTCCTCTTGCAGAACCTGAAAGAAAGCGCCCAGGAGCTGTTGAAAACAGAACAGTGAAAGACCAAGCAGTAACAAAATTACTCGTTTTTTATGCATTTTGTGTGCTCTCCTCGCCTGCTGGTAAAAATCTACGTACACACGGCTGGACGCTTGTGTCCCTCAATACAAAACGCGATATTTCCCATCAAGGGGGCCTATAATGGTCACCCAGCAGCCAGTGGGGAACGCTGGGGACGCATCAATGTCGAGTCAGAAAATAATGTTTCGTACACGCGCCCGTGTGCGGCGCAAAGTCAACAAAATCAGCTGTAACACGCTACCCTCGGAGTAAAACGCTTCGGTTTCTTAAGGGCCTTCAAAAGCACAGTTTCCTCTTGCAGAACCTGAAAGAAAGCACCCAGGAGCTGTTGAAAACAGAACAGTGAAAGGCCAAGCAGTAATAAAATCACTCGTTTTTTATGCATTTTGTGTGCTCTCCTCGCCTGTTGGTAAAAATCTACGTACACACGGCTGGACGCTTCTGTCCCTCAATATAAAACGCGATATTTCCCATCAAGGGGGCCTATGATGGTCACCCAGCAGCCAGTGGGCAACGCTGTTGACGCATCGATGTCGATTCAGAAAATAATGTTTCGTAGACGCGCCCGTGTGCAGCGCAAAGTCACCAAAATCAACTGTAACACGCCACCCTCGGAGTAAAGCGCTTCGGTTTCTTATGGGCCTCCAAAGCACAGTTTCCTCTTGCAGAACCTGAAAGAAAGCACCCAGGAGCTGTTGAAAACAGAACAGTGAAAGACCAAGCAGTAACAAAATTACTCGTTTTTTATGCATTTTGTGTGCTCTCCTCGCCTGCTGGTAAAAATCTACGTACACACGGCTGGACGCTTGTGTCCCTCAATACAAAACGCGATATTTCCCATCAAGGGGGCCTATAATGGTCACCCAGCAGCCAGTGGGGAACGCTGGGGACGCATCAATGTCGAGTCAGAAAATAATGTTTCGTACACGCGCCCGTGTGCGGCGCAAAGTCAACAAAATCAGCTGTAACACGCTACGCTCGGAGTAAAACGCTTCGGTTTCTTAAGGGCCTTCAAAAGCACAGTTTCCTCTTGCAGAACCTGAAAGAAAGCACCCAGGAGCTGTTGAAAACAGAACAGTGAAAGGCCAAGCAGTAACAAAATCACTCGTTTTTTATGCATTTTGTGTGCTCTCCTCGCCTGCTGGTAAAAATCT
The DNA here is from genome assembly GCA_951905685.1 of Eumerus sabulonum. NCBI lineage: Eukaryota > Metazoa > Arthropoda > Insecta > Diptera > Syrphidae > Eumerus > Eumerus sabulonum. Next base: position 137,344,860 of record OX645060.1, on the reverse strand, counting down.
ACGTACACACGGCTGGACGCTTCTGTCCCTCAATACAAAACGCGATATTTCCTATCAAGGGGGCCTATGATGGTCACCCAGCAGCCAGTGGGGAACGCTGGGGACGCATCAATGTCGAGTCAGAAAATAATGTTTCGTACACGCGCCCGTGTGCGGCGCAAAGTCAACAAAATCAGCTGTAACACGCTACCCTCGGAGTAAAGCGCTTTGGTTTCTAAAGGGCCTTCAAAAGCACAGTCTCCTCTTGCAGAACCTGAAAGAAAGCACGCAGGAGCTGTTGAAAACAGAACAGTGAAAGACCAAGCAGTAACAAAATCACTCGTTTTTTATGCATTTTGTGTGCTCTCCTCGCCTGCTGTTAAAATCTACGTACACACGGCTGGACGCTTGTGTCCCTCAATACAAAACGCGATATTTCCCTTCAAGGGGCCTATAATGGTCACCCAGCAGCCAGTGGGGAACGCTGGGGACGCATCAATGTCGAGTCAGAAAATAATGTTTCGTACACGCGTCCGTGTGCGGCGCAAAGTCAACAAAATCAGCTGTAACACGCTACCCTCGGGGTAAAACGCTTCGGTTTCTTAAGGGCCTTCAAAAGCACGATTTCCTCTTGCAGAACCTGAAAGAAAGCACCCAGGAGCTGTTGAAAACAGAACAGTGAAAGACCAAGCAGTAACAAAATTACTCGTTTTTAATGCATTTTGTGTGCTCTCCTCGCTTGCTGGTAAAGAAGTATGTACACACGGCTGGACGCTTGTGTCCCTCAATATAAAGTGCGATATTAGCCATCAAGGGAAACTATAGTGGTCACCCAGCAGCCAGTGGGGAACGATGGGGACGCATCGATGTTGAGTCAGAAAATAATATTAAGTACACGCGCCCGTGTGCGGCGCAAAGTCATCAAAATCAGCTGTAACACGCCACCCTCAGAGTAAAGCGCTTTGGTTTCTAAAGGGCCTTCAAAAGCACAGTTTCCTCTTGCAGAACCTGAAAGAAAGCACCCAGGAGCTGTTGAAAACAGAACAGTGAAAGACCAAGCAGTAACAAAATTACTCGTTTTTTATGCATTTTGTGTGCTCTCCTCGCCTGCTGGTAAAGATGTATGTACACACGGCTGGTCGCTTGTGTCCCTCAATATAAAACGCGATATTTTCCATCAAGGGAACCTATAATGGTCACCCAGCAGTCAGTGGGGGACGCTGGGGACGCGTCGATGTCGAGCCAGAAAATAATGTTACGTACACGCGCCCGTGTTCTGCGCAAAGTCACCAAAATCAGCTGTAACACGCCACCCTCGGAGTAAAGCACTTCGGTTTCTTAAGGGCCTTCAAAAGCACAGTTTCCTCTTGCAGAACCTGAAAGAAAGCACCCAGGAGCTGCTGAAAACAGAATGGTGAAAGACCAAGCAGTAACAAAATTACTCGTTTTTTATGCATTTTGTGTGCTCTCCTCGCCTGCTGGTAAAGATGTATGTACACACGGCTGGTCGCTTGTGTCCCTCAATATAAAATGCGATATTTTCCATCAAGGGAACCTATAATGGTCACCCAGCAGCCAGTGGGGGACGCTGGGGACGCGTCGATGTCGAGCCAGAAAATAATGTTACGTACACGCGCCCGTGTGCTGCGCAAAGTCACCAAAATCAGCTGTAACACGCCACCCTCGGAGTAAAGCACTTCGGTTTCTTAAGGGCCTTTAAAAGCACAGTTTTTTCTTGCAGATCCTGAAAGAAAGCACCTAGGAGCTGTTGAAAACAGAACAGTGAAAGACCAAGCAGTAACAAAATTACTCTTTTCCTATGCATTTTGTGTGCTCTCCTCACCTGCTGGTAAAAATCTATGTACACACGGCTGGACGCTTGTGTCCCTCAATATAAAATACGATATTTTCCATTGAGGGAAACTATATTGGTCACCCAGCTGCCAGTGGGGAACGCTGGGGACGCATCGATGCCGAGCCAGAAAATAATGTTACGTACACGCGCCCGTGTGCGGCGCAAAGTCACCAAAATCAGCTGTAACACGCCTCCCTCAGAGTAAAACGCTTCAGTTTCTTAAGGGCCTTCAAAAGCACAGTTTTCTCTTGCAGAACCTGAAAGAAAACGCCCAGGAGCTGTTGAAAACAGAACAGTGAAAGACCAAGCAATAACAACATTACTCGTTTTTTATGCATTTTGTGTGCTCTCCTCGCCTGATGGTAAATATCTATGTACACACGGCTGTGTTCCTCATTACAAAACGCAATATTTCACATCAAATGAACCTATAATGGACACCCTGCAGCTAGCGGGGAACGCTGGGGACGCATCGGTGTTGAGTCAGAAAAGAATGTTACGTACACGCGCCCGTGTGCGGCGCAATGTCATCAAAATCAGCTCTAACACGCCACCCTCAGAGTAAGACGCTTCGGTTTCTTAAAGGCCTTCAAAAGCACAGTTTCCTCTGGCAGAACCTGAAAGAAAACGCCCAGGAGCCGTTGAAAGCAGAACAGTGAAAGACCAAACAGTAACAAAATTACTCGTTTTTTATGCATTTTGTGTGCTCTCCTCGCCTGCTGGTAAAAATCTATGTACACACGGCTGGACGCTTCTGTCCCTCAATATAAAACGCGATATTTCCCATCAAAGGAAACCTATAATGGTCACCCAGCAGCCAGTGGGGAACGCTGGGGACGCATCGAGGTTGAGTCAGAAAATAATGTTTCGTACACGCGCCCGTGTGCGGCGCAAAGTCAACAAAATCAGCTGTAACACGCTACCCTCGGAGTAAAACGCTTCGGTTTCTTAAGGGCCTTCAAAAGCACAGTTTCCCCTTGCAGAACCTGAAAGAAAGCGCCCAGGAGCTGTTGAAAACAGAACAGTGAAAGACCAAGCAGTAACAAAATTACTCGTTTTTTATGCATTTTGTGTGCTCTCCTCGCCTACTGGTAAAAATTTATGTACACAATGCTGGATGCTTGTGTCCCTCAATACAAAACGCGATATTTGCCATCAAGGGAACCTATAATGGTCACCCAGCAGCCAGTGGGGAACGCTGTTGACGCATCGATGTCGAGTCAGAAAATAATGTTTCGTACACGCGCCCGTGTGCGGCGCAAAGTCAACAAAATCAGCTCTAACACGCTACCCTCGGAGTAAAACGCTTCGGTTTCTTAAGGGCCTTCAAAAGCACAATTTCCTCTTGCAGAACCTGAAAGAAAACGCCCAGGAGCTGTTGAAAACAGAACAGTGAAAGACCAAGCAATAACAAATTTACTCGTTTTTAATGCATTTTGTGTGCTCTCCTCGCTTGCTGGTAAAGAAGTATGTACACACGGCTGGACGCTTGTGTCCCTCAATATAAAATGCGATATTTCCCATCAAGGGGGCCTATAATGGTCACCCAACAGCCAGTGGGGAACGCTGGGGACGCATCAATGTCGAGTCAGAAAATAATGTTTCGTACACGCGCCCGTGTGCAGCGCAAAGTCACCAAAATCAACTGTAGCACGCCACCCTCGGAGTAAAGCGCTTCGGTTTCTTAAGGGCCTTCAAAAGCACAGTTTCCTCTTGCAGAACCTGAAAGAAAGCACCCAGGAACTGTTGAAAACAGAACAGTGAAAGACCAAGCAGTAACAAAATTACTCGTTTTTAATGCATTTTGTGTGCTCTCCTCGCTTGCTGGTAAAGAAGTATGTACACACGGCTGGACGCTTGTGTCCCTCAATATAAAGTGCGATATAAGCCATCAAGGGAAACTATAATGGTCACCCAGCAGCCAGTGGGGAACGATGGGGACGCATCGATGTTGAGTCAGAAAATAATATTAAGTACACGCGCCCGTGTGCGGCGCAAAGTCATCAAAATCAGCTGTAACACGCCACCCTCAGATTAAAGCGCTTTGGTTTCTAAAGGGCCTTCAAAAGCACAGTTTCCTCTTGCAGAACCTGAAAGAAAGCACCCAGGAGCTGTTGAAAACAGAATGGTGAAAGACCAAGCAGTAACAAAATTACTCGCTTTTTATGCATTTTGTGTGCTCTCCTCGCCTGCTGGTAAAGATGTATGCACACACGGCTAGACGCTTGTGTCCCCCAATATAAAATGCGATATTTCCCATCAAGGGAACCTATAATGGTCACCCAGCAGCCAGTGGGGAACGCTGGGGACCCATCGATGTCGAGCCAGATAATAATGTTACGTACACGCGCCCGTGTGCGGCGCAGAGTCATCAAAATCAGCTGTAACACGCCACCCTCAGAGTAAAACGCTTCGGTTTCTTAAGGGCCTTCAAAAGCACAGTTTCCTCTTGCAGAACCTGAAAGAAAGCACCCAGGAACTGTTGAAAACAGAACAGTGAAAGACCAAGCAGTAACAAAATTACTCGTTTTTAGGGTTCCGTACCCAAAGGTATAACGGAACCCTATTACTAAGACTTCGCTGTCCGTCCGTCCGTCCGTCCGTCTGTCACCAGGCTGTATCTCATGAACCGTGATAGTTAGACAGTTGAAATTTTTCACAGATGATGTATTTCTGTTGCCTCTACCACGACAAATACTAAAAACAGAACAAAATTAATTATACATATACATAATTACAAACAACCAATAATAAATTGTTTCGAAAGGTTTTCGTTGTCATCTTTCGGTCAGTTCCCATTTGTGAGCGGCTCGTAGTCATCCATTTTGGGAAACCAAACTCAAAGAAAGCGGATAGCCCGAGGGTACGATCAGCACTTGACACGCGAACGAGTGGAGTTCAGCCCGCAGAAGGTCAGAATTTTTTTTTGTGTTCCTAGTAGCACATGAGGGAGAGTGGGCAAAGAACTCGGAGAGAAATCTTCGCCGAAGTACTCGGAGAGTGATCTTCGGGGAAGAACTCCGGTACGGTCTTAAGCAGTTCCCGGTACGCGGCCGTACCGTGTGTCCTATTGCCTACGTTGGTCGCGGATATCACGTTCGTTGTATAAGGTATTGAAATCACAAATTTGCGTGTCGTGGTTGGTGATGCGGGCTAAGTAGTTGGTCAGAGGAGTTTCGGTACCACTGTTCGAATACTCATGCTGCGGTTTATTTACTTCTTTGGACAGTGAATTCCTTTTTTTTTATTTTACATATATTTTCTTTTTATTTATTTCGACTTTTTTTATTGACATACGGTGTAGGGTAGTTTTAAGGAATAATTGTAAACCTAGATAAAGTTAGGTTAAGGAAATTAAATTTGTGACATATTGAATTGGAAACGATGACGGTGTTTTTTTTTTCTTTTGCGTGGGATAATTCGCGAGTCTCGTAGCAAATTCGCGGTTCTTGCTGCGGGTAAGTCGGCGTGAGGGCAATCGCGTGGCGCCATTGCCCACGACCAGTCCTCGCAGCTGGCCTAGCATCCCTTTCGCACGACGTCGCTGCAGGTGGAGAGGAGCAAGTGAGCAAGAGGAGCAAGCAATCTTGCACACATACGAACCGATACGTACATACGTGCATACGCATCACATACGTGCATACACTCACACATCTGTACGCTATGTATAAGTATACATACATACATACATATGTACATTACGAAGTAGAGTTGGGTAGTTCCGGACATGTATAGTTCACGGAACTATGTCCTCTCTCGGACACATGTCCTCTCGTTCCGCAAATTGAACGAAATGAGTTCCATGGTTCCATTCAACCCTTATTCATCAATCACATATGTACAAAACGAAAAAAAAAAAACATAAATGCAACGAACATGCTTCTCATACGGTATTAGTTATACCCCGTAGTTTTCCCCCAAAAGTATGGAGATGTGGCGATAAAGCTCGAACAGTTGGTGTACACTGTACAGCACACTTGAACTGAAATGGAGAAAAGAAATGAAAGAATATAATGCCCGCACCGCATTTCGTGAACGAATGTCATACATGTGTATGTATGCATTCAGGTCCGGACATGGACATGGTTTGCTAGTTCCATATCGGTGCGATAATACATTTAGTTCCGGACATGGACATGTTTTTGCTAGTTCCATATCGGTGCGAGTATACATTTAGTATTTTAAAACGGGTAGAGATTGCAGTGCATACTGAGATGGAATAATTATCTTATAACCCCATTTAGATACTGTTTCAAATATATTGAATGGTCTTTCCAACAAAGTTGTTGGTCCAATATAACACCTAAATATTTAAAACTGTCAACGTGTTCAATCAAGAAGCAATTTTCAAACATTCTTGATTGTTGAATACTATACTTTCAAGATCAAATCGATTACACAATGGTGCATGATAATATAAGGGAAGGTCTCTGAAAACTGTACCATTGATATTAAATATCATGTACTTCGTTTTATTAGTTTATGATAATTAAACCATCTCCTTAACATATCTAGGTCATTATTAACATATGCAAAACTATCAATTAAGTTAGTGTTTGAGTGGAAAAGAGATGTTTCATCAGCAAAGGCAGTTATTTTGCCTTTAAAAGGTTGTAAGAAAAACGAATTAACATAAATTAGAAAAAGGATTGGACCCAATACTGCTCCTTGGGAAACACCCATATTTAAGGGTGTGAGAATAAAATGTCACTGATTATGTATTTCTGTTGCTGCTTTAACAACAAAAACTTTGACAGAATATAATAAATATATGTATGTATAAATGGGGCTCCCATACAACAGACATGCTTTTTTTGCCGTTTTTATACATAATAGTACGGAACCCTTCGTGCGCGAATCCGACTCGCACTTGGCCGGTTTTTATGCATTTTGTGAGCTCTCCTCGCCTGCTGGTAAAAATGTATGTACACAAGGCTAGACGCTTGTGCCCCTGAATACAAAACGCGATATTTCCCATCAAGGGAACCTATAATGATCACCCAGCAGCCAGTGGGGAACGCTGGGGACGCATCGGTGTCGAGCCAGAAAATAATGTTACGTACACGCGCCCGTGTGCGGCGCACAATCACCAAAATCAGCTGTAACACGCCACCCTCAGAGTAGAACGCTTAGGTTTCTTGAGGGCTTTCAAAAGCACAGCGTCCTTTTGCAGAACTTGAAAGAAAGCACCCAGGAGCTATCGGAAGCATAACAGTGAAAGACCAAGCAATAACAAAATTACTCGTTTTTTATGCGTTTTGTGAGCTCTCCTCGCCTGCTGGTAAAAATGTATGTACACAAGGCTAGACGCTTGTGTCCCTGAATACAAAATGCGATATTTCCCATCAAAGGAACCTATAATGATCACCCAGCAGCCAGTGGGGAACGCTGGGGACGCATCGGTGTCGAGCCAGAAAATAATGTTACGTACACGCGCCCGTGTGCGGCGCACAGTCACCAAAATCAGCTGTAACACGCCACCCTCAGAGTAAAACGCTTCAGTTCTCAAAGGCCTTCAAAAGCAAAGGCTCCTTTTGCCGGGCCTCAAAGAGTGCACCCAGGAGCTGTTGAAAACAGAACAGTGAAAGACCAAGCAGTAACAAAATTACTCGTTTTTTATGCATTTTGTGTGCTCTCCTCGCCTGCTGGTAAAAATCTATGTACACACGGCTAGACTCTTGTGTCTCTCAATACAAAACGCAATATTTCCCATCAAGGAAACCTATAATGGACGCCCAGCAGCCAGTGGGGAACGCTGGGGACGCATCGATGTCGAGCCAGAAAATAATGTTACGTACACGCGCCCGTGTGCGGCGCACAGTCACCAAAATCAGCTGTAACACGCCACCCTCAGAGTAAAACGCTTCAGTTTCTCAAAGGCCTTCAAAAGCAAAGGTTCCTCTTGCCGGGCCTGAAAGAGTGCACCCAGGAGCTGTTGAAAACAGAACAGTGAAAGACCAAGCAGTAACAAAATTACTCGTTTTTTATGCATTTTGTGAGCTCTCCTCGCCTGCTGGTAAAAATGTATGTACACACGGCTGGACGCTTCTATCCCTCAATATAAAGCGCGATATTTGCCATCAAGGGAACCTATAATGGTCACTCAGCAGCCAGTGGGGAACGCTGGGGACGCATCGGTGTCGAGCCAGAAAATAATGTTACGTACACGCGCCCGTGTGCGGCGCACAGTCACCAAAATCAGCTGTAACACGCCACCCTCAGGGTAAAACGCTTCAGTTTCTCAAAGGCCTTCAAAAGCACAGTTTTCTCTTGCAGAACCTGAAAGAAAGCACGCAGGAGCTGTTGAAAACAGAACAGTGAAGGACCAAGCAGTAACAAAATTACTCGTTTTTTATGCATTTTGTGTGCTCTCCCCGCCTGCTGGTAAAAATCTATGTACACACGGCTAGACTCTTGTGTCCCTCAATACAAAACGCAATATTTCCCATCAAGGAAACCTACAATGGACGCCCAGCAGCCAGTGGCGAACGCTGGGGACGCATCGATGTCGAGCCAGAAAATAATGTTACGTACACGCGCCCGTGTGCGGCGCAAAGTCACCAAAATCAGCTGTAGCACGCCACCCCCGTAGTAAAACGCTTCACTTTCTTAAGGGCCTTCAAAAGCACAGTTTTCTCTTGCAGAACCTGAAAGAAAGCACGCAGGAGCTGTTGAAAACAGAACAGTGAAGGACCAAGCAGTAACAAAATTACTCGTTTTTTATGCATTTTGTGTGCTCTCCTCGCCTGCTGGTAAAAATCTATGTACACACGGCTAGACTCTTGTGTCCCTCAATACAAAACGCAATATTTCCCATCAAGGAAACCTATAGTGGACGCCCAGCAGCCAGTGGCGAACGCTGGGGACGCATCGATGTCGAGCCAGAAAATAATGTTACGTACACGCGCCCGTGTGCGGCGCACAGTCACCAAAATCAGCTGTAACACGCCACCCTCACAGTAAAACGCTTCAGTTTCTCAGAGGCCTTCGAAAGCAAAGGTTCCTCTTGCCGGGCCTGAAAGAGTGCACCCAGGAGCTGTTGAAAACAGAACAGTGAAAGACCGAGCAGTAACAAAATTACTCGTTTTTTTATGCATTTTGTGTGCTCTCCTCGCCTGCTGGTAAAAATCTGTGTACACACGGCTGAACGCTTCTGTCCCTCAATATAAAGCGCGATATTTCCAACCAAGGGAACCTATAACGGTCACTCAGCAGCCAGTGGGGAACGCTGGGGACGCATCGATGTCTAGCCAGAAAATAATGTTACGTACACGCGCCCGTGTGCGGCGCAAAGTCATCAAAATCAGCTGTAACACGCCACCCTTAGAGAAAAAAGGTTCGGCTTCTTAAGAGCCTTCAAAAGCACAGTTTCCCCTTGCAGAACCTGAAAGAAAGCACCCAGGAGCTATTGAAAACAGAACAGTGAAAGACCAAGAAGTAACAAAATTACTCGTTTTTTATGCATTTTTTGTGCTCTCCTCGCCTGCTGGTAAAAATCTATGTACACGCGGCTGAACGCTTCTGTCCCTCAATATAAAGCGCGATATTTCCCATCAAGGGAACCTATAATGGTCACTCAGCAGCCAGTGGAGAACGCTGGGGACGCATCGGTGTCGAGCCAGAAAATAATGTTACGTACACGCGCCCGTGTGCGGCGCAAAGTCACCAAAATCAGCTGTAACACGCCACCCTCAGAGTAAAACGCTTCGGTTTCTCAAAGACCTTCAAAAGCAAAGGTTCCTCTTGCCGGGCCTGAAAGAGTGCACCCAGGAGCTGTTGAAAACAGAACAGTGAAAGACCAAGCAGTAACAAAATTACTCGTTTTTTATGCATTTTTTGTGCTCTCCTCGCCTGCTGGTAAGAATCTATGTACACACGTCTGAACGCTTCTGTCCCTCAATATAAAGCGCGATATTTCCAATCAAGGCAACCTATAATGGTCACTCAGCAGCCAGTGGGGAACGCTGGGGACGCATCGATGTCGACCCAGAAAATAATGTTACGTTCACGCGCCCGTGTGCGGCGCAAAGTCATCAAAATCAGCTGTAACACGCCACCCTCAGAGTAAAATGCTTCGGTTTCTTAAGGGCCTTCAAAAGCACAGTTTCCTCTTGCAGAACCTGAAAGAAAGCACGCAGGAGCTTTTGAAACAGAACAGTGAAGTACTGTAACAAAAGTACTCGTTTTATATGCATTTTGTGTGCTCTCCTCGCCTCCTGGTAAGAAACTATGTACACACGGCTAGACGCTTCCATCCCTCAATACAAAACGCAAGATTTTCCATCAGGGGAACCTTAAATGGTCACCCAGCAGCCAGTGGGGAACGCTGGGGACGCATCGATGTCGAGCCAGAAAATAATGTTACGTACACGCGCCCGTGTGCGGCGCAAAGTCACCAAAATCAGCTGCAACGCGCCACCCTCGGAGTAAAACGCTTCGGTTTCTTAAGGGCCTTCAAAAGCACAGTTTTCTCTTGCAGAAACTGAAAGAAAGCACCCAGCAGCTGTTGAAAACAGAACAGTGAAAGACCAAGCAGTAACAAAATTACTCATTTTATATGCATTTTGTGTGCTCTCCTCGCCTGCTGGTAATAATCTATGTACACACGGCTGAACGCTTCTGTCCCTCGATATAAAGCGCGATATTTCCAATCAAGGGAAACTATAATGGTCACTCAGCAGCCAGTGGGAAACGCTGGGGACGCATCGATGTCGACCCAGAAAATAATGTTACGTACACGCGCCCGTGTGCGGCGCAAAGTCATCAAAATCAGCTGTAACACGCCACCCTCAGAGTAAAATGCTTCGGTTTCTTAAAGGCCTTCAAAATCACGGTTTCCTCTTGCAGAACCTGAAAGAAAGCACGCAGGAGCTGTTGAAACAGAGCAGTGAAACGCCAAGCAGTAACAAAATTACTCGTTTTTTATGCATTTTGTGTGCTCTCCTCGCCTGCTGGTAAAACTCTGTGTACACACGGCTGAACGCTTCTGTCCCTCAAAATAAAGCGCGATATTTCCAACCAAGGGAACCTATAATGGTCACTCAGCAGCCAGTGGGGAACGCTGGGGACGCATCGATGTCGAGCCAGAAAATAATGTTACGTACACGCGCCCGTGTGCTGCGCAAAGTCATCAAAATCAGCTGCAACACGCCACCCTTAGAGTAAAATGCTTCGGTTTCTTAAGGGCCTCCAAAGGCACCGTTTCCTCTTGCAGAACCTGAAAGAAAGCACCCAGGAGCTATTGAAAACAGAACAGTGAAAGACCAAGAAGTAACAAAATTACTCGTTTTTTATGCATTTTGTGTACTCTCCTCGCCTGCTGGTAAAAATCTATGTACACACGGCTAGACGCTTGCATTTCTCAATACAAAACGCAAAATTTCCCATCAAATGAACCTATAATGGTCACCCAGCAGCCAGTGGTGAACGCTGGGGACGCATCGATGTCGAGCCAGAAAATAATGTTACGTACACGCGCCCGTGTGCGGCGCAAAGTCACCAAAATCAGCTGTAACACGCCACCCTCAGAGTAAAACGCTTCGGTTTCTCAAAGACCTTCAAAAGCAAAGGTTCCTCTTGCCGGGCCTGAAAGAGTGCACCCAGGAGCTGTTGAAAACAGAACAGTGAAAGGCCAAGCAATAACAAAATTACTCGTTTTATATGCATTTTTTGTGCTCTCCTCGCCTGCTGGTAAGAATCTATGTACACACGTCTGAACGCTTCTGTCCCTCAATATAAAGCGCGATATTTCCAATCAAGGGAACCTATAATGGTCACTCAGCAGCCAGTTAGGAACGCTGGGGACGCATCGGTGTCGAACCAGAAAATAATGTTACGTACACGCGCCCGTGTGCGGCGCAAAGACACCAAAATCAGCTGTAGCACGCCACCCCCGGAGTAAAACGCTTCAGTTTCTTAAGGGCCTTCAAAAGCACAGTTTTCTCTTGCAGAACCTGAAAGAAAACGCCCAGGAGCTGTTGAAAACAGAACAGTGAAAGACCAAGCAGTAACAAAAATACTCGTTTTTTATGCATTTTTTGTGCTCTCCTCGCCTGCTGGTAAAAATCTGTGTACACGCGGCTGAACGCTTCTGTCCCTCAATATAAAGCGCGATATTTCCAACTAAGGGAACCTATAATGGTCACTCAGCAGCCAGTGGGGAACGCTGGGGACGCATCGATGTCGAGCCAGAAAATAATGTTACGTACACGCGCCCGTGTGCGGCGCAAAGTCATCAAAATCAGCTGCAACACGCCTACCTTAGAGTAAAATGCTTCGGTCTCTTAAGGGCCTCCAAAAGCACAGTTTCCTCTTGCAGAACCTGAAAGAAAGCACCCAGGAGCTTTTGAAAACAGAACAGTGAAAGACCAAGAAGTAACAAAATTACTCGTTTTTTATGCATTTTTTGTGCTCTCCTCGCCTGCTGGTAAAAATCTGTGTACACACGGCTGAACGCTTCTGTCCCTCAATATAAAGCGCGATATTTCCCATCAAGGGAACCTATAATGGTCACTCAGCAGCCAGTGGGGAACGCTGGGAACGCATCTGTTCAGGAGCGTTTTCCTGAATTAAAGTACCAAGCGCATAAACTTGATATTTTATATTACCATGTGAAGCAAGCACTTGAACTTGTTCACGTCGGAGATGATATTAGCGTTTTCTTGTATTATAGTATCAAGCACATAAACTTGATATATTATATTATTAAGTGAAGCAAGCACTTGAACTTGTTCACGTCGGAGTTTTTATGGGTAAAGGAATGAAACGATCAGTGTCTATTACTTCAGATTAACTGAATAACTGATATATTTTTGTAATTGGCTTACATCTTTTATACTTAAATTTAGCTTACTCTAACAATGATAAAAAACTAAATTACTGTCAGCATAATGGTAACAATTACATATATTGATTGCTTAAAACTAAATTACTGCCGGCAATGCACCGTCAGCATAATGGGTCATTGGCACCCAATTCAGAATCACGCATCGGCATATACACATTTGTTTTGGAATACGTGCTGCGTCAGCGCAAGGGTTGGTGTTGACGTCGTGCGGTGAATTACCTTGACACACAATTGTTGTATGCGCTGCGTCATAGGTAATTCAACTGAACATTCTCCCCCGCGTTGAATGACCATTCAATACTCTAAGCGATGGTAACTACAAATTCTGAATTTGTTGGTGTTTGATGAGGTGCTGGCCGTACTGGTTCCGTAATATCTGCTGATCTTGCTAATTTGTGCCTCCAAATTACGTAGACGGCTAACATAATGGATAATATTAGAGCCGAATATCCAGTTGCAAAGTGGTGATGACTGCGGACTTGAAGTTTGTGTGGTAGGTCAAGAACTTCTTGTTCTTTGATTATTTTTTGTAGGTCCGTTAGATTTTTCAGTTGAATATCGTATTGTGTGGTATTGAATTTGTGAAACAATGCTATATGTTGGTCTGGCGCTAAAATGTCTGATACGCTTCCGAAGCTGGTGTAGGAAGTTTGAAGGTTAGTAGAGAATGTGTTATGACCTTGAATTGTAATGGAATTGTGTCTTAAGATGCATCCTGACTGCAACGTAACTATTCCGGATCCCTCCAAGAGTAACTGTTCGTTCTGGTTTCCACAAATTGCTGTAAGTCGAGATGGCTTATTTGTGAAATACAGCCATTTGTTTTTGTGTTCTAGTTGAATCCAAGTAGAGTTTCTTCCAGATTTGGTCAGTGTACATGTAGCCCTTGTTTCATTATTGAAAAGACCCATATCGCAGGAACAAATTTCTGCTCCGTCGTTATATCTTGATTGTATATTGAGACATAGATATTGTTCTTCCCTTAATTTGATACATCCTTCAAAAGTAGTTGACTGTATCGGAAAGTAATGGTCTCTATGTGCATTCAAAGCCAGTATTGGGGCGCAGGGAGTGATGGTTAACATGGTGTTGTTTATGAAATGTGGTATAGGTGTGATTCTAAATAAATTGTATTGTTCGTGATCTACTAACGGGAGTGTGACCCAAAACACGACTCGATTATCTGCTACTCCTCCCTTCACTGTCATCAGCTTATATAGTTGTAGGAAATCTTCTTCATCTACGGGCATCTCTAGAAATGTTGGTAGGTGCGCCTTAATGGTTGTAAGTTCTTTCTTCAGTTGAGTTGTTGACAACAGTAGCGAACTAATTTTGCCGTGGTGGGTGTCCGTGAGTACGTCAATGAGAGCTGATTGCATCCTTTGTATATTAAGTATCATGATGATTATTTGGGATGACAGTGATGAGGCGATCTGAGATATTTTGGATTGGTAGTCTTCTTCATCGTTGTCACGTATTCTTGCTCGTATTTCAGTCAGTTCGTTGTTGATTTGATCGAATCTATTATTTATAATAGTTTGGTCTTGTTTTACAATGTTGATTGTTGAATCAACGACTGAGGTTTGATTTCGAAGCAAATTTAATAGGTGATTTTCATTGGTGTTTACTTGGTCTATGGTGTTGGACATTTGTTCAGCATATTCGGTATCCAATACTCCAAATAAAGAGTTAGCAAGTTTTCCAACTATGTTAAAAGCTCCTCTTTTAATTCGTTTGTTAGGTAAAAGAGTGTTTTCCGACTGTAGTTCGGTTATAATATGCTGAACTTGATTTAAGGTGCTTATACAAAAGCTCCTTTTTTGAATTTCTCGACATAAATGATTAAGAGTCAATGTTCCGTTGGATAATGCATTGTATTCTCCTATTAACGGATTCAAATTATAATGGATGATGAAGTTCCATTCGCTTGTTGCTATTTTTGTTGAACCAATTCCTTCAAAGTAGATGCCCAAATTGGATTCAAATTTGCTGATCTCGATGTTTTTACTAAATACTGTTGGCAAGATGAGAAGAATTGTTAGTAATGAGGCAATTCCCTCGGTACCAGATATTCGCCGTCTTTTTGTCGTTGTTGTGGTTACTTGGTCTGGTACTTGAGACTGATGTGTTGATTCTTGGGCCTCATTCCCCGTAGTGATGTCATTCTTTGTTTCATGCTCAATTGGGAGTGGCGCTAATCTGTGGATCGGACGTTTCCAGATACCTGATGCTGTTCGAACATCAACTACTCGTACGGCACCATCAGTACCCTTATAAGTCTTGGTAATTCTGCCGAGTGGCCATTGAAGGGCTGGAACATTATCTTCCTTTATGATGACCATGTCTCCCACATTGATATTCTTAGAATATTCCTTCCATTTATGGCGATACTGGAGTTCGTTTAAGTATTCTTGTGACCAGCGTTTCCAAAATTCATGCTTGAGATGTGAGACCAAGTTCCATCTTGTCAGATGAGTGTGTTTTGCAGGAACTGCGTTTGCGTCGATTTGTGCAGTAAGGGGTTCACCGATGAGAAAGTGTCCAGGTGTTAGCGCCGCTAGATCGTTCGGGTCACTTGAAAGTGGTGTTAGTGGTCTCGAATTTAGGATAGCTTCGATTCCAATTAATACCGTTTCTAATTCTTCGTACGTCAACGAGGCTGTTGAAACACTTTTTCTTAATAAGTGTTTTGCTGACTTAACGGCTGCTTCCCAAAGACCTCCAAAATGGGGAGCCCTGGGGGGAATGAAGTTGAATTGTATGGCCTTATTGCTGCATTCCTTTATAATGGTCGTACGTGCCTTTTGGGAGTAAATAGCGTCTTCCAACTCGGACAATTGATTATTGGCTCCCACAAAATTCGTTGCGTTGTCGCAATATAGATTCTGGCAATGTCCTCTACGGCCGATGAATCGTCTCAGTGCTCCAAGAAACGATTCGGTAGTCAGATCGCTTACGAGTTCAATATGAACTGCCTTTGTGGCGAAGCAACAAAAAATTGCCACATAGGCCTTGTGGGGTCGTTTTCCGCGAATTTTGTAGTGAATCCAAAAGGGTCCGCAGTAATCAACTCCTGTATTTATAAAGGGTCTTGATGGTGTTATCCTTGGTGACGGTAAACTTCCCATGATTTGTTGCAGTAATTGTGGTCTGTCTCTATTGCACTTCACGCAGTGGTGTACTATGGACCGCGCCATTATTTTGCCCTTAATTGGCCAAAATCGTTGTCGAAGATGGGCTAGCAATGTTTGGGCGCCGCAGTGGCTATTGTTTTCGTGGATATCCTGCATCAAAAGTTTTACTAGAGAATTGTTGTATGGTAATAGCATTGGATGCTTCGCGTCAAAAGAAAGTGTCCCAGACTCTAGTCGACCTCCAACCCGAATAATTCCATTATCATCCAAAAATGGACTCAGACTGGCGAAATTACTTCTTTGTTTTGACTCCTTGTATGTCTGCAGGTCACTGATTTCCTCCTTGAAATCGAATGCCTGCATTGCTCGAATTATTGTGATCAATGAGTCTTCTAATTCCTTAGTAGTTAATAGTATTTCATTTTGCCGCTGACCCTTGCTACATCTGGCATTCTTGCAGAAACGTATGATATACCCAACTATTCTCTGAAGTGTCCTGAATGAATTGCGATGGTTAATTTTATATATCATCTCGTTATTGCCATCATGAGTCGCTGCTGCGACAATTGGTAGTTTTCGTTTTCTCTCTGTGTTTTCCGGAATTGAGAGCTCCTTCATATATTTCGTTGGCCACATATCTTGATGGCCTGATAGGAAAAGAGGACCATAAAACCATAGAGTGCATGATGGCAAGTTTGCTGGTTGAAGACCCCTCGATAGTATATCCGCTGGATTGTGTTTTGACGGTACATGTCGCCATTGCTCGGGAAGTGTTAGTTCTTGTATAGTGGAAACTCGGTTAGCCACAAATGTTTGAAATGATGAAGAAGGAGAATTTATCCATGCGAGAACAATTTCAGAGTCTGTCCATAAGAATGTGGGTGTATCCATGAGGTTTAAATCCTTCTTAATTCGAGCGGTTAACTGAGCGCCAAGAACCGCTGCACACAATTCCAGGCGTGGCAAAGTTTGTTTCTTCAGTGGAGCCACTCGTGATTTAGAACACAGGAATCTTACGATTATTCTTCCATCCTTCATAATTGCTCTCAAGTATACCACTGTACCATATGCCTTCTCAGATGCATCAGAAAAGGTGTGAATTTGAATGGCTGTGGGTACACCATTGTTGAACATGTGGCGTGGAAATTGAAAATTGTTTATTTCCCTCAAGTTATTCCGAAATGTTATCCATCGTGTGTGTAGCTCAGCTGGCAGTGCTTCATCCCATGAGAGTTTTAGCAACCAAAGCTCCTGGACGAATATTTTCGCTGTGACCACTAGTGGAGCCATCATGCCCAATGGATCAAATAACTTGGCAAGATCTGAGGTTACACTTCGTTTTGTAACTCTACTGGTCGAGCTCATATTAGTTTTGACACAAAATGAATCGTTCTTTGGCTGCCATGTTAATCCTAATGTCTTAATTGAAGCATTACTTTCATCGTTAAAGTCAAGATCAATTTCTTTATCTTCCTTGGCAATGCCTTGTAGCAGACGGGGATGATTGGCGCTCCATTTTCGTAATTTGAACCCTGCACACTGTAGAATGTGTATAAGTTGATTTTGCATTTCTACAACAGTCGATAGATTATTATCTCCCGTCAGGCAGTCATCAATGTAGAAATCGCTATGGAGAACCCTTGCACCTAATGCAAATGTTGCGTTATGCTCCTTTGCCAGTTGCTGCAAGCATTTTGTAGCTAAATAAGGTGCTGCTCTTGTACCATATGTTACCGTGTTGAGTTGATAGTAACGTAAAGACTCGCTTACGTTGTTTCTCCATACGATGATTTGATATCTCCTGTCCTCCGGATCCATGACTATTTGTCGATACATTTTCTCAATGTCAGTGCAAAACACATATCGTGGTAAGCGGAATCGAAGCAATAATGAAAATAATTCACTCTGCACTACTGGCCCTGTGTACATGATGTCGTTTAACGATACCCCAGTTGATGTTTTGGATGATGCATCAAAAACTACTCGGAGTTTAGTAGTACTGCTACTAGCCTTGAAGACACAATGATGGGGAATGACGTAATTCGGAGCTACAACGTTATTGAGGTCGATTTCTGTCATATGACCCAAGTCTTCATATTCCTTCATGAATTTGATATATTGGTCTTTCACTTCCTTGGTTTTCTCTAGCCGTCGCTCAAGGGCCAGAAATCTGTTGGTTGCTATTTCCTTGGACCTGCCAACAGTGATTGGGCTCTCATGAAACGGTAGTTTGACAACGAAGCGACCATCAATGGTTTTATGTGTGTTTTGAGCAAAGTGAGCTTCGCACATCTCTTCGGCCCTCGATAACTTGCTACGCGCCGGTTCAATTTCTTCGAGGCTCCATAATCGTTCGATCATCTGATGAAGATCATTGTCATCATAAGTGGAGATGCCGCATGTTGCTGTATCAGATTCAGTTACAGCTATTTTACCAGCTAGTATCCATCCGAGGACTGTATTCTGAAGAATAGGTAAATCGTCTGCTAAACGTATCTGCCCGATGGAGAGCAGTTGATGGTAGAATTCTGCACCAAGGAGAATATCAATGTTGTCGGAGTGATTGAATTTAGGGTCGGCTAACGGAATATTTCTTGGCATTGGCCATGATGAAATGTTAATATGTTGTGAAGGTTGTGGTGGTATTATGCTCGGCAGGACAAATGCTTCCAGGTGGATATTGAAATCGGTTGTTCTTGACTGTAGTTTTACATTCACACGTTGATGGGCTTCCTTTCTCCCATCGCCAATGCCTTGAATACTCATTGATGAGCTTCTTGCACTGAGTCCTAATCTCTTTACTAGACGTGTGGTGATCAAGTTGACTTGAGAGCCTGAATCCAGAATGGCCCTGCAAGTCGTCTTTTGTCCATTGGTAGCAACCAATTCTACGATGGCAGTACTGAGGAGCACGTAATGATGTTTTTCTGAGCTCTTGGACGCTGCTAATGTTACTGATTGACTTGTAGTGTTTTGGTGATTGTTGTTCGTGTTGTTTGACTGTTTTTTGGTGGGAGAACCCTTCGTGTTACTCTCAAGATGTAGCATCGTGTTGTGTCTTTGACCACACCTTAAACAGCTTCTTGAAGCGCAATTTTTTGTTCCATGACCAGTTTTAAGGCAATTTAGGCAAAGTTTATGTTTTTGCGCTAAATGTAAACGCTCTATTGGCTGCAATTGTATAAATTGTTTGCAAGCAAATATCGGGTGTATCTCTGTTCCACAAGCCTTGCAGTTTCCTCTGTTGTTGTTACTCGAGGTTACTGACGCACAAGCTCGAGACGATGTATCCCTTTTCTTTCGTCCGATTGATTCTAATGATTGAAACTGGTTCTCAAGGAACGTTAAAAATTCATTAATGGACTGCAATTCCTTTGGCTTCTTGAGTGATTGTTCATATAGGAATCTTGTGTTTTGGTCTAGTTTGTTAACTAGTAAATGTAGAAGGAGAGGGTCCCATGTTGTTGTATTAACACCTATGTTATTTAATGCCATCAAACATTCTTGGGTGGTATCGTGGAGAGCCTTGATAGCCCCTGCTGATGGTTGCTGCTGTGCCTGGTTTGGTTGTCCAAGTATTTTTTGCAGAAGATTTGACGTGAGAACCCTTATATTGTTGTAGCGATCTTGAAGGATGCTCCAAGCAGTTTTGTAGTTGTCCTCCGTGAGTGATATATGGCGGATGAGATGCTCTGCTTCTCCGCTTAGATGTGTTTTCAGATACCACATCTTTTGTATGTTCGGTATTGGTTGGCTGTCAACCATTTGGGAGAAGAGATCAAAAAATTGTCTCCACTGTAGATAATCGCCATCGAATTTTGGGATAGTGACTTTTGGTAGATTTAGAGAATTATGGGTGATGATGCCATTTGATGAGGCATCTTCGATAATCCCATTGTTCTGTGGTTCTAGCTTTATCGATAAAGCGATAAGGTTTTCCTGTGCCATTTTCTCGATTGCGATATATTCCGCGTGATCGTACCCAATTTCAGTTGGGTTGTCCCTTAATTCCCAAATTGTACAATTCAGTGCTTCTATTTGCTGCCAGAGTTGTTCAAGTGTTCGGTACATACATTTATAATACTGTGAGGGTTCATGTTCTCTCAGAGATAGGCCCTCGATCAGCCTACGTAACGAACCCATGATTGTCCGTTGTCTTCTTATCGCACCAACGACTTTTGGTGGATTTTCTTCAACGGTTTCGACTGTTGTCTTAATGGGATTTATCTTTGATGTGGTTGCCCTCTCTTCTGAATTCGTTATTGACCTTATTCCGTCTTCAAAACGAAGTTTATATTCGTCACATAACGTTGATATCTTGCTGAAGTACTGATTAACGAAATAATCGTGTTCAGCCGGAGCATTCGGCAATGATTTTATTTTTGCATCTGCCATTTCAAAAGTACTCCAGTGCTCCTGTAAGCGTTGTAGTCGCTCTTCTAGATAGGTTCTGGACTTCTTTCTGTCTGCGGGATCCTTCTTGAAGTTGGTTATTATTCGCTGAATTTCTTGGCCAGTTGCCAACTGTGCCACAATCAGCTCTTCGAAGGATGTCATCTTTTGTAGTTCTCCTTGATGAAACGGACAACCTTTGCTGAGATGATGAATTGAGGATTTCGATGAGAATCCTTGGTTGTATGATCCTTGTTCTGGATCACGTCGGGGTCACCAAAATGTTCAGGAGCGTTTTCCTGAATTAAAGTACCAAGCGCATAAACTTGATATTTTATATTACCATGTGAAGCAAGCACTTGAACTTGTTCACGTCGGAGATGATATTAGCGTTTTCTTGTATTATAGTATCAAGCACATAAACTTGATATATTATATTATTAAGTGAAGCAAGCACTTGAACTTGTTCACGTCGGAGTTTTTATGGGTAAAGGAATGAAACGATCAGTGTCTATTACTTCAGATTAACTGAATAACTGATATATTTTTGTAATTGGCTTACATCTTTTATACTTAAATTTAGCTTACTCTAACAATGATAAAAAACTAAATTACTGTCAGCATAATGGTAACAATTACATATATTGATTGCTTAAAACTAAATTACTGCCGGCAATGCACCGTCAGCATAATGGGTCATTGGCACCCAATTCAGAATCACGCATCGGCATATACACATTTGTTTTGGAATACGTGCTGCGTCAGCGCAAGGGTTGGTGTTGACGTCGTGCGGTGAATTACCTTGACACACAATTGTTGTATGCGCTGCGTCATAGGTAATTCAACTGAACAGCATCGGTGTCGAGCCAGAAAATAATGTTACGTACACGCGCCCGTGTGCGGCGCAAAGTCAACAAAATCAGCTGTAACACGCCACCCTCAGAGTAAAACGCTTCAGTTTCTCAAAGGCCTTCAAAAGCAAAGGTTCCTCTTGCCGGGCATGAAAGAGTGCACCCAGGAGCTGTTGAAAACAGAACAGTGAAAGACCAAGCAGTAACAAAATTACTTGTTTTTTATGCATTTTGTGAGCTCTCCTCGCCTGCTGGTAAAAATGTATGTACACACGGCTGGACGCTTCTATCCCTCAATATAAAACGCGATATTTGCCATCAAGGGAACCTATAATGGTCACTCAGCAGCCAGTGGGGAACGCTGGGGACGCATCGGTGTCGAACCAGAAAATAATGTTACGTACACGCGCCCGTGTGCGGCGCAAAGTCACCAAAATCAGCTGTAGCACGCCACCCCCGGAGTAAAACGCTTCAGTTTCTTAAGGGCCTTCAAAAGCATAGTTTTCTCTTGCAGAACCTGAAAGAAAACGCCCAGGAGCTGTTGAAAACAGAACAGTGAAAGACCAAGCAGTAACAAAATTACTCGTTTTATATGCATTTTGTGTTTTCTCCTCGCCTGCTGGTAAAAATCTATGTACACACGGCTAGACGCTTGCATCCCTCAATACAAAACGCAAGATTTCCCATCAGGGGAACCTATAGTGGTCACCCAGCAGACAGTGGGGAACGCTGGGGACGCATCGATGTCGAGCCAGAAAATAATGTTACGTACAAGCGCCCGTGTGCGGCGCAAAGTCCCCAAAATCAGCTGTAACACGCCACCCTCGGAAAAAAACGCTTCGGTTTCTTAAGGGAATTCAAGAGCACAGTTTCCTCTTGCAGATCCTGAAAGAAAGCACCCAGGCGCTGTTGAAAACAGAACAGTGAAAGACCAAGCAGTAACAAAATTACTCGTTTTTTATGCATTTCGTGTACTCTCCTCGCCTGCTGGTAAAAATCTGTGTACACACGGCTAGACGCTTGCGTTTCTCAATACAAAACGCAAAATTTCCCATCAAATGAACCTATAATGGTTACCCAGCAGCCAGTGGTGAACGCTGGGGACGCATCGATGTCGAGCCAGAAAATAATGTCACTTACACGCGCCCGTGTGCGGCGAAAAGTCACCAAAATCAGCTGTAACACGCCACCCTCGGAAAAAAACGCTTCGGTTTCTTAAAGGCCTTCGAAAGCACAATCTGCTCTTGCAGATCCTGAAAAAAAGCACCCAGGCGTTGTTGAAAACAGAACAGTGAAAGGCCTAGCAGTAACAAAATTACTTCTTTTTTATGCATTTTGTGTGCTCTCCTCGCCTGCTGGTAAAAATCAATGTACACACGGCTGGTCGCTTGTGTTCCCCAAGCCAAAGCGCGATAAATCCCACCAAGGGAACCTATAATGGTCACCCAACAGCCAGTGGGGAACGCTGGGGACGCATCGATGTCGAGCCAGAAAATAATGTTACGTACACGCGCCCGTGTGCGGCGCAAAGTCACCAAAATCAGCTGCAACACGCCACCCTCGGAGTAAAACGCTTCGGTTTCTTAAGGGCCTTCAAAAGCACAGTTTCCTCTTGCAGATCCTGAAAGAAAGCGCCCAGGCGCTGTTGAAAGCAGAACAGTGAAAGACCAAGCAGTAACAAAATTACTCCTTTTTTATGCATTTTGTGTGCTCTCCTCGCTTGCTGGTAAAAATCAATGTACACACGGCTGGTCGCTTGTGTCCCCCAAGACAAAGCGCGATAAATCCCATCAAGGGAACCTATAATGGTCACTCAGCAGCCAGTGGGGAACGCTGGGGACGCATCGATGTCGAGCCAGAAAATAATGCCACGTACACGCGCCCGTGTGCGGCGAAAAGTCACCAAAATCAGCTGTAACACGCCACCCTCGGAAAAAAACGCTTCGGTTTCTTAAGGGCCTTCGAAAGCACAATCTGCTCTTGCAGATCCTGAAAAAAAGCACCCAGGCGTTGTTGAAAACAGAACAGTGAAAGGCCAAGCAGTAACAAAATTACTCCTTTTTTATGCATTTTGTGTGCTCTCCTCGCCTGCTGGTAAAAATCAATGTACACACGGCTGGTCGCTTGTGTCCCCCAAGACAAAGCGCGATATTTCCCATCAAGGGAACCTATAATGGTCACCCAACAGCCAGTGGGGAACGCTGGGGACGCATTGATGTCGAGCCAGAAAATAATGTTACGTACACGCGCCCGTGTGCGGCGCAAAGTCACCAAAATCAGCTTTAACACGCCACCCTCAGAGTAAGATGCTTCGGTTTCTTAAGGGCCTTCAAAAGCAAAGTTTCCTCTTGCAGAACCTGAAAGAAAGCACGCAGGAGCTGTTGAAAACAGAACAGTGAAAGACCAAGCAGTAACAAAATTACTCGTTTTATATGCATTTTGTGTGCTCTCCTCGCCTGCTGGTAATAATCTATGTACACACGGCTAGACGCTTGCATCCCTCAATACAAAACGCAACATTTCCCATCAAGGGAACCTACAATGGTCACCCAGCAGCCAGTGGGGAACGCTGGGGACGCATCGATGTCGAGCCAGAAAATAATGTTACGTACACGCGCCCGTGTGCGGCGCAAAGTCACCAAAATCAGCTTTAACACGCCACCCTCAGAGTAAGATGCTTCGGTTTCTTAAGGGCCTTCAAAAGCAAAGTTTCCTCTTGCAGAACCTGAAAGAAAGCACGCAGGAGCTGTTGAAAACAGAACAGTGAAAGACCAAGCAGTAACAAAATTACTCGTTTTATATGCATTTTGTGTGCTCTCCTCGCCTGCTGGTAAAAATCTATGTACACACGGCTAGACGCTTGCATCCCTCAATACAAAACGTAAAATTTCCCATCAGGGGAACCTATAATGGTCACCCAGCAGCCAGTGGGGAACGCTGGGGACGCATTGATGTCGAGCCAGAAAATAATGTTACGTACACGCGCCCGTGTGCGGCGCAAAGTCACCAAAATCAGCTTTAACACGCCACCCTCAGAGTAAGATGCTTCGGTTTCTTAAGGGCCTTCAAAAGCAAAGTTTCCTCTTGCAGAACCTGAAAGAAAGCACGCAGGAGCTGTTGAAAACAGAACAGTGAAAGACCAAGCAGTAACAAAATTACTCGTTTTATATGCATTTTGTGTGCTCTCCTCGCCTGCTGGTAATAATCTATGTACACACGGCTAGACGCTTGCATCCCTCAATACAAAGCGCAACATTTCCCATCAAGGGAACCTACAATGGTCACCCAGCAGCCAGTGGGGAACGCTGGGGACGCATCGATGTCGAGCCAGAAAATAATGTTACGTACACGCGCCCGTGGGCGGCGCAAAGTCACTAAAATCAGCTTTAACACGCCACCCTTAGAGTAAAATGCTTCGGTTTCTTAAGGCCCTTCAAAAGCACAGTTTCCTCTTGCAGAACCTGAAAGACAACGCCCAGGAGCTGTTGAAAAACAGAACAGTGAAAAACCAAGCAGTAACAAAATTACTCGTTTTTTATGCATTTTGTGTGCTTTCCTCGCCTGCTGGTAAAAATCTATGTACACACGGCTAGACGCTTGCGTCCCTCAATGCAAAACGCAATATTTTGCATCAAGGGAACATACAATGGTCACCCAGCAGCCAGTGGGGAACGCTGGGGACGCATCGATGTCGAGCCAGAAAATAATGTTACGTACACGCGCCCGTGTGCGGCGCAAAGTCAACAAAATCAGCTGTAACACGCTACCCTCGGAGTAAAACGCTTCGGTTTCTTAAGGGCCTTCAAAAGCACAGTTTGCTCTTGCAGATCCTGAAAGAAAGCACCCAGGCGCTGTTGAAAACAGAACAGTGAAAGGCCAAGCAGTAACAAAATTACTCGTTTTTTATGCATTTTGTGTGCTCTCCTCGCCTGCTGGTAAAAATCTATGTACACACGTCTAAACTCTTGTGTCCCTCAATACAAAACGCGATATTTGCCATCAAATGAACCTATAATGGTCACCCAACAGCCAGTGGGGAACGCTGGGGACGCATCGATGTCGAGCCAGAAAATAATGTTACGTACACGCGCCCGTGTGCGGCGCAAAGTCACCAAGATCAGCTGCAGCACGCCACCCTCGGAGTAAAACGCTTGGGTTTCTTAAGGGCCTTCAAAAGCACAGTTTCCTCTTGCAGAACCTGAAAGAAAGCACGCAGGAGCTGTTGAAATCAGAACAGTGAAAACCAAGCAGTAACAAAATTACTCCTTTTTTATGCATTTTGTGTGCTCTCCTCGCCTGCTGGTAAAAATCTATGTACACACGGCTGGACGCTTGTGTCCCTGAATACAAAACGCGATATTTTCCACCAAGGGAACCTATAATGGTCACCCTGCAGCCAGTGGGGAACGCTGGGGTTGCATCGATGTCGAGCCAGAAAATAATGTTACGTACACGCGCCCGTGTGCGGCGCAAAGTCATCAAAATCAGCTGTAACACGCCACCCTCAGAGTAAAATGCTTCGGTTTCCTAAAGGCCTTCAAAAGCATAGTTTCTTTTTGCAGAACTTGAATGAAAGCACGCAGGAGTTGTTGAAAACAGAACAGTGAAAACCAAGCAGTAACAAAATTACTCGTTTTATATGCATTTTGTGTCCTCTCCTCGCCTGCTGGTAAAAATCTGTGTACACACGGCTGGTCGCTTGTGTCCAAAAAGACAAAGCGCGATATTTCCCATCAAGGGAACCTATAATGGTCACCCAGCAGCCAGTGGGGAACGCTGGGGACGCATCGATGTCGAGCCAGAAAATAATGTTACGTACACGCGCACGTGTGCGGCGCAAAGTCATCAAAATCAGCTGTAACACGCCACCCTCAGAGTAAAATGCTTCGGTTTCCTAAAGGCCTTCAAAAGCATAGTTTCTTTTTGCAGAACTTGAATGAAAGCACGCAGGAGTTGTTGAAAACAGAACAGTGAAAACCAAGCAGTAACAAAATTACTCGTTTTTTATGCATTTTGTGTCCTCTCCTCGCCTGCTGGTAAAAATCTATGTACACACGGCTGGACGCTTGTGTCCCTGAATACAAAACGCGATATTTCCCATCAAGGGAACCTATAGTGCTCACCCAGCAGCCAGTGGGGAACGCTGGGGACGTATCGATGTCGAGCCAGAAAATAATGTTTCGTACACGCGCCCGTGTGCGGCGCAAAGTCATCAAAATCAGCTGTAACACGCCACCCTCGGAGTAAAATGCTTGGGTTTCTTAAGGGCCTTCAAAAGCACAGTTTCCTCTTGCAGAACCTGAAAGAAAGCACGCAGGAGCTGTTGAAAACAGAACAGTGAAAGACCAAGCAGTAACAAAATTACTCGTTTTATATGCATTTTGTGTGCTCTCCTCGCCTGCTGGTAAAAATCTATGTACACACGGCTAGACGCTTGCGCCCCTCAATACAAAACGCAAGATTTCCCATCAGGGGAACCTATAATGGTCACCCAGCAGCCAGTGGGGAACGCTGGGGACGCATCGATGTCGAGCCAGAAAATAACGTTACGTACACGCGCCCGTGTGCGGCGCAAAGTCACCAAAATCAGCTGCAACACGCCACCCTCGTAGTAAAACGCTTGGGTTTCTTAAGGGCCTTCAAAAGCACAGTTTGCTCTTGCAGATCCTGAAAGAAAGCACCCAGGCGCTGTTGAAAACAGAAGAGTGAAAGGCCAAGCAGTAACAAAATTACTCGTTTTATATGCATTTTGTGTGCTCTCCTCGCCTGCTGGTAAAAATCTATGTACACACGGCTGGTCGCTTGTGTCCACCAAGACAAAGCGCGATATTTCCCATCAAGGGAACCTATAATGGTCACCCAGCAGCCAGTGGGGAACGCTGGGGACGCATCGATGTCGAGCCAGAAAATAATGTTACGTACACGCGCCCGTGTGCGGCGCAAAGTCACCAAAATCAGCTTTAACACGACACCCTCAGAGTAAAATGCTTCGGTTTCTTAAGGGATTTCAAAAGCACAGTTTCCTCTTGCAGAACCTGAAAGAAAGCACGCAGGAGCTGTTGAAAACAGAACAGTGAAAGACCAAGCAGTAACAAAATTACTCGTTTTTTATGCATTTTGTGTGCTCTCCTAGCCTGCTGGTAAGAATCTATGTACACACGGCTGAACGCTTGTGTCCCCCAAGACAAAGCGCCATATTTACCATCAAGGGAACCTGTAATGGTCACCCAACAGCCAGTGGGGAACGCTGGGGACGCGTCGATGTCGAGCCAGAAAATAATGTTACGTACACGCGCCCGTGTGCGGCGCAAAGTCACCAAAATCAGCTGCAACACGCCACCCTCGGAGTAAAACGCTTGGGTTTCTTAAGGGCCTTCAAAAGCACAGTTTGCTCTTGCAGATCCTGAAAGAAAGCACCCAGGCGCTGTTGAAAACAGAACAGTGAAAGGCCAAGCAGTAACAAAATTACTCGTTTTATATGCATTTTGTGTGCTCTCCTCGCCTGCTGGTAAAAATCTGTGTACACACGGCTGGTCGCTTGTGTCCACCAAGACAAAGCGCGATATTTCCCATCAAGGGAACCTATAATGGTCACCCAGCAGCCAGTGGGGAACGCTGGGGATGCATCGATGTCGAGCCAGAAAATAATGTTACGTACACGCGCCCGTGGGCGGCGCAAAGTCACTAAAATCAGCTTTAACACGCCACCCTCAGAGTAAAATGCTTCGGTTTCTTAAGGGCCTTCAAAAGCACAGTTTCCTCTTGCAGAACCTAAAAGACAACGCCCAGGAGCTGTTGAAAAACAGAACAGTGAAAAACCAAGCAGTAACAAAATTACTCGTTTTTTATGCATTTTGTGTGCTTTCCTCGCCTGCTGGTAAAAATCTGTGTACACACGACTGGTCGCTTGTGTCCACCAAAACAAAGCGCGAT
The DNA here is from genome assembly GCA_951905685.1 of Eumerus sabulonum. Taxonomy (NCBI): domain Eukaryota; kingdom Metazoa; phylum Arthropoda; class Insecta; order Diptera; family Syrphidae; genus Eumerus; species Eumerus sabulonum. The sequence continues at coordinate 137,316,870 of OX645060.1, read as the reverse complement.
ATTTTCCACCAAGGGAACCTATAATGGTCACCCTGCGGCCAATGGGGAACGCTGGGGTTGCATCGATGTCGAGCCAGAAAATAATGTTACGTACACGCGCCCGTGTGCGGCGCAAAGTCATCAAAATCAGCTGTAACACGCCACCCTCAGAGTAAAATGCTTCGGTTTCTTAAAGGCCTTCAAAAGCACAGTTTCTTTTTGCAGAACTTGAATGAAAGCACGCAGGAGTTGTTGAAAACAGAACAGTGAAAACCAAGCAGTAACAAAATTACTCGTTTTTTATGCATTTTGTGTCTTCTCCTCGCCTGCTGGTAAAAATCTATGTACACACGGCTGGACGCTTGTGTCCCTGAATACAAAACGCGATATTTCCCATCAAGGGAACCTATAGTGCTCACCCAGCAGCCAGTGGGGAACGCTGGGGACGCATCGATGTCGAGCCAGAAAATAATGTTACGTACACGCGCCCGTGTGCGGCGCAAAGTCACCAAAATCAGCTTTAACACGCCACCCTCAGAGTGAAATGCTTCGGTTTCTTAAGGGCCTTCAAAAGCACAGTTTTCTCTTGCAGAACCTGAAAGAAAGCACGCAGGAGCTGTTGAAAACAGAATAGTGAAAAACCAAGCAGTAACAAAATTACTCGTTTTTTATGCATTTTGTGTGCTTTCCTCGCCTGCTGGTAAAAATCTGTGTACACACGGCTAGACGCTTGCGTCCCTCAATGCAAAACGCAATATTTTGCATCAAGGGAACCTATAATGGTCACCCAGCAGCCAATGGGGAACGCTGGGGACGCATCGATGTCGAGCCAGAAAATAATGTTACGTACACGCGCCCGTGGGCGGCGCAAAGTCACTAAATTCAGCTTTAACACGCCACCCTCAGAGTAAAATGCTTCGGTTTCTTAAGGGCCTTCAAAAGCACAGTTTTCTCTTGCAGAACCTGAAAGAAAGCACGCAGGAGCTGTTGAAAACAGAATAGTGAAAAACCAAGCAGTAACAAAATTACTCGTTTTTTATGCATTTTGTGTGCTTTCCTCGCCTGCTGGTAAAAATCTGTGTACACACGGCTAGACGCTTGCGTCCCTCAATGCAAAACGCAATATTTTGCATCAAGGGAACCTATAATGGTCACCCAGCAGCCAATGGGGAACGCTGGGGACGCATCGATGTCGAGCCAGAAAATAATGTTACGTACACGCGCCCGTGGGCGGCGCAAAGTCACTAAATTCAGCTTTAACACGCCACCCTCAGAGTAAAATGCTTCGGTTTCTTAAGGGCCTTCAAAAGCACAGTTTTCTCTTGCAGAACCTGAAAGAAAGCACGCAGGAGCTGTTGAAAACAGAATAGTGAAAAACCAAGCAGTAACAAAATTACTCGTTTTTTATGCATTTTGTGTGCTTTCCTCGCCTGCTGGTAAAAATCTGTGTACACACGGCTAGACGCTTGCGTCCCTCAATGCAAAACGCAATATTTTGCATCAAGGGAACCTATAATGGTCACCCAGCAGCCAATGGGGAACGCTGGGGACGCATCGATGTCGAGCCAGAAAATAATGTTACGTACACGCGCCCGTGGGCGGCGCAAAGTCACTAAATTCAGCTTTAACACGCCACCCTCAGAGTAAAATGCTTCGGTTTCTTAAGGGCCTTCAAAAGCACAGTTTTCTCTTGCAGAACCTGAAAGAAAGCACACAGGAGCTGTTGAAAACAGAACAGTGAAAAACCAAGCAGTAACAAAATTACTCGTTTTTTATGCATTTTTTGTGCTTTCCTCGCCTGCTGGTAAAAATCTAGAGTAAGTTCGGGTAATGTGGAACCCCCTAATTATTTTCAGCAATATTTTTAATACTAAAGCTTTTTTCCGAAAGGGTACAAATTTTTATCGTTCATTAAAATTTCGGCAATAGTATTTACTTACCCCTAGGCTAATTTTTGTTCGTATGAATAAAATATTGGCTATTGTTTCAGAATAGTGCAAAACCCACCTTTTTGAAAAGTGGCGGGTAATGTGGGTCCATAGTGGGGGTAATGTGGAGTAGTGGTCCACATTACCGGAAATAGAATAATTAACGTAGAACTTTGGTGATTGTGCATATCTGTTTCATTTATTTCAATTAGTAGATTTAAAATTTATATTAATAAATAAACATTGAACTCAAAATTAATTAACTTTTAATTTGATAAAAAATTACGTTAATTACACTTAGGAACCTCATTCAGATACATTAAATAAATAAATACATATTTACATATATGCATATATTAAAGTACAATAAACAAAAAAGGCTAACAATAAATAAAAAGAAAATTCATTAAATACACATTAAAAAGAACAATCAATATAGAAAATATAGTATTTTCAAATTTATATTGTATTTTGGCCACACGAACTGCAAATAAAAATAACACTCCTTTTCGCCATGCATTTTTCATGAGCCCAAACAATTTCGCATTGGAGACACTGAATCCATTTGTCCCCAGTCAAGTCATCACCCCAAGACAAATCGCAGAAGTTGCATTTGGTACCATTCGAAGACGGGAATTCATTATTTTCATCTTCAGAATCAGCAAATAATATTTTGTAAGGAGCAAGGCCATCATCTAATGATAAAGACTGACGGCGTCTCGAAGTGGAAGCCTTACTTATTGGCTTTTCATTTCCTATTGGGTTCTTTCTAGTTTTGGTCTTACCAGGCTTTTGAATTTTATTAATGCTTTCCTGTAACTGCTTTTTATAAGGCGATACAGTCAAAATTGCGGCTTCAGTTTTTCTTCCCCTGTTTGTGGTGGCTACCCTTTTCAATTTTGGAGGTGGTGAAACTTCCCAAGGAGTAAAATGGGCTTCCGTTTGGTTAAAAATCAAAGTGAATGTGTTTTGGCTGCTTACTTCTGCGACAATATTCCGCATTTCACTTATATTTATTTCATTATCCAAATTTATATTTAAGCTCGGTGGTTGAATCAAACTGTCATTCATATTTCGACTTTCAACTTTAGTTTCTAATGGCTCAGGCTCAGGCTCACATGCCATAAAATCTGCCTCAGAAAAAATATTTCTATTGAAAGGGAAAACTCCACTACATTTGAACCCGCTAACTGCAACTCGTCCTGTTTGCACTTTAAGAAAAGCATTCTTATATAATTGAGCTATATCACCCAATGTCACTTTTCGCCCAGATTCTCTCATGCAGCCCCTGATTTCCTCATTATAATACTTCTTAAGAGGCCCCATAAATGTCCTATCCAAGGGCTGCATCTTGTGGGTGCAATGAGGGGGCAGGGAAATAATGGTAACAAAATGTTGGCGTGCCAGGTCAATAACTTCCAAATTTCTAGTATGGCTATAATGACCATCTAAAATAAAAGAACCGGCTGCTCTTCTGAAGGTTTAGAGAACTCCAAGAAATGACGGAACCAATTTGTGAAAATGTGTACTTGAATCCACCCAGAACTATGAAATTCGGCCTTGGAGTGAGCAGGAGCGTTGTTCATATAAAGTGGGTTGTATCTTTTTCTTGGAAATATAAGATATGGTGGAATAATATTTCCACCTGCACTCATGCAATTCACTACAGTAACCAGAGAACCACGTTCCGCCGAAGTCAAGGCTCCTATTTGACGTTTTCCTTTTTTTGCTAAAACCTGTGGTTGCTTGTTTTGCACTATGGTGAGACCAGTTTCGTCCACATTCCATATCCTGGATGCTGCAAACTTATATTTTTCATACACCCCTTCCAAAATATCGAAAAACTTGTTTACACTTTCTTGATTAAAGCCTCTCGCTCTATCGACTGAGGTATCTGTTGGCATCCGAAAGCTTAATTCATGCCTGTGTCTTTTCAAAAAAAAACTGTAAAGCCAATCTTTTCCTGCACTTTTATGTAATAGTGAAAATTTGTTGGGAATATTATTTTTTTCAGCCATTTGAAATGCCAGACTTCGAATATCTTTTCTTGTTAAACCCCAGAACCTGTTTTCCATTTCTTGTAAATATTTTACAAGTTCGTCTCCCATTGCTTTACTAAAAATTGGCTTTCGACCCAAGGGGGTGGACAATACATCGCTAATAGGTTTACCAGATCGTGCCAAACGTTGTAATGTTGTTTTGGGAACATTATATGTTTTGGCAGCCAGCTTCACTCCCATTTCGCCTTTCTTGATGGCAAAAAGGGCCTTTTCCATTGAGGCTGGGTCCCAGTTTCTTACATGTACTCCTTTTTTCGGCATTTTTAAATGAATCTATGAATATTTGCAAGAAGTTAGACTTCTACCAAAACAGATGGCAAATGTGGAGTACTACTCCACTTTACCCGAATGAGAGTACTCCACATTACCCGGAAGGTGTATATCTTCAGAAATTCTACTTTATTTATATTATTATCAAGAAAAACAATAAAACTCACCTTATATACACAAAAAACACAAAATTTCGAACGCGAAATTGAAGCACTTATTTTATTTGAGCCGTTATTTATAAAAATATGCACTTTTTAAAGAAGACCAAAATTAACAACGACCTCACATCGAAACAACAATCATCAAACTGTGCAAAATCTATAGCGATTGAACACATGAAGATGAAACATTCGGCTCTCTGCTCAGTAGAGTTACGGTATAACAACGGAAACAAACTTCTAATTCTTCCAAGAGAGAGAGAAATGTAGGGGTCCACATTACCCGCCTACTCCACATTACCCGAACTTACTAAACAAAATACAAAACGCATTATTTCCCATCAGGGGAACCTATAATGGTCACCCAGCAGCCAGTGGGGAACGCTGGGGACGCATCGATGTCGAGCCAGAAAATAATGTTACGTACACGCGCCCGTGTGCGGCGCAAAGTCACCAAAATCAGCTGCAACACGCCACCCTCGGAGTAAAACGCTTGGGTTTCTTAAGGGCCTTCAAAAGCACAGTTTGCTCTTGCAGATCCTGAAAGAAAGCACCCAGGCGCTGTTGAAAACAGAACAGTGAAAGGCCAAGCAGTAACAAAATTACTCGTTTTATATGCATTTTGTGTGCTCTCCTCGCCTGCTGGTAAAAATCTGTGTACACACGGCTGGTCGCTTGTGTCCACCAAGACAAAGCGCGATATTTCCCATCAAGGGAACCTATAATGGTCACCCAGCAGCCAGTGGGGAACGCTGGGGACGCATCGATGTCGAGCCAGAAAATAATGTTACGTACACGCGCCCGTGTGCGGCGCAAAGTCACCAAAATCAGCCGCAACACGCCACCCTCGGAGTAAAACGCTTGGGTTTCTTAAAGGCCTTCAAAAGCACAGTTTCCTTTTGCAGAACTTGAAAGAAAGCACGCAGAAGTTGTTGAAAACAGAACAGTGAAAACCAAGCAGTAACAAAATTACTCCTTTTTTATGCATTTTGTGTGCTCTCCTCGCCTGCTGGTAAAAATCTATGTACACACGGCTGGACGCTTGTGTCCCTGAATACAAAACGCGATATTTTACACCAAGGGAACCTATAATGGTCACCCTGCAGCCAGTGGGGAACGCTGGGGTTGCATCGATGTCGAGCCAGAAAATAATGTTACGTACACGCGCCCGTGTGCGGCGCAAAGTCATCAAAATCAGCTGTAAAACGCCACCCTCAGAGTAAGATGCTTCGGTTTCTTAAGGGCCTTCAAAAGCACAGTTTCTTTTTGCAGAACTTGAATGAAAGCACGCAGGAGTTGTTTCCTCTTGCAGAACCTGAAAGAAAGCACGCAGTAGCTGTTGAAAACATAACAGTGAAAAACCAAGCAATAACAAAATTACTCGTTTTTTATGCATTTTGTGTGCTTTCCTCGCCTGCTGGTAAAAATCTGTGTACACACGGCTAGACGCTTGCGTCCCTCAATGCAAAACGCAATATTTTGCATCAAGGGAACCTACAATGGTCACCCAGCAGCCAGTGGGGAACGCTGGGGACGCATCGATGTCGAGCCAGAAAATAATGTTACGTACACGCGCCCGTGGGCGGCGCAAAGTCACTAAAATCAGCTTTAACACGCCACCCTCAGAGTAAAATTCTTCGGTTTCTTAAGGGCCTTCAAAAGCACAGTTTCCTCTTGCAGAACCTAAAAGACAACGCCCAGGAGCTGTTGAAAAACAGAACAGTGAAAAACCAAGCAGTAACAAAATTACTCGTTTTATATGCATTTTGTGTGCTCTCCTCGCCTGCTGGTAAAAATCTATGTACACACGGCTAGACGCTTGCGCCCCTCAATACAAAACGCAAGATTTCCCATCAGGGGAACCTATAATGGTCACCCAGCAGCCAGTGGGGAACGCTGGGGACGCATCGATGTCGAGCCAGAAAATAATGTTACGTACACGCGCCCGTGTGCGGCGCAAAGTCAACAAAATCAGCTGCAACACGCCACCCTCGGAGTAAAACGCTTGGGTTTCTTAAGGGCCTTCAAAAGCACAGTTTGCTCTTGCTGATCCTGAAAGAAAGCACCCAGGCGCTGTTGAAAACAGAACAGTGAAAGGCCAAGCAGTAACAAAATTACTCGTTTTATATGCATTTTGTGTGCTCTCCTCGCCTGCTGGTAAAAATCTATGTACATACGGCCGGTCGCTTGTGTCCACCAAGACAAAGCGCGATATTTCCCATCAAGGGAACCTATAATGGTCACCCAGCAGCCAGTGGGGAACGCTGGGGACGCATCGATGTCGAGCCAGAAAATAATGTTACGTACACGCGCCCGTGTGCGGCGCAAAGTCACCAATATCAGCTTTAACACGACACCCTCAGAGTAAAATTCTTCGGGTTCTTAAGGGCTTTCAAAAGCACAGTTTCCTCTTGCAGAACCTGAAAGAAAGCACGCAGGAGCTGTTGAAAACAGAACAGTGAAAGACCAAGCAGTAACAAAATTACTCGTTTTATATGCATTTTTTGTGCTCTCCTCGCCTGCTGGTAAAAGTCTATGTACACACGGGTAGACGCTTGCATCCCTCAGCATAAACCTCAAAATTTCCCATGAGGGGAACCTTAAATGGTCACCCAGCAGCCAGTATGGAACGCTGGGGACGCATCGATGTCGAGCCAGAAAATAATGTTACGTACACGCGCCCGTGTGCGGAGCAAAGTCACCAAAATCAGCTGTAGCACGCCACCCTCGGAGTAAAACGCCTCGGTTTCTTAAGGGCCTTCAAAAGCGCAGTTTCCTCTTGCAGAACCTGGAAGAAAGCACGCAGCAGCTGTTGAAGACAGAACAGTGAAAGACCAAGCAATAACAAAATTACTCGTTTTTTTATGCATTTTGTGTGCTCTCCTCGCCTGCTGGTAAGAATCTATGTACACACGGCTGAACGCTTGTGTCCCCCAAGACAAAGCGCCATATTTCCCATCAAGGGAACCTATAATGGTCACCCAACAGCCAGTGGGGAACGCTGGGGACGCGTCGATGTCGAGCCAGAAAATAATGTTACGTACACGCGCCCGTGTGCGGCGCAAAGTCACCAAAATCAGCTGCAACACGCCACCCTCGGAGTAAAACGCTTCGGTTTCTTAAGGGCCTTCAAAAGCACAGTTTCCTCTTGCAGAACCTGAAAGAAAGCACGCAGGAGCTGTTGAAACAGAACAGTGAAATACCAAACAGTAACAAAATTACTCGTTTTTTATGCATTTTGTGTGCTCTCCTCGCCTGCTGGTAAAAATCTATGTACACGCGGCTAGACTCTTGTGTCCCTCAATACAAAACGCAATATTTCCCATCAAGGAAACCTATAATGGACGCCCAGCAGCCAGTGGGGAACGCTGGGGACGCATCGATGTCGAGCCAGAAAATAATGTTACGTACACGCGCCCGTGTGCGGCGCAAATTCACCAAAATCAGCTGTAACACGCCACCCTCGGAGTAAAACGCTTCGGTTTCTTAAGGGCCTTCAAAAGCACAATTTCCTCTTGCAGAACCTGAAAGAAAGCACGCAGCAGCTGTTGAAAACAGAACAGTGAAAAACCAAGCAATAACAAAATTACTCGTTTTTTATGCATTTTGTGTGCTCTCCTCGCCTGCTGGTAAAAATCTATGTACACACGGCTAGACGCTTCCGTCCCTCAATACAAAACGCAAGATTTCCCATCAGGGGAACCTATAATGGTCACCCAGTAGCCAGTGGGGAACGCTGGGGACGCATCGATGTCGAGCCAGAAAATAATGTTACGTACACGCGCCCGTGTGCGGCGCAAAGTCACCAAAATCAGCTGCAACACGCCACCCTCGGAGTAAAACGCTTCGGTTTCTTAAGGGCCCTCAAAAGCACAGTTTCCTCTTGCAGATCCTGAAAGAAAGCACCCCGGCGCTGTTGAAAACAGAATAGTGGAAGACCAAGCAGTAACAAAATTACTCGTTTTTTATGCATTTTGTGTGCTCTCCTCGCCTGCTGGTAAAAATCTATGTACACACGGCTAGACGCTTGCATTTCTCAATACAAAACGCAAAATTTCCCATCAAATGAACCTATAATGGTCACCCAGCAGCCAGTGGTGAACGCTGGGGACGCATCGATGTCGAGCCAGAAAATAATGTTACGTACACGCGCCCGTGTGCGGCGCAAAGTCACCAAAATCAGCTGTAGCACGCCACCCTCGGAGTAAAACGCCTCGGTTTCTTAAGGGCCTTCAAAAGCGCAGTTTCCTCTTGCAGAACCTGGAAGAAAGCACGCAGCAGCTGTTGAAGACAGAACAGTGAAAGACCAAGCAATAACAAAATTACTCGTTTTTTATGCATTTTGTGTGCTCTCCTCGCCTGCTGGTAAGAATCTATGTACACACGGCTGAACGCTTGTGTCCCCCAAGACAAAGCGCCATATTTCCCATCAAGGGAACCTATAATGGTCACCCAACAGCCAGTGGGGAACGCTGGGGACGCGTCGATGTCGAGCCAGAAAATAATGTTACGAACACGCGCCCGTGTGCGGCGCAAAGTCACCAAAATCAGCTGCAACACGCCACCCTCGGAGTAAAACGCTTCGGTTTCTTAAGGGCCTTCAAAAGCACAGTTTCCTCTTGCAGAACCTGAAAGAAAGCACGCAGGAGCTGTTGAAACAGAACAGTGAAATACCAAACAGTAACAAAATTACTCGTTTTTTATGCATTTTGTGTGCTCTCCTCGCCTGCTGGTAAAAATCTATGTACACACGGCTGGACGCTTGTGTCCCTGAATACAAAACGCGATATTTTCCACCAAGGGAACCTATAATGGTCACCCTGCAGCCAGTGGGGAACGCTGGGGTTGCATCGATGTCGAGCCAGAAAATAATGTTACGTACACGCGCCCGTGTGCGGCGCAAAGTCATCAAAATCAGCTGTAAAACGCCACCCTCAGAGTAAGATGCTTCGGTTTCTTAAGGGCCTTCAAAAGCACAGTTTCTTTTTGCAGAACTTGAATGAAAGCACGCAGGAGTTGTTTCCTCTTGCAGAACCTGAAAGAAAGCACGCAGTAGCTGTTGAAAACATAACAGTGAAAAACCAAGCAATAACAAAATTACTCGTTTTTTATGCATTTTGTGTGCTTTCCTCGCCTGCTGGTAAAAATCTGTGTACACACGGCTAGACGCTTGCGTCCCTCAATGCAAAACGCAATATTTTGCATCAAGGGAACCTACAATGGTCACCCAGCAGCCAGTGGGGAACGCTGGGGACGCATCGATGTCGAGCCAGAAAATAATGTTACGTACACGCGCCCGTGGGCGGCGCAAAGTCACTAAAATCAGCTTTAACACGCCACCCTCAGAGTAAAATTCTTCGGTTTCTTAAGGGCCTTCAAAAGCACAGTTTCCTCTTGCAGAACCTAAAAGACAACGCCCAGGAGCTGTTGAAAAACAGAACAGTGAAAAACCAAGCAGTAACAAAATTACTCGTTTTATATGCATTTTGTGTGCTCTCCTCGCCTGCTGGTAAAAATCTATGTACACACGGCTAGACGCTTGCGCCCCTCAATACAAAACGCAAGATTTCCCATCAGGGGAACCTATAATGGTCACCCAGCAGCCAGTGGGGAACGCTGGGGACGCATCGATGTCGAGCCAGAAAATAATGTTACGTACACGCGCCCGTGTGCGGCGCAAAGTCAACAAAATCAGCTGCAACACGCCACCCTCGGAGTAAAACGCTTGGGTTTCTTAAGGGCCTTCAAAAGCACAGTTTGCTCTTGCTGATCCTGAAAGAAAGCACCCAGGCGCTGTTGAAAACAGAACAGTGAAAGGCCAAGCAGTAACAAAATTACTCGTTTTATATGCATTTTGTGTGCTCTCCTCGCCTGCTGGTAAAAATCTATGTACATACGGCCGGTCGCTTGTGTCCACCAAGACAAAGCGCGATATTTCCCATCAAGGGAACCTATAATGGTCACCCAGCAGCCAGTGGGGAACGCTGGGGACGCATCGATGTCGAGCCAGAAAATAATGTTACGTACACGCGCCCGTGTGCGGCGCAAAGTCACCAATATCAGCTTTAACACGACACCCTCAGAGTAAAATTCTTCGGGTTCTTAAGGGCTTTCAAAAGCACAGTTTCCTCTTGCAGAACCTGAAAGAAAGCACGCAGGAGCTGTTGAAAACAGAACAGTGAAAGACCAAGCAGTAACAAAATTACTCGTTTTATATGCATTTTTTGTGCTCTCCTCGCCTGCTGGTAAAAGTCTATGTACACACGGGTAGACGCTTGCATCCCTCAGCATAAACCTCAAAATTTCTCATCAGGGGAACCTTAAATGGTCACCCAGCAGCCAGTATGGAACGCTGGGGACGCATCGATGTCGAGCCAGAAAATAATGTTACGTACACGCGCCCGTGTGCGGCGCAAAGTCACCAAAATCAGCTGTAGCACGCCACCCTCGGAGTAAAACGCCTCGGTTTCTTAAGGGCCTTCAAAAGCGCAGTTTCCTCTTGCAGAACCTGGAAGAAAGCACGCAGCAGCTGTTGAAGACAGAACAGTGAAAGACCAAGCAATAACAAAATTACTCGTTTTTTATGCATTTTGTGTGCTCTCCTCGCCTGCTGGTAAGAATCTATGTACACACGGCTGAACGCTTGTGTCCCCCAAGACAAAGCGCCATATTTCCCATCAAGGGAACCTTTAATGGTCACCCAACAGCCAGTGGGGAACGCTGGGGACGCGTCGATGTCGAGCCAGAAAATAATGTTACGAACACGCGCCCGTGTGCGGCGCAAAGTCACCAAAATCAGCTGCAACACGCCACCCTCGGAGTAAAACGCTTCGGTTTCTTAAGGGCCTTCAAAAGCACAGTTTCCTCTTGCAGAACCTGAAAGAAAGCACGCAGGAGCTGTTGAAACAGAACAGTGAAATACCAAACAGTAACAAAATTACTCGTTTTTTATGCATTTTGTGTGCTCTCCTCGCCTGCTGGTAAAAATCTATGTACACACGGCTAGACGCTTGCATTTCTCAATACAAAACGCAAAATTTCCCATCAAATGAACCTATAATGGTCACCCAGCAGCCAGTGGTGAACGCTGGGGACGCATCGATGTCGAGCCAGAAAATAATGCTACGTACACGCGCCCGTGTGCGGCGCAAAGTCACCAAAAAGAGCTGTAACACGCCACCCTCGGAAAAAAACGCTTCGGTTTCTTAAGAGCCTTCGAAAGCACAGTTTGCTGTTGCAGATCCTGAAAAAAAGCACCCAGGCGCTGTTGAAAACAGAACAGTGAAAGGCCAAGCAGTAACAAAATTACTCCTTTTTTATGCATTTTGTGTGCTCTCCTCGCCTGCTGGTAAAAATCTATGTAAACACGGCTGGTCGCTTGAGTCCCCAAGATAAAGCGCGATATTTCCCATCAAGGGAACCTATAATGGTCACCCAACAGCCAGTGGGGAACGCTGGGGACGCATCGATGTCGAGCCAGAAAATAATGTTACGTACACGCGCCCGTGTGCGGCGCAAAGTCACCAAAATCAGCTGCAACACGCCACCCTCTGAGTAAAACGCTTCGGTTTCTTAAGGGCCTTCAAAAGCACTGTTTTCTCTTGCAGAACCTGAAAGAAAGCACGCAGCAGCTGTTGAAAACAGAACAGTGAAAGACCAAGCAGTAACAAAATTACTCGTTTTATATGCATTTTGTGTGCTCTCCTCGCCTGTTGGTAATAATCTATGTACACTCGGCTAGACGCTTGCATCCCTCAATACAAAGCGCAACATTTCCCATCAAGGGAACCTACAATGGTAACCTAGCAGCCAGTGGGGAACGCTGGGGACGTATCGATGTCGAGCCAGAAAATAATGTTACGTACACGCGCCCGTGTGCGGCGCAAAGTCACCAAAATCAGCTTTAACACGCCACCCTCAGAGTAAGATGCTTCGGTTTCTTAAGGGCCTTCAAAAGCAAGGTTTCCTCTTGCAGAACCTGAAAGAAAGCACGCAGGAGCTGTTGAAAACAGAACAGTGAAAGACCAAGCAATAACAAAATTACTCGTTTTATATGCATTTTGTGTGCTCTCCTCGCCTGCTGGTAAAAATCTATGTACACACGGCTAGACGCTTGCATCCTTCAATACAAAGCGTAAAATTTCCCATCGGGGGGACCTATAACGGTCACCCAGCAGCCAGTGGGGAACGCTGGGGACGCATCGATATCGAGCCAGAAAATAATGTTACGTACACGCGCCCGTGTGCGGCGCAAAGTCACCAAAATCAGCTTTAACACGCCACCCTCAGAGTAAAATGCTTCGGTTTCTTAAGGGCCTTCAAAAGCACAGTTTCCTCTTGCAGAACCTGAAAGAAAGCACGCAGTAGCTGTTGAAAACAGAACAGTGAAAGACCAAGCAATAACAAAATTACTCGTTTATTATGCATTTTCTGTGCTTTCCTCGCCTGCTGGTAAAAATCTATGTACACACGGCTAGACGCTTGCGTCCCTCAATGCAAAACGCAATATTTTGCATCAAGGGAACCTACAATGGTCACCCAGCAGCCAGTGGGGAACGCTGGGGGCGCATCGATGTCGAGCCAGAAAATAATGTTACGTACACGCGCCCGTGTGCGGCGCAAAGTCACTAAAATCAGCTTTAACACGCCACCCTCAGAGTAAAATGCTTCGGTTTCTTAAGGGCCTTCAAAAGCACAGTTTCCTCTTGCAGAACCTGAAAGACAACGCCCAGGAGCTGTTGAAAAACAGAACAGTGAAAAACCAAGCAGTAACAAAATTACACGTTTTTTATGCATTTTGTGTGCTTTCCTCGCCTGCTGGTAAAAATCTATGTACACACGGCTAGACGCTTGCGTCCCTCGATGCAAAACGCAATATTTTGCATCAAGGGAACCTACAATGGTCACCCAGCAGCCAGTGGGGAACGCTGGGGACGCATCGATGTCGAGCCAGAAAATAATGTTACGTACACGCGCCCGTGTGCGGCGCAAAGTCACCCAAATCAGCTGTAACACGCCACCCTCGGAAAAAAAACGCTTCGGTTTCTTAAGGGCCTTCAAAAGCACAGTTTGCTCTTGCGGATCCTGAAAGAAAGCACCCAGGCGCTGTTGAAAACAGAACAGTGAAAGGCCAAGCAGTAACAAAATTACTCGTTTTATATGCATTTTGTGTGCTCTCCTCGCCTGCTGGTAAGAATCTATGTACACACGGCTAGACGCTTCCGCCCCTCAATACAAAACGCAAGATTTCCCATCAGGGGAACCTATAATGGTCACCCAGCAGCCAGTGGGGAGCGCTGGGGACGCATCGATGTCGAGCCAGAAAATAATGTTACGTACACGCGCCCGTGTGCGGCGCAAAGTCACCAAAATCAGCTGCAACTCGCCACCCTCGGAGTAAAACGCTTGGGTTTCTTAAGGGCCTTCAAAAGCACAGTTTGCTCTTGCAGATCCTGAAAGAAAGCACCCAGGCGCTGTTGAAAACAGAACAGTGAAAGGCCAAGCAGTAACAAAATTACTCGGTTTATATGCATTTTGTGTGCTCTCCTCGCCTGCTGGTAAAAATCTGTGTACACACGGCTGGTCGCTTGTGTCCACCAAGACAAAGCGCGATATTTCCCATCAAGGGAACCTATAATGGTCACCCAGCAGCCAGTGGGGAACGCTGGGGACGCATCGATGTCGAGCCAGAAAATAATGTTACGTACACGCGCCCGTGTGCGGCGCAAGGTCACCAAAATCAGCCGCAACACGCCACCCTCGGAGTAAAACGCTTGGGTTTCTTAAAGGCCTTCAAAAGCACAGTTTCCTTTTGCAGAACTTGAAAGAAAGCACGCAGAAGTTGTTGAAAACAGAACAGTGAAAACCAAGCAGTAACAAAATTACTCCTTTTTTATGCATTTTGTGTGCTCTCCTCGCCTGCTGGTAAAAATCTATGTACACACGGCTGGACGCTTGTGTCCCTGAAAACAAAACGCGATATTTTCCACCAAGGGAACCTATAATGGTAACCCTGCAGCCAGTGGGGAACGCTGGGGTTGCATCGATGTCGAGCCAGAAAATAATGTTACGTACACGCGCCCGTGCGCGGCGCAAAGTCATCAAAATCAGCTGTAACACGCCACCCTCAGAGTAAGATGCTTCGGTTTCTTAAGGGCCTTCAAAAGCACAGTTTCTTTTTGCAGAGCTTGAATGAAAGCACGCAGGAGTTGTTTCCTCTTGCAGAACCTGAAAGAAAGCACGCAGCAGCTGTTGAAAACAGAACAGTGAAAGACCAAGCAATAACAAAATTACTCGTTTTTTATGCATTTTGTGTGCTTTCCTCGCCTGCTGGTAAAAATCTGTGTACACACGACTGGTCGCTTGTGTCCACCAAAACAAAGCGCGATATTTTCCACCAAGGGAACCTATAGTGGTCACCCTGCAGCCAATGGGGAACGCTGGGGTTGCATCGATGTCGAGCCAGAAAATAATGTTACGTACACGCGCCCGTGTGCGGCGCAAAGTCATCAAAATCAGCTGTAACACGCCACCCTCAGAGTAAAATGCTTCGGTTTCTTAAAGGCCTTCAAAAGCACAGTTTCTTTTTGCAGAACTTGAATGAAAGCACGCAGGAGTTGTTGAAAACAGAACAGTGAAAACCAAGCAGTAACAAAATTACTCGTTTTTTATGCATTTTGTGTCCTCTCCTCGCCTGCTGGTAAAAATCTATGTACACACGGCTGGACGCTTGTGTCCCTGAATACAAAACGCGATATTTCCCATCAAGGGAACCTATAGTGCTCACCCAGCAGCCAGTGGGGAACGCTGGGGACGTATCGATGTCGAGCCAGAAAATAATGTTACGTACACGCGCCCGTGTGCGGCGCAAAGTCACCAAAATCAGCTGCAACACGCCACCCTCGGAGTAAAACGCTTCGGTTTCTTAAGGGCCTTCAAAAGCACTGTTTTCTCTTGCAGAACCTGAAAGAAAGCACGCAGCAGCTGTTGAAAACAGAACAGTGAAAGACCAAGCAGTAACAAAATTACTCGTTTTTTATGCATTTTGTGTGCTCTCCTCGCCTGTTGGTAATAATCTATGTACACTCGGCTAGACGCTTGCATCCCTCAATACAAAGCGCAACATTTCCCATCAAGGGAACCTACAATGGTCACCTAGCAGCCAGTGGGGAACGCTGGGGACGTATCGATGTCGAGCCAGAAAATAATGTTACGTACACGCGCCCGTGTGTGGCGCAAAGTCACTTTCGAAAAGATATAAGTCGCTCAGATATATGTACAAGTAATTCAGATATATGCTAGGAATTCAATCGCTGAATTAGCTAACTTCGTGACTTGTCCACGAAATGCTGAGCGACTTTGTAACTCCATTTTTTATAAAAAAAAAACGATTTCTTTTCGCGCTACTATCGTCTCGGGTTTCGGCACCAATTTCGAAAAGATATAAGTCGCTCAGATATATGTACAAGTAAAACGTTTATTAGATGGTACTTTAACAAAAGAAAGCTCAATTCAAAGTGATCTTATTTGCTAATGCCAATCAATAAGTGATGCCAGATGGGCTTATAATTATTTGTAGGTCAGTGTTGCTGTGTTGTGTTTCCAATTTCAACAGTCACCAAAATCAGCTTTAACACGCCACCCTCGGAAAAAAAACGCTTCGGTTTCTTAAGGGCCTTTAAAAGCATAGTTTGCTCTTGCGGATCCTGAAAGAAAGCACCCAGGCGCTGTTGAAAACAGAACAGTGAAAGGCCAAGCGGTAACAAAATTACTCGTTTTATATGCATTTTGTGTGCTCTCCTCGCCTGCTGGTAAAAATCTATGTACACACAGCTAGACGCTTGCATCCTTCAATACAAAACGTAAAATTTCCCATCGGGGGACCTATAGCGGTCACCCAGCAGCCAGTGGGGAACGCTGGGGACGCATCGATATCGAGCCAGAAAATAATGTTACGTACACGCGCCCGTGTGCGGCGCAAAGTCACCAAAATCAGCTTTAACACGCCACCCTCAGAGTAAAATGCTTCGGTTTCTTAAGGGCCTTCAAAAGCACAGTTTCCTCTTGCAGAACCTGAAAGAAAGCACGCAGCAGCTGTTGAAAACAAAACAGTGAAAGACCAAGCAATAACAAAATTACTCGTTTTTTATGCATTTTCTGTGCTTTCCTCGCCTGCTGGTAAAAATCTATGTACACACGGCTAGACGCTTGCGTCCCTCAATGCAAAACGCAATATTTTGCATCAAGGGAACCTACAATGGTCACCCAGCAGCCAGTGGGGAACGCTGGGGGCGCATCGATGTCGAGCCAGAAAATAATGTTACGTACACGCGCCCGTGTGCGGCGCAAAGTCACTAAAATCAGCTTTAACACGCCACCCTCAGAGTAAAATGCTTCGGTTTCTTAAGGGCCTTCAAAAGCACAGTTTCCTCTTGCAGAACCTGAAAGACAACGCCCAGGAGCTGTTGAAAAACAGAACAGTGAAAAACCAAGCAGTAACAAAATTACACGTTTTTTATGCATTTTGTGTGCTTTCCTCGCCTGCTGGTAAAAATCTATGTACACACGGCTAGACGCTTGCGTCCCTCGATGCAAAACGCAATATTTTGCATCAAGGGAACCTACAATGGTCACCCAGCAGCCAGTGGGGAACGCTGGGGACGCATCGATGTCGAGCCAGAAAATAATGTTACGTACACGCGCCCGTGTGCGGCGCAAAGTCACCAAAATCAGCTGTAACACGCCACCCTCGGAAAAAAAACGCTTCGGTTTCTTAAGGGCCTTCAAAAGCATAGTTTGCTCTTGCGGATCCTGAAAGAAAGCACCCAGGCGCTGTTGAAAACAGAACAGTGAAAGGCCAAGCGGTAACAAAATTACTCGTTTTATATGCATTTTGTGTGCTCTCCTCGCCTGCTGGTAAAAATCTATGTACACACGGCTAGACGCTTCCGCCCCTCAATACAAAACGCAAGATTTCCCATCAGGGGAACCTATAATGGTCACCCAGCAGCCAGTGGGGAGCGCTGGGGACGCATCGATGTCGAGCCAGAAAATAATGTTACGTACACACGCCCGTGTGCGGCGCAAAGTCACCAAAATCAGCTGCAACTCGCCACCCTCGGAGTAAAACGCTTGGGTTTCTTAAGGGCCTTCAAAAGCACAGTTTGCTCTTGCAGATCCTGAAAGAAAGCACCCAGGCGCTGTTGAAAACAGAACAGTGAAAGGCCAAGCAGTAACAAAATTACTCGGTTTATATGCATTTTGTGTGCTCTCCTCGCCTGCTGGTAAAAATCTGTGTACACACGGCTGGTCGCTTATGTCCACCAAGACAAAGCGCGATATTTCCCATCAAGGGAACCTATAATGGTCACCCAGCAGCCAGTGGGGAACGCTGGGGACGCATCGATGTCGAGCCAGAAAATAATGTTACGTACACGCGCCCGTGTGCGGCGCAAGGTCACCAAAATCAGCCGCAACACGCCACCCTCGGAGTAAAACGCTTGGGTTTCTTAAAGGCCTTCAAAAGCACAGTTTCCTTTTGCAGAACTTGAAAGAAAGCACGCAGAAGTTGTTGAAAACAGAACAGTGAAAACCAAGCAGTAACAAAATTACTCCTTTTTTATGCATTTTGTGTGCTCTCCTCGCCTGCTGGTAAAAATCTATGTACACACGGCTGGACGCTTGTGTCCCTGAAAACAAAACCCGATATTTTCCACCAAGGGAACCTATAATGGTAACCCTGCAGCCAGTGGGGAACGCTGGGGTTGCATCGATGTCGAGCCAGAAAATAATGTTACGTACACGCGCCCGTGTGCGGCGCAAAGTCATCAAAATCAGCTGTAACACGCCACCCTCAGAGTAAGATGCTTCGGTTTCTTAAGGGCCTTCAAAAGCACAGTTTCTTTTTGCAGAGCTTGAATGAAAGAACGCAGGAGTTGTTTCCTCTTGCAGAACCTGAAAGGAGGCACGCAGCAGCTGTTGAAAACAGAACAGTGAAAGACCAAGCAATAACAAAATTACTCGTTTTTTATGCATTTTGTGTGCTTTCCTCGCCTGCTGGTAAAAATCTGTGTACACACGGCTAGACGCTTGCGTCCCTCAATGCAAAACGCAATATTTTGCATCAAGGGAACCTACAATGGTCACCCAGCAGCCAGTGGGGAACGCTGGGGACGCATCGATGTCGAGCCAGAAAATAATGTTACGTACACGCGCCCGTGGGCGGCGCAAAGTCACTAAAATCAGCTTTAACACGCCACCCTCAGAGTAAAATGCTTCGGTTTCTTAAGGGCCTTCAAAAGCACAGTTTCCTCTTGCAGAACCTAAAAGACAACGCCCAGGAGCTGTTGAAAAACAGAACAGTGAAAAACCAAGCAGTAACAAAATTACTCGTTTTTTATGCATTTTGTGTGCTTTCCTCGCCTGCTGGTAAAAATCTGTGTACACACGACTGGTCGCTTGTGTCCACCAAAACACAGCGCGATATTTTCCACCAAGGGAACCTATAGTGGTCACCCTGCAGCCAATGGGGAACGCTGGGGTTGCATCGATGTCGAGCCAGAAAATAATGTTACGTACACGCGCCCGTGTGCGGCGCAAAGTCATCAAAATCAGCTGTAACACGCCACCCTCAGAGTAAAATGCTTCGGTTTCTTAAAGGCCTTCAAAAGCACAGTTTCTTTTTGCAGAGCTTGAATGAAAGCACGCAGGAGTTGTTGAAAACAGAACAGTGAAAACCAAGCAGTAACAAAATTACTCGTTTTTTATGCATTTTGTGTCCTCTCCTCGCCTGCTGGTAAAAATCTATGTACACACGGCTGGACGCTTGTGTCCCTGAATACAAAACGCGATATTTCCCATCAAGGGAACCTATAGTGCTCACCCAGCAGCCAGTGGGGAACGCTGGGGACGTATCGATGTCGAGCCAGAAAATAATGTTACGTACACGCGCCCGTGTGCGGCGCAAAGTCACCAAAATCAGCTGCAACACGCCACCCTCGGAGTAAAACGCTTCGGTTTCTTAAGGGCCTTCAAAAGCACAGTTTTCTCTTGCAGAACCTGAAAGAAAGCACACAGGAGCTGTTGAAAACAGAACAGTGAAAAACCAAGCAGTAACAAAATTACTCGTTTTTTATGCATTTTGTGTGCTTTCCTCGCCTGCTGGTAAAAATCTGTGTACACACGACTGGTCGCTTGTGTCCACCAAAACAAAGCGCGATATTTTCCACCAAGGGAACCTATAATGGTCACCCTGCAGCCAATGGGGAACGCTGGGGTTGCATCGATGTCGAGCCAGAAAATAATGTTACGTACACGCGCCCGTGTGCGGCGCAAAGTCATCAAAATCAGCTGTAACACGCCACCCTCAGAGTAAAATGCTTCGGTTTCTTAAAGGCCTTCAAAAGCACAGTTTCTTTTTGCAGAACTTGAATGAAAGCACGCAGGAGTTGTTGAAAACAGAACAGTGAAAACCAAGCAGTAACAAAATTACTCGTTTTTTATGCATTTTGTGTCCTCTCCTCGCCTGCTGGTAAAAATCTATGTACACACGGCTGGACGCTTGTGTCCCTGAATACAAAACGCGATATTTCCCATCAAGGGAACCATTAGTGGTCACCCAGCAGCCAGTGGGGAACGCTGGGGACGCATCGATGTCGAGCCAGAAAATAATGTTACGTACACGCGCCCGTGTGCGGCGCAAGGTCACCAAAATCAGCCGCAACACGCCACCCTCGGAGTAAAACGCTTGGGTTTCTTAAAGGCCTTCAAAAGCACAGTTTCCTTTTGCAGAACTTGAAAGAAAGCACGCAGAAGTTGTTGAAAACAGAACAGTGAAAACCAAGCAGTAACAAAATTACTCCTTTTTTATGCATTTTGTGTGCTCTCCTCGCCTGCTGGTAAAAATCTATGTACACACGGCTGGACGCTTGTGTCCCTGAATACAAAACGCGATATTTCCCATCAAGGGAACCATTAGTGGTCACCCAGCAGCCAGTGGGGAACGCTGGGGACGCATCGATGTCGAGCCAGAAAATAATGTTACGTACACGCGCCCGTGGGCGGCGCAAAGTCACTAAAATCAGCTGTAACACGCCACCCTCAGAGTAAGATGCTTCGGTTTCTTAAGGGCCTTCAAAAGCAAAGTTTCTTTTTGCAGAGCTTGAATGAAAGCACGCAGGAGTTGTTTCCTCTTGCAGAACCTGAAAGAAAGCACGCAGCAGCTGTTGAAAACAGAACAGTGAAAAACCAAGCAGTAACAAAATTACTCGTTTTTTATGCATTTTGTGTGCTTTCCTCGCCTGCTGGTAAAAATCTGTGTACACACGACTGGTCGCTTGTGTCCACCAAAACAAAGCGCGATATTTTCCACCAAGGGAACCTATAATGGTCACCCTGCAGCCAATGGGGAACGCTGGGGTTGCATCGATGTCGAGCCAGAAAATAATGTTACGTACACGCGCCCGTGTGCGGCGCAAAGTCATCAAAATCAGCTGTAACACGCCACCCTCAGAGTAAAATGCTTCGGTTTCTTAAAGGCCTTCAAAAGCACAGTTTCTTTTTGCAGAACTTGAATGAAAGCACGCAGGAGTTGTTGAAAACAGAACAGTGAAAACCAAGCAGTAACAAAATTACTCGTTTTTTATGCATTTTGTGTCCTCTCCTCGCCTGCTGGTAAAAATCTATGTACACACGGCTGGACGCTTGTGTCCCTGAATACAAAACGCGATATTTCCCATCAAGGGAACCATTAGTGGTCACCCAGCAGCCAGTGGGGAACGCTGGGGACGCATCGATGTCGAGCCAGAAAATAATGTTACGTACACGCGTCCGTGGGCGGCGCAAAGTCACTAAAATCAGCTGTAACACGCCACCCTCAGAGTAAGATGCTTCGGTTTCTTAAGGGCCTTCAAAAGCAAAGTTTCTTTTTGCAGAGCTTGAATGAGAGCACGCAGGAGTTGTTTCCTCTTGCAGATCCTGAAAGAAAGCACGCAGGAGCTGTTGAAAACAGAACAGTGAAAGACCAAGCAATAACAAAATTACTCGTTTTTTATGCATTTTGTGTGCTTTCCTCGCCTGCTGGTAAAAATCTGTGTACACACGGCTAGACGCTTGCGTCCCTCAATGCAAAACGCAATATTTTGCATCAAGGGAACCTACAATGGTCACCCAGCAGCCAGTGGGGAACGCTGGGGACGCATCGATGTCGAGCCAGAAAATAATGTTACGTACACGCGCCCGTGGGCGGCGCAAAGTCACTAAATTCAGCTTTAACACGCCACCCTCAGAGTAAAATGCTTCGGTTTCTTAAGGGCCTTCAAAAGCACAGTTTTCTCTTGCAGAACCTGAAAGAAAGCACGCAGGAGCTGTTGAAAACAGAATAGTGAAAAACCAAGCAGTAACAAAATTACTCGTTTTTTATGCATTTTGTGTGCTTTCCTCGCCTGCTGGTAAAAATCTGTGTACACACGGCTAGACGCTTGCGTCCCTCAATGCAAAACGCAATATTTTGCATCAAGGGAACCTATAATGGTCACCCAGCAGCCAATGGGGAACGCTGGGGACGCATCGATGTCGAGCCAGAAAATAATGTTACGTACACGCGCCCGTGGGCGGCGCAAAGTCACTAAATTCAGCTTTAACACGCCACCCTCAGAGTAAAATGCTTCGGTTTCTTAAGGGCCTTCAAAAGCACAGTTTTCTCTTGCAGAACCTGAAAGAAAGCACGCAGGAGCTGTTGAAAACAGAACAGTGAAAAACCAAGCAGTAACAAAATTACTCGTGTTTTATGCATTTTGTGTGCTTTCCTCGCCTGCTGGTAAAAATCTGTGTACACACGGCTAGACGCTTGCGTCCCTCAATGCAAAACGCAATATTTTGCATCAAGGGAACCTATAATGGTCACCCAGCAGCCAATGGGGAACGCTGGGGACGCATCGATGTCGAGCCAGAAAATAATGTTACGTACACGCGCCCGTGGGCGGCGCAAAGTCACTAAATTCAGCTTTAACACGCCACCCTCAGAGTAAAATGCTTCGGTTTCTTAAGGGCCTTCAAAAGCACAGTTTTCTCTTGCAGAACCTGAAAGAAAGCACGCAGGAGCTGTTGAAAACAGAATAGTGAAAAACCAAGCAGTAACAAAATTACTCGTTTTTTATGCATTTTGTGTGCTTTCCTCGCCTGCTGGTAAAAATCTGTGTACACACGGCTAGACGCTTGCGTCCCTCAATGCAAAACGCAATATTTTGCATCAAGGGAACCTATAATGGTCACCCAGCAGCCAATGGGGAACGCTGGGGACGCATCGATGTCGAGCCAGAAAATAATGTTACGTACACGCGCCCGTGGGCGGCGCAAAGTCACTAAATTCAGCTTTAACACGCCACCCTCAGAGTAAAATGCTTCGGTTTCTTAAGGGCCTTCAAAAGCACAGTTTTCTCTTGCAGAACCTGAAAGAAAGCACACAGGAGCTGTTGAAAACAGAACAGTGAAAAACCAAGCAGTAACAAAATTACTCGTTTTTTATGCATTTTTTGTGCTTTCCTCGCCTGCTGGTAAAAATCTAGAGTAAGTTCGGGTAATGTGGAACCCCCTAATTATTTTCAGCAATATTTTTAATACTAAAGCTTTTTTCCGAAAGGGTACAAATTTTTATCGTTCATTAAAATTTCGGCAATAGTATTTACTTACCCCTAGGCTAATTTTTGTTCGTATGAATAAAATATTGGCTATTGTTTCAGAATAGTGCAAAACCCACCTTTTTGAAAAGTGGCGGGTAATGTGGGTCCATAGTGGGGGTAATGTGGAGTAGTGGTCCACATTACCGGAAATAGAATAATTAACGTAGAACTTTGGTGATTGTGCATATCTGTTTCATTTATTTCAATTAGTAGATTTAAAATTTATATTAATAAATAAACATTGAACTCAAAATTAATTAACTTTTAATTTGATAAAAAATTACGTTAATTACACTTAGGAACCTCATTCAGATACATTAAATAAATAAATACATATTTACATATATGCATATATTAAAGTACAATAAACAAAAAAGGCTAACAATAAATAAAAAGAAAATTCATTAAATACACATTAAAAAGAACAATCAATATAGAAAATATAGTATTTTCAAATTTATATTGTATTTTGGCCACACGAACTGCAAATAAAAATAACACTCCTTTTCGCCATGCATTTTTCATGAGCCCAAACAATTTCGCATTGGAGACACTGAATCCATTTGTCCCCAGTCAAGTCATCACCCCAAGACAAATCGCAGAAGTTGCATTTGGTACCATTCGAAGACGGGAATTCATTATTTTCATCTTCAGAATCAGCAAATAATATTTTGTAAGGAGCAAGGCCATCATCTAATGATAAAGACTGACGGCGTCTCGAAGTGGAAGCCTTACTTATTGGCTTTTCATTTCCTATTGGGTTCTTTCTAGTTTTGGTCTTACCAGGCTTTTGAATTTTATTAATGCTTTCCTGTAACTGCTTTTTATAAGGCGATACAGTCAAAATTGCGGCTTCAGTTTTTCTTGCCCTGTTTGTGGTGGCTACCCTTTTCAATTTTGGAGGTGGTGAAACTTCCCAAGGAGTAAAATGGGCTTCCGTTTGGTTCAAAATCAAAGTGAATGTGTTTTGGCTGCTTACTTCTGCGACAATATTCCGCATTTCACTTACATTTATTTCATTATCCAAATTTATATTTAAGCTCGGTGGTTGAATCAAACTGTCATTCATATTTCGACTTTCAACTTTAGTTTCTAATGGCTCAGGCTCAGGCTCACATGCCATAAAATCTGCCTCAGAAAAAATATTTCTATTGAAAGGGAAAACTCCACTACATTTGAACCCGCTAACTGCAACTCGTCCTGTTTGCACTTTAAGAAAAGCATTCTTATATAATTGAGCTATATCACCCAATGTCACTTTTCGCCCAGATTCTCTCATGAAGCCCCTGATTTCCTCATTATAATACTTCTTAAGAGGCCCCATAAATGTCCTATCCAAGGGCTGCATCTTGTGGGTGCAATGAGGGGGCAGGGAAATAATGGTAACAAAATGTTGGCGTGCCAGGTCAATAACTTCCAAATTTCTAGTATGGCTATAATGACCATCTAAAATAAAAGAACCGGCTGCTCTTCTGAAGGTTTAGAGAACTCCAAGAAATGACGGAACCAATTTGTGAAAATGTGTACTTGAATCCACCCAGAACTATGAAATTCGGCCTTGGAGTGAGCAGGAGCGTTGTTCATATAAAGTGGGTTGTATCTTTTTCTTGGAAATATAAGATATGGTGGAATAATATTTCCACCTGCACTCATGCAATTCACTACAGTAACCAGAGAACCACGTTCCGCCGAAGTCAAGGCTCCTATTTGACGTTTTCCTTTTTTTGCTAAAACCTGTGGTTGCTTGTTTTGCACTATGGTGAGACCAGTTTCGTCCACATTCCATATCCTGGATGCTGCAAACTTATATTTTTCATACACCCCTTCCAAAATATCGAAAAACTTGTTTACACTTTCTTGATTAAAGCCTCTCGCTCTATCGACTGAGGTATCTGTTGGCATCCGAAAGCTTAATTCATGCCTGTGTCTTTTCAAAAAAAAACTGTAAAGCCAATCTTTTCCTGCACTTTTATGTAATAGTGAAAATTTGTTGGGAATATTATTTTTTTCAGCCATTTGAAATGCCAGACTTCGAATATCTTTTCTTGTTAAACCCCAGAACCTGTTTTCCATTTCTTGTAAATATTTTACAAGTTCGTCTCCCATTGCTTTACTAAAAATTGGCTTTCGACCCAAGGGGGTGGACAATACATCGCTAATAGGTTTACCAGATCGTGCCAAACGTTGTAATGTTGTTTTGGGAACATTATATGTTTTGGCAGCCAGCTTCACTCCCATTTCGCCTTTCTTGATGGCAAAAAGGGCCTTTTCCATTGAGGCTGGGTCCCAGTTTCTTACATGTACTCCTTTTTTCGGCATTTTTAAATGAATCTATGAATATTTGCAAGAAGTTAGACTTCTACCAAAACAGATGGCAAATGTGGAGTACTACTCCACTTTACCCGAATGAGAGTACTCCACATTACCCGGAAGGTGTATATCTTCAGAAATTCTACTTTATTTATATTATTATCAAGAAAAACAATAAAACTCACCTTATATACACAAAAAACACAAAATTTCGAACGCGAAATTGAAGCACTTATTTTATTTGAGCCGTTATTTATAAAAATATGCACTTTTTAAAGAAGACCAAAATTAACAACGACCTCACATCGAAACAACAATCATCAAACTGTGCAAAATCTATAGCGATTGAACACATGAAGATGAAACATTCGGCTCTCTGCTCAGTAGAGTTACGGTATAACAACGGAAACAAACTTCTAATTCTTCCAAGAGAGAGAGAAATGTAGGGGTCCACATTACCCGCCTACTCCACATTACCCGAACTTACTAAACAAAATACAAAACGCAATATTTCCCATCAGGGGAACCTATAATGGTCACCCAGCAGCCAGTGGGGAACGCTGGGGACGCATCGATGTCGAGCCAGAAAATAATGTTACGTACACGCGCCCGTGTGCGGCGCAAAGTCACCAAAATCAGCTGCAACACGCCACCCTCGGAGTAAAACGCTTGGGTTTCTTAAGGGCCTTCAAAAGCACAGTTTGCTCTTGCAGATCCTGAAAGACAGCACCCAGGCGCTGTTGAAAACAGAACAGTGAAAGGCCAAGCAGTAACAAAATTACTCGTTTTATATGCATTTTGTGTGCTCTCCTCGCCTGCTGGTAAAAATCTGTGTACACACGGCTGGTCGCTTGTGTCCACCAAGACAAAGCGCGATATTTCCCATCAAGGGAACCTATAATGGTCACCCAGCAGCCAGTGGGGAACGCTGGGGACGCATCGATGTCGAGCCAGAAAATAATGTTACGTACACGCGCCCGTGTGCGGCGCAAAGTCACCAAAATCAGCCGCAACACGCCACCCTCGGAGTAAAACGCTTGGGTTTCTTAAAGGCCTTCAAAAGCACAGTTTCCTTTTGCAGAACTTGAAAGAAAGCACGCAGAAGTTGTTGAAAACAGAACAGTGAAAACCAAGCAGTAACAAAATTACTCCTTTTTTATGCATTTTGTGTGCTCTCCTCGCCTGCTGGTAAAAATCTATGTACACACGGCTGGACGCTTGTGTCCCTGAAAACAAAACGCGATATTTTCCACCAAGGGAACCTATAATGGTAACCCTGCAGCCAGTGGGGAACGCTGGGGTTGCATCGATGTCGAGCCAGAAAATAATGTTACGTACACGCGCCCGTGTGCGGCGCAAAGTCATCAAAATCAGCTGTAACACGCCACCCTCAGAGTAAGATGCTTCGGTTTCTTAAGGGCCTTCAAAAGCACAGTTTCTTTTTGCAGAGCTTGAATGAAAGCACGCAGGAGTTGTTTCCTCTTGCAGAACCTGAAAGAAAGCACGCAGCAGCTGTTGAAAACAGAACAGTGAAAGACCAAGCAATAACAAAATTACTCATTTTTTATGCATTTTGTGTGCTTTCCTCGCCTGCTGGTAAAAATCTGTGTACACACGGCTAGACGCTTGCGTCCCTCAATGCAAAACGCAATATTTTGCATCAAGGGAACCTACAATGGTCACCCAGCAGCCAATGGGGAACGCTGGGGACGCATCGATGTCGAGCCAGAAAATAATGTTACGTACACGCGCCCGTGGGCGGCGCAAAGTCACTAAATTCAGCTTTAACACGCCACCCTCAGAGTAAAATGCTTCGGTTTCTTAAGGGCCTTCAAAAGCACAGTTTTCTCTTGCAGAACCTGAAAGAAAGCACGCAGGAGCTGTTGAAAACAGAATAGTGAAAAACCAAGCAGTAACAAAATTACTCGTTTTTTATGCATTTTGTGTGCTTTCCTCGCCTGCTGGTAAAAATCTGTGTACACACGGCTAGACGCTTGCGTCCCTCAATGCAAAACGCAATATTTTGCATCAAGGGAACCTATAATGGTCACCCAGCAGCCAATGGGGAACGCTGGGGACGCATCGATGTCGAGCCAGAAAATAATGTTACGTACACGCGCCCGTGGGCGGCGCAAAGTCACTAAATTCAGCTTTAACACGCCACCCTCAGAGTAAAATGCTTCGGTTTCTTAAGGGCCTTCAAAAGCACAGTTTTCTCTTGCAGAACCTGAAAGAAAGCACACAGGAGCTGTTGAAAACAGAACAGTGAAAAACCAAGCAGTAACAAAATTACTCGTTTTTTATGCATTTTTTGTGCTTTCCTCGCCTGCTGGTAAAAATCTAGAGTAAGTTCGGGTAATGTGGAACCCCCTAATTATTTTCAGCAATATTTTTAATACTAAAGCTTTTTTCCGAAAGGGTACAAATTTTTATCGTTCATTAAAATTTCGGCAATAGTATTTACTTACCCCTAGGCTAATTTTTGTTCGTATGAATAAAATATTGGCTATTGTTTCAGAATAGTGCAAAACCCACCTTTTTGAAAAGTGGCGGGTAATGTGGGTCCATAGTGGGGGTAATGTGGAGTAGTGGTCCACATTACCGGAAATAGAATAATTAACGTAGAACTTTGGTGATTGTGCATATCTGTTTCATTTATTTCAATTAGTAGATTTAAAATTTATATTAATAAATAAACATTGAACTCAAAATTAATTAACTTTTAATTTGATAAAAAATTACGTTAATTACACTTAGGAACCTCATTCAGATACATTAAATAAATAAATACATATTTACATATATGCATATATTAAAGTACAATAAACAAAAAAGGCTAACAATAAATAAAAAGAAAATTCATTAAATACACATTAAAAAGAACAATCAATATAGAAAATATAGTATTTTCAAATTTATATTGTATTTTGGCCACACGAACTGCAAATAAAAATAACACTCCTTTTCGCCATGCATTTTTCATGAGCCCAAACAATTTCGCATTGGAGACACTGAATCCATTTGTCCCCAGTCAAGTCATCACCCCAAGACAAATCGCAGAAGTTGCATTTGGTACCATTCGAAGACGGGAATTCATTATTTTCATCTTCAGAATCAGCAAATAATATTTTGTAAGGAGCAAGGCCATCATCTAATGATAAAGACTGACGGCGTCTCGAAGTGGAAGCCTTACTTATTGGCTTTTCATTTCCTATTGGGTTCTTTCTAGTTTTGGTCTTACCAGGCTTTTGAATTTTATTAATGCTTTCCTGTAACTGCTTTTTATAAGGCGATACAGTCAAAATTGCGGCTTCAGTTTTTCTTGCCCTGTTTGTGGTGGCTACCCTTTTCAATTTTGGAGGTGGTGAAACTTCCCAAGGAGTAAAATGGGCTTCCGTTTGGTTCAAAATCAAAGTGAATGTGTTTTGGCTGCTTACTTCTGCGACAATATTCCGCATTTCACTTACATTTATTTCATTATCCAAATTTATATTTAAGCTCGGTGGTTGAATCAAACTGTCATTCATATTTCGACTTTCAACTTTAGTTTCTAATGGCTCAGGCTCAGGCTCACATGCCATAAAATCTGCCTCAGAAAAAATATTTCTATTGAAAGGGAAAACTCCACTACATTTGAACCCGCTAACTGCAACTCGTCCTGTTTGCACTTTAAGAAAAGTATTCTTATATAATTGAGCTATATCACCCAATGTCACTTTTCGCCCAGATTCTCTCATGAAGCCCCTGATTTCCTCATTATAATACTTCTTAAGAGGCCCCATAAATGTCCTATCCAAGGGCTGCATCTTGTGGGTGCAATGAGGGGGCAGGGAAATAATGGTAACAAAATGTTGGCGTGCCAGGTCAATAACTTCCAAATTTCTAGTATGGCTATAATGACCATCTAAAATAAAAGAACCGGCTGCTCTTCTGAAGGTTTAGAGAACTCCAAGAAATGACGGAACCAATTTGTGAAAATGTGTACTTGAATCCACCCAGAACTATGAAATTCGGCCTTGGAGTGAGCAGGAGCGTTGTTCATATAAAGTGGGTTGTATCTTTTTCTTGGAAATATAAGATATGGTGGAATAATATTTCCACCTGCACTCATGCAATTCACTACAGTAACCAGAGAACCACGTTCCGCCGAAGTCAAGGCTCCTATTTGACGTTTTCCTTTTTTTGCTAAAACCTGTGGTTGCTTGTTTTGCACTATGGTGAGACCAGTTTCGTCCACATTCCATATCCTGGATGCTGCAAACTTATATTTTTCATACACCCCTTCCAAAATATCGAAAAACTTGTTTACACTTTCTTGATTAAAGCCTCTCGCTCTATCGACTGAGGTACCTGTTGGCATCCGAAAGCTTAATTCATGCCTGTGTCTTTTCAAAAAAAAACTGTAAAGCCAATCTTTTCCTGCACTTTTATGTAATAGTGAAAATTTGTTGGGAATATTATTTTTTTCAGCCATTTGAAATGCCAGACTTCGAATATCTTTTCTTGTTAAACCCCAGAACCTGTTTTCCATTTCTTGTAAATATTTTACAAGTTCGTCTCCCATTGCTTTACTAAAAATTGGCTTTCGACCCAAGGGGGTGGACAATACATCGCTAATAGGCTTACCAGATCGTGCCAAACGTTGTAATGTTGTTTTGGGAACATTATATGTTTTGGCAGCCAGCTTCACTCCCATTTCGCCTTTCTTGATGGCAAAAAGGGCCTTTTCCATTGAGGCTGGGTCCCAGTTTCTTACATGTACTCCTTTTTTCGGCATTTTTAAATGAATCTATGAATATTTGCAAGAAGTTAGACTTCTACCAAAACAGATGGCAAATGTGGAGTCTTACTCCACTTTACCCGAATGAGAGTACTCCACATTACCCGGAAGGTGTATATCTTCAGAAATTCTACTTTATTTATATTATTATCAAGAAAAACAATAAAACTCACCTTATATACACAAAAAACACAAAATTTCGAACGCGAAATTGAAGCACTTATTTTATTTGAGCCGTTATTTATAAAAATATGCACTTTTTAAAGAAGACCAAAATTAACAACGACCTCACATCGAAACAACAATCATCAAACTGTGCAAAATCTATAGCGATTGAACACATGAAGATGAAACATTCGGCTCTCTGCTCAGTAGAGTTACGGTATAACAACGGAAACAAACTTCTAATTCTTCCAAGAGAGAGAGAAATGTAGGGGTCCACATTACCCGCCTACTCCACATTACCCGAACTTACTAAACAAAATACAAAACGCAATATTTCCCATCAGGGGAACCTATAATGGTCACCCAGCAGCCAGTGGGGAACGCTGGGGACGCATCGATGTCGAGCCAGAAAATAATGTTACGTACACGCGCCCGTGTGCGGCGCAAAGTCACCAAAATCAGCTGCAACACGCCACCCTCGGAGTAAAACGCTTGGGTTTCTTTAGGGCCTTCAAAAGCACAGTTTGCTCTTGCAGATCCTGAAAGAAAGCACCCAGGCGCTGTTGAAAACAGAACAGTGAAAGGCCAAGCAGTAACAAAATTACTCGTTTTATATGCATTTTGTGTGCTCTCCTCGCCTGCTGGTAAAAATCTGTGTACACACGGCTGGTCGCTTGTGTCCACCAAGACAAAGCGCGATATTTCCCATCAAGGGAACCTATAATGGTCACCCAGCAGCCAGTGGGGAACGCTGGGGACGCATCGATGTCGAGCCAGAAAATAATGTTACGTACACGCGCCCGTCTGCGGCGCAAAGTCACCAAAATCAGCCGCAACACGCCACCCTCGGAGTAAAACGCTTGGGTTTCTTAAAGGCCTTCAAAAGCACAGTTTCCTTTAGCAGAACTTGAAAGAAAGCACGCAGAAGTTGTTGAAAACAGAACAGTGAAAACCAAGCAGTAACAAAATTACTCCTTTTTTATGCATTTTGTGTGCTCTCCTCGCCTGCTGGTAAAAATCTAT
Source organism: Eumerus sabulonum (assembly GCA_951905685.1). Taxonomy (NCBI): domain Eukaryota; kingdom Metazoa; phylum Arthropoda; class Insecta; order Diptera; family Syrphidae; genus Eumerus; species Eumerus sabulonum. Next base: position 137,285,520 of record OX645060.1, on the reverse strand, counting down.
GTACACACGGCTGGACGCTTGTGTCCCTGAAAACAAAACGCGATATTTTCCACCAAGGGAACCTATAATGGTAACCCTGCAGCCAGTGGGGAACGCTGGGGTTGCATCGATGTCGAGCCAGAAAATAATGTTACGTACACGCGCCCGTGTGCGGCGCAAAGTCATCAAAATCAGCTGTAACACGCCACCCTCAGAGTAAGATGCTTCGGTTTCTTAAGGGCCTTCAAAAGCACAGTTTCTTTTTGCAGAACTTGAATGAAAGCACGCAGGAGTTGTTTCCTCTTGCAAAACCTGAAAGAAAGCACGCAGCAGCTGTTGAAAACAGAACAGTGAAAACCAAGCAGTAACAAAATTACTCCTTTTTTATGCATTTTGTGTGCTTTCCTCGCCTGCTGGTAAAAATCTATGTACACACGGCTAGACGCTTGCGTCCCTCAATGCAAAACGCAATATTTTGCATCAAGGGAACCTACAATGGTCACCCAGCAGCCAGTGGGGAACGCTGGGGACGCATCGATGTCGAGCCAGAAAATAATGTTACGTACACGCGCCCGTGTGCGGCGCAAAGTCACCAAAATCAGCTGTAACACGCCACCCTCGGAAAAAAAACGCTTCGGTTTCTTAAGGGCCTTCAAAAGCACAGTTTGCTCTTGCGGATCCTGAAAGAAAGCACCCAGGCGCTGTTGAAAACAGAACAGTGAAAGGCCAAACAGTAACAAAATTACTCGTTTTATATGCATTTTGTGTGCTCTCCTCGCCTGCTGGTAAGAATCTATGTACACACGGCTAGACGCTTCCGCCCCTCAATACAAAACGCAAGATTTCCCATCAGGGGAACCTATAATGGTCACCCAGCAGCCAGTGGGGAGCGCTGGGGACGCATCGATGTCGAGCCAGAAAATAATGTTACGTACACGCGCCCGTGTGCGGCGCAAAGTCACCAAACTCGCAACTCGCCACCCTCGGAGTAAAACGCTTGGGTTTCTTAAGGGCCTTCAAAAGCACAGTTTGCTCTTGCAGATCCTGAAAGAAAGCACCCAGGCGCTGTTGAAAACAGAACAGTGAAAGGCCAAGCAGTAACAAAATTACTCGGTTTATATGCATTTTGTGTGCTCTCCTCGCCTGCTGGTAAAAATCTGTGTACACACGGCTGGTCGCTTGTGTCCACCAAGACAAAGCGCGATATTTCCCATCAAGGGAACCTATAATGGTCACCCAGCAGCCAGTGGGGAACGCTGGGGACGCATCGATGACGAGCCAGAAAATAATGTTACGTACACGCGCCCGTGTGCGGCGCAAAGTCATCAAAATCAGCTGTAACACGCCACCCTCAGAGTAAGATGCTTCGGTTTCTTAAGGGCCTTCAAAAGCACAGTTTCTTTTTGCAGAGCTTGAATGAAAGCACGCAGGAGTTGTTTCCTCTTGCAGAACCTGAAAGAAAGCACGCAGCAGCTGTTGAAAACAGAACAGTGAAAGACCAAGCAATAACAAAATTACTCGTTTTTTATGCATTTTGTGTGCTTTCCTCGCCTGCTGGTAAAAATCTGTGTACACACGACTGGTCGCTTGTGTCCACCAAAACAAAGCGCGATATTTTCCACCAAGGGAACCTATAGTGGTCACCCTGCAGCCAATGGGGAACGCTGGGGTTGCATCGATGTCGAGCCAGAAAATAATGTTACGTACACGCGCCCGTGTGCGGCGCAAAGTCATCAAAATCAGCTGTAACACGCCACCCTCAGAGTAAAATGCTTCGGTTTCTTAAAGGCCTTCAAAAGCACAGTTTCTTTTTGCAGAACTTGAATGAAAGCACGCAGGAGTTGTTGAAAACAGAACAGTGAAAACCAAGCAGTAACAAAATTACTCGTTTTTTATGCATTTTGTGTCCTCTCCTCGCCTGCTGGTAAAAATCTATGTACACACGGCTGGACGCTTGTGTCCCTGAATACAAAACGCGATATTTCCCATCAAGGGAACCTATAGTGCTCACCCAGCAGCCAGTGGGGAACGCTGGGGACGTATCGATGTCGAGCCAGAAAATAATGTTACGTACACGCGCCCGTGTGCGGCGCAAAGTCACCAAAATCAGCTGCAACACGCCACCCTCGGAGTAAAACGCTTCGGTTTCTTAAGGGCCTTCAAAAGCACTGTTTTCTCTTGCAGAACCTGAAAGAAAGCACGCAGCAGCTGTTGAAAACAGAACAGTGAAAGACCAAGCAGTAACAAAATTACTCGTTTTATATGCATTTTGTGTGCTCTCCTCGCCTGTTGGTAATAATCTATGTACACTCGGCTAGACGCTTGCATCCCTCAATACAAAGCGCAACATTTCCCATCAAGGGAACCTACAATGGTCACCTAGCAGCCAGTGGGGAACGCTGGGGACGTATCGATGTCGAGCCAGAAAATAATGTTACGTACACGCGCCCGTGTGCGGCGCAAAGTCACTTTCGAAAAGATATAAGTCGCTCAGATATATGTACAAGTAATTCAGATATATGCCAGGAATTCAATCGCTGAATTAGCTAACTTCGTGACTTGTCCACGAAATGCTGAGCGACTTTGTAACTCCATTTTTTATAAAAAAAAAACGATTTCTTTTCGCGCTACTATCGTCTCGGGTTTCGGCACCAATTTCGAAAAGATATAAGTCGCTCAGATATATGTACAAGTAAAACGTTTATTAGATGGTACTTTAACAAAAGAAAGCTCAATTCAAAGTGATCTTATTTGCTAATGCCAATCAATAAGTGATGCCAGATGGGCTTATAATTATTTGTAGGTCAGTGTTGCTGTGTTGTGTTTCCAATTTCAACAGTCACCAAAATCAGCTTTAACACGCCACCCTCAAAGTAAGATGCTTCGGTTTCTTAAGGGCCTTCAAAAGCAAAGTTTCCTCCTGCAGAACCTGAAAGAAAGCACGCAGGAGCTGTTGAAAACAGAACAGTGAAAGACCAAGCAATAACAAAATTACTCGTTTTATATGCATTTTGTGTGCTCTCCTCGCCTGCTGGTAAAAATCTATGTACACACGGCTAGACGCTTGCATCCTTCAATACAAAACGTAAAATTTCCCATCGGGGGACCTATAGCGGTCACCCAGCAGCCAGTGGGGAACGCTGGGGACGCATCGATATCGAGCCAGAAAATAATGTTACGTACACGCGCCCGTGTGCGGCGCAAAGTCACCAAAATCAGCTTTAACACGCCACCCTCAGAGTAATATGCTTCGGTTTCTTAAGGGCCTTCAAAAGCACAGTTTCCTCTTGCAGAACCTGAAAGAAAGCACGCAGCAGCTGTTGAAAACAAAACAGTGAAAGACCAAGCAATAACAAAATTACTCGTTTTTTATGCATTTTCTGTGCTTTCCTCGCCTGCTGGTAAAAATCTATGTACACACGGCTAGACGCTTGCGTCCCTCAATGCAAAACGCAATATTTTGCATCAAGGGAACCTACAATGGTCACCCAGCAGCCAGTGGGGAACGCTGGGGGCGCATCGATGTCGAGCCAGAAAATAATGTTACGTACACGCGCCCGTGTGCGGCGCAAAGTCACTAAAATCAGCTTTAACACGCCACCCTCAGAGTAAAATGCTTCGGTTTCTTAAGGGCCTTCAAAAGCACAGTTTCCTCTTGCAGAACCTGAAAGACAACGCCCAGGAGCTGTTGAAAAACAGAACAGTGAAAAACCAAGCAGTAACAAAATTACACGTTTTTTATGCATTTTGTGTGCTTTCCTCGCCTGCTGGTAAAAATCTATGTACACACGGCTAGACGCTTGCGTCCCTCGATGCAAAACGCAATATTTTGCATCAAGGGAACCTACAATGGTCACCCAGCAGCCAGTGGGGAACGTACACGCGCCCGTGTGCGGCGCAAAGTCACCAAAATCAGCTGTAACACGCCACCCTCGGAAAAAAAACGCTTCGGTTTCTTAAGGGCCTTCAAAAGCATAGTTTGCTCTTGCGGATCCTGAAAGAAAGCACCCAGGCGCTGTTGAAAACAGAACAGTGAAAGGCCAAGCGGTAACAAAATTACTCGTTTTATATGCATTTTGTGTGCTCTCCTCGCCTGCTGGTAAAAATCTATGTACACACGGCTAGACGCTTCCGCCCCTCAATACAAAACGCAAGATTTCCCATCAGGGGAACCTATAATGGTCACCCAGCAGCCAGTGGGGAGCGCTGGGGACGCATCGATGTCGAGCCAGAAAATAATGTTACGTACACACGCCCGTGTGCGGCGCAAAGTCACCAAAATCAGCTGCAACTCGCCACCCTCGGAGTAAAACGCTTGGGTTTCTTAAGGGCCTTCAAAAGCACAGTTTGCTCTTGCAGATCCTGAAAGAAAGCACCCAGGCGCTGTTGAAAACAGAACAGTGAAAGGCCAAGCAGTAACAAAATTACTCGGTTTATATGCATTTTGTGTGCTCTCCTCGCCTGCTGGTAAAAATCTGTGTACACACGGCTGGTCGCTTATGTCCACCAAGACAAAGCGCGATATTTCCCATCAAGGGAACCTATAATGGTCACCCAGCAGCCAGTGGGGAACGCTGGGGACGCATCGATGTCGAGCCAGAAAATAATGTTACGTACACGCGCCCGTGTGCGGCGCAAGGTCACCAAAATCAGCCGCAACACGCCACCCTCGGAGTAAAACGCTTGGGTTTCTTAAAGGCCTTCAAAAGCACAGTTTCCTTTTGCAGAACTTGAAAGAAAGCACGCAGAAGTTGTTGAAAACAGAACAGTGAAAACCAAGCAGTAACAAAATTACTCCTTTTTTATGCATTTTGTGTGCTCTCCTCGCCTGCTGGTAAAAATCTATGTACACACGGCTGGACGCTTGTGTCCCTGAAAACAAAACCCGATATTTTCCACCAAGGGAACCTATAATGGTAACCCTGCAGCCAGTGGGGAACGCTGGGGTTGCATCGATGTCGAGCCAGAAAATAATGTTACGTACACGCGCCCGTGTGCGGCGCAAAGTCATCAAAATCAGCTGTAACACGCCACCCTCAGAGTAAGATGCTTCGGTTTCTTAAGGGCCTTCAAAAGCACAGTTTCTTTTTGCAGAGCTTGAATGAAAGCACGCAGGAGTTGTTTCCTCTTGCAGAACCTGAAAGGAGGCACGCAGCAGCTGTTGAAAACAGAACAGTGAAAGACCAAGCAATAACAAAATTACTCGTTTTTTATGCATTTTGTGTGCTTTCCTCGCCTGCTGGTAAAAATCTGTGTACACACGGCTGGTCGCTTATGTCCACCAAGACAAAGCGCGATATTTCCCATCAAGGGAACCTATAATGGTCACCCAGCAGCCAGTGGGGAACGCTGGGGACGCATCGATGTCGAGCCAGAAAATAATGTTACGTACACGCGCCCGTGTGCGGCGCAAAGTCAACAAAATCAGCTGCAACTCGCCACCCTCGGAGTAAAACGCTTGGGTTTCTTAAGGGCCTTCAAAAGCACAGTTTGCTCTTGCAGATCCTGAAAGAAAGCACCCAGGCGCTGTTGAAAACAGAACAGTGAAAGGCCAAGCAGTAACAAAATTACTCGGTTTATATGCATTTTGTGTGCTCTCCTCGCCTGCTGGTAAAAATCTGTGTACACACGGCTGGTCGCTTATGTCCACCAAGACAAAGCGCGATATTTCCCATCAAGGGAACCTATAATGGTCACCCAGCAGCCAGTGGGGAACGCTGGGGACGCATCGATGTCGAGCCAGAAAATAATGTTACGTACACACGCCCGTGTGCGGCGCAAAGTCACCAAAATCAGCTGCAACTCGCCACCCTCGGAGTAAAACGCTTGGGTTTCTTAAGGGCCTTCAAAAGCACAGTTTGCTCTTGCAGATCCTGAAAGAAAGCACCCAGGCGCTGTTGAAAACAGAACAGTGAAAGGCCAAGCAGTAACAAAATTACTCGGTTTATATGCATTTTGTGTGCTCTCCTCGCCTGCTGGTAAAAATCTGTGTACACACGGCTGGTCGCTTATGTCCACCAAGACAAAGCGCGATATTTCCCATCAAGGGAACCTATAATGGTCACCCAGCAGCCAGTGGGGAACGCTGGGGACGCATCGATGTCGAGCCAGAAAATAATGTTACGTACACGCGCCCGTGTGCGGCGCAAAGTCACCAAAATCAGCTGCAACACGCCACCCTCGGAGTAAAACGCTTGGGTTTCTTAAGGGCCTTCAAAAGCACAGTTTGCTCTTGCAGATCCTGAAAGAAAGCACCCAGGCGCTGTTGAAAACAGAACAGTGAAAGGCCAAGCAATAACAAAATTACTCGGTTTATATGCATTTTGTGTGCTTTCCTCGCCTGCTGGTAAAAATCTGTGTACACACGACTGGTCGCTTGTGTCCACCAAAACACAGCGCGATATTTTCCACCAAGGGAACCTATAGTGGTCACCCTGCAGCCAATGGGGAACGCTGGGGTTGCATCGATGTCGAGCCAGAAAATAATGTTACGTACACGCGCCCGTGTGCGGCGCAAAGTCATCAAAATCAGCTGTAACACGCCACCCTCAGAGTAAAATGCTTCGGTTTCTTAAAGGCCTTCAAAAGCACAGTTTCTTTTTGCAGAACTTGAATGAAAGCACGCAGGAGTTGTTGAAAACAGAACAGTGAAAACCAAGCAGTAACAAAATTACTCGTTTTTTATGCATTTTGTGTCCTCTCCTCGCCTGCTGGTAAAAATCTATGTACACACGGCTGGACGCTTGTGTCCCTGAATACAAAACGCGATATTTCCCATCAAGGGAACCTATAGTGCTCACCCAGCAGCCAGTGGGGAACGCTGGGGACGTATCGATGTCGAGCCAGAAAATAATGTTACGTACACGCGCCCGTGTGCGGCGCAAAGTCACCAAAATCAGCTGCAACACGCCACCCTCGGAGTAAAACGCTTCGGTTTCTTAAGGGCCTTCAAAAGCACAGTTTTCTCTTGCAGAACCTGAAAGAAAGCACACAGGAGCTGTTGAAAACAGAACAGTGAAAAACCAAGCAGTAACAAAATTACTCGTTTTTTATGCATTTTGTGTGCTTTCCTCGCCTGCTGGTAAAAATCTGTGTACACACGGCTGGTCGCTTGTGTCCACCAAGACAGAGCGCGATATTTCCCATCAAGGGAACCTATAATGGTCACCCAGCAGCCAGTGGGGAACGCTGGGGACGCATCGATGTCGAGCCAGAAAATAATGTTACGTACACGCGCCCGTGCGCGGCGCAAGGTCACCAAAATCAGCCGCAACACGCCACCCTCGGAGTAAAACGCTTGGGTTTCTTAAAGGCCTTCAAAAGCACAGTTTCCTTTTGCAGAACTTGAAAGAAAGCACGCAGAAGTTGTTGAAAACAGAACAGTGAAAAACCAAGCAGTAACAAAATTACTCGTTTTTTATGCATTTTGTGTGCTTTCCTCGCCTGCTGGTAAAAATCTGTGTACACACGACTGATCGCTTGTGTCCACCAAAACAAAGCGCGATATTTTCCACCAAGGGAACCTATAATGGTCACCCTGCAGCCAATGGGGAACGCTGGGGTTGCATCGATGTCGAGCCAGAAAATAATGTTACGTACACGCGCCCGTGTGCGGCGCAAAGTCATCAAAATCAGCTGTAACACGCCACCCTCAGAGTAAAATGCTTCGGTTTCTTAAAGGCCTTCAAAAGCACAGTTTCTTTTTGCAGAACTTGAATGAAAGCACGCAGGAGTTGTTGAAAACAGAACAGTGAAAACCAAGCAGTAACAAAATTACTCGTTTTTTATGCATTTTGTGTCCTCTCCTCGCCTGCTGGTAAAAATCTGTGTACACACGGCTGGACGCTTGTGTCCCTGAATACAAAACGCGATATTTCCCATCAAGGGAACCATTAGTGGTCACCCAGCAGCAAGTGGGGAACGCTGGGGACGCATCGATGTCGAGCCAGAAAATAATGTTACGTACACGCGTCCGTGGGCGGCGCAAAGTCACTAAAATCAGCTGTAACACGCCACCCTCAGAGTAAGATGCTTCGGTATCTTAAGGGCCTTCAAAAGCAAAGTTTCTTTTTGCAGAGCTTGAATGAAAGCACGCAGGAGTTGTTTCCTCTTGCAGATCCTGAAAGAAAGCACGCAGGAGCTGTTGAAAACAGAACAGTGAAAGACCAAGCAATAACAAAATTACTCGTTTTTTATGCATTTTGTGTGCTTTCCTCGCCTGCTGGTAAAAATCTGTGTACACACGGCTAGACGCTTGCGTCCCTCAATGCAAAACGCAATATTTTGCATCAAGGGAACCTACAATGGTCACCCAGCAGCCAGTGGGGAACGCTGGGGACGCATCGATGTCGAGCCAGAAAATAATGTTACGTACACGCGCCCGTGGGCGGCGCAAAGTCACTAAATTCAGCTTTAACACGCCACCCTCAGAGTAAAATGCTTCGGTTTCTTAAGGGCCTTCAAAAGCACAGTTTTCTCTTGCAGAACCTGAAAGAAAGCACGCAGGAGCTGTTGAAAACAGAATAGTGAAAAACCAAGCAGTAACAAAATTACTCGTTTTTTATGCATTTTGTGTGCTTTCCTCGCCTGCTGGTAAAAATCTGTGTACACACGGCTAGACGCTTGCGTCCCTCAATGCAAAACGCAATATTTTGCATCAAGGGAACCTATAATGGTCACCCAGCAGCCAATGGGGAACGCTGGGGACGCATCGATGTCGAGCCAGAAAATAATGTTACGTACACGCGCCCGTGGGCGGCGCAAAGTCACTAAATTCAGCTTTAACACGCCACCCTCAGAGTAAAATGCTTCGGTTTCTTAAGGGCCTTCAAAAGCACAGTTTTCTCTTGCAGAACCTGAAAGAAAGCACACAGGAGCTGTTGAAAACAGAACAGTGAAAAACCAAGCAGTAACAAAATTACTCGTTTTTTATGCATTTTTTGTGCTTTCCTCGCCTGCTGGTAAAAATCTAGAGTAAGTTCGGGTAATGTGGAACCCCCTAATTATTTTCAGCAATATTTTTAATACTAAAGCTTTTTTCCGAAAGGGTACAAATTTTTATCGTTCATTAAAATTTCGGCAATAGTATTTACTTACCCCTAGGCTAATTTTTGTTCGTATGAATAAAATATTGGCTATTGTTTCAGAATAGTGCAAAACCCACCTTTTTGAAAAGTGGCGGGTAATGTGGGTCCATAGTGGGGGTAATGTGGAGTAGTGGTCCACATTACCGGAAATAGAATAATTAACGTAGAACTTTGGTGATTGTGCATATCTGTTTCATTTATTTCAATTAGTAGATTTAAAATTTATATTAATAAATAAACATTGAACTCAAAATTAATTAACTTTTAATTTGATAAAAAATTACGTTAATTACACTTAGGAACCTCATTCAGATACATTAAATAAATAAATACATATTTACATATATGCATATATTAAAGTACAATAAACAAAAAAGGCTAACAATAAATAAAAAGAAAATTCATTAAATACACATTAAAAAGAACAATCAATATAGAAAATATAGTATTTTCAAATTTATATTGTATTTTGGCCACACGAACTGCAAATAAAAATAACACTCCTTTTCGCCATGCATTTTTCATGAGCCCAAACAATTTCGCATTGGAGACACTGAATCCATTTGTCCCCAGTCAAGTCATCACCCCAAGACAAATCGCAGAAGTTGCATTTGGTACCATTCGAAGACGGGAATTCATTATTTTCATCTTCAGAATCAGCAAATAATATTTTGTAAGGAGCAAGGCCATCATCTAATGATAAAGACTGACGGCGTCTCGAAGTGGAAGCCTTACTTATTGGCTTTTCATTTCCTATTGGGTTCTTTCTAGTTTTGGTCTTACCAGGCTTTTGAATTTTATTAATGCTTTCCTGTAACTGCTTTTTATAAGGCGATACAGTCAAAATTGCGGCTTCAGTTTTTCTTGCCCTGTTTGTGGTGGCTACCCTTTTCAATTTTGGAGGTGGTGAAACTTCCCAAGGAGTAAAATGGGCTTCCGTTTGGTTCAAAATCAAAGTGAATGTGTTTTGGCTGCTTACTTCTGCGACAATATTCCGCATTTCACTTACATTTATTTCATTATCCAAATTTATATTTAAGCTCGGTGGTTGAATCAAACTGTCATTCATATTTCGACTTTCAACTTTAGTTTCTAATGGCTCAGGCTCAGGCTCACATGCCATAAAATCTGCCTCAGAAAAAATATTTCTATTGAAAGGGAAAACTCCACTACATTTGAACCCGCTAACTGCAACTCGTCCTGTTTGCACTTTAAGAAAAGCATTCTTATATAATTGAGCTATATCACCCAATGTCACTTTTCGCCCAGATTCTCTCATGAAGCCCCTGATTTCCTCATTATAATACTTCTTAAGAGGCCCCATAAATGTCCTATCCAAGGGCTGCATCTTGTGGGTGCAATGAGGGGGCAGGGAAATAATGGTAACAAAATGTTGGCGTGCCAGGTCAATAACTTCCAAATTTCTAGTATGGCTATAATGACCATCTAAAATAAAAGAACCGGCTGCTCTTCTGAAGGTTTAGAGAACTCCAAGAAATGACGGAACCAATTTGTGAAAATGTGTACTTGAATCCACCCAGAACTATGAAATTCGGCCTTGGAGTGAGCAGGAGCGTTGTTCATATAAAGTGGGTTGTATCTTTTTCTTGGAAATATAAGATATGGTGGAATAATATTTCCACCTGCACTCATGCAATTCACTACAGTAACCAGAGAACCACGTTCCGCCGAAGTCAAGGCTCCTATTTGACGTTTTCCTTTTTTTGCTAAAACCTGTGGTTGCTTGTTTTGCACTATGGTGAGACCAGTTTCGTCCACATTCCATATCCTGGATGCTGCAAACTTACATTTTTCATACACCCCTTCCAAAATATCGAAAAACTTGTTTACACTTTCTTGATTAAAGCCTCTCGCTCTATCGACTGAGGTACCTGTTGGCATCCGAAAGCTTAATTCATGCCTGTGTCTTTTCAAAAAAAAACTGTAAAGCCAATCTTTTCCTGCACTTTTATGTAATAGTGAAAATTTGTTGGGAATATTATTTTTTTCAGCCATTTGAAATGCCAGACTTCGAATATCTTTTCTTGTTAAGCCCCAGAACCTGTTTTCCATTTCTTGTAAATATTTTACAAGTTCGTCTCCCATTGCTTTACTAAAAATTGGCTTTCGACCCAAGGGGGTGGACAATACATCGCTAATCTGTTTACCAGATCGTGCCAAACGTTGTAATGTTGTTTTGGGAACATTATATGTTTTGGCAGCCAGCTCCACTCCCATTTCGCCTTTCTTGATGGCAAAAAGGGCCTTTTCCATTGAGGCTGGGTCCCAGTTTCTTACATGTACTCCTTTTTTCGGCATTTTTAAATGAATCTATGAATATTTGCAAGAAGTTAGACTTCTACCAAAACAGATGGCAAATGTGGAGTCTTACTCCACTTTACCCGAATGAGAGTACTCCACATTACCCGGAAGGTGTATATCTTCAGAAATTCTACTTTATTTATATTATTATCAAGAAAAACAATAAAACTCACCTTATATACACAAAAAACACAAAATTTCGAAAGCGAAATTGAAGCACTTATTTTATTTGAGCCGTTATTTATAAAAATATGCACTTTTTAAAGAAGACCAAAATTAACAACGACCTCACATCGAAACAACAATCATCAAACTGTGCAAAATCTATAGCGATTGAACACATGAAGATGAAACATTCGGCTCTCTGCTCAGTAGAGTTACGGTATAACAACGGAAACAAACTTCTAATTCTTCCAAGAGAGAGAGAAATGTAGGGGTCCACATTACCCGCCTACTCCACATTACCCGAACTTACTAAACAAAATACAAAACGCAATATTTCCCATCAGGGGAACCTATAATGGTCACCCAGCAGCCAGTGGGGAACGCTGGGGACGCATCGATGTCGAGCCAGAAAATAATGTTACGTACACGCGCCCGTGTGCGGCGCAAAGTCACCAAAATCAGCTGCAACACGCCACGCTCGGAGTAAAACGCTTGGGTTTCTTAAGGGCCTTCAAAAGCACAGTTTGCTCTTGCAGATCCTGAAAGAAAGCACCCAGGCGCTGTTGAAAACAGAACAGTGAAAGGCCAAGCAGTAACAAAATTACTCGTTTTATATGCATTTTGTGTGCTCTCCTCGCCTGCTGGTAAAAATCTGTGTACACACGGCTGGTCGCTTGTGTCCACCAAGACAAAGCGCGATATTTCCCATCAAGGGAACCTATAATGGTCACCCAGCAGCCAGTGGGGAACGCTGGGGACGCATCGATGTCGAGCCAGAAAATAATGTTACGTACACGCGCCCGTGTGCGGCGCAAAGTCACCAAAATCAGCCGCAACACGCCACCCTCGGAGTAAAACGCTTGGGTTTCTTAAAGGCCTTCAAAAGCACAGTTTCCTTTTGCAGAACTTGAAAGAAAGCACGCAGAAGTTGTTGAAAACAGAACAGTGAAAACCAAGCAGTAACAAAATTACTCCTTTTTTATGCATTTTGTGTGCTCTCCTCGCCTGCTGGTAAAAATCTATGTACACACGGCTGGACGCTTGTGTCCCTGAAAACAAAACGCGATATTTTCCACCAAGGGAACCTATAATGGTAACCCTGCAGCCAGTGGGGAACGCTGGGGTTGCATCGATGTCGAGCCAGAAAATAATGTTACGTACACGCGCCCGTGTGCGGCGCAAAGTCATCAAAATCAGCTGTAACACGCCACCCTCAGAGTAAGATGCTTCGGTTTCTTAAGGGCCTTCAAAAGCACAGTTTCTTTTTGCAGAACTTGAATGAAAGCACGCAGGAGTTGTTTCCTCTTGCAAAACCTGAAAGAAAGCACGCAGCAGCTGTTGAAAACAGAACAGTGAAAACCAAGCAGTAACAAAATTACTCCTTTTTTATGCATTTTGTGTGCTTTCCTCGCCTGCTGGTAAAAATCTATGTACACACGGCTAGACGCTTGCGTCCCTCAATGCAAAACGCAATATTTTGCATCAAGGGAACCTACAATGGTCACCCAGCAGCCAGTGGGGAACGCTGGGGACGCATCGATGTCGAGCCAGAAAATAATGTTACGTACACGCGCCCGTGTGCGGCGCAAAGTCACCAAAATCAGCTGTAACACGCCACCCTCGGAAAAAAAACGCTTCGGTTTCTTAAGGGCCTTCAAAAGCACAGTTTGCTCTTGTGGATCCTGAAAGAAAGCACCCAGGCGCTGTTGAAAACAGAACAGTGAAAGGCCAAGCAGTAACAAAATTACTCGTTTTATATGCATTTTGTGTGCTCTCCTCGCCTGCTGGTAAGAATCTATGTACACACGGCTAGACGCTTCCGCCCCTCAATACAAAACGCAAGATTTCCCATCAGGGGAACCTATAATGGTCACCCAGCAGCCAGTGGGGAGCGCTGGGGACGCATCGATGTCGAGCCAGAAAATAATGTTACGTACACGCGCCCGTGTGCGGCGCAAAGTCACCAAAATCAGCTGCAACTCGCCACCCTCGGAGTAAAACGCTTGGGTTTCTTAAGGGCCTTCAAAAGCACAGTTTGCTCTTGCAGATCCTGAAAGAAAGCACCCAGGAGCTGTTGAAAAACAGAACAGTGAAAAACCAAGCAGTAACAAAATTACTCGTTTTTTATGCATTTTGTGAGCTTTCCTCGCCTGCTGGTAAAAATCTATGTACACACGGCTAGACGCTTGCGTCCCCCAATGCAAAACGCAATATTTTGCATCAAGGGAACATACAATGGTCACCCAGCAGCCAGTGGGGAACGCTGGGGAAGCATCGATGTCGAGCCAGAAAATAATGTTACGTACACGCGCCCGTGTGCGGCGCAAAGTCACCAAAATCAGCTGTAACATGCCACCCTCGGAAAAAAAATGCTTCGGTTTCTTAAGGGCCTTCAAAAGCACAGTTTGCTCTTGCAGATCCTGAAAGAAAGCACCCAGGCGCTGTTGAAAACAGAACAGTGAAAGGCCAAGCAGTAACAAAATTACTCGTTTTATATGCATTTTGTGTGCTCTCCTCGCCTGCTGGTAAAAATCTATGTACACACGGCCGGTCGCTTGTGTCCACCAAGACAAAGCGCGATATTTCCCATCAAGGGAACCTATAATGGTCACCCAGCAGCCAGTGGGGAACGCTGGGGACGCATCGATGTCGAGCCAGAAAATAATGTTACGTACACGCGCCCGTGTGCGGCGCAAAGTCAACAAAATCAGCTGTAACGCGCCACCCTCGGAGTAAAGCACTTCGGTTTCTTAAGGGCCTTCAAAAGCACAGTTTCCTCTTGCAGAACCTTAAAGAAAGCACCCAGGAGCTGTTGAAAACAGAACAGTGAAAGACCAAGCAGTAACAAAATTACTCGTTTTTTATGCATTTTTTGTGCTCTCCTCGCCTGCTGGTAAAAGTCTATGTACACACGGGTAGACGCTTGCATCCCTCAGTATAAACCGCAAAATTTCCCATCAGGGGAACCTTAAATGGTCACCCAGCAGCCAGTATGGAACGCTGGGGACGCATCGATGTCGAGCCAGAAAATAATGTTACGTACACGCGCCCGTGTGCGGCGCAAAGTCACCAAAATCAGCTGTAGCACGCCACCCTCGGAGTAAAACGCCTCGGTTTCTTAAGGGCCTTCAAAAGCGCAGTTTCCTCTTGCAGAACCTGGAAGAAAGCACGCAGCAGCTGTTGAAGACCAAGCAATAACAAAATTACTCGTTTTTTATGCATTTTGTGTGCTCTCCTCGCCTGCTGGTAAGAATCTATGTACACACGGCTGAACGCTTGTGTCCCCCAAGACAAAGCGCCATATTTCCCATCAAGGGAACCTATAATGGTCACCCAACAGCCAGTGGGGAGCGCTGGGGACGCGTCGATGTCGAGCCAGAAAATAATGTTACGTACACGCGCCCGTGTGCGGCGCAAAGTCACCAAAATCAGCTGCAACACGCCACCCTCGGAGTAAAACGCTTCGGTTTCTTAAGGGCCTTCAAAAGCACAGTTTTCTCTTGCAGAACCTGAAAGAAAGCACGCAGGAGCTGTTGAAACAGAACAGTGAAATACCAAACAGTAACAAAATTACTCGTTTTTTATGCATTTTGTGTGCTCTCCTCGCCTGCTGGTAAAAATCTATGTACACGCGGCTAGACTCTTGTGTCCCTCAATACAAAACGCAATATTTCCCATCAAGGAAACCTATAATGGACGCCCAGCAGCCAGTGGGGAACGCTGGGGACGCATCGATGTCGAGCCAGAAAATAATGTTACGTACACGCGCCCGTGTGCGGCGCAAAGTCACCAAAATCAGCTGCAACACGCCACCCTCGGAGTAAAACGCTTCGGTTTCTTAAGGGCCCTCAAAAGCACAGTTTCCTCTTGCAGATCCTGAAAGAAAGCACCCCGGCGCTGTTGAAAACAGAATAGTGGAAGACCAAGCAGTAACAAAATTACTCGTTTTTTATGCATTTTGTGTGCTCTCCTCGCCTGCTGGTAAAAATCTATGTACACACGGCTAGACGCTTGCATTTCTCAATACAAAACGCAAAATTTCCCATCAAATGAACCTATAATGGTCACCCAGCAGCCAGTGGTGAACGCTGGGGACGCATCGATGTCGAGCCAGAAAATAATGCTACGTACACGCGCCCGTGTGCGGCGCAAAGTCACCAAAAAGAGCTGTACCACGCCACCCTCGGAAAAAAACGCTTCGGTTTCTTAAGAGCCTTCGAAAGCACAGTTTGCTCTTGCAGATCCTGAAAAAAAGCACCCAGGCGCTGTTGAAAACAGAACAGTGAAAGGCCAAGCAGTAACAAAATTACTCCTTTTTTAGGGTTCCGTACCCAAAGGTAAAACGGAACCCTATTACTAAGACTTCGCTGTCCGTCCGTCCGTCCGTCCGTCCGTCCGTCCGTCCGTCCGTCCGTCCGTCCGTCCGTCCGTCCGTCCGTCTGTCACCAGGCTGTATCTCATGAACCGTGATAGTTAGACAGTTGAAATTTTCACAGAATGATGTAATTCTGTTGCCGCTACCACGACAAATACTAAAAACAGAACAAAATTAATTATACATATACATAATTACAAACAGCCAATAATAAATTGTTTCGAAAGGTTTTCGTTGTCATCTTTCGGTCAGTTCCCATTTGTGAGCGGCTCGTAGTCATCCATTTTGGGAAACCAAACTCAAAGAAAGCGGATAGCCCGAGGGTACGATCAGCGCTTGACACGCGAACGAGTGGAGTTCAACCCGCAGAAGGTCAGCATTTTTTTTTTTTTCTTGTGTTCCTAGTAGCACATGAGGGAGAGTGGGCGAAGAACTCGGGGAGAAATCTTCGGCGAAGTACTCGGACAGTGATCTTCGGGGAAGAACTCCGGTACGGTTTTAAGCAGTTCCCGGTACGCGGCCGTACCGTGTGTCCTATTGCCTACGTTGGTCGCGGATATCACGTTCATTGTATAAGGTATTGAAATCACAAATTTGCGTGTCGCGATTGGTGATGCGGGCTAAGTCGTCGGTCAGAGGAGTTTCGGTACGACTGTTCGAATACTCAAGCTGCGGTTTGTTTATTTTTTTGAACAGTGAATTCCTTTTTTTTTTATTTTACATATATTTTACACCGTATGTCAACGGTGTAGGGTAGTTTTAAGGATTAATTGTAAACCTAGATAAAGTTAGGTTAAGGAAATTAAATTTGTGACATATTGAATTGGAAACGATGACGGTGTTTTTTTTTTCTTTTGCGTGGGATATTTCGCGAGTCTCGTAGCAAATTCGCGATTCTTGCTGCGGGTAAGTCGGCGTGAGGGCAATCGCGTGGCGCCATTGCTCACGACCAGTCCTCGCAGCTGGCCTAACATCCTTTTCGCACGACGTCGCGGCAGGTGGAGAGGAGCAAGTGAGCAAGAGGAGCAAGCGATCTTGCACACATACGAACCGATACGTACATACGTGCATACGCATCACATACGTGCATACACTCACACATCTCTACGCTATGTACAAGTATACATACATACATACATACATACATACATATGTACATTACGAAGTAGAGTTGGGTAATTCCGGACATGTGTAGTTCACGGAACTATGTAATCTCTCGGACACATGTCCTCTCGCTCCGCATATTGAACGAAAAGAGTTCCATAGTTCCATTCAACCCTTATTCATCAAGCACATATGTACAAAACGAAAAAAAAAAACATAAATGCAACGAACATGCTTCTCATACGGTATGACTTATACCCTGTGGTTTTTAAGAAACCCAAAAGTATGGAGATGTGGCGATAAAGCTCGAACAGTTGGTGTACACTGTACAGCACACTTGAACTGAAATGAAGAAAAGAAATGAAAGAATATAATGCCCGCACCGCATTTCGTGAACGAATGTCATACATGTGTATGTATGCATTCAGGTCCGGACATGGACATGGTTTGCTAGTTCCATATCGGTGCGATAATACATTTAGTTCCGGACATGGACATGTTTTTGCTAGTTCCATATCGGTGCGAGTATACATTTAGTATTTTTAAACGGGTAGAGATTAAAGTGCATACTGAGATGGAATAATTATCTTATAACCCCATTTGCCTAGATAATGTTTCAAATATATTGAATGGTCTTTCAAACAAAGTTGTTGGTCCAATGTAAGACCTAAATATTTAAAACTGTCCACGTGTTCAATCAAGAAGCAATTTTCAAACATTCTTGATTGTTGAATACTATATCTTCAAGAACAAATCGATTACACAATGGTGCATGATAATATAAGGGAAGGTCTCTGAAAACTCTACCATTGATATTAAATATCATGTACTTCGTTTTGTTGCTAATTATTAGTTTATGATAATTAAACCATCTCCTTAACATATCTTGGTCACAGTTAACATCTGCGAAACTATCAATTAAGTTAGTGTTTGAGTGGAAAAGAGATGTTTCATCAGCAAAGGCAGTTATTTTGCCTTTAAAAGGTTGTAAGAAAAACGAATTAACATAAATTAGAAAAAGGATTGGGCCCAATACTGCTCCTTGGGGAACACCCATATTTAAGAAGTCTATAGAACTGTAAACATTCCTAATTTTCACAACTTGATAACGGTTGAATAAATAAGAAGAAAACCATTTATAAATGGAGCCTCTGAAACCCGCTTTGTAAAGTTTATCGAGTAGCCAAGTATGATTAACCATATCAAAGACCTTACTGATATCAACAAATAATGTTGATGGTGTTTGAGAAGTGTTTAGACTATTATATATTTCACCAGTTGATTTCAATAAAGCAGTTTCAGTCGATTTGCCACGTCTAAACCCAAATTGGCAATCACTCAAAAAATGAGTATTTTCTAAAAATTACAACATTCTAGATTTTAACTATCCGAAAAGTGAGAATAAAATGTCACTGATTATGTATTTCTGTATATACTTAGACAGAATATAATAAATATATGTATAAATGGGGCTCCCATACAACAGACATGCTTTTTTGCCGTTTTTATACATAATAGTACGGAACCCTTCGTGCGCGAGTCCGACTCGCACTTGGCCGGTTTTTATGCATTTTGTGTGCTCTCCTCGCCTGCTGGTAAAAATCTATGTACACACGGCTGGTCGCTTGAGTCCCCAAGACAAAGCGCGATATTTCCCATCAAGGGAACCTATAATGGTCACCCAACAGCCAGTGGGGAACGCTGGGGACGCATCGATGTCGAGCCAGAAAATAATGTTACGTACACGCGCCCGTGTGCGGCGCAAAGTCACCAAAATCAGCTGCAACACGCCACCCTCTGAGTAAAACGCTTCGGTTTCTTAAGGGCCTTCAAAAGCACTGTTTTCTCTTGCAGAACCTGAAAGAAAGCACGCAGCAGCTGTTGAAAACAGAACAGTGAAAGACCAAGCAGTAACAAAATTACTCGTTTTATATGCATTTTGTGTGCTCTCCTCGCCTGTTGGTAATAATCTATGTACACTCGGCTAGACGCTTGCATCCCTCAATACAAAACGCAACATATCCCATCAAGGGAACCTACAATGGTCACCTAGCAGCCAGTGGGGAACGCTGGGGACGCATCGATGTCGAGCCAGAAAATAATGTTACGTACACGCGCCCGTGTGCGGCGCAAAGTCACCAAAATCAGCTTTAACACGCCACCCTCAGAGTAAGATGCTTCGGTTTCTTAAGGGCCTTCAAAAGCAAAGTTTCCTCTTGCAGAACCTGAAAGAAAGCACGCAGGAGCTGTTGAAAACAGAACAGTGAAAGACCAAGCAATAACAAAATTACTCGTTTTATATGCATTTTGTGTGCTCTCCTCGCCTGCTGGTAAAAATCTATGTACACACGGCTAGACGCTTGCATCCTTCAATACAAAACGTAAAATTTCCCATCGGGGGGACCTATAACGGTCACCCAACAGCCAGTGGGGAACGCTGGGGACGCATCGATATCGAGCCAGAAAATAATGTTACGTACACGCGCCCGTGTGCGGCGCAAAGTCACCAAAATCAGCTTTAACACGCCACCCTCAGAGTAAAATGCTTCGGTTTCTTAAGTGCCTTCAAAAGCACTGTTTTCTCTTGCAGAACCTGAAAGAAAGCACGCAGCAGCTGTTGAAAACAGAACAGTGAAAGACCAAGCAGTAACAAAATTACTCGTTTTATATGCATTTTGTGTGCTTTCCTCGCCTGCTGGTAAAAATCTATGTACACACGGCTAGACGCTTCCGTCCCTCAATGCAAAACGCAATATTTTGCATCAAGGGAACCTACAATGGTCACCCAGCAGCCAGTGGGGAACGCTGGGGGCGCATCGATGTCGAGCCAGAAAATAATGTTACGTACACGCGCCCGTGTGCGGCGCAAAGTCACTAAAATCAGCTTTAACACGTCACCCTCAGAGTAAGATGCTTCGGTTTCTTAAGGGCCTTCAAAAGCACAGTTCGCTCTTGCAGAACCTGAAAGACAACGCCCAGGAGCTGTTGAAAAACAGAACAGTGAAAAACCAAGCAGTAACAAAATTACACGTTTTTTATGCATTTTGTGTGCTTTCCTCGCCTGCTGGTAAAAATCTATGTACACACGGCTAGACGCTTGCGTCCCTCGATGCAAAACGCAATATTTTGCATCAAGGGAACCTACAATGGTCACCCAGCAGCCAGTGGGGAACGCTGGGGACGCATCGATGTCGAGCCAGAAAATAATGTTACGTACACGCGCCCGTGTGCGGCGCAAAGTCACCAAAATCAGCTGTAACACGCCACCCTCGGAAAAAAAACGCTTCGGTTTCTTAAGGGCCTTCAAAAGCACAGTTTGCTCTTGCGGATCCTGAAAGAAAGCACCCAGGCGCTGTTGAAAACAGAACAGTGAAAGGCCAAGCAGTAACAAAATTACTCGTTTTATATGCATTTTGTGTGCTCTCCTCGCCTGCTGGTAAAAATCTATGTACACACGGCTAGACGCTTCCGCCCCTCAATACAAAACGCAAGATTTCCCATCAGGGGAACCTATAATGGTCACCCAGCAGCCAGTGGGGAGCGCTGGGGACGCATCGATGTCGAGCCAGAAAATAATGTTACGTACACGCGCCCGTGTGCGGCGCAAAGTCACCAAAATCAGCTGCAACTCGCCACCCTCGGAGTAAAACGCTTGGGTTTCTTAAGGGCCTTCAAAAGCACAGTTTGCTCTTGCAGATCCTGAAAGAAAGCACCCAGGCGCTGTTGAAAACAGAACAGTGAAAGGCCAAGCAGTAACAAAATTACTCGTTTTATATGCATTTTGTGTGCTCTCCTCGCCTGCTGGTAAAAATCTATGTACACACGGCTGGTCGCTTGTGTCCACCAAGACAAAGCGCGATATTTCCTATCAAGGGAACCTATAATGGTCACCCAGCAGCCAGTGGGAAACGCTGGGGACGCATCGATGTCGAGCCAGAAAATAATGTTACGTACACGCGCCCGTGTGCGGCGCAAAGTCAACAAAATCAGCTGCAACACGCCACCCTCGGAGCAAAACGCTTGGGTTTCTTAAAGGCCTTCAAAAGCACAGTTTCCTTTTGCAGAACTTGAAAGAAAGCATGCAGAAGTTGTTGAAAACAGAACAGTGAAAACCAAGCAGTAACAAAACTACTCCTTTTTTATGCATTTTGTGTGCTCTCCTCGCCTGCTGGTAAAAATCTATGTACACACGGCTGGACGCTTGTGTCCCTGAATACAGAACGCGATATTTTCCAACAAGGGAACCTATAATGGTCACCCTGCAGCCAGTGGGGAACGCTGGGGTTGCATCGATGTCGAGCCAGAAAATAGTGTTACGTACACGCGCCCGTGTGCGGCGCAAAGTCACCAAAATCAGCTTTAACACGCCACCCTCGGAGTAAAATGCTTCGGTTTCTAAAGGGCCTTCAAAAGCACAGTTTCCTCTTGCAGAACCTGAAAGAAAGCACGCAGGAGCTGTTGAAAACAGAACAGTGAAAGACCAAGCAGTAACAAAATTACTCGTTTTATATGCATTTTGTGTGCTCTCCTCGCCTGCTGGTAAAAATCTATGTACATACGGGTAGACGCTTGCGTCCCTCAATACAAAACGCAAAATTTCCCATCAGGGGAAATATTTCCCATCAAGGGAACCTACAATGGTCACCCAGCAGCCAGTGGGGAACGCTGGGGACGCATCGATGTCGAGCCAGAAAATGATGTTACGTACACGCGCCCGTGTGCGGCGCAAAGTCACCAAAATCAGCTGTAGCACGCCACCCTTTGAGTAAAACGCCTCGGTTTCTTAAGGGCCTTCAAAAGCACAGTTTCCTCTGGCAGAACCTGGAAGAAAGCACGCAGCAGCTGTTGAAGACAGAACAGTGAAAGACCAAGCAGTAACAAAATTACACGTTTTTTATGCATCTTGTGTGCTCTCCTCGCCTGCTGGTAATAATCTATGTACACACGGCTAGACGCTTGCACCCCCCAATACAAAACGCAACATTTCCCATCAAGGGAACCTACAATGGTCACCCAGCAGCCAGTGGGGAACGCTGGGGACGCATCGATGTCGAGCCAGAAAATACTGTTACGTACACGCGCCCGTGTGCGGCGCAAAGTCACCAAAATCAGCTTTAACACGCCACCCTCAGAGTAAGATACTTCGGTTTCTTACGGGCCTTCAAAAGCAAAGTTTCCTCTTGCAGAACCTGAAAGAAAGCACCCAGGCGCTGTTGAAAACAGAACAGTGAAAGACCAAGCAGTAACAAAATTACTCGTTTTATATGCATTTTTTGTGCTCTCCTCGCCTGCTGGTAATAATCTATGTACACACGGCTAGACGCTTGCGTCCCTCAATACAAAACGCAACATTTCCCATCAAGGGAACCTACAATGGTCACCCAGCAGCCAGTGGGGAACGCTGGGGACACATCGATGTCGAGCCAGAAAATACTGTTACGTACACGCGCCCGTGTGCGGCGCAAAGTCACCAAAATCAGCTTTAACACGCCACCCTCGGAGTAAGATGCTTCGGTTTCTTAAGGGCCTTCAAAAGCAAAGTTTCCTCTTGCAGAACCTCAAAGAAAGCACCCAGGCGCTGTTGAAAACGGAACAGTGAAAGACCACGCAGCAACAAAATTACTCGTTTTATATGCATTTTGTGTGCTCTCCTCGCCTGCTGGTATTAATCTATGTACACACGGCTGGACGCTTGTGTCCCTGAATACAAAACGCGATATTTCCCATCAAGGGAATCTATAGTGGTCACCCAGCAGCCAGTGGGGAACGCATCGATGTCGAGCCAGAAAATAATGTTGCGTACACGCGCCCGTGTGCGGCGCAAAGTCATCAAAATCAGTTGTAACGCGCCACCCTCAGAGTAAAATGCTTCGGTTTCTTAAGGGCCTCCAAAAGCACAGTTTCCTCTTGCAGAACCTGAAAGAAAGCACGCAGGAGCTGTTGAAAACAGAACAGTGAAAGACCAAGCGGTAACAAAGTTACTCGTTTTATATGCATTTTATGTGCTCTCCTCGCCTGCTGGTAAAAATCTATGTACGCACGGCTAGACGCTTGCGAGTACGATATCAATAGATTCTCACCTTACTCCACGGGAAAATGCAGATATGCCAAACAGCGTCGTCCGGAATGCTGTAGCATCCGACTCGGATGAGATAACCGAATTTGATCTGCTGAACCAAAAGTACGCTGTCAGCACATACCTGTCTGCTTAACCGTGAGAACACAGAGTGATTGTCTGTGGTGTCGTCCCTCTCTCCGACACACAATCTTAGAATAATCATAGGAATAAGTTTCACTTTGTAACGAGCAGCCGACCTGAAGAGTCGTAATAAATAAATGTGTAAACATTCTAAAGAGTGTTTAATTGAAATATAACTGGCGCAGTCAAACGGAATTTTTTCTAAAGAAAAGAGAAATTAAGAAAATAGAGTGAAGAATAAAAGTGGAAAAAAAAGTGAAGAGTAGAGTGAAAAAAAAAGAACAGAGTGGAAAACTAAGTGTTTTGCAAAAGCAAAAGAAAACAAAGAACAAAAAAAAAAAAAACGAACCACTCCCCGGCCACAAATAATTGTGATAATACAGTGAAAGGGAAGACATGACCAGATTATTGCGTGAATTGCAACAAATAGTTGTGCGGCAAGAGCAGCAACTAGTACAGTGTCAAGAGCAACTGCAACAGCAGCAGCAGCAATTTATACAGTGCCAAGGTCAACTGCAACAACAGCAACAGCAACTAATACAGTGCCAAGGTCAACTGCAACAGCAGCAACAGCAACTACCCCAGCAGCATCAGCAACCAGTTCCGCAGCAAGAACGAGAGCCAACATTTTTTAAATTAAGTGCAGAAAGTGTTTTGAGTCAGTTTAGACAACTGAAATCACTTAATGGATGTGGAGATTATTCCCTTTCGTGTTTTCTGAAGTCAATAGAAGTCACATCGAAATTGTGCAACAATGACGAAGAGCTGCTTTACTACGGTCGTCAAATTATTATGAACGAGAAACTGCAGGGAGAGGCTGGAAAATGCATACGGCAACTTGGAGATGACCCCGACTGGAACACCATCACAACCAGGCTTAAGCAACATTTTCAACCGAACAAAAGTTATGCTGAATTATTTAATTATGGTCGATCAACTAAGGTTAGTAATTTCTGAGAACTATTTGAAGAATTTAGAAAATTAAGTTATGAATTAAGTGAATTGTGGGAATTCGATAGTAGAAAACCAGAAATTTATAAACCACAAAATGTAGATAGGGACCTTATAGAAATACTAATCGAAAAAATAGACGGTAATATTAGGGCTCATATCGGTGAATCGGCAACTATGGTCGACATATATAATAAATATGCTAGACTTAGATTGTTAGATGATTATAGGTGCATAGATTTTCAACATAGGAAGGCTAAACCTTTTAAATCCCTAAATAAATATTTGTCTCCAACTTTGCGCTTTCCCAATTCAAATGTAACCACTCCCACTCAAAATCAATATTCGACCCCCTTTATTTCAAAACAAAACTCTAGGCAGGATCATTTGAAATATAATAAGTATAATGATGGACCCCGCAATTCAAGAATATCGAGAAATACGAGTAACAACACGGTAGAAATGATGTCGGTTGGCAACATTGAGCAGGCCCCCATAAATTTTCAAAAAGACCCTCGGGAATTCCATTACCAATGATATATTTAACTATAGGTAAAAATAAAATCAAGTGCCTTATAGATACGGGATCTAGCACAAGTATAATCCGACCCGATATTTTAAGTGAATATAAATACATTCCTCTAGAAATGGCAGAATTTTTTTCCACTATTTCGGGGATTGTAAAAGTGGGATGCAAATTAATTACCCCCATCCCAGTAGAATTTCATACTGAAGGAACTATGACGTGGAGAGTCATGAATTTATGTGGTAGAAATTATGATGCTATTTTGGGCTTAAACATATTAAATCCATTTAAGGCAATAGTTAATTTGAAGGAAGGACAGCTAGAAATAGGTAAACACATTTTAGTTTTTCGAGATACTCAAAACTCCAGCCCATACGATATTAGTGAAATAGTAACCTTGGAAGCCAATGCAGGCAATGTTATTGATAAACTAAAGCTTGATTACTTGAACTCTGAAGAATTCGCTTCAATTACTAACCTGCTAAAAAATAACCAAGAACTGTTCTTTAGGGAAGGAGATAGACTATCATTTACACACGAAATTCAACATGAGATTGTTACCACTACGAACAGTCCAATTTATTCAAAAATATATCGTTATCCCCAAATACACGAAAAAGAAATTGAACGCCGAATTTCCGAAATGCTTTCGCAAGGAATTATAACAGAGAGTAATTCTCCTTATAATTCACCCCTGTGGATAGTGCCAAAGAAAAGAGACCATTCAAACCGGGAAAAATGGCGCATAGTAATCGACTATCGTCGTTTGAATGATGTCACTATCAGCGACAAATTCCCTATTCCCAATATAGAAAATATATTGGATAAATTAGGGAAGGCCCAGTATTTTACTACGATTGATTTGGCGAAGGGTTTTCACCAAATTTTAGTAAAAGCAGCTGACAGGAAGAAAACGGCATTTTCTACTCCTAATGGTCATTTTGAATATGTCAGAATGCCATTTGGTTTAAAAAATGCTCCTGCGACTTTCCAGAGACTGATGAACTCCGTCCTCAGAGACTACATTAATAAAACATGTGTAGTCTACCTTGATGACATATTGATATTCAGTACCTCTCTGGAAGAACATCTTTTAAGCATAAGAAAAATTTTCGATAAATTACGGGAAGCGAAGTTAAAAATACAGGTAGACAAATGCAGTTTTCTCGTCAAGGAAACGGAATACTTAGGACATATTCTTACGCCTGAAGGTGTACGTCCCAATCCAAGTAAAATAGAGGTCATTCAGAATTTAAAACTCCCCAAGACGCCAAAACAAATTAAATCATTTTTGGGAGTTACGGGATACTACAGAAAATTCATAAGAAACTACGCAAGTATTGCTAAGCCTCTAACGAAATATTTAAAGAAAAATACTAAGGTTAATGCTAACGACCCTTGTTTTATAGCAGCCTTTGAAAAATTGAAGGAGCTTATTACTCATCATCCTATCTTAAGATATCCTAATTTCTCAAAGCAATTTAAACTTATTACTGATGCAAGTGATTTTGCCATCGGAGCTGTTTTAACTCAAGATGGACATCCTATTTCATACGCATCTCGTACATTAAATAATCACGAATTAAACTACCCAACAATTGAGAAAGAACTACTAGCTGTAGTTTGGGGTGTATCATATTTTCGTCCTCATCTTTTTGGTCGAGAGTTCGAATTACAAACTGACCACCAGCCCATCAAATGGCTTTATGCAAAATATTCCGGGAAAGATATTAATCCCAGGTTGCAAAGATGGTTGATTCAATTAAGTGAATATAATATTAAAATAGGCTATATAAAGGGCAAAGAGAATAGAATTGCAGATTTCTTAAGCCGGATCAATGTAGAAAACAAAGAAATCAATATATTGGATAATCCGAACATTATAGAAAAAGCAAAAAATAATTTTCCATGCGGATCTGAGACCCAGAGTGCCTCCCATGGATCTGTGACCGTTCAAACTGCTCATTCACAAGAAGAAAATTTTGACGATCACATTTCCATTTTGGACACCATAGTTAATAGATTCCAGAATCAAATAATCTTCGTAGAAAGAAAGGGAAAAGAACACGAAGCTGTCTTTGGTCATAAAAGAATATACATTGATAGGAGAGGTATGGAAAGTAACTGTATTTTTGATATAATAAGAAGGCATTTTAATGGTGGACGAGTAGCGATCTATACCGATCTGAGTGATCATGAGTATAATAAACTGCAACAAGAATTAAGAAAATTGTTTCCCAATCGCTCTAGTTATAAGTTTATTAAATGTACCTTTTTCGCCTCTGATATAGAAGATGAGGGAAGGTTAAAAAAGCAAATAGCATTGTTTCATAAACATGAAACTGGCCACTCAGGTATTATTCCTACATACGAAGGAATGAAGAAAAAGGTATACCACCCCCAGTTAAAAACATTCATTTGGCAAATCATTAACAATTGTGATATATGTTCTTCTGCAAAGTACGATAGACGGCCAATAAAAAATAAGTTCTCTTTAAGCGAAACTCCATGCACAATAAATGAGATTGTTCACATTGATACTTATGTAAACAGTAAACAAAATTTCATACTCTTTATCGATACGTTTTCAAAATTTGCTACTTGCTTTCATCTAGAAGATAAGAATAGTCGTACGTTAGTCGAAAAATTAAAATTATTTATTTCCATTAAAGGAAAAGTTAAACGGTTCATCTTTGATAACGAGTTCAATTGCAATAATATCAGAGAATTTTGCGACAAAGAAAACATTGCATTTCACCTGACGAAACCGAATAGTCATACAGGAAATGCAGATGTAGAAAGACTGAATAATACTATTACAGAGAAGTTAAGAGCCCTGAACTTAGAAGATAAACAACCAATTAGAATACAAATATTAAATGCTATAATTCTATATAACAATTCATATCATAGTACAATTAAATGTAGTCCATCCGACGTAATTAATAATAAAGTGGATTTGAAACTAATAAAACAGAGAATAGAAGATAAAAAGGAGAAGATCATTAGTAACAGGAATAAATATAGGGAAAACTATGTAGAAACTCGTACAACTGGTTTTATTAAAAATTATAAAGCTCTTCGGCATAAAAATGAACCTAAATTTAGAAAATTCAAATTAGAAAATGTTCATGAAAGTAACATAAAACGTCCTTTTAAATTTACAGGTGAACTTACTACTAATCAGCCTAATTGTAGCCATGCTACAATTAGTGCAAGCAAGACTTACCATTGATAAAATCGACGCAAAAATGGGCTTTGCTGAAATTAAGGTAGACGAAGTTCTAATAGCCAATAAGTTCGACACTATCTTACGTATTATTCATCCTCAAGAGTTGTTTAACATTGTTCTAAAGTTAGAACAAAACATTAAAAAGTTTAACCTTTCTAACGAGAATTCCCTGACAGAACAAACCCTTTCTCTGAAAAACCAAGTGATGACCTTGCTCCCACACAGAAATAAAAGAGGTCTTTTGAATGTTGTTGGAAACGGTTTGAAATGGCTTTTTGGTACTCTTAACGAAAATGATAGGATTGAAATTGAGCAAGAATTAAAAGTGAGGGAGGAAAACAACCACAACACAATAAAAGCGATAAGTCAACAAATAAAGATCAATAAAAACTTTAATGATTCTATTACCTTTCTTAAAGATATTATAGAGTCAGACAGAAATATTATTATAAAGAAATTTAAAGATATGCAAATGTTGGAGGCACAGTTGGTCGAAAAAGAAATTTTTCTAGAACAGCAACTTAGGATTAATGCATTAAGAGAAAAAATAGGCCAAATTCAAGACAATATTATTTCAGTTAGATTAGGAATTATACATCCTAATATTTTCAGTAATGAAGAAATAAATGTTTATAAACTAGATTTAGAAAAATTGAGCAACATAAGAATAGGCTTAGCTAGGTATATAAATGATGCAATAGTTTTTGTAATTGGAATTCCCACAGAGTTCACCAAAGTTGACAAAAAACTTATTGTTCCTCTTTCCAATCTAAATAATAAACAAATTGATCAAGATATTGAATATGTTATTCGCATGAACAATAAAACTTTAACTTTCCAAAATAAATTGAATTTACAAGAGTTACAATCAAGTAATAATTGTATATTTAAAATGAATTGTAAACTAACTGATAGTCCTGAAGAGGAAGTAATTACAATTGAAAATGACTTTCTCGTCCTGAACAATATTAAAAATAAGACATTCAAAAGCACTTGTGACGAAAGGAAACTTGTCCTTTCTGGTAACTATATTATAAGTTTTGCAAATTGTACACTTAGATTCTGTAATAGAGACTTTAGTAATAATGTATTTGAATTCGTAGAACGATTTGTCATACCACATAATGATAACGAAACCTTTCATGATGAATTGTTGTTAAATTTTGATGAAATTAAATTAAAGTATGAACAAAATATAAAGGAAATAAGCGAACTAAAATATCATAATATAGTTCAATACACTATAGGATTAAGCTCATTAATTATAATCACAGTTGTAATACTCCTAATTAAATGTTTAAAAATAAGAAAGATTCGGGAGAATCAAAAATCTAGGGAGGGAGGAGTTACGATATCAATAGATTCTCACCTTACTCCACGGGAAAATGCAGATATGCCAAACAGCGTCGTCCGGAATGCTGTAGCATCCGACTCGGATGAGATAACCGAATTTGATCTGCTGAACCAAAAGTACGCTGTCAGCATATACCTGTCTGCTTAACCGTGAGAACACAGAGTGATTGTCTGTGGTGTCGTCACTCTATCCGACACACAATCTTAGAATAATCATAGGAATAAGTTTCACTTTGTAACGAGCAGCCGACCTGAAGAGTCGTAATAAATAAATCTGTAAACATTCTAAAGAGTGTTTAATTGAAATATAACTTGCGTCCCTCAATACAAAACGCAATATTTCCCATCAGGGGAACCTATAATGGTCACCCAGCAGCCAGTGGGGAACGCTGGGGACGCATCGATGTCGAGCCAGAAAATAATGTTACGTACACGCGCCCGTGTGCGGCGCAAAGTCACCAAAATCAGCTTTAACACGCCACCCTCAGAGTAAAATGCTTCGGTTTCTTAAGGGCCTTCAAAAGCACAGTTTCCTCTTGCAGAACCTGAAAGAAAGCACGCAGGAGCTGTTGAAAACAGAACAGTGAAAGACCAAGCAGTAACAAAATTACTCGTTTTATATGCATTTTTTGTGCTCTCCTCGCCTGCTGGTAAAAATCTATGTACACACGGGTAGACGCTTGCGTCCCTCAATACAAAACGCAAGATTTCCCATCAGGGGAACCTATAATGGTCACCCAGCAGCCAGTGGGGAACGCTGGGGACGCATCGATGTCGAGCCAGAAAATAATGTTACGTACACGCGCCCGTGTGCGGCGCAAAGTCACCAAAATCAGCTGGAACACGCCACCCTCGGAGTAAAACGCTTCGGTTTCTTAAGGGCCTTCAAGAGCACAGTTTCCTCTTGCAGATCCTGAAAGAAAGCACCCAGGCGCTGTTGAAAACAGAATAGTGAAAGACCAAGCAGTAACAAAATTTCTCGTTTTTTATGCATTTTGTGTGCTCTCCTCGCCTGCTGGTAAAAATCTATGTACACACGGCTAGACGCTTGCGTTTCTCAATACAAAACGCAAAATTTCCCATCAAATGAACCTATAATGGTCACCCAGCAGCCAGTGGTGAACGCTGGGGACGCATCGATGTCGAGCCAGAAAATAATGTTACGTACACGCGCCCGTGTGCGGCGCAAAGTCACCAAAATCAGCTGTAACACGCCACCCTCGGAAAAAAACGCTTCGGTTTCTTAAGGGCTTTCAAAAGCACAGTTTCCTCTTGCAGAACCTGAAAGAAAGCACGCAGCAGCTGTTGAAAACAGAACAGTGAAAGGCCAAGCAGTAATAAAATTACTCCTTTTTAGGGTTCCGTACTCAAAGGTAAAACGGAACCCTATTACTAAGACTTCGCTGTCCGTCCGTCCGTCCGTCCGTCCGTCTGTCACCAGGCTGTATCTCATGAACCGTGATAGTTAGACAGTTGAAATTTTCACAGAATGATGTAATTCTGTTGCCGCTACCACGACAAATACTAAAAACAGAACAAAATTAAATATACATATACATAATTACAAACAACCAATAATAAATTGTTTCGAAAGGTTTTTGTTGTCATCTTTCGGTCAGTTCCCATTTGTGAGCGGCTCGTAGTCATCCATTTTGGGAAACCAAACTCAAAGAAAGCGGATAGCCCGAGGGTACGATCAGCGCTTGACACGCGAACGAGTGGAGTTCAACCTGCAGAAGGTCAGCATTTTTTTTTTTTTTTTTTTGTGTTCCTAGTAGCACATGAGGGAGAGTGGGCGAAGAACTCCGGGAGAAATCTTCGGCGAAGTACTCGGAGAGTGATCTTCGGGGAAGAACTCCGGTATGGTTTTAAGCAGTTCCCGGTACGCGGCCGTACCGTGTGTCCTATTGCCTACGTTGGTCGCGGATATCACGTTCATTGTATAAGGTATTGAAATCACAAATTTGCGTGTCGCGATTGGTGATGCGGGCTAAGTCGTCGGTCAGAGGAGTTTCGGTACGACTGTTCGAATACTCAAGCTGCGGTTTGTTTATTTTTTTGAACAGTGAATTCCTTTTTTTTTTATTTTACATATATTTTTTTTTATTTATTTCGACTTTTTTTATTGACATACGGTGTAGGGTAGTTTTAAGGATTAATTGTAAACCTAGATAAAGTTAGGTTAAGGAAATTAAATTTGTGACATATTGAATTGGAAACGATGACGGTGTTTTTTTTTTCTTTTGCGTGGGATATTTCGCGAGTCTCGTAGCAAATTCGCGATTCTTGCTGCGGGTAAGTCGGCGTGAGGGCAATCGCGTGGCGCCATTGCTCACGACCAGTCCTCGCAGCTGGCCTAACATCCTTTTCGCACGACGTCGCGGCAGGTGGAGAGGAGCAAGTGAGCAAGAGGAGCAAGCGATCTTGCACACATACGAACCGATACGTACATACGTGCATACGCATCACATACGTGCATACACTCACACATCTCTACGCTATGTATAAGTATACATACATACATACATACATACATACATATGTACATTACGAAGTAGAGTTGGGTAATTCCGGACATGTGTAGTTCACGGAACTATGTCCTCTCTCGGACACATGTCCTCTCGCTCCGCAAATTGAACGAAAAGAGTTCCATAGTTCCATTCAACCCTTATTCATCAAGCACATATGTACAAAACGAAAAAAAAAAAAACATAAATGCGTCGAACATGCTTCTCATACGGTATGAGTTATACCCCGTAGTTTTCAAGAAACCAAAAGTATGGAGATGTGACGATAAAGCTCGAACAGTTGGTGTACACTGTACAGCACACTTGAACTGAAATGAAGAAAAGAAATGAAAGAATATAATGCCCGCACCGCATTTCGTGAACGAATGTCATACATGTACATGTATGTATGCATTCAGGTCCGGACAGGGACATGGTTTGCTAGTTCCATATCGGTGCGATAATACATTTAGTTCCGGACATGGACATGTTTTTGCTAGTTCCATATCGGTGCGAGTATACATTTAGTATTTTAAAACGGGTAGAGATTGCAGTGCATACTGAGATGGAACAATTATCTTATAAACCCATTTAGATACTGTTTCAAATATATTGAATGGTCTTTCCAACAAAGTTGTTGGTCCAATGTAACACCTAAATATTTAAAACTGTCCACGTGTTCAATCAAGAAGCAATTTTCAAACATTCTTGATTGTTGAATACTATATCTTCAAGAACAAATCGATTACACAATGGTGCATGATAATATAAGGGAAGGTCTCTGAAAACTCTACCATTGATATTAAATATCATGTACTTCGTTTTGTTGCTAATTATTAGTTTATGATAATTAAACCATCTCCTTAACATATCTTGGTCACAGTTAACATCTGCGAAACTATCAATTAAGTTAGTGTTTGAGTGGAAAAGAGATGTTTCATCAGCAAAGGCAGTTATTTTGCCTTTAAAAGGTTGTAAGAAAAACGAATTAACATAAATTAGAAAAAGGATTGGCCCAATACTGCTCCTTGGGGAACACCCATATTTAAGAAGTCTATAGAACTGTAAACATTCCTAATTTTCACAACTTGATAACGGTTGAATAAATAAGAAGAAAACCATTTATAAATGGAGCCTCTGAAACCCGCTTTGTAAAGTTTATCGAGTAGCAAAGTATGATTAACCATATCAAAGACCTTACTGATATCAACAAATAATGTTGATGGTGATTGAGAAGTGTTTAGACTATTATTTATTTCACCAGTTAATTTCAATAAAGCAGTTTCAGTCGATTTGCCACGTCTAAACCCAAATTGCCAATTACTCAAAAAATGAGTATTTTCTAAAAATTACAACATTCTAGATTTTAACTATCCGAAAAGTGAGAATAAAATGTCACTGATTATGTATTTCTGTATATACTTAGACAGAATATAATAAATATATGTATAAATGGGGCTCCCATACAACAGACATGCTTTTTTTGGAGTTTTTATACATAATAGTACGGAACCCTTCGTGCGCGAGTCCGACTCGCACTTGGCCGGTTTTTTATGCATTTTGTGTGCTCTCCTCGCCTGCTGGTAAAAATCTATATACACACGGCTGAACGCTTCTGTCCCTCAATATAAAGCGCGATATTTCCAATCAAGGGAACCTATAATGGTCACTCAGCAGCCAGTGGGGAACGCTGGGGACGCATCGATGTCGAGCCAGAAAATAATGTTACGTACACGCGCCCGTGTGCGGCGCAAAGTCACCAAAATCAGCTGTAACACGCCACCTTCGGAAAAAAACGCTTCGGTTTCTTAAGGGCCTTCAAAAGCACAGATTGCTCTTGCAGATCCTGAAAAAAAGCACCCAGGCGCTGTTGAAAACAGAATAGTGAAAGGCCAAGCAGTAACAAAATTACTCCTTTTTTTGTGTGCTCTCCTCGCCTGCTGGTAAAAATCTATGTACACACGGCTAGACGCTTGCGTCCCTCAATACAAAACGCAAAATTTCCCATCAAATTAACCTATAATGGTCACCCAGCAGCCAATGGTGAACGCTGGGGACGCATCGATGTCGAGCCAGAAAATAATGTTACGTACACGCGCCCGTGTGCGGCGCAAAGTCACCAAAATCAGCTGTAACACGCCACCTTCGGAAAAAAACGCTTCGGTTTCTTAAGGGCCTTCAAAAGCACAGTTTGCTCTTGCAGATCCTGAAAAAAAGCACCCAGGCGCTGTTGAAAACAGAACAGTGAAAAGCCAAGCAGTAACAAAATTACTCCTTTTTTATGCATTTTGTGTGCTCTCCTCGCCTGCTGGTAAAAATCTATGTACACACGGCTGGTCGCTTGTGTCCCCAAGACAAAGCGCGATATTTCCCA
The DNA here is from genome assembly GCA_951905685.1 of Eumerus sabulonum. Classification (NCBI taxonomy): domain Eukaryota; kingdom Metazoa; phylum Arthropoda; class Insecta; order Diptera; family Syrphidae; genus Eumerus; species Eumerus sabulonum. Next base: position 137,251,347 of record OX645060.1, on the reverse strand, counting down.
TCAAGGGAACCTATAATGGTCACCCAACAGCCAGTGGGGAACGCTGGGGACGCATCGATGTCGAGCCAGAAGATAATGTTACGTACACGCGCCCGTGTGCGGCACAAAGTCACCAAAATCAGCTGTAACACGCCACCCTCGGAAAAAAACGCTTCGGTTTCTTAAGGGCCTTCAAAAGCACAGTTTCCTCTTGCAGAGCCTCAAAGAAAGCACGCAGGAGCTGTTGAAAACAGAACAGTGAAAGACCAAGCAGTAACAAAATTACTCGTTTTATATGCATTTTGTGTGCTCTCCTCGCCTGCTGGTAATAATCTATGTACACACGGCTAGACGCTTGCGTCCCTCAATACAAAACGCAACATTTCCCATCAAGGGAACCTACAATGGTCACCCAGCAGCCAGTGGGGAACGCTGGGGACGCATCGATGTCGAGCCAGAAAATAATGTTACGTACACGCGCCCGTGTGCGGCGCAAAGTCACCAAAATCAGCTTTAACACCCCACCCTCAGAGTAAGATGCTTCGGTTTCTTAAGGGCCTTCAAAAGCAAAGTTTCCTCTTGCAGAACCTGAAAGAAAGCACGCAGGAGCTGTTGAAAACAGAACAGTGAAAGACCAAGCAGTAACAAAATTACTCGTTTTATATGCATTTTGTGTGCTCTACTCGCCTGCTGGTAAAAATCTATGTACACACGGCTAGACGCTTGCATCCCTCAATACAAAACGTACAATTTCCCATCAGGGGAACCTATAATGGTCACCCAGCAGCCTGTGGGGAACGCTGGGGTTGCATCGATGTCGAGCCAGAAAATAATGTTACGTACACGCGCCCGTGTGCGGCGCAAAGTCACCAAAATCAGCTTTAACACGCCACCCTCGGAGTAAGATGCTTCGGTTTCTAAAGGGCCTTCAAAAGCACAGTTTCCTCTTGCAGAACCTGAAAGAAAGCACCCAGGCGCTGTTGAAAACAGAACAGTGAAAGACCAAGCAGTAACAAAATTACTCGTTTTATATGCATTTTGTGTGCTCTCCTCGCCTGCTGGTATTAATCTATGTGCACACGGCTGGACGGTTGTGTCCCTGAATATAAAACGCGATATTTCCCATCAAGGGGACCTATAGTGGTCACCCAGCAGCCAGTGGGGAACGCTGGGGACGCATCGATGTCGAGCCAGAAAATAATGTTACGTACACGCGCCCGTGTGCGGCGCAAAGTCACCAAAATCAGCTGTAGTACGCCACCCTCGGAGTAAGATGCTTCGGTTTCTAAAGGGCCTTCATAAGCACAGTTTCCTCTTGCAGAACCTGAAAGAAAGCACCCAGGCGCTGTTGAAAACAGAACAGTGAAAGACCAAGCAGTAACAAAATTACTCGTTTTATATGCATTTTTTGTGCTCTCCTCGCCTGCTGGTAAAAATCTATGTACACACGGCTAGACGCTTGCGTCCCTCAATACAAAACGCAATATTTCCCATCAAGGGAACCTAAAATGGTCACCCAGCAGCCTGTGGGGAACGCTGGGGACGCATCGATGTCGAGCCAGAAAATAATGTTACGTACACGCGCCCGTGTGCGGCGCAAAGTCACCAAAATCAGCTTTAGCACGCCACCCTCAGAGTAAAATGCTTCGGTTTCTTAAGGGCCTTCAAAAGCACAGTTTCCTCTTGCAGAACCTGAAAGAAAGCACGCAGGATCTGTTGAAAACAGAACAGTGAAAGACCAAGCAGTAACAAAATTACTCGTTTTATATGCATTTTTTGTGCTCTCCTCGCCTGCTGGTAAAAATCTATGTACACACGGGTAGACGCTTGCGTCCCTCAATACAAAACGCCAGATTTCCCATCAGAGGAACCTATAATGGTCACCCAGCAGCCAGTGGGGAACGCTGGGGACGCATCGATGTCGAGCCAGAAAATAATGTTACGTACACGCGCCCGTGTGCGGCGCAAAGTCACCAAAATCAGCTGTAGTACGCCACCCTCGGAGTAAAACGCCTCGGTTTCTTAAGGGCCTTCAAAAGCACAGTTCCCTCTTGCAGAACCTGGAAGAAAGCACGCAGCAGCTGTTGAAGACAGAACAGTGAAATGCCAAGCAATAACAAAATTACTCGTTTTTTATGCATTTTGTGTGCTCTCCTCGCCTGCTGGTAAGAATCTATGTACACACGGCTAAACGCTTGTGTCTTCCAAGACAAAGCGCGATATTTACCATCAAGGGAACCTATAACGGTCACTCAGCAGCCAGTGGGGAACGCTGGGGACGCATCGATGTCGAGCCAGAAAATAATGTTACGTACACGCGCCCGTGTGCGGCGCAAAGTCACCAAAATCAGCCTTAACACGCCACCCTCAGAGTAAAATGCTTCGGTTTCTTAAGGGCCTTCAAAAGCACAGTTTCCTCTTGCATAACCTGAAAGAAAGCACGCAGGAGCTGTTGAAAACAGAACAGTGAAAGACCAAGCAATAACAATATTACTCGTTTTATATGCATTTTGTGTGCTCTCCTCGCCTGCTGGTAAAAATCTATGTACACACGGCTAGACGCTTGCGTCCCTCAATACAAAACGCAAGATTTCCCATCAGGGGAACCTATAATGGTCACCCAGCAACCAGTGGGGAACGCTGGGGACGCATCGATGTCGAGCCAGAAAATAATGTTACGTACACGCGCCCGTGTGCGGCGCAAAGTCACCAAAATCAGCTGTAACACGCCACCCTCGGAAAAAAACGCTTCGGTTTCTTAAGGGCCTTCAAAAGCACAGTTTGCTCTTGCAGATCCTGAAAAAAGCACCCAGGCGCTGTTGAAAACAAAACAGTGAAAGGCCAAGCAATAACAAAATTACTCCTTTTTTTGTGTGCTCTCCTCGCCTGCTGGTAAAAATCTATGTACACACGGCTAGACGCTTGCGTCCCTCAATACAAAACGCAAAATTTCCCATCAAATGAACCTATAACGGTCACCCAGCAGCCAATGGTGAACGCTGGGGACGCATCGATGTCGAGCCAGAAAACAATGTTACGTACACGCGCCCGTGTGCGGCGCAAAGTCACCAAAATCAGCTGTAGTACGCCAACCTCGGAGTAAAACGCCTCGGTTTCTTAAGGGCCTTCAAAAGCACAGTTCCCTCTTGCAGAACCTGGAAGAAAGCACGCAGCAGCTGTTGAAGACAGAACAGTGAAAGACCAAGCAATAACAAAATTACTCGTTTTTTATGCATTTTGTGTGCTCTCCTCGCCTGCTGGCAAGAATCTATGTACACACGGCTAAACGCTTGTGTCTTCCAAGACAAAGCGCGATATTTACCATCAAGGGAACCTATAATGGTCACTCAGCAACCAGTGGGGAACGCTGGGGACGCATCGATGTCGAGCCAGAAAATAATGTTACGTACACGCGCCCGTGTGCGGCGCAAAGTCACCAAAATCAGCTGCAACACGCCACCCTCGGAGTAAAACGCTTGGGTTTCTTAGGGGCCTTCAAATGCACAGTTTGCTCTTGCAGATCCTGAAAGAAAGCACCCAGGCGCTGTTGAAAACAGAACAGTGAAAGACCAAGCAGTTACAAAATTACTCGTTTTATATGCATTTTGTGTGCTCTCCTCGCCTGCTGGTATTAATCTATGTGCACACGGCTGGACGCTTGTGTCCCTGAATATAAAACGCGATATTTCCCATCAAGGGAACCTATAGTGGTCACCCAGCAGCCAGTGGGGAACGCTGGGGACGCATCGATGTCGAGCCAGAAAATAATGTTGCGTACACGCGCCCGTGTGCGGCGCAAAGTCATCAAAATCAGCTGTAACGCGCCACCCTCAGAGTAAAATGCTTCGGTTTCTTAAGGGCCTCCAAAAGCACAGTTTCCTCTTGCAGAACCTGAAAGAAAGCACGCAGGAGCTGTTGAAAACAGAACAGTGAAAGACCAAGCAGTAACAAAATTACTCGTTTCATATGCATTTTATGTGCTCTCCTCGCCTGCTGGTAAAAATCTATGTACACACGGCTAGACGCTTGCGTCCCTCAATACAAAACGCAATATTTCCCATCAAGGGAACCTACAATGGTCACCCAGCAGCCTGTGGGGAACGCTGGGGACGCATCGATGTCGAGCCAGAAAATAATGTTACGTACACGCGCCCGTGTGCGGCGCAAAGTCACCAAAATCAGCTTTAACACGCCACCCTCGGAGTAAGATGCTTCGGTTTCTAAAGGGCCTTCAAAAGCACATTTTCCTCTTGCAGAACCTGAAAGAAAGCACCCAGGCGCTGTTGAAAACAGAACAGTGAAAGACCAAGCAGTAACAAAATTACTCGTTTTATATGCATTTTGTGTGCTCTCCTCGCCTGCTGGTATTAATCTATGTGCACACGGCTGGACGCTTGTGTCCCTGAATATAAAACGCGATATTTCCCATCAAGGGAACCTATAGTGGTCACCCAGCAGCCAGTGGGGAACGCTGGGGACGCATCGATGTCGAGCCAGAAAATAATGTTGCGTACACGCGCCCGTGTGCGGCGCAAAGTCATCAAAATCAGCTGTAACGCGCCACCCTCAGAGTAAAATGCTTCGGTTTCTTAAGGGCCTTCAAAAGCACAGTTTCCTCTTGCAGAACATGAAAGAAAGCACGCAGCAGCTGTTGAAAACAGAACAGTGAAAGACCAAGCAGTAACAAAATTACTCGTTTTATATGCATTTTGTGTGCTCTCCTCGCCTGCTGGTAATAATCTATGTACACACGGCTAGACGCTTGCGTCCCTCAATACAAAACGCAACATTTCCCATCAAGGGAACCTACAATGGTCACCCAGCAGCCAGTGGGGAACGCTGGGGACGCATCGATGCCGAGCCAGAAAATAATGCTACGTACACGCGCCCGTGTGCGGCGCAAAGTCACCAAAAAGAGCTGTACCACGCCACCCTCGGAAAAAAACGCTTCGGTTTCTTAAGAGCCTTCGAAAGCACAGTTTGCTCTTGCAGATCCTGAAAGAAAGCACCCAGGCGCTGTTGAAAACAGAACAGTGAAAGGCCAAGCAGTAATAAAATTACTCCTTTTTAGGGTTCCGTACTCAAAGGTAAAACGGAACCCTATTACTAAGACTTCGCTGTCCGTCCGTCCGTCCGTCCGTCCGTCCGTCCGTCCGTCTGTCACCAGGCTGTATCTCATGAACCGTTATAGTTAGACAGTTGAAATTTTCACAGAATGATGTAATTCTGTTGCCGCTACCACGACAAATACTAAAAACAGAACAAAATTAATTATACATATACATAATTACAAACAGCCAATAATAAATTGTTTCGAAAGGTTTTCGTTGTCATCTTTCGGTCAGTTCCCATTTGTGAGCGGCTCGTAGTCATCCATTTTGGGAAACCAAACTCAAAGAAAGCGGATAGCCCGAGGGTACGATCAGCGCTTGACACGCGAACGAGTGGAGTTCAACCCGCAGAAGGTCAGCATTTTTTTTTTTTTTTTTGTGTTCCTAGTAGCACATGAGGGAGAGTGGGCGAAGAACTCCGGGAGAAATCTTCGGCGAAGTACTCGGAGAGTGATCTTCGGGGAAGAACTCCGGTACGGTTTTAAGCAGTTCCCGGTACGCGGCCGTACCGTGTGTCCTATTGCCTACGTTGGTCGCGGATATCACGTTCATTGTATAAGGTATTGAAATCACAAATTTGCGTGTCGCGATTGGTGATGCGGGCTAAGTCGTCGGTCAGAGGAGTTTCGGTACGACTGTTCGAATACTCAAGCTGCGGTTTGTTTATTTTTTTGAACAGTGAATTCCTTTTTTTTTTATTTTACATATATTTTACACCGTATGTCAACGGTGTAGGGTAGTTTTAAGGATTAATTGTAAACCTAGATAAAGTTAGGTTAAGGAAATTAAATTTGTGACATATTGAATTGGAAACGATGACGGTGTTTTTTTTTTCTTTTGCGTGGGATATTTCGCGAGTCTCGTAGCAAATTCGCGATTCTTGCTGCGGGTAAGTCGGCGTGAGGGCAATCGCGTGGCGCCATTGCTCACGACCAGTCCTCGCAGCTGGCCTAACATCCTTTTCGCACGACGTCGCGGCAGGTGGAGAGGAGCAAGTGAGCAAGAGGAGCAAGCGATCTTGCACACATACGAACCGATACGTACATACGTGCATACGCATCACATACGTGCATACACTCACACATCTCTACGCTATGTACAAGTATACATACATACATACATACATACATACATACATATGTACATTACGAAGTAGAGTTGGGTAATTCCGGACATGTGTAGTTCACGGAACTATGTAATCTCTCGGACACATGTCCTCTCGCTCCGCATATTGAACGAAAAGAGTTCCATAGTTCCATTCAACCCTTATTCATCAAGCACATATGTACAAAACGAAAAAAAAAAACATAAATGCAACGAACATGCTTCTCATACGGTATGACTTATACCCTGTGGTTTTTAAGAAACCCAAAAGTATGGAGATGTGGCGATAAAGCTCGAACAGTTGGTGTACACTGTACAGCACACTTGAACTGAAATGAAGAAAAGAAATGAAAGAATATAATGCCCGCACCGCATTTCGTGAACGAATGTCATACATGTGTATGTATGCTTTCAGGTCCGGACATGGACATGGTTTGCTAGTTCCATATCGGTGCGATAATACATTTAGTTCCGGACATGGACATGTTTTTGCTAGTTCCATATCGGTGCGAGTATACATTTAGTATTTTAAAACGGGTAGAGATTAAAGTGCATACTGAGATGGAATAATTATCTTATAACCCCATTTACCTAGATAATGTTTCAAATATATTGAATGGTCTTTCCAACAAAGTTGTTGGTCCAATGTAACACCTAAATATTTAAAACTGTCCACGTGTTCAATCAAGAAGCAATTTTCAAACATTCTTGATTGTTGAATACTATATCTTCAAGAACAAATCGATTACACAATGGTGCATGATAATATAAGGGAAGGTCTCTGAAAACTCTACCATTGATATTAAATATCATGTACTTCGTTTTGTTGCTAATTATTAGTTTATGATAATTAAACCATCTCCTTAACATATCTTGGTCACAGTTAACATCTGCGAAACTATCAATTAAGTTAGTGTTTGAGTGGAAAAGAGATGTTTCATCAGCAAAGGCAGTTATTTTGCCTTTAAAAGGTTGTAAGAAAAACGAATTAACATAAATTAGAAAAAGGATTGGGCCCAATACTGCTCCTTGGGGAACACCCATATTTAAGAAGTCTATAGAACTGTAAACATTCCTAATTTTCACAACTTGATAACGGTTGAATAAATAAGAAGAAAACCATTTATAAATGGAGCCTCTGAAACCCGCTTTGTAAAGTTTATCGAGTAGCAAAGTATGATTAACCATATCAAAGACCTTACTGATATCAACAAATAATGTTGATGGTGATTGAGAAGTGTTTAGACTATTATTTATTTCACCAGTTAATTTCAATAAAGCAGTTTCAGTCGATTTGCCACGTCTAAACCCAAATTGCCAATCACTCAAAAAATGAGTATTTTCTAAAAATTACAACATTCTAGATTTTAACTATCCGAAAAGTGAGAATAAAATGTCACTGATTATGTATTTCTGTATATACTTAGACAGAATATAATAAATATATGTATAAATGGGGCTCCCATACAACAGACATGTTTTTTTTTAAATTTTTATACATAACAGTACGGAACCCTTCGTGCGCGAGTCCGACTCGCACTTGGCCGGTTTTTTTGTGTGCTCTCCTCGCCTGCTGGTAAAAATCTATGTACACACGGCTAGACGCTTGCGTCCCTCAATACAAAACGCAAAATTTCCCATCAGGGGAACCTATAATGGTCACCCAGCAACCAGTGGGGAACGCTGGGGACGCATCGATGTCGAGCCAGAAAATAATGTTACGTACACGCGCCCGTGTGCGGCGCAAAGTCACGAAAATCAGCTGTAACACGCCACCCTCAGAAAAAAAACGCTTCGGTTTCTTAAGGGCCTTCAAAAGCACAGTTTCCTCTTGCAGAACCTGAAAGAAAGCACGCAGCAGCTGTTGAAAACAGAACAGTGAAAGACCAAGCAGTAACAAAATTACTCGTTTTTTATGCATTTTGTGTGCTTTCCTCGCCTGCTGGTAAAAATCTATGTACACACGGCTAGACGCTTGCGTCCCTCAATGCAAAACGCAATATTTTCCATCAAGGGAACCTACAATGGTCACCCAGCAGCCAGTGGGGAACGCTGGGGACGCATCGATGTCGAGCCAGAAAATAATGTTACGTACACGCGCCCGTGTGCGGCGCAAAGTCACCAAAATCAGCTGTAACACGCCACCCTCAGAAAAAAAACGCTTCGGTTTCTTAAAGGCCTTCAAAAGCACAGTTTCCTTTTGCAGAACTTGAAAGAAAGCACGCAGGAGTTGTTGAAAACAGAACAGTGAAAACCAAGCAGTAACAAGATTACTCCTTTTTTATGCATTTTGTGTGCTCTCCTCGCCTGCTGGTAAAAATCTATGTACACACGGCTGGACGCTTGTGTCCCTGAATACAAAACGCGATATTTTCCATCAAGGGAACCTATAATGGTCACCCTGCAGCCAGTGGGGAACGCTGGGGACGCATCGATGTTGAGCCAGTAAATAATGTTACGTACACGCGCCCGTGTGCGGCGCAAAGTCACCAAAATCAGCTGTAACATACCACCCTTGGAGTAAAACGCTTCGGTTTCTTAAGGGCCTTCAAAAGCACAGTTTCCTCTTGCAGAACATGAAAGAAAGCACGCAGCAGCTGTTGGAAACAGAACAGTGAAAGACCAAGCAGTAACAAAATTACTCCTTTTTTATGCATTTTGTGTGCTTTCCTCGCCTGCTGGTAAAAATCTATGTACACACGGCTAGACGCTTGCGTCCCTCAATGCAAAACGCAATATTTTCCATCAAGAGAACCTACAATGGTCACCCAGCAGCCAGTGGGGAACGCTGGGGACGCATCGATGTCGAGCCTGAAAATAATGTTACGTACACGCGCCCGTGTGCGGCGCAAAGTCATCAAAATCAGCTGTAACACGCCACCCTCAGAGTAAAATGCCTCGGTTTCTTAAAGGCCTTCAAAAGCACAGTTTGCTTTTGCAGAACTTGAAAGAAAGCACGCAGGAGTTGTTGATAAAAGAACAGTGAAAACCAAGCAGTAACAAAATTACTCGTTTTTTATACATTTTGTGTGCTCTCCTCGCCTGCTGGTAAAAATCTATGTACACACGGCTGGACGCTTGTGTCCCTGAATACAAAACGCAAGATTTCCCATCAAAGGAACCTATAATGGTCACCCAGCAGCCAGTGGGGAACGCTGGGGACGCATCGATGTCGAGCCAGAAAATAATGTTACGTACACGCGCCCGTGTGCGGCGCAAAGTCACCAAAATCAGCTGTAACACGCCACCCTCGGAGTAAAACGCTTCGGTTTCTTAAGGGCCTTCAAAAGCACAGTTTTCTCTTGCAGAACCTGAAAGAAAGCACGCAGCAGCTGTTGAAAACAGAACAGTGAAAGACCAAGCAGTAACAAAATTACTCGTTTTATATGCATTTTGTGTGCTCTCCTCGCCTGCTGGTAATAATCTATGTACACACGGCTAGCCGCTTGCGTCCCTCAATACAAAACGCAACATTTCCCATCAAGGGAACCTACAATGGTCACCCAGCAGCCAGTGGGGAACGCTGGGGACGCATCGATGTCGAGCCAGAAAATAATGTTACGTACACGCGCCCGTGTGCGGCGCAAAGTCACCGAAATCAGCTGTAACACGCCACCCTTGGAGTAAAACGCTTCGGTTTCTTAAGGGCCTTCAAAAGCACAGTTTGCTCTTGCAGATCCTGAAAGAAAGCACCCAGGCGCTGTTGAAAACAGAACAGTGAAAGGCCAAGCAGTAACAAAATTACTCGTTTTTTATGCATTTTGTGTGCTCTCCTCGCCTGCTGGTAAAAATCTATGTACACACGGCTGGACGCTTGTGTCCCTGAATACAAAACGCAATATTTCCCATCAGGGGAACCTATAATGGTCACCCAGCAGCCAGTGGGGAACGCTGGGGACGCATCGATGTCGAGCCAGAAAATAATGTTACGTACACGCGCCCGTGTGCGGCGCAAAGTCATCAAAATCAGCTGTAACACGCCACCCTCAGAGTAAAATGCCTCGGTTTCTTAAAGGCCTTCAAAAGCACAGTTTGCTTTTGCAGAACTTGAAAGAAAGCACGCAGGAGTTGTTGATAAAAGAACAGTGAAAACCAAGCAGTAACAAAATTACTCGTTTTTTATACATTTTGTGTGCTCTCCTCGCCTGCTGGTAAAAATCTATGTACACACGGCTGGACGCTTGTGTCCCTGAATACAAAACGCAAGATTTCCCATCAGGGGAACCTATAATGGTCACCCAGCAGCCAGTGGGGAACGCTGGGGACGCATCGATGTCGAGCCAGAAAATAATGTTACGTACACGCGCCCGTGTGCGGCGCAAAGTCACCGAAATCAGCTGTAACACGCCACCCTCGGAGTAAAACGCTTCGGTTTCTTAAGGGCCTTCAAAAGCACAGTTTCCTCTTGCATAACCTGAAAGAAAGCACGCAGGAGCTGTTGAAAACAGAACAGTGAAAGACCAAGCAGTAACAAAATTACTCGTTTTATATGCATTTTGTGTGCTCTGCTCGCCTGCTGGTAAAAATCTATGTACACACGGCTAGACGCTTGCGTCCCTCAATACAAAACGCAAAATTTCCCATCAGGGGAACCTATAATGGTCACCCAGCAACCAGTGGGGAACGCTGGGGACGCATCGATGTCGAGCCAGAAAATAATGTTACGTACACGCGCCCGTGTGCGGCGCAAAGTCACCAAAATCAGCTGTAACACGCCACCCTCAGAAAAAAAACGCTTCGGTTTCTTAAGGGCCTTCAAAAGCACAGCTTCCTCTTACAGAACCTGAAAGAAAGCACGCAGCAGCTGTTAAACAGAACAGTGAAAGACCAAGCAGTAACAAAATTACTCGTTTTTTATGCATTTTGTGTGCTTTCCTCGCCTGCTGGTAAAAATCTATGTACACACGGCTAGACGCTTGCGTCCCTCAATGCAAAACGCAATATTTTCCATCAAGGGAACCTACAATGGTCACCCAGCAGCCAGTGGGGAACGCTGGGGACGCATCGATGTCGAGCCAGAAAATAATGTTACGTACACGCGCCCGTGTGCGGCGCAAAGTCACCAAAATCAGCTGTAACACGCCACCCTCAGAAAAAAAACGCTTCGGTTTCTTAAAGGCCTTCAAAAGCACAGTTTCCTTTTGCAGAACTTGAAAGAAAGCACGCAGGAGTTGTTGAAAACAGAACAGTGAAAACCAAGCAGTAACAAGATTACTCCTTTTTTATGCATTTTGTGTGCTCTCCTCGCCTGCTGGTAAAAATCTATGTACACACGGCTGGACGCTTGTGTCCCTGAATACAAAAGGCGATATTTCCCATCAAGGGAACCTATAGTGGTCACCCAGCAGCCAGTGGGGAACGCTGGGGACGCATCGATCTCGAGCCAGAAAATAATGTTACGTACACGCGCCCGTGTGCGGCGCAAAGTCACCAAAATCAGCTGTAACACGCCACCCTCAGAAAAAAAACGCTTCGGTTTCTTAAAGGCCTTCAAAAGCACAGTTTCCTTTTGCAGAACTTGAAAGAAAGCACGCAGGAGTGGTTGAAAACAGAACAGGGAATACCAAGCAGTAATAAAATTACGCGTTTTTTATACATTTTGTGTGTTCTCCTCGCCTGCTGGTAAAAATCTATGTACACACGGCTGGACGCTTGTGTCCCTGAATACAAAAGGCGATATTTCCCATCAAGGGAACCTATAGTGGTCACCCAGCAGCCAGTGGGGAACGCTGGGGACGCATCGATCTCGAGCCAGAAAATAATGTTACGTACACGCGCCCGTGTGCGGCGCAAAGTCACCAAAATCAGCTGTAACACGCCACCCTCGGAGTAAAACGCTTCGGTTTCTTAAGGGCCTTCAAAAGCACAGTTTTCTCTTGCAGAACCTGAAAGAAAGCACGCAGCAGCTGTTGAAAACAGAACAGTGAAAGACCAAGCAGTAACAAAATTACTCGTTTTATATGCATTTTGTGTGCTCTCCTCGCCTGCTGGTAATAATCTATGTACACACGGCTAGCCGCTTGCGTCCCTCAATACAAAACGCAACATTTCCCATCAAGGGAACCTACAATGGTCACCCAGCAGCCAGTGGGGAACGCTGGGGACGCATCGATGTCGAGCCAGAAAATAATGTTACGTACACGCGCCCGTGTGCGGCGCAAAGTCACCGAAATCAGCTGTAACACGCCACCCTCGGAGTAAAACGCTTCGGTTTCTTAAGGGCCTTCAAAAGCACAGTTTGCTCTTGCAGATCCTGAAAGAAAGCACCCAGGCGCTGTTGAAAACAGAACAGTGAAAGGCCAAGCAGTAACAAAATTACTCGTTTTTTATGCATTTTGTGTGCTCTCCTCGCCTGCTGGTTAAAATCTATGTACACACGGCTAGACGCTTGCGTTTCTCAATACAAGACGCAAAATTTCCCATCAAATGAACCTATAATGGTCACCCAGCAGCCAGTGGTGAACGCTGGGGACGCATCGATGTCGAGCCAGAAAAAAATGTTACGTACACGCGACCGTGTGCGGCGCAAAGTCACCAAAATCAGCTGCAACACGCCACCCTCAGAGTAAGATGCTTCGGTTTCTTAAGGGCCTTCAAAAGCACAGTTTGCTCTTTTAGATCCTGAAAAAAAGCACCCAGGCGCTGTTGAAAACAGAACAGTGAAAGGCCAAGCAGTAACAAAATTACTCCTTTTTTATGCATTTTGTGTGCTCTCCTCGCCTGTTGGTAAAAATCTATGCACACACGGCTGGTCGCTTGTGTCCCCCAAGACAAAGCGCGATATTTCCCATCAAGGGAACCTATAATGGTCACCCAACAGCCAGTGGGGAACGCTGGGGACGCATCGATGTCGAGCCAGAAAAAAATGTTACGTACACGCGACCGTGTGCGGCGCAAAGTCACCAAAATCAGCTGCAACACGCCACCCTCGGAGTAAAACGCTTCGGTTTCTTAAGGGCCTTCAAAAGCACAGTTTTCTCTTGCAGAACCTGAAAGAAAGCACGCAGCAGCTGTTGAAAACAGAACAGTGAAAGACCAAGCAGTAACAAAATTACTCGTTTTATATGCATTTTGTGTGCTCTCCTCGCCTGCTGGTAATAATCTATGTACACACGGCTAGCCGCTTGCGTCCCTCAATACAAAACGCAACATTTCCCATCAAGGGAACCTACAATGGTCACCCAGCAGCCAGTGGGGAACGCTGGGGACGCATCGATGTCGAGCCAGAAAATAATGTTACGTACACGCGCCCGTGTGCGGCGCAAAGTCACCGAAATCAGCTTTAACACGCCACCCTCAGAGTAAGATGCTTCGGTTTCTTGAGGGCCTTCAAAAGCACAGTTTCCTCTTGCAGAACCTGAAAGAAAGCACGCAGCAGCTGTTGAAAACAGAACAGTGAAAGACCAAGCAGTAACAAAATTACTCGTTTTATATGCATTTTGTGTGCTCTCCTCGCCTGCTGGTAATAATCTTTGTACACACGGCTAGCCGCTTGCATCCCTCAATACAAAACGCAACATTTCCCTACAAGGGAACCTACAATGGTCACCCAGCAGCCAGTGGGGAACGCTGGGGACGCATCGATGTCGAGCCAGAAAATAATGTTACGTACACGCGCCCGTGTGCGGCGCAAAGTCACCAAAATCAGCTGTAACACGCCACCCTCGGAGTAAAACGCTTCGGTTTCTTAAGGGCCTTTAAAAGCACAGTTTCCTCTTGCAGAACCTGGAAGAAAGCACGCAGCAGCTGTTGAAAACAGAACAGTGAAAGACCAAGCAGTAACAAAATTACTCGTTTTTTATGCATTTTGTGTGCTTTCCTCGCCTGCTGGTAAAAATCTATGTACACACTGCTGGACGCTTGTGTCCCTGAATACAAAACGCGATATTTCCCATCAAGGGAACCATTAGTGGTCACCCAGCAGCCAGTGGGGAACGCTGGGGACGCATCGATGTCGAGCCAGAAAATAATGTTACGTACACGCGCTCGTGTGCGGCGCAAAGTCACCAAAATCAGCTGTAACACGCCACCCTAGGAAAAAAAACGCTTCGGTTTCTAAAGGGCCTTCAAAAGCACAGTTTCCTTTTGCAGAACTTGAAAGAAAGCACGCAGGAGTTGTTGAAAACAGAACAGTGAAAGACCAAGCAGTAACAAAATTACTCGTTTTTTATGCATTTTGTGTGCCCTCCTCGCCTGCTGGTAAAAATCTATGTACACACGGCTGGTCGCTTGTGTCCCCCAAGACAAAGCGCGATATTTCCCATCAAGGGAACCTATAATGGTCACCCAACAGCCAGTGGGGAACGCTGGGGACGCATCGATGTCGAGCCAGAAAATAATGTTACGTACACGTGCCCGTGTGCGGCGCAAAGTCAACAAAATCAGCTGCAACACGCCACCCTCGGAATAAAACGCTTCGGTTTCTTAAGGGCCTTCAAAAGCACAGTTTTCTCTTGCAGAACCTGAAAGAAAGCACGCAGCAGCTGTTGAAAACAGAACAGTGAAAGACCAAGCAGTAACAAAATTACTCGTTTTATATGCATTTGGTGTGCTCTCCTCGCCTGCTGGTAATAATCTATGTACACACGGCTAGACGCTTGCGTCCCTCAATACAAAACGCAACATTTCCCATCAAGGGAACCTACAATGGTCACCCAGCAGCCAGTGGGGAACGCTGGGGACGCATCGATGTCGAGCCAGAAAATAATGTTACGTACACGCGCCCGTGTGCGGCGCAAAGTCACTAAAATCAGCTTTAACACGCCACCCTCAGAGTAAGATGCTTCGGTTTCTTAAGGGCCTTCAAAAGCACAGTTTGCTCTTGCAGATCCTGAAAGAAAGCACCCAGGCGCTGATGAAAACAGAACAGTGAAAGACCAAGCAGTAACAAAATTACTCGTTTTTTTATGCATTTTGTGTGCTTTCCTCGCCTGCTGGTAAAAATCTATGTACACACGGCTAGACGCTTGTGTCCCTCAATGCAAAACGCAATATTTCCAATCAAGGGAACCTATAATGGTCACTCAGCAGACAGTGGGGAACGCTGGGGACGCATCGATGTCGAGCCAGAAAATAATGTTACGTACACGCGCCCGTGTGCGGCGCAAAGCCACCAAAATCAGCTTTAACACGCCACCCTCAGAGTAAAATGCTTCGGTTTCTTAAGGGCCTTCAAAAGCACAGTTTCCTCTTGCAGAACCTGAAAGAAAGCACGCAGCAGCTGTTGGAAACAGAACAGTGAAAGACCAAGCAGTAACAAAATTACTCGTTTTTTATGCATTTTGTGTGTTTCCTCGCCTGCTGGTAAAATTCTATGTACACACGGCTAGACGCTTGCGTCCCTCAATACAAAACGCAAGATTTCCCATCAGGGGAACCTATAATGGTCACCCAGCAGCCAGTGGGGAACGCTGGGGACGCATCGATTTCGAGCCAGAAAATAATGTTACGTACACGCGCCCGTGTGCGGCGCAAAGTCAACAAAATCAGCTGTAACACGCCACCCTCGGAGTAAAACGCTTCGGTTTCTTAAGGGCCCTCAAAAGCACAGTTTCCTCTTGCAGATCCTGAAAGAAAGCACCCAGGCGCTGTTGAAAACAGAACAGTGAAAGGCCAAGCAGTAACAAAATTACTCGTTTTTTATGCATTTTGTGTGTCCTCCTCGCCTGCTGGTAAAAATCTATGTACACACGGCTGGTCGCTTGTGTCCCCCAAGACAAAACGCGATATTTCCCATCAAGGGAACCTATAATGGTCACCCAGCAGCCAGTGGGGAACGCTGGGGACGCATCGATGTCGAGCCAGAAAATAATGTTACGTACACGCGCCCGTGTGCGGCGCAATGTCACCAAAATCAGCTGCAACACGCCACCCTCGGAGTAAAACGCTCCGGTTTCTTAAAGGCCTTCAAAAGCACAGTTTCCTTTTGCAGAACTTGAAAGAAAGCACGCAGGAGTTGTTGAAAACAGAACAGTGAAAACCAAGCAGTAACAAAATTACTCGTTTTTTATACATTTTGTGTGCTCTCCTCGCCTGCTGGGAAAAATCTATGTACACACGGCGGGACGCTTGTGTCCCTGAATACAAAACGCAAGATTTCCCATCAGGGGAACCTATAATGGTCACCCAGCAGCCAGTGCGGAACGTTGGGGACGCATCGATGTCGAGCCAGAAAATAATGTTACGTACACGCGCCCGTGTGCGGCGCAAAGTCACCAAAATCAGCTGTAGCACGCCACCCTCGGAGTAAAACGTTTCGGTTTCTTAAGGGCCTTCAAAAGCACAGTTTCCTCTTGCAGAACCTGGAAAAAAGCACGCAGCAGCTGTTGAAAACAGAACAGTGAAAGACCAAGCAGTAACAAAATTACTCGTTTTTTATGCATTTTGTGTGCTTTCCTCGCCTGCTGGTAAAAATCTATGTACACACGGCTTCACGCTTGTGTCCCTGAATACAAAACGCGATATTTCCCATCAAATGAACCTATAGTGGTCACCCAGCAGCCAGTGGGGAACGCTGGGGACGCATCGATGTCGAGCCAGAAAATAATGTTACGTACACGCGCCCGTGTGCGGCGCAAAGTCACCAAAATCAGCTGTAACACGCCACCCTCGGAAAAAAAACGCTTCGGTTTCTAAAGGGCCTTCAAAAGCACAGTTTGCTCTTGCAGATCCTGAAAGGAAGCACCCAGGCGCTGATGAAAACAGAACAGTGAAAGGCCAAGCGGTAACAAAATTACTCGTTTTTTATGCATTTTGTGTGCCCTCCTCGCCTGCTGGTAAAAATCTATGTACACACGGCTAGACGCTTGCGTCCCTCAATACAAAACGCAAGATTTCCCATCAGGGGAACCTATAATGGTCACCCAGCAGCCAGTGGGGAACGCTGGGGACGCATCGATTTCGAGCCAGAAAATAATGTTACGTACACGCGCCCGAGTGCGGCGCAAAGTCATCAAAATCAGCTGTAACACGCCACCCTCAGAGTAAAATGCCAAGGTTTCTTAAAGGCCTTCAAAAGCACAGTTTGCTTTTGCAGAACTTGAAAGAAAGCACGCAGGAGTTGTTGATAACAGAACAGTGAGAACCAAGCAGTAACAAAATTACTGGTTTTTTATACATTTTGTGTGCTCTCCTCGCCTGCTGGTAAAAATCTATGTACACACGGCTGGACGCTTGTGTCCCTGAATACAAAACGCAAGATTTCCCATCAGGGGAACCTATAATGGTCACCCAGCAGCCAGTGGGGAACGCTGGGGACGCATCGATGTCGAGCCAGAAAATAATGTTACGTACACGCGCCCGTGTGCGGCGCAAAGTCACCAAAATCAGCTGTAACACGCCACCCTCGGAAAAAAAACGCTTCGGTCTCTAAAGAGCCTTCAAAAGCACAGTTTCCTCTTGCAGAACCTGAAAGAAAGCACGCAGCAGCTGTTGGAAACAGAACAGTGGAAGACCAAGCAGTAACAAAATTACTGGTTTTTTATGCATTTTGTGTGCTTTCCTCGCCTGCTGGTAAAAATCTATGTACACACGGCTAGACGCTTGCGTCCCTCAATGCAAAACGCAATATTTTCAATCAAGGGAACCTATAATGGTCACTCAGCAGCCAGTGGGGAACGCTGGGGACGCATCGATGTCGAGCCAGAAAATAATGTTACGTACACGCGCCCGTGTGCGGCGCAAAGTCACCAAAATCAGCTTTAACACGCCACCCTCAGAGTGAAATGCTTCGGTTTCTTAAGGGCCTTCAAAAGCACAGTTTCCTCTTGCAGAACCTGAAAGAAAGCACGCAGCAGCTGTTGGAAACAGAACAGTGTAAGACCAAGCAGTAACAAAATTACTCGTTTTTTATGCATTTTGTGTGCTTTCCTCGCCTGCTGGTAAAATTCTATGTACACACGGCTAGACGCTTGCGTCCCTCAATACAAAACGCAAGATTTCCCATTAGGGGAACCTATAATGGTCACCCAGCAGCCAGTGGGGAACGCTGGGGACGCATCGATTTCGAGCCAGAAAATAATGTTACGTACACGCGCCCGTGTGCGGCGCAAAGTCAACAAAATCAGCTGTAACACGCCACCCTCGGAGTAAAACGCTTCGGTTTCTTAAGGGCCCTCAAAAGCACAGTTTCCTCTTGCAGATCCTGAAAGAAAGCACCC
The DNA here is from genome assembly GCA_951905685.1 of Eumerus sabulonum. Lineage (NCBI taxonomy): Eukaryota > Metazoa > Arthropoda > Insecta > Diptera > Syrphidae > Eumerus > Eumerus sabulonum. The sequence continues at coordinate 137,232,995 of OX645060.1, read as the reverse complement.
AGGCGCTGTTGAAAACAGAACAGTGAAAGGCCAAGCAGTAACAAAATTACTCGTTTTTTATGCATTTTGTGTGTCCTCCTCGCCTGCTGGTAAAAATCTATGTACACACGGCTGGTCGCTTGTGTCCCCCAAGACAAAACGCGATATTTCCCATCAAGGGAACCTATAATGGTCACCCAGCAGCCAGTGGGGAACGCTGGGGACGCATCGATGTCGAGCCAGAAAATAATGTTACGTACACGCGCCCGTGTGCGGCGCAATGTCACCAAAATCAGCTGCAACACGCCACCCTCGGAGTAAAACGCTCCGGTTTCTTAAAGGCCTTCAAAAGCACAGTTTCCTTTTGCAGAACTTGAAAGAAAGCACGCAGGAGTTGTTGAAAACAGAACAGTGAAAACCAAGCAGTAACAAAATTACTCGTTTTTTATACATTTTGTGTGCTCTCCTCGCCTGCTGGGAAAAATCTATGTACACACGGCTGGACGCTTGTGTCCCTGAATACAAAACGCAAGATTTCCCATCAGGGGAACCTATAATGGTCACCCAGCAGCCAGTGCGGAACGCTGGGGACGCATCGATGTCGAGCCAGAAAATAATGTTACGTACACGCGCCCGTGTGCGGCGCAAAGTCACCAAAATCAGCTGTAGCACGCCACCCACGGAGTAAAACGCTTCGGTTTCTTAAGGGCCTTCAAAAGCACAGTTTCCTCTTGCAGAACCTGGAAGAAAGCACGCAGCAGCTCTTGAAAACAGAACAGTGAAAGACCAAGCAGTAACAAAATTACTCGTTTTTTATGCATTTTGTGTGCTTTCCTCGCCTGCTGGTAAAAATCTATGTACACACGGCTGGACGCTTGTGTCCCTGAATACATAACGCGATATTTCCCATCAAGCGAACCTATAGTGGTCACCCAGCAGCCAGTGGGGAACGCTGGGGACGCATCGATGTCGAGCCAGAAAATAATGTTACGTACACGCGCCCGTGTGCGGCGCAAAGTCACCAAAATCAGCTGTAACACGCCACCCTCGGAAAAAAAACGCTTCGGTTTCTATAGGGCCTTCAAAAGCACAGTTTGCTCTTGCAGATCCTGAAAGGAAGCACCCAGGCGCTGATGAAAACAGAACAGTGAAAGGCCAAGCGGTAACAAAATTACTCGTTTTTTGTGCATTTTGTGTGACCTCCTCGCCTGCTGGTAAAAATCTATGTACACACGGCTAGACGCTTGCGTCCCTCAATACAAAACGCAAGATTTCCCATCAGGGGAACCTATAATGGTCACCCAGCAGCCAGTGGGGAACGCTGGGGACGCATCGATGTCGAGCCAGAAAATAATGTTACGTACACGCGCCCGTGTGCGGCGCAAAGTCACCAAAATCAGCTGTAACACGCCACCCTCGGAAAAAAAACGCTTCGGTCTCTAAAGGGCCTTCAAAAGCACAGTTTCCTCTTGCAGAACCTGAAAGAAAGCACGCAGCAGCTGTTGGAAACAGAACAGTGGAAGACCAAGCAGTAACAAAATTACTGGTTTTTTATGCATTTTGTGTGCTTTCCTCGCCTGCTGGTAAAAATCTATGTACACACGGCTAGACGCTTGCGTCCCTCAATGCAAAACGCAATATTTTCAATCAAGGGAACCTATAATGGTCACTCAGCAGCCAGTGGGGAACGCTGGGGACGCATCGATGTCGAGCCAGAAAATAATGTTACGTACACGCGCCCGTGTGCGGCGCAAAGTCACCAAAATCAGCTTTAACACGCCACCCTCAGAGTGAAATGCTTCGGTTTCTTAAGGGCCTTCAAAAGCACAGTTTCCTCTTGCAGAACCTGAAAGAAAGCACGCAGCAGCTGTTGGAAACAGAACAGTGGAAGACCAAGCAGTAACAAAATTACTGGTTTTTTATGCATTTTGTGTGCTTTCCTCGCCTGCTGGTAAAAATCTATGTACACACGGCTAGACGCTTGCGTCCCTCAATGCAAAACGCAATATTTTCAATCAAGGGAACCTATAATGGTCACTCAGCAGCCAGTGGGGAACGCTTGGGACGCATCGATGTCGAGCCAGAAAATAATGTTACGTACACGCGCCCGTGTGCGGCGCAAAGTCACCAAAATCAGCTGTAACACGCCACCCTCGGAAAAAAAACGCTTCGGTCTCTAAAGGGCCTTCAAAAGCACAGTTTCCTCTTGCAGAACCTGAAAGAAAGCACGCAGCAGCTGTTGGAAACAGAACAGTGAAAGACCAAGCAGTAACAAAATTACTGGTTTTTTATGCATTTTGTGTGCTTTCCTCGCCTGCTGGTAAAAATCTATGTACACACGGCTAGACGCTTGCGTCCCTCAATGCAAAACGCAATATTTCCAATCAAGGGAACCTATAATGGTCACTCAGCAGCCAGTGGGGAACGCTGGGGACGCATCGATGTCGAGCCAGAAAATAATGTTACGTACACGCGCCCGTGTGCGGCGCAAAGTCACCAAAATCAGCTTTAACACGCCACCCTCAGAGTGAAATGCTTCGGTTTCTTAAAGGCCTTCAAAAGCACAGTTTCCTCTTGCAGAACCTGAAAGAAAGCACGCAGCAGCTGTTGGAAACAGAACAGTGAAAGACCAAGCAGTAACAAAATTACTCGTTTTTTATGCATTTTGTGTGCTTTCCTCGCCTGCTGGTAAAATTCTATGTACACACGGCTAGACGCTTGCGTCCCTCAATACAAAACGCAAGATTTCCCATCAGGGGAACCTATAATGGTCACCCAGCAGCCAGTGGGGAACGCTGGGGACGCATCGATTTCGAGCCAGAAACTAATGTTACGTACACGCGCCCGTGTGCGGCGCAAAGTCAACAAAATCAGCTGTAACACGCCACCCTCGGAGTAAAACGCTTCGGTTTCTTAAGGGCCTTCAAAAGCACAGTTTTCTCTTGCAGAACCTGGAAGAAAGCACGCAGCAGCTGTTGAAAACAGAACAGTGAAAGACCAAGCAGTAACAAAATTACTCGTTTTTTATGCATTTTGTGTGCTTTCCTCGCCTGCTGGTAAAAATCTATGTACACACGGCTGGACGCTTGTGTCCCTGAATACAAAACGCGATATTTCCCATCAAGGGAACCTATAATGGTCACCCAGCAGCCAGTGCGGAACGCTGGGGACGCATCGATGTCGAGCCAGAAAATAATGTTACGTACACGCGCCCGTGTGCGGCGCAAAGTCAACAAAATCAGCTGCAACACGCCACCCTCGGAATAAAACGCTTCGGTTTCTTAAGGGCCTTCAAAAGCACAGTTTTTTCTTGCAGAACCTGAAAGGAAGCACGCAGCAGCTGTTGAAAACAGAACAGTGAAAGACCAAGCAGTAACAAAATTACTCGTTTTATATGCATTTTGTGTGCCCTCCTCGCCTGCTGGTAAAAATCTATGTACACACGGCTGGTCGCTTGTGTCCCCCAAGACAAAGAGCGATATTTCCCATCAAGGGAACCTATAATGGTCACCCAACAGCCAGTGGGGAACGCTGGGGACGCATCGATGTCGAGCCAGAAAATAATGTTACGTACACGCGCCCGTGTGCGGCGCAAAGTCACCAAAATCAGCTTTAACACGCCACCCTCAGAGTAAGATGCTTCGGTTTTTTAAGGGCCTTCAAAAGCACAGTTTGCTCTTGCAGATCCTGAAAGAAAGCACCCAGGCGCTGATGGAAACAGAACAGTGAAAGACCAAGCAGTGACAAAATTACTCGTTTTTCATGCATTTTGTGTGCTCTCCTCGCCTGCTGGTAAAAATCTATGTACACGCGGCTGGACGCTTGTGTCCCTGAATACAAAACGCGATATTTCCCATCAAGGGAACCTATAGTGGTCACCCAGCAGCCAGTGGGGAACGCTGGGGACGCATCGATGTCGAGCCAGAAAATAATGTTACGTACACGCGCCCGTGTGCGGCGCAAAGTCAACAAAATCAGCTGCAACACGCCACCCTCGGAATAAAACGCTTCGGTTTCTTAAGGGCCTTCAAAAGCACAGTTTTCTCTTGCAGAACCTGAAAGGAAGCACGCAGCAGCTGTTGAAAACAGAACAGTGAAAGACCAAGCAGTAACAAAATTACTCGTTTTATATGCATTTTGTGTGCTCTCCTCGCCTGCTGGTAATAATCTATGTACACACGGCTAGACGCTTGCGTCCCTCAATACAAAACGCAACATTTCCCATTAAGGGAACCTACAATGGTCACCCAGCAGCCAGTGGGGAACGCTGGGGACGCATCGATGTCGAGCCAGAAAATAATGTTACGTACACGCGCCCGTGTGCGGCGCAAAGTCACCAAAATCAGCTTTAACACGCCACCCTCAGAGTAAGATGCTTCGGTTTCTTAAGGGCCTTCAAAAGCACAGTTTGCTCTTGCAGATCCTGAAAGAAAGCACCCAGGCGCTGATGGAAACAGAACAGTGAAAGACCAAGCAGTAACAAAATTACTCGTTTTTTATGCATTTTGTGTGCTTTCCTCGCCTGCTGGTAAAAATCTATGTACACACGGCTAGACGCTTGCATCCCTCAATGCAAATCGCAATATTTCCAATCAAGGGAACCTATAATGGTCACTCAGCAGCCAGTGGGGAACGCTGGGGACGCATCGATGTCGAGCCAGAAAATAATGTTACGTAGACGCGCCCGTGTGCGGCGCAAAGTCACCAAAATCAGCTTTAACACGCCACCCTCAGAGTGAAATGCTTCGGTTTCTTAAGGGCCTTCAAAAGCACAGATTCCTCTTGCAGAACCTGAAAGAAAGCACGCAGCAGCTGTTGGAAACAGAACAGTGAAAGACCAAGCAGTAACAAAATTACTCGTTTTTTTATGCATTTTGTGTGTTTTCCTCGCCTGCTGGTAAAAACCTATGTACACACGGCTAGACGCTTGCGTCCCTCAATACAAAACGCAAGATTTCCCATCAGGGGAACCTATAATGGTCACCCAGCAGCCAGTGGGGAACGCTGGGGACGCATCGATGTCGAGCCAGAAAATAATGTTACGTACACGCGCCCGTGTGCGGCGCAAAGTCACCAAAATCAGCTTTAACACGCCACCCTCAGAGTAAAATGCTTCGGTTTCTTAAGGGCCTTCAAAAGCACAGTTTCCTCTTGCATAACCTGAAAAAAAGCACGCAGGAGCTGTTGAAAACAGAACAGTGAAAGACCAAGCATTAACAAAATTACTCGTTTTATATGCATTTTGTGTGCTCTCCTCGCCTGCTGGTAAAAATCTATGTACACGCGGCTAGATGCTTGCGTCCCTCAATACAAAACGCAAGATTACCCATTAGGGGAACCTACAATGGTCACCCAGCAGCCAGTGGGGAACGCTGGGGACGCATCGATGTCGAGCCAGAAAATAATGTTACGTACACGCGCCCGTGTGCGGCGCAAAGTCACCAAAATCAGCTGTAACACGCCACCCTCGGAGTAAAACGCTTCGGTTTCTTAAGGGCCCTCAAAAGCACAGATTCCTCTTGCAGATCCTGAAAGAAAGCACCCAGGCGCTGTTAAAAACAGAACAGTGAAAAGCCAAGCAGTAACAAAATTACTCGTTTTTTATGCATTTTGTATGCTCTCCTCGCCTGCTGGTAAAAATCTATGTACACACGGCTAGACGCCTGCGTCCCTCAATACAAAACGCAAGATTTTCCATCAGAGGAACCTATAATGGTCATCCAGCAGCCAGTGGGGAACGCTGGGGACGCATCGATGTCGAGCCAGAAAATAATGTTACGTACACGCGCCCGTGTGCGGCGCAAAGTCACCAAAATCAGCTGTAACACGCCACCCTCGGAGTAAAACGCTTCGGTTTCTTAAGGGCCCTCAAAAGCACAGATTCCTCTTGCAGATCCTGAAAGAAAGCACCCAGGCGCTGTTGAAAACAGAACAGTGAAAAGCCAAGCAGTAACAAAATTACTCGTTTTTTATGCATTTTGTGTGTCCTCCTCGCCTGCTGGTAAAAATCTATGTACACACGGCTGGTCGCTTGTGTCCCCCAAGACAAAACGCGATATTTCCCATCAAGGGAACCTATAATGGTCACCCAGCAGCCAGTGGGGAACGCTGGGGACGCATCGATGTCGAGCCAGAAAATAATGTTACGTACACGCGCCCGTGTGCGGCGCAAAGTCACCAAAATCAGCTTTAACACGCCACCCTCAGAGTGAAATGCTTCGGTTTCTTAAGGGCCTTCAAAAGCACAGATTCCTCTTGCAGAACCTGAAAGAAAGCACGCAGCAGCTGTTGGAAACAGAACAGTGAAAGACCAAGCAGTAACAAAATTACTCGTTTTTTTATGCATTTTGTGTGTTTTCCTCGCCTGCTGGTAAAAACCTATGTACACACGGCTAGACGCTTGCGTCCCTCAATACAAAACGCAAGATTTCCCATCAGGGGAACCTATAATGGTCACCCAGCAGCCAGTGGGGAACGCTGGGGACGCATCGATGTCGAGCCAGAAAATAATGTTACGTACACGCGCCCGTGTGCGGCGCAAAGTCACCAAAATCAGCTTTAACACGCCACCCTCAGAGTAAAATGCTTCGGTTTCTTAAGGGCCTTCAAAAGCACAGTTTCCTCTTGCATAACCTGAAAGAAAGCACGCAGGAGCTGTTGAAAACAGAACAGTGAAAGACCAAGCATTAACAAAATTACTCGTTTTATATGCATTTTGTGTGCTCTCCTCGCCTGCTGGTAAAAATCTATGTACACGCGGCTAGATGCTTGCGTCCCTCAATACAAAACGCAAGATTTCCCATTAGGGGAACCTACAATGGTCACCCAGCAGCCAGTGGGGAACGCTGGGGACGCATCGATGTCGAGCCAGAAAATAATGTTACGTACACGCGCCCGTGTGCGGCGCAAAGACACCAAAATCAGCTGCAACACGCCACCCTCGGAGTAAAACGCTTCGGTTTCTTAAAGGCCTTCAAAAGCACAGTTTCCTTTTGCAGAACTTGAAAGAAAGCACGCAGGATTTGTTGACAACAGAACAGTGAAAACCAAGCAGTAACAAAATTACTCGCTTTTTATACATTTTGTGTGCTCTCCTCGCCTGCTGGTAAAAATATATGTACACACGGCTAGACGCTTGTGTCCCTGAATACAAAACGCAAGATTTCCCATCAGGGAAACCTATAATGGTCACCCAGCAGCCAGTATGGAACGCTGGGGACGCATCGATGTCGAGCCAGAAAATAATGTTACGTACACGCGCCCGTGTGCGGCGCAAAGTCACCAAAATCAGCTTTAACACGCCACCCTCAGAGTAAAATGCTTCGGTTTCTTAAGGGCCTTCAAAAGAACAGTTTCCTCTTGCATAACCTGAAAGAAAGCACGCAGGAGCTGTTGAAAACAGAACAGTGAAAGACCAAGCATTAACAAAATTACTCGTTTTATATGCATTTTGTGTGCTCTCCTCGCCTGCTGGTAAAAATCTATGTACACGCGGCTAGATGCTTGCGTCCCTTAATACAAAACGCAAGATTTCCCATCAGGGGAACCTACAATGGTCACCCAGCAGCCAGTGGGGAACGCTGGGGACGCATCGATGTCCAGCCAGAAAATAATGTTACGTACACGCGCCCGTGTGCGGCGCAAAGACACCAAAATCAGCTGTAACACGCCACCCTCGGAGTAAAACGCTTCGGTTTCTTAAGGGCCTTCAAAAGCACAGTTTCCTCTTGCAGAACCTGGAAGAAAGCACGCAGCAGCTGTTGAAAACAGAACAGTGAAAGACCAAGCAGTAACAAAATTACTCGTTTTTTATGCATTTTGTGTGCTTTCCTCGCCTGCTGGTAAAAAATCTATGTACACACGGCTGGACGCTTGTGTCCCTGAATACAAAACGCGATATTTCCCATCAAGGGAACCTATAGTGGTCACCCAGCAGCCAGTGGGGAACGCTGGGGACGCATCGATGTCGAGCCAGAAAATAATGTTACGTACACGCGCCCGTGTGCGGCGCAAAGTCACCAAAATCAGCTGTAACACGCCACCCTCGGAAAAAAAACGCTTCGGTTTCTAAAGGGCCTTCAAAAGCACAGTTTTCTCTTGCAGATCCTGAAAGGAAGCACCCAGGCGCTGATGAAAACAGAACAGTGAAAGGCCAAGCGGTAACAAAATTACTCGTTTTTTATGCATTTTGTGTGCCCTCCTCGCCTGCTGGTAAAAATCTATGTACACACGGCTGGTCGCTTGTGTCCCCCAAGACAAAGCGCAATATTTCCCATCAAGGGAACCTATAATGGTCACCCAACAGCCAGTGGGGAACGCTGGGGACGCATCGATGTCGAGCCAGAAAATAATGTTACGTACACGCGCCCGTGTGCGGCGCAAAGTCACCAAAATCAGCTTTAACACGCCACCCTCAGAGTGAAATGCTTCGGTTTCTTAAGGGCCTTCAAAAGCACAGATTCCTCTTGCAGAACCTGAAAGAAAGCACGCAGCAGCTGTTGGAAACAGAACAGTGAAAGACCAAGCAGTAACAAAATTACTCGTTTTTTTATGCATTTTGTGTGTTTTCCTCGCCTGCTGGTAAAAACCTATGTACACACGGCTAGACGCTTGCGTCCCTCAATACAAAACGCAAGATTTCCCATCAGGGGAACCTATAATGGTCACCCAGCAGTCAGTGGGGAACGCTGGGGACGCATCGATGTCGAGCCAGAAAATAATGTTACGTACACGCGCCCGTGTGCGGCGCAAAGTCACCAAAATCAGCTTTAACACGCCACCCTCAGAGTAAAATGCTTCGGTTTCTTAAGGGCCTTCAAAAGCACAGTTTCCTCTTGCATAACCTGAAAGAAAGCACGCAGGAGCTGTTGAAAACAGAACAGTGAAAGACCAAGCATTAACAAAATTACTCGTTTTATATGCATTTTGTGTGCTCTCCTCGCCTGCTGGTAAAAATCTATGTACACGCGGCTAGATGCTTGCGTCCCTCAATATAAAACGCAAGATTTCCCATCAGGGGAACCTATAATGGTCACCCAGCAGTCAGTGGGGAACGCTGGGGACGCATCGATGTCGAGCCAGAAAATAATGTTACGTACACGCGCCCGTGTGCGGCGCAAAGACACCAAAATCAGCTGCAACACGCCACCCTCGGAGTAAAACGCTTCGGTTTCTTAAAGGCCTTCAAAAGCACAGTTTCCTTTTGCAGAACTTGAAAGAAAGCACGCAGGATTTGTTGAAAACAGAACAGTGAAAGACCAAGCATTAACAAAATTACTCGTTTTATATGCATTTTGTGTGCTCTCCTCGCCTGCTGGTAAAAATCTATGTACACGCGGCTAGATGCTTGCGTCCCTCAATATAAAACGCAAGATTTCCCATTAGGGGAACCTACAATGGTCACCCAGCAGCCAGTGGGGAACGCTGGGGACGCATCGATGTCGAGCCAGAAAATAATGTTACGTACACGCGCCCGTGTGCGGCGCAAAGACACCAAAATCAGCTGCAACACGCCACCCTCGGAGTAAAACGCTTCGGTTTCTTAAAGGCCTTCAAAAGCACAGTTTCCTTTTGCAGAACTTGAAAGAAAGCACGCAGGATTTGTTGAAAACAGAACAGTGAAAACCAAGCAGTAACAAAATTACTCGCTTTTTATACATTTTGTGTGCTCTCCTCGCCTGCTGGTAAAAATATATGTACACACGGCTTCACGCTTGTGTCCCTGAATACAAAACGCAACATTTCCCATCAAGGGAACCTACAATGGTCACCCAGCAGCCAGTGGGGAACGCTGGGGACGCATCGATGTCGAGCCAGAAAATAATGTTACGTACACGCGCCCGTGTGCGGCGCAAAGTCACCAAAATCAGCTTTAACACGCCACCCTCAGAGTAAGATGCTTCGGTTTCTTAAGGGCCTTCAAAAGCACAGTTTCCTCTTGCAGAACCTGAAAGAAAGCACGCAGCAGCTGTTGAAAACAGAACAGTGAAAGACCAAGCAGTAACAAAATTACTCGTTTTTTATGCATTTTGTGTGCTCTCCTCGCCTGCTGGTAAAAATCTATGTACACACGGCTAGACGCTTGCGTCCGTCAATGCAAAACGCAATATTTTCCATCAAGAGAACCTACAATGGTCACCCAGCAGCCAGTGGGGAACGCTGGGGACGCATCGATGTCGAGCCAGAAAATAATGTTACGTACACGCGCCCGTGTGCGGCGCAAAGACACCAAAATCAGCTGTAACACGCCACCCTCGGAGTAAAACGCTTCGGTTTCTTAAGGGCCTTCAAAAGCACAGTTTCTTCTTGCAGAACCTGGAAGAAAGCACGCAGCAGCTGTTGAAAACAGAACAGTGAAAGACCAAGCAGTAACAAAATTACTCGTTTTTTATGCATTTTGTGTGCTTTCCTCGCCTGCTGGTAAAAAATCTATGTACACACGGCTGGACACTTGTGTCCCTGAATACAAAACGCGGTATTTCCCATCAAGGGAACCTATAGTGGTCACCCAGCAGCCAGTGGGGAACGCTGGGGACGCATCGATGTCGAGCCAGAAAATAATGTTACGTACACGCGCCCGTGTGCGGCGCAAAGTCACCAAAATCAGCTGTAACACGCCACCCTCGGAAAAAAAACGCTTCGGTTTCTAAAGGGCCTTCAAAAGCACAGTTTTCTCTTGCAGATCCTGAAAGGAAGCACCCAGGCGCTGATGAAAACAGAACAGTGAAAGGCCAAGCGGTAACAAAATTACTCGTTTTTTATGCATTTTGTGTGCTTTCCTCGCCTGCTGGTAAAAATCTATGTACACACGGCTAGACGCTTGCGTCCCTCAATGCAAATCGCAATATTTCCAATCAAGGGAACCTATAATGGTCAATCAGCAGCCAGTGGGGAACGCTGGGGACGCATCGATGTCGAGCCAGAAAATAATGTTACGTACACGCGCCCGTGTGCGGCGCAAAGTCACCAAAATCAGCTTTAACACGCCACCCTCAGAGTGAAATGCTTCGGTTTCTTAAGGGCCTTCAAAAGCACAGTTTCCTCTTGCAGAACCTGAAAGAAAGCACGCAGCAGCTGTTGGAAACAGAACAGTGAAAGACCAAGCAGTAACAAAATTACTTGTTTTTTGTACATTTTGTGTGCTCTCCTCGCCTGCTGGTAAAAATCTATGTACACACGGCTGGACGCTTGTGTCCCTGAATACAAAACGCAAGATTTCCCATCAGGGGAACCTATAATGGTCACCCAGCAGCCAGAGGGGAACGCTGGGGACGCATCGATCTCGAGCCAGAAAATAATGTTACGTACACGCGCCCGTGTGCGGCGCAAAGTCACCAAAATCAGCTGTAACACGCCACCCTCGGAGTAAAACGCTTCGGTTTCTTAAGGGCCTTCAAAAGCACAGTTTCCTCTTGCAGAACCTGAAAGAAAGCACGCAGCAGCTGTTGAAAACAGAACAGTGAAAGACCAAGCAGTAACAAAATTACTTGTTTTTTATGCATTTTGTGTGCTTTCCTCGCCTGCTGGTAAAAATCTATGTACACACGGCTAGACGCTTGCGTCCCTCAGTGCAAAACGCAATATTTTCCATCAAGAGAACCTACAATGGTCACCCAGCAGCCAGTGGGGAACGCTGTGGACGCATCGATGTCGAGCCAGAAAATAATGTTACGTACACGCGCCCGTGTGCGGCGCAAAGTCACCAAAATCAGCTGTAACACGCCACCCTCGGGAAAAAAACGCTTCGGTTTCTTAAGGGCCTTCAAAAGCACAGTTTGCTCTTGCAGATCCTGAAAGAAAGCACCCAGGCGCTGTTGAAAACAGAACAGTGAAAGGCCAAGCAGTAACAAAATTACTCGTTTTTTATGCATTTTGTGTGCTCTCCTCGCCTGCTGGTTAAAATCTATGTACACACGGCTAGACGCTTGCATTTTTCAATACAAAAAGCAAAATTTCCCATCAAATGAACCTATAATGGTCACCCAGCAGCCAGTGGTGAACGCTGGGGACGCATCGATGTCGAGCCAGAAAATAATGTTACGTACACGCGCCCGTGTGCGGCGCAAAGTCACCAAAATCAGCTGTAACACGCCACCCTCGGAAAAAAACGCTTCGGTTTCTTAAGGGCCTTCAAAGGCACAATTTGCTCTTGCAGATCCTGAAAAAAAGCACCCAGGCGCTGTTGAAAACAGAACAGTGAAAGGCCAAGCAGTAACAAAATTACTCCTTTTTTATGCATTTTGTGTGCTCTCCTCGCCTGCTGGTAAAAATCTATGTACACACGGCTGGTCGCTTGTGTCCCCCAAGACAAAGCGCGATATTTTCCATCAAGGGGACCTATAATGGTCACCCAACAGCCAGTGGGGAACGCTGGGGACGCATCGATGTCGAACCAGAAAATAATGTTACGTACACGCGCCCGTGTGCGGCGCAAAGTCACCAAAATCAGCTGCAACACGCCACCCTCGGAGTAAAACGCTTCGGTTTCTTAAGGGCCTTCAAAAGCACAGTTTTCTCTTGCAGAACCTGAAAGAAAGCACGCAGCAGCTGTTGAAAACAGAACAGTGAAAGACCAAGCAGTAACAAAATTACTCGTTTTATATGCATTTTGTGTGCTCTCCTCGCCTGCTGGTAATAATCTATGTACACACGGCTAGCCGCTTGCGTCCCTCAATACAAAACGCAACATTTCCCATCAAGGGAACCTACAATGGTCACCCAGCAGCCAGTGGGGAACGCTGGGGACGCATCGATGTCGAGCCAGAAAATAATGTTACGTACACGCGCCCGTGTGCGGCGCAAAGTCACCAAAATCAGCTTTAACACGCCACCCTCAGAGTAAGATGCTTCGGTTTCTTAAGGGCCTTCAAAAGCACAGTTTCCTCTTGCAGAACCTGAAAGAAAGCACGCAGCAGCTGTTGAAAACAGAACAGTGAAAGACCAAGCAGTAACAAAATTACTCGTTTTTTATGCATTTTGTGTGCTCTCCTCGCCTGCTGGTAAAAATCTATGTACACACGGCTGAACGCTTCTGTCCCTCAATATAAAGCGCGATATTTCCAATCAAGGGAACCTACAATGGTCACTCAGCAGCCAGTGGGGAACGCTGGGGACGCATCGATGTCGAGCCAGAAAATAATGTTACGTACACGCGCCCGTGTGCGGCGCAAAGTCACCAAAATCAGCTTTAACACGCCACCCTCAGAGTAAAATGCTTCGGTTTCTTAAGGGCCTTCAAAAGCACAGTTTCCTCTTGCATAACCTGAAAGAAAGCACGCAGCAGCTGTTGAAAACAGAACAGTGAAAGACCAAGCAATAACAAAATTACTCGTTTTATATGCATTTTGTGTGCTCTCCTCGCCTGCTGGTAAAAATCTATGTACACACGGCTAGACGCTTGCGTCCCTCAATACAAAACGCAAGATTTCCCATCAGGGGAACCTATAATGGTCACCCAGCAGCCAGTGGGGAACGCTGGGGACGCATCGATGTCGAGCCAGAAAATAATGTTACGTACACGCGCCCGTGTGCGGCGCAAAGTCACCAAAATCAGCTGCAACACGCCACCCTCGGTGTAAAACGCTTCGGTTTCTTAAGGGCCTTCAAAAGCACAGTTTTCTCTTGCAGAACCTGAAAGAAAGCACGCAGCAGCTGTTGAAAACAGAACAGTGAAAGACCAAGCAATAACAAAATTACTCGTTTTATATGCATTTTGTGTGCTCTCCTCGCCTGCTGGTAAAAATCTATGTACACACGGCTAGACGCTTGCGTCCCTCAATACAAAACGCAAGATTTCCCATCAGGGGAACCTATAATGGTCACCCAGCAGCCAGTGGGGAACGCTGGGGACGGCTAGATGTCGAGCCAGAAAATAATGTTACGTACACGCGCCCGTGTGCGGCGCAAAGTCACCAAAATCAGCTGCAACACGCCACCCTCGGAATAAAACGCTTCGGTTTCTTAAGGGCCTTCAAAAGCACAGTTTTCTCTTGCAGAACCTGAAAGAAAGCACGCAGCAGCTGTTGAAAACAGAACAGTGAAAGACCAAGCAGTAACAAAATTACTCGTTTTATATGCATTTTGTGTGCTCTCCTCGCCTGCTGGTAATAATCTATGTACACACGGCTAGACGCTTGCATCCCTCAATACAAAACGCAACATTTCCCATCAAGGGAACCTACAATGGTCACCCAGCAGCCAGTGGGTACGTACACACGGCTAGACGCTTGCATTTTTCAATACAAAACGCAAAATTTCCCATCAAATGAACCTATAATGGTCACCCAGCAGCCAGTGGTGAACGCTGGGGACGCATCGATGTCGAGCCAGAAAATAATGTTACGTACACGCGCCCGTGTGCGGCGCAAAGTCACCAAAATCAGCTGTAACACGCCACCCTCGGAAAAAAACGCTTCGGTTTCTTAAGGGCCTTCAAAGGCACAACTTGCTCTTGCAGATCCTGAAAAAAAGCACCCAGGCGCTGTTGAAAACAGAACAGTGAAAGGCCAAGCAGTAACAAAATTACTCCTTTTTTATGCATTTTGTGTGCTCTCCTCGCCTGCTGGTAAAAATCTATGTACACACGGCTGGTCGCTTGTGTCCCCCAAGACAAAGCGCGATATTTTCCATCAAGGGGACCTATAATGGTCACCCAACAGCCAGTGGGGAACGCTGGGGACGCATCGATGTCGAACCAGAAAATAATGTTACGTACACGCGCCCGTGTGCGGCGCAAAGTCACCAAAATCAGCTGCAACACGCCACCCTCGGAGTAAAACGCTTCGGTTTCTTAAGGGTCTTCAAAAGCACAGTTTTCTCTTGCAGAACCTGAAAGAAAGCACGGAGCAGCTGTTGAAAACAGAACAGTGAAAGACCAAGCAGTAACAAAATTACTCGTTTTATATGCATTTTGTGTGCTCTCCTCGCCTGCTGGTAATAATATATGTACACACGGCTAGCCGCTTGCGTCCCTCAATACAAAACGCAACATTTCCCATCAAGGGAACCTACAATGGTCACCCAGCAGCCAGTGGGGAACGCTGGGGACGCATCGATGTCGAGCCAGAAAATAATGTTACGTACACGCGCCCGTGTGCGGCGCAAAGTCACCAAAATCAGCTTTAACACGCCACCCTCAGAGTAAGATGCTTCGGTTTCTTAAGGGCCTTCAAAAGCACAGTTTCCTCTTGCAGAACCTGAAAGAAAGCACGCAGCAGCTGTTGAAAACAGAACAGTGAAAGACCAAGCAGTAACAAAATTACTCGTTTTTTATGCATTTTGTGTGCTCTCCTCGCCTGCTGGTAAAAATCTATGTACACACGGCTGAACGCTTCTGTCCCTCAATATAAAGCGCGATATTTCCAATCAAGGGAACCTACAATGGTCACTCAGCAGCCAGTGGGGAACGCTGGGGACGCATCGATGTCGAGCCAGAAAATAATGTTACGTACACGCGCCCGTGTGCGGCGCAAAGTCACCAAAATCAGCTTTAACACGCCACCCTCAGAGTAAAATGCTTCGGTTTCTTAAGGGCCTTCAAAAGCACAGTTTCCTCTTGCATAACCTGAAAGAAAGCACGCAGCAGCTGTTGAAAACAGAACAGTGAAAGACCAAGCAATAACAAAATTACTCGTTTTATATGCATTTTGTGTGCTCTCCTCGCCTGCTGGTAAAAATCTATGTACACACGGCTAGACGCTTGCGTCCCTCAATACAAAACGCAAGATTTCCCATCAGGGGAACCTATAATGGTCACCCAGCAGCCAGTGGGGAACGCTGGGGACGCATCGATGTCGAGCCAGAAAATAATGTTACGTACACGCGCCCGTGTGCGGCGCAAAGTCACCAAAATCAGCTGCAACACGCCACCCTCGGTGTAAAACGCTTCGGTTTCTTAAGGGCCTTCAAAAGCACAGTTTTCTCTTGCAGAACCTGAAAGAAAGCACGCAGCAGCTGTTGAAAACAGAACAGTGAAAGACCAAGCAATAACAAAATTACTCGTTTTATATGCATTTTGTGTGCTCTCCTCGCCTGCTGGTAAAAATCTATGTACACACGGCTAGACGCTTGCGTCCCTCAATACAAAACGCAAGATTTCCCATCAGGGGAACCTATAATGGTCACCCAGCAGCCAGTGGGGAACGCTGGGGACGGCTAGATGTCGAGCCAGAAAATAATGTTACGTACACGCGCCCGTGTGCGGCGCAAAGTCACCAAAATCAGCTGCAACACGCCACCCTCGGAATAAAACGCTTCGGTTTCTTAAGGGCCTTCAAAAGCACAGTTTTCTCTTGCAGAACCTGAAAGAAAGCACGCAGCAGCTGTTGAAAACAGAACAGTGAAAGACCAAGCAGTAACAAAATTACTCGTTTTATATGCATTTTGTGTGCTCTCCTCGCCTGCTGGTAATAATCTATGTACACACGGCTAGACGCTTGCATCCCTCAATACAAAACGCAACATTTCCCATCAAGGGAACCTACAATGGTCACCCAGCAGCCAGTGGGGAACGCTGGGGACGCATCGATGTCGAGCCAGAAAATAATGTTACGTACACGCGCCCGTGTGCGGCGCAAAGTCACCAAAATCAGCTTTAACACGCCACCCTCAGAGTAAGATGCTTCGGTTTCTTAAGGGCCTTCAAAAGCACAGTTTGCTCTTGCAGATCCTGAAAGAAAGCACCCAGGCGCTGTTGAAAACAGAACAGTGAAAGGCCAAGCAGTAACAAAATTACTCGTTTTTTATGCATTTTGTGTGCTCTCCTCGCCTGCTGGTTAAAATCTATGTACACACGGCTGGTCGCTTGTGTCCCCCAAGACAAAGCGCGATATATCCCATCAAGGGAACCTATAATGGTCACCCAACAGCCAGTGGGGAACGCTGTGGACGCATCGATGTCGAGCCAGAAAATAATGTTACGTACACGCGCCCGTGTGCGGCGCAAAGTCACCAAAATCAGCTGTAACACGCCACCCTCGGAAAAAAAAACGCTTCGGTTTCTTAAGGGCCTTCAAAAGCACAGTTTGCTCTTGCAGATCCTGAAAGAAAGCACCCAGGCGCTGTTGAAAACAGAACAGTGAAAGGCCAAGCAGTAACAAAATTACTCGTTTTATATGCATTTTGTGTGCTCTCCTCGCCTGCTGGTAATAATCTATGTACACACGGCTAGCCGCTTGCGTCCCTCAATACAAAACGCAACATTTCCCATCAAGGGAACCTACAATGGTCACCCAGCAGCCAGTGGGGAACGCTGGGGACGCATCGATGTCGAGCCAGAAAATAATGTTACGTACACGCGCCCGTGTGCGGCGCAAAGTCACCAAAATCAGCTTTAACACGCCACCCTCAGAGTAAGATGCTTCGGTTTCTTAAGGGCCTTCAAAAGCACAGTTTCCTCTTGCAGAACCTGAAAGAAAGCACGCAGCAGCTGTTGAAAACAGAACAGTGAAAGACCAAGCAATAACAAAATTACTCGTTTTTTATGCATTTTGTGTGCTCTCCTCGCCTGCTGGTAAAAATCTATGTACACACGGCTAGACGCTTGCGTCCGTCAATGCAAAACGCAATATTTTCCATCAAGAGAACCTACAATGGTCACCCAGCAGCCAGTGGGGAACGCTGGGGACGCATCGATGTCGAGCCAGAAAATAATGTTACGTACACGCGCCCGTGTGCGGCGCAAAGTCAGCAAAATCAGCTTCAAACCGCCACACTCAGAGTAAGATGCTTCGGTTTCTTAAGGGCCTTCAAAAGCACAGTTTCCTCTTGCAGAACCTGAAGGAAAGCACGCAGCAGCTGTTGAAAACAGAACAGTGAAAGACCAAGCAGTAACAAAATTACTCGTGTAGCGGCCATCCTCTATTTTCGTATAATACAATTCATTATACAATTCATTATATATTATTTATTTGTATGTGCCTCACACACACTCCTTAACTGCTTATATGTGCTACACCCACCCTGAGTCCGTCCTCTCACACCGTCGTTCAAAATACTCGGAAAACGAATGCAGGAAAATAAAGAATAAGGGAAAAAATGTTTTAACCGTTACAATTCGGGTATAAAAGGGCGATGTGAGTTGGACGAATTCGCAGTCTGTTGAATGAAGTCATATGAGTGAGCATACAGCGTTTGTTTGGAGCCATCTCGTACCGATTTCAATTTTGACTGTGTTAGGGTGTTCAGTGGACGAGGTGAACAATTTTGTTGGTGCCTCGGCCCTGTTTTTTTTGATATACATATATATATATATTTTTTTTGCGTTAGAAGAAAAAATAATAAAGTGACGAAGTCAAGAGATACTCGGAGTTGCGAGATACTCTAGGAAAAGTCCGGAAATCATTTTGGTTGTCTTTTATTTTCGGAAAAGAATCCAAAGATAACTCTTCTTTTATTACATTGGCGCCCAGCATTGCGGCCACGTGTTTTGCAACGGAACAAGTTGAAAATCACAGTAGAGCCCCTAAAGGTAGATCATTGAAGGATCGAAAGAGGAATACGCCTCTGGATGATAAGAAAGAGTGAACGTAAGGCATCAAAAACGCCTGCAAATACCTCGAGAAACGATCCTGCACGAGAAAGTGAAATGCCTGACAATATGTCATCGACTACAAGTTCTGCCGCTTCTACGAGCGCAGCAGCATTGACGGCACTTTCAGAAGAGCAATTACGGCGATTAGTAATGGCTATCCATGCCAAAGAAAATCATGGGACGTTCAGTAGATGTACCGCCCGTTTCGATGGGACCAGAAATGTGTCCAAAATTGACGACTTTATCGCAACAATTACGGTGTATAAAGAGTCCGAAAACATCACGGAGGCTAACGCACTCATTGGTATTCCGCTCTTGCTGGAAGGTTTCGCTTCAACCTGGTGGCAAGGCATCAAAAAGGAAGCCAAGAGTTTTGACGACGCAGTAAGACTGTTTCGAGCAGCATTTGCACCAGCTAAACCATCATGGCGAATATATACTGAGTTGTTTGAAGATAAACAACGAGTGACAGAAACGATGGATCAATTTGTGTGCAGAAAAAGAGCCCTGTTAGCACAATTAACAGATGAGATATCTGAACCCACTATGCTCAATATGGTTTATGGGCAAATTCTGCCAAAAATAAGAGAGAAGGTCCCAAGAAACTCAATTAAAACGTTTCAGGACCTATTAGAGCAAACAAGAGAGGTGGAAATGTTCAATAATGAGAACAAACAATCGGTAAACCCTGCAGAGAACAGAGAGAAGACACGTTGCACTTTCTGTAGAAAGAAAGGACATCTAGCCGACACTTGTTTTAAAAAAACAAAAAGCACGGAGCATGCGAAAATGGCTATGGTTACTGAGGACAAAAATAAGAAACCAGCATTAAACTGTTATGGTTGCGGAGCTTCTGGCTATTATCGAACGAATTGTCCTAACTGCAGTAATAAAAATGCAAATAGTCCGAATTCTCTAGACTTTAATTTGGTAGATTCTCTTGTGATCGGAAGAAATGTTCCTACAGTGGACGTTAATATTAATGGACTTCGCGGAGAGGCATATTTAGACACGGCGGCTAGAACTAGTGTAGCGGGAGCACGTTTATATCAACAACTCCTGATAAAAGGTTGTGTGTTCAAGCCAGTTAATGCGGAGTTGACTTTTGCTGACGGTGTACCTAGAAAAGATGTCGTTCATGCTACAGTGGTCGACATCATCATTGGGAAGAGATATCGGAAAATTCGGTTAATCGCGCTGCCAAAAGCGAAAGGAAATCGAACGCTACTCGGAATTGACTTCATGGAACAATGTGGAATTGTGTTAAATATTGCACAAAGATCATTCCACTTTGTGGACGATCCAACAACAACATTTGATTTCAAATCGGCCGATAGCTGCGTATTGAAATCAACCGAGTATCAAGACAATTATAATCACCGATCACCTGAAGCGAAGCAAGAACCCAAAATACCTAAAAAGGACGTCATGGAAGAAGTATCTGCATATCTTACTTGGGTAGAAAATCTACACACAATCAGTCCAATAGGGGCCACACCAAAACGAAAGAGATCAAACGATTACTCACCTCATAGTGTACAAGCCATTTTCGCCGACTCATTACCAATTGCTATGCGAACCCCAGAAAGATCCAGTCAGTTATTTAATGAGCCACGAAGAATAGAACCTTCAGATCCTGACACATGGTTTGAGCTTAACAGCCTTGACATCAGATTACGTCCAGAAGAAGGAAAACACTTGGATTTAAGGCAGAAGGAAAAACTGGAAAAATTATTAGACGAACAGGTTGAAGTATTTGGTGAAATAGAGACACCTATACCAAACGTCGAACATAAAATTATAACTGGAACGACCGCCCCAGTTTTGCAGCAGGCAAAAGAAGGAATCCCATTTGTATTGAAAACCGATGCCAGCAGTTACGCTATCGGTGCAGTATTACTCCAGGGGGAGGGAGAGATGGAGCATCCTATCGAGTATGCAAGCCGTCTCCTATTACCTGCAGAACGGAATTACTCAACGACTCATTTGGGGACATATCACGCATCGATGCTGACAACTTACACGGGTACTTCTGAGGGGCTACCTAGCCCAGTAATTTCTATCAAGAAGAGGGGAAGACCCGTGAAAGTGAATAAGAACGTCTCGCAGTCCAAGGTTTCACAGAAAGCGACAAGAAGGATGACATCACCTGTTCCTGCCACATCATCGGGACGATCTCTGAGGCAGAGGGGGAGATTGTAGCGGCCATCCTCTATTTTCGTATAATACAATTCATTATACAATTCATTATATATTATTTATTTGTATGTGCCTCACACACACTCCTTAACTGCTTATATGTGCTACACCCACCCTGAGTCCGTCCTCTCACACCGTCGTTCAAAATACTCGGAAAACGAATGCAGGAAAATAAAGAATAAGGGAAAAAATGTTTTAACCGTTACAATTCGGGTATAAAAGGGCGATGTGAGTTGGACGAATTCGCAGTCTGTTGAATGAAGTCATATGAGTGAGCATACAGCGTTTGTTTGGAGCCATCTCGTACCGATTTCAATTTTGACTGTGTTAGGGTGTTCAGTGGACGAGGTGAACAATTTTGTTGGTCCCTCGGCCCTGTTTTTTTTTGATATACATATATATATATTTTTTTTTTTGCGTTAGAAGAAAAAATAATAAAGTGACGAAGTCAAGAGATACTCGGAGTTGCGAGATACTCTAGGAAAAGTCCGGAAATCATTTTGGTTGTCTTTTATTTTCGGAAAGAAAGCCAAAGATAACTCTTCTTTTATTACACTCGTTTTTTATGCATTTTGTGTGCTCTCCTCGCCTGCTGGTAAAAACCTATGTACACACGGCTAGACGCTTGCGTCCCTCAATACAAAACGCGATATTTCCCATCAAGGGAACCTATAATGGTCACCCAACAGCCAGTGGGGAACGCTGTGGACGCATCGATGTCGAGCCAGAAAATAATGTTACGTACACGCGCCCGTGTGCGGCGCAAAGTCACCAAAATCAGCTGTAACACGCCACCCTCGGAAAAAAAAACGCTTCGGTTTCTTAAGGGCCTTCAAAAGCACAGTTTGCTCTTGCAGATCCTGAAAGAAAGCACCCAGGCGCTGTTGAAAACAGAACAGTGAAAGGCCAAGCAGTAACAAAATTACTCGTTTTTTATGCATTTTGTGTGCTCTCCTCGCCTGCTGGTTAAAATCTATGTACACACGGCTAGACGCTTGCGTCCCTCAATACAAAACGCGATATTTCCCATCAAGGGAACCTATAATGGTCACCCAACAGCCAGTGGGGAACGCTGTGGACGCATCGATGTCGAGCCAGAAAATAATGTTACGTACACGCGCCCGTGTGCGGCGCAAAGTCACCAAAATCAGCTGTAACACGCCACCCTCGGAAAAAAAAACGCTTCGGTTTCTTAAGGGCCTTCAAAAGCACAGTTTCCTCTTGCAGAACCTGAAAGAAAGCACGCAGCAGCTGTTGAAAACAGAACAGTGAAAGACCAAGCAGTAACAAAATTACTCGTTTTTTTATGCATTTTGTGTGTTTTCCTCGCCTGCTGGTAAAAACCTATGTACACACGGCTAGACGCTTGCGTCCCTCAATACAAAACGCGATATTTCCCATCAAGGGAACCTATAATGGTCACCCAACAGCCAGTGGGGAACGCTGTGGACGCATCGATGTCGAGCCAGAAAATAATGTTACGTACACGCGCCCGTGTGCGGCGCAAAGTCACCAAAATCAGCTGTAACACGCCACCCTCGGAAAAAAAAACGCTTCGGTTTCTTAAGGGCCTTCAAAAGCACAGTTTGCTCTTGCAGATCCTGAAAGAAAGCACCCAGGCGCTGTTGAAAACAGAACAGTGAAAGGCCAAGCAGTAACAAAATTACTCGTTTTTTATGCATTTTGTGTGCTCTCCTCGCCTGCTGGTTAAAATCTATGTACACACGGCTAGACGCTTGCATTTTTCAATACAAAACGCAAAATTTCCCATCAAATGAATCTATAATGGTCACCCAGCAGCCAGTGGTGAACGCTGGGGACGCATCGATGTCGAGCCAGAAAATAATGTTACGTACACGCGCCCGTGTGCGGCGCAAAGTCACCAAAATCAGCTGTAACACGCCACCCTCGGAAAAAAACGCTTCGGTTTCTTAAGGGCCTTCAAAAGCACAGTTTCCTCTTGCAGAACCTGAAAGAAAGCACGCAGCAGCTGTTGAAAACAGAACAGTGAAAGACCAAGCAGTAACAAAATTACTCGTTTTTTATGCATTTTGTGTGCTCTCCTCGCCTGCTGGTAAAAATCTATGTACACACGGCTGAACGCTTCTGTCCCTCAATATAAAGCGCGATATTTCCAATCAAGGGAACCTATAATGGTCACTCAGCAGCCAGTGGGGAACGCTGGGGACGCATCGATGTCGAGCCAGAAAATAATGTTACGTACACGCGCTCGTGTGCGGCGCAAAGTCACCAAAATCAGCTTTAACACGCCACCCTCAGAGTAAAATGCTTCGGTTTCTTAAGGGCCTTCAAAAGCACAGTCTCCTCTTGCATAACCTGAAAGAAAGCACGCAGCAGCTGTTGAAAACAGAACAGTGAAAGACCAAGCAATAACAAAATTACTCGTTTTATATGCATTTTGTGTGCTCTCCTCGCCTGCTGGTAAAAATCTATGTACACACGGCTAGACGCTTGCGTCCCTCAATACAAAACGCAAGATTTCCCATCAGGGGAACCTATAATGGTCACCCAGCAGCCAGTGGGGAACGCTGGGGACGCATCGATGTCGAGCCAGATATTAATGTTACGTACACGCGCCCGTGTGCAGCGCAAAGTCACCAAAATCAGCTGCAACACGCCACCCTCGGAGTAAAACGCTTCGGTTTCTTAAGGGCCTTCAAAAGCACAGTTTTCTCTTGCAGAACCTGAAAGAAAGCACGCAGCAGCTGTTGAAAACAGAACAGTGAAAGACCAAGCAATAACAAAATTACTCGTTTTATATGCATTTTGTGTGCTCTCCTCGCCTGCTGGTAAAAATCTATGTACACACGGCTAGACGCTTGCGTCCCTCAATACAAAACGCAAGATTTCCCATCAGGGGAACCTATAATGGTCACCCAGCAGCCCGTGGGGAACGCTGGGGACGCATCGATGTCGAGCCGGAAAATAATGTTACGTACACGCGCCCGTGTGCGGCGCAAAGTCACCAAAATCAGCTGTAACACGCCACCCTCGGAGTAAAACGCTTCGGTTTCTTAAGGGCCTTCAAAAGCACAGTTTCCTCTTGCAGAACCTGAAAGAAAGCACGCAGCAGCTGTTGAAAACAGAACAGTGAAAGACCAAGCAGTAACAAAATTTCTCGTTTTTTATGCATTTTGTGTGCTTTCCTCGCCTGCTGGTAAAAATCTATGTACACACGGCTGGACGCTTGTGTCCCTGAATACAAAACGCGATATTTCCCATCAAGGGAACCTATAGTGGTCACCCAGCAGCCAGTGGGGAACGCTGGGGACGCATCGATGTCGAGCCAGAAAATAATGTTACGTACACGCGCCCGTGTGCGGCACAAAGTCACCAAAATCAGCTGTAACACGCCACCCTCGGAAAAAAACGCTTCGGTTTCTTAAGGGCCTTCAAAAGCACAGTTTGCTCTTGCAGATCCTGAAAGAAAGCACCCAGGCGCTGTTGAAAACAGAACAGTGAAAGGCCAAGCAGTAACAAAATTACTGGTTTTTTATGCATTTTCTGTTTCAGAACAGTGAAAGGCCAAGCAGTAACAAAATTACTCGTTTTTTATGCATTTTGTGTGCTCTCCTCGCCTGCTGGTAAAAATCTATGTACACACGGCTGGACGCTTGTATCCCTGAATACAAAACGCAAGATTTCCCATCAGGGGAACCTATAATGGTCACCCAGCAGCCAGAGGGGAACGCTGGGGACGCATCGATCTCGAGCCAGAAAATAATGTTACGTACACGCGCCCGTGTGCGGCGCAAAGTCACCAAAATCAGCTGCAACACGCCACCCTCGGAGTAAAACGCTTCGGTTTCTTAAGGGCCTTCAAAAGCACAGTTTCCTCTTGCAGAACCTGAAAGAAAGCACGCAGCAGCTGTTGGAAACAGAACAGTGAAAGACCAAGCAGTAACAAAATTACTCGTTTTTTATACATTTTGTGTGCTCTCCTCGCCTGCTGGTAAAAATGTATGTACACACGGCTGGACGCTTGTGTCCCTGAATACAAAACGCAAGATTTCCCATCAGGGGAACCTATAATGGTCACCCAGCAGCCAGAGGGGAACGCTGGGGACGCATCGATCTCGAGCCAGAAAATAATGTTACGTACACGCGCCCGTGTGCGGCGCAAAGTCACCAAAATCAGCTGTAACACGCCACCCTCGGAGTAAAACGCTTCGGTTTCTTAAGGGCCTTCAAAAGCACAGTTTCCTCTTGCAGAACCTGAAAGAAAGCACGCAGCAGCTGTTGAAAACAGAACAGTGAAAGACCAAGCAGTAACAAAATTACTCGTTTTTTATGCATTTTGTGTGCTTTCCTCGCCTGCTGGTAAAAATCTATGTACACACGGCTAGACGCTTGCGTCCGTCAATGCAAAACGCAATATTTTCCATCAAGAGAACCTACAATGGTCACCCAGCAGCCAGTGGGGAACGCTGTGGACGCATCGATGTCGAGCCAGAAAATAATGTTACGTACACGCGCCCGTGTGCGGCGCAAAGTCACCAAAATCAGCTGTAACACGCCACCCTCGGAAAAAAAAACGCTTCGGTTTCTTAAGGGCCTTCAAAAGCCCAGTTTGCTCTTGCAGATCCTGAAAGAAAGCACCCAGGCGCTGTTGAAAACAGAACAGTGAAAGGCCAAGCAGTAACAAAATTACTCGTTTTTTATGCATTTTGTGTGCTCTCCTCGCCTGCTGGTTAAAATCTATGTACACACGGCTAGACGCTTGCATTTTTCAATACAAAACGCAAAATTTCCCATCAAATGAATCTATAATGGTCACCCAGCAGCCAGTGGTGAACGCTGGGGACGCATCGATGTCGAGCCAGAAAATAATGTTACGTACACGCGCCCGTGTGCGGCGCAAAGTCACCAAAATCAGCTGTAACACGCCACCCTCGGAAAAAAACGCTTCGGTTTCTTAAGGGCCTTCAAAAGCACAATTTGCTCTTGCAGATCCTGAAAAAAAGCACCCAGGCGCTGTTGAAAACAGAACAGTGAAAGGCCAAGCAGTAACAAAATTACTCCTTTTTTATGCATTTTGTGTGCTCTCCTCGCCTGCTGGTAAAAATCTATGTACACACGGCTGGTCGCTTGTGTCCCCCAAGACAAAGCGCGATATTTCCCATCAAGGGAACCTATAATGGTCACCCAACAGCCAGTGGGGAACGCTGGGGACGCATCGATGTCGAGCCAGAAAATAATGTTACGTACACGCGCCCGTGTGCGGCGCAAAGTCACCAAAATCAGCAGCAACACGCCACCCTCGGAGTAAAACGCTTCGGTTTCTTAAGGGCCTTCAAAAGCACAGTTTTCTCTTGCAGAACCTGAAAGAAAGCACGCAGCAGCTGTTGAAAACAGAACAGTGAAAGACCAAGCAGTAACAAAATTACTCGTTTTATATGCATTTTGTGTGCTCTCCTCGCCTGCTGGTAATAATCTATGTACACACGGCTAGCCGCTTGCGTCCCTCAATACAAAACGCAACATTTCCCATCAAGGGAACCTACAATGGTCACCCAGCAGCCAGTGGGGAACGCTGGGGACGCATCGATGTCGAGCCAGAAGATAATGTTACGTACACCCGCCCGTGTGCGGCGCAAAGTCAGCAAAATCAGCTTCAACACGCCACACTCAGAGTAAGATGCTTCGGTTTCTTAAGGGCCTTCAAAAGCACAGTTTCCTCTTGCAGAACCTGAAAGAAAGCACGCAGCAGCTGTTGAAAACAGAACAGTGAAAGACCAAGCAGTAACAAAATTACTCGTTTTTTATGCATTTTGTGTGCTCTCCTCGCCTGCTGGTAAAAATCTATGTACACACGGCTGAACGCTTCTGTCCCTCAATATAAAGCGCGATATTTCCAATCAAGGGAACCTATAATGGTCACTCAGCAGCCAGTGGGGAACGCTGGGGACGCATCGATGTCGAGCCAGAAAATAATGTTACGTACACGCGCCCGTGTGCGGCGCAAAGTCACCAAAATCAGCTTTAACACGCCACCCTCAGAGTAAAATGCTTCGGTTTCTTAAGGGCCTTCAAAAGCACAGTCTCCTCTTGCATAACCTGAAAGAAAGCACGCAGCAGCTGTTGAAAACAGAACAGTGAAAGACCAAGCAATAACAAAATTACTCGTTTTATATGCATTTTGTGTGCTCTCCTCGCCTGCTGGTAAAAATCTATGTACACACGGCTAGACGCTTGCGTCCCTCAATACAAAACGCAAGATTTCCCATCAGGGGAACCTATAATGGTCACCCAGCAGCCCGTGGGGAACGCTGGGGACGCATCGATGTCGAGCCAGAAAATAATGTTACGTACACGCGCCCGTGTGCGGCGCAAAGTCACCAAAATCAGCTGTAACAGGCCACCCTCGGAGTAAAACGCTTCGGTTTCTTAAGGGCCTTCAAAAGCACAGTTTCCTCTTGCAGAACCTGAAAGAAAGCACGCAGCAGCTGTTGAAAACAGAACAGTGAAAGACCAAGCAGTAACAAAATTTCTCGTTTTTTATGCATCTTGTGTGCTTTCCTCGCCTGCTGGTAAAAATCTATGTACACACGGCTGGACGCTTGTGTCCCTGAATACAAAACGCGATATTTCCCATCAAGGGAACCTATAGTGGTCACCCAGCAGCCAGTGGGGAACGCTGGGGACGCATCGATGTCGAGGCAGAAAATAATGTTACGTACACGCGCCCGTGTGCGGCACAAAGTCACCAAAATCAGCTGTAACACGCCACCCTCGGAAAAAAACGCTTCGGTTTCTTAAGGGCCTTCAAAAGCACAGTTTGCTCTTGCAGATCCTGAAAGAAAGCACCCAGGCGCTGTTGAAAACAGAACAGTGAAAGGCCAAGCAGTAACAAAATTACTCGTTTTTTATGCATTTTGTGTGCTCTCCTCGCCTGCTGGTTAACATCTATGTACACACGGCTAGACGCTTGCATTTCTCAATACAAAACGCAAAATTTCCCATCAAATGAACCTATAATGGTCACCCAGCAGCCAGTGGTGAACGCTGGGGACGCATCGATGTCGAGCCAGAAAATAATGTTACGTACACGCGCCCGTGTGCGGCGCAAAGTCACCAAAATCAGCTGTAACACGCCACCCTCGGAAAAAAAACGCTTCGGTTTCTAAAGGGCCTTCAAAAGCACAGTTTTCTCTTGCAGAGCCTGAAAGAAAGCAAGCAGCAGCTGTTGAAAACAGAACAGTGAAAGACCAAGCAATAACAAAATTACTCGTTTTATGTGCATTTTGTGTGCTCTCCTCGCCTGCTGGTAAAAATCTATGTACACACGGCTAGACGCTTGCGTCCCTCAATACAAAACGCAAGATTTCCCATCAGGGGAACCTATAATGGTCACCCAGCAGCCAGTGGGGAACGCTGGGGACGCATCGATGTCGAGCCAGAAAATAATGTTACGTACACGCGCCCGTGTGCAGCGCAAAGTCACCAAAATCAGCTGCAACACGCCACCCTCGGAGTAAAACGCTTCGGTTTCTTAAGGGCCTTCAAAAGCACAGTTTGCTTTTGCAGATCCTGAAAGAAAGCACCCAGGCGCTGATGAAAACAGAACAGTGAAAGGCCAAGCGGTAACAAAATTACTCGTTTTTTATGCATTTTGTGTGCCCTCCTCGCCTGCTGGTAAAAATCTATGTACACACGGCTGGTCGCTTGTGTCCCCCAGGACAAAGCGCGATATTTCCCATCAAGGGAACCTATAATGGTCCCCCACCAGCCAGTAGGGAACGCTGGGGACGCATCGATGTCGAGCCAGAAAATAATGTTACGTACACGCGCCCGTGTGGGGCGCAAAGTCACCAAAATCAGCTGCAACACGCCACCCTCCGAATAAAACGCTTCGGTTTCTTAAGGGCCTTCAAAAGCACAGTTTTCTCTTGCAGAGCCTGAAAGAAAGCAAGCAGCAGCTGTTGAAAACAGAACAGTGAAAGACCAAGCAGTAACAAAATTACCCGTTTTATATGCATTTTGTGTGCTCTCCTCGCCTGCTGGTAAAAATCTATGTACACACGGCTAGACGCTTCCGTCCCTCAATACAAAACGCAACATTTCCCATCAAGGGAACCTACAATGGTCACCCAGCAGCCAGTGGGGAACGCTGGGGACGCATCGATGTCGAGCCAGAAAATAATGTTACGTACACGCGCCCGTGTGCGGCGCAAAGTCACCAAAATCAGCTTTAACATGCCACCCTCAGAGTAAGATGCTTCGGTTTCTTAAGGGCCTTCAAAAGCACAGTCTGCTCTTGCAGATCCTGAAAGAAAGCACCCAGGCGCTGATGAAAACAGAACAGTGAAAGACCAAGCAGTAACAAAATTACTCGTTTTTTATGCATTTTGTGTGCTTTCCTCGCCTGCTGGTAAAAATCTATGTACACACGGCTAGACGCTTGCGTCCCTCAATGCAAAACGCAATATTTTCCATCAAGGGAACCTACAATGGTCACCCAGCAGCCAGTGGGGAACGCTGGGGACGCATCGATGTCGAGCCAGAAAATAATGTTACGTACACGCGCCCGTGTGCGGCGCAAAGTCACCAAAATCAGCTGTAACACGCCACCCTCGGAAAAAAAACGCTTCGGTCTCTAAAGGGCCTTCAAAAGCACAGTTTGCTCTTGCAGATCCTGAAAGAAAGCACCCAGCCGCTGATGAAAACAGAACAGTGAAAGGCCAAGCAGTAACAAAATTACTCGTTTTTTATGCATTTTGTGTGCCCTCCTCGCCTGCTGGTAAAAATCTATGTACACACGGCTGGTCGCTTGTTTCCTCCAAGACAAAGCGCGATATTTCCCATCAAGGGAACCTATAATGATCCCCCACCAGCCAGTAGGGAACGCTGGGGACGCATCGATGTCGAGCCAGAAAATAATGTTACGTACACGCGCCCGTGTGGGGCGCAAAGTCACCAAAATCAGCTGCAACACGCCACCCTCCGAATAAAACGCTTCGGTTTCTTAAGGGCCTTCAAAAGCACAGTTTTCTCTTGCAGAGCCTGAAAGAAAGCAAGCAGCAGCTGTTGAAAACAGAACAGTGAAAGACCAAGCAGCAACAAAATTGCCCGTTTTATATGCATTTTGTGTGCTCTCCTCGCCTGCTGGTAAAAATCTATGTACACACGGCTAGACGCTTGCGTCCCTCAATACAAAACGCAAGATTTCCCATCAGGGGAACCTATAATGGTCACCCAGCAGCCCGTGGGGAACGCTGGGGACGCATCGATGTCGAGCCAGAAAATAATGTTACGTACACGCGCCCGTGTGCGGCGCAAAGTCACCAAAATCAGCTGTAACAGGCCACCCTCGGAGTAAAACGCTTCGGTTTCTTAAGGGCCTTCAAAAGCACAGTTTCCTCTTGCAGAACCTGAAAGAAAGCACGCAGCAGCTGTTGAAAACAGAACAGTGAAAGACCAAGCAGTAACAAAATTTCTCGTTTTTTATGCATCTTGTGTGCTTTCCTCGCCTGCTGGTAAAAATCTATGTACACACGGCTGGACGCTTGTGTCCCTGAATACAAAACGCGATATTTCCCATCAAGGGAACCTATAGTGGTCACCCAGCAGCCAGTGGGGAACGCTGGGGACGCATCGATGTCGAGGCAGAAAATAATGTTACGTACACGCGCCCGTGTGCGGCACAAAGTCACCAAAATCAGCTGTAACACGCCACCCTCGGAAAAAAACGCTTCGGTTTCTTAAGGGCCTTCAAAAGCACAGTTTGCTCTTGCAGATCCTGAAAGAAAGCACCCAGGCGCTGTTGAAAACAGAACAGTGAAAGACCAAGCAGTAACAAAATTACCCGTTTTATATGCATTTTGTGTGCTCTCCTCGCCTGCTGGTAAAAATCTATGTACACACGGCTAGACGCTTCCGTCCCTCAATACAAAACGCAACATTTCCCATCAAGGGAACCTACAATGGTCACCCAGCAGCCAGTGGGGAACGCTGGGGACGCATCGATGTCGAGCCAGAAAATAATGTTACGTACACGCGCCCGTGTGCGGCGCAAAGTCACCAAAATCAGCTTTAACATGCCACCCTCAGAGTAAGATGCTTCGGTTTCTTAAGGGCCTTCAAAAGCACAGTCTGCTCTTGCAGATCCTGAAAGAAAGCACCCAGGCGCTGATGAAAACAGAACAGTGAAAGACCAAGCAGTAACAAAATTACTCGTTTTTTATGCATTTTGTGTGCTTTCCTCGCCTGCTGGTAAAAATCTATGTACACACGGCTAGACGCTTCCGTCCCTCAATACAAAACGCAACATTTCCCATCAAGGGAACCTACAATGGTCACCCAGCAGCCAGTGGGGAACGCTGGGGACGCATCGATGTCGAGCCAGAAAATAATGTTACGTACACGCGCCCGTGTGCGGCGCAAAGTCACCAAAATCAGCTTTAACATGCCACCCTCAGAGTAAGATGCTTCGGTTTCTTAAGGGCCTTCAAAAGCACAGTCTGCTCTTGCAGATCTTGAAAGAAAGCACCCAGGCGCTGATGAAAACAGAACAGTGAAAGACCAAGCAGTAACAAAATTACTCGTTTTTTATGCATTTTGTGTGCTTTCTTCGCCTGCTGGTAAAAATCTATGTACACACGGCTAGACGCTTGCGTCCCTCAATGCAAAACGCAATATTTTCCATCAAGGGAACCTACAATGGTCACCCAGCAGCCAGTGGGGAACGCTGGGGACGCATCGATGTCGAGCCAGAAAATAATGTTACGTACACGCGCCCGTGTGCGGCGCAAAGTCACCAAAATCAGCTTTAACACGCCACCCTCAGAGTAAAATGCTTCGGTTTCTTAAGGGCCTTCAAAAGCACAGTTTCCTCTTGCAGATCCTGAAAGAAAGCACCCAGGCGCTGTTGAAAACAGAATAGTGAAAGACCAAGCAGTAACAAAATTTCTCGTTTTTTATGCATTTTGTGTGCTCTCCTCGCCTGCTGGTAAAAATCTATGTACACACGGCTGGACGCTTGCGCCCCTCAATACAAAACGCAACATTTTCCATCAAGGGAACCTACAATGGTCACCCAGCAGCCAGTGGGGAACGCTGGGGACGCATCGATGTCGAGCCAGAAAATAATGTTACGTACACGCGCCCGTGTGCGGCGCAAAGTCACCAAAATCAGCTGCAACACGCCACCCTCGGAGTAAAACGCTTCGGTTTCTTAAGGGCCTTCAAAAGCACAGTTTTCTCTTGCAGAACCTGAAAGAAAGCACGCAGCAGCTGTTGGAAACAGAACAGTGAAAGACCAAGCAGTAACAAAATTACTCGTTTTATATGCATTTTGTGTGCTCTCCTCGCCTGCTGGTAATAATCTATGTACACACGGCTAGACGCTTGCATCCCTCAATACAAAACGCAACATTTCCCATCAAGGGAACCTACAATGGTCACCCAGCAGCCAGTGGGTAACGCTGGGGACGCATCGATGTCGAGCCAGAAAATAATGTTACGTACACGCGCCCGTGTGCGGCGCAAAGTCACCAAAATCAGCTGTAACACGCCACTCTCGGAAAAAAACGCTTCGGTTTCTTAAGGGCCTTCAAAAGCACAGTTTGCTCTTGCAGAACCTGAAAGAAAGCACCCAGGCGCTGATGAAAACAGAACAGTGAAAGGCCAAGCAGTAACAAAATTACTCGTTTTTTATGCATTTTGTGTGCCCTCCTCGCCTGCTGGTAAAAATCTATGAACACACGGCTGGTCGCTTGTGTCCCCCAAGACAAAGCGCGATATTTCCCGTCAAGGGAACCTATAATGGTCACCCAACAGCCAGTGGGGAACGCTGGGGACGCATCGATGTCGAGCCAGAAAATAATGTTACGTACACGCGCCCGTGTGCGGCGCAAAGTCACCAAAATCAGCTGCAACACGCCACCCTTGGAGTAAAACGCTTCGGTTTCTTAAGGGCCTTCAAAAGCACAGTTTTCTCTTGCAGAACCTGAAAGAAAGCACCCAGGCGCTGATGAAAACAGAACAGTGAAAGGCCAAGCAGTAACAAAATTACTCGTTTTTTATGCATTTTGTGTGCCCTCCTCGCCTGCTGGTAAAAATCTATGAACACACGGCTGGTCGCTTGTGTCCCCCAAGACAAAGCGCGATATTTCCCGTCAAGGGAACCTATAATGGTCACCCAACAGCCAGTGGGGAACGCTGGGGACGCATCGATGTCGAGCCAGAAAATAATGTTACGTACACGCGCCCGTGTGCGGCGCAAAGTCACCAAAATCAGCTGCAACACGCCACCCTCGGAGTAAAACGCTTCGGTTTCTTAAGGGCCTTCAAAAGCACAGTTTTCTCTTGCAGAACCTGAAAGAAAGCACGCAGCAGCTGTTGGAAACAGAACAGTGAAAGACCAAGCAGTAACAAAATTACTCGTTTTATATGCATTTTGTGTGCTCTCCTCGCCTGCTGGTAATAATCTATGTACACACGGCTAGACGCTTGCATCCCTCAATACAAAACGCAACATTTCCC
The DNA here is from genome assembly GCA_951905685.1 of Eumerus sabulonum. Classification (NCBI taxonomy): domain Eukaryota; kingdom Metazoa; phylum Arthropoda; class Insecta; order Diptera; family Syrphidae; genus Eumerus; species Eumerus sabulonum. The sequence continues at coordinate 137,199,784 of OX645060.1, read as the reverse complement.
ATCAAGGGAACCTACAATGGTCACCCAGCAGCCAGTGGGGAACGCTGGGGACGCATCGATGTCGAGCCAGAAAATAATGTTACGTACACGCGCCCGTGTGCGGCGCAAAGTCACCAAAATCAGCTGTAACACGCCACTCTCGGAGAAAAACGCTTCGGTTTCTTAAGGGCCTTCAAAAGCACAGTTTGCTCTTGCAGATCCTGAAAGAAAGCACCCAGGCGCTGTCGAAAACAGAACAGTGAAAGGCCAAGCAGTAACAAAATTACTCCTTTTTTATGCATTTTGTGTGCTCTCCTCGCCTGCTGGTAAAAATCTATGTACACACGGCTGGTCGCTTGTATCCCCCAAGACAAAGCGCGATATTTCCCATCAAGGGAACCTATAATGGTCACCCAACAGCCAGTGGGGAACGCTGGGGACGCATCGATGTCGAGCCAGAAAATAATGTTACGTACACGCGCCCGTGTGCGGCGCAAAGTCACCAAAATCAGCTTTAACACCCCACCCTCAGAGTAAAATGCTTCGGTTTCTTAAGGGCCTTCAAAAGCACAGTTTCCTCTTGCATAACCTGAAAGAAAGCACGCAGGAGCTGTTGAAAACAGAACAGTGAAAGACCAAGCAGTAACAAAATTACTCGTTTTATATGCATTTTGTGTGCTCTCCTCGCCTGCTGGTAAAAATCCATGTACACACGGCTAGACGCTTGCGTCCCTCAATACAAAACGCAAGATTTCCCATTAGGGGAACCTATAATGGTCACCCAGCAGCCAGTGGGGAACGCTGGGGACGCATCGATGTCGAGCCAGAAAATAATGTTACGTACACGCGCCCGTGTGCGGCGCAAAGTCACCAAAATCAGCTTTAACACGCCACCCTCAGAGTAAAATGCTTCGGTTTCTTAAGGGCCTTCAAAAGCACAGTTTCCTCTTGCATAACCTGAAAGAAAGCACGCAGCAGCTGTTGAAAACAGAACAGTGAAAGACCAATCAGTAACAAAATTACTCGTTTTTTATGCATTTTGTGTGCTTTCCTCGCCTGCTGGTAAAAATCTATGTACACACGGCTAGACGCTTGCGTCCCTCAATGCAAAACGCAACATTTCCCATCAAATGAACCTATAATGGTCACCCAGCAGCCAGTGGGGAACGCTGGGGACGCATCGATGTCGAGCCAGAAAATAATGTTACGTACACGCGCCCGTGTGCGGCGCAAAGTCACCAAAATCAGCTTTAACACGCCACCCTCAGAGTAAAATGCTTCGGTTTCTTAAGGGCCTTCAAAAGCACAGTTTCCTCTTGCATAACCTGAAAGAAAGCACGCAGCAGCTGTTGAAAACAGAACAGTGAAAGACCAATCAGTAACAAAATTACTCGTTTTTTATGCATTTTGTGTGCTTTCCTCGCCTGCTGGTAAAAATCTATGTACACACGGCTATACGCTTGCGTCCCTCAATGCAAAACGCAATATTTTCCATCAAGGGAACCTACAATGGTCACCCAGCAGCCAGTGGGGAACGCTGGGGACGCATCGATGTCGAGCCAGAAAATAATGTTACGTACACGCGCCCGTGTGCGGCGCAAAGTCACCAAAATCAGCTGTAACACGCCACCCTCGGAAAAAAAGCGCTTCGGTTTCTTAAGGGCCTTCAAAAGCACAGTTTGCTTTTGCAGATCCTGAAAGAAAGCACCCAGGCGCTGTTGAAAACAGAACAGTGAAAGGCCAAGCAGTAACAAAATTACTCCTTTTTTATGCATTTTGTGTGCTCTCCTCGCCTGCTGGTTAAAATCTATGTACACACGGCTAGACGCTTGCATTTCTCAATACATAACGCAAAATTTCCCATCAAATGAACCTATAATGGTCACCCAGCAGCCAGTGGTGAACGCTGGGGACGCAACGATGTCGAGCCAGAAAATAATATTACGTACACGCGCCCGTGTGCGGCGCAAAGTCACCAAAATCAGCTGTAACACGCCACCCTCGGAGTAAAACGCTTCGGTTTCTTAAGGGCCTTCAAAAGCACAGTTTTCTCTTGCAGATCCTGAAAGAAAGCACCCAGGCGCTGTTGAAAACAGAACAGTGAAAGGCCAAGCATTAACAAAATTACTCCTTTTTTATGCATTTTGTGTGCTCTCCTCGCCTGCTGGTAAAAATCTATGTACACACGGCTGGTCGCTTGTGTCTCCCAAGACAAAGCGCGATATTTCCCATCAAGGGAACCTATAATAGTCACCCAACAGCCAGTGGGGAACGCTGGGGACGCATCGATGTCGAGCCAGGAAATAATGTTACGTACACGCGCCCGTGTGCGGGGCAAACTCACCAAAATCAGCTGTAACACGCCACCCTCGGAAAAAAAGCGCTTCGGTTTCTTAAGGGCCTTCAAAAGCACAGTTTGCTCTTGCAGATCCTGAAAGAAAGCACCCAGGCGCTGTTGAAAACAGAACAGTGAAAGGCCAAGCAGTATCAAAATTACTCGTTTTTTATGCATTTTGTGTGCTCTCCTCGCCTGCTGGTAAAAATCTATGTACACACGGCTGGTCGCTTGTGTCTCCCAAGACAAAGCGCGATATTTCCCATCAAGGGAACCTATAATGGTCACCCAACAGCCAGTGGGGAACGCTGGGGACGCATCGATGTCGAGCCAGGAAATAATGTTATGTACACGCGCCCGTGTGCGGCGCAAAGTCACCAAAATCAGCTGCAACACGCCACCCTCGGAGTAAAACGCTTCGGTTTCTTAAGGGCCTTCAAAAGCACAGTTTTCTCTTGCAGAACCTGAAAGAAAGCACGCAGCAGCTGTTGAAAACAGAACAGTGAAAGACCAAGCAGTAACAAAATTACTCGTTTTATATGCATTTTGTGTGCTCTCCTCGCCTGCTGGTAAAAATCTATGTACACACGGCTGGTCGCTTGTGTCCCCCAAGACAAGGCGCGATATTTGCCATCAAGGGAACCTATAATGGTCACCCAACAGCCGGTGGGGAACGCTGGGGACGCATCGATGTCGAGCCAGAAAATAATGTTACGTACACGCGCCCGTGTGCGGCGCAAAGTCACCAAAATCAGCTTTAACACGCCACCCTCAGAGTAAAATGCTTCGGTTTCTTAAGGGCCTTCAAAAGCACAGTTTCCTCTTGCATAACCTGAAAGAAAGCACGCGGGAGCTGTTGAAAACAGAACAGTGAAAGACCAAGCAGTAACAAATTACTCGTTTTATATGCATTTTGTGTGCTCTCCTCGCCTGCTGGTAAAAATCTATGTACACACGGCTAGACGCTTGCGTCCCTCAATACAAAACGCAAGATTTCCCATCAGGGGGTGGCCGTGGTGCAGTGGTTAACCTCATCGACCGCCGAGCGGAAGGTTTATGGTTCAAATTCGCTTCATAGGCAAGAAAAAGTAGTTTCTATACCGCCAAAAAGTATGCAACGCTGTTGAGAATGGAAAGTGACCAGACGTACTGCTGCAGGCATAACACTCACAGTATATGGTCAAACGAAATTCATCCTCTGCGTATGCAATACTAAGAGTGCTTGAACGAATTACTACGGACTATAACCAACGCGGAATTTGGTCAGCTCTCGTCCTATCTAGGTCTAGGACAACCACCCCTGAGAGTAGTGAACGAACATCAACGACCCCAACCACTGTATTCCGTTCAGGTTGTGTGTGTCAACACATCATAAGAGAATATAAAAACTCTTGAACCTGCGCGAGTCTCTAAAAAAAAAAAAAAAAAAAAAAAAAATAATGGTCACCCAGCAGCCAGTGGGGAACGCTGGGGACGCATCGATGTCGAGCCAGAAAATAATGTTACGTACACGCGCCCGTGTGCGGGGCAAACTCACCAAAATCAGCTGTAACACGCCACCCTCGGAGTAAAACGCTTCGGTTTCTTAAGGGCCTTCAAGAGCACAGTTTCCTCTTGCAGAACCTGAAAGAAAGCACGCGGGAGCTGTGGAAAACAGAACAGTGAAAGACCAAGCAGTAACAAATAACTCGTTTTATATGCATTTCGTGTGCTTTCCTCGCCTGCTGGTAAAAATCTATGTACACACGGCTAGACGCTTGCGTCCCTCAATGCAAAACGCAATATTTTCCATCAAGGGAACCTACAATGGTCACCCAGCAGCCAGTGGGGAACGCTGGGGACGCATCGATGTCGAGCCAGAAAATAATGTTACGTACACGCGCCCGTGTGCGGCGCAAAGTCACCAAAATCAGCTGTAACACGCCACCCTCGGAAAAAAAGCGCTTCGGTTTCTTAAGGGCCTTCAAAAGCACAGTTTGCTCTTGCAGATCCTGAAAGAAAGCACACAGGCGCTGTTGAAAACAGAACAGTGAAAGGCCAAGCAGTAACAACTCGTAACTCGTTTTTTATGCATTTTGTGTGCTCTCCTCGCCTGCTGGTTAAAATCTATGTACACACGGCTAGACGCTTGCATTTCTCAATACAAAACGCAAAATTTCCCATCAAATGAACCTATAATGGTCACCCAGCAGCCAGTGGTGAACGCTGGGGACGCATCGATGTCGAGCCAGAAAATAATATTACGTACACGCGCCCGTGTGCGGCGCAAAGTCACCAAAATCAGCTGTAACACGCCACTCTCGGAAAAAAACGCTTCGGTTTCTTAAGGGCCTTCAAAAGCACAGTTTGCTTTTGCAGATCCTGAAAGAAAGCACCCAGGCGCTGTTGAAAACAGAACAGTGAAAGGCCAAGCAGTAACAAAATTACTCCTTTTTTATGCATTTTGTGTGCTCTCCTCGCCTGCTGGTAAAAATCTATGTACACACGGCTGGTCGCTTGTGTCTCCCAAGACAAAGCGCGATATTTCCCATCAAGGGAACCTATAATGGTCACCCAACAGCCAGTGGGGAACGCTGGGGACGCATCGATGTCGAGCCAGGAAATAATGTTATGTACACGCGCCCGTGTGCGGCGCAAAGTCACCAAAATCAGCTGCAACACGCCACCCTCGGAGTAAAACGCTTCGGTTTCTTAAGGGCCTTCAAAAGCACAGTTTTCTCTTGCAGAACCTGAAAGAAAGCACGCAGCAGCTGTTGAAAACAGAACAGTGAAAGACCAAGCAGTAACAAAATTACTCGTTTTATATGCATTTTGTGTGCTCTCCTCGCCTGCTGGTAAAAATCTATGTATAACGGCTGGTCGCTTGTGCCCCCAAGACAAGGCGCGATATTTGCCATCAAGGGAACCTATAATGGTCACCCAACAGCCAGTGGGGAACGCTGGGGACGCATCGATGTCCAGCCAGAAAATAATGTTATGTACACGCGCCCGTGTGCGGCGCAAAGTCAACAAAATCAGCTGCAACACGCCACCCTCGGAGTAAAACGCTTCGGTTTCTTAAGGGCCTTCAAAAGCACAGTTTTCTCTTGCAGAACCTGAAAGAAAGCACGCAGCAGCTGTTGAAAACAGAACAGTGAAAGACCAAGCAGTAACAAAATTACTCGTTTTATATGCATTTTGTGTGCTCTCCTCGCCTGCTGGTAAAAATCTATGTACACACGGCTGGTCGCTTGTGTCCCCCAAGACAAGGCGCGATATTTGCCATCAAGGGAACCTATAATGGTCTCCCAACAGCCGGTGGGGAACGCTGGGGACGCATCGATGTCGAGCCAGAAAATAATGTTACGTACACGCGCCCGTGTGCGGCGCAAAGTCACCAAAATCAGCTTTAACACGCCACCCTCAGAGTAAAATGCTTCGGTTTCTTAAGGGCCTTCAAAAGCACAGTTTCCTCTTGCATAACCTGAAAGAAAGCACGCGGGAGCTGTTGAAAACAGAACAGTGAAAAACCAAGCAGTAACAAATTACTCGTTTTATATGCATTTTGTGTGCTCTCCTCGCCTGCTGGTAAAAATCTATGTACACACGGCTAGACGCTTGCGTCCCTCAATACAAAACGCAAGATTTCCCATCAGGGGAACCTATAATGGTCACCCAGCAGCCAGTGGGGAACGCTGGGGACGCATCGATGTCGAGCCAGAAAATAATGTTACGTACACGCGCCCGTGTGCGGGGCAAACTCACCAAAATCAGCTGTAACACGCCACCCTCGGAGTAAAACGCTTCGGTTTCTTAAGGGCCTTCAAGAGCACAGTTTCCTCTTGCAGAACCTGAAAGAAAGCACGCAGCAGCTGCTGAAAACAGAACAGTGAAAGACCAATCAGTAACAAAATTACTCGTTTTTTATGCATTTTGTGTGCTTTCCTCGCCTGCTGGTAAAAATCTATGTACACACGGCTAGACGCTTGCGTCCCTCAATGCAAAACGCAATATTTTCCATCAAGGGAACCTACAATGGTCACCCAGCAGCCAGTGGGGAACGCTGGGGACGCATCGATGTCGAGCCAGAAAATAATGTTACGTACACGCGCCCGTGTGCGGCGCAAAGTCACCAAAATCAGCTGTAACACGCTACCCTCGAAAAAAAACGCTTCGGTTTCTTAAGGGCCTTCAAAAGCACAGTTTGCTCTTGCAGATCCTGAAAAAAAGCACCCAGGCGCTGTTGAAAACAGAACAGTGAAAGGCCAAGCAGTAACAAAATTACTCCTTTTTTATGCATTTTGTGTGCTCTCCTCGCCTGCTGGTAAAAATCTATGTACACACGGCTGGTCGCTTGTGTCCCCCAAGACAAAGCGCGATTCTTCCCATCAAGGGAACCCATAATGGTCACCCAACAGCCAGTGGGGAACGCTGGGGACGCATCGATGTCGAGCCAGAAAATAATGTTACGTACACGCGCCCGTGTGCGGCGCAAAGTCGCCAAAATCAGCTGCAACACGCCACCCTCGGAGTAAAACGCTTCGGTTTCTTAAGGGCCTTCAAAAGCACAGTTTTCTCTTGCAGAACCTGAAAGAAAGCACGCAGCAGCTGTTGAAAACAGAACAGTGAAAGACCAAGCAGTAACAAAATTACTCGTTTTATATGCATTTTGTGTGCTTTCCTCGCCTGCTGGTAAAAATCTATGTACACACGGCTAGACGCTTGCATCCCTCAATGCAAAACGCAATATTTTCCATCAAGGGAACCTACAACGGTCACCCAGCAGCCAGTGGGGAACGCTGGGGACGCATCGATGTCGAGCCAGAAAATAATGTTACGTACACGCGCCCGTGTGCGGCGCAAAGTCACCAAAATCAGCTGTAACACGCCACCCTCGGAGTAAAACGCTTCGGTTTCTTAAGGGCCTTCAAAAGCACAGTTTTCTCTTGCAGAACATGAAAGAAAGCACGCAGCAGCTGTTGAAAACAGAACAGTGAAAGACCAAGCAGTAACAAATTACTCGTTTTATATGCATTTTGTGTGCTCTCCTCGCCTGCTGGTTAAAATCTATATACACACGGCTAGATGCTTTCGTTTCTCAATACAAAACGTAAAATTTCCCATCAAATGAAACTATAATGGTCACCCAGCAGCCAGTGGGGAACGCTGGGGACGCATCGATGTCGAGCCAGAAAATAATGTTACGTACACGCGCCCGTGTGCGGCGCAAAGTCACCAAAATCAGCTGTAACACGCCACCCTCGGAAAAAAACGCTTCGGTTTCTTAAGGGCCTTCAAAAGCACAGTTTGCTCTTGCAGATCCTGAAAAAAAGCACCCAGGCGCTGTTGAAAACAGAATAGTGAAAAACCAAGCAGTAACAAATTACTCGTTTTATATGCATTTTGTGTGCTCTCCTCGCCTGCTGGTAAAAATCTATGTACACACGGCTGGTCGCTTGTGTCCCCCAAGACAAGGCGCGATATTTGCCATCAAGGGAACCTATAATGGTCTCCCAACAGCCGGTGGGGAACGCTGGGGACGCATCGATGTCGAGCCAGAAAATAATGTTACGTACACGCGCCCGTGTGCGGCGCAAAGTCACCAAAATCAGCTTTAACACGCCACCCTCAGAGTAAAATGCTTCGGTTTCTTAAGGGCCTTCAAAAGCACAGTTTCCTCTTGCATAACCTGAAAGAAAGCACGCGGGAGCTGTTGAAAACAGAACAGTGAAAAACCAAGCAGTAACAAATTACTCGTTTTATATGCATTTTGTGTGCTCTCCTCGCCTGCTGGTAAAAATCTATGTACACACGGCTAGACGCTTGCGTCCCTCAATACAAAACGCAAGATTTCCCATCAGGGGAACCTATAATGGTCACCCAGCAGCCAGTGGGGAACGCTGGGGACGCATCGATGTCGAGCCAGAAAATAATGTTACGTACACGCGCCCGTGTGCGGGGCAAACTCACCAAAATCAGCTGTAACACGCCACCCTCGGAGTAAAACGCTTCGGTTTCTTAAGGGCCTTCAAGAGCACAGTTTCCTCTTGCAGAACCTGAAAGAAAGCACGCAGCAGCTGCTGAAAACAGAACAGTGAAAGACCAATCAGTAACAAAATTACTCGTTTTTTATGCATTTTGTGTGCTTTCCTCGCCTGCTGGTAAAAATCTATGTACACACGGCTAGACGCTTGCGTCCCTCAATGCAAAACGCAATATTTTCCATCAAGGGAACCTACAATGGTCACCCAGCAGCCAGTGGGGAACGCTGGGGACGCATCGATGTCGAGCCAGAAAATAATGTTACGTACACGCGCCCGTGTGCGGCGCAAAGTCACCAAAATCAGCTGTAACACGCTACCCTCGAAAAAAAACGCTTCGGTTTCTTAAGGGCCTTCAAAAGCACAGTTTGCTCTTGCAGATCCTGAAAAAAAGCACCCAGGCGCTGTTGAAAACAGAACAGTGAAAGGCCAAGCAGTAACAAAATTACTCCTTTTTTATGCATTTTGTGTGCTCTCCTCGCCTGCTGGTAAAAATCTATGTACACACGGCTGGTCGCTTGTGTCCCCCAAGACAAAGCGCGATTCTTCCCATCAAGGGAACCCATAATGGTCACCCAACAGCCAGTGGGGAACGCTGGGGACGCATCGATGTCGAGCCAGAAAATAATGTTAAGTACACGCGCCCGTGTGCGGCGCAAAGTCGCCAAAATCAGCTGCAACACGCCACCCTCGGAGTAAAACGCTTCGGTTTCTTAAGGGCCTTCAAAAGCACAGTTTTCTCTTGCAGAACCTGAAAGAAAGCACGCAGCAGCTGTTGAAAACAGAACAGTGAAAGACCAAGCAGTAACAAAATTACTCGTTTTATATGCATTTTGTGTGCTTTCCTCGCCTGCTGGTAAAAATCTATGTACACACGGCTAGACGCTTGCATCCCTCAATGCAAAACGCAATATTTTCCATCAAGGGAACCTACAACGGTCACCCAGCAGCCAGTGGGGAACGCTGGGGACGCATCGATGTCGAGCCAGAAAATAATGTTACGTACACGCGCCCGTGTGCGGCGCAAAGTCACCAAAATCAGCTGTAACACGCCACCCTCGGAGTAAAACGCTTCGGTTTCTTAAGGGCCTTCAAAAGCACAGTTTTCTCTTGCAGAACATGAAAGAAAGCACGCAGCAGCTGTTGAAAACAGAACAGTGAAAGACCAAGCAGTAACAAATTACTCGTTTTATATGCATTTTGTGTGCTCTCCTCGCCTGCTGGTTAAAATCTATGTACACACGGCTAGATGCTTGCGTTTCTCAATACAAAACGTAAAATTTCCCATCAAATGAAACTATAATGGTCACCCAGCAGCGAGTGGGGAACGCTGGGGACGCATCGATGTCGAGCCAGAAAATAATGTTACGTACACGCGCCCGTGTGCGGCGCAAAGTCACCAAAATCAGCTGTAACACGCCACCCTCGGAAAAAAACGCTTCGGTTTCTTAAGGGCCTTCAAAAGCACAGTTTGCTCTTGCAGATCCTGAAAAAAAGCACCCAGGCGCTGTTGAAAACAGAATAGTGAAAAACCAAGCAGTAACAAATTACTCGTTTTATATGCATTTTGTGTGCTCTCCTCGCCTGCTGGTAAAAATCTATGTACACACGGCTAGACGCTTGCGTCCCTCAATACAAAACGCAAGATTTCCCATCAGGGGAACCTATAATGGTCACCCAGCAGCCAGTGGGGAACGCTGGGGACGCATCGATGTCGAGCCAGAAAATAATGTTACGTACACGCGCCCGTGTGCGGCGCAAAGTCACCAAAATCAGCTGTAACACGCCACCCTCGGAAAAAAACGCTTCGGTTTCTTAAGGGCCTTCAAAAGCACAGTTTGCTCTTGCAGATCCTGAAAAAAAGCACCCAGGCGCTGTTGAAAACAGAATAGTGAAAAACCAAGCAGTAACAAATTACTCGTTTTATATGCATTTTGTGTGCTCTCCTCGCCTGCTGGTAAAAATCTATGTACACACGGCTGGTCGCTTGTGTCCCCCAAGACAAAGCGCGATATTTCCCATCAAGGGAACCCATAATGGTCACCCAACAGCCAGTGGGGAACGCTGGGGACGCATCGATGTCGAGCCAGAAAATAATGTTACGTACACGCGCCCGTGTGCGGCGCAAAGTCGCCAAAATCAGCTGCAACACGCCACCCTCGGAGTAAAACGCTTCGGTTTCTTAAGGGCCTTCAAAAGCACAGTTTTCTCTTGCAGAACCTGAAAGAAAGCACGCAGCAGCTGTTGAAAACAGAACAGTGAACGACCGAGCAGTAACAAAATTACTCGTTTTATATGCATTTTGTGTGCTTTCCTCGCCTGCTGGTAAAAATCTATGTACACACGGCTAGACGCTTGCATCCCTCAATGCAAAACGCAATATTTTCCATCAAGGGAACCTACAATGGTCACCCAGCAGCCAGTGGGGAACGCTGGGGACGCATCGATGTCGAGCCAGAAAATAATGTTACGTACACGCGCCCGTGTGCGGCGCAAAGTCACCAAAATCAGCTGTAACACGCCACCCTCGGAGTAAAACGCTTCGGTTTCTTAAGGGCCTTCAAAAGCACAGTTTTCTCTTGCAGAACATGAAAGAAAGCACGCAGCAGCTGTTGAAAACAGAACAGTGAAAGACCAAGCAGTAACAAAATTACTCGTTTTTTATGCATTTTGTGTGCTTTCCTCGCCTGCTGGTAAAAATCTATGTACACACGGCTAGACGCTTGAGTCCCTCAATGCAAAACGCAATATTTTCCATCAAGGGAACCTACAATGGTCACCCAGCAGCCAGTGGGGAACGCTGGGGATGCATCGATGTCGAGCCAGAAAATAATGTTACGTACAAGCGCCCGTGTGCGGCGCAAAGCCACCAAAATCAGCTGTAACACGCCACCCTCGGAAAAAAACCGCTTCGGTTTCTTAAGGGCCTTCAAAAGCACAGTTTGCTCTTGCAGATCCTGAAAGAAAGCACCCAGGCGCTGTTGAAAACAGAACAGTGAAAGGCCAAGCAGTAACAAAATTACTCGTTTTATATGCATTTTGTGTGCTCTCCTCGCCTGCTGGTAATAATCTGTGTACACACGGCTAGACGCTTGCGTCCCTCAATACAAAACGCAACATTTCCCATCAAGGGAACCTACAATGGTCACCCAGCAGCCAGTGGGGAACGCTGGGGACGCATCGATGTCGAGCCAGAAAATAATGTTACGTACACGCGCCCGTGTGCGGCGCAAAGTCACCAAAATCAGCTTTAACACGCCACCCTCAGAGTAAGATGCTTCGGTTTCTTAAGGGCCTTCAAAAGCACAGTTTCCTCTTGCAGAACCTGAAAGAAAGCACGCAGCAGCTGTTGAAAACAGAACAGTGAAAAACCAAGCAATAACAAAATTACTCGTTTTTTATGCATTTTGTGTGCTCTCCTCGCCTGCTGGTAAAAATGTATGTACACACGGCTGAACGCTTCTATCCCTCAATATAAAGCGTGATATTTCCAATCAAGGGAACCTATAATGGTCACTCAGCAGCCAGTGGGGAACGCTGGGGACGCATCGATGTCGAGCCAGAAAATAATGTTACGTACACGCGCCCGTGTGCGGCGCAAAGTCACCAAAATCAGCTGTAACACGCCACCCTCGGAAAAAAACCGCTTCGGTTTCTTAAGGGCCTTCAAAAGCACAGTTTGCTCTTGCAGATCCTGAAAGAAAGCACCCAGGCGCTGTTGAAAACAGAACAGTGAAAGGCCAAGCAGTAACAAAATTACTCGTTTTATATGCATTTTGTGTGCTCTCCTCGCCTGCTGGTAATAATCTGTGTACACACGGCTAGACGCTTGCGTTTCTCAATACAAAACGCAAAATTTCCCATCAAATGAAACTATAATGGTCACCCAGCAGCCAGTGGTGAACGCTGGGGACGCATCGATGTCGAGCCAGAAAATAATGTTACGTACACGCGCCCGTGTGCGGCGCAAAGTCACCAAAATCAGCTCTAACACGCCACCCTCGGAAAAAAACGCTTCCGTTTCTTAAGGGCCTTCAAAAGCACAGTTTGCTCTTGCAGATCCTGAAAAAAAGCACCCAGGCGCTGTTGAAAACAGAACAGTGAAAGGCCAAGCAGTAACAAAATTACTCCTTTTTTATGCATTTTGTGTGCTCTCCTCGCCTGCTGGTTGAAATCTATGTACACACGGCTGGACGCTTGTGTCCTTAAATACAAAACGCGATATTTTCCATCAAGGGAACCTAAAATGGTCACCCAACAGCCAGTGGGGAACGCTGGGGACGCATCGATGTCGAGCCAGAAAATAATGTTACGTACACGCGCCCGTGTGCGGCGCAAAGTCGCCAAAATCAGCTTTAGCACGCCACCCTCAGAGTAAAATGCTTCGGTTTCTTAAGGGCCTTCAAAAGCACAGTTTCCTCTTGCAGAACCTGAAAGAAAGCACGCAGGAGCTGTTGAAAACAGAACAGTGAAAGACCAAGCAGTAACAATATTACTCGTTTTTTTATGCATTTTGTGTGCTCTCCTCGCCTGCTGGTAAAAATCTATGTACACACGGCTGGTCGCTTGTGTCCCCCAAGACAAAGCGCGATATTTCCCATCAAGATAACCTATAATGGTCACCCAACAGCCAGTGGGGAACGCTGGGGACGCATCGATGTCGAGCCAGAAAATAATGTTACGTACACGCGCCCGTGTGCGGCGCAAAGTCACCAAAATCAGCTTTAACACGCCACCCTCAGAGTAAAATGCTTCGGTTTCTTAAGGGCCTTCAAAAGCACAGTTTCCTCTTGCAGAACCTGAAAGAAAGCACGCAGGAGCTGTTGAAAACAGAACAGTGAAAGACCAAGCAGTAACAAAATTACTCGTTTTATATGCATTTTGTATGCTCTCCTCGCCTGCTGGTCAAAATCTATGTACACACGGCTAGACGCTTGCGTTTCTCAATACAAAACGCAAAATTTCCCATCAAATGAAGCTATAATGGTCACCCAGCAGCCAGTGGTGAACGCTGGGGACGCATCGATGTCGAGCCAGAAAATAATGTTACGTACACGCGCCCGTGTGCGGCGCAAATTCACCAAAATCAGCTCTAACACGCCACCCTCGGAAAAAAACGCTTCCGTTTCTTAAGGGCCTTCAAAAGCACAGTTTGCTCTTGCAGATCCTGAAAAAAAGCACCCAGGCGCTGTTGAAAACAGAACAGTGAAAGGCCAAGCAGTAACAAAATTACTCCTTTTTTATGCATTTTGTGTGCTCTCCTCGCCTGCTGGTTAAAATCTATGTACACACGGCTGGACGCTTGTGTCCTTAAATACAAAACGCGATATTTTCCATCAAGGGAACCTAAAATGGTCACCCAACAGCCAGTGGGGAACGCTGGGGACGCATCGATGTCGAGCCAGAAAATAATGTTACGTACACGCGCCCGTGTGCGGCGCAAAGTCGCCAAAATCAGCTTTAGCACGCCACCCTCAGAGTAAAATGCTTCGGTTTCTTAAGGGCCTTCAAAAGCACAGTCTCCTCTTGCAGAACCTGAAAGAAGGCACGCAGGAGCTGTTGAAAACAGAACAGTGAAAGACCAAGCAGTAACAAAATTACTCGTTTTTTATGCATTTTGTGTGCTCTCCTCGCCTGCTGGTAAAAATTTATGTACACACGGCTGAACGCTTCTGTCCCTCAATATAAAGCGCGATATTTCCAATCAAGGGAACCTATAATGGTCACTCAGCAGCCAGTGGGGAACGCTGGGGACGCACCGATGTCGAGCCAGAAAATAATGTTACGTACACGCGCCCGTGTGCGGCGCAAAGTCACCAAAATCAGCTTTAACACGCCACCCTCAGAGTAAAATGCTTCGGTTTCTTAAGGGCCTTCAAAAGCACAGTTTCCTCGTGCAGAACCTGAAAGAAAGCACGCAGGAGCTGTTGAAAACAGAACAGTGAAAGACCAAGCAGTAACAAAATTACTCGTTTTATATGCATTTTGTATGCTCTCCTCGCCTGCTGGTTAAAATCTATGTACACACGGCTAGACGCTTGCGTTTCTCAATACAAAACGCAAAATTTCCCATCAAATGAAACTATAATGGTCACCCAGCAGCCAGTGGTGAACGCTGGGGACGCATCGATGTCGAGCCAGAAAATAATGTTACGTACACGCGCCCGTGTGCGGCGCAAAGTCACCAAAATCAGCTGTAACACGCCACCCTCGGAAAAAAAACGCTTCCGTTTCTTAAGGGCCTTCAAAAGCACAGTTTGCTCTTGCATATCCTGAAAAAAAGCACCCAGGCGCTGTTGAAAACAGAACAGTGAAAGGCCAAGCAGTAACAAAATTACTCCTTTTTTATGCATTTTGTGTGCTCTCCTCGCCTGCTGGTAAGAATCTATGTACACACGGCTGGTCGCTTGTGTCCCCCAAGACAAAGCGCGATATTTCCCATCAAGATAACCTATAATGGTCACCCAACAGCCAGTGGGGAACGCTGGGGACGCATCGATGTCGAGCCAGAAAATAATGTTACGTACACGCGCCCGTGTGCGGCGCAAAGTCGCCAAAATCAGCTTTAACACGCCACCCTCAGAGTAAAATGCTTCGGTTTCTTAAGGGCCTTCAAAAGCACAGTTTCCTCGTGCAGAACCTGAAAGAAAGCACGCAGGAGCTGTTGAAAACAGAACAGTGAAAGACCAAGCAGTAACAAAATTACTCGTTTTATATGCATTTTGTGTGCTCTCCTCGCCTGCTGGTAAAAATCTATGTACACACGGCTAGACGCCTGCGTCCCTCAATACAAAACGCAAGATTTCCCATCAGGGGAACCTATAATGGTCATCCAGCAGCCAGTGGGGAACGCTGGGGACGCATCGATGTCGAGCCAGAAAATAATGTTACGTACACGCGCCCGTGTGCGGAGCAGAGTCACCAAAATCAGCTTTAACACGCCACCCTCAGAGTAAAATGCTTCGGTTTCTTAAGGGCCTTCAAAAGCACAGTTTCCTCTTGCATAACCTGAAAGAAAGCAGGCAGCAGCTGTTGAAAACAGAACAGTGAAAGACCAAGCAGTAACAAAATTACTCGTTTTTTATGCATTTTGTGTGCTCTCCTCGCCTGCTGGTAAAAATCTATGTACACACGGCTGAACGCTTCTGTCCCTCAATATAAAGCGCGATATTTCCAATCAAGGGAACCTATAATGGTCACTCAGCAGCCAGTGGGGAACGCTGGGGACGCACCGATGTCGAGCCAGAAAATAATATTACGTACACGCGCCCGTGTGCGGCGCAAAGTCACCAAAATCAGCTGTAACACGCCACCCTCGGAGTAAAACGCTTCGGTTTCTTAAGGGCCTTCAAAAGCACAGTTTTCTCTTGCAGATCCTGAAAGAAAGCACCCAGGCGCTGTTGAAAACAGAACAGTGAAAGGCCAAGCAGTAACAAAATTACTCGTTTTTTATGCATTTTGTGTGCTCTCCTCGCCTGCTGGTTAAAATCTATGTACACACGGCTAGACGCTTGCGTTTCTCAATACATAACGCAAAATTTCCCATCAAATGAACCTATAATGGTCACCCAGCAGCCAGTGGTGAACGCTGGGGACGCATCGATGTCGAGCCAGAAAATAATGTTACGTACACGCGCCCGTGTGCGGCGCAAAGTCACCAAAATCAGCTGCAACACGCCACCCTCAGAGTAAAACGCTTCGGTTTCTTAAGGGCCTTCAAAAGCACAGTTTTCTCTTGCAGAAACTGAAAGAAAGCACACAGCAGCTGTTGAAAACAGAACAGTGAAAGACCAAGCAGTAACAAAATTACTCGTTTTATATGCATTTTGTGTGCTCTCCTCGCCTGCTGGTAAAAATCTATGTACACACGGCTAGACGCTTGCGTCCCTCAATACAAAACGCAAGATTTCCCATCAGGGGAACCTATAATGGTCACCCAGCAGCCAGTGGGGAACGCTGGGGACGCATCGATGTCGAGCCAGAAAATAATGTTAGGTACACGCGCCCGTGTGCGGCGCAAAGTCACCAAAATCAGCTTTAACACGCCACCCTCAGAGTAAAATGCTTCGGTTTCTTAAGGGCCTTCAAAAGCACAGTTTCCTCTTGCATAACCTGAAAGAAAGCACGCAGCAGCTGTTGAAAACAGAACAGTGAAAGACCAAGCAGTAACAAAATTACTCGTTTTTTATGCATTTTGTGTGCTTTCCTCGCCTGCTGGTAAAAATCTATGTACACACGGCTAGACGCTTCCGTCCCTCAATGCAAAACGCAATATTTTCCATCAAGGGAACCTACAATGGTCACCCAGCAGCCAGTGGGGAACGCTGGGGACGCATCGATGTCGAGCCAGAAAATAATGTTACGTACACGCGCCCGTGTGCGGCGCAAAGTCACCAAAATCAGCTGTAACACGCCACTCTCGGAAAAAAACGCTTCGGTTTCTTAAGGGCCTTCAAAAGCACAGTTTGCTCTTGCAGATCCTGAAAGAAAGCACCCAGGCGCTGTTGAAAACGGAACAGTGAAAGACCAATCAGTAACAAAATTACTCGTTTTTTATGCATTTTGTGTGCTCTCCTCGCCTGCTGGTAAAAATCTATGTACACACGGCTGGTCGCTTGTGTCCCCCAAGACAAAGCGCGATATTTCCCATCAAATGAACCTATAATGGTCACCCAACAGCCAGTGGGGAACGCTGGGGACGCATCGATGTCGAGCCAGAAAATAATGTTACGTACACGCGCCCGTGTGCGGCGCAAAGTCACCAAAATCAGCTTTAACACGCCAACCTGAGAGTAAAATGCTTCGGTTTCTTAAGGGCCTTCAAAAGCACAGTTTCCTCTTGCATAACCTGAAAGAAAGCACGCAGGAGCTGTTGAAAACAGAACAGTGAAAGACCAAGCAGTAACAAAATTACTCGTTTTATATGCATTTTGTGTGCTCTCCTCGCCTGCTGGTAAAAATCTATGTACACACGGCTAGACGCTTGCATCCCTCAATACAAAACGCAAGATTTCCCATCAGGGGAACCTATAATGGTCACCCAGCAGCCAGTGGGGAACGCTGGGGACTCATCGATGTCGAGCCAGAAAATAATGTTACGTACACGCGCCCGTGTGCGGCGCAAAGTCACCAAAATCAGCTTTAACACGCCACCCTCAGAGTAAAATGCTTCGGTTTCTTAAGGGCCTTCAAAAGCACAGTTTCCTCTTGCATAACCTGAAAGAAAGCACGCAGCAGCTGTTGAAAACAGAACAGTGAAAGACCAATCAGTAACAAAATTACTCGTTTTTTATGCATTTTGTGTGCTTTCCTCGCCTGCTGGTAAAAATCTATGTACACACGGCTAGACGCTTGCGTCCCTCAATCCAAAACGCAATATTTTCCATCAAGGGAACCTACAATGGTCACCCAGCAGCCAGTGGGGAACGCTGGGGACGCATCGATGTCGAGCCAGAAAATAATGTTACGTACACGCGCCCGTGTGCTGCGCAAAGTCACCAAAATCAGCTGTAACACGCCACCCTCGGAAAAAAAGCGCTTCGGTTTCTTAAGGGCCTTCAAAAGCACAGTTTGCTCTTGCAGATCCTGAAAGAAAGCACCCAGGCGCTGTTGAAAACACAACAGTGAAAGGCCAAGCAGTAACAAAATTACTCGTTTTTTATGCATTTTGTGTGCTCTCCTCGCCTGCTGGTTAAAATCTATGTACACACGGCTAGACGCTTGCATTTCTCAATACAAAACGCAAAATTTCCCATCAAATGAACCTATAATGGTCACCCAGCAGCCAGTGGTGAACGCTGGGGACGCATCGATGTCGAGCCAGAAAATAATAGTACGTACACGCGCCCGTGTGCGGCGCAAAGTCACCAAAATCAGCTGTAACACGCCACTCTCGGAAAAAAACGCTTCGGTTTCTTAAGGGCCTTCAAAAGCACAGTTTGCTTTTGCAGATCCTGAAAGAAAGCACCCAGGCGCTGTTGAA
Source organism: Eumerus sabulonum (assembly GCA_951905685.1). Classification (NCBI taxonomy): domain Eukaryota; kingdom Metazoa; phylum Arthropoda; class Insecta; order Diptera; family Syrphidae; genus Eumerus; species Eumerus sabulonum. Next base: position 137,181,468 of record OX645060.1, on the reverse strand, counting down.
AACAGAGCAGTGAAAGGCCAAGCAGTAACAAAATTAATCGTTTTTTATGCATTTTGTGTGCTCTCCTCGCCTGCTGGTTAAAATCTATGTACACACGGCTAGACGCTTGCATTTCTTAATACAAAACGCAAAATTTCCCATCAAATGAACCTATAATGGTCACCCAGCAGCCAGTGGTGAACGCTGGGGACGCATCGATGTCGAGCCAGAAAATAATATTACGTACACGCGCCCGTGTGCGGCGCAAAGTCACCAAAATCAGCTGTAACACGCCACTCTCGGAAAAAAACGCTTCGGTTTCTTAAGGGCCTTCAAAAGCACAGTTTGCTTTTGCAGATCCTGAAAGAAAGCACCCAGGCGCTGTTGAAAACAGAACAGTGAAAGGCCAAGCAGTAACAAAATTACTCCTTTTTTATGCATTTTGTGTGCCCTCCTCGCCTGCTGGTTAAAATCTATGTACACACGGCTAGACGCTTGCATTTCTCAATACAAAACGCAAAATTTCCCATCAAATGAACCTATAATGGTCACCCAGCAGCCAGTGGTGAACGCTGGGGACGCATCGATGTCGAGCCAGAAAATAATATTACGTACACGCGCCCGTGTGCGGCGCAAAGTCAACAAAATCAGCTGCAACACGCCACCCTCGGAGTAAAACGCTTCGGTTTCTTAAGGGCCTTCAAAAGCACAGTTTTCTCTTGCAGATCCTGAAAGAAAGCACCCAGGCGCTGTTGAAAACAGAACAGTGAAAGGCCAAGCAGTAACAAAATTACTCGTTTTTTATGCATTTTGTGTGCTCTCCTCGCCTGCTGGTAAAAATCTATGTACACACGGCTGGTCGCTTGTGTCTCCCAAGACAAAGCGCGATATTTCCCATCAAGGGAACCTATAATGGTCATTCAACAGCCAGTGGGGAACGCTGGGGACGCATCGATGTCGAGCCAGGAAATAATGTTACGTACACGCGCCCGTGTGCGGGGCAAACTCACCAAAATCAGCTGTAACACGCCACCCTCGGAAAAAAAGCGCTTCGGTTTCTTAAGGGCCTTCAAAAGCACAGTTTGCTCTTGCAGATCCTGAAAGAAAGCACCCAGGCGCTGTTGAAAACAGAACAGTGAAAGGCCAAGCAGTAACAAAATTACTCGTTTTTTATGCATTTTGTGTGCTCTCCTCGCCTGCTGGTAAAAATCTATGTACACACGGCTGGTCGCTTGTGTCTCCCAAGACAAAGCGCGATATTTCCCATCAAGGGAACCTATAATGGTCACCCAACAGACAGTGGGGAACGCTGGGGACGCATCGATGTCGAGCCAGGAAATAATGTTATGTACACGCGCCCGTGTGCGGCGCAAAGTCACCAAAATCAGCTGCAACACGCCACCCTCGGAGTAAAACGCTTCGGTTTCTTAAGGGCCTTCAAAAGCACAGTTTTCTCTTGCAGAACCTGAAAGAAAGCACGCAGCAGCTGTTGAAAACAGAACTGTGAAAGACCAAGCAGTAACAAAATTACTCGTTTTATATGCATTTTGTGTGCTCTCCTCGCCTGCTGGTAAAAATCTATGTACACACGGCTGGTCGCTTGTGTCCCCCAAGACAAGGCGCGATATTTGCCATCAAGGGAACCTATAATGGTCACCCAACAGCCAGTGGGGAACGCTGGGGATGCATCGATGTCCAGCCAGAAAATAATGTTATGTACACGCGCCCGTGTGCGGCGCAAAGTCAACAAAATCAGCTGCAACACGCCACCCTCGGAGTAAAACGCTTCGGTTTCTTAAGGGCCTTCAAAAGCACAGTTTTCTCTTGCAGAACCTGAAAGAAAGCACGCAGCAGCTGTTGAAAACAGAACAGTGAAAGACCAAGCAGTAACAAAATTACTCGTTTAATATGCATTTTGTGTGCTCTCCTCGCCTGCTGGTAAAAATCTATGTACACACGGCTGGTCGCTTGTGTCCCCCAAGACAAGGCGCGATATTTGCCATCAAGGGAACCTATAATGGTCACCCAACAGCCGGTGGGGAACGCTGGGGACGCATCGATGTCGAGCCAGAAAATAATGTTACGTACACGCGCCCGTGTGCGGCGCAAAGTCACCAAAATCAGCTTTAACACGCCACCCTCAGAGTAAAATGCTTCGGTTTCTTAAGGGCCTTCAAAAGCACAGTTTCCTCTTGCATAACCTGAAAGAAAGCACGCGGGAGCTGTTGAAAACAGAACAGTGAAAGACCAAGCAGTAACAAATTACTCGTTTTATATGCATTTTGTGTGCTCTCCTCGCCTGCTGGTAAAAATCTATGTACACACGGCTAGACGCTTGCGTCCCTCAATACAAAACGCAAGATTTCCCATCAGGGGGTGGCCGTGGTGCAGTGGTTAACCTCATCGACCGCCGAGCGGAAGGTTTATGGTTCAAATTCGCTTCATAGGCAAGAAAAAGTAGTTTCTATACCGCCAAAAAGTATGCAACGCTGTTGAGAATGGAAAGTGACCAGACGTACTGCTGCAGGCATAACACTCACAGTATATGGTCAAACGAAATTCATCCTCTGCGTATGCAATACTAAGAGTGCTTGAACGAATTACTACGGACTATAACCAACGCGGAATTTGGTCAGCTCTCGTCCTATCTAGGTCTAGGACAACCACCCCTGAGAGTAGTGAACGAACATCAACGACCCCAACCACTGTATTCCGTTCAGGTTGTGTGTGTCAACACATCATAAGAGAATATAAAAACTCTTGAACCTGCGCGAGTCTCTAAAAAAAAAAAAAAAAAAAAAAAATAATGGTCACCCAGCAGCCAGTGGGGAACGCTGGGGACGCATCGATGTCGAGCCAGAAAATAAGGTTACGTACACGCGCCCGTGTGCGGGGCAAACTCACCAAAATCAGCTGTAACACGCCACCCTCGGAATAAAACGCTTCGGTTTCTTAAGGGCCTTCGAGAGCACAGTTTCCTCTTGCAGAACCTGAAAGAAAGCACGCGGGAGCTGTTGAAAACAGAACAGTGAAAGACCAAGCAGTAACTAATTACTCGTTTTATATGCATTTTGTGTGCTTTCCTCGCCTGCTGGTAAAAATCTATGTACACACGGCTAGACGCTTGCGTCCCTCAATGCAAAACGCAATATTTTCCATCAAGGGAACCTACAATGGTCACCCAGCAGCCAGTGGGGAACGCTGGGGACGCATCGATGTCGAGCCAGAAAATAATGTTACGTACACGCGCCCGTGTGCGGCGCAAAGTCACCAAAATCAGCTGTAACACGCCACCCTCGGAAAAAAAGCGCTTCGGTTTCTTAAGGGCCTTCAAAAGCACAGTTTGCTCTTGCAGATCCTGAAAGAAAGCACACAGGCGCTGTTGAAAACAGAACAGTGAAAGGCCAAGCAGTAACAAAATTACTCGTTTTTTATGCATTTTGTGTGCTCTCCTCGCCTGCTGGTTAAAATCTATGTACACACGGCTAGACGCTTGCATTTCTCAATACAAAACGCAAAATTTCCCATCAAATGAACCTATAATGGTCACCCAGCAGCCAGTATTGAACGCTGGGGACGCATCGATGTCGAGCCAGAAAATAATATTACGTACACGCGCCCGTGTGCGGCGCAAGGTCACCAAAATCAGCTGTAACACGCCACTCTCGGAAAAAAACGCTTCGGTTTCTTAAGGGCCTTCAAAAGCACAGTTTGCTTTTGCAGATCCTGAAAGAAAGCACCCAGGCGCTGTTGAAAACAGAACAGTGAAAGGCCAAGCAGTAACAAAATTTCTCCTTTTTTATGCATTTTGTGTGCTCTCCTCGCCTGCTGGTAAAAATCTATGTACACACGGCTGGTCGCTTGTGTCTCCCAAGACAAAGCGCGATATTTCCCATCAAGGGAACCTATAATGGTCACCCAACAGCCAGTGGGGAACGCTGGGGACGCATCGATGTCGAGCCAGGAAATAATGTTATGTACACGCGCCCGTGTGCGGCGCAAAGTCACCAAAATCAGCTGTAACACGCCACTCTCGGAAAAAAACGCTTCGGTTTCTTAAGGGCCTTCAAAAGCACAGTTTTCTCTTGCAGAACCTGAAAGAAAGCACGCAGCAGCTGTTGAAAACAGAACAGTAAAAGACCAAGCAGTAACAAAATTACTCGTTTTATATGCATTTTGTGTGCTCTCCTCGCCTGCTGGTAAAAATCTATGTACACACGGCTGGTCGCTTCTGTCCCCCAAGACAAGGCGCGATATTTGCCATCAAGGGAACCTATAATGGACACCCAACAGCCAGTGGGGAACGCTGGGGACGCATCGATGTCCAGCCAGAAAATAATGTTATGTACACGCGCCCGTGTGCGGCGCAAAGTCACCAAAATCAGCTGTAACACGCCACTCTCGGAAAAAAACGCTTCGGTTTCTTAAGGGCCTTCAAAAGCACAGTTTTCTCTTGCAGAACCTGAAAGAAAGCACGCAGCAGCTGTTGAAAACAGAACAGTAAAAGACCAAGCAGTAACAAAATTACTCGTTTTATATGCATTTTGTGTGCTCTCCTCGCCTGCTGGTAAAAATCTATGTACACACGGCTGGTCGCTTCTGTCCCCCAAGACAAGGCGCGATATTTGCCATCAAGGGAACCTAAAATGGTCTCCCAACAGCCGGTGGGGAACGCTGGGGACGCATCGATGTCGAGCCAGAAAATAATGTTACGTACACGCGCCCGTGTGCGGCGCAAAGTCACCAAAATCAGCTTTAGCACGCCACCCTCAGAGTAAAATGCTTCGGTTTCTTAAGGGCCTTCAAAAGCACAGTTTCCTCTTGCATAACCTGAAAGAAAGCACGCGGGAGCTGTTGAAAACAGAACAGTGAAAGACCAAGCAGTAACAAATTACTCGTTTTATATGCATTTTGTGTGCTCTCCTCGCCTGCTGGTAAAAATCTATGTACACACGGCTAGACGCTTGCATCCCTCAATACAAAACGCAAGATTTCCCATCAGGGGAACCTATAATGGTCACCCAGCAGCCAGTGGGGAACGCTGGGGACGCATCGATGTCGAGCCAGAAAATAATGTTACGTACACGCGCCCGTGTGCGGGGCAAACTCACCAAAATCAGCTGTAACACGCCACCCTCGGAGTAAAACGCTTCGGTTTCCTAAGGGCCTTCAAGAGCACAGTTTCCTCTTGCAGAACCTGAAAGAAAGCACGCAGCAGCTGCTGAAAACAGAACAGTGAAAGACCAATCAGTAACAAAATTACTCGTTTTTTATGCATTTTGTGTGCTTTCCTCGCCTGCTGGTAAAAATCTATGTACACACGGCTAGACGCTTGCGTCCCTCAATGCAAAACGCAATATTTTCCATCAAGGGAACCTACAATGGTCACCCAGCAGCCAGTGGGGAACGCTGGGGACGCATCGATGTCGAGCCAGAAAATAATGTTACGTACACGCGCCCGTGTGCGGCGCAAAGTCACCAAAATCAGCTGTAACACGCCACCCTCGGAGTAAAACGCTTCGGTTTCTTAAGGGCCTTCAAAAGCACAGTTTGCTCTTGCAGATCCTGAGAGAAAGCACCCAGATGCTGTTGAAAACAGAACAGTGAAAGGCCAAGCAGTAACAAAATTACTCGTTTTTTATGCATTTTGTGTGCTCTCCTCGCCTGCTGGTTAAAATCTATGTACACACGGCTAGACGCTTGCGTTTCTCAATACAAAACGCAAAATTTCCCATCAAATGAACCTATAATGGTCACCCAGCAGCCAGTGGTGAACGCTGGGGTCGCATCGATGTCGAGCCAGAAAATAATGTTACGTACACGCGCCCGTGTGCGGCGCAAAGTCACCAAAATCAGCTGTAACACGCCACCCTCGGAAAAAAACGCTTCGGTTTCTTAAGGGCCTTCAAAAGCACAGTTTGCTCTTGCAGATCCTGAAAAAAAGCACCCAGGCGCTGTTGAAAACAGAACAGTGAAAGGCCAAGCAGTAACAAAATTACTCCTTTTTTATGCATTTTGTGTGCTCTCCTCGCCTGCTGGTAAAAATCTATGTACACACGGCTGGTCGCTTGTGTCTCCCAAGACAAAGCGCGATATTTCCCATCAAGGGAACCCATAATGGTCACCCAACAGCCAGTGGGGAACGCTGGGGACGCATCGATGTCGAGCCAGAAAATAATGTTACGTACACGCGCCCGTGTGCGGCGCAAAGTCGCCAAAATCAGCTGCAACACGCCACCCTCGGAGTAAAACGCTTCGGTTTCTTAAGGGCCTTCAAAAGCACAGTTTTCTCTTGCAGAACCTGAAAGAAAGCACGCAGCAGCTGTTGAAAACAGAACAGTGAAAGACCAAGCAGTAACAAAATTACTCGTTTTATATGCATTTTGTGTGCTTTCCTCGCCTGCTGGTAAAAATCTATGTACACACGGCTAGACGCTTGCGTCCCTCAATGCAAAACGCAATATTTTCCATCAAGGGAACCTACAATGGTCACCCAGCAGCCAGTGGGGAACGCTGGGGACGCATCGATGTCGAGCCAGAAAATAATGTTACGTACACGCGCCCGTGTGCGGCGCAAAGTCACCAAAATCAGCTGTAACACGCCACCCTCGGAGTAAAACGCTTCGGTTTCTTAAGGGCCTTCAAAAGCACAGTTTTCTCTTGCAGAACCTGAAAGAAAGCACGCAGCAGCTGTTGAAAACAGAACAGTGAAAGACCAAGCAGTAACAAAATTACTCGTTTTTTATGCATTTTGTGTGCTTTCCTCGCCTGCTGGTAAAAATCTATGTACACACGGCTAGACGCTTGCGTCCCTTAATGCAAAACGCAATATTTACCATCAAAAGAACCTACAATGGTCACCCAGCAGCCAGTGGGGAACGCTGGGGATGCATCGATGTCGAGCCAGAAAATAATGTTACGTACAAGCGCCCGTGTGCGGCGCAAAGTCAACAAAATCAGCTGTAACACGCCACCCTCGGAAAAAAAACGCTTCGGTTTCTTAAGGGCCTTCAAAAGCACAGTTTGCTCTTGCAGATCCTGAAAGAAAGCACCCAGGCGCTGTTGAAAACAGAACAGTGAAAGGCCAAGCAGTAACAAAATTACTCGTTTTTTATGCATTTTGTGTGCTCTCCCCGCCTGCTGGTTAAAATCTATGTACACACGGCTGGACGCTTGTGTCCGTAAATACAAAACGCGACATTTCCCATCAAGGGAACCTATAATGGTCACCCAACAGCCAGTGGGGAACGCTGGGGACGCATCGATGTCGAGCCAGAAAATAATGTTACGTACACGCGCCCGTGTGCGGCGCAAAGTCACCAAAATCAGCTCTAACACGCCACCCTCGGAAAAAAACGCTTCGGTTTCTTAAGGGCCTTCAAAAGCACAGTTTGCTCTTGCAGATCCTGAAAAAAAGCACCCAGGCGCTGTTGAAAACAGAACAGTGAAAGGCCAAGCAGTAACAAAATTACTCCTTTTTTATGCATTTTGTGTGCTCTCCTCGCCTGCTGGTAAAAATCTATGTACACACGGCTGGTCGCTTGTGTCCCCCAAGACAAAGCGCGATATTTTCCATCAAGATAACCTATAATGGTCACCCAACAGCCAGTGGGGAACGCTGGGGACGCATCGATGTCGAGCCATCAGGGGAACCTATAATGGTCATCCAGCAGCCAGTGGGGAACGCTGGGGACGCATCGACGTCGAGCCAGAAAATAATGTTACGTACACGCGCCCGTGTGCGGAGCAAAGTCACCAAAATCAGCTTTAACACGCCACCCTCAGAGTAAAATGCTTCGGTTTCTTAAGGGCCTTCAAAAGCACAGTTTCCTCTTGCATAACCTGAAAGAAAGCAGGCAGCAGCTGTCGAAAACAGAACAGTGAAAGACCAAGCAGTCCGCCCGTGTGCGGCGCAAAGTCACCAAAATCAGCTTTAACACGCCACCCTCGGAGTAAAACGCTTCGGTTTCTTAAGGGCCTTCAAAAGCACAGTTTTCTCTTGCAGAACCTGGAAGAAAGCACGCAGCAGCTGTTGAAAACAGAACAGTGAAAGACCAAGCAGTAACAAAATTACTCGTTTTTTATGCATTTTGTGTGCTTTCCTCGCCTGCTGGTAAAAATCTATGTACACACGGCTAGACGCTTGCGTCCCTCAATGCAAAACGCAATATTTTTCATCAAGGGAACCTACAATGGTCACCCAGCAGCCAGTGGGGAACGCTGGGGATGCATCGATGTCGAGCCAGAAAATAATGTTACGTACACGCGCCCGTGTGCGGCGCAAAGTCACCAAAATCAGCTGTAACACGCCACCCTCGGAAAAAAAACGCTTCGGTTTCTTAAGGGCCTTAAAAAGCACAGTTTGCTCTTGCAGATCCTGAAAGAAAGCACCCAGGCGCTGTTGAAAACAGAACAGTGAAAGGCCAAGCAGTAACAAAATTACTCGTTTTTTATGCATTTTGTGTGCTCTCCTCGCCTGCTGGTTAAAATCTATGTACACACGGCTGGACGCTTGTGTCCTTAAATACAAAACGCGATATTTCCCATCAAGGGAATCTAAAATGGTCACCCAACAGCCAGTGGGGAACGCTGGGGACGCATCGATGTCGAGCCAGAAAATAATGTTACGTACACGCGCCCGTGTGCGGCGCAAAGTCACCAAAATCAGCTGCAACACGTCACCCTCGGAGTAAAACGCTTCGGTTTCTTAAGGGCCTTCAAAAGCACAGTTTTCTCTTGCAGAAACTGAAAGAAAGCACGCAGCAGCTGTTGAAAACAGAACAGTGAAAGACCAAGCAGCAACAAAATTACTCGTTTTATATGAATTTGGTGTGCTCTCCTCGCCTGCTGGTAATAATCTATGTACACACGGCTAGACTCTTGCGTCCCTCAATACAAAACGCAACATTTCCCATCAAGGGAATCTACAATGGTCACCCAGCAGCCCGTGGGGAACGCTGGGGACGCATCGATGTCGAGCCAGAAAATAATGTTACGTACACGCGCCCGTGTGCGGCGCAAAGTCACCAAAATCAGCTGTAACACGCCACCCTCGGAAAAAAAACGCTTCGGTTTCTTAAGGGCCTTCAAAAGCACAGTTTGCTTTTGCAAATCCTGAAAGAAAGCACCCAGGCGCTGTTGAAAACAGAACAGTGAAAGGCCAAGCAGTAACAAAATTACTCGTTTTTTATGCATTTTGTGTGCTCTCCTCGATATTTCCCATCAAGGAAACCTATAGTGGTCACCCAGCAGCCTGTGGGGAACGCTGGGGACGCATCGATGTCGAGACAGAAAATAATGTTACGTACACGCGCCCGTGTGCGGCGCAAAGTCACCAAAATCAGCTGCAACACGCCACTCTCGGAAAAAAACGCTTCGGTTTCTTAAGGGCCTTCAAAAGCACAGTTTTTTCTTGCAGAACCTGAAAGAAAGCACGCAGCAGCTGTTGAAAACAGAACAGTAAAAGACCAAGCAGTAACAAAATTACTCGTTTTATATGCATTTTGTGTGCTCTCCTCGCCTGCTGGTAAAAATCTATGTACACACGGCTGGTCGCTTCTGTCCCCCAAGACAAGGCGCGATATTTGCCATCAAGGGAACCTATAATGGACACCCAACAGCCAGTGGGGAACGCTGGGGACGCATCGATGTCCAGCCAGAAAATAATGTTATGTACACGCGCCCGTGTGCGGCGCAAAGTCACCAAAATCAGCTGTAACACGCCACTCTCGGAAAAAAACGCTTCGGTTTCTTAAGGGCCTTCAAAAGCACAGTTTTCTCTTGCAGAACCTGAAAGAAAGCACGCAGCAGCTGTTGAAAACAGAACAGTAAAAGACCAAGCAGTAACAAAATTACTCGTTTTATATGCATTTTGTGTGCTCTCCTCGCCTGCTGGTAAAAATCTATGTACACACGGCTGGTCGCTTCTGTCCCCCAAGACAAGGCGCGATATTTGCCATCAAGGGAACCTAAAATGGTCTCCCAACAGCCGGTGGGGAACGCTGGGGACGCACCGATGTCGAGCCAGAAAATAATGTTACGTACACGCGCCCGTGTGCGGCGCAAAGTCACCAAAATCAGCTTTAGCACGCCAACCTCAGAGTAAAATGCTTCGGTTTCTTAAGGGCCTTCAAAAGCACAGTTTCCTCTTGCATAACCTGAAAGAAAGGACGCGGGAGCTGTTGAAAACAGAACAGTGAAAGACCAAGCAGTAACAAATTACTCGTTTTATATGCATTTTGTGTGCTCTCCTCGCCTGCTGGTAAAAATCTATGTACACACGGCTAGACGCTTGCATCCCTCAATACAAAACGCAAGATTTCCCATCAGGGGAACCTATAATGGTCACCCAGCAGCCAGTGGGGAACGCTGGGGACGCATCGATGTCGAGCCAGAAAATAATGTTACGTACACGCGCCCGTGTGCGGCGCAAAGTCACCAAAATCAGCTGTAACACGCCACTCTCGGAAAAAAACGCTTCGGTTTCTTAAGGGCCTTCAAAAGCACAGTTTTCTCTTGCAGAACCTGAAAGAAAGCACGCAGCAGCTGTTGAAAACAGAACAGTAAAAGACCAAGCAGTAACAAAATTACTCGTTTTATATGCATTTTGTGTGCTCTCCTCGCCTGCTGGTAAAAATCTATGTACACACGGCTGGTCGCTTCTGTCCCCCAAGACAAGGCGCGATATTTGCCATCAAGGGAACCTATAATGGACACCCAACAGCCAGTGGGGAACGCTGGGGACGCATCGATGTCCAGCCAGAAAATAATGTTATGTACACGCGCCCGTGTGCGGCGCAAAGTCACCAAAATCAGCTGTAACACGCCACTCTCGGAAAAAAACGCTTCGGTTTCTTAAGGGCCTTCAAAAGCACAGTTTTCTCTTGCAGAACCTGAAAGAAAGCACGCAGCAGCTGTTGAAAACAGAACAGTAAAAGACCAAGCAGTAACAAAATTACTCGTTTTATATGCATTTTGTGTGCTCTCCTCGCCTGCTGGTAAAAATCTATGTACACACGGCTGGTCGCTTCTGTCCCCCAAGACAAGGCGCGATATTTGCCATCAAGGGAACCTAAAATGGTCTCCCAACAGCCGGTGGGGAACGCTGGGGACGCATCGATGTCGAGCCAGAAAATAATGTTACGTACACGCGCCCGTGTGCGGCGCAAAGTCACCAAAATCAGCTTTAGCACGCCACCCTCAGAGTAAAATGCTTCGGTTTCTTAAGGGCCTTCAAAAGCACAGTTTCCTCTTGCATAACCTGAAAGAAAGCACGCGGGAGCTGTTGAAAACAGAACAGTGAAAGACCAAGCAGTAACAAATTACTCGTTTTATATGCATTTTGTGTGCTCTCCTCGCCTGCTGATAAAAATCTATGTACACACGGCTAGACGCTTGCATCCCTCAATACAAAACGCAAGATTTCCCATCAGGGGAACCTATAATGGTCACCCAGCAGCCAGTGGGGAACGCTGGGGACGCATCGATGTCGAGCCAGAAAATAATGTTACGTACACGCGCCCGTGTGCGGGGCAAACTCACCAAAATCAGCTGTAACACGCCACCCTCGGAGTAAAACGCTTCGGTTTCTTAAGGGCCTTCAAGAGCACAGTTTCCTCTTGCAGAATCTGAAAGATAGCACGCAGCAGCTGCTGAAAACAGAACAGTGAAAGACCAATCAGTAACAAAATTACTCGTTTTTTATGCATTTTGTGTGCTTTCCTCGCCTGCTGGTAAAAATCTATGTACACACGGCTAGACGCTTGCGTCCCTCAATGCAAAACGCAATATTTTCCATCAAGGGAACCTACAATGGTCACCCAGCAGCCAGTGGGGAACGCTGGGGACGCATCGATGTCGAGCCAGAAAATAATGTTACGTACACGCGCCCGTGTGCGGCGCAAAGTCACCAAAATCAGCTGTAACACGCCACCCTCGGAGTAAAACGCTTCGGTTTCTTAAGGGCCTTCAAAAGCACAGTTTGCTCTTGCAGATCCTGAGAGAAAGCACCCAGATGCTGTTGAAAACAGAACAGTGAAAGGCCAAGCAGTAACAAAATTACTCGTTTTTTATGCATTTTGTGTGCTCTCCTCGCCTGCTGGTTAAAATCTATGTACACACGGCTAGACTCTTGCGTTTCTCAATACAAAACGCAAAATTTCCCATCAAATGAACCTATAATGGTCACCCAGCAGCCAGTGGTGAACGCTGGGGTCGCATCGATGTCGAGCCAGAAAATAATGTTACGTACACGCGCCCGTGTGCGGCGCAAAGTCACCAAAATCAGCTGTAACACGCCACCCTCGGAAAAAAACGCTTCGGTTTCTTAAGGGCCTTCAAAAGCACAGTTTGCTCTTGCAGATCCTGAAAAAAAGCAACCAGGCGCTGTTGAAAACAGAACAGTGAAAGGCCAAGCAGTAACAAAATTACTCCTTTTTTATGCATTTTGTGTGCTCTCCTCGCCTGCTGGTAAAAATCTATGTACACACGGCTGGTCGCTTGTGTCTCCCAAGACAAAGCGCGATATTTCCCATCAAGGGAACCCATAATGGTCACCCAACAGCCAGTGGGGAACGCTGGGGACGCATCGATGTCGAGCCAGAAAATAATGTTACGTACACGCGCCCGTGTGCGGCGCAAAGTCGCCAAAATCAGCTGCAACACGCCACCCTCGGAGTAAAACGCTTCGGTTTCTTAAGGGCCTTCAAAAGCACAGTTTTCTCTTGCAGAACCTGAAAGAAAGCACGCAGCAGCTGTTGAAAACAGAACAGTGAAAGACCAAGCAGTAACAAAATTACTCGTTTTATATGCATTTTGTGTGCTTTCCTCGCCTGCTGGTAAAAATCTATGTACACACGGCTAGACGCTTGCGTCCCTCAATGCAAAACGCAATATTTTCCATCAAGGGAACCTACAATGGTCACCCAGCAGCCAGTGGGGAACGCTGGGGACGCATCGATGTCGAGCCAGAAAATAATGTTACGTACACGCGCCCGTGTGCGGCGCAAAGTCACCAAAATCAGCTGTAACACGCCACCCTCGGAGTAAAACGCTTCGGTTTCTTAAGGGCCTTCAAAAGCACAGTTTTCTCTTGCAGAACCTGAAAGAAAGCACGCAGCAGCTGTTGAAAACAGAACAGTGAAAGACCAAGCAGTAACAAAATTACTCGTTTTTTATGCATTTTGTGTGCTTTCCTCGCCTGCTGGTAAAAATCTATGTACACACGGCTAGACGCTTGCGTCCCTTAATGCAAAACGCAATATTTTCCATCAAGGGAACCTACAATGGTCACCCAGCAGCCAGTGGGGAACGCTGGGGATGCATCGATGTCGAGCCAGAAAATAATGTTACGTACAAGCGCCCGTGTGCGGCGCAAAGTCACCAAAATCAGCTGTAACACGCCACCCTCGGAAAAAAAACGCTTCGGTTTCTTAAGGGCCTTCAAAAGCACAGTTTGCTCTTGCAGATCCTGAAAGAAAGCACCCAGGCGCTGTTGAAAACAGAACAGTGAAAGGCCAAGCAGTAACAAAATTACTCGTTTTTTATGCATTTTGTGTGCTCTCCCCGCCTGCTGGTTAAAATCTATGTACACACGGCTGGACGCTTGTGTCCGTAAATACAAAACGCGATATTTCCCATCAAGGGAACCTATAATGGTCACCCAACAGCCAGTGGGGAACGCTGGGGACGCATCGATGTCGAGCCAGAAAATAATGTTACGTACACGCGCCCGTGTGCGGCGCAAAGTCACCAAAATCAGCTCTAACACGCCACCCTCGGAAAAAAACGCTTCGGTTTCTTAAGGGCCTTCAAAAGCACAGTTTGCTCTTGCAGATCCTGAAAAAAAGCACCCAGGCGCTGTTGAAAACAGAACAGTGAAAGGCCAAGCAGTAACAAAATTACTCCTTTTTTATGCATTTTGTGTGCTCTCCTCGCCTGCTGGTAAAAATCTATGTACACACGGCTGGTCGCTTGTGTCCCCCAAGACAAAGCGCGATATTTTCCATCAAGATAACCTATAATGGTCACCCAACAGCCAGTGGGGAACGCTGGGGACGCATCGATGTCGAGCCAGAAAATAATGTTACGTACACGCGCCCGTGTGCGGCGCAAAGTCGCCAAATTCAGCTTTGACACGCCACCCTCAGAGTAAAATGCTTCGGTTTCTTAAGGGCCTTCAAAAGCACAGTTTCCTCTTGCAGAACCTGAAAGAAAGCACGCAGGAGCTGTTGAAAACAGAACAGTGAAAGACCAAGCAGTAACAAAATTACTCGTTTTATATGCATTTTGTGTGCTCTCCTCGCCTGCTGGTAAAAATCTATGTACACACGGCTAGACGCCTGCGTCCCTCAATATAAAACGCAAGATTTGCCATCAGGGGAACCTATAATGGTCATCCAGCAGCCAGTGGGGAACGCTGGGGACGCATCGACGTCGAGCCAGAAAATAATGTTACGTACACGCGCCCGTGTGCGGAGCAAAGTCACCAAAATCAGCTTTAACACGCCACCCTCAGAATAAAATGCTTCGGTTTCTTAAGGACCTTCAAAAGCACAGTTTCCTCTTGCATAACCTGAAAGAAAGCAGGCAGCAGCTGTCGAAAACAGAACAGTGAAAGACCAAGCAGTAACAAAATTACTCGTTTTTTATGCATTTTGTGTGCTCTCCTCGCCTGCTGGTAAAAATCTATGTACACACGGCTGAACGCTTCTGTCCCTCAATATAAAGCGCGATATTTCCAATCAAGGGAACCTACAATGGTCACCCAGCAGCCAGTGGGGAACGCTGGGGACGCATCGATGTCGAGCCAGAAAATAATGTTACGTACACGCGCCCGTGTGCGGCGCAAAGTCACCAAAATCAGCTGTAACACGCCACCCTCGGAGTAAAACGCTTCGGTTTCTTAAGGGCCTTCAAAAGCACAGTTTTCTCTTGCAGAACCTGAAAGAAAGCACGCAGCAGCTGTTGAAAACAGAACAGTGAAAGACCAAGCAGTAACAAAATTACTCGTTTTTTATGCATTTTGTGTGCTTTCCTCGCCTGCTGGTAAAAATCTATGTACACACGGCTAGACGCTTGCGTCCCTTAATGCAAAACGCAATATTTTTCATCAAGGGAACCTACAATGGTCACCCAGCAGCCAGTGGGGAACGCTGGGGATGCATCGATGTCGAGCCAGAAAATAATGTTACGTACACGCGCCCGTGTGCGGCGCAAAGTCACCAAAATCAGCTGTAACACGCCACCCTCGGAAAAAAAACGCTTCGGTTTCTTAAGGGCCTTAAAAAGCACAGTTTGCTCTTGCAGATCCTGAAAGAAAGCACCCAGGCGCTGTTGAAAACAGAACAGTGAAAGGCCAAGCAGTAACAAAATTACTCGTTTTTTATGCATTTTGTGTGCTTTCCTCGCCTGCTGGTAAAAATCTATGTACACACGGCTAGACGCTTGCGTCCCTTAATGCAAAACGCAATATTTTCCATCAAGGGAACCTACAATGGTCACCCAGCAGCCAGTGGGGAACGCTGGGGATGCATCGATGTCGAGCCAGAAAATAATGTTACGTACAAGCGCCCGTGTGCGGCGCAAAGTCACCAAAATCAGCTGTAACACGCCACCCTCGGAAAAAAAGCGCTTCGGTTTCTTAAGGGCCTTCAAAAGCACAGTTTGCTCTTGCAGATCCTGAAAGAAAGCACCCAGGCGCTGTTGAAAACAGAACAGTGAAAGGCCAAGCAGTAACAAAATTACTCGTTTTTTATGCATTTTGTGTGCTCTCCCCGCCTGCTGGTTAAAATCTATGTACACACGGCTGGACGCTTGTGTCCGTAAATACAAAACGCGATATTTCCCATCAAGATAACCTATAATGGTCACCCAACAGCCAGTGGGGAACGCTGGGGACGCATCGATGTCGAGCCAGAAAATAATGTTACGTACACGCGCCCGTGTGCGGAGCAAAGTCACCAAAATCAGCTTTAACACGCCACCCTCAGAGTAAAATGCTTCGGTTTCTTAAGGGCCTTCAAAAGCACAGTTTCCTCTTGCAGAACCTGAAAGAAAGCACGCAGGAGCTGTTGAAAACAGAACAGTGAAAGACCAATCAGTAACAAAACTACTCGTTTTTTATGCATTTTGTGTGCTTTCCTCGCCTGCTGGTAAAAATCTATGTACACACGGCTGGTCGCTTGTGTCCCCCAAGACAAAGCGCGATATTTCCCATCAAGGGAACCTATAATGGTCACCCAGCAGCCAGTGGGGAACGCTGGGGATGCATCGATGTCGAGCCAGAAAATAATGTTACGTACACGCGCCCGTGTGCGGCGCAAAGTCACCAAAATCAGCTGTAACACGCCACCCTCGGAGTAAAACGCTTCGGTTTCTTAAGGGCCTTCAAAAGCACAGTTTTCTCTTGCAGAAACTGAAAGAAAGCACGCAGCAGCTGTTGAAAACAGAACAGTGAAAGACCAAGCAGCAACAAAATTACTCGTTTTATATGAATTTGGTGTGCTCTCCTCGCCTGCTGGTAATAATCTATGTACACACGGCTAGACTGTTGCGTCCCTCAATACAAAACGCAACACTTCCCATCAAGGGAACCTACAATGGTCACCCAGCAGCCCGTGGGGAACGCTGGGGACGCATCGATGTCGAGCCAGAAAATAATGTTACGTACACGCGCCCGTGTGCGGCGCAAAGTCACCAAAATCAGCTTTAACACGCCACCCTCAGAGTAAGATGCTTCGGTTTCTTAAGGGCCTTCAAAAGCACAGTTTCCTCTTGCAGAACCTGAAAGAAAGCACGCAGCAGCTGTTGAAAACAGAACAGTGAAAAACCAAGCAATAACAAAATTACTCGTTTTTTATGCATTTTGTGTGCTCTCCTCGCCTGCTGGTAAAAATCTATGTACACACGGCTGAACGCTTCTGTCCCTCAATATAAAGCGTGATATTTCCAATCAAGGGAACCTATAATGGTCACCCAGCAGCCAGTGGGGAACGCTGGGGACGCATCGATGTCGAGCCAGAAAATAATGTTACGTACACGCGCCCGTGTGCGGCGCAAACTCACCAAAATCAGCTGTAACACGCCACCCTCGGAGTAAAACGCTTCGGTTTTTTAAGGGCCTTCAAGAGCACAGTTTCCTCTTGCAGAACCTGAAAGAAAGCACGCAGCAGCTGTTGTAAACAGAACAGTGAAAGACCAATCAGTAACAAAACTACTCGTTTTTTATGCATTTTGTGTGCTTTCCTCGCCTGCTGGTAAAAATCTATGTACACACGGCTAAACGCTTGCGTCCCTCAATGCAAAACGCAATATTTTCCATCAAGGGAACCTACAATGGTCACCCAGCAGCCAGTGGGGAACGCTGGGGACGCATCGATGTCGAGCCAGAAAATAATGTTACGTACACGCGCCCGTGTGCGGCGCAAAGTCACCAAAATCAGCTGTAACACGCCACCCTCGGAAAAAAACGCTTCGGTTTCTTAAGGGCCTTCAAAAGCACAGTTTGCTCTTGCAGATCCTGAAAGAGAGCACCCAGGCGCTGTTGAAAACAGAACAGTGAAAGGCCAAGCAGTAACAAAATTACTCGTTTTTTATGCATTTTGTGTGCTCTCCTCGCCTGCTGGTTAAAATCTATGTACACACGGCTAGACGCTTGCGTTTCTCAATACAAAACGCAAAATTTCCCATCAAATGAAACTATAATGGTCACCCAGCAGCCAGTGGTGAACGCTGGGGACGCATCGATGTCGAGCCAGAAAATAATGTTACGTACACGCACCCGTGTGCGGCGCAAAGTCGCCAAAATCAGCTTTAACACGCCACCCTCAGAGTAAAATGCTTCGGTTTCTTAAGGGCCTTCAAAAGCACAGTTTCCTCTTGCAGAACCTGAAAGAAAGCACGCAGGAGCTGTTGAAAACAAAACAGTGAAAGACCAAGCAGTAACAAAATTACTCGTTTTTTATGCATTTTGTGTGCTCTCCTCGCCTGCTGGTAAAAATCTATGTACACACGGCTGAACGCTTCTGTCCCTCAATATAAAGCGCGATATTTCCAATCAAGGGAACCTATAATGGTCACTCAGCAGCCAGTGGGGAACGCTGGGGACGCACCGATGTCGAGCCAGAAAATAATGTTACGTACACGCGCCCGTGTGCGGCGCAAAGTCACCAAAATCAGCTTTAACACGCCACCCTCAGAGTAAAATGCTTCGGTTTCTTAAGGGCCTTCAAAAGCACAGTTTCCTCGTGCAGAACCTGAAAGAAAGCACGCAGGAGCTGTTGAAAACAGAACAGTGAAAGACCAAGCAGTAACAAAATTACTCGTTTTATATGCATTTTGTATGCTCTCCTCGCCTGCTGGTTAAAATCTATGTACACACGGCTAGACGCTTGCGTTTCTCAATACAAAACGCAAAATTTCCTATCAAATGAAACTATAATGGTCACCCAGCAGCCAGTGGTGAACGCTGGGGACGCATCGATGTCGAGCCAGAAAATAATGTTACGTACAAGCGCCCGTGTGCGGCGCAAAGTCACCAAAATCAGCTGTAACACGCCACCCTCGAAAAAAAAACGCTTCCGTTTCTTAAGGGCCTTCAAAAGCACAGTTTGCTCTTGCAGATCCTGAAAAAAAGCACCCAGGCGCTGTTGAAAACAGAACAGTGAAAGGCCAAGCAGTAACAAAATTACTCCTTTTTTATGCATTTTGTGTGCTCTCCTCGCCTGCTGGTAAAAATCTATGTACACACGGCTGGTCGCTTGTGTCCCCCAAGACAAAGCGCGATATTTCCCATCAAGATAACCTATAATGGTCACCCAACAGCCAGTGGGGAACGCTGGGGACGCATCGATGTCGAGCCAGAAAATAATGTTACGTACACGCGCCCGTGTGCGGAGCAAAGTCACCAAAATCAGCTTTAACACGCCACCCTCAGAGTAAAATGCTTCGGTTTCTTAAGGGCCTTCAAAAGCACAGTTTCCTCTTGCAGAACCTGAAAGAAAGCACGCAGGAGCTGTTGAAAACAGAACAGTGAAAGACCAAGCAGTAACAAAATTACTCGTTTTATATGCATTTTGTGTGCTCTCCTCGCCTGCTGGTAAAAATCTATGTACACACGGCTAGACGCCTGCGTCCCTCAATACAAAACGCAAGATTTCCCATCAGGGGAACCTATAATGGTCATCCAGCAGCCAGTGGGGAACGCTGGGGACGCATCGATGTCGAGCCAGAAAATAATGTTACGTACACGCGCCCGTGTGCGGAGCAAAGTCACCAAAATCAGCTTTAACACGCCACCCTCAGAGTAAAATGCTTCGGTTTCTTAAGGGCCTTCAAAAGCACAGTTTCCTCTTGCATAACCTGAAAGAAAGCAGGCAGCAGCTGTTGAAAACAGAACAGTGAAAGACCAAGCAGTAACAAAATTACTCGTTTTTTATGCATTTTGTGTGCTCTCCTCGCCTGCTGGTAAAAATCTATGTACACACGGCTGAACGCTTCTGTCCCTCAATATAAAGCGCGATATTTCCAATCAAGGGAACCTATAATGGTCACTCAGCAGCCAGTGGGGAACGCTGGGGACGCACCGATGTCGAGCCAGAAAATAATGTTACGTACACGCGCCCGTGTGCGGCGCAAAGTCACCAAAATCAGCTTTAACACGCCACCCTCAGAGTAAAATGCTTCGGTTTCTTAAGGGCCTTCAAAAGCACAGTCTCCTCTTGCAGAACCTGAAAGAAAGCACGCAGGAGCTGTTGAAAACAGAACAGTGAAAGACCAAGCAGTAACAAAATTACTCGTTTTTTATGCATTTTGTATGCTCTCCTCGCCTGCTGGTAAAAATCTATGTACACACGGCTAGACGCCTGCGTCCCTCAATACAAAACGCAAGATTTTCCATCAGAGGAACCTATAATGGTCATCCAGCAGCCAGTGGGGAACGCTGGGGACGCATCGACGTCGAGCCAGAAAATGATGTTACGTACACGCGCCCGTGTGCGGCGCAAAGTCACCAAAATCAGCTGTATCACGCCACCCTCAGAGTAAAACGCTTCGGTTTCTTAAGGGCCTTCAAAAGCACAGTTTCCTCTTGCAGAACCTGAAAGAAAGCACGCAGGAGCTGTTGAAAACAGAACAGTGAAAGACTGCTCTCCTCGCCTGCTGGTAAAAATCTATGTACACACGGCTAGACGCTTGCGTCCCTCAATGCAAAACGCAATATTTTCCATCAAGTGAACCTACAATGGTCACCCAGCAGCCAGAGGGGAACGCTTATTTCGACTTTTTTTATTGACATACGGTGTAGGGTAGTTTTAAGGATTAATTGTAAACCTAGATAAAGTTAGGTTAAGGAAATTAAATTTGTGACATATTGAATTGGAAACGATGACGGTGTTTTTTTTTTCTTTTGCGTGGGATATTTCGCGAGTCTCGTAGCAAATTCGCGATTCTTGCTGCGGGTAAGTCGGCGTGAGGGCAATCGCGTGGCGCCATTGCTCACGACCAGTCCTCGCAGCTGGCCTAGCATCCTTTTCGCACGACGTCGCGGCAGGTGGAGAGGAGCAAGTGAGCAAGAGGAGCAAGCGATCTTGCACACATACGAACCGATACGTACATACGTGCATACGCATCACATACGTGCATACACTCACACATCTCTACGCTATGTATAAGTATACATACATACATACATACATACATACATATGTACATTACGAAGTAGAGTTGGGTAATTCCGGACATGTATAGTTCACGGAACTATGTCCTCTCTCGGACACATGTCCTCTCGCTCCGCAAATTGAACGAAAAGAGTTCCATAGTTCCATTCAACCCTTATTCATCAATCACATATGTACAAAACGAAAAAAAAAAAAAAACATAAATGCAACGAACATGCTTCTCATACGGTATGAGTTATACCCCGTAGTTTTCAAGAAACCCAAAAGTATGGAGATGTGGCGATAAAGCTGGAACAGTTGGTGTACACTGTACAGCACACTTGAACTGAAATGAAGAAAAGAAATGAAAGAATATAATGCCCGCACCGCATTTCGTGAACGAATGTCATACATGTGTATGTATGCATTCAGGTCCGGACATGGACATGGTTTGCTAGTTCCATATCGGTGCGATAATACATTTAGTTCCGGACATGGACATGTTTTTGCTAGTTCCATATCGGTGCGAGTATACATTTAGTATTTTAAAACGGGTAGAGATTAAAGTGCATACTGAGATGGAATAATTATCTTATAACCCCATTTACCTAGATAATGTTTCAAATATATTGAATGGTCTTTCCAACAAAGTTGTTGGTCCAATGTAACACCTAAATATTTAAAACTGTCCACGTGTTCAATCAAGAAGCAATTTTCAAACATTCTTGATTGTTGAATACTATATCTTCAAGAACAAATCGATTACACAATGGTGCATGATAATATAAGGGAAGGTCTCTGAAAACTCTACCATTGATATTAAATATCATGTACTTCGTTTTGTTGCTAATTATTAGTTTATGATAATTAAACCATCTCCTTAACATATCTTGGTCACAGTTAACATCTGCGAAACTATCAATTAAGTTAGTGTTTGAGTGGAAAAGAGATGTTTCATCAGCAAAGGCAGTTATTTTGCCTTTAAAAGGTTGTAAGAAAAACGAATTAACATAAATTAGAAAAAGGATTGGGCCCAATACTGCTTCTTGGGGAACACCCATATTTAAGAAGTCTATAGAACTGTAAACATTCCTAATTTTCACAACTTGATAACGGTTGAATAAATAAGAAGAAAACCATTTATAAATGGAGCCTCTGAAACCCGCTTTGTAAAGTTTATCGAGTAGCAAAGTATGATTAACCATATCAAAGACCTTACTGATATCAACAAATAATGTTGATGGTGATTGAGAAGTGTTTAGACTATTATTTATTTCACCAGTTAATTTCAATAAAGCAGTTTCAGTCGATTTGCCACGTCTAAACCCAAATTGGCAATCACTCAAAAAATGAGTATTTTCTAAAAATTACAACATTCTAGATTTTAACTATCCGAAAAGTGGGAACAAAATGTCACTGATTATGTATTTCTGTATACACTTAGACAGAATATAATAAATATATGTATAAATGGGGCTCCCATACAACAGACATGCTTTTTTTGGAGTTTTTATACATAATAGTACGGAACCCTTCGTGCGCGAGTCCGACTCGCACTTGGCCGGTTTTTTTTTATACATTTTGTGTGCTCTCCTCGCCTGCTGGTAAAAATCTATGTACACACGGCTGGACGCTTGTGTTCCTCAATACAAAAGGCGATATTTCCCATCAAGGGAACCTATAGTGGTCACCCAGCAGCCAGTGGGGAACGCTGGGGACGCATCGATGTCGAGCCAGAAAATAATTTTTGGTACACGCGCCCGTGTGCGGCGCAAAGTCATCAAAATCAGCTGTAACACGCCACCCTCAGAGTAAAATGCTTCGGTTTCTTAAGGGCCTTCAAAAGGACAGTTTCCTCTTGCAGAACCTGAAAGAAAGCACGCAGGAGCTGTTGAAAACAGAACAGTGAAAGACCAAGCCGTAAGAAAATTACACGTTTTATATGCATTTTGTGTGCTCTAATCGCCTGCTGGTAAAAATCTATGTACACACGGCTAGACGCTTGCATCCTTCAATACAAAACGCAAAATTTCCCTTCAAGGGAACCTACAATGGTCACCCTGCAGCCAGTGGGGAACGCTGGGGACGCATCGATGTCGAGCCAGAAAATAATGTTACGTACACGCGCTCGTGTGCGGCGCAAAGTCGCCAAAATCAGCTTTAACACGCCACCCTCAGAGCAAAATGCTTCGGCTTCTTAAGGGCCTTCAAAAGCACAGTTTCCTCTTGCAGAACCTGAAAGAAAGCACGCAGGAGCTGTTGAAAACAGAACAGTGAAAGACCAAGCAGTAACAAAATTACTCGTTTTATATGCATTTTGTGTGCTCTCCTCGCCTGCTGGTAAAAATCTATGTACATACGGGTAGACGCTTGCATCCCTCAATACAAAACGCATAATTTCCCATCAGGGGAACCTATAATGGTCACCCAGCAGCCAGTGGGGAACGCTGGGGACGCATCGATGTCGAGCCAGAAAATAATGTTACGTACACGTGCCTGCGTGCGGCGCAAAGTCACCAAAATCAGCTGTAACACGCCAGCCTCGGAGTAAACCGCTTCGGTTTCTTAAGGGCCTTCAAAAGCACATTTTCCTCTTGCAGAACCTGAAAGAAAGCTCGCAGCAGCTGTTGGAAACAGAACAGTGAAAGACCAAGCAGTAACAAAATTACTCGTTTTTTATGCATTTTGTGTGTTCTCCTCGCCTGCTGGTAAAAATCTATGTACACACGGCTAGACGCCTGCGTCCCTCAATACAAAACGCAAGATTTGCCATCAGGGGAACCTATAATGGTCATCCAGCAGCAAGTGGGGAACGCTGGGGACGCATCGATGTCGAGCCAGAAAATAATGTTACGTACACGCGCCCGTGTGCGGAGCAAAGTCACCAAAATCAGCTTTAACACGCCACCCTCAGAGTAAAATGCTTCGGTTTGTAAAGGGCCTTCAAAAGCACAGTTTCCTCTTGCAGAACTTGAAAGAAAGCACGCAGGAGTTGTTGAAAACAGAACAGTGAAAACCAAGCAGTAACAAAATTACTCCTTTTTTATGCATTTTGTGTGCTCTCCTCGCCTGCTGGTAAAAATCTATGTACACACGGCTAGACGCTTGCGTCCCTCAATGCAAAACGCAATATTTCCCATCAACGGAACCTATAATGGTCACCCAGCAGCCAGTGGGGAACGCTGGGGATGCATCGATGTCGAGCCAGAAAATAATGTTACGTACACGCGCCCGTGTGCGGCGCAAAGTCACCAAAATCAGCTGTAACACGCCACCCTCGGAGTAAAACGCTTCGGTTTCTTAAGGGCCTTCAAAAGCACAGTTTTCTCTTGCAGAACCTGAAAGAAAGCACCCAGCAGCTGTTGAAAACAGAACAGTGAAAGACCAAGCAGTAACAAAATTACTCGTTTTTTATGCATTTTGTGTGCTTTCCTCGCCTGCTGGTAAAAATCTATGTACACACGGCTAGACGCTTGCGTCCCTCAATGCAAAACGCAATATTTTCCATCAAGGGAACCTACAATGGTCACCCAGCAGCCAGTGGGGAACGCTGGGGGCGCATCGATGTCGAGCCAGAAAATAATTTTTCGTACACGCGCCCGTGTGCGGCGCAAAGTCATCAAAATCAGCTGTAACACGCCACCCTCAGAGTAAAATGCTTCGGTTTCTTAAGGGCCTTCAAAAGGACAGTTTCCTCTTGCAGAACCTGAAAGAAAGCACGCAGGAGCTGTTGAAAACAGAACAGTGAAAGACCAAGCCGTAAGAAAATTACTCGTTTTATATGCATTTTGTGTGCTCTAATCGCCTGCTGGTAAAAATCTATGTACACACGGCTAGACGCTTGCATCCTTCAATACAAAACGCAATATTTCCCTTCAAGGGAACCTACAATGGTCACCCAGCAGCCAGTGGGGAACGCTGGGGACGCATCGATGTCGAGCCAGAAAATAATGTTACGTACACGCGCCCGTGTGCGGCGCAAAGTCGCCGAAATCAGCCTTAACACGCCACCCTCAGAGCAAAATGCTTCGGTTTCTTAAGGGCCTTCAAAAGCACAGTTTCCTCTTGCAGAACCTGAAAGAAAGCACGCAGGAGCTGTTGAAAACAAAACAGTGAAAGACCAAGCAGTAACAAAATTACTCGTTTTATATGCATTTTGTGTGCTCTCCTCGCCTGCTGGTAAAAATCTATGTACATACGGGTAGACGCTTGCATCCCTCAATACAAAACGCATAATTTCCCATCAGAAGAACCTATAATGGTCACCCAGCAGCCAGTGGGGAACGCTGGGGACGCATCGATGTCGAGCCAGAAAATAATGTTACGTACACGTGCCTGCGTACGGCGCAAAGTCACCAAAATCAGCTGTAACACGCCAGCCTCGGTGTAAAACGCTTCGGTTTCTTAAGGGCCTTCAAAAGCACAGTTTCCTCTTGCAGAACCTGAAAGAAAGCACGCAGCAGCTGTTGAAAACAGAACAGTGAAAAACCAAGCAATAACAAAATTACTCGTTTTTTATGCATTTTGTGTGCTCTCCTCGCCTGCTGGTAAAAATCTATGTACACACGGCTGGTCGCTTGTGTCCCCCAAGACAAAGCGCGATATTTTCCATCAAGGGATCCTATAATGGTCACCCAGCAGCCAGTGGGGAACGCTGGGGACGCATCGATGTCGAGCCAGAAAATAATGTTACGTACACGCGCCCGTGTGCGGCGCAAAGTCACCAAAATCAGCTGTAACACGCCACCCTCGGAAAAAAACGCTTCGGTTTCTTAAGGGCCTTCAAAAGCACAGTTTTCTCTTGCAGAACCTGAAAGAAAGCAGGCAGCAGCTGTTGAAAACAGAACAGTGAAAGACCATGCAGTAACAAAACTACTCGTTTTTTATGCATTTTGTGTGCTCTCCTTGCCTGCTGCAAAAAATCTATGTACGCTTCCGTCCCTCAATGCAAAGCGCAATATTTCCCATCAACGGAACCTATAATGGTCACCCAGCAGCCAGTGGGGAACGCTGGGGATGCATCGATGTCGAGCCAGAAAATAATGTTACGTACACGCGCAGGTGTGCGGCGCAAAGTCACCAAAATCAGCTTTAACACGCCACCCTCAGAGTAAGATGCTTCGGTTTCTTAAGGGCCTTCAAAAGCACAGTTTCCTCTTGCAGAACCTGAAAGAAAACACGCAGCAGCTGTTGAAAACCGAACAGTGAAAGACCAATCAGTAACAAAATTACTGGTTTTTTATGCATTTTGTGTGCTTTCCTCGCCTGCTGCAAAAAATCTATGTACGCTTCCGTCCCTCAATGCAAAACGCAATATTTTCCATCAAGGGGACCTACAATGGTCACCCAGCAGCCAGTGGGGAACGCTGGGGACGCATCGATGTCGAGCCAGAAAATAATGTTACGTACACGCGCCCGTGTGCGGCGCAAAGTCACCAAAATCAGCTGTAACACGCCACCCTCGGAAAAAAACGCTTCGGTTTCTTAAGGGCCTTCAAAAGCACAGTTTGCTCTTGCAGATCCTGAAAGAAAGCACACAGGCGCTGTTGAGAACAGAACAGTGAAAGGCCAAGCAGTAAGAAAAATATTTGTTTTTTATGCATTTTGTGTGCTCTCCTCGCCTGCTGGTTAAAATCCATGTACACACGGCTGGACGCTTGTATCCGTAAATACAAAACGCGATATTTCCCATCAAGGGAACCTATAATGGTCACCCAACAGCCAGTGGGGAACGCTGGGGACGCATCGATGTGGAGCCAGAAAATAATGTTACGTACACGCGCCCGTGTGCGGCGCAAAGTCACCAAAATCAGCTGCAACACGCCACCCTCGGAGTAAAACGCTTCGGTTTCTTAAGGGCCTTCAGAAGCACAGTATTCTCTTGCAGAACCTGAAAGAAAGCACGCAGCAGCTGTTGAAAACAGAACTGTGAAAGACCAAGCAGTAACAAAACTACTCGTTTTATATGCATTTTGTGTGCTCTCCTCGCCTGCTGGTAATAATCTATGTACACACGGCTAGACGCTTGCGTCCCTCAATACAAAACGCAACATTTCCTATCAACGGAACCTACAACGGTCACCCAGCAGCCAGTGGGAAACGCTGGGGACGCATCGATGTCGAGCCAGAAAATAATGTTACGTACACGCGCAGGTGTGCGGCGCAAAGTCACCAAAATCAGCTTTAACACGCCACCCTCAGAGTAAGATGCTTCGGTTTCTTAAGGGCCTTCAAAAGCACAGTTTCCTCTTGCAGAACCTGAAAGAAAACACGCAGCAGCTGTTGAAAACAGAACAGTGAAAGACCAATCAGTAACAAAATTACTGGTTTTTTATGCATTTTGTGTGCTTTCCTCGCCTGCTGCAAAAAATCTATGTACACACGGCTAGACGCTTGCGTCCCTCAATGCAAAACGCAATATTTTCCATCAAGGGAACCTACAATAGCCACCCAGCAGCCAGTGGGGAACGCTGGGGACGCATCGATGTCGAGCCAGAAAATAATGTTACGTACACGCGCCCGTGTGCGGCGCAAAGTCACCAAAATCAGCTGTAACACGCCACCCTCGGAAAAAAATGCTTCGGTTTCTTAAGGGCCTTCAAAAGCACAGTTTGCTCTTGCAGATCCTGAAAAAAAGCACCCAGGCGCTGTTGAAAACAGAACAGTGTAAAACCAAGCCATAACAAAATTACTCGTTTTTTATGCATTTTCTGTGCTCTCCTCGCCTGCTGGTAAAAATCTATGTACACACGGCTGAACGCTTCTGTCCCTCAATATAAAGCGTGATATTTCCAATCAAGGGAACCTATAATGGTCACTCAGCAGCCAGTGGGGAACGCTGGGGACGCATCGATGTCGAGCCAGAAAATAATGTTACGTACACGCGCCCGTGTGCGGCGCAAAGTCACCAAAATCAGCTGCAACACGCCACCCTCGGAGTAAAACGCTTCGGTTTCTTAAGGGCCTTCAAAAGCACAGTTTCCTCTTGCAGAACCTGAAAGAAAACACGCAGCAGCTGTTGAAAACAGAACAGTGAAAGACCAATCAGTAACAAAATTACTGGTTTTTTATGCATTTTGTGTGCTTTCCTCGCCTGCTGCAAAAAATCTATGTACACACGGCTAGACGCTTGCGAGCCTCAATGCAAAACGCAATATTTTCCATCAAGGGAACCTACAATAGTCACCCAGCAGCCAGTGGGGAACGCTGGGGACGCATCGATGTCGAGCCAGAAAATAATGTTACGTACACGCGCCCGTGTGCGGCGCAAAGTCACCAAAATCAGCTGTAACACGCCACCCTCGGAAAAAAAACGCTTCGGTTTCTTAAGGGCCTTCAAAAGCACAGTTTGCTCTTGCAGATCCTGAAAGAAAGCACCCAGGCGCTGTTGAAAACAGAACAGTGAAAGGCCAAGCAGTAACAAAATTACTCGTTTTTTATGAATTTTCTGTGCTCTCCTCGCCTGCTGGTTAAAACCTATGTACACACGGCTAGACGCTTGCGTTTCTCAATACAAAACGCAAAATTTCCCATCAAATGAACTTATAATGGTCACCCAGCAGCCAGTGGTGAACGCTGGGGACGCATCGATGTCGAGCCAGAAAATAATGTTACGTACACGCGCCCGTGTGCGGCGCAAAGTCACCAAAATCAGCTGTAACACGCCACCCTCGGAAAAAAACGCTTCGGTTTCTTAAGGGCCTTCAAAAGCACAGTTTGCTCTTGCAGATCCTGAAAAAAAGCACCCAGGCGCTGTTGAAAACAGAACAGTGAAAGGCCAAGCAGTAACAAAATTACTCCTTTTTTATGCATTTTGTGTGCTCTCCTCGCCTGCTGGTAAAAATCTATGTACACACGGCTGGTCGGTTGTGTCCCCCAAGACAAAGCGCGATATTTCCCATCAAGGGAACCTATAATGGTCACCCAACAGCCAGTGGGGAACGCTGGGGACGCATCGATGTCGAGCCAGAAAATAATGTTACGTACACGCGCCCGTGTGCGGCGCAAAGTCACCAAAATCAGCTGCAACACGCCACCCTCGGAGAAAAACGCTTCGGTTTCTTAAGGGCCTTCAAAAGCACAGTTTTCTCTTGCAGAACCTGAAAGAAAGCAGGCAGCAGCTGTTGAAAACAGAACAGTGAAAGACCAAGCAGTAACAAAACTACTCGTTTTTTATGCATTTTGTGTGCTCTCCTCGCCTGCTGGTAAAAATCTATGTACACACGGCTGAACGCTTCTGTCCCTCAATATAAACCGCGATATTTCCAATCAAGGGAACCTATAATGGTCACTCAGCAGCCAGTGGGGAACGCTGGGGACGCATCGATGTCGAGCCAGAAAATAATGTTGAATACACGCGCCCGTGTGCGGCGCAAAGTCACCAAAATCAGCTTTAAAACGCCACCCTCAGAGTAAAATGCTTCGGTTTCTTAAAGGCTTCAAAAAGACAGTTTCCTCTTGCAGAACCTGAAAGAAAGCACGCAGGAGCTGTTGAAAACAGAACAGTGAAAGACCAAGCAGTAACAAAATTACTCGTTTTATATGCATTTTGTGTATTCTCCTCGCCTGCTGGTAAAAATCTATGTACGCGCGGCAAGACGCCTGCGTCCCTCAATACAAAACGCAAGATTTCCCATCAGGGGAACCTATAAAGGTCATCCAGCAGCCAGTGAGGAACGCTGGGGACGAATCGATGTCGAGCCAGAAAATAATGTTACGTACACGCGCCCGTGTGCGGCGCAAAGTCACCAAAATCAGCTGTAACACGCCACCCTCATAGTAAAACGCTTCGGTTTCTTAAGGGCCTTCAAAAGCACAGTTTCCTCTTGCAGAACCTGAAAGAAAGCAAGCAGCTGCTGTTGAAAACAGAACAGTGAAAGACCAAGCAGTAACAAAATTACTCGTTTTATATGCATTTTGTGTGTTCTCCTCGCCTGCTGGTAATAATCTATGTACACACGGCTAGACGCTTGCGTCCCTCAATACAAAACGCAACTTTTTCCATCAAGGGAACCCACAATGGTCACCCAGCAGCCAGTGGGGAACGCTGGGGACGCATCGATGTCGAGCCAGAAAATAATGTTACGTACACGCGCCCGTGTGCGGCGCAAAGTCACCAAAATCAGCTTTAACACGCAACCCTCAGAGTAAAATGCTTCGGTTTCTTAAGGGCCTTCAAAAGCACAGTTTCCTCTTGCATAACCTGAAAGAAAGCACGCAGGAGCTGTTGAAAACAGAACAGTGAAAGACCAAGCAGTAACAAAATTACTCGTTTTATATGCATTTTGTGTGTTCTCCTTGCCTGCTGGTAAAAATTTATGTACACACGGCCAGACGCTTGCGTCCCTCAATACAAAACGCAAGATTTCCCATCAGGGGAACCTATAATGGTCACCCAGCAGCCAGTGGGGAACGCTGGGGACGCATCGATGTCGAGCCAGAAAATAATGTTACGTACACGCGCCCGTGTGCGGCGCAAACTCACCAAAATCAGCTGTAACACGCCACCCTCGGAGTAAAACGCTTCGGTTTCTTAAGGGCCTTCAAAAGCACAGTTTCCTCTTGCAGAACCTGAAAGAAAGCACGCAGCAGCTGTTGAAAACAGAACAGTGAAAGACCAATCAGTAACAAAATTACTGGTTTTTTATGCATTTTGTGTGCTTTCCTCGCCTGCTGCTAAAAATCTATGTACACACGGCTAGACGCTTGCGTCCCTCAATGCAAAACGCAATATTTCCCATCAAGGGAACCTATAATCGTCACCCAGCAGCCAGTGGGGAACGCTGGGGACGCATCGATGTCGAGCCAGAAAATAATGTTACGTACACGCGCCCGTGTGCGGCGCAAAGTCACCAAAATCAGCTGTAACACGTCACCCTCGGAAAAAAAACGCTTCGGTTTCTTAAGGGCCTTCAAAAGCACAGTTTGCTCTTGCAGATCCTGAAAGAAAGCACCCAGGCGCTGTTGAGAACAGAACAGTGAAAGGCCAAGCAGTAGCAAAATTACTCGTTTTTTATGCATTTTGTGTGCTCTCCTCGCCTGCTGGTTAAAATCTATGTACACACGGCTAGACGCTTGCGTTTCTTAATACAAAACGCGAAATTTCCCATCAAATGAATCTAGAATGGTCACCCAGCAGCCAGTGGTGAACGCTGGGGACGCATCGATGTCGACCCAGAAAATAATGTTACGTACACGCGCCCGTGTGCGGCGCAAAGTCACCAAAATCTGCTGTAACACGCCACCCTCGGAAAAAAACGCTTCGGTTTCTTAAGGGCCTTCAAAAGCACAGCTTGCTCTTGCAGATCCTGAAAAAAAGCACCCAGGCGCTGTTGAAAACAGAACAGTGAAAGGCCAAGCAGTAACAAAATTACTCCTATTTTATGCATTTTGTGTGCTCTCCTCGCCTGCTGGTAAAAATCTATGTACACACGGCTGAGCGCTTCTGTCCCTCAATATAAAGCGCGATATTTCCAATCAAGGGAACCTATAATGGTCACTCAGCAGCCAGTGGGGAACGCTGGGGACGCATCGATGTCGAGCCAGAAAATAATGTTACGTACACGCGCCCGTGTGCGGCGCAAAGTCACCAAAATCAGCTTTAACACGCCACCCTCAGAGTAAAATGCTTCGGTTTCTTAAGGGCCTTCAAAAGCACAGTTTCCTCTTGCAGAACCTGAAAGAAAGCACGCAGGAGCTGTTGAAAACAGAACAGTGAAAGACCAAGCAGTAACAAAATTACTCGTTTTATATGCATTTTGTGTGTTCTCCTCGCCTGCTGGTAAAAATCTATGTACACACGGCTAGACGCCTGCGTCCCTCATTACAAAACGCAAGATTTTCCATCAGGGGAACCTATAATGGTCATCCAGCAGCCAGTGGGGAACGCTGGGGACGCATCGATGTCGAGCCAGAAAATAATGTTACGTACACGCGCCCGTGTGCGGCGCAAAGTCACCAAAATCAGCTGTAAGACGCCACCCTCAGAGTAAAACGCTTCGGTTTCTTAAGAGCCTTCAAAAGCACAGTTTCCTCTTGCAGAACCTGAAAGAAAGCACGCAGCAGCTGTTGAAAACAGAACAGTGAAAGACCAAGCAATAACAAAATTACTCGTTTTTTATGCATTTTGTGTACTTTCCTCGCCTGCTGGTTAAAATCTATGTACACACGGCTAGACGCTTGCATTTCTCAATACAAAACGCAATATTTTCCATCAAGGGAACCTACAATGGTCACCCAGCAGCCAGTGGGGAACGCTGGGGACGCATCGATGTCGAGCCAGAAAATAATGTTACGTACACGCGCCCGTGTGCGGCGCAAAGTCACCAAAATCAGCTGTAACACGCCACCCTCATAGTAAAACGCTTCGGTTTCTTAAGGGCCTTCAAAAGCACAGTTTCCTCTTGCAGAACCTGAAAGAAAGCAAGCAGCTGCTGTTGAAAACAGAACAGTGAAAGACCAAGCAGTAACAAAATTACTCGTTTTATATGCATTTTGTGTGTTCTCCTCGCCTGCTGGTAATAATCTATGTACACACGGCTAGACGCTTGCGTCCCTCAATACAAAACGCAACTTTTTCCATCAAGGGAACCCACAATGGTCACCCAGCAGCCAGTGGGGAACGCTGGGGACGCATCGATGTCGAGCCAGAAAATAATGTTACGTACACGCGCCCGTGTGCGGCGCAAAGTCACCAAAATCAGCTTTAACACGCAACCCTCAGAGTAAAATGCTTCGGTTTCTTAAGGGCCTTCAAAAGCACAGTTTCCTCTTGCATAACCTGAAAGAAAGCACGCAGGAGCTGTTGAAAACAGAACAGTGAAAGACCAAGCAGTAACAAAATTACTCGTTTTATATGCATTTTGTGTGTTCTCCTTGCCTGCTGGTAAAAATTTATGTACACACGGCCAGACGCTTGCGTCCCTCAATACAAAACGCAAGATTTCCCATCAGGGGAACCTATAATGGTCACCCAGCAGCCAGTGGGGAACGCTGGGGACGCATCGATGTCGAGCCAGAAAATAATGTTACGTACACGCGCCCGTGTGCGGCGCAAACTCACCAAAATCAGCTGTAACACGCCACCCTCGGAGTAAAACGCTTCGGTTTCTTAAGGGCCTTCAAAAGCACAGTTTCCTCTTGCAGAACCTGAAAGAAAGCACGCAGCAGCTGTTGAAAACAGAACAGTGAAAGACCAATCAGTAACAAAATTACTGGTTTTTTATGCATTTTGTGTGCTTTCCTCGCCTGCTGCTAAAAATCTATGTACACACGGCTAGACGCTTGCGTCCCTCAATGCAAAACGCAATATTTCCCATCAAGGGAACCTATAATCGTCACCCAGCAGCCAGTGGGGAACGCTGGGGACGCATCGATGTCGAGCCAGAAAATAATGTTACGTACACGCGCCCGTGTGCGGCGCAAAGTCACCAAAATCAGCTGTAACACGTCACCCTCGGAAAAAAAACGCTTCGGTTTCTTAAGGGCCTTCAAAAGCACAGTTTGCTCTTGCAGATCCTGAAAGAAAGCACCCAGGCGCTGTTGAGAACAGAACAGTGAAAGGCCAAGCAGTAGCAAAATTACTCGTTTTTTATGCATTTTGTGTGCTCTCCTCGCCTGCTGGTTAAAATCTATGTACACACGGCTAGACGCTTGCGTTTCTTAATACAAAACGCGAAATTTCCCATCAAATGAATCTAGAATGGTCACCCAGCAGCCAGTGGTGAACGCTGGGGACGCATCGATGTCGACCCAGAAAATAATGTTACGTACACGCGCCCGTGTGCGGCGCAAAGTCACCAAAATCTGCTGTAACACGCCACCCTCGGAAAAAAACGCTTCGGTTTCTTAAGGGCCTTCAAAAGCACAGCTTGCTCTTGCAGATCCTGAAAAAAAGCACCCAGGCGCTGTTGAAAACAGAACAGTGAAAGGCCAAGCAGTAACAAAATTACTCCTATTTTATGCATTTTGTGTGCTCTCCTCGCCTGCTGGTAAAAATCTATGTACACACGGCTGAGCGCTTCTGTCCCTCAATATAAAGCGCGATATTTCCAATCAAGGGAACCTATAATGGTCACTCAGCAGCCAGTGGGGAACGCTGGGGACGCATCGATGTCGAGCCAGAAAATAATGTTACGTACACGCGCCCGTGTGCGGCGCAAAGTCACCAAAATCAGCTTTAACACGCCACCCTCAGAGTAAAATGCTTCGGTTTCTTAAGGGCCTTCAAAAGCACAGTTTCCTCTTGCAGAACCTGAAAGAAAGCACGCAGGAGCTGTTGAAAACAGAACAGTGAAAGACCAAGCAGTAACAAAATTACTCGTTTTATATGCATTTTGTGTGTTCTCCTCGCCTGCTGGTAAAAATCTATGTACACACGGCTAGACGCCTGCGTCCCTCATTACAAAACGCAAGATTTTCCATCAGGGGAACCTATAATGGTCATCCAGCAGCCAGTGGGGAACGCTGGGGACGCATCGATGTCGAGCCAGAAAATAATGTTACGTACACGCGCCCGTGTGCGGCGCAAAGTCACCAAAATCAGCTGTAAGACGCCACCCTCAGAGTAAAACGCTTCGGTTTCTTAAGAGCCTTCAAAAGCACAGTTTCCTCTTGCAGAACCTGAAAGAAAGCACGCAGCAGCTGTTGAAAACAGAACAGTGAAAGACCAAGCAATAACAAAATTACTCGTTTTTTATGCATTTTGTGTACTTTCCTCGCCTGCTGGTTAAAATCTATGTACACACGGCTAGACGCTTGCATTTCTCAATACAAAACGCAATATTTTCCATCAAGGGAACCTACAATGGTCACCCAGCAGCCAGTGGGGAACGCTGGGGACGCATCGATGTCGAGCCAGAAAATAATGTTACGTACACGCGCCCGTGTGCGGCGCAAAGTCACCAAAATCAGCTGTAACACGCCACCCTCGGAAAAAAAACGCTTCGATTTCTTAAGGGCCTTCAAAAGCACAGTTTGCTCTTGCAGATCCTGAAAGAAAGCACCCAGGCGCTGTTGAAAACAGAACAGTGAAAGACCAAGCAATAACAAAATTACTCGTTTTATATGCATTTTGTGTGCTCTCCTCGCCTGCTGGTAAAAATCTATGTACATACGGGTAGACGCTTGCATCCCTCAATACAAAACGCAAAATTTCCCATCAGGGGAACCTATAATGGTCACCCAGCAGCCAGTGGGGAACGCTGGGGACGCATCGATGTCGAGCCAGAAAATAATGTCACGTACACGTGCCTGCGGGCGGCGCAAAGTCACCAAAATCAGCTGTAACACGCCACCCTCGGAGTAAAACGCTTCGGTTTCTTAAGGGCCTTCAAAAGCACAGTTTCCTCTTGCAGAGCCTGAAAGAAAGCACGCAGCAGCTGTTGAAAACAGAACAGTGAAAAACCAAGCAATAACAAAATTACTCGTTTTTTATGCATTTTGTGTGCTCTCCTCGCCTGCTGGTAAAAATCTATGTACACACGGCTGGTCGCTTGTATCCCCCACGACAAAGCGCGATATTTCCCATCAAGGGAACCTATAATGGTCACCCAGCAGCCAGTGGGGAACGCTGGGGACGCATCGATGTCGAGCCAGAAAATAATGTTACGTACACCCGCCCGTGTGCGGCGCAAAGTCACCAAAATCAGCTGCAACACGCCACCCTCGGAGTAAAACGCTTCGATTTCTTAAAGGCCAAAAGCACAGTTTCCTTTTGCAGAACTTGAAAGAAAGCACGCAGGAGTTGTTGAAAACAGAACAGTGAAAACCAAGCAGTAACAAAATTACTCCTTTTTTATGCATTTTGTGTGCTCTCCTCGCCTGCTGGTAAAAATCTATGTACACACGGCTGGACGCTTGTGTCCCTGAATACAAAACGCGATATTTTCCATCAAGGGAACCTATAATGGTCACCCTGCAGCCAGTGGGGAACGCTGGGGATGCATCGATGTCGAGCCAGAAAATAATGTTACGTACACGCGCCCGTGTGCGGCGCAAAGTCTTCAAAATCTGCTGTAACACGCCACCCTCAGAGTAAAATGCTTCGGTTTCTTAAAGGCCTTCGAAAGCACAGTTTCCTTTTGCAGAACTTGAAAGAAAGCACGCAGGAGTGGTTGAAAACAGAACAGGGAAAACCAAGCAGTAACAAAATTACTCCTTTTTTATGCATTTTGTGTGTTCTCCTCGCCTGCTGGTAAAAATCTATGTACACACGGCTGGACGCTTGTGTCCCTGAATACAAAAGGCGATATTTCCCATCAAGGGAACCTATAATGGTGACCCTGCAGCCAGTGGGGAACGCTGGGGATGCATCGATGTCGAGCCAGAAAACAATGTTACGTACACCCGCCCGTGTGCGGCGCAAAGTCACCAAAATCAGCTGCAACACGCCACCCTCGGAGTAAAACGCTTCGGTTTCTTAAAGGCCTTCAAAAGCACAGTTTCCTCTTGCAGAACCTGAAAGAAAGCACGCAGGAGCTGTTGAAAACAGAACAGTGAAAAACCAAGCAATAACAAAATTACTCGTTTTTTATGCATTTTGTGTGCTCTCCTCGCCTGCTGGTAAAAATCTATGTACACACGGCTGGTCGCTTGTGTCCCCCAAGACAAAGCGCGATATTTCCCGTCAAGGGAACCTATAATGGTCATCCAGCAGCCAGTGGGGAACGCTGGGGACGCATCGATGTCGAGCCAGAAAATAATGTTACGTACACGCGCCCGTGTCCGGCGCAAAGTCACCAAAATCAGCTGTAACACGCCACCCTCAGAGTAAAACGCTTCGGTTTCTTAAGGGCCTTCAAAAGCACAGTTTCCTCTTGCAGAACCTGAAAGAAAGCACGCAGCAGCTGTTGAAAACAGAACAGTGAAAGACCAAGCAATAACAAAATTACTCGTTTTTTATGCATTTTGTGTGCTTTCCTCGCCTGCTGGTTAAAATCTATGTACACACGGCTAGACGCTTGCGTCCCTCAATGCAAAACGCAATATTTTCCATCAAGGGAACCTACAATGGTCACCCAGCAGCCAGTGGGGAACGCTGGGGACGCATCGATGTCGAGCCAGAAAATAATGTTACGTACACGCGCCCGTGTGCGGCGCAAAGTCACCAAAATCAGCTGTAACACGCCACCCTCGGAAAAAAAACGCTTCGATTTCTTAAGGGCCTTCAAAAGCACAGTTTGCTCTTGCAGATCCTGAAAGAAAGCACCCAGGCGCTGTTGAAAACAGAACAGTGAAAGACCAAGCAATAACAAAATTACTCGTTTTATATGCATTTTGTGTGCTCTCCTCGCCTGCTGGTAAAAATCTATGTACATACGGGTAGACGCTTGCATCCCTCAATACAAAACGCAAAATTTCCCATCAGGGGAACCTATAATGGTCACCCAGCAGCCAGTGGGGAACGCTGGGGACGCATCGATGTCGAGCCAGAAAATAATGTCACGTACACGTGCCTGCGGGCGGCGCAAAGTCACCAAAATCAGCTGTAACACGCCACCCTCGGAGTAAAACGCTTCGGTTTCTTAAGGGCCTTCAAAAGCACAGTTTCCTCTTGCAGAACCTGAAAGAAAGCACGCAGCAGCTGTTGAAAACAGAACAGTGAAAAACCAAGCAATAACAAAATTACTCGTTTTTTATGCATTTTGTGTGCTCTCCTCGCCTGCTGGTAAAAATCTATGTACACACGGCTGGTCGCTTGTATCCCCCAAGACAAAGCGCGATATTTCCCATCAAGGGAACCTATAATGGTCACCCAGCAGCCAGTGGGGAACGCTGGGGACGCATCGATGTCGAGCCAGAAAATAATGTTACGTACACCCGCCCGTGTGCGGCGCAAAGTCACCAAAATCAGCTGCAACACGCCACCCTCGGAGTAAAACGCTTCGATTTCTTAAAAGCCAAAAGCACAGTTTCCTTTTGCAGAACTTGAAAGAAAGCACGCAGGAGTTGTTGAAAACAGAACAGTGAAAAACCAAGCAATAACAAAATTACTCGTTTTTTATGCATTTTGTGTGCTCTCCTCGCCTGCTGGTAAAAATCTATGTACACACGGCTGGACGCTTGTGTCCCTGTATACAAAACGCGATATTTTCCATCAAGGGAACCTATAATGGTCACCCTGCAGCCAGTGGGGAACGCTGGGGATGCATCGATGTCGAGCCAGAAAATAATGTTACGTACACGCGCCCGTGTGCGGCGCAAAGTCTTCAAAATCTGCTGTAACACGCCACCCTCAGAGTAAAATGCTTCGGTTTCTTAAAGGCCTTCGAAAGCACAGTTTCCTTTTGCAGAACTTGAAAGAAAGCACGCAGGAGTGGTTGAAAACAGAACAGGGAAAACCAAGCAGTAACAAAATTACTCCTTTTTTATGCATTTTGTGTGTTCTCCTCGCCTGCTGGTAAAAATCTATGTACACACGGCTGGACGCTTGTGTCCCTGAATACAAAAGGCGATATTTCCCATCAAGGGAACCTATAATGGTGACCCTGCAGCCAGTGGGGAACGCTGGGGATGCATCGATGTCGAGCCAGAAAACAATGTTACGTACACCCGCCCGTGTGCGGCGCAAAGTCACCAAAATCAGCTGCAACACGCCACCCTCGGAGTAAAACGCTTCGGTTTCTTAAAGGCCTTCAAAAGCACAGTTTCCTCTTGCAGAACCTGAAAGAAAGCACGCAGGAGCTGTTGAAAACAGAACAGTGAAAAACCAAGCAATAACAAAATTACTCGTTTTTTATGCATTTTGTGTGCTCTCCTCGCCTGCTGGTAATAATCTATGTACACACGGCTGGTCGCTTGTGTCCCCCAAGACAAAGCGCGATATTTCCCATCAAGGGAACCTATAATGGTCACCCAGCAGCCAGTGGGGAACGCTGGGGACGCATCGATGTCGAGCCAGAAAATAATGTTACGTACACCCGCCCGTGTGCGGCGCAAAGTCACCAAAATCAGCTGCAACACGCCACCCTCGGAGTAAAACGCTTCGGTTTCTTAAAGGCCTTCAAAAGCACAGTTTCCTTTTGCAGAACTTGAAAGAAAGCACGCAGGAGTTGTTGAAAACAGAACAGTGAAAACCAAGCAGGAACAAAATTACTCGTTTTTTATGCATTTTGTGTGCTCTCCTCGCCTGCTGGTAAAAATCTATGTACACACGGCTGGTCGCTTGTGTCCCTCAAGACAAAGCGCGATATTTCCCATTAAATGAACCCATAATGGTAACCCAGCAGCCAGTGGGGAACGCTGGGGACGCATCGATGTCGAGCCAGAAAATAATGTTACGTACACCCGCCCGTATGCGGCGCAAAGTCACCAAAATCAGCTGCAACACGCCACCCTCGGAGTAAAACGCTTCGGTTTCTTAAGGGCCTTCAAAAGCACAGTTTCCTCTTGCAGAACCTGAAAAAAAGCACGCAGCAGCTGTTGAAAACAGAACAGTGAAAAACCAAGCAATAACAAAATTACTCGTTTTTTATGCATTTTGTGTGCTCTCCTCGCCTGCTGGTAAAAATCTATGTACACACGGCTGGTCGCTTGTGTCCCCCAAGACAAAGCGCGATATTTCCCATCAAGGGAACCTATAATGGTCACCCAGCAGCCAGTGGGGAACGCTGGGGACGCATCGATGTCGAGCCAGAAAATAATGTTACGTACACCCGCCCGTGTGCGGCGCAAAGTCACCAAAATCAGCTGCAACACGCCACCCTCGGAGTAAAACGCTTCGGTTTCTTAAAGGCCTTCAAAAGCACAGTTTCCTTTTGCAGAACTTGAAAGAAAGCACGCAGGAGTTGTTGAAAACAGAACAGTGAAAAACCAAGCAATAACAAAATTACTCGTTTTTATGCATTTTGTGTGCTCTCCTCGCCTGCTGGCAAAAATCTATGTACACACGGCTGGTCGCTTGTGTCCCCAAAGACAAAGCGCGATATTTCCCATCATGGGAACCTATAATGGCCACCCAGCAGCCAATGGGGAACGCTGGGGACGCATCGATGTCGAGCCAGAAAATAATGTTACGTACACCCGCCCGTATGCGGCGCAAAGTCACCAAAATCAGCTGCAACACGCCACCCTCGGAGTAAAACGCTTCGGTTTCTTAAAGGCCTTCAAAAGCACAGTTTCCTATTGCAGAACCTGAAAGAAAGCACGCAGGAGCTGTTGAGAACAGAACAGTGAAAAACCAAGCAATAACAAAATTACTCGTTTTTTATGCATTTTGTGTGCTCTCCTCGCCTGCTGGCAAAAATCTATGTACACAC
Organism: Eumerus sabulonum; assembly: GCA_951905685.1. Taxonomy (NCBI): domain Eukaryota; kingdom Metazoa; phylum Arthropoda; class Insecta; order Diptera; family Syrphidae; genus Eumerus; species Eumerus sabulonum. The sequence goes on along the minus strand of OX645060.1, from coordinate 137,141,579 downwards.
GGCTGGTCGCTTGTGTCCCCAAAGACAAAGCGCGATATTTCCCATCAAGGGAACCTATAATGGTCACCCAGCAGCCAATGGGGAACGCTGGGGACGCATCGATGTCGAGCCAGAAAATAATGTTACGTACACCCGCCCGTATGCGGCGCAAAGTCACCAAAATCAGCTGCAACACGCCACCCTCGGAGTAAAACGCTTCGGTTTCTTAAAGGCCTTCAAAAGCACAGTTTCCTCTTGCAGAACCTGAAAGAAAGCAGGCAGCAGCTGTTGAAAACAGAACAGTGAAAAACCAAGCAATAACAAAATCACTCGTTTTTTAAGCATTTTGTGTGCTCTCCTCGCCTGCTGGTAAAAATCTATGTACACACGGCTAAACGCTTCTGTCCCTCAATGCAAAACGCAATATTTTCCATCAAGGGAACCTATAATGGTCACCCAGCAGCCAATGGGGAACGCTGGGGACGCATCGATGTCGAGCCAGAAAATAATGTTACGTACACCCGCCCGTATGCGGCGCAAAGTCACCAAAATCAGCTGCAACACGCCACCCTCGGAGTAAAACGCTTCGGTTTCTTAAAGGCCTTCAAAAGCACAGTTTCCTATTGCAGAACCTGAAAGAAAGCACGCAGGAGCTGTTGAAAACAGAACAGTGAAAAACCAAGCAATAACAAAATTACTCGTTTTTTAAGCATTTTGTGTGCTCTCCTCGCCTGCTGGTAAAAATCTATGTACACACGGCTGGACGCTTGTGTCCCTGAATACAAAAGGCGATATTTCCCATCAAGGGAACCTATAGTGGTCACCCAGCAGCCAGTGGGGAACGCTGGGGACGCATCGATGTCGAGCCAGAAAATAATTTTTCGTACACGCGCCCGTGTGCGGCGCAAAGTCACCAAAATCAGCTGCAACACGCCACCCTCCGCTTCGGTTTCTTAAAGGCCTTCAAAAGCACAGTTTCCTTGTGCAGAACTTGAAAGAAAGCACGCAGGAGTTGTTGAAAACAGAACAGTGAAAACCAAGCAGTAACAAAATTACTCCTTTTTTATGCATTTTGTGTGCTGTCCTCGCCTGCTGGTAAAAATCTATGTACACACGGCTGGACGCTTGTGTCCCTGAAAACAAAACGCGATATTTTCCATCAAGGGAACCTATAATGGTGACCCTGCAGCCAGTGGGGAACGCTGGGGATGCATCGATGTCGAGCCAGAAAATAATTTTTTGTACACGCGCCCGTGTGCGGCGCAAAGTCATCAAAATCAGCTGTAACACGCCACCCTCAGAGTAAAATGCTTCGGTTTCTTAAGGGCCTTCAAAAGGACAGTTTCCATTTGCAGAACCTGAAAGAAAACACGCAGGAGCTGTTGAAAACAGAACAGTGTAAGACCAAGCAGTAAGAAAATTACTCGTTTTATATGCATTTTGTGTGCTCTCCTCGCCTGCTGGTAAAAATCTATGTACATACGGGTAGACGCTTGCATCCCTCAATACAAAACGCAAAATTTCCCATCAGGGGAACCTATAATGGTCACCCAGCAGCCAGTGGGGAACGCTGGGGACGCATCGATGTCGAGCCACAAAATAATGTTACGTACACGTGCCTGCGTGCGGCGCAAAGTCACCAAAATCAGCTGTAACACGCCACCCTCGGAGTAAAACGCTTCGGTTTCTTAAGGGCCTTCAAAAGCACAGTTTCCTCTTGCAGAACCTGAAAGAAAGCACGCAGCAGCTGTTGAAAACAGAACAGTGAAAAACCAAGCAATAACAAAATTACTCGTTTTTTATGCATTTTGTGTGCTCTCCTCGCCTGCTGGTAAAAATCTATGTACACACGTCTGGACGCTTGTGTCCCTGAATACAAATGGCGATATTTCCCATCAAGGGAACCTATAGTGGTCACCCAGCAGCCAGTGGGGAACGCTGGGGACGCATCGATGTCGAGCCAGAAAATAATTTTTCGTACACGCGCCCGTGTGCGGCGCAAAGTCACCAAAATCAGCTGCAACACGCCACCCTCCGCTTCGGTTTCTTAAAGGCCTTCAAAAGCACAGTTTCCTTTTGCAGAACTTGAAAGAAAGCACGCAGGAGTTGTTGAAAACAGAACAGTGAAAACCAAGCAGTAACAAAATTACTCCTTTTTTATGCATTTTGTGTGCTCTCCTCGCCTGCTGGTAAAAATCTATGTACACACGGCTGATCGCTTGTGTCCCCCAAGACAAAGCGCGATATTTCCCATCAAGGGAACCTATAATGGTCACCCAGCAGCCAGTGGGGAACGCTGGGGACGCATCGATGTCGAGCCAGAAAATAATGTTACGTACACGTGCCTGCGTGCGGCGCAAAGTCACCAAAATCAGCTGTAACACGCCACCCTCGGAGTAAGACGCTTCGGTTTCTTAAGGGCCTTCAAAAGCACAGTTTCCTCTTGCAGAACCTGAAAGAAAGCACGAAGCAGCTGTTGAAAACAGAACAGTGAAAAACCAAGCAATAACAAAATTACTCGTTTTTTATGCATTTTGTGTGCTCTCCTCGCCTGCTGGCAAAAATCTATATACACACGGCTGGTCGCTTGTGACCCCAAAGACAAAGCGCGATATTTCCCATCAAGGGAACCTATAATGGTCACCCAGCAGCCAACGGGGAACGCTGGGGACGCATCGATGTCGAGCCAGAAAATAATGTTACGTACACCCGCCCGTATGCGGCGCAAAGTCACCAAAATCAGCTGCAACACGCCACCCTCGGAGTAAAACGCTTCGGTTTCTTAAAGGCCTTCAAAAGCACAGTTTCCTTTTGCAGAACCTGAAAGAAAGCACGCAGCAGCTGTTGAAAACAGAACAGTGAAAAACCAAGCAATAACAAAATTACTCGTTTTTTATGCATTTCGTGTGCTCTCCTCGCCTGCTGGTAAAAATCTTTGTACACACGGCTAAACGCTTCTGTCCCTCAATGCAAAACGCAATATTTTCCATCAAGGGAACCTATAATGGTCACCCAGCAGCCAGTGGGGAACGCTGGGGACGCATCGATGTCGAGCCAGAAAATAATGTTACGTACACGTGCCTGCGTGCGGCGCAAAGTCACCAAAATCAGCTGTAACACGCCACCCTCGGAGTAAAACGCTTCGGTTTCTTAAGAACCTTCAAAAGCACAGTTTCCTCTTGCAGAACCTGAAAGAAAGCACGCAGTAGCTGTTGAAAACAGAACAGTGAAAAACCAAGCAATAACAAAATTACTCGTTTTTTATGCATTTTGTGTGCTCTCCTCGCCTGCTGGCAAAAATCTATGTACACACGGCTGGTCGCTTGTGTCCCCAAAGACAAAGCGCGATATTTCCCATCAAGGGAACCTATAATGGTCACCCAGCAGCCAATGGGGAACGCTGGGGACGCATCGATGTCGAGCCAGAAAATAATGTTACGTACACCCGCCCGTATGCGGCGCAAAGTCACCAAAATCAGCTGCAACACGCCACCCTCGGAGTAAAACGCTTCGGTTTCTTAAAGGCCTTCAAAAGCACAGTTTCCTCTTGCAGAACCTGAAAGAAAGCAGGCAGCAGCTGTTGAAAACAGAACAGTGAAAAACCAAGCAATAACAAAATTACTCGTTTTTTATGCATTTCGTGTGCTCTCCTCGCCTGCTGGTAAAAATCTATGTACACACGGCTAAACGCTTCTGTCCCTCAATGCGAAACGCAATATTTCCCATCAAGGGAACCTATAATGGTCACCCAGCAGCCTGTGGGGAACGCTGGGGACGCATCGATGTCGAGCCAGAAAATAATGTTACGTACACGCGCCCGTGTGCGGCGCAAAGCCATCAAAATCTGCTGTAACACGCCACCCTCAGAGTAAAATGCTTCGGTTTCTTAAAGGCCTTCAAAAGCACAGTTTCCTTTTGCAGAACTTGAAAGAAAGCACGCAGGAGTGGTTGAAAACAGAACAGGGAATACCAAGCAGTAATAAAATTACGCGTTTTTTATATATTTTGTGTGCTCTCCTCGCCTGCTGGTAAAAATCTATGTACACACGGCTGGACGCTTGTGTCCCTGAATACAAAACGCGATATTTTCCATCAAGGGAACCTATAATGGTGACCCTGCAGCCAGTGGGGAACGCTGGGGATGCATCGATGTCGAGCCAGAAAATAATTTTTCGTACACGCGCCCGTGTGCGGCGCAAAGTCATCAAAATCAGCTGTAACACGCCACCCTCAGAGTAAAATGCTTCGGTTTCTTAAGGGCCTTCAAAAGGACAGTTTCCATTTGCAGAACCTGAAAGAAAACACGCAGGAGCTGTTGAAAACAGAACAGTGAAAGACCAAGAAGTAAGAAAATTACTCGTTTTATATGCATTTTGTGTGCTCTCCTCGCCTGCTGGTAAAAATCTATGTACATACGGGTAGACGCTTGCATCCCTCGATACAAAACGCAAAATTTCCCATCAGGGGAACCTATAATGGTCACCCAGCAGCCAGTGGGGAACGCTGGGGACGCATCGATGTCGAGCCAGAAAATAATGTTACGTACACGTGCCTGCGTGCGGCGCAAAGTCACCAAAATCAGCTGTAACACGCCACCCTCGGAGTAAAACGCTTCGGTTTCTTAAGGGCCTTCAAAAGCACAGTTTCCTCTTGCAGAACCTGAAAGAAAGCACGCAGCAGCTGTTGAAAACAGAACAGTGAAAAACCAAGCAATAACAAAATTACTCGTTTTTTATGCATTTCGTGTGCTCTCCTCGCCTGCTGGTAAAAATCTATGTACACACGGCTAAACGCTTCTGTCCCTCAATGCAAAACGCAATATTTTCCATCAAGGGAACCTATAATGGTCACCCAGCAGCCAGTGGGGAACGCTGGGGACGCATCGATGTCGAGCCAGAAAATAATGTTACGTACACGTGCCTGCGTGCGGCGCAAAGCCACCAAAATCAGCTGTAACACGCCACCCTCGGAGTAAAACGCTTCGGTTTCTTAAGAACCTTCAAAAGCACAGTTTCCTCTTGCAGAACCTGAAAGAAAGCACGCAGCAGCTGTTGAAAACAGAACAGTGAAAAACCAAGCAATAACAAAATTACTCGTTTTTTATGCATTTTGTGTGCTCTCCTCGCCTGCTGGCAAAAATCTATGTACACACGGCTGGTCGCTTGTGTCCCCAAAGACAAAGCGCGATATTTCCCATCAAGGGAACCTATAATGGTCACCCAGCAGCCAATGGGGAACGCTGGGGACGCATCGATGTCGAGCCAGAAAATAATGTTACGTACACGTGCCTGCGTGCGGCGCAAAGCCACCAAAATCAGCTGTAACACGCCACCCTCGGAGTAAAACGCTTCGGTTTCTTAAGAACCTTCAAAAGCACAGTTTCCTCTTGCAGAACCTGAAAGAAAGCACGCAGCAGCTGTTGAAAACAGAACAGTGAAAAACCAAGCAATAACAAAATTACTCGTTTTTTATGCATTTTGTGTGCTCTCCTCGCCTGCTGGCAAAAATCTATGTACACACGGCTGGTCGCTTGTGTCCCCAAAGACAAAGCGCGATATTTCCCATCAAGGGAACCTATAATGGTCACCCAGCAGCCAATGGGGAACGCTGGGGACGCATCGATGTCGAGCCAGAAAATAATGTTACGTACACCCGCCCGTATGCGGCGCAAAGTCACCAAAATCAGCTGCAACACGCCACCCTCGGAGTAAAACGCTTCGGTTTCTTAAAGGCCTTCAAAAGCACAGTTTCCTCTTGCAGAACCTGAAAGAAAGCACCCAGGAGCTGTTGAAAACAGAACAGTGAAAACCAAGCAGTAACAAAATTACTCCTTTTTTATGCATTTTGTGTGTTCTCCTCGCCTGCTGGTAAAAATCTATGTACACACGGCTGGACGCTTGTGTCCCTGAAAACAAAACGCGATATTTTCTATCAAGGGAACCTATAATGGTCACCCTGCAGCCAGTGGGGAACGCTGGGGATGCATCGATGTCGAGCCAGAAAATAATGTTACGTACACGCGCCCGTGTGCGGCGCAAAGCCGTCAAAATCTGCTGTAACACGCCACCCTCAGAGTAAAATGCTTCGGTTTCTTAAAGGCCTTCAAAAGCTTAGTTTCCTTTTGCAGAACCTGAAAGAAAGCACCCAGGAGCTGTTGAAAACAGAACAGTGAAAACCAAGCAGTAACAAAATTACTCCTTTTTTATGCATTTTGTGTGTTCTCCTCGCCTGCTGGTAAAAATCTATGTACACACGGCTGGACGCTTGTGTCCCTGAAAACAAAACGCGATATTTTCCATCAAGGGAACCTATAATGGTCACCCTGCAGCCAGTGGGGAACGCTGGGGATGCATCGATGTCGAGCCAGAAAATAATGTTACGTACACGCGCCCGTGTGCGGCGCAAAGCCGTCAAAATCTGCTGTAACACGCCACCCTCAGAGTAAAATGCTTCGGTTTCTTAAAGGCCTTCAAAAGCACAGTTTCCTTTTGCAGAACTTGAAAGAAAGCACGCAGGAGTGGTTGAAAACAGAACAGGGAATACCAAGCAGTAATAAAATTACGCGTTTTTTATACATTTTGTGTGCTGTCCTCGCCTGCTGGTAAAAATCTATGTACACACGGCTGGACGCTTGTGTCCCTGAATACAAAACGCGATATTTTCCATCAAGTGAACCTATAATGGTGACCCTGCAGCCAGTGGGGAACGCTGGGGATGCATCGATGTCGAGCCAGAAAATAATATTTCGTACACGCGCCCGTGTGCGGCGCAAAGTCATCAAAATCAGCTGTAACACGCCACCCTCAGAGTAAAATGCTTCGGTTTCTTAAGGGCCTTCAAAAGGACATTTTCCATTTGCAGAACCTGAAAGAAAACACGCAGGAGCTGTTGAAAACAGAACAGTGAAAGACCAAGCAGTAAGAAAATTACTCGTTTTATATGCATTTTGTGTGCTCTCCTCGCCTGCTGGTAAAAATCTATGTACATACGGGTAGGCGCTTGCATCCCTCAATACAAAACGCAAAATTTCCCATCAGGGGAACCTATAATGGTCACCCAGCAGCCAGTGGGGAACGCTGGGGACGCATCGATGTCGAGCCAGAAAATAATGTTACGTACACGTGCCTGCGTGCGGCGCAAAGTCACCAAAATCAGCTGTAACACGCCACCCTCGGAGTAAAACGCTTCGGTTTCTTAAGGGCCTTCAAAAGCACAGTTTCCTCCTGCAGAACCTGAAAGAAAGCACGCAGCAGCTGTTGAAAACAGAACAGTGAAAAACCAAGCAATAACAAAATTACTCGTTTTTAATGCATTTCGTGTGCTCTCCTCGCCTGCTGGTAAAAATCTATGTACACACGGCTAAACGCTTCTGTCCCTCAATGCAAAACGCAATATTTTCCATCAAGGGAACCTATAATGGTCACCCAGCAGCCAGTGGGGAACGCTGGGGACGCATCGATGTCGAGCCAGAAAATAATGTTACGTACACGTGCCTGCGTGCGGCGCAAAGTCACCAAAATCAGCTGTAACACGCCACCCTCGGAGTAAAACGCTTCGGTTTCTTAAGAACCTTCAAAAGCACAGTTTCCTCTTGCAGAACCTGAAAGAAAGCACGCAGCAGCTGTTGAAAACAGAACAGTGAAAAACCAAGCAATAACAAAATTACTCGTTTTTTATGCATTTTGTGTGCTCTCCTCGCCTGCTGGCAAAAATCTATGTACACACGGCTGGTCGCTTGTGTCCCCAAAGACAAAGCGCGATATTTTCCATCAAGGGAACCTATAATGGTCACCCAGCAGCCAATGGGGAACGCTGGGGACGCATCGATGTCGAGCCAGAAAATAATGTTACGTACACGCGCCCGTGTGCGGCGCAAAGTCATCAAAATCAGCTGTAACACGCCACCCTCAGAGTAAAATGCTTCGGTTTCTTAAGGGCCTTCAAAAGGACAGTTTCCATTTGCAGAACCTGAAAGAAAACACGCAGGAGCTGTTGAAAACAGAACAGTGAAAGACCAAGCAGTAAGAAAATTACTCGTTTTATATGCATTTTGTGTGCTCTCCTCGCCTGCTGGTAAAAATCTATGTACATACGGGTAGACGCTTGCATCCCTCAATACAAAACGCAAAATTTCCCATCAGGGGAACCTATAATGGTCACCCAGCAGCCAATGGGGAACGCTGGGGACGCATCGATGTCGAGCCAGAAAATAATGTTACGTACACCCGCCCGTATGCGGCGCAAAGTCACCAAAATCAGCTGCAACACGCCACCCTCGGAGTAAAACGCTTCGGTTTCTTAAAGGCCTTCAAAAGCACAGTTTCCTCTTGCAGAACCTGAAAGAAAGCACGCAGGAGCTGTTGAAAACAGAACAGTGAAAACCAAGCAGTAACAAAATTACTCCTTTTTTATGCATTTTGTGTGTTCTCCTCGCCTGCTGGTAAAAATCTATGCACACACGGCTGGACGCTTGTGTCCCTGAATACAAAACGCGATATTTTCCATCAAGGGAACCTATAATGGTCACCCTGCAGCCAGTGGAGAACGCTGGGGATGCATCGATGTCGAGCCAGAAAATAATGTTACGTACACGCGCCCGTGTGCGGCGCAAAGCCATCAAAATCTGCTGTAACACGCCACCCTCAGAGTAAAATGCTTCGGTTTCTTAAAGGCCTTCAAAAGCACAGTTTCCTTTTGCAGAACTTGAAAGAAAGCACGCAGGAGTGGTTGAAAACAGAACAGGGAATACCAAGCAGTAATAAAATTACGCGTTTTTTATACATTTTGTGTGCTCTCCTCGCCTGCTGGTAAAAATCTATGTACACACGGCTGGACGCTTGTGTCCCTGAATACAAAAGGCGATATTTCCCATCAAGGGAACCTATAGTGGTCACCCAGCAGCCAGTGGGGAACGCTGGGGACGCATCGATGTCGAGCCAGAAAATAATTTTTCGTACACGCGCCCGTGTGCGGCGCAAAGTCACCAAAATCAGCTGCAACACGCCACCCTCCGCTTCGGTTTCTTAAAGGCCTTCAAAAGCACAGTTTCCTTTTGCAGAACCTGAAAGAAAGCACCCAGGAGCTGTTGAAAACAGAACAGGGAAAGACCAAGAGGTAACAAAATTACACGTTTTTTATGCATTTTGTATGCTCACCTCGCCTGCTGGTAAATATGTATGTACACACGGCTGGACGCTTGTGTCCCTCAATATAAAATGCGATATTTCCCATCAGGGAATCCTGTAATGGTCACTCAACAGCGAGTGGGGAACGCTGGGGACACATCGATGTCGTGCCAGAAAATAATGTTACGTACACGCGCCCGTGTGCGGCGCAAAGTCAGCAAAATCAGCTGTAACACACCACCCTCAGAGTGAAACGCTTCGGTTTCGTAAAGGCCTTCAAAAGCACAGTTCTCTCTTGCAGAACCTGAAAGAAAGCACCCAGGAGCTGTTGAAAATAGAACAGTGAAAGACCAAGCAATAACAAAATTACTCGTTTTTTATGCATTTTTGTGCTCTCCCCGCCTGCTGGTAAAAATGTATGTACACACGGCTGGACGCTTGTGTCCCTTAATATAAAATGCGTTATTCCCATCAAGGGATCCTATTATGGTCACTCAGCAGCCAGTGGGGAACGCTGGGGACGCGTCGGTGTCGAGCCAGAAAATAATGTTACGTACACGCGCCCGCGTGCGGCGCAAAGTCAGCAAAATCAGCTGTAACACGCCACCGTCAGAGTGAAACGCTTCGGTTTCTTAAAGGCCTTCAAAAGCACAGTTTCCTCTTGCAGAACCTGAAAGAAAGCACGCAGCAGCTGTTGAAAACAGAACAGTGAAAAACCAAGCAATAACAAAATTACTCGTTTTTTATGCATTTCGTGTGCTCTCCTCGCCTGCTGGTAAAAATCTATGTACACACGGCTAAACGCTTCTGTCCCTCAATGCAAAACGCAATATTTTCCATCAAGGGAACCTATAATGGTCACCCAGCAGCCAGTGGGGAACGCTGGGGACGCATCGATGTCGAGCCAGAAAATAATGTTACGTACACGTGCCTGCGTGCGGCGCAAAGTCACCAAAATCAGCTGTAACACGCCACCCTCGGAGTAAAACGCTTCGGTTTCTTAAGAACCTTCAAAAGCACAGTTTCCTCTTGCAGAACCTGAAAGAAAGCACGCAGCAGCTGTTGAAATCAGAACAGTGAAAAACCAAGCAATAACAAAATTACTCGTTTTTTATGCATTTTGTGTGCTCTCCTCGCCTGCTGGCAAAAATCTGTGTACACACGGCTGGTCGCTTGTGTCCACAAAGACAAAGCGCGATATTTCCCATCAAGGGAACCTATAATGGTCACCCAGCAGCCAATGGGGAACGCTGGGGACGCATCGATGTCGAGCCAGAAAATAATGTTTCGTACACCCGCCCGTATGCGGCGCAAAGTCACCAAAATCAGCTGCAACACGCCACCCTCGGAGTAAAACGCTTCGGTTTCTTAAAGGCCTTCAAAAGCACAGTTTCCTCTTGCAGAACCTGAAAGAAAGCACGCAGGAGCTGTTGAAAACAGAACAGTGAAAACCAAGCAGTAACAAAATTACTCCTTTTTTATGCATTTCGTGTGTTCTCCTCGCCTGCTGGTAAAAATCTATGTACACACGGCTGGACGCTTGTGTCCCTGAATACAAAACGCGATATTTTCCATCAAGGGAACCTATAATGGTCACCCTGCAGCCAGTGGGGAACGCTGGGGACGCATCGATGTCGAGCCAGAAAATAATGTTACGTACACGTGCCTGCGTGCGGCGCAAAGTCACCAAAATCAGCTGTAACACGCCACCCTCGGAGTTAAACGCTTCGGTTTCTTAAGGGCCTTCAAAAGCACAGTTTCCTCTTGCAGAACCTGGAAGAAAGCACGCAGCAGCTGTTGAAAACAGAACAGTGAAAAACCAAGCAATAACAAAATTACTCGTTTTTTATGCATTTTGTGTGCTCTCCTCGCCTGCTGGTAAAAATCTATGTACACACGGCTGGTCGCTTGTGTCCTCCAAGACAAAGCGCGATATTTCCCATCAAGGGAACCTATAATGGTCACCCAGCAGCCAGTGGGGAACGCTGGGGACGCATCGATGTCGAGCCAGAAAATAATGTTACGTACACGCGCCCGTGTGCGGCGCAAAGTCACCAAAATCAGCTGAAACACGCCACCCTCGGAGTAAAACGCTTCGGTTTCTTAAAGGCCTTCAAAAGCACAGTTTCCTTTTGCAGAACTTGAAAGAAAGCACGCAGGAGTGGTTGAAAACAGAACAGGGAATACCAAGCAGTAATAAAATTACGCGTTTTTTATACATTTTGTGTGCTCTCCTCGCCTGCTGGTAAAAATCTATGTACACACGGCTGGACGCTTGTGTCCCTGAATACAAAAGGCGATATTTCCCATCAAGGGAACCTATAATGGTCACCCTGCAGCCAGTGGGGAACGCTGGGGACGCATCGATGTCGAGCCAGAAAATAATGTTACGTACACGTGCCTGCATGCGGCGCAAAGTCACCAAAATCAGCTGTAACACGCCACCCTCGGAGTTAAACGCTTTGGTTTCTTAAGGGCCTTCAAAAGCACAGTTTCCTCTTGCAGAACCTGAAAGAAAGCACGCAGCAGCTGTTGAAAACAGAACAGTGAAAAACCAAGCAATAACAAAATTACTCGTTTTTTATGCATTTTGTGTGCTCTCCTCGCCTGCTGGTAAAAATCTATGTACACACGGCTGGTCGCTTGTGTCCTTCAAGACAAAGCGCGATATTTCCCATCAAGGGAACCTATAATGGTCACCCAGCAGCCAGTGGGGAACGCTGGGGACGCATCGATGTCGAGCCAGAAAATAATTTTTCGTACACGCGCCCGTGTGCGGCGCAAAGTCACCAAAATCAGCTGCAACACGCCACCCTCCGCTTCGGTTTCTTAAAGGCCTTCAAAAGCACAGTTTCCTTTTGCAGAACTTGAAAGAAAGCACGCAGGAGTTGTTGAAAACAGAACAGTGAAAACCAAGCAGTAACAAAATTACTCCTTTTTTATGCATTTTGTGTGCTCTCCTCGCCTGCTGGTAAAAATCTATGTACACACGGCTGGTCGCTTGTGTCCCCCAAGACAAAGCGCGATATTTCCCATCAAGGGAACCTATAATGGTCACCCAGCAGCCAGTGGGGAACGCTGGGGACGCATCGATGTCGAGCCAGAAAATAATGTTACGTACACGTGCCTGCGTGCGGCGCAAAGTCACCAAAATCAGCTGTAACACGCCACCCTCGGAGTAAAACGCTTCGGTTTCTTAAGGGCCTTCAAAAGCACAGTTTCCCCTTGCAGAACCTGAAAGAAAGCACGCAGCAGCTGTTGAAAACAGAACAGTGAAAAACCAAGCAATAACAAAATTACTCGTTTTTTATGCATTTTGTGTGCTCTCCTCGCCTGCTGGCTAAAAGCTATGTACACACGGCTGGTCGCTTGTGTCCCCAAAGACAAAGCGCGATATTTCCCATCAAGGGAACCTATAATGGTCACCCAGCAGCCAATGGGGAACGCTAGGGACGCATCGATGTCGAGCCAGAAAATAATGTTACGTACACCCGCCCGTATGCGGCGCAAAGTCACCAAAATCAGCTGCAACACGCCACCCTCGGAGTAAAACGCTTCGGTTTCTTAAAGGCCTTCAAAAGCACAGTTTCCTCTTGCAGAACCTGAAAGAAAGCACGCAGCAGCTGTTGAAAACAGAACAGTGAAAAACCAAGCAATAACAAAATTACTCGTTTTTTATGCATTTCGTGTGCTCTCCTCGCCTGCTGGTAAAAATCTATGTACACACGGCTAAACGCTTCTGTCCCTCAATGCAAAACGCAATATTTTCCATCAAGGGAACCTATAATGGTCACCCAGCAGCCAGTGGGGAACGCTGGGGACGCATCGATGTCGAGCCAGAAAATAATGTTACGTACACGTGCCTGCGTGCGGCGCAAAGTCACCAAAATCAGCTGTAACACGCCACCCTCGGAGTAAAACGCTTCGGTTTCTTAAGAACCTTCAAAAGCACAGTTTCCTCTTGCAGAATCTGAAAGAAAGCACGCAGCAGCTGTTGAAAACAGAACAGTGAAAAACCAAGCAATAACAAAATTACTCGTTTTTTATGCATTTTGTGTGCTCTCCTCGCTTGCTGGCAAAAATCTATGTACACACGGCTGGTCGCTTGTGTCCCCAAAGACAAAGCGCGATATTTCCCATCAAGGGAACCTATAATGGTCACCCAGCAGCCAATGGGGAACGCTGGGGACGCATCGATGTCGAGCCAGAAAATAATGTTACGTACACCCGCCCGTATGCGGCGCAAAGTCACCAAAATCAGCTGCAACACGCCACCCTCGGAGTAAAACGCTTCGGTTTCTTAAAGGCCTTCAAAAGCACAGTTTCCTCTTGCAGAACCTGAAAGAAAGCACGCAGGAGCTGTTGAAAACAGAACAGTGAAAACCAAGCAGTAACAAAATTACTCCTTTTTTATGCATTTTGTGTGTTCTCCTCGCCTGCTGGTAAAAATCTATGTACACACGGCTGGACGCTTGTGTCCCTGAATACAAAAGGCGATATTTCCCATCAAGGGAACCTATAGTGGTCACCCAGCAGCCAGTGGGGAACGCTGGGGACGCATCGATGTCGAGCCAGAAAATAATTTTTCGTACACGCGCCCGTGTGCGGCGCAAAGTCACCAAAATCAGCTGCAACACGCCACCCTCCGCTGCGGTTTCTTAAAGGCCTTCAAAAGCACAGTTTCCTTTTGCAGAACTTGAAAGAAAGCACGCAGGAGTTGTTGAAAACAGAACAGTGAAAACCAAGCAGCAACAAAATTACTCCTTTTTTATGCATTTTGTGTGCTGTCCTCGCCTGCTGGTAAAAATCTATGTACACACGGCTGGACGCTTGTGTCCCTGAATACAAAACGCGATATTTTCCATCAAGGGAACCTATAATGGTGACCCTGCAGCCAGTGGGGAACGCTGGGGATGCATCGATGTCGAGCCAGAAAATAATTTTTCGTACACGCGCCCGTGTGCGGCGCAAAGTCATCAAAATGAGCTGTAACACGCCACCCTCAGAGTAAAATGCTTCGGTTTCTTAAGGGCCTTCAAAAGGACAGTTTCCATTTGCAGAACCTGAAAGAAAACACGCAGGAGCTGTTGAAAACAGAACAGTGAAAGACCAAGCAGTAACAAAATTACTCGTTTTATATGCATTTTGTGTGCTCTCCTCGCCTGCTGGTAAAAATCTATGTACACACGGCTGGTCGCTTGTGTCCCCCAAGACAAAGCGCGATATTTCCCATCAAGGGAACCTATAGTGGTCACCCAGCAGCCAGTGGGGAACGCTGGGGACGCATCGATGTCGAGCCAGAAAATAATTTTTCGTACACGCGCCCGTGTGCGGCGCAAAGTCATCAAAATCAGCTGTAACATGCCACCCTCAGAGTAAAATGCTTCGGTTTCTTCAGGGCCTTCAAAAGGACAGTTTCCTCCTGCAGAACCTGAAAGAAAGCACGCAGGAGCTGTTGAAAACAGAACAGTGAAAGACCAAGCAGTAACAAAATTACTCGTTTTATATGCATTTTGTGTGCTCTCCTCGCCTGCTGGTAAAAATCTATGTACACACGGCTGGTCGCTTGTGTCCCCAAAGACAAAGCGCGATATTTCCCATCAAGGGAACCTATAATGGTCACCCAGCAGCCAATGGGGAACGCTGGGGACGCATCGATGTCGAGCCAGAAAATAATGTTACGTACACCCGCCCGTATGCGGCGCAAAGTCACCAAAATCAGCTGCAACACGCCACCCTCGGAGTAAAACGCTTCGGTTTCTTAAAGGCCTTCAAAAGCACAGTTTCCTCTTGCAGAACCTGTAAGAAAGCACGCAGCAGCTGTTGAAAACAGAACAGTGAAAAACCAAGCAATAACAAAATTACTCGTTTTTTATGCATTTTGTGTGCTCTCCTCGCTTGCTGGCAAAAATCTATGTACACACGGCTGGTCGCTTGTGTCCCCAAAGACAAAGCGCGATATTTCCCATCAAGGGAACCTATAATGGTCACCCAGCAGCCAATGGGGAACGCTGGGGACGCATCGATGTCGAGCCAGAAAATAATGTTACGTACACCCGCCCGTATGCGGCGCAAAGTCACCAAAATCAGCTGCAACACGCCACCCTCGGAGTAAAACGCTTCGGTTTCTTAAAGGCCTTCAAAAGCACAGTTTCCTCTTGCAGAACCTGAAAGAAAGCACGCAGCAGCTGTTGAAAACAGAACAGTGAAAAACCAAGCAATAACAAAATTACTCGTTTTTTATGCATTTTGTGTGCTCTCCTCGCTTGCTGGCAAAAATCTATGTACACACGGCTGGTCGCTTGTGTCCCCAAAGACAAAGCGCGATATTTCCCATCAAGGGAACCTATAGTGGTCACCCAGCAGCCAATGGGGAACGCTGGGGACGCATCGATGTCGAGCCAGAAAATAATGTTACGTACACCCGCCCGTATGCGGCGCAAAGTCACCAAAATCAGCTGCAACACGCCACCCTCGGAGTAAAACGCTTCGGTTTCTTAAAGGCCTTCAAAAGCACAGTTTCCTCTTGCAGAACCTGAAAGAAAGCACGCAGGAGCTGTTGAAAACAGAACAGTGAAAACCAAGCAGTAACAAAATTACTCCTTTTTTATGCATTTTGTGTGTTCTCCTCGCCTGCTGGTAAAAATCTATGTACACACGGCTGGACGCTTGTGTCCCTGAATACAAAACGCGATATTTTCCATCAAGGGAACCTATAATGGTCACCCTGCAGCCAGTGGGGAACGCTGGGGATGCATCGATGTCGAGCCAGAAAATAATGTTACGTACACGCGCCCGTGTGCGGCGCAAAGCCATCAAAATCTGCTGTAACACGCCACCCTCAGAGTAAAATGCTTCGGTTTCTTAAAGGCCTTCAAAAGCACAGTTTCCTTTTGCAGAACTTGAAAGAAAGCACGCAGGAGTGGTTGAAAACAGAACAGGGAATACCAAGCAGTAATAAAATTACGCGTTTTTTATACATTTTGTGTGCTCTCCTCGCCTGCTGGTAAAAATCTATGTACACACGGCTGGACGCTTGTGTCCCTGAATACAAAAGGCGATATTTCCCATCAAGGGAACCTATAGTGGTCACCCAGCAGCCAGTGGGGAACGCTGGGGACGCATCGATGTCGAGCCAGAAAATAATTTTTCGTACACGCGCCCGTGTGCGGCGCAAAGTCACCAAAATCAGCTGCAACACGCCACCCTCCGCTGCGGTTTCTTAAAGGCCTTCAAAAGCACAGTTTCCTTTTGCAGAACTTGAAAGAAAGCACGCAGGAGTTGTTGAAAACAGAACAGTGAAAACCAAGCAGTAACAAAATTACTCCTTTTTTATGCATTTTGTGTGCTGTCCTCGCCTGCTGGTAAAAATCTATGTACACACGGCTGGACGCTTGTGTCCCTGAATACAAAACGCGATATTTTCCATCAAGGGAACCTATAATGGTGACCCTGCAGCCAGTGGGGAACGCTGGGGATGCATCAATGTCGAGCCAGAAAATAATTTTTCGTACACGCGCCCGTGTGCGGCGCAAAGTCATCAAAATCAGCTGTAACACGCCACCCTCAGAGTAAAATGCTTCGGTTTCTTCAGGGCCTTCAAAAGGACAGTTTCCTCCTGCAGAACCTGAAAGAAAGCACGCAGGAGCTGTTGAAAACAGAACAGTGAAAGACCAAGCAGTAACAAAATTACTCGTTTTATATGCATTTTGTGTGCTCTCCTCGCCTGCTGGTAAAAATCTATGTACACAGGGCTAGACGCTTGCATCCTTCAATACAAAACGCAATATTTCCCTTCAAGGGAACCTACAATGGTCACCCAGCAGCCAGTGGGGAACGCTGGGGACGCATCGATGTCGAGCCAGAAAATAATGTTACGTACACGCGCCCGTGTGCGGCGCAAAGTCGCCAAAATCAGCTTTAACACGCCACCGTCAGAGTAAAATGCTTCGGTTTCTTAAGGGCCTTCAAAAGCACAGTTTCCTCTTGCAGAACCTGAAAGAAAGCACGCAGGAGCTGTTGAAAACAGAACAGTGAAAACCAAGCAGTAACAAAATTACTCCTTTTTTATGCATTTTGTGTGTTCTCCTCGCCTGCTGGTAAAAATCTATGTACACACGGCTGGACGCTTGTGTCCCTGAATACAAAACGCGATATTTTCCATCAAGGGAACCTATAATGGTCACCCTGCAGCCAGTGGGGAACGCTGGGGATGCATCGATGTCGAGCCAGAAAATAATGTTACGTACACGCGCCCGTGTGCGGCGCAAAGCCATCAAAATCTGCTGTAACACGCCACCCTCAGAGTAAAATGCTTCGGTTTCTTAAAGGCCTTCAAAAGCACAGTTTCCTTTTGCAGAACTTGAAAGAAAGCACGCAGGAGTGGTTGAAAACAGAACAGGGAATACCAAGCAGTAATAAAATTACGCGTTTTTTATACATTTTGTGTGCTCTCCTCGCCTGCTGGTAAAAATCTATGTACACACGGCTGGTCGCTTGTGTCCCCCAAGACAAAGCGCGATATTTCCCATCAAGGGAACCTATAGTGGTCACCCAGCAGCCAGTGGGGAACGCTGGGGACGCATCGATGTCGAGCCAGAAAATAATTTTTCGTACACGCGCCCGTGTGCGGCGCAAAGTCATCAAAATCAGCTGTAACATGCCACCCTCAGAGTAAAATGCTTCGGTTTCTTCAGGGCCTTCAAAAGGACAGTTTCCTCCTGCAGAACCTGAAAGAAAGCACGCAGGAGCTGTTGAAAACAGAACAGTGAAAGACCAAGCAGTAACAAAATTACTCGTTTTATATGCATTTTGTGTGCTCTCCTCGCCTGCTGGTAAAAATCTATGTACACAGGGCTAGACGCTTGCATCCTTCAATACAAAACGCAATATTTCCCTTCAAGGGAACCTACAATGGTCACCCAGCAGCCAGTGGGGAACGCTGGGGACGCATCGATGTCGAGCCAGAAAATAATGTTACGTACACGCGCCCGTGTGCGGCGCAAAGTCGCCAAAATCAGCTTTAACACGCCACCGTCAGAGTAAAATGCTTCGGTTTCTTAAGGGCCTTCAAAAGCACAGTTTCCTCTTGCAGAACCTGAAAGAAAGCACGCAGGAGCTGTTGAAAACAGAACAGTGAAAGACCAAGCAGTAACAAAATTACTCGTTTTATATGCATTTGGTGTGCTCTCCTCGCCTGCTGGTAAAAATCTATGTTCATACGGGTAGACGCTTGCATCCCTCAAAACAAAACGCAAAATTTCCCATAAGGGAACCTATAATGGCCACCCAGCAGCCAGTGGGGAACGCTGGGGACGCATCGATGTCGAGCCAGAAAATAATGTTACGTACACGTGCCTGCGTGCGGCGCAAAGTCACCAAAATCAGCTGTAACACGCCACCCTCGGAGTAAAACGCTTCGGTTTCTTAAGGGCCTTCAAAAGCACAGTTTCCTCTTGCAGAACCTGAAAGAAAGTAGGCAGCAGCTGTTGAAAACAGAACAGTGAAAAACCAAGCAATAACAAAATTACTCGTTTTTTATGCATTTTGTGTGCTCTCCTCGCCTGCTGGTAAAAATCTATGTACACACGGCTAAACGCTTCTGTCCCTCAATGCAAAACGCAATATTTTCCATCAAGGGAACCTACAATGGTCACCCAGCAGCCAGTGGGGAACGCTGGGGACGCATCGATGTCGAGCCAGAAAATAATGTTACGTACACGCGCCCGTGTGCGGCGCAAAGTCACCAAAATCAGCTGTAACACGCCACCCTCGGAAAAAAAACGCTTCGGTTTCTTAAGGGCCTTCAAGAGCACAGTTTGCTCTTGCAGATCCTGAAAGAAAGCACCGTGGCGCGGTTGAAAACAGAACAGTGAAAGGCCAAGCAGTAACAAAATTACTCGTTTTTTATGCATTTTGTGTGCTCTCCTCGCCTGCTGGTTAAAATCTATGTACACACGGCTAGACGCTTGCATTTCTCAATACAAAACGCAAAATTTCCCATCAAATGAACCTATAATGGTCACCCAGCAGCCAGTGGTGAACGCTGGGGACGGATCGATGTCGAGCCAGAAAATAATGTTACGTACACGCGCCCGTGTGCGGCGCAAAGTCACCAAAATCAGCTGTAACACGCCACCCTCAGAGTAAAACGCTTCGGTTTCTTAAGGGCCTTCAAGAGCACAGTTTGCTCTTGCAGATCCTGAAAGAAAGCACCGTGGCGCTGTTGAAAACAGAACAGTGAAAGGCCAAGCAGTAACAAAATTACTGGTTTTTTATGCATTTACTGTGCTTTCCTCGCCTGCTGGTAAAAATCTATGTACACACGGCTAGACGCTTGCGTCCCTCAATGCAAAACGCAATATTTTCCATCAAGGGAACCTACAATGGTCACCCAGCAGCCAGTGGTGAACGCTGGGGACGGATCGATGTCGAGCCAGAAAATAATGTTACGTACACGCGCCCGTGTGCGGCGCAAAGTCACCAAAATCAGCTGCAACACGCCACCCTCGGAGTAAAACGCTTCGGTTTCTTAAGGGCCTTCAAAAGCACAGTTTTCTCTTGCAGAACCTGAAAGAAAGCAGGCAGCAGCTGTTGAAAACAGAACAGTGAAAGACCATGCAGTAACAAAACTACTCGTTTTTTATGCATTTTGTGTGCTCTCCTTGCCTGCTGGTAAAAATCTATGTACACACGTTTGAACGCTTCTGTCCCTCAATATAGAGCGCGATATTTTCAATCAAGGGAACCTATAACGGTCACTCAGCAGCCAGTGGGGAACGCTGGGGACGCATCGATGTCGAGCCAGAAAATAATGTTACGTACACGCGCCCGTGTGCGGCGCAAAGTCACCAAAATCAGCTGTAACACGCCACCCTCGGAAAAAAAACGCTTCGGTTTCTTAAGGGCCTTCAAGAGCACAGTTTGCTCTTGCAGATCCTGAAAGAAAGCACCGTGGCGCGGTTGAAAACAGAACAGTGAAAGGCCAAGCAGTAACAAAATTACTCGTTTTTTATGCATTTTGTGTGCTCTCCTCGCCTGCTGGTAAAAATCTATGTACACACGGCTGGTCGCTTGTGTCTTCCAAGACAAAGCGCGATATTTCCCATCAAGGGAACCTATAATGGTCACCCAACAGCCAGTGGGGAACGCTGGGGACGCATCGATGTCGAGCCAGAAAATAATGTTACGTACACGCGCCCGTGTGCGGCGCAAAGTCACCAAAATCAGCTGCAACACGCCACCCTCGGAGTAAAACGCTTCGGTTTCTTAAGGGCCTTCAAAAGCACAGTTTTCTCTTGCAGAACCTGAAAGAAAGCAGGCAGCAGCTGTTGAAAACAGAACAGTGAAAGACCATGCAGTAACAAAACTACTCGTTTTTTATGCATTTTGTGTGCTCTCCTTGCCTGCTGGTAAAAATCTATGTACACACGTTTGAACGCTTCTGTCCCTCAATATAGAGCGCGATATTTTCAATCAAGGGAACATATAATGGTCACTCAGCAGCCAGTGGGGAACGCTGGGGACGCATCGATGTCGAGCCAGAAAATAATGTTACGTACACGCGCCCGTGTGCGGCGCAAAGTCACCAAAATCAGCTTTAACACGCCACCCTCAGAGTAAAATGGTTCGGTTTCTTAAGGGCCTTCAAAAGCACAGTTTCCTCTTGCAGAACCTGAAAGAAAGCACGCAGGAGCTGTTGAAAACAGAACAGTGAAAACCAAGCAGTAACAAAATTACTCGTTTTTTATGTATTTTGTGTGCTCTCCTCGCCTGCTGGTAAAAATCTATGTACACACGGCTGGTCGCTTGTGTCCCCCAAGACAAAGCGCGATATTTCCCATCAAATGAACCCATAATGGTCACCCAGCAGCCAGTGGGGAACGCTGGGGACGCATCGATGTCGAGCCAGAAAATAATGTTACGTACACGTGCCTGCGTGCGGCGCAAAGTCAACAAAATCAGCTGTAACACGCCACCCTCGGAGTAAAACGCTTCGGCTTCTAAAGGGCCTTCAAAAGCACAGCTTCCTCTTGCAGAACCTGAAAGAAAGCACGCAGCAGCTGTTGAAAACAGAACAGTGAAAAACCAAGCAATAACAAAATTACTCGTTTTTTATGCATTTTGTGTGCTCTCCTCGCCTGCTGGCAAAAATCTATGTACACACGGCTGGTCGCTTGTGTCCCCCAAGACAAAGCGCGATATTTCCCATCAAGGGAACCTATAATGGTCATTCAGCAGCCAGTGGGGAACGCTGGGGACGCATCGATGTCGAGCCAGAAAATAATGTTACGTACACGCGCCCGTGTGCGGCGCAAAGTCACCAAAATCAGCTGCAACACGCCACCCTCGGAGTAAAACGCTTCGGTTTCTTAAAGGCCTTCAAAAGCACAGTTTCTTTTTGCAGAACTTGAATGAAAGCACGAAGGAGTGGTTGAAAACAGAACAGGGAAAACCAAGCAGTAATAAAATTACGCGTTTTTTATACATTTTGTGTGCTCTCCTCGCCTGCTGGTAAAAATCTATGTACACACGGCTGGACGCTTGTGTCCCTGAATACAAAAGGCGATATTTCCCATCAAGGGAACCTATAGTGGTCATCCAGCAGCCAGTGGGGAACGCTGGGGACGCATCGATGTCGAGCCAGAAAATAATTTTTCGTACACGCGCCCGTGTGCGGCGCAAAGTCATCAAAATCAGCTGTAACATGCCACCCTCAGAGTAAAATGCTTCGGTTTCTTAAGGGCCTTCAAAAGGACAGTTTCCTCCTGCAGAACCTGAAAGAAAGCAGGCAGCAGCTGTTGAAAACAGAACAGTGAAAGACCATGCAGTAACAAAACTACTCGTTTTTTATGCATTTTGTGTGCTCTCCTTGCCTGCTGGTAAAAATCTATGTACACACGTTTGAACGCTTCTGTCCCTCAATATAGAGCGCGATATTTTCAATCAAGGGAACATATAATGGTCACTCAGCAGCCAGTGGGGAACGCTGGGGACGCATCGATGTCGAGCCAGAAAATAATGTTACGTACACGCGCCCGTGTGCGGCGCAAAGTCACCAAAATCAGCTTTAACACGCCACCCTCAGAGTAAAACGCTTCGGTTTCTTAAGGGCCTTCAAAAGCACAGTTTTTTCTTGCAGAACCTCAAAGAAAGCGGGCAGCAGCTGTTGAAAACAGAACAGTGAAAGACCATGCAGTAACAAAACTACTCGTTTTTTATGCATTTTGTGTGTTCTCCTCGCCTGCTGGTAAAAATCTATGTACACACGGCTGGACGCTTGTGTCCCTGAATACAAAACGCGATATTTTCCGTCAAGGCAACCTATAATGGTCACCCTGCAGCCAGTGGGGAACGCTGGGGATGCATCGATGTCGAGCCAGAAAATAATGTTACGTACACGCGCCCGTGTGCGGCGCAAAGTCATCAAAATCTGCTGTAACACGCCACCCTCAGAGTAAAATGCTTCGGTTTCTTAAAGGCCTTCAAAAGCACAGTTTCTTTTTGCAGAACTTGAAAGAAAGCACGAAGGAGTGGTTGAAAACAGAACAGGGAAAACCAAGCAGTAATAAAATTACGCGTTTTTTATACATTTTGTGTGCTCTCCTCGCCTGCTGGTAAAAATCTATGTACACACGGCTGAACGCTTGTGTCCCTGAATACAAAAGGCGATATTTCCCATCAAGGGAACCTATAGTGGTCATCCAGCAGCCAGTGGGGAACGCTGGGGACGCATCGATGTCGAGCCAGAAAATAATTTTTCGTACACGCGCCCGTGTGCGGCGCAAAGTCATCAAAATCAGCTGTAACATGCCACCCTCAGAGTAAAATGCTTCGGTTTCTTAAGGGCCTTCAAAAGGACAGTTTCCTCCTGCAGAACCTGAAAGAAAGCACGCAGGAGCTGTTGAAAACAGAACAGTGAAAGACCAAGCAGTAACAAAATTACTCGTTTTATATGCATTTTGTGTGCTCTCCTCGCCTGCTGGTAAAAATCTATGTTCATACGGGTAGACGCTTGCATCCCTCAAAACAAAACGCAAAATTTCCCATCAGGGGAACCTATAATGGCCACCCAGCAGCCAGTGGGGAACGCTGGGGACGCATCGATATCGAGCCAGAAAATAATGTTACGTACACGTGCCTGCGTGCGGCGCAAAGTCACCAAAATCAGCTGTAACACGCCACCCTCGGAGTAAAACGGTTCGGTTTCTTAAGGGCCTTCAAAAGCACAGTTTTCTCTTGCAGAACCTGAAAGAAAGTACGCAGCAGCTGTTGAAAACAGAACAGTGAAAAACCAAGCAATAACAAAATTACTCGTTTTTTATGCATTTTGTGTGCTCTCCTCGCCTGCTGGTAAAAATCTATGTACACACGGCTAAACGCTTCTGTCCCTCAATGCAAAACGCAATATTTTCCATCAAGGGAACCTACAGTGGTCACCCAGCAGCCAGTGGGGAACGCTGGGGACGCATCGATGTCGAGCCAGAAAATAATGTTACGTACACGCGCCCGTGTGCGGCGCAAAGTCGCCAAAATCAGCTTTAACACGCCACCCTCAGAGTAAAATGCTTCGGTTTCTTAAGGGCCTTCAAAAGCACAGTTTTCTCTTGCAGAACCTGAAAGAAAGCACGCAGGAGCTGTTGAAAACAGAACAGTGAAAGACCAAGCAGTAACAAAATTACTCGTTTTATATGCATTTTGTGTGCTCTCCTCGCCTGCTGGTAAAAATCTATGTTCATACGGGTAGACGCTTGCATCCCTCAAAACAAAACGCAAAATTTCCCATCAGGGGAACCTATAATGGCCACCCAGCAGCCAGTGGGGAACGCTGGGGACGCATCGATATCGAGCCAGAAAATAATGTTACGTACACGTGCCTGCGTGCGGCGCAAAGTCACCAAAATCAGCTGTAACACGCCACCCTCGGAGTAAAACGCTTCGGTTTCTTAGGGGCCTTCAAAAGCACAGTTTCCTATTGCAGAACCTGAAAGAAAGTACGCAGCAGCTGTTGAAAACAGAACAGTGAAAAACCAAGCAATAACAAAATTACTCGTTTTTTATGCATTTTGTGTGCTCTCCTCGCCTGCTGGTAAAAATCTATGTACACACGGCTAAACGCTTCTGTCCCTCAATGCAAAACGCAATATTTTCCATCAAGGGAACCTACAATGGTCACCCAGCAGCCAGTGGGGAACGCTGGGGACGCATCGATGTCGAGCCAGAAAATAATGTTACGTACACGCGCCCGTGTGCGGCGCAAAGTCACCAAAATCAGCTGTAACACGCCACCCTCGGAAAAAAAACGCTTCGGTTTCTTAAGGGCCTTCAAGAGCACAGTTTGCTCTTGCAGATCCTGAAAGAAAGCACCCAGGCGCTGTTGAAAACAGAACAGTGAAAGGCCAAGTAGTAACAAAATTACTCGTTTTTTATGCATTTTGTGTGCTCTCCTCGCCTGCTGGTTAAAATCTATGTACACACGGCTAGACGCTTGCGTTTCTCAATACAAAACGCAAAATTTCCCATCAAATGAACCTATAATGGTCACCCAGCAGCCAGTGGTGAACGCTGGGGACGGATCGATGTCGAGCCAGAAAATAATGTTACGTACACGCGCCCGTGTGCGGCGCAAAGTCACCAAAATCAGCTGTAACACGCCACCCTCAGAGTAAAACGCTTCGGTTTCTTAAGGGCCTTCAAAAGCACAGTTTCCTCTTGCAGAACCTGAAAGAAAGCACGCAGCAGCTGTTGAAAACAGAACAGTGAAAGACCAATCAGTAACAAAATTACTGGTTTTTTTATGCATTTTCTGTGCTTTCCTCGCCTGCTGGTAAAAATCTATGTACACACGGCTAGACGCTTGCGTCCCTCAATGCAAAACGCAATATTTTCCATCAAGGGAACCTACAATGGTCACCCAGCAGCCAGTGGGGAACGCTGGGGACGCATCGATGTCGAGCCAGAAAATAATGTTACGTACACGCGCCCGTGTGCGGCGCAAAGTCACCAATATCAGCTGTAACACGCCACCCTCAGAGTAAAACGCTTCGGTTTCTTAAGGGCCTTCAAAAGCACAGTTTCCTCTTGCAGAACCTGAAAGAAAGCACGCAGCAGCTGTTGAAAACAGAACAGTGAAAGACCAATCAGTAACAAAATTACTGGTTTTTTTATGCATTTTCTGTGCTTTCCTCGCCTGCTGGTAAAAATCTATGTACACACGGCTAGACGCTTGCGTCCCTCAATGCAAAACGCAATATTTTCCATCAAGGGAACCTACAATGGTCACCCAGCAGCCAGTGGGGAACGCTGGGGACGCATCGATGTCGACCCAGAAAATAATGTTACGTACACGCGCCCGTGTGCGGCGCAAAGTCACCAAAATCAGCTGTAACACGCCACCCTCGGAAAAAAACGCTTCGGTTTCTTAAGGGCCTTCAAAAGCACAGTTTGCTCTTGCAGATCCTGAAAAAAAGCACCCAGGCGCTGTTGAAAACAGAACAGTGAAAGGCCAAGCAGTAACAAAATTACTCGTTTTTTATGCATTTTGTGTGCTCTCCTCGCCTGCTGGTTAAAATCTATGTACACACGGCTAGACGCTTGCGTTTCTCAATACAAAACGCAAAATTTCCCATCAAATGAACCTATAATGGTCACCCAGCAGCCAGTGGTGAACGCTGGGGACGGATCGATGTCGAGCCAGATAATAATGTTACGTACACGCGCCCGTGTGCGGCGCAAAGTCACCAAAATCAGCTGTAACACGCCACCCTCAGAGTAAAACGCTTCGGTTTCTTAAGGGCCTTCAAAAGCACAGTTTGCTCTTGCAGATCCTGAAAGAAAACCCCCAGGCGCTGTTGAAAACAGAACAGTGAAAGGCCAAGCAGTAACAAAATTACTCGTTTTTTATGCATTTTGTGTGCTCTCCTCGCCTGCTGGTTAAAATCTATGTACACACGGCTAGACGCTTGCGTTTCTCAATACAAAACGCAAAATTTCCCATCAAATGAACCTATAATGGTCACCCAGCAGCCAGTGGTGAACGCTGGGGACGCATCGATGTCGAGCCAGAAAATAATGTTACGTACACGCGCCCGTGTGCGGCGCAAAGTCACCAAAATCAGCTGTAACACGCCACCCTCGGAAAAAAACGCTTCGGTTTCTTAAGGGCCTTCAAAAGCACAGTTTGCTCTTGCAGATCCTGAAAAAAAGCACCCAGGCGCTGTTGAAAACAGAACAGTGAAAGGCCAAGCAGTAACAATATTACTCCATTTTTTTGCATTTTGTGTGCTCTCCTCGCCTGCTGGTAAAAATCTATGTACACACGGCTGGTCGCTTGTGTCTTCCAAGACAAAGCGCGTATTTCCCATCAAGGGAACCTATAATGGTCACCCAACAGCCAGTGGGGAACGCTGGGGACGCATCGATGTCGAGCCAGAAAATAATGTTACGTACACGCGCCCGTGTGCGGCGCAAGGTCACCAAAATCAGCTGCAACACGCCACCCTCGGAGTAAAACGCTTCGGTTTCTTAAGGGCCTTCAAAAGCATAGTTTTCTCCTCCAGAACCTGAAAGAAAGCAGGCAGCAGCTGTTGAAAACAGAACAGTGAAAGACCATGCAGTAACAAAACTACTCGTTTTTTATGCATTTTGTGTGCTCTCCTCGCCTGCTGGTAAAAATCTATGTACACACGTTTGAACGGTTCTGTCCCTCAATATAAAGCGCGATATTTTCAATCAAGGGAACCTATAATGGTCACTCAGCAGCCAGTGGGAAACGCTGGGGACGCATCGATGTCGAGCCAGAAAATAATGTTACGTACACGCGCCCGTGTGCGGCGCAAAGTCACCAAAATCAGCTTTAACACGCCACCCTCAGAGTAAAATGCTTCGGTTTCTTAAGGGCCTTCAAAAGCACAGTTTCCTCTTGCAGAACCTGAAAGAAAGCACGCAGGAGCTGTTGAAAACAGAACAGTGAAAACCAAGCAGTAACAAAATTACTCGTTTTTTATGTATTTTGTGTGCTCTCCTCGCCTGCTGGTAAAAATCTATGTACACACGGCTGGTCGCTTGTGTCCCCCAAGACAAAGCGCGATATTTCCCATCAAATGAACCCATAATGGTCACCCAGCAGCCAGTGGGGAACGCTGGGGACGCATCGATGTCGAGCCAGAAAATAATGTTACGTACACGTGCCTGCGTGCGGCGCAAAGTCAACAAAATCAGCTGTAACACGCCACCCTCGGAGTAAAACGCTTCGGTTTCTTAAGGGCCTTCAAAAGCACAGTTTCCTCTTGCAGAACCTGAAAGAAAGCACGCAGCAGTTGTTGAAAACAGAACAGTGAAAAACCAAGCAATAACAAAATTACTCGTTTTTTATGCATTTTGTGTGCTCTCCTCGCCTTATACATTTTGTATGCTCTCCTCGCCTACTGGTAAAAATCTATGTACACACGGCTGGTCGCTTGTGTCTTCCAAGACAAAGCGCGTATTTCCCATCAAGGGAACCTATAATGGTCACCCAACAGCCAGTGGGGAACGCTGGGGACGCATCGATGTCGAGCCAGAAAATAATGTTACGTACACGCGCCCGTGTGCGGCGCAAGGTCACCAAAATCAGCTGCAACACGCCACCCTCGGAGTAAAACGCTTCGGTTTCTTAAGGGCCTTCAAAAGCATAGTTTTCTCCTCCAGAACCTGAAAGAAAGCAGGCAGCAGCTGTTGAAAACAGAACAGTGAAAGACCATGCAGTAACAAAACTACTCGTTTTTTATGCATTTTGTGTGCTCTCCTCGCCTGCTGGTAAAAATCTATGTACACACGTTTGAACGGTTCTGTCCCTCAATATAAAGCGCGATATTTTCAATCAAGGGAACCTATAATGGTCACTCAGCAGCCAGTGGGAAACGCTGGGGACGCATCGATGTCGAGCCAGAAAATAATGTTACGTACACGCGCCCGTGTGCGGCGCAAAGTCACCAAAATCAGCTTTAACACGCCACCCTCAGAGTAAAATGCTTCGGTTTCTTAAGGGCCTTCAAAAGCACAGTTTCCTCTTGCAGAACCTGAAAGAAAGCACGCAGGAGCTGTTGAAAACAGAACAGTGAAAACCAAGCAGTAACAAAATTACTCGTTTTTTATGTATTTTGTGTGCTCTCCTCGCCTGCTGGTAAAAATCTATGTACACACGGCTGGTCGCTTGTGTCCCCCAAGACAAAGCGCGATATTTCCCATCAAATGAACCCATAATGGTCACCCAGCAGCCAGTGGGGAACGCTGGGGACGCATCGATGTCGAGCCAGAAAATAATGTTACGTACACGTGCCTGCGTGCGGCGCAAAGTCAACAAAATCAGCTGTAACACGCCACCCTCGGAGTAAAACGCTTCGGTTTCTTAAGGGCCTTCAAAAGCACAGTTTCCTCTTGCAGAACCTGAAAGAAAGCACGCAGCAGTTGTTGAAAACAGAACAGTGAAAAACCAAGCAATAACAAAATTACTCGTTTTTTATGCATTTTGTGTGCTCTCCTCGCCTTATACATTTTGTATGCTCTCCTCGCCTACTGGTAAAAATCTATGTACACACGGCTGGACGCTTGTGTCCCTGAATACAAAAGGCGATATTTCCCATCAAGGGAACCTATAGTGGTTACCCAGCAGCCAGTGGGGAACGCTGGGGATGCATCGATGTCGAGCCAGAAAATAATTTTTCGTACACGCGCCCGTGTGCGGCGCAAAGTCATCAAAATCAGCTGTAACACGCCACCCTCAGAGTAAAATGCTTCGGTTTCTTAAGGGCCTTCAAAAGGACAGTTTCCTTTTGCAGAACCTGAAAGAAAACACGCAGGGGCTGTTGAAAACAGAACAGTGAAAGACCAAGCAGTAAAAAAATTACTCGTTTTATATGCATTTTGTGTGCTCTCCTCGCCTGCTGGTAAAAATCTATGTACATACGGGTAGACGCTTGCATCCCTCAATACAAAACGCAAAATTTCCCATCAGGGGAACCTATAATGGTCACCCAGCAGCCAGTGGGGAACGCTGGGGACGCATCGATGTCGAGCCAGAAAATAATGTTACGTACACGTGCCTGCGTGCGGCGCAAAGTCATCAAAATCAGCTGTAACACGCCACCCTCGGAGTAAAACGCTTCGGTTTCTTAAGGGCCTTCAAAAGCACAGTTTCCTCTTGCAGAACCTGAAAGAAAGCACGCAGCAGCTGTTGAAAACAGAACAGTGAAAAACCAAGCAATAACAAAATTACTCGTTTTTTATGCATTTTGTGTGCTCTCCTCGCCTGCTGGTAAAAATCTATGTACACACGGCTGGTCGCTTGTGTCCCCCAAGATAAAGCGCGATATTTCCCATCAAGGGAACCTATAATGGTCACCCAGCAGCCAGTGGGGAACGCTGGGGACGCATCGATGTCGAGCCAGAAAATAATGTTACGTACACGCGCCCGTGTGCGGCGCAAAGTCACCAAAATCAGCTGCAACACGCCACCCTCGGAGTAAAACGCTTCGGTTTCTTAAAGGCCTTCAAAAGCACAGTTTCCTTTTGCAGAACTTGAAAGAAAGCACGCAGGAGTTGTTGAAAACAGAACAGTGAAAACCAAGCAGTAACAAAATTACTCCTTTTTTATGCATTTTGTGTGTTCTCCTCGCCTGCTGGTAAAAATCTATGTACACACGGCTGGTCGCTTGTGTCCTTCAAGACAAAGCGCGATATTTCCCATCAAGGGAACCTATAATGGTCACCCAGCAGCCAGTGGGGAACGCTGGGGACGCATCGATGTCGAGCCAGAAAATAATGTTACGTACACGCGCCCGTGTGCGGCGCAAAGTCACCAAAATCAGCTGCAACACGCCACCCTCGGAGTAAAACGCTTCGGTTTCTTAAAGGCCTTCAAAAGCACAGTTTCCTTTTGCAGAACTTGAAAGAAAGCACGCAGGAGTTGTTGAAAACAGAACAGTGAAAACCAAGCAGTAACAAAATTACTCCTTTTTTATGCATTTTGTGTGCTCTCCTCGCCTGCTGGTAAAAATCTATGTACACACGGCTGGTCGCTTGTGTCCCCCAAGACAAAGCGCGATATTTCCCATCAAGGGAACCTATAATGGTCACCCAGCAGCCAGTGGGGAACGCTGGGGACGCATCGATGTCGAGCCAGAAAATAATGTTACGTACACGCGCCCGTGTGCGGCGCAAAGTCACCAAAATCAGCTGTAACACGCCACCCTCGGAGTAAAACGCTTCGGTTTCTTAAGGGCCTTCAGAAGCACAGTTTCCTCTTGCAGAACCTGAAAGAAAGCACGCAGCAGCTGTTGAAAACAGAACAGTGAAAAACCAAGCAATAACAAAATTACTCGTTTTTTATGCATTTTGTGTGCTCTCCTCGCCTGCTGGTAAAAATCTATGTACACACGGCTGGACGCTTGTGTCCCTGAATACAAAACGCGATATTTTCCATCAAGGGAACCTATAATGGTCACCCTGCAGCCAGTGGGGAACGCTGGGGATGCATCGATGTCGAGCCAGAAAATAATGTTACGTACACGCGCCCGTGTGCGGCGCAAAGTCATCAAAATCTGCTGTAACACGCCACCCTCAGAGTAAAATGCTTCGGTTTCTTAAAGGCCTTCAAAAGCACAGTTTCCTTTTGCAGAACTTGAATGAAAGCACGCAGGAGTGGTTGAAAACAGAACAGGGAAAACCAAGCAGTAATAAAATTACGCGTTTTTTATACATTTTGTGTGCTCTCCTCGCCTGCTGGTAAAAATCTATGTACACACGGCTAAACGCTTCTGTCCCTCAATGCAAAACGCAATATTTTCCATCAAGGGAACCTACAATGGTCACCCAGCAGCCAGTGGGGAACGCTGGGGACGCATCGATGTCGAGCCAGAAAATAATGTTACGTACACGCGCCCGTGTGCGGCGCAAAGTCATCAAAATCAGCTGTAACATGCCACCCTCAGAGTAAAATGCTTCGGTTTCTTAAGGGCCTTCAAAAGGACAGTTTCCTCTTGCAGAACCTGAAAGAAAGCACGCAGGAGCTGTTGAAAACAGAACAGTGAAAACCAAGCAGTAACAAAATTACTCCTTTTTTATGCATTTTGTGTGTTCTCCTCGCCTGCTGGTAAAAATCTATGTACACACGGCTGGACGCTTGTGTCATTGAATACAAAACGCGATATTTTCCATCAAGGGAACCTATAATGGTCACCCTGCAGCCAGTGGGGAACGCTGGGGATGCATCGATGACGAGCCAGAAAATAATGTTACGTACACGCGCCCGTGTGCGGCGCAAAGTCATCAAAATCTGCTGTAACACGCCACCCTCAGAGTAAAATGCTTCGGTTTCTTAAAGGCCTTCAAAAGCACAGTTTCCTTTTGCAGAACTTGAATGAAAGCACGCAGGAGTGGTTGAAAACAGAACAGGGAAAACCAAGCAGTAATAAAATTACGCGTTTTTTATACATTTTGTGTGCTCTCCTCGCCTGCTGGTAAAAATCTATGTACACACGGCTAAACGCTTCTGTCCCTCAATGCAAAACGCAATATTTTCCATCAAGGGAACCTACAATGGTCACCCAGCAGCCAGTGGGGAACGCTGGGGACGCATCGATGTCGAGCCAGAAAATAATGTTACGTACACGCGCCCGTGTGCGGCGCAAAGTCATCAAAATCAGCTGTAACATGCCACCCTCAGAGTAAAATGCTTCGGTTTCTTAAGGGCCTTCAAAAGCACAGTTTCCTCTTGCAGAACCTGAAAGAAAGTACGCAGCAGCTGTTGAAAACAGAGCAGTGAAAAACCAAGCAATAACAAAATTACTCGTTTTTTATGCATTTTGTGTGTTCTCCTCGCCTGCTGGTAAAAATCCATGTACACAGGGCTAGACGCTTGCATCCTTCAATACAAAACGCAATATTTCCCTTCAAGGGAACCTACAATAGTCACCCAGCAGCCAGTGGGGAATGCTGGGGACGCATCGATGTCGAGCCAGAAAATAATGTTACTTACACGCGCCCGTGTGCGGCGCAAAGTCGCCAAAATCAGCTTTAACACGCCACCCTCAGAGTAAAATGCTTCGGTTTCTTAAGGGCCTTCAAAAGCACAGTTTCCTCTTGCAGAACCTGAAAGAAAGCACGCAGGAGCTGTTGAAAACGAACAGTGAAAGACCAAGCAGTAACAAAATTACTCGTTTTATATGCATTTTGTGTGCTCTCCTCGCCTGCTGGTAAAAATCTATGTTCATACGGGTAGACGCTTGCATCCCTCAAAACAAAACGCAAAATTTCCCATCAGGGGAACCTATAATGGCCACCCAGCAGCCAGTGGGGAACGCTGGGGACGCATCGATGTCGAGCCAGAAAATAATGTTACGTACACGTGCCTGCGTGCGGCGCATAGTCACCAAATTAAGCTGTAACACGCCACCCTCGGAGTAAAACGCTTCGGTTTCTTAAGGGCCTTCAAAAGCACAGTTTCCTCTTGCAGAACCTGAAAGAAAGTACGCAGCAGCTGTTGAAAACAGAACAGTGAAAAACCAAGCAATAACAAAATTACTCGTTTTTTATGCATTTTGTGTGCTCTCCTCGCCTGCTGGTAAAAATCTATGTACACACGGCTAAACGCTTCTGTCCCTCAATGCAAAACGCAATATTTTCCATCAAGGGAACCTACAATGGTCACCCAGCAGCCAGTGGGGAACGCTGGGGACGCATCGATGTCGAGCCAGAAAATAATGTTACGTACACGCGCCCGTGTGCGGCGCAAAGTCACCAAAATCAGCTGTAACACGCCACCCTCGGAAAAAAAACGCTTCGGTTTCTTAAGGGCCTTCAAAAGCACAGTTTGCTCTTGCAGATCCTGAAAGAAAGCACCCAGGCGCTGTTGAAAACAGAACAGTGAAAGACCAATCAGTAACAAAATTACTGGTTTTTTATGCATTTTCTGTGCTTTCCTCGCCTGCTGGTAAAAATCTATGTACACACGGCTAGACGCATGCGTCCCTCAATGCAAAACGCAATATTTTCCATCAAGGGAACCTACAATGGTCACCCAGCAGCCAGTGGGGAACGCTGGGGACGCATCGATGTCGAGCCAGAAAATAATGTTACGTACACGCGCCCGTGTGCGGCGCAAAGTCACCAAAATCAGCTGTAACACGCCACCCTCAGAGTAAAACGCTTCGGTTTCTTAAGGGCCTTCAAAAGCACAGTTTCCTCTTACAGAACCTGAAAGAAAGCACGCAGCAGCTGTTGAAAACAGAACAGTGAAAGACCAATCAGTAACAAAATTACTGGTTTTTTATGCATTTTCCGTGCTTTCCTCGCCTGCTGGTAAAAATCTATGTACACACGGCTAGACGCTTGCGTCCCTCAATGCAAAACGCAATATTTTCCATCAAGGGAACCTACAATGGTCACCCAGCAGCCAGTGGTGAACGCTGGGGACGCATCGATGTCGAGCCAGAAAATAATGTTACGTACACTCGCCCGTGTGCGGCGCAAAGTCACCAAAATCAGCTGTAACACGCCACCCTCGGAAAAAAACGCTTCGGTTTCTTAAGGGCCTTCAAAAGCACAGTTTGCTCTTTCAGATCCTGAAAATAAGCACCCAGGCGCTGTTGAAAACAGAACAGTGAAAGGCCAAGCAGTAACAAAATTACTCCTTTTTTATGCATTTTGTGTGCTCTCCTCGCCTGCTGGTAAAAATCTATGTACACACGGCTGGTCGCTTGTGTCTTCCAAGACAAAGCGCGATATTTCCCATCAAGGGAACCTATAATGGTCACCCAACAGCCAGTGGGGAACGCACACGGGCGCGTGTACGTAACATTATTTTCTGGCTCGACATCGATGCGTCCCCAGCGTTCCCCACTCGCTGCTGGGTGACCATTGCAGGTTCCCTTGATGGAAAATATTGCGTTTTGCATTGAGGGACGCAAGCGTCTAGCCGTGTGTACATAGATTTATACCAGCAGGCGAGGAAAGCACACAAAATGCATAAGAAACGAGTAATTTTGTGTGAAAATTGTGCCAGAAAATAATGTTACGTACACGCGCCCGTGTGCGGCGCAAAGTCACCAAAATCAGCTGTAACACGCCACCCTCAGAGTAAAACGCTTCGGTTTCTTAAGAGCCTTCAAAAGCACAGTTTCCTCTTACAGAACCTGAAAGAAAGCACGCAGCAGCTGTTGAAAACAGAACAGTGAAAGACCAATCAGTAACAAAATTACTGGTTTTTTATGCATTTTCTGTTTCAGAACAGTGAAAGGCCAAGCAGTAACAAAATTACTCCTTTTTTATGCATTTTGTGTGCTCTCCTCGCCTGCTGGTAAAAATCTATGTACACACGGCTGGTCGCAACACGCCACCCTCGGAGTAAAACGCTTCGGTTTCTTAAGGGCCTTCAAAAGCACAGTTTTCTCTTGCAGAACCTGAAAGAAAGCAGGCAGCAGCTGTTGAAAACAGAACAGTGAAAGACCATGCAGTAACAAAACTACTCGTTTTGTATGCATTTTGTGTGCTCTCCTCGCCTGCTGGTAAAAATCTATGTACACACGGCTAGACGCTTGCGTCCCTCAATGCAAAACGCAATATTTTCCATCAAGGGAACCTACAATGGTCACTCAGCAGCCAGTGGGGAACGCTGGGGACGCATCGATGTCGAGCCAGAAAATAATGTTACGTACACGCGCCCGTGTGCGGCGCAAAGTCACCAAAATCAGCTTTAACACGCCACCCTCGGAGTAAAATGCTTCGGTTTCTTAAGGGCCTTCAAAGGCACAGTTTCCTCCTGCAGAACCTGAAAGAAAGCACGCAGGAGCTGTTGAAAACAGAACAGTGAAAGACCAAGCAGTAACAAAATTACTCGTTTTATATGCATTTTGTGTGTTCTCCTCGCCTGCTGGTAAAAATCTATGTACACACGGCTAGACGCTTTCGTCTCTCAATACAAAACGCAAGATTTCCCATCAGGGGAACCTATAATAGTCATCCAGCAGCCAGTGGGGAACGCTGGGGACGCATCGATGTCGAGCCAGAAAATAATGTTACGTACACGCGCCCGTGTGCGGCGCAAAGTCACCAAAATCAGCTGTAACACGCCACCCTCAGAGTATAACGCTTCGGTTTCTTAAGGGCCTTCAAAAGCACAGTTTCCTCTTGCAGAACCTGAAAGAAAGCACGCAGCAGCTGTTGAAAACAGAACAGTGAAAGACCAAGCAATAACAAAATTACTCGTTTTTTATGCATTTTGTGTGCTTTCCTCGCCTGCTGGTAAAAATCTATGTACACACGGCTAGACGCTTGCGTCCCTCAATGCAAAACGCAATATTTTCCATCAAGGGAACCTGCAATGGTCACCCAGCAGCCAGTGGGGAACGCTGGGGACGCATCGATGTCGAGCCAGAAAATAATGTTACGTACACGCGCCCGTGTGCGGCGCAAAGTCACCAAAATCAGCTGTAACACGCCACCCTCGGAAAAAAAACGCTTCGGTTTCTTAAGGGCCTTCAAAAGCACAGTTTGCTCTTGCAGATCCTGAAAGAAAGCACCCAGGCGCTGTTGAAAACAGAACAGTGAAAGACCAATCAGTAACAAAATTACTGGTTTTTTATGCATTTTCTGTGCTTTCCTCGCCTGCTGGTAAAAATCTATGTACACACGGCTAGACGCATGCGTCCCTCAATGCAAAACGCAATATTTTCCATCAAGGGAACCTACAATGGTCACCCAGCAGCCAGTGGGGAACGCTGGGGACGCATCGATGTCGAGCCAGAAGATAATGTTACGTACACGCGCCCGTGTGCGGCGCAAAGTCACCAAAATCAGCTGTAACACGCCACCCTCGGAAAAAAAACGCTTCGGTTTCTTAGGATCCTTCAAAAGCACAGTTTGCTCTTGCAGATCCTGAAAGAAAGCACCCAGGCGCTGTTGAAAACAGAACAGTGAAAGACCAAGCAGTAACAAAATTACTCGTTTTTTATGCATTTTGTGTGCTCTCCTCGCCTGCTGGTTAAAATCTATGTACACACGGCTAGACGCTTGCGTTTCTCAATACAAAACGCAAAATTTCCCATCAAATGAACCTATAATGGTCCCCCAGCAGCCAGTGGTGAACGCTGGGGACGCATCGATGTCGAGCCAGAAAATAATGTTACGTACACTCGCCCGTGTGCGGCGCAAAGTCACCAAAATCAGCTGTAACACGCCACCCTCGGAAAAAAACGCTTCGGTTTCTTAAGGGCCTTCAAAAGCACAGTTTGCTCTTTCAGATCCTGAAAAAAAGCACCCAGGCGCTGTTGAAAACAGAACAGTGAAAGGCCAAGCAGTAACAAAATTACTCCTTTTTTATGCATTTTGTGTGCTCTCCTCGCCTGCTGGTAAAAATCTATGTACACACGGCTGGTCGCTTGTGTCTTCGAAGACAAAGCGCGATATTTCCCATCAAGGGAACCTATAATGGTCACCCAACAGCCAGTGGGGAACGCACACGGGCGCGTGTACGTAACATTATTTTCTGGCTCGACATCGATGCGTCCCCAGCGTTCCCCACTCGCTGCTGGGTGACCATTGCAGGTTCCCTTGATGGAAAATATTGCGTTTTGCATTGAGGGACGCAAGCGTCTAGCCGTGTGTACATAGATTTTTACCAGCAGGCGAGGAAAGCACACAAAATGCATAAAAAACGAGTAATTTTGTGTGAAAATTGTGCCAGAAAATAATGTTACGTACACGCGCCCGTGTGCGGCGCAAAGTCACCAAAATCAGCTGTAACACGCCACCCTCAGAGTAAAACGCTTCGGTTTCTTAAGAGCCTTCAAAAGCACAGTTTCCTCTTACAGAACCTGAAAGAAAGCACGCAGCAGCTGTTGAAAACAGAACAGTGAAAGACCAAGCAGTAATAAAATTACTCGTTTTTTATACATTTTGTGTGCTCTCCTCGCCTGCTGGTAAAAATCTATGTACACACGGCTGGACGCTTGTGTCCCTGAATACAAAAGGCGATATTTCCCATCAAGGGAACCTATAGTGGTCACCCAGCAGCCAGTGGGGAACGCTGGGGACGCATCGATGTCGAGCCAGAAAATAATTTTTCGTACACGCGCCCGTGTGCGGCGCAAAGTCATCAAAATCAGCTGTAACACGCCACCCTCAGAGTTAAATGCTTCGGTTTCTTAAGGGCCTTCAAAAGGACAGTTTCCTCTTGCAGAACCTGAAAGAAAGCACGCAGGAGCTGTTGAAAACAGAACAGTGAAAGACCAAGCAGTAAGAAAATTACTCGTTTTATATGAATTTTGTGTGCTCTCCTCGCCTGCTGGTAAAAATCTATGTACATACGGGTAGACGCTTGCATCCCTCAATACAAAACGCAAAATTTCCCATCAGGGGAACCTATAATGGTCACCCAGCAGCCAGTGGGGAACGCTGGGGACGCATCGATGTCGAGCCAGAAAATAATGTTAAGTACACGTGCCTGCGTGCGGCGCAAAGTCACCAAAATCAGCTGTAACACGCCACCCTCGGAGTAAAACGCTTCGGTTTCTTAAGGGCCTTCAAAAGCACAGTTTCCTCTTGCAGAACCTGAAAGAAAGCACGCAGCAGCTGTTGAAAACAGAACAGTGAAAAACCAAGCAATAACAAAATTACTCGTTTTTTATGCATTTTGTGTGCTCTCCTCGCCTGCTGGTAAAAATCTATGTACACACGGCTGGTCGCTTGTGTCCCCCGAGACAAAGCGCGACATTTCCCATCAAGGTAACCTACAATGGTCACCCAGCAGCCAGTGGGGAACGCTGGGGACGCATCGATGTCGAGCCAGAAAATAATGTTACGTACACGCGCCCGTGTGCAGCGCAAGGTCGCCAAAATCAGCTTTAACACGCCACCCTCAGAGTAAAATGCTTCGGTTACTTAAGGGCCTTCAAAAGCACAGTTTCCTCTTGCAGAACCTGAAAGAAAGCACGCAGGAGCTGTTGAAAACAGAACAGTGAAAGACCAAGCAGTAACAAAATTACTCGTTTCATATGCATTTTGTGTGCTCTCCTCGCCTGCTGGTAAAAATCTATGTACATACGGGTAGACGCTTGCATCCCTCAATACAAAACGCAAAATTTTCCATCAGGGGAACCTATAATGGTCACCCAGCAGCCAGTGGGGAACGCTGGGGACGCATCGATGTCGAGCCAGAAAATAATGTTACGTACACGTGCCTGCGTGCGGCGCAAAGTCACCAAAATCAGCTGTAACACGCCACCCTCGGAGTAAAACGCTTCGGTTTCTTAAGGGCCTTCAAAAGCACAGTTTCCTCTTGCAGAACCTGAAAGAAAGCACGCAGCAGCTGTTGAAAACAGAACAGTGAAAAACCAAGCAATAACAAAATTACTCGTTTTTTATGCATTTTGTGTGCTCTCCTCGCCTGCTGGTAAGAATCTATGTACACACGGCTGGTCGCTTGTGTCCCCCGAGACAAAGCGCGACATTTCCCATCAAGGTAACCTACAATGGTCACCCAGCAGCCAGTGGGGAACGCTGGGGACGCATCGATGTCGCGCCAGAAAATAATGTTACGTACACCCGCCCGTGTGCGGCGCAAAGTCGCCAAAATCAGCTGCAACACGCCACCCTCGGAGTAAAACGCTTCGGTTTCTTAAAGGCCTTCAAAAGCACAGTTTCCTTTTGCAGAACTTGAAAGAAAGCACGCAGGAGTTGTTGAAAACAGAACAGTGAAAACCAAGCAGTAACAAAATTACTCCTTTTTTATGCATTTTGTGTGCTCTCTTCGCCTGCTGGTAAAAATCTATGTACACACGGCTGGACGCTTGTGTCCCTGAATACAAAACGCGATATTTTCCATCAAGGGTACCTATAATGGTCACCCTGCAGCCAGTGGGGAACGCTGGGGATGCATCGATGTCGAGCCAGAAAATAATGTTACGTACACGCGCCCGTGTGCGGCGCAAAGTCATCAAAATCAGCTGTAACACACCACCCTCACAGTAAAATCTTCGGTTTCTTAAAGGCCTTCAAAAGCACAGTTTCCTTTTGCAGAACTTGAAAGAAAGCACGCAGGAGTGGTTGAAAACAGAACAGGGAAAACCAAGCAGTAATAAAATTACTCGTTTTTATACATTTTGTGTGCTCTCCTCGCCTGCTGGTAAAAATCTATGTACACACGGCTGGACGCTTGTGTCCCTGAATACAAAAGGCGATATTTCCCATCAAGGGAACCTATAGTGGTCACCCAGCAGCCAGTGGGGAACGCTGGGGACGCATCGATGTCGAGCCAGAAAATAATTTTTCGTACACGCGCCCGTGTGCGGCGCAAAGTCATCAAAATCAGCTGTAACACGCCACCCTCAGAGTAAAATGCTTCGGTTTCTCAAGGGCCTTCAAAAGGACAGTTTCCTTTTGCAGAACCTGAAAGAAAGCACGCAGGAGCTGTTGAAAACAGAACAGTGAAAGACCAAGCAGTAACAAAATTACTCGTTTTATATGCATTTTGTGTGCTCTCCTCGCCTGCTGGTAAAAATCTATGTACACAGGGCTACACGCATGCATCCTTCAATACAAAACGCAATATTTCCCTTCAAGGGAACCTACAATGGTCACCCAGCAGCCAGTGGGGAACGCTGGGGACGCATCGATGTCGAGCCAGAAAATAATGTTTCGTACACCCGCCCGTGTGCGGCGCAAAGTCGCCAAAATCAGCTTTAACACGCCACCCTCAGAGTAAAATGCTTCGGTTTCTTAAGGGCCTTCAAAAGCACAGTTTCTTCTTGCAGAACCTGAAAGAAAGCACGCAGGAGCTGTTGAAAACAGAACAGTGAAAAACCAAGCAGTAACAAAATTACTCGTTTTATATGCATTTTGTGTGCTCTCCTCGCCTGCTGGTAAAAATCTATGTACATACGGGTAGACGCTTGCATGCCTCAATACAAAACGCAAAATTTTCCATCAGGGGAACCTATAATGGTCACCCAGCAGCCAGTGGGGAACGCTGGGGACGCATCGATGTCGAGCCAGAAAATAATGTTACGTACACGTGCCTGCGTGCGGCGCAAAGTTGCCAAAATCAGCTGTAACACGCCACCCTCGGAGTAAAACGCTTCGGTTTCTTAAGGACCTTCAAAAGCACAGTTTCCTCTTGCAGAACCTGAAAGAAAGCATGCAGCAGCTGTTGAAAACAGAACAGTGAAAAAACAAGCAATAACAAAATTACTCGTTTTTTATGCATTTTGTGTGCTCTCCTCGCCTGCTGGTAAAAATCTATGTACACGCGGCTAGACGCTTGCATCCCTCAATACATAACGCAAAATTTCCCATCAGGGGAACCTATAATGGTCGCCC
This sequence comes from Eumerus sabulonum, assembly GCA_951905685.1. Taxonomy (NCBI): domain Eukaryota; kingdom Metazoa; phylum Arthropoda; class Insecta; order Diptera; family Syrphidae; genus Eumerus; species Eumerus sabulonum. The sequence continues at coordinate 137,101,125 of OX645060.1, read as the reverse complement.
AGCACCCAGTGGGGAACGCTGGGGACGCATCGATGTCGAGCCAGGAAATAATGTTACGTACACGCGCCCGTGTGCGTCGCGAAGTCACCAAAATCAGCTGTAACACGCCACCCTCGGAGTAAAACGCTTCGGTTTTTTAAGGACCTTCAAAGGCACAGTTTCCTCTTGCAGAACCTGAAAGAAAGCATGCAGCAGCTGTTGAAAACAGAACAGTGAAAGACCAAGCAGTAACAAAATTACTCGTTTTATATGCATTTTGTGTGTTCTCCTCGCCTGCTGGTAAAAATCTATGTACACGCGGCTAGACGCTTGCATCCCTCAATACAAAATGCAAAATTTCCCATCAGGGGAACCTATAATGGTCGCCCAGCACCCAGTGGGGAATGCTGGGGACGCATCGATGTCGAGCCAGAAAATAATGTTACGTACACGCGCCCGTGTGCGGCGCAAAGTCGCCAAAATCAGCTTTAACACGCCACCCTCAGAGTAAAATGCTTCGGTTTCTTATGGGCCTTCAAAAACACAGTTTGCTCTTGGAGATCCTGAAAGAGAGCACCCAGGCGCTGTTGAAAACAGAACAGTGAAAGGCCAAGCAGTAACAAAATTACTCCTTTTTTATGCATTTTGTGTGCTCTCTTCGCCTGCTGGTAAAAATCTATGTACACACGGCTGGTCGCTTGTGTCCCCCAAGACAAAGCGCGATATTTCCCATCAAGGGAACCTATAATGGTCACCCAGCAGCCAGTGGGGAACGCTGGGGACGCATCGATGTCGAGCCAGAAAATAATGTTACGTACACGTGCCTGCGTGCGGCGCAAAGTTACCAAAATCAGCTGTAACACGCCACCCTCGGAGTAAAACGCTTCGGTTTCTTAAGGACCTTCAAAAGCACAGTTTCCTCTTGCAGAACCTGAAAGAAAGCATGCAGCAGCTGTTGAAAACAGAACAGTGAAAAAACAAGCAATAACAAAATTACTCGTTTTTTATGCATTTTGTGTGCTCTCCTCGCCTGCTGGTAAAAATCTATGTACACGCGGCTAGACGCTTGCATCCCTCAATACATAACGCAAAATTTCCCATCAGGGGAACCTATAATGGTCGCCCAGCACCCAGTGGGGAACGCTGGGGACGCATCGATGTCGAGCCAGGAAATAATGTTACGTACACGCGCCCGTGTGCGTCGCGAAGTCACCAAAATCAGCTGTAACACGCCACCCTCGGAGTAAAACGCTTCGGTTTTTTAAGGACCTTCAAAGGCACAGTTTCCTCTTGCAGAACCTGAAAGAAAGCATGCAGCAGCTGTTGAAAACAGAACAGTGAAAGACCAAGCAGTAACAAAATTACTCGTTTTATATGCATTTTGTGTGTTCTCCTCGCCTGCTGGTAAAAATCTATGTACACGCGGCTAGACGCTTGCATCCCTCAATACAAAATGCAAAATTTCCCATCAGGGGAACCTATAATGGTCGCCCAGCACCCAGTGGGGAACGCTGGGGACGCATCGATGTCGAGCCAGGAAATAATGTTACGTACACGCGCCCGTGTGCGGCGCAAAGTCACCAAAATCAGCTGCAACACGTCACCCTCGGAGTAAAACGCTTCGGTTTCTTAAAGGCCTTCAAAAGCAAAGTTTCCTTTTGCAGAACTTGAAAGAAAGCACGCAGGAGTTGTTGAAAACAGAACAGTGAAAACCAAGCAGTAACAAAATTACTCGTTTTTTATGCATTTTGTGTGTTCTCCTCGCCTGCTAGTAAAAATCTATGTACACACGGCTGGACGCTTGTATCCCTGAATACAAAACGCGATATTTCCCACCAAGGGAACCTATAATGGTCACCCTGCAGCCAGTGGGGAACGCTGGGGACGCATCGATGTCGAGCCAGAAAATAATGTTACGTACACGCGCCCGTGTGCGGCGCAAAGTCATCAAAATCAGCTGTAACACACCACCCTCACAGTAAAATCTTCGGTTTCTCAAGGGCCTTCAAAAGGACAGTTTCCTTTTGCAGAACTTGAAAGAAAGCACGCAGGAGTGGTTGAAAACAGAACAGGGAAAACCAAGCAGTAATAAAATTACTCGTTTTTATACATTTTGTGTGCTCTCCTCGCCTGCTGGTAAAAATCTATGTACACACGGCTGGACGCTTGTGTCCCTGAATACAAAAGGCGATATTTCCCATCAAGGGAACCTATAGTGGTCACCCAGCAGCCAGTGGGGAACGCTGGGGACGCATCGATGTCGAGCCAGAAAATAATTTTTCGTACACGCGCCCGTGTGCGGCGCAAAGTCATCAAAATCAGCTGTAACACGCCACCCTCAGAGTAAAATGCTTCGGTTTCTCAAGGGCCTTCAAAAGGACAGTTTCCTTTTGCAGAACCTGAAAGAAAGCACGCAGGAGCTGTTGAAAACAGAACAGTGAAAGACCAAGCAGTAACAAAATTACTCGTTTTATATGCATTTTGTGTGCTCTCCTCGCCTGCTGGTAAAAATCTATGTACACAGGGCTAGACGCATGCATCCTTCAATACAAAACGCAATATTTCCCTTCAAGGGAACCTACAATGGTCACCCAGCAGCCAGTGGGGAACGCTGGGGACGCATCGATGTCGAGCCAGAAAATAATGTTTCGTACACCCGCCCGTGTGCGGCGCAAAGTCGCCAAAATCAGCTTTAACACGCCACCCTCAGAGTAAAATGCTTCGGTTTCTTAAGGGCCTTCAAAAGCACAGTTTCTTCTTGCAGAACCTGAAAGAAAGCACGCAGGAGCTGTTGAAAACAGAACAGTGAAAAACCAAGCAGTAACAAAATTACTCGTTTTATATGCATTTTGTGTGCTCTCCTCGCCTGCTGGTAAAAATCTATGTACATACGGGTAGACGCTTGCATGCCTCAATACAAAACGCAAAATTTTCCATCAGGGGAACCTATAATGGTCACCCAGCAGCCAGTGGGGAACGCTGGGGACGCATCGATGTCGAGCCAGAAAATAATGTTACGTACACGTGCCTGCGTGCGGCGCAAAGTTACCAAAATCAGCTGTAACACGCCACCCTCGGAGTAAAACGCTTCGGTTTCTTAAGGACCTTCAAAAGCACAGTTTCCTCTTGCAGAACCTGAAAGAAAGCATGCAGCAGCTGTTGAAAACAGAACAGTGAAAAAACAAGCAATAACAAAATTACTCGTTTTTTATGCATTTTGTGTGCTCTCCTCGCCTGCTGGTAAAAATCTATGTACACGCGGCTAGACGCTTGCATCCCTCAATACATAACGCAAAATTTCCCATCAGGGGAACCTATAATGGTCGCCCAGCACCCAGTGGGGAACGCTGGGGACGCATCGATGTCGAGCCAGGAAATAATGTTACGTACACGCGCCCGTGTGCGTCGCGAAGTCACCAAAATCAGCTGTAACACGCCACCCTCGGAGTAAAACGCTTCGGTTTTTTAAGGACCTTCAAAGGCACAGTTTCCTCTTGCAGAACCTGAAAGAAAGCATGCAGCAGCTGTTGAAAACAGAACAGTGAAAGACCAAGCAGTAACAAAATTACTCGTTTTATATGCATTTTGTGTGTTCTCCTCGCCTGCTGGTAAAAATCTATGTACACGCGGCTAGACGCTTGCATCCCTCAATACAAAATGCAAAATTTCCCATCAGGGGAACCTATAATGGTCGCCCAGCACCCAGTGGGGAATGCTGGGGACGCATCGATGTCGAGCCAGAAAATAATGTTACGTACACGCGCCCGTGTGCGGCGCAAAGTCACCAAAATCAGCTGTAACACGTCACCCTCGGAGTAAAATGCTTCGGTTTCTTAAGGGCCTCCAAAAGCACAGTTTCCTCTTACAGAACCTGAAAGAAAGCACGCAGCAGCTGTTGAAAACAGAACAGTGAAAGACCAAGCAATAACAAAATTACTCGTTTTTTATGCATTTTGTGTGCTCTCCTCGCCTGCTGGTAAAAATCTGTGTACATACGGCTAGACGCTTTCGTCTCTCAATACAAAACGCAATATTTCCCATCAAGGGAACCTATAATAGTCACCCAGCAGCCAGTGGGGAACGCTGGGGACGCATCGATGTCGAGCCAGAAAATAATGTTACGTACACGCGCCCGTGTGCGGCGCAAAGTCACCAAAATCAGCTGTAACACGCCACACTCGGAGTAAAATGCTTCGGTTTCTTATGGGCCTTCAAAAGCACAGTTTGATCTTGCAGATCCTGAAAGAGAGCACCCAGGCGCTGTTGAAAACAGAACAGTGAAAGGCCAAGCAGTAACAAAATTACTCCTTTTTTATGCATTTTGTGTGCTCTCTTCGCCTGCTGGTAAAAATCTATGTACACACGGCTGGTCGCTTGTGTCCCCCAAGACAAAGCGCGATTTTTCCCATCAAGGGAACCTCTAATGGTCACCCAGCAGCCAGTGGGGAACGCTGGGGACGCATCGATGTCGAGCCAGAAAATAATGTTACGTACACGTGCCCGTGTGCGGCGCAAAGTCACCAAAATCAGCTGTAACACGCCACCCTCGGAGTAAAATGCTTCGGTTTCTTATGGGCCTTCAAAAACACAGTTTGCTCTTGGAGATCCTGAAAGAGAGCACCCAGGCGCTGTTGAAAACAGAACAGTGAAAGGCCAAGCAGTAACAAAATTACTCCTTTTTTATGCATTTTGTGTGCTCTCTTCGCCTGCTGGTAAAAATCTATGTACACACGGCTGGTCGCTTGTGTCCCCCAAGACAAAGCGCGATATTTCCCATCAAGGGAACCTATAATGGTCACCCAGCAGCCAGTGGGGAACGCTGGGGACGCATCGATGTCGAGCCAGAAAATAATGTTACGTACACGCGCCCGTGTGCGGCGCAAAGTCACCAAAATCAGCTGTAACACGCCACCCTCGGAGTAAAATGCTTCAGTTTCTTATGGGCCTTCAAAAGCACAGTTTGCTCTTGCAGATCCTGAAAGAGAGCACCCAGGCGCTGTTGAAAACAGAACAGTGAAAGGCCAAGCAGTAACAAAATTACTCCTTTTTTATGCATTTTGTGTGCTCTCTTCGCCTGCTGGTAAAAATCTATGTACACACGGCTGGTCGCTTGTGTCCATCAAGACAAAGCGCGATATTTCCCATCAAGGGAATCTATAATGGTCACCCAGCAGCCAGTGGGGAACGCTGGGGACGCATCGATGTCGAGCCAGAAAATAATGTTACGTACACGCGCCCGTGTGCGGCGCAAAGTCACCAAAATCAGCTGCAACACGTCACCCTCGGAGTAAAACGCTTCGGTTTCTTAAAGGCCTTCAAAAGCAAAGTTTCCTTTTGCAGAACTTGAAAGAAAGCACGCAGGAGTTGTTGAAAACAGAACAGTGAAAACCAAGCAGTAACAAAATTACTCGTTTTTTATGCATTTTGTGTGTTCTCCTCGCCTGCTAGTAAAAATCTATGTACACACGGCTGGACGCTTGTATCCCTGAATACAAAACGCGATATTTCCCACCAAGGGAACCTATAATGGTCACCCTGCAGCCAGTGGGGAACGCTGGGGACGCATCGATGTCGAGCCAGAAAATAATGTTACGTACACGCGCCCGTGTGCGGCGCAAAGTCATCAAAATCAGCTGTAACACACCACCCTCACAGTAAAATCTTCGGTTTCTTAAAGGCCTTCAAAAGCACAGTTTCCTTTTGCAGAACTTGAAAGAAAGCACGCAGGAGTGGTTGAAAACAGAACAGGGAAAACCAAGCAGTAATAAAATTACTCGTTTTTATACATTTTGTGTGCTCTCCTCGCCTGCTGGTAAAAATCTATGTACACACGGCTGGACGCTTGTGTCCCTGAATACAAAAGGCGATATTTCCCATCAAGGGAACCTATAGTGGTCACCCAGCAGCCAGTGGGGAACGCTGGGGACGCATCGATGTCGAGCCAGAAAATAATTTTTCGTACACGCGCCCGTGTGCGGCGCAAAGTCATCAAAATCAGCTGTAACACGCCACCCTCAGAGTAAAATGCTTCGGTTTCTCAAGGGCCTTCAAAAGGACAGTTTCCTTTTGCAGAACCTGAAAGAAAGCACGCAGGAGCTGTTGAAAACAGAACAGTGAAAGACCAAGCAGTAACAAAATTACTCGTTTTATATGCATTTTGTGTGCTCTCCTCGCCTGCTGGTAAAAATCTATGTACACAGGGCTAGACGCATGCATCCTTCAATACAAAACGCAATATTTCCCTTCAAGGGAACCTACAATGGTCACCCAGCAGCCAGTGGGGAACGCTGGGGACGCATCGATGTCGAGCCAGAAAATAATGTTTCGTACACCCGCCCGTGTGCGGCGCAAAGTCGCCAAAATCAGCTTTAACACGCCACCCTCAGAGTAAAATGCTTCGGTTTCTTAAGGGCCTTCAAAAGCACAGTTTCTTCTTGCAGAACCTGAAAGAAAGCACGCAGGAGCTGTTGAAAACAGAACAGTGAAAAACCAAGCAGTAACAAAATTACTCGTTTTATATGCATTTTGTGTGCTCTCCTCGCCTGCTGGTAAAAATCTATGTACATACGGGTAGACGCTTGCATGCCTCAATACAAAACGCAAAATTTTCCATCAGGGGAACCTATAATGGTCACCCAGCAGCCAGTGGGGAACGCTGGGGACGCATCGATGTCGAGCCAGAAAATAATGTTACGTACACGTGCCTGCGTGCGGCGCAAAGTTACCAAAATCAGCTGTAACACGCCACCCTCGGAGTAAAACGCTTCGGTTTCTTAAGGACCTTCAAAAGCACAGTTTCCTCTTGCAGAACCTGAAAGAAAGCATGCAGCAGCTGTTGAAAACAGAACAGTGAAAAAACAAGCAATAACAAAATTACTCGTTTTTTATGCATTTTGTGTGCTCTCCTCGCCTGCTGGTAAAAATCTATGTACACGCGGCTAGACGCTTGCATCCCTCAATACATAACGCAAAATTTCCCATCAGGGGAACCTATAATGGTCGCCCAGCACCCAGTGGGGAACGCTGGGGACGCATCGATGTCGAGCCAGGAAATAATGTTACGTACACGCGCCCGTGTGCGTCGCGAAGTCACCAAAATCAGCTGTAACACGCCACCCTCGGAGTAAAACGCTTCGGTTTTTTAAGGACCTTCAAAGGCACAGTTTCCTCTTGCAGAACCTGAAAGAAAGCATGCAGCAGCTGTTGAAAACAGAACAGTGAAAGACCAAGCAGTAACAAAATTACTCGTTTTATATGCATTTTGTGTGTTCTCCTCGCCTGCTGGTAAAAATCTATGTACACGCGGCTAGACGCTTGCATCCCTCAATACAAAATGCAAAATTTCCCATCAGGGGAACCTATAATGGTCGCCCAGCACCCAGTGGGGAATGCTGGGGACGCATCGATGTCGAGCCAGAAAATAATGTTACGTACACGCGCCCGTGTGCGGCGCAAAGTCACCAAAATCAGCTGTAACACGTCACCCTCGGAGTAAAATGCTTCGGTTTCTTAAGGGCCTCCAAAAGCACAGTTTCCTCTTACAGAACCTGAAAGAAAGCACGCAGCAGCTGTTGAAAACAGAACAGTGAAAGACCAAGCAATAACAAAATTACTCGTTTTTTATGCATTTTGTGTGCTCTCCTCGCCTGCTGGTAAAAATCTGTGTACATACGGCTAGACGCTTTCGTCTCTCAATACAAAACGCAATATTTCCCATCAAGGGAACCTATAATAGTCACCCAGCAGCCAGTGGGGAACGCTGGGGACGCATCGATGTCGAGCCAGAAAATAATGTTACGTACACGCGCCCGTGTGCGGCGCAAAGTCACCAAAATCAGCTGTAACACGCCACACTCGGAGTAAAATGCTTCGGTTTCTTATGGGCCTTCAAAAGCACAGTTTGATCTTGCAGATCCTGAAAGAGAGCACCCAGGCGCTGTTGAAAACAGAACAGTGAAAGGCCAAGCAGTAACAAAATTACTCCTTTTTTATGCATTTTGTGTGCTCTCTTCGCCTGCTGGTAAAAATCTATGTACACACGGCTGGTCGCTTGTGTCCCCCAAGACAAAGCGCGATTTTTCCCATCAAGGGAACCTCTAATGGTCACCCAGCAGCCAGTGGGGAACGCTGGGGACGCATCGATGTCGAGCCAGAAAATAATGTTACGTACACGTGCCCGTGTGCGGCGCAAAGTCACCAAAATCAGCTGTAACACGCCACCCTCGGAGTAAAATGCTTCGGTTTCTTATGGGCCTTCAAAAACACAGTTTGCTCTTGGAGATCCTGAAAGAGAGCACCCAGGCGCTGTTGAAAACAGAACAGTGAAAGGCCAAGCAGTAACAAAATTACTCCTTTTTTATGCATTTTGTGTGCTCTCTTCGCCTGCTGGTAAAAATCTATGTACACACGGCTGGTCGCTTGTGTCCCCCAAGACAAAGCGCGATATTTCCCATCAAGGGAACCTATAATGGTCACCCAGCAGCCAGTGGGGAACGCTGGGGACGCATCGATGTCGAGCCAGAAAATAATGTTACGTACACGCGCCCGTGTGCGGCGCAAAGTCACCAAAATCAGCTGTAACACGCCACCCTCGGAGTAAAATGCTTCAGTTTCTTATGGGCCTTCAAAAGCACAGTTTGCTCTTGCAGATCCTGAAAGAGAGCACCCAGGCGCTGTTGAAAACAGAACAGTGAAAGGCCAAGCAGTAACAAAATTACTCCTTTTTTATGCATTTTGTGTGCTCTCTTCGCCTGCTGGTAAAAATCTATGTACACACGGCTGGTCGCTTGTGTCCATCAAGACAAAGCGCGATATTTCCCATCAAGGGAATCTATAATGGTCACCCAGCAGCCAGTGGGGAACGCTGGGGACGCATCGATGTCGAGCCAGAAAATAATGTTACGTACACGCGCCCGTGTGCGGCGCAAAGTCACCAAAATCAGCTGCAACACGTCACCCTCGGAGTAAAACGCTTCGGTTTCTTAAAGGCCTTCAAAAGCAAAGTTTCCTTTTGCAGAACTTGAAAGAAAGCACGCAGGAGTTGTTGAAAACAGAACAGTGAAAACCAAGCAGTAACAAAATTACTCGTTTTTTATGCATTTTGTGTGCTCTCCTCGCCTGCTGGTAAAAACCTATGTACACACGGCTGGTCGCTTGTGTCCCCCAAGACAAAGCGCGATATTTCCCATCAAGGGAACCTATAATGGTCACCCAGCAGCCGGTGGGGAACGCTAAGGACGCATCGATGTCGAGCCAGAAAATAATGTTACGTACACGCGCTCGTGTGCGGCGCAAAGTCACCAAAATCAGCTTTAACACGCCACCCTCACAGTAAAATGCGTCGGTTTCTTAAGGGCCTTCAAAAGCACAGATTCCTCTTGCAGAACCTGAGAGAAAGCACGCAGGAGCTGTTAAAAACAGAACAGTGAAAGACCAAGCAGTAACAAAATTACTCGTTTTATATGCATTTTGTGTGCTCTCCTCGCCTGCTGGTAAAATCTATGTACACACGGCTAGACGCTTGCGTCCCTCAATACAAAACGCAAAATTTCCCATCAGGGGAACCTATAATGGTCACCCAGCAGCCAGTGGGGAACGCTGGAGACGCATCGATGTCGAGCCAGAAAATAATGTTACGTACACGCGCCCGTGTGCGGCGCAAAGTCACCAAAATCAGCTTGAAAACGCCACTCTCGGAGTAAAACGCTTCGGTTTCTTAAGGGCCTTCAAAAGCACAGTTCCCTCTTGCAGAACCTGAAAGAAAGCACGCAGCAGCTGTTGAAAACAGAACAGTGTAAGACGAAGCACTAACAAAATTACTCGTTTTTTATGCATTTTGTGTGCTCTCCTCGCCTGCTGGTAAAAATCTATGTACACACGGCTAGACGCTTCCATCCCTCAATACAAAACGCTATATTTCCCATCAAGGCAACCTACAATGGTCACCCAGCAACCAGTGGGGAACGCTGGGACGCATCGATGTCGAGCCAGAAAATAATGTTACGTACACGCGCCCGTGTGCGGCGCAAAGTCATCAAAATCAGTTGTAACACGCCAGCCTCAGAGTAAAATGCTTCGGTTTCTTAAAGGCCTTAAAAAGCACAGCTTCCTCTTGCAGAACCTGAAAGAAAGCACCCAGGCGCTGTTGAAAACAGAACAGTGAAAGACCAAGCAGTAACAAAATGAATCGTTTTTTATGCATTTTGTGTGTTCTCCTCGCCTGCTGGTAAAAATCTATGTACACACGGCTGGACGCTTGTATCTCTGAATACAAAACGCGATATTTCCCATCAAGGGAACCTATAATGGTCACCCTGCAACCAGTGGCGAACGCTGGGGACGCATCGATGTCGAGCCAGAAAATAATGTTACGTACACACGCCCGTGTGCGGCGCAAAGTCATCAAAACCAGTTGTAACACGCCAGCCTCAGAGTAAAATGCTTCGGTTTCTTAAAGGCCTTCAAAAGCACAGCTTCCTCTTGCAGAACCTGAAAGAAAGCACCCAGGCGCTGTTGAAAACAGAACAGTGAAAGACCAAGCAGTAACAAAATGAATCGTTTTTTATGCATTTTGTGTGTTCTCCTCGCCTGCTAGTAAAAATCTATGTACACACGGCTGGACGCTTGTATCCCTGAATACAAAACGCGATATTTCCCACCAAGGGAACCTATAATGGTCACCCTGCAGCCAGTAGGGAACGCTGGGGACGCATCGATGTCGAGCCAGAAAATAATGTTACGTACACGCGCCCGTGTGCGGCGCAAAGTCATCAAAATCAGCTGTAACACACCACCCTCACAGTAAAATCTTCGGTTTCTTAAAGGCCTTCAAAGGCACAGTTTCCCCTTGCAGAACCTGAAAGAAAGCACGCAGGAGCTGTTGAAAACAGAACAGTGAAAAACCAAGCAGTAGCAAAATTACTTGTCTTTTATGCATTTTGTGTGTTCTCCTCGCCTGTTGGTAAAAATCTATGTACACACGGCTGGACGCTTGTGTCCCCCAAAACAAAACGCGATATTTCCCATCAAGAAAACCTATAATGGTCACCCAGCAGCCAGTGGGGAACGCTGGGGACGCATCGATGTCGAGCCAGAAAACAATGTTACGTACACGCGCTCGTGTGCGGCGAAAAGTCACCAAAATCAGCTTTAACACGCCACCCTCACAGTAAAATGCTCCGGTTTCTTAAGGGCCTTCAAAAGCACAGTTTCCTCTTGCAGAACCTGAAAGAAAGCACGCAGGAGCTGTTGAAAACAGAACAGTGAAAGACCAAGCAGTAACAAAATTACTCGCTTTTTATGCATTTTGTGTGCTCTCCTCGCCTGCTGGTAAAAATCTATGTACACACGGCTGGACGCTTGTGTCCCTGAACACAAAACGCGATATTTTCCACCAAGGGAACCTATAGTGGTCACCCTGCAGCCAGTGGGGAACGCTGGGGACGCATCGATGTCGAGCCAGAAAATAATGTTACGTACACGTGCCCGTGTGCGGCGCAAAGTCATCAAAATCAGCTGTAACACGCCACCCTCAGAGTAAAATGCTTCGGTTTCTTAAAGGCCTTCAAAAGCACAGTTTCCTTTTGCAGAACCTGAAAGAAAGCACGCAGGAGCTGTTGAAAACAGAACAGTGAAATTCCAAGCAATAACAAAATTACTCGTTTTTTATGCATTTTGTGTGCTCTCCTCGCCTGCTGGTAAAAATCTATGTACACACGGCAGGACGCTTGTGTCCCTGAATACAAAACGCGATATTTCCCATCAAGGGAACCTATAATGGTCACCCTGCAACCAGTGGGGAACGCTGGGGACGCATCGATGTCGAGCCAGAAAATAATGTTACATACACGTGCCCGTGTGCGGCGAAAAGTCATCAAAATTAGCTGTAACACGCCACACTCAGAGAAAAATGCTTCGGTTTCATAAAGGCCTTCAAAAGCACAGTTTCCTTTTGCAGAACTTGAAAGAAAGCACGCAGGAGTTATTGAAAACAGAACAGTGAAAACCAAGCAGTAACAAAATTACTCGTTTTTTATGCATTTTGTGTGCTCTCCTCGCCTGCTGGTAAAAATCTATGTACACACGGCTGGACGCTTGTGTCCCTGAATACAAAACGCGATATTTCCCATCAAGGGAACCTATAATGGTCACCCTGCAACCAGTGGGGAACGCTGGGGACGCATCGATGTCGAGCCGGAAAATAATGTTACGTACACGCGCCCGTGTGCGGCGCAAAGTCATCAAAATCAGCTGTAACACGCCAGCCTCAGAGTAAAATGCTTCGGTTTCTTAAAGGCCTTCAAAAGCACAGCTTCCTCTTGCAGAACCTGAAAGAAAGCACCTAGGCGCTGTTGAAAACAGAACAGTGAAATACCAAGCAGTAACAAAATGAGTCGTTTTTTATGCATTTTGTGTGCTCTCCTCGCCTGCTGGTAAAAATCTATGTACACACGGCTAGACGCTTGTGTCCCCCAATACAAAACGCGATATTTCCCATCAAGGGAACCTATAATGGTCACCCAGCAGCCAGTGGGGAACGCTGGGGACGCATCGATGTCGAGCCAGAAAATAATGTTACGTACACGCGCCCGTGTGCGGCGCAAAGTCATCAAAATCAGCTGTAATACGCCACCCTCAGAGTAAAATGCTTCGGTTTCTTAAAGGCCTTCAAAAGCACAGTTTCCTTTTGTAGAACTTGAAAGAAAGCACGCAGGAGTTGTTGAAAACAGAACAGTGAAAACCAAGCAGTAACAAAATTACTCGTTTTTTAAACATTTTGTGTGCTCTCCTCGCCTGCTGGTAAAAATCTATGTACACACGGCTGGACGCTTCTGTCCCTGAATACAAAACGCGATATTTCCCACCAAGGGAACCTATAATGGTCACCCTGCAGCCAGTGGGGAAGGCTGGGGACGCATCGATGTCCAGCCAGAAAATAATGTTACGTACACGCGCCCGTGTGCGGCGCAAAGTCAACAAAACCAGCTGCAACACGCCACCCTCGGAGTAAAACGCTTCGGTTTCTTAAGGGCCCTCAAAAGCACTGTTTCCACTTGCAGATCCTGAAAGAAAGCACCCAGGCGCTGTTGAAAACAGAACAGTGAAACGCCAAGCAGTAACAAAATTACTCGTTTTTTATGCATTTTGTGTGCTCTCCTCGCCTGCTGGTAAAAATCTATGTCCACACGGCTGGACGCTTGTGTCCCTGAATACAAAACGCGATATTTTCCACCAAGGGAACCTATAGTGGTCACCCTGCAGCCAGTGGGGAACGCTGGGGACGCATCGATGTCGAGGCAGAAAATAATGTTACGTACACGCGCCCGTGTGCGGCGCAAAGTCAACAAAATCAGCTGCAACACACCACCCTCGGAGTAAAACGCTTCGGTTTTTTAAGGGCCCTCAAAAGCACAGTTTCACCCAGCACAGAAAGCACCCAGGCGCTGTTGAAAACAGAACGGTGAAAGGCCAAGCAGTAACAAAATTACTCGTTTTTTATCCATTTTGTGTGTTCTCCTCGCCTGCTGGTAAAAATCTATGTACACACGGCTGGACGCTTGTGTCCCTGAATACAAAGCGCGATATTTCCAATCAAGGGAACCTATAATGGTCACTCAGCAGCCAGTGGGGAACGCTGGGGACGCATCGATGTCGACCCAGAAAATAATGTTACGTACACGCGCCCGTGTGCGGCGCAAAGTCATCAAAATCAGCTGTAACACACCACCCTCACAGTAAAATGCTTCGGTTTCTTAAAAGGCCTTCAAAGGCACAGTTTCCTCATGCAGAACCTGAAAGAAAGCACGCAGGAGCTGTTGAAAACAGAACAGTGAAAAACCAAGCAGTAACAAAATTACTTGTCTTTTATGCATTTTGTGTGCTCTCCTCGCCTGCTGGTAAAAATCTATGTACACACGGCTGAACGCTTCGGTCCCTCAATATAAAGCGCGATATTTCCAATCAAGGGAACCTATAATGGTCACTCAGCAGCCAGTGGGGAACGCTGGGGACGCATCGATGTCGACCCAGAAAATAATGTTACGTACACGCGCCCGTGTGCGGCGCAAAGTCATCAAAATCAGCTGTAACACACCACCCTCACAGTAAAATGCTTCGGTTTCTTCAAAGGCTTTCAAAGGCACAGTTTCCTCTTGCAGATCCTGAAAGAAAGCACCCAGGCGCTGTTGAAAACAGAACAGTGCAACGCCAAGCAGTAACAAAATTACTCGTTTATTATGCATTTTGTGTGCTCTCCTCGCCTGCTGGTAAAAATCTATCTCCACACGGCTGGACGCTTGTGTCCCTGAATACAAAACGCGATATTTTCCACCAAGGGAACCTATAGTGGTCACCCTGCAGCCAGTGGGGAACGCTGGGGACGCATCGATGTCGAGCCAGAAAATAATGTTACGTACACGCGCCCGTGTGCGGCGCAAAGTCACCAAAATCAGCTGCAACACGCCACCCTCGGAGTAAACTGCTTCGGTTTCTTAAGGGCCGTCAAAAGCACAGTTTCCTCTTGCAGATCCTGAAAGAAAGCACCCAGGCGCTGTTGAAAACAAAACAGTGAGAGGCCAAGCAGTAACAAAATTACTCGTTTTTTATGCATTTTGTGTGTTCTCCTCGCCTGCTGGTAAAAATCTATGTTCACACGGCTGGACGCTTGTGGCCCTGAATACAAAACGCGATATTTCCCACCAAGGGAACCTATAATGGTCACCCTGCAGCCAGTGGGGAACGCTGGGGACGCATCGATGTCGAGCCAGAAAATAATGTTACGTACACGCGCCCGTGTGCGGCGCAAAGTCATCAAAATCAGCTGTAACACACCACCCTCACAGTAAAATGCTTCGGTTTCTTAAAAGGCCTTCAAAGGCACAGTTTCCTCATGCAGAACCTGAAAGAAAGCACGCAGGAGCTGTTGAAAACAGAACAGTGCAAAGCAAGCAGTAACAAAATTACTCGTTTTTTATGCATTTTGTGTGTTCTCCTCGCCTGCTGGTAAAAATCTATGTACACACGGCTGGACGCTTGTGTCCCCCAAAGCAAAACGCGATACTTCCCATCAAGGGAACCTATAATGGTCACCCATCAGCCAGTGGGGAACGCTAGGGACGCATCGATGTCGACCCAGAAAATAATGTTACGTACACGCGCCCGTGTGCGGCGCAAAGTCATCAAAATCAGCTGTAACACGCCACCCTCAGAGTAAAATGCTTCGGTTTCTTAAGGGCCTTCAAAAGCACAGTTTCCTCTTGCAGAACCTGAAATAAAGCACGCAGGAGTTGTTGAAAACAGAACAGTGAAAAGCAAGCAGTAACAAAATTACTCGTTTTTTATGCATTTTGTGTGCTCTCCTCGCCTGCTGGTAAAAATCTATGTACACACGGCTGGACGCTTGTGTCCCCCAAAACAAAACGCGATACTTCCCATCAAGGGAACCTATAATGGTCACCCATCAGCCAGTGGGGAACGCTAGGGACGCATCGATGTCGAGCCAAAAAATAATGTTACGTACACGCGGCCGTGTGCGGCGCAAAGTCACCAAAATCAGCTGTAACACGCCACCCTCAGAGTAAAATGCTTCGGTTTCATAAAGGCCTTCAAAAGCACAGTTTCCTTTTGCGGAACCTGAAAGAAAGCACGAACTAGTTGATGAAAACAGAACAGTGAAAACCAAGCAGTAACAAAATTACTCGTTTTTTATGCATTCTGTGTGTTCTCCTCGCCTGCTGGTAAAAATCTATGTACACACGGCAGTACGTTTGTGTCCCTGAATACAAAACGCGATATTTTCCATCAAAAGAACCTATAATGGTCACCCTGCAGCCAGTGGGGAACGCTGGGGATGCATCGATGTCGAGCCAGAAAATAATGTTAGGTACCCGCGCCCGTGTGCGGAGCAAAGTCATCAAAATCAGCTGTAACACGCCACCCTCAGAGTAAAATGCTTCGGTTTCTTAAAGGCCTTCAAAAGCACAGTTTCCTTTGCAGAACTTGAAAGAAAGCACTCAGGAGTTGTTGAAAACAGAACAGTGAAAACCAAGCAGTAACAAAATTACTCGTTTTTTATGCATTTTGTGTGCTCTCCTCGCCTGCTGGTAAAAATCTATGTACACACGGCTAGACGCTTGCGTCCCTCAATATAAAACGCAATATTTCCCGTCAAGGGAACCTACAATGGTCACCCAGCAGCCAGTGGGGAACGCTGGGGACGCATCGATGTCGAGCCAGAAAATAATGTTACGTACACGCGCCCGTGTGCGGCGCAAAGTCATCAAAATCAGCTGCAACACGCCACCCTCGGAGTAAAACGCTTCGGTTTCTTAAGGGCCTCCAAAAGCACTGTTTTCTTCTGCAGAGCCTGAAAGACAACGCCCAGGAGCTGTTGAAAACAGAACAGTGAAAGACCAAGCAGTAACAAAATTACTCGTTTTTTATGCATTTTGTGTGCTCTCCTCGCCTGCTGGTAAAAATCTATGTACACACGGCAGTACGTTTGTGTCCCTGAATACAAAACGCGATATTTTCCATCAAGGGAACCTACAATGGTCACCCAGCAGCCAGTGGGGAACGCTGGGGACGCATCGATGTCGAGCCAGAAAATAATGTTACGTACACGCGCCCGTGTGCGGCGCAAAGTCATCAAAATCAGCTGCCACACGCCACCCTCGGAGTAAAACGCTTCGGTTTCTTAAGGGCCTCCAAAAGCACTGTTTTCTTCTGCAGAGCCTGAAAGACAACGCCCAGGAGCTGTTGAAAACAGAACAGTGAAAACCAAGCAGTAACAAAATTACTCGTTTTTTATGCATTCTGTGTGTTCTCCTCGCCTGCTGGTAAAAATCTATGTACACACGGCAGTACGTTTGTGTCCCTGAATACAAAACGCGATATTTGCCATCAAGGAAACCTATAATGGTCACCCTGCAGTCAGTGGGGAACGCTGGGGACGCATCGATGTCGAGCCAGAAAATAATGTTACGTAAACGCGCCCGTGTGCGGAGCAAAGTCATCAAAATCAGCTGTAACACGCCACCCTCAGAGTAAAATGCTTCGGTTTCTTAAAGGCCTTCAAAAGCACAGCATGCTCTTGCAGAACCTGAAAGAAAGCACGCAGGTGTTGTTGAAAACAGAACAGTGAAAGACCAAGCAGTACCAAAATTACTCGTTTTTTATGCATTTTGTGTGCTCTCCTCGCCTGCTGGTAAAAATCTATGTACACACGGCAGTACTTTTGTGTCCCTGAATTCAAAACGCGATATTTCCCATCAAGGGAACCTACAATGGTCACCCAGCAGCCAGTGGGGAACGCTGGGGACGCATCGATGTCGAGCCAGAAAATAATGTTACGTACACGCGCCCGTGTGCGGCGCAAAGTCATCAAAATCAGCTGCCACACGCCACCCTCGGAGTAAAACGCTTCGGTTTCTTAAGGGCCTCCAAAAGCACTGTTTTCTTCTGCAGAGCCTGAAAGACAACGCCCAGGAGCTGTTGAAAACAGAACAGTGAAAGACCAAGCAGTAACAAAATTACTCGTTTTTTATGCATTTTGTGTGCTCTCCTCGCCTGCTGGTAAAAATCTATGTACACACGGCTAAACTCTTGTGTCCCTCAATACAAAACGCGATATTTGCCATCAAGGAAACCTATAATGGACGCCCAGGAGCCAGTGGGGAACACTGGGGACGCATCGATGTCGAGCCAGAAAATAATGTTACGTACACGCGCCCGTGTGCGGCGCAAAGTCACCAAAATCAGCTGTAAAACGCCACCCTCAGAGTAAAACGCTTCAGTTTCTCAAAGGCCTTCAAGAGCAAAGGTTCTTCTTGCCGGGCCTGAAAGAGTGCACCCAGGAGCTGTTGAAAACAGAACAGTGAAAGACCAAGCCATAACAAAATTACTCGTTTTTTATGCATTTTGTGTGCTCTCCTCGCCTGCTGGTAAAAATCTAGGTACACAGGGCAGTACGTTTGTGTCCCTGAATACAAAACGCGATATTTTCCATCAAGGGAACCTATAATGGTCACCCTGCAGCCAGTGGGGAATACTGGGGACGCATCGATGTCGAGCCAGAAAATAATTTTACGTACACGCGCCCGTGTGCGGCGCAAAGTCATCAAAATCGGCTGTAACACGCCAGCCTCAGAGTAAAATGCTTCGGTTTCTTAAAGGCCTTCAAAAGCACAGCATGCTCTTGGAGAACCTGAAAGAAAGCACGCAGGTGTTGTTGAAAACAGAACAGTGAAAGACCAAGCAGTACCAAAATTACTCGTTTTTTATGCATTTTGTGTGCTCTCCTCGCCTGCTGGTAAAAATCTATGTACACACGGCAGTACTTTTGTGTCCCTGAATACAAAACGCGATATTTCCCATCAAGGGAACCTACAATGGTCACCCAGCAGCCAGTGGGGAACGCTGGGGTCGCATCGATGTCGAGCCAGAAAATAATGTTACGTACACGCGCCCGTGTGCGGCGCAAAGTCACCAAAATCAGCTTTAACACGCCACCCTCAGAGTAAGATGCTTCGGTTTCTTAAGGGCCTTCAAAAGCACAGTTTGCTCTTGCAGATCCTGAAAGAAAGCACCCAGGCGCTGATGAAAACAGAACAGTGAAAGACCAAGCAGTAACAAAATTACTCGTTTTTTATGCATTTTGAGTGCTTTCCTCGCCTGCTGGTAAAAATCTATGTACACACGGCTAGACGCTTGCGTCCCTCAATGCAAAGCGCAATATTTCCAATCAAGGGAACCTATAATGGTCACTCAGCAGCCAGTGGGGAACGCTGGGGACGCATCGATGTCGAGCCAGAAAATAATGTTACGTACACGCGCCCGTGTGCGGCGCAAAGTCACCAAAATCAGCTTTAACACGCCACCCTCAGAGTGAAATGCTTCGGTTTCTTAAGGGCCTTCAAAAGCACAGTTTCCTCTTGCAGAACCTGAAAGAAAGCACGCAGCAGCTGTTGGAAACAGAACAGTGAAAGACCAAGCAGTAACAAAATTACTCGTTTTTTTATGCATTTTGTGTGTTTTCCTCGCCTGCTGGTAAAAACCTATGTACACACGGCTAGACGCTTGCGTCCCTCAATACAAAAGGCAAGATTTCCCATCAGGGGAACCTATAATGGTCACCCAGCAGCCAGTGGGGAACGCTGGGGACGCATCGATTTCGAGCCAGAAAATAATGTTACGTACACGCGCCCGTGTGCGGCGCAAAGTCACCAAAATCAGCTGTAACACGCCACCCTCGGAGTAAAACGCTTCGGTTTCTTAAGGGCCCTCAAAAGCACAGTTTCCTCTTGCAGATCCTGAAAGAAAGCACCCAGGCGCTGTTGAAAACAGAACAGTGAAAAGCCAAGCAGTAACAAAATTACTCGTTTTTTATGCATTTTGTGTGTCCTCCTCGCCTGCTGGTAAAAATCTATGTACACACGGCTGGTCGCTTGTGTCCCCCAAGACAAAACGCGATATTTCCCATGAAGGGAACCTATAATGGTCACCCAGCAGCCAGTGGGGAACGCTGGGGACGCATCGATGTCGAGCCAGAAAATAATGTTACGTACACGCGCCCGTGTGCGGCGCAAAGTCACCAAAATCAGCTGCAACACGCCACCCTCGGAATAAAACGCTTCGGTTTCTTAAGGGCCTTCAAAAGCACAGTTTTCTCTTGCAGAACCTGAAAGAAAGCACGCAGCAGCTGTTGAAAACAGAACAGTGAAAGACCAAGCAGTAACAAAATTACTCGTTTTATATGCATTTTGTGTGCTCTCCTCGCCTGCTGGTAATAATCTATGTACACACGGCTGGACGCTTGTGTCCCTGAATACAAAACGCAAGATTTCCCATCAGGGGAACCTATAATGGTCACCCAGCAGCCAGTGGGGAACGCTGGGGACGCATCGATGTCGAGCCAGAAAATAATGTTACGTACACGCGCCCGTGTGCGGCGCAAAGTCACCAAAATCAGCTGTAAAACGCCACCCTCAGAGTAAAACGCTTCAGTTTCTCAAAGGCCTTCAAGAGCAAAGGTTCTTCTTGCCGGGCCTGAAAGAGTGCACCCAGGAGCTGTTGAAAACAGAACAGTGAAAGACCAAGCAGTAACAAAATTACTCGTTTTATATGCATTTTGTGTGCTCTCCTCGCCTGCTGGTAAAAATCTATGTACACACGGCTAGACGCTTGCGTCCCTCAATGCAAAACGCAAGATTTCCCATCAGGGGAACCTATAATGGTCACCCAGCAGCCAGTGGGGAACGCTGGGGACGCATCGATGTCGAGCCAGAAAATAATGTTACGTACACGTGCCTGCGTGCGGCGCAAAGCCACCAAAATCAGCTGTAACACGCCACCCTCGGAGTAAAACGCTTCGGTTTCTTAAGAACCTTCAAAAGCACAGTTTCCTCTTGCAGAACCTGAAAGAAAGCACGCAGCAGCTGTTGAAAACAGAATAGTGAAAGACCAAGCAGTAACAAAATTACTCGTTTTTTATGCATTTTGTGTGCTCTCCTCGCCTGCTGGTAAAAATCTATGTACACACGGCTAAACTCTTGTGTCCCTCAATACAAAACGCGATATTTGCCATCAAGGAAACCTACAATGGACGCCCAGGAGCCAGTGGGGAACACTGGGGACGCATCGATGTCGAGCCAGAAAATAATGTTACGTACACGCGCCCGTGTGCGGCGCAAAGTCACCAAAATCAGCTGTAAAACGCCACCCTCAGAGTAAAACGCCTCAGTTTCTCAAAGGCCTTCAAGAGCAAAGGTTCTTCTTGCCGGGCCTGAAAGAGTGCACCCAGGAGCTGTTGAAAACAGAACAGTGAAAGACCAAGCAGTAACAAAATTACTCGTTTTATATGCATTTTGTGTGCTCTCCTCGCCTGCTGGTAATAATCTATGTACACACGGCTGGACGCTTGTGTCCCTCAATACAAAACGCAACATTTCCCATCGAGAGAACCTACAATGGTCACCCAGCAGCCAGTGGGGAACGCTGGGGACGCATCGATGTCGAGCCAGAAAATAATGTTACGTACACGCGCCCGTGTGCGGCGCAAAGTCACCAAAATCAGCTTTAACACGCCACCCTCAGAGTAAGATGCTTCGGTTTCTTAAGGGCCTTCAAAAGCACAGTTTGCTCTTGCAGATCCTGAAAGAAAGCACCCAGGCGCTGATGAAAACAGAACAGTGAAAGACCAAGCAGTAACAAAATTACTCGTTTTATATGCATTTTGTGTGCTCTCCTCGCCTGCTGGTAAAAATCTATGTACACACGGCTGGTCGCTTGTGTCCCCCAAGACAAAGCGCGATATTTCCCATCAAGGGAACCTATAATGGTCACCCAACAGCCAGTGGGGAACGCTGGGGACGCATCGATGTCGAGCCAGGAAATAATGTTTTGTACACGCGCCCGTGTGCGGCGCAAAGTCACCAAAATCAGCTGTAACACGCCACCCTCGGAAAAAAAACGCTTCGGTTTCTTAAGGGCCTTCAAAAGCACAGTTTGCTCTTGCAGATCCTGAAAGAAAGCACCCAGGCGCTGTTGAAAACAGAACAGTGAAAGGCCAAGCAGTAACAAAATTACTCCTTTTTAGGGTTCCGTACCCAAAGGTAAAACGGAACCCTATTACTAAGACTTCGCTGTCCGTCCGTCCGTCCGTCCGTCCGTCCGTCTGTCACCAGGCTGTATCTCATGAACCGTGATAGTTAGACAGTTGAAATTTTCACAGAATGATGTAATTCTGTTGCCGCTACCACGACAAATACTAAAAACAGAACAAAATTAATTATACATATACATAATTACAAACAACCAATAATAAATTGTTTCGAAAGGTTTTCGTTGTCATCTTTCGGTCAGTTCCCATTTGTGAGCGGCTCGTAGTCATCCATTTTGGGAAACCAAACTCAAAGAAAGCGGATAGCCCGAGGGTACGATCAGCGCTTGACACGCGAACGAGTGGAGTTCAACCCGCAGAAGGTCAGCATTTTTTTTTTTTTCTTGTGTTCCTAGTAGCACATGAGGGAGAGTGGGCGAAGAACTCGGGGAGAAATCTTCGGCGAAGTACTCGGACAGTGATCTTCGGGGAAGAACTCCGGTACGGTTTTAAGCAGTTCCCGGTACGCGGCCGTACCGTGTGTCCTATTGCCTACGTTGGTCGCGGATATCACGTTCATTGAATAAGGTATTGAAATCACAAATTTGCGTGTCGCGATTGGTGATGCGGGCTAAG
The DNA here is from genome assembly GCA_951905685.1 of Eumerus sabulonum. NCBI lineage: Eukaryota > Metazoa > Arthropoda > Insecta > Diptera > Syrphidae > Eumerus > Eumerus sabulonum. Next base: position 137,078,915 of record OX645060.1, on the reverse strand, counting down.
TCGTTGGTCAGAGGAGTTTCGGTACAACTGTTCGAATACACAAGCTGTGGTTTGTTTACTTTTTTGAACAGTGAATTCCTTTTTTTTTTATTTTACATATATTTTACACCGTATGTCAACGGTGTAGGGTAGTTTTAAGGATTAATTGTAAACCTAGATAAAGTTAGGTTAAGGAAATTAAATTTGTGACATATTGAATTGGAAACGATGACGGTGTTTTTTTTTTCTTTTGCGTGGGATATTTCGCGAGTCTCGTAGCAAATTCGCGATTCTTGCTGCGGGTAAGTCGGCGTGAGGGCAATCGCGTGGCGCCATTGCTCACGACCAGTCCTCGCAGCTGGCCTATCACCTCTTTCGCACGACGTCGCGGCAGGTGGAGAGGAGCAAGAGGAGCAAGCGATCTTGCACACATACGAACCGATACGTACATACGTGCATACGCATCACATACGTGCATATACTCACACATCTATACGCTATGTATAAATATACATACATACATACATATGTACATTACGAAGCAGAGTTGGGTAGTTCCGGACATGTATAGGTCACGGAACTATGTCCCCTCTCGGACACATGTCCTCGCGTTCCGCAAATTGAACGAAAAGAGTTCCATAGTTCCATTCAACCCTTATTCATCAAGCACATATGTACAAAACGAAAAAAAAAAAACATAAATGCAACGTACATGCTTCTCATACGGTATGAGTTATACCCCGTAGTTTTCAAGAAACCCAAAAGTATGGAGATGTGGCGATAAAGCTCGAACAGTTGGTGTACACTGTACAGCACACTTGAACTGAAATGAAGAAAAGAAATGAAAGAATATAATGCCCGCACCGCATTTCGTGAACGAATGTCATACATGTGTATGTATGCATTCAGGTCCGGGCATGGACATGGTTTGCTAGTTCCATATCGGTGCGATAATACATTTAGTTCCGGACATGGACATGTTTTTGCTAGTTCCATATCGGTGCGAGTATACATTTAGTATTTTAAAACGGGTAGAGATTAAAGTGCATACTGAGATGGAATAATTATCTTATAACCCCATTTACCTAGATAATGTTTCAAATATATTGAATGGTCTTTCCAACAAAGTTGTTGGTCCAATGTAACACCTAAATATTTAAAACTGTCCACGTGTTCAATCAAGAAGCAATTTTCAAACATTCTTTATTGTTGAATACTATATCTTCAAGAACAAATCGATTACACAATGGTGCATGATAATATAAGGGAAGGTCTCTGAAAACTCTACTATTGATATTAAATATCATGTACTTCGTTTTGTTGCTAATTATTAGTTTATGATAATTAAACCATCTCCTTAACATATCTTGGTCACAGTTAACATCTGCGAAACTATCAATTAAGTTAGTGTTTGAGTGGAAAAGAGATGTTTCATCAGCAAAGGCAGTTATTTTGCCTTTAAAAGGTTGTAAGAAAAACGAATTAACATAAATTAGAAAAAGGATTGGGCCCAATACTGCTCCTTGGGGAACACCCATATTTAAGAAGTCTATAGAACTGTAAACATTCCTAATTTTCACAACTTGATAACGGTTGAATAAATAAGAAGAAAACCATTTATAAATGGAGCCTCTGAAACCCGCTTTGTAAAGTTTATCGAGTAGCAAAGTATGATTAACCATATCAAAGACCTTACTGATATCAACAAATAATGTTGATGGTGATTGAGAAGTGTTTAGACTATTATATATTTCACCAGTTAATTTCAATAAAGCAGTTTCAGTCGATTTGCCACGTCTAAACCCAAATTGGCAATCACTCAAAAAATGAGTATTTTCTAAAAATTACAACATTCTAGATTTTAACTATCCGAAAAGTGAGAATAAAATGTCACTGATTATGTATTTCTGTATATACTTAGACAGAATATAATAAATATATGTATAAATGGGGCTCCCATACAACAGACATGCTTTTTTTGGAGTTTTTATACATAATAGTACGGAACCCTTCGTGCGCGAGTCCGACTCGCACTTGGCCGGTTTTTTTTTATACATTTTGTGTGCTCTCCTCGCCTGCTGGTAAAAATCTATGTACACACGGCTGGACGCTTGTGTCCCTGAATACAAAAGGCGATATTTCCCATCAAGGGAACCTATAGTGGTCACCCAGCAGCCAGTGGGGAACGCTGGGGACGCATCGATGTCGAGCCAGAAAATAATGTTACGTACACGCGCCCGTGTGCGGCGCAAAGTCACCAAAATCAGCTTCAACACGCCACCCTCAGAGTAAAATGCTTCGGTTTCTTAAGGGCCTTCAAAAGCACAGTTTCCTCTTGCAGATCCTGAAAGAAAGCACGCAGGAGCTGTTGAAAACAGAACAGTGAAAGACCAAGCAGTAACAAAATTACTCGTTTTATATGCATTTTGTGTGCTCTGCTCGCCTGCTGGTAAAAATCTATGTACACACGGCTAGACGCTTCCGTCCCTCAATGCAAAACGCAATATTTTCCATCAAGGGAACCTACAATGGTCACCCAGCAGCCAGTGGGGAACGCTGGGGACGCATCGATGTCGAGCCAGAAAATAATGTTACGTACACGCGCCCGTGTGCGGCGCAAAGTCACCAAAATCAGCTGTAACACGCCACCCTCGGAAAAAAAGCGCTTCGGTTTCTTAAGGGCCTTCAAAAACACAGTTTGCTCTTGCAGATCCTGAAAGAAAGCACCCAGGCGCTGTTGAAAACAGAACAGTGAAAGGCCAAGCAGTAACAAAATTACTCGTTTTTTATGCATTTTGTGTGCTCTCCTCGCCTGCTGGTTAAAATCTATGTACACACGGCTAGACGCTTGCATTTCTCAATACAAAACGCAAAATTTCCCATCAAATGAATCTATAATGGTCACCCAGCAGCCAGTGGTGAACGCTGGGGACGCATCGATGTCGAGCCAGAAAATAATGTTACGTACACGCGCCCGTGTGCGGCGCAAAGTCACCAAAATCAGCTGTAACACGCCACTCTCGGAAAAAAACGCTTCGGTTTCTTAAGGGCCTTCAAAAGCACAGTTTGCTCTTGCAGATCCTGAAAGAAAGCACCCAGGCGCTGTTGAAAACGGAACAGTGAAAGGCCAAGCAGTAACAAAATTACTCCTTTTTTATGCATTTTGTGTGCTCTCCTCGCCTGCTGGTAAAAATCTATGTACACACGGCTGGTCGCTTGTGTCCCCCAAGACAAAGCGCGATATTTCCCATCAAATGAACCTATAATGGTCACCCAACAGCCAGTGGGGAACGCTGGGGACGCATCGATGTCGAGCCAGAAAATAATGTTACGTACACGCGCCCGTGTGCGGCGCAAAGTCACCAAAATCAGCTTTAACACGCCACCCTGAGAGTAAAATGCTTCGGTTTCTTAAGGGCCTTCAAAAGCACAGTTTCCTCTTGCATAACCTGAAAGAAAGCACGCAGGAGCTGTTGAAAACAAGACAGTGAAAGACCAAGTAGTGACAAAATTACTCGTTTTATATGCATTTTGTGTGCTCTCCTCGCCTGCTGGTAAAAATCTATGTACACACGGCTAGACGCTTGCGTCCCTCAAAACAAAACGCAAGATTTCCCATCAGGGGAACCTATAATGGTCACCCAGCAGCCAGTGGGGAACGCTGGGGACTCATCGATGTCGAGCCAGAAAATAATGTTACGTACACGCGCCCGTGTGCGGCGCAAAGTCACCAAAATCAGCTTTAACACGCCACCCTCAGAGTAAAATGCTTCGGTTTCTTAAGGGCCTTCAAAAGCACAGTTTCCTCTTGCATAACCTGAAAGAAAGCACGCAGCAGCTGTTGAAAACAGAACAGTGAAAGACCAATCAGTAACAAAATTACTCGTTTTTTATGCATTTTGTGTGCTTTCCTCGCTTGCTGGTAAAAATCTATGTACACACGGCTAGACGCTTGCGTTCCTCAATGCAAAACGCAATATTTTCCATCAAGGGAACCTACAATGGTCACCCAGCAGCCAGTGGGGAACGCTGGGGACGCATCGATGTCGAGCCAGAAAATAATGTTACGTACACGCGCCCGTGTGCGGCGCAAAGTCACCAAAATCAGCTGTAACACGCCACCCTCGGAAAAAAAGCGCTTCGGTTTCTTAAGGGCCTTCAAAAGCACAGTTTGCTCTTGCAGATCCTGAAAGAAAGCACGCAGCAGCTGTTGAAAACAGAACAGTGAAAAACCAAGCAGTAACAAAATTACTCCTTTTTTATGCATTTTGTGTGCTCTCCTCGCCTGCTGGTAAAAATCTATGTACACACGGCTGGTCGCTTGTGTCCCCCAAGACAAAGCGCGATATTTCCCATCAAGGGAACCTATAATGGTCACCCAGCAGCCAGTGGGGAACGCTGGGGACGCATCGATGTCGAGCCAAAAAATAATGTTACGTACACCCGCCCGTGTGCGGCGCAAAGTCACCAAAATCAGCTGCAACACGCCACCCTCGGAGTAAAACGCTTCGGTTTCTTAAAGGCCTTCAAAAGCACAGTTTCCTCTTGCAGAACCTGAAAGAAAGCACGCAGCAGCTGTTGAAAACAGAACAGTGAAAGACCAAGCAATAACAAAATTACTCGTTTTTTATGCATTTTGTGTGCTTTCCTCGCCTGCTGGTTAAAATCTATGTACACACGGCTAGACGCTTGCGTCCCTCAATGCAAAACGCAATATTTTCCATCAAGGGAACCTACAATGGTCACCCAGCAGCCAGTGGGGAACGCTGGGGACGCATCGATGTCGAGCCAGAAAATAATGTTACGTACACGCGCCCGTGTGCGGCGCAAAGTCACCAAAATCAGCTGTAACACGCCACCCTCGGAAAAAAAACGCTTCGATTTCTTAAGGGCCTTCAAAAGCACAGTTTGCTCTTGCAGATCCTGAAAGAAAGCACCCAGGCGCTGTTGAAAACAGAACAGTGAAAGACCAAGCAATAACAAAATTACTCGTTTTATATGCATTTTGTGTGCTCTCCTCGCCTGCTGGTAAAAATCTATGTACATACGGGTAGACGCTTGCATCCCTAAATACAAAACGCAAAATTTCCCATCAGGGGAACCTATAATGGTCACCCAGCAGCCAGTGGGGAACGCTGGGGACGCATCGATGTCGAGCCAGAAAATAATGTCACGTACACGTGCCTGCGGGCGGCGCAAAGTCACCAAAATCAGCTGTAACACGCCACCCTCGGAGTAAAACGCTTCGGTTTCTTAAGGGCCTTCAAAAGCACAGTTTCCTCTTGCAGAACCTGAAAGAAAGCACGCAGCAGCTGTTGAAAACAGAACAGTGAAAAACCAAGCAATAACAAAATTACTCGTTTTTTATGCATTTTGTGTGCTCTCCTCGCCTGCTGGTAAAAATCTATGTACACACGGCTGGTCGCTTGTTTCCCCCAAGACAAAGCGCAATATTTCCCATCAAGGGAACCTATAATGGTCACCCAGCAGCCAGTGGGGAACGCTGGGGACGCATCGATGTCGAGCCAGAAAATAATGTTACGTACACCCGCCCGTGTGCGGCGCAAAGTCACCAAAATCAGCTGCAACACGCCACCCTCGGAGTAAAACGCTTCGATTTCTTAAAGGCCAAAAGCACAGTTTCCTTTTGCAGAACTTGAAAGAAAGCACGCAGGAGTTGTTGAAAACAGAATAGTGAAAACCAAGCAGTAACAAAATTACTCCTTTTTTATGCATTTTGTGTGCTCTCCTCGCCTGCTGGTAAAAATCTATGTACACACGGCTGGACGCTTGTGTCCCTGAATACAAAACGCGATATTTTCCATCAAGGGAACCTATAATGGTCACCCTGCAGCCAGTGGGGAACGCTGGGGATGCATCGATGTCGAGCCAGAAAATAATGTTACGTACACGCGCCCGTGTGCGGCGCAAAGTCTTCAAAATCTGCTGTAACACGCCACCCTCAGAGTAAAATGCTTCGGTTTCTTAAAGGCCTTCGAAAGCACAGTTTCCTTTTGCAGAACTTGAAAGAAAGCACGCAGGAGTGGTTGAAAACAGAACAGGGAAAACCAAGCAGTAACAAAATTACTCCTTTTTTATGCATTTTGTGTGTTCTCCTCGCCTGCTGGTAAAAATCTATGTACACACGGCTGGACGCTTGTGTCCCTGAATACAAAAGGCGATATTTCCCATCAAGGGAACCTATAATGGTGACCCTGCAGCCAGTGGGGAACGCTGGGGATGCATCGATGTCGAGCCAGAAAACAATGTTACGTACACCCGCCCGTGTGCGGCGCAAAGTCACCAAAATCAGCTGCAACACGCCACCCTCGGAGTAAAACGCTTCGGTTTCTTAAAGGCCTTCAAAAGCACAGTTTCCTCTTGCAGAACCTGAAAGAAAGCACGCAGGAGCTGTTGAAAACAGAACAGTGAAAAACCAAGCAATAACAAAATTACTCGTTTTTTATGCATTTTGTGTGCTCTCCTCGCCTGCTGGTAAAAATCTATGTACACACGGCTGGTCGCTTGTGTCCCCCAAGACAAAGCGCGATATTTCCCATCAAGGGAACCTATAATGGTCACCCAGCAGCCAGTGGGGAACGCTGGGGACGCATCGATGTCGAGCCAAAAAATAATGTTACGTACACCCGCCCGTGTGCGGCGCAAAGTCACCAAAATCAGCTGCAACACGCCACCCTCGGAGTAAAACGCTTCGGTTTCTTAAAGGCCTTCAAAAGCACAGTTTCCTTTTGCAGAACTTGGAAGAAAGCACGCAGGAGTTGTTGAAAACAGAACAGTGAAAACCAAGCAGGAACAAAATTACTCGTTTTTTATGCATTTTGTGTGCTCTCCTCGCCTGCTGGTAAAAATCTATGTACACACGGCTGGTCGCTTGTGTCCCCCAAGACAAAGCGCGATATTTCCCATTAAATTAACCCATAATGGTAACCCAGCAGCCAGTGGGGAACGCTGGGGACGCATCGATGTCGAGCCAGAAAATAATGTTACGTACACCCGCCCGTATGCGGCGCAAAGTCACCAAAATCAGCTGCAACACGCCACCCTCGGAGTAAAACGCTTCGGTTTCTTAAGGGCCTTCAAAAGCACAGTTTCCTCTTGCAGAACCTGAAAAAAAGCACGCAGCAGCTGTTGAAAACAGAACAGTGAAAAACCAAGCAATAACAAAATTACTCGTTTTTTATGCATTTTGTGTGCTCTCCTCGCCTGCTGGTAAAAATCTATGTACACACGGCTGGTCGCTTGTGTCCCCCAAGACAAAGCGCGATATTTCCCATCAAGGGAACCTATAATGGTCACCCAGCAGCCAGTGGGGAACGCTGGGAACGCATCGATGTCGAGCCAGAAAATAATGTTACGTACACCCGCCCGTGTGCGGCGCAAAGTCACCAAAATCAGCTGCAACACGCCACCCTCGGAGTAAAACGCTTCGGTTTCTTAAAGGCCTTCAAAAGCACAGTTTCCTTTTGCAGAACTTGAAAGAAAGCACGCAGGAGTTGTTGAAAACAGAACAGTGAAAAACCAAGCAATAACAAAATTACTCGTTTTTATGCATTTTGTGTGCTCTCCTCGCCTGCTGGCAAAAATCTATGTACACACGGCTGGTCGCTTGTGTCCCCAAAGACAAAGCGCGATATTTCCCATCATGGGAACCTATGATGGCCACCCAGCAGCCAATGGGGAACGCTGGGGACGCATCGATGTCGAGCCAGAAAATAATGTTACGTACACCCGCCCGTATGCGGCGCAAAGTCACCAAAATCAGCTGCAACACGCCACCCTCGGAGTAAAACGCTTCGGTTTCTTAAAGGCCTTCAAAAGCACAGTTTCCTATTGCAGAACCTGAAAGAAAGCACGCAGGAGCTGTTGAAAACAGAACAGTGAAAAACCAAGCAATAACAAAATTACTCGTTTTTTATGCATTTTGTGTGCTCTCCTCGCCTGCTGGCAAAAATCTATGTACACACGGCTGGTCGCTTGTGTCCCCAAAGACAAAGCGCGATATTTCCCATCAAGGGAACCTATAATGGTCACCCAGCAGCCAATGGGGAACGCTGGGGACGCATCGATGTCGAGCCAGAAAATAATGTTACGTACACCCGCCCGTATGCGGCGCAAAGTCACCAAAATCAGCTGCAACACGCCACCCTCGGAGTAAAACGCTTCGGTTTCTTAAAGGCCTTCAAAAGCACAGTTTCCTCTTGCAGAACCTGAAAGAAAGCAGGCAGCAGCTGTTGAAAACAGAACAGTGAAAAACCAAGCAATAACAAAATCACTCGTTTTTTAAGCATTTTGTGTGCTTTCCTCGCTTGCTGGTAAAAATCTATGTACACACGGCTGGTCGCTTGTGTCCCCAAAGACAAAGCGCGATATTTCCCATCAAGGGAACCTATAATGGTCACCCAGCAGCCAATGGGGAACGCTGGGGACGCATCGATGTCGAGCCAGAAAATAATTTTACGTACACGCGCCCGTGTGCGGCGCAAAGTCATCAAAATCGGCTGTAACACGCCAGCCTCAGAGTAAAATGCTTCGGTTTCTTAAAGGCCTTCAAAAGCACAGCATGCTCTTGGAGAACCTGAAAGAAAGCACGCAGGTGTTGTTGAAAACAGAACAGTGAAAGACCAAGCAGTACCAAAATTACTCGTTTTTTATGCATTTTGTGTGCTCTCCTCGCCTGCTGGTAAAAATCTATGTACACACGGCAGTACTTTTGTGTCCCTGAATACAAAACGCGATATTTCCCATCAAGGGAACCTACAATGGTCACCCAGCAGCCAGTGGGGAACGCTGGGGTCGCATCGATGTCGAGCCAGAAAATAATGTTACGTACACGCGCCCGTGTGCGGCGCAAAGTCACCAAAATCAGCTTTAACACGCCACCCTCAGAGTAAGATGCTTCGGTTTCTTAAGGGCCTTCAAAAGCACAGTTTGCTCTTGCAGATCCTGAAAGAAAGCACCCAGGCGCTGATGAAAACAGAACAGTGAAAGACCAAGCAGTAACAAAATTACTCGTTTTTTATGCATTTTGAGTGCTTTCCTCGCCTGCTGGTAAAAATCTATGTACACACGGCTAGACGCTTGCGTCCCTCAATGCAAAGCGCAATATTTCCAATCAAGGGAACCTATAATGGTCACTCAGCAGCCAGTGGGGAACGCTGGGGACGCATCGATGTCGAGCCAGAAAATAATGTTACGTACACGCGCCCGTGTGCGGCGCAAAGTCACCAAAATCAGCTTTAACACGCCACCCTCAGAGTGAAATGCTTCGGTTTCTTAAGGGCCTTCAAAAGCACAGTTTCCTCTTGCAGAACCTGAAAGAAAGCACGCAGCAGCTGTTGGAAACAGAACAGTGAAAGACCAAGCAGTAACAAAATTACTCGTTTTTTTATGCATTTTGTGTGTTTTCCTCGCCTGCTGGTAAAAACCTATGTACACACGGCTAGACGCTTGCGTCCCTCAATACAAAAGGCAAGATTTCCCATCAGGGGAACCTATAATGGTCACCCAGCAGCCAGTGGGGAACGCTGGGGACGCATCGATTTCGAGCCAGAAAATAATGTTACGTACACGCGCCCGTGTGCGGCGCAAAGTCACCAAAATCAGCTGTAACACGCCACCCTCGGAGTAAAACGCTTCGGTTTCTTAAGGGCCCTCAAAAGCACAGTTTCCTCTTGCAGATCCTGAAAGAAAGCACCCAGGCGCTGTTGAAAACAGAACAGTGAAAAGCCAAGCAGTAACAAAATTACTCGTTTTTTATGCATTTTGTGTGTCCTCCTCGCCTGCTGGTAAAAATCTATGTACACACGGCTGGTCGCTTGTGTCCCCCAAGACAAAACGCGATATTTCCCATGAAGGGAACCTATAATGGTCACCCAGCAGCCAGTGGGGAACGCTGGGGACGCATCGATGTCGAGCCAGAAAATAATGTTACGTACACGCGCCCGTGTGCGGCGCAAAGTCACCAAAATCAGCTGCAACACGCCACCCTCGGAATAAAACGCTTCGGTTTCTTAAGGGCCTTCAAAAGCACAGTTTTCTCTTGCAGAACCTGAAAGAAAGCACGCAGCAGCTGTTGAAAACAGAACAGTGAAAGACCAAGCAGTAACAAAATTACTCGTTTTATATGCATTTTGTGTGCTCTCCTCGCCTGCTGGTAATAATCTATGTACACACGGCTGGACGCTTGTGTCCCTGAATACAAAACGCAAGATTTCCCATCAGGGGAACCTATAATGGTCACCCAGCAGCCAGTGGGGAACGCTGGGGACGCATCGATGTCGAGCCAGAAAATAATGTTACGTACACGCGCCCGTGTGCGGCGCAAAGTCACCAAAATCAGCTGTAAAACGCCACCCTCAGAGTAAAACGCTTCAGTTTCTCAAAGGCCTTCAAGAGCAAAGGTTCTTCTTGCCGGGCCTGAAAGAGTGCACCCAGGAGCTGTTGAAAACAGAACAGTGAAAGACCAAGCAGTAACAAAATTACTCGTTTTATATGCATTTTGTGTGCTCTCCTCGCCTGCTGGTAAAAATCTATGTACACACGGCTAGACGCTTGCGTCCCTCAATGCAAAACGCAAGATTTCCCATCAGGGGAACCTATAATGGTCACCCAGCAGCCAGTGGGGAACGCTGGGGACGCATCGATGTCGAGCCAGAAAATAATGTTACGTACACGTGCCTGCGTGCGGCGCAAAGCCACCAAAATCAGCTGTAACACGCCACCCTCGGAGTAAAACGCTTCGGTTTCTTAAGAACCTTCAAAAGCACAGTTTCCTCTTGCAGAACCTGAAAGAAAGCACGCAGCAGCTGTTGAAAACAGAATAGTGAAAGACCAAGCAGTAACAAAATTACTCGTTTTTTATGCATTTTGTGTGCTCTCCTCGCCTGCTGGTAAAAATCTATGTACACACGGCTAAACTCTTGTGTCCCTCAATACAAAACGCGATATTTGCCATCAAGGAAACCTACAATGGACGCCCAGGAGCCAGTGGGGAACACTGGGGACGCATCGATGTCGAGCCAGAAAATAATGTTACGTACACGCGCCCGTGTGCGGCGCAAAGTCACCAAAATCAGCTGTAAAACGCCACCCTCAGAGTAAAACGCCTCAGTTTCTCAAAGGCCTTCAAGAGCAAAGGTTCTTCTTGCCGGGCCTGAAAGAGTGCACCCAGGAGCTGTTGAAAACAGAACAGTGAAAGACCAAGCAGTAACAAAATTACTCGTTTTATATGCATTTTGTGTGCTCTCCTCGCCTGCTGGTAATAATCTATGTACACACGGCTGGACGCTTGTGTCCCTCAATACAAAACGCAACATTTCCCATCGAGAGAACCTACAATGGTCACCCAGCAGCCAGTGGGGAACGCTGGGGACGCATCGATGTCGAGCCAGAAAATAATGTTACGTACACGCGCCCGTGTGCGGCGCAAAGTCACCAAAATCAGCTTTAACACGCCACCCTCAGAGTAAGATGCTTCGGTTTCTTAAGGGCCTTCAAAAGCACAGTTTGCTCTTGCAGATCCTGAAAGAAAGCACCCAGGCGCTGATGAAAACAGAACAGTGAAAGACCAAGCAGTAACAAAATTACTCGTTTTATATGCATTTTGTGTGCTCTCCTCGCCTGCTGGTAAAAATCTATGTACACACGGCTGGTCGCTTGTGTCCCCCAAGACAAAGCGCGATATTTCCCATCAAGGGAACCTATAATGGTCACCCAACAGCCAGTGGGGAACGCTGGGGACGCATCGATGTCGAGCCAGGAAATAATGTTTTGTACACGCGCCCGTGTGCGGCGCAAAGTCACCAAAATCAGCTGTAACACGCCACCCTCGGAAAAAAAACGCTTCGGTTTCTTAAGGGCCTTCAAAAGCACAGTTTGCTCTTGCAGATCCTGAAAGAAAGCACCCAGGCGCTGTTGAAAACAGAACAGTGAAAGGCCAAGCAGTAACAAAATTACTCCTTTTTAGGGTTCCGTACCCAAAGGTAAAACGGAACCCTATTACTAAGACTTCGCTGTCCGTCCGTCCGTCCGTCCGTCCGTCCGTCTGTCACCAGGCTGTATCTCATGAACCGTGATAGTTAGACAGTTGAAATTTTCACAGAATGATGTAATTCTGTTGCCGCTACCACGACAAATACTAAAAACAGAACAAAATTAATTATACATATACATAATTACAAACAACCAATAATAAATTGTTTCGAAAGGTTTTCGTTGTCATCTTTCGGTCAGTTCCCATTTGTGAGCGGCTCGTAGTCATCCATTTTGGGAAACCAAACTCAAAGAAAGCGGATAGCCCGAGGGTACGATCAGCGCTTGACACGCGAACGAGTGGAGTTCAACCCGCAGAAGGTCAGCATTTTTTTTTTTTTCTTGTGTTCCTAGTAGCACATGAGGGAGAGTGGGCGAAGAACTCGGGGAGAAATCTTCGGCGAAGTACTCGGACAGTGATCTTCGGGGAAGAACTCCGGTACGGTTTTAAGCAGTTCCCGGTACGCGGCCGTACCGTGTGTCCTATTGCCTACGTTGGTCGCGGATATCACGTTCATTGAATAAGGTATTGAAATCACAAATTTGCGTGTCGCGATTGGTGATGCGGGCTAAGTCGTTGGTCAGAGGAGTTTCGGTACGACTGTTCGAATACACAAGCTGTGGTTTGTTTACTTTTTTGAACAGTGAATTCCTTTTTTTTTTATTTTACATATATTTTACACCGTATGTCAACGGTGTAGGGTAGTTTTAAGGATTAATTGTAAACCTAGATAAAGTTAGGTTAAGGAAATTAAATTTGTGACATATTGAATTGGAAACGATGACGGTGTTTTTTTTTTCTTTTGCGTGGGATATTTCGCGAGTCTCGTAGCAAATTCGCGATTCTTGCTGCGGGTAAGTCGGCGTGAGGGCAATCGCGTGGCGCCATTGCTCACGACCAGTCCTCGCAGCTGGCCTATCACCTCTTTCGCACGACGTCGCGGCAGGTGGAGAGGAGCAAGAGGAGCAAGCGATCTTGCACACATACGAACCGATACGTACATACGTGCATACGCATCACATACGTGCATATACTCACACATCTATACGCTATGTATAAATATACATACATACATACATATGTACATTACGAAGCAGAGTTGGGTAGTTCCGGACATGTATAGGTCACGGAACTATGTCCCCTCTCGGACACATGTCCTCGCGTTCCGCAAATTGAACGAAAAGAGTTCCATAGTTCCATTCAACCCTTATTCATCAAGCACATATGTACAAAACGAAAAAAAAAAAACATAAATGCAACGTACATGCTTCTCATACGGTATGAGTTATACCCCGTAGTTTTCAAGAAACCCAAAAGTATGGAGATGTGGCGATAAAGCTCGAACAGTTGGTGTACACTGTACAGCACACTTGAACTGAAATGAAGAAAAGAAATGAAAGAATATAATGCCCGCACCGCATTTCGTGAACGAATGTCATACATGTGTATGTATGCATTCAGGTCCGGGCATGGACATGGTTTGCTAGTTCCATATCGGTGCGATAATACATTTAGTTCCGGACATGGACATGTTTTTGCTAGTTCCATATCGGTGCGAGTATACATTTAGTATTTTAAAACGGGTAGAGATTAAAGTGCATACTGAGATGGAATAATTATCTTATAACCCCATTTACCTAGATAATGTTTCAAATATATTGAATGGTCTTTCCAACAAAGTTGTTGGTCCAATGTAACACCTAAATATTTAAAACTGTCCACGTGTTCAATCAAGAAGCAATTTTCAAACATTCTTTATTGTTGAATACTATATCTTCAAGAACAAATCGATTACACAATGGTGCATGATAATATAAGGGAAGGTCTCTGAAAACTCTACTATTGATATTAAATATCATGTACTTCGTTTTGTTGCTAATTATTAGTTTATGATAATTAAACCATCTCCTTAACATATCTTGGTCACAGTTAACATCTGCGAAACTATCAATTAAGTTAGTGTTTGAGTGGAAAAGAGATGTTTCATCAGCAAAGGCAGTTATTTTGCCTTTAAAAGGTTGTAAGAAAAACGAATTAACATAAATTAGAAAAAGGATTGGGCCCAATACTGCTCCTTGGGGAACACCCATATTTAAGAAGTCTATAGAACTGTAAACATTCCTAATTTTCACAACTTGATAACGGTTGAATAAATAAGAAGAAAACCATTTATAAATGGAGCCTCTGAAACCCGCTTTGTAAAGTTTATCGAGTAGCAAAGTATGATTAACCATATCAAAGACCTTACTGATATCAACAAATAATGTTGATGGTGATTGAGAAGTGTTTAGACTATTATATATTTCACCAGTTAATTTCAATAAAGCAGTTTCAGTCGATTTGCCACGTCTAAACCCAAATTGGCAATCACTCAAAAAATGAGTATTTTCTAAAAATTACAACATTCTAGATTTTAACTATCCGAAAAGTGAGAATAAAATGTCACTGATTATGTATTTCTGTATATACTTAGACAGAATATAATAAATATATGTATAAATGGGGCTCCCATACAACAGACATGCTTTTTTTGGAGTTTTTATACATAATAGTACGGAACCCTTCGTGCGCGAGTCCGACTCGCACTTGGCCGGTTTTTTTTTATACATTTTGTGTGCTCTCCTCGCCTGCTGGTAAAAATCTATGTACACACGGCTGGACGCTTGTGTCCCTGAATACAAAAGGCGATATTTCCCATCAAGGGAACCTATAGTGGTCACCCAGCAGCCAGTGGGGAACGCTGGGGACGCATCGATGTCGAGCCAGAAAATAATGTTACGTACACGCGCCCGTGTGCGGCGCAAAGTCACCAAAATCAGCTTCAACACGCCACCCTCAGAGTAAAATGCTTCGGTTTCTTAAGGGCCTTCAAAAGCACAGTTTCCTCTTGCAGATCCTGAAAGAAAGCACGCAGGAGCTGTTGAAAACAGAACAGTGAAAGACCAAGCAGTAACAAAATTACTCGTTTTATATGCATTTTGTGTGCTCTGCTCGCCTGCTGGTAAAAATCTATGTACACACGGCTAGACGCTTCCGTCCCTCAATGCAAAACGCAATATTTTCCATCAAGGGAACCTACAATGGTCACCCAGCAGCCAGTGGGGAACGCTGGGGACGCATCGATGTCGAGCCAGAAAATAATGTTACGTACACGCGCCCGTGTGCGGCGCAAAGTCACCAAAATCAGCTGTAACACGCCACCCTCGGAAAAAAAGCGCTTCGGTTTCTTAAGGGCCTTCAAAAACACAGTTTGCTCTTGCAGATCCTGAAAGAAAGCACCCAGGCGCTGTTGAAAACAGAACAGTGAAAGGCCAAGCAGTAACAAAATTACTCGTTTTTTATGCATTTTGTGTGCTCTCCTCGCCTGCTGGTTAAAATCTATGTACACACGGCTAGACGCTTGCATTTCTCAATACAAAACGCAAAATTTCCCATCAAATGAATCTATAATGGTCACCCAGCAGCCAGTGGTGAACGCTGGGGACGCATCGATGTCGAGCCAGAAAATAATGTTACGTACACGCGCCCGTGTGCGGCGCAAAGTCACCAAAATCAGCTGTAACACGCCACTCTCGGAAAAAAACGCTTCGGTTTCTTAAGGGCCTTCAAAAGCACAGTTTGCTCTTGCAGATCCTGAAAGAAAGCACCCAGGCGCTGTTGAAAACGGAACAGTGAAAGGCCAAGCAGTAACAAAATTACTCCTTTTTTATGCATTTTGTGTGCTCTCCTCGCCTGCTGGTAAAAATCTATGTACACACGGCTGGTCGCTTGTGTCCCCCAAGACAAAGCGCGATATTTCCCATCAAATGAACCTATAATGGTCACCCAACAGCCAGTGGGGAACGCTGGGGACGCATCGATGTCGAGCCAGAAAATAATGTTACGTACACGCGCCCGTGTGCGGCGCAAAGTCACCAAAATCAGCTTTAACACGCCACCCTGAGAGTAAAATGCTTCGGTTTCTTAAGGGCCTTCAAAAGCACAGTTTCCTCTTGCATAACCTGAAAGAAAGCACGCAGGAGCTGTTGAAAACAAGACAGTGAAAGACCAAGTAGTGACAAAATTACTCGTTTTATATGCATTTTGTGTGCTCTCCTCGCCTGCTGGTAAAAATCTATGTACACACGGCTAGACGCTTGCGTCCCTCAAAACAAAACGCAAGATTTCCCATCAGGGGAACCTATAATGGTCACCCAGCAGCCAGTGGGGAACGCTGGGGACTCATCGATGTCGAGCCAGAAAATAATGTTACGTACACGCGCCCGTGTGCGGCGCAAAGTCACCAAAATCAGCTTTAACACGCCACCCTCAGAGTAAAATGCTTCGGTTTCTTAAGGGCCTTCAAAAGCACAGTTTCCTCTTGCATAACCTGAAAGAAAGCACGCAGCAGCTGTTGAAAACAGAACAGTGAAAGACCAATCAGTAACAAAATTACTCGTTTTTTATGCATTTTGTGTGCTTTCCTCGCTTGCTGGTAAAAATCTATGTACACACGGCTAGACGCTTGCGTTCCTCAATGCAAAACGCAATATTTTCCATCAAGGGAACCTACAATGGTCACCCAGCAGCC
This sequence comes from Eumerus sabulonum, assembly GCA_951905685.1. NCBI lineage: Eukaryota > Metazoa > Arthropoda > Insecta > Diptera > Syrphidae > Eumerus > Eumerus sabulonum. Next base: position 137,062,314 of record OX645060.1, on the reverse strand, counting down.
AGTGGGGAACGCTGGGGACGCATCGATGTCGAGCCAGAAAATAATGTTACGTACACGCGCCCGTGTGCGGCGCAAAGTCACCAAAATCAGCTGTAACACGCCACCCTCGGAAAAAAAGCGCTTCGGTTTCTTAAGGGCCTTCAAAAGCACAGTTTGCTCTTGCAGATCCTGAAAGAAAGCACGCAGCAGCTGTTGAAAACAGAACAGTGAAAAACCAAGCAGTAACAAAATTACTCCTTTTTTATGCATTTTGTGTGCTCTCCTCGCCTGCTGGTAAAAATCTATGTACACACGGCTGGTCGCTTGTGTCCCCCAAGACAAAGCGCGATATTTCCCATCAAGGGAACCTATAATGGTCACCCAGCAGCCAGTGGGGAACGCTGGGGACGCATCGATGTCGAGCCAAAAAATAATGTTACGTACACCCGCCCGTGTGCGGCGCAAAGTCACCAAAATCAGCTGCAACACGCCACCCTCGGAGTAAAACGCTTCGGTTTCTTAAAGGCCTTCAAAAGCACAGTTTCCTCTTGCAGAACCTGAAAGAAAGCACGCAGCAGCTGTTGAAAACAGAACAGTGAAAGACCAAGCAATAACAAAATTACTCGTTTTTTATGCATTTTGTGTGCTTTCCTCGCCTGCTGGTTAAAATCTATGTACACACGGCTAGACGCTTGCGTCCCTCAATGCAAAACGCAATATTTTCCATCAAGGGAACCTACAATGGTCACCCAGCAGCCAGTGGGGAACGCTGGGGACGCATCGATGTCGAGCCAGAAAATAATGTTACGTACACGCGCCCGTGTGCGGCGCAAAGTCACCAAAATCAGCTGTAACACGCCACCCTCGGAAAAAAAACGCTTCGATTTCTTAAGGGCCTTCAAAAGCACAGTTTGCTCTTGCAGATCCTGAAAGAAAGCACCCAGGCGCTGTTGAAAACAGAACAGTGAAAGACCAAGCAATAACAAAATTACTCGTTTTATATGCATTTTGTGTGCTCTCCTCGCCTGCTGGTAAAAATCTATGTACATACGGGTAGACGCTTGCATCCCTAAATACAAAACGCAAAATTTCCCATCAGGGGAACCTATAATGGTCACCCAGCAGCCAGTGGGGAACGCTGGGGACGCATCGATGTCGAGCCAGAAAATAATGTCACGTACACGTGCCTGCGGGCGGCGCAAAGTCACCAAAATCAGCTGTAACACGCCACCCTCGGAGTAAAACGCTTCGGTTTCTTAAGGGCCTTCAAAAGCACAGTTTCCTCTTGCAGAACCTGAAAGAAAGCACGCAGCAGCTGTTGAAAACAGAACAGTGAAAAACCAAGCAATAACAAAATTACTCGTTTTTTATGCATTTTGTGTGCTCTCCTCGCCTGCTGGTAAAAATCTATGTACACACGGCTGGTCGCTTGTTTCCCCCAAGACAAAGCGCAATATTTCCCATCAAGGGAACCTATAATGGTCACCCAGCAGCCAGTGGGGAACGCTGGGGACGCATCGATGTCGAGCCAGAAAATAATGTTACGTACACCCGCCCGTGTGCGGCGCAAAGTCACCAAAATCAGCTGCAACACGCCACCCTCGGAGTAAAACGCTTCGATTTCTTAAAGGCCAAAAGCACAGTTTCCTTTTGCAGAACTTGAAAGAAAGCACGCAGGAGTTGTTGAAAACAGAATAGTGAAAACCAAGCAGTAACAAAATTACTCCTTTTTTATGCATTTTGTGTGCTCTCCTCGCCTGCTGGTAAAAATCTATGTACACACGGCTGGACGCTTGTGTCCCTGAATACAAAACGCGATATTTTCCATCAAGGGAACCTATAATGGTCACCCTGCAGCCAGTGGGGAACGCTGGGGATGCATCGATGTCGAGCCAGAAAATAATGTTACGTACACGCGCCCGTGTGCGGCGCAAAGTCTTCAAAATCTGCTGTAACACGCCACCCTCAGAGTAAAATGCTTCGGTTTCTTAAAGGCCTTCGAAAGCACAGTTTCCTTTTGCAGAACTTGAAAGAAAGCACGCAGGAGTGGTTGAAAACAGAACAGGGAAAACCAAGCAGTAACAAAATTACTCCTTTTTTATGCATTTTGTGTGTTCTCCTCGCCTGCTGGTAAAAATCTATGTACACACGGCTGGACGCTTGTGTCCCTGAATACAAAAGGCGATATTTCCCATCAAGGGAACCTATAATGGTGACCCTGCAGCCAGTGGGGAACGCTGGGGATGCATCGATGTCGAGCCAGAAAACAATGTTACGTACACCCGCCCGTGTGCGGCGCAAAGTCACCAAAATCAGCTGCAACACGCCACCCTCGGAGTAAAACGCTTCGGTTTCTTAAAGGCCTTCAAAAGCACAGTTTCCTCTTGCAGAACCTGAAAGAAAGCACGCAGGAGCTGTTGAAAACAGAACAGTGAAAAACCAAGCAATAACAAAATTACTCGTTTTTTATGCATTTTGTGTGCTCTCCTCGCCTGCTGGTAAAAATCTATGTACACACGGCTGGTCGCTTGTGTCCCCCAAGACAAAGCGCGATATTTCCCATCAAGGGAACCTATAATGGTCACCCAGCAGCCAGTGGGGAACGCTGGGGACGCATCGATGTCGAGCCAAAAAATAATGTTACGTACACCCGCCCGTGTGCGGCGCAAAGTCACCAAAATCAGCTGCAACACGCCACCCTCGGAGTAAAACGCTTCGGTTTCTTAAAGGCCTTCAAAAGCACAGTTTCCTTTTGCAGAACTTGGAAGAAAGCACGCAGGAGTTGTTGAAAACAGAACAGTGAAAACCAAGCAGGAACAAAATTACTCGTTTTTTATGCATTTTGTGTGCTCTCCTCGCCTGCTGGTAAAAATCTATGTACACACGGCTGGTCGCTTGTGTCCCCCAAGACAAAGCGCGATATTTCCCATTAAATGAACCCATAATGGTAACCCAGCAGCCAGTGGGGAACGCTGGGGACGCATCGATGTCGAGCCAGAAAATAATGTTACGTACACCCGCCCGTATGCGGCGCAAAGTCACCAAAATCAGCTGCAACACGCCACCCTCGGAGTAAAACGCTTCGGTTTCTTAAGGGCCTTCAAAAGCACAGTTTCCTCTTGCAGAACCTGAAAAAAAGCACGCAGCAGCTGTTGAAAACAGAACAGTGAAAAACCAAGCAATAACAAAATTACTCGTTTTTTATGCATTTTGTGTGCTCTCCTCGCCTGCTGGTAAAAATCTATGTACACACGGCTGGTCGCTTGTGTCCCCCAAGACAAAGCGCGATATTTCCCATCAAGGGAACCTATAATGGTCACCCAGCAGCCAGTGGGGAACGCTGGGAACGCATCGATGTCGAGCCAGAAAATAATGTTACGTACACCCGCCCGTGTGCGGCGCAAAGTCACCAAAATCAGCTGCAACACGCCACCCTCGGAGTAAAACGCTTCGGTTTCTTAAAGGCCTTCAAAAGCACAGTTTCCTTTTGCAGAACTTGAAAGAAAGCACGCAGGAGTTGTTGAAAACAGAACAGTGAAAAACCAAGCAATAACAAAATTACTCGTTTTTATGCATTTTGTGTGCTCTCCTCGCCTGCTGGCAAAAATCTATGTACACACGGCTGGTCGCTTGTGTCCCCAAAGACAAAGCGCGATATTTCCCATCATGGGAACCTATGATGGCCACCCAGCAGCCAATGGGGAACGCTGGGGACGCATCGATGTCGAGCCAGAAAATAATGTTACGTACACCCGCCCGTATGCGGCGCAAAGTCACCAAAATCAGCTGCAACACGCCACCCTCGGAGTAAAACGCTTCGGTTTCTTAAAGGCCTTCAAAAGCACAGTTTCCTATTGCAGAACCTGAAAGAAAGCACGCAGGAGCTGTTGAAAACAGAACAGTGAAAAACCAAGCAATAACAAAATTACTCGTTTTTTATGCATTTTGTGTGCTCTCCTCGCCTGCTGGCAAAAATCTATGTACACACGGCTGGTCGCTTGTGTCCCCAAAGACAAAGCGCGATATTTCCCATCAAGGGAACCTATAATGGTCACCCAGCAGCCAATGGGGAACGCTGGGGACGCATCGATGTCGAGCCAGAAAATAATGTTACGTACACCCGCCCGTATGCGGCGCAAAGTCACCAAAATCAGCTGCAACACGCCACCCTCGGAGTAAAACGCTTCGGTTTCTTAAAGGCCTTCAAAAGCACAGTTTCCTCTTGCAGAACCTGAAAGAAAGCAGGCAGCAGCTGTTGAAAACAGAACAGTGAAAAACCAAGCAATAACAAAATCACTCGTTTTTTAAGCATTTTGTGTGCTCTCCTCGCCTGCTGGTAAAAATCTATGTACACACGGCTAAACGCTTCTGTCCCTCAATGCAAAACGCAATATTTTCCATCAAGGGAACCTATAATGGTCACCCAGCAGCCTGTGGGGAACGCTGGGGACGCATCGATGTCGAGCCAGAAAATAATGTTACGTACACGTGCCTGCGTGCGGCGCAAAGTCACCAAAATCAGCTGTAACACGCCACCCTCGGAGTAAAACGCTTCGGTTTCTTAAGGGCCTTCAAAAGCACAGTTTCCTCTTGCAGAACCTGAAAGAAAGCACGCAGCAGCTGTTGAAAACAGAACAGTGAAAAACCAAGCAATAACAAAATTACTCGTTTTTTATGCATTTTGTGTGCTCTCCTCGCCTGCTGGTAAAAATCTATGTACACACGGCTAAACGCTTCTGTCCCTCAATGCAAAACGCAATATTTTCCATCAAGGGAACCTATAATGGTCACCCAGCAGCCAGTGGGGAACGCTGGGAATGCATCGATGTCGAGCCAGAAAATAATGTTACGTACACGCGCCCGTGTGCGGCGCAAAGTCTTCAAAATCTGCTGTAACACGCCACCCTCAGAGTAAAATGCTTCGGTTTCTTAAAGGCCTTCGAAAGCACAGTTTCCTTTTGCAGAACTTGAAAGAAAGCACGCAGGAGTGGTTGAAAACAGAACAGGGAAAACCAAGCAGTAACAAAATTACTCCTTTTTTATGCATTTTGTGTGTTCTCCTCGCCTGCTGGTAAAAATCTATGTACACACGGCTGGACGCTTGTGTCCCTGAATACAAAAGGCGATATTTCCCATCAAGGGAACCTATAATGGTGACCCTGCAGCCAGTGGGGAACGCTGGGGATGCATCGATGTCGAGCCAGAAAACAATGTTACGTACACCCGCCCGTGTGCGGCGCAAAGTCACCAAAATCAGCTGCAACACGCCACCCTCGGAGTAAAACGCTTCGGTTTCTTAAAGGCCTTCAAAAGCACAGTTTCCTCTTGCAGAACCTGAAAGAAAGCACGCAGGAGCTGTTGAAAACAGAACAGTGAAAAACCAAGCAATAACAAAATTACTCGTTTTTTATGCATTTTGTGTGCTCTCCTCGCCTGCTGGTAAAAATCTATGTACACACGGCTGGTCGCTTGTGTCCCCCAAGACAAAGCGCGATATTTCCCATCAAGGGAACCTATAATGGTCACCCAGCAGCCAGTGGGGAACGCTGGGGACGCATCGATGTCGAGCCAAAAAATAATGTTACGTACACCCGCCCGTGTGCGGCGCAAAGTCACCAAAATCAGCTGCAACACGCCACCCTCGGAGTAAAACGCTTCGGTTTCTTAAAGGCCTTCAAAAGCACAGTTTCCTTTTGCAGAACTTGGAAGAAAGCACGCAGGAGTTGTTGAAAACAGAACAGTGAAAACCAAGCAGGAACAAAATTACTCGTTTTTTATGCATTTTGTGTGCTCTCCTCGCCTGCTGGTAAAAATCTATGTACACACGGCTGGTCGCTTGTGTCCCCCAAGACAAAGCGCGATATTTCCCATTAAATGAACCCATAATGGTAACCCAGCAGCCAGTGGGGAACGCTGGGGACGCATCGATGTCGAGCCAGAAAATAATGTTACGTACACCCGCCCGTATGCGGCGCAAAGTCACCAAAATCAGCTGCAACACGCCACCCTCGGAGTAAAACGCTTCGGTTTCTTAAGGGCCTTCAAAAGCACAGTTTCCTCTTGCAGAACCTGAAAAAAAGCACGCAGCAGCTGTTGAAAACAGAACAGTGAAAAACCAAGCAATAACAAAATTACTCGTTTTTTATGCATTTTGTGTGCTCTCCTCGCCTGCTGGTAAAAATCTATGTACACACGGCTGGTCGCTTGTGTCCCCCAAGACAAAGCGCGATATTTCCCATCAAGGGAACCTATAATGGTCACCCAGCAGCCAGTGGGGAACGCTGGGAACGCATCGATGTCGAGCCAGAAAATAATGTTACGTACACCCGCCCGTGTGCGGCGCAAAGTCACCAAAATCAGCTGCAACACGCCACCCTCGGAGTAAAACGCTTCGGTTTCTTAAAGGCCTTCAAAAGCACAGTTTCCTTTTGCAGAACTTGAAAGAAAGCACGCAGGAGTTGTTGAAAACAGAACAGTGAAAAACCAAGCAATAACAAAATTACTCGTTTTTATGCATTTTGTGTGCTCTCCTCGCCTGCTGGCAAAAATCTATGTACACACGGCTGGTCGCTTGTGTCCCCAAAGACAAAGCGCGATATTTCCCATCATGGGAACCTATGATGGCCACCCAGCAGCCAATGGGGAACGCTGGGGACGCATCGATGTCGAGCCAGAAAATAATGTTACGTACACCCGCCCGTATGCGGCGCAAAGTCACCAAAATCAGCTGCAACACGCCACCCTCGGAGTAAAACGCTTCGGTTTCTTAAAGGCCTTCAAAAGCACAGTTTCCTATTGCAGAACCTGAAAGAAAGCACGCAGGAGCTGTTGAAAACAGAACAGTGAAAAACCAAGCAATAACAAAATTACCCGTTTTTTATGCATTTTGTGTGCTCTCCTCGCCTGCTGGCAAAAATCTATGTACACACGGCTGGTCGCTTGTGTCCCCAAAGACAAAGCGCGATATTTCCCATCAAGGGAACCTATAATGGTCACCCAGCAGCCAATGGGGAACGCTGGGGACGCATCGATGTCGAGCCAGAAAATAATGTTACGTACACCCGCCCGTATGCGGCGCAAAGTCACCAAAATCAGCTGCAACACGCCACCCTCGGAGTAAAACGCTTCGGTTTCTTAAAGGCCTTCAAAAGCACAGTTTCCTCTTGCAGAACCTGAAAGAAAGCAGGCAGCAGCTGTTGAAAACAGAACAGTGAAAAACCAAGCAATAACAAAATCACTCGTTTTTTAAGCATTTTGTGTGCTCTCCTCGCCTGCTGGTAAAAATCTATGTACACACGGCTGGTCGCTTGTGTCCCCCAAGACAAAGCGCGATATTTCCCATCAAGGGAACCTATAATGGTCACCCAGCAGCCAGTGGGGAACGCTGGGGACGCATCGATGTCGAGCCAAAAAATAATGTTACGTACACCCGCCCGTGTGCGGCGCAAAGTCACCAAAATCAGCTGCAACACGCCACCCTCGGAGTAAAACGCTTCGGTTTCTTAAAGGCCTTCAAAAGCACAGTTTCCTTTTGCAGAACTTGGAAGAAAGCACGCAGGAGTTGTTGAAAACAGAACAGTGAAAACCAAGCAGGAACAAAATTACTCGTTTTTTATGCATTTTGTGTGCTCTCCTCGCCTGCTGGTAAAAATCTATGTACACACGGCTGGTCGCTTGTGTCCCCCAAGACAAAGCGCGATATTTCCCATCAAGGGAACCTATAATGGTCACCCAGCAGCCAGTGGGGAACGCTGGGAACGCATCGATGTCGAGCCAGAAAATAATGTTACGTACACCCGCCCGTGTGCGGCGCAAAGTCTTCAAAATCTGCTGTAACACGCCACCCTCAGAGTAAAATGCTTCGGTTTCTTAAAGGCCTTCGAAAGCACAGTTTCCTTTTGCAGAACTTGAAAGAAAGCACGCAGGAGTGGTTGAAAACAGAACAGGGAAAACCAAGCAGTAACAAAATTACTCCTTTTTTATGCATTTTGTGTGTTCTCCTCGCCTGCTGGTAAAAATCTATGTACACACGGCTGGACGCTTGTGTCCCTGAATACAAAAGGCGATATTTCCCATCAAGGGAACCTATAATGGTGACCCTGCAGCCAGTGGGGAACGCTGGGGATGCATCGATGTCGAGCCAGAAAACAATGTTACGTACACCCGCCCGTGTGCGGCGCAAAGTCACCAAAATCAGCTGCAACACGCCACCCTCGGAGTAAAACGCTTCGGTTTCTTAAAGGCCTTCAAAAGCACAGTTTCCTCTTGCAGAACCTGAAAGAAAGCACGCAGGAGCTGTTGAAAACAGAACAGTGAAAAACCAAGCAATAACAAAATTACTCGTTTTTTATGCATTTTGTGTGCTCTCCTCGCCTGCTGGTAAAAATCTATGTACACACGGCTGGTCGCTTGTGTCCCCCAAGACAAAGCGCGATATTTCCCATCAAGGGAACCTATAATGGTCACCCAGCAGCCAGTGGGGAACGCTGGGGACGCATCGATGTCGAGCCAAAAAATAATGTTACGTACACCCGCCCGTGTGCGGCGCAAAGTCACCAAAATCAGCTGCAACACGCCACCCTCGGAGTAAAACGCTTCGGTTTCTTAAAGGCCTTCAAAAGCACAGTTTCCTTTTGCAGAACTTGGAAGAAAGCACGCAGGAGTTGTTGAAAACAGAACAGTGAAAACCAAGCAGGAACAAAATTACTCGTTTTTTATGCATTTTGTGTGCTCTCCTCGCCTGCTGGTAAAAATCTATGTACACACGGCTGGTCGCTTGTGTCCCCCAAGACAAAGCGCGATATTTCCCATTAAATGAACCCATAATGGTAACCCAGCAGCCAGTGGGGAACGCTGGGGACGCATCGATGTCGAGCCAGAAAATAATGTTACGTACACCCGCCCGTATGCGGCGCAAAGTCACCAAAATCAGCTGCAACACGCCACCCTCGGAGTAAAACGCTTCGGTTTCTTAAGGGCCTTCAAAAGCACAGTTTCCTCTTGCAGAACCTGAAAAAAAGCACGCAGCAGCTGTTGAAAACAGAACAGTGAAAAACCAAGCAATAACAAAATTACTCGTTTTTTATGCATTTTGTGTGCTCTCCTCGCCTGCTGGTAAAAATCTATGTACACACGGCTGGTCGCTTGTGTCCCCCAAGACAAAGCGCGATATTTCCCATCAAGGGAACCTATAATGGTCACCCAGCAGCCAGTGGGGAACGCTGGGAACGCATCGATGTCGAGCCAGAAAATAATGTTACGTACACCCGCCCGTGTGCGGCGCAAAGTCACCAAAATCAGCTGCAACACGCCACCCTCGGAGTAAAACGCTTCGGTTTCTTAAAGGCCTTCAAAAGCACAGTTTCCTTTTGCAGAACTTGAAAGAAAGCACGCAGGAGTTGTTGAAAACAGAACAGTGAAAAACCAAGCAATAACAAAATTACTCGTTTTTATGCATTTTGTGTGCTCTCCTCGCCTGCTGGCAAAAATCTATGTACACACGGCTGGTCGCTTGTGTCCCCAAAGACAAAGCGCGATATTTCCCATCATGGGAACTTATGATGGCCACCCAGCAGCCAATGGGGAACGCTGGGGACGCATCGATGTCGAGCCAGAAAATAATGTTACGTACACCCGCCCGTATGCGGCGCAAAGTCACCAAAATCAGCTGCAACACGCCACCCTCGGAGTAAAACGCTTCGGTTTCTTAAAGGCCTTCAAAAGCACAGTTTCCTATTGCAGAACCTGAAAGAAAGCACGCAGGAGCTGTTGAAAACAGAACAGTGAAAAACCAAGCAATAACAAAATTACTCGTTTTTTATGCATTTTGTGTGCTCTCCTCGCCTGCTGGCAAAAATCTATGTACACACGGCTGGTCGCTTGTGTCCCCAAAGACAAAGCGCGATATTTCCCATCAAGGGAACCTATAATGGTCACCCAGCAGCCAATGGGGAACGCTGGGGACGCATCGATGTCGAGCCAGAAAATAATGTTACGTACACCCGCCCGTATGCGGCGCAAAGTCACCAAAATCAGCTGCAACACGCCACCCTCGGAGTAAAACGCTTCGGTTTCTTAAAGGCCTTCAAAAGCACAGTTTCCTCTTGCAGAACCTGAAAGAAAGCAGGCAGCAGCTGTTGAAAACAGAACAGTGAAAAACCAAGCAATAACAAAATCACTCGTTTTTTAAGCATTTTGTGTGCTCTCCTCGCCTGCTGGTAAAAATCTATGTACACACGGCTAAACGCTTCTGTCCCTCAATGCAAAACGCAATATTTTCCATCAAGGGAACCTATAATGGTCACCCAGCAGCCTGTGGGGAACGCTGGGGACGCATCGATGTCGAGCCAGAAAATAATGTTACGTACACGTGCCTGCGTGCGGCGCAAAGTCACCAAAATCAGCTGTAACACGCCACCCTCGGAGTAAAACGCTTCGGTTTCTTAAGGGCCTTCAAAAGCACAGTTTCTTCTTGCAGAACCTGAAAGAAAGCACGCAGCAGCTGTTGAAAACAGAACAGTGAAAAACCAAGCAATAACAAAATTACTCGTTTTTTATGCATTTTGTGTGCTCTCCTCGCCTGCTGGCAAAAATCTATGTACACACGGCTGGTCGCTTGTGTCCCCAAAGACAAAGCGCGATATTTCCCATCAAGGGAACCTATAATGGTCACCCAGCAGCCAATGGGGAACGCTGGGGACGCATCGATGTCGAGCCAGAAAATAATGTTACGTACACCCGCCCGTATGCGGCGCAAAGTCACCAAAATCAGCTGCAACACGCCACCCTCGGAGTAAAACGCTTCGGTTTCTTAAAGGCCTTCAAAAGCACAGTTTCCTCTTGCAGAACCTGAAAGAAAGCACGCAGGAGCTGTTGAAAACAGAACAGTGAAAACCAAGCAGTAACTAAATTACTCCTTTTTTATGCATTTTGTGTGTTCTCCTCGCCTGCTGGTATAAATCTATGTACACACGGCTGGACGCTTGTGTCCCTGAATACAAAACGCGATATTTTCCATCAAGGGAACCTATAATGGTCACCCTGCAGCCAGTGGGGAACGCTGGGGATGCATCGATGTCGAGCCAGAAAATAATGTTACGTACACGCGCCCGTGTGCGGCGCAAAGCCATCAAAATCTGCTGTAACACGCCACCCTCAGAGTAAAATGCTTCGGTTTCTTAAAGGCCTTCAAAAGCACAGTTTCCTTTTGCAGAACTTGAAAGAAAGCACGCAGGAGTGGTTGAAAACAGAACAGGGAATACCAAGCAGTAACAAAATTACTCCTTTTTTATGCATTTTGTGTGCTGTCCTCGCCTGCTGGTAAAAATCTATGTACACACGGCTGGACGCTTGTGTCCCTGAATACAAAAGGCGATATTTCCCATCAAGGGAACCTATAGTGGTCACCCAGCAGCCAGTGGGGAACGCTGGGGACGCATCGATGTCGAGCCAGAAAATAATTTTTCGTACACGCGCCCGTGTGCGGCGCAAAGTCACCAAAATCAGCTGCAACACGCCACCCTCCGCTTCGGTTTCTTAAAGGCCTTCAAAAGCACAGTTTCCTTGTGCAGAACTTGAAAGAAAGCACGCAGGAGTTGTTGAAAACAGAACAGTGAAAACCAAGCAGTAACAAAATTACTCCTTTTTTATGCATTTTGTGGGCTGTCCTCGCCTGCTGGTAAAAATCTATGTACACACGGCTGGACGCTTGTGTCCCTGAAAACAAAGCGCGATATTTTCCATCAAGGGAACCTATAATGGTGACCCTGCAGCCAGTGGGGAACGCTGGGGATGCATCGATGTCGAGCCAGAAATTAATTTTTTGTACACGCGCCCGTGTGCGGCGCAAAGTCATCAAAATCAGCTGTAACACGCCACCCTCAGAGTAAAATGCTTCGGTTTCTTAAGGGCCTTCAAAAGGACAGTTTCCATTTGCAGAACCTGAAAGAAAACACGCAGGAGCTGTTGAAAACAGAACAGTGTAAGACCAAGCAGTAAGAAAATTACTCGTTTTATATGCATTTTGTGTGCTCTCCTCGCCTGCTGGTAAAAATCTATGTACATACGGGTAGACGCTTGCATCCCTCAATACAAAACGCAAAATTTCCCATCAGGGGAACCTATAATGGTCACCCAGCAGCCAGTGGGGAACGCTGGGGACGCATCGATGTCGAGCCACAAAATAATGTTACGTACACGTGCCTGCGTGCGGCGCAAAGTCACCAAAATCAGCTGTAACACGCCACCCTCGGAGTAAAACGCTTCGGTTTCTTAAGGGCCTTCAAAAGCACAGTTTCCTCTTGCAGAACCTGAAAGAAAGCACGCAGCAGCTGTTGAAAACAGAACAGTGAAAAACCAAGCAATAACAAAATTACTCGTTTTTTATGCATTTTGTGTGCTCTCCTCGCCTGCTGGTAAAAATCTATGTACACACGGCTGGTCGCTTGTGTCCCCCAAGACAAAGCGCGATATTTTCCATCAAGGGAACCTATAATGGTCACCCAGCAGCCAGTGGGGAACGCTGGGGACGCATCGATGTCGAGCCAGAAAATAATGTTACGTACACGCGCCCGTGTGCGGCGCAAAGTCACCAAAATCAGCTGCAACACGCCACCCTCGGAGTAAAACGCTTCGGTTTCTTAAAGGCCTTCAAAAGCACAGTTTCCTTTTGCAGAACTTGAAAGAAAGCACGCAGGAGTGGTTGAAAACAGAACAGGGAATACCAAGCAGTAATAAAATTACGCGTTTTTTATACATTTTGTGTGCTCTCCTCGCCTGCTGGTAAAAATCTATGTACACACGTCTGGACGCTTGTGTCCCTGAATACAAATGGCGATATTTCCCATCAAGGGAACCTATAGTGGTCACCCAGCAGCCAGTGGGGAACGCTGGGGACGCATCGATGTCGAGCCAGAAAATAATTTTTCGTACACGCGCCCGTGTGCGGCGCAAAGTCACCAAAATCAGCTGCAACACGCCACCCTCCGCTTCGGTTTCTTAAAGGCCTTCAAAAGCACAGTTTCCTTTTGCAGAACTTGAAAGAAAGCACGCAGGAGTTGTTGAAAACAGAACAGTGAAAACCAAGCAGTAACAAAATTACTCCTTTTTTATGCATTTTGTGTGCTCTCCTCGCCTGCTGGTAAAAATCTATGTACACACGGCTGATCGCTTGTGTCCCCCAAGACAAAGCGCGATATTTCCCATCAAGGGAACCTATAATGGTCACCCAGCAGCCAGTGGGGAACGCTGGGGACGCATCGATGTCGAGCCAGAAAATAATGTTACGTACACGTGCCTGCGTGCGGCGCAAAGTCACCAAAATCAGCTGTAACACGCCACCCTCGGAGTAAGACGCTTCGGTTTCTTAAGGGCCTTCAAAAGCACAGTTTCCTCTTGCAGAACCTGAAAGAAAGCACGCAGCAGCTGTTGAAAACAGAACAGTGAAAAACCAAGCAATAACAAAATTACTCGTTTTTTATGCATTTTGTGTGCTCTCCTCGCCTGCTGGCAAAAATCTATATACACACGGCTGGTCGCTTGTGACCCCAAAGACAAAGCGCGATATTTCCCATCAAGGGAACCTATAATGGTCACCCAGCAGCCAACGGGGAACGCTGGGGACGCATCGATGTCGAGCCAGAAAATAATGTTACGTACACCCGCCCGTATGCGGCGCAAAGTCACCAAAATCAGCTGCAACACGCCACCCTCGGAGTAAAACGCTTCGGTTTCTTAAAGGCCTTCAAAAGCACAGTTTCCTTTTGCAGAACCTGAAAGAAAGCACGCAGCAGCTGTTGAAAACAGAACAGTGAAAAACCAAGCAATAACAAAATTACTCGTTTTTTATGCATTTCGTGTGCTCTCCTCGCCTGCTTGTAAAAATCTATGTACACACGGCTAAACGCTTCTGTCCCTCAATGCAAAACGCAATATTTTCCATCAAGGGAACCTATAATGGTCACCCAGCAGCCAGTGGGGAACGCTGGGGACGCATCGATGTCGAGCCAGAAAATAATGTTACGTACACGTGCCTGCGTGCGGCGCAAAGTCACCAAAATCAGCTGTAACACGCCACCCTCGGAGTAAAACGCTTCGGTTTCTTAAGAACCTTCAAAAGCACAGTTTCCTCTTGCAGAAATTGAAAGAAAGCACGCAGTAGCTGTTGAAAACAGAACAGTGAAAAACCAAGCAATAACAAAATTACTCGTTTTTTATGCATTTTGTGTGCTCTCCTCGCCTGCTGGCAAAAATCTATGTACACACGGCTGGTCGCTTGTGTCCCCAAAGACAAAGCGCGATATTTCCCATCAAGGGAACCTATAATGGTCACCCAGCAGCCAATGGGGAACGCTGGGGACGCATCGATGTCGAGCCAGAAAATAATGTTACGTACACCCGCCCGTATGCGGCGCAAAGTCACCAAAATCAGCTGCAACACGCCACCCTCGGAGTAAAACGCTTCGGTTTCTTAAAGGCCTTCAAAAGCACAGTTTCCTCTTCCAGAACCTGAAAGAAAGCAGGCAGCAGCTGTTGAAAACAGAACAGTGAAAAACCAAGCAATAACAAAATTACTCGTTTTTTATGCATTTCGTGTGCTCTCCTCGCCTGCTGGTAAAAATCTATGTACACACGGCTAAACGCTTCTGTCCCTCAATGCAAAACGCAATATTTTCCATCAAGGGAACCTATAATGGTCACCCAGCCGCCAGTGGGGAACGCTGGGGACGCATCGATGTCGAGCCAGAAAATAATGTTACGTACACGTGCCTGCGTGCGGCGCAAAGCCACCAAAATCAGCTGTAACACGCCACCCTCGGAGTAAAACGCTTCGGTTTCTTAAGAACCTTCAAAAGCACAGTTTCCTCTTGCAGAACCTGAAAGAAAGCACGCAGCAGCTGTTGAAAACAGAACAGTGTCAAACCAAGCAATAACAAAATTACTCGTTTTTTATGCATTTTGTGTGCTCTCCTCGCCTGCTGGCAAAAATCTATGTACACACGGCTGGTCGCTTGTGTCCCCAAAGACAAAGCGCGATATTTCCCATCAAGGGAACCTATAATGGTCACCCAGCAGCCAATGGGGAACGCTGGGGACGCATCGATGTCGAGCCAGAAAATAATGTTACGTACACCCGCCCGTATGCGGCGCAAAGTCACCAAAATCAGCTGCAACACGCCACCCTCGGAGTAAAACGCTTCGGTTTCTTAAAGGCCTTCAAAAGCACAGTTTCCTCTTGCAGAACCTGAAAGAAAGCACCCAGGAGCTGTTGAAAACAGAACAGTGAAAACCAAGCAGTAACAAAATTACTCCTTTTTTATGCATTTTGTGTGTTCTCCTCGCCTGCTGGTAAAAATCTATGTACACACGGCTGGACGCTTGTGTCCCTGAAAACAAAACGCGATATTTTCTATCAAGGGAATCTATAATGGTCACCCTGCAGCCAGTGGGGAACGCTGGGGATGCATCGATGTCGAGCCAGAAAATAATGTTACGTACACGCGCCCGTGTGCGGCGCAAAGCCGTCAAAATCTGCTGTAACACGCCACCCTCAGAGTAAAATGCTTCGGTTTCTTAAAGGCCTTCAAAAGCTTAGTTTCCTTTTGCAGAACCTGAAAGAAAGCACCCAGGAGCTGTTGAAAACAGAACAGTGAAAACCAAGCAGTAACAAAATTACTCCTTTTTTATGCATTTTGTGTGTTCTCCTCGCCTGCTGGTAAAAATCTATGTACACACGGCTGGACGCTTGTGTCCCTGAATACAAAACGCGATATTTTCCATCAAGGGAACCTATAATGGTGACCCTGCAGCCAGTGGGGAACGCTGGGGATGCATCGATGTCGAGCCAGAAAATAATTTTTCGTACACGCGCCCGTGTGCGGCGCAAAGTCATCAAAATCAGCTGTAACACGCCACCCTCAGAGTAAAATGCTTCGGTTTCTTAAGGGCCTTCAAAAGGACAGTTTCCATTTGCAGAACCTGAAAGAAAACACGCAGGAGCTGTTGAAAACAGAACAGTGAAAGACCAAGCAGTAAGAAAATTACTCGTTTTATATGCATTTTGTGTGCTCTCCTCGCCTGCTGGTAAAAATCTATGTACATACGGGTAGACGCTTGCATCCCTCAATACAAAACGCAAAATTTCCCATCAGGGGAACCTATAATGGTCACCCAGCAGCCAGTGGGGAACGCTGGGGACGCATCGATGTCGAGCCAGAAAATAATGTTACGTACACGTGCCTGCGTGCGGCGCAAAGTCACCAAAATCAGCTGTAACACGCCACCCTCGAAGTAAAACGCTTCGGTTTCTTAAGGGCCTTCAAAAGCACAGTTTCGTCCTGCAGAACCTGAAAGAAAGCACGCAGCAGCTGTTGAAAACAGAACAGTGAAAAACCAAGCAATAACAAAATTACTCGTTTTTTATGCATTTCGTGTGCTCTCCTCGCCTGCTGGTAAAAATCTATGTACACACGGCTAAACGCTTCTGTCCCTCAATGCAAAACGCAATATTTTCCATCAAGGGAACCTATAATGGTCACCCAGCAGCCAGTGGGGAACGCTGGGGACGCATCGATGTCGAGCCAGAAA
This sequence comes from Eumerus sabulonum, assembly GCA_951905685.1. Lineage (NCBI taxonomy): Eukaryota > Metazoa > Arthropoda > Insecta > Diptera > Syrphidae > Eumerus > Eumerus sabulonum. The sequence goes on along the minus strand of OX645060.1, from coordinate 137,045,751 downwards.
ATAATGTTACGTACACGTGCCTGCGTGCGGCGCAAAGTCACCAAAATCAGCTGTAACACGCCACCCTCGGAGTAAAACGCTTCGGTTTCTTAAGAACCTTCAAAAGCACAGTTTCCTCTTGCAGAACCTGAAAGAAAGCACGCAGCAGCTGTTGAAAACAGAACAGTGAAAAACCAAGCAATAACAAAATTACTCGTTTTTTATGCATTTTGTGTGCTCTCCTCGCCTGCTGGCAAAAATCTATGTACACACGGCTGGTCGCTTGTGTCCCCAAAGACAAAGCGCGATATTTCCCATCAAGGGAACCTATAATGGTCACCCAGCAGCCAATGGGGAACGCTGGGGACGCATCGATGTCGAGCCAGAAAATAATGTTACGTACACCCGCCCGTATGCGGCGCAAAGTCACCAAAATCAGCTGCAACACGCCACCCTCGGAGTAAAACGCTTCGGTTTCTTAAAGGCCTTCAAAAGCACAGTTTCCTCTTGCAGAGCCTGAAAGAAAGCACGCAGGAGCTGTTGAAAACAGAACAGTGAAAACCAAGCAGTAACAAAATTACTCCTTTTTTATGCATTTTGTGTGTTCTCCTCGCCTGCTGGTAAAAATCTATGTACACACGGCTGGACGCTTGTGTCCCTGAATACAAAACGCGATATTTTCCATCAAGGGAACCTATAATGGTGACCCTGCAGCCAGTGGGGAACGCTGGGGATGCATCGATGTCGAGCCAGAAAATAATTTTTCGTACACGCGCCCGTGTGCGGCGCAAAGTCATCAAAATCAGCTGTAACACGCCACCCTCAGAGTAAAATGCTTCGGTTTCTTAAGGGCCTTCAAAAGGACAGTTTCCATTTGCAGAACCTGAAAGAAAACACGCAGGAGCTGTTGAAAACAGAACAGTGAAAGACCAAGAAGTAAGAAAATTACTCGTTTTATATGCATTTTGTGTGCTCTCCTCGCCTGCTGGTAAAAATCTATGTACATACGGGTAGACGCTTGCATCCCTCGATACAAAACGCAAAATTTCCCATCAGGGGAACCTATAATGGTCACCCAGCAGCCAGTGGGGAACGCTGGGGACGCATCGATGTCGAGCCAGAAAATAATGTTACGTACACGTGCCTGCGTGCGGCGCAAAGTCACCAAAATCAGCTGTAACACGCCACCCTCGGAGTAAAACGCTTCGGTTTCTTAAGGGCCTTCAAAAGCACAGTTTCCTCTTGCAGAACCTGAAAGAAAGCACGCAGCAGCTGTTGAAAACAGAACAGTGAAAAACCAAGCAATAACAAAATTACTCATTTTTTATGCATTTCGTGTGCTCTCCTCGCCTGCTGGTAAAAATCTATGTACACACGGCTAAACGCTTCTGTCCCTCAATGCAAAACGCAATATTTTCGATCAAGGGAACCTATAATGGTCACCCAGCAGCCAGTGGGGAACGCTGGGGACGCATCGATGTCGAGCCAGAAAATAATGTTACGTACACGTGCCTGCGTGCGGCGCAAAGCCACCAAAATCAGCTGTAACACGCCACCCTCGGAGTAAAACGCTTCGGTTTCTTAAGAACCTTCAAAAGCACAGTTTCCTCTTGCAGAACCTGAAAGAAAGCACGCAGCAGCTGTTGAAAACAGAACAGTGAAAAACCAAGCAATAACAAAATTACTCGTTTTTTATGCATTTTGTGTGCTCTCCTCGCCTGCTGGCAAAAATCTATGTACACACGGCTGGTCGCTTGTGTCCCCAAAGACAAAGCGCGATATTTCCCATCAAGGGAACCTATAATGGTCACCCAGCAGCCAATGGGGAACGCTGGGGACGCATCGATGTCGAGCCAGATAATAATGTTACGTACACCCGCCCGTATGCGGCGCAAAGTCACCAAAATCAGCTGCAACACGCCACCCTCGGAGTAAAACGCTTCGGTTTCTTAAAGGCCTTCAAAAGCACAGTTTCCTCTTGCAGAACCTGAAAGAAAGCACCCAGGAGCTGTTGAAAACAGAACAGTGAAAACCAAGCAGTAACAAAATTACTCCTTTTTTATGCATTTTGTGTGTTCTCCTCGCCTGCTGGTAAAAATCTATGTACACACGGCTGGACGCTTGTGTCCCTGAAAACAAAACGCGATATTTTCTATCAAGGGAACCTATAATGGTCACCCTGCAGCCAGTGGGGAACGCTGGGGATGCATCGATGTCGAGCCAGAAAATAATGTTACGTACACGCGCCCGTGTGCGGCGCAAAGCCGTCAAAATCTGCTGTAACACGCCACCCTCAGAGTAAAATGCTTCGGTTTCTTAAAGGCCTTCAAAAGCTTAGTTTCCTTTTGCAGAACCTGAAAGAAAGCACCCAGGAGCTGTTGAAAACAGAACAGTGAAAACCAAGCAGTAACAAAATTACTCCTTTTTTATGCATTTTGTGTGTTCTCCTCGCCTGCTGGTAAAAATCTATGTACACACGGCTGGACGCTTGTGTCCCTGAAAACAAAACGCGATATTTTCCATCAAGGGAACCTATAATGGTCACCCTGCAGCCAGTGGGGAACGCTGGGGATGCATCGATGTCGAGCCAGAAAATAATGTTACGTACACGCGCCCGTGTGCGGCGCAAAGCCGTCAAAATCTGCTGTAACACGCCACCCTCAGAGTAAAATGCTTCGGTTTCTTAAAGGCCTTCAAAAGCACAGTTTCCTTTTGCAGAACTTGAAAGAAAGCACGCAGGAGTGGTTGAAAACAGAACAGGGAATACCAAGCAGTAATAAAATTACGCGTTTTTTATACATTTTGTGTGCTGTCCTCGCCTGCTGGTAAAAATCTATGTACACACGGCTGGACGCTTGTGTCCCTGAATACAAAACGCGATATTTTCCATCAAGGGAACCTATAATGGTGACCCTGCAGCCAGTGGGGAACGCTGGGGATGCATCGATGTCGAGCCAGAAAATAATTTTTCGTACACGCGCCCGTGTGCGGCGCAAAGTCATCAAAATCAGCTGTAACACGCCACCCTCAGAGTAAAATGCTTCGGTTTCTTAAGGGCCTTCAAAAGGACAGTTTCCATTTGCAGAACCTGAAAGAAAACACGCAGGAGCTGTTGAAAACAGAACAGTGAAAGACCAAGCAGTAAGAAAATTACTCGTTTTATATGCATTTTGTGTGCTCTCCTCGCCTGCTGGTAAAAATCTATGTACATACGGGTAGACGCTTGAATCCCTCAATACAAAACGCAAAATTTCCCATCAGGGGAACCTATAATGGTCACCCAGCAGCCAGTGGGGAACGCTGGGGACGCATCGATGTCGAGCCAGAAAATAATGTTACGTACACGTGCCTGCGTGCGGCGCAAAGTCACCAAAATCAGCTGTAACACGCCACCCTCGGAGTAAAACGCTTCGGTTTCTTAAGGGCCTTCAAAAGCACAGTTTCCTCCTGCAGAACCTGAAAGAAAGCACGCAGCAGCTGTTGAAAACAGAACAGTGAAAAACCAAGCAATAACAAAATTACTCGTTTTTTATGCATTTCGTGTGCTCTCCTCGCCTGCTGGTAAAAATCTATGTACACACGGCTAAACGCTTCTGTCCCTCAATGCAAAACGCAATATTTTCCATCAAGGGAACCTATAATGGTCACCCAGCAGCCAGTGGGGAACGCTGGGGACGCATCGATGTCGAGCCAGAAAATAATGTCGAGCCGCCTGCGTGCGGCGCAAAGTCACCAAAATCAGCTGTAACACGCCACCCTCAGAGTAAAACGCTTCGGTTTCTTAAGAACCTTCAAAAGCACAGTTTCCTCTTGCAGAACCTGAAAGAAAGCACGCAGCAGCTGTTGAAAACAGAACAGTGAAAAACCAAGCAATAACAAAATTACTCGTTTTTTATGCATTTTGTGTGCTCTCCTCGCCTGCTGGCAAAAATCTATGTACACACGGCTGGTCGCTTGTGTCCCCAAAGACAAAGCGCGATATTTCCCATCAAGGGAACCTATAATGGTCACCCAGCAGCCAATGGGGAACGCTGGGGACGCATCGATGTCGAGCCAGAAAATAATGTTACGTACACCCGCCCGTATGCGGCGCAAAGTCACCAAAATCAGCTGCAACACGCCACCCTCGGAGTAAAACGCTTCGGTTTCTTAAAGGCCTTCAAAAGCACAGTTTCCTCTTGCAGAACCTGAAAGAAAGCACGCAGGAGCTGTTGAAAACAGAACAGTGAAAACCAAGCAGTAACAAAATTACTCCTTTTTTATGCATTTTGTGTGTTCTCCTCGCCTGCTGGTAAAAATCTATGTACACACGGCTGGACGCTTGTGTCCCTGAATACAAAACGCGATATTTTCCATCAAGGGAACCTATAATGGTCACCCTGCAGCCAGTGGAGAACGCTGGGGATGCATCGATGTCGAGCCAGAAAATAATGTTACGTACACGCGCCCGTGTGCGGCGCAAAGCCATCAAAATCTGCTGTAACACGCCACCCTCAGAGTAAAATGCTTCGGTTTCTTAAAGGCCTTCAAAAGCACAGTTTCCTTTTGCAGAACTTGAAAGAAAGCACGCAGGAGTGGTTGAAAACAGAACAGGGAATACCAAGCAGTAATAAAATTACGCGTTTTTTATACATTTTGTGTGCTCTCCTCGCCTGCTGGTAAAAATCTATGTACACACGGCTGGACGCTTGTGTCCCTGAATACAAAAGGCGATATTTCCCATCAAGGGAATCTATAGTGGTCACCCAGCAGCCAGTGGGGAACGCTGGGGACGCATCGATGTCGAGCCAGAAAATAATTTTTCGTACACGCGCCCGTGTGCGGCGCAAAGTCACCAAAATCAGCTGCAACACGCCACCCTCCGCTTCGGTTTCTTAAAGGCCTTCAAAAGCACAGTTTCCTTTTGCAGAACCTGAAAGAAAGCACCCAGGAGCTGTTGAAAACAGAACAGGGAAAGACCAAGAGGTAACAAAATTACACGTTTTTTATGCATTTTGTATGCTCACCTCGCCTGCTGGTAAATATGTATGTACACACGGCTGGACGCTTGTGTCCCTCAATATAAAATGCGATATTTCCCATCAGGGAAACCTGTAATGGTCACTCAACAGCGAGTGGGGAACGCTGGGGACACATCGATGTCGTGCCAGAAAATAATGTTACGTACACGCGCCCGTGTGCGGCGCAAAGTCAGCAAAATCAGCTGTAACACACCACCCTCAGAGTGAAACGCTTCGGTTTCGTAAAGGCCTTCAAAAGCACAGTTCTCTCTTGCAGAACCTGAAAGAAAGCACCCAGGAGCTGTTGAAAATAGAACAGTGAAAGACCAAGCAATAACAAAATTACTCGTTTTTTATGCATTTTTGTGCTCTCCCCGCCTGCTGGTAAAAATGTATGTACAAACGGCTGGACGCTTGTGTCCCTTAATATAAAATGCGTTATTCCCATCAAGGGATCCTATTATGGTCACTCAGCAGCCAGTGGGGAACGCTGGGGACGCGTCGGTGTCGAGCCAGAAAATAATGTTACGTACACGCGCCCGCGTGCGGCGCAAAGTCAGCAAAATCAGCTGTAACACGCCACCGTCAGAGTGAAACGCTTCGGTTTCTTAAAGGCCTTCAAAAGCACAGTTTCCTCTTGCAGAACCTGAAAGAAAGCACGCAGCAGCTGTTGAAAACAGAACAGTGAAAGCCAAGCAATAACAAAATTACTCGTTTTTTATGCATTTCGTGTGCTCTCCTCGCCTGCTGGTAAAAATCTATGTACACACGGCTAAACGCTTCTGTCCCTCAATGCAAAACGCAATATTTTCCATCAAGGGAACCTATAATGGTCACCCAGCAGCCAGTGGGGAACGCTGGGGACGCATCGATGTCGAGCCAGAAAATAATGTTACGTACACGTGCCTGCGTGCGGCGCAAAGTCACCAAAATCAGCTGTAACACGCCACCCTCGGAGTAAAACGCTTCGGTTTCTTAAGAACCTTCAAAAGCACAGTTTCCTCTTGCAGAACCTGAAAGAAAGCACGCAGCAGCTGTTGAAATCAGAACAGTGAAAAACCAAGCAATAACAAAATTACTCGTTTTTTATGCATTTTGTGTGCTCTCCTCGCCTGCTGGCAAAAATCTGTGTACACACGGCTGGTCGCTTGTGTCCCCAAAGACAAAGCGCGATATTTCCCATCAAGAAACCTATAATGGTCACCCAGCAGCCAATGGGGAACGCTGGGGACGCATCGATGTCGAGCCAGAAAATAATGTTACGTACACCCGCCCGTATGCGGCGCAAAGTCACCAAAATCAGCTGCAACACGCCACCCTCGGAGTAAAACGCTTCGGTTTCTTAAAGGCCTTCAAAAGCACAGTTTCCTCTTGCAGAACCTGAAAGAAAGCACGCAGGAGCTGTTGAAAACAGAACAGTGAAAACCAAGCAGTAACAAAATTACTCCTTTTTTATGCATTTTGTGTGTTCTCCTCGCCTGCTTGTAAAAATCTATGTACACACGGCTGGACGCTTGTATCCCTGAATACAAAACGCGATATTTTCCATCAAGGGAACCTATAATGGTCACCCTGCAGCCAGTGGGGAACGCTGGGGACGCATCGATGTCGAGCCAGAAAATAATGTTACGTACACGTGCCTGCGTGCGGCGCAAAGTCACCAAAATCAGCTGTAACACGCCACCCTCGGAGTTAAACGCTTCGGTTTCTTAAGGGCCTTCAAAAGCACAGTTTCCTCTTGCAGAACCTGGAAGAAAGCACGCAGCAGCTGTTGAAAACAGAACAGTGAAAAACCAAGCAATAACAAAATTACTCGTTTTTTATGCATTTTGTGTGCTCTCCTCGCCTGCTGGTAAAAATCTATGTACACACGGCTGGTCGCTTGTGTCCTCCAAGACAAAGCGCGATATTTCCCATCAAGGGAACCTATAATGGTCACCCAGCAGCCAGTGGGGAACGCTGGGGACGCATCGATGTCGAGCCAGAAAATAATGTTACGTACACGCGCCCGTGTGCGGCGCAAAGTCACCAAAATCAGCTGAAACACGCCACCCTCGGAGTAAAACGCTTCGGTTTCTTAAAGGCCTTCAAAAGCACAGTTTCCTTTTGCAGAACTTGAAAGAAAGCACGCAGGAGTGGTTGAAAACAGAACAGGGAATACCAAGCAGTAATAAAATTACGCGTTTTTTATACATTTTGTGTGCTCTCCTCGCCTGCTGGTAAAAATCTATGTACACACGGCTGGACGCTTGTGTCCCTGAATACAAAACGCGATATTTTCCATCAAGGGAACCTATAATGGTCACCCTGCAGCCAGTGGGGAACGCTGGGGATGCATCGATGTCGAGCCAGAAAATAATGTTACGTACACGCGCCCGTGTGCGGCGCAAAGTCACCAAAATCAGCTGTAACACGCCACCCTCAGAGTAAAACGCTTCGGTTTCTTAAGGGCCTTCAAGAGCACAGTTTGCTCTTGCAGATCCTGAAAGAAAGCACCGTGGCGCTGTTGAAAACAGAACAGTGAAAGGCCAAGCAGTAACAAAATTACTCCTTTTTTATGCATTTTGTGTGCTCTCCTCGCCTGCTGGTAAAAATCTATGTACACACGGCTGGTCGCTTGTGTCTTCCAAGACAAAGCGCGATATTTCCCATCAAGGGAACCTATAATGGTCACCCAACAGCCAGTGGGGAACGCTGGGGACGCATCGATGTCGAGCCAGAAAATAATGTTACGTACACGTGCCTGCGTGCGGCGCAAAGTCACCAAAATCAGCTGTAACACGCCACCCTCGGAGTAAAACGCTTCGGTTTCTTAAGGGCCTTCAAAAGCACAGTTTCCCCTTGCAGAACCTGAAAGAAAGCACGCAGCAGCTGTTGAAAACAGAACAGTGAAAAACCAAGCAATAACAAAATTACTCGTTTTTTATGCATTTTGTGTGCTCTCCTCGCCTGCTGGCTAAAATCTATGTACACACGGCTGGTCGCTTGTGTCCCCAAAGACAAAGCGCGATATTTCCCATCAAGGGAACCTATAATGGTCACCCAGCAGCCAATGGGGAACGCTAGGGACGCATCGATGTCGAGCCAGAAAATAATGTTACGTACACCCGCCCGTATGCGGCGCAAAGTCACCAAAATCAGCTGCAACACGCCACCCTCGGAGTAAAACGCTTCGGTTTCTTAAAGGCCTTCAAAAGCACAGTTTCCTCTTGCAGAACCTGAAAGAAAGCACGCAGCAGCTGTTGAAAACAGAACAGTGAAAAACCAAGCAATAACAAAATTACTCGTTTTTTATGCATTTCGTGTGCTCTCCTCGCCTGCTGGTAGAAATCTATGTACACACGGCTAAACGCTTCTGTCCCTCAATGCAAAACGCAATATTTTCCATCAAGGGAACCTATAATGGTCACCCAGCAGCCAGTGGGGAACGCTGGGGACGCATCGATGTCGAGCCAGAAAATAATGTTACGTACACGTGCCTGCGTGCGGCGCAAAGTCACCAAAATCAGCTGTAACACGCCACCCTCGGAGTAAAACGCTTCGGTTTCTTAAGAACCTTCAAAAGCACAGTTTCCTCTTGCAGAACCTGAAAGAAGGCACGCAGCAGCTGTTGAAAACAGAACAGTGAAAAACCAAGCAATAACAAAATTACTCGTTTTTTATGCATTTTGTGTGCTCTCCTCGCTTGCTGGCAAAAATCTATGTACACACGGCTGGTCGCTTGTGTCCCCAAAGACAAAGCGCGATATTTCCCATCAAGGGAACCTATGATGGTCACCCAGCAGCCAATGGGGAACGCTGGGGACGCATCGATGTCGAGCCAGAAAATAATGTTACGTACACCCGCCCGTATGCGGCGCAAAGTCACCAAAATCAGCTGCAACACGCCACCCTCGGAGTAAAACGCTTCGGTTTCTTAAAGGCCTTCAAAAGCACAGTTTCCTCTTGCAGAACCTGAAAGAAAGCACGCAGGAGCTGTTGAAAACAGAACAGTGAAAACCAAGCAGTAACAAAATTACTCCTTTTTTATGCATTTTGTGTGTTCTCCTCGCCTGCTGGTAAAAATCTATGTACACACGGCTGGACGCTTGTGTCCCTGAATACAAAACGCGATATTTTCCATCAAGGGAACCTATAATGGTCACCCTGCAGCCAGTGGGGAACGCTGGGGATGCATCGATGTCGAGCCAGAAAATAATGTTACGTACACGCGCCCGTGTGCGGCGCAAAGCCATCAAAATCTGCTGTAACACGCCACCCTCAGAGTAAAATGCTTCGGTTTCTTAAAGGCCTTCAAAAGCACAGTTTCCTTTTGCAGAACTTGAAAGAAAGCACGCAGGAGTGGTTGAAAACAGAACAGGGAATACCAAGCAGTAATAAAATTACGCGTTTTTTATACATTTTGTGTGCTCTCCTCGCCTGCTGGTAAAAATCTATGTACACACGGCTGGACGCTTGTGTCCCTGAATACAAAAGGCGATATTTCCCATCAAGGGAACCTATAGTGGTCACCCAGCAGCCAGTGGGGAACGCTGGGGACGCATCGATGTCGAGCCAGAAAATAATTTTTCGTACACGCACCCGTGTGCGGCGCAAAGTCACCAAAATCAGCTGCAACACGCCACCCTCCGCTGCGGTTTCTTAAAGGCCTTCAAAAGCACAGTTTCCTTTTGCAGAACTTGAAAGAAAGCACGCAGGAGTTGTTGAAAACAGAACAGTGAAAACCAAGCAGTAACAAAATTACTCCTTTTTTATGCATTTTGTGTGCTGTCCTCGCCTGCTGGTAAAAATCTATGTACACACGGCTGGACGCTTGTGTCCCTGAATACAAAACGCGATATTTTCCATCAAGGGAACCTATAATGGTGACCCTGCAGCCAGTGGGGAACGCTGGGGATGCATCGATGTCGAGCCAGAAAATAATTTTTCGTACACGCGCCCGTGTGCGGCGCAAAGTCATCAAAATCAGCTGTAACACGCCACCCTCAGAGTAAAATGCTTCGGTTTCTTAAGGGCCTTCAAAAGGACAGTTTCCATTTGCAGAACCTGAAAGAAAACACGCAGGAGCTGTTGAAAACAGAACAGTGAAAGACCAAGCAGTAAGAAAATTACTGGTTTTATATGCATTTTGTGTGCTCTCCTCGCCTGTTGGTAAAAATCTATGTACATACGGGTAGACGCTTGCATCCCTCAATACAAAACGCAAAATTTCCCATCAGGGGAACCTATAATGGTCACCCAGCAGCCAGTGGGGAACGCTGGGGACGCATCGATGTCGAGCCAGAAAATAATGTTACGTACACGTGCCTGCGTGCGGCGCAAAGTCACCAAAATCAGCTGTAACACGCCACCCTCGGAGTAAAACGCTTCGGTTTCTTAAGGGCCTTCAAAAGCACAGTTTCCTCTTGCAGAACCTGAAAGAAAGCACGCAGCAGCTGTTGAAAACAGAACAGTGAAAAACCAAGCAATAACAAAATTACTCGTTTTTTATGCATTTTGTGTGCTCTCCTCGCCTGCTGGTAAAAATCTATGTACACACGGCTGGTCGCTTGTGTCCCCCAAGACAAAGCGCGATATTTCCCATCAAGGGAACCTATAGTGGTCACCCAGCAGCCAGTGGGGAACGCTGGGGACGCATCGATGTCGAGCCAGAAAATAATTTTTCGTACACGCGCCCGTGTGCGGCGCAAAGTCATCAAAATCAGCTGTAACATGCCACCCTCAGAGTAAAATGCTTCGGTTTCTTCAGGGCCTTCAAAGGGACAGTTTCCTCCTGCAGAACCTGAAAGAAAGCACGCAGGAGCTGTTGAAAACAGAACAGTGAAAGACCAAGCAGTAACAAAATTACTCGTTTTATATGCATTTTGTGTGCTCTCCTCGCCTGCTGGTAAAAATCTATGTACACAGGGCTAGACGCTTGCATCCTTCAATACAAAACGCAATATTTCCCTTCAAGGGAACCTACAATGGTCACCCAGCAGCCAGTGGGGAACGCTGGGGACGCATCGATGTCGAGCCAGAAAATAATGTTACGTACACCCGCCCGTATGCGGCGCAAAGTCACCAAAATCAGCTGCAACACGCCACCCTCGGAGTAAAACGCTTCGGTTTCTTAAAAGCCTTCAAAAGCACAGTTTCCTCTTGCAGAACCTGAAAGAAAGCACGCAGGAGCTGTTGAAAACAGAACAGTGAAAACCAAGCAGTAACAAAATTACTCCTTTTTTATGCATTTTGTGTGCTCTCCTCGCCTGCTGGTAAAAATCTATGTACACAGGGCTAGACGCTTGCATCCTTCAATACAAAACGCAATATTTCCCTTCAAGGGAACCTACAATGGTCACCCAGCAGCCAGTGGGGAACGCTGGGGACGCATCGATGTCGAGCCAGAAAATAATGTTACGTACACGCGCCCGTGTGCGGCGCAAAGTCACCAAAATCAGCTGTAACACGCCACCCTCGGAGTAAAACGCTTCGGTTTCTTAAGAACCTTCAAAAGCACAGTTTCCTCTTGCAGAACCTGAAAGAAAGCACGCAGCAGCTGTTGAAAACAGAACAGTGAAAAACCAAGCAATAACAAAATTACTCGTTTTTTATGCATTTTGTGTGCTCTCCTCGCTTGCTGGCAAAAATCTATGTACACACGGCTGGTCGCTTGTGTCCCCAAAGACAAAGCGCGATATTTCCCATCAAGGGAACCTATAATGGTCACCCAGCAGCCAATGGGGAACGCTGGGGACGCATCGATGTCGAGCCAGAAAATAATGTTACGTACACCCGCCCGTATGCGGCGCAAAGTCACCAAAATCAGCTGCAACACGCCACCCTCGGAGTAAAACGCTTCGGTTTCTTAAAGGCCTTCAAAAGCACAGTTTCCTCTTGCAGAACCTGAAAGAAAGCACGCAGCAGCTGTTGAAAACAGAACAGTGAAAAACCAAGCAATAACAAAATTACTCGTTTTTTATGCATTTTGTGTGCTCTCCTCGCTTGCTGGCAAAAATCTATGTACACACGGCTGGTCGCTTGTGTCCCCAAAGACAAAGCGCGATATTTCCCATCAAGGGAACCTATAATGGTCACCCAGCAGCCAATGGGGAACGCTGGGGACGCATCGATGTCGAGCCAGAAAATAATGTTACGTACACCCGCCCGTATGCGGCGCAAAGTCACCAAAATCAGCTGCAACACGCCACCCTCGGAGTAAAACGCTTCGGTTTCTTAAAGGCCTTCAAAAGCACAGTTTCCTCTTGCAGAACCTGAAAGAAAGCACGCAGGAGCTGTTGAAAACAGAACAGTGAAAACCAAGCAGTAACAAAATTACTCCTTTTTTATGCATTTTGTGTGTTCTCCTCGCCTGCTGGTAAAAATCTATGTACACACGGCTGGACGCTTGTGTCCCTGAATACAAAACGCGATATTTTCCATCAAGGGAACCTATAATGGTCACCCTGCAGCCAGTGGGGAACGCTGGGGATGCATCGATGTCGAGCCAGAAAATAATGTTACGTACACGCGCCCGTGTGCGGCGCAAAGCCATCAAAATCTGCTGTAACACGCCACCCTCAGAGTAAAATGCTTCGGTTTCTTAAAGGCCTTCAAAAGCACAGTTTCCTTTTGCAGAACTTGAAAGAAAGCACGCAGGAGTGGTTGAAAACAGAACAGGGAATACCAAGCAGTAATAAAATTACGCGTTTTTTATACATTTTGTGTGCTCTCCTCGCCTGCTGGTAAAAATCTATGTACACACGGCTGGACGCTTGTGTCCCTGAATACAAAAGGCGATATTTCCCATCAAGGGAACCTATAGTGGTCACCCAGCAGCCAGTGGGGAACGCTGGGGACGCATCGATGTCGAGCCAGAAAATAATTTTTCGTACACGCGCCCGTGTGCGGCGCAAAGTCACCAAAATCAGCTGCAACACGCCACCCTCCGCTGCGGTTTCTTAAAGGCCTTCAAAAGCACAGTTTCCTTTTGCAGAACTTGAAAGAAAGCACGCAGGAGTTGTTGAAAACAGAACAGTGAAAACCAAGCAGTAACAAAATTACTCCTTTTTTATGCATTTTGTGTACTGTCCTCGCCTGCTGGTAAAAATCTATGTACACACGGCTGGACGCTTGTGTCCCTGAATACAAAACGCGATATTTTCCATCAAGGGAACCTATAATGGTGACCCTGCAGCCAGTGGGGAACGCTGGGGATGCATCGATGTCGAGCCAGAAAATAATTTTTCGTACACGCGCCCGTGTGCGGCGCAAAGTCATCAAAATCAGCTGTAACACGCCACCCTCAGAGTAAAATGCTTCGGTTTCTTAAGGGCCTTCAAAAGGACAGTTTCCATTTGCAGAACCTGAAAGAAAACACGCAGGAGCTGTTGAAAACAGAACAGTGAAAGACCAAGCAGTAAGAAAATTACTCGTTTTATATGCATTTTGTGTGCTCTCCTCGCCTGTTGGTAAAAATCTATGTACATACGGGTAGACGCTTGCATCCCTCAATACAAAACGCAAAATTTCCCATCAGGGGAACCTATAATGGTCACCCAGCAGCCAGTGGGGAACGCTGGGGACGCATCGATGTCGAGCCAGAAAATAATGTTACGTACACGTGCCTGCGTGCGGCGCAAAGTCACCAAAATCAGCTGTAACACGCCACCCTCGGAGTAAAACGCTTCGGTTTCTTAAGGGCCTTCAAAAGCACAGTTTCCTCTTGCAGAACCTGAAAGAAAGCACGCAGCAGCTGTCGAAAACAGAACAGTGAAAAACCAAGCAATAACAAAATTACTCGTTTTTTATGCATTTTGTGTGCTCTCCTCGCCTGCTGGTAAAAATCTATGTACACACGGCTGGTCGCTTGTGTCCCCCAAGACAAAGCGCGATATTTCCCATCAAGGGAACCTATAGTGGTCACCCAGCAGCCAGTGGGGAACGCTGGGGACGCATCGATGTCGAGCCAGAAAATAATTTTTCGTACACGCGCCCGTGTGCGGCGCAAAGTCATCAAAATCAGCTGTAACATGCCACCCTCAGAGTAAAATGCTTCGGTTTCTTCAGGGCCTTCAAAAGGACAGTTTCCTCCTGCAGAACCTGAAAGAAAGCACGCAGGAGCTGTTGAAAACAGAACAGTGAAAGACCAAGCAGTAACAAAATTACTCGTTTTATATGCATTTTGTGTGCTCTCCTCGCCTGCTGGTAAAAATCTATGTACACAGGGCTAGACGCTTGCATCCTTCAATACAAAACGCAATATTTCCCTTCAAGGGAACCTACAATGGTCACCCAGCAGCCAGTGGGGAACGCTGGGGACGCATCGATGTCGAGCCAGAAAATAATGTTACGTACACGCGCCCGTGTGCGGCGCCAAGTCGCCAAAATCAGCTTTAACACGCCACCGTCAGAGTAAAATGCTTCGGTTTCTTAAGGGCCTTCAAAAGCACAGTTTCCTCTTGCAGAACCTGAAAGAAAGCACGCAGGAGCTGTTGAAAACAGAACAGTGAAAGACCAAGCAGTAACAAAATTACTCGTTTTATATGCATTTGGAGTGCTCTCCTCGCCTGCTGGTAAAAATCTATGTTCATACGGGTAGACGCTTGCATCCCTCAAAACAAAACGCAAAATTTCCCATAAGGGAACCTATAATGGCCACCCAGCAGCCAGTGGGGAACGCTGGGGACGCATCGATGTCGAGCCAGAAAATAATGTTACGTACACGTGCCTGCGTGCGGCGCAAAGTCACCAAAATCAGCTGTAACACGCCACCCTCGGAGTAAAACGCTTCGGTTTCTTAAGGGCCTTCAAAAGCACAGTTTCCTCTTGCAGAACCTGAAAGAAAGTAGGCAGCAGCTGTTGAAAACAGAACAGTGAAAAACCAAGCAATAACAAAATTACTCGTTTTTTATGCATTTTGTGTGCTCTCCTCGCCTGCTGGTAAGAATCTATGTACACACGGCTAAACGCTTCTGTCCCTCAATGCAAAACGCAATATTTTCCATCAAGGGAACCTACAATGGTCACCCAGCAGCCAGTGGGGAACGCTGGGGACGCATCGATGTCGAGCCAGAAAATAATGTTACGTACACGCGCCCGTGTGCGGCGCAAAGTCACCAAAATCAGCTGTAACACGCCACCCTCGGAAAAAAAACGCTTCGGTTTCTTAAGGGCCTTCAAGAGCACAGTTTGCTCTTGCAGATCCTGAAAGAAAGCACCGTGGCGCGGTTGAAAACAGAACAGTGAAAGGCCAAGCAGTAACAAAATTACTCGTTTTTTATGCATTTTGTGTGCTCTCCTCGCCTGCTGGTTAAAATCTATGTACACACGGCTAGACGCTTGCATTTCTCAATACAAAACGCAAAATTTCCCATCAAATGAACCTATAATGGTCACCCAGCAGCCAGTGGTGAACGCTGGGGACGGATCGATGTCGAGCCAGAAAATAATGTTACGTACACGCGCCCGTGTGCGGCGCAAAGTCACCAAAATCAGCTGTAACACGCCACCCTCAGAGTAAAACGCTTCGGTTTCTTAAGGGCCTTCAAGAGCACAGTTTGCTCTTGCAGATCCTGAAAGAAAGCACCGTGGCGCTGTTGAAAACAGAACAGTGAAAGGCCAAGCAGTAACAAAATTACTGGTTTTTTATGCATTTACTGTGCTTTCCTCGCCTGCTGGTAAAAATCTATGTACACACGGCTAGACGCTTGCGTCCCTCAATGCAAAACGCAATATTTTCCATCAAGGGAACCTACAATGGTCACCCAGCAGCCAGTGGTGAACGCTGGGGACGGATCGATGTCGAGCCAGAAAATAATGTTACGTACACGCGCCCGTGTGCGGCGCAAAGTCACCAAAATCAGCTGTAACACGCCACCCTCAGAGTAAAACGCTTCGGTTTCTTAAGGGCCTTCAAAAGCACAGTTTCCTCTTGCAGAACCTGAAAGAAAGCACGCAGCAGCTGTTGAAAACAGAACAGTGAAAGCCCAATCAGTAACAAAATTACTGATTTTTTATGCATTTACTGTGCTTTCCTCGCCTGCTGGTAAAAATCTATGTACACACGGCTAGACGCTTGCGTCTTTCAATGCAAAACGCAAAATTTTCCATCAAGGGAACCTACAATGGTCACCCAGCAGCCAGTGGGGAACGCTGGGGACGCATCGATGTCGAGCCAGAAAATAACGTTACGTACACGTGCCCGTGTGCGGCGCAAAGTCACCAATATCAGCTGTAACACGCCACCCTCAGAGTAAAACGCTTCGGTTTCTTAAGGGCCTTCAAAAGCACAGTTTTTTCTTGCAGAACCTGAAAGAAAGCACGCAGCAGCTGTTGAAAACAGAACAGTAAAAGACCAATCAGTAACAAAATTACTGGTTTTTTATGCATTTTGTGTGCTCTCCTCGCCTGCTGGTTAAAATCTATGTACACACGGCTAGACGCTTGCGTCCCTCAATGCAAAACGCAATATTTTCCATCAAGGGAACCTACAATGGTCACCCAGCAGCCAGTGGGGAACGCTGGGGACGCATCGATGTCGAGCCAGAAAATAATGTTACGTACACGCGCCCGTGTGCGGCGCAAAGTCACCAAAATCAGCTGTAACACGCCACCCTCGGAAATAAACGCTTCGGTTTCTTAAGGGCCTTCAGAAGCACAGTTTGCTCCTGCAGATCCTGAAAAAAAGCACCCAGGCGCTGTTGAAAACAAAACAGTGAAAGGCCAAGCAGTAAAAAAATTACTCCTTTTTTATGCATTTTGTGTGCTCTCCTCGCCTGCTGGTAAAAATCTATGTACACACGGCTGGTCGCTTGTGTCTTCCAAGACAAAGCGCGATATTTCCCATCAAGGGAACCTATAATGGTCACCCAACAGCCAGTGGGGAACGCTGGGGACGCATCGATGTCGAGCCAGAAAATAATGTTACGTACACGCGCCCGTGTGCGGCGCAAAGTCACCAAAATCAGCTGCAACACGCCACCCTCGGAGTAAAACGCTTCGGTTTCTTAAGGGCCTTCAAAAGCACAGTTTTCTCTTGCAGAACCTGAAAGAAAGCAGGCAGCAGCTGTTGAAAACAGAACAGTGAAAGACCATGCAGTAACAAAACTACTCGTTTTTTATGCATTTTGTGTGCTCTCCTTGCCTGCTGGTAAAAATCTATGTACACACGTTTGAACGCTTCTGTCCCTCAATATAGAGCGCGATATTTTCAATCAAGGGAACCTATAATGGTCACTCAGCAGCCAGTGGGGAACGCTGGGGACGCATCGATGTCGAGCCAGAAAATAATGTTACGTACACGCGCCCGTGTGCGGCGCAAAGTCACCAAAATCAGCTTTAACACGCCACCCTCAGAGTAAAATGGTTCGGTTTCTTAAGGGCCTTCAAAAGCACAGTTTCCTCTTGCAGAACCTGAAAGAAAGCACGCAGGAGCTGTTGAAAACAGAACAGTGAAAACCAAGCAGTAACAAAATTACTCGTTTTTTATGTATTTTGTGTGCTCTCCTCGCCTGCTGGTAAAAATCTATGTACACACGGCTGGTCGCTTGTGTCCCCCAAGACAAAGCGCGATATTTCCCATCAAATGAACCCATAATGGTCACCCAGCAGCCAGTGGGGAACGCTGGGGACGCATCGATGTCGAGCCAGAAAATAATGTTACGTACACGTGCCTGCGTGCGGCGCAAAGTCAACAAAATCAGCTGTAACACGCCACCCTCGGAGTAAAACGCTTCGGCTTCTAAAGGGCCTTCAAAAGCACAGTTTCCTCTTGCAGAACCTGAAAGAAAGCACGCAGCAGCTGTTGAAAACAGAACAGTGAAAAACCAAGCAATAACAAAATTACTCGTTTTTTATGCATTTTGTGTGCTCTCCTCGCCTGCTGGCAAAAATCTATGTACACACGGCTGGTCGCTTGTGTCCCCCAAGACAAAGCGCGATGTTTCCCATCAAGGGAACCTATAATGGTCATTCAGCAGCCAGTGGGGAACGCTGGGGACGCATCGATGTCGAGCCAGAAAATAATGTTACGTACACGCGCCCGTGTGCGGCGCAAAGTCACCAAAATCAGCTGCAACACGCCACCCTCGGAGTAAAACGCTTCGGTTTCTTAAGGGCCTTCAAAAGCACAGTTTTTTCTTGCAGAACCTGAAAGAAAGCAGGCAGCAGCTGTTGAAAACAGAACAGTGAAAGACCATGCAGTAACAAAACTACTCGTTTTTTATGCATTTTGTGTGTTCTCCTCGCCTGCTGGTAAAAATCTATGTACACACGGCTGGACGCTTGTGTCCCTGAATACAAAACGCGAT
The DNA here is from genome assembly GCA_951905685.1 of Eumerus sabulonum. Classification (NCBI taxonomy): domain Eukaryota; kingdom Metazoa; phylum Arthropoda; class Insecta; order Diptera; family Syrphidae; genus Eumerus; species Eumerus sabulonum. The sequence goes on along the minus strand of OX645060.1, from coordinate 137,027,483 downwards.
ATTTTCCGTCAAGGCAACCTATAATGGTCACCCTGCAGCCAGTGGGGAACGCTGGGGATGCATCGATGTCGAGCCAGAAAATAATGTTACGTACACGCGCCCGTGTGCGGCGCAAAGTCATCAAAATCTGCTGTAACACGCCACCCTCAGAGTAAAATGCTTCGGTTTCTTAAAGGCCTTCAAAAGCACAATTTCTTTTTGCAGAACTTGAAAGAAAGCACGAAGGAGTGGTTGAAAACAGAACAGGGAAAACCAAGCAGTAATAAAATTACGCGTTTTTTATACATTTTGTGTGCTCTCCTCGCCTGCTGGTAAAAATCTATGTACACACGGCTGGACGCTTGTGTCCCTGAATACAAAAGGCGATATTTCCCATCAAGGGAACCTATAGTGGTCATCCAGCAGCCAGTGGGGAACGCTGGGGACGCATCGATGTCGAGCCAGAAAATAATTTTTCGTACACGCGCTCGTGTGCGGCGCAAAGTCATCAAAATCAGCTGTAACATGCCACCCTCAGAGTAAAATGCTTCGGTTTCTTAAGGGCCTTCAAAAGGACAGTTTCCTCCTGCAGAACCTGAAAGAAAGCACGCAGGAGCTGTTGAAAACAGAACAGTGAAAGACCAAGCAGTAACAAAATTACTCGTTTTATATGCATTTTGTGTGCTCTCCTCGCCTGCTGGTAAAAATCTATGTTCATACGGGTAGACGCTTGCATCCCTCAAAACAAAACGCAAAATTTCCCATCAGGGGAACCTATAATGGCCACCCAGCAGCCAGTGGGGAACGCTGGGGACGCATCGATATCGAGCCAGAAAATAATGTTACGTACACGTGCCTGCGTGCGGCGCAAAGTCACCAAAATCAGCTGTAACACGCCACCCTCGGAGTAAAACGCTTCGGTTTCTTAAGGGCCTTCAAAAGCACAGTTTCCTCTTGCAGAACCTGAAAGAAAGTACGCAGCAGCTGTTGAAAACAGAACAGTGAAAAACCAAGCAATAACAAAATTACTCGTTTTTTATGCATTTTGTGTGCTCTCCTCGCCTGCTGGTAAAAATCTATGTACACACGGCTAAACGCTTCTGTCCCTCAATGCAAAACGCAATATTTTCCATCAAGGGAACCTACAATGGTCACCCAGCAGCCAGTGGGGAACGCTGGGGACGCATCGATGTCGAGCCAGAAAATAATGTTACGTACACGCGCCCGTGTGCGGCGCAAAGTCGCCAAAATCAGCTTTAACACGCCACCCTCAGAGTAAAATGCTTCGGTTTCTTAAGGGCCTTCAAAAGCACAGTTTTCTCTTGCAGAACCTGAAAGAAAGCACGCAGGAGCTGTTGAAAACAGAACAGTGAAAGACCAAGCAGTAACAAAATTACTCGTTTTATATGCATTTTGTGTGCTCTCCTCGCCTGCTGGTAAAAATCTATGTTCATACGGGTAGACGCTTGCATCCCTCAAAACAAAACGCAAAATTTCCCATCAGGGGAACCTATAATGGCCACCCAGCAGCCAGTGGGGAACGCTGGGGACGCATCGATATCGAGCCAGAAAATAATGTTACGTACACGTGCCTGCGTGCGGCGCAAAGTCACCAAAATCAGCTGTAACACGCCACCCTCGGAGTAAAACGCTTCGGTTTCTTAAGGGCCTTCAAAAGCACAGTTTCCTATTGCAGAACCTGAAAGAAAGTACGCAGCAGCTGTTGAAAACAGAACAGTGAAAAACCAAGCAATAACAAAATTACTCGTTTTTTATGCATTTTGTGTGCTCTCCTCGCCTGCTGGTAAAAATCTATGTACACACGGCTAAACGCTTCTGTCCCTCAATGCAAAACGCAATATTTTCCATCAAGGGAACCTACAATGGTCACCCAGCAGCCAGTGGGGAACGCTGGGGACGCATCGATGTCGAGCCAGAAAATAATGTTACGTACACGCGCCCGTGTGCGGCGCAAAGTCACCAAAATCAGCTGTAACACGCCACCCTCGGAAAAAAAACGCTTCGGTTTCTTAAGGGCCTTCAAGAGCACAGTTTGCTCTTGCAGATCCTGAAAGAAAGCACCCAGGCGCTGTTGAAAACAGAACAGTGAAAGGCCAAGTAGTAACAAAATTACTCGTTTTTTATGCATTTTGTGTGCTCTCCTCGCCTGCTGGTTAAAATCTATGTACACACGGCTAGACGCTTGCGTTTCTCAATACAAAACGCAAAATTTCCCATCAAATGAACCTATAATGGTCACCCAGCAGCCAGTGGTGAACGCTGGGGACGGATCGATGTCGAGCCAGAAAATAATGTTACGTACACGCGCCCGTGTGCGGCGCAAAGTCACCAAAATCAGCTGTAACACGCCACCCTCAGAGTAAAACGCTTCGGTTTCTTAAGGGCCTTCAAAAGCACAGTTTCCTCTTGCAGAACCTGAAAGAAAGCACGCAGCAGCTGTTGAAAACGGAACAGTGAAAGACCAATCAGTAACAAAATTACTGGTTTTTTTATGCATTTTCTGTGCTTTCCTCGCCTGCTGGTAAAAATCTATGTACACACGGCTAGACGCTTGCGTCCCTCAATGCAAAACGCAATATTTTCCATCAAGGGAATCTACAATGGTCACCCAGCAGCCAGTGGGGAACGCTGGGGACGCATCGATGTCGAGCCAGAAAATAATGTTACGTACACGCGCCCGTGTGCGGCGCAAAGTCACCAATATCAGCTGTAACACGCCACCCTCAGAGTAAAACGCTTCGGTTTCTTAAGGGCCTTCAAAAGCACAGTTTCCTCTTGCAGAACCTGAAAGAAAGCACGCAGCAGCTGTTGAAAACAGAACAGTGAAAGACCAATCAGTAACAAAATTACTGGTTTTTTATGCATTTTCTGTGCTTTCCTCGCCTGCTGGTAAAAATCTATGTACACACGGCTTGACGCTTGCGTCCCTCAATGCAAAACGCAATATTTTCCATCAAGGGAACCTACAATGGTCACCCAGCAGCCAGTGGGGAACGCTGGGGACGCATCGATGTCGACCCAGAAAATAATGTTACGTACACGCGCCCGTGTGCGGCGCAAAGTCACCAAAATCAGCTGTAACACGCCACCCTCGGAAAAAAACGCTTCGGTTTCTTAAGATCCTTCAAAAGCACAGTTTGCTCTTGCAGATCCTGAAAGAAAACCCCCAGGCGCTGTTGAAAACAGAACAGTGAAAGGCCAAGCAGTAACAAAATTACTCGTTTTTTATGCATTTTGTGTGCTCTCCTCGCCTGCTGGTTAAAATCTATGTACACACGGCTAGACGCTTGCGTTTCTCAATACAAAACGCAAAATTTCCCATCAAATGAACCTATAATGGTCACCCAGCAGCCAGTGGTGAACGCTGGGGACGCATCGATGTCGAGCCAGAAAATAATGTTACGTACACGCGCCCGTGTGCGGCGCAAAGTCACCAAAATCAGCTGTAACACGCCACCCTCGGAAAAAAACGCTTCGGTTTCTTAAGGGCCTTCAAAAGCACAGTTTGCTCTTGCAGAACCTGAAAGAAAGCAGGCAGCAGCTGTTGAAAACAGAACAGTGAAAGACCATGCAGTAACAAAACTACTCGTTTTTTATGCATTTTGTGTGCTCTCCTTGCCTGCTGGTAAAAATCTATGTACACACGTTTGAACGCTTCTGTCCCTCAATATAGAGCGCGATATTTTCAATCAAGGGAACCTATAATGGTCACTCAGCAGCCAGTGGGGAACGCTGGGGACGCATCGATGTCGAGCCAGAAAATAATGTTACGTACACGCGCCCGTGTGCGGCGCAAAGTCACCAAAATCAGCTTTAACACGCCACCCTCAGAGTAAAATGGTTCGGTTTCTTAAGGGCCTTCAAAAGCACAGTTTCCTCTTGCAGAACCTGAAAGAAAGCACGCAGCAGCTGTTGAAAACAGAACAGTGAAAAACCAAGCAATAACAAAATTACTCGTTTTTTATGCATTTTGTGTGCTCTCCTCGCCTGCTGGCAAAAATCTATGTACACACGGCTGGTCGCTTGTGTCCCCCAAGACAAAGCGCGATGTTTCCCATCAAGGGAACCTATAATGGTCATTCAGCAGCCAGTGGGGAACGCTGGGGACGCATCGATGTCGAGCCAGAAAATAATGTTACGTACACGCGCCCGTGTGCGGCGCAAAGTCACCAAAATCAGCTGCAACACGCCACCCTCGGAGTAAAACGCTTCGGTTTCTTAAGGGCCTTCAAAAGCACAGTTTTTTCTTGCAGAACCTGAAAGAAAGCAGGCAGCAGCTGTTGAAAACAGAACAGTGAAAGACCATGCAGTAACAAAACTACTCGTTTTTTATGCATTTTGTGTGTTCTCCTCGCCTGCTGGTAAAAATCTATGTACACACGGCTGGACGCTTGTGTCCCTGAATACAAAACGCGATATTTTCCGTCAAGGCAACCTATAATGGTCACCCTGCAGCCAGTGGGGAACGCTGGGGATGCATCGATGTCGAGCCAGAAAATAATGTTACGTACACGCGCCCGTGTGCGGCGCAAAGTCATCAAAATCTGCTGTAACACGCCACCCTCAGAGTAAAATGCTTCGGTTTCTTAAAGGCCTTCAAAAGCACAATTTCTTTTTGCAGAACTTGAAAGAAAGCACGAAGGAGTGGTTGAAAACAGAACAGGGAAAACCAAGCAGTAATAAAATTACGCGTTTTTTATACATTTTGTGTGCTCTCCTCGCCTGCTGGTAAAAATCTATGTACACACGGCTGGACGCTTGTGTCCCTGAATACAAAAGGCGATATTTCCCATCAAGGGAACCTATAGTGGTCATCCAGCAGCCAGTGGGGAACGCTGGGGACGCATCGATGTCGAGCCAGAAAATAATTTTTCGTACACGCGCTCGTGTGCGGCGCAAAGTCATCAAAATCAGCTGTAACATGCCACCCTCAGAGTAAAATGCTTCGGTTTCTTAAGGGCCTTCAAAAGGACAGTTTCCTCCTGCAGAACCTGAAAGAAAGCACGCAGGAGCTGTTGAAAACAGAACAGTGAAAGACCAAGCAGTAACAAAATTACTCGTTTTATATGCATTTTGTGTGCTCTCCTCGCCTGCTGGTAAAAATCTATGTTCATACGGGTAGACGCTTGCATCCCTCAAAACAAAACGCAAAATTTCCCATCAGGGGAACCTATAATGGCCACCCAGCAGCCAGTGGGGAACGCTGGGGACGCATCGATATCGAGCCAGAAAATAATGTTACGTACACGTGCCTGCGTGCGGCGCAAAGTCACCAAAATCAGCTGTAACACGCCACCCTCGGAGTAAAACGCTTCGGTTTCTTAAGGGCCTTCAAAAGCACAGTTTCCTCTTGCAGAACCTGAAAGAAAGTACGCAGCAGCTGTTGAAAACAGAACAGTGAAAAACCAAGCAATAACAAAATTACTCGTTTTTTATGCATTTTGTGTGCTCTCCTCGCCTGCTGGTAAAAATCTATGTACACACGGCTAAACGCTTCTGTCCCTCAATGCAAAACGCAATATTTTCCATCAAGGGAACCTACAATGGTCACCCAGCAGCCAGTGGGGAACGCTGGGGACGCATCGATGTCGAGCCAGAAAATAATGTTACGTACACGCGCCCGTGTGCGGCGCAAAGTCGCCAAAATCAGCTTTAACACGCCACCCTCAGAGTAAAATGCTTCGGTTTCTTAAGGGCCTTCAAAAGCACAGTTTTCTCTTGCAGAACCTGAAAGAAAGCACGCAGGAGCTGTTGAAAACAGAACAGTGAAAGACCAAGCAGTAACAAAATTACTCGTTTTATATGCATTTTGTGTGCTCTCCTCGCCTGCTGGTAAAAATCTATGTTCATACGGGTAGACGCTTGCATCCCTCAAAACAAAACGCAAAATTTCCCATCAGGGGAACCTATAATGGCCACCCAGCAGCCAGTGGGGAACGCTGGGGACGCATCGATATCGAGCCAGAAAATAATGTTACGTACACGTGCCTGCGTGCGGCGCAAAGTCACCAAAATCAGCTGTAACACGCCACCCTCGGAGTAAAACGCTTCGGTTTCTTAAGGGCCTTCAAAAGCACAGTTTCCTATTGCAGAACCTGAAAGAAAGTACGCAGCAGCTGTTGAAAACAGAACAGTGAAAAACCAAGCAATAACAAAATTACTCGTTTTTTATGCATTTTGTGTGCTCTCCTCGCCTGCTGGTAAAAATCTATGTACACACGGCTAAACGCTTCTGTCCCTCAATGCAAAACGCAATATTTTCCATCAAGGGAACCTACAATGGTCACCCAGCAGCCAGTGGGGAACGCTGGGGACGCATCGATGTCGAGCCAGAAAATAATGTTACGTACACGCGCCCGTGTGCGGCGCAAAGTCACCAAAATCAGCTGTAACACGCCACCCTCGGAAAAAAAACGCTTCGGTTTCTTAAGGGCCTTCAAGAGCACAGTTTGCTCTTGCAGATCCTGAAAGAAAGCACCCAGGCGCTGTTGAAAACAGAACAGTGAAAGGCCAAGTAGTAACAAAATTACTCGTTTTTTATGCATTTTGTGTGCTCTCCTCGCCTGCTGGTTAAAATCTATGTACACACGGCTAGACGCTTGCGTTTCTCAATACAAAACGCAAAATTTCCCATCAAATGAACCTATAATGGTCACCCAGCAGCCAGTGGTGAACGCTGGGGACGGATCGATGTCGAGCCAGAAAATAATGTTACGTACACGCGCCCGTGTGCGGCGCAAAGTCACCAAAATCAGCTGTAACACGCCACCCTCAGAGTAAAACGCTTCGGTTTCTTAAGGGCCTTCAAAAGCACAGTTTCCTCTTGCAGAACCTGAAAGAAAGCACGCAGCAGCTGTTGAAAACGGAACAGTGAAAGACCAATCAGTAACAAAATTACTGGTTTTTTTATGCATTTTCTGTGCTTTCCTCGCCTGCTGGTAAAAATCTATGTACACACGGCTAGACGCTTGCGTCCCTCAATGCAAAACGCAATATTTTCCATCAAGGGAACCTACAATGGTCACCCAGCAGCCAGTGGGGAACGCTGGGGACGCATCGATGTCGAGCCAGAAAATAATGTTACGTACACGCGCCCGTGTGCGGCGCAAAGTCACCAATATCAGCTGTAACACGCCACCCTCAGAGTAAAACGCTTCGGTTTCTTAAGGGCCTTCAAAAGCACAGTTTCCTCTTGCAGAACCTGAAAGAAAGCACGCAGCAGCTGTTGAAAACAGAACAGTGAAAGACCAATCAGTAACAAAATTACTGGTTTTTTTATGCATTTTCTGTGATTTCCTCGCCTGCTGGTAAAAATCTATGTACACACGGCTAGACGCTTGCGTCCCTCAATGCAAAACGCAATATTTTCCATCAAGGGAACCTACAATGGTCACCCAGCAGCCAGTGGGGAACGCTGGGGACGCATCGATGTCGAGCCAGAAAATAATGTTACGTACACGCGCCCGTGTGCGGCGCAAAGTCACCAAAATCAGCTGTAACACGCCACCCTCGGAAAAAAACGCTTCGGTTTCTTAAGATCCTTCAAAAGCACAGTTTGCTCTTGCAGATCCTGAAAGAAAACCCCCAGGCGCTGTTGAAAACAGAACAGTGAAAGGCCAAGCAGTAACAAAATTACTCGTTTTTTATGCATTTTGTGTGCTCTCCTCGCCTGCTGGTTAAAATCTATGTACACACGGCTAGACGCTTGCGTTTCTCAATACAAAACGCAAAATTTCCCATCAAATGAACCTATAATGGTCACCCAGCAGCCAGTGGTGAACGCTGGGGACGCATCGATGTCGAGCCAGAAAATAATGTTACGTACACGCGCCCGTGTGCGGCGCAAAGTCACCAAAATCAGCTGTAACACGCCACCCTCGGAAAAAAACGCTTCGGTTTCTTAAGGGCCTTCAAAAGCACAGTTTGCTCTTGCAGAACCTGAAAGAAAGCAGGCAGCAGCTGTTGAAAACAGAACAGTGAAAGACCATGCAGTAACAAAACTACTCGTTTTTTATGCATTTTGTGTGCTCTCCTTGCCTGCTGGTAAAAATCTATGTACACACGTTTGAACGCTTCTGTCCCTCAATATAGAGCGCAATATTTTCAATCAAGGGAACCTATAATGGTCACTCAGCAGCCAGTGGGGAACGCTGGGGACGCATCGATGTCGAGCCAGAAAATAATGTTACGTACACGCGCCCGTGTGCGGCGCAAAGTCACCAAAATCAGCTTTAACACGCCACCCTCAGAGTAAAATGGTTCGGTTTCTTAAGGGCCTTCAAAAGCACAGTTTCCTCTTGCAGAACCTGAAAGAAAGCACGCAGGAGCTGTTGAAAACAGAACAGTGAAAACCAAGCAGTAACAAAATTACTCGTTTTTTATGTATTTTGTGTGCTCTCCTCGCCTGCTGGTAAAAATCTATGTACACACGGCTGGTCGCTTGTGTCCCCCAAGACAAAGCGCGATATTTCCCATCAAATGAACCCATAATGGTCACCCAGCAGCCAGTGGGGAACGCTGGGGACGCATCGATGTCGAGCCAGAAAATAATGTTACGTACACGTGCCTGCGTGCGGCGCAAAGTCAACAAAAACAGCTGTAACACGCCACCCTCGGAGTAAAACGCTTCGGCTTCTAAAGGGCCTTCAAAAGCACAGTTTCCTCTTGCAGAACCTGAAAGAAAGCACGCAGCAGCTGTTGAAAACAGAACAGTGAAAAACCAAGCAATAACAAAATTACTCGTTTTTTATGCATTTTGTGTGCTCTCCTCGCCTGCTGGCAAAAATCTATGTACACACGGCTGGTCGCTTGTGTCCCCCAAGACAAAGCGCGATGTTTCCCAATAAGGGAACCTATAATGGTCATTCAGCAGCCAGTGGGGAACGCTGGGGACGCATCGATGTCGAGCCAGAAAATAATGTTACGTACACGCGCCCGTGTGCGGCGCAAAGTCACCAAAATCAGCTGCAACACGCCACCCTCGGAGTAAAACGCTTCGGTTTCTTAAGGGCCTTCAAAAGCACAGTTTTTTCTTGCAGAACCTGAAAGAAAGCAGGCAGCAGCTGTTGAAAACAGAACAGTGAAAGACCATGCAGTAACAAAACTACTCGTTTTTTATGCATTTTGTGTGTTCTCCTCGCCTGCTGGTAAAAATCTATGTACACACGGCTGGACGCTTGTGTCCCTGAATACAAAACGCGATATTTTCCGTCAAGGCAACCTATAATGGTCACCCTGCAGCCAGTGGGGAACGCTGGGGATGCATCGATGTCGAGCCAGAAAATAATGTTACGTACACGCGCCCGTGTGCGGCGCAAAGTCATCAAAATCTGCTGTAACACGCCACCCTCAGAGTAAAATGCTTCGGTTTCTTAAAGGCCTTCAAAAGCACAGTTTCTTTTTGCAGAACTTGAAAGAAAGCACGAAGGAGTGGTTGAAAACAGAACAGGGAAAACCAAGCAGTAATAAAATTACGCGTTTTTTATACATTTTGTGTGCTCTCCTCGCCTGCTGGTAAAAATCTATGTACACACGGCTGGACGCTTGTGTCCCTGAATACAAAAGGCGATATTTCCCATCAAGGGAACCTATAGTGGTCATCCAGCAGCCAGTGGGGAACGCTGGGGACGCATCGATGTCGAGCCAGAAAATAATTTTTCGTACACGCGCCCGTGTGCGGCGCAAAGTCATCAAAATCAGCTGTAACATGCCACCCTCAGAGTAAAATGCTTCGGTTTCTTAAGGGCCTTCAAAAGGACAGTTTCCTCCTGCAGAACCTGAAAGAAAGCACGCAGGAGCTGTTGAAAACAGAACAGTGAAAGACCAAGCAGTAACAAAATTACTCGTTTTATATGCATTTTGTGTGCTCTCCTCGCCTGCTGGTAAAAATCTATGTTCATACGGGTAGACGCTTGCATCCCTCAAAACAAAACGCAAAATTTCCCATCAGGGGAACCTATAATGGCCACCCAGCAGCCAGTGGGGAACGCTGGGGACGCATCGATATCGAGCCAGAAAATAATGTTACGTACACGTGCCTGCGTGCGGCGCAAAGTCACCAAAATCAGCTGTAACACGCCACCCTCGGAGTAAAACGCTTCGGTTTCTTAAGGGCCTTCAAAAGCACAGTTTCCTCTTGCAGAACCTGAAAGAAAGTACGCAGCAGCTGTTGAAAACAGAACAGTGAAAAACCAAGCAATAACAAAATTACTCGTTTTTTATGCATTTTGTGTGCTCTCCTCGCCTGCTGGTAAAAATCTATGTACACACGGCTAAACGCTTCTGTCCCTCAATGCAAAACGCAATATTTTCCATCAAGGGAACCTACAATGGTCACCCAGCAGCCAGTGGGGAACGCTGGGGACGCATCGATGTCGAGCCAGAAAATAATGTTACGTACACGCGCCCGTGTGCGGCGCAAAGTCGCCAAAATCAGCTTTAACACGCCACCCTCAGAGTAAAATGCTTCGGTTTCTTAAGGGCCTTCAAAAGCACAGTTTTCTCTTGCAGAACCTGAAAGAAAGCACGCAGGAGCTGTTGAAAACAGAACAGTGAAAGACCAAGCAGTAACAAAATTACTCGTTTTATATGCATTTTGTGTGCTCTCCTCGCCTGCTGGTAAAAATCTATGTTCATACGGGTAGACGCTTGCATCCCTCAAAACAAAACGCAAAATTTCCCATCAGGGGAACCTATAATGGCCACCCAGCAGCCAGTGGGGAACGCTGGGGACGCATCGATATCGAGCCAGAAAATAATGTTACGTACACGTGCCTGCGTGCGGCGCAAAGTCACCAAAATCAGCTGTAACACGCCACCCTCGGAGTAAAACGCTTCGGTTTCTTAAGGGCCTTCAAAAGCACAGTTTCCTATTGCAGAACCTGAAAGAAAGTACGCAGCAGCTGTTGAAAACAGAACAGTGAAAAACCAAGCAATAACAAAATTACTCGTTTTTTATGCATTTTGTGTGCTCTCCTCGCCTGCTGGTAAGAATCTATGTACACACGGCTAAACGCTTCTGTCCCTCAATGCAAAACGCAATATTTTCCATCAAGGGAACCTACAATGGTCACCCAGCAGCCAGTGGGGAACGCTGGGGACGCATCGATGTCGAGCCAGAAAATAATGTTACGTACACGCGCCCGTGTGCGGCGCAAAGTCACCAAAATCAGCTGTAACACGCCACCCTCGGAAAAAAAACGCTTCGGTTTCTTAAGGGCCTTCAAGAGCACAGTTTGCTCTTGCAGATCCTGAAAGAAAGCACCCAGGCGCTGTTGAAAACAGAACAGTGAAAGGCCAAGTAGTAACAAAATTACTCGTTTTTTATGCATTTTGTGTGCTCTCCTCGCCTGCTGGTTAAAATCTATGTACACACGGCTAGACGCTTGCGTTTCTCAATACAAAACGCAAAATTTCCCATCAAATGAACCTATAATGGTCACCCAGCAGCCAGTGGTGAACGCTGGGGACGGATCGATGTCGAGCCAGAAAATAATGTTACGTACACGCGCCCGTGTGCGGCGCAAAGTCACCAAAATCAGCTGTAACACGCCACCCTCAGAGTAAAACGCTTCGGTTTCTTAAGGGCCTTCAAAAGCACAGTTTCCTCTTGCAGAACCTGAAAGAAAGCACGCAGCAGCTGTTGAAAACGGAACAGTGAAAGACCAATCAGTAACAAAATTACTGGTTTTTTTATGCATTTTCTGTGCTTTCCTCGCCTGCTGGTAAAAATCTATGTACACACGGCTAGACGCTTGCGTCCCTCAATGCAAAACGCAATATTTTCCATCAAGGGAACCTACAATGGTCACCCAGCAGCCAGTGGGGAACGCTGGGGACGCATCGATGTCGAGCCAGAAAATAATGTTACGTACACGCGCCCGTGTGCGGCGCAAAGTCACCAATATCAGCTGTAACACGCCACCCTCAGAGTAAAACGCTTCGGTTTCTTAAGGGCCTTCAAAAGCACAGTTTCCTCTTGCAGAACCTGAAAGAAAGCACGCAGCAGCTGTTGAAAACAGAACAGTGAAAGACCAATCAGTAACAAAATTACTGGTTTTTTATGCATTTTCTGTGCTTTCCTCGCCTGCTGGTAAAAATCTATGTACACACGGCTTGACGCTTGCGTCCCTCAATGCAAAACGCAATATTTTCCATCAAGGGAACCTACAATGGTCACCCAGCAGCCAGTGGGGAACGCTGGGGACGCATCGATGTCGACCCAGAAAATAATGTTACGTACACGCGCCCGTGTGCGGCGCAAAGTCACCAAAATCAGCTGTAACACGCCACCCTCGGAAAAAAACGCTTCGGTTTCTTAAGATCCTTCAAAAGCACAGTTTGCTCTTGCAGATCCTGAAAGAAAACCCCCAGGCGCTGTTGAAAACAGAACAGTGAAAGGCCAAGCAGTAACAAAATTACTCGTTTTTTATGCATTTTGTGTGCTCTCCTCGCCTGCTGGTTAAAATCTATGTACACACGGCTAGACGCTTGCGTTTCTCAATACAAAACGCAAAATTTCCCATCAAATGAACCTATAATGGTCACCCAGCAGCCAGTGGTGAACGCTGGGGACGCATCGATGTCGAGCCAGAAAATAATGTTACGTACACGCGCCCGTGTGCGGCGCAAAGTCACCAAAATCAGCTGTAACACGCCACCCTCGGAAAAAAACGCTTCGGTTTCTTAAGGGCCTTCAAAAGCACAGTTTGCTCTTGCAGATCCTGAAAAAAAGCACCCAGGCGCTGTTGAAAACAGAACAGTGAAAGGCCAAGCAGTAACAATATTACTCCATTTTTTTGCATTTTGTGTGCTCTCCTCGCCTGCTGGTAAAAATCTATGTACACACGGCTGGTCGCTTGTGTCTTCCAAGACAAAGCGCGTATTTCCCATCAAGGGAACCTATAATGGTCACCCAACAGCCAGTGGGGAACGCTGGGGACGCATCGATGTCGAGCCAGAAAATAATGTTACGTACACGCGCCCGTGTGCGGCGCAAAGTCAACAAAATCAGCTGCAACACGCCACCCTCGGAGTAAAACGCTTCGGTTTCTTAAGGGCCTTCAAAAGCATAGTTTTCTCCTCCAGAACCTGAAAGAAAGCAGGCAGCAGCTGTTGAAAACAGAACAGTGAAAGACCATGCAGTAACAAAACTACTCGTTTTTTATGCATTTTGTGTGCTCTCCCCGCCTGCTGGTAAAAATCTATGTACACACGTTTGAACGCTTCTGTCCCTCAATATAAAGCGCGATATTTTCAATCAAGGGAACCTATAATGGTCACTCAGCAGCCAGTGGGAAACGCTGGGGACGCATCGATGTCGAGCCAGAAAATAATGTTACGTACACGCGCCCGTGTGCGGCGCAAAGTCACCAAAATCAGCTTTAACACGCCACCCTCAGAGTAAAATGCTTCGGTTTCTTAAGGGCCTTCAAAAGCACAGTTTCCTCTTGCAGAACCTGAAAGAAAGCACGCAGGAGCTGTTGAAAACAGAACAGTGAAAACCAAGCAGTAACAAAATTACTCGTTTTTTATGCATTTTGTGTGCTCTCCTCGCCTGCTGGTAAAAATCTATGTACACACGGCTGGTCGCTTGTGTCCCCCAAGACAAAGCGCGATATTTCCCATCAAATGAACCCATAATAGTCACCCAGCAGCCAGTGGGGAACGCTGGGGACGCATCGATGTCGAGCCAGAAAATAATGTTACGTACACGTGCCTGCGTGCGGCGCAAAGTCAACAAAATCAGCTGTAACACGCCACCCTCGGAGTAAAACGCTTCGGTTTCTTAAGGGCCTTCAAAAGCACAGTTTCCTCTTGCAGAACCTGAAAGAAAGCACGCAGCAGTTGTTGAAAACAGAACAGTGAAAAACCAAGCAATAACAAAATTACTCGTTTTTTATGCATTTTGTGTGCTCTCCTCGCCTTATACATTTTGTATGCTCTCCTCGCCTACTGGTAAAAATCTATGTACACACGGCTGGACGCTTGTGTCCCTGAATACAAAAGGCGATATTTCCCATCAAGGGAACCTATAGTGGTTACCCAGCAGCCAGTGGGGAACGCTGGGGATGCATCGATGTCGAGCCAGAAAATAATTTTTCGTACACGCGCCCGTGTGCGGCGCAAAGTCATCAAAATCAGCTGTAACACGCCACCCTCAGAGTAAAATGCTTCGGTTTCTTAAGGGCCTTCAAAAGGACAGTTTCCTTTTGCAGAACCTGAAAGAAAACACGCAGGGGCTGTTGAAAACAGAACAGTGAAAGACTAAGCAGTAAAAAAATTACTCGTTTTATATGCATTTTGTGTGCTCTCCTCGCCTGCTGGTAAAAATCTATGTACATACGGGTAGACGCTTGCATCCCTCAATACAAAACGCAAAATTTCCCATCAGGGGAACCTATAATGGTCACCCAGCAGCCAGTGGGGAACGCTGGGGACGCATCGATGTCGAGCCAGAAAATAATGTTACGTACACGTGCCTGCGTGCGGCGCAAAGTCATCAAAATCAGCTGTAACACGCCACCCTCGGAGTAAAACGCTTCGGTTTCTTAAGGGCCTTCAAAAGCACAGTTTCCTCTTGCAGAACCTGAAAGAAAGCACGCAGCAGCTGTTGAAAGCAGAACAGTGAAAAACCAAGCAATAACAAAATTACTCGTTTTTTATGCATTTTGTGTGCTCTCCTCGCCTGCTGGTAAAAATCTATGTACACACGGCTGGTCGCTTGTGTCCCCCAAGATAAAGCGCGATATTTCCCATCAAGGGAACCTATAATGGTCACCCAGCAGCCAGTGGGGAACGCTGGGGACGCATCGATGTCGAGCCAGAAAATAATGTTACGTACACGCGCCCGTGTGCGGCGCAAAGTCACCAAAATCAGCTGCAACACGCCACCCTCGGAGTAAAACGCTTCGGTTTCTTAAAGGCCTTCAAAAGCACAGTTTCCTTTTGCAGAACTTGAAAGAAAGCACGCAGGAGTTGTTGAAAACAGAACAGTGAAAACCAAGCAGTAACAAAATTACTCCTTTTTTATGCATTTTGTGTGTTCTCCTCGCCTGCTGGTAAAAATCTATGTACACACGGCTGGTCGCTTGTGTCCTTCAAGACAAAGCGCGATATTTCCCATCAAGGGAACCTATAATGGTCACCCAGCAGCCAGTGGGGAACGCTGGGGACGCATCGATGTCGAGCCAGAAAATAATGTTACGTACACGCGCCCGTGTGCGGCGCAAAGTCACCAAAATCAGCTGCAACACGCCACCCTCGGAGTAAAACGCTTCGGTTTCTTAAAGGCCTTCAAAAGCACAGTTTCCTTTTGCAGAACTTGAAAGAAAGCACGTAGGAGTTGTTGAAAACAGAACAGTGAAAACCAAGCAGTAACAAAATTACTCCTTTTTTATGCATTTTGTGTGCTCTCCTCGCCTGCTGGTAAAAATCTATGTACACACGGCTGGTCGCTTGTGTCCCCCAAGACAAAGCGCGATATTTCCCGTCAAGGGAACCTATAATGGTCACCCAGCAGCCAGTGGGGAACGCTGGGGACGCATCGATGTCGAGCCAGAAAATAATGTTACGTACACGCGCCCGTGTGCGGCGCAAAGTCACCAAAATCAGCTGTAACACGCCACCCTCGGAGTAAAACGCTTCGGTTTCTTAAGGGCCTTCAGAAGCACAGTTTCCTCTTGCAGAACCTGAAAGAAAGCACGCAGCAGCTGTTGAAAACAGAACAGTGAAAAACCAAGCAATAACAAAATTACTCGTTTTTTATGCATTTTGTGTGCTCTCCTCGCCTGCTGGTAAAAATCTATGTACACACGGCTGGACGCTTGTGTCCCTGAATACAAAACGCGATATTTTCCATCAAGGGAACCTATAATGGTCACCCTGCAGCCAGTGGGGAACGCTGGGGATGCATCGATGTCGAGCCAGAAAATAATGTTACGTACACGCGCCCGTGTGCGGCGCAAAGTCATCAAAATCAGCTGTAACACGCCATCCTCAGAGTAAAATGCTTCGGTTTCTTAAGGGCCTTCAAGAGGATAGTTTCCTCTTGCAGAACCTGAAAGAAAGCACGCAGGAGCTGTTGAAAACAGAACAGTGAAAACCAAGCAGTAACAAAATTACTCCTTTTTTATGCATTTTGTGTGTTCTCCTCGCCTGCTGGTAAAAATCTATGTACACACGGCTGGACGCTTGTGTCCCTGAATACAAAACGCGATATTTTCCATCAAGGGAACCTACAATGGTCACCCTGCAGCCAGTGGGGAACGCTGGGGATGCATCGATGTCGAGCCAGAAAATAATGTTACGTACACGCGCCCGTGTGCGGCGCAAAGTCATCAAAATCTGCTGTAACACGCCACCCTTAGAGTAAAATGCTTCGGTTTCTTAAAGGCCTTCAAGAGCACAGTTTCCTTTTGCAGAACTTGAATGAAAGCACGCAGGAGTGGTTGAAAACAGAACAGGGAAAACCAAGCAGTAATAAAATTACGCGTTTTTTATACATTTTGTGTGCTCTCCTCGCCTGCTGGTAAAAATCTATGTACACACGGCTAAACGCTTCTGTCCCTCAATGCAAAACGCAATATTTTCCATCAAGGGAACCTACAATGGTCACCCAGCAGCCAGTGGGGAACGCTGGGGACGCATCGATGTCGAGCCAGAAAATAATGTTACGTACACGCGCCCGTGTGCGGCGCAAAGTCATCAAAATCAGCTGTAACATGCCACCCTCAGAGTAAAATGCTTCGGTTTCTTAAGGGCCTTCAAAAGGACAGTTTCCTCTTGCAGAACCTGAAAGAAAGCACGCAGGAGCTGTTGAAAACAGAACAGTGAAAACCAAGCAGTAACAAAATTACTCCTTTTTTATGCATTTTGTGTGTTCTCCTCGCCTGCTGGTAAAAATCTATGTACACACGGCTGGACGCTTGTGTCCCTGAATACAAAACGCGATATTTTCCATCAAGGAAACCTACAATGGTCACCCTGCAGCCACTGGGGAACGCTGGGGACGCATCGATGTCGAGCCAGAAAATAATGTTACGTACACGCGCCTGCGTGCGGCGCAAAGTCATCAAAATCAGCTGTAACACGCCACCCTCGGAGTAAAACGCTTCGGTTTCTTAAGGGCCTTCAAAAGCACAGTTTCCTCTTGCAGAACCTGAAAGAAAGTACGCAGCAGCTGTTGAAAACAGAGCAGTGAAAAACCAAGCAATAACAAAATTACTCGTTTTTTATGCATTTTGTGTGTTCTCCTCGCCTGCTGGTAAAAATCCATGTACACAGGGCTAGACGCTTGCATCCTTCAATACAAAACGCAATATTTCCCTTCAAGGGAACCTACAATAGTCACCCAGCAGCCAGTGGGGAATGCTGGGGACGCATCGATGTCGAGCCAGAAAATAATGTTACTTACACGCGCCCGTGTGCGGCGCAAAGTCGCCAAAATCAGCTTTAACACGCCACCCTCAGAGTAAAATGCTTCGGTTTCTTAAGGGCCTTCAAAAGCACAGTTTCCTCTTGCAGAACCTGAAAGAAAGCACGCAGGAGCTGTTGAAAACGAACAGTGAAAGACCAAGCAGTAACAAAATTACTCGTTTTATATGCATTTTGTGTGCTCTCCTCGCCTGCTGGTAAAAATCTATGTTCATACGGGTAGACGCTTGCATCCCTCAAAACAAAACGCAAAATTTCCCATCAGGGGAACCTATAATGGCCACCCAGCAGCCAGTGGGGAACGCTGGGGACGCATCGATGTCGAGCCAGAAAATAATGTTACGTACACGTGCCTGCGTGCGGCGCATAGTCACCAAATTAAGCTGTAACACGCCACCCTCGGAGTAAAACGCTTCGGTTTCTTAAGGGCCTTCAAAAGCACAGTTTCCTCTTGCAGAACCTGAAAGAAAGTACGCAGCAGCTGTTGAAAACAGAACAGTGAAAAACCAAGCAATAACAAAATTACTCGTTTTTTATGCATTTTGTGTGCTCTCCTCGCCTGCTGGTAAAAATCTATGTACACACGGCTAAACGCTTCTGTCCCTCAATGCAAAACGCAATATTTTCCATCAAGGGAACCTACAATGGTCACCCAGCAGCCAGTGGGGAACGCTGGGGACGCATCGATGTCGAGCCAGAAAATAATGTTACGTACACGCGCCCGTGTGCGGCGCAAAGTCACCAAAATCAGCTGTAACACGCCACCCTCGGAAAAAAAACGCTTCGGTTTCTTAAGGGCCTTCAAAAGCACAGTTTGCTCTTGCAGATCCTGAAAGAAAGCACCCAGGCGCTGTTGAAAACAGAACAGTGAAAGACCAATCAGTAACAAAATTACTGGTTTTTTATGCATTTTCTGTGCTTTCCTCGCCTGCTGGTAAAAATCTATGTACACACGGCTAGACGCATGCGTCCCTCAATACAAAACGCAATATTTTCCATCAAGGGAACCTACAATGGTCACCCAGCAGCCAGTGGGGAACGCTGGGGACGCATCGATGTCGAGCCAGAAAATAATGTTACGTACACGCGCCCGTGTGCGGCGCAAAGTCACCAAAATCAGCTGTAACACGCCACCCTCAGAGTAAAACGCTTCGGTTTCTTAAGGGCCTTCAAAAGCACAGTTTCCTCTTACAGAACCTGAAAGAAAGCACGCAGCAGCTGTTGAAAACAGAACAGTGAAAGACCAATAAGTAACAAAATTACTGGTTTTTTATGCATTTTCCGTGCTTTCCTCGCCTGCTGGTAAAAATCTATGTACACACGGCTAGACGCTTGCGTCCCTCAATGCAAAACGCAATATTTTCCATCAAGGGAACCTACAATGGTCACCCAGCAGCCAGTGGGGAACGCTGGGGACGCATCGATGTCGAGCCAGAAAATAATGTTACGTACACGCGCCCGTGTGCGGCGCAAAGTCACCAAAATCAGCTGTAACACGCCACCCTCGGAAAAAAAAACGCTTCGGTTTCTTAGGATCCTTCAAAAGCACAGTTTGCTCTTGCAGATCCTGAAAGAAAGCACCCAGGCGCTGTTGAAAACAGAACAGTGAAAGACCAAGCAGTAACAAAATTACTCGTTTTTTATGCATTTTGTGTGCTCTCCTCGCCTGCTGGTTAAAATCTATGTACACACGGCTAGACGCTTGCGTTTCTCAATACAATACGCAAAATTTCCCATCAAATGAACCTATAATGGTCACCCAGCAGCCAGTGGTGAACGCTGGGGACGCATCGATGTCGAGCCAGAAAATAATGTTACGTACACGCGCCCGTGTGCGGCGCAAAGTCACCAAAATCAGCTGCAACACGCCACCCTCGGAGTAAAACGCTTCGGTTTCTTAAAGGCCTTCAAAAGCACAGTTTCCTTTTGCAGAACTTGAAAGAAAGCACGCAGGAGTTGTTGAAAACAGAACAGTGAAAACCAAGCAGTAACAAAATTACTCCTTTTTTATGCATTTTGTGTGCTCTCCTCGCCTGCTGGTAAAAATCTATGTACACACGGCTGGACGCTTGTGTCCCTGAATACAAAACGCGATATTTTCCATCAAGAAAACCTATAATGGTCACCCTGCAGCCAGTGGGGAACGCTGGGGATGCATCGATGTCGAGCCAGAAAATAATGTTACGAACACGCGCCCGTGTGCGGCTCAAAGCCATCAAAATCTGCTGTAACACGCCACCCTCAGAGTAAAATGCTTCGGTTTCTTAAAGGGCTTCAAAAGCACAGTTTCTTTTTGCAGAACTTGAAAGAAAGCGCGCAGGAGTTGTTGAAAACAGAACAGTGAAAACCAAGCAGTAATAAAATTACTCGTTTTTTATACATTTTGTGTGCTCTCCTCGCCTGCTGGTAAAAATCTATGTACACACGGCTGGACGCTTGTGTCCCTGAATACAAAAGGCGATATTTCCCATCAAGGGAACCTATAATGGTCATCCAACAGCCAGTGGGGAACGCTGGGGTCGCATCGATGTCGAGCCAGAAAATAATGTTACGTACACGCGCCCGTGTGCGGCGCAAAGTCAGCAAAATCAGCTGCAACACGCCACCCTCGGAGTAAAACGCTTCGGTTTCTTAAGGGCCTTCAAAAGCACAGTTTTCTCTTGCAGAACCTGAAAGAAAGCAGGCAGCAGCTGTTGAAAACAGAACAGTGAAAGGCCAAGCAGTAACAAAATTACTCCTTTTTTATGCATTTTGTGTGTTCTCCTCGCCTGCTGGTAAAAATCTATGTACACACGGCTAGACGCTTTCGTCTCTCAATACAAAACGCAAGATTTTCCATCAGGGGAACCTATAATAGTCATCCAGCAGCCAGTGGGGAACGCTGGGGACGCATCGATGTCGAGCCAGAAAATAATTTTTCGTACACGCGCCCGTGTGCGGCGCAAAGTCATCAAAATCAGCTGTAACACGCCACCCTCAGAGTTAAATGCTTCGGTTTCTTAAGGGCCTTCAAAAGGACAGTTTCCTCTTGCAGAACCTGAAAGAAAGCACGCAGGAGCTGTTGAAAACAGAACAGTGAAAGACCAAGCAGTAAGAAAATTACTCGTTTTATATGCATTTTGTGTGCTCTCCTCGCCTGCTGGTAAAAATCTATGTACATGCGGGTAGACGCTTGCATCCCTCAATACAAAACGCAAAATTTCCCATCAGGGGAACCTATAATGGTCACCCAGCAGCCAGTGGGGAACGCTGGGGACGCATCGATGTCGAGCCAGAAAATAATGTTAAGTACACGTGCCTGCGTGCGGCGCAAAGTCACCAAAATCAGCTGTAACACGCCACCCTCGGAGTGAAACGCTTCGGTTTCTTAAGGGCCTTCAAAAGCACAGTTTCCTCTTGCAGAACCTGAAAGAAAGTACGCAGCAGCTGTTGAAAACAGAACAGTGAAAAACCAAGCAATAACAAAATTACTCGTTTTTTATGCATTTTGTGTGCTCTCCTCGCCTGCTGGTAAAAATCTATGTACACACGGCTAAACGCTTCTGTCCCTCAATGCAAAACGCAATATTTTCCATCAAGGGAACCTACAATGGTCACCCAGCAGCCAGTGGGGAACGCTGGGGACGCATCGATGTCGAGCCAGAAAATAATGTTACGTACACTCGCCCGTGTGCGGCGCAAAGTCACCAAAATCAGCTGTAACACGCCACCCTCGGAAAAAAAACGCTTCGGTTTCTTAAGGGCCTTCAAAAGCACAGTTTGCTCTTGCAGATCCTGAAAGAAAGCACCCAGGCGCTGTTGAAAACAGAACAGTGAAAGACCAATCAGTAACAAAATTACTGGTTTTTTATGCATTTTCTGTGCTTTCCTCGCCTGCTGGTAAAAATCTATGTACACACGGCTGGTCGCTTGTGTCCCCCAAGACAAAGCGCGATATTTCCCATCAAAGGAACCTATAGTGGTCACCCAGCAGCCAGTGGGGAACGCTGGGGACGCATCGATGTCGAGCCAGAAAATAATGTTACGTACACGCGCCCGTGTGCGGCGCAAAGTCAGCAAAATCAGCTGCAACACGCCACCCTCGGAGTAAAACGCTTCGTTTTCTTAAGGGCCTTCAAAAGCACAGTTTTCTCTTGCAGAACCTGAAAGAAAGCAGGCAGCAGCTGTTGAAAACAGAACAGTGAAAGGCCAAGCAGTAACAAAATTACTCCTTTTTTATGCATTTTGTGTGTTCTCCTCGCCTGCTGGTAAAAATCTATGTACACACGGCTAGACGCTTTCGTCTCTCAATACAAAACGCAAGATTTCCCATCAGGGGAACCTATAATAGTCATCCAGCAGCCAGTGGGGAACGCTGGGGACGCATCGATGTCGAGCCAGAAAATAATGTTACGTACACGCGCCCGTGTGCGGCGCAAAGTCACCAAAATCGGCTGTAACACGCCACCCTCAGAGTATAACGCTTCGGTTTCTTAAGGGCCTTCAAAAGCACAGTTTCCTCTTGCAGAACCTGAAAGAAAGCACGCAGCAGCTGTTGAAAACAGAACAGTGAAAGACCAAGCAATAACAAAATTACTCGTTTTTTATGCATTTTGTGTGCTCTCCTCGCCTGCTGGTAAAAATCTATGTACACACGGCTGGACGCTTGTGTCCCTGAATACAAAAGGCGATATTTCCCATCAAGGGAACCTATAATGGTCACCCAACAGCCAGTGGGGAACGCTGGGGTCGCATCGATGTCGAGCCAGAAAATAATGTTACGTACACGCGCCCGTGTGCGGCGCAAAGTCAGCAAAATCAGCTGCAACACGCCACCCTCGGAGTAAAACGCTTCGGTTTCTTAAGGGCCTTCAAAAGCACAGTTTTCTCTTGCAGAACCTGAAAGAAAGCAGGCAGCAGCTGTTGAAAACAGAACAGTGAAATGCCAAGCAGTAACAAAATTACTCCTTTTTTATGCATTTTGTGTGTTCTCCTCGCCTGCTGGTAAAAATCTATGTACACACGGCTAGACGCTTTCGTCTCTCAATACAAAACGCAAGATTTCCCATCAGGGGAACCTATAATAGTCATCCAGCAGCCAGTGGGGAACGCTGGGGACGCATCGATGTCGAGCCAGAAAATAATGTTACGTACACGCGCCCGTGTGCGGCGCAAAGTCACCAAAATCAGCTGTAACACGCCACCCTCACAGTATAACGCTTCGGTTTCTTAAGGGCCTTCAAAAGCACAGTTTCCTCTTGCAGAACCTGAAAGAAAGCACGCAGCAGCTGTTGAAAACAGAACAGTGAAAGACCAAGCAATAACAAAATTACTCGTTTTTTATGCATTTTGTGTGCTTTCCTCGCCTGCTGGTAAAAATCTATGTACACACGGCTAGACGCTTGCGTCCCTCAATGCAAAACGCAATATTTTCCATCAAGGGAACCTACAATGGTCACCCAGCAGCCAGTGGGGAACGCTGGGGACGCATCGATGTCGAGCCAGAAAATAATGTTACGTACACGCGCCCGTGTGCGGCGCAAAGTCACCAAAATCAGCTGTAACACGCCACCCTCGGAAAAAAAACGCTTCGGTTTCTTAAGGGCCTTCAAAAGCACAGTTTGCTTTTGCAAATCCTGAAAGAAAGCACCCAGGCGCTGTTGAAAACAGAACAGTGAAAGGCCAAGCAGTAACAAAATTACTCGTTTTTTATGCATTTTGTGTGCTCTCCTCGCCTGCTGGTAAAAATCTATGTACACACGGCTGGTCGCTTGTGTCCCCCAAGACAAAGCGCGATATTTCCCATCAAGGGAACCTATAGTGGTCACCCAGCAGCCTCTGGGGAACGCTGGGGACGCATCGATGTCGAGACAGAAAATAATGTTACGTACACGCGCCCGTGTGCGGCGCAAAGTCACCAAAATCAGCTGCAACACGCCACCCTCGGAGTAAAACGCTTCGGTTTCTTAAAGACCTTCAAAAGCACAGTTTCCTTTTGCAGAACTTGAAAGAAAGCGCGCAGGAGTTGTTGAAAACAGAACAGTGAAAACCAAGCAGTAATAAAATTACTCGTTTTTTATACATTTTGTGTGCTCTCCTCGCCTGCTGGTAAAAATCTATGTACACACGGCTGGACGCTTGTGTCCCTGAATACAAAACGCGATATTTTCCATCAAGAAAACCTATAATGGTCACCCTGCAGCCAGTGGGGAACGCTGGGGATGCATCGATGTCGAGCCAGAAAATAATGTTAAGAACACGCGCCCGTGTGCGGCTCAAAGCCATCAAAATCTGCTGTAACACGCCACCCTCAGAGTAAAATGCTTCGGTTTCTTAAAGGGCTTCAAAAGCACAGTTTCCTTTTGCAGAACTTGAAAGAAAGCGCGCAGGAGTTGTTGAAAACAGAACAGTGAAAGACCAAGCAGTAAGAAAATTACTCGTTTTATATGCATTTTGTGTGCTCTCCTCGCCTGCTGGTAAAAATCTATGTACATGCGGGTAGACGCTTGCATCCCTCAATACAAAACGCAAAATTTCCCATCAGGGGAACCTATAATGGTCACCCAGCAGCCAGTGGGGAACGCTGGGGACGCATCGATGTCGAGCCAGAAAATAATGTTAAGTACACGTGCCTGCGTGCGGCGCAAAGTCACCAAAATCAGCTGTAACACGCCACCCTCGGAGTGAAACGCTTCGGTTTCTTAAGGGCCTTCAAAAGCACAGTTTCCTCTTGCAGAACCTGAAAGAAAGTACGCAGCAGCTGTTGAAAACAGAACAGTGAAAAACCAAGCAATAACAAAATTACTCGTTTTTTATGCATTTTGTGTGCTCTCCTCGCCTGCTGGTAAAAATCTATGTACACACGGCTAAACGCTTCTGTCCCTCAATGCAAAACGCAATATTTTCCATCAAGGGAACCTACAATGGTCACCCAGCAGCCAGTGGGGAACGCTGGGGACGCATCGATGTCGAGCCAGAAAATAATGTTACGTACACGCGCCCGTGTGCGGCGCAAAGTCACCAAAATCAGCTGTAACACGCCACCCTCGGAAAAAAAACGCTTCGGTTTCTTAAGGGCCTTCAAAAGCACAGTTTGCTCTTGCAGATCCTGAAAGAAAGCACCCAGGCGCTGTTGAAAACAGAACAGTGAAAGACCAATCAGTAACAAAATTACTGGTTTTTTATGCATTTTCTGTGCTTTCCTCGCCTGCTGGTAAAAATCTATGTACACACGGCTAGACGCATGCGTCCCTCAATGCAAAACGCAATATTTTCCATCAAGGGAACCTACAATGGTCACCCAGCAGCCAGTGGGGAACGCTGGGGACGCATCGATGTCGAGCCAGAAAATAATGTTACGTACACGCGCCCGTGTGCGGCGCAAAGTCAGCAAAATCAGCTGCAACACGCCACCCTCGGAGTAAAACGCTTCGGTTTCTTAAGGGCCTTCAAAAGCACAGTTTTCTCTTGCAGAACCTGAAAGAAAGCAGGCAGCAGCTGTTGAAAACAGAACAGTGAAAGGCCAAGCAGTAACAAAATTACTCCTTTTTTATGCATTTTGTGTGTTCTCCTCGCCTGCTGGTAAAAATCTATGTACACACGGCTAGACGCTTTCGTCTCTCAATACAAAACGCAAGATTTCCCATCAGGGGAACCTATAATAGTCATCCAGCAGCCAGTGGGGAACGCTGGGGACGCATCGATGTCGAGCCAGAAAATAATGTTACGTACACGCGCCCGTGTGCGGCGCAAAGTCACCAAAATCGGCTGTAACACGCCACCCTCAGAGTATAACGCTTCGGTTTCTTAAGGGCCTTCAAAAGCACAGTTTCCTCTTGCAGAACCTGAAAGAAAGCACGCAGCAGCTGTTGAAAACAGAACAGTGAAAGACCAAGCAATAACAAAATTACTCGTTTTTTATGCATTTTGTGTGCTTTCCTCGCCTGCTGGTAAAAATCTATGTACACACGGCTGGACGCTTGTGTCCCTGAATACAAAAGGCGATATTTCCCATCAAGGGAACCTATAATGGTCACCCAACAGCCAGTGGGGAACGCTGGGGTCGCATCGATGTCGAGCCAGAAAATAATGTTACGTACACGCGCCCGTGTGCGGCGCAAAGTCAGCAAAATCAGCTGCAACACGCCACCCTCGGAGTAAAACGCTTCGGTTTCTTAAGGGCCTTCAAAAGCACAGTTTTCTCTTGCAGAACCTGAAAGAAAGCAGGCAGCAGCTGTTGAAAACAGAACAGTGAAATGCCAAGCAGTAACAAAATTACTCCTTTTTTATGCATTTTGTGTGTTCTCCTCGCCTGCTGGTAAAAATCTATGTACACACGGCTAGACGCTTTCGTCTCTCAATACAAAACGCAAGATTTCCCATCAGGGGAACCTATAATAGTCATCCAGCAGCCAGTGGGGAACGCTGGGGACGCATCGATGTCGAGCCAGAAAATAATGTTACGTACACGCGCCCGTGTGCGGCGCAAAGTCACCAAAATCAGCTGTAACACGCCACCCTCACAGTATAACGCTTCGGTTTCTTAAGGGCCTTCAAAAGCACAGTTTCCTCTTGCAGAACCTGAAAGAAAGCACGCAGCAGCTGTTGAAAACAGAACAGTGAAAGACCAAGCAATAACAAAATTACTCGTTTTTTATGCATTTTGTGTGCTTTCCTCGCCTGCTGGTAAAAATCTATGTACACACGGCTAGACGCTTGCGTCCCTCAATGCAAAACGCAATATTTCCATCAAGGGAACCTACAATGGTCACCCAGCAGCCAGTGGGGAACGCTGGGGACGCATCGATGTCGAGCCAGAAAATAATGTTACGTACACGCGCCCGTGTGCGGCGCAAAGTCACCAAAATCAGCTGTAACACGCCACCCTCGGAAAAAAAACGCTTCGGTTTCTTAAGGGCCTTCAAAAGCACAGTTTGCTTTTGCAAATCCTGAAAGAAAGCACCCAGGCGCTGTTGAAAACAGAACAGTGAAAGGCCAAGCAGTAACAAAATTACTCGTTTTTTATGCATTTTGTGTGCTCTCCTCGCCTGCTGGTAAAAATCTATGTACACACGGCTGGTCGCTTGTGTCCCCCAAGACAAAGCGCGATATTTCCCATCAAGGGAACCTATAGTGGTCACCCAGCAGCCTGTGGGGAACGCTGGGGACGCATCGATGTCGAGACAGAAAATAATGTTACGTACACGCGCCCGTGTGCGGCGCAAAGTCACCAAAATCAGCTGCAACACGCCACCCTCGGAGTAAAACGCTTCGGTTTCTTAAAGACCTTCAAAAGCACAGTTTCCTTTTGCAGAACTTGAAAGAAAGCGCGCAGGAGTTTTTGAAAACAGAACAGTGAAAACCAAGCAGTAATAAAATTACTCGTTTTTTATACATTTTGTGTGCTCTCCTCGCCTGCTGGTAAAAATCTATGTACACACGGCTGGACGCTTGTGTCCCTGAATACAAAACGCGATATTTTCCATCAAGAAAACCTATAATGGTCACCCTGCAGCCAGTGGGGAACGCTGGGGATGCATCGATGTCGAGCCAGAAAATAATGTTAAGAACACGCGCCCGTGTGCGGCTCAAAGCCATCAAAATCTGCTGTAACACGCCACCCTCAGAGTAAAATGCTTCGGTTTCTTAAAGGGCTTCAAAAGCACAGTTTCCTTTTGCAGAACTTGAAAGAAAGCGCGCAGGAGTTGTTGAAAACAGAACAGTGAAAGACCAAGCAGTAAGAAAATTACTCGTTTTATATGCATTTTGTGTGCTCTCCTCGCCTGCTGGTAAAAATCTATGTACATACGGGTAGACGCTTGCATCCCTCAATACAAAACGCAAGATTTCCCATCAGGGGAACCTATAATAGTCATCCAGCAGCCAGTGGGGAACACTGGGGACGCATCGATGTCGAGCCAGAAAATTATTTTTCGTACACGCGCCCGTGTGCGGCGCAAAGTCATCAAAATCAGCTGTAACACGCCACCCTCAGAGTTAAATGCTTCGGTTTCCTAAGGGCCTTCAAAAGGACAGTTTCCTCTTGCAGAACCTGAAAGAAAGCACGCAGGAGCTGTTGAAAACAGAACAGTGAAAGACCAAGCAGTAAGAAAATTACTCGTTTTATATGCATTTTGTGTGCTCTCCTCGCCTGCTGGTAAAAATCTATGTACATACGGGTAGACGCTTGCATCCCTCAATACAAAACGCAAAATTTCCCATCAGGGGAACCTATAATGGTCACCCAGCAGCCAGTGGGGAACGCTGGGGACGCATCGATGTCGAGCCAGAAAATAATGTTAAGTACACGTGCCTGCGTGCGGCGCAAAGTCACCAAAATCAGCTGTAACACGCCACCCTCGGAGTAAAACGCTTCGGTTTCTTAAGGGCCTTCAAAAGCACAGTTTCCTCTTGCAGAACCTGAAAGAAAGTACGCAGCAGCTGTTGAAAACAGAACAGTGAAAAACCAAGCAATAACAAAATTACTCGTTTTTTATGCATTTTGTGTGCTCTCCTCGCCTGCTGGTAAAAATCTATGTACACACGGCTAAACGCTTCTGTCCCTCAATGCAAAACGCAATATTTTCCATCAAGGGAACCTACAATGGTCACCCAGCAGCCAGTGGGGAACGCTGGGGACGCATCGATGTCGAGCCAGAAAATAATGTTACGTACACGCGCCCGTGTGCGGCGCAAAGTCACCAAAATCAGCTGTAACACGCCACCCTCGGAAAAAAAACGCTTCGGTTTCTTAAGGGCCTTCAAAAGCACAGTTTGCTTTTGCAAATCCTGAAAGAAAGCACCCAGGCGCTGTTGAAAACAGAACAGTGAAAGGCCAAGCAGTAACAAAATTACTCGTTTATTATGCATTTTGTGTGCTCTCCTCGCCTGCTGGTAAAAATCTATGTACACACGGCTGGTCGCTTGTGTCCCCCAAGACAAAGCGCGATATTTCCCATCAAGGGAACCTATAGTGGTCACCCAGCAGCCTGTGGGGAACGCTGGGGACGCATCGATGTCGAGACAGAAAATAATGTTACGTACACGCGCCCGTGTGCGGCGCAAAGTCACCAAAATCAGCTGCAACACGCCACCCTCGGAGTAAAACGCTTCGGTTTCTTAAAGACCTTCAAAAGCACAGTTTCCTTTTGCAGAACTTGAAAGAAAGCGCGCAGGAGTTGTTGAAAACAGAACAGTGAAAGACCAAGCAGTAAGAAAATTACTCGTTTTATATGCATTTTGTGTGCTCTCCTCGCCTGCTGGTAAAAATCTATGTACATACGGGTAGACGCTTGCATCCCTCAATACAAAACGCAAGATTTCCCATCAGGGGAACCTATAATAGTCATCCAGCAGCCAGTGGGGAACACTGGGGACGCATCGATGTCGAGCCAGAAAATTATTTTTCGTACACGCGCCCGTGTGCGGTGCAAAGTCATCAAAATCAGCTGTAACACGCCACCCTCAGAGTTAAATGCTTCGGTTTCTTAAGGGCCTTCAAAAGGACAGTTTCCTCTTGCAGAACCTGAAAGAAAGCACGCAGGAGCTGTTGAAAACAGAACAGTGAAAAACCAAGCAATAACAAAATTACTCGTTTTTTATGCATTTTGTGTGCTCTCCTCGCCTGCTGGTAAAAATCTATGTACACACGGCTAAACGCTTCTGTCCCTCAATGCAAAACGCAATATTTTCCATCAAGGGAACCTACAATGGTCACCCAGCAGCCAGTGGGGAACGCTGGGGACGCATCGATGTCGAGCCAGAAAATAATGTTAAGTACACGTGCCTGCGTGCGGCGCAAAGTCACCAAAATCAGCTGTAACACGCCACCCTCGGAGTAAAACGCTTCGGTTTCTTAAGGGCCTTCAAAAGCACAGTTTCCTCTTGCAGAACCTGAAAGAAAGTACGCAGCAGCTGTTGAAAACAGAACAGTGAAAAACCAAGCAATAACAAAATTACTCGTTTTTTATGCATTTTGTGTGCTCTCCTCGCCTGCTGGTAAAAATCTATGTACACACGGCTAAACGCTTCTGTCCCTCAATGCAAAACGCAATATTTTCCATCAAGGGAACCTACAATGGTCACCCAGCAGCCAGTGGGGAACGCTGGGGACGCATCGATGTCGAGCCAGAAAATAATGTTAAGTACACGTGCCTGCGTGCGGCGCAAAGTCACCAAAATCAGCTGTAACACGCCACCCTCGGAGTAAAACGCTTCGGTTTCTTAAGGGCCTTCAAAAGCACAGTTTCCTCTTGCAGAACCTGAAAGAAAGTACGCAGCAGCTGTTGAAAACAGAACAGTGAAAAACCAAGCAATAACAAAATTACTCGTTTTTTATGCATTTTGTGTGCTCTCCTCGCCTGCTGGTAAAAATCTATGTACACACGGCTAAACGCTTCTGTCCCTCAATGCAAAACGCAATATTTTCCATCAAGGGAACCTACAATGGTCACCCAGCAGCCAGTGGGGAACGCTGGGGACGCATCGATGTCGAGCCAGAAAATAATGTTACGTACACGCGCCCGTGTGCGGCGCAAAGTCACCAAAATCAGCTGTAACACGCCACCCTCGGAAAAAAAAACGCTTCGGTTTCTTAAGGGCCTTCAAAAGCACAGTTTGCTCCTGCAGATCCTGAAAGAAAGCACCCAGGCGCTGTTGAAAACAGAACAGTGAAAGACCAATCAGTAACAAAATTACTGGTTTTTCATGCATTTTCTGTGCTTTCCTCGCCTGCTGGTAAAAATCTATGTACACACGGCTAGACGCATGCGTCCCTCAATGCAAAACGCAATATTTTCCATCAAGGGAACCTACAATGGTCACCCAGCAGCCAGTGGGGAACGCTGGGGACGCATCGATGTCGAGCCAGAAAATAATGTTACGTACACGCGCCCGTGTGCGGCGCAAAGTCACCAAAATCAGCTGTAACACGCCACCCTCGGAAAAAAACGCTTCGGTTTCTTAAGGGCCTTCAAAAGCACAGTTTGCTCTTGCAGAACCTGAAAGAAAGCACGCAGCAGCTGTTGAAAACAGAACAGTGAAAGACCAATCAGTAACAAAATTACTGGTTTTTTATGCATTTTCTGTGCTTTCCTCGCCTGCTGGTAAAAATCTATGTACACACGGCTAGACGCTTGCGTCCCTCAATGCAAAACGCAATATTTTCCATCAAGGGAACCTACAATGGTCACCCAGCAGCCAGTGGGGAACGCTGGGGACGCATCGATGTCGAGCCAGAAAATAATGTTACGTACACGCGCCCGTGTGCGGCGCAAAGTCACCAAAATCAGCTGTAACACGCCACCCTCAGAGTAAAACGCTTCGGTTTCTTAAGTGCCTTCAAAAGCACAGTTTCCTCTTGCAGAACCTGAAAGAAAGCACGCAGCAGCTGTTGAAAACAGAACAGTGAAAGACCAATCAGTAACAAAATTACTGGTTTTTTATGCATTTTGTGTGCTCTCCTCGCCTGCTGGTTAAAATCTATGTACACACGGCTAGACGCTTGCGTTTCTCAATACAAAACGCAAAATTTCCCATCAAATGAACCTATAATGGTCACCCAGCAGCCAGTGGTGAACGCTGGGGACGCATCGATGTCGAGCCAGAAAATAATGTTACGTACACGCGCCCGTGTGCGGCGCAAAGTCACCAAAATCAGCTGTAACACGCCACCCTCGGAAAAAAACGCTTCGGTTTCTTAAGGGCCTTCAAAAGCACAGTTTGCTCTTGCAGATCCTGAAAAAAAGCACCCAGGCGCTGTTGAAAACAGGACAGTGAAAGGCCAAGCAATAACAAAATTACTCCTTTTTTATGCATTTTGTGTGCTCTCCTCGCCTGCTGGTAAAAATCTATGTACACACGGCTGGTCGCTTGTGTCTTCCAAGACAAAGCGCGATATTTCCCATCAAGGGAACCTATAATGGTCACCCAACAGCCAGTGGGGAACGCTGGGGTCGCATCGATGTCGAGCCAGAAAATAATGTTACGTACACGCGCCCGTGTGCGGCGCAAAGTCAACAAAATCAGCTGCAACACGCCACCCTCGGAGTAAAACGCTTCGGTTTCTTAAAGACCTTCAAAAGCACAGTTTCCTTTTGCAGAACTTGAAAGAAAGCGCGCAGGAGTTGTTGAAAACAGAACAGTGAAAACCAAGCAGTAATAAAATTACTCGTTTTTTAAACATTTTGTGTGCTCTCCTCGCCTGCTGGTAAAAATCTATGTACACACGGCTGGACGCTTGTGTCCCTGAATACAAAACGCGATATTTTCCATCAAGAAAACCTATAATGGTCACCCTGCAGCCAGTGGGGAACGCTGGGGATGCATCGATGTCGAGCCAGAAAATAATGTTACGTACACGCGCCCGTGTGCGGCGCAAAGTCACCAAAATCAGCTGTAACACGCCACCCTCGGAAAAAAACGCTTCGGTTTCTTAAGGGCCTTCAAAAGCACAGTTTGCTCTTGCAGATCCTGAAAAAAAGCACCCAGGCGCTGTTGAAAACAGGACAGTGAAAGGCCAAGCAATAACAAAATTACTCCTTTTTTATGCATTTTGTGTGCTCTCCTCGCCTGCTGGTAAAAATCTATGTACACACGGCTGGTCGCTTGTGTCCCCCAAGACAAAGCGCGATATTTCCCATCAAGGGAACCTATAGTGGTCACCCAGCAGCCTGTGGGGAACGCTGGGGACGCATCGATGTCGAGACAGAAAATAATGTTACGTACACGCGCCCGTGTGCGGCGCAAAGTCACCAAAATCAGCTGCAACACGCCACCCTCGGAGTAAAACGCTTCGGTTTCTTAAAGACCTTCAAAAGCACAGTTTCCTTTTGCAGAACTTGAAAGAAAGCGCGCAGGAGTTGTTGAAAACAGAACAGTGAAAACCAAGCAGTAATAAAATTACTCGTTTTTTAAACATTTTGTGTGCTCTCCTCGCCTGCTGGTAAAAATCTATGTACACACGGCTGGACGCTTGTGTCCCTGAATACAAAACGCGATATTTTCCATCAAGAAAACCTATAATGGTCACCCTGCAGCCAGTGGGGAACGCTGGGGATGCATCGATGTCGAGCCAGAAAATAATGTTAAGAACACGCGCCCGTGTGCGGCTCAAAGCCATCAAAATCTGCTGTAACACGCCACCCTCAGAGTAAAATGCTTCGGTTTCTTAAAGGGCTTCAAAAGCACAGTTTCCTTTTGCAGAACTTGAAAGAAAGCGCGCAGGAGTTGTTGAAAACAGAACAGTGAAAGACCAAGCAGTAAGAAAATTACTCGTTTTATATGCATTTTGTGTGCTCTCCTCGCCTGCTGGTAAAAATCTATGTACATACGGGTAGACGCTTGCATCCCTCAATACAAAACGCAAGATTTCCCATCAGGGGAACCTATAATAGTCATCCAGCAGCCAGTGGGGAACACTGGGGACGCATCGATGTCGAGCCAGAAAATTATTTTTCGTACACGCGCCCGTGTGCGGCGCAAAGTCATCAAAATCAGCTGTAACACGCCACCCTCAGAGTTAAATGCTTCGGTTTCTTAAGGGCCTTCAAAAGGACAGTTTCCTCTTGCAGAACCTGAAAGAAAGCACGCAGGAGCTGTTGAAAACAGAACAGTGAAAGACCAAGCAGTAAGAAAATTACTCGTTTTATATGCATTTTGTGTGCTCTCCTCGCCTGCTGGTAAAAATCTATGTACATACGGGTAGACGCTTGCATCCCTCAATACAAAACGCAAAATTTCCCATCAGGGGAACCTATAATGGTCACCCAGCAGCCAGTGGGGAACGCTGGGGACGCATCGATGTCGAGCCAGAAAATAATGTTAAGTACACGTGCCTGCGTGCGGCGCAAAGTCACCAAAATCAGCTGTAACACGCCACCCTCGGAGTAAAACCCTTCGGTTTCTTAAGGGCCTTCAAAAGCACAGTTTCCTCTTGCAGAACCTGAAAGAAAGTACGCAGCAGCTGTTGAAAACAGAACAGTGAAAAACCAAGCAATAACAAAATTACTCGTTTTTTATGCATTTTGTGTGCTCTCCTCGCCTGCTGGTAAAAATCTATGTACACACGGCTAAACGCTTCTGTCCCTCAATGCAAAACGCAATATTTTCCATCAAGGGAACCTACAATGGTCACCCAGCAGCCAGTGGGGAACGCTGGGGACGCATCGATGTCGAGCCAGAAAATAATGTTACGTACACGCGCCCGTGTGCGGCGCAAAGTCACCAAAATCAGCTGTAACACGCCACCCTCGGAAAAAAAACGCTTCGGTTTCTTAAGGGCCTTCAAAAGCACAGTTTGCTTTTGCAAATCCTGAAAGAAAGCACCCAGGCGCTGTTGAAAACAGAACAGTGAAAGGCCAAGCAGTAACAAAATTACTCGTTTATTATGCATTTTGTGTGCTCTCCTCGCCTGCTGGTAAAAATCTATGTACACACGGCTGGTCGCTTGTGTCCCCCAAGACAAAGCGCGATATTTCCCATCAAGGGAACCTATAGTGGTCACCCAGCAGCCTGTGGGGAACGCTGGGGACGCATCGATGTCGAGACAGAAAATAATGTTACGTACACGCGCCCGTGTGCGGCGCAAAGTCACCAAAATCAGCTGCAACACGCCACCCTCGGAGTAAAACGCTTCGGTTTCTTAAAGACCTTCAAAAGCACAGTTTCCTTTTGCAGAACTTGAAAGAAAGCGCGCAGGAGTTGTTGAAAACAGAACAGTGAAAACCAAGCAGTAATAAAATTACTCGTTTTTTAAACATTTTGTGTGCTCTCCTCGCCTGCTGGTAAAAATCTATGTACACACGGCTGGACGCTTGTGTCCCTGAATACAAAACGCGATATTTTCCATCAAGAAAACCTATAATGGTCACCCTGCAGCCAGTGGGGAACGCTGGGGATGCATCGATGTCGAGCCAGAAAATAATGTTAAGAACACGCGCCCGTGTGCGGCTCAAAGCCATCAAAATCTGCTGTAACACGCCACCCTCAGAGTAAAATGCTTCGGTTTCTTAAAGGGCTTCAAAAGCACAGTTTCCTTTTGCAGAACTTGAAAGAAAGCGCGCAGGAGTTGTTGAAAACAGAACAGTGAAAGACCAAGCAGTAAGAAAATTACTCGTTTTATATGCATTTTGTGTGCTCTCCTCGCCTGCTGGTAAAAATCTATGTACATACGGGTAGACGCTTGCATCCCTCAATACAAAACGCAAGATTTCCCATCAGGGGAACCTATAATAGTCATCCAGCAGCCAGTGGGGAACACTGGGGACGCATCGATGTCGAGCCAGAAAATTATTTTTCGTACACGCGCCCGTGTGCGGCGCAAAGTCATCAAAATCAGCTGTAACACGCCACCCTCAGAGTTAAATGCTTCGGTTTCTTAAGGGCCTTCAAAAGGACAGTTTCCTCTTGAAGAACCTGAAAGAAAGCACGCAGGAGCTGTTGAAAACAGAACAGTGAAAGACCAAGCAGTAAGAAAATTACTCGTTTTATATGCATTTTGTGTGCTCTCCTCGCCTGCTGGTAAAAATCTATGTACATACGGGTAGACGCTTGCATCCCTCAATACAAAACGCAAAATTTCCCATCAGGGGAACCTATAATGGTCACCCAGCAGCCAGTGGGGAACGCTGGGGACGCATCGATGTCGAGCCAGAAAATAATGTTAA
This sequence comes from Eumerus sabulonum, assembly GCA_951905685.1. Classification (NCBI taxonomy): domain Eukaryota; kingdom Metazoa; phylum Arthropoda; class Insecta; order Diptera; family Syrphidae; genus Eumerus; species Eumerus sabulonum. The sequence goes on along the minus strand of OX645060.1, from coordinate 136,992,408 downwards.
GTACACGTGCCTGCGTGCGGCGCAAAGTCACCAAAATCAGCTGTAACACGCCACCCTCGGAGTAAAACGCTTCGGTTTCTTAAGGGCCTTCAAAAGCACAGTTTCCTCTTGCAGAACCTGAAAGAAAGTACGCAGCAGCTGTTGAAAACAGAACAGTGAAAAACCAAGCAATAACAAAATTACTCGTTTTTTATGCATTTTGTGTGCTCTCCTCGCCTGCTGGTAAAAATCTATGTACACACGGCTAAACGCTTCTGTCCCTCAATGCAAAACGCAATATTTTCCATCAAGGGAACCTACAATGGTCACCCAGCAGCCAGTGGGGAACGCTGGGGACGCATCGATGTCGAGCCAGAAAATAATGTTACGTACACGCGCCCGTGTGCGGCGCAAAGTCACCAAAATCAGCTGTAACACGCCACCCTCGGAAAAAAAAACGCTTCGGTTTCTTAAGGGCCTTCAAAAGCACAGTTTGCTCCTGCAGATCCTGAAAGAAAGCACCCAGGCGCTGTTGAAAACAGAACAGTGAAAGACCAATCAGTAACAAAATTACTGGTTTTTCATGCATTTTCTGTGCTTTCCTCGCCTGCTGGTAAAAATCTATGTACACACGGCTAGACGCATGCGTCCCTCAATGCAAAACGCAATATTTTCCATCAAGGGAACCTACAATGGTCACCCAGCAGCCAGTGGGGAACGCTGGGGACGCATCGATGTCGAGCCAGAAAATAATGTTACGTACACGCGCCCGTGTGCGGCGCAAAGTCACCAAAATCAGCTGTAACACGCCACCCTCGGAAAAAAACGCTTCGGTTTCTTAAGGGCCTTCAAAAGCACAGTTTGCTCTTGCAGAACCTGAAAGAAAGCACGCAGCAGCTGTTGAAAACAGAACAGTGAAAGACCAATCAGTAACAAAATTACTGGTTTTTTATGCATTTTCTGTGCTTTCCTCGCCTGCTGGTAAAAATCTATGTACACACGGCTAGACGCTTGCGTCCCTCAATGCAAAACGCAATATTTTCCATCAGGGGAACCTACAATGGTCGCCCAGCAGCCAGTGGGGAACGCTGGGGACGCATCGATGTCGAGCCAGAAAATAATGTTACGTACACGCGCCCGTGTGCGGCGCAAAGTCACCAAAATCAGCTGTAACACGCCACCCTCAGAGTAAAACGCTTCGGTTTCTTAAGTGCCTTCAAAAGCACAGTTTCCTCTTGCAGAACCTGAAAGAAAGCACGCAGCAGCTGTTGAAAACAGAACAGTGAAAGACCAATCAGTAACAAAATTACTGGTTTTTTATGCATTTTGTGTGCTCTCCTCGCCTGCTGGTTAAAATCTATGTACACACGGCTAGACGCTTGCGTTTCTCAATACAAAACGCAAAATTTCCCATCAAATGAACCTATAATGGTCACCCATCAGCCAGTGGTGAACGCTGGGGACGCATCGATGTCGAGCCAGAAAATAATGTTACGTACACGCGCCCGTGTGCGGCGCAAAGTCACCAAAATCAGCTGTAACACGCCACCCTCGGAAAAAAACGCTTCGGTTTCTTAAGGGCCTTCAAAAGCACAGTTTGCTCTTGCAGATCCTGAAAAAAAGCACCCAGGCGCTGTTGAAAACAGGACAGTGAAAGGCCAAGCAATAACAAAATTACTCCTTTTTTATGCATTTTGTGTGCTCTCCTCGCCTGCTGGTAAAAATCTATGTACACACGGCTGGTCGCTTGTGTCTTCCAAGACAAAGCGCGATATTTCCCATCAAGGGAACCTATAATGGTCACCCAACAGCCAGTGGGGAACGCTGGGGTCGCATCGATGTCGAGCCAGAAAATAATGTTACGTACACGCGCCCGTGTGCGGCGCAAAGTCAACAAAATCAGCTGCAACACGCCACCCTCGGAGTAAAACGCTTCGGTTTCTTAAGGGCCTTCAAAAGCACAGTTTTCACTTGCAGAACCTGAAAGAAAGCAGGCAGCAGCTGTTGAAAACAGAACAGTGAAAGACCATGCAGTAACAAAATTACTCCTTTTTTATGCATTTTGTGTGCTCTCCTCGCCTGCTGGTAAAAATCTATGTACACAAGTTTGAACGCTTCTGTCCCTCAATATAAAGCGCGATATTTTCAATCAAGGGAACCTATAATGGTCACTCAGCAGCCAGTGGGGAACGCTGGGGACGCATCGATGTCGAGCCAGAAAATAATGTTACGTACACGCGCCCGTGTGCGGCGCAAAGTCACCAAAATCAGCTTTAACACGCCACCCTCGGAGTAAAATGCTTCGGTTTCTTAAGGGCCTTCAAAAGCACAGTTTCCTCTTGCAGAACCTGAAAGAAAGCACGCAGGAGCTGTTGAAAACAGAACAGTGAAAGACCAAGCAGTAACAAAATTACTCGTTTTATATGCATTTTGTGTGTTCTCCTCGCCTGCTGGTAAAAATCTATGTACACACGGCTAGACGCTTTCGTCTCTCAATACAAAACGCAAGATTTCCCATCAGGGGAACCTATAATAGTCATCCAGCAGCCAGTGGGGAACGCTGGGGACGCATCGATGTCGAGCCAGAAAATAATGTTACGTACACGCGCCCGTGTGCGGCGCAAAGTCACCAAAATCAGCTGTAACACGCCACCCTCAGAGTATAACGCTTCGGTTTCTCAAGGGCCTTCAAAAGCACAGTTTCCTTTTGCAGAACCTGAAAGAAAGCACGCAGCAGCTGATGAAAACAGAACAGTGAAAGACCAAGCAATAACAAAATTACTCGTTTTTTATGCATTTTGTGTGCTTTCCTCGCCTGCTGGTAAAAATCTATGTACACACGGCTAGACGCTTGCGTCCCTCAATGCAAAACGCAATATTTTCCATCAAGGGAACCTACAATGGTCACCCAGCAGCCAGTGGGGAACGCTGGGGACGCATCGATGTCGAGCCAGAAAATAATGTTACGTACACGCGCCCGTGTGCGGCGCAAAGTCACCAAAATCAGCTGTAACACGCCACCCTCGGAAAAAAAACGCTTCGGTTTCTTAAGGGCCTTCAAAAGCACAGTTTGCTCTTGCAAAACCTGAAAGAAAGCACCCAGGCGCTGTTGAAAACAGAACAGTGAAAGGCCAAGCAGTAATAAAATTACTCGTTTTTAGGGTTCCGTACCCAAAGGTAAAACGGAACCCTATTACTAAGACTTCGCTGTCCGTCCGTCCGTCCGTCCGTCTGTCACCAGGCTGTATCTCATGAACCGTGATAGTTAGACAGTTGAAATTTTCACAGAATGATGTAATTCTGTTGCCGCTACCACGACAAATACTAAAAACAGAACAAAATTAATTATACATATACATAATTACAAACAACCAATAATAAATTGTTTCGAAAGGTTTTCGTTGTCATCTTTCGGTCAGTTCCCATTTGTGAGCGGCTCGTAGTCATCCATTTTGGGAAACCAAACTCAAAGAAAGCGGATAGCCCGAGGGTACGATCAGCACTTGACACGCGAACGAGTGGAGTTCAATCCGCAGAAGGTCAGCATTTTTGTTTTTTTTTTTTTTGTTCCTAGTAGCACATGAGAGAGAGTGGGCGAAGAACTCGGGGAGAAATCTTCGGCGAAGTACTCGGAGAGCGATCTTCGGGGAAGAACTCCGGTACGGTTTTAAGCAGTTCCCGGTACGCGGCCGTACCGTGTGTCCTATTGCCTACGTTGGTCGCGGATATCACGTTCATTGTATAAGGTATTGAAATCACAAAATTTGCGTGTCGCGATTGGTGATGCGGGCTAAGTCGTTGGTCAGAAGAGTTTCGGTACGACTGTTCGAATACTCAAGCTGGTTTGTTTACTTTTTTGAACAGTGAATTCCTTTTTTTTTTTAGTTTACATATATTTTTTTTATTTATTTCGACTTTTTTTATTGACATACGGTGTAGGGTTGTTTTAAGGATTAATTGTAAACCTAGATAAAGTTAGGTTAAGGAAATTAAATTTGTGACATATTGAATTGGAAACGATGACGGTGTTTTTTTTTTCTTTTGCGTGGGATATTTCGCGAGTCTCGTAGCAAATTCGCGATTCTTGCTGCGGGTAAGTCGGCGTGAGGGCAATCGCGTGGCGCCATTGCTCACGACCAGTCCTCGCAGCTGGCCTAGCATCCCTTTAGTACGACGTCGCGGCAGGTGGAGAGGAGCAAGTGAGCAAGAGGAGCAAGCGATCTTGCACACATACGAACCGATACGTACATACGTGCATACGCATCACATACGTGCATACACTCACACATCTCTACGCTATGTATAAGTATACTATACATACATACATACATGCATACATACATATGTACATTACGAAGTAGAGTTGGGTAATTCCGGACATGTATAGTTCACGGAACTTTGTCCTCTCTCGGACACATGTCCTCTCGCTCCGCAAATTGAACGAAAAGAGTTCCATAGTTCCATTCAACCCCTATTCATCAATCACATATGTACAAAACGAAAAAAAAAAAAAAACATAAATGCAACGAACATGCTTCTCATACGGTATGAGTTATACACCGTAGTTTTCAAGAAACCCAAAAGTATGGAGATGTGGCGATAAAGCTCGAACAGTTGGTGTACACTGTACAGCACACTTGAACTGAAATGAAAGAATATAATGCCCGCACCGCATTTCGTGAACGAATGTCATACATGTGTATGTATGCATTCAGGTCCGGACATGGACATGGTTTGCTAGTTCCATATCGGTGCGATAATACATTTAGTTCCGGACATGGACATGTTTTTGCTAGTTCCATATCGGTGCAAGTACACATTTAGTATTTTAAAACGGGTAGAGATTAAAGTGCATACTGAGATGGAATAATTATCTTATAACCCCATTTACCTAGATAATGTTTCAAATATATTGAATGGTCTTTCCAACAAAGTTGTTGGTCCAATGTAACACCTAAATATTTAAAACTGTCCACGTGTTCAATCAAGAAGCAATTTTCAAACATTCTTGATTGTTGAATACTATATCTTCAAGAACAAATCGATTACACAATGGTGCATGATAATATAAGGGAAGGTCTCTGAAAACTCTACCATTGATATTAAATATCATGTACTTCGTTTTGTTGCTAATTATTAGTTTATGATAATTAAACCATCTCCTTACCATATCTAGGTCATTGTTAACATCTGCAAAACTATCAATTAAGTTAGTGTTTGAGTGGAAAAGAGATGTTTCACCAGCAAAGGCAGTTATTTTGCCTTTAAAATGTTGTAAGAAAAACGAATTAACATAAATTAGAAAAAGGATTGGGCCCAATACTGCTCCTTGGGGAACACCCATATTTAAGAAGCCTATAGAACTGTAAACATTCCTAATTTTCACAACTTGATAACGGTTGAATAAATAAGAAGAAAACCATTTATAAATGGAGCCTCTGAAACCCGCTTTGTAAAGTTTATCGAGTAGCAAAGTATGATTAACCATATCAAAGACCTTACTGATATCAACAAATAATGTTGATGGTGATTGAGAAGTGTTTAGACTATTATTTATTTCACCAGTTAATTTCAATAAAGCAGTTTCAGTCGATTTGCCACGTCTAAACCCAAATTGGCAATCACTCAAAAAATGAGTATTTTCTAAAAATTACAACATTCTAGATTTTAACTATCCGAAAAGTGAGAATAAAATGTCACTGATTATGTATTTCTGTATATACTTAGACAGAATATAATAAATATATGTATAAATGGGGCTCCCATACAACAGACATGCTTTTTTTGGAGTTTTTATACATAATAGTACGGAACCCTTCGTGCGCGAGTCCGACTCGCACTTGGCCGGTTTTTTATACATTTTGTGTGCTCTCCTCGCCTGCTGGTAAAAATCTATGTACACACGGCTGGACGCTTGTGTCCCTAAATACAAAAGGCGATATTTCCCATCAAGGGAACCTATAATGGTCACCCAACAGCCAGTGGGGAACGCTGGGGTCGCATCGATGTCGAGCCAGAAAATAATGTTACGTACACGCGCCCGTGTGCGGCGCAAAGTCAGCAAAATCAGCTGCAACACGCCACCCTCGGAGTAAAACGCTTCGGTTTCTTAAGGGCCTTCAAAAGCACAGTTTTCTCTTGCAGAACCTGAAAGAAAGCACGCAGCAGCTGTTGAAAACAGAACAGTGAAAAACCAAGCAATAACAAAATTACTCGTTTTTTATGCATTTTGTGTGCTCTCCTCGCCTGCTGGTAAAAATCTATGTACACACGGCTGGTCGCTTGTGTCCCCCGAGACAAAGCGCGACATTTCCCATCAAGGTAACCTACAATGGTCACCCAGCAGCCAGTGGGGAACGCTGGGGACGCATCGATGTCGAGCCAGAAAATAATGTTACGTACACGCGCCCGTGTGCGGCGCAGGGTCGCCAAAATCAGCTTTAACACGCCACCCTCAGAGTAAAATGCTTCGGTTACTTAAGGGCCTTCAAAAGCACAGTTTCCTCTTGCAGAACCTGAAAGAAAGCACGCAGGAGCTGTTGAAAACAGAACAGTGAAAGACCAAGCAGTAACAAAATTACTCGTTTCATATGCATTTTGTGTGCTCTCCTCGCCTGCTGGTAAAAATCTATGTACATACGGGTAGACGCTTGCATCCCTCAATACAAAACGCAAAATTTCCCATCAGGGGAACCTATAATGGTCACCCAGCAGCCAGTGGGGAACGCTGGGGACGCATCGATGTCGAGCCAGAAAATAATGTTAAGTACACGTGCCTGCGTGCGGCGCAAAGTCACCAAAATCAGCTGTAAGACGCCACCCTCGTAGTAAAACGCTTCGGTTTCTTAAGGGCCTTCAAAAGCACAGTTTCCTCTTGCAGAACCTGAAAGAAAGCACGCAGCAGCTGTTGAAAACAGAACAGTGAAAAACCAAGCAATAACAAAATTACTCGTTTTTTATGCATTTTGTGTGCTCTCCTCGCCTGCTGGTAAAAATCTATGTACACACGGCTGGTCGCTTGTGTCCCCCGAGACAAAGCGCGACATTTCCCATCAAGGTAACCTACAATGGTCACCCAGCAGCCAGTGGGGAACGCTGGGGACGCATCGATGTCGAGCCAGAAAATAATGTTATGTACACGCGCCCGTGTGCGGCGCAAGGTCGCCAAAATCAGCTTTAACACGCCACCCTCAGAGTAAAATGCTTCGATTACTTAAGGGCCTTCAAAAGCACAGTTTCCTCTTGCAGAACCTGAAAGAAAGCACGCAGGAGCTGTTGAAAACAGAACAGTGAAAGACCAAGCAGTAACAAAATTACTCGTTTCATATGCATTTTGTGTGCTCTCCTCGCCTGCTGGTAAAAATCTATGTACATACGAGTAGACGCTTGCATCCCTCAATACAAAACGCAAAATTTCCCATCAGGGGAACCTATAATGGTCACCCAGCAGCCAGTGGGGAACGCTGGGGACGCATCGATGTCGAGCCAGAAAATAATGTTACGTACACGTGCCTGCGTGCGGCGCAAAGTCACCAAAATCAGCTGTAACCCTCGGAGTAAAACGCTTCGGTTTCTTAAGGGCCTTCAAAAGCACAGTTTCCTCTTGCAGAACCTGAAAGAAAGCACGCAGCAGCTGTTGAAAACAGAACAGTGAAAAACCAAGCAATAACAAAATTACTCGTTTTTTATGCATTTTGTGTGCTCTCCTCGCCTGCTGGTAAAAATCTATGTACACACGGCTGGACGCTTGTGTCCCTGAATACAAAACGCGATATTTTCCATCAAGGGAACCTATAATGGTCACCCTGCAGCCAGTGGGGAACGCTGGGGATGCATCGATGTCGAGCCAGAAAATAATGTTACGTACACGCGCCCGTGTGCGGCGCAAAGTCATCAAAATCAGCTGTAACACGCCACCCTCAGAGTAAAATGCTTCGGTTTCTTAAGGGCCTTCAAGAGGATAGTTTCCTCTTGCAGAACCTGAAAGAAAGCACGCAGGAGCTGTTGAAAACAGAACAGTGAAAACCAAGCAGTAACAAAATTACTCCATTTTTATGCATTTTGTGTGTTCTCCTCGCCTGCTGGTAAAAATCTATGTACACACGGCTGGACGCTTGTGTCCCTGAATACAAAACGCGATATTTTCCATCAAGGGAACCTACAATGGTCACCCTGCAGCCAGTGGGGAACGCTGGGGATGCATCGATGTCGAGCCAGAAAATAATGTTACGTACACGCGCCCGTGTGCGGCGCAAAGTCATCAAAATCTGCTGTAACACGCCACCCTCAGAGTAAAATGCTTCGGTTTCTTAAAGGCCTTCAAAAGCACAGTTTCCTTTTGCAGAACTTGAATGAAAGCACGCAGGAGTGGTTGAAAACAGAACAGGGAAAACCAAGCAGTAATAAAATTACGCGTTTTTTATACATTTTGTGTGCTCTCCTCGCCTGCTGGTAAAAATCTATGTACACACGGCTAAACGCTTCTGTCCCTCAATGCAAAACGCAATATTTTCCATCAAGGGAACCTACAATGGTCACCCAGCAGCCAGTGGGGAACGCTGGGGACGCATCGATGTCGAGCCAGAAAATAATGTTACGTACACGCGCCCGTGTGCGGCGCAAAGTCATCAAAATCAGCTGTAACATGCCACCCTCAGAGTAAAATGCTTCGGTTTCTTAAGGGCCTTCAAAAGGACAGTTTCCTCTTGCAGAACCTGAAAGAAAGCACGCAGGAGCTGTTGAAAACAGAACAGTGAAAACCAAGCAGTAACAAAATTACTCCTTTTTTATGCATTTTGTGTGTTCTCCTCGCCTGCTGGTAAAAATCTATGTACACACGGCTGGACGCTTGCATCCCTCAATACAAAACGCAAAATTTCCCATCAGGGGAACCTATAATGGTCACCCAGCAGCCAGTGGGGAACGCTGGGGACGCATCGATGTCGAGCCAGAAAATAATGTTACGTACACGTGCCTGCGTGCGGCGCAAAGTCACCAAAATCAGCTGTAACCCTCGGAGTAAAACGCTTCGGTTTCTTAAGGGCCTTCAAAAGCACAATTTCCTCTTGCAGAACCTGAAAGAAAGCACGCAGCAGCTGTTGAAAACAGAACAGTGAAAGACCAAGCAGTAACAAAATTACTCGTTTTATATGCATTTTGTGTGCTCTCCTCGCCTGCTGGTAAAAAATCTATGTACATACGGGTAGACGCATGCATGCCTTAATACAAAACGCAAAATTTTCCATCAGGGGAACCTATAATGGTCACCCAGCAGCCAGTGGGGAACGCTGGGGACGCATCGATGTCGAGCCAGAAAATAATGTTACGTACACGCGCCCGTGTGCGGCGCAAAGTCGCCAAAATCAGCTTTAACACGCCACCCTCAGAGTAAAATGCTTCGGTTTCTTAAGGGCCTTCAAAAGCACAGTTTCCTCTTGCAGAACCCGAAAGAAAGCACGCAGGAGCTGTTGAAAACAGAACAGTGAAAGACCAAGCAGTAACAAAATTACTCGTTTTATATGCATTTTGTGTGCTCTCCTCGCCTGCTGGTAAAAATCTATGTACATACGGGTAGACGCATGCATGCCTCAATACAAAACGCAAAATTTTCCATCAGGGGAACCTATAATGGTCACCCAGCAGCCAGTGGGGAACGCTGGGGACGCATCGATGTCGAGCCAGAAAATAATGTTACGTACACGTGCCTGCGTGCGGCGCAAAGTAACCAAAATCAGCTGTAACACGCCACCCTCGGAGTAAAACGCTTCGGTTTCTTAAGGACCTTCAAAAGCACAGTTTCCTCTTGCAGAACCTGAAAGAAAGCATGCAGCAGCTGTTGAAAACAGAACAGTGAAAAAACAAGCAATAACAAAGTTACTCGTTTTTTATGCATTTTGTGTGCTCTCCTCGCCTACTGGTAAAAATCTATGTACACGCGGCTAGACGCTTGCATCCCTCAATACAAAACGCAAAATTTCCCATCAGCGGAACCTATAATGGTCGCCCAGCACCCAGTGGGGAACGCTGGGGACGCATCGATGTCGAGCCAGAAAATAATGTTACGTACACGCGCCCGTGTGCGGCGCAAAGTCACCAAAATCAGCTGTAACACGCCACCCTCGGAGTAAAACGCTTCGGTTTCTTATGGGCCTTCAAAAGCACAGTTTGATCTTGCAGATTCTGAAAGAGAGCACCCAGGCGCTGTTGAAAACAGAACAGTGAAAGGCCAAGCAGTAACAAAATTACTCCTTTTTTATGCATTTTGTGTGCTCTCTTCGCCTGCTGATAAAAATCTATGTACACACGGCTGGTCGCTTGTGTCCCCCAAGACAAAGCGCGATTTTTCCCATCAAGGGAACCTATAATGGTCACCCAGCAGCCAGTGGGGAACGCTGGGGACGCATCGATGTCGAGCCAGAAAATAATGTTACGTACACGCGCCCGTGTGCGGCGCAAAGTCACCAAAATCAGCTGTAACACGCCACCCTCGGAGTAAAATGCTTCGGTTTCTTATGGGCCTTCAAAAGCACAGTTTGCTCTTGGAGATCCTGAAAGAGAGCACCCAGGCGCTGTTGAAAACAGAACAGTGAAAGGCCAAGCAGTAACAAAATTACTCCTTTTTTATGCATTTTGTGTGCTCTCTTCGCCTGCTGGTAAAAATCTATGTACACACGGCTGGTCGCTTGTGTCCCCCAAGACAGAGCGCGATATTTCCCATCAAGGGAACCTATAATGGTCACCCAGCAGCCAGTGGGGAACGCTGGGGACGCATCGATGTCGAGCCAGAAAATAATGTTACGTACACGCGCCCGTGTGCGGCGCAAAGTCACCAAAATCAGCTGTAACACGCCACCCTCGGAGTAAAATGCTTCGGTTTCTTATGGGCCTTCAAAAGCACAGTTTGCTCTTGCAGATCCTGAAAGAGAGCACCCAGGCGCTGTTGAAAACAGAACAGTGAAAGGCCAAGCAGTAACAAAATTACTCCTTTTTTATGCATTTTGTGTGCTCTCTTCGCCTGCTGGTAAAAATCTATGTACACACGGCTGGTCGCTTGTGTCCATCAAGACAAAGCGCGATATTTCCCATCAAGGGAATCTATAATGGTCACCCAGCAGGCAGTGGGGAACGCTGGGGACGCATCGATGTCGAGCCAGAAAATAATGTTACGTACACGCGCCCGTGTGCGGCGCAAAGTCACCAAAATCAGCTGTAACACGCCACCCTCGGAGTAAAATGCTTCGGTTTCTTATGGGCCTTCAAAAGCACAGTTTGCTCTTGCAGATCCTGAAAGAGAGCACCCAGGCGCTGTTGAATACAGAACAGTGAAAGGCCAAGCAGTAACAAAATTACTCCTTTTTTATGCATTTTGTGTGCTCTCCTCGCCTACTGGTAAAAATCTATGTACACACGGCTGGACGCTTGTGTCCCTGAACACAAAATGCGATATTTTCCACCAAGGGAACCTATAGTGGTCACCCTGCAGCCAGTGGGGAACGCTGGGGACGCATCGATGTCGAGCCAGAAAATAATGTTACGTACACATGCCCGTGTGCGGCGCAAAGTCATCAAAATCAGCTGTAACACGCCACCCTCAGAGTAAAATGCTTCAGTTTCTTAAAGGCCTGCAAAAGCACAGTTTCCTTTTGCAGAACCTGAAAGAAAGCACGCAGGGCTGTTGAAAACAGAACAGTGAAAAAACAAGCAATAACAAAGTTACTCGTTTTTTATGCATTTTGTGTGCTCTCCTCGCCTACTGGTAAAAATCTATGTACACGCGGCTAGACGCTTGCATCCCTCAATACAAAACGCAAAATTTCCCATCAGCGGAACCTATAATGGTCGCCCAGCACCCAGTGGGGAACGCTGGGGACGCATCGATGTCGAGCCAGAAAATAATGTTACTTACACACGCCCGTGTGCGGCGCAAAGTCACCAAAATCAGCTGTAACACGCCACCCTCGGAGTAAAACGCTTCGGTTTCTTATGGGCCTTCAAAAGCACAGTTTGATCTTGCAGATTCTGAAAGAGAGCACCCAGGCGCTGTTGAAAACAGAACAGTGAAAGGCCAAGCAGTAACAAAATTACTCCTTTTTTATGCATTTTGTGTGCTCTCTTCGCCTGCTGATAAAAATCTATGTACACACGGCTGGTCGCTTGTGTCCCCCAAGACAAAGCGCGATTTTTCCCATCAAGGGAACCTATAATGGTCACCCAGCAGCCAGTGGGGAACGCTGGGGACGCATCGATGTCGAGCCAGAAAATAATGTTACGTACACGCGCCCGTGTGCGGCGCAAAGTCACCAAAATCAGCTGTAACACGCCACCCTCGGAGTAAAATGCTTCGGTTTCTTATGGGCCTTCAAAAGCACAGTTTGCTCTTGGAGATCCTGAAAGAGAGCACCCAGGCGCTGTTGAAAACAGAACAGTGAAAGGCCAAGCAGTAACAAAATTACTCCTTTTTTATGCATTTTGTGTGCTCTCTTCGCCTGCTGGTAAAAATCTATGTACACACTGCTGGTCGCTTGTGTCCCCCAAGACAGAGCGCGATATTTCCCATCAAGGGAACCTATAATGGTCACCCAGCAGCCAGTGGGGAACGCTGGGGACGCATCGATGTCGAGCCAGAAAATAATGTTACGTACACGCGCCCGTGTGCGGCGCAAAGTCACCAAAATCAGCTGTAACACGCCACCCTCGGAGTAAAATGCTTCGGTTTCTTATGGGCCTTCAAAAGCACAGTTTGCTCTTGCAGATCCTGAAAGAGAGCACCCAGGCGCTGTTGAAAACAGAACAGTGAAAGGCCAAGCAGTAACAAAATTACTCCTTTTTTATGCATTTTGTGTGCTCTCTTCGCCTGCTGGTAAAAATCTATGTACACACGGCTGGTCGCTTGTGTCCATCAAGACAAAGCGCGATATTTCCCATCAAGGGAATCTATAATGGTCACCCAGCAGGCAGTGGGGAACGCTGGGGACGCATCGATGTCGAGCCAGAAAATAATGTTACGTACACGCGCCCGTGTGCGGCGCAAAGTCACCAAAATCAGCTGTAACACGCCACCCTCGGAGTAAAATGCTTCGGTTTCTTATGGGCCTTCAAAAGCACAGTTTGCTCTTGCAGATCCTGAAAGAGAGCACCCAGGCGCTGTTGAAAACAGAACAGTGAAAGGCCAAGCAGTAACAAAATTACTCCTTTTTTATGCATTTTGTGTGCTCTCCTCGCCTACTGGTAAAAATCTATGTACACACGGCTGGACGCTTGTGTCCCTGAACACAAAATGCGATATTTTCCACCAAGGGAACCTATAGTGGTCACCCTGCAGCCAGTGGGGAACGCTGGGGACGCATCGATGTCGAGCCAGAAAATAATGTTACGTACACGTGCCCGTGTGCGGCGCAAAGTCATCAAAATCAGCTGTAACACGCCACCCTCAGAGTAAAATGCTTCGGTTTCTTAAAGGCCTGCAAAAGCACAGTTTCCTTTTGCAGAACCTGAAAGAAAGCACGCAGGAGCTGTTGAAAACAGAACAGTGAAAAAACAAGCAATAACAAAGTTACTCGTTTTTTATGCATTTTGTGTGCTCTCCTCGCCTACTGGTAAAAATCTATGTACACGCGGCTAGACGCTTGCATCCCTCAATACAAAACGCAAAATTTCCCATCAGCGGAACCTATAATGGTCGCCCAGCACCCAGTGGGGAACGCTGGGGACGCATCGATGTCGAGCCAGAAAATAATGTTACGTACACGCGCCCGTGTGCGGCGCAAAGTCACCAAAATCAGCTGTAACACGCCACCCTCGGAGTAAAACGCTTCGGTTTCTTATGGGCCTTCAAAAGCACAGTTTGATCTTGCAGATTCTGAAAGAGAGCACCCAGGCGCTGTTGAAAACAGAACAGTGAAAAGCCAAGCAGTAACAAAATTACTCCTTTTTTATGCATTTTGTGTGCTCTCTTCGCCTGCTGGTAAAAATCTATGTACACACGGCTGGTCGCTTGTGTCCATCAAGACAAAGCGCGATATTTCCCATCAAGGGAATCTATAATGGTCACCCAGCAGGCAGTGGGGAACGCTGGGGACGCATCGATGTCGAGCCAGAAAATAATGTTACGTACACGCGCCCGTGTGCGGCGCAAAGTCACCAAAATCAGCTGCAACACGTCACCCTCGGAGTGAAACGCTTCGGTTTCTTAAAGGCCTTCAAAAGCAAAGTTTCCTTTTGCAGAACTTGAAAGAAAGCACGCAGGAGTTGTTGAAAACAGAACAGTGAAAACCAAGCAGTAACAAAATTACTCGTTTTTTATGCATTTTGTGTGCTCTCCTCGCCTGCTGGTAAAAACCTATGTACACACGGCTGGTCGCTTGTGTCCCCCAAGACAAAGCGCGATATTTCCCATCAAGGGAACCTATAATGGTCACCCAGCAGCCGGTGGGGAACGCTAAGGACGCATCGATGTCGAGCCAGAAAATAATGTTACGTACACGCGCTCGTGTGCGGCGCAAAGTCACCAAAATCAGCTTTAACACGCCACCCTCACAGTAAAATGCGTCGGTTTCTTAAGGGCCTTCAAAAGCACAGATTCCTCTTGCAGAACCTGAAAGAAAGCACGCAGGAGCTGTTGAAAACAGAACAGTGAAAGACCAAGCAGTAACAAAATTACTCGTTTTATATGCATTTTGTGTGCTCTCCTCGCCTGCTGGTAAAATCTATGTACACACGGCTAGACGCTTACGTCCCTCAATACAAAACGCAAAATTTCCCATCAGGGGAACCTATAGTGGTCACCCAGCAGCCAGTGGGGAACGCTGGGGACGCATCGATGTCGAGCCAGAAAATAATGTTACGTACACGCGCCCGTGTGCGGCGCAAAGTCACCAAAATCAGCTTGAAAACGCCACTCTCGGAGTAAAACGCTTCGGTTTCTTAAGGGCCTTCAAAAGCACAGTTCCCTCTTGCAGAACCTGAAAGAAAGCACGCAGCAGCTGTTGAAAACAGAACAGTGTAAGACCAAGCACTAACAAAATTACTCGTTTTTTATGCATTTTGTGTGCTCTCCTCGCCTGCTGGTAAAAATCTATGTACACACGGCTAGACGCTTCCGTCCCTCAATACAAAACGCTATATTTCCCATCAAGGCAACCTACAATGGTCACCCAGCAACCAGTGGGGAACGCTGGGACGCATCGATGTCGAGCCAGAAAATAATGTTACGTACACGCGCCCGTGTGCGGCGCAAAGTCATCAAAATCAGTTGTAACACGCCAGCCTCAGAGTAAAATGCTTCGGTTTCTTAAAGGCCTTAAAAAGCACAGCTTCCTCTTGCAGAACCTGAAAGAAAGCACCCAGGCGCTGTTGAAAACAGAACAGTGAAAGACCAAGCAGTAACAAAATGAATCGTTTTTTATGCATTTTGTGTGTTCTCCTCGCCTGCTGGTAAAAATCTATGTACACACGGCTGGACGCTTGTATCCCTGAATACAAAACGCGATATTTCCCACCAAGGGAACCTATAATGGTCACCCTGCAGCCAGTGGGGAACGCTGGGGACGCATCGATTTCGAGCCAGAAAATAATGTTACGTACACGCGCCCGTGTGCGGCGCAAAGTCATCAAAATCAGCTGTAACACACCACCCTCACAGTAAAATGCTTCGGTTTCTTAAAGGCCTTCAAAGGCACAGTTTCCCCTTGCAGAACCTGAAAGAAAGCACGCAGGAGCTGTTGAAAACAGAACAGTGAAAAACCAAGCAGTAGCAAAATTACTTGTCTTTTATGCATTTTGTGTGTTCTCCTCGCCTGCTGGTAAAAATCTATGTACACACGGCTGGACGCTTGTGTCCCCCAAAACAAAACGCGATATTTCCCATCAAGAAAACCTATAATGGTCACCCAGCAGCCAGTGGGGAACGCTGGGGACGCATCGATGTCGAGCCAGAAAACAATGTTACGTACACGCGCTCGTGTGCGGCGCAAAGTCACCAAAATCAGCTTTAACACGCCACCCTCACAGTAAAATGCTCCGGTTTCTTAAGGGCCTTCAAAAGCACAGTTTCCTCTTGCAGAACCTGAAAGAAAGCACGCAGGAGCTGTTGAAAGCAGAACAGTGAAAGACCAAGCAGTAACAAAATTACTCGCTTTTTATGCATTTTGTGTGCTCTCCTCGCCTGCTGGTAAAAATCTATGTACACACGGCTGGACGCTTGTGTCCCTGAACACAAAATGCGATATTTTCCACCAAGGGAACCTATAGTGGTCACCCTGCAGCCAGTGGGGAACGCTGGGGACGCATCGATGTCGAGCCAGAAAATAATGTTACGTACACGTGCCCGTGTGCGGCGCAAAGTCATCAAAATCAGCTGTAACACGCCACCCTCAGAGTAAAATGCTTCGGTTTCTTAAAGGCCTTCAAAAGCACAGTTTCCTTTTGCAGAACCTGAAAGAAAGCACGCAGGAGCTGTTGAAAACAGAACAGTGAAATTCCAAGCAATAACAAAATTACTCGTTTTTTATGCATTTTGTGTGCTCTCCTCGCCTGCTGGTAAAAATCTATGTACACACGGCTGGACGCTTGTGTCCCCGAATACAAAACGCAATATTTCCCATCAAGGGAACCTTTAATGGTCACCCTGCAACCAGTGGGGAACGCTGGGGACGCATCGATGTCGAGCCAGAAAATAATGTTACATACACGTGCCCGTGTGCGGCGCAAAGTCATCAAAATCAGCTGTAACACGCCACCCTCAGAGTAAAATGCTTCGGTTTCTTAAAGGCCTTCAAAAGCACAGTTTCCTTTTGCAGAACCTGAAAGAAAGCACGCAGGAGCTGTTGAAAACAGAACAGTGAAATTCCAAGCAATAACAAAATTACTCGTTTTTTATGCATTTTGTGTGCTCTCCTCGCCTGCTGGTAAAAATCTATGTACACACGGCTGGACGCTTGTATCCCCGAATACAAAACGCAATATTTTCCATCAAGGGAACCTTTAATGGTCACCCTGCAACCAGTGGGGAACGCTGGGGACGCATCGATGTCGAGCCAGAAAATAATGTTACATACACGTGCCCGTGTGCGGCGCAAAGTCATCAAAATCAGCTGTAACACGCCACCCTCAGAGTAAAATGCTTCGGTTTCTTAAAGGCCTTCAAAAGCGCAGTTTCCTTTTGCAGAACTTGAAAGAAAGCACGCAGGAGTTATTGAAAACAGAACAGTGAAAACCAAGCAGTAACAAAATTACTCGTTTTTTATGCATTTTGTGTGTTCTCCTCGCCTGCTGGTAAAAATCTATGTATACACGGCTGGACGCTTGTGTCCCTGAATACAAAACGCGATATTTCCCATCAAGGGAACCTATAATGGTCACCCTGCAACCAGTGGGGAACGCTGGGGACGCATCGATGTCGAGCCGGAAAATAATGTTACGTACACGCGCCCGTGTGCGGCGCAAAGTCATCAAAATCAGCTGTAACACGCCAGCCTCAGAGTAAAATGCTTCGGTTTCTTAAAGGCCTTCAAAAGCACAGCTTCCTCTTGCAGAACCTGAAAGAAAGCACCTAGGCGCTGTTGAAAACAGAACAGTGAAAGACCAAGCAGTAACAAAATGAGTCGTTTTTTATGCATTTTGTGTGCTCTCCTCGCCTGCTGGTAAAAATCTATGTTCACACGGCTAGACGCTTGTGTCCCCCAATACAAAACGCGATATTTCCCATCAAGGGAACCTATAATGGTCACCCAGCAGCCAGTGGGGAACGCTGGGGACGCATCGATGTCGAGCCAGAAAATAATGTTACGTACACGCGCCCGTGTGCGGCGCAAAGTCATCAAAATCAGCTGTAATACGCCACCCTCAGAGTAAAATGCTTCGGTTTCTTAAAGGCCTTCAAAAGCACAGTTTCCTTTTGCAGAACTTGAAAGAAAGCACGCAGGAGTTGTTGAAAACAGAACAGTGAAAGACCAAGCAGTAACAAAATGAGTCGTTTTTTATGCATTTTGTGTGCTCTCCTCGCCTGCTGGTAAAAATCTATGTTCACACGGCTAGACGCTTGTGTCCCCCAATACAAAACGCGATATTTCCCATCAAGGGAACCTATAATGGTCACCCAGCAGCCAGTGGGGAACGCTGGGGACGCATCGATGTCCAGCCAGAAAATAATGTTACGTACACGCGCCCGTGTGCGGCGCAAAGTCAACAAAACCAGCTGCAACACGCCACCCTCGGAGTAAAACGCTTCGGTTTCTTAAGGGCCCTCAAAAGCACTGTTTCCACTTGCAGATCCTGAAAGAAAGCACCCAGGCGCTGTTGAAAACAGAACAGTGAAACGCCAAGCAGTAACAAAATTACTCGTTTTTTATGCATTTTGTGTGCTCTCCTCGCCTGCTGGTAAGAATCTATGTCCACACGGCCGGACGCTTGTGTCCCTGAATACAAAACGCGATATTTTCCACCAAGGGAACCTATAGTGGTCACCCTGCAGCCAGTGGGGAACGCTGGGGACGCATCGATGTCGAGGCAGAAAATAATGTTACGTACACGCGCCCATGTGCGGCGCAAAGTCAACAAAATCAGCTGCAACACACCACCCTCGGAGTAAAACGCTTCGGTTTTTTAAGGGCCCTCAAAAGCACAGTTTCACCCAGCACAGAAAGCACCCAGGCGCTGTTGAAAACAGAACGGTGGAAGGCCAAGCAGTAACAAAATTGCTCGTTTTTTATGCATTTTGTGTGTTCTCCTCGCCTGCTGGTAAAAATCTATGTACACACGGCTGGACGCTTGTGTCCCTGAATACAAAGCGCGATATTTCCAATCAAGGGAACCTATAATGGTCACTCAGCAGCCAGTGGGGAACGCTGGGGACGCATCGATGTCGACCCAGAAAATAATGTTACGTACACGCGCCCGTGTGCGGCGCAAAGTCATCAAAATCAGCTGTAACACACCACCCTCACAGTAAAATGCTTCGGTTTCTTAAAAGGCCTTCAAAGGCACAGTTTCCTCATGCAGAACCTGAAAGAAAGCACGCAGGAGCTGTTGAAAACAGAACAGTGAAAAACCAAGCAGTAACAAAATTACTTGTCTTTTATGCATTTTGTGTGCTCTCCTCGCCTGCTGGTAAAAATCTATGTACACACGGCTGGACGCTTGTGTCCCTGAATACAAAACGCTATATTTCCCATCAAGGCAACCTACAATGGTCACCCAGCAACCAGTGGGGAACGCTGGGACGCATCGATGTCGAGCCAGAAAATAATGTTACGTACACGCGCCCGTGTGCGGCGCAAAGTCATCAAAATCAGTTGTAACACGCCAGCCTCAGAGTAAAATGCTTCGGTTTCTTAAAGGCCTTAAAAAGCACAGCTTCCTCTTGCAGAACCTGAAAGAAAGCACCCAGGCGCTGTTGAAAACAGAACAGTGAAAGACCAAGCAGTAACAAAATGAATCGTTTTTTATGCATTTTGTGTGTTCTCCTCGCCTGCTGGTAAAAATCTATGTACACACGGCTGGACGCTTGTATCCCTGAATACAAAACGCGATATTTCCCACCAAGGGAACCTATAATGGTCACCCTGCAGCCAGTGGGGAACGCTGGGGACGCATCGATGTCGAGCCAGAAAATAATGTTACGTACACGCGCCCGTGTGCGGCGCAAAGTCATCAAAATCAGCTGTAACACACCACCCTCACAGTAAAATGCTTCGGTTTCTTAAAGGCCTTCAAAGGCACAGTTTCCCCTTGCAGAACCTGAAAGAAAGCACGCAGGAGCTGTTGAAAACAGAACAGTGAAAAACCAAGCAGTAGCAAAATTACTTGTCTTTTATGCATTTTGTGTGTTCTCCTCGCCTGCTGGTAAAAATCTATGTACACACGGCTGGACGCTTGTGTCCCCCAAAACAAAACGCGATATTTCCCATCAAGAAAACCTATAATGGTCACCCAGCAGCCAGTGGGGAACGCTGGGGACGCATCGATGTCGAGCCAGAAAACAATGTTACGTACACGCGCTCGTGTGCGGCGCAAAGTCACCAAAATCAGCTTTAACACGCCACCCTCACAGTAAAATGCTCCGGTTTCTTAAGGGCCTTCAAAAGCACAGTTTCCTCTTGCAGAACCTGAAAGAAAGCACGCAGGAGCTGTTGAAAACAGAACAGTGAAAGACCAAGCAGTAACAAAATTACTCGCTTTTTATGCATTTTGTGTGCTCTCCTCGCCTGCTGGTAAAAATCTATGTACACACGGCTGGACGCTTGTATCCCTGAATACAAAACGCGATATTTCCCACCAAGGGAACCTATAATGGTCACCCTGCAGCCAGTGGGGAACGCTGGGGACGCATCGATGTCGACCCAGAAAATAATGTTACGTACACGCGCCCGTGTGCGGCGCAAAGTCATCAAAATCAGCTGTAACACACCACCCTCACAGTAAAATGCTTCGGTTTCTTAAAAGGCCTTTCAAGGCACAGTTTCCTCATGCAGAACCTGAAAGAAAGCACGCAGGAGCTGTTGAAAACAGAACAGTGAAAAACCAAGCAGTAACAAAATTACTTGTCTTTTATGCATTTTGTGTGCTCTCCTCGCCTGCTGGTAAAAATCTATGTACACACGGCTGAACGCTTCGATCCCTCAATATAAAGCGCGATATTTCCAATCAAGGGAACCTATAATGGTCACTCAGCAGCCAGTGGGGAACGCTGGGGACGCATCGATGTCGACCCAGAAAATAATGTTACGTTAACGCGCCCGTGTGCGGCGCAAAGTCATCAAAATCAGCTGTAACACACCACCCTCTCAGTAAAATGCTTCGGTTTCTTAAAAGGCCTTCAAAAGCACAGTTTCCTTTTGCAGAACTTGAAAGAAAGCACGCAGGAGTTGTTGAAAACAGAACAGTGAAAACCAAGCAGTAACAAAATTACTCGTTTTATATGCATTTTGTGTGCTCTCCTCGCCTGCTGGTATAAATCTATGTACACACGGCTGAACGCTTCTGTCCCCCAATATAAAGCGCGATATTTCCAATCAAGGGAACCTATAATGGTCACTCAGCAGCCAGTGGGGAACGCTGGGGACGCATCGATGTCGAGCCAGAAAATAATGTTACGTACACGCGCCCGTGTGCGGCGCAAAGTCACCAAAATCAGCTGCAACACGCCCCTCGGAGTAAAACGCTTCGGTTTCTTAAGGGCCTTCAAAAGCACAGTTTCCTCTTGCAGAACCTGAAAGAAAGCACGCAGGAGCTGTTGAAAACAGAACAGTGACAGACCAAGCAGTAACAAAATTACTCGTTTTATATGCATTTTGTGTGCTCTCCTCGCCTGCTGGTAAAAATCTATGTACACACGGCTAGACGCTTGCATCCCTCAATACAAAACGCAAGACTTCCCATCAGAGGAACCTATAATGGTCACCCAGCAGCCAGTGGGGAACGCTGGGGACGCATCGATGTCGAGCCAGAAAATAATGTTACGTACACGCGCCCGTGTGCGGCGCAAAGTCATCAAAATCAGCTGCAACACGCCACCCTCGGAGTAAAACGCTTCGGTTTCTTAAGGGCCTCCAAGAGCACTGTTTTCTTCTGCAGAGCCTGAAAGACAACGCCCAGGAGCTGTTGAAAACAGAACAGTGAAAGACCAAGCAGTAACAAAATTACTCGTTTTTTATGCATTTTGTGTGCTCTCCTCGCCTGCTGGTAAAAATCTATGTACACACGGCTGGACGCTTGTGTCCCTGAATACAAAACGCGATATTTCCAATAAAGGGAACCTATAACGGTCACTCAGCAGCCAGTGGGGAACGCTGGGGACGCATCGATGTCGAGCCAGAAAATAATGTTACGTACACGCGCCCGTGTGCGGCGCAAAGTCATCAAAATCAGCTGCAACACGCCACCCTCGGAGTAAAACGCTTCGGTTTCTTAAGGGCCTCCAAGAGCACTGTTTTCTTCTGCAGAGCCTGAAAGACAACGCCCAGGAGCTGTTGAAAACAGAACAGTGAAAGACCAAGCAGTAACAAAATTACTCGTTTTTTATGCATTTTGTGTGCTCTCCTCGCCTGCTGGTAAAAATCTATGTACACACGGCTAAACTCTTGTGTCCCTCAATACAAAACGCGATATTTGCCATCAAGGAAACCTATAATGGACGCCCAGCAGCCAGTGGGGAACACTGGGGACGCATCGATGTCGAGCCAGAAAATAATGTTACGTACGCGCGCCCGTGTGCGGCGCAAAGTCACCAAAATCAGCTGTAAAACGCCACCCTCAGAGTAAAACGCTTCAGTTTCTCAAAGGCCTTCAAGAGCAAAGGTTCTTCTTGCCGGGCCTGAAAGAGTGCACCCAGGAGCTGTTGAAAACAGAACAGTGAAAGACCAAGCAATAACAAAATTACTCGTTTTTTATGCATTTTGTGTGCTCTCCTCATCTGCTGGTAAAAATCTAGGTACACACGGCAGTACTTTTGTGTCCCTGAATACAAAACGCGATATTTCCCATCAAGGGAACCTATAATGGTCACCCAGCAGCCAGTGGAGAACGCTGGGGACGCATCGATGTCGAACCAGAAAATAATGTTACGTACACGCGGCCGTTGGCGGCGCAAAGTCATCAAAATCAGCTGTGACACGCCACTCTCAGAGTAAAATGCTTCGGTTTCTTAAAGGCCTTCAAAGGCACAGTTTTCTTTTGCAGAAATTGAAAGAAAGCACGCAGGAGTTGATGAAAACAGAACAGTGAAAACCAAGCAGTAACAAAATTACTCGTTTTTTATGCATTTTGTGTGCTCTCCACGCCTGCTGGTAAAAATCTATGTACACACGGCTGGACGCTTGTGTCCCCCAATACAAAACGCGATATTTTCCTTCAAGGGAACCTATGTTGGTCACCCAGCAGCTAGTGGGGAACGCTGGGGACGCATCGATGTCGAGCCAGAAAATAATGTTACGTACACGCGCCCGTGTGCGGCGCAAAGTCATCAAAATCAGCTGTAACACGCCACTATCAGAGCAAAATGCTTCGGTTTCATGAAGGCCATCAAAAGCACAGTTTCCTTTTGCAGAACTTGAAAGAAAGCACGCAGGAGTTGTTGAAAACAGAGCAGTGAAAACCAAGCAGTAGCAAAATAACTCGTTTTTTATGCATTTTGTGTGCTCTCCTCGCCTGCTGGTAAAAATCTATGTACACACGGCTGGACGCTTGTGTCCCCAATACAAAACGCGATATTTCCCATCAAGGGAACCTATAATGGTCACCCAGCAGCCAGTGGGGAACGCTGGGGACGCATCGATGTCGAGCCAGAAAATAATGTTACGTACACGCGGCCGTGTGCGGCGCAAAGTCATCAAAATCAGCTGTAACACGCCACCCTCAGAGTAAAATGCTTCGGTTTCTTAAAGGCCTTCAAAAGCACAGTTTTTTTGCAGAACTTGAAAGAAAGCACGCAGGAGTTGATGAAAGCAGAACAGTGAAAGACAAAGCAGTAACAAAATTACTCGTTTTTTATGCATTTTGAGTGCTCTCCTCGCCTGCTGGTAAAAATCTATTTACACACGGCTAGACGCTTGTGTCCCTCAATACAAAACGCGATATTTCCCATTAAGGGAACCTATAATGGTCACCCATCAGCCAGTGGGGAACGCTAGGGACGCATCGATGTCGAGCCAGAAAATAATGTTACGTACACGCGGCCGTGTGCGGCGCAAAGTCATCAAAATCAGCTGTAACACGCCACCCTCAGAGTAAAATGCTTCGGTTTCTTAAAGGCCTTCAAAATCACGGTTTTCTTTTGCAGAACCTGATAGAAAGCACGCAGGAGTTTATGAAAACAGAACAGTGAAAACCAAGCAGTAACAAAATTACTCGTTTTTTATGCATTCTGTGTGTTCTCCTCGCCTGCTGGTAAAAATCTATGTACACACGGCAGTACGTTTGTGTCCCTGAATACAAAACGCGATATTTTCCATCAAGATAACCTATAATGGTCACCCTGCAGCCAGTGGGGAACGCTGGGGATGCATCGATGTCGAGCCAGAAAATAATGTTACGTACCCGCGCCCGTGTGCGGAGCAAAGTCATCAAAATCAGCTGTAACACGCCACCCTCAGAGTAAAATGCTTCGGTTTCTTAAGGGCCTTCAAAAGCACAGTTTCCTTTGCAGAACTTGAAAGAAAGCACTCAGGAGTTGTTGAAAACAGAACAGTGAAAACCAAGCAGTAACAAAATTACTCCTTTTTTATGCATTTTGTGTGCTCTCCTCGCCTGCTGGTAAAAATCTATGTCCACACGGCTAAACTCTTGTGTCCCTCAATACAAAACGCGATATTTCCCATCAAGGAAACCTATAATGGACGCCCAACAGCCAGTGGGGAACGCTGGGGACGCATCGATGTCGAGCCAGAAAATAATGTTACGTACACGCGCCCGTGTTCGGCGCAAATTCATCAAAATCAGCTGTAACACGCCACCCTCAGAGTAAAACGCTTCAGTTTCTCAAAGGCCTTCAAAAGCAAAGGTTCCTCTTGCCGGGCCTGAAAGAGAGCACCCAGGAGCTGTTGAAAACAGAACAGCGAAAGACCAAGCAGTAACAAAATGAGTCGTTTTTTATGCATTTTGTGTGCTCTCCTCGCCTGCTGGTAAAAATCTATATACACACGGCTGGACGCTTGTGTCCCTGAATACAAAGCGCGATATTTCCCATCAAGGGAACGTATAATGGTCACCCTGCAGCCAGTGGGGAACGCTGGGGACCCATCGATGTCGAGCCAGAAAATAATGTTAAGTACACGCGCCCGTGTGCGGCGCAAAGTCATCAAAATCAGCTGTAACACTCCAGGCTCAGAGTAAAATGCTTCGGTTTCTTAAAGGCCTTCAAAAGCACAGCCTCCTTTTGCAGAACCTGAAAGAAAGCACGCAGGTGTTGTTGCAAACAGAACAGTGTAAGACCAAGCAGTAACAATATGAGTCGTTTTTTATGCATTTTGTGTGCTCTCCTCGCCTGCTGGTAAAAATCTATGTACACACGGCAGTACGTTTGTGTCCCTGAATACAAAACGCGATATTTTCCCTCAAGGGAACCTATAATGGTCACCCTGCAGTCAGTGGGGAACGCTGGGGACGCATCGATGTCGAGCCAGAAAATAATGTTACGTAAACGCGCCCGTGTGCGGAGCAAAGTCATCAAAATCAGCTGTAACACGCCACCCTCAGAGTAAAATGCTTCGGTTTCTTAAAGGCCTTCAAAAGCACAGTTTCTTTTTGCAGATCCTGAAAGAAAGCACCCAGGCGCTGTTGAAAACAGAACAGTGAAAGGCCAAGCAGTAACAAAATTACTCGTTTTTTATGCATTTTGTGTGCTCTCCTCGCCTGCTGGTAAAAATCTATGTACACACGGCAGTACTTTTGTGTCCCTGAATACAAAACGCGATATTTCCCATCAAGGGAACCTACAATGGTCACCCAGCAGCCAGTGGGGAACGCTGGGGACGCATCGATGTCGAGCCAGAAAATAATGTTACGTACACGCGCCCGTGTGCGGCGCAAAGTCATCAAAATCAGCTGCAACACGCCACCCTCGGAGTAAAACGCTTCGGTTTCTTAAGGGCCTCCAAAAGCACTGTTTTCTTCTGCAGAGCCTGAAAGACAACGCCCAGGAGCTGTTGAAAACAGAACAGTGAAAGACCAAGCAGTAACAAAATTACTCGTTTTTTATGCATTTTGTGTGCTCTCCTCGCCTGCTGGTAAAAATCTATGTACACACGGCTAAACTCTTGTGTCCCTCAATACAAAACGCGATATTTGCCATCAAGGAAACCTATAATGGACGCCCAGCAGCCAGTGGGGAACACTGGGGACGCATCGATGTCGAGCCAGAAAATAATGTTACGTACGCGCGCCCGTGTGCGGCGCAAAGTCACCAAAATCAGCTGTAAAACGCCACCCTCAGAGTAAAACGCTTCAGTTTCTCAAAGGCCTTCAAGAGCAAAGGTTCTTCTTGCCGGGCCTGAAAGAGTGCACCCAGGAGCTGTTGAAAACAGAACAGTGAAAGACCAAGCAATAACAAAATTACTCGTTTTTTATGCATTTTGTGTGCTCTCCTCGCCTGCTGGTAAAAATCTAGGTACACACGGCAGTACGTTTGTGTCCCTGAATACAAAACGCGATATTTTCCATCAAGGGAACCTATAATGGTCACCCTGCAGCCAGTGGGGAATGCTGGGGACGCATCGATGTCGAGCCAGAAAATAATTTTACGTACACGCGCCCGTGTGCGGCGCAAAGTCATCCAAATCGGCTGTAACACGCCAGCCTCAGAGTAAAATGCTTCGGTTTCTTAAAGGCCTTCAAAAGCACAGCATGCTCTTGCAGAGCCTGAAAGAAAGCACGCAGGTGTTGTTGAAAACAGAACAGTGAAAGGCCAAGCAGTACCAAAATTACTCGTTTTTTATGCATTTTGTGTGCTCTCCTCGCCTGCTGGTAAAAATCTATGTACACACGGCAGTACTTTTGTGTCCCTGAATACAAAACGCGATATTTGCCATCAAGGAAACCTATAATGGACGCCCAGCAGCCAGTGGGGAACACTGGGGACGCATCGATGTCGAGCCAGAAAATAATGTTACGTACACGCGCCCGTGTGCGGCGCAAAGTCACCAAAATCAGCTGCAACACGCCCCTCGGAGTAAAACGCTTCGGTTTCTTAAGGGCCTTCAAAAGCACAGTTTCCTCTTGCAGAATCTGAAAGAAAGCACGCAGGAGCTGTTGAAAACAGAACAGTGACAGACCAAGCAGTAACAAAATTACTCGTTTTATATGCATTTTGTGTGCTCTCCTCGCCTGCTGGTAAAAATCTATGTACACACGGCAGAACTTTTGTGTCCCTGAATACAAAACGCGATATTTCCCATCAAGGGAACCTACAATGGTCACCCAGCAGCCAGTGGGGAACGCTGGGGACGCATCGATGTCGAGCCAGAAAATAATTTTACGTACACGCGCCCGTGTGCGGCGCAAAGTCATCAAAATCGGCTGTAACACGCCAGCCTCAGAGTAAAATGCTTCGGTTTCTTAAAGGCCTTCAAAAGCACAGCATGCTCTTGCAGAGCCTGAAAGAAAGCACGCAGGTGTTGTTGAAAACAGAACAGTGAAAGGCCAAGCAGTACCAAAATTACTCGTTTTTTATGCATTTTGTGTGCTCTCCTCGCCTGCTGGTAAAAATCTATGTACACACGGCAGTACTTTTGTGTCCCTGAATACAAAACGCGATATTTCCCATCAAGGGAACCTACAATGGTCACCCAGCAGCCAGTGGGGAACGCTGGGGACGCATCGATGTCGAGCCAGAAAATAATGTTACGTACACGCGCCCGTGTGCGGCGCAAAGTCATTAAAATCAGCTGCAACACGCCACCCTTGGAGTAAAACGCTTCGGTTTCTTAAGGGCCTTCAAAAGCACTGTTTTCTTCTGCAGAGCCTGAAAGACAACGCCCAGGAGCTGTTGAAAACAGAACAGTGAAAGGCCAAGCAGTAACAAAATTACTCCTTTTTTATGCATTTTGTGTGCTCTCTTCGCCTGCTGGTAAAAATCTATGTACACACGGCTGGTCGCTTGTGTCCATCAAGACAAAGCGCGATATTTCCCATCAAGGGAACCTATAATGGTCACCCAGCAGCCAGTGGGGAACGCTGGGGACGCATCGATGTCGAGCCAGAAAATAATGTTACGTACACGCGCCCGTGTGCGGCGCAAAGTCATCAAAATCAGCTGTAATACGCCACCCTCAGAGTAAAATGCTTCGGTTTCTTAAAGGCCTTCAAAAGCACAGTTTCCTTTGGAGAACTTGAAAGAAAGCACGCAGGAGTTGTTGAAAACAGAACAGTGAAAACCAAGCAGTAACAAAATTACTCGTTTTTTAAACATTTTGTGTGCTCTCCTCGCCTGCTGGTAAAAATCTATGTACACACGGCAGAACTTTTGTGTCCCTGAATACAAAACGCGATATTTCCCATCAAGGGAACCTACAATGGTCACCCAGCAGCCAGTGGGGAACGCTGGGGACGCATCGATGTCGAGCCAGAAAATAATGTTACGTACACGCGCCCGTGTGCGGCGCAAAGTCATTAAAATCAGCTGCAACACGCCACCCTTGGAGTAAAACGCTTCGGTTTCTTAAAGGCCTTCAAAAGCACAGCATGCTCTTGCAGATCCTGAAAGAGAGCACCCAGGCGCTGTTGAAAACAGAACAGTGAAAGGCCAAGCAGTAACAAAATTACTCCTTTTTTATGCATTTTGTGTGCTCTCTTCGCCTGCTGGTAAAAATCTATGTACACACGGCTGGTCGCTTGTGTCCATCAAGACAAAGCGCGATATTTCCCATCAAGGGAACCTATAATGGTCACCCAGCAGCCAGTGGGGAACGCTGGGGACGCATCGATGTCGAGCCAGAAAATAATGTTACGTACACGCGCCCGTGTGCGGCGCAAAGTCATCAAAATCAGCTGTAATACGCCACCCTCAGAGTAAAATGCTTCGGTTTCTTAAAGGCCTTCAAAAGCACAGTTTCCTTTGGAGAACTTGAAAGAAAGCACGCAGGAGTTGTTGAAAACAGAACAGTGAAAACCAAGCAGTAACAAAATTACTCGTTTTTTAAACATTTTGTGTGCTCTCCTCGCCTGCTGGTAAAAATCTATGTACACACGGCTGGACGCTTCTGTCCCTGATACAAAACGCGATATTTCCCACCAAGGGAACCTATAATGGTCACCCTGCAGCCAGTGGGGAAGGCTGGGGACGCATCGATGTCCAGCCAGAAAATAATGTTACGTACACGCGCCCGTGTGCGGCGCAAAGTCAACAAAACCAGCTGCAACACGCCACCCTCGGAGTAAAACGCTTCGGTTTCTTAAGGGCCCTCAAAAGCACTGTTTCCACTTGCAGATCCTGAAAGAAAGCACCCAGGCGCTGTTGAAAACAGAACAGTGAAACGCCAAGCAGTAACAAAATTACTCGTTTTTTATGCATTTTGTGTGCTCTCCTCGCCTGCTGGTAAAAATCTATGTCCACACGGCCGGACGCTTGTGTCCCTGAATACAAAACGCGATATTTTCCACCAAGGGAACCTAAAGTGGTCACCCTGCAGCCAGTGGGGAACGCTGGGGACGCATCGATGTCGAGGCAGAAAATAATGTTACGTACACGCGCCCGTGTGCGGCGCAAAGTCAACAAAATCAGCTGCAACACACCACCCTCGGAGTAAAACGCTTCGGTTTTTTAAGGGCCCTCAAAAGCACAGTTTCACCCAGCACAGAAAGCACCCAGGCGCTGTTGAAAACAGAACGGTGGAAGGCCAAGCAGTAACAAAATTACTCGTTTTTTATGCATTTTGTGTGTTCTCCTCGCCTGCTGGTAAAAATCTATGTACACACGGCTGGACGCTTGTGTCCCTGAATACAAAGCGCGATATTTCCAATCAAGGGAACCTATAATGGTCACTCAGCAGCCAGTGGGGAACGCTGGGGACGCATCGATGTCGACCCAGAAAATAATGTTACGTACACGCGCCCGTGTGCGGCGCAAAGTCATCAAAATCAGCTGTAACACACCACCCTCACAGTAAAATGCTTCGGTTTCTTAAAAGGCCTTTCAAGGCACAGTTTCCTCATGCAGAACCTGAAAGAAAGCACGCAGGAGCTGTTGAAAACAGAACAGTGAAAAACCAAGCAGTAACAAAATTACTTGTCTTTTATGCATTTTGTGTGCTCTCCTCGCCTGCTGGTAAAAATCTATGTACACACGGCTGAACGCTTCGATCCCTCAATATAAAGCGCGATATTTCCAATCAAGGGAACCTATAATGGTCACTCAGCAGCCAGTGGGGAACGCTGGGGACGCATCGATGTCGACCCAGAAAATAATGTTACGTTAACGCGCCCGTGTGCGGCGCAAAGTCATCAAAATCAGCTGTAACACACCACCCTCTCAGTAAAATGCTTCGGTTTCTTAAAAGGCCTTCAAAAGCACAGTTTCCTTTTGCAGAACTTGAAAGAAAGCACGCAGGAGTTGTTGAAAACAGAACAGTGAAAACCAAGCAGTAACAAAATTACTCGTTTTATATGCATTTTGTGTGCTCTCCTCGCCTGCTGGTATAAATCTATGTACACACGGCTGAACGCTTCTGTCCCCCAATATAAAGCGCGATATTTCCAATCAAGGGAACCTATAATGGTCACTCAGCAGCCAGTGGGGAACGCTGGGGACGCATCGATGTCGAGCCAGAAAATAATGTTACGTACACGCGCCCGTGTGCGGCGCAAAGTCACCAAAATCAGCTGCAACACGCCCCTCGGAGTAAAACGCTTCGGTTTCTTAAGGGCCTTCAAAAGCACAGTTTCCTCTTGCAGAACCTGAAAGAAAGCACGCAGGAGCTGTTGAAAACAGAACAGTGACAGACCAAGCAGTAACAAAATTACTCGTTTTATATGCATTTTGTGTGCTCTCCTCGCCTGCTGGTAAAAATCTATGTACACACGGCTAGACGCTTGCATCCCTCAATACAAAACGCAAGACTTCCCATCAGAGGAACCTATAATGGTCACCCAGCAGCCAGTGGGGAACGCTGGGGACGCATCGATGTCGAGCCAGAAAATAATGTTACGTACACGCGCCCGTGTGCGGCGCAAAGTCATCAAAATCAGCTGTAACACACCACCCTCACAGTAAAATGCTTCGGTTTCTTAAAGGGCCTTCAAAGGCACAGTTTCCTCTTGCAGATCCTGAAAGAAAGCACCCAGGCGCTGTTGAAAACAGAACAGTGAAAGGCCAAGCAGTAACAAAATTACTCGTTTTTTATGCATTTTGTGTGTTCTCCTCGCCTGCTGGTAAAAATCTATGTACACACGGCTGGACGCTTGTGTCCCTGAATACAAAACGCGATATTTCCAATAAAGGGAACCTATAACGGTCACTCAGCAGCCAGTGGGGAACGCTGGGGACGCATCGATGTCGAGCCAGAAAATAATGTTACGTACACGCGCCCGTGTGCGGCGCAAAGTCATCAAAATCAGCTGCAACACGCCACCCTCGGAGTAAAACGCTTCGGTTTCTTAAGGGCCTCCAAGAGCACTGTTTTCTTCTGCAGAGCCTGAAAGACAACGCCCAGGAGCTGTTGAAAACAGAACAGTGAAAGACCAAGCAGTAACAAAATTACTCGTTTTTTATGCATTTTGTGTGCTCTCCTCGCCTGCTGGTAAAAATCTATGTACACACGGCTAAACTCTTGTGTCCCTCAATACAAAACGCGATATTTGCCATCAAGGAAACCTATAATGGACGCCCAGCAGCCAGTGGGGAACACTGGGGACGCATCGATGTCGAGCCAGAAAATAATGTTACGTACGCGCGCCCGTGTGCGGCGCAAAGTCACCAAAATCAGCTGTAAAACGCCACCCTCAGAGTAAAACGCTTCAGTTTCTCAAAGGCCTTCAAGAGCAAAGGTTCTTCTTGCCGGGCCTGAAAGAGTGCACCCAGGAGCTGTTGAAAACAGAACAGTGAAAGACCAAGCAATAACAAAATTACTCGTTTTTTATGCATTTTGTGTGCTCTCCTCATCTGCTGGTAAAAATCTAGGTACACACGGCAGTACTTTTGTGTCCCTGAATACAAAACGCGATATTTCCCATCAAGGGAACCTATAATGGTCACCCAGCAGCCAGTGGAGAACGCTGGGGACGCATCGATGTCGAACCAGAAAATAATGTTACGTACACGCGGCCGTTGGCGGCGCAAAGTCATCAAAATCAGCTGTGACACGCCACTCTCAGAGTAAAATGCTTCGGTTTCTTAAAGGCCTTCAAAGGCACAGTTTTCTTTTGCAGAAATTGAAAGAAAGCACGCAGGAGTTGATGAAAACAGAACAGTGAAAACCAAGCAGTAACAAAATTACTCGTTTTTTATGCATTTTGTGTGCTCTCCACGCCTGCTGGTAAAAATCTATGTACACACGGCTGGACGCTTGTGTCCCCCAATACAAAACGCGATATTTTCCTTCAAGGGAACCTATGTTGGTCACCCAGCAGCTAGTGGGGAACGCTGGGGACGCATCGATGTCGAGCCAGAAAATAATGTTACGTACACGCGCCCGTGTGCGGCGCAAAGTCATCAAAATCAGCTGTAACACGCCACTATCAGAGCAAAATGCTTCGGTTTCATGAAGGCCATCAAAAGCACAGTTTCCTTTTGCAGAACTTGAAAGAAAGCACGCAGGAGTTGTTGAAAACAGAGCAGTGAAAACCAAGCAGTAGCAAAATAACTCGTTTTTTATGCATTTTGTGTGCTCTCCTCGCCTGCTGGTAAAAATCTATGTACACACGGCTGGACGCTTGTGTCCCCAATACAAAACGCGATATTTCCCATCAAGGGAACCTATAATGGTCACCCAGCAGCCAGTGGGGAACGCTGGGGACGCATCGATGTCGAGCCAGAAAATAATGTTACGTACACGCGGCCGTGTGCGGCGCAAAGTCATCAAAATCAGCTGTAACACGCCACCCTCAGAGTAAAATGCTTCGGTTTCTTAAAGGCCTTCAAAAGCACAGTTTTTTTGCAGAACTTGAAAGAAAGCACGCAGGAGTTGATGAAAGCAGAACAGTGAAAGACAAAGCAGTAACAAAATTACTCGTTTTTTATGCATTTTGAGTGCTCTCCTCGCCTGCTGGTAAAAATCTATTTACACACGGCTAGACGCTTGTGTCCCTCAATACAAAACGCGATATTTCCCATTAAGGGAACCTATAATGGTCACCCATCAGCCAGTGGGGAACGCTAGGGACGCATCGATGTCGAGCCAGAAAATAATGTTACGTACACGCGGCCGTGTGCGGCGCAAAGTCATCAAAATCAGCTGTAACACGCCACCCTCAGAGTAAAATGCTTCGGTTTCTTAAAGGCCTTCAAAATCACGGTTTTCTTTTGCAGAACCTGATAGAAAGCACGCAGGAGTTTATGAAAACAGAACAGTGAAAACCAAGCAGTAACAAAATTACTCGTTTTTTATGCATTCTGTGTGTTCTCCTCGCCTGCTGGTAAAAATCTATGTACACACGGCAGTACGTTTGTGTCCCTGAATACAAAACGCGATATTTTCCATCAAGATAACCTATAATGGTCACCCTGCAGCCAGTGGGGAACGCTGGGGATGCATCGATGTCGAGCCAGAAAATAATGTTACGTACCCGCGCCCGTGTGCGGAGCAAAGTCATCAAAATCAGCTGTAACACGCCACCCTCAGAGTAAAATGCTTCGGTTTCTTAAGGGCCTTCAAAAGCACAGTTTCCTTTGCAGAACTTGAAAGAAAGCACTCAGGAGTTGTTGAAAACAGAACAGTGAAAACCAAGCAGTAACAAAATTACTCCTTTTTTATGCATTTTGTGTGCTCTCCTCGCCTGCTGGTAAAAATCTATGTCCACACGGCTAAACTCTTGTGTCCCTCAATACAAAACGCGATATTTCCCATCAAGGAAACCTATAATGGACGCCCAACAGCCAGTGGGGAACGCTGGGGACGCATCGATGTCGAGCCAGAAAATAATGTTACGTACACGCGCCCGTGTTCGGCGCAAATTCATCAAAATCAGCTGTAACACGCCACCCTCAGAGTAAAACGCTTCAGTTTCTCAAAGGCCTTCAAAAGCAAAGGTTCCTCTTGCCGGGCCTGAAAGAGAGCACCCAGGAGCTGTTGAAAACAGAACAGCGAAAGACCAAGCAGTAACAAAATGAGTCGTTTTTTATGCATTTTGTGTGCTCTCCTCGCCTGCTGGTAAAAATCTATATACACACGGCTGGACGCTTGTGTCCCTGAATACAAAGCGCGATATTTCCCATCAAGGGAACGTATAATGGTCACCCTGCAGCCAGTGGGGAACGCTGGGGACGCATCGATGTCGAGCCAGAAAATAATGTTAAGTACACGCGCCCGTGTGCGGCGCAAAGTCATCAAAATCAGCTGTAACACTCCAGGCTCAGAGTAAAATGCTTCGGTTTCTTAAAGGCCTTCAAAAGCACAGCCTCCTTTTGCAGAACCTGAAAGAAAGCACGCAGGTGTTGTTGCAAACAGAACAGTGTAAGACCAAGCAGTAACAATATGAGTCGTTTTTTATGCATTTTGTGTGCTCTCCTCGCCTGCTGGTAAAAATCTATGTACACACGGCAGTACGTTTGTGTCCCTGAATACAAAACGCGATATTTTCCCTCAAGGGAACCTATAATGGTCACCCTGCAGTCAGTGGGGAACGCTGGGGACGCATCGATGTCGAGCCAGAAAATAATGTTACGTAAACGCGCCCGTGTGCGGAGCAAAGTCATCAAAATCAGCTGTAACACGCCACCCTCAGAGTAAAATGCTTCGGTTTCTTAAAGGCCTTCAAAAGCACAGTTTCTTTTTGCAGATCCTGAAAGAAAGCACCCAGGCGCTGTTGAAAACAGAACAGTGAAAGGCCAAGCAGTAACAAAATTACTCGTTTTTTATGCATTTTGTGTGCTCTCCTCGCCTGCTGGTAAAAATCTATGTACACACGGCAGTACTTTTGTGTCCCTGAATACAAAACGCGATATTTCCCATCAAGGGAACCTACAATGGTCACCCAGCAGCCAGTGGGGAACGCTGGGGACGCATCGATGTCGAGCCAGAAAATAATGTTACGTACACGCGCCCGTGTGCGGCGCAAAGTCATCAAAATCAGCTGCAACACGCCACCCTCGGAGTAAAACGCTTCGGTTTCTTAAGGGCCTCCAAAAGCACTGTTTTCTTCTGCAGAGCCTGAAAGACAACGCCCAGGAGCTGTTGAAAACAGAACAGTGAAAGACCAAGCAGTAACAAAATTACTCGTTTTTTATGCATTTTGTGTGCTCTCCTCGCCTGCTGGTAAAAATCTATGTACACACGGCTAAACTCTTGTGTCCCTCAATACAAAACGCGATATTTGCCATCAAGGAAACCTATAATGGACGCCCAGCAGCCAGTGGGGAACACTGGGGACGCATCGATGTCGAGCCAGAAAATAATGTTACGTACGCGCGCCCGTGTGCGGCGCAAAGTCACCAAAATCAGCTGTAAAACGCCACCCTCAGAGTAAAACGCTTCAGTTTCTCAAAGGCCTTCAAGAGCAAAGGTTCTTCTTGCCGGGCCTGAAAGAGTGCACCCAGGAGCTGTTGAAAACAGAACAGTGAAAGACCAAGCAATAACAAAATTACTCGTTTTTTATGCATTTTGTGTGCTCTCCTCGCCTGCTGGTAAAAATCTAGGTACACACGGCAGTACGTTTGTGTCCCTGAATACAAAACGCGATATTTTCCATCAAGGGAACCTATAATGGTCACCCTGCAGCCAGTGGGGAATGCTGGGGACGCATCGATGTCGAGCCAGAAAATAATTTTACGTACACGCGCCCGTGTGCGGCGCAAAGTCATCCAAATCGGCTGTAACACGCCAGCCTCAGAGTAAAATGCTTCGGTTTCTTAAAGGCCTTCAAAAGCACAGCATGCTCTTGCAGAGCCTGAAAGAAAGCACGCAGGTGTTGTTGAAAACAGAACAGTGAAAGGCCAAGCAGTACCAAAATTACTCGTTTTTTATGCATTTTGTGTGCTCTCCTCGCCTGCTGGTAAAAATCTATGTACACACGGCAGTACTTTTGTGTCTCTGAATACAAAACGCGATATTTGCCATCAAGGAAACCTATAATGGACGCCCAGCAGCCAGTGGGGAACACTGGGGACGCATCGATGTCGAGCCAGAAAATAATGTTACGTACACGCGCCCGTGTGCGGCGCAAAGTCACCAAAATCAGCTGCAACACGCCCCTCGGAGTAAAACGCTTCGGTTTCTTAAGGGCCTTCAAAAGCACAGTTTCCTCTTGCAGAATCTGAAAGAAAGCACGCAGGAGCTGTTGAAAACAGAACAGTGACAGACCAAGCAGTAACAAAATTACTCGTTTTATATGCATTTTGTGTGCTCTCCTCGCCTGCTGGTAAAAATCTATGTACACACGGC
Source organism: Eumerus sabulonum (assembly GCA_951905685.1). Taxonomy (NCBI): domain Eukaryota; kingdom Metazoa; phylum Arthropoda; class Insecta; order Diptera; family Syrphidae; genus Eumerus; species Eumerus sabulonum. Next base: position 136,956,409 of record OX645060.1, on the reverse strand, counting down.
AGAACTTTTGTGTCCCTGAATACAAAACGCGATATTTCCCATCAAGGGAACCTACAATGGTCACCCAGCAGCCAGTGGGGAACGCTGGGGACGCATCGATGTCGAGCCAGAAAATAATTTTACGTACACGCGCCCGTGTGCGGCGCAAAGTCATCAAAATCGGCTGTAACACGCCAGCCTCAGAGTAAAATGCTTCGGTTTCTTAAAGGCCTTCAAAAGCACAGCATGCTCTTGCAGAGCCTGAAAGAAAGCACGCAGGTGTTGTTGAAAACAGAACAGTGAAAGGCCAAGCAGTACCAAAATTACTCGTTTTTTATGCATTTTGTGTGCTCTCCTCGCCTGCTGGTAAAAATCTATGTACACACGGCAGTACTTTTGTGTCCCTGAATACAAAACGCGATATTTCCCATCAAGGGAACCTACAATGGTCACCCAGCAGCCAGTGGGGAACGCTGGGGACGCATCGATGTCGAGCCAGAAAATAATGTTACGTACACGCGCCCGTGTGCGGCGCAAAGTCATTAAAATCAGCTGCAACACGCCACCCTTGGAGTAAAACGCTTCGGTTTCTTAAGGGCCTTCAAAAGCACTGTTTTCTTCTGCAGAGCCTGAAAGACAACGCCCAGGAGCTGTTGAAAACAGAACAGTGAAAGACCAAGCGGTAACAAAATTACTCGTTTTTTATGCATTTTGTGTGCTCTCCTCGCCTGCTGGTAAAAATCTATGTACACACGGCAGTACTTTTGTGTCCCTGAATACAAAACGCGATATTTCCCATCAAGGGAACCTACAATGGTCACCCAGCAGCCAGTGGGGAACGCTGGGGACGCATCGATGTCGAGCCAGAAAATAATGTTACGTACACGCGCCCGTGTGCGGCCCAAAGTCACCAAAATCAGCTGTAAAACGCCACCCTCAGAGTAAAACGCTTCAGTTTCTCAAAGGCCTTCAAGAGCAAAGGTTCTTCTTGCCGGGCCTGAAAGAGTGCACCCAGGAGCTGTTGAAAACAGAACAGTGAAAAACCAAGCAATAACAAAATTACTCGTTTTTTATGCATTTTGTGTGCTCTCCTCATCTGCTGGTAAAAATCTAGGTACACACGGCAGTACGTTTGTGTCCCTGAATACAAAACGCGATATTTTCCATCAAGGGAACCTATAATGGTCACCCTGCAGCCAGTGGGGAATGCTGGGGACGCATCGATGTCGAGCCAGAAAATAATTTTACGTAAACGCGCCCGTGTGCGGAGCAAAGTCATCAAAATCAGCTGTAACACGCCACCCTCAGAGTAAAATGCTTCGGTTTCTTAAAGGCCTTCAAAAGCACAGTTTCTTTTTGCAGATCCTGAAAGAAAGCACCCAGGCGCTGTTGAAAACAGAGCAGTGAAAGGCCAAGCAGTAACAAAATTACTCGTTTTTTATGCATTTTGTGTGCTCTCCTCGCCTGCTGGTAAAAATCTATGTACACACGGCTAAACTCTTGTGTCCCTCAATACAAAACGCGATATTTGCCATCAAGGAAACCTACAATGGACGCCCAGCAGCCAGTGGGGAACACTGGGGACGCATCGATGTCGAGCCAGAAAATAATGTTACGTACACGCGCCCGTGTGCGGCGCAGAGTCACCAAAATCAGCTGTAAAACGCCACCCTCAGAGTAAAACGCTTCAGTTTCTCAAAGTCCTTCAAGAGCAAAGGTTCTTCTTGCCGGGCCTGAATGAGTGCACCCAGGAGCTGTTGAAAACAGAACAGTGAAAGACCAAGCAATAACAAAATTACTCGTTTTTTATGCATTTTGTGTGCTCTCCTCGCCTGCTGGTAAAAATCTAGGTACACACGGCAGTACGTTTGTGTCCCTGAATACAAAACGCGATATTTTCCATCAAGGGAACCTATAATGGTCACCCTGCAGCCAGTGGGGAATGCTGGGGACGCATCGATGTCGAGCCAGAAAATAATTTTACGTACACGCGCCCGTGTGCGGCGCAAAGTCATCAAAATCGGCTGTAACACGCCAGCCTCAGAGTAAAATGCTTCGGTTTCTTAAAGGCCTTCAAAAGCACAGCATGCTCTTGCAGAACCTGAAAGAAAGCACGCAGGTGTTGTTGAAAACAGAACAGTGAAAGACCAAGCAGTACCAAAATTACTCGTTTTTTATGCATTTTGTATGCTCTCCTCGCCTGCTGGTAAAAATCTATGTTCACACGGCAGTACTTTTGTGTCCCTGAATACAAAACGCGATAATTCCTATCAAGGGAACCTACAATGGTCACCCAGCAGCCAGTGGGGAACGCTGGGGACGCATCGATGTCGAGCCAGAAAATAATGTTACGTACACGCGCCCGTGTGCGGCGCAAAGTCATCAAAATCAGCTGCAGCACGCCACCCTTGGAGTAAAACGCTTCGGTTTCTTAAGGGCCTTCAAAAGCACTGTTTTCTTCTGCAGAGCTTGAAAGACAACGCCCAGGAGCTGTTGAAAACAGAACAGTGAAAGACCAAGCAGTAACAAAATTACTCGTTTTTTATGCATTTTGTGTGCTCTCCTCGCCTGCTGGTAAAAATCTATGTACACACGGCTAAACTCTTGTGTCCCTCAATACAAAACGCGATATTTGCCATCAAGGAAACCTATAATGGACGCCCAGCAGCCAGTGGGGAACACTGGGGACGCATCGATGTCGAGCCAGAAAATAATGTTACGTACGCGCGCCCGTGTGCGGCGCAAAGTCACCAAAATCAGCTGTAAAACGCCACCCTCAGAGTAAAACGCTTCAGTTTCTCAAAGGCCTTCAAGAGCAAAGGTTCTTCTTGCCGGGCCTGAAAGAGTGCACCCAGGAGCTGTTGAAAACAGAACAGTGAAAGACCAAGCAATAACAAAATTACTCGTTTTTTATGCATTTTGTGTGCTCTCCTCGCCTGCTGGTAAAAATCTAGGTACACACGGCAGTACGTTTGTGTCCCTGAATACAAAACGCGATATTTTCCATCAAGGGAACCTATAATGGTCACCCTGCAGCCAGTGGGGAATGCTGGGGACGCATCGATGTCGAGCCAGAAAATAATTTTACGTACACGCGCCCGTGTGCGGCGCAAAGTCATCCAAATCGGCTGTAACACGCCAGCCTCAGAGTAAAATGCTTCGGTTTCTTAAAGGCCTTCAAAAGCACAGCATGCTCTTGCAGAGCCTGAAAGAAAGCACGCAGGTGTTGTTGAAAACAGAACAGTGAAAGGCCAAGCAGTACCAAAATTACTCGTTTTTTATGCATTTTGTGTGCTCTCCTCGCCTGCTGGTAAAAATCTATGTACACACGGCAGTACTTTTGTGTCCCTGAATACAAAACGCGATATTTGCCATCAACGAAACCTATAATGGACGCCCAGCAGCCAGTGGGGAACACTGGGGACGCATCGATGTCGAGCCAGAAAATAATGTTACGTACACGCGCCCGTGTGCGGCGCAAAGTCACCAAAATCAGCTGCAACACGCCCCTCGGAGTAAAACGCTTCGGTTTCTTAAGGGCCTTCAAAAGCACAGTTTCCTCTTGCAGAATCTGAAAGAAAGCACGCAGGAGCTGTTGAAAACAGAACAGTGACAGACCAAGCAGTAACAAAATTACTCGTTTTATATGCATTTTGTGTGCTCTCCTCGCCTGCTGGTAAAAATCTATGTACACACGGCAGAACTTTTGTGTCCCTGAATACAAAACGCGATATTTCCCATCAAGGGAACCTACAATGGTCACCCAGCAGCCAGTGGGGAACGCTGGGGACGCATCGATGTCGAGCCAGAAAATAATGTTACGTACACGCGCCCGTGTGCGGCGCAAAGTCATTAAAATCAGCTGCAACACGCCACCCTTGGAGTAAAACGCTTCGGTTTCTTAAGGGCCTTCAAAAGCACTGTTTTCTTCTGCAGAGCCTGAAAGACAACGCCCAGGAGCTGTTGAAAACAGAACAGTGAAAGACCAAGCGGTAACAAAATTACTCGTTTTTTATGCATTTTGTGTGCTCTCCTCGCCTGCTGGTAAAAATCTATGTACACACGGCAGTACTTTTGTGTCCCTGAATACAAAACGCGATATTTCCCATCAAGGGAACCTACAATGGTCACCCAGCAGCCAGTGGGGAACGCTGGGGACGCATCGATGTCGAGCCAGAAAATAATGTTACGTACACGCGCCCGTGTGCGGCCCAAAGTCACCAAAATCAGCTGTAAAACGCCACCCTCAGAGTAAAACGCTTCAGTTTCTCAAAGGCCTTCAAGAGCAAAGGTTCTTCTTGCCGGGCCTGAAAGAGTGCACCCAGGAGCTGTTGAAAACAGAACAGTGAAAAACCAAGCAATAACAAAATTACTCGTTTTTTATGCATTTTGTGTGCTCTCCTCGCCTGCTGGTAAAAATCTAGGTACACACGGCAGTACGTTTGTGTCCCTGAATACAAAACGCGATATTTTCCATCAAGGGAACCCTGCAGCCAGTGGGGAATGCTGGGGACGCATCGATGTCGAGCCAGAAAATAATTTTACGTAAACGCGCCCGTGTGCGGAGCAAAGTCATCAAAATCAGCTGTAACACGCCACCCTCAGAGTAAAACGCTTCAGTTTCTCAAAGTCCTTCAAGAGCAAAGGTTCTTCTTGCCGGGCCTGAATGAGTGCACCCAGGAGCTGTTGAAAACAGAACAGTGAAAGACCAAGCAATAACAAAATTACTCGTTTTTTATGCATTTTGTGTGCTCTCCTCGCCTGCTGGTAAAAATCTAGGTACACACGGCAGTACGTTTGTGTCCCTGAATACAAAACGCGATATTTTCCATCAAGGGAACCCTGCAGCCAGTGGGGAATGCTGGGGACGCATCGATGTCGAGCCAGAAAATAATTTTACGTACACGCGCCCGTGTGCGGCGCAAAGTCATCCAAATCGGCTGTAACACGCCAGCCTCAGAGTAAAATGCTTCGGTTTCTTAAAGGCCTTCAAAAGCACAGCATGCTCTTGCAGAGCCTGAAAGAAAGCACGCAGGTGTTGTTGAAAACAGAACAGTGAAAGACCAAGCGGTAACAAAATTACTCGTTTTTTATGCATTTTGTGTGCTCTCCTCGCCTGCTGGTAAAAATCTATGTACACACGGCAGTACTTTTGTGTCCCTGAATACAAAACGCGATATTTCCCATCAAGGGAACCTACAATGGTCACCCAGCAGCCAGTGGGGAACGCTGGGGACGCATCGATGTCGAGCCAGAAAATAATGTTACGTACACGCGCCCGTGTGCGGCGCAAAGTCACCAAAATCAGCTGCAACACGCCCCTCGGAGTAAAACGCTTCGGTTTCTTAAGGGCCTTCAAAAGCACAGTTTCCTCTTGCAGAATCTGAAAGAAAGCACGCAGGAGCTGTTGAAAACAGAACAGTGACAGACCAAGCAGTAACAAAATTACTCGTTTTATATGCATTTTGTGTGCTCTCCTCGCCTGCTGGTAAAAATCTATGTACACACGGCTAAACTCTTGTGTCCCTCAATACAAAACGCGATATTTGCCATCAAGGAAACCTACAATGGACGCCCAGCAGCCAGTGGGGAACACTGGGGACGCATCGATGTCGAGCCAGAAAATAATGTTACGTACACGCGCCCGTGTGCGGCGCAGAGTCACCAAAATCAGCTGTAAAACGCCACCCTCAGAGTAAAACGCTTCAGTTTCTCAAAGTCCTTCAAGAGCAAAGGTTCTTCTTGCCGGGCCTGAATGAGTGCACCCAGGAGCTGTTGAAAACAGAACAGTGAAAGACCAAGCAATAACAAAATTACTCGTTTTTTATGCATTTTGTGTGCTCTCCTCGCCTGCTGGTAAAAATCTAGGTACACACGGCAGTACGTTTGTGTCCCTGAATACAAAACGCGATATTTTCCATCAAGGGAACCCTGCAGCCAGTGGGGAATGCTGGGGACGCATCGATGTCGAGCCAGAAAATAATTTTACGTAAACGCGCCCGTGTGCGGAGCAAAGTCATCAAAATCAGCTGTAACACGCCACCCTCAGAGTAAAATGCTTCGGTTTCTTAAAGGCCTTCAAAAGCACAGTTTCTTTTTGCAGATCCTGAAAGAAAGCACCCAGGCGCTGTTGAAAACAGAACAGTGAAAGGCCAAGCAGTAACAAAATTACTCGTTTTTTATGCATTTTGTGTGCTCTCCTCGCCTGCTGGTAAAAATCTATGTACACACGGCTAAACTCTTGTGTCCCTCAATACAAAACGCGATATTTGCCATCAAGGAAACCTACAATGGACGCCCAGCAGCCAGTGGGGAACACTGGGGACGCATCGATGTCGAGCCAGAAAATAATGTTACGTACACGCGCCCGTGTGCGGCGCAGAGTCACCAAAATCAGCTGTAAAACGCCACCCTCAGAGTAAAACGCTTCAGTTTCTCAAAGTCCTTCAAGAGCAAAGGTTCTTCTTGCCGGGCCTGAATGAGTGCACCCAGGAGCTGTTGAAAACAGAACAGTGAAAGACCAAGCAATAACAAAATTACTCGTTTTTTATGCATTTTGTGTGCTCTCCTCGCCTGCTGGTAAAAATCTAGGTACACACGGCAGTACGTTTGTGTCCCTGAATACAAAACGCGATATTTTCCATCAAGGGAACCTATAATGGTCACCCTGCAGCCAGTGGGGAATGCTGGGGACGCATCGATGTCGAGCCAGAAAATAATTTTACGTACACGCGCCCGTGTGCGGCGCAAAGTCATCAAAATCGGCTGTAACACGCCAGCCTCAGAGTAAAATGCTTCGGTTTCTTAAAGGCCTTCAAAAGCACAGCATGCTCTTGCAGAACCTGAAAGAAAGCACGCAGGTGTTGTTGAAAACAGAACAGTGAAAGACCAAGCAGTACCAAAATTACTCGTTTTTTATGCATTTTGTATGCTCTCCTCGCCTGCTGGTAAAAAACTAGGTACACACGGCTAAACTCTTGTGTCCCTCAATACAAAACGCGATATTTGCCATCAAGGAAACCTATAATGGACGCCCAGCAGCCAGTGGGGAACACTGGGGACGCATCGATGTCGAGCCAGAAAATAATGTTACGTACACGCGCCCGTGTGCGGCGCAAGTGTCACCAAAATCAGCTGTAAAACGCCACCCTCAGAGTAAAACGCTTCAGTTTCTCAAAGGCCTTCAAGAGCAAAGGTTCTTCTTGCCGGGCCTGAAAGAGTGCACCCAGGAGCTGTTGAAAACAGAACAGTGAAAGACCAAGCAATAACAAAATTACTCGTTTTTTATGCATTTTGTGTGCTCTCCTCGCCTGCTGGTAAAAAACTAGGTACACACGGCTGAACGCTTCTGTCCGCCAATATAAAGCGCGATATTTCCAATAAAGGGAACCTATAACGGTCACTCAGCAGCCAGTGGGGAACGCTGGGGACGCATCGATGTCGAGCCAGAAAATAATGTTACGTACACGCGCCCGTGTGCGGCGCAAAGTCACCAAAATCAGGTGCAACACGCCACCCTTGGACTAAAACGCTTCGGTTTCTTAAGGGCCTTCAAAAGCACTGTTTTCTTCTGCAGAGCCTGAAAGACAACGCCCAGGAGCTGTTGAAAACAGAACAGTGAAAGACCAAGCAATAACAAAATTACTCGTTTTTTATGCATTTTGTGTGATCTCCTCGCCTGCTGGTAAAAATCTATGTACACACGGCAGTACTTTTGTGTCCCTGAATACAAAACGCGATATTTCCCATCAAGGGAACCTACAATGGTCACCCAGCAGCCAGTGGGGAACGCTGGGGACGCATCGATGTCGAGCCAGAAAATAATGTTACGTACACGCGCCCGTGTGCGGCGCAAAGTCATCAAAATCAGCTGCAACACGCCACCCTCGGAGTAAAACGCTTCGGTTTCTTAAGGGCCTCCAAAAGCACTGTTTTCTTCTGCAGAGCCTGAAAGACAACGCCCAGGAGCTGTTGAAAACAGAACAGTGAAAGACCAAGCAGTAACAAAATTACTCGTTTTTTATGCATTTTGTGTGCTCTCCTCGCCTGCTGGTAAAAATCTATGTACACACGGCTAAACTCTTGTGTCCCTCAATACAAAACGCGATATTTGCCATCAAGGAAACCTATAATGGACGCCCAGCAGCCAGTGGGGAACACTGGGGACGCATCGATGTCGAGCCAGAAAATAATGTTACGTACGCGCGCCCGTGTGCGGCGCAAAGTCACCAAAATCAGCTGTAAAACGCCACCCTCAGAGTAAAACGCTTCAGTTTCTCAAAGGCCTTCAAGAGCAAAGGTTCTTCTTGCCGGGCCTGAAAGAGTGCACCCAGGAGCTGTTGAAAACAGAACAGTGAAAGACCAAGCAATAACAAAATTACTCGTTTTTTATGCATTTTGTGTGCTCTCCTCGCCTGCTGGTAAAAATCTAGGTACACACGGCAGTACGTTTGTGTCCCTGAATACAAAACGCGATATTTTCCATCAAGGGAACCTATAATGGTCACCCTGCAGCCAGTGGGGAATGCTGGGGACGCATCGATGTCGAGCCAGAAAATAATTTTACGTACACGCGCCCGTGTGCGGCGCAAAGTCATCAAAATCGGCTGTAACACGCCAGCCTCAGAGTAAAATGCTTCGGTTTCTTAAAGGCCTTCAAAAGCACAGCATGCTCTTGCAGAGCCTGAAAGAAAGCACGCAGGTGTTGTTGAAAACAGAACAGTGAAAGGCCAAGCAGTACCAAAATTACTCGTTTTTTATGCATTTTGTGTGCTCTCCTCGCCTGCTGGTAAAAATCTATGTACACACGGCGAACTTTTGTGTCCCTGAATACAAAACGCGATATTTCCCATCAAGGGAACCTACAATGGTCACCCAGCAGCCAGTGGGGAACGCTGGGGACGCATCGATGTCGAGCCAGAAAATAATGTTACGTACACGCGCCCGTGTGCGGCGCAAAGTCATTAAAATCAGCTGCAACACGCCACCCTTGGAGTAAAACGCTTCGGTTTCTTAAGGGCCTTCAAAAGCACTGTTTTCTTCTGCAGAGCCTGAAAGACAACGCCCAGGAGCTGTTGAAAACAGAACAGTGAAAGACCAAGCAGTAACAAAATTACTCGTTTTTTATGCATTTTGTGTGCTCTCCTCGCCTGCTGGTAAAAATCTATGTACACACGGCAGTACTTTTGTGTCCCTGAATACAAAACGCGATATTTCCCATCAAGGGAACCTACAATGGTCACCCAGCAGCCAGTGGGGAACGCTGGGGACGCATCGATGTCGAGCCAGAAAATAATGTTACGTACACGCGCCCGTGTGCGGCCCAAAGTCACCAAAATCAGCTGTAAAACGCCACCCTCAGAGTAAAACGCTTCAGTTTCTCAAAGGCCTTCAAGAGCAAAGGTTCTTCTTGCCGGGCCTGAAAGAGTGCACCCAGGAGCTGTTGAAAACAGAACAGTGAAAAACCAAGCAATAACAAAATTACTCGTTTTTTATGCATTTTGTGTGCTCTCCTCATCTGCTGGTAAAAATCTAGGTACACACGGCAGTACGTTTGTGTCCCTGAATACAAAACGCGATATTTTCCATCAAGAGAACCTATAATGGTCACCCTGCAGCCAGTGGGGAATGCTGGGGACGCATCGATGTCGAGCCAGAAAATAATTTTACGTAAACGCGCCCGTGTGCGGAGCAAAGTCATCAAAATCAGCTGTAACACGCCACCCTCAGAGTAAAATGCTTCGGTTTCTTAAAGGCCTTCAAAAGCACAGCATGCTCTTGCAGAACCTGAAAGAAAGCACGCAGGTGTTGTTGAAAACAGAACAGTGAAAGACCAAGCAGTACCAAAATTACTCGTTTTTTATGCATTTTGTGTGCTCTCCTCGCCTGCTGATAAAAATCTATGTACACACGGCAGTACTTTTGTGTCCCTGAATACAAAACGCGATATTTCCCATCAAGGGAACCTACAATGGTCACCCAGCAGCCAGTGGGGAACGCTGGGGACGCATCGATGTCGAGCCAGAAAATAATGTTACGTACACGCGCCCGTGTGCGGCGCAAAGTCATCAAAATCAGCTGCAACACGCCACCCTCGGAGTAAAACGCTTCGGTTTCTTAAGGGCCTTCAAAAGCACTGTTTTCTTCTGCAGAGCCTGAAAGACAACGCCCAGGAGCTGTTGAAAACAGAACAGTGAAAGACCAAGCAGCAACAAAATTACTCGTTTTTTATGCATTTTGTGTGCTCTCCTCGCCTGCTGGTAAAAATCTATGTACACACGGCTAAACTCTTGTGTCCCTCAATACAAAACGCGATATTTGCCATCAAGGAAACCTACAATGGACGCCCAGCAGCCAGTGGGGAACACTGGGGACGCATCGATGTCGAGCCAGAAAATAATGTTACGTACACGCGCCCGTGTGCGGCGCAAAGTCACCAAAATCAGCTGTAAAACGCCACCCTCAGAGTAAAACGCTTCAGTTTCTCAAAGTCCTTCAAGAGCAAAGGTTCTTCTTGCCGGGCCTGAAAGAGTGCACCCAGGAGCTGTTGAAAACAGAACAGTGAAAGACCAAGCAATAACAAAATTACTCGTTTTTTATGCATTTTGTGTGCTCTCCTCGCCTGCTGGTAAAAATCTAGGTACACACGGCAGTACGTTTGTGTCCCTGAATACAAAACGCGATATTTTCCATCAAGGGAACCTATAATGGTCACCCTGCAGCCAGTGGGGAATGCTGGGGACGCATCGATGTCGAGCCAGAAAATAATTTTACGTACACGCGCCCGTGTGCGGCGCAAAGTCATCAAAATCGGCTGTAACACGCCAGCCTCAGAGTAAAATGCTTCGGTTTCTTAAAGGCCTTCAAAAGCACAGCATGCTCTTGCAGAACCTGAAAGAAAGCACGCAGGTGTTGTTGAAAACAGAACAGTGAAAGACCAAGCAGTACCAAAATTACTCGTTTTTTATGCATTTTGTGTGCTCTCCTCGCCTGCTGGTAAAAATCTATGTACACACGGCAGTACTTTTGTGTCCCTGAATACAAAACGCGATATTTCCTATCAAGGGAACCTACAATGGTCACCCAGCAGCCAGTGGGGAACGCTGGGGACGCATCGATGTCGAGCCAGAAAATAATGTTACGTACACGCGCCCGTGTGCGGCGCAAAGTCATCAAAATCAGCTGCAACACGCCACCCTCGGAGTAAAACGCTTCGGTTTCTTAAGGGCCTTCAAAAGCACTGTTTTCTTCTGCAGAGCCTGAAAGACAACGCCCAGCAGCTGTTGAAAACAGAACAGTGAAAGACCAAGCAGTAACAAAATTACTCGTTTTTTATGCATTTTGTGTGCTCTCCTCGCCTGCTGGTAAAAATCTATGTACACACGGCTAAACTCTTGTGTCCCTCAATACAAAACGCGATATTTGCCATCAAGGAAACCTACAATGGACGCCCAGCAGCCAGTGGGGAACACTGGGGACGCATCGATGTCGAGCCAGAAAATAATGTTACGTACACGCGCCCGTGTGCGGGGCATAGTCACCAAAATCAGCTGTAAAACGCCACCCTCAGAGTAAAACGCTTCAGTTTCTCAAAGGCCTTCAAGAGCAAAGGTTCTTCTTGCCGGGCCTGAAAGAGTGCACCCAGGAGCTGTTGAAAACAGAACAGTGAAAGACCAAGCAATAACAAAATTACTCGTTTTTTATGCATTTTGTGTGCTCTCCTCGCCTGCTGGTAAAAATCTAGGTACACACGGCAGTACGTTTGTGTCCCTGAATACAAAACGCGATATTTTCCATCAAGGGAACCTATAATGGTCACTCTGCAGCCAGTGGGGAATGCTGGGGACGCATCGATGTCGAGCCAGAAAATAATTTTACGTACACGCGCCCGTGTGCGGCGCAAAGTCATCAAAATCGGCTGTAACACGCCAGCCTCAGAGTAAAATGCTTAGGTTTCTTAAAGGCCTTCAAAAGCACAGCATGCTCTTGCAGAACCTGAAAGAAAGCACGCAGGTGTTGTTGAAAACAGAACAGTGAAAGACCAAGCAGTACCAAAATTACTCGTTTTTTATGCATTTTGTGTGCTCTCCTCGCCTGCTGGTAAAAATCTATGTACACACGGCTGGACGCTTGTGTCCCTGAATACAAAACGCGATATTTCCCATCAAGGGAACCTATAATGGTCACCCTGCAACCAGTGGGGAACGCTGGGGACGCATCGATGTCGAGCCAGAAAATAATGTTACGTACACGCGCCCGTGTGCGGCGCAAAGTCATCAAAATCAGCTGTAACACGCCACACTCAGAGTAAAACGCTTCAGTTTCTCAAAGGCCTTCAAAAGCAAAGGTTCTTCTTGCCGGGCCTGAAAGAGTGCACCCAAGAGCTGTTGAAAACAGAACAGTGAAAGGCCAAGCAGTAACAAAATTACTCGATTTTTATGCATTTTGTGTGCTCTCCTCGCCTGCTGGTAAAAATCTAGGTACACACGGCTAAACTCTTGTGTCCCTCAATACAAAACGCGATATTTGCCATCAAGGAAACCTATAATGGACGCCCAGCAGCCAGTGGGGAACACTGGGGACGCATCGATGTCGAGCCAGAAAATAATGTTACGTACACGCGCCCGTGTGCGGCGCAAAGTCATCAAAATCAGCTGTAACACGCCAGCCTCAGAGTAAAATGCTTCGGTTTCTTAAAAGCCTTCAAAAGCACAGCTTCCTCTTGCAGAACCTGAAAGAAAGCACCCAGGCGCTGTTGAAAACAGAACAGTGAAAGACCAAGCAGTAACAAAATGAGTCGTTTTTTATGCATTTTGTGTGCTCTCCTCGCCTGCTGGTTAAAATCTATGTACACACGGCTGGACGCTTGTGTCCCTGAATACAAAACGCGATATTTCCCATCAAGGGAACCTATAATGGTCACCCAGCAGCCAGTGGGGAACGCTGGGACGCATCGATGTCGAGCCAGAAAATAATGTTACGTACACACGCCCGTGTGCGGCGCAAAGTCACCAAAATCAGGTGCAACACGCCACCCTCGGAGTAAAACGCTTCGGTTTCTTAAGGGCCTTCAAAAGCAAAGTTTCCTCTTGCAGATCCTGAAAGAAAGCACCCAGGCGCTGTTGAAAACAGAACAGTGAAATTCCAAGCAGTAACAAAATTACTCGTTTTTTATGCATTTTGTGTGCTCTCCTCGCCTGCTGGTAAAAATCTATGCACACGCGGCTGGACGCTTGTGTCCCTGAATACAAAACGCGATATTTCCCATCAAGGGAACCTACAATGGTCACCCAGCAGCCAGTGGGGAACGCTGGGGACGCATCGATGTCGAGCCAGAAAATAATGTTACGTACACGCGCCCGTGTGCGGCGCAAGGTCATCAAAATCAGCTGCAACACGCCACCCTCGGAGTAAAACGCTTCGGTTTCTTAAGGGCCTTCAAAAGCACTGTTTTCTTCTGCAGAGCCTGAAAGACAACGCCCAGGAGCTGTTGAAAACAGAACAGTGAAAGACCAAGCAGTAACAAAATTACTCGTTTTTTATGCATTTTGTGTGCTCTCCTCGCCTGCAGGTAAAAATCTATGTACACACGGCTAAACTCTTGTGTCCCTCAATACAAAACGCGATATTTGCCATCAAGGAAACCTATAATGGACGCCCAGCAGCCAGTGGGGAACACTGGGGACGCATCGATGTCGAGCCAGAAAATAATGTTACGTACACGCGCCCGTGTGCGGCGCAAAGTCACCAAAATCAGCTGTAACACGCCACACTCAGAGTAAAACGCTTCAGTTTCTCAAAGGCCTTCAAAAGCAAAGGTTCTTCTTGCCGGGCCTGAAAGAGTGCACCCAAGAGCTGTTGAAAACAGAACAGTGAAAGGCCAAGCAGTAACAAAATTACTCGATTTTTATGCATTTTGTGTGCTCTCCTCGCCTGCTGGTAAAAATCTAGGTACACACGGCTGAACGCTTCTGTCCGCCAATATAAAGCGCGATATTTCCAATAAAGGGAACCTATAATGGTCACTCAGCAGCCAGTGGGGAACGCTGGGGACGCATCGATGTCGAGCCAGAAAATAATGTTACGTACACGCGCCCGTGTGCGGCGCAAACTCACCAAAATCAGCTGTAACACGCCACACTCGGAGTAAAACGCTTCGGTTTCTTAAGGGCCTTCAAAAGCACAGTTTCCTCTTGCAGAACCTGAAAGAAAGCACGCAGCAGCTGTTGAAAACAGAACAGTGAAAGACAAAGCAGTAACAAAATTACTCGTTTTTTATGCATTTTGTGTGCTCTCCTCGCCTGCTGGTAAAAATCTATGTACACACGGCTAGACGCTTCCGTCCCTCAATACAAAACGCAATATTTCCCATCAAGGGAACCTACAATGGTCACCCAGCAGCCAGTGGGGAACGCTGGGACGCATCGATGTCGAGCCAGAAAATAATGTTACGTACACGCGCCCGTGTGCGGCGCAAAGTCACCAAAATCAGGTGCAACACGCCACCCTCGGAGTAAAACGCTTCGGTTTCTTAAGGGCCTTCAAAAGCAAAGTTTCCTCTTGCAGATCCTGAAGAAAGCACCCAGGCGCTGTTGAAAACAGAACAGTGAAATTCCAAGCAGTAACAAAATTACTCGTTTTAAATGCATTTTGTGTGCTCTCCTCGCCTGCTGGTAAAAATCTATGTACACACGGCTGGACGCTTGTGTCCCTGAATACAATACGCGATATTTCCCATCAAGGGAACCTATAATGGTCACCCTGCAACCAGTGGGGAACGCTGGGGACGCATCGATGTCGAGCCAGAAAATAATGTTACGTACACGCGCCCGTGTGCGGCGCAAAGTCATCAAAATCAGCTGTAACACGCCAGCCTCTGAGTAAAATGCTTCGGTTTCTTAAAAGCCTTCAAAAGCACAGCTTCCTCCTGCAGAACCTGAAAGAAAGCACCCAGGCGCTGTTGAAAACAGAACAGTGAAAGACCAAGCAGTAACAAAATGAGTCGTTTTTTATGCATTTTGTGTGCTCTCCTCGCCTGCTGGTAAAAATCTATGTACACACGGCTGGACGCTTGTGTCCCTGAATACAAAACGCGATATTTCCCATCAAGGGAACCTATTATGTTACTTTTGAAGACGACCGGTTGTGGTGAACTCTGCTCAAAGTTTTAAATTTAAAAAAGTACGCTATAAACCATCCAAGGAAAATAAAGTGTTCAATATAGAGTGAAAGACAGTGACATATTACTTTGGCGGCTCTTCTTTTTCATTTTAAGTAAGAGAAAATACAAAAACTTTTTATTTCTGTCCCCGAATCGTGACTCGAAAGTGTCTTTGTTTTAAATATATAATTGGAATTTCCGCAAACTCTCTCCTCCCCACAAATCAACTATGCGTGTGTGCAGTGAATGCTTCGTCGATCTCCCCTCCGAAGGGGATTTTGTGACATGCCATCGGTGCAATCGCAAAATGCATTTTGAATGCACGACGATATCCGAAAAATCATATCGCAAAATGTCCATAATTAAAAAAGAGGAGTGGAGATGTGCTACCTGCAGACGCGAACTCCAAAACATTGTGGTAGACGGTACACTCAAGGCCGTCCCAGCATCAACCTCCCCAACTCAACCACATCCGAAAAGAACGAGGAGTACAAGCTCCCCTGATGCCAAGGAAAACACAAGTGCATCAAACAATAACACCATAACATTCATTGGGGAAATGAAAATGATGAGGAGTGAAATGTCAGAAATTAAAACGAGTTGCGAATTTGTTGCCAGTAAATATGAACAAATTAATCAGCATATGGCATTAAATAATGATCTACTACAAAAGCTCTCAAACGAAATTAAAGAACTAAGAGAAAACAATCAAAGAAAAGATGAAAAAATTCTTTTATTGGAGACTAAAGTAAATACACTAGAGCAACAAATACTAAAAAACAATATAGAAATAAAAAACATTCCACCCACGACCGACGAAAACTTAACCGACGTTTTCATGGCAGTTGCAAAAACAATAAACTGCGAAATAAACACTACTGATGTAGCTGACATCTACAGAACGAACAAACGCAACCCAAAAAATCAAATATAATTGTGTCGTTGACAAGCTATGCGTGCAAAACAAAAATTATGAGAAATGCCAAATCTGCTCGCAAAATTGAGCTAAAGAAGATTAGAGAAAATACAACACACAACAATCAAAATAGAGAGTCAGAGAGTGATGCAGTTGTCTTCGTCCACAATCAGCTGACACAAACCAACAAACACCTACTCTGGCTAGCCAAAAACAAAGCCAGAGAATGCAACTGGAGGTTTGTGTGGGAGTCATCGGGTAAAATTCTTGCAAGAAAATCGGAAAACGGCGAAACAATACATATAGGCTCTGTCAGCGATGTGAATAAAATATCTCCATCTAACTAATACATAGAAAATGATTAACAAATTAGAAGATCAAAAGAGAACATACAAACATGATGGAAAACCAATATAGTGATGATGACATAAACTTTAGGGTAATGCATGGCTTTACTGGTATCGATGCAGATTTTATTAAAAATATGAATTTTTGTTGCGTCTGCTTTAATATTAGATCAATACGTAAAAATTGGAATGTTTTCTTAGCAGAAATTGAGAGTTTTTTAGTATACGTAGATGTAATAGTTTTAAATGAAATTAATGTCAAAGAAGAAGAAAATTATTTCTACAATATAAAAGGTTTCAATACTGAATTTGTAAATAGAAAAGAGCGTAAAGGCGGAGGAATCGCAGTTTATATTAAAGATAACATATGCTACGAAAGAATTTTCAACGATACTGAATTCTATGAAAACGTCCAGATAAAAATAGATGGTAAAAATGGAGAAACATACATTCATGCGATCTATAGGCCACCAAGGTTAAGTATTACAGAATTTATAGAAGAATTGGACAAACATATACAAATTAAAAAAGAATTAATCGTCCTAGGTGACGCCAACATAAACTTAAGAAAAATAAATGATCCTTTTGTCAATAAGTATCTAGAAGTAATGGCATCTAAGGGTTTAATCAATGTTATTAATAAATCCACTCGGGTTAATGTAACGGCAAACACCTCAACACTAATTGACCATATTTTTGTCAGTATTATAAAACAAGACATTGTATCGGCTGTTATTGAAACTGAAATATCTGATCACTATGCCACAATGCTTGCTACAAGGCATCGCACTCAACGACAAAATATAGAAGAAGCATTTGTAAGATATGATCAACATAAAATCAACCAACTAATCGAGGAGACAAACTGGCAAAGTTTATATGTAGAACATGATGTTGAGAGTCTGTATAATAACTTTGTAAATAAAATGAACAATATATATACACAATCCGTAAAAATAACACCCAAGATTAGAAATCGTAAGCAAAAAGCGTGGATGACTCCTGATGTGTTTAGAATGTGCAAAAGGAGAGATGAGCTCTACAGAAAGTGGAAAAACAACTCACTAAACCAAAACTACTCAAATGAATATAAACACTTTCGAAACGTAGTGAATAAATGCATCCAAATTACGAAAACTAACTTTTACAGACAAAGATTCATAGATGCCGAAAACGACCCGAGGAAAACATGGAATGTTTTAAACGAACTACTGGGTCGCAAAAAGAAGTCGATAGATGAGGTTGTTTTAAGCAACTTTTCTGTTGAAAATGAGCTATCGAATTTAGTCAACAATTTTTCAGAACAATTTTCAGTCCAAGCATCCAAAATAATGCACATTTGCGATCATAAAACGTCAAACCATGAAAATAAACACCTCGCACAATCAATCTATGTAGAGGAAGCTAACGAGGAAGAAGTATATAAAATGTTGTGTTGCTTAAAAACCAACAAGGGACCAGGATGGGATAACATTAGACCTATAGACCTCAAGTTAAACGCCATACACTTAACTCCAATAATTACAGCAATTATCAACCGAAGTGTAAACCATGGTGTTATTCCGAGGGTACTAAAAACTTCGATAATTCGACCAATTTACAAAGGAGGTGTAAAAAGTCAAATTGAAAACTACAGGCCGATCGCAATTTTGCCAGTGGTAGAAAAATGTTTGGAGGAAATTGTCGTACGAAGAATAACCAAATTCATAGAAAAACACAGAGTTTTAGAACCAAATCAATATGGTTTTCAAAAAAATAAAAGCACTGGAAAGCTATTAGGAGAACTTTCAAACGTCATAAATGCTGGACTAAACAAAAACCACCACATCCTAGTCATGTTTCTAGACTTCAGCAAAGCCTTCGAGACACTGAGTCATAAAAAAATCATTGAAAGTCTTAATCGAATTGGCGTAAGAGGCGTTCTAGCGAAGTGGATGAACAATTATCTGTCGGAAAGAACAATTCGGGTAAAGGTAAGAAACACATTTAGCCAAGAAAAGCCAAGCTTATATGGTGTACCACAAGGCTCAAAACTGGGACCAATCCTCTTCATCTTGTTCACCAATGAACTTCTTCGTGTCCTTAAGAGAAGTACAACCTTTGCATATGCAGATGACATAGCAATCATCGTTAAACATAAATGCCTCGATAATGCTGTAGCGATATTACAAGAAGAATTTAATAGCGCCTCGAGATGGTGTCACGATCAAGGCTTGGTGATAAATGCTGTCAAAACAAAGATAATGCATATACGCATGCCACGACAACCCGAGGTTTCTATCAATATATACCACCAAAATGGGGACTGCCCCACGACAATAAGAAGTGGACCCATTGAAGTGGTCAAAACAATAAACTACCTGGGAGTAATAATTGATGATCACTTCCTATGGCATGAACAAATTAATAAGATAAAGATGCAACTGAGGAGCGCACTTTTTGCGATGGCGCACCTTAAGACATACACTAGCGCTGAGGTGCAGAAGCAGGTATACCTCTCGCTAGCTGAATCCCGCTTACGATATGGGATACTAGCATGGGGAAATGCAGCTAAAACACACCTTGACAAACTAATAAAACTTCAGCATAGATTCTTGAAAATGATTAATACCAACAGACTTAATATAAGGATCTTAGATGTAAACGGCATTTTTAAATTGACAGTATTGCTAGAATATTATGATGACCAACGCTACCAACAAAGTATACGCCATAATCGAAATACTAGGAGACGAGCTCAGGGCTTTTTGGAACGTCCAGAAACCTTCAACATCTACGGAAAAAGACACCCAAACTACGTCGTACCATCAATAATAAATTCAATTCCAGCAGATCTTAAAAATATTGTCAATTTTAAAAAACGTAAGAAATATCTAAAATCTTTCTTCCTTAAAACTCATTGTGTAAAGTAACTAATGTCAACTAATTGAACACTGTATATGTATATATTTAACTTTACTTTTCCTTTTTCTATTATTTCTTCTTTTGAATTAGAAATTTTGAATAATTGAATATCCTGAACAAATTAACGAAATTATGTAAAATTGTAAGAACAAATCTAAATAATGTCCACAACCTATGAAATTCAGAATTGTTACATATACATTCATATATATAATATTGTAAATCAAACCACCTGCAGACAAGCAATAGGCTTCGCAGGTAACTCAAATTTATATTTACAACGTTGTAATTCTTGTAAATGAAATATAATGGTCACCCAGCAGCCAGTGGGGAACGCTGGGACGCATCGATGTCGAGCCAGAAAATAATGTTACGTACACGCGCCCGTGTGCGGTGCAAAGTCACCAAAATCAGGTGCAACACGCCACCCTCGGAGTAAAACGCTTCGGTTTCTTAAGGGCCTTCAAAAGCAAAGTTTCCTCTTGCAGATCCTGAAAGAAAGCACCCAGGCGCTGTTGAAAACAGAACAGTGAAATTCCAAGCAGTAACAAAATTACTCGTTTTTTATGCATTTTGTGTGCTCTCCTCGCCTGCTGGTAAAAATCTATGTACACACGGCTGGACGCTTGTGTTCCCGAATACAAAACGCGATATTTCCCATCAAGGGAACCTATAATGGTCACCCAGCAGCCAGTGGGGAACGCTGGGGACGCATCGATGTCGAGCCAGAAAATAATGTTACGTACACGCGCCCGTGTGCGGCGCAAAGTCATCAAAATCAGTTGTAATACGCCACCCTCGGAGTAAAACGCTTCGGTTTCTTAAGGGCCTTCAAAAGCACAGTTTCCTTTTGCAGAACTTGAAAGAAAGCACGCAGGAGTTATTGAAAACAGAACAGTGAAAAGCAAGCAGTAACAAAATTACTCGTTTCTTATGCATTTTGTGTGCTCTCCTCGCCTGCTGGTGAAAATCTATGTCCACACGGCTGGACGCTTGTGTCCCTGAATACAAAGCGCGATATTTCCCATCAAGGGAACCTATAATGGTCACCCTGCAGCCAGTGGGGAACGCTGGGGACGCATCGATGTCGAGCCAGAAAATAATGTTACGTACACGCGCCCGTGTGCGGCGCAAAGTCATCAAAATCAGCTGTAACACCCCACCCTCAGAGTAAAATGCTTCGGTTTCTTAAAGGCCTTCAAAAGCACAGTTTCCTTTTGCAGAACTTGAAAGAAAGCACGCAGGAGTTATTGAAAACAGAACAGTGAAAAGCAAGCAGTAACAAAATTACTCGTTTCTTATGCATTTTGTGTGCTCTCCTCGCCTGCTGGTAAAAATCTATGTCCACACGGCTGGACGCTTGCGTCCCTGAATACAAAGCGCGATATTTCCCATCAATGGAACCTATAATGGTCACCCTGCAGCCAGTGGGGAACGCTGGGGACGCATCGATGTCGAGCCAGAAAATAATGTTACGTACACGCGCCCGTGTGCGGCGCAAAGTCACCGAAATCAGCTGCACCACGCCACCCTCGGAGTAAAACGCTTCGGTTTCTTAAGGGCCCTCGAAAGCACAGTTTCCTCTTGCAGATCCTGAAAGAAAGCACCCAGGCGCTGTTGAAAACAGAACAGTGAAAGGCCAAGCAGTAACAAAATTACTCGTTTTTTATGCATTTTGTGTGCTCTCCTCGCCTGCTGGTAACAATCTATGTACACACGGCTGGACGCTTGTGTCCCTGAATACAAAACGCGATATTTCCCACCAAGGGAACCTAAAATGGTCACCCTGCAGCCAGTGGGGAACGCTGGGGCGCATCGATGTCGAGCCAGAAAATACACGCGCCGTGTTCGGCGCAAATTCATCAAAATCAGCTGTAACACGCCACCCTCAGAGTAAAACGCTTCAGTTTCTCAAAGGCCTTCAAAAGCAAAGGTTCCTCTTGCCGGGCCTGAAAGAGTGCACCCAGGAGCTGTTGAAAACAGAACAGCGAAAGACCAAGCAGTAACAAAATGAGTCGTTTTTTATGCATTTTGTGTGCTCTCCTCGCCTGCTGGTAAAAATCTATGTACACACGGCTGAATGCTTCTGTCCCTCAATATAAAGCGCGGTATTTCCAATAAAGGGAACCTATAATGGTCACTCAGCAGCCAGTGGGGAACGCTGGGGACGCATCGATGTCGAGCCAGAAAATAATGTTACGTACACGCGGCCGTGTGCGGCGCAAAGTCTTCAAAATCGGCTGTAACACGCCACCCTCAGAGTAAAATGCTTCGGTTTCTTAAAGGCCTTCAAAAGCACAGCGTCCTCTTGCAGAACCTGAAAAAAAGCACGTAGGTGTTGTTGAAAACAGAACAGCGAAAAACCAAGCAGTAACAAAATGAGTCGTTTTTTATGCATTTTGTGTGCTCTCCTCGCCTGCTGGTAAAAATCTATGTACACACGGCTGAACGCTTGTGTCCCTGAATACAAAACGCGATATTTCCCATCAAGGGAACGTATAATGGTCACCCTGCAGCCAGTGGGGAACGCTGGGGACGCATCGATGTCGAGCCAGAAAATAATGTTAAGTACACGCGCCCGTGTGCGGCGCAAAGTCATCAAAATCAGCTGTAACACTCCAGCCTCAGAGTAAAATGCTTCGGTTTCTTAAAGGCCTTCAAAAGCACAGCATCCTCCTGCAGAACCTGAAAGAAAGCACGCAGGTGTTGTTGAAAACAGAACAGTGTAAGACCAAGCAGTAACAAAATGAGTCGTTTTTTATGCATTTTGTGTGCTCTCCTCGCCTGCTGGTAAAAATCTATGTACACACGGCTGTACGTTTGTGTCCCTGAATACAAAACGCGATATTCTCCATCAAGGGAACCTATAATGGTCACCCTGCAGCCAGTGGGGAATGCTGGGGACGCATCGATGTCGAGCCAGAAAATAATTTTACGTACACGCGCCCGTGTGCGGCGCAAAGTCATCAAAATCGGCTATAACACGCCAGCCTCAGAGTAAAATGCTTCGGTTTCTTAAAGGCCTTCAAAAGCACAGCATGCTCTTGCATAACCTGAAAGAAAGCACGCAGGTGTTGTTGAAAACAGAACAGTGAAAAACCAAGCAGTACCAAAATTACTCGTTTTTTATGCATTTTGTGTGCTCTCCTCGCCTGCTGGTAAAAATCTATGTACACACGGCAGTACTTTTGTGTCCCTGAATACAAAACGCGATATTTCCCATCAAGGGAACCTACAATGGTGACCCAGCAGCCAGTGGGGAACGCTGTGGACGCATCAATGTCGAGCCAGAAAATAATGTTACGTACACGCGCCCGTGTGCGGTGCAAAGTCATAAAAATCAGCTGCAACACGCCACCCTCGGAGTAAAACGCTTCGGTTTTTTAAGGGCCTCCAAAAGCACTCTTTTCTTCTGCAGAGCCTGAAAGACAACGCCCAGGAGCTGTTGAAAACAGAACAGTGAAAGGCCAAGCAGTAACAAAATTACTCGATTTTTATGCATTTTGTGTGCTCTCCTCGCCTGCTGGTAAGAATCTATGTACACACGGCTAAACTCTTGTGTCCCTCAATACAAAACGCGATATTTGCCATCAAGAAAACCTATAATGGACGCCCAGCAGCCAGTGGGGAACACTGGGGACGCATCGATGTCGAGCCAGAAAATAATGTTACGTACACGCGCCCGTGTGCGGCGCAAAGTCACCAAAATCAGCTGTAACACGCAACCCTCAGAGTAAAACGCTTCGGTTTCTCAAAGGCCTTCAAGAGCAAAGGTTCTTCTTGCCGGGCCTGAAAGAGTGCACCCAGGAGCTGTTGAAACCAGAACAGTGAAAGACCAAGCAATAACAAAATTACTCGTTTTTTATGCATTTTGTGTGCTCTCCTCGCCCGCTGGTAAAAATCTAGGTACACACGGCTGAACGCTTCTGTCCGCTAATATAAAGCGCGATATTTCCAATAAAGGGAACCTATAATGGTCACTCAGCAGCCAGTGGGGAACGCTGGGGACGCATCGATGTCGAGCCAGAAAATAATGTTACGTACACGCGCCCGCGTGCGGCGCAAAGTCACCAAAATCTGCTGTAACACGCCACCCTCGGAGTAAAACGCTTCGGTTTCTTAAGGGCCTTCAAAAGCACAGTTTCCTCTAGCAGAACCTGAAAGAAAGCACGCAGCAGCTGTTGAAAACAGAACAGTGAAAGACCAAGCAGTAACAAAATTACTCGTTTTTTATGCATTTTGTGTGCTCTCCTCGCCTGCTGGTAAAAATCTATGTACACACGGCTAGACGCTTCCGTCCCTCAATACAAAACGCAATATTTCCCTTCAAGGGAACCTACAATGGTCACCCAGCAGCCAGTGGGGAACGCTGAGACGCATCGATGTCGAGCCAGAAAATAATGTTACGTACACGCGCCCGTGTGCGGCGCAAAGTCACCAAAATCAGGTGCAACACGCCACCCTCGGAGTAAAACGCTTCGGTTTCTTAAGGGCCTTCAAAAGCAAAGTTTCCTCTTGCAGATCCTGAAAGAAAGCACCCAGGCGCTGTTGAAAACAGAACAGTGAAATTCCAAGCAGTAACAAAATTACTCGTTTTTTATGCATTTTGTGTGCTCTCCTCGCCTGCTGGTAAAAATCTATGTACACACGGCTGGACGCTTGTGTCCCTGAATACAAAACGCGATATTTCCCATCAAGGGAACCTATAATGGTCACCCTGCAACCAGTGGGGAACGCTGGGGACGCATCGATGTCGAGCCAGAAAATAATGTTACGTACACGCGCCCGTGTGCGGCGCAAAGTCATCAAAATCAGTTGTAACACGCCAGCCTCAGAGTAAATTGCTTCGGTTTCTTAAAAGCCTTCAAAAGCACAGCTTCCTCTTGCAGAACCTGAAAGAAAGCACCCAGGCGCTGTTGAAAACAGAACAGTGAAAGACCAAGCAGTAACAAAATGAGTCGTTTTTTATGCATTTTGTGTGCTCTCCTCGCCTGCTGGTAAAAATCTATGTACACACGGCTGGACGCTTGTGTCCCTGAATACAAAACGCGATATTTCCCATCAAGGGAACCTATAATGGTCACCCAGCAGCCAGTGGGGAACGCTGGGACGCATCGATGTCGAGCCAGAAAATAATGTTACGTACACGCGCCCGTGTGCGGCGCAAAGTCACCAAAATCAGGTGCAACACGCCACCCTCGGAGTAAAACGCTTCGGTTTCGGGCCTTCAAAAGCAAAGTTTCCTCTTGCAGATCCTGAAAGAAAGAACCCAGGCGCTGTTGAAAACAGAACAGTGAAATTCCAAGCAGTAACAAAATTACTCGTTTTTTATGCATTTTGTGTGCTCTCCTCGCCTGCTGGTAAAAATCTATGTACACACGGCTGGACGCTTGTGTCCCTGAATACAAAACGCGATATTTGCCATCAAGATAACCTACAATGGTCACCCAGCAGCCAGTGGGGAACGCTGGGGACGCATCGATGTCGAGCCAGAAAATAATGTTACGTACACGCGCCCGTGTGCGGCGCAAAGTCATCAAAATCAGCTGCAACACGCCACCCTCGGAGTAAAACGCTTCGGTTTCTTAAGGGCCTTCAAAAGCACTGTTTTCTTCTGCAGAGCCTGAAAGACAACGCCCAGGAGCTGTTGAAAACAGAACAGTGAAAGACCAAGCAGTAACAAAATTACTCGTTTTTTATGCATTTTGTGTGCTCTCCTCGCCTGCTGGTAAAAATCTATGTACACACGGCTGGACGCTTGTGTCCCTGAATACAAAACGCGATATTTCCCATCAAGGGAACCTATAATGGTCACCCAGCAGCCAGTGGGGAACGCTGGGATGCATCGATGTCGAGCCAGAAAATAATGTTACGTACACGCGCCCGTGTGCGGCGCAAAGTCACCAAAATCAGGTGCAACACGCCACCCTCGGAGTAAAACGCTTCGGTTTCTTAAGGGCCCTCAAAAGCAGAGTTTCCCCTTGC
The DNA here is from genome assembly GCA_951905685.1 of Eumerus sabulonum. Taxonomy (NCBI): domain Eukaryota; kingdom Metazoa; phylum Arthropoda; class Insecta; order Diptera; family Syrphidae; genus Eumerus; species Eumerus sabulonum. The sequence continues at coordinate 136,931,118 of OX645060.1, read as the reverse complement.
AGATTCTGAAAGAAAGCACCCAGGCACAGAACAGTGAAAGGCCAAGCAAGAACAAAATTACTCGTTTTTTATGCATTTTGTGTGCTCTCCTCGCCTGCTGGTAAAAATCTATGTACACACGGCTGGACGCTTGTGTCCCTGAATACAAAACGCGATATTTCCCATCAAGGGAACCTATAATGGTCACCCAGCAGCCAGTGGGGAACGCTGGGATGCATCGATGTCGAGCCAGAAAATAATGTTACGTACACGCGCCCGTGTGCGGCGCAAGGTCACCAAAATCAGGTGCAACACGCCACCCTCGGAGTAAAATGCTTCGGTTTCTTATGGGCCTTCAAAAGCACAGTTTGCTCTTGCAGATCCTGAAAGAGAGCACCCAGGCGCTGTTGAAAACAGAACAGTGAAACGCCAAGCAGTAACAAAATTACTCGTTTTTTATGCATTTTGTGCGCTCTCCTCGCCTGCTGGTAAGAATCTATGTACACACGGCTGGACGCTTGTGTCCCTGAATACAAAACGCGATATTTTCCACCAAGGGAACCTATAGTGGTCACCCTGCAGCCAGTGCCGAACGCTGGGGACGCATCGATGTCGAGCCAGAAAATAATGTTACGTACACGCGCCCGTGTGCGGCGCAAAGTCATCAAAATCAGCTGTATCACGCCACCCTCAGAGTAAAATGCTTCGGTTTCTGAAAGGCCTTCAAAAGCACAATTTCCTTTTGCAGAACTTGAAAGAAAGCACGCAGGAGTTGTTGAAAACAGAACAGTGAAAACCAAGCAGTAACAAAATTACTCGTTTTTTATGCATTTTGTGCATTCTCCTCGCCTGCTGGTAAGAATCTATGTACACACGGCTGGACGCTTGTGTCCCTGAATACAAAGCGCGATATTTCCCATCAAGGGAACGTATAATGGTCACCCTGCAGCCAGTGGGGAACGCTGGGGACGCATCGATGTCGAGCCAGAAAATAATGTTACGTACACGCGCCCGTGTGCGGCGCAAAGTCACCAAAATCAGCTGCAACACGCCACCCTCGGAGTAAAACGCTTCGGTTTCTTAAGGTCCCTCAAAAGCGCAGTTTCCTCTTGCAGATCCTGAAAGAAAGCACCCAGGCACAGAACAGTGAAAGGCCAAGCAAGAACAAAATTACTCGTTTTTTATGCATTTTGTGTGCTCTCCTCGCCTGCTGGTAAAAATCTATGTACACACGGCTGGACGCTTGTGTCCCTGAATACAAAACGCGATATTTCCCACCAAGGGAACCTATAATGGTCACCCTGCAGCCAGTGGGGAACGCTGGGGCGCATCGATGTCGAGCCAGAAAATAATGTTACGTACACGCGCCCGTGTGCGGCGCAAAGTCACCCAAATCAGCTTTAACACGCCACCCTCAGAGTAACATGCTTCGGTTTCTTAAGGGCCTTCAAAAGCACAGTTTTCTCTTGCAGAACCTGAAAGAAAGCACGCAGGAGCTGTTGAAAACAGAACAGTGAAAAACCAAGCAGTAACAAAATTACTTGTCTTTTATGCATTTTGTGTGCTCTCCTCGCCTGCTGGTAAAAATCTATGTACACACGGCTGAACGCTTCTGTCCCCCAATATAAAGCGCGATATTTCCAATCAAGGGAACCTATAATGGTCACTCAGCAGCCGGTGGGGAACGCTGGGGACGCATCGATGTCGACCCAGAAAATAATGTTACGTACACGCGCCCGTGTGCGGCGCAAAGTCACCAAATCAGCTTTAACACGCCACCCTCAGAGTAAAATGCTTCGGTTTCTTAAGGGCCTTCAAAAGCACAGTTTCCTCTTGCAGAACCTGAAAGAAAGCACGCAGGAGCTGTTGAAACAGAACAGTGAAAGACCAAGCAGTAACAAAGTTACTCGTTTTATATGCATTTTGTGTGCTCTCCTCGTCTGCTGGTAAAAATCTATGTACACACGGCTAGACGCTTGCATCCCTCAATACAAAACGCAAGATTTTCCATCAGGGGAACCTATAATGGTCACCCAGCAGCCAGTGGGGAACGCTGGGGACGCATCGATGTCGAGCCAGAAAATAATGTTACGTACACGCGCCCGTGTGCAGCGCAAAGTCACCAAAATCAGCTGTAACACGCCACCCTCGGAGTTAAACGCTTCGGTTTCTTAAGGGCCTTCAAAAGCACAGTTTCTTCTTGCAGAACTTGAAAGAAAGCACCCAGGCGCTGTTGAAAACAGAACAGTGAAAGGCCAAGCAGTAACAAAATTACTCGTTTTTTATGCATTTTGTGTGCTCTCCTCGCCTGCTGGTAAAAATCTATGTACACACGGCTAGACGCTTGCATCCTTCAATACAAAACGCAATATTTCCCTTCAAGGGAACCTACAATGGTCACCCAGCAGCCAGTGGGGAACGCTGGGGACGCATCGATGTCGAGCCAGAAAATAATGTTACGTACACGCGCCCGTGTGCGGCGCAAAGTCACCAAAATCAGCTTCAAAACGCCACCCTCAGAGTAAAACGCTTCGGTTTCTTAAGGGCCTTCAAAAGCACAGTTTCCTCTTGCAGAACCTGAAAGAAAGCACGCAGGAGCTATTGAAAACAGAACAGTGAAAGACCAAGCAGTAACAAAATTACTCGTTTTATATGCATTTTGTGTGCTCTCCTCGCCTGCTGGTAAAAATCTATGTACACACGGCTAGACGCTTGCGTCCCTCAATGCAAAACGCAATATTTTCCATCAAGGGAACCTACGATGGTCACCCAGCAGCCAGTGGGGAACGCTGGGGACGCATCGATGTCGAGCCAGAAAATAATGTTACGTACAGGCGCCCGTGTGCGGCGCAAAGTCACCAAAATCAGCTGTAACACGCCACCCTCGGAGTTAAACGCTTCGGTTTCTTAAGGGCCTTCAAAAGCACAGTTTGCTCTTGCAGATCCTGAAAGAAAGCACCCAGGCGCTGTTGAAAACAGAACAGTGAAAGGCCAAGCAGTAACAAAATTACTCGTTTTTTATGCATTTTGTGTGCTCTCCTCGCCTGCTGGTAAAAATCTATGTACACACGGCTGGACGCTTGTGTCCCTGAATACAAAGCGCGATATTTCCCATCAAGGGAACCTATAATGGTCACCCTGCAGCCAGTGGGGAACGCTGGGGCGCATCGATGTCGAGCCAGAAAATAATGTTACGTACACGCGCCCGTGTGCGGCGCAAAGTCACCAAAATCAGCTGTAACACGCCACCCTCGGAGTTAAACGCTTCGGTTTCTTAAGGGCCTTCAAAAGCACAGTTTGCTCTTGCAGATCCTGAAAGAAAGCACCCAGGCGCTGTTGAAAACAGAACAGTGAAAGGCCAAGCAGTAACAAAATTACTCGTTTTTTATGCATTTTGTGTGCTCTCCTCGCCTGCTGGTAAAAATCTATGTACACACGGCTGATCGCTTGTGTCCCCCAAGACAAAGCGCGATATTTCCCATCAAGGGAACCTATAATTGTCACCCAGCAGCCAGTGGGGAACGCTGGGGACGCATCGATGTCGAGACAGAAAATAATGTTACGTACACGCGCCCGTGTGCGGCGCAAAGTCACCAAAATCAGCTGCAACACGCCACCCTCGGAGTAAAACGCTTCGGTTTCTTAAAGGCCTTCAAAAGCACAGTTTCCTTTTGCAGAACTTGAAAGAAAGCACGCAGGAGTTGTTGAAAACAGAACAGTGAAAACCAAGCAGTAACAAAATTACTCCTTTTTTATGCATTTTGTGTGCTCTCCTCGCCTGCTGGTAAAAATCTGTGTACACACGGCTGGACGCTTGTGTCCCTGAAAACAAAACGCGATATTTTCCATCAAGAGAACCTATAATGGTCACCCTGCAGCCAGTGGGGAACGCTGGGGATGCATCGATGTCGAGCCAGAAAATAATGTTACGTACACGCGCCCGTGTGCGGCGCAAAGTCATCAAAATCTGCTGTAACACGCCACCCTTAGAGTAAAATGCTTCGGTTTCTTAAAGGCCTTCAAAAGCACAGTTTCCTTTTGCAGAACTTGAAAGAAAGCACGCAGGAGTTGTTGAAAACAGAACAGTGAAAACCAAGCAGTAACAAAATTACTCGTTTTTTACACATTTTGTGTGCTCTCCTCGCCTGCTGGTAAAAAGCTATGTACACACGGCTGGACGCTTGTGTCCCTGAATACAAAAGGCGGTATTTCCCATCAAGGGAACCTATAGTGGTCACCCAGCAGCCAGTGGGGAACGCTGGGGACGCATCGATGTCGAGCCAGAAAATAATTTTTCGTACACGCGCCCGTGTGCGGCGCAAAGTCATCAAAATCAGCTGTAACACGCCACCCTCAGAGTAAAATGCTTCGGTTTCTTAAGGGCCTTCAAAAGGACAGTTTCCTCTTGCAGAACCTGAAAGAAAGCACGCAGGAGCTGTTGAAAACAGAACAGTGAAAGACCAAGCAGTAAGAAAATTACTCGTTTTATATGCATTTTGTGTGCTCTCCTCGCCTGCTGGTAAAAATCTATGTACACACGGCTAGACGCTTGCATCCTTCAATACAAAACGCAATATTTCCCTTCAAGGGAACCTACAATGGTCACCCAGCAGCCAGTGGGGAACGCTGGGGACGCATCGATGTCGAGCCAGAAAATAATGTTACGTACACGCGCCCGTGTGCGGCGCAAAGTCGCCAAAATCAGCTTTAACACGCCACCCTCAGAGTAAAATGCTTCGGTTTCTTAAGGGCCTGCAAAAGCACAGTTTCCTCTTGCAGAACCTGAATGAAAGCACGCAGGAGCTGTTGAAAACAGAACAGTGAAAGACCAAGCAGTAACAAGATTACTCGTTTCATATGCATTTTGTGTGCTCTCCTCGCCTGCTGGTAAAAATCTATGTACATACGGGTAGACGCTTGCATCCCTCAATACAAAACGCAAAATTTCCCATCAGGGGAACCTATAATGGTCACCCAGCAGCCAGTGGGGAACGCTGGGGACGCATCGATGTCGAGCCAGAAAATAATGTTACGTACACGTGCCTGCGTGCGGCGCAAAGTCACCAAAATCAGCTGTAACACGCCACCCCCGGAGTAAAACGCTTCGGTTTCTTAAGGGCCTTCAAAAGCACAGTGTCCTCATGCAGAACCTGAAAGAAAGCACGCAGCAGCTGTTGAAAACAGAACAGTGAAAAACCAAGCAGTAATAAAATTACTCGTTTTTTATGCATTTTGTGTGCTCTCCTCGCCTGCTGGTAAAAATCTATGTACACACGGCTGGTCGCTTGTGTCCCCCGAGACAAAGCGCGACATTCTCCATCAAGGGAACCTATAATGGTCACCCAGCAGCCAGTGGGGAACGCTGGGGACGCATCGATGTCGAGCCAGAAAATAATGTTACGTACACGTGCCTGCGTGCGGCGCAAAGTCACCAAAATCAGCTGTAACACGCCACCCCCGGAGTAAAACGCTTCGGTTTCTTAAGGGCCTTCAAAAGCACAGTGTCCTCATGCAGAACCTGAAAGAAAGCACGCAGCAGCTGTTGAAATCAGAACAGTGAAAACCAAGCAGTAACAAAATTACTCCTTTTTTATGCATTTTGTGTGCTCTCTTCGCCTGCTGGTAAAAATCTATGTACACACGGCTGGACGCTTGTTTCCCTGAATACAAAACGCGACATTTTCCATCAAGGGTACCTATAATGGTCAACCTGCAGCCAGTGGGGAACGCTGGGGATGCATCGATGTCGAGCCAGAAAATAATGTTACGTACACGCGCCCGTGTGCGGCGCAAAGTCATCAAAATCTGCTGTAACACGCCACCCTCAGAGTAAAATGCTTCGGTTTCTTAAAGGCCTTCAAAAGCACAGTTTCCTTTTGCAGAACTCGAAAGAAAGCACGCAGGAGTGGTTGAAAACAGAACAGGGAAAACCAAGCAGTAATAAAATTACTCGTTTTTATACATTTTGTGTGCTCTCCTCGCCTGCTGGTAAAAATCTATGTACACACGGCTGGACGCTTGTGTCCCTGAATACAAAAGGCGATATTTCCCATCAAGGGAACCTATAGTGGTCACCCAGCAGCCAGTGGGGAACGCTGGGGACGCATCGATGTCGAGCCAGAAAATAATGTTACGTACACGCGCCCGTGTGCGGCGCAAAGTCATCAAAATCAGCTGTAACACGCCACCCTCAGAGTAAAATGCTTCGGTTTCTCAAGGGCCTTCAAAAGGACAGTTTCCTTTTGCAGAACCTGAAAGAAAGCACGCAGGAGCTGTTGAAAACAGAACAGTGAAAGACCAAGCAGTAACAAAATTACTCGTTTTATATGCATTTTGTGTGCTCTCCTCGCCTGCTGGTAAGAATCTTTGTACACAGGGCTAGACGCTTGCATCCTTCAATACAAAACGCAATATTTCCCTTCAAGGGAACCTACAATGGTCACCCAGCAGCCAGTGGGGAACGCTGGGGACGCATCGATGTCGAGCCAGAAAATAATGTTTCGTACACGCGCCCGTGTGCGGCGCAAAGTCGCCAAAATCAGCTTTAACACGCCACCCTCAGAGTAAAATGCTTCGGTTTCTTAAGGGCCTTCAAAAGCACAGTGTCCTCATGCAGAACCTGAAAGAAAGCACGCAGCAGCTGTTGAAAACAGAACAGTGAAAAACCAAGCAGTAATAAAATTACTCGTTTTTTATGCATTTTGTGTGCTCTCCTCGCCTGCTGGTAAAAATCTATGTACACACGGCTGGTCGCTTGTGTCCCCCGAGACAAAGCGCGACATTTTCCATCAAGGGAACCTATAATGGTCACCCAGCAGCCAGTAGGGAACGCTGGGGACGCATCGATGTCGAGCCAGAAAATAATGTTACGTACACCCGCCCGTGTGCGGCGCAAAGTCGCCAAAATCAGCTGCAACACGCCACCCTCGGAGTAAGACGCTTCGGTTTCTTAAAGACCTTCAAAAGCACAGTTTCCTTTTGCAGAACTTGAAAGAAAGCACGCAGGAGTTGTTGAAATCAGAACAGTGAAAACCAAGCAGTAACAAAATTACTCCTTTTTTATGCATTTTGTGTGCTCTCTTCGCCTGCTGGTAAAAATCTATGTACACACGGCTGGACGCTTGTTTCCCTGAATACAAAACGCGATATTTTCCATCAAGGGTACCTATAATGGTCAACCTGCAGCCAGTGGGGAACGCTGGGGATGCATCGATGTCGAGCCAGAAAATAATGTTACGTACACTCGCCCGTGTGCGGCGCAAAGTCACCAAAATCTGCTGTAACACGCCACCCTCAGAGTAAAATGCTTCGGTTTCTTAAAGGCCTTCAAAAGCACATTTTTTTTTTGCAGAACTCGAAAGAAAGCACGCAGGAGTGGTTGAAAACAGAACAGGGAAAACCAAGCAGTAATAAAATTACTCGTTTTTATACATTTTGTGTGCTCTCCTCGCCTGCTGGTAAAAATCTATGTACACACGGCTGGACGCTTGTGTCCCTGAATACAAAAGGCGATATTTCCCATCAAGGGAACCTATAGTGGTCACCCAGCAGCCAGTGGGGAACGCTGGGGACGCTTCGATGTCGAGCCAGAAAATAATGTTACGTACACGCGCCCGTGTGCGGCGCAAAGTCATCAAAATCAGCTGTAACACGCCACCCTCAGAGTAAAATGATTCGGTTTCTCAAGGGCCTTCAAAAGGACAGTTTCCTTTTGCAGAACCTGAAAGAAAGCACGCAGGAGCTGTTGAAAACAGAACAGTGAAAGACCAAGCAGTAACAAAATTACTCGTTTTATATGCATTTTGTGTGCTCTCCTCGCCTGCTGGTAAAAATCTATGTACATACGGGTAGACGCTTGCATGCCTCAATACAAAACGCAAAATTTCCCATCAGGGGAACCTATAATGGTCACCCAGCAGCCAGTGGGGAACGCTGGGGACGCATCGATGTCGAGCCAGAAAATAATGTTACGTACACGTGCCTGCGTGCGGCGCAAAGTCACCAAAATCAGCTGTAACACGCCACCCTCGGAGTAAAACGCTTCGGTTTCTTAAGGACCTTCAAAAGCACAGTTTCCTCTTGCAGAACCTGAAAGAAAGCATGCAGCAGCTGTTGAAAACAGAACAGTGAAAAAACAAGCAATAACAAAATTACTCGTCTTTTATGCATTTTGTGTGCTCTCCTCGCCTGCTGGTAAAAATCTATGTACACGCGGCTAGACGCTTGCATCCCTCATTAAAAAACGCAAAATTTCCCATCAGGGGAACCTATAATGGTCGCCCAGCACCCAGTGCGGAACGCTGGGGACGCATCGATGTCGAGCCAGAAAATAATGTTACGTACACGCGCCCGTGTGCGGCGCAAAGTCACCAAAATCAGCTGTAACACGCCACCCTCGGAGTAAAACGCTTCGGTTTCTTAAGGACCTTCAAAAGCACAGTTTCCTCTTGCAGAACCTGAATGAAAGCATGCAGCAGCTGTTGAAAACAGAACAGTGAAAGACCAAGCAGTAACAAAATTACTCGTTTTATATGCATTTTGTGTGCTCTCCTCGCCTGCTGGTAAAAATCTATGTACACGCGGCTAGACGCCTGCACCCTCAATACAAAACGCAAAATTTCCCATCAGGGGAACCTATAGTGGTCGCCCAGCACCCAGTGGGGAACGCTGGGGACGCATCGATGTCGAGCCAGAAAATAATGTTACGTACACGCGCCCGTGTGCGGCGCAAAGTCACCAAAATCAGCTGTAACACGTCACCCTCGGAGTAAAATGCTTCGGTTTCTTAAGGGCCTTCAAAAGCACAGTTTCCTCTTGCAGAACCTGAAAGAAAGCATGCAGCAGCTGTTGAAAACAGAACAGTGAAAGACCAAGCAGTAACAAAATTACTCGTTTTATATGCATTTTGTGTGCTCTCCTCGCCTGCTGGTAAAAATCTATGTACATACGGGTAGACGCTTGCATGCCTCAATACAAAACGCAAAATTTCCCATCAGGGGAACCTATAATGGTCACCCAGCAGCCAGTGGGGAACGCTGGGGACGCATCGATGTCGAGCCAGAAAATAATGTTACGTACACGTGCCTGCGTGCGGCGCAAAGTCACCAAAATCAGCTGTAACACGCCACTCTCGGAGTAAAACGCTTCGGTTTCTTAAGGACCTTCAAAAGCACAGTTTCCTCTTGCAGAACCTGAAAGAAAGCATGCAGCAGCTGTTGAAAACAGAACAGTGAAAAAACAAGCAATAACAAAATTACTCGTCTTTTATGCATTTTGTGTGCTCTCCTCGCCTGCTGGTAAAAATCTATGTACACGCGGCTAGACGCTTGCATCCCTCATTACAAAACGCAAAATTTCCCATCAGGGGAACCTATAATGGTCGCCCAGCACCCAGTGCGGAACGCTGGGGACGCATCGATGTCGAGCCAGAAAATAATGTTACGTACACGCGCCCGTGTGCGGCGCAAAGTCACCAAAATCAGCTGTAACACGCCACCCTCGGAGTAAAACGCTTCGGTTTCTTAAGGACCTTCAAAAGCACAGTTTCCTCTTGCAGAACCTGAATGAAAGCATGCAGCAGCTGTTGAAAACAGAACAGTGAAAGACCAAGCAGTAACAAAATTACTCGTTTTATATGCATTTTGTGTGCTCTCCTCGCCTGCTGGTAAAAATCTATGTACACGCGGCTAGACGCTTGCACCCTCAATACAAAACGCAAAATTTCCCATCAGGGGAACCTATAGTGGTCGCCCAGCACCCAGTGGGGAACGCTGGGGACGCATCGATGTCGAGCCAGAAAATAATGTTACGTACACGCGCCCGTGTGCGGCGCAAAGTCACCAAAATCAGCTGTAACACGTCACCCTCGGAGTAAAATGCTTCGGTTTCTTAAGGGCCTTCAAAAGCACAGTTTCCTCTTGCAGAACCTGAAAGAAAGCATGCAGCAGCTGTTGAAAACAGAACAGTGAAAGACCAAGCAGTAACAAAATTACTCGTTTTATATGCATTTTGTGTGCTCTCCTCGCCTGCTGGTAAAAATCTATGTACACGCGGCTAGACGCTTGCATCCCTCAATACAAAACGCAAAATTTCCCATCAGGGGAACCTATAATGGTCGCCCAGCACCCAGTGGGGAACGCTGGGGACGCATCGATGTCGAGCCAGAAAATAATGTTACGTACACGTGCCTGCGTGCGGCGCAAAGTCACCAAAATCAGCTGTAACACGCCACCCTCGGAGTAAAACGTTTCGGTTTCTTAAGGACCTTCAAAAGCACAGTTTCCTCTTGCAGAACCTGAAAGAAAGCATGCAGCAGCTGTTGAAAACAGAACAGTGAAAAACCAAGCAATAACAAAATTACTCGTTTTTTATGCATTTTGTGTGCTCTCCTCGCCTGCTGGTAAAAATCTATGTACACGCGGCTAGACGCTTGCATCCCTCAATACAAAACGCAAAATTTCCCATCAGGGGAACCTATAATGGTCGCCCAGCACCCAGTGGGGAACGCTGGGGACGCATCGATGTCGAGCCAGAAAATAATGTTACGTACACGCGCCCGTGTGCGGCGCAAAGTCACCAAAATCAGCTGTAACACGCCACCCTCGGAGTAAAACGCTTCGGTTTCTTAAGGACCTTCAAAAGCACAGTTTCCTCTTGCAGAACCTGAAAGAAAGCATGGAGCAGCTGTTGAAAACAGAACAGTGAAAGACCAAGCAATAACAAAATTACTCGTTTTATATGCATTTTGTGTGCTCTCCTCGCCTGCTGGTAAAAATCTATGTACACACGGCTGGACGCTTGTTTTCCTGAATACAAAACGCGATATTTCCCATCAAGGGAACCTATAATGGTCACCCTGCAACCAGTGGGGAACGCTGGGGACGCATCGATGTCGAGCCAGAAAGTAATGTTACGTACACGCGCCCGTGTGCGGCGCAAAGTCATCAAAATCAGCTGTAACACACCACCCTCACAGTAAAATGCTTCGGTTTCTTAAAGGCCTTCAAAGGCACAGTTTCCCCTTGCAGAACCTGAAAGAAAGCACGCAGGAGCTGTTGAAAACAGAACAGTGAAAAACCAAGCAGTAACAAAATTACTTGTCTTTTATGCATTTTGTGTGTTCTCCTCGCCTGCTGGTAAAAATCTATGTACACACGGCTGGACGCTTGTATCCCTGAATACAAAACGCGATATTTCCCACCAAGGGGACCCATAATGGTCACCCTGCAGCCAGTGGGGAACGCTGGGGACGCATCGATGTCGAGCCAGAAAATAATGTTACGTACACGCGCCCGTGTGCGGCGCAAAGGCATCAAAATCAGCTGTAACACACCACCCTCACAGTAAAATGCTTCGGTTTCTTAAAGGCCTTCAAAGGCACAGTTTCCCCTTGCAGAACCTGAAAGAAAGCACGCAGGAGCTGTTGAAAACAGAACAGTGAAAAACCAAGCAGTAACAAAATTACTTGTCTTTTATGCATTTTGTGTGTTCTCCTCGCCTGCTGGTAAAAATCTATGTACACACGGCTGGACGCTTGTATCCCTGAATACAAAACGCGATATTTCCCACCAAGGGAACCTATAATGGTCACCCTGCAGCCAGTGGGGAACGCTGGGGACGCATCGATGTCGAGCCAGAAAATAATGTTACGTACACGCGCCCGTGTGCGGCGCAAAGGCATCAAAATCAGCTGTAACACACCACCCTCACAGTAAAATGCTTCGGTTTCTTAAAGGCCTTCAAAGGCACAGTTCCCTCTTGCAGAACCTGAAAGAAAGCACGCAGCAGCTGTTGAAAACAGAACAGTGTAAGACCAAGCACTAACAAAATTACTCGTTTTTTATGCATTTTGTGTGCTCTCCTCGCCTGCTGGTAAAAATCTATGTACACACAGCTAGACGCTTCCGTCCCTCAATACAAAACGCAATATTTCCCATCAAGGGAACCTAGAATGGTCACCCAGCAACCAGTGGGGAACGCTGGGACGCATCGATGTCGAGCCAGAAAATAATGTTACGTACACGCGCCCGTGTGCGGCGCAAAGTCATCAAAATCAGGTGCAACACGCCACCCTGGGAGTAAAACGCTTCGGTTTCTTAAGGGCCTTCAAAAGCATAGTTTCCTCTTGCAGATCCTGAAAGAAAGCACCCAGGCGCTGTTGAAAACAGAACAGTGAAAGGCCAAGCAGTAACAAAATTACTCGTTTTTTTTGCATTTTGTGTGCTCTCCTCGCCTGCTGGTAAAAATCTATGTACACACGGCTGGACGCTTGTTTCCCTGAATATAAAACGCGATATTTCCCATCAAGGGAACCTCAAATGGTCACCCTGCAACCAGTGGGGAACGCTGGGGACGCATCGATGTCGAGCCAGAAAATAATGTTACGTACACGCGCCCGTGTGCGGCGCAAAGTCATCAAAATCAGCTGTAACACACCACCCTCACAGCAAAATGCTTCGGTTTCTTAAAGGCCTTCAAAGGCACAGTTTCCCCTTGCAGAACCTGAAAGAAAGCACGCAGGAGCTGTTGAAAACAGAACAGTGAAAAACCAAGCAGTAACAAAATTACTTGTCTTTTATGCATTTTGTGTGTTCTCCTCGCCTGCTGGTAAAAATCTATGTACACACGGCTGGACGCTTGTATCCCTGAATACAAAACGCTATATTTCCCACCAAGGGAACCTATAGTGGTCACCCTGCAACCAGTGGGGAACGCTGGGGACGCATCGATGTCGAGCCAGAAAATAATGTTACGTACACACGCCCGTGTGCGGCGCAAAGTCACCAAAATCAGCTGTAACACGTCACCCTCGGAGTAAAATGCTTCGGTTTCTTAAGGGCCTTCAAAAGCATAGTTTCCTCTTACAGAACCTGAAAGAAAGCACGCAGCAGCTGTTGAAAACAGAACAGTGAAAGACCAAGCAATAACAAAATTACTCGTTTTTTATGCATTTTGTGTGCTCTCCTCGCCTGCTGGTAAAAATCTGTGTACATACGGCTAGACGCTTTCGTCTCTCAATACAAAACGCAATATTTCCCATCAAGGGAACCTACAATAGTCACCCAGCAGCCAGTGGGGAACGCTGGGGACGCATCGATGTCGAGCCAGAAAATAATGTTACGTACACGCGCCCGTGTGCGGCGCAAAGACACCAAAATCAGCTGTAACACGCCACCCTCGGAGTAAAATGCTTCGGTTTCTTATGGGCCTTCAAAAGCACAGTTTGCTCTTGCAGATCCTGAAAGAGAGCACCCAGGCGCTGTTGAAAACAGAACAGTGAAAGGCCAAGCAGTAACAAAATTACTCCTTTTTTATGCATTTTGTGTGCTCTCTTCGCCTGCTGGTAAAAATCTATGTACACACGGCTGGTCGCTTGTGTCCCCCAAGACAAAGCGCGATATTTCCCATCAAGGGAACCTATAATGGTCACCCAGCAGCCAGTGGGGAACGCTGGGGACGCATCGATGTCGAGCCAGAAAATAATGTTACGTACACGCGCCCGTGTGCGGCGCAAAGTCACCAAAATCAGCTGTAACACGCCACCCTCGGAGTAAAATGCTTCGGTTTCTTATGGGCCTTCAAAAGCACAGTTTGCTCTTGCAGATCCTGAAAGAGAGCACCCAGGCGCTGTTGAAAACAGAACAGTGAAAGGCCAAGCAGTAACAAAATTACTCCTTTTTTATGCATTTTGTGTGCTCTCTTCGCCTGCTGGTAAAAATCTATGTACACACGGCTGGTCGCTTGTGTCAACCAAGACAAAGCGCGATATTTCCCATCAAGGGAACTTATAATGGTCACCCAGCAGCCAGTGGGGAACGCTGGGGACGCATCGATGTCGAGGCAGTAAATAATGTTACGTACACGCGCCCGTGTGCGGCGCAAAGTCACCAAAATCAGCTGTAACACGCCACCCTCGGAGTTAAATGCTTCGGTTTCTTATGGGCCTTCAAAAGCACAGTTTGCTCTTGCAGATCCTGAAAGAGAGCACCCAGGCGCTGTTGAAAACAGAACAGTGAAAGGCCAAGCAGTAACAAAATTACTCCTTTTTTATGCATTTTGTGTGCTCTCTTCGCCTGCTGGTAAAAATCTATGTACACACGGCTGGTCGCTTGTGTCCCCCAAGACAAAGCGCGATATTTCCCATCAAGGGAACCTATAATGGTCACCCAGCAGCCAGTGGGGAACGCTGGGGACGCATCGATGTCGAGCCAGAAAATAATGTTACGTACACGCGCCCGTGTGCGGCGCAAAGTCACCAAAATCAGCTTGAAAACGCCACTCTCGGAGTAAAACGCTTCGGTTTCTTAAGGGCCTTCAAAAGCACAGTTCCCTCTTGCAGAACCTGAAAGAAAGCACGCAGCAGCTGTTGAAAACAGAACAGTGTAAGACCAAGCACTAACAAAATTACTCGTTTTTTATGCATTTTGTGTGCTCTCCTCGCCTGCTGGTAAAAATCTATGTACACACGGCTAGACGCTTCCGTCCCTCAAGACAAAACGCAATATTTCCCATCAAGGGAACCTAGAATGGTCACCCAGCAACCAGTGGGGAACGCTGGGACGCGTCGATGTCGAGCCAGAAAATAATGTTACGTACACGCGCCCGTGTGCGGCGCAAAGTCAACAAAATCAGGTGCAACACGCCACCCTGGGAGTAAAACGCTTCGGTTTCTTAAGGGCCTTCAAAAGCAAAGTTTCCTCTTGCAGATCCTGAAAGTAGGCACCCAGGCGCTGTTGAAAACAGAACATCGAAATTCCAAGCAGTAACAAAATTACTCGTTTTTTTTGCATTTTGTGTGCTCTCCTCGCCTGCTGGTAAAAATCTATGTACACACGGCTGGACGCTTGTTTCCCTGAATACAAAACGCGATATTTCCCATCAAGGGAACCTATAATGGTCACCCTGCAACCAGTGGGGAACGCTGGGGACGCATCGATGTCGAGCCAGAAAATAATGTTACGTACACGCGCCCGTGTGCGGCGCAAAGTCATCAAAATCAGCTGTAACACACCACCCTCACAGTAAAATGCTTCGGTTTCTTAAAGGCCTTCAAAGGCACAGTTTCCCCTTGCAGAACCTGAAAGAAAGCACGCAGGAGCTGTTGAAAACAGAACAGTGAAAAACCAAGCAGTAACAAAATTACTTGTCTTTTATGCATTTTGTGTGTTCTCCTCGCCTGCTGGTAAAAATCTATGTACACACGGCTGGACGCTTGTATCCCTGAATACAAAACGCGATATTTCCCACCAAGGGAACCTATAATGGTCACCCTGCAGCCAGTGGGGAACGCTGGGGACGCATCGATGTCGAGCCAGAAAATAATGTTACGTACACGCGCCCGTGTGCGGCGCAAAGGCATCAAAATCAGCTGTAACACACCACCCTCACAGTAAAATGCTTCGGTTTCTTAAAGGCCTTCAAAGGCACAGTTTCCCCTTGCAGAACCTGAAAGAAAGTACGCAGGAGCTGTTGAAAACAGAACAGTGAAAAACCAAGCAGTAACAAAATTACTTGTCTTTTATGCATTTTGTGTGTTCTCCTCGCCTGCTGGTAAAAATCTATGTACACACGGCTGAACGCTTGTATCCCTGAATACAAAACGCGATATTTCCCACCAAGGGAACCTATAATGGTTACCCTGCAGCCAGTGGGGAACGCTGGGGACGCATCGATGTCGAGCCAGAAAATAATGTTACGTACACGCGCCCGTGTGCGGCGCAAAGGCATCAAAATCAGCTGTAACACCACCCTCACAGTAAAATGCTTCGGTTTCTTAAAGGCCTTCAAAGGCACAGTTCCCTCTTGCAGAACCTGAAAGAAAGCACGCAGCAGCTGTTGAAAACAGAACAGTGTAAGACCAAGCACTAACAAAATTACTCGTTTTTTATGCATTTTGTGTGCTCTCCTCGCCTGCTGGTTAAAATCTATGTACACACGGCTAGACGCTTCCGTCCCTCAATACAAAACGCAATATTTCCCATCAAGGGAACCTAGAATGGTCACCCAGCAACCAGTGGGGAACGCTGGGACGCATCGATGTCGAGCCAGAAATTAATGTTACGTACACGCGCCCGTGTGCGGCGCAAAGTCACCACAATCAGGTGCAACACGCCACCCTGGGAGTAAAACGCTTCGGTTTCTTAAGGGCCTTCAAAGGCACAGTTCCCTCTTGCAGAACCTGAAAGAAAGCACGCAGCAGCTGTTGAAAACAGAACAGTGTAAGACCAAGCACTAACAAAATTACTCGTTTTTTTTGCATTTTGTGTGCTCTCCTCGCCTGCTGGTAAAAATCTATGTACACACGGCTGGACGCTTGTTTCCCTGAATACAAAACGCGATATTTCCCATCAAGGGAACCTATAGTGGTCACCCTGCAACCAGTGGGGAACGCTGGGGACGCACCGATGTCGAGCCAGAATATAATGTTACGTACACGCGCCCGTGTGCGGCGCAAAGTCACCAAAATCAGCTGTAACACACCACCCTTTCTTAAAGGCCTTCAAAGGCACAGTTTCCCCTTGCAGAACCTGAAAGAAAGCACGCAGGAGCTGTTGAAAACAGAACAGTGAAAAACCAAGCAGTAACAAAATTACTTGTCTTTTATGCATTTTGTGTGTTCTCCTCGCCTGCTGGTAAAAATCTATGTACACACGGCTGGACGCTTGTATCCCTGAATACAAAACGCGATATTTCCCACCAAGGGAACCTATAGTGGTCACCCTGCAACCAGTGGGGAACGCTGGGGACGCATCGATGTCGAGCCAGAAAATAATGTTACGTACACACGCCCGTGTGCGGCGCAAAGTCATCAAAATCAGTTGTAACACGCCAGCCTCAGAGTAAAATGCTTCGGTTTCTTAAAGGCCTTCAAAAGCACAGCTTCCTCTTGCAGAACCTGAAAGAAAGCACCCAGGCGCTGTTGAAAACAGAACAGTGAAAGACCAAGCAGTAACAAAATGAATCGTTTTTCATGCATTTTGTGTGTTCTCCTCGCCTGCTGGTAAAAATCTATGTACACACGGCTGGACGCTTGTATCCCTGAATACAAAACGCGATATTTCCCACCAAGGGAACTTATAATGGTCACCCTGCAGCCAGTGGGGAACGCTGGGGACGCATCGATGTCGAGCCAGAAAATAATGTTACGTACACGCGCCCGTGTGCGGCGCAAAGTCATCAAAATCAGCTGTAACACACCACCCTCACAGTAAAATGCTTCGGTTTCTTAAAGGCCTTCAAAGGCACAGTTTCCCCTTGCAGAACCTGAAAGAAAGCACGCAGGAGCTGTTGAAAACAGAACAGTGAAAAACCAAGCAGTAACAAAATTACTTGTCTTTTATGCATTTTGTGTGTTCTCCTCGCCTGCTGGTAAAAATCTATGTACACACGGCTGGACGCTTGTGTCCCCCAAAACAAAACGCGATATTTCCCATCAAGAAAACCTATAATGGTCACCCAGCAGCCAGTGGGGAACGCTGGGGACGCATCGATATCGAGCCAGAAAACAATGTTACGTACACGCGCTCGTGTGCGGCGCAAAGTCACCAAAATCAGCTTTAACACGCCACCCTCACAGTAAAATGCTCCGGTTTCTTAAGGGCCTTCAAATGCACAGTTTCCTCTTGCAGAACCTGAAAGAAAGCACCCAGGCGCTGTTGAAAACAGAACAGTGAAAGACCAAGCAGTAACAAAACTACTCGTTTTTTATGCATTTTGTGTGCTCTCCTCGCCTGCTGGTAAAAATCTATGTACACACGTTTGAACGCTTCTGTCCCTCAATATAAAGCGCGATATTTTCAATCAAGGGAACCTATAATGGTCTGTTGACGTCGACCATAACGTCAACGATGACGGCGCAGTCTGTGTCAACACAGCCTCAGCGGGTTGAATTCACCCACCCACTCTAAATATCCCATTAGGGAAATTTATGCAGGTTTATACCAATAATGTCAAATGATTATATAAAGGAAAACAAAGAACCTTTTGAATTCAATAAAATTTTATAACGTACATGGTGATAGTGGTTTTTCTTTGCGGAATAACAGTTCTGAACCGTTGCGTTGGTGTACCCGTAGTTCACTACCCGAACATTTTGGTCCTTCGAGCCTACTTTTAATACTGCGATACTGTATTCCTTTGTGTCCGGAGATTTCAGTCTATTGGCACTCTGCAACTTATTCTACAATTCATCGAGAATTTCGTCAGGAAGTTTGCAAAACCCATCGCAGGACTCCACCTCCACCAGCACCAACAACAATTTCTTCATTAGCAGCGGTTCCAACAAAATTCGTCGGGGGATTTCGTCAATACCGACATCTGTTCCAACCCAGCGATCTCAAACAGGAATCATACAATTCGTCGCGGGATTTCATCAATACCAACACGGAATTTCCTTCAACCAAAGGGTATAGTGTGCAATCGAAATCGCCACGAGTGGAAAGCTTAAAGGGAGTTGGACGACAAACTGAAACTAAAAAAGTAAGTACATTTTTATAGTGTCTTACTTAGTTGCATATATTTCCTGATTTTTCGTATACATAATACATATATTATACACACATACATATATTTTAAATATAAATACACAACATGAAGAAGGGAATGTTAGAAAAGATCTTTAAACAATTAGAGAGGGATATTTCTAACTTCGGTAAGACTGGGCTAGCCAGACGTACATCAAACTATTTAGCTGGTCGATTGTCTACGCTCGAGAAATCAATGGAGTCGGCGGAGGTTGAATACAAAACGACTCTTTCCGCGTTGGGGGACGACGATGATGAAAAGGAGGCAGCGTTAGATGATCTCTTTGAGTCGATTAGAGAAGAGTATTTCAAATACAGAAGCGATCTTCTCGATGCTATCGACAAAGCAAAGGCATCAAAGGAGTTATCGGATGAGAGACAGGAAAATACCACACAAGTTGCGTCAACGACATCGAGGTCCGCGGAGATAAGGCTTCCTAAGATTAATTTGCCAGTTTTCTCCGGCAACTACGAGACTTGGCGAGCTTTCCGTGATCTTTTTGTTTCACTGATTCACCACAATGTATCGCTTTCTGAGACCCAAAAGATGCATTATTTAAAATCAAGTGTGTCTGGTGAGGCTGATAAGCTTTTAGCTCACCTGGGTATGGATATCGGTAACTATAGCAAGGCATGGGCAATCTTAACAGATAGATATGACCACCAACGTTTCCTAGTGAACACACAGTTGAAGTGCTTGTTCAACCAACCTTCAATTTCCCAAGAGCGCGCCGAATCTATTAAGGAGCTGTTGGACACCTCAACCGAAGTGGTACATAGCCTGGCTAACTTGAAGGTTGCTGTGGCACACTGGGATGTAATACTGGTATTCGTATTGTTGCAGAAACTGCCTGCAAAAACGCAGCAACTATGGGAAGAGAGGCTAGGATCCAAAGAGGACAGCAAAGCATTGCCAACATTCGCTGAGTTTACTCAATTTTTGGAAACTAGGTTCCGTACTTTGGAAGCAGTCAACCAGCAGCAAGTTCGAGTCGCATTCGCATCGAATCCCATAAAGCCTGTGTCTCAACGAAAGGTTCTACATTCAACCACCAACAAGGTCAAATACTCCTGCCAAATTTGCAGCAAGGGTCAGCATGCTATCAGGAAATGCAGCAAGTTTTTGAAGTTGGGCATTGCAGATCGCTGTAATCAGGTACATAAGCTAGGGATATGTCGAAACTGTTTAGCATATAGCCATACCCTTGAGCACTGTCCAAGTAGTCGCCGGTGTTATTACTGCCAACAGGCTCACCATTCCCTTCTCCATGTTAACAGCAATACAAGTTTGGGGCAAACTAATGCTTTGACTGCACAAGGACATATTATGGATCCAACCACCTCCTCAATGCCCGCTGGAGCACCTAATTTTCAACACCAACCGGCCTTTCATACCAATACTAATCCGATGTCGGGGCAAGTGAACACTTTGACGGTTCAAGGATATACTGCAGGGCCAACAACATCATCGATGAACGCTGGGGCAGCTACTTTCCAGCCACCTACAAGAGAAACAACTGGGGTTAGACCAAACATCAACGCATTCTCCGCAACAAACGCAGGAACACAAGTGCTACTTGCAACCGCCTTAGTCAAAGTGGACGCGATGAACGGTGAGTCCTTTTCATTACGAGCGCTGTTGGATTCAGGCTCAGAGGCTAGTTTCATCACAACATCTGCTGCTCAGATGCTTTGTCTTCCGCAAAAGCCAACTTCCGTCAAGGTTTCTGGGTTGGGTTTGGTCAGCAGCGGCGTTTGCTCAAAGGTGGTAGATATATCCTTAACCTCCCACCACTCAGCGTTTAGAGTATCCACTCAAGCTCTTGTCCTCAAGTCACTGTCTGGCCATCTGCCAACCCAATCCTTGACATCTACAGGTTGGGGACATCTGAATGGCTTAACTCTAGCAGATCCCTATTTCAACCGATCAGCTAAAGTCGATTTATTGCTTGGCAGTGATGTCCTAGCTGATATATTGCTACCAGAGTTGGTCAGACCAATCGACAGCAGCTTACCGATTGCTCAAAAAACCAAATTAGGATGGATTCTCTTTGGCAGGGCTCCAATCACACCACAACGAATCAACAGCTTCCTCCAAACAGGTTGCTTGGAAACTGAACTCCGTAAATTCTGGGAATTGGAAGAGATCTCTTATCAACCATACGAAAGGCCGGAAGACAGAGAGTGTGAGGCATACTTTCGTAAAACAGTTCAACGCCAAGATGATGGTCGCTTCCAAGTGTCTCTGCCGTTCAAGGGGGGTGTCCGTCCTATGTTAGGTAGATCAAGAGAAGGGGCTCTCACTCGGTTTAAGAGTCTGGAAAGAAAGCTGGAAAGAGATGAAGGCTTAAAACAACGCTATTCCGAATGTATTGAAGATTACCTGAATCTGGGCCATATGGAAGAAGTGGAGGAATGCTCTATTCCGTATCAGCATCATTACTTCATGCCACATCATGCGGTGCTTAAGGAGGGTAGCTCGACTACTAAGCTTCGAGTGGCATTCGATGCGTCCTTTAAGACAGCTGAAAGCGTTTCATTAAACGACCAACTGATGGTAGGCCCGGCACTTCAAAACAACATCACGGACATCATTCTCAGGTGGAGGCTCTATCGGTACACTTTTACCGGAGATATGGAGAAGATGTATCGGCAAATAAGGGTACCGGAACGTGATGCGAACTACCAGCTCATCCTTTGGCGCAAGCAACCATCCGACATCTTAAAGACATATCGCCTCAGGACTGTGACCTTTGGCACAGCGCCTGCCCCATATTTGGCGATTCGCACACTTCAGGCATTAGCAGAGGAAGTCGAAGAGTTGCATCCAGGAGTTGCAAAGATGATACGTAATGAAATGTACGTAGATGATCTGATTTCCGGGGCAGAAACCATTCAGGAAGCTATGGAAAAAATGGAAGCAATCAAGACCACAATGAGTGGAGCTGGTTTTCATTTACGAAAATGGACCGCCAACCATAAGAGACTCCTGGACAACGTACCCGTTCAAGATCATGAAGTATCCTTCGTGCTACCAACTGGAAATCCGGATAGAGTGAAGACCTTAGGTATCCAGTGGCTCCCCCTTCATGACGTATTCTCCTTCCATTACACACCTCCGGAATCACTTCAGCAGCCAACTAAGCGATCCATATTATCGTCGATAGCACGTTTATTCGATCCTATGGGATGGATCGCACCTGCCAACATCAAAGCGAAGCTCCTAATGCAGCTTCTCTGGGTCCGCAAACAATCTTGGGATGATCCCGTTGATCCCGACATTCTGAAAGATTGGACAGAGTTTCACAATGATTTGCAAGCCATTAACACCCTACGTATTCCACGTTGGTTGAAGACTACTGGAAGAGCCAATCGTCTTCAACTACATGGCTTCTGCGATTCGTCCGAAAGAGCATACGGAGCAGCAGTTTACCTTAGAGTAGAAGACGAAGGCGGCAACATTCACATGCATCTGCTCATGTCCAAGTCGAAGGTCGCTCCTGTGAGCCCAGTCACTCTTCCGCGTTTGGAGTTGTGTGGAGCTGTCACACTTGCTAAGCTCATCTACATCATTATGAAGACTCTTGAGGGGAGAGGAATCCCCATCTTCGCATGGACAGACTCCATGATCACACTGTGTTGGATACGTGCAGATCCTGCGAAATGGGGAACCTCTGTCCGAAACAGAGTTGGGGAGATCCAGCGATTGACGAAGATCGATATATGGAATCATGTTCCTACGCAACAAAATCCTGCAGATTTGATCTCACGAGGAATGCTTCCATCTGCATTGGTACAATCTACATTGTGGTGGAATGGGCCCACGTTCTTAACAACTGTCTGGGACTTTGAGTTTCCAGAACAACCAGCAGATCAGCACACCGAGGAAGATAAGAGGTCCATCATGACTCATCACGCCAACCTCAATAACACCGACAATGAGTTCAGTCAACTGATTCATCGATCCTCCAGTTTTAACCGCCTCATCAGGATAACCGCCTACTGCAGAAGATTCGTAGCGAACTCGCGAAAGAGGATCTCGGAACGAACACTTGGACCATTAAACCCGTCGGAACTCGATGCAGCCAAGAGCGTCCTAGCACGCATAGCTCAGGTCGAAATGTTTCCAGAAGGGACAGCTAAATTCAGAGGTATGAACTCCTTGAACCCGTTTACAGACGCTGAAGGTATCCTTAGGGTCGGGGGAAGGCTTAAAAATGCTGATCTCTCCTACGATCAACAGCACCCAACGATCCTGAGACCAGACCATCACCTCACAAAATTGATCATAGGGGAAGCGCACAGCAGGACTCTTCATGGTGGCATCCAATTGATGATGGCACACCTGCGGAGCAAATATTGGATCCTACAATTAAAAAGAGCTGTGAAAAAGCATATCCATGGCTGTACAATCTGCTATAGGTATCGTAACAAACCGGCTCACCAACTAATGGGAGATCTCCCTGGTCCCAGAGTAAAGATGGCAAAGCCCTTCACCCACACCGGGGTCGACTACGCCGGGCCCATTGAAATAAAATCATGGAGAGGACGAGGAACCAGAAGTTACAAGGGTTATCTGGCCATATTCGTCTGTCTGACAACCAAGGCAATACATTTAGAAGCCGTAACGGACCTTACCACTCAAGCCTTTCTGGCTGCCTTTAGAAGGTTCACCGCGCGGAGAGGACTTTGCTATGAAATTCACAGTGACTGCGGCACCAATTTCGTCGGAGCAGAAGCGGAATTACGTCGATTAATGGACCACGCAACTCACGATTGGATGGAAGTAGCAAACATTTTGGCGAACCAAGGAACTCGTTGGAATTTCATTCCCCCAGCTTCCCCTCACTTTGGAGGACTATGGGAAGCGGGTGTAAAGAGTGTAAAACACCACCTCAAAAGAGTTGTCAGAAATGGAACACTCACTTATGAAGAGCTAACCACGCTTCTGACACAAATTGAAGCGTGCCTCAACTCTAGACCATTGTGTCCCCTGTCAGAAGACCCTGATGACTTATATGCCTTAACTCCTGGACACTTCCTCATCGGTCAAGAGGTTCTAACTGTTCCGGAACCGGATTTAATATCGGGAAAGGTAAACTTAAGTGACCGTTGGAAGATGATTCAGCTCCGCATGCAGACGTTCTGGAAGCAATGGCAACAAGAGTACCTGACACGGTTGCAACATAGGCCGAAGTGGCTCAAGCAACAACCGTCTGTAAAGATTGGAGATCTAGTCCTTCTGAAGGATGAAAGACTCCCACCATCAAGATGGAGCCTAGGTCGCATTTCAGACACTTATCCCGGAGCAGACAACATTACGAGGGTGGTGAAGCTCAAAACTCAGGCTGGCGAAGTTAAAAGGCCCATAACAAAACTATGTCCCCTACCAGTTAACACACTCTATACGGAAGACAATGTACCAACTCAACAACATAACCCATAAACCACATTACAACTCACTCATCACTTAACACATAAATCAGCGATACCCATCACTATCTAATCACACAAGTAGATCCGTTTTTCATGCAACGATCTCAACCAGTTCACAAAACCTATGTATTATACAGTCCAATCATCCCACAAACACTCGCACACATACCCAAGCTTTATTATAATTAAAGCGTAAAAAGGACGTCATCAAAATATATGTTACACATATGTATATTTCACCCAGAAGGGGCTTCACTACGCTCATTAAACATACATACATATGTACTACATTTAACTACACATCACTTAAAATTAAAGGAATCACCGCACAACATTGGTTAATGGTTCAACGACACCCCGTTCGACTTCACTTGATGTCCAGTCTATCGCCAATAAACCAATCTTCGTCTTAGCTCTTCACCTTTACTTCCAGTCCATCAACGCCGCCAACAAACCAATCTTCGTCTCAACTACGACCATTACTTCCAGTCGAAAACAAAAAAAAAAAAACAAACAAGGTCTTTGGGATTCTTCACACTCCAGTCATATTCCAGCTCTCATTTAACACAAGATGAGCATTAACAACAACAACATGCGAGCTGCAGTCAACAATCATCGCCCACATAGGCATGATAATCTTATCAGCGAGAGATTAAAGGGCAAAATGAAAAACAAAAAATAAACTCTTGCCAGGTGGTCTCTTGTAGATTCGCTTGTTGTTGTTTCTTGTGTCACTGTCTGTCCATATCATTCGCAATAATCTGTTGTTTCTTTTCATGTTTGTACACACATATAACCAATTTGTATCAGAGGCAACAGTGGGGCATCCAGAGGACAACAAGGCAGAAGAAGAAAAAGGGCTAAGAAGCTAAAACCAAGAACATACCCAGTTCCTCGGTGGGGGAGAATGTTGACGTCGACCATAACGTCAACGATGACGGCGCAGTCTGTGTCAACACAGCCTCAGCGGGTTGAATTCACCCACCCACTCTAAATATCCCATTAGGGAAATTTATGCAGGTTTATACCAATAATGTCAAATGATTATATAAAGGAAAACAAAGAACCTTTTGAATTCAATAAAATTTTATAACGTACATGGTGATAGTGGTTTTTCTTTGCGGAATAACAGTTCTGAACCGTTGCGTTGGTGTACCCGTAGTTCACTACCCGAACATGGTCACTCAGCAGCCAGTGGGGAACGCTGGGGACGCATCGATGTCGAGCCAGAAAATAATGTTACGTACACGCGCCCGTGTGCGGCGCAAAGTCACCAAAATCAGCTTTAACACGCCACCCTCACAGTAAAATGCTCCGGTTTCTTAAGGGCCTTCAAAAGCACAGTTTCCTCTTGCAGAACCTGAAAGAAAGCACGCAGGAGCTGTTGAAAACAGAACAGTGAAAGACCAAGCAGTAACAAAATTACTCGCTTTTTATGCATTTTGTGTGCTCTCCTCGCCTGCTGGTAAAAATCTATGTACACACGGCTGGACGCTTGTGTCCCTGAACACAAAACGCGATATTTTCCACCAAGGGAACATATAGTGGTCACCCTGCAGCCAGTGGGGAACGCTGGGGACGCATCGATGTCGAGCCAGAAAATAATGTTACGTACACGTGCCCGTGTGCGGCGCAAAGTCATCAAAATCAGCTGTAACACGCCACCCTCAGAGTAAAATGCTTCGGTTTCTTAAAGGCCTTCAAAAGCACAGTTTCCTTTTGCAGAACCTGAAAGAAAGCACTCAGGAGCTGTTGAAAACAGAACAGTGAAATTCCAAGCAATAACAAAATTACTCGTTTTTTATGCATTTTGTGTGCTCTCCTCGCCTGCTGGTAAAAATCTATGTACACACGGCTGGTCGCTTGTGTCCCTGAATACAAAACGCGATATTTCCCATCAAGGGAACCTATAATGGTCACCCTGCAACCAATGGGGAACGCTGGGGACGCATCGATGTCGAGCCGGAAAATAATGTTACGTACACGCGCCCGTGTGCGGCGCAAAGTCATCAAAATCAGCTGTAACACGCCAGCCTCAGAGTAAAATGCTTCGGTTTCTTAAAGGCCTTCAAAAGCACAGCTTCCTCTTGCAGAACCTGAAAGAAAGCACCTAGGCGCTGTTGAAAACAGATCAGTGAAAGACCAAGCAGTAACAAAATGAGTCGTTATTTATGCATTTTGTGTGCTCTCCTCGCCTGCTGGTAAAAATCTATGTACACACGGCTGGACGCTTGTGACCCTGAATACAAAACGCGATATTTCCCACCAAGACAACCTATAATGGTCGTCCTGCAGCCAGTGGGGAACGCTGGGGACGCATCGATGTCGAGCCAGAAAATAATGTTACGTACACGCGCCCGTGTGCGGCGCAAAGTCATCAAAATCAGCTGTAACACACCACCCTCACAGTAAAATGCTTCGGTTTCTTAAGGGCCCTCAAAAGCACAGTTCCCTCTTGCAGATCCTGAAAGAAAGCACCCAGGCGCTGTTGAAAACAGAACAGTGAAAAGCCAAGCAGTAACAAAATTACTCGTTTTTTATGCATTTTGTGTGTTCTCCTCGCCTGCTGGTAAAAATCTATGTACACACGGCTGGACGCTTGTGTCCCTGAATACAAAACGCGGTATTTCCCACCAAAGGGAACCTACAATGGTCACCCTGCAGCCAGTGGGGAACGCTGGGGACGCATCGATGTCGAGCCAGAAAATAATGTTACGTACACGCGCCCGTGTGCGGCGCAAAGTCATCAAAATCAGCTGTAACACGCCAGCCTCAGAGTAAAATGCTTCGGTTTCTTAAAGACTTTCAAAAGCACAGCTTCCTCTTGCAGAACCTGAAAGAAAGCACCTAGGCGCTGTTGAAAACAGAACAGTGAAAGACCAAGCAGTAACAAAATGAGTCGTTTTTTATGTATTTTGTGTGCTCTCCTCGCCTGCTGGTATAAATCTATGTACACACGGCTGGACGCTTGTATCCCTGAATACAAAACGCGATATTTCCCATCAAGGGAACCTATAATGGTCACCCTGCAACCAGTGGGGAACGCTGGGGACGCATCGATGTCGAGCCGGAAAATAATGTTACGTACACGCGCCCGTGTGCGGCGCAAAGTCATCAAAATCAGCTGTAACACGCCAGCCTCAGAGTAAAATGCTTCGGTTTCTTAAAGGCCTTCAAAAGCACAGCTTCCTCTTGCAGAACCTGAAAGAAAGCACCTAGGCGCTGTTGAAAACAGAACAGTGAAAGACCAAGCAGTAACAAAATGAGTCGTTTTTTATGCATTTTGTGTGCTCTCCTCGCCTGCTGGTAAAAATCTATGTACACACGGCTAGACGCTTGTGTCCTCCAATACAAGGCGCGATATATCCCATCAAGGGAACCTATAATGGTCACCCAGCAGCCAGTGGGGAACGCATCGATGTCGAGCCAGAAAATAATGTTACGTACACGCGCCCGTGTGCGGCGCAAAGTCATCAAAATCAGCTGTAATACGCCACCCTCACAGTAAAATGCTCCGGTTTCTTAAGGGCCTTCAAAAGCACAGTTTCCTCTTGCAGAACCTGAAAGAAAGCACGCAGGAGCTGTTGAAAACAGAACAGTGAAAGACCAAGCAGTAACAAAATTACTCGCTTTTTATGCATTTTGTGTGCTCTCCTCGCCTGCTGGTAAAAATCTATGTACACACGGCTGGACGCTTGTGTCCCTGAACGCAAAACGCGATATTTTCCACCAAGGGAACCTATGGTGGTCACCCTGCAGCCAGTGGGGAACGCTGGGGACGCATCGATGTCGAGCCAGAAAATAATGTTACGTACACGTGCCCGTGTGCGGCGCAAAGTCATCAAAATCAGCTGTAACACGCCACCCTCACAGTAAAATGCTTCGGTTTCTTAAAAGGCCTTCAAGGGCACAGTTTCCTCATGCAGAACCTGAAAGAAAGCACGCAGGAGCTGTTGAAAACAGAACAGTGAAAAACCAAGCAGTAACAAAATTA
Organism: Eumerus sabulonum; assembly: GCA_951905685.1. NCBI lineage: Eukaryota > Metazoa > Arthropoda > Insecta > Diptera > Syrphidae > Eumerus > Eumerus sabulonum. The sequence continues at coordinate 136,903,188 of OX645060.1, read as the reverse complement.
CTTGTCTTTTATGCATTTTGTGTGCTCTCCTCGCCTGCTGGTAAAAATCTATGTACACACGGCTGAACGCTTCGGTCCCTCAATATAAAGCGCGATATTTCCAATCAAGGGAACCTATAATGGTCACTCAGCAGCCAGTGGGGAACGCTGGGGACGCATCGATGTCGACCCAGAAAATAATGTTACGTACACGCGCCCGTGTGCGGCGCAAAGTCATCAAAATCAGCTGTAACACGCCAGCCTCAGAGTAAAATGCTTCGGTTTCTTAAAGGCCTTCAAAAGCACAGCTTCCTCTTGCAGAACCTGAAAGAAAGCACCTAGGCGCTGTTGAAAACAGAACAGTGAAAGACCAAGCAGTAACAAAATGAGTTGTTTTTTATGCATTTTGTGTGCTCTCCTCGCCTGCTGGTAAAAATCTATGTACACACGGCTGGACGCTTCTGTCCCTGAATACAAAACGCGATATTTTCCACCAAGGGAACCTATAATGGTCACCCTGCAGCCAGTGGGGAAGGCTGGGGACGCATCGATGTCCAGCCAGAAAATAATGTTACGTACACGCGCCCGTGTGCGGCGCAAAGTCAACAAAACCAGCTGCAACACGCCACCCTCGGAGTAAAACGCTTCGGTTTCTTAAGGGCCCTCAAAAGCACTGTTTCCACTTGCAGATCCTGAAAGAAAGCACCCAGGCGCTGTTGAAAACAGAACAGTGAAACGCCAAGCAGTAACAAAATTACTCGTTTTTTATGCATTTTGTGTGCTCTCCTCGCCTGCTGGTAAAAATCTATGTCCACACGGCTGGACGCTTGTGTCCCTGAATACAAAACGCGATATTTTCCACCAAGGGAACCTATAGTGGTCACCCTGCAGCCAGTGGGGAACGCTGGGGACGCATCGATGTCGAGCCAGAAAATAATGTTACGTACACGCGCCCGTGTGCGGCGCAAAGTCAACAAAATCAGCTGCAACACACCTCCCTCGGAGTAAAACGCTTCGGTTTTTTAAGGGCCCTCAAAAGCACAGTTTCCTCTTGCAGATCCTGAAAGAAAGCACCCAGGCGCTGTTGAAAACAGAACAGTGAAAGGCCAAGCAGTAACAAAATTACTCGTTTTTTATGCATTTTGTGTGTTCTCCTCGCCTGCTGGTAAAAATCTATGTACACACGGCTGGACGCTTGGGACCCTGAATACAAAGCGCGATATTTCCAATCAAGGGAACCTATAATGGTCACTCAGCAGCCAGTGGGGAACGCTGGGGACGCATCGATGTCGACCCAGAAAATAATGTTACGTACACGCGCCCGTGTGCGGCGCAAAGTCATCAAAATCAGCTGTAACACACCACCCTCACAGTAAAATGCTTCGGTTTCTTAAAAGGCCTTCAAAGGCACAGTTTCCTCATGCAGAACCTGAAAGAAAGCACGTAGGAGCTGTTGAAAACAGAACAGTGAAAAACCAGCAGTAACAAAATAACTTGTCTTTTATGCATTTTGTGTGCTCTCCTCGCCTGCTGGTAAAAATCTATGTACACACGGCTGAACGCTTCGGTCCCTCAATATAAAGCGCGATATTTCCAATCAAGGGAACCTATAATGGTCACTCAGCAGCCAGTGGGGAACGCTGGGGACGCATCGATGTCGACCCAGAAAATAATGTTACGTACACGCGCCCGTGTGCGGCGCAAAGTCATCAAAATCAGCTGTAACACACCACCCTCACAGTAAAATGCTTCGGTTTCTTAAAAGGCCTTCAAAAGCACAGTTTCCTTTTGCAGAACTTGAAAGAAAGCACGCAGGAGTTGTTGAAAACAGAACAGTGAAAACCAAGCAGTAACAAATTACTCGTTTTATATGCATTTTGTGTGCTCTCCTCGCCCGCTGGTAAAAATCTATGTACACACGGCTAGACGCTTGCGTCCCTAAATACAAAACGCAAGATTTTCCATCAGGGGAACCTATAGTGATCACCCAGCAGCCAGTGGGGAACGCTGGGGACGCATCGATGTCGAGCCAGAAAATAATGTTACGTACACGCGCCCGTGTGCGGCGCACAGTCAACAAAATCAGCTTTAACACGCCACCCTCAGAGTAAAATGCTTCGGTTTCTTAAGGGCCTTCAAAAGCATAGTTTCCTCTTGCAGAACCTGAAAGAAAGCACGCAGGAGCTGTTGAAAACAGAACAGTGAAAGACCAAGCAGTAACAAAATTACTCGTTTTATATGCATTTTGTGTGCTCTCCTCGCCTGCTGGTAAAAATCTATATACACACGGCTAGACGCTTGCGTCTCTCAATACAAAACGCAAGATTTCCCATCAGGGGAACCTATAGTGGTCACCCAGCAGCCAGTGGGGAACGCTGGGGACGCATCGATGTCGAGCCAGAAAATAATGTTACGTACACGCGCCCGTGTGCGGCGCAAAGTCATCAAAATCAGCTGTAACACACCACCCTCTGAGTAAAACGCTTCGGTTTCTTAGGGGCCCTCAAAAGCACAGTTTCCTCTTGCATATCCTGAAAGAAAGCACCCAGGCGCTGTTGAAAACAGAACAGTGAAAGGCCAAGCAGTAACAAAATTACTCGTTTTTTATGCATTTTGTGTGTTCTCCTCGCCTGCTGGTAAAAATCTATGTACACACGGCTGGACGCTTGTATCCCTGAATACAAAACGCGATATTTCCCACCAAAGGAACCTATAATGGTCACCCTGCAGCCAGTGGGGAACGCTGGGGACGCATCGATGTCGAGCCAGAAAATAATGTTACGTACACGCGCCCGTGTGCGGCGCAAAGTCATCAAAATCAGCTGTAACACACCACCCTCACAGTAAAATGCTTCGGTTTCTTAAGGGCCCTCAAAAGCACAGTTTCCTCTTGCAGATCCTGAAAGAAAGCACCCAGGCGCTGTTGAAAACAGAACAGTGAAAAGCCAAGCAGTAACAAAATTACTCGTTTTTTATGCATTTTGTGTGTTCTCCTCGCCTGCTGGTAAAAATCTATGTACACACGGCTGGACGCTTGTGTCCCTGAATACAAAACGCGGTATTTCCCACCAAGGGAACCTATAATGGTCACCCTGCAGCCAGTGGGGAACGCTGGGGACGCATCGATGTCGAGCCAGAAAATAATGTTACGTACACGCGCCCGTGTGCGGGGCAAAGTCATAAAAATCAGCTGTAACACACCACCCTCACAGTAAAATGCTTCGGTTTCTTAAAAGGCCTTCAAAGGCACAGTCACCTCATGCAGAACCTGAAAGAAAGCACGCAGGAGGTGTTGAAAACAGAACAGTGAAAAACCAAGCAGTAACAAAATTACTTGTCTTTTATGCATTTTGTGTGCTCTCCTCGCCTGCTGGTAAAAATCTATGTACACACGGCTGAACGCTTCTGTCCCTCAATATAAGGCGCGATATTTCCAATCAAGGGAACCTATAATGGTCACTCAGCAGCCAGTGGGGAACGCTGGGGACGCATCGATGTCGAGCCAGAAAATAATGTTACGTACACGCGCCCGTGTGCGGCGCAAAGTCACCAAAATCAGCTGCAACACGCCACCCTCGGAGTAAAATGCTTCGGTTTCTTAAGGGCCTTCAAAAGCACAGTTTCCTCTTGCAGAACCTGAAAGAAAGCACGCAGGAGCTGTTGAAAACAGAACAGTGAAAGACCAAGCAGTAACAAAATTACTCGTTTTATATGCATTTTGTGTGCTCTCCTCGCCTGCTGGTAAAAATCTATGTACACACGGCTAGACGCTTGCATCCCTCAACACAAAACGCAAGATTCCCCATCAGAGGAACCTATAATGGTCACCCAGCAGCCAGTGGGGAACGCTGGGGACGCTTCGATGTCGAGCCAGAAAATAATGTTACGTACACGCGCCCGTGTGCGGCGCAAAGTCATCAAAATCAGCTGTAACACACCACCCTCACAGTAAAATGCTTCGGTTTCTTAAAAGGCCTTCAAAGGCACAGTTTCCTCTTGCAGATCCTGAAAGAAAGCACCCAGGCGCTGTTGAAAACAGAACAGTGAAAGGCCAAGCAGTAACAAAATTACTCGTTTTTTATGCATTTTGTGTGTTCTCCTCGCCTGCTGGTAAAAATCTATGTACACACGGCTGGACGCTTGTGTCCCTGAATACAAAACGCGATATTTCCCACCAAGGGAACCTATAATGGTCACCCTGCAGACAGTGAGGAACGCTGGGGACGCATCGATGTCGAGCCAGAAAATATTGTTACGTACACGTGCCCGTGTGCGGCGCAAAGTCATCAAAATCAGCTGTAACACGCCACCCTCACAGTAAAATGCTTCGGTTTCTTAAGGGCCTTCAAAAGCACAGTTTCCTCTTGCAGAACCTGAAAGAAAGCACGCAGGAGCTGTTGAAAACAGAACAGTGAAAGACCAAGCGGTAACAAAATTACTCGTTTTATATGCATTTTGTGTGTTCTCCTCGCCTGCTGGTAAAAATCACTGTACGCACGGCTGGACGCTTGTGTCCCTGAATACAAAACGCGATATTTCCCATCAAGGGAACCTATAATGGTCACCCTGCAACCAGTGGGGAACGCTGGGGACGCATCGATGTCGAGCCGGAAAATAATGTTACGTACACGCGCCCGTGTGCGGCGCAAAGTCATCAAAATCAGCTGTAACACGCCAGCCTCAGAGTAAAATGCTTCGGTTTCTTAAAGGCCTTCAAAAGCACAGTTTCCTTTTGCAGAACTTGAAAGAAAGCACGCAGGAGTTATTGAAAACAGAACAGTGAAAACCAAGCAGTAACAAAATTACTCGTTTTTTATGCATTTTGTGTGCTCTCCTCGCCTGCTGGAAAAAATCTATGTACACACGGCTGGACGCTTGTGTCCCTGAATACAAAACGCGATATTTCCCATCAAGGGAACCTATAGTGGTCACCCTGCAGCCAGTGGGGAACGCTGGGGACGCATCGATGTCGAGCAAGAAAATAATGTTACGTACACGTGCCCGTGTGCGGCGCAAAGTCATCAAAATCAGCTGTAACACGCCACCCTCAGAGTAAAATGCTTCGGTTTCTTAAAGGCCTTCAAAAGCACAGTTTCCTTTTGCAGAACCTGAAAGAATGCACCCAGGAGCTGTTGAAAACAGAACAGTGAAATTCCAAGCAATAACAAAATTACTCGTTTTTTATGCATTTTGTGTGCTCTCCTCGCCTGCTGGTAAAAATCTATGTACACACGGCTGGACGCTTGTGTCCCTGAATACAAAACGCGATATTTCCCATCAAGGGAACCTATAATGGTCACCCTGCAACCAGTGGGGAACGCTGGGGACGCATCGATGTCGAGCCGGAAAATAATGTTACGTACACGCGCCCGTGTGCGGCGCAAAGTCATCAAAATCAGCTGTAACACGCCAGCCTCGGTGTAAAATGCTTCAGTTTCTTAAAGGCCTTCAAAAGCACAGCTTCCTCTTGCAGAACCTGAAAGAAAGCACCTAGGCGCTGTTGAAAACAGAACAGTGAAAGACCAAGCAGTAACAAAATGAGTCGTTTTTTATGCATTTTGTGTGCTCTCCTCGCCTGCTGGTAAAAATCTATGTACACACGGCTAGACGCTTGTGTCCCCCAATACAAAACGCGATATTTCCCATCAAGGGAACCTATAATGGTCACCCAGCAGCCAGTGGGGAACGCTGGGGACGCATCGATGTCGAGCCAGAAAATAATGTTACGTACACGCGCCCGTGTGCGGCGCAAAGTCATCAAAATCAGCTGTAATACGCCACCCTCAGAGTAAAATGCTTCGGTTTCTTAAAGGCCTTCAAAAGCACAGTTTACTTTTGCAGAACTTGAAAGAAAGCACGCAGGAGTTGTTGAAAACAGAACAGTGAAAACCAAGCAGTAACAAAATTACTCGTTTTTTATACATTTTGTGTGCTCTCCTCGCCTGCTGGTAAAAATCTATGTACACACGGCTGGACGCTTCTGTCCCTGAATACAAAACGCGATATTTCCCACCAAGGGAACCTATAATGGTCACCCTGCAGCCTGTGGGGAACCTGAAAGAAAGCACGCACTAGTTGATGAAAACAGAACAGTGAAAACCAAGCAGTAACAAAATTACTCGTTTTTTATGCATTTTGTGTGCTCTCCACGCCTGCTGGTAAAAATCTATGTACACACGGCAGTACGTTTGTGTCCCTGAATACAAAACGCGATATTTTCCCTCAAGGGAACCTATAATGGTCACCCTGCAGTCAGTGGGGAACGCTGGGGACGCATCGATGTCGAGCCAGAAAATAATGTTACGTAAACGCGCGCGTGTGCGGAGCAAAGTCATCAAAATCAACTGTAACACGCCACCCTCAGAGTAAAATGCTTCGGTTTCTTAAAGGCCTTCAAAAGCACAGTTTCCTTTTGCAGAACTTGGAAGAAAGCACGCAGGAGTTGTTGAAAACAGAAAAGTGAAAACCAAGCAGTAACAAAATTACTCGTTTTTTATGCATTTTGTGTGCTCTCCTCGCCTGCTGGTAAAAATCTATTTACACTCGGCTAGACGCTTGCGTCCCTCAATACAAAACGCAATATTTCCCATCAAGGGAACCTACAATGGTCACCCAGCAGCCAGTGTGGAACGCTGGGGACGCATCGATGTCGAGCCAGAAAATAATGTTACGTACACGCGCCCGTGTTCGGCGCAAAGTCACCAAAATCAGCTGCAACACGCCACCCTCGGAATAAAAGAAAGCACGCAGGTGTTGTTGAAAACAGAACAGTGAAAGACCAAGCAGCAACAAAATGAGTCGTTTTTTAAGATTTTTGTGTGCTCTCCTCGCCTGCTGGTAAAAATCTATGTACACACGGCTGGACGCATGTGTCCCCAATACAAAACGCGATATTTCCCATCAAGAGAACCTATAATGGTCACCCAGCAGCCAGTGGGGAACGCTGGGGACGCATCGATGTCGAGCCAGAAAATAATGTTACGTACACGCGGCCGTGTGCGGCGCAAAGTCATCAAAATCAGCTGTAACACGCCACCCTCATTGTAAAGTGCTTATGTTTCTTAAAGGCCTTCAAAAGCACAGTTTTCTTTTGCAGAACTTGAAAGAAAGCACGCAGGAGTTGATGAAAACAGAACAGTGAAAGACAAAGCAGTAACAAAATTACTCGTTTTTTATGCATTTTGTGTGCTCTCCTCGCCTGCTGGTAAAAATCTATGTACACACGGCTAGACGCTTGCATCCCTCAATACAAAACGCAATATTTCCCATCAAGGGAACCTACAATGGTCACCCAGCAGCCAGTGGGGAACGCTGGGGACGCATCAATGTCGAGCCAGAAAATAATGTTACGTACACGCGCCCGTGTGCGGCGCAAAGTCACCAAAATCAGCTGCAACACGCCACCCTCGGTGTAAAACGCTTCGGTTTCTTAAGGGCCCTCAAAAGCACAGTTTTCTCTTGCAGATCCTGAAAGAAAGCACCCAGGCGCTGTTGAAAACAGTACAGTGAAAAGCAAGCAGCAACAAAATGAGTCGTTTTTTATGCATTTTGTGTGCTCTCCTCGCCTGCTGGTAAAAATCTATGTACACACGCTGGGGACGCATCGATGTCGAGCCAGAAAATAATGTTACGTACACGCGCCCGTGTGCGGCGCAAAGTCACCAAAATCAGCTGCAACACGCCACCCTCGGAGTAAAACGCTTCGATTTCTTAAGGGCCTTCAAAAGCACAGTTTTCTCCTGCAGAGCCTGAAAGACAACGCCCAGGAGCTGTTGAAAACAGAACAGTGAAAAGCCAAGGAGTAACAAAATTACTCGTTTTTTATGCATTTTTTGAGCTCTCCTCGCCTGCTGGTAAAAATCTATGTACACACGGCTGGACGCATGTGTCCCCAATACAAAACGCGATATTTCCCATCAAGGGAACCTATAATGGTCACCCAGCAGCCAGTGGGGAACGCTGGGGACGCATCGATGTCGAGCCAGAAAATAATGTTACGTACACGCGGCCGTGTGCGGCGCAAAGTCATCAAAATCAGCTGTAACACGCCACCCTCATTGTAAAGTGCTTATGTTTCTTAAAGGCCTTCAAAAGCACAGTTTTCTTTTGCAGAACTTGAAAGAAAGCACGCAGGAGTTGATGAAAACAGAACAGTGAAAGACCAAGCAGCAACAAAATGAGTCGTTTTTTATGATTTTTGTGTGCTCTCCTCGCCTGCTGGTAAAAATCTATGTACACACGGCTGGACGCATGTGTCCCCAATACAAAACGCGATATTTCCCATCAAGGGAACGTATAATGGTCACCCTGCAGCCAGTGGGGAACGCTGGGGACGCATCGATGTCGAGCCAGAAAATAATGTTAAGTACACGCGCCCGTGTGCGGCGCAAAGTCATCAAAATCAGCTGTAACACTCCAGCCTCAGAGTAAAATGCTTCGGTTTCTTAAAGGCCTTCAAAAGCACAGCATCCTCTTGCAGAACCTGAAAGAAAGCACGCAGGTGTTGTTGCAAACAGAACAGTGTAAGACCAAGCAGTAACAAAATGAGTCGTTTTTTATGCATTTTGTGTGCTCTCCTCGCCTGCTGGTAAAAATCTATGTACACGCGGCTAAACTCTTGTGTCCCTCAATACAAAACGCGATATTTGCCATCAAGGAAACCTATAATGGACGCCCAGCAGCCAGTGGGGAACACTGGGGACGCATCGATGTCGAGCCAGAAAAATAATGTTACGTTCACGCGCCCGTGTGCGGCGCAAAGTCACCAAAATCAGCTGTAAAACGCCACCCTCAGAGTAAAACGCTTCAGTTTCTCAAAAGCCTTCAAGAGCAGGGGTTCTTCTTGCCGGGCCTGAAAGAGTGCACCCAGGAGCTGTTGAAAACAGAACAGTGAAAGACCAAGCAATAACAAAATTACTCGTTATTTATGCATTTTGTGTGCTCTCCTCGCCTGCTGGTAAAAATCTATGTACACACGGCTGGACGCATGTGTCCCCAATACAAAACGCGATATTTCCCATCAAGAGAACCTATAATGGTCACCCAGCAGCCAGTGGGGAACGCTGGGGACGCATCGATGTCGAGCCAGAAAATAATTTTACGTACACGCGCCCGTGTGCGGCGCAAAGTCATCAAAATCGGCTGTAACACGCCAGCCTCAGAGTAAAATGCTTCGGTTTCTTAAGGGCCTTCAAAAGCACAGCATGCTCTTGCAGAACCTGAAAGAAAGCACGCAGGTGTTGTTGAAAACAGAACAGTGAAAGACCAAGCAGTACCAAAATTACTCGTTTTTTATGCATTTTGTGTGCTCTCCTCGCCTGCTGGTAAAAATCTATGTACACACGGCAGTACTTTTGTGTCCCTGAATACAAAACGCGATATTTCCCATCAAGGGAACCTACAATGGTCACCCAGCAGCCAGTGGGGAACGCTGGGGACGCATCGACGTCGAGCCAGAAAATAATGTTACGTACACGCGCCCGTGTGCGGCGCAAAGTCATCAAAATCAGCTGCAACACGCCACCCTCGGAGTAAAACGCTTCGGTTTCTTAAGGGCCTTCAAAAGCACTGTTTTCTTCTGCAGAGCCTGAAAGACAACGCCCAGGAGCTGTTGAAAACAGAACAGTGAAAGACCAAGCAGTAACAAAATTACTCGTTTTTTATGCATTTTGTGTGCTCTCCTCGCCTGCTGGTAAAAATCTATGTACACACGGCTAAACTCTTGTGTCCCTCAATACAAAACGCGATATTTGGCATCAAGGAAACCTATAATGGACGCCCAGCAGCCAGTGGGGAACACTGGGGACGCATCGATGTCGAGCTAGAAAATAATGTTACGTACACGCGCCCGTGTGCGGCGCAAAGTCACCAAAATCAGCTGTAAAATGCCACCCTCAGAGTAAAACGCTTCAGTTTCTCAAAGGCCTTCAAGAGCAAAGGTTCTTCTTGCCGGGCCTGAAAGAGTGCACCCAGGAGCTGTTGAAAACAGAACAGTGAAAGACCAAGCAATAACAAAATTACTCGTTTTTTATGCATTTTGTGTGCTCTCCTCGCCTGCTGGTAAAAATCTAGGTACACACGGCAGTACGTTTGTGTCCCTGAATACAAAACGCGATATTTTCCATCAAGGGAACCTATAATAGTCACCCTGCAGCCAGTGGGGAATGCTGGGGACGCATCGATGTCGAGCCAGAAAATAATTTTACGTACACGCGCCCGTGTGCGGCGCAAAGTCATCAAAATCGGCTGTAACACGCCAGCCTCAGAGTAAAATGCTTCGGTTTCCTAAGGGCCTTCAAAAGCACAGCATGCTCTTGCAGAACCTGAAAGAAAGCACGCAGGTGTTGTTGAAAACAGAACAGTGAAAGACCAAGCAGTACCAAAATTACTCGTTTTTTATGCATTTTGTGTGCTCTCCTCGCCTGCTGGTAAAAATCTATGTACACGCGGCTAAACTCTTGTGTCCCTCAATACAAAACGCGATATTTGCCATCAAGGAAACCTATAATGGACGCCCAGCAGCCAGTGGGGAACACTGGGGACGCATCGATGTCGAGCCAGAAAAATAATGTTACGTACACGCGCCCGTGTGCGGCGCAAAGTCACCAAAATCAGCTGTAAAACGCCACCCTCAGAGTAAAACGCTTCAGTTTCTCAAAGGCCTTCAAGAGCAGGGGTCCTTCTTGCCGGGCCTGAAAGAGTGCACCCAGGAGCTGTTGAAAACAGAACAGTGAAAGACCAAGCAATAACAAAATTACTCGTTATTTATGCATTTTGTGTGCTCTCCTCGCCTGCTGGTAAAAATCTAGGTACACACGGCTGAACGCTTCTGTCCGCCAATATAAAGCGCGATATTTCCAATAAACGGAACCTATAATGGTCACTCAGCAGCCAGTGGGGAACGCTGGGGACGCATCGATGTCGAGCCAGAAAATAATGTTACGTACACGCGCCCGTGTGCGGCGCAAAGTCACCAAAATCTGCTGTAACACGCCACCCTCGGAGTAGAACGCTTCGGTTTCTTAAGGGCCTTCAAAAGCACAGTTTCCTCTTGTAGAACCTGAAAGAAAGCACGCAGCAGCTGTTGAAAACAGAACAGTGAAAGACCAAGCAGTAACAAAATTACTCGTTTTTTATGCATTTTGTGTGCTCTCCTCGCCTGCTGGTAAAAATCTATGTACACACGGCTAGACGCTTCCGTCCCTCAATACAAAACGCAATATTTCCCATCAAGGGAACCTACAATGGTCACCCTGCAGCCAGTGGGGAATGCTGGGGACGCATCGATGTCGAGCCAGAAAATAATTTTACGTACACGCGCCCGTGTGCGGCGCAAAGTCATCAAAATCGGCTGTAACACGCCAGCCTCAGAGTAAAATGCTTCGGTTTCTTAAAAGCCTTCAAAAGCACAGCTTCCTCTTGCAGAACCTGAAAGAAAGCACCCAGGCGCTGTTGAAAACAGAACAGTGAAAGACCAAGCAGTAACAAAATGAGTCGTTTTTTATGCATTTTGTGTGCTCTCCTCGCCTGCTGGTAAAAATCTATGTACACACGGCTGGACGCTTGTGTCCCTGAATACAAAACGCGATATTTCCCATCAAGGGAACCTATAATGGTCACCCAGCAGCCAGTGGGGAACGCTGGGACGCATCGATGTCGAGCCAGAAAATAATGTTACGTACACGCGCCCGTGTGCGGCGCAAAGTCACCAAAATCAGGTGCAACACGCCACCCTCGGAGTAAAACGCTTCGGTTTCTTAAGGGCCTTCAAAAGCAAAGTTTCCTCTTGCAGATCCTGAAAGAAAGCACCCAGGCGCTGTTGAAAACAGAACAGTGAAATTCCAAGCAGTAACAAAATTACTCGTTTTTTATGCATTTTGTGTGCTCTCCTCGCCTGCTGGTAAAAATCTATGTACACACGGCTAGACGCTTGTGTCCCTGAATACAAAACGCGATATTTGCCATCAAAGGAACCTACAATGGTCACCCAGCAGCCAGTGGGGAACGCTGGGGACGCATCGATGTCGAGCCAGAAAATAATGTTACGTACACGCGCCCGTGTGCGGCGCAAGGTCATCAAAATCAGCTGCAACACGCCACCCTCGGAGTAAAACGCTTCGGTTTCTTAAGGGCCTTCAAAAGCACTGTTTTCTTCTGCAGAGCCTGAAAGACAACGCCCAGGAGCTGTTGAAAACAGAACAGTGAAAGACCAAGCAGTAACAAAATTACTCGTTTTTTATGCATTTTGTGTGCTCTCCTCGCCTGCTGGTAAAAATCTATGTACACACGGCTAAACTCTTGTGTCCCTCAATACAAAACGCGATATTTGCCATCAAGGAAACCTATAATGGACGCCCAGCAGCCAGTGGGGAACACTGGGGACGCATCGATGTCGAGCCAGAAAATAATGTTACGTACACGCGCCCGTGTGCGGCGCAAAGTCACCAAAATCAGCTGTAACACGCCACCCTCAGAGTAAAACGCTTCAGTTTCTCAAAGGCCTTCAAAAGCAGAGGTTCTTCTTGCCGGGCCTGAAAGAGTGCACCCAAGAGCTGTTGAAAACAGAACAGTGAAAGACCAAGCAGTAACAAAATTACTCGTTTTTTATGCATTTTGTGTGCTCTCCTCGCCTGCTGGTAAAAATCTAGGTACACACGGCTGAACGCTTCTGTTCGCCAATATAAAGCGCGATATTTCCAATAAAGGGAACCTATAATGGTCACTCAGCAGCCAGTGGGGAACGCTGGGGACGCATCGATGTCGAGCCAGAAAATAATGTTACGTACACGCGCCCGTGTGCGGCGCAAACTCACCAAAATCAGCTGTAACACGCCACCCTCGGAGTAAAACGCTTCGGTTTCTTAAGGGCCTTCAAAAGCACAGTTTCCTCTTGCAGAACCTGAAAGAAAGCACGCAGCAGCTGTTGAAAACAGAACAGTGAAAGACCAAGCAGTAACAAAATTACTCGTTTTTTATGCATTTTGTGTGCTCTCCTCGCCTGCTGGTAAAAATCTATGTACACACGGCTAGACGCTTCCGTCCCTCAATACAAAACGCAATATTTCCCATCAAGACAACCTACAATGGTCACCCAGCAGCCAGTGGGGAACGCTGGGACGCATCGATGTCGAGCCAGAAATTAATGTTACGTACACGCGCCCGTGTGCGGCGCAAAGTCACCAAAATCAGGTGCAACACGCCACCCTCGGAGTAAAACGCTTCGGTTTCTTAAGGGCCTTCAAAAGCAAAGTTTCCTCTTGCAGATCCTGAAGAAAGCACCCAGGCGCTGTTGAAAACAGAACAGTGAAATTCCAAGCAGTAACAAAATTACTCGTTTTTTATGCATTTTGTGTGCTCTCCTCGCCTGCTGGTAAAAATCTATGTACACACGGCTGGACGCTTGTGTCCCTGAATACAATACGCGATATTTTCCATCAAGGGAACCTATAATGGTCACCCTGCAACCAGTGGGGAACGCTGGGGACGCATCGATGTCGAGCCAGAAAATAATGTTACGTACACGCGCCCGTGTGCGGCGCAAAGTCATCAAAATCAGCTGTAACACGCCAGCCTCAGAGTAAAATGCTTCGGTTTCTTAAAAGCCTTCAAAAGCACAGCTTCCTCTTGCAGAACCTGAAAGAAAGCACCCAGGCGCTGTTGAAAACAGAACAGTGAAAGACCAAGCAGTAACAAAATGAGTCGTTTTTTATGCATTTTGTGTGCTCTCCTCGCCTGCTGGTAAAAATCTATGTACACACGGCTGGACGCTTGTGTCCCTGAATACAAAACGCGATATTTCCCATCAAGGGAACCTATAATGGTCACCCAGCAGCCAGTGGGGAACGCTGGGACCCATCGATGTCGAGCCAGAAAATAATGTTACGTACACGCGCCCGTGTGCGGTGCAAAGTCACCAAAATCAGGTGCAACACGCCACCCTCGGAGTAAAACGCTTCGGTTTCTTAAGGGCCTTCAAAAGCAAAGTTTCCTCTTGCAGATCCTGAAAGAAAGCACCCAGGCGCTGTTGAAAACAGAGCAGTGAAATTCCAAGCAGTAACAAAATTACTCGTTTTTTATGCATTTTGTGTCCTCTCCTCGCCTGCTGGTAAGAATCTATGTACACACGGCTGGACGCTTGTGTCCCTGAATACAAAACGCGATATTTCCCATCAAGGGAACCTATAATGGTCACCCAGCAGCCAGTGGGGAACGCTGGGGACGCATCGATGTCGAGCCAGAAAATAATGTTACGTACACGCGCCCTTGTGCGGCGCAAAGTCATCAAAATCAGCTGTAATACGCCACCCTCAGAGTAAAATGCTTCGGTTTCTGAAATGCCTTCAAAAGCACAATTTCCATTTGCAGAACTTGAAAGAAAGCACGCAGGAGTTGTTGAAAACAGAACAGTGAAAACCAAGCAGTAACAAAATTACTCGTTTTTTATGCATTTTGTGCGCTCTCCTCGCCTGCTGGTAAAAATCTATGTACACACGGCTGGACGCTTGTGTCCCTGAATACAAAACGCGATATTTTCCATCAGGGGAACCTATAATGGTCACCCAGCAGCCAGTGGGGAACGCTGGGACGCATCGATTTCGAGCCAGAAAATAATGTTACGTACACGCGCCCGTGTGCGGCGCAAAGTCACCAAAATCAGGTGCAACACGCCACCCTCGGAGTAAAACGCTTCGGTTTCTTAAGGGCCCTCAAAAGCACAGTTTCCCCTTGCAGATTCTGAAAGAAAGCACCCAGGCGCTGTTGAAAACAGAACAGTGAAACGCCAAGCAGTAACAAAATTACTCGTTTTTTATGCATTTTGTGTGCTCTCCTCGCCTGCTGGTAAGAATCTATGTACACACGGCTGGACGCTTGTGTCCCTGAATACAAAACGCGATATTTTCCACCAAGGGAACCTATAGTGGCCACCCTGCAGCCAGTGCCGAACGCTGGGGACGCATCGATGTCGAGCCAGAAAATAATGTTACGTACACGCGCCCGTGTGCGGCGCAAAGTCATCAAAATCAGCTGTAACACGCCACCCTCAGAGTAAAATGCTTCGGTTTCTTAAAGGCCTTCAAAAGCACAGTTTCTTTTTGCAGAACTTGAAAGAAAGCACGCAGGAGTTATTGAAAACAGAACAGTGAAAAGCAAGCAGTAACAAAATTACTCGTTTCTTATGCATTTTGTGTGCTCTCCTCGCCTGCTGGTAAAAATCTATGTCCACACGGCTGGACGCTTGTGTCCCTGAATACAAAGCGCGATATTTCCCATCAAGGGAACCTATAATGGTCACCCTGCAGCCAGTGGGGAACGCTGGGGACGCATCGATGTCGAGCCAGAAAATAATGTTACGTACACGCGCCCGTGTGCGGCGCAAAGTCACCAAAATCAGCTGCAACACGCCACCCTCGGAGTAAAACGCTTCGGTTTCTTAAGGGCCCTCAAAAGCACAGTTTCCTCTTGCAGATCCTGAAAGAAAGCACCCAGGCGCTGTTGAAAACAGAACAGTGAAAGGCCAAGCAGTAACAAAATTACTCGTTTTTTATGCATTTTGTGTGCTCTCCTCGCCTGCTGGTAAAAATCTATGTACACACGGCTGGACGCTTGTGTCCCTGAATACAAAACGCGATATTTCCCACCAAGGGAACCTATAATGGTCACCCTGCAGCCAGTGGGGAACGCTGGGGCGCATCGATGTCGAGCCAGAAAATAATGATAGTTACACGCGCCCGTGTTCGGCGCAAATTCATCAAAATCAGCTGTAACACGCCACCCTCAGAGTAAAACGCTTCAGTTTCTCAAAGGCCTTCAAAAGCAAAGGTTCCTCTTGCCGGGCCTGAAAGAGTGCACCTAGGAGCAGCGAACAGCGAAAGACCAAGCAGTAACAAAATGAGTCCTTTTTTATGCATTTTGTGTGCTCTCCTCGCCTGCTGGTAAAAATCTATGTACACACGGCTAGACGCTTCCATCCCTCAATACAAAACGCGATATTTCCCATCAAGGGAACCTACAATGGACGCCCAACAGCCAGTGGGGAACGCTGGGGACGCATCGATGTCGAGCCAGAAAATAATGTTACGTACACGCGCCCGTGTTCGGCGCAAATTCATCAAAATAAGCTGTAACACGCCACCATCAGAGTAAAACGCTTCGGTTTCTTAAAGGCCTTCAAAAGCACAGCTTCCTCTTGCAGAACCTGAAAGAAAGGACGCAGGTGTTGTTGAAAACAGAACAGCGAAAAACCAAGCAGTAACAAAATCAGTCGTTTTTTATGCATTTTGTGTGCTCTCCTCGCCTGCTGGTAAAAATCTATGTACACACGGCTAGACGCTTCCGTCCCTCAATACAAAACGCAATATTTCCCATCAAGGGAACCTACAATGGACGCCCAACAGCCAGTGGGGAACGCTGGGGACGCATCGATGTCGAGCCAGAAAATAATGTTACGTACACGCGCCCGTGTTCGGCGCAAATTCACCAAAATCAGCTGTAACACGCCACCCTCAGAGTAAAACGCTTCAGTTTCTCAAAGGCCTTCAAAAGCAAAGGTTCCTCTTGCCGGGCCTGAAAGAGTGCACCCAGGAGCTGTTGAAAACAGAACAGCGAAAGACCAAGCAGTAACAAAATGAGTCGTTTTTTATGCATTTTGTGTGCTCTCCTCGCCTGCTGGTAAAAATCTATGTACACACGGCTGAACGCTTCTGTCCCTCAATATAAAGCGCAGTATTTCCAATGAAGGGAACCTATAATGGTCACTCAGCAGCCAGTGGGGAACGCTGGGGACGCATCGATGTCGAACCAGAAAATAATGTTACGTACACGCGGCCGTGTGCGGCGCAGTCTTCAAAATCGGCTGTAACACGCCACCCTCAGAGTAAAATGCTTCGGTTTCTTAAAGGCCTTCAAAAGCACAGCGTCCTCTTGCAGAACCTGAAAAAAAGCACGCAGGTGTTGTTGAAAACAAAACAGCGAAAAACCAAGCAGTAACAAAATGAGTCGTTTTTTATGCATTTTGTGTGCTCTCCTCGCCTGCTGGTAAAAATCTATGTACACACGGCTGGACGCTTGTGTCTCTGAATACAAAACGCGACATTTCCCATCAAGGGAACGTATAATGGTCACCCTGCAGCCAGTGGGGAACGCTGGGGACGCATCGATGTCGAGCCAGAAAATAATGTTAAGTACACGCGCCCGTGTGCGGCGCAAAGTCATCAAAATCAGCTGTAACACTCCAGCCTCAGAGTAAAATGCTTCGGTTTCTTAAAGGCCTTCAAAAGCACAGCATCCTCTTGCAGAATCTGAAAGAAAGCACGCAGGTGTTGTTGAAAACAGAACAGTGTAAGACCAAGCAGTAACAAAATGAGTCGTTTTTTATGCATCTTGTGTGTTCTCCTCGCCTGCTGGTAAAAATCTATGTACACACAGCAGTACGTTTGTGTCCCTGAATACAAAACGCGATATTTTCCATCAAGGGAACCTCTAATGGTCACCCTGCAGCCAGTGGGGAATGCTGGGGACGCATCGATGTCGAGCCAGAAAATAATGTTACGTACACGCGCCCGTGTGCGGCGCAAAGTCACCAAAATCAGCTGTAACACGCAACCCTCAGAGTAAAACGCTTCGGTTTCTGAAAGGCCTTCAAAAGCACAATTTCCATTTGCAGAACTTGAAAGAAAGCACGCAGGTGTTGTTGAAAACAGAACAGTGTAAGACCAAGCAGTAACAAAATGAGTCGTTTTTTATGCATTTTGTGTGCTCTCCTCGCCTGCTGGTAAAAATCTATGTACACACAGCAGTACGTTTGTGTCCCTGAATACAAAACGCGATATTTTCCATCAAGAGAACCTATAATGGTCACCCTGCAGCCAGTGGGGAACGCTGGGGACGCATCGATGTCGAGCCAGAAAATAATGTTAAGTACACGCGCCCGTGTGCGGCGCAAAGTCATCAAAATCAGCTGTAACACTCCAGTAAAATGCTTCGGTTTCTTAAAGGCCTTCAAAAGCACAGCATCCTCTTGCAGAACCTGAAAGAAAGCACGCAGGTGTTGTTGAAAACAGAACAGTGTAAAACCAAGCAGTAACAAAATGAGTCGTTTTTTATGCATTTTGTGTGCTCTCCTCGCCTGCTGGTAAAAATCTATGTACACACAGCAGTACGTTTGTGTCCCTGAATACAAATCGCGATATTTTCCATCAAGGGAACCTATAATGGTCACCCTGCAGCCAGTGGGGAACGCTGGGGACGCATCGATGTCGAGCCAGAAAATAATGTTAAGTACACGCGCCCGTGTGCGGCGCAAAGTCATCAAAATCAGCTGTAACACTCCAGCCTCAGAGTAAAATGCTTCGGTTTCTTAAAGGCCTTCAAAAGCACAGCATCCTCTTGCAGAACCTGAAAGAAAGCACGCAGGTGTTGTTGAAAACAGAACAGTGTAAAACCAAGCAGTAACAAAATGAGTCGTTTTTTATGCATTTTGTGTGCTCTCCTCGCCTGCTGGTAAAAATCTATGTACACACAGCAGTACGTTTGTGTCCCTGAATACAAATCGCGATATTTTCCATCAAGGGAACCTATAATGGTCACCCTGCAGCCAGTGGGGAACGCTGGGGACGCATCGATGTCGAGCCAGAAAATAATGTTAAGTACACGCGCCCGTGTGCGGCGCAAAGTCATCAAAATCAGCTGTAACGCTCCAGCCTCAGAGTAAAGTGCTTCGGCTTCTTAAAGGCCTTCAAAAGCACAGCGTCCTCTTGCAGAGCCTGAAAAAAAGCACGCAGGTGTTGTTGAAAACAAAACAGCGAAAAACCAAGCAGTAACAAAATGAGTCGTTTTTTATGCATTTTGTGTGCTCTCCTCGCCTGCTGGTAAAAATCTATGTACACACGGCTGAACGCTTCTGTCCGCTAATATAAAGCGCGATATTTCCAATAAAGGGAACCTATAATGGTCACTCAGCAGCCAGTGGGGAACGCTGGGGACGCATCGATGTCGAGCCAGAAAATAATGTTAAGTACACGCGCCCGTGTGCGGCGCAAAGTCATCAAAATCAGCTGTAACACTCCAGCCTCAGAGTAAAATGCTTCGGTTTCTTAAAGGCCTTCAAAAGCACAGCGTCCTCTTGCAGAACCTAAAAAAAAGCACGCAGGTGTTGTTGAAAACAGAACAGTGTAAGACCAAGCAGTAACAAAATGAGTCGTTTTTTATGCATTTTGTGTGCTCTCCTCGCCTGCTGGTAAAAATCTATGTACACACAGCAGTACGTTTGTGTCCCTGAATACAAAACGCGATATTTTCCATCAAGGGAACCTATAATGGTCACCCTGCAGCTAGTGGGGAACGCTGGGGACGCATCGATGTCGAGCCAGAAAATAATGTTACGTACACGCGCCCGTGTGCGGCGCAAAGTCAGCAAAATCAGCTGTAACACGCAACCCTCAGAGTAAAACGCTTCAGTTTCTCAAAGGCCTTCAAGAGCAAAGGTTCTTCTTGCCTGGCCTGAAAGATTGCACCCAGGAGCTGTTGAAAACAGAACAGTGAAAGACCAAGCAATAACAAAATTACTCGTTTTTTATGCATTTTGTGTGCTCTCCTCGCCTGCTGGTAAAAATCTAGGTACACACGGCTGAACGCTTCTGTCCGCTAATATAAAGCGCGATATTTCCAATAAAGGGAACCTATAATGGTCACTCAGCAGCCAGTGGGGAACGCTGGGGACGCATCGATGTCGAGCCAGAAAATAATATTACGTACACGCGCCCGTGTGCGGCGCAAATTCACCCAAATCTGCTGTAACACGCCACCCTCGGAGTAAAACGCTTCGGTTTCTTAAGGGCCTTCAAAAGCACAGTTTCCTCTTGCAGAACCTGAAAGAAAGCACGCAGCAGCTGTTGAAAACAGAACAGTGAAAGACCAAGCAGTAACAAAATTACTCGTTTTTTATGCATTTTGTGTGCTCTCCTCGCCTGCCGGTAAAAATCTATGTACACACGGCTAAACTCTTTTGTCCCTCAATACAAAACCCGATATTTGCCATCAAGGAAACCTATAATGGACGCCCAGCAGCCAGTGGGGAACACTGGGGACGCATCGATGTCGAGCCAGAAAATAATGTTACGTACACGCGCCCGTGTGCGGCGCAAAGTCACCAAAATCAGCTGTAACACGCCACCCTCAGAGTAAAACGCTTCGGTTTCTCAAAGGCCTTCAAGAGCAAAGGTTCTTCTTGCCGGGCCTGAAAGAGTGCACCCAAGAGCTGTTGAAAACAGAACAGTGAAAGACCAAGCAGTAACAATATTACTCGTTTTTTATGCATTTTGTGTGCTCTCCTCGCCTGCTGGTAAAAATCTAGGTACACACGGCTGAACGCTTCTGTGCGCCAATATAAAGCGCGATATTTCCAATAAAGGGAACCTATAATGGTCACTCAGCAGCCAGTGGGGAACGCTGGGGACGCATCGATGTCGAGCCAGAAAATAATGTTACGTAAACGCGCCCGTGTGCGGCGCAAACTCACCAAAATCAGCTGTAACACGCCACCCTCGGAGTAAAACGCTTCGGTTTCTTAAGGGCCTTCAAAAGCACAGTTTCCTCTTGCAGAACCTGAAAGAAATCACGCAGCAGCTGTTGAAAACAGAACAGTGAAAGACCAAGCATTAACAAAATTACTCGTTTTTTATGCATTTTGTGTGTTCTCCTCGCCTGCTGGTAAAAATCTATGTACACACGGCTAGACGCTTCCGTCCCTCAATACAAAACGCAATATTTCCCATCAAGGGAACCTACAATGGTCACCCAGCAGCCAGTGGGGAAGGCTGAGGACGCATCGATGTCGAGCCAGAAAATAATGTTACGTACACGCGCCCGTGTGCGGCGCAAACTCACCAAAACCAGCTGTAACACGCCACCCTCGGAGTAAAACGCTTCGGTTTCTTAAGGGCCTTCAAAAGCACAATTTCTTTTGCAGAACTTCAAAGAAAGCACGCAGGAGTTGTTGAAAACAGAACAGTGAAAACCAAGCAGTAACAAAATTACTCGTTTTTTATGCATTTTGTGCGCTCTCCTCGCCTGCTGGTAAAAATCTATGTACACACGGCTAAACTCGGGTGTCCCTCAATACAAAACGCGATATTTGCTATCAAGGAAACCTATAATGGACGCCCAGCAGCCAGTGGGGAACACTGGGGACGCATCGATGTCGAGCCAGAAAATAATGTTACGTACACGCGCCCGTGTGCGGCGCAAAGTCACCAAAATCAGGTGCAACACGCCACCCTCGGAGTAAAACGCTTCAGTTTCTTAAGGGCCTTCAAAAGCACTGTTTTCTTCTGCAGAGCCTGAAAGACAACGCCCAGGAGCTGTTGAAAACAGAACAGTGAAAGACCAAGCAGTAACAAAATTACTCGTTTTTTATGCATTTTGTGTGCTCTCCTCGCCTGCTGGTAAAAATCTATGTACACACGGCTAAACTCGGGTGTCCCTCAATACAAAACGCGATATTTGCCATCAAGGAAACCTATAATGGACGCCCAGCAGCCAGTGGGGAACACTGGGGACGCATCGATGTCGAGCCAGAAAATAATGTTACGTACACGCGCCCGTGTGCGGCGCAAAGTCACCAAAATCAGGTGCAACACGCCACCCTCGGAGTAAAACGCTTCAGTTTCTTAAGGGCCTTCAAAAGCACTGTTTTCTTCTGCAGAGCCTGAAAGACAACGCCCAGGAGCTGTTGAAAACAGAACAGTGAAAGACCAAGCAGTAACAAAATTACTCGTTTTTTATGCATTTTGTGTGCTCTCCTCGCCTGCTGGTAAAAATCTATGTACACACGGCTAAACTCGGGTGTCCCTCAATACAAAACGCGATATTTGCCATCAAGGAAACCTATAATGGACGCCCAGCAGCCAGTGGGGAACACTGGGGACGCATCGATGTCGAGCCAGAAAATAATGTTACGTACACGCGCCCGTGTTCGGCGCAAAGTGACCAAAATCAGCTGTAACACGCCACCCTCAGAGTAAAACGCTTCAGTTTCTCAAAGGCCTTCAAAAGCAAAGGTTCTTCTTGCCGGGCCTGAAAGAGTGCACCCAAGAGCTGTTGAAAACAGAACAGTGAAAGACCAAGCAGTAACAAAATTACTCGTTTTTTATGCATTTTGTGTGCTCTCCTCGCCTGCTGGTAAAAATCTAGGTACACACGGCTGAACGCTTCTATGCGCCAATATAAAGCGCGTTATTTCCAATAAAGGGAACCTATAATGGTCACTCAGCAGCCAGTGGGGAACGCTGGGGACGCATCGATGTCGAGCCAGAAAATAATGTTACGTACACGCGCCCGTGTGCGGCGCAAAGTCACCAAAATCAGGTGCAACACGCCACCCTCGGAGTAAAACGCTTCAGTTTCTTAAGGGCCTTCAAAAGCACTGTTTTCTTCTGCAGAGCCTGAAAGACAACGCCCAGGAGCTGTTGAAAACAGAACAGTGAAAGACCAAGCAGTAACAAAATTACTCGTTTTTTATGCATTTTGTGTGCTCTCCTCGCCTTCTGGTAAAAATCTATGTACACACGGCTAGACGCTTCCGTCCCTCAATACAAAACGCAATATTTCCCATCAAGGGAACCTACAATGGTCACCCAGCAGCCAGTGGGGAACGCTGGGACGCATCGATGTCGAGCCAGAAAATAATGTTACGTACACGCGCCCGTGTGCGGCGCAAAGTCACCAAAATCAGGTGCAACACGCCACCCTCGGAGTAAAACGCTTCGGTTTCTTAAGGGCCTTCAAAAGCAAAGTTTCCTCTTGCAGATCCTGAAAGAAAGCACCCAGGCGCTGTTGAAAACAGAACAGTGAAATTCCAAGCAGTAACAAAATTACTCGTTTTTTATGCATTTTGTGTGCTCTCCTCGCCTGCTGGTAAAAATCTATGTACACACGGCTGGACGCTTGTGTCCCTGAATACAAAACGCGATATTTCCCATCAAGGGAACCTTAAATGGTCACCCAGCAGCCAGTGGGGAACGCTGGGGACGCATCGATGTCGAGCCAGAAAATAATGTTACGTACACGCGCCCGTGTGCGGCGCAAAGTCATCAAAATCAGCTGCAACACGCCACCCTCGGAGTAAAACGCTTCGGTTTTTTAAGGGCCTCCAAAAGCACTGTTTTCTTCTGCAGAGCCTGAAAGACAACGCCCAGGAGCTGTTGAAAACAGAACAGTGAAAGACCAAGCAGTAACAAAATTACTCGATTTTTATGCATTTTGTGTGCTCTCCTCGCCTGCTGGTAAAAATCTATGTACACACGGCTAAACTCTTGCGTCCCTCAATACAAAACGCGATATTTGCCATCAAGGAAACCTATAATGGACGCCCAGCAGCCAGTGGGGAACACTGGGGACGCATCGATGTCGAGCCAGAAAATAATGTTACGTACACGCGCCCGTGTGCGGCGCAAAGTCACCAAAATCAGCTGTAACACGCAACCCTCAGAGTAAAACGCTTCAGTTTCTCAAAGGCCTTCAAGAGCAAAGGTTCTTCTTGCCGGGCCTGAAAGAGTGCACCCAGGAGCTGTTGAAAACAGAACAGTGAAAGACCAAGCAATAACAAAATTACTCTTTTTTTATGCATTTTGTGTGCTCTCCTCGCCTGCTGGTAAAAATCTAGGTACACACGGCTGAACGCTTCTGTCCGCTAATATAAAGCGCGATATTTCCAATAAAGGGAACCTATAATGGTCACTCAGCAGCCAGTGGGGAACACTGGGGACGCATCGATGTCGAGCCAGAAAATAATGTTACGTACACGCGCCCGTGTGCGGCGCAAGGTCACCAAAATCAGCTGTAACACGCAACCCTCAGAGTAAAACGCTTCAGTTTCTCAAAGGCCTTCAAGAGCAAAGGTTCTTCTTGCCGGGCCTGAAAGAGTGCACCCAGGAGCTGTTGAAAACAGAACAGTGAAAGACCAAGCAATAACAAAATTACTCTTTTTTTATGCATTTTGTGTGCTCTCCTCGCCTGCTGGTAAAAATCTAGGTACACACGGCTGAACGCTTCTGTCCGCTAATATAAAGCGCGATATTTCCAATAAAGGGAACCTATAGTGGTCACTCAGCAGCCAGTGGGGAACGCTGGGGACGCATCGATGTCGAGCCAGAAAATAATGTTACGTACACGCGCCCGTGTGCGGCGCAAAGTCACCAAAATCTGCTGTAACACGCCACCCTCGGAGTAAAACGCTTCGGTTTCTTAAGGGCCTTCAAAAGCACAGTTTCCTCTTGCAGAACCTGAAAGAAAGCACGCAGCAGCTGTTGAAAACAGAACAGTGAAAGACCAAGCAGTAACAAAATTACTCGTTTTTTATGCATTTTGTGTGCTCTCCTCGCCTGCTGGTAAAAATCTATGTACACACGGCTAGACGCTTCCGTCCCTCAATACAAAACGCAATATTTCCCATCAAGGGAACCTACAATGGTCACCCAGCAGCCAGTGGGGAACGCTGGGACGCATCGATGTCGAGCCAGAAAATAATGTTACGTACACGCGCCCGTGTGCGGTGCAAAGTCACCAAAATAAGGTGCAACACGCCACCCTCGGAGTAAAACGCTTCGGTTTCTTAAGGGCCTTCAAAAGCAAAGTTTCCTCTTGCAGATCCTGAAAGAAAGCACCCAGGCGCTGTGGAAAACAGAACAGTGAAATTCCAAGCAGTAACAAAATTACTCGTTTTTTATGCATTTTGTGTGCTCTCCTCGCCTGCTGGTAAAAATCTATGTACACACGGCTGGACGCTTGTGTCCCTGAATACAAAACGCGATATTTCCCATCAAGGGAACCTACAATGGTCACCCAGCAGCCAGTGGGGAACGCTGGGGACGCATCGATGTCGAGCCAGAAAATAATGTTACGTACACGCGCCCGTGTGCGGCGCAAAGTCATCAAAATCAGCTGCAACACGCCACCCTCGGAGTAAAACGCTTCGGTTTCTTAAGGGCCTTCAAAAGCACTGTTTTCTTCTGCAGAGCCTGAAAGACAACGCCCAGGAGCTGTTGAAAACAGAACAGTGAAAGACCAAGCAGTAACAAAATTACTCGTTTTTTATGCATTTTGTGCGTTCTCCTCGCCTGCTGGTAAAAATCTATGTACACACGGCTGGACGCTTGTGTCCCTGAATACAAAAAGCGATATTTCCCATCAAGGGAACCTATAATGGTCACCCAGCAGCCAGTGGGGAACGCTGGGACGCATCGATGTCGAGCCAGAAAATAATGTTACGTACACGCGCCCGTGTGCGGCGCAAAGTCACCAAAATCAGCTGCAACACGCCACCCTCGGAGTAAAACGCTTCGGTTTCTTAAGGGCCCTCAAAAGCACAGTTTCCCCTTGCAGATTCTGAAAGAAAGCACCCAGGCGCTGTTGAAAACAGAACAGTGAAACGCCAAGCAGTCACAAAATTACTCGTTTTTTATGCATTTTGTGTGCTCTCCTCGCCTGCTGGTAAGAATCTATGTACACACGGCTGGACGCTTGTGTCCCTGAATACAAAACGCGATATTTTCCACCAAGGGAACCTATACTGGTCACCCTGCAGCCAGTGCCGAACGCTGGGGATGCATCGATGTCGAGCAAGAAAATAATGTTACGTACACGCGCCCGTGTTCGGCGCAAAGTGACCAAAATCAGCTGTAATACGCCACCCTCAGAGTAAAACGCTTCAGTTTCTCAAAGGCCTTCAAGAGCAAAGGTTCTTCTTGCCGGGCCTGAAAGAGTGCACCCAAGAGCTGTTGAAAACAGAACAGTGAAAGACCAAGCAGTAACAAAATTACTCGTTTCTTATGCATTTTGTGTGCTCTCCTCGCCTGCTGGTAAAAATCTATGTCCACACGGCTGGACGCTTGTGTCCCTGAATACAAAACGCGATATTTCCCACCAAGGGAACCTATAATGGTCACCCTGCAGCCAGTGGGGAACGCTGGGGCGCATCGATGTCGAGCCAGAAAATAATGATAGGTACACGCGCCCGTGTTCGGCGCAAATTCATCAAAATCAGCTGTAACACGCCACCCTCAGAGTAAAACGCTTCAGTTTCTCAAAGGCCTTCAAAAGCAAAGGTTCCTCTTGCCGGGCCTGAAAGAGTGCACCCAGGAGCAGCGAACAGCGAAAGACCAAGCAGTAACAAAATGAGTCGTTTTTTATGCATTTTGTGTGCTCTCCTCGCCTGCTGGTAAAAATCTATGTACACACGGCTAGACGCTTCCGTCCCTCAATACAAAACGCAATATTTCCCATCAAGGGAACCTACAATGGACGCCCAACAGCCAGTGGGGAACGCTGGGGACGCATCGATGTCGAGCCAGAAGATAATGTTACGTACACGCGCCCGTGTTCGGCGCAAATTCATCAAAATCAGCTGTAACACGCCACCCTCAGGGTAAAACGCTTCGGTTTCTTAAAGGCCTTCAAAAGCACAGCTTCCTCTTGCAGAACCTGAAAGAAAGCACGCAGGTGTTGTTGAAAACAGAACAGCGAAAAACCAAGCAGTAACAAAATGAGTCGTTTTTTATGCATTTTGTGTGCTCTCCTCGCCTGCTGGTAAAAATCTATGTACACACGGCTAGACGCTTCCGTCTCTCAATACAAAACGCAATATTTCCCATCAAGGGAACCTACAATGGACGCCCAACAGCCAGTGGGGAACGCTGGGGACGCATCGATGTGGAGCCAGAAAATAATGTTACGTACACGCGCCCGTGTGCGGCGCAAAGTCACCAAAATCAGCTGCAACACGCCACCCTCGGAGTAAAACGCTTCGGTTTCTTAAGGGCCCTCAAAAGCACAGTTTCCTCTTGCAGATGCTGAAAGAAAGCACACAGGCGCTGTTG
This sequence comes from Eumerus sabulonum, assembly GCA_951905685.1. Lineage (NCBI taxonomy): Eukaryota > Metazoa > Arthropoda > Insecta > Diptera > Syrphidae > Eumerus > Eumerus sabulonum. The sequence continues at coordinate 136,876,339 of OX645060.1, read as the reverse complement.
AAAACAGATCAGTGAAAGGCCAAGCAGTAACAAAATTACTCGTTTTTTATGCATTTTGTGTGCTCTCCTCGCCTGCTGGTAAAAATCTATGTACACACGGCTGGACGCTTGTGTCCCTGAATACAAAACGCGATATTTCCCACCAAGGGAACCTATAATGGTCACCCTGCAGCCAGTGGGGAACGCTGGGGCGCATCGATGTCGAGCCAGAAAATAATGATAGGTACACGCGCCCGTGTTCGGCGCAAATTCATCAAAATCAGCTGTAACACGCCACCCTCAGAGTAAAACGCTTCAGTTTCTCAAAGGCCTTCAAAAGCAAAGGTTCCTCTTGCCGGGCCTGAAAGAGTGCACCCAGGAGCAGCGAACAGCGAAAGACCAAGCAGTAACAAAATGAGTCGTTTTTTATGCATTTTGTGTGCTCCCCTCGCCTGCTGGTAAAAATCTACGTACACACGGCTGAACGCTTCTGTCCCTCAATATAAAGCGCGGTATTTCCAATAAAGGGAACCTATAATGGTCACTCAGCAGCCAGTGGGGAACGCTGGGGACGCATCGATGTCGAGCCAGAAGATAATGTTACGTACACGCGGCCGTGTGCGGCGCAAAGTCTTCAAAATCGGCTGTAACACGCCACCCTCAGAGTAAAATGCTTCGGTTTCTTAAAGGCCTTCAAAAGCACAGCGTCCTCTTGCAGAACCTGAAAAAAAGCACGCAGGTGTTGTTGAAAACAGAACAGCGAAGAACCAAGCAGTAACAAAATGAGTCGTTTTTTATGCATTTTGTGTGCTCTCCTCGCCTGCTGGTAAAAATCTATGTACACACGGCTGGACGCTTGTACCCCTGAATACAAAACGCGATATTTCCCATCAAGGGAACCTATAATGGTCACTCAGCAGCCAGTGGGGAACGCTGGGGACGCATCGATGTCGAGTCAGAAAATAATGTTACGTACACGCGGCCGTGTGCGGCGCAAAGTCTTCAAAATCGGCTGTAACACGCCACCCTCAGAGTAAAATGCTTCGGTTTCTTAAAGGCCTTCAAAAGCACAGCATCCTCTTGCAGAACCTGAAAGAAAGCACGCAGGTGTTGTTGAAAACAGAACAGTGTAAGACCAAGCAGTAACAAAATGAGTCGTTTTTTATGCATTTTGTGTGCTCTCCTCGCCTGCTGGTAAAAATCTATGTACACACGGCAGTACGTTTGTGTCCCTGAATACAAAACGCGATATTTTCCATCAAGGGAACCTATAATGGTCACCCTGCAGCCAGTGGGGAATGCTGGGGACGCATCGAGTTCGAGCCAGAAAATAATTTTACGTACACGCGCCCGTGTGCGGCCCCAAGTCATCAAAATCGGCTGTAACACGCCAGCCTCAGAGTAAAATGCTTCGGTTTCTTAAAGGCCTTCAAAAGCACAGCATGCTCTTGCATAACCTGAAAGAAAGCACGCAGGTGTTGTTGAAAACAGAACAGTGAAAGACCAAGCAGTACCAAAATTACTCGTTTTTTATGCATTTTGTGTGCTTTCCTCGCCTGCTGGTAAAAATCTATGTACACACGGCAGTACTTTTGTGTCCCTGAATACAAAACGCGATATTTCCCATCAAGGGAACCTACAATGTTCACCCAGCAGCCAGTGGGGAACGCTGGGGACGCATCGATGTCGAGCCAGAAAATAATGTTACGTACACGCGCCCGTGTGCGGCGGAAAGTCATCAAAATCAGCTGCAACACGCCACCCTCGGAGTAAAACGCTTCGGTTTTTTAAGGGCCTCCAAAAGCACTGTTTTCTTCTGCAGAGCCTGAAAGACAACGCCCAGGAGCTGTTGAAAACAGAACAGTGAAAGACCAAGCAGTAACAAAATTACTCGATTTTTATGCATTTTGTGTGCTCTCCTCGCCTGCTGGTAAAAATCTATGTACACACGGCTAAACTCTTGTGTCCCTCAATACAAAACGCGATATTTGCCATCAAGGAAACCTATAATGGACGCCTAGCAGCCAGTGGGGAACACTGGGGACGCATCGATGTCGAGCCAGAAAATAATGTTACGTACACGCGCCCGTGTGCGGCGCAAAGTCACCAAAATCAGCTGTAACACGCAACCCTCAGAGTAAAACGCTTCAGTTTCTCAAAGGCCTTCAAGAGCAAAGGTTCTTCTTGCCGGGCCTGAAAGAGTGCACCCAGGAGCTGTTGAAAACAGAACAGTGAAAGACCAAGCAATAACAAAATTACTCGTTTTTTATGCATTTTGTGTGTTCTCCTCGCCTGCTGGTAAAAATCTAGGTACACACGGCTGATCGCTTCTGTCCGCTAATATAAAGCGCGATATTTCCAATAAAGGGAACCTATAATGGTCACTCAGCAGCCGGTGGGGAACGCTGGGGACGCATCGATGTCGAGCCAAAAAATAATGTTACGTACACGCGCCCGTGTGCGGCGCAAAGTCATCAAAATCAGCTGTAACACGCAACCCTCAGAGTAAAACGCTTCAGTTTCTCAAAGGCCTTCAAGAGCAAAGGTTCTTCTTGCCGGGCCTGAAAGAGTGCACCCAGGAGCTGTTGAAAACAGAACAGTGAAAGACCAAGCAATAACAAAATTACTCGTTTTTTGTGCATTTTGTGTGCTCTCCTCGCCTGCTGGTAAAAATCTAGGTACACACGGCTGAACGCTTCTGTCCGCTAATATAAAGCGCGATATTTCCAATAAAGGGAACCTATAATGGTCACTCAGCAGCCAGTGGGGAACGCTGGGGACGCATCGATGTCGAGCCAGAAAATAATGTTACGTACACGCGCCCGTGTGCGGCGCAAAGTCAGCAAAATCTGCTGTAACACGCCACCCTCGGAGTAAAACGCTTCGGTTTCTTAAGGGCCTTCAAAAGCACAGTTTCCTCTTGCAGAACCTGAAAGAAAGCACGCAGCAGCTGTTGAAAACAGAACAGTGAAAGACCAAGCAGTAACAAAATTACTCGTTTTTTATGCATTTTGTGTGCTCTCCTCGCCTGCTGGTAAAAATCTATGTACACACGGCTGGACGCTTGTGTCCCTGAATACAAAACGCGATATTTCTCATCAAGGGAACCTATAATGGTCACCCTGCAACCAGTGGGGAACGCTGGGGACGCATCGATGTCGAGCCAGAAAATAATGTTACGTACACGCGCCCGTGTGCGGCGCAAAGTCATCAAAATCAGCTGTAACACGCCAGCCTCAGAGTAAAATGCTTCGGTTTCTTAAAAGCCTTCAAAAGCACAGCTTCCTCTTGCAGAACCTGAAAGAAAGCATCCAGGCGCTGTTGAAAACAGAACAGTGAAAGACCAAGCAGTAACAAAATGAGTCGTTTTTTATGCATTTTGTGTGCTCTCCTCGCCTGCTGGTAAAAATCTATGTACACACGGCTGGACGCTTGTGTCCCTCAATACAAAACGCGATATTTCCCATCAAGGGAACCTATAATGGTCACCCAGCAGCCAGTGGGGAACGCTGGGACGCATCGATGTCGAGCCAGAAAATAATGTTACGTACACGCGCCCGTGTGCGGCGCAAAGTCACCAAAATCAGGTGCAACACGCCACCCTCGGAGTAAAACGCTTCGGTTTCTTAAGGGCCTTCAAAAGCAAAGTTTCCTCTTGCAGATCCTGAAAGAAAGCACCCAGGCGCTGTTGAAAACAGAACAGTGAAAGACCAAGCAGTAACAAAATGAGTCGTTTTTTATGCATTTTGTGTGCTCTCCTCGCCTGCTGGTAAAAATCTATGTACACACGGCTGGACGCTTGTGTCCCTGAATACAAAACGCGATATTTCCCATCAAGGGAACCTATAATGGTCACCCAGCAGCCAGTGGGGAACGCTGGGACGCATCGATGTCGAGCCAGAAAATAATGTTACGTACACGCGCCCGTGTGCGGCGCAAAGTCACCAAAATCAGCTGTAACACGCAACCCTCAGAGTAAAACGCTTCAGTTTCTCAAAGGCCTTCAAGAGCAAAGGTTCTTCTTGCCGGGCCTGAAAGAGTGCACCCAAGAGCTGTTGAAAACAGAACAGTGAAAGACCAAGCACTAACAAAATTACTCGTTTTTTATGCATTTTGTGTGCTCTCCTCGCCTGCTGGTAAAAATCTAGGTACACACGGCTGAACGCTTCTATGAGCCAATATAAAGCGCGATATTTCCAATAAAGGGAACCTATAATGGTCACTCAGCAGCCAGTGGGGAACGCTGGGGACGCATCGATGTCGAGCCAGAAAATAATGTTACGTACACGCGCCCGTGTGCGGCGCAAACTCACCAAAATCAGCTGTAACACGCCACCCTCGGAGTAAAACGCTTCGGTGTCTTAAGGGCCTTCAAAAGCACAGTTTCCTCTTGCAGAACCTGAAAGAAAGCACGCAACAGCTGTTGAAAACAGAACAGTGAAAGACCAAGCAGTAACAAAATTACTCGTTTTTTATGCATTTTGTGTGCTCTCCTCGCCTGCTGGTAAAAATCTATGTACACACGGCTAGACACTTCCGTCCCTCAATACAAAACGCAATATTTCCCATCAAGGGAACCTACAATGGTCACCCAGCAGCCAGTGGGGAACGCTGGGACGCATCGATGTCGAGCCAGAAAATAATGTTACGTACACGCGCCCGTGTGCGGCGCAAAGTCACCAAAATCAGGTGCAACACGCCACCCTCGGAGTAAAACGCTTCGGTTTCTTAAGGGCCTTCAAAAGCAAAGTTTCCTCTTGCAGATCCTGAAAGAAAGCACCCAGGCGCTGTTGAAAACAGAACAGTGAAATTCCAAGCAGTAACAAAATTACTCGTTTTTTATGCATTTTGTGTGCTCTCCTCGCCTGCTGGTAAAAATCTATGTACACACGGCTGGACGCTTGTGTCCCTGAATACAAAACGCGATATTTCCCATCAAGGGAACCTATAATGGTCACCCAGCAGCCAGTGGGGAACGCTGGGGACGCATCGATGTCGAGCCAGAAAATAATGTTACGTACACGCGCCCGTGTCCGGCGCAAAGTCATCAAAATCAGCTGTAATACGCCACCCTCAGAGTAAAATGCTTCGGTTTCGGAAAGGCCTTCAAAAGCACAATTTCCTTTTGCAGAACTTGGAAGAAAGCACGCAGGAGTTGTTGAAAACAGAACAGTGAAAACCAAGCAGTAACAAAACTACTCGTTTTTTATGCATTTTGTGCGTTCTCCTCGCCTGCTGGTAAAAATCTATGTACACACGGCTGGACGCTTGTGTCCCTGAATACAAAACGCGATATTTCCCATCAAGGGAACCTATAATGGTCACCCAGCAGCCAGTGGGGAACGCTGGGATGCATCGATGTCGAGCCAGAAAATAATGTTACGTACACACGCCCGTGTGCGGCGCAAAGTCACCCAAATCAGGTGCAACACGCCACCCTCGGAGTAAAACGCTTCGGTTTCTTTAGGGCCCTCAAAAGCAGAGTTTCCCCTTGCAGATTCTGAAAGAAAGCACCCAGGCGCTGTTGAAAACAGAACAGTGAAACGCCAAGCAGTAACAAAATTACTCGTTTTTTATGCATTTTGTGTGCTCTCCTCGCCTGCTGGTAAGAATCTATGTACACACGGCTGGACGCTTGTATCCCTGAATACAAAACGCGATATTTCCCATCAAGGGAACCTATAATGGTCACCCAGCAGCCAGTGGGGAACGCTGGGGACGCATCGATGTCGGGCCAGAAAATAATGTTACGTACACGCGCCCGTGTGCGGCGCAAAGTCATCAATATCAGCTGTATCACGCCACCCTCAGAGTAAAATGCTTCGGTTTCTTAAAGGCCTTCAAAAGCACAGTTTCCTTTTGCAGAACTTGAAAGAAAGCACGCAGGAGTCATGGAAAACAGAACAGTGAAAAGCAAGCAGTAACAAAATTACTCGTTTCTTATGCATTTTGTGTGCTCTCCTCGCCTGCTGGTAAAAATCTATGTCCACACGGCTGGACGCTTGTGTCCCTGAATACAAAGCGCGATATTTTCCATCAAGGGAACCTTTAATGGTCACCCTGCAGCCAGTGGGGAACGCTGGGGACGCATCGATGTCGAGCCAGAAAATAATGTTACGTACACGCGCCCGTGTGCGGCGCAAAGTCAACAAAATCAGCTGCAACACGCCACCCTCGGAGTAAAACGCTTCGGTTTCTTAAGGGCCCTCAAAAGCACAGTTTCCTCTTGCAGATCCTGAAAGAAAGCACCCAGGCGCTGTTGAAAACAGAACAGTGAAAGGCCAAGCAGTAACAAAATTACTCGTTTTTTATGCATTTTGTGTGCTCTCCTCGCCTGCTGGTAAAAATCTATGTACACACGGCTGGACGCTTGTGTCCCTGAATACAAAACGCGATATTTCCCACCAAGGGAACCTATAATGGTCACCCTGCAGCCAGTGGGGAACGCTGGGGCGCATCGATGTCGAGCCAGAAAATAATGTTACGTACACGCGCCCGTGTGCGGCGCAAAGTCATCAAAATCAGCTGTAACACATCACCCTCACAGTAAAATGCTTCGGTTTCTTAAAGGCCTTCAAAGGCACAGTTTCCTCTTGCAGAACCTGAAAGAAAGCACGCAGGAGCTGTTGAAAACAGAACAGTGAAAAACCAAGCAGTAACAAAATTACTTGTCTTTTATGCATTTTGCGTGCTCTCCTCGCCTGCTGGTAAAAATCTATGTACACACGGCTGAACGCTTCTGTCCCTCAATATAAAGCGCGATATTTCCAATCAAGGGAACCTATAATGGTCACTCAGCAGCCAGTGGGGAACGCTGGGGACGCATCGATGTCGACCCAGAAAATAATGTTACGTACACGCGCCCGTGTGCGGCGCAAATTCACCCAAATCAGCTTTAACACGCCACCCTCAGAGTAAAATGCTTCGGTTTCTTAAGGGCCTTCAAAAGCACAGTTTCCTCTTGCAGAACCTGAAAGAAAGCACGCAGGAGCTGTTGAAACAGAACAGTGAAAGACCAAGCAGTAACAAAATTACTCGTTTTATATGCATTTTGTGTGCTCTCCTTGCCTGCTGGTAAAAATCTATGTACACACGGCTAGACGCTTGCGTCCCTCAATACAAAACGCAAGATTTTCCATAAGGGGAACCTATAATGGTCACCCAGCAGCCAGTGGGGAACGCTGGGGACGCATCGATGTCGAGCCAGAAAATAATGTTACGTACACGCGCCCGTGTGCGGCGCAAAGTCACCAAAATCAGCTGTAACACGCCACCCTCGGAGTTAAACGCTTCGGTTTCTTAAGGGCCTTCAAAAGCACATTTTCCTCTTGCAGAACCTAACTGAAAGCACGCAGGCGCTGTTTAAAACAGAATAGTGAAAGACCAAGCAGAAACAAAATTACTCGTTTTATATGCATTTTGTGTGCTCTCCGCGCCTGCTGGTAAAAATCGATGTACACACGGCTGAACGCTTCTGTTTTTTAAAATAAAGCGCGATAATTCCAATCAAGAGAACCTATAATGGTCACTCAGCAGCCAGTGGGGAACGCTGGGGACGCATCGATGTCGAGCCAGAAAATAATGTTACGTACACGCGCCCGTGTGCGGCGCAAAGTCACCAAATCAGCTTCAAAACGCCACCCTCAGAGTAAAATGCTTCGGTTTCTTTAGGGCCTTCAAAAGCACAGTTTCCTTTTGCAGAACCTGAAAGAAAGCACGCAGGAGCTATTGAAAACAGAACAGTGAAAGACCAAGCAGTAACAAAATTACTCGTTTTATATGCATTTTGTGTGCTCTCCTCGCCTGCTGGTAAAAATCTATGAACACACGGCTAGACGCTTGCGTCCCTCAATACAAAACGCAAGATTTCCCATCAGAAGAACCTATAATGGTCACCCAGCAGCCAGTGGGGAACGCTGGGGACGCATCGACGTCGAGCCAGAAAATAATGTTACGTACACGCGCCCGTGTGCGGCGCAAAGTCACCAAAATCAGCTGTAACACGCCACCCTCGTAGTAAAACGCTTCGGTTTCTCAAGGGCCTTCAAAAGCACAGTTTCCTCTTGCAGAACCTGAAAGACAGCACGCAGCAGCTGTTGAAAACAGAACAGTAAAAGACCAAGTAGTAACAAAATTACTCGTTTTTTATGCATTTTGTGTGCTTTCCTCGCCTGCTGGTAAAAATCTATGTCCACACGGCTGGACGCTTGTGTCCCTGAATACAAAGCGCGATATTTCCCATCAAGGGAACCTATAATGGTCACCCAGCAGCCAGTGGGGAACGCTGGGGACGCATCGACGTCGAGCCAGAAAATAATGTTACGTACACGCGCCCGTGTGCGGCGCAAAGTCACCAAAATCAGCTGTAACACGCCACCCTCGTAGTAAAACGCTTCGGTTTCTCAAGGGCCTTCAAAAGCACAGTTTCCTCTTGCAGAACCTGAAAGACAGCACGCAGCAGCTGTTGAAAACAGAACAGTGAAAGACCAAGTAGTAACAAAATTACTCGTTTTTTATGCATTTTGTGTGCTTTCCTCGCCTGCTGGTAAAAATCTATGTCCACACGGCTGGACGCTTGTGTCCCTGAATACAAAGCGCGATATTTCCCATCAAGGGAACCTATAATGGTCACCCAGCAGCCAGTGGGGAACGCTGGGGACGCATCGACGTCGAGCCAGAAAATAATGTTACGTACACGCGCCCGTGTGCGGCGCAAAGTCACCAAAATCAGCTGTAACACGCCACCCTCGTAGTAAAACGCTTCGGTTTCTCAAGGGCCTTCAAAAGCACAGTTTCCTCTTGCAGAACCTGAAAGACAGCACGCAGCAGCTGTTGAAAACAGAACAGTGAAAGACCAAGTAGTAACAAAATTACTCGTTTTATATGCATTTTGTGTGCTCTCCTCGCCTGCTGGTAAAAATCTATGAACACACGGCTAGACGCTTGCGTCCCTCAATACAAAACGCAAGATTTCCCATCAGAAGAACCTATAATGGTCACCCAGCAGCCAGTGGGGAACGCTGGGGACGCATCGACGTCGAGCCAGAAAATAATGTTACGTACACGCGCCCGTGTACGGCGCAAAGTCACCAAAATCAGCTGTAACACGCCACCCTCGTAGTAAAACGCTTCGGTTTCTCAAGGGCCTTCAAAAGCACAGTTTCCTCTTGCAGAACCTGAAAGACAGCACGCAGCAGCTGTTGAAAATAGAACAGTGAAAGACCAAGTAGTAACAAAATTACTCGTTTTTTATGCATTTTGTGTGCTTTCCTCGCCTGCTGGTAAAAATCTATGAACACACGGCTAGACGCTTGCGTCCCTCAATACAAAACGCAAGATTTCCCATCAGGGGAACCTATAATGGTCACCCAGCAGCCAGTGGGGAACGCTGGGGACGCATCGACGTCGAGCCAGAAAATAATGTTACGTACACGCGCCCGTGTGCGGCGCAAAGTCACCAAAATCAGCTGTAACACGCCACCCTCGTAGTAAAACGCTTCGGTTTCTCAAGGGCCTTCAAAAGCACAGTTTCCTCTTGCAGAACCTGAAAGACAGCACGCAGCAGCTGTTGAAAACAGAATAGTGAAAGACCAAGTAGTAACAAAATTACTCGTTTTTTATGCATTTTGTGTGCTCTCCTCGCCTGCTGGTAAAAATCTATGTACACACGGCTGGTCGCTTGTATCCTCCAAGACAAAGCGCGATATTTCCCATCACGGGAACCTATAATGGTCACCCAGCAGCCAGTGGGGAACGCTGGGGACGCATCGATGTCGAGCCAGAAAATAATGTTACGTACACGCGCCCGTGTGCGGCGCAAAGTCACCAAAATCAGCTGCAACACGCCACCCTCGGAGTAAAACGCTTCGGTTTCTTAACGGCCTTCAAAGGCACAGTTTCCTTTTGCAGAACTTGAAAGAAAGCACGCAGAAGTTGTTGAAAACCGAACAGTGAAAACCAAGCAGTAACAAAATTACTCCTTTTTTATGCATTTTGTGTGCTCTCCTCGCCTGCTGGTAAAAATCTAAGTACACACGGCTGGACGCTTGTGTCCCTGAATACAAATTGCGATATTTCCCATCAAGGGAACCTATAGTGGTCACCCAGCAGCCAGTGGGGAACGCTGGGGACGTATCGATGTCGAGCCAGAAAATAATGTTTCGTACACGCGCCCGTGTACGGCGCAAAGTCATCAAAATCAGCTGTAACACGCCACCCTCAGAGTATAATGCTTCGGTTTCTTAAGGGCCTTCAAAAGCACAGTTTCCTCTTGCAGAACCTGAAAGAAAGCACGCAGCAGCTGTTGAAAACAGAACAGTGAAAGACCAAGCAATAACAAAATTACTCGTTTTTTATGCATTTTGTGTGCTCTCCTCGCCTGCTGGTAAAAATCTATGTACACACGGCTGGACGCTTGTATCCTCCAAGACAAAGCGCGATATTTCCCATCACGGGAACCTATAATGGTCACCCAGCAGCCAGTGGGGAACGCTGGGGACGCATCGATGTCGAGCCAGAAAATAATGTTACGTACACGCGCCCGTGTGCGGCGCAAAGTCACCAAAATCAGCTGCAACACGCCACCCTCGGAGTAAAACGCTTCGGTTTCTTAACGGCCTTCAAAGGCACAGTTTCCTTTTGCAGAACTTGAAAGAAAGCACGCAGAAGTTGTTGAAAACCGAACAGTGAAAACCAAGCAGTAACAAAATTACTCCTTTTTTATGCATTTTGTGTGCTCTCCTCGCCTGCTGGTAAAAATCTATGTACACACGGCTGGACGCTTGTGTCCCTGAATACAAATTGCGATATTTCCCATCAAGGGAACCTATAATGGTCACCCAGCAGCCAGTGGGGAACGCTGGGGACGCATCGATGTCGAGCCAGAAAATAATGTTACGTACACGCGGCCGTGTGCGGCGCAAAGTCATCAAAATCAGCTGTAACACGCCAACCTCAGAGTAAAATGCTTCGGTTTCTTAAAGGCCTTCAAAAGCACAGTTTTCTTTTGCAGAACCTGAAAGAAAGCACGCAGGAGTTTATGAAAACAGAACAGTGAAAACCAAGCAGTAACAAAATTACTCGTTTTTTATGCATTTTGTGTGCTCTCCTCGCCTGCTGGTAAACATCTATGTACACACGGCTGGTCGCTTGTGTCCCCCAAGACAAAGCGCGATATTTCCCATCAAGGGAACCTATAATGGTCACCCAGCAGCCAGTGGGGAACGCTGGGGACGCACCGATGTCGAGTCAGAAAATAATGTTACGTACACGCGCCCGTGTGCGGCGCAAAGTCACCAAAATCAGCTGCAACACGCCACCCTCAGAGTAAAACGCTTCGGTTTCTTAAAGGGCTTCAAAAGCACAGTTTCTTCTTGCAGAACCTGAAAGAAAGCACGCAGGAGCTGTTGAAAACAGAACAGTGAAAACCAAGCAGTAACAAAATTACTCCTTTTTTATGCATTTTGTGTGCTCTCCTCGCCTGCTGGTAAAAATCTATGTACACACGGCTGGACGCTTGTATCCTCCAAGACAAAGCGCGATATTTCCCATCACGGGAACCTATAATGGTCACCCAGCAGCCAGTGGGGAACGCTGGGGACGCATCGATGTCGAGCCAGAAAATAATGTTACGTACACGCGCCCGTGTGCGGCGCAAAGTCACCAAAATCAGCTGCAACACGCCACCCTCAGAGTAAAACGCTTCGGTTTCTTAAAGGGCTTCAAAAGCACAGTTTCCTCTTGCATAACCTGAAAGAAAGCAGGCAGCAGCTGTCGAAAACAGAACAGTGAAAGACCAAGCAGTAACAAAATTACTCGTTTTTTATGCATTTTGTGTGCTCTCCTCGCCTGCTGGTAAAAATCTATGTACACACGGCTGGACGCTTGTATCCTCCAAGACAAAGCGCGATATGTCCCATCACGGGAACCTATAATGGTCACCCAGCAGCCAGTGGGGAACGCTGGGGATGCATCGATGTCGAGCCAGAAAATAATGTTACGTACACGCGCCCGTGTGCGGCGCAAAGTCACCAAAATCAGCTGCAACACGCCACCCTCGGAGTAAAACGCTTCGGTTTCTTAACGGCCTTCAAAGGCACAGTTTCCTTTTGCAGAACTTGAAAGAAAGCACGCAGAAGTTGTTGAAAACCGAACAGTGAAAACCAAGCAGTAACAAAATTACTCCTTTTTTATGCATTTTGTGTGCTCTCCTCGCCTGCTGGTAAAAATCTATGTACACACGGCTGGACGCTTGTGTCCCTGAATACAAATTGCGATATTTCCCATCAAGGGAACCTATAATGGTCACTCAGCAGCCAGTGGGGAACGCTGGGGACGCATCGATGTCGAGGCAGAAAATAATGTTACGTACACGCGCCCGTGTGCGGCGCAAATTCACCAAAATCAGCTTTAACACGCCACCCTCAGAGTAAAATGCTTCGGTTTCTTAAGGGCCTTCAAAAGCACAGTTTCCTCTTGCAGAACCTGAAAGAAAGCAGGCAGGAGCTGTTGAAAACAGAACAGTGAAAGACCAAGCAATAACAAAATTACTCGTTTTATATGCATTTTGTGTGCTCTCCTCGCCTGCTGGTAAAAATCTATGTACACACGGCTAGACGCTTGCATCCCCCAATACAAAACGCAAGATTTCCCATCAGGGGAACCTAAAGTGGTCACCCAGCAGCCAGTGGGGAACGCTGGGGACGCATCGATGTCGAGCCAGAAAATAATGTTACGTACACGCGCCCGTGTGCGGCGCATAGTCACCAAAATCAGCTGTAACACACCACCCTCGGAAAAAAAACGCTTTGGTTTCTTAAGGGCCTTCAAAAGCACAGTTTCCTCTTGCAGATCCTGAAAGAAAGGACCCAGGCGCTGTTGAAAACAGAACAGTGGAAGGCCAAGCAGTAACAAAATTACTCGTTTTTTATGCATTTTGTGTGCTCTCCTCGCCTGCTGGTAAGAATCTATGTACACACGGCTGGACGCTTGTGTCCCTGAATACAAAACGCGATATTTTCCACCAAGGGAACCTATACTGGTCACCCTGCAGCCAGTGCCGAACGCTGGGGATGCATCGATGTCGAGCAAGAAAATAATGTTACGTACACGCGCCCGTGTTCGGCGCAAAGTGACCAAAATCAGCTGTAATACGCCACCCTCAGAGTAAAACGCTTCAGTTTCTCAAAGGCCTTCAAGAGCAAAGGTTCTTCTTGCCGGGCCTGAAAGAGTGCACCCAAGAGCTGTTGAAAACAGAACAGTGAAAGACCAAGCAGTAACAAAATTACTCGTTTTTTATGCATTTTGTGCGTTCTCCTCGCCTGCTGGTAAAAATCTATGTACACACGGCTGGACGCTTGTGTCCCTGAATACAAAAAGCGATATTTCCCATCAAGGGAACCTATAATGGTCACCCAGCAGCCAGTGGGGAACGCTGGGACGCATCGATGTCGAGCCAGAAAATAATGTTACGTACACGCGCCCGTGTGCGGCGCAAAGTCACCAAAATCAGCTGCAACACGCCACCCTCGGAGTAAAACGCTTCGGTTTCTTAAGGGCCCTCAAAAGCACAGTTTCCCCTTGCAGATTCTGAAAGAAAGCACCCAGGCGCTGTTGAAAACAGAACAGTGAAACGCCAAGCAGTCACAAAATTACTCGTTTTTTATGCATTTTGTGTGCTCTCCTCGCCTGCTGGTAAGAATCTATGTACACACGGCTGGACGCTTGTGTCCCTGAATACAAAACGCGATATTTTCCACCAAGGGAACCTATACTGGTCACCCTGCAGCCAGTGCCGAACGCTGGGGATGCATCGATGTCGAGCAAGAAAATAATGTTACGTACACGCGCCCGTGTTCGGCGCAAAGTGACCAAAATCAGCTGTAATACGCCACCCTCAGAGTAAAACGCTTCAGTTTCTCAAAGGCCTTCAAGAGCAAAGGTTCTTCTTGCCGGGCCTGAAAGAGTGCACCCAAGAGCTGTTGAAAACAGAACAGTGAAAGACCAAGCAGTAACAAAATTACTCGTTTCTTATGCATTTTGTGTGCTCTCCTCGCCTGCTGGTGAAAATCTATGTCCACACGGCTGGACGCTTGTGTCCCTGAATACAAAACGCGATATTTCCCACCAAGGGAACCTATAATGGTCACCCTGCAGCCAGTGGGGAACGCTGGGGCGCATCGATGTCGAGCCAGAAAATAATGATAGGTACACGCGCCCGTGTTCGGCGCAAATTCATCAAAATCAGCTGTAACACGCCACCCTCAGAGTAAAACGCTTCAGTTTCTCAAAGGCCTTCAAAAGCAAAGGTTCCTCTTGCCGGGCCTGAAAGAGTGCACCCAGGAGCAGCGAACAGCGAAAGACCAAGCAGTAACAAAATGAGTCGTTTTTTATGCATTTTGTGTGCTCTCCTCGCCTGCTGGTAAAAATCTACGTACACACGGCTGAACGCTTCTGTCCCTCAATATAAAGCGCGGTATTTCCAATAAAGGGAACCTATAATGGTCACTCAGCAGCCAGTGGGGAACGCTGGGGACGCATCGATGTCGAGCCAGAAAATAATGTTACGTACACGCGGCCGTGTGCGGCGCAAAGTCTTCAAAATCGGCTGTAACACGCCACCCTCAGAGTAAAATGCTTCGGTTTCTTAAAGGCCTTCAAAAGCACAGCGTCCTCTTGCAGAACCTGAAAAAAAGCACGCAGGTGTTGTTGAAAACAGAACAGCGAAGAACCAAGCAGTAACAAAATGAGTCGTTTTTTATGCATTTTGTGTGCTCTCCTCGCCTGCTGGTAAAAATCTATGTACACACGGCTGGACGCTTGTACCCCTGAATACAAAACGCGATATTTCCCATCAAGGGAACCTATAATGGTCTCTCAGCAGCCAGTGGGGAACGCTGGGGACGCATCGATGTCGAGTCAGAAAATAATGTTACGTACACGCGGCCGTGTGCGGCGCAAAGTCTTCAAAATCGGCTGTAACACGCCACCCTCAGAGTAAAATGCTTCGGTTTCTTAAAGGCCTTCAAAAGCACAGCATCCTCTTGCAGAACCTGAAAGAAAGCACGCAGGTGTTGTTGAAAACAGAACAGTGTAAGACCAAGCAGTAACAAAATGAGTCGTTTTTTATGCATTTTGTGTGCTCTCCTCGCCTGCTGGTAAAAATCTATGTACACACGGCAGTACGTTTGTGTCCCTGAATACAAAACGCGATATTTTCCATCAAGGGAACCTATAATGGTCACCCTGCAGCCAGTGGGGAATGCTGGGGACGCATCGAGTTCGAGCCAGAAAATAATTTTACGTACACGCGCCCGTGTGCGGCCCCAAGTCATCAAAATCGGCTGTAACACGCCAGCCTCAGAGTAAAATGCTTCGGTTTCTTAAAGGCCTTCAAAAGCACAGCATGCTCTTGCATAACCTGAAAGAAAGCACGCAGGTGTTGTTGAAAACAGAACAGTGAAAGACCAAGCAGTACCAAAATTACTCGTTTTTTATGCATTTTGTGTGCTTTCCTCGCCTGCTGGTAAAAATCTATGTACACACAGCAGTACTTTTGTGTCCCTGAATACAAAACGCGATATTTCCCATCAAGGGAACCTACAATGTTCACCCAGCAGCCAGTGGGGAACGCTGGGGACGCATCGATGTCGAGCCAGAAAATAATGTTACGTACACGCGCCCGTGTGCGGCGGAAAGTCATCAAAATCAGCTGCAACACGCCACCCTCGGAGTAAAACGCTTCGGTTTTTTAAGGGCCTCCAAAAGCACTGTTTTCTTCTGCAGAGCCTGAAAGACAACGCCCAGGAGCTGTTGAAAACAGAACAGTGAAAGACCAAGCAGTAACAAAATTACTCGATTTTTATGCATTTTGTGTGCTCTCCTCGCCTGCTGGTAAAAATCTATGTACACACGGCTAAACTCTTGTGTCCCTCAATACAAAACGCGATATTTGCCATCAAGGAAACCTATAATGGACGCCTAGCAGCCAGTGGGGAACACTGGGGACGCATCGATGTCGAGCCAGAAAATAATGTTACGTACACGCGCCCGTGTGCGGCGCAAAGTCACCAAAATCAGCTGTAACACGCAACCCTCAGAGTAAAACGCTTCAGTTTCTCAAAGGCCTTCAAGAGCAAAGGTTCTTCTTGCCGGGCCTGAAAGAGTGCACCCAGGAGCTGTTGAAAACAGAACAGTGAAAGACCAAGCAATAACAAAATTACTCGTTTTTTATGCATTTTGTGTGTTCTCCTCGCCTGCTGGTAAAAATCTAGGTACACACGGCTGATCGCTTCTGTCCGCTAATATAAAGCGCGATATTTCCAATAAAGGGAACCTATAATGGTCACTCAGCAGCCAGTGGGGAACGCTGGGGACGCATCGATGTCGAGCCAAAAAATAATGTTACGTACACGCGCCCGTGTGCGGCGCAAAGTCATCAAAATCAGCTGTAACACGCAACCCTCAGAGTAAAACGCTTCAGTTTCTCAAAGGCCTTCAAGAGCAAAGGTTCTTCTTGCCGGGCCTGAAAGAGTGCACCCAGGAGCTGTTGAAAACAGAACAGTGAAAGACCAAGCAATAACAAAATTACTCGTTTTTTGTGCATTTTGTGTGCTCTCCTCGCCTGCTGGTAAAAATCTAGGTACACACGGCTGAACGCTTCTGTCCGCTAATATAAAGCGCGATATTTCCAATAAAGGGAACCTATAATGGTCACTCAGCAGCCAGTGGGGAACGCTGGGGACGCATCGATGTCGAGCCAGAAAATAATGTTACGTACACGCGCCCGTGTGCGGCGCAAAGTCAGCAAAATCTGCTGTAACACGCCACCCTCGGAGTAAAACGCTTCGGTTTCTTAAGGGCCTTCAAAAGCACAGTTTCCTCTTGCAGAACCTGAACGAAAGCACGCAGCAGCTGTTGAAAACAGAACAGTGAAAGACCAAGCAGTAACAAAATTACTCGTTTTTTATGCATTTTGTGTGCTCTCCTCGCCTGCTGGTAAAAATCTATGTACACACGGCTGGACGCTTGTGTCCCTGAATACAAAACGCGATATTTCTCATCAAGGGAACCTATAATGGTCACCCTGCAACCAGTGGGGAACGCTGGGGACGCATCGATGTCGAGCCAGAAAATAATGTTACGTACACGCGCCCGTGTGCGGCGCAAAGTCATCAAAATCAGCTGTAACACGCCAGCCTCAGAGTAAAATGCTTCGGTTTCTTAAAAGCCTTCAAAAGCACAGCTTCCTCTTGCAGAACCTGAAAGAAAGCATCCAGGCGCTGTTGAAAACAGAACAGTGAAAGACCAAGCAGTAACAAAATGAGTCGTTTTTTATGCATTTTGTGTGCTCTCCTCGCCTGCTGGTAAAAATCTATGTACACACGGCTGGACGCTTGTGTCCCTGAATACAAAACGCGATATTTCCCATCAAGGGAACCTATAATGGTCACCCAGCAGCCAGTGGGGAACGCTGGGACGCATCGATGTCGAGCCAGAAAATAATGTTACGTACACGCGCCCGTGTGCGGCGCAAAGTCACCAAAATCAGGTGCAACACGCCACCCTCGGAGTAAAACGCTTCGGTTTCTTAAGGGCCTTCAAAAGCAAAGTTTCCTCTTGCAGATCCTGAAAGAAAGCACCCAGGCGCTGTTGAAAACAGAACAGTGAAAGACCAAGCAGTAACAAAATGAGTCGTTTTTTATGCATTTTGTGTGCTCTCCTCGCCTGCTGGTAAAAATCTATGTACACACGGCTGGACGCTTGTGTCCCTGAATACAAAACGCGATATTTCCCATCAAGGGAACCTATAATGGTCACCCAGCAGCCAGTGGGGAACGCTGGGACGCATCGATGTCGAGCCAGAAAATAATGTTACGTACACGCGCCCGTGTGCGGCGCAAAGTCACCAAAATCAGCTGTAACACGCAACCCTCAGAGTAAAACGCTTCAGTTTCTCAAAGGCCTTCAAGAGCAAAGGTTCTTCTTGCCGGGCCTGAAAGAGTGCACCCAAGAGCTGTTGAAAACAGAACAGTGAAAGACCAAGCACTAACAAAATTACTCGTTTTTTATGCATTTTGTGTGCTCTCCTCGCCTGCTGGTAAAAATCTAGGTACACACGGCTGAACGCTTCTATGAGCCAATATAAAGCGCGATATTTCCAATAAAGGGAACCTATAATGGTCACTCAGCAGCCAGTGGGGAACGCTGGGGACGCATCGATGTCGAGCCAGAAAATAATGTTACGTACACGCGCCCGTGTGCGGCGCAAACTCACCAAAATCAGCTGTAACACGCCACCCTCGGAGTAAAACGCTTCGGTGTCTTAAGGGCCTTCAAAAGCACAGTTTCCTCTTGCAGAACCTGAAAGAAAGCACGCAACAGCTGTTGAAAACAGAACAGTGAAAGACCAAGCAGTAACAAAATTACTCGTTTTTTATGCATTTTGTGTGCTCTCCTCGCCTGCTGGTAAAAATCTATGTACACACGGCTAGACACTTCCGTCCCTCAATACAAAACGCAATATTTCCCATCAAGGGAACCTACAATGGTCACCCAGCAGCCAGTGGGGAACGCTGGGACGCATCGATGTCGAGCCAGAAAATAATGTTACGTACACGCGCCCGTGTGCGGCGCAAAGTCACCAAAATCAGGTGCAACACGCCACCCTCGGAGTAAAACGCTTCGGTTTCTTAAGGGCCTTCAAAAGCAAAGTTTCCTCTTGCAGATCCTGAAAGAAAGCACCCAGGCGCTGTTGAAAACAGAACAGTGAAATTCCAAGCAGTAACAAAATTACTCGTTTTTTATGCATTTTGTGTGCTCTCCTCGCCTGCTGGTAAAAATCTATGTACACACGGCTGGACGCTTGTGTCCCTGAATACAAAACGCGATATTTCCCATCAAGGGAACCTATAATGGTCACCCAGCAGCCAGTGGGGAACGCTGGGGACGCATCGATGTCGAGCCAGAAAATAATGTTACGTACACGCGCCCGTGTGCGGCGCAAAGTCAACAAAATCAGCTGCAACACGCCACCCTCGGAGTAAAACGCTTCGGTTTCTTAAGGGCCCTCAAAAGCACAGTTTTCTCTTGCAGATCCTGAAAGAAAGCACCCAGGCGCTGTTGAAAACAGAACAGTGAAAGGCCAAGCAGTAACAAAATTACTCGTTTTTTATGCATTTTGTGTGCTCTCCTCGCCTGCTGGTAAAAATCTATGTACACACGGCTGGACGCTTGTGTCCCTGAATACAAAACGCGATATTTCCCACCAAGGGAACCTATAATGGTCACCCTGCAGCCAGTGGGGAACGCTGGGGCGCATCGATGTCGAGCCAGAAAATAATGTTACGTACACGCGCCCGTGTGCGGCGCAAAGTCATCAAAATCAGCTGTAACACATCACCCTCACAGTAAAATGCTTCGGTTTCTTAAAGGCCTTCAAAGGCACAGTTTCCTCTTGCAGAACCTGAAAGAAAGCACGCAGGAGCTGTTGAAAACAGAACAGTGAAAAACCAAGCAGTAACAAAATTACTTGTCTTTTATGCATTTTGTGTGCTCTCCTCGCCTGCTGGTAAAAATCTATGTACACACGGCTGAACGCTTCTGTCCCTCAATATAAAGCGCGATATTTCCAATCAAGGGAACCTATAATGGTCACTCAGCAGCCAGTGGGGAACGCTGGGGACGCATCGATGTCGACCCAGAAAATAATGTTACGTACACGCGCCCGTGTGCGGCGCAAATTCACCCAAATCAGCTTTAACACGCCACCCTCAGAGTAAAATGCTTCGGTTTCTTAAGGGCCTTCAAAAGCACAGTTTCCTCTTGCAGAACCTGAAAGAAAGCACGCAGGAGCTGTTGAAACAGAACAGTGAAAGACCAAGCAGTAACAAAATTACTCGTTTTATATGCATTTTGTGTGCTCTCCTTGCCTGCTGGTAAAAATCTATGTACACACGGCTAGACGCTTGCGTCCCTCAATACAAAACGCAAGATTTTCCATAAGGGGAACCTATAATGGTCACCCAGCAGCCAGTGGGGAACGCTGGGGACGCATCGATGTCGAGCCAGAAAATAATGTTACGTACACGCGCCCGTGTGCGGCGCAAAGTCACCAAAATCAGCTGTAACACGCCACCCTCGGAGTTAAACGCTTCGGTTTCTTAAGGGCCTTCAAAAGCACATTTTCCTCTTGCAGAACCTAACTGAAAGCACGCAGGCGCTGTTTAAAACAGAATAGTGAAAGACCAAGCAGAAACAAAATTACTCGTTTTATATGCATTTTGTGTGCTCTCCGCGCCTGCTGGTAAAAATCTATGTACACACGGCTGAACGCTTCTGTTTTTTAAAATAAAGCGCGATATTTCCAATCAAGAGAACCTATAATGGTCACTCAGCAGCCAGTGGGGAACGCTGGGGACGCATCGATGTCGAGCCAGAAAATAATGTTACGTACACGCGCCCGTGTGCGGCGCAAAGTCACCAAAATCAGCTTCAAAACGCCACCCTCAGAGTAAAATGCTTCGGTTTCTTTAGGGCCTTCAAAAGCACAGTTTCCTTTTGCAGAACCTGAAAGAAAGCACGCAGGAGCTATTGAAAACAGAACAGTGAAAGACCAAGCAGTAACAAAATTACTCGTTTTATATGCATTTTGTGTGCTCTCCTCGCCTGCTGGTAAAAATCTATGAACACACGGCTAGACGCTTGCGTCCCTCAATACAAAACGCAAGATTTCCCATCAGAAGAACCTATAATGGTCACCCAGCAGCCAGTGGGGAACGCTGGGGACGCATCGACGTCGAGCCAGAAAATAATGTTACGTACACGCGCCCGTGTGCGGCGCAAAGTCACCAAAATCAGCTGTAACACGCCACCCTCGTAGTAAAACGCTTCGGTTTCTCAAGGGCCTTCAAAAGCACAGTTTCCTCTTGCAGAACCTGAAAGACAGCACGCAGCAGCTGTTGAAAACAGAACAGTAAAAGACCAAGTAGTAACAAAATTACTCGTTTTTTATGCATTTTGTGTGCTTTCCTCGCCTGCTGGTAAAAATCTATGTCCACACGGCTGGACGCTTGTGTCCCTGAATACAAAGCGCGATATTTCCCATCAAGGGAACCTATAATGGTCACCCAGCAGCCAGTGGGGAACGCTGGGGACGCATCGACGTCGAGCCAGAAAATAATGTTACGTACACGCGCCCGTGTGCGGCGCAAAGTCACCAAAATCAGCTGTAACACGCCACCCTCGTAGTAAAACGCTTCGGTTTCTCAAGGGCCTTCAAAAGCACAGTTTCCTCTTGCAGAACCTGAAAGACAGCACGCAGCAGCTGTTGAAAACAGAACAGTGAAAGACCAAGTAGTAACAAAATTACTCGTTTTTTATGCATTTTGTGTGCTTTCCTCGCCTGCTGGTAAAAATCTATGTCCACACGGCTGGACGCTTGTGTCCCTGAATACAAAGCGCGATATTTCCCATCAAGGGAACCTATAATGGTCACCCAGCAGCCAGTGGGGAACGCTGGGGACGCATCGACGTCGAGCCAGAAAATAATGTTACGTACACGCGCCCGTGTACGGCGCAAAGTCACCAAAATCAGCTGTAACACGCCACCCTCGTAGTAAAACGCTTCGGTTTCTCAAGGGCCTTCAAAAGCACAGTTTCCTCTTGCAGAACCTGAAAGACAGCACGCAGCAGCTGTTGAAAATAGAACAGTGAAAGACCAAGTAGTAACAAAATTACTCGTTTTTTATGCATTTTGTGTGCTCTCCGCGCCTGCTGGTAAAAATCTATGTACACACGGCTGAACGCTTCTGTTTTTTAAAATAAAGCGCGATATTTCCAATCAAGAGAACCTATAATGGTCACTCAGCAGCCAGTGGGGAACGCTGGGGACGCATCGATGTCGAGCCAGAAAATAATGTTACGTACACGCGCCCGTGTGCGGCGCAAAGTCACCAAAATCAGCTTCAAAACGCCACCCTCGTAGTAAAACGCTTCGGTTTCTCAAGGGCCTTCAAAAGCACAGTTTCCTCTTGCAGAACCTGAAAGACAGCACGCAGCAGCTGTTGAAAATAGAACAGTGAAAGACCAAGTAGTAACAAAATTACTCGTTTTTTATGCATTTTGTGTGCTCTCCGCGCCTGCTGGTAAAAATCTATGTACACACGGCTGAACGCTTCTGTTTTTTAAAATAAAGCGCGATATTTCCAATCAAGAGAACCTATAATGGTCACCCAGCAGCCAGTGGGGAACGCTGGGGACGCATCGACGTCGAGCCAGAAAATAATGTTACGTACACGCGCCCGTGTGCGGCGCAAAGTCACCAAAATCAGCTGTAACACGCCACCCTCGTAGTAAAACGCTTCGGTTTCTCAAGGGCCTTCAAAAGCACAGTTTCCTCTTGCAGAACCTGAAAGACAGCACGCAGCAGCTGTTGAAAACAGAACAGTGAAAGACCAAGTAGTAACAAAATTACTCGTTTTTTATGCATTTTGTGTGCTTTCCTCGCCTGCTGGTAAAAATCTATGTCCACACGGCTGGACGCTTGTGTCCCTGAATACAAAGCGCGATATTTCCCATCAAGGGAACCTATAATGGTCACCCAGCAGCCAGTGGGGAACGCTGGGGACGCATCGACGTCGAGCCAGAAAATAATGTTACGTACACGCGCCCGTGTACGGCGCAAAGTCACCAAAATCAGCTGTAACACGCCACCCTCGTAGTAAAACGCTTCGGTTTCTCAAGGGCCTTCAAAAGCACAGTTTCCTCTTGCAGAACCTGAAAGACAGCACGCAGCAGCTGTTGAAAATAGAACAGTGAAAGACCAAGTAGTAACAAAATTACTCGTTTTTTATGCATTTTGTGTGCTTTCCTCGCCTGCTGGTAAAAATCTATGAACACACGGCTAGACGCTTGCGTCCCTCAATACAAAACGCAAGATTTCCCATCAGGGGAACCTATAATGGTCACCCAGCAGCCAGTGGGGAACGCTGGGGACGCATCGACGTCGAGCCAGAAAATAATGTTACGTACACGCGCCCGTGTGCGGCGCAAAGTCACCAAAATCAGCTGTAACACGCCACCCTCGTAGTAAAACGCTTCGGTTTCTCAAGGGCCTTCAAAAGCACAGTTTCCTCTTGCAGAACCTGAAAGACAGCACGCAGCAGCTGTTGAAAACAGAATAGTGAAAGACCAAGTAGTAACAAAATTACTCGTTTTTTATGCATTTTGTGTGCTCTCCTCGCCTGCTGGTAAAAATCTATGTACACACGGCTGGTCGCTTGTATCCTCCAAGACAAAGCGCGATATTTCCCATCACGGGAACCTATAATGGTCACCCAGCAGCCAGTGGGGAACGCTGGGGACGCATCGATGTCGAGCCAGAAAATAATGTTACGTACACGCGCCCGTGTGCGGCGCAAAGTCACCAAAATCAGCTGCAACACGCCACCCTCGGAGTAAAACGCTTCGGTTTCTTAACGGCCTTCAAAGGCACAGTTTCCTTTTGCAGAACTTGAAAGAAAGCACGCAGGAGCTATTGAAAACAGAACAGTGAAAGACCAAGCAATAACAAAATTACTCGTTTTATATGCATTTTGTGTGCTCTCCTCGCCTGCTGGTAAAAATCTATGTACACACGGCTGGACGCTTGTGTCCCTGAATACAAAACGCGATATTTCCCATCAAGGGAACCTATAATGGTCACCCAGCAGCCAGTGGGGAACGCTGGGGACGCATCGATGTCGAGCCAGAAAATAATGTTACGTACACGCGCCCGTGTCCGGCGCAAAGTCATCAAAATCAGCTGTAATACGCCACCCTCAGAGTAAAATGCTTCGGTTTCGGAAAGGCCTTCAAAAGCACAATTTCCTTTTGCAGAACTTGGAAGAAAGCACGCAGGAGTTGTTGAAAACAGAACAGTGAAAACCAAGCAGTAACAAAACTACTCGTTTTTTATGCATTTTGTGCGTTCTCCTCGCCTGCTGGTAAAAATCTATGTACACACGGCTGGACGCTTGTGTCCCTGAATACAAAACGCGATATTTCCCATCAAGGGAACCTATAATGGTCACCCAGCAGCCAGTGGGGAACGCTGGGATGCATCGATGTCGAGCCAGAAAATAATGTTACGTACACACGCCCGTGTGCGGCGCAAAGTCACCCAAATCAGGTGCAACACGCCACCCTCGGAGTAAAACGCTTCGGTTTCTTTAGGGCCCTCAAAAGCAGAGTTTCCCCTTGCAGATTCTGAAAGAAAGCACCCAGGCGCTGTTGAAAACAGAACAGTGAAACGCCAAGCAGTAACAAAATTACTCGTTTTTTATGCATTTTGTGTGCTCTCCTCGCCTGCTGGTAAGAATCTATGTACACACGGCTGGACGCTTGTATCCCTGAATACAAAACGCGATATTTCCAATCAAGGGAACCTATAATGGTCACCCAGCAGCCAGTGGGGAACGCTGGGGACGCATCGATGTCGGGCCAGAAAATAATGTTACGTACACGCGCCCGTGTGCGGCGCAAAGTCATCAATATCAGCTGTATCACGCCACCCTCAGAGTAAAATGCTTCGGTTTCTTAAAGGCCTTCAAAAGCACAGTTTCCTTTTGCAGAACTTGAAAGAAAGCACGCAGGAGTCATGGAAAACAGAACAGTGAAAAGCAAGCAGTAACAAAATTACTCGTTTCTTATGCATTTTGTGTGCTCTCCTCGCCTGCTGGTAAAAATCTATGTCCACACGGCTGGACGCTTGTGTCCCTGAATACAAAGCGCGATATTTAACATCAAGGGAACCTATAATGGTCACCCTGCAGCCAGTGGGGAACGCTGGGGACGCATCGATGTCGAGCCAGAAAATAATGTTACGTACACGCGCCCGTGTGCGGCGCAAAGTCAACAAAATCAGCTGCAACACGCCACCCTCGGAGTAAAACGCTTCGGTTTCTTAAGGGCCCTCAAAAGCACAGTTTTCTCTTGCAGATCCTGAAAGAAAGCACCCAGGCGCTGTTGAAAACAGAACAGTGAAAGGCCAAGCAGTAACAAAATTACTCGTTTTTTATGCATTTTGTGTGCTCTCCTCGCCTGCTGGTAAAAATCTATGTACACACGGCTGGACGCTTGTGTCCCTGAATACAAAACGCGATATTTCCCACCAAGGGAACCTATAATGGTCACCCTGCAGCCAGTGGGGAACGCTGGGGCGCATCGATGTCGAGCCAGAAAATAATGTTACGTACACGCGCCCGTGTGCGGCGCAAAGTCATCAAAATCAGCTGTAACACATCACCCTCACAGTAAAATGCTTCGGTTTCTTAAAGGCCTTCAAAGGCACAGTTTCCTCTTGCAGAACCTGAAAGAAAGCACGCAGGAGCTGTTGAAAACAGAACAGTGAAAAACCAAGCAGTAACAAAATTACTTGTCTTTTATGCATTTTGTGTGCTCTCCTCGCCTGCTGGTAAAAATCTATGTACACACGGCTGAACGCTTCTGTCCCTCAATATAAAGCGCGATATTTCCAATCAAGGGAACCTATAATGGTCACTCAGCAGCCAGTGGGGAACGCTGGGGACGCATCGATGTCGACCCAGAAAATAATGTTACGTACACGCGCCCGTGTGCGGCGCAAATTCACCCAAATCAGCTTTAACACGCCACCCTCAGAGTAAAATGCTTCGGTTTCTTAAAGGGCTTCAAAAGCACAGTTTCCTCTTGCAGAACCTGAAAGAAAGCACGCAGGAGCTGTTGAAAACAGAACAGTGAAAACCAAGCAGTAACAAAATTACTCCTTTTTTATGCATTTTGTGTGCTCTCCTCGCCTGCTGGTAAAAATCTATGTACACACGGCTGGACGCTTGTATCCTCCAAGACAAAGCGCGATATTTCCCATCACGGGAACCTATAATGGTCACCCAGCAGCCAGTG
The DNA here is from genome assembly GCA_951905685.1 of Eumerus sabulonum. NCBI lineage: Eukaryota > Metazoa > Arthropoda > Insecta > Diptera > Syrphidae > Eumerus > Eumerus sabulonum. The sequence continues at coordinate 136,850,443 of OX645060.1, read as the reverse complement.
GGGAACGCTGGGGACGCATCGATGTCGAGCCAGAAAATAATGTTACGTACACGCGCCCGTGTGCGGCGCAAAGTCACCAAAATCAGCTGCAACACGCCACCCTCGGAGTAAAACGCTTCGGTTTCTCAAGGGCCTTCAAAAGCACAGTTTCCTCTTGCAGAACCTGAAAGACAGCACGCAGCAGCTGTTGAAAACAGAATAGTGAAAGACCAAGTAGTAACAAAATTACTCGTTTTTTATGCATTTTGTGTGCTCTCCTCGCCTGCTGGTAAAAATCTATGTACACACGGCTGGTCGCTTGTATCCTCCAAGACAAAGCGCGATATTTCCCATCACGGGAACCTATAATGGTCACCCAGCAGCCAGTGGGGAACGCTGGGGACGCATCGATGTCGAGCCAGAAAATAATGTTACGTACACGCGCCCGTGTACGGCGCAAAGTCACCAAAATCAGCTGTAACACGCCACCCTCGTAGTAAAACGCTTCGGTTTCTCAAGGGCCTTCAAAAGCACAGTTTCCTCTTGCAGAACCTGAAAGACAGCACGCAGCAGCTGTTGAAAATAGAACAGTGAAAGACCAAGTAGTAACAAAATTACTCGTTTTTTATGCATTTTGTGTGCTTTCCTCGCCTGCTGGTAAAAATCTATGAACACACGGCTAGACGCTTGCGTCCCTCAATACAAAACGCAAGATTTCCCATCAGGGGAACCTATAATGGTCACCCAGCAGCCAGTGGGGAACGCTGGGGACGCATCGACGTCGAGCCAGAAAATAATGTTACGTACACGCGCCCGTGTGCGGCGCAAAGTCACCAAAATCAGCTGTAACACGCCACCCTCGTAGTAAAACGCTTCGGTTTCTCAAGGGCCTTCAAAAGCACAGTTTCCTCTTGCAGAACCTGAAAGACAGCACGCAGCAGCTGTTGAAAACAGAATAGTGAAAGACCAAGTAGTAACAAAATTACTCGTTTTTTATGCATTTTGTGTGCTCTCCTCGCCTGCTGGTAAAAATCTATGTACACACGGCTGGTCGCTTGTATCCTCCAAGACAAAGCGCGATATTTCCCATCACGGGAACCTATAATGGTCACCCAGCAGCCAGTGGGGAACGCTGGGGACGCATCGATGTCGAGCCAGAAAATAATGTTACGTACACGCGCCCGTGTGCGGCGCAAAGTCACCAAAATCAGCTGCAACACGCCACCCTCGGAGTAAAACGCTTCGGTTTCTTAACGGCCTTCAAAGGCACAGTTTCCTTTTGCAGAACTTGAAAGAAAGCACGCAGGAGCTATTGAAAACAGAACAGTGAAAGACCAAGCAATAACAAAATTACTCGTTTTATATGCATTTTGTGTGCTCTCCTCGCCTGCTGGTAAAAATCTATGTACACACGGCTGGACGCTTGTGTCCCTGAATACAAAACGCGATATTTCCCATCAAGGGAACCTATAATGGTCACCCAGCAGCCAGTGGGGAACGCTGGGGACGCATCGATGTCGAGCCAGAAAATAATGTTACGTACACGCGCCCGTGTCCGGCGCAAAGTCATCAAAATCAGCTGTAATACGCCACCCTCAGAGTAAAATGCTTCGGTTTCGGAAAGGCCTTCAAAAGCACAATTTCCTTTTGCAGAACTTGGAAGAAAGCACGCAGGAGTTGTTGAAAACAGAACAGTGAAAACCAAGCAGTAACAAAACTACTCGTTTTTTATGCATTTTGTGCGTTCTCCTCGCCTGCTGGTAAAAATCTATGTACACACGGCTGGACGCTTGTGTCCCTGAATACAAAACGCGATATTTCCCATCAAGGGAACCTATAATGGTCACCCAGCAGCCAGTGGGGAACGCTGGGATGCATCGATGTCGAGCCAGAAAATAATGTTACGTACACACGCCCGTGTGCGGCGCAAAGTCACCCAAATCAGGTGCAACACGCCACCCTCGGAGTAAAACGCTTCGGTTTCTTTAGGGCCCTCAAAAGCAGAGTTTCCCCTTGCAGATTCTGAAAGAAAGCACCCAGGCGCTGTTGAAAACAGAACAGTGAAACGCCAAGCAGTAACAAAATTACTCGTTTTTTATGCATTTTGTGTGCTCTCCTCGCCTGCTGGTAAGAATCTATGTACACACGGCTGGACGCTTGTATCCCTGAATACAAAACGCGATATTTCCCATCAAGGGAACCTATAATGGTCACCCAGCAGCCAGTGGGGAACGCTGGGGACGCATCGATGTCGGGCCAGAAAATAATGTTACGTACACGCGCCCGTGTGCGGCGCAAAGTCATCAATATCAGCTGTATCACGCCACCCTCAGAGTAAAATGCTTCGGTTTCTTAAAGGCCTTCAAAAGCACAGTTTCCTTTTGCAGAACTTGAAAGAAAGCACGCAGGAGTCATGGAAAACAGAACAGTGAAAAGCAAGCAGTAACAAAATTACTCGTTTCTTATGCATTTTGTGTGCTCTCCTCGCCTGCTGGTAAAAATCTATGTCCACACGGCTGGACGCTTGTGTCCCTGAATACAAAGCGCGATATTTAACATCAAGGGAACCTATAATGGTCACCCTGCAGCCAGTGGGGAACGCTGGGGACGCATCGATGTCGAGCCAGAAAATAATGTTACGTACACGCGCCCGTGTGCGGCGCAAAGTCAACAAAATCAGCTGCAACACGCCACCCTCGGAGTAAAACGCTTCGGTTTCTTAAGGGCCCTCAAAAGCACAGTTTTCTCTTGCAGATCCTGAAAGAAAGCACCCAGGCGCTGTTGAAAACAGAACAGTGAAAGGCCAAGCAGTAACAAAATTACTCGTTTTTTATGCATTTTGTGTGCTCTCCTCGCCTGCTGGTAAAAATCTATGTACACACGGCTGGACGCTTGTGTCCCTGAATACAAAACGCGATATTTCCCACCAAGGGAACCTATAATGGTCACCCTGCAGCCAGTGGGGAACGCTGGGGCGCATCGATGTCGAGCCAGAAAATAATGTTACGTACACGCGCCCGTGTGCGGCGCAAAGTCATCAAAATCAGCTGTAACACATCACCCTCACAGTAAAATGCTTCGGTTTCTTAAAGGCCTTCAAAGGCACAGTTTCCTCTTGCAGAACCTGAAAGAAAGCACGCAGGAGCTGTTGAAAACAGAACAGTGAAAAACCAAGCAGTAACAAAATTACTTGTCTTTTATGCATTTTGTGTGCTCTCCTCGCCTGCTGGTAAAAATCTATGTACACACGGCTGAACGCTTCTGTCCCTCAATATAAAGCGCGATATTTCCAATCAAGGGAACCTATAATGGTCACTCAGCAGCCAGTGGGGAACGCTGGGGACGCATCGATGTCGACCCAGAAAATAATGTTACGTACACGCGCCCGTGTGCGGCGCAAATTCACCCAAATCAGCTTTAACACGCCACCCTCAGAGTAAAATGCTTCGGTTTCTTAAGGGCCTTCAAAAGCACAGTTTCCTCTTGCAGAACCTGAAAGAAAGCACGCAGGAGCTGTTGAAACAGAACAGTGAAAGACCAAGCAGTAACAAAATTACTCGTTTTATATGCATTTTGTGTGCTCTCCTTGCCTGCTGGTAAAAATCTATGTACACACGGCTAGACGCTTGCGTCCCTCAATACAAAACGCAAGATTTTCCATAAGGGGAACCTATAATGGTCACCCAGCAGCCAGTGGGGAACGCTGGGGACGCATCGATGTCGAGCCAGAAAATAATGTTACGTACACGCGCCCGTGTGCGGCGCAAAGTCACCAAAATCAGCTGTAACACGCCACCCTCGGAGTTAAACGCTTCGGTTTCTTAAGGGCCTTCAAAAGCACATTTTCCTCTTGCAGAACCTAACTGAAAGCACGCAGGCGCTGTTTAAAACAGAATAGTGAAAGACCAAGCAGAAACAAAATTACTCGTTTTATATGCATTTTGTGTGCTCTCCGCGCCTGCTGGTAAAAATCTATGTACACACGGCTGAACGCTTCTGTTTTTTAAAATAAAGCGCGATATTTCCAATCAAGAGAACCTATAATGGTCACTCAGCAGCCAGTGGGGAACGCTGGGGACGCATCGATGTCGAGCCAGAAAATAATGTTACGTACACGCGCCCGTGTGCGGCGCAAAGTCACCAAAATCAGCTTCAAAACGCCACCCTCAGAGTAAAATGCTTCGGTTTCTTTAGGGCCTTCAAAAGCACAGTTTCCTTTTGCAGAACCTGAAAGAAAGCACGCAGGAGCTATTGAAAACAGAACAGTGAAAGACCAAGCAGTAACAAAATTACTCGTTTTATATGCATTTTGTGTGCTCTCCTCGCCTGCTGGTAAAAATCTATGAACACACGGCTAGACGCTTGCGTCCCTCAATACAAAACGCAAGATTTCCCATCAGAAGAACCTATAATGGTCACCCAGCAGCCAGTGGGGAACGCTGGGGACGCATCGACGTCGAGCCAGAAAATAATGTTACGTACACGCGCCCGTGTGCGGCGCAAAGTCACCAAAATCAGCTGTAACACGCCACCCTCGTAGTAAAACGCTTCGGTTTCTCAAGGGCCTTCAAAAGCACAGTTTCCTCTTGCAGAACCTGAAAGACAGCACGCAGCAGCTGTTGAAAACAGAACAGTAAAAGACCAAGTAGTAACAAAATTACTCGTTTTTTATGCATTTTGTGTGCTTTCCTCGCCTGCTGGTAAAAATCTATGTCCACACGGCTGGACGCTTGTGTCCCTGAATACAAAGCGCGATATTTCCCATCAAGGGAACCTATAATGGTCACCCAGCAGCCAGTGGGGAACGCTGGGGACGCATCGACGTCGAGCCAGAAAATAATGTTACGTACACGCGCCCGTGTGCGGCGCAAAGTCACCAAAATCAGCTGTAACACGCCACCCTCGTAGTAAAACGCTTCGGTTTCTCAAGGGCCTTCAAAAGCACAGTTTCCTCTTGCAGAACCTGAAAGACAGCACGCAGCAGCTGTTGAAAACAGAACAGTGAAAGACCAAGTAGTAACAAAATTACTCGTTTTTTATGCATTTTGTGTGCTTTCCTCGCCTGCTGGTAAAAATCTATGTCCACACGGCTGGACGCTTGTGTCCCTGAATACAAAGCGCGATATTTCCCATCAAGGGAACCTATAATGGTCACCCAGCAGCCAGTGGGGAACGCTGGGGACGCATCGACGTCGAGCCAGAAAATAATGTTACGTACACGCGCCCGTGTACGGCGCAAAGTCACCAAAATCAGCTGTAACACGCCACCCTCGTAGTAAAACGCTTCGGTTTCTCAAGGGCCTTCAAAAGCACAGTTTCCTCTTGCAGAACCTGAAAGACAGCACGCAGCAGCTGTTGAAAATAGAACAGTGAAAGACCAAGTAGTAACAAAATTACTCGTTTTTTATGCATTTTGTGTGCTCTCCGCGCCTGCTGGTAAAAATCTATGTACACACGGCTGAACGCTTCTGTTTTTTAAAATAAAGCGCGATATTTCCAATCAAGAGAACCTATAATGGTCACTCAGCAGCCAGTGGGGAACGCTGGGGACGCATCGATGTCGAGCCAGAAAATAATGTTACGTACACGCGCCCGTGTGCGGCGCAAAGTCACCAAAATCAGCTTCAAAACGCCACCCTCAGAGTAAAATGCTTCGGTTTCTTTAGGGCCTTCAAAAGCACAGTTTCCTTTTGCAGAACCTGAAAGAAAGCACGCAGGAGCTATTGAAAACAGAACAGTGAAAGACCAAGCAGTAACAAAATTACTCGTTTTATATGCATTTTGTGTGCTCTCCTCGCCTGCTGGTAAAAATCTATGAACACACGGCTAGACGCTTGCGTCCCTCAATACAAAACGCAAGATTTCCCATCAGAAGAACCTATAATGGTCACCCAGCAGCCAGTGGGGAACGCTGGGGACGCATCGACGTCGAGCCAGAAAATAATGTTACGTACACGCGCCCGTGTGCGGCGCAAAGTCACCAAAATCAGCTGTAACACGCCACCCTCGTAGTAAAACGCTTCGGTTTCTCAAGGGCCTTCAAAAGCACAGTTTCCTCTTGCAGAACCTGAAAGACAGCACGCAGCAGCTGTTGAAAACAGAACAGTAAAAGACCAAGTAGTAACAAAATTACTCGTTTTTTATGCATTTTGTGTGCTTTCCTCGCCTGCTGGTAAAAATCTATGTCCACACGGCTGGACGCTTGTGTCCCTGAATACAAAGCGCGATATTTCCCATCAAGGGAACCTATAATGGTCACCCAGCAGCCAGTGGGGAACGCTGGGGACGCATCGACGTCGAGCCAGAAAATAATGTTACGTACACGCGCCCGTGTGCGGCGCAAAGTCACCAAAATCAGCTGTAACACGCCACCCTCGTAGTAAAACGCTTCGGTTTCTCAAGGGCCTTCAAATGCACAGTTTCCTCTTGCAGAACCTGAAAGACAGCACGCAGCAGCTGTTGAAAACAGAACAGTGAAAGACCAAGTAGTAACAAAATTACTCGTTTTTTATGCATTTTGTGTGCTTTCCTCGCCTGCTGGTAAAAATCTATGTCCACACGGCTGGACGCTTGTGTCCCTGAATACAAAGCGCGATATTTCCCATCAAGGGAACCTATAATGGTCACCCAGCAGCCAGTGGGGAACGCTGGGGACGCATCGACGTCGAGCCAGAAAATAATGTTACGTACACGCGCCCGTGTACGGCGCAAAGTCACCAAAATCAGCTGTAACACGCCACCCTCGTAGTAAAACGCTTCGGTTTCTCAAGGGCCTTCAAAAGCACAGTTTCCTCTTGCAGAACCTGAAAGACAGCACGCAGCAGCTGTTGAAAATAGAACAGTGAAAGACCAAGTAGTAACAAAATTACTCGTTTTTTATGCATTTTGTGTGCTTTCCTCGCCTGCTGGTAAAAATCTATGAACACACGCTAGACGCTTGCGTCCCTCAATACAAAACGCAAGATTTCCCATCAGGGGAACCTATAATGGTCACCCAGCAGCCAGTGGGGAACGCTGGGGACGCATCGACGTCGAGCCAGAAAATAATGTTACGTACACGCGCCCGTGTGCGGCGCAAAGTCACCAAAATCAGCTGTAACACGCCCACCCTCGTAGTAAAACGCTTCGGTTTCTCAAGGGCCTTCAAAAGCACAGTTTCCTCTTGCAGAACCTGAAAGACAGCACGCAGCAGCTGTTGAAAACAGAATAGTGAAAGACCAAGTAGTAAACAAAATTACTCGTTTTTTATGCATTTTGTGTGCTCTCCTCGCCTGCTGGTAAAAATCTATGTACACACGGCTGGTCGCTTGTATCCTCCAAGACAAAGCGCGATATTTCCCATCACGGGAACCTATAATGGTCACCCAGCAGCCAGTGGGGAACGCTGGGGGACGCATCGATGTCGAGCCAGCAAATAATGTTACGTACACGCGCCCGTGTGCGGCGCAAAGTCACCAAAATCAGCTGCAACACGCCACCCTCGGAGTAAAGCTTCGGTTTCTTAACGGCCTTCAAAGGCACAGTTTCCTTTTGCAGAACTTGAAAGAAAGCACGCAGGAGCTATTGAAAACAGAACAGTGAAAGACCAAGCAATAACAAAATTACTCGTTTTATATGCATTTTGTGTGCTCTCCTCGCCTGCTGGTAAAAATCTATGTACACACGGCTGGACGCTTGTGTCCCTGAATACAAAACGCGATATTTCCCATCAAGGGAACCTATAATGGTCACCCAGCAGCCAGTGGGGAACGCTGGGGACGCATCGATGTCGAGCCAGAAAATAATGTTACGTACACGCGCCCGTGTCCGGCGCAAAGTCATCAAAATCAGCTGTAATACGCCACCCTCAGAGTAAAATGCTTCGGTTTCGGAAAGGCCTTCAAAAGCACAATTTCCTTTTGCAGAACTTGGAAGAAAGCACGCAGGAGTTGTTGAAAACAGAACAGTGAAAACCAAGCAGTAACAAAACTACTCGTTTTTTATGCATTTTGTGCGTTCTCCTCGCCTGCTGGTAAAAATCTATGTACACACGGCTGGACGCTTGTGTCCCTGAATACAAAACGCGATATTTCCCATCAAGGGAACCTATAATGGTCACCCAGCAGCCAGTGGGGAACGCTGGGATGCATCGATGTCGAGCCAGAAAATAATGTTACGTACACACGCCCGTGTGCGGCGCAAAGTCACCCAAATCAGGTGCAACACGCCACCCTCGGAGTAAAACGCTTCGGTTTCTTTAGGGCCCTCAAAAGCAGAGTTTCCCCTTGCAGATTCTGAAAGAAAGCACCCAGGCGCTGTTGAAAACAGAACAGTGAAACGCCAAGCAGTAACAAAATTACTCGTTTTTTATGCATTTTGTGTGCTCTCCTCGCCTGCTGGTAAGAATCTATGTACACACGGCTGGACGCTTGTATCCCTGAATACAAAACGCGATATTTCCCATCAAGGGAACCTATAATGGTCACCCAGCAGCCAGTGGGGAACGCTGGGGACGCATCGATGTCGGGCCAGAAAATAATGTTACGTACACGCGCCCGTGTGCGGCGCAAAGTCATCAATATCAGCTGTATCACGCCACCCTCAGAGTAAAATGCTTCGGTTTCTTAAAGGCCTTCAAAAGCACAGTTTCCTTTTGCAGAACTTGAAAGAAAGCACGCAGGAGTCATGGAAAACAGAACAGTGAAAAGCAAGCAGTAACAAAATTACTCGTTTCTTATGCATTTTGTGTGCTCTCCTCGCCTGCTGGTAAAAATCTATGTCCACACGGCTGGACGCTTGTGTCCCTGAATACAAAGCGCGATATTTAACATCAAGGGAACCTATAATGGTCACCCTGCAGCCAGTGGGGAACGCTGGGGACGCATCGATGTCGAGCCAGAAAATAATGTTACGTACACGCGCCCGTGTGCGGCGCAAAGTCAACAAAATCAGCTGCAACACGCCACCCTCGGAGTAAAACGCTTCGGTTTCTTAAGGGCCCTCAAAAGCACAGTTTTCTCTTGCAGATCCTGAAAGAAAGCACCCAGGCGCTGTTGAAAACAGAACAGTGAAAGGCCAAGCAGTAACAAAATTACTCGTTTTTTATGCATTTTGTGTGCTCTCCTCGCCTGCTGGTAAAAATCTATGTACACACGGCTGGACGCTTGTGTCCCTGAATACAAAACGCGATATTTCCCACCAAGGGAACCTATAATGGTCACCCTGCAGCCAGTGGGGAACGCTGGGGCGCATCGATGTCGAGCCAGAAAATAATGTTACGTACACGCGCCCGTGTGCGGCGCAAAGTCATCAAAATCAGCTGTAACACATCACCCTCACAGTAAAATGCTTCGGTTTCTTAAAGGCCTTCAAAGGCACAGTTTCCTCTTGCAGAACCTGAAAGAAAGCACGCAGGAGCTGTTGAAAACAGAACAGTGAAAAACCAAGCAGTAACAAAATTACTTGTCTTTTATGCATTTTGTGTGCTCTCCTCGCCTGCTGGTAAAAATCTATGTACACACGGCTGAACGCTTCTGTCCCTCAATATAAAGCGCGATATTTCCAATCAAGGGAACCTATAATGGTCACTCAGCAGCCAGTGGGGAACGCTGGGGACGCATCGATGTCGACCCAGAAAATAATGTTACGTACACGCGCCCGTGTGCGGCGCAAATTCACCCAAATCAGCTTTAACACGCCACCCTCAGAGTAAAATGCTTCGGTTTCTTAAAGGGCTTCAAAAGCACAGTTTCCTCTTGCAGAACCTGAAAGAAAGCACGCAGGAGCTGTTGAAAACAGAACAGTGAAAACCAAGCAGTAACAAAATTACTCCTTTTTTATGCATTTTGTGTGCTCTCCTCGCCTGCTGGTAAAAATCTATGTACACACGGCTGGACGCTTGTATCCTCCAAGACAAAGCGCGATATTTCCCATCACGGGAACCTATAATGGTCACCCAGCAGCCAGTGGGGAACGCTGGGGACGCATCGATGTCGAGCCAGAAAATAATGTTACGTACACGCGCCCGTGTGCGGCGCAAAGTCACCAAAATCAGCTGCAACACGCCACCCTCGGAGTAAAACGCTTCGGTTTCTCAAGGGCCTTCAAAAGCACAGTTTCCTCTTGCAGAACCTGAAAGACAGCACGCAGCAGCTGTTGAAAACAGAATAGTGAAAGACCAAGTAGTAACAAAATTACTCGTTTTTTATGCATTTTGTGTGCTCTCCTCGCCTGCTGGTAAAAATCTATGTACACACGGCTGGTCGCTTGTATCCTCCAAGACAAAGCGCGATATTTCCCATCACGGGAACCTATAATGGTCACCCAGCAGCCAGTGGGGAACGCTGGGGACGCATCGATGTCGAGCCAGAAAATAATGTTACGTACACGCGCCCGTGTACGGCGCAAAGTCACCAAAATCAGCTGTAACACGCCACCCTCGTAGTAAAACGCTTCGGTTTCTCAAGGGCCTTCAAAAGCACAGTTTCCTCTTGCAGAACCTGAAAGACAGCACGCAGCAGCTGTTGAAAATAGAACAGTGAAAGACCAAGTAGTAACAAAATTACTCGTTTTTTATGCATTTTGTGTGCTTTCCTCGCCTGCTGGTAAAAATCTATGAACACACGGCTAGACGCTTGCGTCCCTCAATACAAAACGCAAGATTTCCCATCAGGGGAACCTATAATGGTCACCCAGCAGCCAGTGGGGAACGCTGGGGACGCATCGACGTCGAGCCAGAAAATAATGTTACGTACACGCGCCCGTGTGCGGCGCAAAGTCACCAAAATCAGCTGTAACACGCCACCCTCGTAGTAAAACGCTTCGGTTTCTCAAGGGCCTTCAAAAGCACAGTTTCCTCTTGCAGAACCTGAAAGACAGCACGCAGCAGCTGTTGAAAACAGAATAGTGAAAGACCAAGTAGTAACAAAATTACTCGTTTTTTATGCATTTTGTGTGCTCTCCTCGCCTGCTGGTAAAAATCTATGTACACACGGCTGGTCGCTTGTATCCTCCAAGACAAAGCGCGATATTTCCCATCACGGGAACCTATAATGGTCACCCAGCAGCCAGTGGGGAACGCTGGGGACGCATCGATGTCGAGCCAGAAAATAATGTTACGTACACGCGCCCGTGTGCGGCGCAAAGTCACCAAAATCAGCTGCAACACGCCACCCTCGGAGTAAAACGCTTCGGTTTCTTAACGGCCTTCAAAGGCACAGTTTCCTTTTGCAGAACTTGAAAGAAAGCACGCAGGAGCTATTGAAAACAGAACAGTGAAAGACCAAGCAATAACAAAATTACTCGTTTTATATGCATTTTGTGTGCTCTCCTCGCCTGCTGGTAAAAATCTATGTACACACGGCTGGACGCTTGTGTCCCTGAATACAAAACGCGATATTTCCCATCAAGGGAACCTATAATGGTCACCCAGCAGCCAGTGGGGAACGCTGGGGACGCATCGATGTCGAGCCAGAAAATAATGTTACGTACACGCGCCCGTGTCCGGCGCAAAGTCATCAAAATCAGCTGTAATACGCCACCCTCAGAGTAAAATGCTTCGGTTTCGGAAAGGCCTTCAAAAGCACAATTTCCTTTTGCAGAACTTGGAAGAAAGCACGCAGGAGTTGTTGAAAACAGAACAGTGAAAACCAAGCAGTAACAAAACTACTCGTTTTTTATGCATTTTGTGCGTTCTCCTCGCCTGCTGGTAAAAATCTATGTACACACGGCTGGACGCTTGTGTCCCTGAATACAAAACGCGATATTTCCCATCAAGGGAACCTATAATGGTCACCCAGCAGCCAGTGGGGAACGCTGGGATGCATCGATGTCGAGCCAGAAAATAATGTTACGTACACACGCCCGTGTGCGGCGCAAAGTCACCCAAATCAGGTGCAACACGCCACCCTCGGAGTAAAACGCTTCGGTTTCTTTAGGGCCCTCAAAAGCAGAGTTTCCCCTTGCAGATTCTGAAAGAAAGCACCCAGGCGCTGTTGAAAACAGAACAGTGAAACGCCAAGCAGTAACAAAATTACTCGTTTTTTATGCATTTTGTGTGCTCTCCTCGCCTGCTGGTAAGAATCTATGTACACACGGCTGGACGCTTGTATCCCTGAATACAAAACGCGATATTTCCCATCAAGGGAACCTATAATGGTCACCCAGCAGCCAGTGGGGAACGCTGGGGACGCATCGATGTCGGGCCAGAAAATAATGTTACGTACACGCGCCCGTGTGCGGCGCAAAGTCATCAATATCAGCTGTATCACGCCACCCTCAGAGTAAAATGCTTCGGTTTCTTAAAGGCCTTCAAAAGCACAGTTTCCTTTTGCAGAACTTGAAAGAAAGCACGCAGGAGTCATGGAAAACAGAACAGTGAAAAGCAAGCAGTAACAAAATTACTCGTTTCTTATGCATTTTGTGTGCTCTCCTCGCCTGCTGGTAAAAATCTATGTCCACACGGCTGGACGCTTGTGTCCCTGAATACAAAGCGCGATATTTAACATCAAGGGAACCTATAATGGTCACCCTGCAGCCAGTGGGGAACGCTGGGGACGCATCGATGTCGAGCCAGAAAATAATGTTACGTACACGCGCCCGTGTGCGGCGCAAAGTCAACAAAATCAGCTGCAACACGCCACCCTCGGAGTAAAACGCTTCGGTTTCTTAAGGGCCCTCAAAAGCACAGTTTTCTCTTGCAGATCCTGAAAGAAAGCACCCAGGCGCTGTTGAAAACAGAACAGTGAAAGGCCAAGCAGTAACAAAATTACTCGTTTTTTATGCATTTTGTGTGCTCTCCTCGCCTGCTGGTAAAAATCTATGTACACACGGCTGGACGCTTGTGTCCCTGAATACAAAACGCGATATTTCCCACCAAGGGAACCTATAATGGTCACCCTGCAGCCAGTGGGGAACGCTGGGGCGCATCGATGTCGAGCCAGAAAATAATGTTACGTACACGCGCCCGTGTGCGGCGCAAAGTCATCAAAATCAGCTGTAACACATCACCCTCACAGTAAAATGCTTCGGTTTCTTAAAGGCCTTCAAAGGCACAGTTTCCTCTTGCAGAACCTGAAAGAAAGCACGCAGGAGCTGTTGAAAACAGAACAGTGAAAAACCAAGCAGTAACAAAATTACTTGTCTTTTATGCATTTTGTGTGCTCTCCTCGCCTGCTGGTAAAAATCTATGTACACACGGCTGAACGCTTCTGTCCCTCAATATAAAGCGCGATATTTCCAATCAAGGGAACCTATAATGGTCACTCAGCAGCCAGTGGGGAACGCTGGGGACGCATCGATGTCGACCCAGAAAATAATGTTACGTACACGCGCCCGTGTGCGGCGCAAATTCACCCAAATCAGCTTTAACACGCCACCCTCAGAGTAAAATGCTTCGGTTTCTTAAGGGCCTTCAAAAGCACAGTTTCCTCTTGCAGAACCTGAAAGAAAGCACGCAGGAGCTGTTGAAACAGAACAGTGAAAGACCAAGCAGTAACAAAATTACTCGTTTTATATGCATTTTGTGTGCTCTCCTTGCCTGCTGGTAAAAATCTATGTACACACGGCTAGACGCTTGCGTCCCTCAATACAAAACGCAAGATTTTCCATAAGGGGAACCTATAATGGTCACCCAGCAGCCAGTGGGGAACGCTGGGGACGCATCGATGTCGAGCCAGAAAATAATGTTACGTACACGCGCCCGTGTGCGGCGCAAAGTCACCAAAATCAGCTGTAACACGCCACCCTCGGAGTTAAACGCTTCGGTTTCTTAAGGGCCTTCAAAAGCACATTTTCCTCTTGCAGAACCTAACTGAAAGCACGCAGGCGCTGTTTAAAACAGAATAGTGAAAGACCAAGCAGAAACAAAATTACTCGTTTTATATGCATTTTGTGTGCTCTCCGCGCCTGCTGGTAAAAATCTATGTACACACGGCTGAACGCTTCTGTTTTTTAAAATAAAGCGCGATATTTCCAATCAAGAGAACCTATAATGGTCACTCAGCAGCCAGTGGGGAACGCTGGGGACGCATCGATGTCGAGCCAGAAAATAATGTTACGTACACGCGCCCGTGTGCGGCGCAAAGTCACCAAAATCAGCTTCAAAACGCCACCCTCAGAGTAAAATGCTTCGGTTTCTTTAGGGCCTTCAAAAGCACAGTTTCCTTTTGCAGAACCTGAAAGAAAGCACGCAGGAGCTATTGAAAACAGAACAGTGAAAGACCAAGCAGTAACAAAATTACTCGTTTTATATGCATTTTGTGTGCTCTCCTCGCCTGCTGGTAAAAATCTATGAACACACGGCTAGACGCTTGCGTCCCTCAATACAAAACGCAAGATTTCCCATCAGAAGAACCTATAATGGTCACCCAGCAGCCAGTGGGGAACGCTGGGGACGCATCGACGTCGAGCCAGAAAATAATGTTACGTACACGCGCCCGTGTGCGGCGCAAAGTCACCAAAATCAGCTGTAACACGCCACCCTCGTAGTAAAACGCTTCGGTTTCTCAAGGGCCTTCAAAAGCACAGTTTCCTCTTGCAGAGCCTGAAAGACAGCACGCAGCAGCTGTTGAAAACAGAACAGTAAAAGACCAAGTAGTAACAAAATTACTCGTTTTTTATGCATTTTGTGTGCTTTCCTCGCCTGCTGGTAAAAATCTATGTCCACACGGCTGGACGCTTGTGTCCCTGAATACAAAGCGCGATATTTCCCATCAAGGGAACCTATAATGGTCACCCAGCAGCCAGTGGGGAACGCTGGGGACGCATCGACGTCGAGCCAGAAAATAATGTTACGTACACGCGCCCGTGTGCGGCGCAAAGTCACCAAAATCAGCTGTAACACGCCACCCTCGTAGTAAAACGCTTCGGTTTCTCAAGGGCCTTCAAAAGCACAGTTTCCTCTTGCAGAACCTGAAAGACAGCACGCAGCAGCTGTTGAAAACAGAACAGTGAAAGACCAAGTAGTAACAAAATTACTCGTTTTTTATGCATTTTGTGTGCTTTCCTCGCCTGCTGGTAAAAATCTATGTCCACACGGCTGGACGCTTGTGTCCCTGAATACAAAGCGCGATATTTCCCATCAAGGGAACCTATAATGGTCACCCAGCAGCCAGTGGGGAACGCTGGGGACGCATCGACGTCGAGCCAGAAAATAATGTTACGTACACGCGCCCGTGTACGGCGCAAAGTCACCAAAATCAGCTGTAACACGCCACCCTCGTAGTAAAACGCTTCGGTTTCTCAAGGGCCTTCAAAAGCACAGTTTCCTCTTGCAGAACCTGAAAGACAGCACGCAGCAGCTGTTGAAAATAGAACAGTGAAAGACCAAGTAGTAACAAAATTACTCGTTTTTTATGCATTTTGTGTGCTTTCCTCGCCTGCTGGTAAAAATCTATGAACACACGGCTAGACGCTTGCGTCCCTCAATACAAAACGCAAGATTTCCCATCAGGGGAACCTATAATGGTCACCCAGCAGCCAGTGGGGAACGCTGGGGACGCATCGACGTCGAGCCAGAAAATAATGTTACGTACACGCGCCCGTGTGCGGCGCAAAGTCACCAAAATCAGCTGTAACACGCCACCCTCGTAGTAAAACGCTTCGGTTTCTCAAGGGCCTTCAAAAGCACAGTTTCCTCTTGCAGAACCTGAAAGACAGCACGCAGCAGCTGTTGAAAACAGAATAGTGAAAGACCAAGTAGTAACAAAATTACTCGTTTTTTATGCATTTTGTGTGCTCTCCTCGCCTGCTGGTAAAAATCTATGTACACACGGCTGGTCGCTTGTATCCTCCAAGACAAAGCGCGATATTTCCCATCACGGGAACCTATAATGGTCACCCAGCAGCCAGTGGGGAACGCTGGGGACGCATCGATGTCGAGCCAGAAAATAATGTTACGTACACGCGCCCGTGTGCGGCGCAAAGTCACCAAAATCAGCTGCAACACGCCACCCTCGGAGTAAAACGCTTCGGTTTCTTAACGGCCTTCAAAGGCACAGTTTCCTTTTGCAGAACTTGAAAGAAAGCACGCAGAAGTTGTTGAAAACCGAACAGTGAAAACCAAGCAGTAACAAAATTACTCCTTTTTTATGCATTTTGTGTGCTCTCCTCGCCTGCTGGTAAAAATCTAAGTACACACGGCTGGACGCTTGTGTCCCTGAATACAAATTGCGATATTTCCCATCAAGGGAACCTATAGTGGTCACCCAGCAGCCAGTGGGGAACGCTGGGGACGTATCGATGTCGAGCCAGAAAATAATGTTTCGTACACGCGCCCGTGTACGGCGCAAAGTCATCAAAATCAGCTGTAACACGCCACCCTCAGAGTATAATGCTTCGGTTTCTTAAGGGCCTTCAAAAGCACAGTTTCCTCTTGCAGAACCTGAAAGAAAGCACGCAGCAGCTGTTGAAAACAGAACAGTGAAAGACCAAGCAATAACAAAATTACTCGTTTTTTATGCATTTTGTGTGCTCTCCTCGCCTGCTGGTAAAAATCTATGTACACACGGCTGGACGCTTGTATCCTCCAAGACAAAGCGCGATATTTCCCATCACGGGAACCTATAATGGTCACCCAGCAGCCAGTGGGGAACGCTGGGGACGCATCGATGTCGAGCCAGAAAATAATGTTACGTACACGCGCCCGTGTGCGGCGCAAAGTCACCAAAATCAGCTGCAACACGCCACCCTCGGAGTAAAACGCTTCGGTTTCTTAACGGCCTTCAAAGGCACAGTTTCCTTTTGCAGAACTTGAAAGAAAGCACGCAGAAGTTGTTGAAAACCGAACAGTGAAAACCAAGCAGTAACAAAATTACTCCTTTTTTATGCATTTTGTGTGCTCTCCTCGCCTGCTGGTAAAAATCTATGTACACACGGCTGGACGCTTGTGTCCCTGAATACAAATTGCGATATTTCCCATCAAGGGAACCTATAATGGTCACCCAGCAGCCAGTGGGGAACGCTGGGGACGCATCGATGTCGAGCCAGAAAATAATGTTACGTACACGCGGCCGTGTGCGGCGCAAAGTCATCAAAATCAGCTGTAACACGCCAACCTCAGAGTAAAATGCTTCGGTTTCTTAAAGGCCTTCAAAAGCACAGTTTTCTTTTGCAGAACCTGAAAGAAAGCACGCAGGAGTTTATGAAAACAGAACAGTGAAAACCAAGCAGTAACAAAATTACTCGTTTTTTATGCATTTTGTGTGCTCTCCTCGCCTGCTGGTAAACATCTATGTACACACGGCTGGTCGCTTGTGTCCCCCAAGACAAAGCGCGATATTTCCCATCAAGGGAACCTATAATGGTCACCCAGCAGCCAGTGGGGAACGCTGGGGACGCACCGATGTCGAGTCAGAAAATAATGTTACGTACACGCGCCCGTGTGCGGCGCAAAGTCACCAAAATCAGCTGCAACACGCCACCCTCAGAGTAAAACGCTTCGGTTTCTTAAAGGGCTTCAAAAGCACAGTTTCCTCTTGCAGAACCTGAAAGAAAGCACGCAGGAGCTGTTGAAAACAGAACAGTGAAAACCAAGCAGTAACAAAATTACTCCTTTTTTATGCATTTTGTGTGCTCTCCTCGCCTGCTGGTAAAAATCTATGTACACACGGCTGGACGCTTGTATCCTCCAAGACAAAGCGCGATATTTCCCATCACGGGAACCTATAATGGTCACCCAGCAGCCAGTGGGGAACGCTGGGGACGCATCGATGTCGAGCCAGAAAATAATGTTACGTACACGCGCCCGTGTGCGGCGCAAAGTCACCAAAATCAGCTGCAACACGCCACCCTCAGAGTAAAACGCTTCGGTTTCTTAAAGGGCTTCAAAAGCACAGTTTCCTCTTGCATAACCTGAAAGAAAGCAGGCAGCAGCTGTCGAAAACAGAACAGTGAAAGACCAAGCAGTAACAAAATTACTCGTTTTTTATGCATTTTGTGTGCTCTCCTCGCCTGCTGGTAAAAATCTATGTACACACGGCTGGACGCTTGTATCCTCCAAGACAAAGCGCGATATTTCCCATCACGGGAACCTATAATGGTCACCCAGCAGCCAGTGGGGAACGCTGGGGACGCATCGATGTCGAGCCAGAAAATAATGTTACGTACACGCGCCCGTGTGCGGCGCAAAGTCACCAAAATCAGCTGCAACACGCCACCCTCGGAGTAAAACGCTTCGGTTTCTTAACGGCCTTCAAAGGCACAGTTTCCTTTTGCAGAACTTGAAAGAAAGCACGCAGAAGTTGTTGAAAACCGAACAGTGAAAACCAAGCAGTAACAAAATTACTCCTTTTTTATGCATTTTGTGTGCTCTCCTCGCCTGCTGGTAAAAATCTATGTACACACGGCTGGACGCTTGTGTCCCTGAATACAAATTGCGATATTTCCCATCAAGGGAACCTATAATGGTCACTCAGCAGCCAGTGGGGAACGCTGGGGACGCATCGATGTCGAGGCAGAAAATAATGTTACGTACACGCGCCCGTGTGCGGCGCAAATTCACCAAAATCAGCTTTAACACGCCACCCTCAGAGTAAAATGCTTCGGTTTCTTAAGGGCCTTCAAAAGCACAGTTTCCTCTTGCAGAACCTGAAAGAAAGCAGGCAGGAGCTGTTGAAAACAGAACAGTGAAAGACCAAGCAATAACAAAATTACTCGTTTTATATGCATTTTGTGTGCTCTCCTCGCCTGCTGGTAAAAATCTATGTACACACGGCTAGACGCTTGCATCCCCCAATACAAAACGCAAGATTTCCCATCAGGGGAACCTAAAGTGGTCACCCAGCAGCCAGTGGGGAACGCTGGGGACGCATCGATGTCGAGCCAGAAAATAATGTTACGTACACGCGCCCGTGTGCGGCGCATAGTCACCAAAATCAGCTGTAACACACCACCCTCGGAAAAAAAACGCTTTGGTTTCTTAAGGGCCTTCAAAAGCACAGTTTCCTCTTGCAGATCCTGAAAGAAAGGACCCAGGCGCTGTTGAAAACAGAACAGTGAAAGGCCAAGCAGTAGCAAAATTACTCCTTTTTTATGCATTTTGTGTGCTCTCCTCGCCTGCTGGTAAAAATCTATGTACACACGGCTGGTCGCTTGTGTCCCCCAAGACAAAGCGCGATATTTCCCATCAAGGGAACCTATAATGGTCACCCAGCAGCCAGTGGGGAACGCTGGGGACGCATCGACGTCGAGTCAGAAAATAATGTTACGTACACGCGCCCGTGTGCGGCGCAAAGTCACCAAAATCAGCTGCAACACGCCACCCTCAGAGTAAAACGCTTCGGTTTCTTAAAGGGCTTCAAAAGCACAGTTTCCTCTTGCAGAACCTGAAAGAAAGCACGCAGGAGCTGTTGAAAACAGAACAGTGAAAACCAAGCAGTAACAAAATTACTCCTTTTTTATGCATTTTGTGTGCTCTCCTCGCCTGCTGGTAAAAATCTATGTACACACGGCTGGACGCTTGCGTCCCTCAATACAAAACGCAAGATTTCCCATCAGAAGAACCTATAATGGTCACCCAGCAGCCAGTGGGGAACGCTGGGGACGCATCGACGTCGAGCCAGAAAATAATGTTACGTACACGCGCCCGTGTGCGGCGCAAAGTCACCAAAATCAGCTGTAACACGCCACCCTCGTAGTAAAACGCTTCGGTTTCTCAAGGGCCTTCAAAAGCACAGTTTCCTCTTGCAGAACCTGAAAGACAGCACGCAGCAGCTGTTGAAAACAGAACAGTGAAAGACCAAGTAGTAACAAAATTACTCGTTTTTTATGCATTTTGTGTGCTTTCCTCGCCTGCTGGTAAAAATCTATGTCCACACGGCTGGACGCTTGTGTCCCTGAATACAAAGCGCGATATTTCCCATCAAGGGAACCTATAATGGTCACCCAGCAGCCAGTGGGGAACGCTGGGGACGCATCGACGTCGAGCCAGAAAATAATGTTACGTACACGCGCCCGTGTACGGCGCAAAGTCACCAAAATCAGCTGTAACACGCCACCCTCGTAGTAAAACGCTTCGGTTTCTCAAGGGCCTTCAAAAGCACAGTTTCCTCTTGCAGAACCTGAAAGACAGCACGCAGCAGCTGTTGAAAATAGAACAGTGAAAGACCAAGTAGTAACAAAATTACTCGTTTTTTATGCATTTTGTGTGCTTTCCTCGCCTGCTGGTAAAAATCTATGAACACACGGCTAGACGCTTGCGTCCCTCAATACAAAACGCAAGATTTCCCATCAGGGGAACCTATAATGGTCACCCAGCAGCCAGTGGGGAACGCTGGGGACGCATCGACGTCGAGCCAGAAAATAATGTTACGTACACGCGCCCGTGTGCGGCGCAAAGTCACCAAAATCAGCTGTAACACGCCACCCTCGTAGTAAAACGCTTCGGTTTCTCAAGGGCCTTCAAAAGCACAGTTTCCTCTTGCAGAACCTGAAAGACAGCACGCAGCAGCTGTTGAAAACAGAACAGTGAAAGACCAAGTAGTAACAAAATTACTCGTTTTTTATGCATTTTGTGTGCTTTCCTCGCCTGCTGGTAAAAATCTATGTCCACACGGCTGGACGCTTGTGTCCCTGAATACAAAGCGCGATATTTCCCATCAAGGGAACCTATAATGGTCACCCAGCAGCCAGTGGGGAACGCTGGGGACGCATCGATGTCGAGCCAGAAAATAATGTTACGTACACGCGCCCGTGTACGGCGCAAAGTCACCAAAATCAGCTGTAACACGCCACCCTCGTAGTAAAACGCTTCGGTTTCTCAAGGGCCTTCAAAAGCACAGTTTCCTCTTGCAGAACCTGAAAGACAGCACGCAGCAGCTGTTGAAAATAGAACAGTGAAAGACCAAGTAGTAACAAAATTACTCGTTTTTTATGCATTTTGTGTGCTTTCCTCGCCTGCTGGTAAAAATCTATGAACACACGGCTAGACGCTTGCGTCCCTCAATACAAAACGCAAGATTTCCCATCAGGGGAACCTATAATGGTCACCCAGCAGCCAGTGGGGAACGCTGGGGACGCATCGACGTCGAGCCAGAAAATAATGTTACGTACACGCGCCCGTGTGCGGCGCAAAGTCACCAAAATCAGCTGTAACACGCCACCCTCGTAGTAAAACGCTTCGGTTTCTCAAGGGCCTTCAAAAGCACAGTTTCCTCTTGCAGAACCTGAAAGACAGCACGCAGCAGCTGTTGAAAACAGAATAGTGAAAGACCAAGTAGTAACAAAATTACTCGTTTTTTATGCATTTTGTGTGCTCTCCTCGCCTGCTGGTAAAAATCTATGTACACACGGCTGGTCGCTTGTATCCTCCAAGACAAAGCGCGATATTTCCCATCACGGGAACCTATAATGGTCACCCAGCAGCCAGTGGGGAACGCTGGGGACGCATCGATGTCGAGCCAGAAAATAATGTTACGTACACGCGCCCGTGTGCGGCGCAAAGTCACCAAAATCAGCTGCAACACGCCACCCTCGGAGTAGAACGCTTCGGTTTCTTAACGGCCTTCAAAGGCACAGTTTCCTTTTGCAGAACTTGAAAGAAAGCACGCAGAAGTTGTTGAAAACCGAACAGTGAAAACCAAGCAGTAACAAAATTACTCCTTTTTTATGCATTTTGTGTGCTCTCCTCGCCTGCTGGTAAAAATCTATGTACACACGGCTGGACGCTTGTGTCCCTGAATACAAATTGCGATATTTCCCATCAAGGGAACCTATAGTGGTCACCCAGCAGCCAGTGGGGAACGCTGGGGACGTATCGATGTCGAGCCAGAAAATAATGTTTCGTACACGCGCCCGTGTACGGCGCAAAGTCATCAAAATCAGCTGTAACACGCCACCCTCAGAGTATAATGCTTCGGTTTCTTAAGGGCCTTCAAAAGCACAGTTTCCTCTTGCAGAACCTGAAAGAAAGCACGCAGCAGCTGTTGAAAACAGAACAGTGAAAGACCAAGCAATAACAAAATTACTCGTTTTTTATGCATTTTGTGTGCTCTCCTCGCCTGCTGGTAAAAATCTATGTACACACGGCTGGACGCTTGTATCCTCCAAGACAAAGCGCGATATTTCCCATCACGGGAACCTATAATGGTCACCCAGCAGCCAGTGGGGAACGCTGGGGACGCATCGATGTCGAGCCAGAAAATAATGTTACGTACACGCGCCCGTGTGCGGCGCAAAGTCACCAAAATCAGCTGCAACACGCCACCCTCGGAGTAAAACGCTTCGGTTTCTTAACGGCCTTCAAAAGCACAGTTTCCTTTTGCAGAACTTGAAAGAAAGCACGCAGAAGTTGTTGAAAACCGAACAGTGAAAACCAAGCAGTAACAAAATTACTCCTTTTTTATGCATTTTGTGTGCTCTCCTCGCCTGCTGGTAAAAATCTATGTACACGCGGCTGGACGCTTGTGTCCCTGAATACAAATTGCGATATTTCCCATCAAGGGAACCTATAATGGTCACCCAGCAGCCAGTGGGGAACGCTGGGGACGCATCGATGTCGAGCCAGAAAATAATGTTACGTACACGCGGCCGTGTGCGGCGCAAAGTCATCAAAATCAGCTGTAACACGCCAACCTCAGAGTAAAATGCTTCGGTTTCTTAAAGGCCTTCAAAAGCACAGTTTTCTTTTGCAGAACCTGAAAGAAAGCACGCAGGAGTTTATGAAAACAGAACAGTGAAAACCAAGCAGTAACAAAATTACTCGTTTTTTATGCATTTTGTGTGCTCTCCTCGCCTGCTGGTAAACATCTATGTACACACGGCTGGTCGCTTGTGTCCCCCAAGACAAAGCGCGATATTTCCCATCAAGGGAACCTATAATGGTCACCCAGCAGCCAGTGGGGAACGCTGGGGACGCACCGATGTCGAGTCAGAAAATAATGTTACGTACACGCGCCCGTGTGCGGCGCAAAGTCACCAAAATCAGCTGCAACACGCCACCCTCAGAGTAAAACGCTTCGGTTTCTTAAAGGGCTTCAAAAGCACAGTTTCCTCTTGCAGAACCTGAAAGAAAGCACGCAGGAGCTGTTGAAAACAGAACAGTGAAAACCAAGCAGTAACAAAATTACTCCTTTTTTATGCATTTTGTGTGCTCTCCTCGCCTGCTGGTAAAAATCTATGTACACACGGCTGGACGCTTGTATCCTCCAAGACAAAGCGCGATATTTCCCATCACGGGAACCTATAATGGTCACCCAGCAGCCAGTGGGGAACGCTGGGGACGCATCGATGTCGAGCCAGAAAATAATGTTACGTACACGCGCCCGTGTGCGGCGCAAAGTCACCAAAATCAGCTGCAACACGCCACCCTCAGAGTAAAACGCTTCGGTTTCTTAAAGGGCTTCAAAAGCACAGTTTCCTCTTGCATAACCTGAAAGAAAGCAGGCAGCAGCTGTCGAAAACAGAACAGTGAAAGACCAAGCAGTAACAAAATTACTCGTTTTTTATGCATTTTGTGTGCTCTCCTCGCCTGCTGGTAAAAATCTATGTACACACGGCTGGACGCTTGTATCCTCCAAGACAAAGCGCGATATTTCCCATCACGGGAACCTATAATGGTCACCCAGCAGCCAGTGGGGAACGCTGGGGACGCATCGATGTCGAGCCAGAAAATAATGTTACGTACACGCGCCCGTGTGCGGCGCAAAGTCACCAAAATCAGCTGCAACACGCCACCCTCGGAGTAAAACGCTTCGGTTTCTTAACGGCCTTCAAAGGCACAGTTTCCTTTTGCAGAACTTGAAAGAAAGCACGCAGAAGTTGTTGAAAACCGAACAGTGAAAACCAAGCAGTAACAAAATTACTCCTTTTTTATGCATTTTGTGTGCTCTCCTCGCCTGCTGGTAAAAATCTATGTACACACGGCTGGACGCTTGTGTCCCTGAATACAAATTGCGATATTTCCCATCAAGGGAACCTATAATGGTCACTCAGCAGCCAGTGGGGAACGCTGGGGACGCATCGATGTCGAGGCAGAAAATAATGTTACGTACACGCGCCCGTGTGCGGCGCAAATTCACCAAAATCAGCTTTAACACGCCACCCTCAGAGTAAAATGCTTCGGTTTCTTAAGGGCCTTCAAAAGCACAGTTTCCTCTTGCAGAACCTGAAAGAAAGCAGGCAGGAGCTGTTGAAAACAGAACAGTGAAAGACCAAGCAATAACAAAATTACTCGTTTTATATGCATTTTGTGTGCTCTCCTCGCCTGCTGGTAAAAATCTATGTACACACGGCTAGACGCTTGCATCCCCCAATACAAAACGCAAGATTTCCCATCAGGGGAACCTAAAGTGGTCACCCAGCAGCCAGTGGGGAACGCTGGGGACGCACCGATGTCGAGTCAGAAAATAATGTTACGTACACGCGCCCGTGTGCGGCGCAAAGTCACCAAAATCAGCTGCAACACGCCACCCTCAGAGTAAAACGCTTCGGTTTCTTAAAGGGCTTCAAAAGCACAGTTTCCTCTTGCAGAACCTGAAAGAAAGCACGCAGGAGCTGTTGAAAACAGAACAGTGAAAACCAAGCAGTAACAAAATTACTCCTTTTTTATGCATTTTGTGTGCTCTCCTCGCCTGCTGGTAAAAATCTATGTACACACGGCTGGACGCTTGTATCCTCCAAGACAAAGCGCGATATTTCCCATCACGGGAACCTATAATGGTCACCCAGCAGCCAGTGGGGAACGCTGGGGACGCATCGATGTCGAGCCAGAAAATAATGTTACGTACACGCGCCCGTGTGCGGCGCAAAGTCACCAAAATCAGCTGTAACACGCCACCCTCGTAGTAAAACGCTTCGGTTTCTCAAGGGCCTTCAAAAGCACAGTTTCCTCTTGCAGAACCTGAAAGACAGCACGCAGCAGCTGTTGAAAACAGAATAGTGAAAGACCAAGTAGTAACAAAATTACTCGTTTTTTATGCATTTTGTGTGCTCTCCTCGCCTGCTGGTAAAAATCTATGTACACACGGCTGGTCGCTTGTATCCTCCAAGACAAAGCGCGATATTTCCCATCACGGGAACCTATAATGGTCACCCAGCAGCCAGTGGGGAACGCTGGGGACGCATCGATGTCGAGCCAGAAAATAATGTTACGTACACGCGCCCGTGTGCGGCGCAAAGTCACCAAAATCAGCTGCAACACGCCACCCTCGGAGTAAAACGCTTCGGTTTCTTAACGGCCTTCAAAGGCACAGTTTCCTTTTGCAGAACTTGAAAGAAAGCACGCAGAAGTTGTTGAAAACCGAACAGTGAAAACCAAGCAGTAACAAAATTACTCCTTTTTTATGCATTTTGTGTGCTCTCCTCGCCTGCTGGTAAAAATCTATGTACACACGGCTGGACGCTTGTGTCCCTGAATACAAATTGCGATATTTCCCATCAAGGGAACCTATAGTGGTCACCCAGCAGCCAGTGGGGAACGCTGGGGACGTATCGATGTCGAGCCAGAAAATAATGTTTCGTACACGCGCCCGTGTACGGCGCAAAGTCATCAAAATCAGCTGTAACACGCCACCCTCAGAGTATAATGCTTCGGTTTCTTAAGGGCCTTCAAAAGCACAGTTTCCTCTTGCAGAACCTGAAAGAAAGCACGCAGCAGCTGTTGAAAACAGAACAGTGAAAGACCAAGCAATAACAAAATTACTCGTTTTTTATGCATTTTGTGTGCTCTCCTCGCCTGCTGGTAAAAATCTATGTACACACGGCTGGACGCTTGTATCCTCCAAGACAAAGCGCGATATTTCCCATCACGGGAACCTATAATGGTCACCCAGCAGCCAGTGGGGAACGCTGGGGACGCATCGATGTCGAGCCAGAAAATAATGTTACGTACACGCGCCCGTGTGCGGCGCAAAGTCACCAAAATCAGCTGCAACACGCCACCCTCGGAGTAAAACGCTTCGGTTTCTTAACGGCCTTCAAAGGCACAGTTTCCTTTTGCAGAACTTGAAAGAAAGCACGCAGAAGTTGTTGAAAACCGAACAGTGAAAACCAAGCAGTAACAAAATTACTCCTTTTTTATGCATTTTGTGTGCTCTCCTCGCCTGCTGGTAAAAATCTATGTACACACGGCTGGACGCTTGTGTCCCTGAATACAAATTGCGATATTTCCCATCAAGGGAACCTATAATGGTCACCCAGCAGCCAGTGGGGAACGCTGGGGACGCATCGATGTCGAGCCAGAAAATAATGTTACGTACACGCGGCCGTGTGCGGCGCAAAGTCATCAAAATCAGCTGTAACACGCCAACCTCAGAGTAAAATGCTTCGGTTTCTTAAAGGCCTTCAAAAGCACAGTTTTCTTTTGCAGAACCTGAAAGAAAGCACGCAGGAGTTTATGAAAACAGAACAGTGAAAACCAAGCAGTAACAAAATTACTCGTTTTTTATGCATTTTGTGTGCTCTCCTCGCCTGCTGGTAAACATCTATGTACACACGGCTGGTCGCTTGTGTCCCCCAAGACAAAGCGCGATATTTCCCATCAAGGGAACCTATAACGGTCACCCAGCAGCCAGTGGGGAACGCTGGGGACGCACCGATGTCGAGTCAGAAAATAATGTTACGTACACGCGCCCGTGTGCGGCGCAAAGTCACCAAAATCAGCTGCAACACGCCACCCTCAGAGTAAAACGCTTCGGTTTCTTAAAGGGCTTCAAAAGCACAGTTTCCTCTTGCAGAACCTGAAAGAAAGCACGCAGGAGCTGTTGAAAACAGAACAGTGAAAACCAAGCAGTAACAAAATTACTCCTTTTTTATGCATTTTGTGTGCTCTCCTCGCCTGCTGGTAAAAATCTATGTACACACGGCTGGACGCTTGTATCCTCCAAGACAAAGCGCGATATTTCCCATCACGGGAACCTATAATGGTCACCCAGCAGCCAGTGGGGAACGCTGGGGACGCATCGATGTCGAGCCAGAAAATAATGTTACGTACACGCGCCCGTGTGCGGCGCAAAGTCACCAAAATCAGCTGCAACACGCCACCCTCAGAGTAAAACGCTTCGGTTTCTTAAAGGGCTTCAAAAGCACAGTTTCCTCTTGCATAACCTGAAAGAAAGCAGGCAGCAGCTGTCGAAAACAGAACAGTGAAAGACCAAGCAGTAACAAAATTACTCGTTTTTTATGCATTTTGTGTGCTCTCCTCGCCTGCTGGTAAAAATCTATGTACACACGGCTGGACGCTTGTATCCTCCAAGACAAAGCGCGATATTTCCCATCACGGGAACCTATAATGGTCACCCAGCAGCCAGTGGGGAACGCTGGGGACGCATCGATGTCGAGCCAGAAAATAATGTTACGTACACGCGCCCGTGTGCGGCGCAAAGTCACCAAAATCAGCTGCAACACGCCACCCTCGGAGTAAAACGCTTCGGTTTCTTAACGGCCTTCAAAGGCACAGTTTCCTTTTGCAGAACTTGAAAGAAAGCACGCAGAAGTTGTTGAAAACCGAACAGTGAAAACCAAGCAGTAACAAAATTACTCCTTTTTTATGCATTTTGTGTGCTCTCCTCGCCTGCTGGTAAAAATCTATGTACACACGGCTGGACGCTTGTGTCCCTGAATACAAATTGCGATATTTCCCATCAAGGGAACCTATAATGGTCACTCAGCAGCCAGTGGGGAACGCTGGGGACGCATCGATGTCGAGGCAGAAAATAATGTTACGTACACGCGCCCGTGTGCGGCGCAAATTCACCAAAATCAGCTTTAACACGCCACCCTCAGAGTAAAATGCTTCGGTTTCTTAAGGGCCTTCAAAAGCACAGTTTCCTCTTGCAGAACCTGAAAGAAAGCAGGCAGGAGCTGTTGAAAACAGAACAGTGAAAGACCAAGCAATAACAAAATTACTCGTTTTATATGCATTTTGTGTGCTCTCCTCGCCTGCTGGTAAAAATCTATGTACACACGGCTAGACGCTTGCATCCCCCAATACAAAACGCAAGATTTCCCATCAGGGGAACCTAAAGTGGTCACCAGCAGCCAGTGGGGAACGCTGGGGACGCATCGATGTCGAGCCAGAAAATAATGTTACGTACACGCGCCCGTGTGCGGCGCATAGTCACCAAAATCAGCTGTAACACACCACCCTCGGAAAAAAAACGCTTTGGTTTCTTAAGGGCCTTCAAAAGCACAGTTTCCTCTTGCAGATCCTGAAAGAAAGGACCCAGGCGCTGTTGAAAACAGAACAGTGAAAGGCCAAGCAGTAGCAAAATTACTCCTTTTTTATGCATTTTGTGTGCTCTCCTCGCCTGCTGGTAAAAATCTATGTACACACGGCTGGTCGCTTGTGTCCCCCAAGACAAAGCGCGATATTTCCCATCAAGGGAACCTATAATGGTCACCCAGCAGCCAGTGGGGAACGCTGGGGACGCACCGATGTCGAGTCAGAAAATAATGTTACGTACACGCGCCCGTGTGCGGCGCAAAGTCACCAAAATCAGCTGCAACACGCCACCCTCAGAGTAAAACGCTTCGGTTTCTTAAAGGGCTTCAAAAGCACAGTTTCCTCTTGCAGAACCTGAAAGAAAGCACGCAGGAGCTGTTGAAAACAGAACAGTGAAAGACCAAGCAGTAACAAAATTACTCGTTTTATATGCATTTTGTGTGCTCTCCTCGCCTGCTGGTAAAAATCTATGTACACACGGCTAGACGCTTGCGTCCCTCAATACAAAACGCAAGATTTCCCATCAGGGGAACCTATAATGGCCACCCAGCAGCCAGTGGGGAACGCTGGGGACGCATCGATATGGAGCCAGAAAATAACGTTACGTACTCGCACCCGTGTGCGGCGCAAAGTCACCAAAATCAGCTGTAACACGCCACCCTCGGAGTAAAACGCTTCGGTTTCTTAAGGGCCTTCAAAAGCACAGTTTCCTCTTGCAGAACCTGAAAGAAAGCACGCAGGAGCTATTGAAAACAGAACAGTGAAAGACCAAGCAATAACAAAATTACTCGTTTTATATGCATTTTGTGTGCTCTCCTCGCCTGCTGGTAAAAATCTATGTACACACGGCTGAACGCTTCTGTCCCTCAATATAAAGCGCGATAATTCCAATCAAGGGAACCTATAATGGTCACTCAGCAGCCAGTGGGGAACGCTGGGGACGCATCGATGTCGAGCCAGAAAATAATATTACGTACACGCGCCCGTGTGCGGCGCAAAGTCATCAAAATCAGCGGTAACACGTCACCCTCAGAGTAAAATGCTTCGGTTTCTTAAGGGCCTTCAAAAGCACAGTTTCCTCTTGCAGAACCTGAAAGAAAGCACGCAGGAGCTATTGAAAACAGAACAGTGAAAGACCAAGCAATAACAAAATTACTCGTTTTATATGCATTTTGTGTGCTCTCCTCGCCTGCTGGTAAAAATCTATGTACACACGGCTGGACGCTTGTGTCCCTGAATACAAAACGCAATATTTCCCATCAAGGGAACCTATAGTGGTCACCCAGCAGCCAGTGGGGAACGCTGGGGACGCATCAATGTCGAGCCTGAAAATAATGTTTCGTACACGCGCCCGTGTGCGGCACAAAGTCATCAAAATCAGCTGTAACACGCCACCCTCAGAGTAAAATGCTTCGGTTTCTTAAGGGCCTTCAAAAGCACAGTTTCCTCTTGCAAAACCTGAAAGAAAGCACGCAGCAGCTGTTGAAAACAGAACAGTGAAAAACCAAGCAATAACAAAATTACTCGTTTTTTATGCATTTTGTGTGCTCTCCTCGCCTGCTGGTAAAAATCTATGTACACACGGCTGAACGCTTCTGTCCCTCAATATAAAGCGCGATATTTCCAATCAAGGGAACCTATAATGGTCACTCAGCAGCCAGTGGGGAACGCTGGGGACGCATCGATGTCGAGCCAGAAAATGATGTTACGTACACGCGCCCGTGTGCGGCGCAAAGTCACCAAAATCAGCTGTAACACGCCACCCTCGGAGTAAGACGCTTCGGTTTCTTAAGGGCCTTCAAAAGCACAGTTTCCTCTTGCAGAACCTGAAAGAAAGCACGCAGCAGCTGTTGAAAACAGAACAGTGAAAGACCAAGCAGTAACAAAATTACTCGTTTTATATGCATTTTGTGTGCTCTCCTCGCCTGCTGGTAAAAATCTATGTACACACGGCTGAACGCTTCTGTCCCTCAATATAAAGCGCGATATTTCCAATCAAGGGAACCTATAATGGTCACTCAGCAGCCAGTGGGGAACGCTGGGGTCGCATCGATGTCGAGCCAGAAAATAATGTTACGTACACGCGCCCGTGTGCGGCGCAAAGTCAACAAAATCAGCTGTAACACGCCACCCTCAGAGTAAAATGCTTCGGTTTCTTAAGGGCCCTCAAAAGCACAGTTTCCTCTTGCAGAACCTGAAAGAAAGCACGCAGCAGCTTTGAAAACAGAACAGTGAAAAACCAAGCAGTAACAAAATTACTCGTTTTTTATGCATTTCGTGTGCTCTCCTCGCCTGCTGGTAAAAATCTATGTACACACGGCTAGACGCTTTCATCCCTCAATGCAAAACGCAAAATTTCCCATCAGGGGAACCTATAATAGTCACCCAGCACCCAGTGGGGAACGCTGGGGACGCATCGATGTCGAGCCAGAAAATAATGTTACGTACACGCGCCCGTGTGCGGCGCAAAGTCATCAAAATCAGCTGTAACACGCCACCCTCAGAGTAAAAAGCTTCGGTTTCTTATGGGCCTTCTAAAGCACAGTTTCCTCTTGCAGAACCTGAAAGAAAGCACACAGCAGCTGTTGAAAACAGAACAGTGAAAGACCAAGCAGTACCAAATTACTCGTTTTTTATGCATTTTGTGTGCTCTCCTCGCCTGCTGGTAAAAATCTATGTACAGACGGCTGAACGCTTCTGTCCCTCAATATAAAGCGCGATATTTCCAATCAAGGGAACCTATAATGGTCACTTAGCAGCCAGTGGGGAACGCTGGGGTCGCATCGATGTCGAGCCAGAAAATAATGTTACGTACACGCGCCCGTGTGCGGCGCAAAGTCAACAAAATCAGCTGTAACACGCCACCCTCAGAGTAAAATACTTCGGTTTCTTAAGGGCCCTCAAAAGCACAGTTTCCTCTTGCAGAACCTGAAAGAAAGCACGCAGCAGCTGTTGAAAACAGAACAGTGAAAGACCAAGCAATAACAAAATTACTCGTTTTTTATGCATTTTGTGTGCTCTCCTCGCCTGCTGGTAAAAATCTATGTACACACGGCTAGACGCTTGCGTCCCTCAATACAAAACGCAAGATTTCCCATCAGGGGAACCTATAGTGGTCACCCAGCAGCCAGTGGGGAACGCTGGGGACGCATCGATGTCGAGCCAGAAAATAATGTTACGTACACGCGCCCGTGTGCGGCGCAAAGTCATAAAAATCAGCTGTAACACGCCACACTCGGAAAAAAAACGCTTTGGTTTCTTAAGGGCCTTCAAAAGCACAGTTTGCTCTTGCAGATCCTGAAAGAAAGGACCCAGGCGCTGTTGAAAACAGAACAGTGAAAGGCCAAGCAGTAGCAAAATTACTCCTTTTTTATGCATTTTGTGTGCTCTCCTCGCCTGCTGGTAAAAATCTATGTACACACGGCTGGTCGCTTGTGTCCCCCAAGACAAAGCGCGATATTTCCCATCAAGGGAACCTATAATGGTCACCCAGCAGCCAGTGGGGAACGCTGGGGACGCATCGATGTCGAGCCAGAAAATAATGTTACGTACACGCGCCCGTGTGCGGCGCAAAGTCACGAAAATCAGCTGCAACACGCCACCCTCAGAGTAAAACGCTTCGGTTTCTTAAGGGCCTTCAAAAGCACAGTTTCCTCTTGCAGAACCTGAAAGAAAGCACGCAGCAGCTGTTGAAAACAGAACAGTGAAAAACCAAGCAATAACAAAATTACTCGTTTTTTATGCATGTTGTGTGCTCTCCTCGCCTGCTGGTAAAAATCTATGTACACACGTCTGAGCGCTTCTGTCCCTCAATATAAAGCGCGATATTTCCAATCAAGGGAACCTATAATGGTCACTCAGTAGCCAGTGGGGAACGCTGGGGACGCATCGATGTCGAGCCAGGAAATGATGTTACGTACACGCGCCCGTGTGCGGCGCAAAGTCACCAAAATCAGCTGTAACACGCCACCCTCGGAGTAAAACGCTTCGGTTTCTTAAGGGCCTTCAAAAGCACAGTTTTCTCTTGCAGAACCTGAAAGAAAGCACGCAGGAGCTATTGAAAACAGAACAGTGAAAGACCAAGCAATAACAAAATTACTCGTTTTATATGCATTTTGTGTGCTCTCCTCGCCTGCTGGTAAAAATCTATGTACACACGGCTGAACGCTTCTGTCCCTCAATATAAAGCGCGATATTTCCAATCAAGGGAACCTATAACGGTCACTCAGCAGCCAGTGGGGAACGCTGGGGACGCATCGATGTCGAGCCAGAAAATAATATTACGTACACGCGCCCGTGTGCGGCGCAAAGTCGTCAAAATCAGCTGTAACACGTCACCCTCAGAGTAAAATGCCTCAGTTTCTTAAGGGCCTTCAAAAGCACAGGTTCCTCTTGCAGAACCTGAAAGATAAAAATCTATGTACACACGGCTAGACGCTTTCGTTTCTCAATACAAAACGCTATATTTCCCATCAAGGGAACCTACAATGGTCACCCAGCAGCCAGTGGGGAACGCTGGGGACGCATCGATGTCGAGCCAGAAAATAATGTTACGTACACGCGCCCGTGTGCGGCGCAAAGTCATCAAAATCAGCTGTAACACGCCACCCTCGGAGTAAAATGCTTCAGTTTCTTATGGGCCTTCAAATCACCGTCTGCTCTTGCAGATCCTGAAAGAAAGCACCCAGGCGCTGTTGAAAACAGAACAGTGAAAGGCCAAGCAGTAACAAAATTACTCCTTTTTTATGCATTTTGTGTGCTCTCCTCGCCTGCTGGTAAAAATCTATGTACACACGGCTGGACGCATGTATCCCTGAATACAAAACGCGATATTTTCCATCAAGGGAACCTATAATGGTCACCCAGCAGCCAGTGGGGAACGCTGGGGACGCATCGATGTCGAGCCAGAAAATAATGTTACGTACACGCGCCCGTGTGCGGCGCAAAGTCATCAAAATCAGCTGTAACACGCCACCCTCGGAGTAAAATGCTTCAGTTTCTTATGGGCCTTCAAATCACAGTCTGCTCTTGCAGATCCTGAAAGAAAGCACCCAGGCTCTGTTGAAAACAGAACAGTGAAAGGCCAAGCAGTAACAAAATTACTCCTTTTTTATGCATTTTGTGTGCTCTCCTCGCCTGCTGGTAAAAATCTATGTACACACGGCTGGACGCATGTATCCCTGAATACAAAACGCGATATTTTCCATCAAGGGAACCTATAATGGTCACCCAGCAGCCAGTGGGGAACGCTGGGGACGCATCGATGTCGAGCCAGAAAATAATGTTACGTACACGCGCCCGTGTGCGGCGCAAAGTCATCAAAATCAGCTGTAACACGCCACCCTCGGAGTAAAATGCTTCAGTTTCTTATGGGCTTTCAAATCACAGTCTGCTCTTGCAGATCCTGAAAGAAAGCACCCAGGCGCTGTTGAAAACAGAACAGTGAAAGGCCAAGCAGTAACAAAATTACTCCTTTTTTATGCATTTTGTGTGCTCTCCTCGCCTGCTGGTAAAAATCTATGTACACACGGCTGGACGCTTGTGTCCCTGAATACAAAACGCGATATTTCCCATCAAGGGAACCTATAATGGTCACCCAGCAGCCAGTGGGGAACGCTGGGGACGCATCGATGTCGAGCCAGAAAATAATGTTACGTACACGCGCCCGTGTGCGGCGCAAAGTCAACAAAATCAGCTGTAACACGCCACCCTCAGAGTAAAATGCTTCGGTTTCTTAAGGGCCCTCAAAAGCACAGTTTCCTCTTGCAGAACCTGAAAGAAAGCACGCAGCAGCTGTTGAAAACAGAACAGAGAAAAACCAAGCAGTAACAAAATTACTCGTTTTTTATGCATTTCGTGTGCTCTCCTCGCCTGCTGGTAAAAATCTATGTACACACGGCTAGACGCTTTCATCCCTCAATGCAAAACGCAAAATTTCCCATCAGGGGAACCTATAATAGTCACCCAGCACCCAGTGGGGAACGCTGGGGACGCATCGATGTCGAGCCAGAAAATAATGTTACGTACACGCGCCCGTGTGCGGCGCAAAGTCATCAAAATCAGCTGTAACACGCCACCCTCAGAGTAAAATGCTTCGGTTTCTTATGGGCCTTCTAAAGCACAGTTTCCTCTTGCAGAACCTGAAAGAAAGCACGCAGCAGCTGTTGAAAACAGAACAGTGAAAGACCAAGCAGTACCAAATTACTCGTTTTTTATGCATTTTGTGTGCTCTCCTCGCCTGCTGGTAAAAATCTATGTACAGACGGCTGAACGCTTCTGTCCCTCAATATAAAGCGCGATATTTCCAATCAAGGGAACCTATAATGGTCACTTAGCAGCCAGTGGGGAACGCTGGGGTCGCATCTATGTCGAGCCAGAAAATAATGTTACGTACACGCGCCCGTGTGCGGCGCAAAGTCAACAAAATCAGCTGTAACACGCCAACACGCCACCCTCAGAGTAAAATGCTTCGGTTTCTTAAGGGCCCTCAAAAGCACAGTTTCCTCTTGCAGAACCTGAAAGAAAGCACGCAGCAGCTGTTGAAAACAGAACAGTGAAAGACCAAGCAATAACAAAATTACTCGTTTTTTATGCATTTTGTGTGCTCTCCTCGCCTGCTGGTAAAAATCTATGTACACACGGCTAGACGCTTGCGTCCCTCAATACAAAACGCAAGATTTCCCATCAGGGGAACCTATAGTGGTCACCCAGCAGCCAGTGGGGAACGCTGGGGACGCATCGATGTCGAGCCAGAAAATAATGTTACGTACACGCGCCCGTGTGCGGCGCAAAGTCATAAAAATCAGCTGTAACACGCCACACTCGGAAAAAAAACGCTTTGGTTTCTTAAGGGCCTTCAAAAGCACAGTTTGCTCTTGCAGATCCTGAAAGAAAGGACCCAGGCGCTGTTGAAAACAGAACAGTGAAAGGCCAAGCAGTAGCAAAATTACTCCTTTTTTATGCATTTTGTGTGCTCTCCTCGCCTGCTGGTAAAAATCTATGTACACACGGCTGGTCGCTTGTGTCCCCCAAGACAAAGCGCGATATTTCCCATCAAGGGAACCTATAATGGTCACCCAGCAGCCAGTGGGGAACGCTGGGGACGCATCGATGTCGAGCCAGAAAATAATGTTACGTACACGCGCCCGTGTGCGGCGCAAAGTCACGAAAATCAGCTGCAACACGCCACCCTCAGAGTAAAACGCTTCGGTTTCTTAAGGGCCTTCAAAAGCACAGTTTCCTCTTGCAGAACCTGAAAGAAAGCACGCAGCAGCTGTTGAAAACAGAACAGTGAAAAACCAAGCAATAACAAAATTACTCGTTTTTTATGCATGTTGTGTGCTCTCCTCGCCTGCTGGTAAAAATCTATGTACACACGTCTGAGCGCTTCTGTCCCTCAATATAAAGCGCGATATTTCCAATCAAGGGAACCTATAATGGTCACTCAGTAGCCAGTGGGGAACGCTGGGGACGCATCGATGTCGAGCCAGGAAATGATGTTACGTACACGCGCCCGTGTGCGGCGCAAAGTCACCAAAATCAGCTGTAACACGCCACCCTCGGAGTAAAACGCTTCGGTTTCTTAAGGGCCTTCAAAAGCACAGTTTTCTCTTGCAGAACCTGAAAGAAAGCACGCAGGAGCTATTGAAAACAGAACAGTGAAAGACCAAGCAATAACAAAATTACTCGTTTTATATGCATTTTGTGTGCTCTCCTCGCCTGCTGGTAAAAATCTATGTACACACGGCTGAACGCTTCTGTCCCTCAATATAAAGCGCGATATTTCCAATCAAGGGAACCTATAACGGTCACTCAGCAGCCAGTGGGGAACGCTGGGGACGCATCGATGTCGAGCCAGAAAATAATATTACGTACACGCGCCCGTGTGCGGCGCAAAGTCGTCAAAATCAGCTGTAACACGTCACCCTCAGAGTAAAATGCCTCAGTTTCTTAAG
The DNA here is from genome assembly GCA_951905685.1 of Eumerus sabulonum. Classification (NCBI taxonomy): domain Eukaryota; kingdom Metazoa; phylum Arthropoda; class Insecta; order Diptera; family Syrphidae; genus Eumerus; species Eumerus sabulonum. The sequence continues at coordinate 136,814,374 of OX645060.1, read as the reverse complement.
GGCCTTCAAAAGCACAGGTTCCTCTTGCAGAACCTGAAAGATAAAAATCTATGTACACACGGCTAGACGCTTTCGTTTCTCAATACAAAACGCTATATTTCCCATCAAGGGAACCTACAATGGTCACCCAGCAGCCAGTGGGGAACGCTGGGGACGCATCGATGTCGAGCCAGAAAATAATGTTACGTACACGCGCCCGTGTGCGGCGCAAAGTCATCAAAATCAGCTGTAACACGCCACCCTCGGAGTAAAATGCTTCAGTTTCTTATGGGCCTTCAAATCACCGTCTGCTCTTGCAGATCCTGAAAGAAAGCACCCAGGCGCTGTTGAAAACAGAACAGTGAAAGGCCAAGCAGTAACAAAATTACTCCTTTTTTATGCATTTTGTGTGCTCTCCTCGCCTGCTGGTAAAAATCTATGAAAACACGGCTGGACGCATGTATCCCTGAATACAAAACGCGATATTTTCCATCAAGGGAACCTATAATGGTCACCCAGCAGCCAGTGGGGAACGCTGGGGACGCATCGATGTCGAGCCAGAAAATAATGTTACGTACACGCGCCCGTGTGCGGCGCAAAGTCATCAAAATCAGCTGTAACACGCCACCCTCGGAGTAAAATGCTTCAGTTTCTTATGGGCCTTCAAATCACAGTCTGCTCTTGCAGATCCTGAAAGGAAGCACCCAGGCGCTGTTGAAAACAGAACAGTGAAAGGCCAAGCAGTAACAAAATTACTCCTTTTTTATGCATTTTGTGTGCTCTCCTCGCCTGCTGGTAAAAATCTATGTACACACGGCTGGACGCTTGTGTCCCTGAATACAAAACGCGATATTTCCCATCAAGGGAACCTATAATGGTCACCCAGCAGCCAGTGGGGAACGCTGGGGACGCATCGATGTCGAGCCAGAAAATAATGTTACGTACACGCGCCCGTGTGCGGCGCAAAGTCATCAAAATCAGCTGTAACACGCCACCCTCAGAGTAAAATGCTTCAGTTTCTTATGGGCCTTCAAATCACAGTCTGCTCTTGCAGATTCTGAAAGAAAGCACCCAGGCGCTGTTGAAAACAGAACAGTGAAAGGCCAAGCAGTAACAAAATTACTCCTTTTTTATGCATTTTGTGTGCTCTCCTCGCCTGCTGGTAAAAATCTATGTACACACGGCTAGACGCTTGTGTCCCTTAATACAAAACGCGATATTTCTCATCAAGGGAGCCTATAATGGTCACCCATCAGCCAGTGGGGAACGCTAGGGACGCATCGATGTCGAGCCAGAAAATAATGTTACGTACACGCGCCCGTGTGCGGCGCAAAGTCAACAAAATCAGCTGTAACACGCCACCCTCAGAGTAAAATGCTTCGGTTTCTTAAGGGCCCTCAAAAGCACAGTTTCCTCTTGCAGAACCTGAAAGAAAGCACGCAGCAGCTGTTGAAAACAGAACAGTGAAAGACCAAGCAGTAACAAAATTACTCGTTTTTTATGCATTTCGTGTGCTCTCCTCGTCTGCTGGTAAAAATCTATGTACACACGGCTAGACGCTTTCGTCCCTCAATACAAAACGCAAAATTTCCCATCAGGGGAACCTATAATAGTCACCCAGCACCCAGTGGGGAACGCTGGGGACGCATCGATGTCGAGCCAGAAAATAATGTTACGTACACGCGCCCGTGTGCGGCGCAAAGTCATCAAAATCAGCTGTAACACGCCACCCTCAGAGTAAAATGCTTCGGTTTCTTAAGGGCCCTCAAAAGCACAGTTTCCTCTTGCAGAACCTGAAAGAAAGCACGCAGCAGCTGTTGAAAACAGAACAGTGAAAGACCAAGCAGTAACAAAATTACTCGTTTTTTATGCATTTCGTGTGCTCTCCTCGTCTGCTGGTAAAAATCTATGTACACACGGCTAGACGCTTTCGTCCCTCAATACAAAACGCAAAATTTCCCATCAGGGGAACCTATAATAGTCACCCAGCACCCAGTGGGGAACGCTGGGGACGCATCGATGTCGAGCCAGAAAATAATGTTACGTACACGCGCCCGTGTGCGGCGCAAAGTCACGAAAATCAGCTGCAACACGCCACCCTCAGAGTAAAACGCTTCGGTTTCTTAAGGGCCTTCAAAAGCACAGTTTCCTCTTGCAGAACCTGAAAGAAAGCACGCAGGAGCTATTGAAAACAGAACAGTGAAAGACCAAGCAATAACAAAATTACTCGTTTTATATGCATTTTGTGTGCTCTCCTCGCCTGCTGGTAAGAATCTATGTACACACGGCTGGTCGCTTGTGTCCCCCAAGACAAAGCGCGATATTTCCCATTAAGGGAACCTATAATGGTCACCCAGCAGCCAGTGGGGAACGCTGGGGACGCATCGATGTCGAGCCAGAAAATAATGTTACGTACACGCGCCCGTGTGCGGCGCAAAGTCATAAAAATCAGCTGTAACACGCCACACTCGGAAAAAAAACGCTTTGGTTTCTTAAGGGCCTTCAAAAGCACAGTTTGCTCTTGCAGATCCTGAAAGAAAGGACCCAGGCGCTGTTGAAAACAGAACAGTGAAAAACCAAGCAATAACAAAATTACTCGCTTTTTATGCATTTTGTGTGCTCTCCTCGCCTGCTGGTAAAAATCTATGTACACACGGCTGAGCGCTTCTGTCCCTCAATATAAAGCGCGATATTTCCAATCAAGGGAACCTATAATGGTCACTCAGCAGCCAGTGGGGAACGCTGGGGACGCATCGATGTCGAGCCAGAAAATGATATTACGTACACGCGCCCGTGTGCGGCGCAAAGTCACCAAAATCAGCTGTAACACGCCACCCTCGGAGTAAAATGCTTCGGTTTCTTAAGGGCCTTCAAAAGCACAGTTTCCTCTTGCAGAACCTGAAAGATAAAAATCTATGTACACACGGCTAGACGCTTTCGTCTCTCAATACAAAACGCAATATTTCCCATCAAGGGAACCTACAATGGTCACCCAGCAGCCATTGGGGAACGCTGGGGACGCATCGATGTCGAGCCAGAAAATAATGTTACGTACACGCGCCCGTGTGCGGCGCAAAGTCATCAAAATCAGCTGTAACACGCCACTCTCGGAGTAAAATGCTTCAGTTTCTTATGGGCCTTCAAATCACAGTCTGCTCTTGCAGATCCTGAAAGAAAGCACCCAGGCGCTGTTGAAAACAGAACAGTGAAAGGCCAAGCAGTAACAAAATTACTCCTTTTTTATGCATTTTGTGTGCTCTCCTCGCCTGCTGGTAAAAATCTATGTACACACGGCTGGACGCTTGTGTCCCTGAATACAAAACGCGATATTTCCCATCAAGGGAATCTATAATGGTCACCCAGCAGCCAGTGGGGAACGCTGGGGACGCATCGATGTCGAGCCAGAAAATAATGTTACGTACACGCGCTCGTGTGCGGCGCAAAGTCACCAAAATCAGCTTGAACACGCCACCCTCAGAGTAAAATGCTTCGGTTTCTTAAGGGCCTTCAAAAGCACAGTTTTCTCTTGCAGAACCTGAAAGAAAGCACGCAGGAGCTGTTGAAAAAAGAACAGTGAAAGGCCAAGCAGTAACAAAATTACTCCTTTTTTATGCATTTTGTGTGCTCTCCTCGCCTGCTGGTAAAAATCTATGTACACACGGCTGGACGCTTGTGTCCCTGAATACAAAACGCGATATTTCCCATCAAGGGAACCTATAATGGTCACCCAGCAGCCAGTGGGGAACGCTGGGGACGCATCGATGTCGAGCCAGAAAATAATGTTACGTACACGCGCCCGTGTGCGGCGCAAAGTCATCAAAATCAGCTGTAACACGCCACCCTCAGAGTAAAATGCTTCAGTTTCTTATGGGCCCTCAAATCACAGTCTGCTCTTGCAGATTCTGAAAGAAAGCACCCAGGCGCTGTTGAAAACAGAACAGTGAAAGGCCAAGCAGTAACAAAATTACTCCTTTTTTATGCATTTTGTGTGCTCTCCTCGCCTGCTGGTAAAAATCTATGTACACACGGCTGGACGCTTGTGTCCCTGAATACAAAACGCGATATTTCCCATCAAGGAAACCTATAATGGACGCCCAGCAGCCAGTGGGGAACGCTGGGGACGCATCGATGTCGAGCCAGAAAATAATGTTACGTACACGCGCCCGTGTGCGGCGCAAAGTCACCAAAATCAGCTGTAACACGCCACCCTCGGAGTAAAACGCTTCGGTTTCTTAAGGACCTTCAAAAGCACAGTTTCCTCTTGCAGAACCTGAAAGAAAGCACGCAGCAGCTGTTGAAAACAGAACAGTGAAAGGCCAAGCAGTAACAAAATTACTCCTTTTTTATGCATTTTGTGTGCTCTCCTCGCCTGCTGGTAAAAATCTATGTACACACGGCTGGACGCATGTATCCCTGAATACAAAACGCGATATTTTCCATCAAGGGAACCTATAATGGTCACCCAGCAGCCAGTGGGGAACGCTGGGGACGCATCGATGTCGAGCCAGAAAATAATGTTACGTACACGCGCCCGTGTGCGGCGCAAAGTCATCAAAATCAGCTGTAACACGCCACCCTCGGAGTAAAATGCTTCAGTTTCTTATGGGCCTTCAAATCACAGTCTGCTCTTGCAGATCCTGAAAGAAAGCACCCAGGCGCTGTTGAAAACAGAACAGTGAAAGGCCAAGCAGTAACAAAATTACTCCTTTTTTATGCATTTTGTGTGCTCTCCTCGCCTGCTGGTAAAAATCTATGTACGCACGGCTAGACGCTTGCGTCCCTCAATACAAAACGCAAGATTTCCCATCAGGGGAACCTATAGTGGTCACCCAGCAGCCAGTGGGGAACGCTGGGGACGCATCGATGTCGAGCCAGAAAATAATGTTACGTACACGCGCCCGTGTGCGGCGCAAAGTCACCAAAATCAGCTGTAACACGCTACCCTCGGAGTAAAACGCTTCGGTTTCTTAAGGGCCTTCAAGAGCACAGTTTCCTCTTGCAGATCCTGAAAGAAAGCACCCCGGCGCTGTTGAAAACAGAATAGTGGAAGACCAAGCAGTAACAAAATTACTCGTTTTTAGGGTTCCGTACCCAAAGGTAAAACGGAACCCTATTACTAAGACTTCGCTGTCCGTCCGTCCGTCCGTCCGTCCATCCGTCTGTCACCAGGCTGTATCTCATGAACCGTGATAGTTAGACAGTTGAAATTTTCACAGAATGATGTATTTCTGTTGCCGCTACCACGACAAATACTAAAAACAGAACAAAATTAATTATACATATACATAATTACAAACAACCAATAATAAATTGTTTCGAAAGGTTTTCGTTGTCATCTTTCGGTCAGTTCCCATTTGTGAGCGGCTCGTAGTCATCCATTTTGGGAAACCAAACTCAGAGAAAGCGGATAGCCCGAGGGTGCGATCAGCGCTTGACACGCGAACGAGTGGAGTTCAACCCGCGGAAGGTCAGCATTTTTGTTTTTTTTTTTTGTTCCTAGTAGCACATGAGGGAGAGTGGGCGAAGAACTCGGGGAGAAATCTTCGGCGAAGTACTCGGAGAGTGATCTTCGGGGAAGAACTCCGGTACGGTTTTAAGCAGTTCCCGGTACGCGGCCGTACCGTGTGTCCTATTGCCTACGTTGGTCGCGGATATCACGTTCATTGTATAAGGTATTGAAATCACAAATTTGCGTGTCGCGATTGGTGATGCGGGCTAAGTCGTTGGTCAGAGGAGTTTCGGTACGAGTGTTCGAATACTCGAGCTGCGGTTTGTTTACTTTTTTGAACAATGAATTCCTTTTTTTTTTTTTTTTTACATATTTTTTTTTTTATTTATTTCGACTTTTTTTATTGACATACGGTGTAGGGTAGTTTTAAGGATTGATTGTAAACCTAGATTAAGTTAGGTTAAGGAAATTAAATTTGTGACATATTGAATTGGAAACGATGACGTTGGTTTTTTTTTTTCTTTTGAGTGGGATATTTCGCGAGTCTCGTAGCAAATTCGCGATTCGCGTCCTCGCAGCTGGCCTAGCATCCCTTTCGCACGACGTCGCGGCAGGTGGAGAGGAGCAAGTGAGCAAGAGGAGCAAGCGATCTTGCACACATACGAACCGATACGTACATACGTGCATACACATCACATACGTGCATACACATCACATACGTGCATACACTCACACATCTGTACGCTATGTATAAGTATACATACATACATACATATGTACATTACGAAGTAGAGTTGGGTAGTTCCGGACATGCATAGTTCAGGGAACTATGTCCTCTCTCGGACACATGTCCTCTCGTTCCGCAAATTGAACGAAATGAGTTCCATAGTTCCATTCAGCCCTTATTCATCAATCACATATGTACAAAACGAAAAAAAAAAAACATAAATGCAACGAACATGCTTCTCATACGGTATGGGTTATACCCCGTAGTTTTCAAGAAACCTACGAGATGTGGCGATAAAGCTCGAACAGTTGGTGTACACTGTAAAGCACACTTGAACTGAAATGAAGAAAAGAAATGAAAGAATATAATGCCCGCACCACATTTCGTGGACGAATGTCATATATGTATGTATGCATTCAGGTCCGGACATGGACATGGTTTGCTAGTTCCATATCGGTGCGATAATACATTTAGTTCCGGACATGGACATGTTTTTGCTAATTCCATATCGGTGCGAGTATACATTTAGTATTTTAAAACGGGTAGAGATTGAAGTGCATACTGAGATGGAATAATTATCTTATAACCCCATTTAGATAATGTTTCAAATATATTGAATGGTCTTTCCAACAAAGTTGTTGGTCCAATATAACACCTAAATATTTAAAACTGTCCACGTGTTCAATCAAGAAGCAATTCTCAAACATTCTTGATTGTTGAATACTATATCTTCAAGAACAAATCGATTACACAATGGTGCATGATAATATAAGGGAAGGTCTCTGAAAACTCTACCATTGATATTAAATATCATGTAAATGGTTTTGTTGCTAATTATTAGTTTATGATAATTAAACCATCTCCTTAACATATCTAGGTCATAGTTAACATCTGCAAAACTATCAATTAAGTTAGTGTTTGAGTGGAAAAGAGATGTTTCACCAGCAAAGGCAGTTATTTTGCCTTTAAAAGGTTGTAAGAAAAACGAATTAACATAAATTAGAAAAAGGATTGGGCCCAATACTGCTCCTTGGGGAACACCCATATTTAAGAAGCCTATAGAACTGTAAACATTCGTAATTTTCACAACTTGATAACGGTTGAATAAATAAGAAGAAAACCATTTAGAAATGGAGCCTCTGAAACCTGCTTTGTAAAGTTTCTCGAGTAGCAAAGTATGATTAACCATATCAAAGACCTTACTGATATCAACAAATAATGTTGATGGTGTTTGAGAAGTAGTTTAGACTATTATATATTTCACCAGTTAATTTCAATAAAGCAGTTTCAGTCGATTCGCCACGTCTAAACCCAAATTGGCAATCACTCAAAAAATGAGTATTTTCTAAAAATTACAACATTCTAGATTTTAACTATCCCAAAAGTGAGAATAAAATGTCACTGATTATGTATTTCTGTATATACTTAGACAGAATATAATAAATATATGTATAAATGGGGCTCCCATACAACAGACATGCTTTTTTTGGAGTTTTTATACATAATAGTACGGAACCCTTCGTGCGCGAGTCCGACTAGCACTTGGCCGGTTTTTTTTATGCATTTTGTGTGCTCTCCTCGCCTGCTGGTAAAAATCTATGTACGCTTGTGTCCCTGAATACAACACGCGATATTTCCCACCAAGGGAACCTATAGTGGTCACCCAGCAGCCACCGGGGAACGCTGGGGACGCATCGATGTCGAGCCAGAAAATAATGTTACGTACACGCGCCCGTGTGCGGCGCAAAGTCATCAAAATCAGCTGTAACACACCACCCTCAGAGTAAAACGCTTCGGTTTCTTAAGGGCCCTCAAAAGCACAGTTTCCTCTTGCACATCCTGAAAGAAAGCACCCAGGCGCTGTTGAAAACAGAACAGTGAAAGGCCAAGCAGTAACAAAATTACTCGTTTTTTATGCATTTTGTGTGTTCTAATCGCCTGCTGGTAAAAATCTATGTACACACAGCTGGACGCTTGTGACCCTGAATACAAAACGCGATATTTCCCACCAAGGGAACCTATAATGGTCACCCTGCAGCCAGTGGGGAACGCTGGGGACGCATCGATGTCGAGCCAGAAAATAATGTTACGTACACGCGCCCGTGTGCGGCGCAAAGTCATCAAAATCAGCTGTAACACACCACCCTCAGAGTAAAACGCTTCGGTTTCTTAAGGGCCCTCAAAAGCACAGTTTCCTCTTGCACATCCTGAAAGAAAGCACCCAGGCGCTGTTGAAAACAGAACAGTGAAAGGCCAAGCAGTAACAAAATTACTCGTTTTTTATGCATTTTGTGTGTTCTAATCGCCTGCTGGTAAAAATCTATGTACACACAGCTGGACGCTTGTGACCCTGAATACAACACGCGATATTTCCCACCAAGGGAACCTATAGTGGTCACCCAGCAGCCACCGGGGAACGCTGGGGACGCATCGATGTCGAGCCAGAAAATAATGTTACGTACACGCGCCCGTGTGCGGCGCAAAGTCATCAAAATCAGCTGTAACACACCACCCTCAGAGTAAAACGCTTCGGTTTCTTAAGGGCCCTCAAAAGCACAGTTTCCTCTTGCAGATCCTGAAAGAAAGCACCCAGGCGCTGTTGAAAGCAGAACAGTGAAAAGCCAAGCAGTAACAAAATTACTCGTTTTTTATGCATTTTGTGTGTTCTCCTCGCCTGCTGGTAAAAATCTATGTACACACGGCTGGACGCTTGTGTCCCTGAATACAAAACGCGGTATTTCCCACCAAGGGAACCTATAATGGTCACCCTGCAGCCAGTGGGGAACGCTGGGGACGCATCGATGTCGAGCCAGAAAATAATGTTACGTACACGCGCCCGTGTGCGGCGCAAAGTCATCAAAATCAGCTGTAACACACCACCCTCACAGTAAAATGCTTCGGTTTCTTAAAAGGCCTTCAAAGGCACAGTTACCTCATGCAGAACCTGAAAGAAAGCACGCAGGAGCTGTTGAAAACAGAACAGTGAAAAACCAAGCAGTAACAAAATTACTTGTGTTTTATGCATTTTGTGTGCTCTCCTCGCCTGCTGGTAAAAATCTATGTACACACGGCTGAACGCTTCTGTCCCTCAATATAAAGCGCGATATTTCGAATCAAGGGAACCTATAATGGTCACTCAGCAGCCAGTGGGGAACGCTGGGGACGCATCGATGTCGAGCCAGAAAATAATGTTACGCACACGCGCCCGTGTGCGGCGCAAAGTCACCAAAATCAGCTGCAACACGCCACCCTCGGAGTAAAACGCTTCGGTTTCTTAAGGGCCTTCAAAAGCACAGTTTCCTCTTGCAGAACCTGAAAGAAAGCACGCAGGAGCTGTTGAAAACAGAACAGTGAAAGACCAAGCAGTAACAAAATTACTCGTTTTATATGCATTTTGTGTGCTCTCCTCGCCTGCTGGTAAAAATCTATGTACACGGCTAGACGCTTGCATCCCTCAATACAAAACGCAAGATTTCCCATCAGAGGAACCTATAATGGTCACCCAGCAGCCAGTGGGGAACGCTGGGGACGCATCGATGTCGAGCCAGAAAATAATGTTACGTACACGCGCTCGTGTGCGGCGCAAAGTCACCAAAATCAGCTTTAACACGTCACCCTCAGAGTAAAATGGTTCGGTTTCTTAAGGGCCTTCAAAAGCACAGTTCCCTCTTGCAGAACCTGAAAGAAAGCATGCAGGAGCTGTTGAAAACAGAACAGTGAAAGGCCAAGCAGTAACAAAATGACTGGTTTTATATGCATTTTGTGTGCTCTCCTCGTCTGCTGGTAAAAATCTATGTACACACGGCTAGACGCTTTCGTCCCTCAATACAAAACGCAAAATTTCCCATCAGGGGAACCTATAATAGTCACCCAGCAGCCAGTGGGGAACGCTGGGGACGCATCGATGTCGAGCCAGAAAATAATATTACGTACACGCGCCCGTGTGCGGCGCAAAGTCGTCAAAATCAGCTGTAACACGTCACCCTCAGAGTAAAATGCCTCAGTTTCTTAAGGGCCTTCAAAAGCACAGGTTCCTCTTGCAGAACCTGAAAGATAAAAATCTATGTACACACGGCTAGACGCTTTCGTCTCTCAATACAAAACGCTATATTTCCCATCAAGGGAACCTACAATGGTCACCCAGCAGCCAGTGGGGAACGCTGGGGACGCATCGATGTCGAGCCAGAAAATAATGTTACGTACACGCGCCCGTGTGCGGCGCAAAGTCATCAAAATCAGCTGTAACACGCCACACTCGGAGTAAAATGCTTCAGTTTCTTATGGGCCTTCAAATCACCGTCTGCTCTTGCAGATCCTGAAAGAAAGCACCCAGGCGCTGTTGAAAACAGAACAGTGAAAGGCCAAGCAGTAACAAAATTACTCCTTTTTTATGCATTTTGTGTGCTCTCCTCGCCTGCTGGTAAAAATCTATGTACACACGGCTGGTCGCTTGTGTCCCCAAGACAAAGCGCGATATTTCCCATCAAGGGAACCTACAATGGTCACCCAGCAGCCAGTGGAGAACGCTGGGGACGCATCGATTTCGAGCCAGAAAATAATGTTACGTACACGCGCCCGTGTGCGGCGCGAAGTCACCAAAATCAGCTGTAACACGTCGCCCTCAGAGTAAAATGCTTCGGTTTCTTAAGGGCCTTCAAAAGCACAGTTTCCTCTTGCAGAACCTGAAAGAAAGCACGCAGGAGCTATTGAAAACAGAACAGTGAAAGACCAAGCAGTTACAAAATTACTCGTTTTATATGCATTTTGTGTGCTCTCCTCGCCTGCTGGTAAAAATCTATGTACACACGGCTAGACGCTTTCGTCCCTCAATACAAAACGCAAAATTTCCCATCAGGGGAACCTATAATAGTCACCCAGCAGCCAGTGGGGAACGCTGGGGACGCATCGATGTCGAGCCAGAAAATAATGTTACGTACACGCGCCCGTGTGCGGCGTAAAGTCATCAAAATCAGCTGTAACACGCCACCCTCAGAGTAAAATGCTTCGGTTTCTTAAGGGCCTTCTAAAGCACAGTTTCCTCTTGCAGATCCTGAAAGAAAGCACGCAGCAGCTGTTGAAAACAGAACAGTGAAAGGCCAAGCAGTAACAAAATGACTGGTTTTATATGCATTTTGTGTGCTCTCCTCGCCTGCTGGTAAAAATCTATGTACACACGGCTAGACGCTTTCGTCTCTCAATACAAAACGCAATTTTTCCCATCAAGGGAACCTACAGTGGTCACCCAGCAGCCAGTGGAGAACGCTGGGGACGCATCGATGTCGAGCCAGAAAATAATGTTACGTACACGCGCCCGTGTGCGGCGTAAAGTCATCAAAATCAGCTGTAACACGCCACCCTCAGAGTAAAATGCTTCGGTTTCTTAAGGGCCTTCTAAAGCACAGTTTCCTCTTGCAGATCCTGAAAGAAAGCACGCAGCAGCTGTTGAAAACAGAACAGTGAAAGGCCAAGCAGTAACAAAATGACTGGTTTCATATGCATTTTGTGTGCTCTCCTCGCCTGCTGGTAAAAATCTATGTACACACGGCTAGACGCTTTCGTCCCTCAATACAAAACGCAAAATTTCCCATCAGGGGAACCTATAATAGTCACCCAGCAGCCAGTGGGGAACGCTGGGGACGCATCGATGTCGAGCCAGAAAATAATATTACGTACACGCGCCCGTGTGCGGCGCAAAGTCATCAAAATCAGCTGTAACACGTCACCCTCAGAGTAAAATGCCTCAGTTTCTTAAGGGGCTTCAAAAGCACAGGTTCCTCTTGCAGAACCTGAAAGATAAAAATCTATGTACACACGGCTAGACGCTTTCGTCTCTCAATACAAAACGCTATATTTCCCATCAAGGGAACCTACAATGGTCACCCAGCAGCCAGTGGGGAACGCTGGGGACGCATCGATATCGAGCCAGAAAATAATGTTACGTACACGCGCCCGTGTGCGGCGCAAAGTCATCAAAATCAGCTGTAACACGCCACCCTCGGAGTAAAATGTTTCAGTTTCTTATGGGCCTTCAAATCACCGTCTGCTCTTGCAGATCCTGAAAGAAAGCACCCAGGCGCTGTTGAAAACAGAACAGTGAAAGGCCAAGCAGTAACAAAATGACTGGTTTTATATGCATTTTGTGTGCTCTCCTCGCCTGCTGGTAAAAATCTATGTACACACGGCTGGTCGCTTGTGTCGTCAAGACAAAGCGCGATATTTCCCATCAAGGGAACCAACATTGGTCACCCAGCAGCCAGTGGAGAACGCTGGGGACGCATCGATGTCGAGCCAGAAAATAATGTTACGTACACGCGCCCGTGTGCGGCGCGAAGTCACCAAAATCAGCTTTAACACGCCACCCTCAAAGTAAAATGCTTCGGTTTCTTAAGGGCCCTCAAAAGCACAGTTTCCTCTTGCAGATCCTGAAAGAAAGCACCCAGGCGCTGTTGAAAACAGAACAGTAAAAAAACCAAGCAGTAACAAAATTACTCGTTTTTTATGCATTTTGTGTGTTCTCCTCGCCTGCTGGTAAAAATCTATGTACACACGGCTGGACGCTTGTGTCCCTGAATACAAAACGCGGTATTTCCCACCAAGGGAACCTATAATGGTCACCCTGCAGCCAGTGGGGAACGCTGGGGACGCATCGATGTCGAGCCAGAAAATAATGTTACGTACACGCGCCCGTATGCGGCGCAAAGTCATCAAAATCAGCTGTAACACACCACCCTCACAGTAAAATGCTTCGGTTTCTTAAAAGGCCTTCAAAGGCACAGTTACCTCATGCAGAACCTGAAAGAAAGCACGCAGGAGCTGTTGAAAACAGAACAGTGAAAAACCAAGCAGTAACAAAATTACTTGTCTTTTATGCATTTTGTGTGCTCTCCTCGCCTGCTGGTAAAAATCTATGTACACACGGCTGAACGCTTCTGTCCCTCAATATAAAGCGCGATATTTCGAATCAAGGGAACCTATAATGGTCACTCAGCAGCCAGTGGGGAACGCTGGGGACGCATCGATGTCGAGCCAGAAAATAATGTTACGCACACGCGCCCGTGTGCGGCGCAAAGTCACCAAAATCAGCTGCAACACGCCACCCTCGGAGTAAAACGCTTCGGTTTCTTAAGGGCCTTCAAAAGCACAGTTTCCTCTTGCAGAACCTGAAAGAAAGCACCCAGGAGCTGTTGAAAACAGAACAGTGAAAGACCAAGCAGTAACAAAATTACTCGTTTTATATGCATTTTGTGTGCTCTCCTCGCCTGCTGGTAAAAATCTATGTACACACGGCTAGACGCTTGCATCCCTCAATACAAAACGCAAGATTTCCCATCAGAGGAACCTATAATGGTCACCCAGCAGCCAGTGGGGAACGCTGGGGACGCATCGATGTCGAGCCAGAAAATAATGTTACGTACACGCGCTCGTGTGCGGCGCAAAGTCACCAAAATCAGCTTTAACACGTCACCCTCAGAGTTAAATGGTTCGGTTTCTTAAGGGCCTTCAAAAGCACAGTTCCCTCTTGCAGAACCTGAAAGAAAGCATGCAGGAGCTGTTGAAAACAGAACAGTGAAAGGCCAAGCAGTAACAAAATGACTGGTTTTATATGCATTTTGTGTGCTCTCCTCGCCTGCTGGTAAAAATCTATGTACACACGGCTAGACGCTTTCGTCCCTCAATACAAAACGCAAAATTTCCCATCAGGGGAACCTATAATAGTCACCCAGCAGCCAGTGGAAGCCAAGCAGTAACAAAATTACTCCTTTTTTATGCATTTTGTGTGCTCTCCTCGCCTGCTGGTAAAAATCTATGTACACACGGCTGGTCGCTTGTGTCCCCAAGACAAAGCGCGATATTTCCCATCAAGGGAACCTACAATGGTCACCCAGCAGCCAGTGGGGAACGCTGGGGACGCATCGATGTCGAGCCAGAAAATAATGTTACGTACACGCGCCCGTGTGCGGCGCAAAGTCATCAAAATCAGCTGTAACACGCCACCCTCAGAGTAAAATGCTTCGGTTTCTTAAGGGCCTTCTAAAGCACAGTTTCCTCTTGCAGATCCTGAAAGAAAGCACGCAGCAGCTGTTGAAAACAGAACAGTGAAAAGCCAAGCAGTAACAAAATGACTGGTTTTATATGCATTTTGTGTGCTCTCCTCGCCTGCTGGTAAAAATCTATGTACACACGGCTAGACGCTTTCGTCCCTCAATACAAAACGAAAAAATTTCCCATCAGGGGAACCTATAATAGTCACCCAGCAGCCAGTGGGGAACGCTGGGGACGCATCGATGTCGAGCCAGAAAATAATATTACGTACACGCGCCCGTGTGCGGCGCAAAGTCATCAAAATCAGCTGTAACACGTCACCCTCAGAGTAAAATGCCTCAGTTTCTTAAGGGCCTTCAAAAGCACAGGTTCCTCTTGCAGAACCTGAAAGATAAAAATCTATGTACACACGGCTAGACGCTTTCGTCTCTCAATACAAAACGCTATATTTCCCATCAAGGGAACCTACAATGGTCACCCAGCAGCCAGTGGGGAACGCTGGGGACGCATCGATGTCGAGCCAGAAAATAATGTTACGTACACGCGCCCGTGTGCGGCGCAGGTTCATCAAAATCAGCTGTAACACGCCACCCTCGGAGTAAAATGCTTCAGTTTCTTATGGGCCTTCAAATCACCGTCTGCTCTTGCAGATCCTGAAAGAAAGCACCCAGGCGCTGTTGAAAACAGAACAGTGAAAGGCCAAGCAGTAACAAAATTACTCCTTTTTTATGCATTTTGTGTGCTCTCCTCGCCTGCTGGTAAAAATCTATGTACACACGGCTGGTCGCTTGTGTCCCCAAGACAAAGCGCGATATTTCCCATCAAGGGAACCTACAATGATCACCCAGCAGCCAGTGGAGAACGCTGGGGACGCATCGATGTCGAGCCAGAAAATAATGTTACGTACACGCGCCCGTGTGCGGCGCGAAGTCACCAAAATCAGCTTTAACACGCCACCCTCAAAGTAAAATGCTTCGGTTTCTTAAGGGCCTTCAAAAGCACAGTTTCCTCTTGCAGAACCTGAAAGAAAGCACGCAGGAGCTGTTGAAAACAGAACAGTGAAAGACCAAGCAGTAACAAAATTTCTCGTTTTATATGCATTTTGTGTGCTCTCCTCGCCTGCTGATAAAAATCTATGTACACACGGCTAGACGCTTGCGTCCCTCAATACAAAACGCAAAATTTCCCATCAGGGGAACCTATAATAGTCACCCAGCAGCCAGTGGGGAACGCTGGGGACGCACCGATGTCGAGCCAGAAAATAATGTTACGTACACGCGCCCGTGTGCGGCGCAAAGTCATCAAAATCAGCTGTAACACGCCACCCTCAGAGTAAAATGCTTCGGTTTCTTAAGGGCCTTCTAAAGCACAGTTTCCTCTTGCAGATCCTGAAAGAAGGCACGCAGCAGCTGTTGAAAACAGAACAGTGAAAGGCCAAGCAGTAACAAAATGACTGGTTTTATATGCATTTTGTGTGCTCTCCTCGCCTGCTGGTAAAAATCTATGTACACACGGCTAGACGCTTTCGTCCCTCAATACAAAACGCAAAATTTCCCATCAGGGGAACCTATAATAGTCACCCAGCAGCCAGTGGGGAACGCTGGGGACGCATCGATGTCGAGCCAGAAAATAATATTACGTACACGCGCCCGTGTGCGGCGCAAAGTCATCAAAATCAGCTGTAACACGTCACCCTCAGAGTAAAATGCCTCAGTTTCTTAAGGGCCTTCAAAAGCACAGGTTCCTCTTGCAGAACCTGAAAGATAAAAATCTATGTACACACGGCTAGACGCTTTCGTCTCTCAATACAAAACGCTATATTTCCCATCAAGGGAACCTACAATGGTCACCCAGCAGCCAGTGGGGAACGCTGGGGACGCATCGATGTCGAGCCAGAAAATAATGTTACGTACACGCGCCCGTGTGCGGCGCAAAGTCATCAAAATCGGCTGTAACACGCCACCCTCGGAGTAAAATGCTTCAGTTTCTTATGGGCCTTCAAATCACCGTCTGCTCTTGCAGATCCTGAAAGAAAGCACCCAGGCGCTGTTGAAAACAGAACAGTGAAAGGCCAAGCAGTAACAAAATTACTCCTTTTTTATGCATTTTGTGTACTCTCCTCGCCTGCTGGTAAAAATCTATGTACACACGGCTGGACGCTTGTGTCCCTGAATACAAAACGCGATATTTCCCATCAAGGGAACCTATAATGGTCACCCAGCAGCCAGTGGGGAACGCTGGGGACGCATCGATGTCGAGCCAGAAAATAATGTTACGTACACGCGCCCGTGTGCGGCGCAAAGTCACCAAAATCAGCTGTAACACGCCACCCTCGGAGTAAAATGCTTCGGTTTCTTATGGGCCTTCAAAAGCACAGTTTGCTCTTGCAGATCCTGAAAGAAAGCACCCAGGCGCTGTTGAAAACAGAACAGTGAAAGGCCAAGCAGTAACAAAATTACTCTTTTTTATGCATTATGTGTGCTCTCCTCGCCTGCTGGTAAAAATCTATGTACACACGGCTGGACGCTTGTGTCCCTGAATACAAAACGCGATATTTCCCATCAAGGGAACCTCTAATGGTCACCCAGCAGCCAGTGGGGAACGCTGGGGACGCATCGATGTCGAGCCAGAAAATAATGTTATGTACACGCGCCCGTGTTCGGCGCAAAGTCATCAAAATCAGCTGTAACACGTCACCCTCAGAGTAAAATGCTTCGGTTTCTTAAGGGCCTTCAAAAGCACAGTTTCCTCTTGCAGAACCTGAAAGAAAGCACGCAGGAGCTATTGAAAACAGAACAGTGAAAGACCAAGCAGTTACAAAATTACTCGTTTTATATGCATTTTGTGTGCTCTCCTCGCCTGCTGGTAAAAATCTATGTACACACGGCTAGACGCTTTCGTCCCTCAATACAAAACGCAAAATTTCCCATCAGGGCAACCTATAATAGTCACCCAGCAGCCAGTGGGGAACGCTGGGGACGCATCGATGTCGAGCCAGAAAATAATGTTACGTACACGCGCCCGTGTGCGGCGCAAAGTCATCAAAATCAGCTGTAACACGCCACCCTCAGAGTAAAATGCCTCGGTTTCTTAAGGGCCTTCAAAAGCACAGTATCCTCTTGCAGAACCTGAAAGAAAGCACCCAGGAGCTGTTGAAAACAGAACAGTGAAAGGCCAAGCAATAACAAAATTACTCGTTTTTTATGCATTTTGTGTGCTCTCCTCGCCTGCTGGTAAAAATCTACGTACACACGGCTGGTCGCTTGTGTCCCCAAGACAAAGCGCGATATTTCCCATCAAGGGAACCTACAATGGTCACCCAGCAGCCAGTGGAGAACGCTGGGGACACATCGATGTCGAGCCAGAAAATAATGTTACGTACACGCGCCCGTGTGCGGCGCGAAGTCACCAAAATCAGCTTTAACACGCCACCCTCAAAGTAAAATGCTTCGGTTTCTTAAGGGCCTTCAAAAGCACAGTTTCCTCTTGCAGAACCTGAAAGAAAGCACGCAGGAGCTGTTGAAAACAGAACAGTGAAAGACCAAGCAGTAACAAAATTTCTCGTTTTATATGCATTTTGTGTGCTCTCCTCGCCTGCTGATAAAAATCTATGTACACACGGCTAGACGCTTGCGTCCCTCAATACTAAACGCAAAATTTCCCCCCAGGGGAACCTATAATGATCACCCAGCAGCCAGTGGGGAACACTGGGGACGCATCGATGTCGAGCCAGAAAATAATGTTACGTACACGCGCCCGTGTGCGGCGCAAAGTCACCAAAATCAGCTGTAACACGCCACCCTCAGAGTAAAATGCCTCGGTTTCTTAAGGGCCTTCAAAAGCACAGTATCCTCTTGCAGAACCTGAAAGAAAGCACCCAGGAGCTGTTGAAAACAGAACAGTGAAAGGCCAAGCAATAACAAAATTACTCGTTTTTTATGCATTTTGTGTGCTCTCCTCGCCTGCTGGTAAAAATCTATGTACACACGGCTAGACGCTTTCGTCCCTCAATACAAAACGCAAAATTTCCCATCAGGGCAACCTATAATAGTCACCCAGCAGCCAGTGGGGAACGCTGGGGACGCATCGATGTCGAGCCAGAAAATAATGTTACGTACACGCGCCCGTGTGCGGCGCAAAGTCATCAAAATCAGCTGTAACACGCCACCCTCAGAGTAAAATGCCTCGGTTTCTTAAGGGCCTTCAAAAGCACAGTATCCTCTTGCAGAACCTGAAAGAAAGCACCCAGGAGCTGTTGAAAACAGAACAGTGAAAGACCAAGCAGTAACAAAATTACTCGTTTTATATGCATTTTGTGTGCTCTCCTCGCCTGCTGGTAAAAATCTATGTACACACGGCTAGACGCTTGCATCCCTCAACACAAAACGCAAGATTTCCCATCAGAGGAACCTATAATGGTCACCCAGCAGCCAGTGGGGAACGCTGGGGACGCTTCGATGTCGAGCCAGAAAATAATGTTACGTACACGCGCCCGTGTGCGGCGCAAAGTCACCAAAATCAGCTGTAACACGTCACCCTCAGAGTAAAATGCCTCAGTTTCTTAAGGGCCTTCAAAAGCACAGGTTCCTCTTGCAGAACCTGAAAGATAAAAATCTATGTACACACGGCTAGACGCTTTCGTCTCTCAATACAAAACGCTATATTTCCCATCAAGGGAACCTACAATGGTCACCCAGCAGCCAGTGGGGAACGCTGGGGACGCATCGATGTCGAGCCAGAAAATAATGTTACGTACACGCGCCCGTGTGCGGCGCAAAGTCATCAAAATCAGCTGTAACACGCCACCCTCGGAGTAAAATGCTTCAGTTTCTTATGGGCCTTCAAATCACCGTCTGCTCTTGCAGATCCTGAAAGAAAGCACCCAGGCGCTGTTGAAAACAGAACAGTGAAAGGCCAAGCAGTAACAAAATTACTCCTTTTTTATGCATTTTGTGTGCTCTCCTCGACTGCTGGTAAAAATCTATGTACACACGGCTGGTCGCTTGTGTCCCCAAGACAAAGCGCGATATTTCCCATCAAGGGAACCTACAATGGTCACCCAGCAGCCAGTGGAGAACGCTGGGGACACATCGATGTCGAGCCAGAAAATAATGTTACGTACGCGCGCCCGTGTGCGGCGCGAAGTCACCAAAATCAGCTTTAACACGCCACCCTCAAAGTAAAATGCTTCGGTTTCTTAAGGGCCTTCAAAAGCACAGTTTCCTCTTGCAGAACCTGAAAGAAAGCACGCAGGAGCTGTTGAAAACAGAACAGTGAAAGACCAAGCAGTAACAAAATTTCTCGTTTTATATGCATTTTGTGTGCTCTCCTCGCCTGCTGATAAAAATCTATGTACACACGGCTAGACGCTTGCGTCCCTCAATACTAAACGCAAAATTTCCCCCCAGGGGAACCTATAATGATCACCCAGCAGCCAGTGGGGAACACTGGGGACGCATCGATGTCGAGCCAGAAAATAATGTTACGTACACGCGCCCGTGTGCGGCGCAAAGTCAACAAAATCAGCTGTAACACGCCACCCTCGGAGTAAAATGCTTCGGTTTCTTAAGGGCCTTCAAAAGCACAGTTTCCTCTTGCAGAACCTGAAAGAAAGCACGCAGCAGCTGTTGAAAACAGAACAGTGAAAGACCAAGCAATAACAAAATTACTCGTTTTATATGCATTTTGTGTGCTCTCCTCGCCTGCTGGTAAAAATCTATGTACACACGGCTAGACGCTTTCGTCTCTCAATACAAAACGCAATATTTCCCATCAAGGGAACCTACAATGGTCACCCAGCAGCCAGTGGGAAACGCTGGGGACGCATCGATGTCGAGCCAGAAAATAATGTTACGTACACGCGCCCGTGTGCGGCGCAAAGTCACCAAAATCAGCTGTAACACGCCACCCTCGGAGTAAAATGCTTCGGTTTCTTATGGGCCTTCAAAAGCGCAGTTTGCTCTTGCAGATCCTGAAAGAAAGCACCCGGGCGCTGTTGAAAACAGAACAGTGAAAGGCCAAGCAGTAACAAAATTACTCCTTTTTTATGCATTTTGTGTACTCTCCTCGCCTGCTGGTAAAAATCTATGTACACACGGCTGGACGCTTGTGTTCCTGAATACAAAACGCGATATTTCCCATCAAGGGAACCTATAATGGTCACCCAGCAGCCAGTGGGGAACGCTGGGGACGCATCGATGTCGAGCCAGAAAATAATGTTACGTACACGCGCTCGTGTGCGGCGCAAAGTCACCAAAATCAGCTTTAACACGTCACCCTCAGAGTAAAATGGTTCGGTTTCTTAAGGGCCTTCAAAAGCACAGTTCCCTCTTGCAGAACCTGAAAGAAAGCATGCAGGAGCTGTTGAAAACAGAACAGTGAAAGACCAAGAAGTAAGAAAATAACTCGTTTTTTATGCATTTTGTGTGCTCTCCTCGCCTGCTGGTAAAAATCTATGTACACAGGACTGAACGCTTCTGTCCCTCAATATAAAGCGCGATATTTCCAATCAAGTGAACCTATAATAGTCACTCAGCAGCCAGTGGGGAACGCTGGGGTCGCATCGATGTCGAGCCAGAAAATAATGTTACGTACACGCGCCCGTGTGCGGCGCAAAGTTATCAAAATCAGCTGTAACACGCCACCCTCAGAGTAAAATGCCTCGGTTTCTTAAGGGCCTTCAAAAGCACAGTATCCTCTTGCAGAACCTGAAAGAAAGCACGCAGCAGCTGTTGAAAACAGAACAGTGAAAGACCAAGCAATAACAAAATTACTCGTTTTTTATGCATTTTGTGTGCTCTCCTCGCCTGCTGGTAAAAATCTATGTACACATGGCTAGACGCTTTCATCTCTCAATACAAAACGCAATTTTTCCCATCAAGGGAACCTACAATGGTCACCCAGCAGCCAGTGGGGAACGCTGGGGACGCATCGATGTCGAGCCAGAAAATAATGTTACGTACACGCGCCCGTGTGCGGCGCAAAGTCATCAAAATCAGCTGTAACACGCCACCCTCAGAGTAAAATGCTTCGGTTTCTTAAGGGCCTTCTAAAGCACAGTTTCCTCTTGCAGATCCTGAAAGAAAGCACGCAGCAGCTGTTGAAAACAGAACAGTGAAAGGCCAAGCAGTAACAAAATGACTCGTTTTTTATGCATTTCGTGTGCTCTCCTCGCCTGCTGGTAAAAATCTATGTACACACGGCTGAACGCTTTTGTCCCTCAATATAAAGCGCGATATTTCCAATCAAGGGAACCAATAATGGTCACTCAGCAGCCAGTGGGGAACGCTGGGGTCGCACCGATGTCGAGCCAGAAAATAATGTTACGTACACGCGCCCGTGTGCGGCGCAAAGTCATCAAAATCAGCTGTAACACGCCACCCTCAGAGTAAAATGCTTCGGTTTCTTAGAGCCTTCAAAAGCACAGTTTCCTCTTGCAGAACCTGAAAGAAAGCACGCAGCAGCTGTTGAAAACAGAACAGTGAAAGACCAAGCAATAACAAAATTTCTCGTTTTTAATGCATTTTGTGTGCTCTCCTCGCCTGCTGGTAAAAATATATGTACACACGGCTAGACGCTTTCGTCTCTCAATACAAAACGCAATATTTCCCATCAAGGGAACCTACAATGGTCACCCAGCAGCCAGTGGGGAACGCTGGGGACGCATCGATGTCGAGCCAGAAAATAATGTTACGTACACGCGCCCGTGTGCGGCGCAAAGTCATCAAAATCAGCTGTAACACGCCACCCTCGGAGTAAAATGCTTCGGTTTCTTATGGGCCTTCAAAAGCACAGTTTGCTCTTGCAGATCCTGAAAGAAAGCACCCAGGCGCTGTTGAAAACAGAACAGTGAAAGGCCAAGCAGTAACAAAATAACTCCTTTTTTATGCATTTTGTGTGCTCTCCTCGCCTGCTGGTAAAAATCTATGTACACACGGCTGGACGCTTGTGTCCCTGAATACAAAACGCGATATTTCCCATCAAGGGAACCTATAATGGTCACCCAGCAGGGAGTGGGGAACGCTGGGGACGCATCGATGTCGAGCCAGAAAATAATGTTACGTACACGCGCTCGTGTGCGGCGCAAAGTCACCAAAATCAGCTTTAACACGCCACCCTCAGAGTAAAATGCTTCGGTTTCTTAAGGGCCTTCAAAAGCACAGTTTTCTCTTTGCAGAACCTGAAAGAAAGCACGCAGGAGCTGTTGAGAACAGAACAGTGAAAGACCAAGCAGTAACAAAATTACTCGTTTTATATGCATTTTGTGTGCTCTCCTCGCCTGCTGGTAAAAATCTATGTACACACGGCTAGACGCTTGCGTCCCTCAATGCAAAACGCAATATTTCCCATCAAGGGAACCTACAATGGTCACCCAGCAGCCAGTGGGGAACGCTGGGGACGCATCGATGTCGAGCCAGAAAATAATGTTACGTACACCCGTCCGTGTGCGGCGCGAAGTCACCAAAATCAGCTTTAACACGCCACCCTCAGAGTAAAATGCTTCGGTTTCTTATGGGCCTTCAAAAGCGCAGTTTGCTCTTGCAGATCCTGAAAGAAAGCACCCAGGCGCTGTTGAAAACAGAACAGTGAAAGGCCAAGCAGTAACAAAATTACTCCTTTTTTATGCATTTTGTGTGCTCTCCTCGCCTGCTGGTAAAAATCTATGTACACACGGCTAGACGCTTTCGTCTCTCAATACAAAACGCAATATTTCCCATCAAGGGAACCTACAATGGTCACCCAGCCGCCAGTGGGGAACGCTGGGGACGCATCGATGTCGAGCCAGAAAATAATGTTACGTACACGCGCCCGTGTGCGGCGCAAAGTCACCAAAATCAGCTTTAACACGCCACCCTCAGAGTAAAATGCTTCGGTTTCTTAAGGGCCTTCAAAAGCACAGTTTCCTCTTGCAGAACCTGAAAGAAAGCACGCAGGAGCCGTTGAAAACAGAACAGTGAAAGACCAAGCAGAAACAAAATTACTCGTTTTATATGCATTTTGTGTGCTCTCCTCGCCTGCTGGTAAAAATCTATGTACACACGGCTAGACGCTTGCGACCCTCCATACAAAACGCAAAATTTCCCATCAAGAGAACCTACAATGGTCACCCAGCAGCCAGTGGGGAACGCTGGGGACGCATCGATGTCGAGCCAGAAAATAATGTTACGTACACGCGCCCGTGTTCGGCGCAAAGTCACCAAAATCAGCTACAACGCGCCACCCTCGGAGTAAAAGAAAGCACGCAGGTGTTGTTGAAAACAGAACAGTGAAAGACCAAGCAGCAACAAAATGAGTCGTTTTTTATGCATTTTGTGTGCTCTCCTCGCCTGCTGGTAAAAATCTATGTACACACGGCTGGACGCTTGTGTCCCCCAATACAAAACGCGATATTTCCCATCAAGAAAACCTATAATAATCACCCAGCAGCCAGTGGGGAACGCTGGGGACGCATCGATGTCGAGCCAGAAAATAATGTTACGTACACGCGGCCGTGTGCGGCGCAAAGTCATCAAAATCAGCTGTAACACGCCACCCTCAGAGTAAAATGCTTCGGTTTCTTAAGGGCCTTCAAAAGCACAGTTTCCTCTTGCAGAACCTGAAAGAAAGCACGCAGCAGCTGTTGAAAACAGAACAGTGAAAGACCAAGCAATAACAAAATTACTCGTTTTTTATGCATTTTGTGTGCTCTCCTCGCCTGCTGGTAAAAATCTATGTACACACGGCTAGACGCTTGCGTCCCTCAATACAAAACGCAATATTTCCCATCAAGGGAACCTACAATGGTCACCCAGCAGCCAGTGGGGAACGCTGGGGACGCATCGATGTCGAGCCAGAAAATAATGTTACGTACACACGCCCGTGTGCGGCGCGAAGTCAACAAAATCAGCTTTAACACGCCACCCTCAGAGTAAAATGCTTCGGTTTCTTAAGGGCCTTCAAAAGCACAGTATCCTCTTGCAGAACCTGAAAGAAAGCACGCAGCAGCTGTTGAAAACAGAACAGTGAAAGACCAAGCAATAACAAAATTACTCGTTTTTTATGCATTTTGTGTGCTCTCCTCGCCTGCTGGTAAAAATCTATGTACACACGGCTAGACGCTTTCGTCTCTCAATACAAAACGCAATTTTTCCCATCAAGGGAACCTACAATGGTCACCCAGCAGCCAGTGGGGAACGCTGGGGACGCATCGATGTCGAGCCAGAAAATAATGTTGCGTACAAGCGCCCGTGTGCGGCGCAAAGTCACCAAAATCAGCTGTAACACGCCACCCTCAGAGTAAAATGCTTCGGTTTCTTAAGGGCCTTCTAAAGCACAGTTTTCTCTTGCAGATCCTGAAAGAAAGCACGCAGCAGCTGTTGAAAACAGAACAGTGAAAGGCCAAGCAGTAACAAAATGACTCGTTTTTTATGCATTTCGTGTGCTCTCCTCGCCTGCTGGTAAGAATCTATGTACACACGGCTGAACGCTTTTGTCCCTCAATATAAAGCGCGATATTTCCAATCAAGGGAACCTATAATGGTCACTCAGCAGCCAGTGGGGAACGCTGGGGTCGCATCGATGTCGAGCCAGAAAATAATGTTACGTACACGCGCCCGTGTGCGGCGCAAAGTCATCAAAATCAGCTGTAACACGCCACCCTCAGAGTAAAATGCTTCGGTTTCTTAGAGCCTTCAAAAGCACAGTTTCCTCTTGCAGAACCTGAAAGAAAGCACGCAGGAGCTATTGAAAACAGAACAGTGAAAGACCAAGCAGTTACAAAATTACTCGTTTTATATGCATTTTGTGTGCTCTCCTCGCCTGCTGGTAAAAATCTATGTACACACGGCTAGACGCTTTCGTCCCTCAATACAACACGCAAAATTTCCCATCAGGGGAAACTATAATAGTCACCCAGCAGCCAGTGGGGAACGCTGGGGACGCATCGATGTCGAGCCAGAAAATAATGTTACGTACACGCGCCCGTGTGCGGCGCAAAGTCATCAAAATCAGCTGTAACACGCCACCCTTGGAGTAAAATGCTTCGGTTTCTTATGGGCCTTCAAAAGCACAGTTTGTTCTTGCAGATCCTGAAAGAAAGCACCCAGGCGCTGTTGAAAACAGAACAGTGAAAGGCCAAGAAGTAACAAAATAACTCCTTTTTTATGCATTTTGTGTGCTCTCCTCGCCTGCTGGTAAAAATCTATGTACACACGGCTGGACGCTTGTGTCCCTGAATACAAAACGCGATATTTCCCATCAAGGGAACCTATAATGGTCACCCAGCAGCCAGTGGGGAACGCTGGGGACGCATCGATGTCGAGCCAGAAAATAATGTTACGTACACGCGCTCGTGTGCGGCGCAAAGTCACCAAAATCAGCTTTAACACGCCACCCTCAGAGTAAAATGCTTCGGTTTCTTAAGGGCCTTCAAAAGCACGGTTTTCTCTTGCAGAACCTGGAAGAAAGCACGCAGGAGCTGTTGAAAACAGAACAGTGAAAGACCAAGCAGTAACAATATTACTCGTTTTATATGCATTTTGTGTGTTCTCCTCGCCTGCTGGTAAAAATCTATGTACACACGGCTAGACGCTTGCGTCCCTCAATACAAAACGCAATATTTCCCATCAAGGGAACCTACAATGGTCACCCAGCAGCCAGTAGGCAACGCTGGGGACGCATCGATGTCGAGCCAGAAAATAATGTTACGTACACACACCCGTGTGTGGCGCGAAGTCACCAAAATCAGCTTTAACACGGCACTTTCAGAGTAAAATGCTTCGGTTTCTTACGGGCCTTCAAAAGCGCATTTTGGTCTTGCAGATCCTGAAAGAAAGCACCCAGGCGCTGTTGAAAACAGAACAGTGAAAGGCCAAGCAGTAACAAAATGACTCCTTTTTTATGCATTTTGTGTGCTCTCCTCGCCTGCTGGTAAAAATCTATGTACACACGGCTAGACGCTTTCGTCTCTCAATACAAAACGCAATTTTTCCCATCAAGGGAACCTACAGTGGTCACCCAGCAGCCAGTGGGGAACGCTGGGGACGCATCGATGTCGAGCCAGAAAATAATGTTACGTACACGCGCCCGTGTGCGGCGCAAAGTCACCAAAATCAGCTGTAACACGCCACCCTCGGAGTAAAATGCTTCGGTTTCTTATGGGCCTTCAAAAGCACAGTTTGCTCTTGCAGATCCTGAAAGAAAGCACCCAGGCGCTGTTGAAAACAGAACAGTGAAAGGCCAAGCAGTAACAAAATTACTCTTTTTTATGCATTATGTGTGCTCTCCTCGCCTGTTGGTAAAAATCTATGTACACACGGCTGGACGCTTGTGTCCCTGAATACAAAACGCGATATTTCCCATCAAGGGAACCTCTAATGGTCACCCAGCAGCCAGTGGGGAACGCTGGGGACGCATCGATGTCGAGCCAGAAAATAATGTTACGTACACGCGCCCGTGTTCGGCGCAAAGTCATCAAAATCAGCTGTAACACGTCACCCTCAGAGTAAAATGCTTCGGTTTCTTAAGGGCCTTCAAAAGCACAGTTTCCTCTTGCAGAACCTGAAAGAAAGCACGCAGGAGCTATTGAAAACAGAACAGTGAAAGACCAAGCAGTTACAAAATTACTCGTTCTATATGCATTTTGTGTGCTCTCCTCGCCTGCTGGTAAAAATCTATGTACACACGGCTAGACGCTTTCGTCCCTCAATACAAAACGCAAAATTTCCCATCAGGGGAACCTATAATAGTCACCCAGCAGCCAGTGGGGAACGCTGGGGACGCATCGATGTCGAGCCAGAAAATAATGTTACGTACACGCGCCCGTGTGCGGCGCAAAGTCATCAAAATCAGCTGTAACACGCCACCCTCAGTGTAAAATGCTTCGGTTTCTTAAGGGCCTTCTAAAGCACAGTTTCCTCTTGCAGATCCTGAAAGAAAGCACGCAGCAGCTGTTGAAAACAGAACAGTGAAAGGCCAAGCAGTAACAAAATGACTCGTTTTTTATGCATTTCGTGTGCTCTCCTCGCCTGCTGGTAAAAATCTATGTACACACGGCTGAACGCTTTTGTCCCTCAATATAAAGCGCGATATTTCCAATCAAGGGAACCAATAATGGTCACTCAGCAGCCAGTGGGGAACGCTGGGGTCGCACCGATGTCGAGCCAGAAAATAATGTTTCGTACACGCGCCCGTGTGCGGCGCAAAGTCATCAAAATCAGCTGTAACACGCCACCCTCAGAGTAAAATGCTTCGGTTTCTTAGAGCCTTCAAAAGCACAGTTTCCTCTTGCAGAACCTGAAAGAAAGCACGCAGCAGCTGTTGAAAACAGAACAGTGAAAGACCAAGCAATAACAAAATTTCTCGTTTTTAATGCATTTTGTGTGCTCTCCTCGCCTGCTGGTAAAAATATATGTACACACGGCTAGACGCTTTCGTCTCTCAATACAAAACGCAATATTTCCCATCAAGGGAACCTACAATGGTCACCCAGCAGCCAGTGGGGAACGCTGGGGACGCATCGATGTCGAGCCAGAAAATAATGTTACGTACACGCGCCCGTGTGCGGCGCAAAGTCATCAAAATCAGCTGTAACACGCCACCCTCGGAGTAAAATGCTTCGGTTTCTTATGGGCCTTCAAAAGCACAGTTTGCTCTTGCAGATCCTGAAAGAAAGCACCCAGGCGCTGTTGAAAACAGAACAGTGAAAGGCCAAGCAGTAACAAAATAACTCCTTTTTTATGCATTTTGTGTGCTCTCCTCGCCTGCTGGTAAAAATCTATGTACACACGGCTGGACGCTTGTGTCCCTAAATACAAAACGCGATATTTCCCATCAAGGGAACCTATAATGGTCACCCAGCAGCCAGTGGGGAACGCTGGGGACGCATCGATGTCGAGCCAGAAAATAATGTTACGTACACGCGCTCGTGTGCGGCGCAAAGTCACCAAAATCAGCTTTAACACGCCACCCTCAGAGTAAAATGCTTCGGCTTCTTAAGGGCCTTCAAAAGAACAGTTTTCTCTTTGCAGAACCTGAAAGAAAGCACGCAGGAGCTGTTGAGAACAGAACAGTGAAAGACCAAGCAGTAACAAAATTACTCGTTTTATATGCATTTTGTGTGCTCTCCTCGCCTGCTGGTAAAAATCTATGTACACACGGCTAGACGCTTGCGTCCCTCAATGCAAAACGCAATATTTCCCATCAAGGGAACCTATAATGGTCACCCAGCAGCCAGTGGGGAGCGCTGGGGACGCATCGATGTCGAGCCAGAAAATAATGTTACGTACACACGCCCGTGTGCGGCGCGAAGTCACCAAAATCAGCTGTAACACGCCACCCTCGGAGTAAAATGCTTCGGTTTCTTATGGGCCTTCAAAAGCACAGTTTGCTCTTGCAGATCCTGAAAGAAAGCACCCAGGCGCTGTTGAAAACAGAACAGTGAAAGGCCAAGCAGTAACAAAATAACTCCTTTTTTATGCATTTTGTGTGCTCTCCTCGCCTGCTGGTAAAAATCTATGTACACACGGCTGGACGCTTGTGTCCCTGAATACAAAACGCGATATTTCCCATCAAGGGAACCTATAATGGTCACCCAGCAGGGAGTGGGGAACGCTGGGGACGCATCGATGTCGAGCCAGAAAATAATGTTACGTACACGCGCTCGTGTGCGGCGCAAAGTCACCAAAATCAGCTTTAACACGCCACCCTCAGAGTAAAATGCTTCGGTTTCTTAAGGGCCTTCAAAAGCACAGTTTTCTCTTTGCAGAACCTGAAAGAAAGCACGCAGGAGCTGTTGAGAACAGAACAGTGAAAGACCAAGCAGTAACAAAATTACTCGTTTTATATGCATTTTGTGTGCTCTCCTCGCCTGCTGGTAAAAATCTATGTACACACGGCTAGACGCTTGCGTCCCTCAATGCAAAACGCAATATTTCCCATCAAGGGAACCTACAATGGTCACCCAGCAGCCAGTGGGGAACGCTGGGGACGCATCGATGTCGAGCCAGAAAATAATGTTACGTACACCCGTCCGTGTGCGGCGCGAAGTCACCAAAATCAGCTTTAACACGCCACCCTCAGAGTAAAATGCTTCGGTTTCTTATGGGCCTTCAAAAGCGCAGTTTGCTCTTGCAGATCCTGAAAGAAAGCACCCAGGCGCTGTTGAAAACAGAACAGTGAAAGGCCAAGCAGTAACAAAATTACTCCTTTTTTATGCATTTTGTGTGCTCTCCTCGCCTGCTGGTAAAAATCTATGTACACACGGCTAGACGCTTTCGTCTCTCAATACAAAACGCAATATTTCCCATCAAGGGAACCTACAATGGTCACCCAGCCGCCAGTGGGGAACGCTGGGGACGCATCGATGTCGAGCCAGAAAATAATGTTACGTACACGCGCCCGTGTGCGGCGCAAAGTCACCAAAATCAGCTTTAACACGCCACCCTCAGAGTAAAATGCTTCGGTTTCTTAAGGGCCTTCAAAAGCACAGTTTCCTCTTGCAGAACCTGAAAGAAAGCACGCAGGAGCCGTTGAAAACAGAACAGTGAAAGACCAAGCAGAAACAAAATTACTCGTTTTATATGCATTTTGTGTGCTCTCCTCGCCTGCTGGTAAAAATCTATGTACACACGGCTAGACGCTTGCGACCCTCCATACAAAACGCAAAAATTCCCATCAAGAGAACCTACAATGGTCACCCAGCAGCCAGTGGGGAACGCTGGGGACGCATCGATGTCGAGCCAGAAAATAATGTTACGTACACGCGCCCGTGTTCGGCGCAAAGTCACCAAAATCAGCTACAACGCGCCACCCTCGGAGTAAAAGAAAGCACGCAGGTGTTGTTGAAAACAGAACAGTGAAAGACCAAGCAGCAACAAAATGAGTCGTTTTTTATGCATTTTGTGTGCTGTCCTCGCCTGCTGGTAAAAATCTATGTACACACGGCTGGACGCTTGTGTCCCCCAATACAAAACGCGATATTTCCCATCAAGAAAACCTATAATAATCACCCAGCAGCCAGTGGGGAACGCTGGGGACGCATCGATGTCGAGCCAGAAAATAATGTTACGTACACGCGGCCGTGTGCGGCGCAAAGTCATCAAAATCAGCTGTAACACGCCACCCTCAGAGTAAAATGCTTCGGTTTCTTAAGGGCCTTCAAAAGCACAGTTTCCTCTTGCAGAACCTGAAAGAAAGCACGCAGCAGCTGTTGAAAACAGAACAGTGAAAGACCAAGCAATAACAAAATTACTCGTTTTTTATGCATTTTGTGTGCTCTCCTCGCCTGCTGGTAAAAATCTATGTACACACGGCTAGACGGTTGCGTCCCTCAATACAAAACGCAATATTTCCCATCAAGGGAACCTACAATGGTCACCCAGCAGCCAGTGGGGAACGCTGGGGACGCAACGATGTCGAGCCAGAAAATAATGTTACGTACACACGCCCGTGTGCGGCGCGAAGTCAACAAAATCAGCTTTAACACGCCACCCTCGGAGTAAAATGCTTCGGTTTCTTAAGGGCCTTCAAAAGCACAGTATCCTCTTGCAGAACCTGAAAGAAAGCACGCAGCAGCTGTTGAAAACAGAACAGTGAAAGACCAAGCAATAACAAAATTACTCGTTTTTTATGCATTTTGTGTGCTCTCCTCGCCTGCTGGTAAAAATCTATGTACACACGGCTAGACGCTTTCGTCTCTCAATACAAAACGCAATTTTTCCCATCAAGGGAACCTACAATGGTCACCCAGCAGCCAGTGGGGAACGCTGGGGACGCATCGATGTCGAGCCAGAAAATAATGTTGCGTACACGCGCCCGTGTGCGGCGCAAAGTCACCAAAATCAGCTGTAACACGCCACCCTCAGAGTAAAATGCTTCGGTTTCTTAAGGGCCTTCTAAAGCACAGTTTCCTCTTGCAGATCTCGAAAGAAAGCACGCAGCAGCTGTTGAAAACAGAACAGTGAAAGGCCAAGCAGTAACAAAATGACTCGTTTTTTATGCATTTCGTGTGCTCTCCTCGCCTGCTGGTAAGAATCTATGTACACACGGCTGAACGCTTTTGTCCCTCAATATAAAGCGCGATATTTCCAATCAAGGGAACCTATAATGGTCACTCAGCAGCCAGTGGGGAACGCTGGGGTCGCATCGATGTCGAGCCAGAAAATAATGTTACGTACACGCGCCCGTGTGCGGCGCAAAGTCATCAAAATCAGCTGTAACACGCCACCCTTGGAGTAAAATGCTTCGGTTTCTTATGGGCCTTCAACAGCACAGTTTGTTCTTGCAGATCCTGAAAGAAAGCACCCAGGCACTGTTGAAAACAGAACAGTGAAAGGCCAAGCAGTAACAAAATAACTCCTTTTTTATGCATTTTGTGTGCTCTCCTCGCCTGCTGGTAAAAATCTATGTACACACGGCTGGACGCTTGTGTCCCTGAATACAAAACGCGATATTTCCCATCAAGGGAACCTATAATGGTCACCCAGCAGCCAGTGGGGAACGCTGGGGACGCATCGATGTCGAGCCAGAAAATAATGTTACGTACACGCGCTCGTGTGCGGCGCAAAGTCACCAAAATCAGCTTTAACACGCCACCCTCAGAGTAAAATGCTTCGGTTTCTTAAGGGCCTTCAAAAGCACAGTTTTCTCTTGCAGAACCTGAAAGAAAGCACGCAGGAGCTGTTGAAAACAGAACAGTGAAAGACCAAGCAGTAACAAAATTACTCGTTTTATATGCATTTTGTGTGTTCTCCTCGCCTGCTGGTAAAAATCTATGTACACACGGCTAGACGCTTGCGTCCCTCAATACAAAACGCAATATTTCCCATCAAGGGAACCTACAATGGTCACCCAGCAGCCAGTAGGCAACGCTGGGGACGCATCGATGTCGAGCCAGAAAATAATGTTACGTACACACGCCCGTGTGTGGCGCGAAGTCACCAAAATCAGCTTTAACACGGCACTTTCAGAGTAAAATGCTTCGGTTTCTTATGGGCCTTCAAAAGCGCATTTTGGTCTTGCAGATCCTGAAAGAAAGCACCCAGGCGCTGTTGAAAACAGAACAGTGAAAGGCCAAGCAGTAACAAAATGACTCCTTTTTTATGCATTATGTGTGCTCTCCTCGCCTGCTGGTAAAAATCTATGTACACGCGGCTAGACGCTTTCGTCTCTCAATACAAAACGCAATATTTCCCATCAAGGGAACCTACAATGGTCACCCAGCCGCCAGTGGGGAACGCTGGGGACGCATCGATGTCGAGCCAGAAAATAATGTTACGTACACGCGCCCGTGTGCGGCGCAAAGTCACCAAAATCAGCTTTAACACGCCACCCTCAGCGTAAAATGCTTCGGTTTCTTAAGGGCCTTCAAAAGCACAGTTTCCTCTTGCAGAACCTGAAAGAAAGCACGCAGGAGCCGTTGAAAACAGAACAGTGAAAGACCAAGCAGAAACAAAATTACTCGTTTTATATGCATTTTGTGTGCTCTCCTCGCCTGCTGGTAAAAATCTATGTACACACGGCTAGACGCTTGCGACCCTCCATACAAAACGCAAAATTTCCCATCAAGAGAACCTACAATGGTCACCCAGCAGCCAGTGGGGAACGCTGGATACGCATCGATGTCGAGCCAGAAAATAATGTTACGTACACGCGCCCGTGTTCGGCGCAAAGTCACCAAAATCAGCTACAACGCGCCACCCTCGGAGTAAAAGAAAGCACGCAGGTGTTGTTGAAAACAGAACAGTGAAAGACCAAGCAGCAACAAAATGAGTCGTTTTTTATGCATTTTGTGTGCTCTCCTCGCCTGCTGGTAAAAATCTATGTACACACGGCTGGACGCTTGTGTCCCCCAATACAAAACGCGATATTTCCCATCAAGAAAACCTATAATAATCACCCAGCAGCCAGTGGGGAACGCTGGGGACGCATCGATGTCGAGCCAGAAAATAATGTTACGTACACGCGGCCGTGTGCGGCGCAAAGTCATCAAAATCAGCTGTAACACGCCACCCTCAGAGTAAAATGCTTCGGTTTCTTAAGGGCCTTCAAAAGCACAGTTTCCTCTTGCAGAACCTGAAAGAAAGCACGCAGCAGCTGTTGAAAACAGAACAGTGAAAAACCAAGCAATAACAAAATTACTCGTTTTTTATGCATTTTGTGTGCTCTCCTCGCCTGCTGGTAAAAATCTATGTACACACGGCTAGACGCTTGCGTCCCTAAATACAAAACGCAATATTTCCCATCAAGGGAACCTACAATGGTCACCCAGCAGCCAGTGGGGAACGCTGGGGACGCATCGATGTCGAGCCAGAAAATAATGTTACGTACACACGCCCGTGTGCGGCGCGAAGTCAACAAAATCAGCTTTAACACGCCACCCTCAGAGTAAAATGCTTCGGTTTCTTAAGGGCCTTCAAAAGCACAGTATCGTCTTGCAGAACCTGAAAGAAAGCACGCAGCAGCTGTTGAAAACAGAACAGTGAAAGACCAAGCAATAACAAAATTACTCGTTTTTTATGCATTTTGTGTGCTCTCCTCGCCTGCTGGTAAAAATCTATGTACACACGGCTAGACGCTTTCGTCTCTCAATACAAAACGCAATTTTTCCCATCAAGGGAACCTACAATGGTCACCCAGCAGCCAGTGGGGAACGCTGGGGACGCATCGATGTCGAGCCAGAAAATAATGTTGCGTACACGCGCCCGTGTGCGGCGCAAAGTCACCAAAATCAGCTGTAACACGCCACCCTCAGAGTAAAATGCTTCGGTTTCTTAAGGGCCTTCTAAAGCACAGTTTCCTCTTGCAGATCCTGAAAGAAAGCACGCAGCAGCTGTTGAAAACAGAACAGTGAAAGGCCAAGCAGTAACAAAATGACTCGTTTTTTATGCATTTCGTGTGCTCTCCTCGCCTGCTGGTAAGAATCTATGTACATACGGCTGAACGCTTTTGTCCCTCAATATAAAGCGCGATATTTCCAATCAAGGGAACCTATAATGGTCACTCAGCAGCCAGTGGGGAACGCTGGGGTCGCATCGATGTCGAGCCAGAAAATAATGTTACGTACACGCGCCCGTGTGCGGCGCAAAGTCATCAAAATCAGCTGTAACACGCCACCCTCAGAGTAAAATGCTTCGGTTTCTTAGAGCCTTCAAAAGCACAGTTTCCTCTTGCAGAACCTGAAAGAAAGCACGCAGGAGCTATTGAAAACAGAACAGTGAAAGACCAAGCAGTTACAAAATTACTCGTTTTATATGCATTTTGTGTGCTCTCCTCGCCTGCTGGTAAAAATCTATGTACACACGGCTAGACGCTTTCGTCCCTCAATACAAAACGCAAAATTTCCCATCAGGGGAACCTATAATAGTCACCCAGCAGCCAGTGGGGAACGCTGGGGACGCATCGATGTCGAGCCAGAAAATAATGTTACGTACACGCGCCCGTGTGCGGCGCAAAGTCATCAAAATCAGCTGTAACACGCCACCCTTGGAGTAAAATGCTTCGGTTTCTTATGGGCCTTCAAAAGCACAGTTTGTTCTTGCAGATCCTGAAAGAAAGCACCCAGGCGCTGTTGAAAACAGAACAGTGAAAGGCCAAGCAGTAACAAAATAACTCCTTTTTTATGCATTTTGTGTGCTCTCCTCGCCTGCTGGTAAAAATCTATGTACACACGGCTGGACGCTTGTGTCCCTGAATACAAAACGCGATATTTCCCATTAAGGGAACCTATAATGGTCACCCAGCAGCCAGTGGGGAACGCTGGGGACGCATCGATGTCGAGCCAGAAAATAATGTTACGTACACGCGCTCGTGTGCGGCGCAAAGTCACCAAAATCAGCTTTAACACGCCACCCTCAGAGTAAAATGCTTCGGTTTCTTAAGGGCCTTCAAAAGCACAGTTTTCTCTTGCAGAACCTGAAAGAAAGCACGCAGGAGCTGTTGAAAACAGAACAGTGAAAGACCAAGCAGTAACAAAATTACTCGTTTTATATGCATTTTGTGTGTTCTCCTCGCCTGCTGGTAAAAATCTATGTACACACGGCTAGACGCTTGCGTCCCTCAATACAAAACGCAATATTTCCCATCAAGGGAACCTACAATGGTCACCCAGCAGCCAGTAGGCAACGCTGGGGACGCATCGATGTCGAGCCAGAAAATAATGTTACGTACACACGCCCGTGTGTGGCGCGAAGTCACCAAAATCAGCTTTAACACGGCACTTTCAGAGTAAAATGCTTCGGTTTCTTATGGGCCTTCAAAAGCGCATTTTGGTCTTGCAGATCCTGAAAGAAAGCACCCAGGCGCTGTTGAAAACAGAACAGTGAAAGGCCAAGCAGTAACAAAATGACTCCTTTTTTATGCATTTTGTGTGCTCTCCTCGCCTGCTGGTAAAAATCTATGTACACACGGCTAGACGCTTTCGTCTCTCAATACAAAACGCAATATTTCCCATCAAGGGAACCTACAATGGTCACCCAGCCGCCAGTGGGGAACGCTGGGGACGCATCGATGTCGAGCCAGAAAATAATGTTACGTACACGCGCCCGTGTGCGGCGCAAAGTCACCAAAATCAGCTTTAACACGCCACCCTCAGAGTAAACTGCTTCGGTTTCTTAAGGGCCTTCAAAAGCACAGTTTCTTCTTGCAGAACCTGAAAGAAAGCGCGCAGGAGCCGTTGAAAACAGAACAGTGAAAGACCAAGCAGAAACAAAATTACTCGTTTTATATGCATTTTGTGTGCTCTCCTCGCCTGCTGGTAAACATCTATGTACACACGGCAGTACGTTTGTGTCCCTGAATACAAAACGCGATATTTTCCATCAAGGGAACCTATAGTGGTCACCCTGCAGCCAGTGGGGAACGCTGGGGACGCATCGATGTCGAGCCAGAAAATAATGTTTCGTACACGCGCCCGTGTGCGGCGCAAAGTCATCAAAATCAGCTGTAACATGCCACCCTCAGAGTAAAATGCTTCGGTTTCTTAAGGGCCTTCAAAAGCACAGTTTCCTCTTGCAGAACCTGAAAGAAAGCACGCAGCAGCTGTTGAAAACAGAACAGTGAAAAACCAAGCAACAACAAAATTACTCGTTTTTTATGCATTTTGTGTGCTCTCCTCGCCTGCTGGTAAAAATCTATGTACACACGGCTGAACGCTTCTGTCCCTCAATATAAAGCGCGATATTTCCAATCAAGGGAACCTATAGTGGTCACTCAGCAGCCAGTGGGGAACGCTGGGGACGCATCGATGTCGAGCCAGAAAATGATGTTACGTACACGCGCTCGTGTGCGGCGCAAAGTCACCAAAATCAGCTGTAACACGCCACCCTCGGAGTAAGACGCTTCGGTTTCTTAAGGGCCTTCAAAAGCACAGTTTCCTCTTGCAGAACCTGAAAGAAAGCACGCAGCAGCTGTTGAAAACAGAACAGTGAAAGACCAAGCAGTAACAAAATTACTCGTTTTATATGCATTTTGTGTGCTCTCCTCGCCTGCTGGTAAAAATCTATGTACACACGGCTTGACGCTTTCGTCTCTCAATACAAAACGCAAAATTTCCCATCAGGGGAACCTATAATAGTCACCCAGCACCCAGTGGGGAACGCTGGGGACGCATCGATGTCGAGCCAGAAAATAATGTTACGTACACGCGCCCGTGTGCCTCGCAAAGTCATCAAAATCAGCTGTAACACGCCACCCTCAGAGTAAAATGCTTCGGCTTCTTAAGGGCCTTCTAAAGCACAGTTTCCTCTTGCAGAACCTGAAAGAAAGCACGCAGCAGCTGTTGAAAACAGAACAGTGAAAGACCAAGCAGTAACAAAATTACTCGTTTTATATGCATTTTGTGTGTTCTCCTCGCCTGCTGGTAAAAATCTATGTACACACGGCTAGACGCTTGCGTCCCTCAATACAAAACGCAATATTTCCCATCAAGGGAACCTACAATGGTCACCCAGCAGCCAGTAGGCAACGCTGGGGACGCATCGATGTCGAGCCAGAAAATAATGTTACGTACACACGCCCGTGTGTGGCGCGAAGTCACCAAAATCAGCTTTAACACGGCACTTTCAGAGTAAAATGCTTCGGTTTCTTATGGGCCTTCAAAAGCGCATTTTGGTCTTGCAGATCCTGAAAGAAAGCACCCAGGCGCTGTTGAAAACAGAACAGTGAAAGGCCAAGCAGTAACAAAATGACTCCTTTTTTATGCATTTTGTGTGCTCTCCTCGCCTGCTGGTAAAAATCTATGTACACACGGCTAGACGCTTTCGTCTCTCAATACAAAACGCAATATTTCCCATCAAGGGAACCTACAATGGTCACCCAGCCGCCAGTGGGGAACGCTGGGGACGCATCGATGTCGAGCCAGAAAATAATGTTACGTACACGCGCCCGTGTGCGGCGCAAAGTCACCAAAATCAGCTTTAACACGCCACCCTCAGCGTAAAATGCTTCGGTTTCTTAAGGGCCTTCAAAAGCACAGTTTCCTCTTGCAGAACCTGAAAGAAAGCACGCTGGAGCCGTTGAAAACAGAACAGTGAAAGACCAAGCAGAAACAAAATTACTCGTTTTATATGCATTTTGTGTGCTCTCCTCGCCTGCTGGTAAAAATCTATGTACACACGGCTAGACGCTTGCGACCCTCCATACAAAACGCAAAATTTCCCATCAAGAGAACCTACAATGGTCACCCAGCAGCCAGTGGGGAACGCTGGGGACGCATCGATGTCGAGCCAGAAAATAATGTTACGTACACGCGCCCGTGTTCGGCGCAAAGTCACCAAAATCAGCTACAACGCGCCACCCTCGGAGTAAAAGAAAGCACGCAGGTGTTGTTGAAAACAGAACAGTGAAAGACCAAGCAGCAACAAAATGAGTCGTTTTTTATGCATTTTGTGTGCTCTCCTCGCCTGCTGGTAAAAATCTATGTACACACGGCTGGACGCTTGTATCCCCCAATACAAAACGCGATATTTCCCATCAAGAAAACCTATAATAATCACCCAGCAGCCAGTGGGGAACGCTGGGGACGCATCGATGTCGAGCCAGAAAATAATGTTACGTACACGCGGCCGTGTGCGGCGCAAAGACATCAAAATCAGCTGTAACACGCCACCCTCAGAGTAAAATGCTTCGGTTTCTTAAGGGCCTTCAAAAGCACAGTTTCCTCTTGCAGAACCTGAAAGAAAGCACGCAGCAGCTGTTGAAAACAGAACAGTGAAAGACCAAGCAATAACAAAATTACTCGTTTTTTATGCATTTTGTGTGCTCTCCTCGCCTGCTGGTAAAAATCTATGTACACACGGCTAGACGCTTGCGTCCCTAAATACAAAACGCAATATTTCCCATCAAGGGAACCTACAATGGTCACCCAGCAGCCAGTGGGGAACGCTGGGGACGCATCGATGTCGAGCCAGAAAATAATGTTACGTACACACGCCCGTGTGCGGCGCGAAGTCAACAAAATCAGCTTTAACACGCCACCCTCAGAGTAAAATGCTTCGGTTTCTTAAGGGCCTTCAAAAGCACAGTATCCTCTTGCAGAACCTGAAAGAAAGCACGCAGCAGCTGTTGAAAACAGAACAGTGAAAGACCAAGCAATAACAAAATTACTCGTTTTTTATGCATTTTGTGTGCTCTCCTCGCCTGCTGGTAAAAATCTATGTACACACGGCTAGACGCTTTCGTCTCTCAATACAAAACGCAATTTTTCCCATCAAGGGAACCTACAATGGTCACCCAGCAGCCAGTGGGGAACGCTGGGGACGCATCGATGTCGAGCCAGAAAATAATGTTGTGTACACGCGCCCGTGTGCGGCGCAAAGTCACCAAAATCAGCTGTAACACGCCACCCTCAGAGTAAAATGCTTCGGTTTCTTAAGGGCCTTCTAAAGCACAGTTTCCTCTTGCAGATCCTGAAAGAAAGCACGCAGCAGCTGTTGAAAACAGAACAGTGAAAGGCCAAGCAGTAACAAAATGACTCGTTTTTTATGCATTTCGTGTGCTCTCCTCGCCTGCTGGTAAGAATCTATGTACATACGGCTGAACGCTTTTGTCCCTCAATATAAAGCGCGATATTTCCAATCAAGGGAACCTATAATGGTCACTCAGCAGCCAGTGGGGAACGCTGGGGTCGCATCGATGTCGAGCCAGAAAATAATGTTACGTACACGCGCCCGTGTGCGGCGCAAAGTCATCAAAATCAGCTGTAACACGCCACCCTCAGAGTAAAATGCTTCGGTTTCTTAGAGCCTTCAAAAGCACAGTTTCCTCTTGCAGAACCTGAAAGAAAGCACGCAGGAGCTATTGAAAACAGAACAGTGAAAGACCAAGCAGTTACAAAATTACTCGTTTTATATGCATTTTGTGTGCTCTCCTCGCCTGCTGGTAAAAATCTATGTACACACGGCTAGACGCTTTCGTCCCTCAATACAAAACGCAAAATTTCCCATCAGGGGAACCTATAATAGTCACCCAGCAGCCAGT
The DNA here is from genome assembly GCA_951905685.1 of Eumerus sabulonum. NCBI lineage: Eukaryota > Metazoa > Arthropoda > Insecta > Diptera > Syrphidae > Eumerus > Eumerus sabulonum. The sequence continues at coordinate 136,774,724 of OX645060.1, read as the reverse complement.
GGGGAACGCTGGGGACGCATCGATGTCGAGCCAGAAAATAATGTTACGTACACGCGTCCGTGTGCGGCGCATAGTCATCAAAATCAGCTGTAACACGCCACCCTGGGAGTAAAATGCTTCGGTTTCTTATGGGCCTTCAAAAGCACAGTTTGTTCTTGCAGATCCTGAAAGAAAGCACCCAGGCGCTGTTGAAAACAGAACAGTGAAAGGCCAAGCAGTAACAAAATAACTCCTTTTTTATGCATTTTGTGTGCTCTCCTCGCCTGCTGGTAAAAATCTATGTACACACGGCTGGACGCTTGTGTCCCTGAATACAAAACGCGATATTTCCCATTAAGGGAACCTACAATGGTCACCCAGCAGCCAGTGGGGAACGCTGGGGACGCATCGATGTCGAGCCAGAAAATAATGTTGTGTACACGCGCCCGTGTGCGGCGCAAAGTCACCAAAATCAGCTGTAACACGCCACCCTCAGAGTAAAATGCTTCGGTTTCTTAAGGGCCTTCTAAAGCACAGTTTCCTCTTGCAGATCCTGAAAGAAAGCACGCAGCAGCTGTTGAAAACAGAACAGTGAAAGGCCAAGCAGTAACAAAATGACTCGTTTTTTATGCATTTCGTGTGCTCTCCTCGCCTGCTGGTAAGAATCTATGTACATACGGCTGAACGCTTTTGTCCCTCAATATAAAGCGCGATATTTCCAATCAAGGGAACCTATAATGGTCACTCAGCAGCCAGTGGGGAACGCTGGGGTCGCATCGATGTCGAGCCAGAAAATAATGTTACGTACACGCGCCCGTGTGCGGCGCAAAGTCATCAAAATCAGCTGTAACACGCCACCCTCAGAGTAAAATGCTTCGGTTTCTTAGAGCCTTCAAAAGCACAGTTTCCTCTTGCAGAACCTGAAAGAAAGCACGCAGGAGCTATTGAAAACAGAACAGTGAAAGACCAAGCAGTTACAAAATTACTCGTTTTATATGCATTTTGTGTGCTCTCCTCGCCTGCTGGTAAAAATCTATGTACACACGGCTAGACGCTTTCGTCCCTCAATACAAAACGCAAAATTTCCCATCAGGGGAACCTATAATAGTCACCCAGCAGCCAGTGGGGAACGCTGGGGACGCATCGATGTCGAGCCAGAAAATAATGTTACGTACACGCGCCCGTGTGCGGCGCAAAGTCATCAAAATCAGCTGTAACACGCCACCCTTGGAGTAAAATGCTTCGGTTTCTTATGGGCCTTCAAAAGCACAGTTTGTTCTTGCAGATCCTGAAAGAAAGCACCCAGGCGCTGTTGAAAACAGAACAGTGAAAGGCCAAGCAGTAACATAATGACTCCTTTTTTATGCATTTTGTGTGCTCTCCTCGCCTGCTGGTAAAAATCTATGTACACACGGCTAGACGCTTTCGTCTCTCAATACAAAACGCAATATTTCCCATCAAGGGAACCTACAATGGTCACCCAGCCGCCAGTGGGGAACGCTGGGGACGCATCGATGTCGAGCCAGAAAATAATGTTACGTACACGCGCCCGTGTGCGGCGCAAAGTCACCAAAATCAGCTTTAACACGCCACCCTCAGAGTAAACTGCTTCGGTTTCTTAAGGGCCTTCAAAAGCACAGTTTCTTCTTGCAGAACCTGAAAGAAAGCGCGCAGGAGCCGTTGAAAACAGAACAGTGAAAGACCAAGCAGAAACAAAATTACTCGTTTTATATGCATTTTGTGTGCTCTCCTCGCCTGCTGGTAAACATCTATGTACACACGGCAGTACGTTTGTGTCCCTGAATACAAAACGCGATATTTTCCATCAAGGGAACCTATAGTGGTCACCCTGCAGCCAGTGGGGAACGCTGGGGACGCATCGATGTCGAGCCAGAAAATAATGTTTCGTACACGCGCCCGTGTGCGGCGCAAAGTCATCAAAATCAGCTGTAACATGCCACCCTCAGAGTAAAATGCTTCGGTTTCTTAAGGGCCTTCAAAAGCACAGTTTCCTCTTGCAGAACCTGAAAGAAAGCACGCAGCAGCTGTTGAAAACAGAACAGTGAAAAACCAAGCAACAACAAAATTACTCGTTTTTTATGCATTTTGTGTGCTCTCCTCGCCTGCTGGTAAAAATCTATGTACACACGGCTGAACGCTTCTGTCCCTCAATATAAAGCGCGATATTTCCAATCAAGGGAACCTATAGTGGTCACTCAGCAGCCAGTGGGGAACGCTGGGGACGCATCGATGTCGAGCCAGAAAATGATGTTACGTACACGCGCTCGTGTGCGGCGCAAAGTCACCAAAATCAGCTGTAACACGCCACCCTCGGAGTAAGACGCTTCGGTTTCTTAAGGGCCTTCAAAAGCACAGTTTCCTCTTGCAGAACCTGAAAGAAAGCACGCAGCAGCTGTTGAAAACAGAACAGTGAAAGACCAAGCAGTAACAAAATTACTCGTTTTATATGCATTTTGTGTGCTCTCCTCGCCTGCTGGTAAAAATCTATGTACACACGGCTTGACGCTTTCGTCTCTCAATACAAAACGCAAAATTTCCCATCAGGGGAACCTATAATAGTCACCCAGCACCCAGTGGGGAACGCTGGGGACGCATCGATGTCGAGCCAGAAAATAATGTTACGTACACGCGCCCGTGTGCCTCGCAAAGTCATCAAAATCAGCTGTAACACGCCACCCTCAGAGTAAAATGCTTCGGCTTCTTAAGGGCCTTCTAAAGCACAGTTTCCTCTTGCAGAACCTGAAAGAAAGCACGCAGCAGCTGTTGAAAACAGAACAGTGAAAGACCAAGCAGTAACAAAATTACTCGTTTTATATGCATTTTGTGTGTTCTCCTCGCCTGCTGGTAAAAATCTATGTACACACGGCTAGACGCTTGCGTCCCTCAATACAAAACGCAATATTTCCCATCAAGGGAACCTACAATGGTCACCCAGCAGCCAGTAGGCAACGCTGGGGACGCATCGATGTCGAGCCAGAAAATAATGTTACGTACACACGCCCGTGTGTGGCGCGAAGTCACCAAAATCAGCTTTAACACGGCACTTTCAGAGTAAAATGCTTCGGTTTCTTATGGGCCTTCAAAAGCGCATTTTGGTCTTGCAGATCCTGAAAGAAAGCACCCAGGCGCTGTTGAAAACAGAACAGTGAAAGGCCAAGCAGTAACAAAATGACTCCTTTTTTATGCATTTTGTGTGCTCTCCTCGCCTGCTGGTAAAAATCTATGTACACACGGCTAGACGCTTTCGTCTCTCAATACAAAACGCAATATTTCCCATCAAGGGAACCTACAATGGTCACCCAGCCGCCAGTGGGGAACGCTGGGGACGCATCGATGTCGAGCCAGAAAATAATGTTACGTACACGCGCCCGTGTGCGGCGCAAAGTCACCAAAATCAGCTTTAACACGCCACCCTCAGCGTAAAATGCTTCGGTTTCTTAAGGGCCTTCAAAAGCACAGTTTCCTCTTGCAGAACCTGAAAGAAAGCACGCTGGAGCCGTTGAAAACAGAACAGTGAAAGACCAAGCAGAAACAAAATTACTCGTTTTATATGCATTTTGTGTGCTCTCCTCGCCTGCTGGTAAAAATCTATGTACACACGGCTAGACGCTTGCGACCCTCCATACAAAACGCAAAATTTCCCATCAAGAGAACCTACAATGGTCACCCAGCAGCCAGTGGGGAACGCTGGGGACGCATCGATGTCGAGCCAGAAAATAATGTTACGTACACGCGCCCGTGTTCGGCGCAAAGTCACCAAAATCAGCTACAACGCGCCACCCTCGGAGTAAAAGAAAGCACGCAGGTGTTGTTGAAAACAGAACAGTGAAAGACCAAGCAGCAACAAAATGAGTCGTTTTTTATGCATTTTGTGTGCTCTCCTCGCCTGCTGGTAAAAATCTATGTACACACGGCTGGACGCTTGTGTCCCCCAATACAAAACGCGATATTTCCCATCAAGAAAACCTATAATAATCACCCAGCAGCCAGTGGGGAACGCTGGGGACGCATCGATGTCGAGCCAGAAAATAATGTTACGTACACGCGGCCGTGTGCGGCGCAAAGTCATCAAAATCAGCTGTAACACGCCACCCTCAGAGTAAAATGCTTCGGTTTCTTAAGGGCCTTCAAAAGCACAGTTTCCTCTTGCAGAACCTGAAAGAAAGCACGCAGCAGCTGTTGAAAACAGAACAGTGAAAGACCAAGCAATAACAAAATTACTCGTTTTTTATGCATTTTGTGTGCTCTCCTCGCCTGCTGGTAAAAATCTATGTACACACGGCTAGACGCTTTCGTCTCTCAATACAAAACGCAATTTTTCCCATCAAGGGAACCTACAATGGTCACCCAGCAGCCAGTGGGGAACGCTGGGGACGCATCGATGTCGAGCCAGAAAATAATGTTGTGTACACGCGCCCGTGTGCGGCGCAAAGTCACCAAAATCAGCTGTAACACGCCACCCTCAGAGTAAAATGCTTCGGTTTCTTAAGGGCCTTCTAAAGCACAGTTTCCTCTTGCAGATCCTGAAAGAAAGCACGCAGCAGCTGTTGAAAACAGAACAGTGAAAGGCCAAGCAGTAACAAAATGACTCGTTTTTTATGCATTTCGTGTGCTCTCCTCGCCTGCTGGTAAGAATCTATGTACATACGGCTGAACGCTTTTGTCCCTCAATATAAAGCGCGATATTTCCAATCAAGGGAACCTATAATGGTCACTCAGCAGCCAGTGGGGAACGCTGGGGTCGCATCGATGTCGAGCCAGAAAATAATGTTACGTACACGCGCCCGTGTGCGGCGCAAAGTCATCAAAATCAGCTGTAACACGCCACCCTCAGAGTAAAATGCTTCGGTTTCTTAGAGCCTTCAAAAGCACAGTTTCCTCTTGCAGAACCTGAAAGAAAGCACGCAGGAGCTATTGAAAACAGAACAGTGAAAGACCAAGCAGTTACAAAATTACTCGTTTTATATGCATTTTGTGTGCTCTCCTCGCCTGCTGGTAAAAATCTATGTACACACGGCTAGACGCTTTCGTCCCTCAATACAAAACGCAAAATTTCCCATCAGGGGAACCTATAATAGTCACCCAGCAGCCAGTGGGGAACGCTGGGGACGCATCGATGTCGAGCCAGAAAATAATGTTACGTACACGCGTCCGTGTGCGGCGCATAGTCATCAAAATCAGCTGTAACACGCCACCCTGGGAGTAAAATGCTTCGGTTTCTTATGGGCCTTCAAAAGCGCATTTTGGTCTAGCAGATCCTGAAAGAAAGCACCCAGGCGCTGTTGAAAACAGAACAGTGAAAGGCCAAGCAGTAACAAAATGACTCCTTTTTTATGCATTTTGTGTGCTCTCCTCGCCTGCTGGTAAAAATCTATGTACACACGGCTAGACGCTTTCGTCTCTCAATACAAAACGCAATATTTCCCATCAAGGGAACCTACAATGGTCACCCAGCCGCCAGTGGGGAACGCTGGGGACGCATCGATGTCGAGCCAGAAAATAATGTTACGTACACGCGCCCGTGTGCGGCGCAAAGTCACCAAAATCAGCTTTAACACGACACCCTCAGAGTAAACTGCTTCGGTTTCTTAAGGGCCTTCAAAAGCACAGTTTCTTCTTGCAGAACCTGAAAGAAAGCGCGCAGGAGCCGTTGAAAACAGAACAGTGAAAGACCAAGCAGAAACAAAATTACTCGTTTTATATGCATTTTGTGTGCTCTCCTCGCCTGCTGGTAAACATCTATGTACACACGGCAGTACGTTTGTGTCCCTGAATACAAAACGCGATATTTTCCATCAAGGGAACCTATAGTGGTCACCCTGCAGCCAGTGGGGAACGCTGGGGACGCATCGATGTCGAGCCAGAAAATAATGTTTCGTACACGCGCCCGTGTGCGGCGCAAAGTCATCAAAATCAGCTGTAACATGCCACCCTCAGAGTAAAATGCTTCGGTTTCTTAAGGGCCTTCAAAAGCACAGTTTCCTCTTGCAGAACCTGAAAGAAAGCACGCAGCAGCTGTTGAAAACAGAACAGTGAAAAACCAAGCAACAACAAAATTACTCGTTTTTTATGCATTTTGTGTGCTCTCCTCGCCTGCTGGTAAAAATCTATGTACACACGGCTGAACGCTTCTGTCCCTCAATATAAAGCGCGATATTTCCAATCAAGGGAACCTATAGTGGTCACTCAGCAGCCAGTGGGGAACGCTGGGGACGCATCGATGTCGAGCCAGAAAATGATGTTACGTACACGCGCTCGTGTGCGGCGCAAAGTCACCAAAATCAGCTGTAACACGCCACCCTCGGAGTAAGACGCTTCGGTTTCTTAAGGGCCTTCAAAAGCACAGTTTCCTCTTGCAGAACCTGAAAGAAAGCACGCAGCAGCTGTTGAAAACAGAACAGTGAAAGACCAAGCAGTAACAAAATTACTCGTTTTATATGCATTTTGTGTGCTCTCCTCGCCTGCTGGTAAAAATCTATGTACACACGGCTTGACGCTTTCGTCTCTCAATACAAAACGCAAAATTTCCCATCAGGGGAACCTATAATAGTCACCCAGCACCCAGTGGGGAACGCTGGGGACGCATCGATGTCGAGCCAGAAAATAATGTTACGTACACGCGCCCGTGTGCCTCGCAAAGTCATCAAAATCAGCTGTAACACGCCACCCTCAGAGTAAAATGCTTCGGCTTCTTAAGGGCCTTCTAAAGCACAGTTTCCTCTTGCAGAACCTGAAAGAAAGCACGCAGCAGCTGTTGAAAACAAAACAGTGAAAGACCAAGCAATAACAAAATTACTCGTTTTTTATGCATTTTGTGTGCTCTCCTCGCCTGCTGGTAAAAATCTATGTACACACGGCTAGACGCTTGCGTCCCTCAATACAAAACGCAAGATTTTCCATCAGGGGAACCTATAGTGGTCACCCAGCAGCCAGTGGGGAACGCTGGGGACGCATCGATGTCGAGCCAGAAAATAATGTTACGTACACGCGCCCGTGTGCGGCGCAAAGTCATCAAAATCAGCTGTAATACGCCACCCTCGGAAAAAAAACGCTTTGGTTTCTTAAGGGCCTTCAAAAGCACAGTTTGCTCTTGCAGATCCTGAAAGAAAGGACCCTGGCGCTGTTGAAAACAGAACAGTGAAAGGCCAAGCAGTAGCAAAATTACTCCTTTTTTATGCATTTTGTGTGCTCTCCTCGCCTGCTGGTAAAAATCTATGTACACACGGCTGGTCGCTTGTGTCCCCCAAGACAAAGCGCGATATTTCCCATCAAGAGAACCTATAATGGTCACCCAGCAGCCAGTGGGGAACGCTGGGGACGCATCGATGTCGAGCCAGAAAATAATGTTACGTACACGCGCCCGTGTGCGGCGCAAAGTCACCAAAATCAGCTGCAACACGCCACCCTGAGAGTAAAACGCTTCGGTTTCTTAAGGGCCTTCAAAAGCACAGTTTCCTCTTGCAGAACCTGAAAGAAAGCACGCAGCAGCTGTTGAAAACAGAACAGTGAAAAACCAAGCAATAACAAAGTTACTCGTTTTTTATGCATTTTGTGTGCTCTCCTCGCCTGCTGGTAAAAATCTATGTACACACGGCTGGTCGCTTCTGTCCCTCAATATAAAGCGCGATATTTCCAATCAAGGGAACCTATAATGGTCACTCAGCAGCCAGTGGGGAACGCTGGGGACGCATCGATGTCGAGCCAGAAAATGATGTTACGTACACGCGCCCGTGTGCGGCGCAAAGTCACCAAAATCAGCTGTAACACGCCACCCTCGGAGTAAAACGCTTCGGTTTCTTAAGGGCCTTCAAAAGCACAGTTTCCTTTTACAGAATTTGAAAGAAAGCACGCAGGAGTTGTTGAAAACAGAACAGTGAAAACCCAGAAGTAACAAAATTACTCGTTTTTTATGCATTTTGTGTGCTCTCCTCGCCTGCTGGTAAAAATCTATGTACACACGGCAAAACGTTTGTGTCCCTGAATACAAAACGCGATATTTTCCATCAAGGGAACCTATAATGGTCACCCTGCAGCCAGTGGGGAACGCTGGGGACGCATCGATGTCGAGCCAGAAAATAATGTTTCGTACACGCGCCCGTGTGCGGCGCAAAGTCATCAAAATCAGCTGTAACACGCCACCCTCAGAGTAAAATGCTTCGGTTTCTTAAGGGCCTTCAAAAGCACAGTTTCCTCTTGCAGAACCTGAAAGAAAGCACGCAGCAGCTGTTGAAAACAGAACAGTGAAAAACCAAGCAATAACAAAATTACTCGTTTTTTATGCATTTTGTGTGCTCTCCTCGCCTGCTGGTAAAAATCTATGTACACACGGCTGAACGCTTCTGTCCCTCAATATAAAGCGCGATATTTCCAATCAAGGGAACCTATAGTGGTCACTCAGCAGCCAGTGGGGAACGCTGGGGACGCATCGATGTCGAGCCAGAAAATGATGTTACGTACACGCGCCCGTGTGCGGCGCAAAGTCACCAAAATCAGCTGCAACACGCCACCCTGAGAGTAAAACGCTTCGGTTTCTTAAGGGCCTTCAAAAGCACAGTTTCCTCTTGCAGAACCTGAAAGAAAGCACGCAGCAGCTGTTGAAAACAGAACAGTGAAAAACCAAGCAATAACAAAATTACTCGTTTTATATGCATTTTGTGTGCTCTCCTCGCCTGCTGGTAAAAATCTATGTACACACGGCTGAACGCTTCTGTCCCTCAATATAAAACGCAAAATTTCCCATCAGAAGAACCTATAATAGTCACCCAGCACCCAGTGGGGAACGCTGGGGACGCATCGATGTCGAGCCAGAAAATAATGTTACGTACACGCGCCCGTGTGCGGCGCAAAGTCATCAAAATCAGCTGTAACACGCCACCCTCAGAGTAAAATGCTTCGGTTTCTTAAGGGCCTTCAAAAGCACAGTTTCCTCTTGCAGAACCTGAAAGAAAGCACGCAGCAGCTGTTGAAAACAGAACAGTGAAAAACCAAGCAATAACAAAATTACTCGTTTTTTATGCATTTTGTGTGCTCTCCTCGCCTGCTGGTAAAAATCTATGTACACACGGCAAAACGTTTGTGTCCCTGAATACAAAACGCGATATTTTCCATCAAGGGAACCTATAATGGTCACCCTGCAGCCAGTGGGGAACGCTGGGGACGCATCGATGTCGAGCCAGAAAATAATGTTTCGTACACGCGCCCGTGTGCGGCGCAAAGTCATCAAAATCAGCTGTAACACGCCACCCTCAGAGTAAAATGCTTCGGTTTCTTAAGGGCCTTCAAAAGCACAGTTTAGTCTTGCAGAACCTGAAAGAAAGCACGCAGCAGCTGTTGAAAACAGAACAGTGAAAAACCAAGCAATAACAAAATTACTCGTTTTTTATGCATTTTGTGTGCTCTCCTCGCCTGCTGGTAAAAATCTATGTACACGCGGCTGAACGCTTCTGTCCCTCAATATAAAGCGCGATATTTCCAATCAAGGGAACCTATAGTGGTCACTCAGCAGCCAGTGGGGAACGCTGGGGACGCATCGATGTCGAGCCAGAAAATGATGTTACGTACACGCGCCCGTGTGCGGCGCAAAGTCACCAAAATCAGCTGTAACACGCCACCCTCGGAGTAAGACGCTTCGGTTTCTTAAGGGCCTTCAAAAGCACAGTTTCCTCTTGCAGAACCTGAAAGAAAGCACGCAGCAGCTGTTGAAAACAGAACAGTGAAAGACCAAGCAGTAACAAAATTACTCGTTTTATATGCATTTTGTGTGCTCTCCTCGCCTGCTGGTAAAAATCTATGTACACACGGCTGAACGCTTCTGTCCCTCAATATAAAACGCAAAATTTCCCATCAGAAGAACCTATAATAGTCACCCAGCACCCAGTGGGGAACGCTGGGGACGCATCGATGTCGAGCCAGAAAATAATGTTACGTACACGCGCCCGTGTGCGGCGCAAAGTCATCAAAATCAGCTGTAACACGCCACCCTCAGAGTAAAATGCTTCGGTTTCTTAAGGGCCTTCTAAAGCACAGTTTCCTCTTGCAGAACCTGAAAGAAAGCACGCAGTAGCTGTTGAAAGCAGAACAGTGAAAGACCAAGCAGTAACAAAATTACTCGTTTTTTATGCATTTCGTGTGCTCTCCTCGCCTGCTGGTAAAAATCTATGTACACACGGCTGAACGCTTCTGTCCCTCAATATAAAGCGCGATATTTCCAATCGAGGGAACCTATAATGGTCACTCAGCAGCCAGTGGGGAACGCTGGGGTCGCATCGATGTCGAGCCAGAAAATAATGTTACGTACACGCGCCCGTGTGCGGCGCAAAGTCAACAAAATCAGCTGTAACACGCCACTCTCAGAGTAAAATGCTTCGGATTCTTAAGGGCCTTCAAAAGCACAGTTTCCTTATGCAGAATCTGAAAGAAAGCACGCAGCAGCTGTTGAAAACAGAACAGTGAAAGACCAAGCAATAACAAAATTACTCGTTTTTTATGCATTTTGTGTGCTCTCCTCGCCTGCTGGTAAAAATCTATGTACACACGGCTAGACGCTTGCGCCCCTCAATACAAAACGCAAGATTTCCCATCAGGTGAACCTATAGTGGTCACCCAGCAGCCAGTGGGGAACGCTGGGGACGCATCGATGTCGAGCCAGAAAATAATGTTACGTACACGCGCCCGTGTGCGGCGCAAAGTCATCAAAATCAGCTGTAACTCGCCACCCTCGGAAAAAAAACGCTTTGGTTTCTTAAGGGCCTTCAAAAGCACAGTTTGCTCTTGCAGATCCTGAAAGAAAGGACCCAGGCGCTGTTGAAATCAGAACAGTGAAAGGCCAAGCAGTAGCAAAATTACTCCTTTTTTATGCATTTTGTGTGCTCTCCTCGCCTGCTGGTAAAAATCTATGTACACACGGCTGGTCGCTTGTATCCCCCAAGACAAAGCGCGATATTTCCCATCAAGAGAACCTATAATGGTCACCCAGCAGCCAGTGGGGAACGCTGGGGACGCATCGATGTCGAGCCAGAAAATAATGTTACGTACACGCGCCCGTGTGCGGCGCAAAGTCACCAAAATCAGCTGCAACACGCCACCCTGAGAGTAAAACGCTTCGGTTTCTTAAGGGCCTTCAAAAGCACAGTTTCCTCTTGCAGAGCCTGAAAGAAAGCACGCAGCAGCTGTTGAAAACAGAACAGTGAAAAACCAAGCAATAACAAAGTTACTCGTTTTTTATGCATTTTGTGTGCTCTCCTCGCCTGCTGGTAAAAATCTATGTACACACGGCTGAACGCTTCTGTCCCTCAATATAAAGCGCGATATTTCCAATCAAGGGAACCTATAATGGTCACTCAGCAGCCAGTGGGGAACGCTGGGGACGCATCGATGTCGAGCCAGAAAATGATGTTACGTACACGCGCCCGTGTGCGGCGCAAAGTCACCAAAATCAGCTGTAACACGCCACTCTCGGAGTAAAACGCTTCGGTTTCTTAAGGGCCTTCAAAAGCACAGTCTCCTCTTGCAGAACCTGAAAGAAAGCACGCAGGAGCTATTGAAAACAGAACAGTGAAAGACCAAGCAATAACAAAATTACTCGTTTTATATGCATTTTGTGTGCTCTCCTCGCCTGCTGGCAAAAATCTATGTACACACGGCTGAACGCTTCTGTCCCTCAATATAAAGCGCGATATTTCCAATCAAGGGAACCTATAATGGTCACTCAGCAGCCAGTGGGGAACGCTGGGGACGCATCGATGTCGAGCCAGAAAATAATGTTACGTACACGCGCCCGTGTGCGGCGCGAAGTCACCAAAATCACGCCACCCTCAAAGTAAAATGCTTCGGTTTCTTAAGGCCCTTCAAAAGCACAGTTTCCTCTTGCAGAACCTGAAAGAAAGCACGCAGGAGCTGTTGAAAACAGAACAGTGAAAGACCAAGCAGTAACAAAATTTCTCGTTTTATATGCATTTTGTGTGCTCTCCTCGCCTGCTGATAAAAATCTATGTACACACGTCTAGACGCTTGCGTCCCTCAATACAGAACGCAAAATTTCCCCCCAGGGGAACCTATAATGATCACCCAGCAGCCAGTGGGGAACGCTGGGGACGCATCGATGTCGAGCCAGAAAATAATGTTACGTGCACGCGCCCGTGTGCGGCGCAAAGTCAACAAAATCAGCTGTAACACGCCACCCTCGGAGTAAAATGCTTCGGTTTCTTAAGGGCCTTCAAAAGCACAGTTTCCTCTTGCAGAAACTGAAAGAAAGCACGCAGCAGCTGTTGAAAACAGAACAGTGAAAGACCAAGCAATAACAAAATTACTCGTTTTTTATGCATTTTGTGTGTTCTTCTCGCCTGCTGATAAAAATCTATGTACACACGGCTAGACGCTTTCGTCCCTCAATACAGAACGCAAAATTTCCCCCCAGGGGAACCTATAATGATCACCCAGCAGCCAGTGGGGAACGCTGGGGACGCATCGATGTCGAGCCAGAAAATAACATTACGTACACGCGCCCGTGTGCGGCGCAAAGTCATCAAAATCAGCTGTAACACGTCACCCTCAGAGTAAAATGCTTCGGTTTCTTAAGGGCCTTCAAAAGCACAGTTTCCTCTTGCAGAACCTGAAAGATAAAAATCTATGTACACACGGCTAGACGCTTTCGTCTCTCAATACAAAACGCAATATTTCCCATCAAGGGAACCTACAATGGTCACCCAGCAGCCAGTGGGGAACGCTGGGGACGCATCGATGTCGAGCCAGAAAATAATGTTACGTACACGCGCCCGTGTGCGGCGCAAAGTCATCAAAATCAGCTGTAACACGCCACCCTCGGAGTAAAATGCTTCGGTTTCTTATGGGCCTTCAAATCACAGTCTGCTCTTGCAGATCCTGAAAGAAAGCACCCAGGCGCTGTTGAAAACAGAACAGTGAAAGGCCAAGCAGTAACAAAATTACTCCTTTTTTATGCATTTTGTGTGCTCTCCTCGCCTGCTGGTAAAAATCTATGTACACACGGCTAGACGCTTGCGACCCTCCATACAAAACGCAAAATTTCCCATCAAGGGAACCTACAATGGTCACCCAGCAGCCGGTGGGGAACGCTGGGGACGCATCGATGTCGAGCCAGAAAATAATGTTACGTACACGCGCCCGTGTGCGGCGCGAAGTCACCAAAATCACGCCACCCTCAAAGTAAAATGCTTCGGTTTCTTAAGGCCCTTCAAAAGCACAGTTTCCTCTTGCAGAACCTGAAAGAAAGCACGCAGGAGCTGTTGAAAACAGAACAGTGAAAGACCAAGCAGTAACAAAATTTCTCGTTTTATATGCATTTTGTGTGCTCTCCTCGCCTGCTGATAAAAATCTATGTACACACGGCTAGACGCTTGCGTCCCTCAATACAGAACGCAAAATTTCCCCCCAGGGGAACCTATAATGATCACCCAGCAGCCAGTGGGGAACGCTGGGGACGCATCGATGTCGAGCCAGAAAATAATGTTACGTGCACGCGCCCGTGTGCGGCGCAAAGTCAACAAAATCAGCTGTAACACGCCACCCTCGGAGTAAAATGCTTCGGTTTCTTAAGGGCCTTCAAAAGCACAGTTTCCTTTTGCAGAAACTGAAAGAAAGCACGCAGCAGCTGTTGAAAACAGAACAGTGAAAGACCAAGCAATAACAAAATTACTCGTTTTTTATGCATTTTGTGTGTTCTTCTCGCCTGCTGATAAAAATCTATGTACACACGGCTAGACGCTTTCGTCTCTCAATATAAAACGCAATATTTCCCATCATGGGAACCTACAATGGTCACCCAGCAGCCAGTGGGAAACGCTGGGGACGCATCGATGTCGAGCCAGAAAATAATGTTACGTACACGCGCCCGTGTGCGGCGCAAAGTCACCAAAATCAGCTGTAACACGCCACCCTCGGAGTAAAATGCTTCGGTTTCTTATGGGCCTTCAAAAGCGCAGTTTGCTCTTGCAGATCCTGAAAGAAAGCACCCAGGCGCTGTTGAAAACAGAACAGTGAAAGGCCAAGCAGTAAAAAAATTACTCCTTTTTTATGCATTTTGTGTGCTCTCCTCGCCTGCTGGTAAAAATCTATGTACACACGGCTGGACGCTTGTGTCCCTGAATACAAAACGCGATATTTCCCATCAGGGGATCCTATAATGATCACCCAGCAGCCAGTGGGGAACGCTGGGGACGCATCGATGTCGAGCCAGAAAATAATGTTACGTGCACGCGCCCGTGTGCGGCGCAAAGTCAACAAAATCAGCTGTAACACGCCACCCTCGGAGTAAAATGCTTCGGTTTCTTAAGGGCCTTCAAAAGCACAGTTTCCTCTTGCAGAACCTGAAAGAAAGCACGCAGCAGCTGTTGAAAACAGAACAGTGAAAGACCAAGTAATAACAAAATTACTCGTTTTTTATGCATTTTGTGTGCTCTTCTCGCCTGCTGGTAAAAATCTATGTACACACGGCTAGACGCTTTCGTCTCTCAATATAAAACGCAATATTTCCCATCAAGGGAACCTACAATGGTCACCCAGCAGCCAGTGGGAAATGCTGGGGACGCATCGATGTCGAGCCAGAAAATAATGTTACGTACACGCGCCCGTGTGCGGCGCAAAGTCACCAAAATCAGCTGTAACACGCCACCCTCGGAGTAAAATGCTTCGGTTTCTTATGGGCCTTCAAAAGCGCAGTTTGCTCTTGCAGATCCTGAAAGAAAGCACCCAGGCGCTGTTGAAAACAGAACAGTGAAAGGCCAAGCAGTAAAAAAATTACTCCTTTTTTATGCATTTTGTGTGCTCTCCTCGCCTGCTGGTAAAAATCTATGTACACACGGCTGGACGCTTGTGTCCCTGAATACAAAACGCGATATTTCCCATCAAGGGAACCTATAATGGTCACCCAGCAGCCAGTGGGGAACGCTGGGGACGCATCGATGTCGAGCCAGAAAATAATGTTACGTACACGCGCTCGTGTGCGGCGCAAAGTCACCAAAATCAGCTTTAACACGTCACCCTCAGAGTAAAATGGTTCGGTTTCTTAAGGGCCTTCAAAAGCACAGTTCCCTCTTGCAGAACCTGAAAGAAAGCATGCAGGAGCTGTTGAAAACAGAACAGTGAAAGACCAAGCAGTAACAAAATTACTCGTTTTTTATGCATTTTGTGTGCTCTCCTCGCCTGCTGGTAAAAATCTATGTACACACGGCTAGACGCTTTCGTCGCTCAATACAAAACGCAATATTTCCCATCAAGGGAACCTACAATGGTCACCCAGCAGCCAGTGGGGAACGCTGGGGACGCATCGATGTCGAGCCAGAAAATAATGTTACGTACACGCGCCCGTGTTGGGCGCAAAGTCATCAAAATCAGCTGTAACACGTCACCCTCAGAGTAAAATGCTTCGGTTTCTTAAGGGCCTTCAAAAGCACAGTTTCCTCTTGCAGAACCTGAAAGAAAGCACGCAGGAGCTATTGAAAACAGAACAGTGAAAGACCAAGCAGTAACAAAATTACTCGTTCTATATGCATTTTGTGTGCTCTCCTCGCCTGCTGGTAAAAATCTATGTACACACGGCTAGACGCTTTCGTCTCTCAATATAAAACGCAATATTTCCCATCAAGGGAACCTACAATGGTCACCCAGCAGCCAGTGGGGAACGCTGGGGACGCATCGATGTCGAGCCAGAAAATAATGTTACGTGCACGCGCCCGTGTGCGGCGCAAAGTCAACAAAATCAGCTGTAACACGCCACCCTCGGAGTAAAATGCTTCGGTTTCTTAAGGGCCTTCAAAAGCACAGTTTCCTCTTGCAGAACCTGAAAGAAAGCACGCAGCAGCTGTTGAAAACAGAACAGTGAAAGACCAAGCAATAACAAAATTACTCGTTTTTTATGCATTTTGTGTGCTCTTCTCGCCTGCTGGTAAAAATCTATGTACACACGGCTAGACGCTTTCGTCTCTCAATATAAAACGCAATATTTCCCATCAAGGGAACCTACAATGGTCACCCAGCAGCCAGTGGGAAACGCTGGGGACGCATCGATGTCGAGCCAGAAAATAATGTTACGTACACGCGCCCGTGTGCGGCGCAAAGTCACCAAAATCAGCTGTAACACGCCACCCTCAGAGTAAAATGCTTCGGTTTCTTAAGGGCCTTCAAAAGCACAGTATCCTCTTGCAGAACCTGAAAGAAAGCACGCAGCAGCTGTTGAAAACAGAACAGTGAAAGACCAAGCAATAACAAAATTACTCGTTTTTTATGCATTTTGTGTGCTCTCCTCGCCTGCTGGTAAAAATCTATGTACACACGGCTAGACGCTTTCGTCGCTCAATACAAAACGCAATATTTCCCATCAAGGGAACCTACAATGGTCACTCAGCAGCCAGTGGGGAACGCTGGGGTCGCATCGATGTCGAGCCAGAAAATAATGTTAAGTACACGCGCCCGTGTGCGGCGCAAAGTCATCAAAATCAGCTGTAAGACGCCACCCTCAGAGTAAAATGCTTCGGTTTCTTAAGGCCCTTCAAAAGCACAGTTTCCTCTTGCAGAACCTGAAAGAAAGCACGCAGGAGCTGTTGAAAACAGAACAGTGAAAGACCAAGCAGTAACAAAATTACTCGTTCTATATGCATTTTGTGTGCTCTCCTCGCCTGCTGGTAAAAATCTATGTACACACGGCTAGACGCTTTCGTCCCTCAATACAAAACGCAAAATTTCCCATCAGGGGAACCTATAATAGTCACCCAGCAGCCAGTGGGGAACGCTGGGGACGCATCGATGTCGAGCCAGAAAATAATGTTACGTACACGCGCCCGTGTGCGGCGCAAAGTCACCAAAATTTGCTGTAACACGCCACCCTCGGAGTAAAATGCTTCGGTTTCTTATGGGCCTTCAAAAGTACAGTTTGCTCGTGCAGATCCTGAAAGAAAGCACCCAGGCGCTGTTGAAAACAGAACAGTGAAAGGCCAAGCAGAAACAAAATTACTCTTTTTTATGCATTTTGTGTGCTCTCCTCGCCTGCTGGTAAAAATCTATGTACACACGGCTGGACGCTTGTGTCCCTGAATACAAAACGCGATATTTCCCATCAAGGGAATCTCTAATGGTCACCCAGCAGCCAGTGGGGAACGCTGGGGACGCATCGATGTCGAGCCAGAAAATTATGTTACGTACACGCGCCCGTGTTGGGCGCAAAGTCATCAAAATCAGCTGTAACACGTCACCCTCAGAGTAAAATGCTTCGGTTTCTTAAGGGCCTTCAAGAGCACAGTTTCCTCTTGCAGAACCTGAAAGAAAGCACGCAGGAGCTATTGAAAACAGAACAGTGAAAGACCAAGCAGTAACAAAATTACTCGTTCTATATGCATTTTGTGTGCTCTCCTCGCCTGCTGGTAAAAATCTATGTACACACGGCTGAACGCTTCTGTCCCTCAATATAAAGCGCGATATTTCCAATCAAGGGAACCTATAATGGTCACTCAGCAGCCAGTGGGGAACGCTGGGGTCGCATCGATGTCGAGCCAGAAAATAATGTTAAGTACACGCGCCCGTGTGCGGCGCAAAGACATCAAAATCAGCTGTAACACGCCACCCTCAGAGTAAAATGCTTCGGTTTCTTAAGGCCCTTCAAAAGCACAGTTTCCTCTTGCAGAACCTGAAAGAAAGCACGCAGGAGCTGTTGAAAACAGAACAGTGAAAGACCAAGCAGTAACAAAATTTCTCGTTTTATATGCATTTTGTGTGCTCTCCTCGCCTGCTGATAAAAATCTATGTACACACGGCTAGACGCTTGCGTCCCTCAATACAGAACGCACAATTTCCCCCCAGGGGAACCTATAATGATCACCCAGCAGCCAGTGGGGAACGCTGGGGACGCATCGATGTCGAGCCAGAAAATAATGTTACGTGCACGCGCCCGTGTGCGGCGCAAAGTCAACAAAATCAGCTGTAACACGCCACCCTCGGAGTAAAATGCTTCGGTTTCTTAAGGGCCTTCAAAAGCACAGTTTCCTCTTGCAGAACCTGAAAGAAAGCACGCAGCAGCTGTTGAAAACAGAACAGTGAAAGACCAAGCAGT
The DNA here is from genome assembly GCA_951905685.1 of Eumerus sabulonum. NCBI lineage: Eukaryota > Metazoa > Arthropoda > Insecta > Diptera > Syrphidae > Eumerus > Eumerus sabulonum. The sequence goes on along the minus strand of OX645060.1, from coordinate 136,756,648 downwards.
AACAAAATTACTCGTTCTATATGCATTTTGTGTGTTCTCCTCGCCTGCTGGTAAAAATCTGTGTACACACGGCTGGACGCTTGTGTCCATGAATACAAAACGCGATATTTTCCATCAAGGGAACTTATAATGGTCACCCAGCAGCCAGTGGGGAACGCTGGGGACGCATCGATGTCGAGCCAGAAAATAATGTTACGTACACGCGCTCGTGTGCGGCGCAAAGTCACCAAAATCAGCTTTAACACGCCACCCTCAGAGTAAAATGCTTCGGTTTCTTAAGGGCCTTCAAAAGCACAAATTTCTCTTGCAGAACCTGGAAGAAAGCACGCAGGAGCTGTTGAAAACAGAACAGTGGAAGACCAAGCAGTAACAAAATTACTCGTTTTATATGCATTTTGTGTGCTCTCCTCGCCTGCTGGTAAAAATCTATGTACACACGGCTAGACGCTTGCGTCCCTCAATACAAAACGCAATATTTCCCATCAAGGGAACCTACAATGGTCGCCCAGCCGCCAGTGGGGAACGCTGGGGACGCATCGATGTCGAGCCAGAAAATAATGTTACGTACACGCGCCCGTGTGCGGCGCGAAATCACCAAAATCAGCTTTAACACGCCACACTCAGAGTAAAATGCTTCGGTTTCTTAAGGGCCTTCAAAAGCACAGTTTCCTCTTGCAGAACCTGAAGGAAAGCACGCAGGAGCTGTTGAAAACAGAACAGTGAAAGACCAAGCAGTAACAAAATTACTCGTTTTATATGCATTTTGTGTGCTTTCCTCGCCTGCTGGTAAAAATCTATGTACACACGGCTAGACGCTTGCGTCCCTCAATACAAAACGCAATATTTCCCATCAAGGGAACCTACAATGGTCGCCCAGCCGCCAGTGGGGAACGCTGGGGACGCATCGATGTCGAGCCAGAAAATAATGTTACGTACACGCGCCCGTGTGCGGCGCAAAGTCACCAAACTCAGCTGTAACACGCCACCCTCGGAGTAAAATGCTTCGGTTTCTTATGGGCCTTCAAAAGCGCAGTTTGCTCTTGCAGATCCTGAAAGAAAGCACCCAGGCGCTGTTGAAAACAGAACAGTGAAAGGCCAAGCAGTAACAAAATTACTCCTTTTTTATGCATTTTGTGTGTTCTCCTCGCCTGCTGGTAAAAATCTATGTACACACGGCTGGACGCTTGTGTCCTTGAATACAAAACGCGATATTTCCCATCAAGGGAACCTATAATGGTCACCCAGCAGCCAGTGGGGAACGCTGGGGACGCATCGATGTCGAGCCAGAAAATAATGTTACGTACACGCGCTCGTGTGCGGCGCAAAGTCACCAAAATCAGCTTTAACACGTCACCCTCTGAGTAAAATGGTTCGGTTTCTTTAGGGCCTTCAAAAGCACAGTTCCCTCTTGCAGAACCTGGAAGAAAGCATGCAGGAGCTGTTGAAAACAGAACAGTGAAAGGCCAAGCAGTAACAAAATTACTCGTTTTTTATGCATTTTGTGTGCTCTCCTCGCCTGCTGGTAAAAATCTATGTACACACGGCTGAACGCTTCCGTCCCTCAATATAAAGCGCGATATTTCCAATCAAGTGAACCTATAATAGTCACTCAGCAGCCAGTGGGGAACGCTGGGGTCGCTTCGATGTCGAGCCAGAAAATATTGTTACGTACACGCGCCCGTGTGCGGCGCAAAGTTATCAAAATCAGCTGTAACACGCCACCCTCAGAGTAAAATGCTTCGGTTTCTTAAGGGCCTTCAAAAGCACAGTATCCTCTTGCAGAACCTGAAAGAAAGCACGCAGGAGCTGCTGAAAACAGAACAGTGAAAGGCCAAGCAGAAACAAAATTACTCATTTTATATGCATTTTGTGTGCTCTCCTCGCCTGCTGGTAAAAATCTATGTACACACGGCTAGACGCTTGCATCCCTCAATACAAAACGCAATATTTCCCATCAAGGGAACCTACAATGGTCACCCAGCAGCCGGTGGGGAACGCTGGGGACGCATCGATGTCGAGCCAGAAAATAATGTTACGTACACGCGCTCGTGTGCGGCGCAAAGTCACCAAAATCAGCTTTAACACGTCACCCTCAGAGTAAAATGGTTCGGTTTCTTAAGGGCCTTCAAAAGCACAGTTCCCTCTTGCAGAACCTGAAAGAAAGCATGCAGGAGCTGTTGAAAACAGAACAGTGAAAGACCAAGCAGTAACAAAATTACTCGTTTTTTATGCATTTTGTGTGCTCTCCTCGCCTGCTGGTAAAAATCTATGTACACACGGCTAGACGCTTTCGTCGCTCAATACAAAACGCAATATTTCCCATCAAGGGAACCTACAATGGTCACCCAGCAGCCAGTGGGGAACGCTGGGGACGCATCGATGTCGAGCCAGAAAATAATGTTACGTACACGCGCCCGTGTTCGGCGCAAAGTCACCAAAATCAGCTGCAACACGCCACCCTTGGAGTAAAAGAAAGCACGCAGGTGTTGTTGAAAACAGAACAGCGAAAGACCAAGCAGCAACAAAATGAGTCGTTTTTTATGCATTTTGTGTGCTCTCCTCGCCTGCTGGTAAAAATCTATGTACACACGGCTGGACGCTTGTGTCCCCCAATACAAAACGCGATATTTCCCATCAAGAAAACCTATAATGATCACCCAGCAGCCAGTGGGGAACGCTGGGGACGCATCGATGTCGAGCCAGAAAATAATGTTACGTACACGCGGCCGTGTGCGGCGCAAAGTCATCAAAATCAGCTGTAACACGCCACCCTCAGAGTAAAATGCTTCGGTTTCTTAAAGGCCTTCAAAAGCACAGTTTTCTTTTGCAGAACTTGAAAGAAAGCACGCAGGAGTTGATGAAAACAGAACAGTGAAAGACCAAGCAGTAACAAAATTACTCGTTCTTTATGCATTTTGTGTGCTCTCCTCGCCTGCTGGTAAAAATCTATGTACACGGCTAGACGCTTGCATCCCTCAATACGAAACGCAATATTTCCCATCAAGGGAACCTATAATAGTCACCCAGCAGCCAGTGGGGAACGCTGGGGACGCATCGATGTCGAGCCAGAAAATAATGTTACGTACACGCGCCCGTGTTCGGCGCAAAGTCACCAAAATCAGCTGCAACACGCCACCCTTGGAGTAAAAGAAAGCACGCAGGTGTTGTTGAAAACAGAACAGCGAAAGACCAAGCAGCAACAAAATGAGTCGTTTTTTATGCATTTTGTGTGCTCTCCTCGCCTGCTGGTAAAAATCTATGTACACACGGCTGGACGCTTGTGTCCCCCAATACAAAACGCGATATTTCCCATCAAGAAAACCTACAATGGTCACCCAGCAGCCAGTGGGGAACGCTGCGGACGCATCGATGTCGAGCCAGAAAATAATGTTAAGTACACGCGTCCGTGTGCGGAGCAAATTCATCAAAATCAGCTGTAACACGCCACCCTCAGAGTGAAATGCTTCGGTTTCTCAAAGGCCTTCAGAAGCACAGTTTCCTCTTGCAGAACCTGAAAGAAAGCACGCAGGAGCTGTTGAAAACAGAACAGTGAAAGACCAAGCAGAAACAAGATTACTCGTTTTATATGCATTTTGTGTGCTCTCCTCGCCTGCTGGTAAAAATCTATGTACACACGGCTAGACGCTTGCGTCCCTCAATACAAAACGCGAAATTTCCCATCAGGGGAACCTATAATAGTCACCCAGCAGCCAGTGGGGAACGCTGGGGACGCATCGATGTCGAGCCAGAAAATAATGTTACGTACACGCGCCCATGTGCGGCACAAAGTCACCAAAATCAGCTTTAAAACGCCACCCTCAGTAAAATGCTTCGGTTTCTTAAGGGCCTTCAAAAGCACCGTTTCCTCTTGCAGAACCTGAAAGAAAGCACGCAGCAGCTATTGAAAACAGAACAGTGAAAGACCAAGCAATAACAAAATTACTCGTTTTATATGCATTTTGTGTGCTCTCCTCGCCTGCTGTTAAAAATCTATGTACACACGGCTGAACGCTTCTGTCCCTCAATATAAAGCGCGATATTTTCAATCAAGGGAACCTATAATGGTCACTCAGCAGCCAGTGGGGAACGCTGGGGTCGCATCGATGTCGAGCCAGAAAATAATGTTACGTACACGCGCCCGTGTGCGGCGCAAAGTCATCAAAATCAGCTGTAACACGCCACCCTCGGAGTAAAATGCTTCGGTTTCTTAAAGGCCTTCAAAAGCACAGTTTCCCTTTGCAGAACTTGACAGAAAGCACGCAGGAGTTGTTGAAAACAGAACAGTGAAAACCAAGCAGTAACAAAATTACTCGTTTTTTATGCATTTTGTGTGCTCTCCTCGCCTGCTGGTAAAAATCTATGTACACACGGCTAGACGCTTTCGTCTCTCAATACAAAACGCAATATTTCCCATCAAGGGAACCTACAATGGTCACCCAGCAGCCAGTGGGGAACGCTGGGGACGCATCAATGTCGAGCCAGAAAATAAAGTTACGTACACGCGCCCGTGTGCGGCGCAAAGTCATCAAAATCAGCTGTAACACGCCACCCTCGGAGTAAAATGCTTCGGTTTCTTATGGGCCTTCAAAAGCACATTTTGCTCTTGCAGATCCTGAAAGAAAGCACCCAGGCGCTGTTGAAAACAGAACAGTGAAAGGCCAAGCGGTAACAAAATTACTCTTTTTTATGCATTTTGTGTGCTCTCCTCGCCTGCTGGTAAAAATCTATGTACACACGGCTGGACGCTTGTGTCCATGAATACAAAACGCGATATTTCCCATCAAGGGAACCTATAATGGTCACCCAGCAGCCAGTGGGGAACGCTGGGGACGCATCGATGTCGAGCCAGAAAATAATGTTACGTACACGCGCTCGTGTGCGGCGCAAAGTCACCAAAATCAGCTTTAACACGCCACCCTCAGAGTAAAATGCTTCGGTTTCTTAAGGGCCTTCAAAAGCACAGTTTTCTCTTGCAGAACCTGGAAGAAAGCACGCAGGAGCTGTTGAAAACAGAACAGTGAAAGACCAAGCAGTAACAAAATTACTCGTTTTATATGCATTTTGTGTGCTTTCCTCGCCTGCTGGTAAAAATCTATGTACACACGGCTAGACGCTTGCGTCCCTCAATACAGAACGCACAATTTCCCCCCAGGGGAACCTATAATGATCACCCAGCAGCCAGTGGGGAACGCTGGGGACGCATCGATGTCGAGCCAGAAAATAATGTTACGTGCACGCGCCCGTGTGCGGCGCAAAGTCAACAAAATCAGCTGTAACACGCCACCCTCGGAGTAAAATGCTTCGGTTTCTTAAGGGCCTTCAAAAGCACAGTTTCCTCTTGCAGAACCTGAAAGAAAGCACGCAGCAGCTGTTGAAAACAGAACAGTGAAAGACCAAGCAGTAACAAAATTACTCGTTCTATATGCATTTTGTGTGCTCTCCTCGCCTGCTGGTAAAAATCTATGTACACACGGCTGAACGCTTCTGTCCCTCAATATAAAGCGCGATATTTCCAATCAAGGGAACCTATAATGGTCACTCAGCAGCCAGTGGGGAACGCTGGGGTCGCATCGATGTCGAGCCAGAAAATAATGTTAAGTACACGCGCCCGTGTGCGGCGCAAAGTCATCAAAATCAGCTGTAACACGCCACCCTCAGAGTAAAATGCTTCGGTTTCTTAAGGGCCTTCAAAAGCACAGTTCCCTCTTGCAGAACCTGAAAGAAAGCACGCAGCAGCTGTTGAAAACAGAACAGTGAAATACCAAGCAATAACAAAATTACTCGTTTTTTATGCATTTTGTGTGCTCTCCTCGCCTGCTGGTAAAAATCTATGTACACACGGCTAGACGCTTTCGTCTCTCAATACAAAACGCAATATTTCCCATCAAGTGAACCTACAATGGTCACCCAGCAGCCAGTGGGGAACGCTGGGGACGCATCAATGTCGAGCCAGAAAATAAAGTTACGTACACGCGCCCGTGTGCGGCGCAAAGTCATCAAAATCAGCTGTAACACGCCACCCTCGGAGTAAAATGCTTCGGTTTCTTATGGGCCTTCAAAAGCACATTTTGCTCTTGCAGATCCTGAAAGAAAGCACCCAGGCGCTGTTGAAAACAGAACAGTGAAAGGCCAAGCAGTAACAAAATTACTCCTTTTTTATGCATTTTGTGTGTTCTCCTCGCCTGCTGGTAAAAATCTATGTACACACGGCTGGACGCTTGTGTCCTTGAATACAAAACGCGATATTTCCCATCAAGGGAACCTATAATGGTCACCCAGCAGCCAGTGGGGAACGCTGGGGACGCATCGATGTCGAGCCAGAAAATAATGTTACGTACACGCGCTCGTGTGCGGCGCAAAGTCACCAAAATCAGCTTTAACACGCCACCCTCAGAGTAAAATGCTTCGGTTTCTTAAGGGCCTTCAAAAGCACAAATTTCTCTTGCAGAACCTGGAAGAAAGCACGCAGGAGCTGTTGAAAACAGAACAGTGGAAGACCAAGCAGTAACAAAATTACTCGTTTTATATGCATTTTGTGTGCTCTCCTCGCCTGCTGGTAAAAATCTATGTACACACGGCTAGACGCTTGCGTCTCTCAATACAAAACGCAATATTTCCCATCAAGTGAACCTACAATGGTCACCCAGCAGCCAGTGGGGAACGCTGGGGACGCATCAATGTCGAGCCAGAAAATAAAGTTACGTACACGCGCCCGTGTGCGGCGCAAAGTCATCAAAATCAGCTGTAACACGCCACCCTCGGAGTAAAATGCTTCGGTTTCTTATGGGCCTTCAAAAGCACATTTTGCTCTTGCAGATCCTGAAAGAAAGCACCCAGGCGCTGTTGAAAACAGAACAGTGAAAGGCCAAGCAGTAACAAAATTACTCCTTTTTTATGCATTTTGTGTGCTCTCCTCGCCTGCTGGTAAAAATCTATGTACACACGGCTAGACGCTTTCGTCTCTCAATACAAAACGCAATATTTCCCATCAAGTGAACCTACAATGGTCACCCAGCAGCCAGTGGGGAACGCTGGGGACGCATCGATGTCGAGCCAGAAAATAATGTTACGTACACGCGCTCGTGTGCGGCGCAAAGTCACCAAAATCAGCTTTAACACGCCACCCTCAGAGTAAAATGCTTCGGTTTCTTAAGGGCCTTCAAAAGCACAAATTTCTCTTGCAGAACCTGGAAGAAAGCACGCAGGAGCTGTTGAAAACAGAACAGTGGAAGACCAAGCAGTAACAAAATTACTCGTTTTATATGCATTTTGTGTGCTCTCCTCGCCTGCTGGTAAAAATCTATGTACACACGGCTAGACGCTTGCGTCCCTCAATACAAAACGCAATATTTCCCATCAAGGGAACCTACAATGGTCGCCCAGCCGCCAGTGGGGAACGCTGGGGACGCATCGATGTCGAGCCAGAAAATAATGTTACGTACACGCGCCCGTGTGCGGCGCGAAGTCACCAAAATCAGCTTTAACACGCCACACTCAGAGTAAAATGCTTCGGTTTCTTAAGGGCCTTCAAAAGCACAGTTTCCTCTTGCAGAACCTGAAGGAAAGCACGCAGGAGCTGTTGAAAACAGAACAGTGAAAGACCAAACAGTAACAAAATTACTCGTTTTATATGCATTTTGTGTGCTTTCCTCGCCTGCTGGTAAAAATCTATGTACACACGGCTAGACGCTTGCGTCCCTCAATACAAAACGCAATATTTCCCATCAAGGGAACCTACAATGGTCGCCCAGCCGCCAGTGGGGAACGCTGGGGACGCAACGATGTCGAGCCAGAAAATAATGTTACGTACACGCGCCCGTGTGCGGCGCAAAGTCACCAAACTCAGCTGTAACACGCCACCCTCGGAGTAAAATGCTTCGGTTTCTTATGGGCCTTCAAAAGCGCAGTTTGCTCTTGCAGATCCTGAAAGAAAGCACCCAGGCGCTGTTGAAAACAGAACAGTGAAAGGCCAAGCAGTAACAAAATTACTCCTTTTTTATGCATTTTGTGTGTTCTCCTCGCCTGCTGGTAAAAATCTATGTACACACGGCTGGACGCTTGTGTCCTTGAATACAAAACGCGATATTTCCCATCAAGGGAACCTATAATGGTCACCCAGCAGCCAGTGGGGAACGCTGGGGACGCATCGATGTCGAGCCAGAAAATAATGTTACGTACACGCGCTCGTGTGCGGCGCAAAGTCACCAAAATCAGCTTTAACACGTCACCCTCTGAGTAAAATGGTTCGGTTTCTTAAGGGCCTTCAAAAGCACAGTTCCCTCTTGCAGAACCTGGAAGAAAGCATGCAGGAGCTGTTGAAAACAGAACAGTGAAAGGCCAAGCAGTAACAAAATTACTCGTTTTTTATGCATTTTGTGTGCTCTCCTCGCCTGCTGGTAAAAATCTATGTACACACGGCTGAACGCTTCCGTCCCTCAATATAAAGCGCGATATTTCCAATCAAGTGAACCTATAATAGTCACTCAGCAGCCAGTGGGGAACGCTGGGGTCGCTTCGATGTCGAGCCAGAAAATATTGTTACGTACACGCGCCCGTGTGCGGCGCAAAGTTATCAAAATCAGCTGTAACACGCCACCCTCAGAGTAAAATGCTTCGGTTTCTTAAGGGCCTTCAAAAGCACAGTATCCTCTTGCAGAACCTGAAAGAAAGCACGCAGGAGCTGCTGAAAACAGAACAGTGAAAGGCCAAGCAGAAACAAAATTACTCATTTTATATGCATTTTGTGTGCTCTCCTCGCCTGCTGGTAAAAATCTATGTACACACGGCTAGACGCTTGCATCCCTCAATACAAAACGCAATATTTCCCATCAAGGGAACCTACAATGGTCACCCAGCAGCCGGTGGGGAACGCTGGGGACGCATCGATGTCGAGCCAGAAAATAATGTTACGTACACGCGCTCGTGTGCGGCGCAAAGTCACCAAAATCAGCTTTAACACGTCACCCTCAGAGTAAAATGGTTCGGTTTCTTAAGGGCCTTCAAAAGCACAGTTCCCTCTTGCAGAACCTGAAAGAAAGCATGCAGGAGCTGTTGAAAACAGAACAGTGAAAGACCAAGCAGTAACAAAATTACTCGTTTTTTATGCATTTTGTGTGCTCTCCTCGCCTGCTGGTAAAAATCTATGTACACACGGCTAGACGCTTTCGTCGCTCAATACAAAACGCAATATTTCCCATCAAGGGAACTTACAATGGTCACCCAGCAGCCAGTGGGGAACGCTGGGGACGCATCGATGTCGAGCCAGAAAATAATGTTACGTACACGCGCCCGTGTTCGGCGCAAAGTCACCAAAATCAGCTGCAACACGCCACCCTTGGAGTAAAAGAAAGCACGCAGGTGTTGTTGAAAACAGAACAGCGAAAGACCAAGCAGCAACAAAATGAGTCGTTTTTTATGCATTTTGTGTGCTCTCCTCGCCTGCTGGTAAAAATCTATGTACACACGGCTGGACGCTTGTGTCCCCCAATACAAAACGCGATATTTCCCATCAAGAAAACCTATAATGATCACCCAGCAGCCAGTGGGGAACGCTGGGGACGATGTCGAGCCAGAAAATAATGTTACGTACACGCGGCCGTGTGCGGCGCAAAGTCATCAAAATCAGCTGTAACACGCCACCCTCAGAGTAAAATGCTTCGGTTTCTTAAAGGCCTTCAAAAGCACAGTTTTCTTTTGCAGAACTTGAAAGAAAGCACGCAGGAGTTGATGAAAACAGAACAGTGAAAGACCAAGCAGTAACAAAATTACTCGTTCTTTATGCATTTTGTGTGCTCTCCTCGCCTGCTGGTAAAAATCTATGTACACGGCTAGACGCTTGCATCCCTCAATACGAAACGCAATATTTCCCATCAAGGGAACCTATAATAGTCACCCAGCAGCCAGTGGGGAACGCTGGGGACGCATCGATGTCGAGCCAGAAAATAATGTTACGTACACGCGCCCGTGTTCGGCGCAAAGTCACCAAAATCAGCTGCAACACGCCACCCTTGGAGTAAAAGAAAGCACGCAGGTGTTGTTGAAAACAGAACAGCGAAAGACCAAGCAGCAACAAAATGAGTCGTTTTTTATGCATTTTGTGTGCTCTCCTCGCCTGCTGGTAAAAATCTATGTACACACGGCTGGACGCTTGTGTCCCCCAATACAAAACGCGATATTTCCCATCAAGAAAACCTACAATGGTCACCCAGCAGCCAGTGGGGAACGCTGCGGACGCATCGATGTCGAGCCAGAAAATAATGTTAAGTACACGCGTCCGTGTGCGGAGCAAATTCATCAAAATCAGCTGTAACACGCCACCCTCAGAGTGAAATGCTTCGGTTTCTCAAAGGCCTTCAGAAGCACAGTTTCCTCTTGCAGAACCTGAAAGAAAGCACGCAGGAGCTGTTGAAAACAGAACAGTGAAAGACCAAGCAGAAACAAGATTACTCGTTTTATATGCATTTTGTGTGCTCTCCTCGCCTGCTGGTAAAAATCTATGTACACACGGCTAGACGCTTGCGTCCCTCAATACAAAACGCGAAATTTCCCATCAGGGGAACCTATAATAGTCACCCAGCAGCCAGTGGGGAACGCTGGGGACGCATCGATGTCGAGCCAGAAAATAATGTTACGTACACGCGCCCATGTGCGGCACAAAGTCACCAAAATCAGCTTTAAAACGCCACCCTCAGTAAAATGCTTCGGTTTCTTAAGGGCCTTCAAAAGCACCGTTTCCTCTTGCAGAACCTGAAAGAAAGCACGCAGCAGCTATTGAAAACAGAACAGTGAAAGACCAAGCAATAGCAAAATTACTCGTTTTATATGCATTTTGTGTGCTCTCCTCGCCTGCTGTTAAAAATCTATGTACACACGGCTGAACGCTTCTGTCCCTCAATATAAAGCGCGATATTTTCAATCAAGGGAACCTATAATGGTCACTCAGCAGCCAGTGGGGAACGCTGGGGTCGCATCGATGTCGAGCCAGAAAATAATGTTACGTACACGCGCCCGTGTGCGGCGCAAAGTCATCAAAATCAGCTGTAACACGCCACCCTCGGAGTAAAATGCTTCGGTTTCTTAAAGGCCTTCAAAAGCACAGTTTCCCTTTGCAGAACTTGACAGAAAGCACGCAGGAGTTGTTGAAAACAGAACAGTGAAAACCAAGCAGTAACAAAATTACTCGTTTTTTATGCATTTTGTGTGCTCTCCTCGCCTGCTGGTAAAAATCTATGTACACACGGCTAGACGCTTTCGTCTCTCAATACAAAACGCAATATTTCCCATCAAGGGAACCTACAATGGTCACCCAGCCGCCAGTGGGGAACGCTGGGGACGCATCGATGTCGAGCCAGAAAATAATGTTACGTACACGCGCTCGTGTGCGGCGCAAAGTCACCAAAATCAGCTTTAACACGCCACCCTCAGAGTAAAATGCTTCGGTTTCTTAAGGGCCTTCAAAAGCACAGTTTTCTCTTGCAGAACCTGGAAGAAAGCACGCAGGAGCTGTTGAAAACAGAACAGTGAAAGGCCAAGCGGTAACAAAATTACTCTTTTTTATGCATTTTGTGTGCTCTCCTCGCCTGCTGGTAAAAATCTATGTACACACGGCTGGACGCTTGTGTCCATGAATACAAAACGCGATATTTCCCATCAAGGGAACCTATAATGGTCACCCAGCAGCCAGTGGGGAACGCTGGGGACGCATCGATGTCGAGCCAGAAAATAATGTTACGTACACGCGCTCGTGTGCGGCGCAAAGTCACCAAAATCAGCTTTAACACGCCACCCTCAGAGTAAAATGCTTCGGTTTCTTAAGGGCCTTCAAAAGCACAGTTTTCTCTTGCAGAACCTGGAAGAAAGCACGCAGGAGCTGTTGAAAACAGAACAGTGAAAGACCAAGCAGTAACAAAATTACTCGTTTTATATGCATTTTGTGTGCTTTCCTCGCCTGCTGGTAAAAATCTATGTACACACGGCTAGACGCTTGCGTCCCTCAATACAAAACGCAATATTTCCCATCAAGGGAACCTACAATGGTCACCCAGCCGCCAGTGGGGAACGCTGGGGACGCATCGATGTCGAGCCAGAAAATAATGTTACGTACACGCGCCCGTGTGCGGCGCAAAGTCACCAAACTCAGCTGTAACACGCCACCCTCGGAGTAAAATGCTTCGGTTTCTTATGGGCCTTCAAAAGCGCAGTTTGCTCTTGCAGATCCTGAAAGAAAGCACCCAGGCGCTGTTGAAAACAGAACAGTGAAAGGCCAAGCAGTAACAAAATTACTCCTTTTTTATGCATTTTGTGTGCTCTCCTCGCCTGCTGGTAAAAATCTATGTACACACGGCTGGACGCTTGTGTCCCTGAATACAAAACGCGATATTTCCCATCAAGGGAACCTATAATGGTCACCCAGCAGCCAGTGGGGAACGCTGGGGACGCATCGATGTCGAGCCAGAAAATAATGTTACGTACACGCGCTCGTGTGCGGCGCAAAGTCATCAAAATCAGCTGTAACACGCTACCCTCGGAGTAAAATGCTTCGGTTTCTTAAAGGCCTTCAAAAGCACAATTTCCTTTTGCAGATTTTGAAAGAAAGCACGCAGGAGTAGTTGAAAACAGAACAGTGAAAGACCAAGCAGTAACAAAATTACTCGTTTTTTATGCATTTTGTGTGCTCTCCTCGCCTGCTGGTAAAAATCTATGTACACGCGGCTGGACGCTTGTGTCCCTGAATACAAAACGCGATATTTCCCATCAAGGGAACCTATAATGGTCACCCAGCAGCCAGTGGGGAACGCTGGGGACGCATCGATGTCGAGCCAGAAAATAATGTTACGTACACGCGCTCGTGTGCGGCGCAAAGTCACCAAAATCAGCTTTAACACGTCACCCTCAGAGTAAAATGGTTCGGTTTCTTAAGGGCCTTCAAAAGCACAAATCCCTCTTGCAGAACCTGAAAGAAAGCATGCAGGAGCTGTTGAAAACAGAACAGTGAAAGGCCAAGCAGTAACAAAATTACTCGTTTTTTATGCATTTTGTGTGCTCTCCTCGCCTGCTGGTAAAAATCTATGTACACACGGCTGAACGCTTCCGTCCCTCAATATAAAGCGCGATATTTCCAATCAAGTGAACCTATAATAGTCACTCAGCAGCCAGTGGGGAACGCTGGGGTCGCTTCGATGTCGAGCCAGAAAATAATGTTACGTACACGCGCCCGTGTGCGGCGCAAAGTTATCAAAATCAGCTGTAACACGCCACCCTCAGAGTAAAATGCTTCGGTTTCTTAAGGGCCTTCAAAAGCACAGTATCCTCTTGCAGAACCTGAAAGAAAGCACGCAGGAGCTGCTGAAAACAGAACAGTGAAAGGCCAAGCAGAAACAAAATTACTCGTTTTATATGCATTTTGTGTGCTCTCCTCGCCTGCTGGTAAAAATCTATGTACACACGGCTAGACGCTTGCATCCCTCAATACAAAACGCAAAATTTCCCATCAAGAGAACCTACAATGGTCACCCAGCAGCCAGTGGGGAACGCTGGGGACGCATCGATGTCGAGCCAGAAAATAATGTTACGTACACGCGCCCGTGTTCGGCGCAAAGTCACCAAAATCAGCTGCAACACGCCACCCTTGGAGTAAAAGAAAGCACGCAGGTGTTGTTGAAAACAGAACAGCGAAAGACCAAGCAGCAACAAAATGAGTCGTTTTTTATGCATTTTGTGTGCTCTCCTCGCCTGCTGGTAAAAATCTATGTACACACGGCTGGACGCTTGTGTCCCCCAATACAAAACGCGATATTTCCCATTCAGAAAACCTATAATGATCACCCAGCAGCCAGTGGGGATCGCTGGGGACGCATCGATGTCGAGCCAGAAAATAATGTTACGTACACGCGGCCGTGTGCGGCGCAAAGTCATCAAAATCAGCTGTAACACGCCACCCTCAGAGTAAAATGCTTCGGTTTCTTAAAGGCCTTCAAAGGCACAGTTTTCTTTTGCAGAACTTGAAAGAAAGCACGCAGGAGTTGATGAAAACAGAACAGTGAAAGACCAAGCAGTAACAAAATTACTCGTTCTTTATGCATTTTGTGTGCTCTCCTCGCCTGCTGGTAAAAATCTATGTACACGGCTAGACGCTTGCATCCCTCAATACGAAACGCAATATTTCCCATCAAGGGAACCTATAATGGTCACCCTGCAGCCAGTGGGGAACGCTGGGGACGCATCGATGTCGAGCCAGAAAATAATGTTACATACACGCGCTCGTGTGCGGCGCAAAGTCACCAAAATCAGCTTTAACACGCCACCCTCAGAGTAAAATGCTTCGGTTTCTTAAGGGCCTTCAGAAGCACAGTTTCCTCTTGCAGAACCTGAAAGAAAGCACGCAGGAGCTGTTGAAAACAGAACAGTGAAAGACCAAGCAGAAACAAGATTACTCGTTTTATATGCATTTTGTGCGCTCTCCTCGCCTGCTGGTAAAAATCTATGTACACACGGCTAGACGCTTGCGTCCCTCAATACAAAACGCGAAATTTCCCATCAGGGGAACCTATAATAGTCACCCAGCAGCCAGTGGGGAACGCTGGGGACGCATCGATGTCGAGCCAGAAAATAATGTTACGTACACGCGCCCATGTGCGGCACAAAGTCACCAAAATCAGCTTTAAAACGCCACCCTCAGTAAAATGCTTCGGTTTCTTAAGGGCCTTCAAAAGCACCGTTTCCTCTTGCAGAACCTGAAAGAAAGCACGCAGCAGCTGTTGAAAACAGAACAGTGAAAGACCAAGCAATAACAAAATTACACGTTTTTTATGCTTTTGGTGTGCTCTCCTCGCCCGCTGGTAAAAATCTATGTACACACGGCTGAACGCTTCTGTCCCTCAATATAAAGCGCGATATTTTCAATCAAGGGAACCTATAATGGTCACTCAGCAGCCAGTGGGGAACGCTGGGGTCGCATCGATGTCGAGCCAGAAAATAATGTTACGTACACGCGCCCGTGTGCGGCGCAAAGTCATCAAAATCAGCTGTAACACGCTACCCTCGGAGTAAAATGCTTCGGTTTCTTAAAGGCCTTCAAAAGCACAGTTTCCCTTTGCAGAACTTGAAAGAAAGCACGCAGGAGTTGTTGAAAACAGAAAAGTGAAAATCAAGCAGTAACAAAATTACTCGTTTTTTATGCATTTTGTGTGCTCTCCTCGCCTGCTGGTAAAAATCTATGTACACACGGCAGTACGTTTGTGTCCCTGAATACAAAACGCGATATTTGCCATCAAGGGAACCTATAATGGTCACCCTGCAGCCAGTGGGGAACGCTGGGGACGCATCGATGTCGAGCCAGAAAATAATGTTACGTACACGCGTCCGTGTGCGGCACAAAGTCACCCAAATCATCTTTAAAACGCCACCCTCAGAGTAAAATGCTTCGATTTCTTAAGGGCCTTCAAAAGCACAGTTTCCTCTTGCAGAACCTGAAAGAAAGCACGCAGCAGCTGTTGAAAACAGAACAGTGAAAGACCAAGCAGTAACAAAATTACTCGTTTTTTATGCATTTTGTGTGCTCTCCTCGCCTGCTGGTAAAAATCTATGTACAAACGGCTGGACGCTTGTGTCCCTGAATACAAAAGGCGATATTTCCCTAGTGGTCACCCAGCAGAAAGTGGGGAACGCTGGGGACGCATCGATGTCGAGCCAGAAAATAATTTTTCGTACACGCGCCCGTGTGCGGCGCAAAGTCATCAAAATCAGCTGTAACACGCCACCCTCAGAGTAAAATGCTTCGGTTTCTTAAGGGCCTTCAAAAGGACAGTTTCCTCTTGCAGAACCTGAAAGAAAGCACGCAGGAGCTGTTGAAAACAGAGCAGTGAAAGACCAAGCAGTAAGAAAATTACTCGTTTTATATGCATTTTGTGTGCTCTCCTCGCCTGCTGGTAAAAATCTATGTACACACGGCTAGACGCTTGCATCCTTCAATACAAAACGCAATATTTCCCTTCAAGGGAACCTACAATGGTCACCCAGCAGCCAGTGGGGAACGCTGGGGACGCATCGATGTCGAGCCAGAAAATAATGTTACGTACACGCGCCCGTGTGCGGCGCAAAGTCGCCAAAATCAGCTTTAACACGCCACCCTCAGAGTAAAATGCTTCGGTTTCTTAAGGGCCTTCAAAAGCACAGTTTCCTCTTGCAGAACCAGAAAGAAAGCACGCAGGAAGTGTTGAAAACAGAACAGTGAAAGACCAAGCAATAACAAAATTACTCGTTTTATATGCATTTTGTGTGCTCTCCTCGCCTGCTGGTAAAAATCTATGTACACACGGCTAGACGCTTGCGTCCCTCAATACAAAACGCAAAATTTCCCATCAAAAGAACCTACAACGGTCACCCAGCAGCCAGTGGGGAACGCTGGGGACGCATCGATGTCGAGCCAGAAAATAATGTTACGTACACGCGCCCGTGTTCGGCGCAAAGTCACCAAAATCAGCTGCAACACGCCACCCTCGGAGTAGAAGAAAGCACGCAGGAGTAGTTGAAAACAGAACAGTGAAAGACCAAGCAGTAACAAAATTACTCGTTTTTTATGCATTTTGTGTGCTCTCCTCGCCTGCTGGTAAAAATCTATGTACACACGGCTAGACGCTTGCGTCCCTCAATACAAAACGCAATATTTCCCATCAAGGGAACCTACAATGGTCACCCAGCCGCCAGTGGGGAACGCTGGGGACGCATCGATGTCGAGCCAGAAAATAATGTTACGTACACGCGGCCGTGTGCGGCGCAAATTCATCAAAATCAGCTGTAACACGCCACCCTCAGAGTAAAATGCTTCGGTTTCTTAAAGGCCTTCAAAAGCACAGTTTTCTTTTGCAGAACTTGAAAGAAAGCACGCAGCAGCTGTTGAAAACAGAACAGTGAAAAACCAAGCAATAACAAAATTACTCGTTTTTTATGCATTTTGTGTGCTCTCCTCGCCTGCTGGTAAAAATCTATGTACACACGGCTGGTCGCTTGTGTCCCCCAAGACAAAGCGCGATATTTCCCATCAAGGGAACCTATAATGGTCACCCAGCAGCCAGTGGGGAACGCTGGGGACGCATCGATGTCGAGCCAGAAAATAATGTTACGTACACGCGCTCGTGTGCGGCGCACAGTCACCAAAATCAGCTTTAACACGCCACCCTCAGAGTAAAATGCTTCGGTTTCTTAAGGGCCTTCAAAAGCACAGTTTCCTCTGCAGAACCTGAAAGAAAGCACGCAGGAGCTGTTGAAAACAGAACAGTGAAAGACCAAGCAGAAACAAAATTACTCGTTTTATATGCATTTTGTGTGCTCTCCTCGCCTGCTGGTAAAAATCTATGTACACACGGCTAGACGCTTGCGTCCCTCAATACAAAACGCAAAATTTCCCATCAAAAGAACCTACAACGGTCACCCAGCAGCCAGTGGGGAACGCTGGGGACGCATCGATGTCGAGCCAGAAAATAATGTTACGTACACGCGCCCGTGTTCGGCGCAAAGTCACCAAAATCAGCTGCAACACGCCACCCTCGGAGTAGAAGAAAGCACGCAGGTGTTGTTGAAAACAGAACAGTGAAAGACCAAGCAGTAACAAAATTACTCGTTTTTTATGCATTTTGTGTGCTCTCCTCGCCTGCTGGTAAAAATCTATGTACACACGGCTGGACGCTTGTGTCCCCTAATACAAAACGCGATATTTCCCATCAAGAAAACCTATAATGATCACCCAGCAGCCAGTGGGGAACGCTGGGGACGCATCGATGTCGAGCCAGAAAATAATGTTACGTACACGCGGCCGTGTGCGGCGCAAAGTCATCAAAATCAGCTGTAACACGCCACCCTCGGAGTAAAATGCTTCAGTTTCTTATGGGCCTTCAAATCACAGTCTGCTCTTGCAGATCCTGAAAGAAAGCACCCAGGCGCTGTTGAAAACAGAACAGTGAAAGGCCAAGCAGTAACAAAATTACTCCTTTTTTATGCATTTTGTGTGTTCTCCTCGCCTGCTGGTTAAAATCTATGTACACACGGCTGGACGCTTGTGTCCCCCAATACAAAACGCGATATTTCCCATCAAGAAAACCTATAATGATCACCCAGCAGCCAGTGGGGAACGCTGGGGACGCATCGATGTCGAGCCAGAAAATAATGTTACGTACACGCGCCCGTGTTCGGCGCAAAGTCACCAAAATCAGCTGCAACACGCCACCCTCGGAGTAAAAGAAAGCACGCAGGTATTGTTGAAAACAGAACAGTGAAAGACCAAGCAGTAACAAAATTACTCGTTTTTTATGCATTTTGTGTGCTCTCCTCGCCTGCTGGTAAAAATCTATGTACACACGGCTAGACGCTTGCGTCCCTCAATACAAAACGCAATATTTCCCATCAAGGGAACCTACAATGGTCACCCAGCAGCCAGTGGGGAACGCTGGGGACGCATCGATGTCGAGCCAGAAAATAATGTTACGTACACGCGCCCGTGTTCGGCGCAAAGTCACCAAAATCAGCTGCAACACGCCACCCTCGGAGTAAAAGAAAGCACGCAGGAGTTGATGAAAACAGAACAGTGAAAGACCAAGCAGTAACAAAATTACTCGTTCTTTATGCATTTTGTGTGCTCTCCTCGCCTGCTGGTAAAAATCTATGTACACGGCTAGACGCTTGCATCCCTCAATACGAAACGCAATATTTCCCATCAAGGGAACCTACAATGGTCACCCAGCAGCCAGTGGGGAACGCTGGGGACGCATCGATGTCGAGCCAGAAAATAATGTTACGTACACGCGCCCGTGTGCGGAGCAAAGTCATCAAAATCAGCTGTAACACGCCACCCTCAGAGTGAAATGCTTCGGTTTCTCAAAGGCCTTCAAAAGCACAATTTCCTTTTGCAGATTTTGAAAGAAAGCACGCAGGAGTAGTTGAAAACAGAACAGTGAAAGACCAAGCAGTAACAAAATTACTCGTTTTTTATGCATTTTGTGTGCTCTCCTCGCCTGCTGGTAAAAATCTATGTACACACGGCTAGACGCTTGCGTCCCTCAATACAAAACGCAATATTTCCCATCAAGGGAACCTACAATGGTCACCCAGCCGCCAGTGGGGAACGCTGGGGACGCATCGATGTCGAGCCAGAAAATAATGTTACGTACACGCGGCCGTGTGCGGCGCAAATTCATCAAAATCAGCTGTAACACGCCACCCTCAGAGTAAAATGCTTCGGTTTCTTAAAGGCCTTCAAAAGCACAGTTTTCTTTTGCAGAACTTGAAAGAAAGCACGCAGGAGTTGATGAAAACAGAACAGTGAAAGACCAAGCAGTAACAAAATTACTCGTTCTTTATGCATTTTGTGTGCTCTCCTCGCCTGCTGGTAAAAATCTATGTACACGGCTAGACGCTTGCATCCCTCAATACGAAATGCAATATTTCCCATCAAGGGAACCTATAATGATCACCCAGCAGCCAGTGGGGAACGCTGGGGACGCATCGTTGTCGAGCCAGAAAATAATGTTACGTACACTCGGCCGTGTGCGGCGCAAAGTCATCAAAATTAGCTGTAACACGCCACCCTCAGAGTAAAATGCTTCGGTTTCTTAAAGGCCTTCAAAAGCACGGTTTTCTTTTGCAGAACTTGAAAGAAAGCACGCAGGAGTTGATGAAAACAGAACAGTGAAAGACCAAGCAGTAACAAAATTACTCGTTCTTTATGCATTTTGTGTGCTCTCCTCGCCTGCTGGTAAAAATCTATGTACACGGCTAGACGCTTGCATCCCTCAATACGAAACGCAATATTTCCCATCAAGGGAACCTACAATGGTCACCCAGCAGCCAGTGGGGAACGCTGGGGACGCATCGATGTCGAGCCAGAAAATAATGTTACGTACACACGCCCGTGTGCGGCGCGAAGTCACCAAAATCAGCTTTAACACGCCACACTCAGAGTAAAATGCTTCGGTTTCTTAAGGGCCTTCAAAAGCACAGTTTCCTCTTGCAGAACCTGAAAGAAAGCACGCAGGAGCTGTTGAAAACAGAACAGTGAAAGACCAAGCAGTAAGAAAATTACTCGTTTTATATGCATTTTGTGTGCTCTCCTCGCCTGCTGGTAAAAATCTATGTACACACGGCTAGACGCTTGCATCCTTCAATAAAAAACGCAATATTTCCCTTCAAGGGAACCTACAATGGTCACCCAGCAGCCAGTGGGGAACGCTGGGGACGCATCGATGTCGAGCCAGAAAATAATGTTACGTACACGCGCCCGTGTGCGGCGCAAAGTCGCCAAAATCAGCTTTAACACGCCACCCTCAGAGTAAAATGCTTCGGTTTCTTAAGGGCCTTCAAAAGCACAGTTTCCTCTTGCAGAACCTGAAAGAAAGCACGCAGGAGCTGTTGAAAACAGAACAGTGAAAGACCAAGCAGTAACAAAATTACTCGTTTTATATGCATTTTGTGTGCTCTCCTCGCCTGCTGGTAAAAATCTATGTACATACGGGTAGACGCTTGCATCCCTCAATACAAAGCACAACATTTCCCATCAGGGGAACCTATAATGGTCACCCAGCAGCCAGTGGGGAACGCTGGGGACGCATCGATGTCGAGCCAGAAAATAATGTTACGTACACGTGCCTGCGTGCGGCGCAAAGTCACCTAAATCAGCTGTAACACGCCACCCTCGGAGTAAAACGCTTCGGTTTCTTAAGGGCCTTCAAAAGCACAGTTTCCCCTTGCAGAACCTGAAAGAAAGCACGCAGCAGCTGTTGAAAACAGAACAGTGAAAAACCAAGCAATAACAAAATTATTCGTTTTTTATGCATTTTGTGTGCTCTCCTCGCCTGCTGGTAAAAATCTATGTACACACGGCTGGTCGCTTGTGTCCCCCAAGACAAAGCGCGATATTTCCCATCAAGGGAACCTATAATGGCCACCCAGCAGCCAGTGGGGAACGCTGGGGACGCATCGATGTCGAGCCAGAAAATAATGTTACGTACACCCGCCCGTGTGCGGCGCAAAGTCACCAAAATCAGCTGCAACACGCCACCCTCTGAGTGAAACGCTTCGGTTTCTTAAAGGCCTTCAAAAGCACAGTTTCACTTTGCAGAACTTGAAAGAAAGCACGCAGGAGTTGTTGAAAACAGAACAGTGAAAACCAAGCAGTAACAAAATTACTCGTTTTATATGCATTTTGTGTGCTCTCCTCGCCTGCTGGTAAAAATCTATGTACACACGGCTAGACGCTTGCGTCCCTCAATACAAAACGCAAAATTTCCCATCAGGGGAACCTATAATAGCCACCCAGCAGCCAGTGGGGAACGCTGGGGACGCATCGATGTCGAGCCAGAAAATAATGTTACGTACACGCGCCCGTGTGCGGCGCAAAGTCACCAAAATCAGCTGTAACACGCCACCCTCGGAGTAAAATGCTTCGGTTTCTTAAAGGCCTTCAAAAGCACAGTTTCTTCCTGCAGAACCTGAAAGAAAGCACGCAGCAGCTGTTGAAAACAGAACAGTGATAGACCAAGAAACAACAAAATTACTCGTTTTTTATGAATTTTGTGTGCTCTCCTCGCCTGCTGCTAAAAATCTATGTACACACGGCTGAACGCTTCTGTCCCTCAATATAAAGCGCGATATTTCCAATCAAGGGAACCTATAACGGTCACTCAGCACCCAGTGGGGAACGCTGGGGTCGCATCGATGTCGAGCCAGAAAATAATGTTACGTACACGCGCCCGTGTGCGGCGCAAAGTCATCAAAATCAGCTGTAACACGCCACCCTCGGAGTAAAATGCTTCGGTTTCTTAAAGGCCTTCAAAAGCACAGTTTCCCTTTGCAGAACTTGAAAGAAAGCACGCAGGAGTTGTTGAAAACAGAACAGTGAAAACCAAGCAGTAACAAAATTACTCGTTTTTTATGCATTTTGTGTGCTCTCCTCGCCTGCTGGTAAAAATCTATGTACACACGGCTAGACGCTTGCATCCTTCAATAAAAAACGCAATATTTCCCTTCAAGGGAACCTACAATGGTCACCCAGCAGCCAGTGGGGAACGCTGGGGACGCATCGATGTCGAGCCAGAAAATAATGTTACGTACACGCGCCCGTGTGCGGCGCAAAGTCGCCAAAATCAGCTTTAACACGCCACCCTCAGAGTAAAATGCTTCGGTTTCTTAGGGGCCTTCAAAAGCACAGTTTCCTCTAGCAGAACCTGAAAGAAAGCACGCAGGAGCTGTTGAAAACAGAACAGTGAAAGACCAAGCAGTAACAAAATTACTCGTTTTATATGCATTTTGTGTGCTCTCCTCGCCTGCTGGCAAAAATCTATGTACATACGGGTAGACGCTTGCATCCCTCAATACAAAACGCAACATTTCCCATCTGGGGAACCTATAATGGTCACCCAGCAGCCAGTGGGGAACGCTGGGGACGCATCGATGTCGAGCCAGAAAATAATGTTACGTACACGTGCCTGCGTGCGGCGCAAAGTCACCTAAATCAGCTGTAACACGCCACCCTCGGAGTAAAACGCTTCGGTTTCTTAAGGGCCTTCAAAAGCACAGTTTTCTCTTGCAGAACCTGAAAGAAAGCACGCAGCAGCTGTTGAAAACAGAACAGTGAAAAACCAAGCAATAACAAAATTACTCGTTTTTTATGCATTTTGTGTGCTCTCCTCGCCTGCTGGTAAAAATCTATGTACACACGGCTGGCCGCTTGTGTCCCCCAAGACAAAGCGCGATATTTCCCATCAAGGGAACCTATAATGGCCACCCAGCAGCCAGTGGGGAACGCTGGGGACGCATCGATGTCGAGCCAGAAAATAATGTTACGTACACCCGCCCGTGTGCGGCGCAAAGTCACCAAAATCAGCTGCAACACGCCACCCTCTGAGTAAAACGCTTCGGTTTCTTAAAGGCCTTCAAAAGCACAGTTTCACTTTGCAGAACTTGAAAGAAAGCACGCAGGAGTTGTTGAAAACAGAACAGTGAAAACCAAGCAGTAACAAAATTACTCGTTTTATATGCATTTTGTGTGCTCTCCTCGCCTGCTGGTAAAAATCTATGTACACACGGCTAGACGCTTGCATCCCTCAATACAAAACGCAATATTTCCCATCAAGGGAACCTACAATGGTCACCCAGCCGCCAGTGGGGAACGCTGGGGACGCATCGATGTCGAGCCAGAAAATAATGTTACGTGCACACGCCCGTGTGCGGCGCAAAGTCACCAAAATCAGCTGTAACACGCCACCTTCGGAGTAAAATGCTTCGGTTTCTTATGGGCCTTCAAAAGCGCAGTTTGCTCTTGCAGATCCTGAAAGAAAGCACCCAGGCGCTGTTGAAAACAGAACAGTGGAAGGCCAAGCAGTAACAAAATTACTCCTTTTTTATGCATTTTGTGTGCTCTCCTCGCCTGCTGGTAAAAATCTATGTACACACGGCTGGACGCTTGTGTCCCTGAATACAAAAGGCGATATTTCCCTAGTGGTCACCCAGCAGCCAGTGGGGAACGCTGGGGACGCATCGATGTCGAGCCAGAAAATAATTTTTCGTACACGCGCCCGTGTGCGGCGCAAAGCCATCATAATCAGCTGTAACACGCCACCCTCAGAGTAAAATGCTTCGGTTTCTTAAGGGCCTTCAAAAGGACAGTTTCCTCTTGCAGAACCTGAAAGAAAGCACGCAGGAGCCGTTGAAAACAGAACAGTGAAAGACCAAGCAGAAACAAAATTACTCGTTTTATATGCATTTTGTGTGCTCTCCTCGCCTGCTGGTAAAAATCTATGTACACACGGCTAGACGCTTGCGTCCCTCAATGCAAAACGCAAAATTTCCCATCAGGGGAACCTATAATGGTCACCCTGCAGCCAGTGGGGAACGCTGGGGTCGCATCGATGTCGAGCCAGAAAATAATGTTACGTACACGCGCCCGTGTGCGGCGCAAAGTCATCAAAATCAGCTGTAACACGCCACCCTCGGAGTAAAATGCTTCGGTTTCTTAAAGGGCTTCAAAAGCACAGTTTCCCTTTGCAGAACTTGAAAGAAAGCACGCAGGAGTTGTTGAAAACAGAACAGTGAAAACCAAGCAGTAACAAAATTACTCGTTTTTTATGCATTTTGTGTGCTCTCCTCGCCTGCTGGTAAAAATCTATGTACACACGGCAGTACGTTTGTGTCCCTGAATACAAAACGCGATATTTTCCATCATGAGAACCTATAATGGTCACCCTGCAGCCAGTGGGGAACGCTGGGGACGCATCGATGTCGAGCCAGAAAATAATGTTACGTACACGCGTCCGTGTGCGGCACAAAGTCACCCAAATCAGCTTTAAAACGCCACCCTCAGAGTAAAATGCTTCGGTTTCTTAAGGGCCTTCAGCAGCACAGTTTCCTCTTGCAGAACCTGAAAGAAAGCACGCAGCAGCTGTTGAAAACAGAACAGTGAAAGACCAAGCAGTAACAAAATTACTCGTTTTTTATGCATTTTGTGTGCTCTCCTCGCCTGCTGGTAAAAATCTATGTACACACGGCTAGACGCTTGCATCCTTCAATACAAAACGCAATATTTCCCTTCAAGGGAACCTACAATGGTCACCCAGCAGCCAGTGGGGAACGCTGGGGACGCATCGATCTCGAGCCAGAAAATAATGTTACGTACACGCG
The DNA here is from genome assembly GCA_951905685.1 of Eumerus sabulonum. Taxonomy (NCBI): domain Eukaryota; kingdom Metazoa; phylum Arthropoda; class Insecta; order Diptera; family Syrphidae; genus Eumerus; species Eumerus sabulonum. The sequence goes on along the minus strand of OX645060.1, from coordinate 136,731,985 downwards.
CCCGTGTGCGGCGCAAAGTCGCCAAAATCAGCTTTAACACGCCACCCTCAGAGTAAAATGCTTCGGTTTCTTAAGGGCCTTCAAAAGCACAGTTCACTCTTGCAGAACCTGAAAGAAAGCACGCAGGAGCTGTTGAAAACAGAACAGTGAAAGACCAAGCAGTAACAAAATTACTCGTTTTATATGCATTTTGTGTGCTCTCCTCGCCTGCTGGTAAAAATCTATGTACATACGGGTAGACGCTTGCATCCCTCAATACAAAACGCAAAATTTCCCATCAGGGGAACCTATAATGGTCACCCAGCAGCCAGTGCGGAACGCTGGGGACGCATCGATGTCGAGCCAGAAAATAATGTTACGTACACGTGCCTGCGTGCGGCGCAAAGTCACCAAAATCAGCTGTAACACGCCACCCTCGGAGTAAAACGCTTCGGTTTCTTAAGGGCCCTCAAAAGCACAGTTTCCTCTTGTAGAACCTGAAAGAAAGAACGCAGCAGCTGTTGAAAACAGAACAGTGAAAAACCAAGCAATAACAAAATTACTCGTTTTTTATGCATTTTGTGTGCTCTCCTCGCCTGCTGGTAAAAATCCATGTACACGCGGCTGGTCGCTTGTGTCCCCCAAGACAAAGCGCGATATTTCCCATCAAGGGAACCTATAATGGTCACCCAGCAGCCAGTGGGGAACGCTGGGGACGCATCGATGTCGAGCCAGAAAATAATGTTACGTACACCCGCCCGTGTGCGGCGCAAAGTCACCAAAATCAGCTGCAACACGCCACCCTCGGAGTAAAACGCTTCGGTTTCTTAAAGGCCTTCAAAAGCACAGTTTCCTTTTGCAGAACTTGAAAGAAAGCACGCAGGAGTTGTTGAAAACAGAACAGTGAAAACCAAGCAGTAACAATATTACTCCTTTTTTATGCATTTTGTGTGCTCTCCTCGCCTGCTGGTAAAAATCTATGTACACACGGCTGGACGCCTGTGTCCCTGAATACAAAACGCGATATTTTCCATCAAGGGAACCTATAATGGTCACCCTGCAGCCAGTGGGGAACGCTGGGGATGCATCGATGTCGAGCCAGAAAATAATGTTATGTACACGCGCCCGTGTGCGGCGCAAAGTCATCAAAATCTGCTGTAATGAATCTTAAATGATCTTCATGTAATGATATGGCATGTAAGATCATTTAAGATGTCAGCAGCCTGGTAGAATCGTCATGTAATGAACTGGAATCAGTACAGCAAGGTTGCTGTATGCGTCAGGACTTCAAGGCTGTGGAATTAGCAAGAGAAACTTAGAAATGTGCTTCCCAATAGTGAAGGGGTCGACCTAGCGGGGTGTCCGGCGTGGAACGCCACTGGACAGTCAGGGTGCCTGTTTCCTGGCACTCCTTGAGAATTAAAATAGCCTATGCCGAGTGATTGGCTTCTAAAATAATTCTGATTTATTCAAGAAATTTTTGTTCCTTATATACTAATTCCCGATAGCATTTCCAATGCATTATGCATTCTAAAATTAGGTCACGAGTCATACTTCGACTTTAGTGTACTTGACTCTACAAAGGGTCGCTTTACCAGATGACACATTGCGGGTCATTCATTATAGTATTGAATATCACAGTGCAGTGGACGTAGTAATGTTTACGTTCCCTTTTGCCTGTCTTCATACATTGTCGGTATTTGGCGAGTGCCGTCCCGTGAGTAACTCTTGGTGTCATGTGACGCTATTGTGTGGTGTGCATTATGTTAAGTGTTTTATTCGGGTATGTAGGAAGTGATTAGCGTTTTGTTTTGGTATGTTGTTTTTGGTACGTGGGAAATGTTTTGTTTGTGGGTACACTACACTGCTGTAACACGCCACCCTCAGAGTAAAATGCTTCGGTTTCTTAAAGGCGTTCAAAAGCACAGTTTCCTTTTGCAGAACTTGAAAGAAAGCACGCAGGAGTGGTTGAAAACAGAACATGGAAAACCAAGCAGTAATAAAATTACTCGTTTTTTATACATTTTGTGTGCTCTCCTCGCCTGCTGGTTATAAATCTATGTACACACGGCTGGACTCTTGTGTCCCTGAATACAAAAGGCGATATTTCCCATCAAGGGAACCTATAGTGGTCATCCAGCAGCCAGTGGGGAACGCTGGGGACGCATCGATGTCGAGCCAGAAAATAATGTTACGTACACGCGCCCGTGTGCGGCGCAAAGTCATCAAAATCAGCTGTAACACGCCACCCGCGGAGTAAAATGCTTCGGTTTCTTAAAGGCCTTCAAAAGCACAGTTTCCCTTTGCAGAACTTGAAAGACAGCACGCAGGAGTTGTTGAAAACAGAACAGTGAAAACCAAGCAGTAACAAAATTACTCGTTTTTTATGCATTTTGTGTGCTCTCCGCGCCTGCTGGTAAAAATCTATGTACACACGGCTAGCCGCTTGCGTCCCTCAATACAAAACGCAACACTTCCCATCAAGGGAACCTACAATGGTCACCCAGCAGCCAGTGGGGAACGCTGGGGACGCATCGATGTCGAGCCAGAAAATAATATTACGTACACGCGCCCGTGTGCGGCGCAAAGTCACCAAAATCAGCTGTAACACGCCACCCTCGGAAAAAAACGCTTCGGTTTCTTAAGGGCCTTCAAAAGCACAGTTTTCTCTTGCAGAACCTGAAAGAAAGCACGCAGCAGCTGTTGAAAACAGAACAGTGAAAGACCAAGCAGTAACAAAATTATTCGTTTTATATGCATTTTGTGTGCTCTCCTCGCCTGCTGGTAATAATCTATGTACACACGGCTAGCCGCTTGCGTCCCTCAATACAAAACGCAACACTTCCCATCAAGGGAACCTACAATGGTCACCCAGCAGCCAGTGGGGAACGCTGGGGACGCATCGATGTCGAGCCAGAAAATAATATTACGTACACGCGCCCGTGTGCGGCGCAAAGTCACCAAAATCAGCTGTAACACGCCACCCTCGGAGTAAAACGCTTCGGTTTCTTAAGGGCCTTCAAAAGCACAGTTTCCTCTTGCAGAACCTGGAAGAAAGCACGCAGCAGCTGTTGAAAACAGAACAGTGAAAGACCAAGCAGTAACAAAATTACTCGTTTTTTATGCATTTTGTGTGCTCTCCTCGCCTGCTGGTAATAATCTATGTACACACGGCTAGCCGCTTGCGTCCCTCAATACAAAACGCAACATTTCCCATCAAGGGAACCTACAATGGTCACCCAACAGCCAGTGGGGAACGCTGGGGACGCTTCGATGTCGAGCCAGAAAAAAATGTTACGTACACGCGACCGTGTGCGGCGCAAAGTCACCAAAATCAGCTGCAACACGCCACCCTCGGAGTAAAACGCTTCGGTTTCTTAAGGGCCTTCAAAAGCACAGTTTTCTCTTGCAGAACCTGAAAGAAAGCACGCAGCAGCTGTTGAAAACAGAACAGTGAAAGACCAAGCAGTAACAAAATTATTCGTTTTATATGCATTTTGTGTGCTCTCCTCGCCTGCTGGTAATAATCTATGTACACACGGCTAGCCGCTTGCGTCCCTCAATACAAAACGCAACACTTCCCATCAAGGGAACCTACAATGGTCACCCAGCAGCCAGTGGGGAACGCTGGGGACGCATCGATGTCGAGCCAGAAAATAATATTACGTACACGCGCCCGTGTGCGGCGCAAAGTCACCAAAATCAGCTTTAACACGCCACCCTCAGAGTAAGATGCTTCGGTTTCTTAAGGGCCCTCAAAAGCACAGTTTCCTCTTGCAGAACCTGAAAGAAAGCACGCAGCAGCTGTTGAAAACAGAACAGTGAAAGACCAAGCAGTAACAAAATTACTCGTTTTATATGCATTTTGTGTGCTCTCCTCGCCTGCTGGTAATAATCTATGTACACACGGCTAGCCGCTTGCGTCCCTCAATACAAAACGCAACATTTCCCATCAAGGGAACCTACAATGGTCACCCAGCAGCCAGTGGGAAACGCTGGGGACGCATCGATGTCGAGCCAGAAAATAATGTTACGTACACGCGCCCGTGTGCGGCGCAAAGTCACCAAAATCAGCTGTAACACGCCACCCTCGGAGTAAAACGCTTCGGTTTCTTAAGGGCCTTCAAAAGCACAGTTTCCTCTTGCAGAACCTGGAAGAAAGCACGCAGCAGCTGTTGAAAACAGAACAGTGAAAGACCAAGCAGTAACAAAATTACTCGTTTTTTATGCATTTTGTGTGCTTTCCTCGCCTGCTGGTAATAATCGATGTACACACGGCTAGACGCTTGCGTCCCTCAATACAAAGCGCAACATTTCCCATCAAGGGAACCTATAATGGTCACCCAACAGCCAGTGGGGAACGCTGGGGACGCATCGATGTCGAGCCAGAAAATAATGTTACGTACACGCGCCCGTGTGCGGCGCAAAGTCACCAAAATCAGCTGTAACACGCCACCCTCGGAAAAAAACGCTTCGGTTTCTAAAGGGCCTTAAAAAGCACAGTTTCCTTTTGCAGAACTTGAAAGAGAGCACGCAGGAGTTGTTGAAAACAGAACAGTGAAAGACCAAGCAGTAACAAAATTACTCGTTTTTTATGCATTTTGTGTGCCCTCCTCGCCTGCTGGTAAAAATCTATGTACACACGGCTGGTCGCTTGTGTCCCCCAAGACAAAGCGCGATATTTCCCATCAAGGGAACCTATTGTTGTGATCTTAAAGGATCGTCATGTAATGAAACTTAAATGATCGCCATGTAATGATCTTAGATCAGTACAGCAAGGTTGCTGTATGCGTCGGGACTTCAAGGCTGTGGAATTAGCAAGAGTAACTTAGAAATGTACTTCCCAATAGTGAAGGGGTCGACCTAGTGGGGTGTCCGGCGTGGAACGCCACTGGACAGTCAGGGTGCCTGTTTCCTGGCACTCCTCGAGAATTAAAATAGCCTATGCCGAGTGATTGGCTTCTAAAATAATTCTGATTTATTCAAGAAATTTTTGTTCCTTATATACTAATTCCCGATAGCATTTCCAATGCATTATGCATTCTAAAATTAGGTCACGAGCCATAATTTGATTTTAGTGCACTTGACTCCACAAGCGAGTCATACTTCGACTTTAGTGTACTTGACTCTACAAAGAGTCGCTTCACCAGATGACACATTGCAGGTCATTCATTATAGTATTGAATATCACAGTGCAGTGGACGTAGTAATGTTTACGTTCCCTTTTGCCTGTCTTCATACATTGTCGGTATTTGGCGAGTGCCGTCCCGTGAGTAACTCTTGGTGTCATGTGACGCTATTGTGTGGTGTGCATTATGTTAAGTGTTTTATTCGGGTATGTAGGAAGTGATTAGTGTTTTGTTTTGGTATGTTGTTTTTGGTACGTGGGAATTGTTTTGTTTGTGGGTACACTACACCCTTACCCTTAAGCGGAAAATTATTTTAAGAATAATTTTGCAAGATTTAGTGAAATGCTTTGGAAATGCTTTACATCAGGGATACTAATTACATGATTGTATGTATTAAGTCTTATGTTAACATTATTGAATAATTTTTGTATGTTTTATCTTACATATTATGTTTACATTATTTAAATAACATTTTAATAATAATTTTTGCATGGTTCATTTACTTGATGACTATGTATTGTATATAATTTGCTCTTAAGGCTATTTAAGTTCATTCGTATGTTGTATATTCTTAGTCTAGTAACATTTGTGTTTCTCTTAATGTATATGGTTTAAGTAAATTGTTATGTAATTCTTTATTTGTGCCATCTATATCTATAATTGAATTTATGCCCTTTCTTTCTACAATTTTATATGGGCCTTTGTATGGACTAATGTATTTTTTTCTATTTTCTACTTTGATTAATACTAAATCTCCTACTGCTCAATTTAATGGGTTTATATTTTTATTGCTTTCTTTACAATATCGTTTTTGCTTTTCGTCTTTTATGTATTTCTTTGCTGTTTCGATCGAGTTTCGTAACTTGATCTTTAGTTCGTTCGCGTAGTCGTCAATATTCATTGTCGTATTTGTAAATGTGTCAGTTGGTAATTGGGGTAATTTACCGAACATCAGTTCGTGCGGTGTGTAGTTTGTTGTGACGTGAGGTGTTGTGTTATAGGCAAACATGTAATATGGTAACCATGTGTGAGTGGGACATATTATGAATGGGACATAATTTTCAGCTATGGTTTTCGCGTCTTCGCTATCAATATGGTGTGCAATTACATATTTGGTGAGTTCACATTGCACTGTTGGTATATATGTATATATAACCGTTTGATATCCTAAGAGGACCAACTGTGTCTATTTGTATTGTTTCGAAACTAGTGCTTGATGTTTCTGTAATGACCATTTTCTCTTTAATGTTTCTTGTTTGTTTGTTTTTAGTGTATATTTCACAAGCGTTTACAAATTTCTTGACCATCTGTCTCGTATTTTTCCAGACGAATTTTTGTTTGAGTCTTTCCTATGCCTAAATGTCCTCCATGCGGTGTGTTCTGGTATTCGTTTATAATGTTTCATTTTTCTTCGAGTTTTGCTATCTTTTTAGGGGGTTTATATATTATTATATTCATGGGCGAGTCTCTTTCAAATTCATTTCGTTGCAACATCTATATTCCTTTAAATTCCTTCTTTTCTATATTCAAACATCATATCATCTTCACTTAGTGCTCCATTTTTATGAGTACTCTCTTTAATCTGATACAAGCTTCTCCAGAGTCGAAACGTGTTTCGCTGGATTGTCGCTGAATCTCTCAAAAACTTCATTTTCGCTTATTTCAATTTCATCTTCTCTTTGTAGCTTCTTTTTCTTCTAAATTATCTTCTTCTTGTAGCTTCTTTTTGTAGCTTCTTTTTCTTCTAAATTATCTTCTTCTTGTAGCTTCTTTTTGTAGCTTTTTTTTTGTAGGCCTACTTGTAATATATGTCTCTTTTCCAACACAGATGCCAGTTTCTCCATAATCGAATCGTAATTCGGAGGATTATCGCTGCATCTAACAATCACTTTATCATTTACTTCTACTTTTACCATGGATTTATTATTTGCCTCAAATTTAAATTCTAACTTCTTCATTTTATTTACGTCAGTTAAGGACGTGCATTCCCATAAGTGAAGGTGCGCAGTCTTCGGATGCGATATGCATTTCTCCTTTGGTATTGCCCTATTCTTATTTTCTTCAATTTGTTTCTTTCAATTTTTTCTTTTATTTTCATACCCCTTGTTTTTGCCATGATCTGCTCCTTGGAGTCAACATCATTGTGGTTTATATTATTATTTTCTACCATCATGGATTTCAAAATGTCACTGACAATTCTTATTATTGAGAGTGCATCGGCATTTGTATTCAGTTTTCCTTGCTCGTAAATTATCTCAAAGTCATAGTTTGACAGCTCTAGTCTGATTTTGGTTAGTTTCGAGGATGAATTTCTGTGTGCAATTAACATTCTTTGGAAACTATTGGAGAATATTTCTAGTCTGAATAGTAGTCTTTTGAATTGGTAACGTCCGTCTTGTGTGGAGAATGTTTTTCGGTACCGGATGCTCTTGAATTATCTTGTATTTTGAGGGATCCGTTCTAATACCTTCTGCTTCTTGAGGCATTTGATTTTTCATCTATTTTCTTTGTTTTATTCATTATTTTTATTATTTTAACATCGGAAGTTTTGTATGCTAGTTAAAGGTCAATTTCGTAATAATATTGTTTACTCAATTACTAATTTACAGGGTGGCTAAATTGTAATACTTTCTAAAAATCTAAACATCGTAGGAATACAAAAAATATTGTGACGTTATCATACATTTTATTGACTTGGCACAATAAATTAGTCTAGTTGAAAAAATAAAGAGATGAACTAAGGCTGCATGAATTCAGTTCATTATATGCTTATAAATTCATCAAGTCATTTAAAATAACACATTGCAATTTTATTAATATTTCTTTTTACGGAAGCAAAAGCAATTTAGTTTGCATTAACAAGTTTATAACATTCTAGCACATTCCTTAATTTTTTTTTTTTTTTTTTGTTTTTTTGGTTTTTTTTTTTTTTTTTCATGATGACGTATTTTTGTTTTCGCTTATTCATTGTGTGAATTATCTAATATTTACGCTAGCGATTTATTCGTCGCGTTGAATGAATATATGTACGTTAAGTACGAATTGTGAATATGTCAGCATCGTCGTCATATTCGCAGGATCGTTCACAGGTTTGGTATGCAGGATCTTGGTCAGGCTCGCAGGTTCGGTGTGCAGGATCGTTCTCAGGTTCGTAGTTGCAGAGTCTTTCGCAGGTTCGGTGTGCAGGATCGCCATGTTGTGAACTTAAATGATCTTCAGTGTAATGATATGGCATGTAAGATCATTTAAGATGTCAGCAGCCTGGTAGAATCGTCATGTAATGAACTGGAATCAGTACAGCAAGGTTGCTGTATGCGTCAGGACTTCAAGGCTGTGGAATTAGCAAGAGAAACTTAGAAATGTGCTTCCCAATAGTGAAGGGGTCGACCTAGCGGGGTGTCCGGCGTGGAACGCCACTGGACAGTCAGGGTGCCTGTTTCCTGGCACTCCTTGAGAATTAAAATAGCCTATGCCGAGTGATTGGCTTCTAAAATAATTCTGATTTATTCAAGAAATTTTTGTTCCTTATATACTAATTCCCGATAGCATTTCCAATGCATTATGCATTCTAAAATTAGGTCACGAGTCATACTTCGACTTTAGTGTACTTGACTCTACAAAGGGTCGCTTTACCAGATGACACATTGCGGGTCATTCATTATAGTATTGAATATCACAGTGCAGTGGACGTAGTAATGTTTACGTTCCCTTTTGCCTGTCTTCATACATTGTCGGTATTTGGCGAGTGCCGTCCCGTGAGTAACTCTTGGTGTCATGTGACGCTATTGTGTGGTGTGCATTATGTTAAGTGTTTTATTCGGGTATGTAGGAAGTGATTAGCGTTTTGTTTTGGTATGTTGTTTTTGGTACGTGGGAAATGTTTTGTTTGTGGGTACACTACACTGCTGTAACACGCCACCCTCAGAGTAAAATGCTTCGGTTTCTTAAAGGCGTTCAAAAGCACAGTTTCCTTTTGCAGAACTTGAAAGAAAGCACGCAGGAGTGGTTGAAAACAGAACATGGAAAACCAAGCAGTAATAAAATTACTCGTTTTTTATACATTTTGTGTGCTCTCCTCGCCTGCTGGTTATAAATCTATGTACACACGGCTGGACTCTTGTGTCCCTGAATACAAAAGGCGATATTTCCCATCAAGGGAACCTATAGTGGTCATCCAGCAGCCAGTGGGGAACGCTGGGGACGCATCGATGTCGAGCCAGAAAATAATGTTACGTACACGCGCCCGTGTGCGGCGCAAAGTCATCAAAATCAGCTGTAACACGCCACCCGCGGAGTAAAATGCTTCGGTTTCTTAAAGGCCTTCAAAAGCACAGTTTCCCTTTGCAGAACTTGAAAGACAGCACGCAGGAGTTGTTGAAAACAGAACAGTGAAAACCAAGCAGTAACAAAATTACTCGTTTTTTATGCATTTTGTGTGCTCTCCGCGCCTGCTGGTAAAAATCTATGTACACACGGCTGAACGCTTCTGTCCCTCAATATAAAGCGCGATATTTCCAATCAAGGGAACCTATAATGGTCACTCAGCAGCCAGTGGGGAACGCTGGGGTCGCATCGATGTCGAGCCAGAAAATAATGTTACGTACACGCGCCCGTGTGCGGCGCAAAGTCATCAAAATCAGCTGTAACACGCCACCCTCGGAGTAAAATGCTTCGGTTTCTTAAAGGCCTTCAAAAGCACAGTTTCTTCCTGCAGAACCTGAAAGAAAGCACGCAGCAGCTGTTGAAAACAGAACAGTGATAGACCAAGAAATAACAAAATTACTCGTTTTTTATGAATTTTGTGTGCTCTCCTCGCCTGCTGCTAAAAATCTATGTACACACGGCTGAACGCTTCTGTCCCTCAATATGAAGCGCGATATTTCCAATCAAGGGAACCTATAATGGTCACTCAGCACCCAGTGGGGAACGCTGGGGTCGCATCGATGTCGAGCCAGAAAATAATGTTACGTACACGCGCCCGTGTGCGGCGCAAAGTCATCAAAATCAGCTGTAACACGCCACCCTCGGAGTAAAATGCTTCGGTTTCTTAAAGGCCTTCAAAAGCACAGTTTCCCTTTGCAGAACTTGAAAGAAAGCACGCAGGAGTTGTTGAAAACAGAACAGTGAAAACCAAGCAGTAACAAAATTACTCGTTTTTTATGCATTTTGTGTGCTCTCCTCGCCTGCTGGTAAAAATCTATGTACACACGGCTAGACGCTTGCATCCTTCAATAAAAAACGCAATATTTCTGAATAGATCTCTTTTGATCTAATTAAAACATCGACGATGGTTGCTGGATAACAAGTGACTTTATTAATAAAATTTCCTAAGCTTAAATACTATTTTGCATGACAAGGAATCGTGGGAATAGAATTCGGAATTGGAAGTGTGGGAAAATGAAATGATGAATTTTCAGATCGTCACCAGACGAAATGTGACGCTCTTTCGGGACTAGACAGGTGTTGGGTGCAGTGAATGCACTGTGGGAAACTTAAAGGAATTGTTTCAATGCGTACATATGGGAGTAAATGGGGTGGGAAAGTTGGCAATGAGGAAAACTTGCGGTGTGTGCAGTTTAAGCTTGAACATTCTCCCCGGCATTGAGATCTCGGAGCTCAAATGTTATGTTTTGGGGATTTAGAGTCTTCTTCGTCTTCTTTCTCTGGTAAAGTATTAAACTTATCAGCAACAGAACCGCAACTAGTGATAAGTAGCCAAGGGAATATTGATGTATGTCGTGATGAGTTAATAAATTTGGTAGTGTTTGTTGAGTTTTTTGCTCTGCAATTTCCTTCATTAATAGTGATACGTCATCCTCACCGCGAATTATGAAATTATCTTTATTTGTTTCCTGAAGATTATCTTGAAATGTTTCTTGATGTGGTAGCCTTAGTAGTTGACTTAAGTTCATAGCTGGCAGGAATGAAACAGCTGAGTTGGTTGTGTGGAAATTGTGAGAATTAATTGTCATTGTTGGTTGTTTAATGACGCAATTTTGAGGTAAATTTAATAGCCCTACTCCGAGCAACTTGGTGCTGCGTATGCTGGATCCACATAGTATTGAAAGAGTTTCTTCTTGTTGAAAGGCGAATATCCAGTGATTCGGATTGTGTAGCTGTATCCACATTTTCCCTGGACTGGCGGCCTTGAGTTTGCAAAATGGCGATAATTGGTTTTTGTGATTGAGCAAATGTATTTCACATTGATTTTTTGTAGAATGAGTGTTGAAAATAGGATGTCGCTGCTTGCAGATGTAATTCCGTTCATTGTTTTGTAGACATTCTTGGAATTCGATCTGTGATACTGGAAAATATTGGTCCCTATATGGACTTATGGCAAGAAACGGTGTAGATGGTTGTATAAATATGAAAGAGCCATTGTGCGGAACGGGTAATGGTATCACCTTGAATAACTGGAACACTTGATTGCCTAATAGTGGTAGCGTGATGAGGAACAGTATTGCAGAAGAGGTCACACGGGCCTTAACTCTTAATAGCTCGTATAACTTTGGTAGATTGTGCTCATCATATTCAGGAAATTTTAAGCTGTTTGGTATATCTTTCCGAATTTTGTTGAGCTCATTGCAAAGTTGTCTTGGTGATAAAATTAGTGAACTTAGTCTTCCTTGGTGGGTATCCGTAATAGCCTCAAGAATGGCTAGTTGAGTTCGTTGAAAGCTGTCCATTAGCTTAGATATATAAATGGTAACGGAGTTAAATACTTGTGCTTCAATTGCGGTGTGGTTAAGATTGTCGATAGCATGAGAAAATTGAGTTAACTGCTGTTTTACTTCAATGAATTGTGCCCTAATTGAAGACATGGATTTGTTCAGAACATTGGCCGTTGATTCGACAATAGATGTTTGTTTTCTGCTCAATTCCAGTAGATGTTCTTCGTTCCTGTTTGCCTTTTCGATATTATCTTCTATATATTGGGCATAATCTTGATCAAGAATCCCAAATAGCTTGCTTGCGATGTTGCCAATAAAATCAAACGGGGATCGTTTTTTACGAATAGCTACACCATTTCGATGTTTTAGAATTTCGTTTAAACTTTCTGATTCTTGCAATTGTAGTTCTAGTTGTTTTATAATTGGGCTGCAGATCATTTTTGGGTGTTGTTGCAGGATTTCATATTTTTGTTTCAATCTGTTAATGCCTTCTTTGAGCCCTTGATACTCCTGCCAATAGTTGGACATGTTGAAATAAACGAAGAGATTCCAATCATCAGTGATTAAACTAGCTTCCCCCAGGTCTTCAAAGTATATTCCAGGGTTGTCATCGAAATTTTTTACTTCTACTGCACTTGGTACTGTTGGTTGACCCAATGTCATTCCCATTAATAATAAACCCATAAAGAGTGTTCGTAATGGTTTTATTTTTACCACTTGATTCGAAGAAGATTCGGAATGTTTTCGTTTAAGAGTTGGATTATCCGCAATTGTAATGGTTTTTTGTATGGGAAGAAACCTGCCTTTCAGGGGGTGGATTACTTTCGTTGATCTTGCCATATTTTTAAAATTGCTAGGGGATTCCTTCAGTGTATTTTGTTGAATTTCAGAAGGTAGTGGGCAGATCTTAGCGATAGATCTTCTTTTTTCTCCATTTGCTGTCTTTATATCGACTACTTGAGACATTTTGTCCTGTCCTGGAATTAACTTGATGATTCTGCCCATTATCCATTTGAGTGGGGGTAGGTTATCCTCTTTTATAAGTACAAGCGTTCCTGGTTCAATATCTTCCTGGGGATGTTTCCACTTATACCGTTGCTGGATCTCTTGCAGGTACTCTCTACTCCATCTACGCCAGAACTCCCGGTGTATAGATGTCACCAAATTCCAGCGGGCTACGTGGGTGATATTAGACATCTTGTAATCCGGATCGATGATAGTGGTCAGTGGTGCTCCAATTAAGAAGTGTCCTGGGGTAAGCGCTTCTAGATCATTTGGGCTTGATGACATCGGTGTTAATGGCCTCGAATTCAGAATAGCTTCTATTTGCGTTAAACCCGTGGTAAATTCTTCCTGCGTTAATGCTGCGCCCGAAAATACTCGCTTCATATGATATTTAGCGGACTTGACCGCGGCTTCCCACAATCCTCCGAAATGTGGTGATCTCGGAGGGATCGGTTTCCATTCGATGCTCTTTTCGGCACAGTGATTTCTAATGGATGCCGTTCCTTCATTGGTAAAGATTTTTGAATACAGTTCGTTGAGTTCATTTCGGGCTCCCATAAAATTTGTCGCGTTGTCTGAAAATATTTTAGCTGGACAACCACGACGCGCCACGAATCTTTTTAGAGCTCCAATGAATGCCTGAGTCGTAAGATCTGTCACCAATTCCAGATGCACGGCCTTAGTAGCAAAGCATATGAAAACTGATACATATGCCTTTGTTGCTCGTTTACCTCTGATTCTGTAGTGGATGTACACTGGGCCAAGAAAGTCTACTCCGACATTTAGGAATGGTCTTGCTGGTTTCACTCGTTCTGGTGGTAAATTACCCATCAATTGGTCGATTCCTTTCGGCTTTGCTCGAAAACATCGTATACAATTGTGTACTATAGTTTGAGCTAATTGCTTCCCTCTCAAAATCCAGTAATGTTGTCTGGATGCAGAGAGTAGTGCTTGTGGCCCTGCATGCAGACTATCGTAATGCAATTGTGTCATTAGTAATCTCGTGAATACATGAGAGCTTGGTAGAATCATTTGGTGTCTTGCTTCGTATGGGAGTTCCGAAGCTTCCAGTCGCCCTCCTACTCTAATTATGGTTTTGTCATCCAGAAATGGCGACAGGGAGCTCAAACGACTTTTTTCCGATACCTGTCCCAATTTTTTGAGTGATTTTATCTCTTCCGAAAAGGCTGCTTCTTGTAGATGTTTAACTATAATTATCTTTGCTGCCTTTAGTTCTTGCACTGAGAGAACGTTGTCCAGAAGCCTATAATTCCTGGCCCTTTTCAGGTTACTAATGAAGCGAATTATATATGCCGTTATTTTCTGCAGCGTTGGGAACGAATTTCGATGATTGATGCGTTCAAGAAAATGATGGCTTGTATTCTCTACTGCTAGAACAGTCTTCATTATTTTAATTTCGGGTATCTCCTCTTCTCGTACTGGCTGTGGTTGTGTTGGCCAGTCGCATCGAGATTCGCGGAGAAATGCTGGTCCTTGAAACCAAACGACGGATTTAATTAGTTGCTCTGGAAATAGGCCTCGAGATAAAAGATCAGCTGGATTGAGATCAGTGCTGATGAATTTCCATTGGCTTTTACTAGTTTCGTCTTGAATAATGGAAATGCGATTAGCTACAAACGTTTGCAATGGGGATTGAGTATGTATCCATGCTAATACAATTCGTGAGTCGGTCCAGAAAGTTGTCTCCTTAATATCCACTGGTAGGTGTACTTTCACAAACTTTACTAGTTGTGTCATCAGCTTAGCGGCACATAGCTCCAGACGAGGTATGGTTTGTTGTTTGATTGGTGCTACTCGAGATTTTGAGCATACCAATTGTACCTTTATTTCTCCGCGATGATTTGTGGACTTCAGGTAAACCACGGCTCCGTATGCTCTTTGAGAGGCATCGGAAAACGCATGAAGCTCCACACCAGTTGCATCTGCTAACATGATGTGTCGAGGTATTTTTAGGTTGTTGAGCTGGAGTAAACTCTTTCTGAATTTCATCCATTTCGTGTGAGTCTCCATGGGTAACGCAGCGTCCCAGTCTAATTTTGAGATCCATATTTCTTGTAGGAATATTTTAGCGAGTATTACGACTAGACCCACAATTCCGATTGGATCGAAAATGTGAGCAGTATCCGCTAATATGGATCGCTTGGTTACTCTTGTCGCTTCTTTCCATTTTGTTTTGATGAGGAATTGATCTGATGATGGTAACCAGATCATACCAAGCGTTTTGACAGATGCTTCATTTTGATCGTGTAGAACATTTTCCGTTTCACAATCTGCCTTTGGTATATCTGCAAGAAGTATTGGTGCATTCGCACACCATTTTCGAAGATGAAATTGACCTTGTTCAAGTAATGCCTTCAGCTGCTTCTTCATCTGAAGAGCCTTTTTTAGATCGTTAGTGCCCGTCAAGATATCGTCCATGTATATATCTTGTTGTATAATGTTCGCGGCCAGTGTATATCTGTCATCTGTTGTTTGAGCCAAATCTTGGAGACATCTTATTGCTAAATAAGGTGCAGACTTGGTACCGTACGTCACAGTGTTGAGTTGATATACCTTTAGTGGTTGCTCAGTGGATTCTCTCCAAATGATATGCTGGAACTGCTTGCTGTAGTCATCCACCAGTATTTGGCGATACATTTTGGATATGTCGGCGGTGAATACGTATGTATGGACTCTGAAGCGCAGTAGAATGGAGAGTAGGTCATTCTGTAGGGCTGGTCCAGTATGCAAAATATCGTTGAGTGATATATTTGTTGATGTCTTTGAGGATCCATCGAATACCACTCGTAACTTTGTTGAGCTACTTTCGGGGCGTAGTACACAATGATGCGGTAGGAAGAAATTCGGGGTTTTAATTGACTTGGTATCAATTTCCTTCATGTGGCCTAACTCGATGTATTCCTTCATAAACTTTGCGTATTGTTGACGAATTATCGGCAGATTATTTAACCTCTTCTCCAGACTCAGAAATCTTCGGGTAGCTATTTCCCTCGATTCCCCAAGACTGGCTGGATCATGTTTAAATGGCAACTGCACAATGTAACGACCAGAATTTGTTCTTGTTGTAGATGTTGTGAAGATTTCCTCGCATTGCCGTTCATCCTTAGTTAATCGTCTCTGATGGATGATTGTCGATGTAGATGGAGCTTCCTCTAAGCTCCAGAATCGTTGTACAAGATTGTCCAAGTTTGAAGTCTCCACCCCGATGCCGCAAAATAGAGTTGAGGGTTCCTCAAATGTAGTTTTTCCTATGACTACCCATCCAAGTAGTGTATTTTGTAAAGTGGGTCCTCCATTTCTGATTTTAATTTGACCTACCGATAGTAGCTCAGGATAAAGTTCCGCTCCGATGAGTATATCAACTTCCTGAGGTTGATTAAATGTTGGATCTGCTAATTTGATGTTTTTCGGTAAACGCCATTGACTACTGTCGATATATTGGCTAGGCTGTCTGGAAGTTATGGTCTTCAAGACATAAACTTGTAAATTTGTGCTGTAGCCAGTAATGCGAGATTGAAGGCAAAGAGTAACCTTCTTACTGATTTCGATGGGCTTATTTCCTATTGCGGAAACTTGCAATGATTCATTTCTTGAAACTAGCCGTAGTTTATTTGCTAATTTCTCGGTAATGAAACTCAATTGAGATCCCGAATCCAGCAATGCCCTGGCCTTGATAGGGCTGTTATTCCGAGCTAGTAAATTAATAACAGCTGTTCCCAAGAAAACATATTTTAATGCTGTAGCGTCTGAATTTGTTGCTGACAGGCTGGTCCTATTGTCAATCGATGGAATTTGAGGTGCATTTTGCTGTTGGATCTCTGGTAATTGGATGTGGAGCAGGGTGTGGTGGAACTTATTGCACTTGGTGCAGTGTCCAGAAGTACACTTTGAGACTTGGTGACCAAATCGTAAGCAATTGATGCACCTGCTCAAAGCCTTCACCTGTCTAAATCTTTCCTGTGGGGCGAGCTGCAGAAATTTTGAACATTTGAAGATGGGATGGCTCGGTTGATCACAAATTGCACACTTATTGCCCGTCTCTTTCCCCGCTGCAAGAGATACTCGTGATGATCGTTTTGTATCGTCTGTATTAACTTTGTAGGTCTTCGTACCCAGTGCTTCCAATGACTGAAATCTTGTTTCCAAAAATGAAAGGAAATCAGGGAAGCTGGGTAGTGCCTTCGGTTTCTTAAGGGATTGTTCCCAAATGGTTAGTGTGCTTCTATCCAACTTCTTGAGAAGAATATTCATTAGAAGAGGATCCCAATTTGTAGTGTCGATGCCAAGGTTTTTCAGACTCAGGAGACATTCCTGTGTAGTATCGTGCAATGCCTTAACTTGATTTGCTCCTTCGTGTTGGATGGTAGGCTGTGCTAGTAGCTTATTCACTAAAGCGGTCACTAACAGTCGGGTATTTTCGTACCGCTCAGTGATTACCCTCCATGCAGCACTATAGTTTGCGTCGGACGTGGTAAAGTGCCGAATTAATTTTTCGGCTTCGCCTGTGAGAGTTGTCTTTAAATAAAATAACTTTTGGCAGTTAGCGATTTGTTGATTGTGCACTAGTTCAGTGAACAAATCGCTATATTGTCTCCATTTCAAATAATCCCCATCAAACTTTGGTAGGGTGATCTTTGGCAAGTTAAGTGTTGCAGTCGGCATACTAGTGGCAGATAACGATGTTGTAGCTTGGGGTGTATTCAGTTGATTCGTCAACTGTGTTAGTCTTGTTGTTAATGCCAGGACATGACCATTAACTGCATCCTCCAGCCTTAGGTACTCATCCATTTGATAGCCTTCTGCAATAGGGTCTTCCACCAGTTCTGCGACCAATTGATGCATCTCCTCAATTTGCCCACAATACTTGTTCAAGTCATTTATTTTGAGTTGACAAAACGTATTGGTCCAAGTTTCCACTGAACTTTCGCCAAGCTTGGTGAACAACCGTTGCAATGCTTGTGCGGCTGATTTTTGCCGTCGGACAATTTTCACCAGCTCTGATATTGGCTTTGTGTCCGTATGCGATGATCCAGCTGGCTCAGTTAATTGTTGATTGTCGTCAGTGAGGCTAGAATCATCGTCATCCGGAATCGACGACAGATTCTGTTTTATCTCATCGTAAATCTGTTTCACTCTGGCAAATGTGTTGCCTTGGATGTATGGTGTATCGTGTTGGACGGAATCTTTGACTTGTTCATGGTTTTTGCTGAATTCCAGCCATATGTTTTCGATGATGTTCAGCCTCTTATTCCGATATGAGGCTGTTTTCCTGGCGGGACCGTCTTTGCCAATATTGATTTGTATCTTCTGCAGTTCTTCTGCTAAGATCTTTTGCCTGGCAACTATGCGGAAAACCTCTATCTCCTCCATGGTGATTATTTCGTTTTAGGTTTTTTTTATTTTGTAGCTTGATGGCTTAATAGTATGATGAAGCTTGAAATCTTCGCCTAATTATGATGATACCAGTGTTGTAGCCCTGGTAACGCGTGTTTTATGTTCAAAGGTAACTTATTAATACCAGTGTTTGAAGCCCTGGTAACGCTTGTGTCAATGTGATGAAAATGATTTGCTCCTTGCCACCAGTGGGGAAGCAAGATCACGTCGGGGTCACCAAAAATGAATAGATCTCTTTTGATCTAATTAAAACAACGACGATGGTTGCTGGATAACAAGTGACTTTATTAATAAAATTTCCTAAGCTTAAATACTATTTTGCATGACAAGGAATCGTGGGAATAGAATTCGGAATTGGAAGTGTGGGAAAATGAAATGATGAATTTTCAGATCGTCACCAGACGAAATGTGACGCTCTTTCGGGACTAGACAGGTGTTGGGTGCAGTGAATGCACTGTGGGAAACTTAAAGGAATTGTTTCAATGCGTACATATGGGAGTAAATGGGGTGGGAAAGTTGGCAATGAGGAAAACTTGCGGTGTGTGCAGTTTAAGCTTGAACATTCTCCCCGGCATTGAGATCTCGGAGCTCAAATGTTATGTTTTGGGGATTTAGAGTCTTCTTCGTCTTCTTTCTCTGGTAAAGTATTAAACTTATCAGCAACAGAACCGCAACTAGTGATAAGTAGCCAAGGGAATATTGATGTATGTCGTGATGAGTTAATAAATTTGGTAGTGTTTGTTGAGTTTTTTGCTCTGCAATTTCCTTCATTAATAGTGATACGTCATCCTCACCGCGAATTATGAAATTATCTTTATTTGTTTCCTGAAGATTATCTTGAAATGTTTCTTGATGTGGTAGCCTTAGTAGTTGACTTAAGTTCATAGCTGGCAGGAATGAAACAGCTGAGTTGGTTGTGTGGAAATTGTGAGAATTAATTGTCATTGTTGGTTGTTTAATGACGCAATTTTGAGGTAAATTTAATAGCCCTACTCCGAGCAACTTGGTGCTGCGTATGCTGGATCCACATAGTATTGAAAGAGTTTCTTCTTGTTGAAAGGCGAATATCCAGTGATTCGGATTGTGTAGCTGTATCCACATTTTCCCTGGACTGGCGGCCTTGAGTTTGCAAAATGGCGATAATTGGTTTTTGTGATTGAGCAAATGTATTTCACATTGATTTTTTGTAGAATGAGTGTTGAAAATAGGATGTCGCTGCTTGCAGATGTAATTCCGTTCATTGTTTTGTAGACATTCTTGGAATTCGATCTGTGATACTGGAAAATATTGGTCCCTATATGGACTTATGGCAAGAAACGGTGTAGATGGTTGTATAAATATGAAAGAGCCATTGTGCGGAACGGGTAATGGTATCACCTTGAATAACTGGAACACTTGATTGCCTAATAGTGGTAGCGTGATGAGGAACAGTATTGCAGAAGAGGTCACACGGGCCTTAACTCTTAATAGCTCGTATAACTTTGGTAGATTGTGCTCATCATATTCAGGAAATTTTAAGCTGTTTGGTATATCTTTCCGAATTTTGTTGAGCTCATTGCAAAGTTGTCTTGGTGATAAAATTAGTGAACTTAGTCTTCCTTGGTGGGTATCCGTAATAGCCTCAAGAATGGCTAGTTGAGTTCGTTGAAAGCTGTCCATTAGCTTAGATATATAAATGGTAACGGAGTTAAATACTTGTGCTTCAATTGCGGTGTGGTTAAGATTGTCGATAGCATGAGAAAATTGAGTTAACTGCTGTTTTACTTCAATGAATTGTGCCCTAATTGAAGACATGGATTTGTTCAGAACATTGGCCGTTGATTCGACAATAGATGTTTGTTTTCTGCTCAATTCCAGTAGATGTTCTTCGTTCCTGTTTGCCTTTTCGATATTATCTTCTATATATTGGGCATAATCTTGATCAAGAATCCCAAATAGCTTGCTTGCGATGTTGCCAATAAAATCAAACGGGGATCGTTTTTTACGAATAGCTACACCATTTCGATGTTTTAGAATTTCGTTTAAACTTTCTGATTCTTGCAATTGTAGTTCTAGTTGTTTTATAATTTGGGTGTTGTTGCAGGATTTCATATTTTTGTTTCAATCTGTTAATGCCTTCTTTGAGCCCTTGATACTCCTGCCAATAGTTGGACATGTTGAAATAAACGAAGAGATTCCAATCATCAGTGATTAAACTAGCTTCCCCCAGGTCTTCAAAGTATATTCCAGGGTTGTCATCGAAATTTTTTACTTCTACTGCACTTGGTACTGTTGGTTGACCCAATGTCATTCCCATTAATAATAAACCCATAAAGAGTGTTCGTAATGGTTTTATTTTTACCACTTGATTCGAAGAAGATTCGGAATGTTTTCGTTTAAGAGTTGGATTATCCGCAATTGTAATGGTTTTTTGTATGGGAAGAAACCTGCCTTTCAGGGGGTGGATTACTTTCGTTGATCTTGCCATATTTTTAAAATTGCTAGGGGATTCCTTCAGTGTATTTTGTTGAATTTCAGAAGGTAGTGGGCAGATCTTAGCGATAGATCTTCTTTTTTCTCCATTTGCTGTCTTTATATCGACTACTTGAGACATTTTGTCCTGTCCTGGAATTAACTTGATGATTCTGCCCATTATCCATTTGAGTGGGGGTAGGTTATCCTCTTTTATAAGTACAAGCGTTCCTGGTTCAATATCTTCCTGGGGATGTTTCCACTTATACCGTTGCTGGATCTCTTGCAGGTACTCTCTACTCCATCTACGCCAGAACTCCCGGTGTATAGATGTCATCAAATTCCAGCGGGCTACGTGGGTGATATTAGACATCTTGTAATCCGGATCGATGATAGTGGTCAGTGGTGCTCCAATTAAGAAGTGTCCTGGGGTAAGCGCTTCTAGATCATTTGGGCTTGATGACATCGGTGTTAATGGCCTCGAATTCAGAATAGCTTCTATTTGCGTTAAACCCGTGGTAAATTCTTCCTGCGTTAATGCTGCGCCCGAAAATACTCGCTTCATATGATATTTAGCGGACTTGACCGCGGCTTCCCACAATCCTCCGAAATGTGGTGATCTCGGAGGGATCGGTTTCCATTCGATGCTCTTTTCGGCACAGTGATTTCTAATGGATGCCGTTCCTTCATTGGTAAAGATTTTTGAATACAGTTCGTTGAGTTCATTTCGGGCTCCCATAAAATTTGTCGCGTTGTCTGAAAATATTTTAGCTGGACAACCACGACGCGCCACGAATCTTTTTAGAGCTCCAATGAATGCCTGAGTCGTAAGATCTGTCACCAATTCCAGATGCACGGCCTTAGTAGCAAAGCATATGAAAACTGATACATATGCCTTTGTTGCTCGTTTACCTCTGATTCTGTAGTGGATGTACACTGGGCCAAGAAAGTCTACTCCGACATTTAGGAATGGTCTTGCTGGTTTCACTCGTTCTGGTGGTAAATTACCCATCAATTGGTCGATTCCTTTCGGCTTTGCTCGAAAACATCGTATACAATTGTGTACTATAGTTTGAGCTAATTGCTTCCCTCTCAAAATCCAGTAATGTTGTCTGGATGCAGAGAGTAGTGCTTGTGGCCCTGCATGCAGACTATCGTAATGCAATTGTGTCATTAGTAATCTCGTGAATACATGAGAGCTTGGTAGAATCATTTGGTGTCTTGCTTCGTATGGGAGTTCCGAAGCTTCCAGTCGCCCTCCTACTCTAATTATGGTTTTGTCATCCAGAAATGGCGACAGGGAGCTCAAACGACTTTTTTCCGATACCTGTCCCAATTTTTTGAGTGATTTTATCTCTTCCGAAAAGGCTGCTTCTTGTAGATGTTTAACTATAATTATCTTTGCTGCCTTTAGTTCTTGCACTGAGAGAACGTTGTCCAGAAGCCTATAATTCCTGGCCCTTTTCAGGTTACTAATGAAGCGAATTATATATGCCGTTATTTTCTGCAGCGTTGGGAACGAATTTCGATGATTGATGCGTTCAAGAAAATGATGGCTTGTATTCTCTACTGCTAGAACAGTCTTCATTATTTTAATTTCGGGTATCTCCTCTTCTCGTACTGGCTGTGGTTGTGTTGGCCAGTCGCATCGAGATTCGCGGAGAAATGCTGGTCCTTGAAACCAAACGACGGATTTAATTAGTTGCTCTGGAAATAGGCCTCGAGATAAAAGATCAGCTGGATTGAGATCAGTGCTGATGAATTTCCATTGGCTTTTACTAGTTTCGTCTTGAATAATGGAAATGCGATTAGCTACAAACGTTTGCAATGGGGATTGAGTATGTATCCATGCTAATACAATTCGTGAGTCGGTCCAGAAAGTTGTCTCCTTAATATCCACTGGTAGGTGTACTTTCACAAACTTTACTAGTTGTGTCATCAGCTTAGCGGCACATAGCTCCAGACGAGGTATGGTTTGTTGTTTGATTGGTGCTACTCGAGATTTTGAGCATACCAATTGTACCTTTATTTCTCCGCGATGATTTGTGGACTTCAGGTAAACCACGGCTCCGTATGCTCTTTGAGAGGCATCGGAAAACGCATGAAGCTCCACACCAGTTGCATCTGCTAACATGATGTGTCGAGGTATTTTTAGGTTGTTGAGCTGGAGTAAACTCTTTCTGAATTTCATCCATTTCGTGTGAGTCTCCATGGGTAACGCAGCGTCCCAGTCTAATTTTGAGATCCATATTTCTTGTAGGAATATTTTAGCGAGTATTACGACTAGACCCACAATTCCGATTGGATCGAAAATGTGAGCAGTATCCGCTAATATGGATCGCTTGGTTACTCTTGTCGCTTCTTTCCATTTTGTTTTGATGAGGAATTGATCTGATGATGGTAACCAGATCATACCAAGCGTTTTGACAGATGCTTCATTTTGATCGTGTAGAACATTTTCCGTTTCACAATCTGCCTTTGGTATATCTGCAAGAAGTATTGGTGCATTCGCACACCATTTTCGAAGATGAAATTGACCTTGTTCAAGTAATGCCTTCAGCTGCTTCTTCATCTGAAGAGCCTTTTTTAGATCGTTAGTGCCCGTCAAGATATCGTCCATGTATATATCTTGTTGTATAATGTTCGCGGCCAGTGTATATCTGTCATCTGTTGTTTGAGCCAAATCTTGGAGACATCTTATTGCTAAATAAGGTGCAGACTTGGTACCGTACGTCACAGTGTTGAGTTGATATACCTTTAGTGGTTGCTCAGTGGATTCTCTCCAAATGATATGCTGGAACTGCTTGCTGTAGTCATCCACCAGTATTTGGCGATACATTTTGGATATGTCGGCGGTGAATACGTATGTATGGACTCTGAAGCGCAGTAGAATGGAGAGTAGGTCATTCTGTAGGGCTGGTCCAGTATGCAAAATATCGTTGAGTGATATATTTGTTGATGTCTTTGAGGATCCATCGAATACCACTCGTAACTTTGTTGAGCTACTTTCGGGGCGTAGTACACAATGATGCGGTAGGAAGAAATTCGGGGTTTTAATTGACTTGGTATCAATTTCCTTCATGTGGCCTAACTCGATGTATTCCTTCATAAACTTTGCGTATTGTTGACGAATTATCGGCAGATTATTTAACCTCTTCTCCAGACTCAGAAATCTTCGGGTAGCTATTTCCCTCGATTCCCCAAGACTGGCTGGATCATGTTTAAATGGCAACTGCACAATGTAACGACCAGAATTTGTTCTTGTTGTAGATGTTGTGAAGATTTCCTCGCATTGCCGTTCATCCTTAGTTAATCGTCTCTGATGGATGATTGTCGATGTAGATGGAGCTTCCTCTAAGCTCCAGAATCGTTGTACAAGATTGTCCAAGTTTGAAGTCTCCACCCCGATGCCGCAAAATAGAGTTGAGGGTTCCTCAAATGTAGTTTTTCCTATGACTACCCATCCAAGTAGTGTATTTTGTAAAGTGGGTCCTCCATTTCTGATTTTAATTTGACCTACCGATAGTAGCTCAGGATAAAGTTCCGCTCCGATGAGTATATCAACTTCCTGAGGTTGATTAAATGTTGGATCTGCTAATTTGATGTTTTTCGGTAAACGCCATTGACTACTGTCGATATATTGGCTAGGCTGTCTGGAAGTTATGGTCTTCAAGACATAAACTTGTAAATTTGTGCTGTAGCCAGTAATGCGAGATTGAAGGCAAAGAGTAACCTTCTTACTGATTTCGATGGGCTTATTTCCTATTGCGGAAACTTGCAATGATTCATTTCTTGAAACTAGCCGTAGTTTATTTGCTAATTTCTCGGTAATGAAACTCAATTGAGATCCCGAATCCAGCAATGCCCTGGCCTTGATAGGGCTGTTATTCCGAGCTAGTAAATTAATAACAGCTGTTCCCAAGAAAACATATTTTAATGCTGTAGCGTCTGAATTTGTTGCTGACAGGCTGGTCCTATTGTCAATCGATGGAATTTGAGGTGCATTTTGCTGTTGGATCTCTGGTAATTGGATGTGGAGCAGGGTGTGGTGGAACTTATTGCACTTGGTGCAGTGTCCAGAAGTACACTTTGAGACTTGGTGACCAAATCGTAAGCAATTGATGCACCTGCTCAAAGCCTTCACCTGTCTAAATCTTTCCTGTGGGGCGAGCTGCAGAAATTTTGAACATTTGAAGATGGGATGGCTCGGTTGATCACAAATTGCACACTTATTGCCCGTCTCTTTCCCCGCTGCAAGAGATACTCGTGATGATCGTTTTGTATCGTCTGTATTAACTTTGTAGGTCTTCGTACCCAGTGCTTCCAATGACTGAAATCTTGTTTCCAAAAATGAAAGGAAATCAGGGAAGCTGGGTAGTGCCTTCGGTTTCTTAAGGGATTGTTCCCAAATGGTTAGTGTGCTTCTATCCAACTTCTTGAGAAGAATATTCATTAGAAGAGGATCCCAATTTGTAGTGTCGATGCCAAGGTTTTTCAGACTCAGGAGACATTCCTGTGTAGTATCGTGCAATGCCTTAACTTGATTTGCTCCTTCGTGTTGGATGGTAGGCTGTGCTAGTAGCTTATTCACTAAAGCGGTCACTAACAGTCGGGTATTTTCGTACCGCTCAGTGATTACCCTCCATGCAGCACTATAGTTTGCGTCGGACGTGGTAAAGTGCCGAATTAATTTTTCGGCTTCGCCTGTGAGAGTTGTCTTTAAATAAAATAACTTTTGGCAGTTAGCGATTTGTTGATTGTGCACTAGTTCAGTGAACAAATCGCTATATTGTCTCCATTTCAAATAATCCCCATCAAACTTTGGTAGGGTGATCTTTGGCAAGTTAAGTGTTGCAGTCGGCATACTAGTGGCAGATAACGATGTTGTAGCTTGGGGTGTATTCAGTTGATTCGTCAACTGTGTTAGTCTTGTTGTTAATGCCAGGACATGACCATTAACTGCATCCTCCAGCCTTAGGTACTCATCCATTTGATAGCCTTCTGCAATAGGGTCTTCCACCAGTTCTGCGACCAATTGATGCATCTCCTCAATTTGCCCACAATACTTGTTCAAGTCATTTATTTTGAGTTGACAAAACGTATTGGTCCAAGTTTCCACTGAACTTTCGCCAAGCTTGGTGAACAACCGTTGCAATGCTTGTGCGGCTGATTTTTGCCGTCGGACAATTTTCACCAGCTCTGATATTGGCTTTGTGTCCGTATGCGATGATCCAGCTGGCTCAGTTAATTGTTGATTGTCGTCAGTGAGGCTAGAATCATCGTCATCCGGAATCGACGACAGATTCTGTTTTATCTCATCGTAAATCTGTTTCACTCTGGCAAATGTGTTGCCTTGGATGTATGGTGTATCGTGTTGGACGGAATCTTTGACTTGTTCATGGTTTTTGCTGAATTCCAGCCATATGTTTTCGATGATGTTCAGCCTCTTATTCCGATATGAGGCTGTTTTCCTGGCGGGACCGTCTTTGCCAATATTGATTTGTATCTTCTGCAGTTCTTCTGCTAAGATCTTTTGCCTGGCAACTATGCGGAAAACCTCTATCTCCTCCATGGTGATTATTTCGTTTTAGGTTTTTTTTATTTTGTAGCTTGATGGCTTAATAGTATGATGAAGCTTGAAATCTTCGCCTAATTATGATGATACCAGTGTTGTAGCCCTGGTAACGCGTGTTTTATGTTCAAAGGTAACTTATTAATACCAGTGTTTGAAGCCCTGGTAACGCTTGTGTCAATGTGATGAAAATGATTTGCTCCTTGCCACCAGTGGGGAAGCAAGATCACGTCGGGGTCACCAAAAATGAATAGATCTCTTTTGATCTAATTAAAACAACGACGATGGTTGCTGGATAACAAGTGACTTTATTAATAAAATTTCCTAAGCTTAAATACTATTTTGCATGACAAGGAATCGTGGGAATAGAATTCGGAATTGGAAGTGTGGGAAAATGAAATGATGAATTTTCAGATCGTCACCAGACGAAATGTGACGCTCTTTCGGGACTAGACAGGTGTTGGGTGCAGTGAATGCACTGTGGGAAACTTAAAGGAATTGTTTCAATGCGTACATATGGGAGTAAATGGGGTGGGAAAGTTGGCAATGAGGAAAACTTGCGGTGTGTGCAGTTTAAGCTTGAACAATTTCCCTTCAAGGGAACCTACAATGGTCACCCAGCAGCCAGTGGGGAACGCTGGGGACGCATCGATGTCGAGCCAGAAAATAATGTTACGTACACGCGCCCGTGTGCGGCGCAAAGTCGCCAAAATCAGCTTTAACACGCCACCCTCAGAGGAAAATGCTTCGGTTTCTTAAGGGCCTTCAAAAGCACAGTTTCCTCTTGCAGAACCTGAAAGAAAGCACGCAGGAGCTGTTGAAAACAGAACAGTGAAAGACCAAGCAGTAACAAAATTACTCGTCTTATATGCATTTTGTGTGCTCTCCTCGCCTGCTGGTAAAAATCTATGTACATACGGGTAGACGCTTGCATCCCTCAATACAAAACGCAACATTTCCCATCAGGGGAACCTATAATGGTCACCCAGCAGCCAGTGGGGAACGCTGGGGACGCATCGATGTCGAGCCAGAAAATAATGTTACGTACACGTGCCTGCGTGCGGCGCAAAGTCACCTAAATCAGCTGTAACACGCCACCCTCGGAGTAAAACGCTTCGGTTTCTTAAGGGCCTTCAAAAGCACAGTTTTCTCTTGCAGAACCTGAAAGAAAGCACGCAGCAGCTGTTGAAAACAGAACAGTGAAAAACCAAGCAATAACAAAATTACTCGTTTTTTATGCATTTTGTGTGCTCTCCTCGCCTGCTGGTAAAAATCTATGTACACACGGCTGGTCGCTTGTGTCCATCAAGACAAAGCGCGATATTTTCCATCAAGGGAACCTATAATGGTCACCCAGCAGCCAGTGGGGAACGCTGGGGACGCATCGATGTCGAGCCAGAAAATAATGTTACGTACACCCGCCCGTGTGCGGCGCAAAGTCACCAAAATCAGCTGCAACACGCCACCCTCGGAGTAAAACGCTTCGGTTTCTTAAAGGCCTTCAAAAGCACTGTTTTCTTCTGCAGAGCCTGAAAGACAACGCCCAGGAGCTGTTGAAAACAGAACAGTGAAAGACCAAGCAGTAACAAAATTACTCGTTTTTTATGCATTTTGTGTGCTCTCCTCGCCTGCTGGTAAAAATCTATGTACACACGGCTGGACTCTTGTGTCCCTGAATACAAAACGCGATATTTTCCATCAAGGGAACCTATAATGGTCACTCAGCAGCCAGTGGGGAACGCTGGGACGCATCGATGTCGAGCCAGAAACTAATGTTACGTACACGCGCCCGTGTTCGGCGCAAATTCACCAAAATCAGCTGTAACACGCCACCCTCAGAGTAAAACGCTTCAGTTTCTCAAAGGCCTTCAAAAGCGAAGGTTCCTCTTGCCGGGCCTGAAAGAGTGCACCCAGGAGCTGTTGAAAACAGAACAGTGAAAGACCAAGCAGTAACAAAATTACTCGTTTTATATGCATTTTGTGTGCTCTCCTCGCCTGCTGGTAAAAATCTATGTACACACGGCTAGACGCTTGCATCCTTCAATACAAAACGCAATATTTCCCATAAAGGGAACCTACAATGGTCACCCAGCCGCCAGTGGGGAACGCTGGGGACGCATCGATGTCGAGCCAGAAAATAATGTTACGTACACGCGCCCGTGTGCGGCGCAAAGTCACCAAAATCAGCTGTAACACGCCACCCTCGGAGTAAAATGCTTCGGTTTCTTATGGGCCTTCAAAAGCACAGTTTGCTCTTGCAGATCCTGAAAGAAAGCACCCAGGCGCTGTTGAAAACAGAACAGTGGAAAGCCAAGCAGTAACAAAATTACTCCTTTTTTATGCATTTTGTGTGCTCTCCTCGCCTGCTGGTAAAATTCTATGTACACACGGCTGGACGCTTGTGTCCCTGAATACAAAAGGCGATATTTCCCTAGTGGTCACCCAGCAGCCAGTGGGGAACGCTGGGGACGCATCGATGTCGAGCCAGAAAATAATTTTTCGTACACGCGCCCGTGTGCGGCGCAAAGTCATCAAAATCAGCTGTAACACGCCACCCTCAGAGTAAAATGCTTCGGTTTCTTAAGGGCCTTCAAAAGAACAGTTTCCTCTTGCAGAACCTGAAAGAAAGCACGCAGGAGCCGTTGAAAACAGAACAGTGAAAGACCAAGCAGAAACAAAATTACTCGTTTTATATGCATTTTGTGTGCTCTCCTCGCCTGCTGGTAAAAATCTATGTACACACGGCTAGACGCTTGCGTCCCTCAATACAAAACGCAAAATTTCCCATCAGGGGAACCTATAATAGTCACCCAGCAGCCAGTGGGGAACGCTGGGGACGCATCGATGTCGAGCCAGAAAATAATGTTACGTACACGCGCCCGTGTGCGGCGCAAAGTCACCAAAATCAGCTGTAACACGCCACACTCGGAGTAAAATGCTTCGGTTTCTTATGGTCCTTCAAAAGCGCAGTTTCCTCTTGCAGAACCTGAAAGAAAGCACGCAGGAGCTGTTGAAAACAGAACAGTGAAAGACCAAGCAGAAACAAAATTACTCGTTTTATATGCATTTTGTGTGCTCTCCTCGCCTGCTGGTAAAAATCTATGTACACACGGCTAGACGCTTGCGTCCCTCAATACAAAACGCAAAATTTCCCATCAGGGGAACCTATAATAGTCACCCAGCAGCCAGTGGGGAACACTGGGGACGCATCGATGTCGAGCCAGAAAATAATGTTACGTACACGCGCCCGTGTGCGGTGCAAAGTCACCAAAATCAGCTGTAACACGCCACCCTCGGAGTAAAATGCTTCGGCTTCTTATGGGCCTTCAAAAGCGCAGTTTCCTCTTGCAGATCCTGAAAGAAAGCACCCAGGCGCTGTTGAAAACAGAACAGTGAAAGGCCAAGCAGTAACAAAATTACTCCTTTTTTATGCATTTTGTGTGCTCTCCTCGCCTGCTGGTAAAAATCTATGTACACACGGCTGAACGCTTGTGTCCCTGAATACAAAACGCGATATTTCCCATCAAGGGAACCTATAATGGTCACCCAGCAGCCAGTGGGGAACGCTGGGGACGCATCGATGTCGAGCCAGAAAATAATGTTACGTACACGCGCTCGTGTGCGGCGCAAGGTCACCAAAATCAGCTTTAACACGCCACCCTCCGGTTTCTTAAGGGCCTTCAAAAGCACAGTTTCCTCTTGCAGATCCTGAAAGAAAGCACGCAATAGCTGTTGAAACAGAACAGAGAAATACCAAACAGTAACAAAATTACTCGTTTTTTATGCATTTTGTGTGCTCTCCTCGCCTGCTGGTAAAAATCTATGTACACGCGGCTGAACGCTTCTGTCCCTCAATATAAAGCGCGATATTTCCAATCAAGGGAACCTATAATGGTCACTCAGCAGCCAGTGGGGAACGCTGGGGTCGCATCGATGTCGAGCCAGAAAATAATGTTACGTACACGCGCCCGTGTGCGGCGCAAAGTCATCAAAATCAGCTGTAACACGCCACCCTCGGAGTAAAATGCTTCGGTTTCTTAAAGGCCTTCAAAAGCACAGTTTCTTCCTGCAGAACCTGAAAGAAAGAACGCAGCAGCTGTTGAAAACAGAACAGTGATAGACCAAGAAATAACAAAATTACTCGTTTTTTATGCATTTTGTGTGCTCTCCTCGCTTGCTGCTAAAAATCTATGTACACACGGCTGAACGCTTCTGTCCCTCAATATAAAGCGCGATATTTCCAATCAAGGGAACCTATAATGGTCACTCAGCACCCAGTGGGGAACGCTGGGGTCGCATCGATGTCGAGCCAGAAAATAATGTTACGTACACGCGCTCGTGTGCGGCGCAAAGTCATCAAAATCAGCTGTAACACGCCACCCTCAGAGTAAAATGCTTCGGTTTCTTAAGGGCCTTCAAAAGCACAGTTTCCTCTTGCAGAACCTGAAAGAAAGCATGCAGGAGCTGTTGAAAACAGAACAGTGAAAGTCCAAGCAGTAACAAAATTACTCGTTTTATATGCATTTTGTGTGCTCTCCTCGCCTGCTGGTAAAAATCTATGTACATACGGGTAGACGCTTGCATCCCTCAATACAAAACGCAACATTTCCCATCAGGGGAACCTATAATGGTCACCCAGCAGCCAGTGGGGAACGCTGGGGACGCATCGATGTCGAGCCAGAAAATAATGTTACGTACACGTGCCTGCGTGCGGCGCAAAGTCACCTAAATCAGCTGTAACACGCCACCCTAGGAGTAAAACGCTTCGGTTTCTTAAGGGCCTTCAAAAGCACAGTTTCCTCTTGCAGAACCTGAAAGAAAGCACGCAGCAGCTGTTGAAAACAGAACAGTGAAAAACCAAGCAATAACAAAATTACTCGTTTTTTATGCATTTTGTGTGCTCTCCTCGCCTGCTGGTAAAAATCTATGTACACACGGCTGGTCGCTTGTGTCCCCCAAGACAAAGCGCGATATTTTCCATCAAGGGAACCTATAATGGTCACCCAGCAGCCAGTGGGGAACGCTGGGGACGCATCGATGTCGAGCCAGAAAATAATGTTACGTACACCCGCCCGTGTGCGGCGCAAAGTCACCAAAATCAGCTGCAACACGCCACCCTCGGAGTAAAACGCTTCGGTTTCTTAAAGGCCTTCAAAAGCACAGTTTCCCTTTGCAGAACTTGAAAGAAAGCACGCAGGAGTTGTTGAAAACAGAACAGTGAAAACCAAGCAGTAACAAAATTACTCGTTTTATATGCATTTTGTGTGCTCTCCTCGCCTGCTGGTAAAAATCTATGTACACACGGCTAGACGCTTGCGTCCCTCAATACAAAACGCAATATTTCCCATCAAGGGAACCTACAATGGTTACCCAGCCGCCAGTGGGGAACGCTGGGGACGCATCGATGTCGAGCCAGAAAATAATGTTACGTACACGCGCCCGTGTGCGGCGCAAAGTCACCAAAATCAGCTGTAACACGCCACCCTCGGAGTAAAATGCTCCGGTTTCTTATGGGCCTTCAAAAGCGCAGTTTGCTCTTGCAGATCCTGAAAGAAAGCACCCAGGCGCTGTTGAAAACAGAACAGTGGAAAGCCAAGCAATAACAAAATTACTCCTTTTTTATGCATTTTGTGTGCTCTCCTCGCCTGCTGGTAAAAATCTATGTACACACGGCTGGACGCTTGTGTCCCTGAATACAAAAGGCGATATTTCCCTAGTGGTCACCCAGCAGCCAGTGGGGAACGCTGGGGACGCATCGATGTCGAGCCAGAAAATAATTTTTCGTACACGCGCCCGTGTGCGGCGCAAAGTCATCAAAATCAGCTGCAACACGCCACCCTCGGTGTAAAACGCTTCGGTTTCTTAAAGGCCTTCAAAAGCACAGTTTCCCTTTGCAGAACCTGAAAGAAAGCACGCAGGAGCCGTTGAAAACAGAACAGTGAAAGACCAAGCAGAAACAAAATTACTCGTTTTATATGCATTTTGTGTGCTCTCCTCGCCTGCTGGTAAAAATCTGTGTACACACGGCTAAACTCTTGTGTCCCTCAATACAAAACGCGATATTTCCCATCAAGGAAACCTATAATGGACGCCCAGCAGCCAGTGGGGAACACTGGGGACGCATCGATGTCGAGCCAGAAAATAATGTTACGTACACGCGCCCGTGTGCGGCGCAAAGTCACCAAAATCAGCTGTAACACGCCACCCTCAGAGTAAAACGCTTCAGTTTCTCAAAGGCCTTCAAAAGCAAAGGTTCCCCTTGCCGGGCCTGAAAGAGTGCACCCAGGAGCTGTTGAAAACAGAACAGTGAAAATCCAAGCAGTAACAAAATTACTCCTTTTTTATGCATTTTGTGTGCTCTCCTCGCCTGCTGGTAAAAATTTATGTACACACGGCTGAACGCTTCTGTCCGCCAATATAAAGCGCGATATTTCCCATCAAGGGAACCTATAGTGGTCACCCAGCAGCCAGTGGGGAACGCTGGGGACGCAACGATGTCGAGCCAGAAAATAATGTTGCGTACACGCGCCCGTGTGCGGCGCAAAGTCATCAAAATCAGCTGTAACGCGCCACCCTCAGAGTAAAATGCTTCGGTTTCTTAAGGGCCTCCAAAAGCACAGTTTCCTCTTGCAGAAACTGAAAGAAAGCACGCAGGAGCTGTTGAAAACAGAACAGTGAAAGACCAAGCAGTAACAAAATTACTCGTTTTATATGCATTTTATGTGCTCTCCTCGCCTGCTGGTAAAAATCTATGTACACACGGCTAGACGCTTGCGTCCCTCAAAACAAAACGCAAAATTTCCCATCAAGGGAACCTACAATGGTCACCCAGCAGCCTGTGGGGAACGCTGGGGACGCATCGATGTCGAGCCAGAAAATAATGTTACGTACACGCGCCCGTGTGCGGCGCAAAGTCACCAAAATCAGCTTTAGCACGCCACCCTCAGAGTAAAATGCTTCGGTTTCTAAAGGGCCTTCAAAAGCACAGTTTCCTTTTGCAGAACCTGGAAGAAAGCACGCAGCAGCTGTTGAAGACAGAACAGTGAAAGACCAAGCAATAACAAAATTACTCGTTTTTTATGCATTTTGTGTGCTCTCCTCGCCTGCTGGCAAGAATCTATGTACACACGGCTAAACGCTTGTGTCTTCCAAGACAAAGCGTGATATTTACCATCAAGGGAACCTATAATGGTCACTCAGCAGCCAGTGGGGAACGCTGGGGACGCATCGATGTCGAGCCAGAAAATAATGTTACGTACACGCGCCCGTGTGCGGCGCAAAGTCACCAAAATCAGCTTTAACACGCCACCCTCAGAGTAAAATGCTTCGGTTTCTTAAGGGCCTTCAAAAGCACAGTTTCCTCTTGCATAACCTGAAAGAAAGCACGCAGGAGCTGTTGAAGACAGAACAGTGAAAGACCAAGCAATAACAAAATTACTCGTTTTTTATGCATTTTGTGTGCTCTCCTCGCCTGCTGGCAAGAATCTATGTACACACGGCTAAACGCTTGTGTCTTCCAAGACAAAGCGTGATATTTACCATCAAGGGAACCTATAATGGTCACTCAGCAGCCAGTGGGGAACGCTGGGGACGCATCGATGTCGAGCCAGAAAATAATGTTACGTACACGCGCCCGTGTGCGGCGCAAAGTCACCAAAATCAGCTTTAGCACGCCACCCTCAGAGTAAAATGCTTCGGTTTCTAAAGGGCCTTCAAAAGCACAGTTTCCTTTTGCAGAACCTGGGAGAAAGCACGCAGCAGCTGTTGAAGACAGAACAGTGAAAGACCAAGCAATAACAAAATTACTCGTTTTTTATGCATTTTGTGTGCTCTCCTAGCCTGCTGGCAAGAATCTATGTACACACGGCTAAACGCTTGTGTCTTCCAAGACAAAGCGTGATATTTACCATCAAGGGAACCTATAATGGTCACTCAGCAGCCAGTGGGGAACGCTGGGGACGCATCGATGTCGAGCCAGAAAATCCCCCACCTGATTATCTACCTTGCCGTGGTGTGGGGGCTTCTCACCAAAGGATAATCATCCCCGTCACTCCCTTCACAAACCCAAATCATATCCCAATCCACCTATCCCATCACACTCCCATCCTACCTATCCACTCCCCATCCCCTGGGCTGGACATAAGGTGTTAACCGTACCGTGCCGAGATGTCGACCAGGCTGAGAGCCCAGACCAAAAATAGCTCAGTCGCAAACGGTGTATCCGGATACCTGGCGCCCTCCGGATCAGCCAGCCTTACCTGGGTATTGCGGATCTCTGCCCAGGTGGACATTTATTTCTCCGCAACTCGTGGGACATAAACAAACAAAGCAAACAACAAACAAATAACGAGTCCGGACCTCGTAAAAAACCGGAAGGGGATGATATTCCCTCCACATCCAAAGCGGTAAAGACTCCGATCGGAGAACCTTCAAACCGCTCCGACAGGAAAAACAACCCATCGACCAAGGCCTACAAAGATCACAAAGCGGCCTTGAGAATCATTAAACGATGGGGCCATAAAACCGACTTGTCTGAAAAAGACAAAGAGTCGGTAACCTGGGCGACAGGAATCTTAGCCCAGGAGAAAGAACAGGCCAAGAGGCCCAGATCGTCCCCCGAGGAACCAAAGCGGGAGGCTAAGAAAGCTAGGCTGGGAACACTGGCCAAGCTATCAAAGCCCTTCGGTGAGGTTGCGAGGGAGTTGCTAACGGTCGCAATCATAGATGATAGCGACCCGGACGGCAAAATGACGACCGAACAATGGAAGGATGTCGACCAAGCGTTATCGACAAACTTCCTCAAAGTCGCAAGAAAGAACCCTGGACCACCGCCCATCTGCGACGACGCTGGATGGTACCAAGGCAGGGTCAAATTAATAAGCTGTGCTGACGAAAGATCCGTTGATCTTCTGAAGGCAACAGTTGCCGAAATAGGGGAAATTTGGGAGGGAGCTAGGCTCAAGGTCATCACTAAGGACCAAATCCCTAAACGACCGCGAGCTAGATGCTGGCTCCCGCTTGCACCAGACAACCCTCTAGAAATAGTTGAGACAATCAACTATTGCAATCCCAATCTCCCAACAGGAGATTGGAGAGTCGCGAAGCTGGAGGAACCGAAAGGTCGATCAAGACTGGCAATCCTTGTTCTGAATTGTGAATCCTTGGAACCTCTGGCCCTATGCGACTACCACATCAGGTTTGGCTTCAAAAAAGTCAAACTAAACATCTACAAAAAGGATGAGGAAATGCCACCATCCGGCAACACAGACACGGTTAACACCGAGGTCAGTAACAGTAGCTCTACGGTGCAGGAACCCCCAACCCCCTCAGGGAGCAAGGGCCCTGCGCCGGTAGAAACTGAAACCCCAGCAACATCCCTGGTCATTAAAGATCAGGAGTCATTGCTCGACTCCGGAAGCGAGGACTATTCCACTAGCTCGCCGATGGAAGACGATCTTCTAGACTCAGATCTAGAAGACCTCAACGCCACCATGGTGGAGGCAGATCGTATTAATAGCAGCCATGATGCTGAAATTGATTCAGATTAACCTCCACCATTCCAAAGCGGCATCCGCAAACCTTCTTCTCAGGCTGGCCAAAGGAGAAGAAGACATAGCCTTAATCCAGGAACCTTGGGTGCATGAACACAGGGTTCGTGGACTAAGAACTCCAGCCTACAACCTATTTGTTTCACAAAAAGAAGGTAAGCCCCGCACTTGCATACTTGCAAAGAAATCTTTAAATGCTTACCTTCTTCCAAATTACAGTTGCCCAGACACAACAGTGATTGCAATCCAATCACCCGGGCTCAAACTATGGATAGCGTCCACATACATGGCGCAAGAAGAGTCCATCCCATCGGACGAAATAAAAAGACTGGTCAAGGACTCGTCGAATCACCAAGCTGGGCTCCTTATCGGTGCGGATGCGAATGCGCATCACACGATTTGGGGCAGCAGCGACACAAACGAAAGAGGTGAGTGGCTTATTGAATTCATCTTAACCGCTAACCTTCTTATCTGTAACAAGGGTCATACACCCACTTTTATTACGAAAAATCGTAGGGAGGTACTAGACCTAACTCTAGCATCCCCCCCCATCATTGATAATATAAGAGAATGGAAGGTTTCTGAAGAGCACTCCTTCTCAGATCATCGTTATCTGGTTTTCAACCTAGCCTACATGGTCCCAACCCCAATTGACTCATCCTGTAACCCAAGAAGAATCGATTGGGAGCGTTATAGAGCCTTCATTGGCAACTCTATAATAAGTAGGACCCCTGACACCCCGCGGACCACGTTAGATATAGACCTTATGGTCGATACTCTAACAACCACATTGGGCAACGCAAGGGCCAACAGCTGCGCAACCCACAAATCAGGAAAAAAATCTTACCCTCCCTGGTGGAACGCAGATCTAAGCAAGCTCCGCAAAGCCTGTCGTAAGCTCTTTAATAAAGCAAAGAACACAAGTAACGACAGTGACTGGAGCCTATACAAAAATTCACTCAAGGTGTACAAACAAAACCTGAGGAAAGCACAAAGGCTGTCTTGGAAGATCTTCTGCAACAATATGGAGAAAATCT
Source organism: Eumerus sabulonum (assembly GCA_951905685.1). Classification (NCBI taxonomy): domain Eukaryota; kingdom Metazoa; phylum Arthropoda; class Insecta; order Diptera; family Syrphidae; genus Eumerus; species Eumerus sabulonum. Next base: position 136,695,178 of record OX645060.1, on the reverse strand, counting down.
CAGACGCCTATAGACTGAGGAAAATACTCTCGAAAGTTCCACAATCTCCCAACTGCCTCATAGCAAACGGAGTTTGGACAACATCCGAGGAAGAAACTTTAAATCTTCTCCTCAACACGCACTTCCCTGGCTGCTCTGAATCGCAAGACTCAGTGCACTCGCGAGGAACTCAGAACTCCTCTGCCGAAGTAGGGCAGTACGAACATATTATCTCCAGAGAGAAAATTGTATGGGCATTAAAAAGTTTCAAGCCCTATAAATCGCCAGGTCCAGATGAAATCTACCCAATCGAACTAACACAAACTATGGAATGGACTATACCATGGCTAGAGATAATCTTTAAAGGATGCCTAGCTTGGAGTCATATTCCAGAAAAGTGGAAGTGCGCAAAGGTAATCTTCATCCCCAAGGCCGGTAGGAATTCTCACACTTCCCCTAAGGATCTAAGGCCGATCTGTCTATCATCCTTCGCTCTAAAAACCTTAGAAAGGCTGATAGACCTACACATACGGCACAGCTTGGATCCCTCCCTAATGTCTAAGGCACAACACGCCTACTGTAAAGGTAGATCGGTCGAAACAGCTCTTCACTCATTAGTGAGGAAAATCGAAAGATCAATCCATCTGAAAGAATATACGCTAACAGCCTTCCTAGACATAGAGGGCGCCTTTAACAACGTCACTCCGAAAGCAATAATAGAAGGGCTGGAAAAGCTAAAGGTGGAGAGGACTCTGATAGGGCTGATCAGCGAGTTGCTATTAACACGCAAGATTCACTCTAAGTGGGGAAGCCTAGAGACTACCAGAGTAGCTACCAAGGGTACCCCGCAAGGTGGAGTCCTCTCACCTCTTCTCTGGAATGTAGTTGTTAACGAACTACTGATCAAACTGGAGAAAGAAGGCCTGGACGTTGCTGCCTACGCCGATGACGTTGCCATCTCAATCTCAGGTAAATACCTATCCACACTGAATGACCGTATGCAAACGGCATTCTCATTCCTGTGCAAATGGGCGCATAGTAGCGGGCTCAGGATTAATCCCCAGAAAACGGAGCTCGTGCTATTCACCAAAAAGCACAAAGTCCCGGAATACTGCCCTATCACTCTGCTCGATACCAGGTTAACCTATTCCCCTAGTGCCAAATTCCTAGGCATTATACTCGATAGGAAATTAACTTGGAAGAGTAATACAACTGAAAGAGCAAAAAAAGCAACAATTGCTCTCTACACATGTAAGAAAGCTCTAGGAAAAAAATGGGGATTTAACCCCAAAATCACCCTATGGCTCTACATTACGGTCGTCAGACCCATACTACTGTATGGAGTGATAGTCTGGTGGACTGCACTAGACAAGACAACATACCATAAACAACTCGAGAAGGTACAAAGGATGGCATGTATGTGCATTACCGGGGCCCTCAGGTCCACACCAACGGCTGCGCTTAACATGATACTAGACCTCACACCACTCGATATTTTCGGCAAGCAAATTGCCACACATACGGCCATAAGACTAAAAGCCAACTCGAAATGGGCGAGCTATGTCACCGGCCACTCATCCATCCTGCAAAACAGGACAAGTCTGGCAGAAAACCTGGACCACACAGAACCCACCATAATCTTGGACAAAAAATTCACGACGATTTACCCGGACAGGAAAAACTGGACTCGCCAAACACAACCCCGCAGAAACTGTGTGGATTTTTACACCGACGGGTCTAAAACCAAGGACGGGGTGGGCTGTGGAGTTTTCTGCAAACAACTCAAGCTATATAAAGCTCTAAAATTACCAAACCACTGCAGCGTTTTCCAGGCGGAACTGTCGGCAATAAAAGAGGCTTTATCTTGGCTGAAGTGGAACGTAATATCCACCACAGATATTCGCATCCTTACAGATAGTCAAGCTGCCTTAAAGTCGCTGGAGTCCTATGTGTACTCATCAAAATCTAGTCTCGACTGTCGCAGATCTCTCAACGAGATGGCAGAACAGTTCAATATACAGCTTATCTGGGTACCAGGACACAGCGGCATTACAGGTAATGAGAAAGCCGACATACTCGCCAAACAAGGAACGACGCTACAATCAATCGTGGCTTGTGAGGGAGTACCCCTTACAACCATTAAACATAATCTGACGAATCTCGCCAGGGCCGAGACGAACCTGAGATGGACCCAGGGACACACCTGCGTCATCACCAGGCAAATCTGGCCTCGGCTTGACAGTCAGCGCACAAGGAGTATAATCTCCCTAAAAAGAACTGACATCTACAAAGTCATAGGTGTCATCACAGGTCACTGCCTCATTGGCAGTCACGCACAAAGACTAGGTATAGTTTCAAATGACTTCTGCAGAAGCTGTCAGGACGAGGAGGAGGTTGAATCCATTCACCACCTTCTATGCGCCTGTCCAGCTTTTTGCAATATAAGGAAGCGTTACCTAGGCTCTTACTTCCTTAACGATCTGACAGATGTTCAGAAAGTAGGGATACTTAATCTTCTTAACTTCTTAAGAAGCACTAGATGGTTCCACGAATAGGGGGATAAAACCCCCTCGTAGCTGCACAACGGGCCTCCTTGGCCTAAGTGCGTTCTTCTCAATTACGGGAAGGCTACGACCCTACCTACCTACCTACCTACCGAGCCAGAAAATAATGTTACGTACGCGCGCCCGTGTGCGGCGCAAAGTCACCAAAGACAGCTGCAACACGCCACCCTCGGAGTAAAACGCTTGGGTTTCTTAAGGGCCTTCAAAAGCACAGTTTGCTCTTGCAGATCCTGAAAGAAAGCACCCAGGCGCTGTTGAAAACAAAACAGTGAAAGGCCACGCAGTAACAAAATTACTCCTTTTTTTGTGTGCTCTCCTCGCCTGCTGGTAAAAATCTATGTACACACGGCTAGACGCTTGCGTCCCTCAATACACAACGCAAAATTTCCCATCAAATGAACCTATAACGGTCACCCAGCAGCCAATGGTGAACGCTGGGGACGCATCGATGTCGAGCCAGAAAACAATGTTACGTACACGCGCCCGTGTGCGGCGCAAAGTCACCAAAATCAGCTGTAGTACGCCACCCTCGGAGTAAAACGCCTCGGTTTCTTAAGGGCCTTCAAAAGCACAGTTCCCTCTTGCAGAACCTGGAAGAAAGCACGCAGCAGCTGTTGAAGACAGAACAGTGAAAGACCAAGCAATAACAAAATTACTCGTTTTTTATGCATTTTGTGTGCTCTCCTCGCCTGCTGGCAAGAATCTATGTACACACGGCTAAACGCTTGTGTCTTCCAAGACAAAGCGTGATATTTACCATTAAGGGAACCTATAATGGTCACTCAGCAGCCAGTGGGGAACGCTGGGGACGCATCGATGTCGAGCCAGAAAATAATGTTACGTACACGCGCCCGTGTGCGGCGCAAAGTCACCAAAATCAGCTTTAACACGCCACCCTCGGAGTAAAATGCTTCGGTTTCTTAAGGGCCTTCAAAAGCACAGTTTCCTCTTGCATAACCTGAAAGAAAGCACGCAGAAGCTGTTGAAAACAGAACAGTGAAAGACCAAGCAATAACTAAATTACTCGTTTTATATGCATTTTGTGTGCTCTCCTCGCCTGCTGGTAAAAATCTACGTACACACGGCTAGACGCTTGCGTCCCTCAATACAAAACGCAAGATTTCCCATCAGGGGAACCTATAATGGTCACCCAGCAACCAGTGGGGAACGCTGGGGACGCATCGATGTCGAGCCAGAAAATAATGTTACGTACACGCGCCCGTGTGCGGCGCAAAGTCACCAAAATCAGCTGTAACACGCCACCCTCGGAAAAAAACGCTTCGGTTTCTTAAGGGCCTTCAAAAGCACAGTTTGCTCTTGCAGATCCTGAAAAAAGCACCCAGGCGCTGTTGAAAACAAAACAGTGAATGGCCAAGCAGTAACAAAATTACTCCTTTTTTTGTGTGCTCTTCTCGCCTGCTGGTAAAAATCTATGTACACACGGCTGGTCGCTTGTGTCCCCCAAGACAAAGCGTGACATTTCCCATCAAGGGAACCTATAATGGTCACCCAACAGCCAGTGGGGAACGCTGGGGACGCATCGATGTCGAGCCAGAAAATAAAGTTACGTACACGCGCCCGTGTGCGGCGCAAAGTCACCAAAATCAGCTGCAACACGCCACCCTCGGAGTAAAATGCTTCGGTTTCTTAAGGGCCTTCAAAAGCACAGTTTTCTCTTGCAGAACCTGAAAGAAAGCACGCAGCAGCTGTTGAAAACAGAACAGTGAAAAACCAAGCAGTAACAAAATTACTCGTTTTATATGCATTTTGTGTGCTCTCCTCGCCTGCTGGTAATAATCTATGTACACGAGGCTAGACGCTTGCGTCCCCCAATACAAATCGCAAGATTTCCCATCAGGGGAACCTATAATGGTCACCCAGCAGCCAGTGGGGAACGCTGGGGACGCATCGATTTCGAGCCAGAAAATAATGTTACGTACACGCGCCCGTGTGCGGCGCAAAGTCATCAAAATCAGCTGTAACACGCCACCCTCAGAGTAAAATGCCTCGGTTTCTTAAAGGCCTTCAAAAGCACAGATTGCTTTTGCAGAACTTGAAAGAAAGCACGCAGGAGTTGTTGATAACAGAACAGTGAAAACCAAGCAGTAACAAAATTACTCGTTTTTTATACATTTTGTGTGCTCTCCTCGCCTGCTGGTAAAAATCTATGTACACACGGCTGGACGCTTGTGTCCCTGAATACAAAACGCAAGATTTCCCATCAGGGGAACCTATAATGGTCACCCAGCAGCCAGTGGGGAACGCTGGGGACGCATCGATGTCGAGCCAGAAAATAATGTTACGTACACGCGCCCGTGTGCGGCGCAAAGTCACCAAAATCAGCTGTAACACGCCACCCTCGGAGTAAAACGCTTCGGTTTCTTAAGGGCCTTCAAAAGCACAGTTTCCTCCTGCAGAACCTGAAAGAAAGCACGCAGCAGCTGTTGAAAACAGAACAGTGAAAGACCAAGCAGTAACAAAATTACTCGTTTTTTATGCATTTTGTGTGCTTTCCTCGCCTGCTGGTAAAAATCTATGTACACACGGCTAGACGCTTGCATCCCTCAATGCAAAACGCAATATTTTCCATCAAGAGAACCTACAATGGTCACCCAGCAGCCAGTGGGGAACGCTGGGGACGCATCGATGTCGAGCCCGAAAATAATGTTACGTACACGCGCCCGTGTGCGGCGCAAAGTCACCAAAATCAGCTGTAACACGCCACCCTCGGAAAAAAAACGCTTCGGTTTCTTAAGGGCCTTCAAAAGCACAGTTTGCTCTTGCAGATCCTGAAAGAAAGCACCCAGGCGCTGTTGAAAACAGAACAGTGAAAGGCCAAGCAGTAACAAAATTACTCCTTTTTTTGTGTGCTCTCCTCGCCTGCTGGTAAAAATCTATGTACACACGGCTAGACGCTTGCGTCCCTCAATAAAAAACGCAAAATTTCCCATCAAATGAAACTATAACGGTCACCCAGCAGCCAATGGTGAACGCTGGGGACGCATCGATGTCGAGCCAGAAAATAATGTTACGTACACGCGCCCGTGTGCGGCGCAAAGTCACCAAAATCAGCTGTAACACGCCACCCTCAGAAAAAAAACGCTTCGGTTTCATAAAGGCCTTCAAAAGCACAGTTTCCTTTTGCAGAACTTGAAAGAAAGCACGCAGGAGCTGTTGAAAACAGAACAGTGAAAACCAAGCAGTAACAAGATTACTCCTTTTTTATGCATTTTGTGTGCTCTCCTCGCCTGCTGGCAAGAATCTATGTACACACGGCTAAACGCTTGTGTCTTCCAAGACAAAGCGCGATATTTACCATCAAGGGAACCTATAATGGTCACCCAGCAACCAGTGGGGAACGCTGGGGACGCATCGATTTCGAGCCAGAAAATAATGTTACGTACACGCGCCCGTGTGCGGCGCAAAGTCATCAAAATCAGCTGTAACACGCCACCCTCAAAGTAAAATGCCTCGGTTTCTTAAAGGCCTTCAAAAGCACAGTTTGCTTTTGCAGAACTTGAAAGAAAGCACGCAGGAGTTGTTGATAACAGAACAGTGAAAACCAAGCAGTAACAAAATTACTCGTTTTTTATACATTTTGTGTGCTCTCCTCGCCTGCTGGTAAAAATCTATGTACACACGGCTGGACGCTTGTGTCCCTGAATACAAAACGCAAGATTTCCCATCAGGGGAACCTATAATGGTCACCCAGCAGCCAGTGGGGAACGCTGGGGACGCATCGATTTCGAGCCAGAAAATAATGTTACGTACACGCGCCCGTGTGCGGCGCAAAGTCACCAAAATCAGCTGTAACACGCCACCCTCGGAGTAAAACGCTTCGGTTTCTTAAGGGCCTTCAAAAGCACAGTTTCCTCTTGCAGATCCTGAAAAAAGCACCCAGGCGCTGTTGAAAACAAAACAGTGAAAGTCCAAGCAGTAACAAAATTACTCCTTTTTTTGTGTGCTCTCCTCGCCTGCTGGTAAAAATCTATGTACACACGGCTAGACGCTTGCGTCCCTCAATAAAAAACGCAAAATTTCCCATCAAATGAACCTATAACGGTCACCCAGCAGCCAATGGTGAACGCTGGGGACGCATCGATGTCGAGCCAGAAAACAATGTTACGTACACGCGCCCGTGTGCGGCGCAAAGTCACCAAAATCAGCTGTAGTACGCCACCCTCGGAGTAAAACGCCTCGGTTTCTTAAGGGCCTTCAAAAGCACAGTTCCCTCTTGCAGAACCTGGAAGAAAGCACGCAGCAGCTGTTGAAGACAGAACAGTGAAAGACCAAGCAATAACAAAATTACTCGTTTTTTATGCATTTTGTGTGCTCTCCTCGCCTGCTGGCAAGAATCTATGTACACACGGCTAAACGCTTGTGTCTTCCAAGACAAAGCGTGATATTTACCATCAAGGGAACCTATAATGGTCACTCAGCAGCCAGTGGGGAACACTGGGGACGCATCGATGTCGAGCCAGAAAATAATGTTACGTACACGCGCCCGTGTGCGGCGCAAAGTCACCAAAATCAGCTTTAACACGCCACCCTCAGAGTAAAATGCTTCGGTTTCTTAAGGGCCTTCAAAAGCATAGTTTCCTCTTGCATAACCTGAAAGAAAGCACGCAGGAGCTGTTGAAAACAGAACAGTGAAAGACCAAGCAATAACAAAATTACTCGTTTTATATGCATTTTGTGTGCTCTCCTCGCCTGCTGGTAAAAATCTATGTACACACGGCTAGACGCTTGCGTCCCTCAATACAAAACGCAAGATTTCCCATCAAGGGAACCTATAATGGTCACCCAACAGCCAGTGGGGAACGCTGGGGACGCATCGATGTCGAGCCAGAAAATAATGTTACGTACACGCGCCCGTGTGCGGCGCAAAGTCACCAAAATAAGCTGCAACACGCCACCCTCGGAGTAAAATGCTTCGGTTTCTTAAGGGCCTTCAAAAGCACAGTTTTCTCTTGCAGAACCTGAAAGAAAGCACGCAGCAGCTGTTGAAAACAGAACAGTGAAAAACCAAGCAGTAACAAAATTACTCGTTTTATATGCATTTTGTGTGCTCTCCTCGCCTGCTGGTAATAATCTATGTACACACGGCTAGACGCTTGCGTCCCTTAATACAAAACGAAAGATTTCCCATCAGGGGAACCTATAATGGTCACCCAGCAGCCAGTGGGGAACGCTGGGGACGCATCTATGTCGAGCCAGAAAATAATGTTACGTACACGCGCCCGTGTGCGGCGCAAAGTCACCAAAATCAGCTGTAACACGCCACCCTCGGAGTAAAACGCTTCGGTTTCCTAAGGGCCTTCAAAAGCACAGTTTCCTCTTGCAGAACCTGAAAGAAAGCACGCAGCAGCTGTTGAAAACAGAACAGTGAAAGACCAAGCAGTAACAAAATTACTCGTTTTTTATGCATTTTGTGTGCTTTCCTCGCCTGCTGGTAAAAATCTATGTACACACGGCTAGACGCTTGCGTCCCTCAATGCAAAACGCAATATTTTCCATCAAGGGAACCTACAATGGTCACCCAGCAGCCAGTGGGGAACGCTGGGGACGCATCGATGTCGAGCCAGAAAATAATGTTACGTACACGCGCCCGTGTGCGGCGCAAAGTCACCAAAATCAGCTGTAACACGCCACCCTCAGAAAAAAAACGCTTCGGTTTCTTAAAGGCCTTCAAAAGCACAGTTTCCTTTCGCAGAACTTGAAAGAAAGCACGCAGGAGCTGTTGAAAACAGAACAGTGAAAACCAAGCAGTAACAAGATTACTCCTTTTTTATGCATTTTGTGTGCTCTCCTCGCCTGCTGGTAAAAATCTATGTACACACGGCTGGACGCTTGTGTCCCTGAATACAAAGCGCGATATTTTCCATCAAGGGAACCTATAATGGTCACCCTGCAGCCAGTGGGGAACGCTGGGGACGCATCGATGTCGAGCCAGAAAATAATGTTACATACACGCGCCCGTGTGCGGCGCAAAGTCAACAAAATCAGCTGTAACATACCACCCTTGGAGTAAAACGCTTCGGTTTCTTAAGGGCCTTCAAAAGCACAGTTTCCTCTTGCAGAACATGAAAGAAAGCACGCAGCAGCTGTTGGAAACAGAACAGTGAAAGACCAAGCAGTAACAAAATTACTCGTTTTTTATGCATTTTGTGTGCCTTCCTCGCCTGCTGGTAAAAATCTATGTACACACGGCTAGACGCTTGCGTCCCTCAATACAAAACGCAAGATTTCCCATCAGGGGAACCTATAATGGTCACCCAGCAGCCAGTGGGGAACGCTGGGGACGCATCGATTTCGAGCCAGAAAATAATGTTACGTACACGCGCCCGTGTGCGGCGCAAAGTCATCAAAATCAGCTGTAACACGCCACCCTCAGAGTAAAATGCCTCGGTTTCTTAAAGGCCTTCAAAAGCACAGTTTGCTTTTGCAGAACTTGAAAGAAAGCACGCAGGAGTTGTTGATAACAGAACAGTGAAAACCAAGCAGTAACAAAATTACTCGTTTTTTATACATTTTGTGTGCTCTCCTCGCCTGCTGGTAAAAATCTATGTACACACGGCTGGACGCTTGTGTCCCTGAATACAAAACGCAAGATTGCCCATCAGGGGAACCTATAATGGTCACCCAGCAGCCAGTGGGGAACGCTGGGGACGCATCGATGTCGAGCCAGAAAATAATGTTACGTACACGCGCCCGTGTGCGGCGCAAAGTCACCAAAATCAGCTGTAACACGCCACCCTCGGAGTAAAACGCTTCGGTTTCTTAAGGGCCTTCAAAAGCACAGTTTCCTCTTGCAGAACCTGAAAGAAAGCACGCAGCAGCTGTTGAAAACAGAACAGTGAAAGACCAAGCAGTAACAAAATTACTCGTTTTTTATGCATTTTGTGTGCTTTCCTCGCCTGCTGGTAAAAATCTATGTACACACGGCTAGACGCTTGCGTCCCTCAATGCAAAACGCAATATTTTCCATCAAGAGAACCTACAATGGTCACCCAGCAGCCAGTGGGGAACGCTGGGGACGCATCGATGTCGAGCCAGAAAATAATGTTACGTACACGCGCCCGTGTGCGGCGCAAAGTCACCAAAATCAGCTGTAACACGCCACCCTCGGAAAAAAACGCTTCGGTTTCTTAAGGTCCTTCAAAAGCACAGTTTGCTCTTGCAGATCCTGAAAGAAAGCACCCAGGCGCTGTTGAAAACAGAACAGTGAAAGGCCAAGCAGTAACAAAATTACTCGTTTTTTATGCATTTTGTGTGCTCTCCTCGCCTGCTGGTTAAAATCTATGTACACACGGCTAGACGCTTGCGTTTCTCAATACAAGACGCAAAATTTCCCATCAAATGAACCTATAATGGTCACCCAGCAGCCAGTGGTGAACGCTGGGGACGCATCGATGTCGAGCCAGAAAATAATGCTACGTACACGCGCCCGTGTGCGGCGCAAAGTCACCAAAATCAGCTGTAACACGCCACCCTCGGAAAAAAACGCTTCGGTTTCTTAAGGGCCTTTAAAAGCACAGTTTGCTCTTGCAGATCCTGAAAAAAAGCACCCAGGCGCTGTTGAAAACAGAACAGTGAAAGGCCAAGCACTAACAAAATTACTCCTTTTTTATGCATTTTGTGTGCTCTCCTCGCCTGCTGGTAAAAATCTATGTACACACGGCTGGTCGCTTGTGTCCCCCAAGACAAAGCGCGATATTTCCCATCAAGGGAACCTATAATGGTCACCCAACAGCCAGTGGGGAACGCTGGGGACGCTTCGATGTCGAGCCAGAAAAAAATGTTACGTACACGCGACCGTGTGCGGCGCAAAGTCACCAAAATCAGCTGCAACACGCCACCCTCGGAGTAAAACGCTTCGGTTTCTTAAGGGCCTTCAAAAGCACAGTTTTCTCTTGCAGAACCTGAAAGAAAGCACGCAGCAGCTGTTGAAAACAGAACAGTGAAAGACCAAGCAGTAACAAAATTATTCGTTTTATATGCATTTTGTGTGCTCTCCTCGCCTGCTGGTAATAATCTATGTACACACGGCTAGCCGCTTGCGTCCCTCAATACAAAACGCAACACTTCCCATCAAGGGAACCTACAATGGTCACCCAGCAGCCAGTGGGGAACGCTGGGGACGCATCGATGTCGAGCCAGAAAATAATATTACGTACACGCGCCCGTGTGCGGCGCAAAGTCACCAAAATCAGCTTTAACACGCCACCCTCAGAGTAAGATGCTTCGGTTTCTTAAGGGCCCTCAAAAGCACAGTTTCCTCTTGCAGAACCTGAAAGAAAGCACGCAGCAGCTGTTGAAAACAGAACAGTGAAAGACCAAGCAGTAACAAAATTACTCGTTTTATATGCATTTTGTGTGCTCTCCTCGCCTGCTGGTAATAATCTATGTACACACGGCTAGCCGCTTGCGTCCCTCAATACAAAACGCAACATTTCCCATCAAGGGAACCTACAATGGTCACCCAGCAGCCAGTGGGAAACGCTGGGGACGCATCGATGTCGAGCCAGAAAATAATGTTACGTACACGCGCCCGTGTGCGGCGCAAAGTCACCAAAATCAGCTGTAACACGCCACCCTCGGAGTAAAACGCTTCGGTTTCTTAAGGGCCTTCAAAAGCACAGTTTCCTCTTGCAGAACCTGGAAGAAAGCACGCAGCAGCTGTTGAAAACAGAACAGTGAAAGACCAAGCAGTAACAAAATTACTCGTTTTTTATGCATTTTGTGTGCTTTCCTCGCCTGCTGGTAATAATCGATGTACACACGGCTAGACGCTTGCGTCCCTCAATACAAAGCGCAACATTTCCCATCAAGGGAACCTATAATGGTCACCCAACAGCCAGTGGGGAACGCTGGGGACGCATCGATGTCGAGCCAGAAAATAATGTTACGTACACGCGCCCGTGTGCGGCGCAAAGTCACCAAAATCAGCTGTAACACGCCACCCTCGGAAAAAAACGCTTCGGTTTCTAAAGGGCCTTAAAAAGCACAGTTTCCTTTTGCAGAACTTGAAAGAGAGCACGCAGGAGTTGTTGAAAACAGAACAGTGAAAGACCAAGCAGTAACAAAATTACTCGTTTTTTATGCATTTTGTGTGCCCTCCTCGCCTGCTGGTAAAAATCTATGTACACACGGCTGGTCGCTTGTGTCCCCCAAGACAAAGCGCAACACTTCCCATCAAGGGAACCTACAATGGTCACCCAGCAGCCAGTGGGGAACGCTGGGGACGCAACGATGTCGAGCCAGAAAATAATATTACGTACACGCGCCCGTGTGCGGCGCCAAGTCACCAAAATCAGCTTTAACACGCCACCCTCAGAGTAAGATGCTTCGGTTTCTTAAGGGCCCTCAAAAGCACAGTTTCCTCTTGCAGAACCTGAAAGAAAGCACGCAGCAGCTGTTGAAAACAGAACAGTGAAAGACCAAGCAGTAACAAAATTACTCGTTTTATATGCATTTTGTGTGCTCTCCTCGCCTGCTGGTAATAATCTATGTACACACGGCTAGCCGCTTGCGTCCCTCAATACAAAACGCAACATCTCCCATCAAGGGAACCTACAATGGTCACCCAGCAGCCAGTGGGGAACGCTGGGGACGCATCGATGTCGAGCCAGAAAATAATGTTACGTACACGCGCCCGTGTGCGGCGCAAAGTCACCAAAATCAGCTTTAACACGCCACCCTCAGAGTAAGATGCTTCGGTTTCTTAAGGGCCCTCAAAAGCACAGTTTCCTCTTGCAGAACCTGAAAGAAAGCACGCAGCAGCTGTTGAAAACAGAACAGTGAAAGACCAAGCAGTAACAAAATTACTCGTTTTATATGCATTTTGTGTGCTCTCCTCGCCTGCTGGTAATAATCTATGTACACACGGCTAGCCGCTTGCGTCCCTCAATACAAAACGCAACATTTCCCATCAAGGGAACCTACAATGGTCACCCAGCAGCCAGTGGGAAACGCTGGGGACGCATCGATGTCGAGCCAGAAAATAATGTTACGTACACGCGCCCGTGTGCGGCGCAAAGTCACCAAAATCAGCTGTAACACGCCACCCTCGGAGTAAAACGCTTCGGTTTCTTAAGGGCCTTCAAAAGCACAGTTTCCTCTTGCAGAACCTGGAAGAAAGCACGCAGCAGCTGTTGAAAACAGAACAGTGAAAGACCAAGCAGTAACAAAATTACTCGTTTTTTATGCATTTTGTGTGCTTTCCTCGCCTGCTGGTAATAATCGATGTACACACGGCTAGACGCTTGCGTCCCTCAATACAAAGCGCAACATTTCCCATCAAGGGAACCTATAATGGTCACCCAACAGCCAGTGGGGAACGCTGGGGACGCATCGATGTCGAGCCAGAAAATAATGTTACGTACACGCGCCCGTGTGCGGCGCAAAGTCACCAAAATCAGCTGTAACACGCCACCCTCGGAAAAAAACGCTTCGGTTTCTAAAGGGCCTTAAAAAGCACAGTTTCCTTTTGCAGAACTTGAAAGAGAGCACGCAGGAGTTGTTGAAAACAGAACAGTGAAAGACCAAGCAGTAACAAAATTACTCGTTTTTTATGCATTTTGTGTGCCCTCCTCGCCTGCTGGTAAAAATCTATGTACACACGGCTGGTCGCTTGTGTCCCCCAAGACAAAGCGCAACACTTCCCATCAAGGGAACCTACAATGGTCACCCAGCAGCCAGTGGGGAACGCTGGGGACGCAACGATGTCGAGCCAGAAAATAATATTACGTACACGCGCCCGTGTGCGGCGCCAAGTCACCAAAATCAGCTTTAACACGCCACCCTCAGAGTAAGATGCTTCGGTTTCTTAAGGGCCCTCAAAAGCACAGTTTCCTCTTGCAGAACCTGAAAGAAAGCACGCAGCAGCTGTTGAAAACAGAACAGTGAAAGACCAAGCAGTAACAAAATTACTCGTTTTATATGCATTTTGTGTGCTCTCCTCGCCTGCTGGTAATAATCTATGTACACACGGCTAGCCGCTTGCGTCCCTCAATACAAAACGCAACATCTCCCATCAAGGGAACCTACAATGGTCACCCAGCAGCCAGTGGGGAACGCTGGGGACGCATCGATGTCGAGCCAGAAAATAATGTTACGTACACGCGCCCGTGTGCGGCGCAAAGTCACCAAAATCAGCTGTAACACGCCACCCTCGGAGTAAAACGCTTCGGTTTCTTAAGGGCCTTCAAAAGCACAGTTTCCTCTTGCAGAACCTGGAAGAAAGCACGCAGCAGCTGTTGAAAACAGAACAGTGAAAGACCAAGCAGTAACAAAATTACTCGTTTTTTATGCATTTTGTGTGCTTTCCTCGCCTGCTGGTAAAAATCTATGTACACACGGCTGGACGCTTGTGTCCCTGAATACAAAACGCAATATTTCCCATCAAGGGAACCATTAGTGGTCACCCAGCAGCCAGTGGGGAACGCTGGGGACGCATCGATGTCGAGCCAGAAAATAATGTTACGTACACGCGCCCGTGTGCGGCGCAAAGTCACCAAAATCAGCTGTAACACGCCACCCTCGGAAAAAAAACGCTTCGGTTTCTAAAGGGCCTTCAAAAGCACAGTTTCCTTTTGCAGAACTTGAAAGAGAGCACGCAGGAGTTGTTGAAAACAGAACAGTGAAAGACCAAGCAGTAACAAAATTACTCGTTTTTTATGCATTTTGTGTGCCCTCCTCGCCTGCTGGTAAAAATCTATGTACACACGGCTGGTCGCTTGTGTCCCCCAAGACAAAGCGCGATATTTCCCATCAAGGGAACCTATAATGGTCACCCAACAGCCAGTGGGGAACGCTGGGGACGCATCGATGTCGAGCCAGAAAATAATGTTACGTACACGCGCCCGTGTGCGGCGCAAAGTCAACAAAATCAGCTGCAACACGCCACCCTCGGAATAAAACGCTTCGGTTTCTTAAGGGCCTTCAAAAGCACAGTTTTCTCTTGCAGAACCTGAAAGAAAGCACGCAGCAGCTTTTGAAAACAGAACAGTGAAAGACCAAGCAGTAACAAAATTACTCGTTTTATATGCATTTTGTGTGCTCTCCTCGCCTGCTGGTAATAATCTATGTACACACGGCTAGACGCTTGCGTCCCTCAATACAAAGCGCAACATTTCCCATCAAGGGAACCTACAATGGTCACCCAGCAGCCAGTGGGGAACGCTGGGGACGCATCGATGTCGAGCCAGAAAATAATGTTACGTACACGCGCCCGTGTGCGGCGCAAAGTCACCAAAATCAGCTTTAACACGCCACCCTCAGAGTAAAATGCTTCGGTTTCTTAAGGGCCTTCAAAAGCACAGTTTCCTCTTGCAGAACCTGAAAGAAAGCACGCAGCAGCTGTTGGAAGCAGAACAGTGAAAGACCAAGCAGTAACAAAATTACTCGTTTTTTATGCATTTTGTGTGCTTTCCTCGCCTGCTGGTAAAAATCTATGTACACACGGCTAGACGCTTGCATCCCTCAATGCAAAACGCAATATTTCCAATCAAGGGAACCTATAATGGTCACTCAGCAGCCAGTGGGGAACGCTGGGGACGCATCGATGTCGAGCCAGAAAATAATGTTACGTACACGCGCCCGTGTGCGGCGCAAAGTCACCAAAATCAGCTTTAACACGCCACCCTCAGAGTGAAATGCTTCGGTTTCTTAAGGGCCTTCAAAAGCACAGTTTCCTCTTGCAGAACCTGAAAGAAAGCACGCAGCAGCTGTTGGAAACAGAACAGTGAAAGACCAAGCAGTAACAAAATTACTCGTTTTTTATGCATTTTGTGTGCTTTCCTCGCCTGCTGGTAAAATTCTATGTACACACGGCTAGACGCTTGCATCCCTCAATACAAAACGCAAGATTTCCCATCAGGGGAACCTATAATGGTCACCCAGCAGCCAGTGGGGAACGCTGGGGACGCATCGATTTCGAGCCAGAAAATAATGTTACGTACACGCGCCCGTGTGCGGCGCAAAGTCAACAAAATCAGCTGTAACACGCCACCCTCGGAGTAAAACGCTTCGGTTTCTTAAGGGCCCTCAAAAGCACAGTTTCCTCTTGCAGATCCTGAAAGAAAGCACCCAGGCGCTGTTGAAAACGGAACAGTGAAAGGCCAAGCAGTAACAAAATTACTCGTTTTTTATGCATTTTGTGTGTCCTCCTCGCCTGCTGGTAAAAATCTATGTACACACGGCTGGTCGCTTGTGTCCCCCAAGACAAAACGCGATATTTCCCATCAAGGGAACCTATAATGGTCACCCAGCAGCCAGTGGGGAACGCTGGGGACGCATCGATGTCGAGCCAGAAAATAATGTTACGTACACGCGCCCGTGTGCGGCGCAATGTCACCAAAATCAGCTGCAACACGCCACCCTCGGAGTAAAACGCTCCGGTTTCTTAAAGGCCTTCAAAAGCACAGTTTCCTTTTGCAGAACTTGAAAGAAGGCACGCAGGAGTTGTTGAAAACAGAACAGTGAAAACCAAGCAGTAACAAAATTACTCGTTTTTTATACATTTTGTGTGCTCTCCTCGCCTGCTGGTAAAAATCTATGTACACACGGCTGGACGCTTGTGTCCCTGAATACAAAACGCAAGATTTCCCATCAGGGGAACCTATAATGGTCACCCAGCAGCCAGTGCGGAACGCTGGGGACGCATCGATGTCGAGCCAGAAATTAATGTTATGTACACGCGCCCGTGTGCGGCGCAAAGTCACCAAAATCAGCTGTAGCACTCCACCCTCGGAGTAAAACGCTTCGGTTTCTTAAGGGCCTTCAAAAGCACAGTTTCCTCTTGCAGAACCTGGAAGAAAGCACGCAGCAGCTGTTGAAAACAGAACAGTGAAAGACCAAGCAGTAACAAAATTACTCGTTTTTTATGCATTTTGTGTGCTTTCCTCGCCTGCTGGTAAAAATCTATGTACACACGGCTGGACGCTTGTGTCCCTGAATACAAAACGCGATATTTCCCATCAAAGGGAACCTATAGTGGTCACCCAGCAGCCAGTGGGGAACGCTGGGGACGCATCGATGTCGAGCCAGAAAATAATGTTACGTACACGCGCCCGTGTGCGGCGCAAAGTCACCAAAATCAGCTTTAACACGCCACCCTCAGAGTGAAATGCTTCGGTTTCTTAAGGGCCTTCAAGAGCACAGTTTCCTCTTGCAGAACCTGAAAGAAAGCACGCAGCAGCTGTTGGAAACAGAACAGTGAAAGACCAAGCAGTAACAAAATTACTCGTTTTTTTATGCATTTTGAGTGCTTTCCTCGCCTGCTGGTAAAAATCTTTGTACACACGGCTAGACGCTTGCGTCCCTCAATACAAAACGCAAGATTTCCCATCAGGGGAACCTATAATGGTCACCCAGCAGCTAGTGGGGAACGCTGGGGACGCATCGATTTCGAGCCAGAAAATAATGTTACGTACACGCGCCCGTGTGCGGCGCAAAGTCACCAAAATCAGCTGTAACACGCCACCCTCGGAGTAAAACGATTCGGTTTCTTAAGGGCCCTCAAAAGCACAGTTTCCTCTTGCAGATCCTGAAAGAAAGCACCCAGGCGCTGTTGAAAACAGAACAGTGAAAAGCCAAGCAGTAACAAAATTACTCGTTTTTTATGCATTTTGTGTGTCCTCCTCGCCTGCTGGTAAAAATCTATGTACACACGGCTGGTCGCTTGTGTCCCCCAAGACAAAACGCGATATTTCCCATCAAGGGAACCTATAATGGTCACCCAGCAGCCAGTGGGGAACGCTGGGGACGCATCGATGTCGAGCCAGAAAATAATGTTACGTACACGCGCCCGTGTGCGGCGCAATGTCACCAAAATCAGCTGCAACACGCCACCCTCGGAGTAAAACGCTTCGGTTTCTTAAAGGCCTTCAAAAGCACAGTTTCCTTTTGCAGAACTTGAAAGAAAGCACGCAGGAGTTGTTGAAAACAGAACAGTGAAAACCAAGCAGTAACAAAATTACTCGTTTTTTATACATTTTGTGTGCTCTCCTCGCCTGCTGGTAAAAATATATGTACACACGGCTGGACGCTTGTGTCCCTGAATACAAAACGCAAGATTTCCCATCAGGGAAACCTATAATGGTCACCCAGCAGCCAGTGGGGAACGCTGGGGACGCATCGATGTCGAGCCAGAAAATAATGTTACGTACACGCGCCCGTGTGCGGCGCAAAGTCACCAAAATCAGCTTTAACACGCCACCCTCAGAGTAAAATGCTTCGGTTTCTTAAGGGCCTTCAAAAGCACAGTTTCCTCTTGCATAACCTGAAAGAAAGCACGCAGGAGCTGTTGAAAACAGAACAGTGAAAGACCAAGCATTAACAAAATTACTCGTTTTATATGCATTTTGTGTGCTCTCCTCGCCTGCTGGTAAAAATCTATGTACACGCGGCTAGACGCTTGCGTCCCTCAATACAAAACGCAAGATTTCCCATCAGGGGAACCTATAATGGTCACCCAGCAGCCAGTGGGGAACGCTGGGGACGCATCGATGTCGAGCCAGAAAATAATGTTACGTACACGCGCCCGTGTGCGGCGCAAAGTCACCAAAATCAGCTGTAAAACGCCACCCTCGGAGTAAAACGCTTCGGTTTCTTAAGGGCCTTCAAAAGCACAGTTTCCTCTTGCAGAACCTGGAAGAAAGCACGCAGCAGCTGTTGAAAACAGAACAGTGAAAAACCAAGCAGTAACAAAATTACTCGTTTTTTATGCATTTTGTGTGCTTTCCTCGCCTGCTGGTAAAAATCTATGTACACACGGCTGGACGCTTGTGTCCCTGAATACAAAACGCGATATTTCCCATCAAGGGAACCTATAGTGGTCACCCAGCAGCCAGTGGGGAACGCTGGGGACGCATCGATGTCGAGCCAGAAAATAATGTTACGTACACGCGCCCGTGTGCGGCGCAAAGTCACCAAAATCAGCTGTAACACGCCACCCTCGGAAAAAAAACGCTTCGGTTTCTAAAGGGCCTTCAAAAGCACAGTTTGCTCTTGCGGATCCTGAAAGGAAGCACCCAGGCGCTGATGAAAACAGAACAGTGAAAGGCCAAGCGGTAACAAAATTACTCGTTTTTTATGCATTTTGTGTGCCCTCCTCGCCTGCTGGTAAAAATCTATGTACACACGGCTGGTTGCTTGTGTCCCCCAAGACAAAGCGCGATATTTCCCATCAAGAGAACCTATAATGGTCACCCAACAGCCAGTGGGGAACGCTGGGGACGCATCGATGTCGAGCCAGAAAATAATGTTACGTACACGCGCCCGTGTGCGGCGCAAAGTCACCAAAATCAGCTGCAACACGCCACCCTCGGAATAAAACGCTTCGGTTTCTTAAGGGCCTTCAAAAGCACAGTTTTCTCTTTGCAGAACCTGAAAGAAGGCACGCAGCAGCTGTTGAAAACAGAACAGTGAAAGACCAAGCAGTAACAAAATTACTCGTTTTACATGCATTTTGTGTGCTCTCCTCGCCTGCTGGTAATAATCTATGTACGCACGGCTAGACGCTTGCGTCCCTCAATACAAAACGCAACATTTCCCATCAAGGGAACCTTCAATGGTCACCCAGCAGCCAGTGGGGAACGCTGGGGACGCATCGATGTCGAGCCTGAAAATAATGTTACGTACACGCGCCCGTGTGCGGCGCAAAGTCACCAAAAACAGCTTTAACACGCCACCCTCAGAGTAAGATGCTTCGGTTTCTTAAGGGCCTTCAAAAGCACAGTTTGCTCTTGCAGATCCTGAAAGAAAGCACCCAGGCGCTGATGAAAACAGAACAGTGAAAGACCAAGCAGTAACAAAATTACTCGTTTTTTATGCATTTTGTGTGCTTTCCTCGCCTGCTGATAAAAATCTATGTACACAGGGCTAGACGCTTGCGTCCCTCAATGCAAAACGCAATATTTCCAATCAAGGGAACCTATAATGGTCCTTCAGCAGCCAGTGGGGAACGCTGGGGACGCATCGATGTCGAGCCAGAAAATAATGTTACGTACACGCTCCCGTGTGCGGCGCAAAGTCACCAAAATCAGCTTTAACACGCCACCCTCAGAGTGAAATGCTTCGGTTTCTTAAGGGCCTTCAAAAGCACAGTTTCCTCTTGCAGAACCTGAAAGAAAGCACGCAGCAGCTGTTGGAAACAGAACAGTGAAAGACCAAGCAGTAACAAAATTACTCGTTTTTTATGCATTTTGTGTGCTTTCCTCGCCTGCTGGTAAAAATCTATGTACACACGGCTAGACGCTTGCGTCCCTCAATACAAAACGCAAGATTTCCCATCAGGGGAACCTATAATGGTCACCCAGCAGCCAGTGGGGAACGCTGGGGACGCATCGATTTCGAGCCAGAAAATAATGTTACGTACACGCGCCCGTGTGCGGCGCAAAGTCACCAAAATCAGCTGTAACACGCCACCCTCGGAGTAAAACGCTTCGGTTTCTTAAGGGCCCTCAAAAGCACAGTTTCCTCTTGCAGATCCTGAAAGAAAGCACCCAGGCGCTGTTGAAAACAGAACAGTGAAAGGCCAAGCAGTAACAAAATTACTCGTTTTTTATGCATTTTGTGTGTCCTCCTCGCCTGCTGGTAAAAATCTATGTACACACGGCTGGTCGCTTGTGTCCCCCAAGACAAAACGCGATATTTCCCATTAAGGGAACCTATAATGGTCACCCAGCAGCCAGTGGGGAACGCTGGGGACGCATCGATGTCGAGCCAGAAAATAATGTTACGTACACGCGCCCGTGTGCGGCGCAATGTCACCAAAATCAGCTGCAACACGCCACCCTCGGAGTAAAACGCTTCGGTTTCTTAAAGGCCTTCAAAAGCACAGTTTCCTTTTGTAGAACTTGAAAGAAAGCCCGCAGGAGTTGTTGAAAACAGAACAGTGAAAACCAAGCAGTAACAAAATTACTCGTTTTTTATACATTTTGTGTGCTCTCCCCGCCTGCTGGTAAAAATCTATGTACACACGGCTGGACGCTTGTGTCCCTGAATACAAAACGCAAGATTTCCCATCAGGGGAACCTATAATGGTCACCCAGCAGCCAGAGGGGAACGCTGGGGACGCATCGATCTCGAGCCAGAAAATAATGTTACGTACACGCGCCCGTGTGCGGCGCAAAGTCACCAAAATCAGCTGTAACACGCCACCCTCGGAGTAAAACGCTTCGGTTTCTTAAGGGCCTTCAAAAGCACAGTTTCCTCTTGCAGAACCTGAAAGAAAGCACGCAGCAGCTGTTGGAAACAGAACAGTGAAAGACCAAGCAGTAACAAAATTACTCGTTTTTTATGCATTTTGTGTGCTTTCCTCGCCTGCTGGTAAAAATCTATGTACACACGGCTAGACGCTTGCGTCCCTCAATGCAAAACGCAATATTTCCAATCAAGGGAACCTATAATGGTCACTCAGCAGCCAGTGGGGAACGCTGGGGACGCATCGATGTCGAGCCAGAAATTAATGTTACGTACACGCGCCCGTGTGCGGCGCAAAGTCACCAAAATCAGCTTTAACACGCCACCCTCAGAATAAAATGCTTCGGTTTCTTAAGGGCCTTCAAAAGCACAGTTTCCTCTTGCATAACCTGAAAGAAAGCACGCAGGAGCTGTTGAAAACAGAACAGTGAAAGACCAAGCATTAACAAAATTACTCGTTTTATATGCATTTTGTGTGCTCTCCTCGCCTGCTGGTAAAAATCTATGTACACGCGGCTAGACGCTTGCATCCCTCAATACAAAACGCAGGATTTCCCATCAGGGGAACCTATAATGGTCACCCAGCAGCCAGTGGGGAACGCTGGGGACGCATCGATGTCGAGCCAGAAAATAATGTTACGTACACGCGCCCGTGTGCGGCGCAAAGTCACCAAAATCAGCTGTAACACGCCACCCTCGGAGTAAAACGCTTCGGTTTCTTAAGGGCCTTCAAAAGCACAGTTTCCTCTTGCAGAACCTGGAAGAAAGCACGCAGCAGCTGTTGAAAACAGAACAGTGAAAGACCAAGCAGTAACAGAATTACTCGTTTTTTATGCATTTTGTGTGCTTTCCTCGCCTGCTGGTAAAAATCTATGTACACACGGCTGGACGCTTGTGTCCCTGAATACAAAACGCGATATTTCCCATCAAGGGAACCTATAGTGGTCACCCAGCAGCCAGTGGGGAACGCTGGGGACGCATCGATGTCGAGCCAGAAAATAATGTTACGTACACGCGCCCGTGTGCGGCGCAAAGTCACCAAAATCAGCTGTAACACGCCACCCTCGGAAAAAAAACGCTTCGGTTTCTAAAGGGCCTTCAAAAGCACAGTTTGCTCTTGCGGATCCTGAAAGGAAGCACCCGGGCGCTGATGAAAACAGAACAGTGAAAGGCCAAGCGGTAACAAAATTACTCGTCTTTTGAGCATTTTGTGTGCCCTCCTCGCCTGCTGGTAAAAATCTATGTACACACGGCTGGTCGCTTGTGTCCCCCAAGACAAAGCGCGATATTTCCCATCAAGAGAACCTATAATGGTCACCCAACAGCCAGTGGGGAACGCTGGGGACGCATCGATGTCGAGCCAGAAAATAATGTTACGTACACGCGCCCGTGTGCGGCGCAAAGTCACCAAAATCCGCTGCAACACGCCACCCTCGGAATAAAACGCTTCGGTTTCTTAAGGGCCTTCAAAAGCACAGTTTTCTCTTTGCAGAACCTGAAAGAAAGCACGCAGCAGCTGTTGAAAACAGAACAGTGAAAGACCAAGCAGTAACAAAATTACTCGTTTTATATGCTTTTGTGTGCTCTCCTCGCCTGCTGGTAATAATCTATGTACACACGGCTAGACGCTTGCGTCCCTCAATACAAAACGCAACATTTCCCATCAAGGGAACCTACAATGGTCACCCAGCAGCCAGTGGGGAACGCTGGGGACGCATCGATGTCGAGCCAGAAAATAATGTTACGTACACGCGCCCGTGTGCGGCGCAAAGTCACCAAAATCAGCTTTAACACGCCACCCTCAGAGTAAGATGCTTCGGTTTCTTAAGGGCCTTCAAAAGCACAGTTTGCTCTTGCAGATCCTGAAAGAAAGCACCCAGGCGCTGATGAAAACAGAACAGTGAAAGACCAAGCAGTAACAAAATTACTCGTTTTTTATGCATTTTGTGTGCTTTCCTCGCCTGCTGGTAAAAATCTATGTACACACGGCTAGACGCTTGCGTCCCTCAATGCAAAACGCAATATTTCCAATCAAGGGAACCTATAATGGTCACTCAGCAGCCAGTGGGGAACGCTGGGGACGCATCGATGTCGAGCCAGAAAATAATGTTACGTACACGCGCCCGTGTGCGGCGCAAAGTCAGCAAAATCAGCTTTAACACGCCACCCTCAGAGTGAAATGCTTCGGTTTCTTAAGGGCCTTCAAAAGCACAGTTTCCTTTTGCAGAACCTGAAAGAAAGCACGCAGCAGCTGTTGGAAACAGAACAGTGAAAGACCAAGCAGTAACAAAATTACTCGTTTTTTATGCATTTTGTGTGCTTTCCTCGCCTGCTGGTAAAAATCTATGTACACACGGCTATTCACTTGCGTCCCTCAATACAAAACGCAAGATTTCCCATCAGAGGAACCTATAATGGTCACCCAGCAGCCAGAGGGGAACGCTGGGGACGCATCGATCTCGAGCCAGAAAATAATGTTACGTACACGCGCCCGTGTGCGGCGCAAAGTCACCAAAATCAGCTGTAACACGCCACCCTCGGAGTAAAACGCTTCGGTTTCTTAAGGGCCTTCAAAAGCACAGTTTCCTCTTGCAGAACCTGAAAGAAAGCACGCAGCAGCTGTTGGAAACAGAACAGTGAAAGACCAAGCAGTAACAAAATTACTCGTTTTTTATGCATTTTGTGTGCTTTCCTCGCCTGCTGGTAAAAATCTATGTACACACGGCTAGACGCTTGCGTCCCTCAATGCAAAACGCAATATTTCCAATCAAGGGAACCTATAATGGTCACTCAGCAGCCAGTAAGGAACGCTGGGGACGCATCGATGTCGAGCCAGAAAATAATGTTACGTACACGCGCCCGTGTGCGGCGCAAAGTCACCAAAATCAGCTTTAACACGCCACCCTCGGAGTAAAATGCTTCGGTTTCTTAAGGGCCTTCAAAAGCACAGTTTCCTCTTGCATAACCTGAAAGAAAGCACGCAGGAGCTGTTGAAAACAGAACAGTGAAAGACCAAGCATTAACAAAATTACTCGTTTTATATGCATTTTGTGTGCTCTCCTCGCCTGCTGGTAAAAATCTATGTACACGCGGCTAGACGCTTGCGTCCCTCAATACAAAACGCAAGATTTCCCATCAGGGGAACCTATAATGGTCACCCAGCAGCCAGTGGGGAACGCTGGGGACGCATCGATGTCGAGCCAGAAAATAATGTTACGTACACGCGCCCGTGTGCGGCGCAAAGTCACCAAAATCAGCTGTAACACGCCACCCTCGGAGTAAAACGCTTCGGTTTCTTAAGGGCCTTCAAAAGCACAGTTTTCTCTTGCAGAACCTGAAAGAAAGCACGCAGCAGCTGTTGAAAACAGAACAGTGAAAGACCAAGCAGTAACAAAATTACTTGTTTTTTATGCATTTTGTGTGCTTTCCTCGCCTGCTGGTAAAAATCTATGTACACACGGCTAGACGCTTGCGTCCCTCAATACAAAACGCAATATTTTCCATCAAGAGAACCTACAATGGTCACCCAGCAGCAAGTGGGGAACGCTGTGGACGCATCGATGTCGAGCCAGAAAATAATGTTACGTACACGCGCCCGTGTGCGGCGCAAAGTCACCAAAATCAGCTGTAACACGCCACCCTCGGAGTAAAACGCTTCGGTTTCTTAAGGGCCTTCAAAAGCACAGTTTTCTCTTGCAGAACCTGAAAGAAAGCACGCAGCAGCTGTTGAAAACAGAACAGTGAAAGACCAAGCAGTAACAAAATTACTCGTTTTATATGCATTTTGTGTGCTCTCCTCGCCTGCTGGTAATAATCTATGTACACACGGCTAGACGCTTGCATCCCTCAATACAAAACGCAACATTTCCCATCAAGGGAACCTACAATGGTCACCCAGCAGCCAGTGGGGAACGCTGGGGACGCATCGATGTCGAGCCAGAAAATAATGTTACGTACACGCGCCCGTGTGCGGCGCAAAGTCACCAAAATCAGCTTTAACACGCCACCCTCAGAGTAAGATGCTTCGGTTTCTTAAGGGCCTTCAAAAGCACAGTTTGCTTTTGCAGATCCTGAAAGGAAGCACCCAGGCGCTGATGAAAACAGAACAGTGAAAGACCAAGCAGTAACAAAATTACTCGTTTTTTTATGCATTTTGTGTGCTTTCCTCGCCTGCTGGTAAAAATCTATGTACACACGGCTAGACGCTTGCGTCCCTCAATGCAAAACGCAATATTTCCAATCAAGGGAACCTATAATGGTCACTCAGCAGCCAGTGGGGAACGCTGGGGACGCATCGATGTCGAGCCAGAAAATAATGTTACGTACACGCGCCCGTGTGCGGCGCAAAGTCACCAAAATCAGCTTTAACACGCCACCCTCAGAGTAAAATGCTTCGGTTTCTTAAGGGCCTTAAAAAGCACAGTTTCCTCTTGCAGAACCTGAAAGAAAGCACGCAGCAGCTGTTGGAAACAGAACAGTCAAAGACCAAGCAGTAACAAAATTACTCGTTTTTTATGCATTTTGTGTGCTTTCCTCGCCTGCTGGTAAAAATCTATGTACACACGGCTAGACGCTTGCGTCCCTCAATACAAAACGCAACATTTCCCATCAAGGGAACCTACAATGGTCACCCAGCAGCCAGTGGGGAACGCTGGGGACGCATCGATGTCGAGCCAGAAAATAATGTTACGTACACGCGCCCGTGTGCGGCGCAAAGTCACCAAAATCAGCTGTAACACGCCACCCTCGGAAAAAAAACGCTTCGGTTTCTAAAGGGCCTTCAAAAGCACAGTTTGCTCTTGCAAATCCTGAAAGAAAGCACCCAGGCGCTGATGAAAACAGAACAGTGAAAGACCAAGCAGTAACAAAATTACTCGTTTTTTTATGCATTTTGTGTGCTTTCCTCGCCTGCTGGTAAAAATCTATGTACACACGGCTAGACGCTTGCGTCCCTCAATGCAAAACGCAATATTTCCAATCAAGGGAACCTATAATGGTCACTCAGCAGCCAGTGGGGAACGCTGGGGACGCATCGATGTCGAGCCAGAAAATAATGTTACGTACACGCGCCCGTGTGCGGCGCAAAGTCACCAAAATCAGCTTTAACACGCCACCCTCAGAGTAAAATGCTTCGGTTTCTTAAGGGCCTTCAAAAGCACAGTTTCCTCTTGCAGAACCTGAAAGAAAGCACGCAGCAGCTGTTGGAAACAGAACAGTGAAAGACCAAGCAGTAACAAAATTACTCGTTTTTTATGCATTTTGTGTGCTTTCCTCGCCTGCTGGTAAAAATCTATGTACACACGGCTAGACGCTTGCGTCCCTCAATGTAAAACGCAATATTTCCAATCAAGGGAACCTATAATGGTCACTCAGCAGCCAGTGGGGAACGCTGGGGACGCATCGATGTCGAGCCAGAAAATAATGTTACGTACACGCGCCCGTGTGCGGCGCAAAGTCACCAAAATCAGCTGTAACACGCCACCCTCGGAAAAAAAACGCTTCGGTTTCTAAAGGGCCTTCAAAAGCACAGTTTGCTCTTGCAGATCCTGAAAGAAAGCACGCAGCAGCTGTTGGAAACAGAACAGTGAAAGACCAAGCAGTAACAAAATTACTCGTTTTTTATGCATTTTGTGTGCTTTCCTCGCCTGCTGGTAAAAATCTATGTACACACGGCTAGACGCTTGCGTCCCTCAATGCAAAACGCAATATTTCCAATCAAGGGAACCTATAATGGTCACTCAGCAGCCAGTGGGGAACGCTGGGGACGCATCGATGTCGAGCCAGAAAATAATGTTACGTACACGCGCCCGTGTGCGGCGCAAAGTCACCAAAATCAGCTTTAACACGCCACCCTCAGAGTAAGATGCTTCGGTTTCTTAAGGGCCTTCAAATGCACAGTTTGCTTTTGCAGATCCTGAAAGGAAGCACCCAGGCGCTGATGAAAACAGAACAGTGAAAGACCAAGCAGTAACAAAATTACTCGTTTTTTTATGCATTTTGTGTGCTTTCCTCGCCTGCTGGTAAAAATCTATGTACACACGGCTAGACGCTTGCGTCCATCAATGCAAAACGCAATATTTCCAATCAAGGGAACCTATAATGGTCACTCAGCAGCCAGTGGGGAACGCTGGGCACGCATCGATGTCGAGCCAGAAAATAATGTTACGTACACGCGCCCGTGTGCGGCGCAAAGTCACCAAAATCAGCTTTAACACGCCACCCTCAGAGTAAAATGCTTCGGTTTCTTAAGGGCCTTCAAAAGCACAGTTTCCTCTTGCAGAACCTGAAAGAAAGCACGCAGCAGCTGTTGGAAACAGAACAGCGAAAGACCAAGCAGTAACAAAATTACTCGTTTTTTATGCATT
This sequence comes from Eumerus sabulonum, assembly GCA_951905685.1. NCBI lineage: Eukaryota > Metazoa > Arthropoda > Insecta > Diptera > Syrphidae > Eumerus > Eumerus sabulonum. The sequence goes on along the minus strand of OX645060.1, from coordinate 136,668,063 downwards.
TTGTGTGCTTTCCTCGCCTGCTGGTAAAAATCTATGTACACACGGCTAGACGCTTGCGTCCCTCAATACAAAACGCAACATTTCCCATCAAGGGAACCTACAATGGTCACCCAGCAGCCAGTGGGGAACGCTGGGGACGCATCGATGTCGAGCCAGAAAATAATGTTACGTACACGCGCCCGTGTGCGGCGCAAAGTCACCAAAATCAGCTTTAACACGCCACCCTCAGAGTAAGATGCTTCGGTTTCTTAAGGGCCTTCAAAAGCACAGTTTGCTTTTGCAGATCCTGAAAGGAAGCACCCAGGCGCTGATGAAAACAGAACAGTGAAAGATCAAGCAGTAACAAAATTACTCGTTTTTTTATGCATTTTGTGTGCTTTCCTCGCCTGCTGGTAAAAATCTATGTACACACGGCTAGACGCTTGCGTCCCTCAATGCAAAACGCAATATTTCCAATCAAGGGAACCTATAATGGTCACTCAGCAGCCAGTGGGGAACGCTGGGGACGCATCGATGTCGAGCCAGAAAATAATGTTACGTACACGCGCCCGTGTGCGGCGCAAAGTCACCAAAATCAGCTTTAACACGCCACCCTCAGAGTAAAATGCTTCGGTTTCTTAAGGGCCTTCAAAAGCACAGTTTCCTCTTGCAGAACCTGAAAGAAAGCACGCAGCAGCTGTTGGAAACAGAACAGTGAAAGACCAAGCAGTAACAAAATTACTCGTTTTTTATGCATTTTGTGTGCTTTCCTCGCCTGCTGGTAAAAATCTATGTACACACGGCTAGACGCTTGCGTCCCTCAATACAAAACGCAACATTTCCCATCAAGGGAACCTACAATGGTCACCCAGCAGCCAGTGGGGAACGCTGGGGGCGCATCGATGTCGAGCCAGAAAATAATGTTACGTACACGCGCCCGTGTGCGGCGCAAAGTCACCAAAATCAGCTGTAACACGCCACCCTCGGAAAAAAAACGCTTCGGTTTCTAAGGGGCCTTCAAAAGCACAGTTTGCTCTTGCAGATCCTGAAAGAAAGCACCCAGGCGCTGATGAAAACAGAACAGTGAAAGACCAAGCAGTAACAAAATTACTCGTTTTTTTATGCATTTTGTGTGCTTTCCTCGCCTGCTGGTAAAAATCTATGTACACACGGCTAGACGCTTGCGTCCCTCAATGCAAAACGCAATATTTCCAATCAAGGGAACGTATAATGGTCACTCAGCAGCCAGTGGGGAACGCTGGGGACGCATCGATGTCGAGCCAGAAAATAATGTTACGTACACGCGCCCGTGTGCGGCGCAAAGTCACCAAAATCAGCTTTAACACGCCACCCTCAGAGTAAAATGCTTCGGTTTCTTAAGGGCCTTCAAAAGCACAGTTTCCTCTTGCAGAACCTGAAAGAAAGCACGCAGCAGCTGTTGAAAACAGAACAGTGAAAGACCAATCAGTAACAAAATTACTCGTTTTTTATGCATTTTGTGTGCTTTCCTCGCCTGCTGGTAAAAATCTATGTACACACGGCTAGACGCTTGCGTCCCTCAATACAAAACGCAAGATTTCCCATCAGGGGAACCTATAATGGTCACCCAGCAGCCAGTGGGGAACGCTGGGGACGCATCGATTTCGAGCCAGAAAATAATGTTACGTACACGCGCCCGTGTGCGGCGCAAAGTCAACAAAATCAGCTGTAACACGCCACCCTCGGAGTAAAACGCTTCGGTTTCTTAAGGGCCCTCAAAAGCACAGTTTCCTCTTGCAGATCCTGAAAGAAAGCACCCAGGCGCTGTTGAAAACAGAACAGTGAAAGGCCAAGCAGTAACAAAATTACTCCTTTTTTATGCATTTTGTGTGTCCTCCTCGCCTGCTGGTAAAAATCTATGTACACACGGCTGGTCGCTTGTGTCCCCCAAGACAAAACGCGATATTTCCCATCAAGGGAACCTATAATGGTCACCCAGCAGCCAGTGGGGAACGCTGGGGACGCATCGATGTCGAGCCAGAAAATAATGTTACGTACACGCGCCCGTGTGCGGCGCAAAGTCACCAAAATCAGCTGTAGCACGCCACCCTCGGAGTAAAACGCTTCGGTTTCTTAAGGGCCTTCAAAAGCACAGTTTCCTCTTGCAGAACTTGAAAGAAAGCACGCAGGAGTTGTTGAAAACAGAACAGTGAAAACCAAGCAGTAACAAAATTACTCGTTTTTTATACATTTTATGTGCTCTCCTCGCCTGCTGGTAAAAATCTATGTACACACGGCTGGACGCTTGTGTCCCTGAATACAAAACGCAAGATTTGCCATCAGGGGAACCTATAATGGTCACCCAGCAGCCAGTGCGGAGCACTGGGGACGCATCGATGTCGAGCCAGAAAATAATGTTACGTACACGCGCCCGTGTGCGGGGCAAAGTCACCAAAATCAGCTTTAACACGCCACCCTCAGAGTAAAATGCTTCGGTTTCTTAAGGGCCTTCAAAAGCACAGTTTCCTCTTGCATAACCTGAAAGAAAGCACGCAGCAGCTGTTGAAAACAGAACAGTGAAAGACCAATCAGTAACAAAATTACTCGTTTTTTATGCATTTTGTGTGCTTTCCTCGCCTGCTGGTAAAAATCTATGTACACACGGCTAGACGTTGCGTCCCTCAATGCAAAACGCAATATTTTCCATCAAGGGAACCTACAACGGTCACCCAGCAGCCAGTGGGGAACGCTGGGGACGCATCGATGTCGAGCCAGAAAATAATGTTACGTACACGCGCCCGTGTGCGGCGCAAAGTCACCAAAATCAGCTGTAGCACGCCACCCTCGGAGTAAAACGCTTCGGTTTCTTAAGGGCCTTCAAAAGCACAGTTTCCTCTTGCAGAACCTGGAAGAAAGCACGCAGCAGCTGTTGAAAACAGAACAGTGAAAGACCAAGCAGGAACAAAATTACTCGTTTTTTATGCATTTTGTATGCTTTCCTCGCCTGCTGGTAAAAATCTATGTACACACGGCTGGACGCTTGTGTCCCTGAATACAAAACGCAATATTTCCCATCAAGGGAACCTATAGTGGTTACCCAGCAGCCAGTGGGGAACGCTGGGGACGCATCGATGTCGAGCCAGAAAATAATGTTACGTACACGCGCCCGTGTGCGGCGCAAAGTCACCAAAATCAGCTGTAACACGCCACCCTCGGAGTAAAACGCTTCGGTTTCTTAAGGGCCCTCAAAAGCACAGTTTCCTCTTGCAGATCCTGAAAGAAAGCACCCAGGCGCTGTTGAAAACAGAACAGTGAAAAGCCAAGCAGTAACAAAATTACTCGTTTTTTATGCATTTTGTGTGTCCTCCTCGCCTGCTGGTAAAAATCTATGTACACACGGCTGGTCGCTTGTGTCCCTCAAGACAAAACGCGATATTTCCCATCAAGGGAACCTATAATGGTCACCCAGCAGCCAGTGGGGAACGCTGGGGACGCATCGATGTCGAGCCAGAAAATAATGTTACGTACACGCGCCCGTGTGCGGCGCAATGTCACCAAAATCAGCTGCAACACGCCACCCTCGGAGTAAAACGCTTCGGTTTCTTAAAGGCCTTCAAAAGCACAGTTTCCTTTTGCAGAACTTGAAAGAAAGCACGCAGGAGTTGTTGAAAACAGAACAGTGAAAACCAAGCAGTAACAAAATTACTCGGATTTTATAAATTTTGTGTGCTCTTCTCGCATGCTGGTAAAAATATATGTACACACGGCTAGACGCTTGTGTCCCTGAATACAAAACGCAAGGTTTCCCATCAGGAGAACCTATAATGGTCACCCAGCAGCCAGTGGGGAACGCTGGGGACGCATCGATGTCGAGCCAGAAAATAATGTTACGTACACGCGCCCGTGTGCGGCGCAAAGTCACCAAAATCAGCTGTAACACGCCACCCTCGGAGTAAAACGCTTCGGTTTCTTAAGGGCCTTCAAAAGCACAGTTTCCTCTTGCAGAACCTGGAAGAAAGCACGCAGCAGCTGTTGAAAACAGAACAGTGAAAGACCAAGCGTTAACAAAATTACTCGTTTTATATGCATTTTGTGTGCTCTCCTCGCCTGCTGGTAAAAATCTATGTACACGCGGCTAGACGCTTGCGTCCCTCAATACAAAACGCAAGATTTCCCATCAGGGGAACCTATAATGGTCACCCAGCAGCCAGTGGGGAACGCTGGGGACGCATCGATGTCGAGCCAGAAAATAATGTTACGTACACGCGCCCGTGTGCGGCGCAAAGTCACCAAAATCAGCTGTAACACGCCACCCTCGGAGTAAAACGCTTCGGTTTCTTAAGGGCCTTCAAAAGCACAGTTTCCTCTTGCAGAACCTGGAAGAAAGCACGCAGCAGCTGTTGAAAACAGAACAGTGAAAGACCAAGCAGTAACAAAATTACTCGTTTTTTATGCATTTTGTGTGCTTTCCTCGCCTGCTGGTAAAAATCTATGTACACACGGCTGGACGCTTGTGTCCCTGAATACAAAACGCGATATTTCCCATCAAGGGAACCTATAGTGGTCACCCAGCAGCCAGTGGGGAACGCTGGAGACGCATCGATGTCGAGCCAGAAAATAATGTTACGTACACGCGCCCGTGTGCGGCGCAAAGTCACCAAAATCAGTTGTAACACGCCACCCTCGGAAAAAAAACGCTTCGGTTTCTAAAGGGCCTTCAAAAGCACAGTTTGCTCTTGCAGAACCTGAAAGGAAGCACCCAGGCGCTGATGAAAACAGAACAGTGAAAGGCCAAGCGGTTACAAAATTACTCGTTTTTTATGCATTTTGTGTGCCCTCCTCGCCTGCTGGTAAAAATCTATGTACACACGGCTGGTCGCTTGCGTCCCCCAAGACAAAGCGCGATATTTCCCATCAAGGGAACCTATAATGGTCACCCAACAGCCAGTGGGGAACGCTGGGGACGCATCGATGTCGAGCCAGAAAATAATGTTACGTACACGCGCCCGTGTGCGGCGCAAAGTCACCAAAATCAGCTGCAACACGCCACCCTCGGAATAAAACGCTTCGGTTTCTTAAGGGTCTTCAAAAACACAGTTTTCTCTTGCAGAACCTGAAAGAAAGCACGCAGCAGCTGTTGAAAACAGAACAGTGAAAGACCAAGCAGTAACAAAATTACTCGTTTTATATGCATTTTGTGTGCTCTCCTCGCCTGCTGGTAATAATCTATGTACACACGGCTAGACGCTTGCGTCCCTCAATACAAAACGCAACATTTCCCATCAAGGGAACCTAAAATGGTCACCCAGCAGCCAGTGGGGAACGCTGGGGACGCATCGATGTCGAGCCAGAAAATAATGTTACGTACACGCGCCCGTGTGCGGCGCAAAGTCACCAAAATCAGCTTTGACACGCCACCCTCAGAGTAAGATGCTTCGGTTTCTTAAGGGCCTTCAAAAGCACAGTTTGCTCTTGCAGATCCTGAAAGAAAGCACCCAGGCGCTGATGAAAACAGAACAGTGAAAGACCAAGCAGTAACAAAATTACTCGTTTTTTATGCATTTTGTGTGCTTTCCTCGCCTGCTGGTAAAAATCTATGTACACACGGCTAGACGCTTGCGTCCCTCAATGCAAAACGCAATATTTCCAATCAAGGGAACCTATAATGGTCACTCAGCAGCCAGTGGGGAACGCTGGGGACGCATCGATGTCGAGCCAGAAAATAATGTTACGTACACGCGCCCGTGTGCGGCGCAAAGTCACCAAAACCAGCTTTAACACGCCACCCTCAGAGTGAAATGCTTCGGTTTCTTAAGGGCCTTCAAAAGCACAGTTTCCTCTTGCAGAACCTGAAAGAAAGCACGCAGCAGCTGTTAGAAACAAAACAGTGAAAGACCAAGCAGTAACAAAATTACTCGTTTTTTATGCATTTTGTGTGCTTTCCTCGCCTGCTGGTAAAAATCTATGTACACACGGCTAGACGCTTGCGTCCCTCAATACAAAACGCAAGATTTCCCATCAGGGGAACCTATAATGGTCACCCAGCAGCCAGTGGGGAACGCTGGGGACGCATCGATGTCGAGCCAGAAAATAATGTTACGTACACGCGCCCGTGTGCGGCGCAAAGTCACCAAAATCAGCTTTGACACGCCACCCTCAGAGTAAGATGCTTCGGTTTCTTAAGGGCCTTCAAAAGCACAGTTTGCTCTTGCAGATCCTGAAAGAAAGCACCCAGGCGCTGATGAAAACAGAACAGTGAAAGACCAAGCAGTAACAAAATTACTCGTTTTTTATGCATTTTGTGTGCTTTCCTCGCCTGCTGGTAAAAATCTATGTACACACGGCTAGACGCTTGCGTCCCTCAATGCAAAACGCAATATTTCCAATCAAGGGAACCTATAATGGTCACTCAGCAGCCAGTGGGGAACGCTGGGGACGCATCGATGTCGAGCCAGAAAATAATGTTACGTACACGCGCCCGTGTGCGGCGCAAAGTCACCAAAATCAGCTGTAACACGCCACCCTCGGAGTAAAACGCTTCGGTTTCTTAAGGGCCCTCAAAAGCACAGTTTCCTCTTGCAGATCCTGAAAGAAAGCACCCAGGCGCTGTTGAAAACAGAACAGTGAAAGGCCAAGCAGTAACAAAATTACTCGTTTTTTATGCATTTTGTGTGTCTTCCTCGCCTGCTGGTAAAAATCTATGTACACACGGCTGGTCGCTTGTGTCCCCCAAGACAAAACGCGATATTTCCCATCAAGGGAACCTATAATGGTCACCCAGCAGCCAGTGGGGAACGCTGGGGACGCATCGATGTCGAGCCAGAAAATAATGTTACGTACACGCGCCCGTGTGCGGCGCAAAGTCACCAAAATCAGCTTTGACACGCCACCCTCAGAGTAAGATGCTTCGGTTTCTTAAGGGCCTTCAAAAGCACAGTTTGCTCTTGCAGATCCTGAAAGAAAGCACCCAGGCGCTGATGAAAACAGAACAGTGAAAGACCAAGCAGTAACAAAATTACTCGTTTTTTATGCATTTTGTGTGCTTTCCTCGCCTGCTGGTAAAAATCTATGTACACACGGCTAGACGCTTGCGTCCCTCAATGCAAAACGCAATATTTCCAATCAAGGGAACCTATAATGGTCACTCAGCAGCCAGTGGGGAACGCTGGGGACGCATCGATGTCGAGCCAGAAAATAATGTTACGTACACGCGCCCGTGTGCGGCGCAAAGTCACCAAAATCAGCTGTAACACGCCACCCTCGGAGTAAAACGCTTCGGTTTCTTAAGGGCCCTCAAAAGCACAGTTTCCTCTTGCAGATCCTGAAAGAAAGCACCCAGGCGCTGTTGAAAACAGAACAGTGAAAGGCCAAGCAGTAACAAAATTACTCGTTTTTTATGCATTTTGTGTGTCTTCCTCGCCTGCTGGTAAAAATCTATGTACACACGGCTGGTCGCTTGTGTCCCCCAAGACAAAACGCGATATTTCCAATCAAGACAACCTATAATGGTCACTCAGCAGCCAGTGGGGAACGCTGGGGACGCATCGATGTCGAGCCAGAAAATAATGTTACGTACACGCGCCCGTGTGCGGCGCAAAGTCACCAAAATCAGCTGTAACACGCCACCCTCGGAGTAAAATGCTTCGGTTTCTTAAGGGCCTTCAAAAGCACAGTTTCCTCTTGCAGAACCTGAAAGAAAGCACGCAGCAGCTGTTAGAAACAGAACAGTGAAAGACCAAGCAGTAACAAAATTACTCGTTTTTTATGCATTTTGTGTGCTTTCCTCGCCTGCTGGTAAAAATCTATGTACACACGGCTAGACGCTTGCGTCCCTCAATACAAAACGCAAGATTTCCCATCAGGGGAAACTATAATGGTCACCCAGCAGCCAGTGGGGAACGCTGGGGACGCATCGATGTCGAGCCAGAAAATAATGTTACGTACACGCGCCCGTGTGCGGCGCAAAGTCACCAAAATCAGCTTTGACACGCCCCCCTCAGAGTAAGATGCTTCGGTTTCTTAAGGGCCTTCAAAAGCACAGTTTGCTCTTGCAGATCCTGAAAGAAAGCACCCAGGCGCTGATGAAAACAGAACAGTGAAAGACCAAGCAGTAACAAAATTACTCGTTTTTTATGCATTTTGTGTGCTTTCCTCGCCTGCTGGTAAAAATCTATGTACACACGGCTAGACGCTTGCGTCCCTCAATGCAAAACGCAATATTTCCAATCAAGGGAACCTATAATGGTCACTCAGCAGCCAGTGGGGAACGCTGGGGACGCATCGATGTCGAGCCAGAAAATAATGTTACGTACACGCGCCCGTGTGCGGCGCAAAGTCACCAAAATCAGCTGTAACACGCCACCCTCGGAGTAAAACGCTTCGGTTTCTTAAGGGCCTTCAAAAGCACAGTTTGCTCTTGCAGATCCTGAAAGAAAGCACCCAGGCGCTGATGAAAACAGAACAGTGAAAGACCAAGCAGTAACAAAATTACTCGTTTTTTATGCATTTTGTGTGCTTTCCTCGCCTGCTGGTAAAAATCTATGTACACACGGCTAGACGCTTGCGTCCCTCAATGCAAAACGCAATATTTCCAATCAAGGGAACCTATAATGGTCACTCAGCAGCCAGTGGGGAACGCTGGGGACGCATCGATGTCGAGCCAGAAAATAATGTTACGTACACGCGCCCGTGTGCGGCGCAAAGTCACCAAAATCAGCTGTAACACGCCACCCTCGGAGTAAAACGCTTCGGTTTCTTAAAGGCCTTCAAAAGCACAGTTTCCTTTTGTAGAACTTGAAAGAAAGCCCGCAGGAGTTGTTGAAAACAGAACAGTGAAAACCAAGCAGTAACAAAATTACTCGTTTTTGACGTGACAACGTCTATTAAATCGGTTAGCGCTGAAATATGGGATGCCGAAACGCAAAAAACGCAGAAAAATGTAGACTAACCGTGTGAGTAGGCGTGGCCTAGCGAGAATGTAGTAGTGAGCTCGCGCGAGAATTATCAACATGTCAGATAAAAAAAATTCGGCGTCGTTTAGTGGAATTAAATCAAATAAAATCATATCATAGACCTATTGTTAATAGAATATTAGAAATAAAGAACACTTAAACGTTTGAGTATAAAATTGTCTTATTCAATTAAATACATGTATAATACTGTAATATGAAAATAAAACATTGAAATCATAAAAAAAAATACATGTAATTGTTGAATATATAATATTTATACCTCATTCATAAAATGGTATAATAGACGTTGTCACGAAATAATTGATTTGGCGCCAAGCGCCGAAACCCGACCTTTTTTATACATTTTGTGTGCTCTCCTCGCCTGCTGGTAAAAATCTATGTACACACGGCTGGACGCTTGTGTCCCTGAATACAAAACGCAAGATTTCCCATCAGGGGAACCTATAATGGTCACCCAGCAGCCAGAGGGGAACGCTGGGGACGCATCGATCTCGAGCCAGAAAATAATGTTACGTACACGCGCCCGTGTGCGGCGCAAAGTCACCAAAATCAGCTGTAACACGCCACCCTCGGAGTAAAACGCTTCGGTTTCTTAAGGGCCTTCAAAAGCACAGTTTCCTCTTGCAGAACCTGAAAGAAAGCACGCAGCAGCTGTTGAAAACAGAACAGTGAAAGACCAAGCAGTAACAAAACTACTTGTTTTTTATGCATTTTGTGTGCTTTCCTCGCCTGCTGGTAAAAATCTATGTACACACGGCTAGACGCTTGCGTCCCTCAATGCAAAACGCAATATTTTCCATCAAGAGAACCTACAATGGTCACCCAGCAGCCAGTGGGGATCGCTGTGAACGCATCGATGTCGAGCCAGAAAATAATGTTACGTACACGCGCCCGTGTGCGGCGCAAAGTCACAAAAATCAGCTGTAACACGCCACCCTCGGAAAAAAAACGCTTCGGTTTCTTAAGGGCCTTCAAAAGCACAGTTTGCTCTTGCAGATCCTGAAAGAAAGCACCCAGGCGCTGTTGAAAACAGAACAGTGAAAGGCCAAGCAATAACAAAATTACTCCTTTTTAGGGTTCCGTACCCAAAGGTAAAACGGAACCCTATTACTAAGACTTCGCTGTCCGTCCGTCCGTCCGTCCGTCCGTCCGTCTGTCACCAGGCTGTATCTCATGAACCGTTATAGTTAGACAGTTGAAATTTTCACAGAATGATGTAATTCTGTTGCCGCTACCACGACAAATACTAAAAACAGAACAAAATTAATTATACATATACATAATTACAAACAACCAATAATAAATTGTTTCGAAAGGTTTTCGTTGTCATCTTTCGGTCAGTTCCCATTTGTGAGCGGCTCGTAGTCATCCATTTTGGGAAACCAAACTCAAAGAAAGTGCATAGCCCGAGGGTACGATCAGCGCTTGACACGCGAACGAGTGGAGTTCAACCCGCAGAAGGTCATTATTTTTGCTTTTTTTTTTTTTGTTCCTAGTACCACATGAGGGAGAGGGGGCGAAGAACTCCGGGAGAAATCTTCGGCGAAGTACTCGGAGAGTGATCTTCGGGGAAGAACTCCGGTACGGTTTTAAGCAGTTCCCGGTACGCGGCCGTACCGTGTGTCCTATTGCCTACGTTGGTCGCGGATATCACGTTCATTGTATAAGGTATTGAAATCACAAATTTGCGTGTCGCGATTGGTGATGCGGGCTAAGTCGTTGGTCAGAGGAGTTTCGGTACGACTGTTCGAATACTCAAGCTGCGGTTTGTTTACTTTTTTGAACAGTGAATTCCTTTTTTTTTTATTTTACATATATTTTTTTTATTTATTTCGACTTTTTTTATTGACATACGGTGTAGGGTAGTTTTAAGGATTAATTGTAAACCTAGATAAAGTTAGGTTAAGGAAATTAAATTTGTGACATATTGAATTGGAAACGATGACGGTGTTTTTTTTTTCTTTTGCGTGGGATATTTCGCGAGTCTCGTAGCAAATTCGCGATTCTTGCTGCGGGTAAGTCGGCGTGAGGGCAATCGCGTGGCGCCATTGCTCACGACCAGTCCTCGCAGCTGGCCTAGCATCCTTTTCGCACGACGTCGCGGCAGGCGGAGAGGAGCAAGTGAGCAAGAGGAGCAAGCGATCTTGCACACATACGAACCGATACGTACATACGTGCATACGCATCACATACGTGCATACACTCACACATCTCTACGCTATGTATAAGTATACATACATACATACATACATACATACATATGTACATTACGAAGTAGAGTTGGGTAATTCCGGACATGTGTAGTTCACGGAACTATGTCCTCTCTCGGACACATGTCCTCTCGCTCCGCAAATTGAACGAAAAGAGTTCCATAGTTCCATTCAACCCTTATTCATCAAGCACATATGTACAAAACGAAAAAAAAAACATAAATGCAACGTACATGCTTCTCATACGGTATGACTTATACCCTGTGGTTTTTAAGAAACCCAAAAGTATGGAGATGTGGCGATAAAGCTCGAACAGTTGGTGTACACTGTACAGCACACTTGAGCTGAAATGAAGAAAAGAAATGAAAGAATATAATTCCCGCACCGCATTTCGTGAACGAATGTCATACATGTGTATGTATGCATTCAGGTCCGGACATGGACATGGTTTGCTAGTTCCATATCGGTGCGATAATACATTTAGTTCCAGACATGGACATGTTTTTGCTAGTTCCATATCGGTGCGAGTATACATTTAGTATTTTAAAACGGGTAGAGATTAAAGTGCATACTGAGATGGAATAATTATCTTATAACCCCATTTACCTAGATAATGTTTCAAATATATTGAATGGTCTTTCCAACAAAGTTGTTGGTCCAATGTAACACCTAAATATTTAAAACTGTCCACGTGTTCAATCAAGAAGCAATTTTCAAACATTCTTGATTGTTGAATACTATATCTTCAAGAACAAATCGATTACACAATGGTGCATGATAATATAAGGGAAGGTCTCTGAAAACTCTACCATTGATATTAAATATCATGTACTTCGTTTTGTTGCTAATTACTAGTTTATGATAATTAAACCATCTCCTTAACATATCTAGGTCACAGTTAACATCTGCAAAACTATCAATTAAGTTAGTGTTTGAGTGGAAAAGAGATGTTTCATCAGCAAAGGCAGTTATTTTGCCTTTAAAAGGTTGTAAGAAAAACGAATTAACATAAATTAGAAAAAGGATTGGGCCCAATACTGCTCCTTGGGGAACACCCATATTTAAGAAGTCTATAGAACTGTAAACATTCCTAATTTTCACAACTTGATAACGGTTGAATAACGGTTTATAAATGGAGCCTCTGAAACCCGCTTTGTAAAGTTTATCGAGTAGCAAAGTATGATTAACCATATCAAAGACCTTACTGATATCAACAAATAATGTCGATGGTGTTTGAGAAGTGTTTAGACTATTATATATTTCACCAGTTAATTTCAATAAAGCAGTTTCAGTCGATTTGCCACGTCTAAACCCAAATTGGCAATTACTCAAAAAATGAGTATTTTCTAAAAATTACAACATTCTAGATTCTAACTATCCGAAAAGTGAGAATAAAATGTCACTGATTATGTATTTCTGTATATACTTAGACAGAATATAATAAATATATGTATAAATGGGGCTCCCATACAACAGACATGCTTTTTTTGGAGTTTTTATACATAATAGTACGGAACCCTTCGTGCGCGAGTCCGACTCGCACTTGGCCGGTTTTTTATTTATGCATTTTGTGTGCTCTCCTCGCCTGCTGGTAAAAATCTATGTACACACGGCTGGTCGCTTGTGTCCCCCAAGACAAAGCGCGATATTTCCCATCAAGGGAACCTATAATGGTCACCCAACAGCCAGTGGGGAACGCTGGGGACGCATCGATGTCGAGCCAGAAAATAATGTTACGTACACGCGCCCGTGTGCGGCGCAAAGTCACCAAAATCAGCTGCAACACGCCACCCTCGGAGTAAAACGCTTCGGTTTCTTAAGGGCCTTCAAAAGCACAGTTTTCTCTTGCAGAACCTGAAAGAAAGCACGCAGCAGCTGTTGAAAACAGAACAGTGAAAGACCAAGCAGTAACAAAATTACTCGTTTTATATGCGTTTTGTGTGCTCTCCTCGCCTGCTAGTAATAATCTATGTACACACGGCTAGCCGCTTGCATCCCTCAATACAAAACGCAACATTTCCCATCAAGGGAACCTACAATGGTCACCCAGCAGCCAGTGGGGAACGCTGGGGACGCATCGATGTCGAGCCAGAAAATAATGTTACGTACACGCGCCCGTGTGCGGCGCAAAGTCACCAAAATCAGCTTCAACACGCCACCCTCAGAGTAAGATGCTTCGGTTTCTTAAGGGCCTTCAAAAGCACAGTTTCCCCTTGCAGAACCTGAAAGAAAGCACGCAGCAGCTGTTGAAAACAGAACAGTGAAAGACCAAGCAATAACAAAATTACTCGTTTTTTATGCATTTTGTGTGCTCTCCTCGCCTGCTGGTAAAAATCTATGTACACACGGCTGAACGCTTCTGTCCCTCAATATAAAGCGCGATATTTCCAATCAAGGGAACCTATAATGGTCACTCAGCAGCCAGTGGGGAACGCTGGGGACGCATCGATGTCGAGCCAGAAAATAATGTTACGTACACGCGCCCGTGTGCGGCGCAAAGTCACCAAAATCAGCTTTAACACGCCACCCTCAGAGTAAAATGCTTCGGTTTCTTAAGGGCCTTCAAAAGCACAGTTTCCTCTTGCATAACCTGAAAGAAAGCACGCAGCAGCTGTTGAAAACAGAACAGTGAAAGACCAAGCAATAACAAAATTACTCGTTTTATATGCATTTTGTGTGCTCTCCTCGCCTGCTGGTAAAAATCTATGTACACACGGCTAGACGCTTGCGTCCCCCAATACAAAACGCAAGATTTCCCATCAGGGGAACCTATAATGGTCACCCAGCAGCCAGTGGGGAACGCTGGGGACGCATCGATGTCGAGCCAGAAAATAATGTTACGTACACGCGCCCGTGTGCGGCGCAAAGTCACCAAAATCAGCTGCAACACGCCACCCTCGGAGTAAAACGCTTCGGTTTCTTAAGGGCCTTCAAAAGCACAGTTTTCTCTTGCAGAACCTGAAAGAAAGCACGCAGCAGCTGTTGAAAACAGAACAGTGAAAGACCAAGCAATAACAAAATTACTCGTTTTATATGCATTTTGTGTGCTCTCCTCGCCTGCTGGTAAAAATCTATGTACACACGGCTAGACGCTTGCGTCCCTCAATACAAAACGCAAGATTTCCCATCAGGGGAACCTACAATGGTCACACAGCAGCCAGTGGGGAACGCTGGGGACGCATCGATGTCGAGCCAGAAAATAATGTTACGTACACGCGTCCGTGTGCGGCGCAAAGTCACCAAAATCAGCTGTAACACGCCACCCTCAGAGTGAAATGCTTCGGTTTCTTAAGGGCCTTCAAAAGCACAGTTTCCTCTTGCAGAACCTGAAAGAAAGCACGCAGCAGCTGTTGGAAACAGAACAGTGAAAGACCAAGCAGTAACAAAATTACTCGTTTTTTATGCATTTTGTGTGCTTTCCTCGCCTGCTGGTAAAATTCTATGTACACACGGCTAGACGCTTGCGTCCCTCAATACAAAACGCAAGATTTCCCATCAGGGGAACCTATAATGGTCACCCAGCAGCCAGTGGGGAACGCTGGGGACGCATCGATTTCGAGCCAGAAAATAATGTTACGTACACGCGCCCGTGTGCGGCGCAAAGTCAACAAAATCAGCTGTAACACGCCACCCTCGGAGTAAAACGCTTCGGTTTCTTAAGGGCCCTCAAAAGCACAGTTTCCTCTTGCAGATCCTGAAAGAAAGCACCCAGGCGCTGTTGAAAACAGAACAGTGAAAGGCCAAGCAGTAACAAAATTACTCCTTTTTTATGCATTTTGTGTGTCCTCCTCGCCTGCTGGTAAAAATCTATGTACACACGGCTAGACGCTTGCGTCCCTCAATACAAAACGCAACATTTCCCATCAAGGGAACCTACAATGGTCACACAGCAGCCAGTGGGGAACGCTGGGGACGCATCGATGTCGAGCCAGAAAATAATGTTACGTACACGCGCCCGTGTGCGGCGCAAAGTCACCAAAATCAGCTGTAACACGCCACCCTCGGAAAAAAAACGCTTCGGTTTCTAAAGGGCCTTCAAAAGCACAGTTTGCTCTTGCAGATCCTGAAAGAAAGCACCCAGGCGCTGATGAAAACAGAACAGTGAAAGACCAAGCAGTAACAAAATTACTCGTTTTTTTATGCATTTTGTGTGCTTTCCTCGCCTGCTGGTAAAAATCTATGTACACACGGCTAGACGCTTGCGTCCCTCAATGCAAAACGCAATATTTCCAATCAAGGGAACCTATAATGGTCACTCAGCAGCCAGTGGGGAACGCTGGGGACGCATCGATGTCGAGCCAGAAAATAATGTTACGTACACGCGCCCGTGTGCGGCGCAAAGTCAACAAAATCAGCTTTAACACGCCACCCTCAGAGTAAAATGCTTCGGTTTCTTAAGGGCCTTCAAAAGCACAGTTTCCTCTTGCAGAACCTGAAAGAAAGCACGCAGCAGCTGTTGGAAACAGAACAGTGAAAGACCAAGCAGTAACAAAATTACTCGTTTTTTATGCATTTTGTGTGCTTTCCTCGCCTGCTGGTAAAAATCTATGTACACACGGCTAGACGCTTGCGTCCCTCAATGCAAAACGCAATATTTCCAATCAAGGGAACCTATAATGGTCACTCAGCAGCCAGTGGGGAACGCTGGGGACGCATCGATGTCGAGCCAGAAAATAATGTTACGTACACGCGCCCGTGTGCGGCGCAAAGTCACCAAAATCAGCCTTAACACGCCACCCTCAGAGTGAAATGCTTCGGTTTCTTAAGGGCCTTCAAAAGCACAGTTTCCTCTTGCAGAACCTGAAAGAAAGCACGCAGCAGCTGTTGGAAACAGAACAGTGAAAGACCAAGCAGTAACAAAATTACTCGTTTTTTATGCATTTTGTGTGCTTTCCTCGCCTGCTGGTAAAATTCTATGTACACACGGCTAGACGCTTGCGTCCCTCAATACAAAACGCAAGATTTCCCATCAGGGGAACCTATAATGGTCACCCAGCAGCCAGTGGGGAACGCTGGGGACGCATCGATGTCGAGCCAGAAAATAATGTTACGTACACGCGCCCGTGTGCGGCGCAAAGTCACCAAAATCAGCTGTAGCACGCCACCCTCGGAGTAAAACGCTTCGGTTTCTTAAGGGCCTTCAAAAGCACAGTTTTCTCTTGCAGAACCTGGAAGAAAGCACGCAGCAGCTGTTGAAAACAGAACAGTGAAAGACCAAGCAGGAACAAAATTACTCGTTTTTTATGCATTTTGTATGCTTTCCTCGCCTGCTGGTAAAAATCTATGTACACACGGCTGGACGCTTGTGTCCCTGAATACAAAACGCAATATTTCCCATCAAGGGAACCTATAGTGGTTACCCAGCAGCCAGTGGGGAACGCTGGGGACGCATCGATGTCGAGCCAGAAAATAATGTTACGTACACGCGCCCGTGTGCGGCGCAAAGTCACCAAAATCAGCTGTAACACGCCACCCTCGGAGTAAAACGCTTCGGTTTCTTAAGGGCCCTCAAAAGCACAGTTTCCTCTTGCAGATCCTGAAAGAAAGCACCCAGGCGCTGTTGAAAACAGAACAGTGAAAAGCCAAGCAGTAACAAAATTACTCGTTTTTTATGCATTTTATGTGTCCTCCTCGCCTGCTGGTAAAAATCTATGTACACACGGCTGGTCGCTTGTGTCCCTCAAGACAAATGCGATATTTCCCATCAAGGGAACCTATAATGGTCACCCAGCAGCCAGTGGGGAACGCTGGGGACGCATCGATGTCGAGCCAGAAAATAATGTTACGTACACGCGCCCGTGTGCGGCGCAATGTCACCAAAATCAGCTGCAACACGCCACCCTCGGAGTAAAACGCTTCGGTTTCTTAAAGGCCTTCAAAAGCACAGTTTCCTTTTGCAGAACTTGAAAGAAAGCACGCAGGAGTTGTTGAAAACAGAACAGTGAAAACCAAGCAGTAACAAAATTACTCGGTTTTTATAAATTTTGTGTGCTCTTCTCGCATGCTGGTAAAAATATATGTACACACGGCTAGACGCTTGTGTCCCTGAATACAAAACGCAAGGTTTCCCATCAGGGAAACCTATAATGGTCACCCAGCAGCCAGTGGGGAACGCTGGGGACGCATCGATGTCGAGCCAGAAAATAATGTTACGTACACGCGCCCGTGTGCGGCGCAAAGTCACCAAAATCAGCTTTAACACGCCACCCTCGGAGTAAAACGCTTCGGTTTCTTAAGGACCTTCAAAAGCACAGTTTCCTCTTGCAGAACCTGGAAGAAAGCACGCAGCAGCTGTTGAAAACAGAACAGTGAAAGACCAAGCAGTAACAAAATTACTCGTTTTTTATGCATTTTGTGTGCTTTCCTCGCCTGCTGGTAAAAATCTATGTACACACGGCTGGACGCTTGTGTCCCTGAATACAAAACGCGATATTTCCCATCAAGGGAACCTATAGTGGTCACCCAGCAGCCAGTGGGGAACGCTGGGGACGCATCGATGTCGAGCCAGAAAATAATGTTACGTACACGCGCCCGTGTGCGGCGCAAAGTCACCAAAATCAGCTTTAACACGCCACCCTCGGAGTAAAACGCTTCGGTTTCTTAAGGACCTTCAAAAGCATAGTTTCCTCTTGCAGAACCTGGAAGAAAGCACGCAGCAGCTGTTGAAAACAGAACAGTGAAAGACCAAGCAGTAACAAAATTACTCGTTTTTTATGCATTTTGTGTGCTCTCCTCGCCTGCTGGTAAAAATCTATGTACACGCGGCTAGACGCTTGCGTCCCTCAATACAAAACGCAAGATTTCCCATCAGGGGAACCTATAATGGTCACCCAGCAGCCAGTGGGGAACGCTGGGGACGCATCGATGTCGAGCCAGAAAATAATGTTACGTACACGCGCCCGTGTGCGGCGCAAAGTCACCAAAATCAGCTGTAACACGCCACCCTCGGAGTAAAACGCTTCGGTTTCTTAAGGGCCTTCAAAAGCACAGTTTCCTCTTGCAGAACCTGGAAGAAAGCACGCAGCAGCTGTTGAAAACAGAACAGTGAAAGACCAAGCAGTAACAAAATTACTCGTTTTTTATGCATTTTGTGTGCTTTCCTCGCCTGCTGGTAAAAATCTGTGTACACACGGCTGGACGCTTGTGTCCCTGAATACAAAACGCGATATTTCCCATCAAGGGAACCTATAGTGGTCACCCAGCAGCCAGTGGGGAACGCTGGAGACGCATCGATGTCGAGCCAGAAAATAATGTTACGTACACGCGCCCGTGTGCGGCGCAAAGTCACCAAAATCAGTTGTAACACGCCACCCTCGGAAAAAAAACGCTTCGGTTTCTAAAGGGTCTTCAAAAGCACAGTTTGCTCTTGCAGAACCTGAAAGGAAGCACCCAGGCGCTGATGAAAACAGAACAGTGAAAGGCCAAGCGGTTACAAAATTACTCGTTTTTTATGCATTTTGTGTGCCCTCCTCGCCTGCTGGTAAAAATCTATGTACACACGGCTGGTCGCTTGCGTCCCCCAAGACAAAGCGCGATATTTCCCATCAAGGGAACCTATAATGGTCACCCAACAGCCAGTGGGGAACGCTGGGGACGCATCGATGTCGAGCCAGAAAATAATGTTACGTACACGCGCCCGTGTGCGGCGCAAAGTCACCAAAATCAGCTGCAACACGCCACCCTCGGAATAAAACGCTTCGGTTTCTTAAGGGTCTTCAAAAGCACAGTTTTCTCTTGCAGAACCTGAAAGAAAGCACGCAGCAGCTGTTGAAAACAGAACAGTGAAAGACCAAGCAGTAACAAAATTACTCGTTTTATATGCATTTTGTGTGCTCTCCTCGCCTGCTGGTAATAATCTATGTACACACGGCTAGACGCTTGCGTCCCTCAATACAAAACGCAACATTTCCCATCAAGGGAACCTAAAATGGTCACCCAGCAGCCAGTGGGGAACGCTGGGGACGCATCGATGTCGAGCCAGAAAATAATGTTACGTACACGCGCCCGTGTGCGGCGCAAAGTCACCAAAATCAGCTTTGACACGCCACCCTCAGAGTAAGATGCTTCGGTTTCTTAAGGGCCTTCAAAAGCACAGTTTGCTCTTGCAGATCCTGAAAGAAAGCACCCAGGCGCTGATGAAAACAGAACAGTGAAAGACCAAGCAGTAACAAAATTACTCGTTTTTTATGCATTTTGTGTGCTTTCCTCGCCTGCTGGTAAAAATCTATGTACACACGGCTAGACGCTTGCGTCCCTCAATGCAAAACGCAATATTTTCAATCAAGGGAACCTATAATGGTCACTCAGCAGCCAGTGGGGAACGCTGGGGACGCATCGATGTCGAGCCAGAAAATAATGTTACGTACACGCGCCCGTGTGCGGCGCAAAGTCACCAAAACCAGCTTTAACACGCCACCCTCAGAGTGAAATGCTTCGGTTTCTTAAGGGCCTTCAAAAGCACAGTTTCCTCTTGCAGAACCTGAAAGAAAGCACGCAGCAGCTGTTAGAAACAGAACAGTGAAAGACCAAGCAGTAACAAAATTACTCGTTTTTTATGCATTTTGTGTGCTTTCCTCGCCTGCTGGTAAAAATCTATGTACACACGGCTAGACGCTTGCGTCCCTCAATACAAAACGCAAGATTTCCCATCAGGGGAACCTATAATGGTCACCCAGCAGCCAGTGGGGAACGCTGGGGACGCATCGATGTCGAGCCAGAAAATAATGTTACGTACACGCGCCCGTGTGCGGCGCAAAGTCACCAAAATCAGCTTTGACACGCCACCCTCAGAGTAAGATGCTTCGGTTTCTAAAGGGCCTTCAAAAGCACAGTTTCCTCTTGCAGAACCTGAAAGAAAGCACGCAGCAGCTGTTAGAAACAGAACAGTGAAAGACCAAGCAGTAACAAAATTACTCGTTTTTTATGCATTTTGTGTGCTTTCCTCGCCTGCTGGTAAAAATCTATGTACACACGGCTAGACGCTTGCGTCCCTCAATACAAAACGCAAGATTTCCCATCAGGGGAACCTATAATGGTCACCCAGCAGCCAGTGGGGAACGCTGGGGACGCATCGATGTCGAGCCAGAAAATAATGTTACGTACACGCGCCCGTGTGCGGCGCAAAGTCACCAAAATCAGCTGTAACACGCCACCCTCGGAGTAAAACGCTTCGGTTTCTTAAGGGCCCTCAAAAGCACAGTTTCCTCTTGCAGATCCTGAAAGAAAGCACCCAGGCGCTGTTGAAAACAGAACAGTGAAAGGCAAAGCAGTAACAAAATTACTCGTTTTTTATGCATTTTGTGTGTCTTCCTCGCCTGCTGGTAAAAATCTATGTACACACGGCTGGTCGCTTGTGTCCCCCAAGACAAAACGCGATATTTCCCATCAAGGGAACCTATAATGGTCACCCAGCAGCCAGTGGGGAACGCTGGGGACGCATCGATGTCGAGCCAGAAAATAATGTTACGTACACGCGCCCGTGTGCGGCGCAATGTCACCAAAATCAGCTGCAACACGCCACCCTCGGAGTAAAACGCTTCGGTTTCTTAAAGGCCTTCAAAAGCACAGTTTCCTTTTGTAGAACTTGAAAGAAAGCCCGCAGGAGTTGTTGAAAACAGAACAGTGAAAACCAAGCAGTAACAAAATTACTCGTTTTTTATACATTTTGTGTGCTCTCCTCGCCTGCTGGTAAAAATCTATGTACACACGGCTGGACGCTTGTGTCCCTGAATACAAAACGCAAGATTTCCCATCAGGGGAACCTATAATGGTCACCCAGCAGCCAGAGGGGAACGCTGGGGACGCATCGATCTCGAGCCAGAAAATAATGTTACGTACACGCGCCCGTGTGCGGCGCAAAGTCACCAAAATCAGCTGTAACACGCCACCCTCGGAGTAAAACGCTTCGGTTTCTTAAGGGCCTTCAAAAGCACAGTTTCCTCTTGCAGAACCTGAAAGAAAGCACGCAGCAGCTGTTGAAAACAGAACAGTGAAAGACCAAGCAGTAACAAAATTACTTGTTTTTTATGCATTTTGTGTGCTTTCCTCGCCTGCTGGTAAGAATCTATGTACACACGGCTAGACGCTTGCGTCCCTCAATGCAAAACGCAATATTTTCCATCAAGAGAACCTACAATGGTCACCCAGCAGCCAGTGGGGAACGCTGTGAACGCATCGATGTCGAGCCAGAAAATAATGTTACGTACACGCGCCCGTGTGCGGCGCAAAGTCACAAAAATCAGCTGTAACACGCCACCCTCGGAAAAAAAACGCTTCGGTTTCTTAAGGGCCTTCAAAAGCACAGTTTGCTCTTGCAGATCCTGAAAGAAAGCACCCAGGCGCTGTTGAAAACAGAACAGTGAAAGGCCAAGCAGTAACAAAATTACTCGTTTTTTATGCATTTTGTGTGCTCTCCTCGCCTGCTGGTTAAAATCTATGTACACACGGCTAGACGCTTACATTTCTCAATACAAAACGCAAAATTTCCCATCAAATGAACCTATAATGGTCACCCAGCAGCCAGTGGTGAACGCTGGGGACGCATCGATGTCGAGCCAGAAAATAATGTTACGTACACGCGCCCGTGTGCGGCGCAAAGTCACCAAAATCAGCTGTAACACGCCACCCTCGGAAAAAAACGCTTCGGTTTCTTAAGGGCCTTCAAAAGCACAATTTGCTCTTGCAGATCCTGAAAAAAAGCACCCAGGCGCTGTTGAAAACAGAACAGTGAAAGGCCAAGCAATAACAAAATTACTCCTTTTTAGGGTTCCGTACCCAAAGGTAAAACGGAACCCTATTACTAAGACTTCGCTGTCCGTCCGTCCGTCCGTCCGTCCGTCCGTCCGTCCGTCCGTCCGTCCGTCCGTCCGTCTGTCACCAGGCTGTATCTCATGAACCGTTATAGTTAGACAGTTGAAATTTTCACAGAATGATGTAATTCTGTTGCCGCTACCACGACAAATACTAAAAACAGAACAAAATTAATTATACATATACATAATTACAAACAACCAATAATAAATTGTTTCGAAAGGTTTTCGTTGTCATCTTTCGGTCAGTTCCCATTTGTGAGCGGCTCGTAGTCATCCATTTTGGGAAACCAAACTCAAAGAAAGCGCATAGCCCGAGGGTACGATCAGCGCTTGACACGCGAACGAGTGGAGTTCAACCCGCAGAAGGTCAGCATTTTTGCTTTTTTTTTTTTTGTTCCTAGTACCACATGAGGGAGAGGGGGCGAAGAACTCCGGGAGAAATCTTCGGCGAAGTACTCGGAGAGTGATCTTCGGGGAAGAACTCCGGTACGGTTTTAAGCAGTTCCCGGTACGCGGCCGTACCGTGTGTCCTATTGCCTACGTTGGTCGCGGATATCACGTTCATTGTATAAGGTATTGAAATCACAAATTTGCGTGTCGCGATTGGTGATGCGGGCTAAGTCGTTGGTCAGAGGAGTTTCGGTACGACTGTTCGAATACTCAAGCTGCGGTTTGTTTACTTTTTTGAACAGTGAATTCCTTTTTTTTTTATTTTACATATATTTTTTTTATTTATTTCGACTTTTTTTATTGACATACGGTGTAGGGTAGTTTTAAGGATTAATTGTAAACCTAGATAAAGTTAGGTTAAGGAAATTAAATTTGTGACATATTGAATTGGAAACGATGACGGTGTTTTTTTTTTCTTTTGCGTGGGATATTTCGCGAGTCTCGTAGCAAATTCGCGATTCTTGCTGCGGGTAAGTCGGCGTGAGGGCAATCGCGTGGCGCCATTGCTCACGACCAGTCCTCGCAGCTGGCCTAGCATCCTTTTCGCACGACGTCGCGGCAGGCGGAGAGGAGCAAGTGAGCAAGAGGAGCAAGCGATCTTGCACACATACGAACCGATACGTACATACGTGCATACGCATCACATACGTGCATACACTCACACATCTCTACGCTATGTATAAGTATACATACATACATACATACATACATACATATGTACATTACGAAGTAGAGTTGGGTAATTCCGGACATGTGTAGTTCACGGAACTATGTCCTCTCTCGGACACATGTCCTCTCGCTCCGCAAATTGAACGAAAAGAGTTCCATAGTTCCATTCAACCCTTATTCATCAAGCACATATGTACAAAACGAAAAAAAAAAAACATAAATGCAACGTACATGCTTCTCATACGGTATGACTTATACCCTGTGGTTTTTAAGAAACCCAAAAGTATGGAGATGTGGCGATAAAGCTCGAACAGTTGGTGTACACTGTACAGCACACTTGAACTGAAATGAAGAAAAGAAATGAAAGAATATAATGCCCGCACCGCATTTCGTGAACGAATGTCATACATGTGTATGTATGCATTCAGGTCCGGACATGGACATGGTTTGCTAGTTCCATATCGGTGCGATAATACATTTAGTTCCAGACATGGACATGTTTTTGCTAGTTCCATATCGGTGCGAGTATACATTTAGTATTTTAAAACGGGTAGAGATTAAAGTGCATACTGAGATGGAATAATTATCTTATAACCCCATTTACCTAGATAATGTTTCAAATATATTGAATGGTCTTTCCAACAAAGTTGTTGGTCCAATGTAACACCTAAATATTTAAAACTGTCCACGTGTTCAATCAAGAAGCAATTTTCAAACATTCTTGATTGTTGAATACTATATCTTCAAGAACAAATCGATTACACAATGGTGCATGATAATATAAGGGAAGGTCTCTGAAAACTCTACCATTGATATTAAATATCATGTACTTCGTTTTGTTGCTAATTATTAGTTTATGATAATTAAACCATCTCCTTAACATATCTAGGTCACAGTTAACATCTGCAAAACTATCTGCAAAATTGAATAACGGTTTATAAATGGAGCCTCTGAAACCCGCTTTGTAAAGTTTATCGAGTAGCAAAGTATGATTAACCATATCAAAGATCTTACTGATATCAACAAATAATGTCGATGGTGTTTGAGAAGTGTTTAGACTATTATATATTTCACCAGTTAATTTCAATAAAGCAGTTTCAGTCGATTTGCCACGTCTAAACCCAAATTGGCAATTACTCAAAAAATGAGTATTTTCTAAAAATTACAACATTCTAGATTCTAACTATCCGAAAAGTGAGAATAAAATGTCACTGATTATGTATTTCTGTATATACTTAGACAGAATATAATAAATATATGTATAAATGGGGCTCCCATACAACAGACATGCTTTTTTTGGAGTTTTTATACATAATAGTACGGAACCCTTCGTGCGCGAGTCCGACTCGCACTTGGCCGGTTTTTTATTTATGCATTTTGTGTGCTCTCCTCGCCTGCTGGTAAAAATCTTTGTACACACGGCTGGTCGCTTGTGTCCCCCAAGACAAAGCGCGATATTTCCCATCAAGGGAACCTATAATGGTCACCCAACAGCCAGTGGGGAACGCTGGGGACGCATCGATGTCGAGCCAGAAAATAATGTTACGTACACGCGCCCGTGTGCGGCGCAAAGTCACCAAAATCAGCTGCAACACGCCACCCTCGGAGTAAAACGCTTCGGTTTCTTAAGGGCCTTCAAAAGCACAGTTTTCTCTTGCAGAACCTGAAAGAAAGCACGCAGCAGCTGTTGAAAACAGAACAGTGAAAGACCAAGCAGTAACAAAATTACTCGTTTTATATGCGTTTTGTGTGCTCTCCTCGCCTGCTAGTAATAATCTATGTACACACGGCTGGCCGCTTGCATCCCTCAATACAAAACGCAACATTTCCCATCAAGGGAACCTACAATGGTCACCCAGCAGCCAGTGGGGAACGCTGGGGACGCATCGATGTCGAGCCAGAAAATAATGTTACCTACACGCGCCCGTGTGCGGCGCAAAGTCACCAAAATCAGCTTCAACACGCCACCCTCAGAGTAAGATGCTTCGGTTTCTTAAGGGCCTTCAAAAGCACAGTTTGCTCTTGCAGATCCTGAAAGAAAGCACCCAGGCGCTGATGAAAACAGAACAGTGAAAGACCAAGCAGTAACAAAATTACTCGTTTTTTATGCATTTTGTGTGCTTTCCTCGCCTGCTGGTAAAAATCTATGTACACACGGCTAGACGCTTGCGTCCCTCAATGCAAAACGCAATATTTCCAATCAAGGGAACCTATAATGGTCACTCAGCAGCCAGTGGGGAACGCTGGGGACGCATCGATGTCGAGCCAGAAAATAATGTTACGTACACGCGCCCGTGTGCGGCGCAAAGTCACCAAAATCAGCTTTAACACGCCACCCTCAGAGTAAAATGCTTCGGTTTCTTAAGGGCCTTCAAAAGCACAGTTTCCTCTTGCATAACCTGAAAGAAAGCACGCAGCAGCTGTTGAAAACAGAACAGTGAAAGACCAAGCAATAACAAAATTACTCGTTTTATATGCATTTTGTGTGCTCTCCTCGCCTGCTGGTAAAAATCTATGTACACACGGCTAGACGCTTGCGTCCCCCAATACAAAATGCAAGATTTCCCATCAGGGGAACCTATAATGGTCACCCAGCAGCCAGTGGGGAACGCTGGGGACGCATCGATGTCGAGCCAGAAAATAATGTTACGTACACGCGCCCGTGTGCGGCGCAAAGTCACCAAAATCAGCTGCAACACGCCACCCTCGGAGTAAAACGCTTCGGTTTCTTAAGGGCCTTCAAAAGCACAGTTTTCTCTTGCAGAACCTGAAAGAAAGCACGCAGCAGCTGTTGAAAACAGAACAGTGAAAGACCAAGCAATAACAAAATTACTCGTTTTATATGCATTTTGTGTGCTCTCCTCGCCTGCTGGTAAAAATCTATGTACACACGGCTAGACGCTTGCGTCCCTCAATACAAAACGCAAGATTTCCCATCAGGGGAACCTATAATGGTCACCCAGCAGCCAGTGGGGAACGCTGGGGACGCATCGATGTCGAGCCAGAAAATAATGTTACGTACACGCGTCCGTGTGCGGCGCAAAGTCACCAAAATCAGCTGTAACACGCCACCCTCGGAGTAAAACGTTTCGGTTTCTTAAGGGCCTTCAAAAGCACAGTTTCCTCTTGCAGAACCTGAAAGAAAGCACGCAGCAGCTGTTGAAAACAGAACAGTGAAAGACCAAGCAGTAACAAAATTTCTCGTTTTTTATGCATTTTGTGTGCTTTCCTCGCCTGCTGGTAAAAATCTATGTACACACGGCTGGACGCTTGTGTCCTTGAATACAAAACGCGATATTTCCCATCTAGGGAACCTATAGTGGTCACCCAGCAGCCAGTGGGGAACGCTGGGGACGCATCGATGTCGAGCCAGAAAATAATGTTACGTACACGCGCCCGTGTGCGGCACAAAGTCACCAAAATCAGCTGTAACACGCCACCCTCGGAAAAAAGCGCTTCGGTTTCTTAAGGGCCTTCAAAAGCACAGTTTGCTCTTGCAGATCCTGAAAGAAAGCACCCAGGCGCTGTTGAAAACAGAACAGTGAAAGGCCAAGCAGTAACAAAATTACTCGTTTTTTATGCATTTTGTGTGCTCTCCTCGCCTGCTGGTTAAAATCTATGTACACACGGCTAGACGCTTGCATTTCTCAATACAAAACGCAAAATTTCCCATCAAATGAACCTATAATGGTCATGTTACGTACACGCGCCCGTGTGCGGCACAAAGTCACCAAAATCAGCTGTAACACGCCACCCTCGGAAAAAAACGCTTCGGTTTCTTAAGGGCCTTCAAAAGCACAGTTTGCTCTTGCAGATCCTGAAAGAAAGCACCCAGGCGCTGTTGAAAACAGAACAGTGAAAGGCCAAGCAGTAACAAAATTACTCGTTTTTTATGCATTTTGTGTGCTCTCCTCGCCTGCTGGTTAAAATCTATGTACACACGGCTAGACGCTTGCATTTCTCAATACAAAACGCAAAATTTCCCATCAAATGAACCTATAATGGTCACCCAGCAGCCAGTGGTGAACGCTGGGGACGCATCGATGTCGAGGCAGAAAATAATGTTACGTACACGCGCCCGTGTGCGGCGCAAAGTCACCAAAATCAGCTGTAACACGCCATCCTCGGAAAAAAAACGCTTCGGTTTCTAAAGGGCCTTCAAAAGCACAGTTTGCTTTTGCAGATCCTGAAAGAAAGCACCCAGGCGCTGATGAAAACAGAACAGTGAAAGGCCAAGCGGTAACAAAATTACTCGTTTTTTATGCATTTTGTGTGCCCTCCTCGCCTGCTGGTAAAAATCTATGTACACACGGCTGGTCGCTTGTGTCCCCCAAGACAAAGCGCGATATTTCCCATCAAGGGAACCTATAATGGTCACCCAACAGCTAGTGGGGAACGCTGGGGACGCATCGATGTCGAGCCAGAAAATAATGTTACGTACACGCGCCCGTGTGCGGCGCAAAGTCACCAAAATCAGCTGCAACACGCCACCCTCCGAATAAAACGCTTCGGTTTCTTAAGGGTCTTCAAAAGCACAGTTTTCTCTTGCAGAGCCTGAAAGAAAGCAAGCAGCAGCTGTTGAAAACAGAACAGTGAAAGACCAAGCAGTAACAAAATTACCCGTTTTATATGCATTTTGTGTGCTCTCCTCGCCTGCTGGTAATAATCTATGTACACACGGCTAGACGCTTGCGTCCCTCAATACAAAACGCAACATTTCCCATCAAGGGAACCTACAATGGTCACCCAGCAGCCAGTGGGGAACGCTGGGGACGCATCGATGTCGAGCCAGAAAATAATGTTACGTACACGCGCCCGTGTGCGGCGCAAAGTCACCAAAATCAGCTTTAACATGCCACCCTCAGAGTAAGATGCTTCGGTTTCTTAAGGGCCTTCAAAAGCACAGTTTGCTCTTGCAGATCCTGAAAGAAAGCACCCAGGCGCTGATGAAAACAGAACAGTGAAAGACCAAGCAGTAACAAAATTACTCGTTTTTTATGCATTTTGTGTGCTTTCCTCGCCTGCTGGTAAAAATCTATGTACACACGGCTAGACGCTTGCGTCCCTCAATGCAAAACGCAATATTTTCCATCAAGGGAACCTACAATGGTCACCCAGCAGCCAGTGGGGAACGCTGGGGACGCATCGATGTCGAGCCAGAAAATAATGTTACGTACACGCGCCCGTGTGCGGCGCAAAGTCACCAAAATCAGCTGTAACACGCCACCCTCGGAAAAAAAACGCTTCGGTCTCTAAAGGGCCTTCAAAAGCACAGTTTGCTCTTGCAGATTCTGAAAGAAAGCACCCAGGCGCTGATGAAAACAGAACAGTGAAAGGCCAAGCAGTAACAAAATTACTCGTTTTTTATGCATTTTGTGTGCCCTCCTCGCCTGCTGGTAAAAATCTATGTACACACGGCTGGTCGCTTGTGTCCCCCAAGACAAAGCGCGATATTTCCCATCAAGGGAACCTATAATGGTCACCCAGCAGCCAGTGGGGAACGCTGGGGACGCATCGATGTCGAGCCAGAAAATAATGTTACGTACACGCGCCCGTGTGCGGCGCAAAGTCACCAAAATCAGCTGCAACACGCCACCCTTGGAGTAAAACGCTTGGGTTTCTTAAAGGCCTTCAAAAGCACAGTTTCCTTTTGCAGAACTTGAGAGAAAGCACGCAGGATTTGTTGAAAACAGAACAGTGAAAACCAAGCAGTAACAAAATTACTCGTTTTTTATACATTTTGTGTGCTCTCCTCGCCTGCTGGTAAAAATCTATGTACACACGGCTGGACGCTTGTGTCCCTGAATACAAAACGCGATATTTCCCATCAAGGGAACCTATAGTGGTCACCCAGCAGCCAGTGGGGAACGCTGGGGACGCATCGATGTCGAGCCAGAAAATAAGGTTACGTACACGCGCCCGTGTGCGGCGCAAAGTCACCAAAATCAGCTTTAACACGCCACCCTCAGAGTAAAATGTTTCGGTTTCTTAAGGGCCTTCAAAAGCACAGTTTCCTCTTGCAGATCCTGAAAGAAAGCACCCAGGCGCTGTTGAAAACAGAATAGTGAAAGACCAAGCAGTAACAAAATTTCTCGTTTTTTATGCATTTTGTGTGCTCTCCTCGCCTGCTGGTAAAAATCTATGTACACACGGCTAGACGCTTGCGTTTCTCAATACAAAACGCAAAATTTCCCATCAAATGAACCTATAATGGTCACCCAGCAGCCAGTGGTGAACGCTGGGGACGCATCGATGTCGAGCCAGAAAATGGTACACGCGCCCGTGTGCGGCGCAAAGTCACCAAAATCAGCTGTAACACGCCACTCTCGGAAAAAAACGCTTCGGTTTCTTAAGGGCCTTCAAAAGCACAGTTTGCTCTTGCAGATCCTGAAAGAAAGCGCCCAGGCGCTGTTGAAAACAGAACAGTGAAAGGCCAAGCAGTAACAAAATTACTCCTTTTTTATGCATTTTGTGTGCTCTCCTCGCCTGCTGGTAAAAATCTATGTACACACGGCTGGTCGCTTGTGTCCCCCAAGACAAAGCGCAATATTTCCCATCAAGGGAACCTATAATGGTCACCCAACAGCCAGTGGGGAACGCTGGGGACGCATCGATGTCGAGCCAGAAAATAATGATACGTACACGCACCCGTGTGCGGCGCAAAGTCACCAAAATCAGCTGCAACACGCCACCCTCGGAGTAAAACGCTTCGGTTTCTTAAGGGCCTTCAAAAGCACAGTTCTCTCTTGCAGAACCTGAAAGAAAGCACGCAGCAGCTGTTGAAAACAGAACAGTGGAAGACCAAGCAGTAACAAAATTACTCGTTTTATATGCATTTTGTGTGCTCTCCTCGCCTGCTGGTAATAATCTATGTACACACGGCTAGACGCTTGCGTCCCTCAATACAAAACGCAACATTTTCCATCAAGGGAACCTACAATGGTCACCCAGCAGCCAGTGGGGAACGCTGGGGACGCATCGATGTCGAGCCAGAAAATAATGTTACGTACACGCGCCCGTGTGCGGCGCAAAGTCACCAAAATCAGCTTTAACACGCCACCCTCAGAGTAAGATGCTTCGGTTTCTTAAGGGCCTTCAAAAGCACAGTTTTCTCTTGCATAACCTGAAAGAAAGCACGCAGGAGCTGTTGAAAACAGAACAGTGAAAGACCAAGCAGTAACAAAATTACTCGTTTTTTATGCATTTTGGGTGCTCTCCTTGCCTGCTGGTAAAAATCTATGTACACACGGCTAGACGCTTGCATTTCTCAATACAAAACGCAAAATTTCCCATCAAATGAACCTATAATGGTCACCCAGCAGCCAGTGGTGAACGCTGGGGACGCATCGATGTCGAGCCAGAAAATAATGTTACGTACACGCGCCCGTGTGCGGCGCAAAGTCACCAAAATCAGCTGCAACACGCCACCCTCGGAGTAAAACGCTTCGGTTTCTTAAGGGCCTTCAAAAGCACAGTTTTCTCTTGCAGAACCTGAAAGAAAGCACCCAGGCGCTGATGAAAACAGAACAGTGAAAGGCCAAGCAGTAACAAAATTACTCGTTTTTTATGCAATTTGTGTGCCCTCCTCGCCTGCTGGTTAAAATCTATGTACACACGGCTGGTCGCTTGTGTCCCCCAAGACAAAGCGCGACATTTCCCGTCAAGGGAATCTATAATGGTCACCCAACAGCCAGTGGGGAACGCTGGGGACGCATCGATGTCGAGCCAGAAAATAATGTTACGTACACGCGCCCGTGTGCGGCGCAAAGTCACCAAAATCAGCTGCAACACGCCACCCTCGGAGTAAAACGCTTCAGTTTCTTAAGGGCCTTCAAAAGCACAGTTTTCTCTTGCAGAACCTGAAAGAAAGCACGCAGCAGCTGTTGGAAACAGAACAGTGAAAGACCAAGCAGTAACAAAATTACTCGTTTTATATGCATTTTGTGTGCTCTCCTCGCCTGCTGGTAAAAATCTATGTACACACGGCTGAACGCTTCTGTCCCTCAATATAAAGCGTGACATTTCCAATCAAGGGAACCTATAATGGTCACTCAGCAGCCAGTGGGGAACGCTGGGTTCGCATCGACGTCGAGCCAGAAATAAATGTTACGTACACGCGCCCGTGTGCGGCGCAAAGTCATCAAAATCAGCTTTAACACGCCACCCTCAGAGTAAAATGCTTCGGTTTCTTAAGGGCCTTCAAAAGCACAGTTTCCTCTTGCATAAGCTGAAAGAAAGCACGCAGGAGCTGTTGAAAACAGAAGAGTGAAAGACCAAGCAGTAACAAAATTACTCGTTTTATATGCATTTTGTGTGCTCTCCTCGCCTGCTGGTAAAAATCTATGTACACACGGCTAGACGCTTGCATCTCTCAATACAAAACGCAAGATTTCCCATCAGGGGAACCTATAATGGTCACCCAGCAGCCAGTGGGGAACGCTGGGGACGCATCGATGTCGAGCCAGAAAATAATGTTACGTACACGCGCCCGTGTGCGGCGCAAACTCACCAAAATCAGCTGTAACACGCCACCCTCGGAGTAAAACGCTTCGGTTTCTTAAGGGCCTTCAAAAGCACAGTTTTCTCTTGCAGAACCTGAAAGAAAGCACGCAGCAGCTGTTGAAAACAGAACAGTGAAAGACCAAGCAATAACAAAATTACTCGTTTTATATGCATTTTGTGTGCTCTCCTCGCCTGCTGGTAAAAATCTATGTACACACGGCTAGACGCTTGCGTTTCTCAATACAAAACGCAAAATTTCCCATCAAATGAACCTATAATGGTCACCCAGCAGCCAGTGGTGAACGCTGGGACGCATCGATGTCGAGCCAGAAAATAGTACACGCGCCCGTGTGCGGCGCAAAGTCACCAAAATCAGCTGTAACACGCCACTCTCGGAAAAAAACGCTTCGGTTTCTTAAGGGCCTTCAAAAGCACAGTTTCCTCTTGCAGATCCTGAAAGAAAGCACCCAGGCGCTGTTGAAAACAGAATAGTGAAAGACCAAGCAGTAACAAAATTTCTCGTTTTTTATGCATTTTGTGTGCTCTCCTCGCCTGCTGGTAAAAATCTATGTACACACGGCTAGACGCTTGCGTTTCTCAATACAAAACGCAAAATTTCCCATCAAATGAACATATAATGGTCACCCAGCAGCCAGTGGTGAACGCTGGGGACGCATCGATGTCGAGCCAGAAAATAGTACACGCGCCCGTGTGCGGCGCAAAGTCACCAAAATCAGCTGTAACACGCCACTCTCGGAAAAAAACGCTTCGGTTTCTTAAGGGCCTTCAAAAGCACAGTTTGCTCTTGCAGATCCTGAAAGAAACCGCCCAGGCGCTGTTGAAAACAGAACAGTGAAAGGCCAAGCAGTAACAAGATTACTCCTTTTTTATGCATTTTGTGTGCTCTCCTCGCCTGCTGGTAAAAATCTATGTACACACGGCTGGTCGCTTGTGTCCCCCAAGACAAAGCGCGATATTTCCCATCAAGGGAACCTATAATGGTCACCCAACAGCCAGTGGGGAACGCTGGGGACGCATCGATGTCGAGCCAGAAAATAATGTTACGTACACGCGCCCGTGTGCGGCGCAAAGTCACCAAAATCAGCTGCAACACGCCACCCTCGAAGTAAAACGCTTCGGTTTCTTAAGGGCCTTCAAAAGCACAGTTTTCTCTTGCAGAACCTGAAAGAAAGCACCCAGGCGCTGATGAAAACAGAACAGTGAAAGGCCAAGCAGTAACAAAATTACTCGTTTTTTATGCATTTTGTGTGCCCTCCTCGCCTGCTGGTTAAAATCTATGTACACACGGCTGGTCGCTTGTGTCCCCCAAGACAAAGCGCGATATTTCCCGTCAAGGGAACCTATAATGGTCACCCAACAGCCAGTGGGGAACGCTGGGGACGCATCGATGTCGAGCCAGAAAATAATGTTACGTACACGCGCCCGTGTGCGGCGCAAAGTCACCAAAATCAGCTGCAACACGCCACCCTCGGAGTAAAACGCTTCAGTTTCTTAAGGGCCTTCAAAAGCACAGTTTTCTCTTGCAGAACCTGAAAGAAAGCACGCAGCAGCTGTTGAAAACAGAACAGTGAAAAACCAAGCAATAACAAAATTACTCGTTTTTTATGCATTTTGTGTGCTCTCCTCGCCTGCTGGTAAAAATCTAAGTACACACGGCTGAACGCTTCTGTCCCTCAATATAAAGCGTGACATTTCCAATCAAGAGAACCTATAATGGTCACTCAGCAGCCAGTGGGGAACGCTGGGTTCGCATCGACGTCGAGCCAGAAAATAATGTTACGTACACGCGCCCGTGTGCGGCGCAAAGTCATCAAAATCAGCTTTAACACGCCACCCTCAGAGTAAAATGCTTCGGTTTCTTAAGGGCCTTCAAAAGCACAGTTTCCTCTTGCAGAACCTGAAAGAAAGCACGC
The DNA here is from genome assembly GCA_951905685.1 of Eumerus sabulonum. Taxonomy (NCBI): domain Eukaryota; kingdom Metazoa; phylum Arthropoda; class Insecta; order Diptera; family Syrphidae; genus Eumerus; species Eumerus sabulonum. The sequence continues at coordinate 136,634,557 of OX645060.1, read as the reverse complement.
AGCAGCTGTTGAAAACAGAACAGTGAAAAACCAAGCAATAACAAAATTACTCGTTTTTTATGCATTTTGTGTGCTCTCCTCGCCTGCTGGTAAAAATCTAAGTACACACGGCTGAACGCTTCTGTCCCTCAATATAAAGCGTGACATTTCCAATCAAGAAAACCCATAATGGTCACTCAGCAGCCAGTGGGGAACGCTGGGTTCGCATCGACGTCGAGCCAGAAAATAATGTTACGTACACGCGCCCGTGTGCGGCGCAAACTCACCAAAATCAGCTGTAACACGCCACCCTCGGAGTAAAACGCTTCAGTTTCTTAAGGGCCTTCAAAAGCACAGTTTTCTCTTGCAGATCCTGAAAGAAAGCACCCAGGCGCTGTTGGAAACAGAACAGTGAAAGACCAAGCAGTAACAAAATTACTCGTTTTATATGCATTTTGTGTGCTCTCCTCGCCTGCTGGTAATAATCTATGTACACACGGCTAGACGCTTGCGTCCCTCAATACAAAACGCAACATTTCCCAACAAGGGAACCTACAATGGTCACCCAGCAGCCAATGGGGAACGCTGGGGACGCATCAATGTCGAGCCAGAAAATAATGTTACGTACACGCGCCCGTGTGCGGCGCAAAGTCACCAAAATCAGCTTTAACACGCCACCCTCAGAGTAAGATGCTTCGGTTTCTTAAGGGCCTTCAAAAGCACAGTTTCCTCTTGCAGAACCTGAAAGAAAGCACGCAGCAGCTGTTGAAAACAGAACAGTGAAAAACCAAGCAATAACAAAATTACTCGTTTTTTATGCATTTTGTGTGCTCTCCTCGCCTGCTGGTAAAAATCTAAGTACACACGGCTGAACGCTTCTGTCCCTCAATATAAAGCGTGACATTTCCAATCAAGAGAACCTATAATGGTCACTCAGCAGCCAGTGGGGAACGCTGGGTTCGCATCGACGTCGAGCCAGAAAATAATGTTACGTACACGCGCCCGTGTGCGGCGCAAAGTCATCAAAATCAGCTTTAACACGCCACCCTCAGAGTAAAATGCTTCGGTTTCTTAAGGGCCTTCAAAAGCACAGTTTCCTCTTGCATAACCTGAAAGAAAGCACGCAGGAGCTGTTGAAAACAGAACAGTGAAAGACCAAGCAGTAACAAAATTACTCGTTTTATATGCATTTTGTGTGCTCTCCTCGCCTGCTGGTAAAAATCTATGTACACACGGCTAGGCGCTTGCATCTCTCAATACAAAACGCAAGATTTCCCATCAGGGGAACCTATAATGGTCACCCAGCAGCCAGTGGGGAACGCTGGGGACGCATCGATGTCGAGCCAGAAAATAATGTTACGTACACGCGCCCGTGTGCGGCGCAAACTCACCAAAATCAGCTGTAACACGCCACCCTCGGAGTAAAACGCTTCGGTTTCTTAAGGGCCTTCAAAAGCACAGTTTCCTCTTGCAGAACCTGAAAGAAAGCACGCAACAGCTGTTGAAAACAGAACAGTGAAAGACCAATCAGTAACAAAATTACTCGTTTTTTATGCATTTTGTGTGCTTTCCTCGCCTGCTGGTAAAAATCTATGTACACACGGCTAGACGCTTGCGTCCCTCAATGCAAAACGCAATATTTTCCATCAAGGGAACCTACAATGGTCACCCAGCAGCCAGTGGGGAACGCTGGCGACGCATCGATGTCGAGCCAGAAAATAATGTTACGTACACTCGCCCGTGTGCGGCGCAAAGTCACCAAAATCAGCTGTAACACGCCACCCTCGGAAAAAAAACGCTTCGGTTTCTTAAGGGCCTTCAAAAGCACAGTTTGCTCTTGCAGATCCTGAAAGAAAGCACCCAGGCGCTGTTGAAAACAGAACAGTGAAAGGCCAAGCAGTAACAAAATTACTCGTTTTTTATGCATTTTGTGTGCTCTCCTCGCCTGCTGGTTAAAATCTATGTACACACGGCTAGACGCTTGCATTTCTCAATACAAAACGCAAAATTTCCCATCAAATGAACCTATAATGGTCACCCAGCAGCCAGTGGTGAACGCTGGGGACGCATCGATGTCGAGCCAGAAAATAATGTTACGTACACGCGCCCGTGTGCGGCGCAAAGTCACCAAAATCAGCTGTAACACGCCACTCTCGGAAAAAAACGCTTCGGTTTCTTAAGGGCCTTCAAAAGCACAGTTTGCTCTTGCAGATCCTGAAAGAAAGCACCCAGGCGCTGTTGAAAACAGAACAGTGAAAGGCCAAGCAGTAACAAAATTACTCGTTTTTTATGCATTTTGTGTGCTCTCCTCGCCTGCTGGTTAAAATCTATGTACACACGGCTAGACGCTTGCGTTTCTCAATACAAAACGCAAAATTTCCCATCAAATGAACCTGTAATGGTCACCCAGCAGCCAGTGGTGAACGCTGGGGACGCATCGATGTCGAGCCAGAAATTAATGTTACGTACACGCGCCCGTGTGCGGCGCAAAGTCACCAAAATCAGCTGTAACACGCCACCCTCGGAAAAAAAGCGCTTCGGTTTCTTAAGGGCCTTCAAAAGCACAGTTTGCTCTTGCAGATCCTGAAGGAAAGCACCCAGGCGCTGTTGAAAACAGAACAGTGAAAGGCCAAGCAGTAACAAAATTACTCGTTTTTTATGCATTTTGTGTGCTCTCCTCGCCTGCTGGTTAAAATCTATGTACACACGGCGAGACGCTTGCATCTCTCAATACAAAACGCAAGATTTCCCATCAGGGGAACCTATAATGGTCACCCAGCAGCCAGTGGGGAACGCTGGGGACGCATCGATGTCGAGCCAGAAAATAATGTTACGTACGCGCGCCCGTGTGCGGCGCAAACTCACCAAAATCAGCTGTAACACGCCACCCTCGGAGTAAAACGCTTCGGTTTCTTAAGGGCCTTCAAAAGCACAGTTTTCTCTTGCAGAACCTGAAAGAAAGCACGCAGCAGCTGTTGAAAACAGAACAGTGAAAGACCAATCAATAACAAAATTACTCGTTTTTTATGCATTTTGTCTGCTTTCCTCGCCTGCTGGTAAAAATCTATGTACACACGGCTAGACGCTTGCGTCCCTCAATGCAAAACGCAATATTTTCCATCAAGGGAACCTACAATGGTCACCCAGCAGCCAGTGGGGAACGCTGGCGACGCATCGATGTCGAGCCAGAAAATAATGTTACGTACACGCGCCCGTGTGCGGCGCAAAGTCACCAAAATCAGCTGTAACACGCCACCCTCGGAAAAAAAACGCTTCGGTTTCTTAAGGGCCTTCAAAAGCACAGTTTGCTCTTGCAGATCCTGAAAGAAAGCACACAGGCGCTGTTGAAAACAGAACAGTGAAAGGCCAAGCAGTAACAAAATTACTCGTTTTTTATGCATTTTGTGTGCTCTCCTCGCCTGCTGGTTAAAATCTATGTACACACGGCTAGACGCTTGCGTTTCTCAATACAAAACGCAAAATTTCCCATCAAATGAACCTGTAATGGTCACCCAGCAGCCAGTGGTGAACGCTGGGGACGCATCGATGTCGAGCCAGAAAATAATGTTACGTACACGCGCCCGTGTGCGGCGCAAAGTCACCAAAATCAGCTGTAACACGCCACTCTCGGAAAAAAACGCTTCGGTTTCTTAAGGGCCTTCAAAAGCACAGTTTTCTCTTGCAGATCCTGAAAGAAAGCACCCAGGCGCTGTTGAAAACAGAACAGTGAAAGGCCAAGCAGTAACAAAATTACTCCTTTTTTATGCATTTTGTGTGCTCTCCTCGCCTGCTGGTAAAAATCTATGTACACACGGCTGGTCGCTTGTGTCCCCCAAGACAAAGCGCGGTATTTCCCATCAAGGGAACCTATAATGGTCACCCAACAGCCAGTGGGGAACGCTGGGGACGCATCGATGTCGAGCCAGAAAATAATGTTACGTACACGCGCCCGTGTGCGGCGCAAAGTCACCAAAATCAGCTTTAACACGCCACCCTCAGAGTAAAATGCTTCGGTTTCTTAAGGGCCTTCAAAAGCACAGTTTCCTCTTGCATAACCTGAAAGAAAGCACGCAGGAGCTGTTTAAAACAGAACAGTGAAAGACCAAGCAGTAACAAAATTACTCGTTTTATATGCATTTTGTGTGCTCTCCTCGCCTGCTGGTAAAAATCTATGTACACACGGCTAGACGCTTGCATCCCTCAATACAAAACGCAAGATTTCCCATCAGGGGAACCTATAATGGTCACCCAGCAGCCAGTGGGGAACGCTGGGGACGCATCGATGTCGAGCCAGAAAATAATGTTACGTACACGCGCCCGTGTGCGGCGCAAAGTCACCAAAATCAGCTTTAACACGCCACCCTCAGAGTAAAATGCTTCGGTTTCTTAAGGGCCTTCAAAAGCACAGTTTCCTCATGCATAACCTGAACGAAAGCACGCAGCAGCTGTTGAAAACAGAACAGTGAAAGACCAATCAGTAACAAAATTACTCGTTTTTTATGCATTTTGTGTGCTCTCCTCGCCTGCTGGTTAAAATCTATGTACACACGGCTAGACGCTTGCATTTCTCAATACAAAACGCAAAATTTCCCATCAAATGAACCAATAATGGTCACCCAGCAGCCAGTGGTGAACGCTGGGGACGCATCGATGTCGAGCCAGAAAATAATATTACGTACACGCGCCCGTGTGCGGCGCAAAGTCACCAAAATCAGCTGTAACACGCCACTCTCGGAAAAAAACGCTTCGGTTTCTAAAAGGCCTTCAAAAGCACAGTTTGCTTTTGCAGATCCTGAAAGAAAGCACCCAGGCGCTGTTGAAAACAGAACAGTGAAAGGCCAAGCAGTAACAAAATTACTCCTTTTTTATGCATTTTGTGTGCTCTCCTCGCCTGCTGGTAAAAATCTATGTACACACGGCTGGTCGCTTGTGTCTCCCAAGACAAAGCGCGATATTTCCCATCAAGGGAACCTATAATGGTCACCCAACAGCCAGTGGGGAACGCTGGGGACGCATCGATGTCGAGCCAGGAAATAATGTTATGTACACGCGCCCGTGTGCGGCGCAAAGTCACCAAAATCAGCTGCAACACGCCACCCTCGGAGCAAAACGCTTCGGTTTCTTAAGGGCCTTCAAAAGCACAGTTTTCTCTTGCAGAACCTGAAAGAAAGCACGCAGCAGCTGTTGAATACAGAACAGTGAAAGACCAAGCAGTAACAAAATTACTCGTTTTATATGCATTTTGTGTGCTCTCCTCGCCTGCTGGTAAAAATCTATGTACCCACGGCTGGTCGCTTGTGTCCCCCAAGACAAAGCGCGATATTTTCCATCAAGGGAACCTATAATGGTCACCCAACAGCCAGTGGGGAACGCTGGGGACGCATCGATGTCGAGCCAGGAAATAATGTTATGTACACGCGCCCGTGTGCGGCGCAAAGTCACCAAAATCAGCTGTAACACGCCACCCTCGGAAAAAAAACGCTTCGGTTTCTTAAGGGCCTTCAAAAGCACAGTTTGCTCTTGCAGATCCTGAAAGAAAGCACCCAGGCGCTGTTGAAAACAGAACAGTGAAAGGCCAAGCAGTAACAAAATTACTCGTTTTTTATGCATTTTGTGTGCTCTCCTCGCCTGCTGGTTAAAATCTATGTACACACGGCTAGACGCTTGCATTTCTCAATACAAAACGCAAAATTTCCCATCAAATGAACCTATAATGGTCACCCAGCAGCCAGTGGTGAACGCTGGGGACGCATCGATGTCGAGCCAGAAAATAATGTTACGTACACGCGCCCGTGTGCGTCGCAAAGTCACCAAAATCAGCTGTAACACGCCACTCTCGGAAAAAAACGCTTCGGTTTCTTAAGGGCCTTCAAAAGCACAGTTTGCTCTTGCAGATCCTGAAAGAAAGCACCCAGGCGCTGTTGAAAACAGAACAGTGAAAGGCCAAGCAGTAACAAAATTACTCCTTTTTTATGCATTTTGTGTGCTCTCCTCGCCTGCTGGTAAAAATCTATGTACACACGGCTGGTCGCTTGTGTCCCCCAAGACAAAGCGCGATATTTCCCATCAAGGGAACCTATAATGGTCACCCAACAGCCAGTGGGGAACGCTGGGGACGCATCGATGTCGAGCCAGAAAATAATGTTACGTACACGCGCCCGTGTGCGGCGTAAAGTCACCAAAATCAGCTTTAACACGCCACCCTCAGAGTAAAATGCTTCGGTTTCTTAAGGGCCTTCAAAAGCACAGTTTCCTCTTGCATAACCTGAAAGAAAGCACGCAGGAGCTGTTGAAAACAGAACAGTGAAAGACCAAGCAGTAACAAAATTACTCGTTTTATATGCATTTTGTGTGCTCTCCTCGCCTGCTGGTAAAAATCTATGTACACACGGCTAGACGCTTGCGTCCCTCAATACAAAACGCAAGATTTCCCATCAGATGAACCTATAATGGTCACCCAGCAGCCAGTGGGGAACGCTGGGGACGCATCGATGTCGAGCCAGAAAATAATGTTACGTACACGCGCCCGTGTGCGGGGCAAAGTCACCAAAATCAGCTTTAACACGCCACCCTCAGAGTAAAATGCTTCGGTTTCTTAAGGGCCTTCAAAAGCACAGTTTCCTCTTGCATAACCTGAAAGAAAGCACGCAGCAGCTGTTGAAAACAGAACAGTGAAAGACCAATCAGTAACAAAATTACTCGTTTTTTATGCATTTTGTGTGCTTTCCTCGCCTGCTGGTAAAAATCTATGTACACACGGCTAGACGCTTGCGTCCCTCAATGCAAAACGCAATATTTTCCATCAAGGGAACCTACAACGGTCACCCAGCAGCCAGTGGGGAACGCTGGGGACGCATCGATGTCGAGCCAGAAAATAATGTTACGTACACGCGCCCGTGTGCGGCGCAAAGTCACCAAAATCAGCTGTAACACGCCACCCTCGGAAAAAAAGCGCTTCGGTTTCTTAAGGGCCTTCAAAAGCACAGTTTGCTTTTGCAGATCCTGAAAGAAAGCACCCAGGCGCTGTTGAAAACAGAACAGTGAAAGGCCAAGCAGTAACAAAATTACTCGTTTTTTATGCATTTTGTGTGCTCTCCTCGCCTGCTGGTTAAAATCTATGTACACACGGCTAGACGCTTGCATTTCTCAATACAAAACGCAAAATTTCCCATCAAAATGAACCTATAATGGTCACCCAGCAGCCAGTGGTGAACGCTGGGGACGCATCGATGTCGAGCCAGAAAATAATATTACGTACACGCGCCCGTGTGCGGCGCAAAGTCACCAAAATCAGCTGCAACACGCCACCCTCGGAGTAAAACGCTTCGGTTTCTTAAGGGCCTTCAAAAGCACAGTTTGCCTTTGCAGATCCTGAAAGAAAGCACCCAGGCGCTGTTGAAAACAGAACAGTGAAAGGCCAAGCAGTAACAAAATTACTCCTTTTTTATGCATTTTGTGTGCTCTCCTCGCCTGCTGGTAAAAATCTATGTACAAACGGCTGGTCGCTTGTGTCTCCCAAGACAAAGCGCGATATTTCCCATCAAGGGAACCTATAATGGTCACCCAACAGCCGGTGGGGAACGCTGGGGACGCATCGATGTCGAGCCAGAAAATAATGTTACGTACACGCGCCCGTGTGCGGCGCAAAGTCACCAAAATCAGCTTTAACACGCCACCCTCGGAGTAAAACGCTTCGGTTTCTTAAGGGCCTTCAAAAGCACAGTTTTCTCTTGCAGAACCTGAAAGAAAGCACGCAGCAGCTGTTGAAAACAGAACAGTGAAAGACCAAGCAGTAACAAAATTACTCGTTTTATATGCATTTTGTGTGCTCTCCTCGCCTGCTGGTAAAAATCTATGTACACACGGCTGGTCGTTTGTGTCCCCCAAGACAAGGCGCGATATTTGCCATCAAGGGAACCTATAATGGTCACCCAACAGCCGGTGGGGAACGCTGGGGACGCATCGATGTCGAGCCAGAAAATAATGTTACGTACACGCGCCCGTGTGCGGCGCAAGGTCACCAAAATCAGCTTTAACACGCCACCCTCAGAGTAAAATGCTTCGGTTTCTTAAGGGCCTTCAAAAGCACAGTTTCCTCTTGCATAACCTGAAAGAAAGCACGCAGGAGCTGTTGAAAACAGAACAGTGAAAGACCAAGCAGTAACAAATTACTCGTTTTATATGCATTTTGTGTGCTCTCCTCGCCTGCTGGTAAAAATCTATGTACACACGGCTAGACGCTTGCGTCCCTCAATACAAAACGCAAGATTTCCCATCAGGGGAACCTATAGTGGTCACCCAGCAGCCAGTGGGGAACGCTGGGGTCGCATCGATGTCGAGCCAGAAAATAATGTTACGTACACGCGCCCGTGTACGGGGCAAACTCGACAAAATCAGCTGTAACACGCCACCCTCGGAGTAAAACGCTTCGGTTTCTTAAGGGCCTTCAAAAGCACAGTTTGCTCTTGCAGATCCTGAAAGAAAGCACCCAGGCGCTGTTGAAAACAGAACAGTGAAAGGCCAAGCAGTAACAAAATTACTCGTTTTTTATGCATTTTGTGTGCTCTCCTCGCCTGCTGGTTAAAATCTATGTACACACGGCTAGACGCTTGCGTTTCTCAATACAAAACGCAAAATTTCCCATCAAATGAACCTATAATGGTCACCCAGCAGCCAGTGGTGAACGCTGGGGTCGCATCGATGTCGAGCCAGAAAATAATGTTACGTACACGCGCCCGTGTGCGGGGCAAACTCACCAAAATCAGCTGTAACACGCCACCCTCGGAGTAAAACGCTTCGGTTTCTTAAGGGCCTTCAAAAGCACAGTTTGCTCTGGCAGATCCTGAAAAAAAGCACCCAGGCGCTGTTGAAAACAGAACAGTGAAAGGCCAAGCAGTAACAAAATTACTCCTTTTTTATGCATTTTGTGTGCTCTCCTCGCCTGCTGGTAAAAATCTATGTACACACGGCTGGTCGCTTGTGTCCCCCAAGACAAAGCGCGATATTTCCCATCAAGGGAACCTATAATGGTCGCCCAACAGCCAGTGGGGAACGCTGGGGACGCATCGATGTCGAGCCAGAAAATAATGTTACGTACACGCGCCCGTGTGCGGCGCAAAGTCGCCAAAATCAGCTGCAACACGCCACCCTCGGAGTAAAACGCTTCGGTTTCTTAAGGGCCTTCAAAAGCACAGTTTCCTCTTGCAGAACCTGAGAGAAAGCACGCAGCAGCTGTTGAAAACAGAACAGTGAAAGACCAAGCAGTAACAAAATTACTCGTTTTATATGCATTTTGTGTGCTTTCCTCGCCTGCTGGTAAAAATCTATGTACACACGGCTAGACGCTTGCGTCCCTCAATGCAAAACGCAATATTTTCCATCATGGGAACCTACAATGGTCACCCAGCAGCCAGTGGGGAACGCTGGGGACGCATCGATGTCGAGCCAGAAAATAATGTTACGTACACGCGCCCGTGTGCGGCGCAAAGTCACCAAAATCAGCTTTAACACGCCACCCTCAGAGTAAGATGCTTCGGTTTCTTAAGGGCCTTCAAAAGCACAGTTTCCCCTTGCAGAACCTGAAAGAAAGCACGCAGCAGCTGTTGAAAACAGAACAGTGAAAAACCAAGCAATAACAAAATTACTCGTTTTTTATGCATTTTGTGTGCTCTCCTCGCCTGCTGGTAAAAATCTATGTACACACGGCTGAACGCTTGTGTCCGTAAATACAAAACGCGATATTTCCCATCAAGGGAACCTATAATGGTCACCCAACAGCCAGTGGGGAACGCTGGGGACGCATCGATGTCGAGCCAGAAAATAATGTTACGTACACGCGCCCGTGTGCGGCGCAAAGTCACCAAAATCAGCTGCAACACGCCACCCTCAGAGTAAAACGCTTCGGTTTCTTAAGGGCCTTCAAAAGCACAGTTTTCTCTTGCAGAAACTGAAAGAAAGCACGCAGCAGCTGTTGAAAACAGAACAGTGAAAGACCAAGCAGTAACAAAATTACTCGTTTTATATGCATTTTGTGTGCTCTCCACGCCTGCTGGTAATAATCTATGTACACACGGCTAGACGCTTGCATCCCTCAATACAAAACGCAACATTTCCCATCAAGGGAACCTACAATGGTCACCCAGCAGCCAGTGGGGAACGCTGGGGACGCATCGATGTCGAGCCAGAAAATAATGTTACGTACACGCGCCCGTGTGCGGCGCAAAGTCACCAAAATCAGCTTTAACACGCCACCCTCAGAGTAAGATGCTTCGGTTTCTTAAGGGCCTTCAAAAGCACAGTTTCCTCTTGCAGAACCTGAAAGAAAGCACGCAGCAGCTGTTGAATACAGAACAGTGAAAAACCAAGCAATAACAAAATTACTCGTTTTTTATGCATTTTGTGTGCTCTCCCCGCCTGCTGGTAAAAATCTATGTACACACGGCTGAACGCTTCTATCCCTCAATATAAAGCGTGATATTTCCAATCAAGGGAACCTATAATGGTCCCTCAGCAGCCAGTGGGGAACGCTGGGGACGCATCGATGTCGAGCCAGAAAATAATGTTACGTACACGCGCCCGTGTGCAGCGCAAAGTCACCAAAATCAGCTTTAACACGCCACCCTCAGAGTAAAATGCTTCGGTTTCTTAAGGGCCTTCAAAAGCAGAGTTTCCTCTTGCATAACCTGAAAGAAAGCACGCAGCAGCTGTTGAAAACAGAACAGTGAAAAACCAAGCAGTAACAAAATTACTCGTTTTATATGCATTTTGTGTGCTCTCCTCGCCTGCTAGTAAAAATCTATGTACACACGGCTAGACGCTTGCGTCCCTCAATACAAAACGCAAGATTTCCCATCAAGGGAACCTATAATGGTCACCCAGCAGCCAGTGGGGAACGCTGGGGACGCATCGATGTCGAGCCAGAAAATAATGTTACGTACACGCGCCCGTGTGCGGCGCAAAGTCACCAAAATCAGCTTTAACACGCCACCCTCAGAGTAAGATGCTTCGGTTTCTTAAGGGCCTTCAAAAGCACAGTTTCCTCTTGCAGAACCTGAAAGAAAGCACGCAGCAGCTGTTGAAAACAGAACAGTGAAAAACCAAGCAATAACAAAATTACTCGTTTTTTATGCATTTTGTGTGCTCTCCTCGCCTGCTGGTAAAAATCTATGTACACACGGCTGAACGCTTCTATCCCTCAATATAAAGCGTGATATTTCCAATCAAGGGAACCTATAATGGTCCCTCAGCAGCCAGTGGGGAACGCTGGGGACGCATCGATGTCGAGCCAGAAAATAATGTTACGTACACGCGCCCGTGTGCGGCGCAAAGTCACCAAAATCAGCTTTAACACGCCACCCTCAGAGTAAGATGCTTCGGTTTCTTAAGGGCCTTCAAAAGCACAGTTTCCTCTTGCAGAACCTGAAAGAAAGCACGCAGCAGCTGTTGAAAACAGAACAGTGAAAAACCAAGCAATAACAAAATTACTCGTTTTTTATGCATTTTGTGTGCTCTCCTCGCCTGCTAGTAAAAATCTATGTACACACGGCTAGACGCTTGCGTCCCTCAATACAAAACGCAAGATTTCCCATCAGGGGAACCTATAATGGTCACCCAGCAGCCAGTGGGGAACGCTGGGGACGCATCGATGTCGAGCCAGAAAATAATGTTACGTACACGCGCCCGTGTGCGGCGCAAACTCACCAAAATCAGCTGTAACACGCCACCCTCGGAGTAAAACGCTTCGGTTTCTTAAGGGCCTTCAAGAGCACAGTTTCCTTTTGCAGAACCTGAAAGAAAGCACGCAGCAGCTGTTGAAAACAGAACAGTGAAAGACCAATGAGTAACAAAATTACTCGTTTTTTATGCATTTTGTGTGCTTTCCTCGCCTGCTGGTAAAAATCTATGTACGCACGGCTAGACGCTTGCGTCCCTCAATGCAAAACGCAATATTTTCCATCAAGGGAACCTACAATGGTCACCCAGCAGCCAGTGGGGAACGCTGGGGACGCATCGATGTCGAGCCAGAAAATAATGTTACGTACACGCGCCCGTGTGCGGCGCAAAGTCACCAAAATCAGCTGTAACACGCCACCCTCGGAAAAAAAACGCTTCGGTTTCTTAAGGGCCTTCAAAAGCACAGTTTGCTCTTGCAGATCCTGAAAGAGAGCACCCAGGCGCTGTTGAAAACAGAACAGTGAAAGGCCAAGCAGTAACAAAATTACTCGTTTTTTATGCATTTTGTGTGCTCTCCTCGCCTGCTGGTTAAAATCTATGTAAACACGGCTAGACGCTTGCGTTTCTCAATACAAAACGCAAAATTTCCCATCAAATGAAACTATAATGGTCACCCAGCAGCCAGTGGTGAACGCTGGGGACGCATCGATGTCGAGCCAGAAAATAATGTTACGTACACGCGCCCGTGTGCGGCGCAAAGTCACCAAAATCAGCTCTAACACGCCACCCTCGGAGTAAAATGCTTCGGTTTCTTAAGGGCCTTCAAAAGCACAGTTTCCTCTTGCAGAACCTGAAAGAAAGCACGCAGGAGCTGTTGAAAACAGAACAGTGAAAGACCAAGCAGTAACAAAATTACTCGTTTTATATGCATTTTGTGTGCTCTCCTCGCCTGCTGGTAAAAATCTATGTACACACGGCTAGACGCCTGCGTCCCTCAATACAAAACGCAAGATTTGCCATCAGGGGAACCTATAATGGTCATCCAGCAGCCAGTGGGGAACGCTGGGGACGCATCGACGTCGAGCCAGAAAATAATGTTACGTACACGCGCCCGTGTGCGGAGCAAAGTCACCAAAATCAGCTTTAACACGCCACCCTCAGAGTAAAATGCTTCGGTTTCTTAAGGGCCTTCAAAAGCACAGTTTCCTCTTGCATAACCTGAAAGAAAGCAGGCAGCAGCTGTTGAAAACAGAACAGTGAAAGACCAAGCAGTAACAAAATTACTCGTTTTTTATGCATTTTGTGTGCTCTCCTCGCCTGCTGGTAAAAATCTATGTACACACGGCTGAACGCTTCTGTCCCTCAATATAAAGCGCGATATTTCCAATCAAGGGAACCTACAATGGTCACCCAGCAGCCAGTGGGGAACGCTGGGGACGCATCGATGTCGAGCCAGAAAATAATGTTACGTACACGCGCCCGTGTGCGGCGCAAAGTCACCAAAATCAGCTGTAACACGCCACCCTCGGAAAAAAAACGCTTCTTTTTCTAAGGGCCTTCAAAAGCACAGTTTGCTCTTGCAGATCCTGAAGGAAAGCACCCAGGCGCTGTTGAAAACAGAACAGTGAAAGGCCAAGCAGTAACAAAATTGCTCGTTTTTTATGCATTTTGTGTGCTTTCCTCGCCTGCTGGTTAAAATATATGTACACACGGCTAGACGCTTGCGTTTCTCAATACAAAACGCGATATTTCCCATCAAGGGAACCTAAAATGGTCACCCAACAGCCAGTGGGGAACGCTGGGGATGCATCGATGTCGAGCCAGAAAATAATGTTACGTACACGCGCCCGTGTGCGGCGCAAAGTCACCAAAATCAGATGCAACACGCCACCCTCGGAGTAAAACGCTTCGGTTTCCTAAGGGCCTTCAAAAGCACAGTTTTCTCTTGCAGAAACTGAAAGAAAGCACGCAGCAGCTGTTGAAAACAGAACAGTGAAAGACCAAGCAGTAACAAAATTACTCGTTTTATATGAATTTGGTGTGCTCTCCTCGCCTGCTGGTAAAAATCTATGTACACACGGCTAGACGCTTGCGTCCCTCAATGCAAAACGCAATATTTTCCATCATGGGAACCTACAATGGTCACCCAGCAGCCAGTGGGGAACGCTGGGGACGCATCGATGTCGAGCCAGAAAATAATGTTACGTACACGCGCCCGTGTGCGGCGCAAAGTCACCAAAATCAGCTTTAACACGCCACCCTCAGAGTAAGATGCTTCGGTTTCTTAAGGGCCTTCAAAAGCACAGTTTCCCCTTGCAGAACCTGAAAGAAAGCACGCAGCAGCTGTTGAAAACAGAACAGTGAAAAACCAAGCAATAACAAAATTACTCGTTTTTTATGCATTTTGTGTGCTCTCCTCGCCTGCTGGTAAAAATCTATGTACACACGGCTGAACGCTTGTGTCCGTAAATACAAAACGCGATATTTCCCATCAAGGGAACCTATAATGGTCACCCAACAGCCAGTGGGGAACGCTGGGGACGCATCGATGTCGAGCCAGAAAATAATGTTACGTACACGCGCCCGTGTGCGGCGCAAAGTCACCAAAATCAGCTGCAACACGCCACCCTCAGAGTAAAACGCTTCGGTTTCTTAAGGGCCTTCAAAAGCACAGTTTTCTCTTGCAGAAACTGAAAGAAAGCACGCAGCAGCTGTTGAAAACAGAACAGTGAAAGACCAAGCAGTAACAAAATTACTCGTTTTATATGCATTTTGTGTGCTCTCCACGCCTGCTGGTAATAATCTATGTACACACGGCTAGACGCTTGCATCCCTCAATACAAAACGCAACATTTCCCATCAAGGGAACCTACAATGGTCACCCAGCAGCCAGTGGGGAACGCTGGGGACGCATCGATGTCGAGCCAGAAAATAATGTTACGTACACGCGCCCGTGTGCGGCGCAAAGTCACCAAAATCAGCTTTAACACGCCACCCTCAGAGTAAGATGCTTCGGTTTCTTAAGGGCCTTCAAAAGCACAGTTTCCTCTTGCAGAACCTGAAAGAAAGCACGCAGCAGCTGTTGAATACAGAACAGTGAAAAACCAAGCAATAACAAAATTACTCGTTTTTTATGCATTTTGTGTGCTCTCCTCGCCTGCTGGTAAAAATCTATGTACACACGGCTGAACGCTTCTATCCCTCAATATAAAGCGTGATATTTCCAATCAAGGGAACCTATAATGGTCCCTCAGCAGCCAGTGGGGAACGCTGGGGACGCATCGATGTCGAGCCAGAAAATAATGTTACGTACACGCGCCCGTGTGCAGCGCAAAGTCACCAAAATCAGCTTTAACACGCCACCCTCAGAGTAAAATGCTTCGGTTTCTTAAGGGCCTTCAAAAGCAGAGTTTCCTCTTGCATAACCTGAAAGAAAGCACGCAGCAGCTGTTGAAAACAGAACAGTGAAAAACCAAGCAGTAACAAAATTACTCGTTTTATATGCATTTTGTGTGCTCTCCTCGCCTGCTAGTAAAAATCTATGTACACACGGCTAGACGCTTGCGTCCCTCAATACAAAACGCAAGATTTCCCATCAAGGGAACCTATAATGGTCACCCAGCAGCCAGTGGGGAACGCTGGGGACGCATCGATGTCGAGCCAGAAAATAATGTTACGTACACGCGCCCGTGTGCGGCGCAAAGTCACCAAAATCAGCTTTAACACGCCACCCTCAGAGTAAGATGCTTCGGTTTCTTAAGGGCCTTCAAAAGCACAGTTTCCTCTTGCAGAACCTGAAAGAAAGCACGCAGCAGCTGTTGAAAACAGAACAGTGAAAAACCAAGCAATAACAAAATTACTCGTTTTTTATGCATTTTGTGTGCTCTCCTCGCCTGCTGGTAAAAATCTATGTACACACGGCTGAACGCTTCTATCCCTCAATATAAAGCGTGATATTTCCAATCAAGGGAACCTATAATGGTCCCTCAGCAGCCAGTGGGGAACGCTGGGGACGCATCGATGTCGAGCCAGAAAATAATGTTACGTACACGCGCCCGTGTGCGGCGCAAAGTCACCAAAATCAGCTTTAACACGCCACCCTCAGAGTAAGATGCTTCGGTTTCTTAAGGGCCTTCAAAAGCACAGTTTCCTCTTGCAGAACCTGAAAGAAAGCACGCAGCAGCTGTTGAAAACAGAACAGTGAAAAACCAAGCAATAACAAAATTACTCGTTTTTTATGCATTTTGTGTGCTCTCCTCGCCTGCTAGTAAAAATCTATGTACACACGGCTAGACGCTTGCGTCCCTCAATACAAAACGCAAGATTTCCCATCAGGGGAACCTATAATGGTCACCCAGCAGCCAGTGGGGAACGCTGGGGACGCATCGATGTCGAGCCAGAAAATAATGTTACGTACACGCGCCCGTGTGCGGCGCAAACTCACCAAAATCAGCTGTAACACGCCACCCTCGGAGTAAAACGCTTCGGTTTCTTAAGGGCCTTCAAGAGCACAGTTTCCTTTTGCAGAACCTGAAAGAAAGCACGCAGCAGCTGTTGAAAACAGAACAGTGAAAGACCAATGAGTAACAAAATTACTCGTTTTTTATGCATTTTGTGTGCTTTCCTCGCCTGCTGGTAAAAATCTATGTACGCACGGCTAGACGCTTGCGTCCCTCAATGCAAAACGCAATATTTTCCATCAAGGGAACCTACAATGGTCACCCAGCAGCCAGTGGGGAACGCTGGGGACGCATCGATGTCGAGCCAGAAAATAATGTTACGTACACGCGCCCGTGTGCGGCGCAAAGTCACCAAAATCAGCTGTAACACGCCACCCTCGGAAAAAAAACGCTTCGGTTTCTTAAGGGCCTTCAAAAGCACAGTTTGCTCTTGCAGATCCTGAAAGAGAGCACCCAGGCGCTGTTGAAAACAGAACAGTGAAAGGCCAAGCAGTAACAAAATTACTCGTTTTTTATGCATTTTGTGTGCTCTCCTCGCCTGCTGGTTAAAATCTATGTAAACACGGCTAGACGCTTGCGTTTCTCAATACAAAACGCAAAATTTCCCATCAAATGAAACTATAATGGTCACCCAGCAGCCAGTGGTGAACGCTGGGGACGCATCGATGTCGAGCCAGAAAATAATGTTACGTACACGCGCCCGTGTGCGGCGCAAAGTCACCAAAATCAGCTCTAACACGCCACCCTCGGAGTAAAATGCTTCGGTTTCTTAAGGGCCTTCAAAAGCACAGTTTCCTCTTGCAGAACCTGAAAGAAAGCACGCAGGAGCTGTTGAAAACAGAACAGTGAAAGACCAAGCAGTAACAAAATTACTCGTTTTATATGCATTTTGTGTGCTCTCCTCGCCTGCTGGTAAAAATCTATGTACACACGGCTAGACGCCTGCGTCCCTCAATACAAAACGCAAGATTTGCCATCAGGGGAACCTATAATGGTCATCCAGCAGCCAGTGGGGAACGCTGGGGACGCATCGACGTCGAGCCAGAAAATAATGTTACGTACACGCGCCCGTGTGCGGAGCAAAGTCACCAAAATCAGCTTTAACACGCCACCCTCAGAGTAAAATGCTTCGGTTTCTTAAGGGCCTTCAAAAGCACAGTTTCCTCTTGCATAACCTGAAAGAAAGCAGGCAGCAGCTGTTGAAAACAGAACAGTGAAAGACCAAGCAGTAACAAAATTACTCGTTTTTTATGCATTTTGTGTGCTCTCCTCGCCTGCTGGTAAAAATCTATGTACACACGGCTGAACGCTTCTGTCCCTCAATATAAAGCGCGATATTTCCAATCAAGGGAACCTACAATGGTCACCCAGCAGCCAGTGGGGAACGCTGGGGACGCATCGATGTCGAGCCAGAAAATAATGTTACGTACACGCGCCCGTGTGCGGCGCAAAGTCACCAAAATCAGCTGTAACACGCCACCCTCGGAAAAAAAACGCTTCTTTTTCTAAGGGCCTTCAAAAGCACAGTTTGCTCTTGCAGATCCTGAAGGAAAGCACCCAGGCGCTGTTGAAAACAGAACAGTGAAAGGCCAAGCAGTAACAAAATTGCTCGTTTTTTATGCATTTTGTGTGCTTTCCTCGCCTGCTGGTTAAAATATATGTACACACGGCTAGACGCTTGCGTTTCTCAATACAAAACGCGATATTTCCCATCAAGGGAACCTAAAATGGTCACCCAACAGCCAGTGGGGAACGCTGGGGATGCATCGATGTCGAGCCAGAAAATAATGTTACGTACACGCGCCCGTGTGCGGCGCAAAGTCACCAAAATCAGATGCAATACGCCACCCTCGGAGTAAAACGCTTCGGTTTCCTAAGGGCCTTCAAAAGCACAGTTTTCTCTTGCAGAAACTGAAAGAAAGCACGCAGCAGCTGTTGAAAACAGAACAGTGAAAGACCAAGCAGTAACAAAATTACTCGTTTTATATGAATTTGGTGTGCTCTCCTCGCCTGCTGGTAATAATCTATGTACACACGGCTAGACGCTTGCGTCCCTCAATACAAAACGCAACATTTCCCATCAAGGGAACCTACAATGGTCACCCAGCAGCCAGTGGGGAACGCTGGGGACGCATCGATGTCGAGCCAGAAAATAATGTTACGTACACGCACCCGTGTGCGGCGCAAAGTCACCAAAATCAGCTTTAACACGCCACCCTCAGAGTAAGATGCTTCGGTTTCTTAAGGACCTTCAAAAGCACAGTTTCCTCTTGCAGAACCTGAAAGAAAGCACGCAGCAGCTGTTGAAAACAGAACAGTGAAAAACCCAGCAATAACAAAATTACTCGTTTTTTATGCATTTTGTGTGCTCTCCTCGCCTGCTGGTAAAAATCTATGTACACGCGGCTAGACGCTTGCATCCCTCAATACAAAACGCAAGATTTCCCATCAGGGGAACCTATAATGGTCACCCAGCAGCCAGTGGCGAACGCTGGGGACGCATCGATGTCGAGCCAGAAAATAATGTTACGTACACGCGCCCGTGTGCGGCGCAAAGTCACCAAAATCAGCTGTAACACGCCACCCTCGGAGTAAAACGCTTCGGTTTCTTAAGGGCCTTCAAAAGCACAGTTTCCTCTTGCAGAACCTGGAAGAAAGCACGCAGCAGCTGTTGAAAACAGAACAGTGAAAGACCAAGCAGTAACAAAATTACTCGTTTTTTATGCATTTTGTGTGCTTTCCTCGCCTGCTGGTAAAAATCTATGTACACACGGCTGGACGCTTGTGTCCCTGAATACAAAACGCGATATTTCCCATCAAGGGAACCTATAGTGGTCACCCAGCAGCCAGTGGGGAACGCTGGAGACGCATCGATGTCGAGCCAGAAAATAATGTTACGTACACGCGCCCGTGTGCGGCGCAAAGTCACCAAAATCAGCTTTAACACGCCACCCTCAGAGTAAAATGCTTCGGTTTCTTAAGGGCCTTCAAAAGCACAGATTCCTTCTGCATAACCTGAAAGAAGGCACGCAGGAGCTGTTGAAAACAGAACAGTGAAAAACCAAGCAGTAACAAAATTACTCGTTTTATATGCATTTTGTGTGCTCTCCTCGCCTGCTGGTAAAAATCTATGTACACACGGCTAGACGCTTGCGTCCCTCAATACAAAACGCAAGATTTCCCATCAGGGGAACCTATAATGGTCACCCAGCAGCCAGTGGGGAACGCTGGGGACGCATCGATGTCGAGCCAGAAAATAATGTTACGTACACGCGCCCGTGTGCGGCGCAAACTCACCAAAATCAGCTGTAACACGCCACCCTCGGAGCAAAATGCTTCGGTTTCTTAAGGGCCTTCAAAAGCACAGTTTCCTCTTGCATAACCTGAAAGAAAGCACGCAGGAGCTGTTGAAAACAGAACAGTGAAAAACCAAGCAGTAACAAAATTACTCGTTTTATATGCATTTTGTGTGCTCTCCTCGCCTGCTGGTAAAAATCTATGTACACACGGCTAGACGCTTGCGTCCCTCAATACAAAACGCAAGATTTCCCATCAGGGGAACCTATAATGGTCACCCAGCAGCCAGTGGGGAACGCTGGGGACGCATCGATGTCGAGCCAGAAAATAATGTTACGTACACGCGCCCGTGTGCGGCGCAAAGTCGCCAAAATCAGCTTTAACACGCCACCCTCAGAGCAAAATGCTTCGGTTTCTTAAGGGCCTTCAAAAGCACAGTTTCCTCTTGCATAACCTGAAAGAAAGCACGCAGGAGCTGTTGAAAACAGAACAGTGAAAAACCAAGCAGTAACAAAATTACTCGTTTTATATGCATTTTGTGTGCTCTCCTCGCCTGCTGGTAAAAATCTATGTACACACGGCTAGACGCTTGCGTCCCTCAATACAAATCAGCTTTAACACGCCACCCTCAGAGTAAAATGCTTCGGTTTCTTGAGGGCCTTCAAAAGCACAGTTTCCTCTTGCAGAACCTGAAAGAAAGCACGCAGCAGCTGTTGAAAACAGAACAGTGAAAAACCAAGCAATAACAAAATTACTCGTTTTTTATGCATTTTGTGTGCTCTCCTCGCCTGCTGGTAAAAATCTATGTACACACGGCTGAACGCTTCTGTCCCTCAATATAAAGCGTGATATTTCCAATCAAGGGAACCTATAATGGTCACTCAGCAGCCAGTGGGGAACGCTGGGGACGCATCGATGTCGAGCCAGAAAATAATGTTACGTACACGCGCCCGTGTGCGGCGCAAAGTCACCAAAATCAGCTTTAACACGCCACCCTCAGAGTAAAATGCTTCGGTTTCTTAAGGGCCTTCAAAAGCACAGTTTCCTCTTGCATAACCTGAAAGAAAGCACGCAGGAGCTGTTGAAAACAGAACAGTGAAAGGCCAAGCAGTAACAAAATTACTCGTTTATTATGCATTTTGTGTGCTCTCCTCGCCTGCTGGTAAAAATCTATGTACACACGGCTAGACGCTTGCGTCCCTCAATGCAAAACGCAATATTTTCCATCAAGGGAACCTACAATGGTCACCCAGCAGCCAGTGGGGAACGCTGGGGACGCATCGATGTCGAGCCAGAAAATAATGTTACGTACACGCGCCCGTGTGCGGCGCAAACTCACCAAAATCAGCTGTAACACGCCACCCTCGGAGTAAAACGCTTCGGTTTCTTAAGGGCCTTCAAGAGCACAGTTTCCTCTTGCAGAACCTGAAAGAAAGCACGCAGCAGCTGTTGTAAACAGAACAGTGGAAGACCAATCAGTAACAAAATTACTCGTTTTTTATGCATTTTGTGTGCTTTCCTCGCCTGCTGGTAAAAATCTATGTACACACGGCTAGACGCTTGCTTCCCTCAATGCAAAACGCAATATTTTCCATCAAGGGAACCTACAATGGTCACCCAGCAGCCAGTGGGGAACGCTGGGGACGCATCGATGTCGAGCCAGAAAATAATGTTACGTACACGCGCCCGTGTGCGGCGCAAAGTCACCAAAATCAGCTGTAACACGCCACCCTCGGAAAAAAAACGCTTCGGTTTCTTAAGGGCCTTCAAAAGCACAGTTTGCTCTTGCAGATCCTGAAAGAGAGCACCCAGGCGCTGTTGAAAACAGAACAGTGAAAGGCCAAGCAGTAACAAAATTACTCGTTTATTATGCATTTTGTGTGCTCTCCTCGCCTGCTGGTAAAAATCTATGTACACACGGCTAGACGCTTGCGTCCCTCAATGCAAAACGCAATATTTTCCATCAAGGGAACCTACAATGGTCACCCAGCAGCCAGTGGTGAACGCTGGGGACGCATCGATGTCGAGCCAGAAAATAATGTTACGTACACGCGCCCGTGTGCGGCGCAAAGTCACCAAAATCAGCTCTAACACGCCACCCTCGGAAAAAAACGCTTCCGTTTCTTAAGGGCCTTCAAAACGCAGCAGCTGTTGAAAACAGAACAGTGAAAGACCAAGCAATAACAAAATTACTCGTTTTTTTATGCATTTTGTGTGCTTTCCTCGCCTGCTGGTAAAAATCTATGTACACACGGCTAGACGCTTGCGTCCCTCAATGCAAAACGCAATATTTTCCATCAAGTGAACCTACAATGGTCACCCAGCAGCCAGTGGGGAACGCTTATTTCGACTTTTTTTATTGACATACCGTGTAGGGTAGTTTTAAGGATTAATTGTAAACCTAGATAAAGTTAGGTTAAGGAAATTAAATTTGTGACATATTGAATTGGAAACGATGACGGTGTTTTTATTTTCTTTTGCGTGGGATATTTCGCGAGTCTCGTAGCAAATTCGCGATTCTTGCTGCGGGTAAGTCGGCGTGAGGGCAATCGCGTGGCGCCATTGCTCACGACCAGTCCTCGCAGCTGGCCTATCACCTCTTTCGCACGACGTCGCGGCAGGTGGAGAGGAGCAAGAGGAGCAAGCGATCTTGCACACATACGAATCGATACGTACATACGTGCATACGCATCACATACGTGCATATACTCACCCATCTATACGGTATGTATAAATATACATACATACATACATATGTACATTACGAAGCAGAGTTGGGTAGTTCCGGACATGTATAGGTCACGGAACTATGTCCCCTCTCGGACACATGTCCTCGCGTTCCGCAAATTGAACGAAAATAGTTCCATAGTTCCATTCAACCCTTATTCATCAAGCACATATGTACAAAACGAAAAAAAAAAAAAAAACATAAATGCAACGAACATGCTTCTCATACGGTATGAGTTATACCCCGCAGTTTTCAAGAAACCCAAAAGTATGGAGATGTGGCGATAAAGCTCGAACAGTTGGTGTACACTGTACAGCACACTTGAACTGAAATGAAGAAAAGAAATGAAAGAATATAATGCCCGCACCGCATTTCGTGAACGAATGTCATACATGTGTATGTATGCATTCAGGTCCGGACATGGACATGGTTTGCTAGTTCCATATCGGTGCGATAATGCATTCAGTTCCGGACATGGACATGTTTTTGCTAGTTCCATATCGGTGCGAGTATACATTTAGTATTTTAAAACGGGTAGAGATTAAAGTGCATACTGAGATGGAATAATTATCTTATAACCCCATTTAGATAATGTTTCAAATATATTGAATGGTCTTTCCAACAAAGTTGTTGGTCCAATGTAACACCTAAGTATTTAAAACTGTCCACGTGTTCAATCAAGAAGCAATTTTCAAACATTCTTGATTGTTGAATACTATATCTTCAAGAACAAATCGATTACACAATGGTGCATGATAATATAAGGGAAGGTCTCTGAAAACTCTACCATTGATATTAAATATCATGTACTTCGTTTTGTTGCTAATTATTAGTTTATGATAATTAAACCATCTCCTTAACATATCTAGGTCACAGTTAACATCTGCAAAACTATCAATTAAGTTAGTGTTTGAGTGGAAAAGAGATGTTTCATCAGCAAAGGCAGTTATTTTGCCTTTAAAAGGTTGTAAGAAAAACGAATTAACATAAATTAGAAAAAGGATTGGGCCCAATACTGCTCCTTGGGGAACACCCATATTTAAGAAGCCTATAGAACTGTAAACATTCCTAATTTTCACAACTTGATAACGGTTGAACAAATAAGAAGAAAACCATTTATAAATGGAGCCTCTGAAACCCGCTTTGTAAAGTTTATCGAGTAGCAAAGTATGATTAACCATATCAAAGACCTTACTGATATCAACAAATAATGTTGATGGTATTTGAGAAGTGTTTAGACTATTATATATTTCACCAGTTAATTTCAATAAAGCAGTTTCAGCCGATTTGCCACGTCTAAACCCAAATTGGCAATTACCCAAATTGGCAATTAATGAGTATTTTCTAAAAGTTACAACATTCTAGATTTTAACTATCCGAAAAGTGAGAATAAAATGTCACTGATTATGTATTTCTGTATATACTTAGACAGAATATAATAAATATATGTATAAATGGGGCTCCCATACAACAGACATGCTTTTTTTGGAGTTCTTATACATAATAGTACGAAACCCTTCGTGCGCGAGTCCGACTCGCACTTGGCCGGTTTTTTTTTATACATTTTGTGTGCTCTCCTCGCCTGCTGGTAAAAATCTATGTACACACGGCTGGACGCTTGTGTCTCTGAATATAAAAGGCGATATTTCCCATCAAGGGAACCTATAGTGGTCACCCAGCAGCCAGTGGGGAACGCTGGGGACGCATCGATGTCGAGCCAGAAAATAATTTTTCGTACACGCGACCGTGTGCGGCGCAAAGTCATCAAAATCAGCTGTAACACGCCACCCTCAGAGTAAAATGCTTCGGTTTCTTAAGGGCCTTCAAAAGGACAGTTTCCTCTTGCAGAACCTGAAAGAAAGCACGCAGGAGCTGTTGAAAACAGAACAGTGAAAGACCAAGCCGTAAGAAAATTACTCGTTTTATATGCATTTTGTGTGCTCTAATCGCCTGCTGGTAAAAATCTATGTACACACGGCTAGACGCTTGCATCCTTCAATACAAAACGCAAAATTTCCCTTCAAGGGAACCTACAATGGTCACCCAGCAGCCAGTGGGGAACGCTGGGGACGCATCGATGTCGAGCCAGAAAATAATGTTACGTACACGCGCCCGTGTGCGGCGCAAAGTCGCCAAAATCAGCTTTAACACGCCACCCTCAGAGCAAAATGCTTCGGTTTCTTAAGGGCCTTCAAAAGCACAGTTTCCTCTTGCAGAACCTGAAAGAAAGCACGCAGGAGCTGTTAAAAACAGAACAGTGAAAGACCAAGCAGTAACAAAATTACTCGTTTTATATGCATTTTGTGTGCTCTCCTCGCCTGCTGGTAAAAATCTATGTACATACGGGTAGACGCTTGCATCCTTCAATACAAAACGCATAATTTCCCATCAGGGGAACCTATAATGGTCACCCAGCAGCCAGTAGGGAACGCTGGGGACGCATCGATGTCGAGCCAGAAAATAATGTTACGTACACGTGCCTGCGTGCGGCGCAAAGTCACCAAAACCAGCTGTAACACGCCAGCCTCGGAGTAAAACGCTTCGGTTTCTTAAGGGCCTTCAAAAGCACAGTTTCCTCTTGCAGAACCTGAAAGAAAGCACGCAGCAGCTGTTGGAAACAGAACAGTGAAAGACCAAGCAGTAACAAAATTACTCGTTTTTTATGCATTTTGTGTGCTCTCCTCGCCTGCTGGTAAAAATCTATGTACACGCGGCTAGACGCCTGCGTCCCTCAATACAAAACGCAAGATTTGCCATCAGGGGAACCTATAATGGTCATCCAGCAGCAAGTGGGGAACGCTGGGGACGCATCGATGTCGAGCCAGAAAATAATGTTACGTACACGCGCCCGTGTGCGGAGCAAAGTCACCAAAATCAGCTTTAACACGCCACCCTCGGAGTAAAATGCTTCGGTTTGTAAAGGGCCTTCAAAAGCACAGTTTCCTCTTGCAGAACTTGAAAGAAAGCACGCAGGAGTTGTTGAAAACAGAACAGTGAAAACCAAGCAGTAACAAAATTACTCCTTTTTTATGCATTTTGTGTGCTCTCCTCGCCTGCTGGTAAAAATCTATGTACACACGGCTAGACGCTTGCGTCCCTCAATGCAAAACGCAATATTTCCCATCAACGGAACCTATAATGGTCACCCAGCAGCCAGTGGGGAACGCTGGGGATGCATCGATGTCGAGCCAGAAAATTATGTTACGTACACGCGCCCGTGTGCGGCGCAAAGTCACCAAAATCAGCTGTTACACGCCACCCTCGGAGTAAAACGCTTCGGTTTCTTAAGGGCCTTCAAAAGCACAGTTTTCTCTTGCAGAACCTGAAAGAAAGCACGCAGCAGCTGTTGAAAACAGAACAGTGAAAGACCAAGCAGTAACAAAATTACTCGTTTTTTATGCATTTTGTGTGCTTCCCTCGCCTGCTGGTAAAAATCTATGTACACACGGCTAGACGCTTGCGTCCCTCAATGCAAAGCGCAATATTTTCCATCAAGGGGACCTACAATGGTCACCCAGCAGCCAGTGGGGAACGCTGGGGGCGCATCGATGTCGAGCCAGAAAATAATTTTTCGTACACGCGCCCGTGTGCGGCGCAAAGTCACCAAAATCAGCTTTAACACGCCACCCTCAGAGTAAGATGCTTCGGTTTCTTAAGGGCCTTCAAAAGCACAGTTTCCTCTTGCAGAACCTGAAAGAAAGCACGCAGCAGCTGTTGAAAACAGAACAGTGTAAAACCAAGCCATAAGAAAATTACTCGTTTTTTATGCATTTTGTGTGCTCTCCTCGCCTGCTGGTTAAAATCCATGTACACACGGCTGGACGCTTGTATCCGTAAATACAAAACGCGATATTTCCCATCAAGGGAACCTTTAATGGTCACCCAACAGCCAGTGGGGAACGCTGGGGACGCATCGATGTCGAGCCAGAAAATAATGTTACGTACACGCGCCCGTGTGCGGCGCAAAGTCACCAAAATCAGCTGCAACACGCCACCCTCGGAGTAAAACGCTTCGATTTCTTAAGGGCCTTCAGAAGCACAGTTTTCTCTTGCAGAACTTGAAAGAAAGCACGCAGCAGCTGTTGAAAACAGAACAGTGAAAGACCAAGCAGTAACAAAATTACTCGTTTTATATGCATTTTGTGTGCTCTCCTCGCCTGCTGGTAATAATCTATGTACACACGGCTAGACGCTTGCGTCCCTCAATACAAAACGCAACATTTCCTATCAAGGGAACCTACAATGGTCACCCAGCAGCCAGTGGGGAACGCTGGGGACGCATCGATGTCGAGCCAGAAAATAATGTTACGTACACGCGCAGGTGTGCGGCGCAAGGTCACCAAAATCAGCTTTAACACGCCACCCTCAGAGTAAGATGCTTCGGTTTCTTAAGGGCCTTCAAAAGCACAGTTTCCTCTTGCAGAACCTGAAAGAAAGCACGCAGCAGCTGTTGAAAACAGAACAGTGTAAAACCAAGCCATAAGAAAATTACTCGTTTTTTATGCATTTTGTGTGCTCTCCTCGCCTGCTGGTAAAAATCTATGTACACACGGCTGAACGCTTCTGTCCCTCAATATAAAGCGTGATATTTCCAATCAAGGGAACCTATAATGGTCACTCAGCAGATAGTGGGGAACGCTGGGGACGCATCGATGTCGAGGCAGAAAATAATGTTACGTACACGCGCCCGTGTGCGGCGCAAAGTCACCAAAATCAGCTGCAACACGCCACCCTCGGAGTAAAACGCTTCGGTTTCTTAAGGGCCTTCAAAAGCACAGTTTCCTCTTGCAGAACCTGAAAGAAAGCACGCAGCAGCTGTTGAAAACAGAACAGTGAAAGACCAATCAGTAACAAAATTACTGGTTTTTTATGCATTTTGTGTGCTTTCCTCGCCTGCTGCAAAAAATCTATGTACACACGGCTAGACGCTTGCGTCCCTCAATGCAAAACGCAATATTTTCCATCAAGGGAACCTGCAATAGTCACCCAGCAGCCAGTGGGGAACGCTGGGGACGCATCGATGTCGAGCCAGAAAATAATGTTACGTACACGCGCCCGTGTGCGGCGCAAAGTCACCAAAATCAGCTGTAACACGCCACCCTCGGAAAAAAACGCTTCGGTTTCTTAAGGGCCTTCAAAAGCACAGTTTGCTCTTGCAGATCCTGAAAAAAAGCACCCAGGCGCTGTTGAAAACAGAACAGTGAAAGGCCAAGCAGTAACAAAATTACTCCTTTTTTATGCATTTTGTGTGCTCTCCTCGCCTGCTGGTAAAAATCTATGTACACACGGCTGGTCGCTTGTGTCCCTTAAGACAAAGCGCGATATTTCCCATCAAGGGAACCTATAATGATCACCCAACAGCCAGTGGGGAACGCTGGGGACGCATCGATGTCGAGCCAGAAAATAATGTTACGTACACGCGCCCGTGTGCGGCGCAAAGTCACCAAAATCAGCTGTAACACGCCACCCTAGGAGTAAAACGCTTCGGTTTCTTAAGGGCCTTCAAAAGCACAGTTTTCTCTTGCAGAACCTGAAAGAAAGCACGCAGCAGCTGTTGAAAACAGAACAGTGAAAGACCAAGCAGTAACAAAATTACTCGTTTTTTATGCATTTTGTGTGCTTTCCTCGCCTGCTGGTAAAAATCTATGTACACACGGCTAGACGCTTGCGTCCCTCAATGCAAAACGCAATATTTTCCATCAAGGGGACCTACAATGGTCACCCAGCAGCCAGTGGGGAACGCTGGGGGCGCATCGATGTCGAGCCAGAAAATAATTTTTCGTACACGCGCCCGTGTGCGGCGCAAAGTCATCAAAATCAGCTGTAACACGCCACCCTCAGAGTAAAATGCTTCGGTTTCTTAAGGGCCTTCAAAAGCACAGTTTCCTCTTGCAGAACCTGAAAGAAAGCACGCAGGAGCTGTTGAAAACAGAACAGTGAAAGACCAAGCCGTAAGAAAATTACTCGTTTTATATGCATTTTGTGTGCTCTAATCGCCTGCTGGTAAAAATCTATGTACACACGGCTAGACGCTTGCAGCCTTCAATACAAAACGCAAAATTTCCCTTCAAGGGAACCTACAATGGTCACCCAGCAGCCAGTGGGGAACGCTGGGGACGCATCGATGTCGAGCCAGAAAATAATGTTACGTACACGCGCCCGTGTGCGGCGCAAAGTCGCTAAAATCAGCTTTAACACGCCACCCTCAGAGCAAAATGCTTCGGTTTCTTAAGGGCCTTCAAAAGCACAGTTTTCTCTTGCAGAACCTGAAAGAAAGCACGCAGCAGCTGTTGAAAACAGAACAGTGAAAGACCAAGCAGTAACAAAATTACTCGTTTTTTATGCATTTTGTGTGCTTCCCTCGCCTGCTGGTAAAAATCTATGTACACACGGCTAGACGCTTGCGTCCCTCAATGCAAAGCGCAATATTTTCCATCAAGGGGACCTACAATGGTCACCCAGCAGCCAGTGGGGAACGCTGGGGGCGCATCGATGTCGAGCCAGAAAATAATTTTTCGTACACGCGCCCGTGTGCGGCGCAAAGTCACCAAAATCAGCTTTAACACGCCACCCTCAGAGTAAGATGCTTCGGTTTCTTAAGGGCCTTCAAAAGCACAGTTTCCTCTTGCAGAACCTGAAAGAAAGCACGCAGCAGCTGTTGAAAACAGAACAGTGTAAAACCAAGCCATAAGAAAATTACTCGTTTTTTATGCATTTTGTGTGCTCTCCTCGCCTGCTGGTTAAAATCCATGTACACACGGCTGGACGCTTGTATCCGTAAATACAAAACGCGATATTTCCCATCAAGGGAACCTTTAATGGTCACCCAACAGCCAGTGGGGAACGCTGGGGACGCATCGATGTCGAGCCAGAAAATAATGTTACGTACACGCGCCCGTGTGCGGCGCAAAGTCACCAAAATCAGCTGCAACACGCCACCCTCGGAGTAAAACGCTTCGATTTCTTAAGGGCCTTCAGAAGCACAGTTTTCTCTTGCAGAACCTGAAAGAAAGCACGCAGCAGCTGTTGAAAACAGAACTGTTAAGATTTGTATTATATTCCTTACACATTCTAGTGAGTTGACACTAAGTGTGCAAACAGACAGGTCATGTTAAGATTTGTATTGTATTTCTCACGCATTCCACTGAGTTGGCACTAAGTGTGCGAACGGACATTGCTGGGTCACTCACGAATATCGGGTTTCCTTGCTACAGTAGTGTCTGTTCCCACACTCGAGCTCGATCCAGTGAAATGTAAAATAAATATTGTACTGTACAAAAGTAGTCTTGGGTGAACTATCGGCCAGGTTGGACCGCTATTAAGAAATAAAGTTTTATATTGTTATATTTGAGTTGACTATTATTCAACATATATTGGCGACCGTGACAGGACGCTTTGCTAACGTTTAGCAACACCTGTGTGAAAAGTACAGTGCATCAAATAACGAACAAAGTGCAGTGAAATTAAGGAGTGAAAAATAAAAAATAAAAATGTTCAAGTCTCCAATGCAAATTGAGGATTACGCAAGCCAACAAGAAAGGATTGGCGAGGAACTCTGTCGACTGACGCGCAACTATTGGAAGGACGGTGATATAAGAAAGTCTCCATCATACTTGGCCGAGCGCTTAGCAACATTGGAAAGTCTATGGAAAGAATTTGATGACACTGATAGTCAGATTCGAGAGACATTTCCCTCTGAATTGGAACATCCCTACTTCAAAAAGGATTACTATGAAGCAGTGCGCAAGGTAGCAGATCGCATGCGAGATGATATCGAGCGTCGACTCACATCACAATCAAAAGACCAACCAACATTCGAGGAAGAACAGGATTTAGAGCAGGAATTAACTGGTGAAGCCAAGCAGCAAGGGGCGGTTTCCAAGCAGAAACCAGCATTACCAACCGCTAATTCGCCTCCAACACAGCAATCTACAAAGGGTACAATGAGTCAAAAGGATAGGTTCCAATTGTTGATGAACATCCTAAGAAGATCATTGGACAAGTGTGTAGTGGAGGCGGCGGAGGTGCATACAGAGCACTTCTGTCAAATAAAGACAAGAACAATCCAACAGAACTGGGATGAGATAACGCTTCTCTACAGAAAGGTCGAAGAGCAACTAACCAGTGAAGAACTCGAGTGCTATTTCGGGATGCAAGAGCGAGTGGAAGAAGTTTTATTAAGCTTGATTGAAGGAGCGACACCAGCACATCGTCCACAGCAGACGGAAGCTTCGGTTAATCCCACGATAAGACTACCTAAAATAGAACTTCCAAAGTTTGACGGCAGCTATCTCAACTGGCTCCAGTTTTACGACCTGTTCAAGCAATTGATTCATCACCAACCAATACCAGCCGCCCAAAAGTTATATTTTCTGAGAGCCAACGTTACTGGAGAGGCCCATAATCTCATCCAGCACTTCCAAGCTACCGACAGCAATTACGATATTGCTTGGAACACCCTGGTGGAGCGATATGACAACAAGAGGCTGTTGCTAAGTGCGCAATTTAGCCGATTGCTCTCGCAACCCATGACAACTGGCACCGCAACTAGCCTCAGAAGGTTTCACGATACAACAAAGGAAGTTATGCAGGCAATCACTAACTTGGGATTCAATGTCGATAGCTGGGACCCAATGGTGGTTCACTTGATGCTGCAGAAAATGGATAAAGAGAGCAGATCACTCTTCGAACAGTCTTTAAGCGACCCGAGGAGCAGCCCCTCCCTAGGAGAGTTCTTGAAATTTCTGGAGCTCAGATTCCAAACCCTGGAGGCCATCAGCAGACCAGGCGAGGGAAGGAAGACGGCCACTGTTGCAACACGTCCGGATGGTATCAATTGCTATATGTGCAATTCAGGTAAGCACAAGATTTTCAATTGCTCAAGCTTTCTTAATCTCTCAGGTGAAGAACGCGAAAGAGCCGTACGACGATTGGAGCTATGCAGGAACTGCCTGAAGCCAGGCCACTTCTCCCAATCATGCCAGTCCAGAGGTTGCCAAAAATGTAACTTCCAGCACAACACACTGCTTCATCAACATAAGCCTCAGCAGCAACATCAGCAGCTGAAAAAACCGCTTCAACACCAAGATCAGCAGCAACATCAGCAGCTGAAAAAACCGTTCCAGCATCAAGATCCACAAGGAGAGCGCAGTCAACAGCAACCAACCAGCAATCAATTCGGTAAGCTCTATAATGATAAGGCTATAATAAGGGTTTCAAACAACCATAAACCGTCTGGTACATCTGCAAATGCTGCCATAGGCTGTGACATAAAGAAACGCCATGTATATTTGGCCACTGCGATCATCAATGTCATTTCTGCGTGTGGGTCCCCTACTCCTTGTCGTGTCCTCTTAGATTCAGGCTCACAACTGAATTTCATAACGACAAGGTTTGTTCACGAGTTAGGCCATAGAAAGCGTCGGATGGATATACCAATTAGTGGTATTGGAGGAAGGGAATGCAAAGCCGAATTCGTCACCAATGTGACAATCGAATCAAGGACCTCACCATATAGGTCAATAATTGAGGCAAGCATCATGCCTCGTATCAGTGAATACCAACCTAGTCAAGAAATAGACGCAATGCATTGGAATTTACCATCGCATGTGCAACTTGCGGATCCCACGTATTTCAAGGCCCAGCGCATTGATATGCTCCTGGGAGCAGAAGTATTTTTCGATTTGCTCATACCAGGAGATATCAAAATATCAAATAATCTTCCAGTATTGCGCAATTCTAAATTGGGGTGGATTGTAGCTGGAAGTGCATCAGCGGGCGATACGACGGCGCACTGTCATGTGGCCACAAAAACTTCGTTATCTTCTTTAGATAAGCTCGTACGAAAGTTCTGGGAAACAGAGGATCATGTTTCCCCGGTAAATACAATGAGCAATGAAGAACACGACTGTGAGGCGCACTTTCAAAATAATACAAGGTTCAACGCGAGCAACCAGTTTGTAGTACGACTGCCATTCAAGAAGGACCCAGGGGCATTTTTAGGCGAGTCCTACGAAATGGCTAAAAGACGTTTTTTGTCATTGGAAAGAAGACTGGACAAAACCAGTGAGTTGAAATCTGCATACATCCAATTCATGCAAGAATATGAGTCCCTTGGTCATATGAGTCCAATTGATGACGAGAAGAGAGGCGAAGCACATTATATTCTACCACATCATTGCGTAATGAAACCTGACAGTTCATCAACAAGGCTAAGAGTAGTATTCGATGCCTCCGCAAAAAGCACATCCGGATATTCACTTAACGATATTTTAATGGTTGGTCCAACAGTTCAACCAGATCTATTTTCCATTATAACTAACTTTCGAATACATAGATATGTTTTCACTGGGGACATAAGCAAGATGTACCGGCAGATATTAGTAGATTCTAGGGATAGAATGATGCAATTAATCTTATGGAGATCCCAACATGACCACCCGTTGCAAACATATCAGCTTAATACTGTAACATATGGCACGGCATCCGCATCATATCTAGCTACGAAATGCTTAATGAAGTTAGCAGACGATAACAAGGGTGAATACCCCCGTGCTGCTGGGGTCTTAAAATCATGTTTTTACGTTGACGATTGCCTCACAGGTGCAGAGAGTGTAGAAGATGCCAAAAAATTGTTAACTGAAATCTGTCATCTGTTGAAACTGGGTGGCTTTGAGTTAAGAAAGTTTTGCGCCAACCACCCGAGAATACTTGAAAAAATTCCGGAAGAACATAAAGAACAACTTGTTACCTTTCATCAATCAGAAGTGATTAAAACATTGGGATTAATTTGGGATCCTTCCTCTGATGCATTTAAGTTTAAGTTTGATTTTGACAGATTATATGAACGTGTGTGCAAGCGAACTGTACTAGCAGATCTTGCCCGGCTATTTGATCCGTTGGGACTACTTGGACCTGCAATAGTGCTCGGGAAGCTTTTTTTGCAAGAACTATGGAAAACAAAGTTATCCTGGGATGATCAACTTCCTGAAGAGCAAGCCAATAAATGGCATCACTACCTGAAGGAATTCTCCATGTTGAAAGAATTAAGCATCCCACGATATGTTTCCCTTCCTTGCAGCGATGTTGAACTGCACGCATTTTCGGATAGTAGCCTGAGTGCCTTCGGGGCATGCGTATATCTTAGATCTGTTGATAACAGAGGATGTATCTATTCACAATTGCTATGCTCGAAGTCGAGAATTGGGCCCCTCCGAGCAACTTCCATAGCACGATTGGAATTGCAGGGTGCTGTGCTCATGGTGGAGTTGGTAGCAAGACTGCTGGAACTGCTAACTGTTAAAATAAATAAAGTACGTTATTACACTGACTCCACTACAGTACTAGCATGGATTAGATCACCTTCTTACACATGGGAGACTTACGTCGCAAATAGAGTGGCGAAGATCCAAGCAAATACGGATATACAACAGTGGAACTATATAAAGGGTAGCCTTAATCCAGCTGACATGGTCTCTAGAGGGATGGGATTACAAACGCTTCTTAAGACATCTGCCTGGTTCAATGGTCCTGATTTTCTTTCCGAAGATGAGAGTTCATGGGAAAAAATGCAATATGTTATTCCAGAAGACGTTCCAGAACGTCGTAAGAAGAAATCTGTGTTAGCAGCGACAACAGCTAGCAACGAAATCTTAATTGAAGAAGTCAATCATAGAAATTCCTTTTTTACATTACAAAAGATATTTGCGTATTGTTTTCGATTTTATAGTAATTGCAGAAAGAACAAGTCACTGAGAAATAGAGGGCAGATAACAGTGAATGAACTTCAACGTGGAACTGATTTTATTTGGGTATGTGTGCAAAGAAGAGAATTTCCGGATGATTACCGTTGTCTGCAGAGGGGTGCAAATGTTCATAAAGGATCCAATATAGCGTCGTTGTCGCCATTTTTCGATGAAAAAACTAAACTAATTAGAGTGGGTGGAAGATTGAAAAATGCATCTATTATGGTTGATGCCAAACATCAGGTCTTGCTGCCGAAAGATAATTGTATAACGAAATTACTTCTAACATATTTGCATCAAACACACATGCACGCAGCGCCTCGAGCGTTGATTGCAATCTCCAGGCAGAAATATTGGATTCTAAGTGTAGGAAGAATGGCGCGGCAAATAACTTCCAGTTGCTTAAAATGCTTTCGTTCAAATCCCAAGTCTATCGCACAGATGATGGGCAACCTGCCGAAGGAGAGAGTTACTCCCTCTCGTCCATTTTATTACTGTGGAGTGGACTTCTGTGGTCCTGTAAAAACACACTACAAGATCAGAGGCAAGAGTCCGACAAAGTCATACCTAGCGATATTTGTATGCTTTTCCACAAAGGCAGTTCACATAGAGGTAGTTGGCGATCTGTCTGCGGAGGCATTTATCTACGCCTTAAAAAGATTTGTCGGTAGAAGGGGCATATGTCATACCATATTTTGTGACAATGCCACCAATTTTGTTGGCGCAAAGGCCGAACTTATAGATTTGAAAAACGCGTTTGAATCCGAAGGCCACCAAACGGTTATCAATCGTATGTGCTTGGAAAATGGTATAAATTGGAAATATATTCCACCGCGTGCACCGCATTTTGGAGGGCTTTGGGAGGCTGCAGTTAAGTCCGCCAAGAGTCTGTTAATGCGCTTTCT
The DNA here is from genome assembly GCA_951905685.1 of Eumerus sabulonum. Classification (NCBI taxonomy): domain Eukaryota; kingdom Metazoa; phylum Arthropoda; class Insecta; order Diptera; family Syrphidae; genus Eumerus; species Eumerus sabulonum. The sequence continues at coordinate 136,599,771 of OX645060.1, read as the reverse complement.
TCGTGAAGCATCTTTAACATACGAGGAATTGCTAACAGTGGTTATACAAATAGAAGCGATTTTAAATTCACGCCCCCTCACTCCAATCACATCCGATCCAAATGACTTAGAGGCCCTAACGCCTGGGCATTTCCTAATTGGAGAACCACTTACAACATTGCCCGAACCAGACGTTTTAGACAACAAAATTACCAGTCTTAAAAAATTCCGTCAAATACAACACGTCCAACAGCACTTCTGGAAAAGATGGTCAAGTGAATACTTACATCTCCTACAACAAAGATCTAAATGGACCCAGCCAGCACCCAATTTGGTCCCTGGAACGATGGTGGTACTCAAGGAAGCAAATGTTCCGCCTATGAAATGGAAACTAGGACGTGTAGAGGAAGTTATAAAGGGTAATGATGATTTAATTCGGGTGGCCACCGTTAAAACCCAAAACGGCATCTTCAAACGAGCAATACACAAACTGTGCCCGTTGCCTATACCAGCAGGGATGAACGCGGTTAGTGAGCCAGAATACTTAGAAGTTAACAGCCGAATTCCTCAAGGCCCCCTGCAACCAATGCCTAAACGCAAAAGGATTGTAACATCACTGCTCTCGGTTGTTCTCATGGTGTGTTTAAGCTTCCATTCGTCAATGGCCCAAACAGCAGAACGAGTGAAGATAAATCGACTAGATGAAGCAGTTGGTATATATTTCGAGGACCTTGGAAAAATACAAACCGTTAATAGCCACTGGAATATATACGTATATTACAATCTTACAGCTTATTTCTTGGAATTGCGTGAAATTGAGTCCTATCTCCAGAAAATGGAAGAATTTTGTGCGCAGGAAAACATTCACAAAGTATATTGCAAACCAACGATCGATGCAGTAACCCACAGGCTCGCAGCTATAAATCACAAGAACGAGATTCTTTACAACTACAATATGGGAAGGCCGGAAAGGACTCGGATACTAAGGTCGCCGCTGGATATTGTGGGAAAAGTGGCTAATAGTCTTTTTGGGGTTCTTGATCAGGATGACGCCAGGCATATTGAAACTCAAATACACAAGGCCAAGCAAAATCAGCAGCACCTGATGGAACTCATCCAAAAACAAAGTTCTATAGCCGATTCCACGTCAAATCTTCTAAAGCGTAATGTACTTCAAATTAATCAGCAATTTCAGGCTCTAAATAGCTACTTAGCCAGTATCGCAAACGTAATTCAAGAAAAACAGGAGGCAAATGATCTTAAACAAAATATCGCCTCCCTAACTTCATTTCTGATTCTGGTGATCTCAAATTTTGAAAAGATTCAAGAACTTCTCTTAGATGTACTTTTAGATTTAAATCATGCAAGGATTAATCCTCAAATAATAACACCTCACCAACTTACCGAACAAATTATGCTAATAAAGGCACATTTACCGACTACACTAACAATAGCGAAGGGATCAACAATGGACCTGTACAAAATGGCATCAGTGAAGGGACGAGTTTTGAAAGAGGCAGTTGTTTTTGAAATGCGGCTCCCACTTGCCGATAGCGCGGAATTTCAATTGTTTAATTTAATTCCTATTCCCATTCTACAACAGCCTTACGAGTTTAGCTATCTAGTGGAAACATCTTCACCATTTTTGGCTATTTCACCAACAAGAGATGAATTTTTTTTGCTGTCCGAATTCGAATTAAGTTCATGCAAGGAATTGTTGTCGCAACATTTTCTCTGTAAAAACGTGCATCCCACTTACACCAAACAAGCTACCGCTAGCAGCTGCGAAATAGCACTGTTGAATCATAAAAACAATGCTCTTCACGAGTGCAAGCTAAAAAAACTACCCGCTGGAGATTACTGGAAATCATTGAAGGGTTCTAATCGGTGGATATTCTCTACAGGATCTCGGATAACAGGCCATTTAATATGCAACGAAGTCACGGAAGGTCTAACGGTGGTCGGAAATGGCTTGCTTGAGTTTAAGGAACCTTGTATGCTGAAAATGCCAACCATGTCTATCAAGGGAATATTGGAGTACAACAATACTGTCACCATCAAGAACTCATTTATTCCAAACACCAACATAAGCACTTGGATCCTAAAACCTTCAAAACCGATTATCAGTGACCTGCCGCAGGTACATGACATTGATGAAATGGACTTTGTGAAATTAAAGGGTCAAATCAACACAGTAATACAGCAGTCCAAGGAGCTACCGGAAAAAATCAACTGGCATGATTATCATCATTACGGATTAGGCTACTTATTGCTGGCTGGTATGATTGCGGTAGTGGTTATATATTGCTGTCATCAACAACGAAAGCCTAAGCCGGCTCCCAGGCCTTCCCGTTTTCAAGTTAATGTTTAAGTCACTGTTTTTCTTTTACATATTTTGATTATTGTTATGATTATTATTATTATATCTTCTTGTTAGCATATTTGTTTAACTTTTGAGTCATGCTTAGAGAATAATTAGCCCAAAAAATAATAATAATAAAGGGGTTTGTTTTAAGTTAGAGGCTAAGAACCCTCTAAGGAGGGGAGTATGTTAAGATTTGTATTATATTCCTTACACATTCTAGTGAGTTGACACTAAGTGTGCAAACAGACAGGTCATGTTAAGATTTGTATTGTATTTCTCACGCATTCCACTGAGTTGGCACTAAGTGTGCGAACGGACATTGCTGGGTCACTCACGAATATCGGGTTTCCTTGCTACAGTAGTGTCTGTTCCCACACTCGAGCTCGATCCAGTGAAATGTAAAATAAATATTGTACTGTACAAAAGTAGTCTTGGGTGAACTATCGGCCAGGTTGGACCGCTATTAAGAAATAAAGTTTTATATTGTTATATTTGAGTTGACTATTATTCAACAAGAACAGTGAAAGACCAAGCAGTAACAAAATTACTCGTTTTATATGCATTTTGTGTGCTCTCCTCGCCTGCTGGTAATAATCTATGTACACACGGCTAGACGCTTGCGTCCCTCAATACAAAACGCAACATTTCCTATCAAGGGAACCTACAATGGTCACCCAGCAGCCAGTGGGGAACGCTGGGGACGCATCGATGTCGAGCCAGAAAATAATGTTACGTACACGCGCAGGTGTGCGGCGCAAGGTCACCAAAATCAGCTTTAACACGCCACCCTCACAGTAAGATGCTTCGGTTTCTTAAGGGCCTTCAAAAGCACAGTTTCTTCTTGCAGAACCTGAAAGAAAGCACGCAGCAGCTGTTGAAAACAGAACAGTGTAAAACCAAGCCATAAGAAAATTACTCGTTTTTTATGCATTTTGTGTGCTCTCCTCGCCTGCTGGTAAAAATCTATGTACACACGGCTGAACGCTTCTGTCCCTCAATATAAAGCGTGATATTTCCAATCAAGGGAACCTATAATGGTCACTCAGCAGCCAGTGGGGAACGCTGGGGACGCATCGATGTCGAGCCAGAAAATAATGTTACGTACACGCGCCCGTGTGCGGCGCAAAGTCACCAAAATCAGCTGTAACACGCCACCCTCGGAAAAAAACGCTTCGGTTTCTTAAGGGCCTTCAAAAGCACAGTTTGCTCTTGCAGATCCTGAAAAAAAGCACCCAGGCGCTGTTGAAAACAGAACAGTGAAAGGCCAAGCAGTAACAAAATTACTCCTTTTTTATGCATTTTGTGTGCTCTCCTCGCCTGCTGGTAAAAATCTATGTACACACGGCTGGTCGCTTGTGTCCCTTAAGACAAAGCGCGATATTTCCCATCAAGGGAACCTATAATGATCACCCAACAGCCAGTGGGGAACGCTGGGGACGCATCGATGTTGAGCCAGAAAATAATGTTACGTACACGCGCCCGTGTGCGGCGCAAAGTCACCAAAATCAGCTGTAACACGCCACCCTAGGAGTAAAACGCTTCGGTTTCTTAAGGGCCTTCAAAAGCACAGTTTTCTCTTGCAGAACCTGAAAGAAAGCACGCAGCAGCTGTTGAAAACAGAACAGTGAAAGACCAAGCAGTAACAAAATTACTCGTTTTTTATGCATTTTGTGTGCTTTCCTCGCCTGCTGGTAAAAATCTATGTACACACGGCTAGACGCTTGCGTCCCTCAATGCAAAACGCAATATTTTCCATCAAGGGGACCTACAATGGTCACCCAGCAGCCAGTGGGGAACGCTGGGGGCGCATCGATGTCGAGCCAGAAAATAATTTTTCGTACACGCGCCCGTGTGCGGCGCAAAGTCATCAAAATCAGCTGTAACACGCCACCCTCAGAGTAAAATGCTTCGGTTTCTTAAGGGCCTTCAAAAGCACAGTTTCCTCTTGCAGAACCTGAAAGAAAGCACGCAGGAGCTGTTGAAAACAGAACAGTGAAAGACCAAGCCGTAAGAAAATTACTCGTTTTATATGCATTTTGTGTGCTCTAATCGCCTGCTGGTAAAAATCTATGTACACACGGCTAGACGCTTGCAGCCTTCAATACAAAACGCAAAATTTCCCTTCAAGGGAACCTACAATGGTCACCCAGCAGCCAGTGGGGAACGCTGGGGACGCATCGATGTCGAGCCAGAAAATAATGTTACGTACACGCGCCCGTGTGCGGCGCAAAGTCGCTAAAATCAGCTTTAACACGCCACCCTCAGAGCAAAATGCTTCGGTTTCTTAAGGGCCTTCAAAAGCACAGTTTTCTCTTGCAGAACCTGAAAGAAAGCACGCAGCAGCTGTTGAAAACAGAACAGTGAAAGACCAAGCAGTAACAAAATTACTCGTTTTTTATGCATTTTGTGTGCTTCCCTCGCCTGCTGGTAAAAATCTATGTACACACGGCTAGACGCTTGCGTCCCTCAATGCAAAGCGCAATATTTTCCATCAAGGGGACCTACAATGGTCACCCAGCAGCCAGTGGGGAACGCTGGGGGCGCATCGATGTCGAGCCAGAAAATAATTTTTCGTACACGCGCCCGTGTGCGGCGCAAAGTCACCAAAATCAGCTTTAACACGCCACCCTCAGAGTAAGATGCTTCGGTTTCTTAAGGGCCTTCAAAAGCACAGTTTCCTCTTGCAGAACCTGAAAGAAAGCACGCAGCAGCTGTTGAAAACAGAACAGTGTAAAACCAAGCCATAAGAAAATTACTCGTTTTTTATGCATTTTGTGTGCTCTCCTCGCCTGCTGGTTAAAATCCATGTACACACGGCTGGACGCTTGTATCCGTAAATACAAAACGCGATATTTCCCATCAAGGGAACCTTTAATGGTCACCCAACAGCCAGTGGGGAACGCTGGGGACGCATCGATGTCGAGCCAGAAAATAATGTTACGTACACGCGCCCGTGTGCGGCGCAAAGTCACCAAAATCAGCTGCAACACGCCACCCTCGGAGTAAAACGCTTCGATTTCTTAAGGGCCTTCAGAAGCACAGTTTTCTCTTGCAGAACCTGAAAGAAAGCACGCAGCAGCTGTTGAAAACAGAACAGTGAAAGACCAAGCAGTAACAAAATTACTCGTTTTATATGCATTTTGTGTGCTCTCCTCGCCTGCTGGTAATAATCTATGTACACACGGCTAGACGCTTGCGTCCCTCAATACAAAACGCAACATTTCCTATCAAGGGAACCTACAATGGTCACCCAGCAGCCAGTGGGGAACGCTGGGGACGCATCGATGTCGAGCCAGAAAATAATGTTACGTACACGCGCAGGTGTGCGGCGCAAGGTCACCAAAATCAGCTTTAACACGCCACCCTCACAGTAAGATGCTTCGGTTTCTTAAGGGCCTTCAAAAGCACAGTTTCTTCTTGCAGAACCTGAAAGAAAGCACGCAGCAGCTGTTGAAAACAGAACAGTGTAAAACCAAGCCATAAGAAAATTACTCGTTTTTTATGCATTTTGTGTGCTCTCCTCGCCTGCTGGTAAAAATCTATGTACACACGGCTGAACGCTTCTGTCCCTCAATATAAAGCGTGATATTTCCAATCAAGGGAACCTATAATGGTCACTCAGCAGATAGTGGGGAACGCTGGGGACGCATCGATGTCGAGGCAGAAAATAATGTTACGTACACGCGCCCGTGTGCGGCGCAAAGTCACCAAAATCAGCTGCAACACGCCACCCTCGGAGTAAAACGCTTCGGTTTCTTAAGGGCCTTCAAAAGCACAGTTTCCTCTTGCAGAACCTGAAAGAAAGCACGCAGCAGCTGTTGAAAACAGAACAGTGAAAGACCAATCAGTAACAAAATTACTGGTTTTTTATGCATTTTGTGTGCTTTCCTCGCCTGCTGCAAAAAATCTATGTACACACGGCTAGACGCTTGCGTCCCTCAATGCAAAACGCAATATTTTCCATCAAGGGAACCTGCAATAGTCACCCAGCAGCCAGTGGGGAACGCTGGGGACGCATCGATGTCGAGCCAGAAAATAATGTTACGTACACGCGCCCGTGTGCGGCGCAAAGTCACCAAAATCAGCTGTAACACGCCACCCTCGGAAAAAAACGCTTCGGTTTCTTAAGGGCCTTCAAAAGCACAGTTTGCTCTTGCAGATCCTGAAAAAAAGCACCCAGGCGCTGTTGAAAACAGAACAGTGAAAGGCCAAGCAGTAACAAAATTACTCCTTTTTTATGCATTTTGTGTGCTCTCCTCGCCTGCTGGTAAAAATCTATGTACACACAGCTGGTCGCTTGTGTCCCCCAAGACAAAGCGCGATATTTCCCATCAAGGGAACCTATAATGGTCACCCAACAGCCAGTGGGGAACGCTGGGGACGCATCGATGTCGAGCCAGAAAATAATGTTACGTACACGCGCCCGTGTGCGGCGCAAAGTCACCAAAATCAGCTGTAACACGCCACCCTAGGAGTAAAACGCTTCGGTTTCTTAAGGGCCTTCAAAAGCACAGTTTTCTCTTGCAGAACCTGAAAGAAAGCACGCAGCAGCTGTTGAAAACAGAACAGTGAAAGACCAAGCAGTAACAAAATTACTCGTTTTTTATGCATTTTGTGTGCTTTCCTCGCCTGCTGGTAAAAATCTATGTACACACGGCTAGACGCTTGCGTCCCTCAATGCAAAACGCAATATTTTCCATCAAGGGGACCTACAATGGTCACCCAGCAGCCAGTGGGGAACGCTGGGGGCGCATCGATGTCGAGCCAGAAAATAATTTTTCGTACACGCGCCCGTGTGCGGCGCAAAGTCATCAAAATCAGCTGTAACACGCCACCCTCAGAGTAAAATGCTTCGGTTTCTTAAGGGCCTTCAAAAGCACAGTTTTCTCTTGCAGAACCTGAAAGAAAGCACGCAGGAGCTGTTGAAAACAGAACAGTGAAAGACCAAGCAGTAACAAAATTACTCGTTTTATATGCATTTTGTGTGCTCTCCTCGCCTGCTGGTAAAAATCTATGTACACACGGCTAGACGCTTGCGTCCCTCAATGCAAAACGCAATATTTTCCATCAAGGGAACCTACAATGGTCACCCAACAGCCAGTGGGGAACGCTGGGGACGCATCGATGTCGAGCCAGAAAATAATGTTACGTACACGCGCCCGTGTGCGGCGCAAAGTCACCAAAATCAGCTGTAACACGCCACCCTCGGAAAAAAAGCGCTTCGGTTTCTTAAGGGCCTTCAAAAGCACAGTTTCCTCTTGCAGAACCTGAAAGAAAGCACGCAGGAGCTGTTGAAAACAGAACAGTGAAAGACCAAGCCGTAAGAAAATTACTCGTTTTTTATGCATTTTGTGTGCTTTCCTCGCCTGCTGGTAAAAATCTATGTACACACGGCTAGACGCTTGCGTCCCTCAATGCAAAACGCAATATTTTCCATCAAGGGGACCTACAATGGTCACCCAACAGCCAGTGGGGAACGCTGGGGACGCATCGATGTCGAGCCAGAAAATAATGTTACGTACACGCGCCCGTGTGCGGCGCAAAGTCATCAAAATCAGCTGTAACACGCCACCCTCAGAGTAAAATGCTTCGGTTTCTTAAGGGCCTTCAAAAGCACAGTTTTCTCTTGCAGAACCTGAAAGAAAGCACGCAGGAGCTGTTGAAAACAGAACAGTGAAAGACCAAGCAGTAACAAAATTACTCGTTTTTTATGCATTTTGTGTGCTTTCCTCGCCTGCTGGTAAAAATCTATGTACACACGGCTAGACGCTTGCGTCCCTCAATGCAAAACGCAATATTTTCCATCAAGGGGACCTACAATGGTCACCCAGCAGCCAGTGGGGAACGCTGGGGACGCATCGATGTCGAGCCAGAAAATAATGTTACGTACACGCGCCCGTGTGCGGCGCAAAGTCACCAAAATCAGCTGTAACACGCCACCCTCGGAAAAAAAGCGCTTCGGTTTCTTAAGGGCCTTCAAAAGCACAGTTTCCTCTTGCAGAACCTGAAAGAAAGCACCCAGGCGCTGTTGAAAACAGAACAGTGAAAGGCCAAGCAGTAACAAAATTACTCCTTTTTTATGCATTTTGTGTGCTCTCCTCGCCTGCTGGTAAAAATCTATGTACACACGGCTGGTCGCTTGTGTCCCCCAAGACAAAGCGCGATATTTCCCATCAAGGGAACCTATAATGGTCACCCAACAGCCAGTGGGGAACGCTGGGGACGCATCGATGTCGAGCCAGAAAATAATGTTACGTACACGCGCCCGTGTGCGGCGCAAAGTCACCAAAATCAGCTGTAACACGCCACCCTAGGAGTAAAACGCTTCGGTTTCTTAAGGGCCTTCAAAAGCACAGTTTTCTCTTGCAGAACCTGAAAGAAAGCACGCAGCAGCTGTTGAAAACAGAACAGTGAAAGACCAAGCAGTAACAAAATTACTCGTTTTTTATGCATTTTGTGTGCTTTCCTCGCCTGCTGGTAAAAATCTATGTACACACGGCTAGACGCTTGCGTCCCTCAATGCAAAACGCAATATTTTCCATCAAGGGGACCTACAATGGTCACCCAGCAGCCAGTGGGGAACGCTGGGGGCGCATCGATGTCGAGCCAGAAAATAATTTTTCGTACACGCGCCCGTGTGCGGCGCAAAGTCATCAAAATCAGCTGTAACACGCCACCCTCAGAGTAAAATGCTTCGGTTTCTTAAGGGCCTTCAAAAGCACAGTTTTCTCTTGCAGAACCTGAAAGAAAGCACGCAGGAGCTGTTGAAAACAGAACAGTGAAAGACCAAGCAGTAACAAAATTACTCGTTTTATATGCATTTTGTGTGCTCTCCTCGCCTGCTGGTAAAAATCTATGTACACACGGCTAGACGCTTGCGTCCCTCAATGCAAAACGCAATATTTTCCATCAAGGGGACCTACAATGGTCACCCAGCAGCCAGTGGGGAACGCTGGGGGCGCATCGATGTCGAGCCAGAAAATAATTTTTCGTACACGCGCCCGTGTGCGGCGCAAAGTCACCAAAATCAGCTGTAACACGCCACCCTAGGAGTAAAACGCTTCGGTTTCTTAAGGGCCTTCAAAAGCACAGTTTTCTCTTGCAGAACCTGAAAGAAAGCACGCAGCAGCTGTTGAAAACAGAACAGTGAAAGACCAAGCAGTAACAAAATTACTCGTTTTTTATGCATTTTGTGTGCTTTCCTCGCCTGCTGGTAAAAATCTATGTACACACGGCTAGACGCTTGCGTCCCTCAATGCAAAACGCAATATTTTCCATCAAGGGGACCTACAATGGTCACCCAACAGCCAGTGGGGAACGCTGGGGACGCATCGATGTCGAGCCAGAAAATAATGTTACGTACACGCGCCCGTGTGCGGCGCAAAGTCACCAAAATCAGCTGTAACACGCCACCCTCGGAAAAAAAGCGCTTCTGTTTCTTAAGGGCCTTCAAAAGCACAGTTTCCTCTTGCAGAACCTGAAAGAAAGCACGCAGGAGCTGTTGAAAACAGAACAGTGAAAGACCAAGCCGTAAGAAAATTACTCGTTTTATATGCATTTTGTGTGCTCTAATCGCCTGCTGGTAAAAATCTATGTACACACGGCTAGACGCTTGCAGCCTTCAATACAAAACGCAAAATTTCCCTTCAAGGGAACCTACAATGGTCACCCAGCAGCCAGTGGGGAACGCTGGGGACGCATCGATGTCGAGCCAGAAAATAATGTTACGTACACGCGCCCGTGTGCGGCGCAAAGTCGCTAAAATCAGCTTTAACACGCCACCCTCAGAGCAAAATGCTTCGGTTTCTTAAGGGCCTTCAAAAGCACAGTTTCCTCTTGCAGAACCTGAAAGAAAGCACGCAGGAGCTGTTGAAAACAGAACAGTGAAAGACCAAGCAGTAACAAAATTACTCGTTTTATATGCATTTTGTGTGCTCTCCTCGCCTGCTGGTAAAAATCTATGTACATACGGGTAGACGCTTGCATCCCTCAATACAAAACGCATAATTTCCCATCAGGGGAACCTATAATGGTCACCCAGCAGCCAGTGGGGAACGCTGGGGACGCATCGATGTCGAGCCAGAAAATAATGTTACGTACACGTGCCTGCGTGCGGCGCAAAGTCACCAAAATCAGCTGTAACACGCCAGCCTCGGAGTAAAACGCTTCGGTTTCTTAAGGGCCTTCAAAAGCACAGTTTCCTCTTGCAGAACCTGAAAGAAAGCACGCAGCAGCTGTTGAAAACAGAACAGTGAAAGACCAAGCAATAACAAAATTACTCGTTTTTTATGCATTTTGTGTGCTCTCCTCGCCTGCTGGTAAAAATCTATGTACACACGGCTAGACGCCTGCGTCCCTCAATACAAAACGCAAGATTTGCCATCAGGGGAACCTATAATGGTCATCCAGCAGCAAGTGGGGAACGCTGGGGACGCATCGATGTCGAGCCAGAAAATAATGTTACGTACACGCGGCCGTGTGCGGAGCAAAGTCACCAAAATCAGCCTTAACACGCCACCCTCGGAGTAAAATGCTTCGGTTTGTAAAGGGCCTTCAAAAGCACAGTTTTCTCTTGCAGAACTTGAAAGAAAGCACGCAGGAGTTGTTGAAAACAGAATAGTGAAAACCAAGCAGTAACAAAATTACTCCTTTTTTATGCATTTTGTGTGCTCTCCTCGCCTGCTGGTAAAAATCTATGTACACACGGCTAGACGCTTGCGTCCCTCAATGCAAAACGCAATATTTCCCATCAACGGAACCTATAATGGTCACCCAGCAGCCAGTGGGGAACGCTGGGGATGCATCGATGTCGAGCCAGAAAATAATGTTACGTACACGCGCCCGTGTGCGGCGCAAAGTCACCAAAATCAGCTGTAACACGCCACCCTCGGAGTAAAACGCTTCGGTTTCTTAAGGGCCTTCAAAAGCACAGTTTTCTCTTGCAGAACCTGAAAGAAAGCACGCAGCAGCTGTTGAAAACAGAACAGTGAAAGACCAAGCAGTAACAAAATTACTCGTTTTTTATGCATTTTGTGTGCTTTCCTCGCCTGCTGGTAAAAATCTATGTACACACGGCTAGACGCTTGCATCCCTCAATGCAAAACGCAATATTTTCCATCAAGGGGACCTACAATGGTCACCCAGCAGCCAGTGGGGAACGCTGGGGGCGCATCGATGTCGAGCCAGAAAATAATTTTTCGTACACGCGCTCGTGTGCGGCGCAAAGTCATCAAAATCAGCTGTAACACGCCACCCTCAGAGTAAAATGCTTCGGTTTCTTAAGGGCCTTCAAAAGGACAGTTTCCTCTTGCAGAACCTGAAAGAAAGCACGCAGGAGCTGTTGAAAACAGAACAGTGAAAGACCAAGCAATAACAAAATTACTCGTTTTTTATGCATTTTGTGTGCTCTCCTCGCCTGCTGGTAAAAATCTATGTACACACCGCTGGTCGCTTGTGTCCCCCAAGACAAAGCGCGATATTTCCCATCAAGGGAACCTATAATGGTCACCCAGCAGCCAGTGGGGAACGCTGGGGGCGCATCGATGTCGAGCCAGAAAATAATTTTTCGTACACGCGCCCGTGTGCGGCGCAAAGTCATCAAAATCAGCTGTAACACGCCACCCTCAGAGTAAAATGCTTCGGTTTCTTAAGGGCCTTCAAAAGCATAGTTTCCTCTTGCAGAACCTGAAAGAAAGCACGCAGGAGCTGTGAAAACAGAACAGTGAAAGACCAAGCAGTAACAAAATTACTCCTTTTTTATGCATTTTGTGTGCTCTCCTCGCCTGCTGGTAAAAATCTATGTACACACGGCTAGACGCTTGCGTCCCTCAATGCAAAACGCAATATTTTCCATCAAGGGGACCTACAATGGTCACCCAGCAGCCAGTGGGGAACGCTGGGGGCGCATCGATGTCGAGCCAGAAAATAATTTTTCGTACACGCGCCCGTGTGCGGCGCAAAGTCATCAAAATCAGCTGTAACACGCCACCCTCAGAGTAAAATGCTTCGGTTTCTTAAGGGCCTTCAAAAGCACAGTTTCCTCTTGCAGAACCTGAAAGAAAGCACGCAGGAGCTGTTGAAAACAGAACAGTGAAAGACCAAGCAATAACAAAATTACTCGTTTTTTATGCATTTTGTGTGCTCTCCTCGCCTGCTGGTATAAATCTATGTACATACCGCTGGTCGCTTGTGTCCCCCAAGACAAAGCGCGATATTTCCCATCAAGGGAACCTATAATGGTCACCCAACAGCCAGTGGGGAACGCTGGGGACGCATCGATGTCGAGCCAGAAAATAATGTTACGTACACGCGCCCGTGTGCGGCGCAAAGTCACCAAAATCAGCTGTAACACGCCACCCTCGGAGTAAAACGCTTCGGTTTCTTAAGGGCCTTCAAAAGCACAGTTTTCTCTTGCAGAACCTGAAAGAAAGCACGCAGCAGCTGTTGAAAACAGAACAGTGAAAGACCAAGCAGTAACAAAATTACTCGTTTTTTATGCATTTTGTGTGCTTTCCTCGCCTGCTGGTAAAAATTTATGTACACACGGCTAGACGCTTGCGTCCCTCAATGCAAAACGCAATATTTTCCATCAAGGGGACCTACAATGGTCACCCAGCAGCCAGTGGGGAACGCTGGGGGCGCATCGATGTCGAGCCAGAAAATAATTGTTCGTACACGCGCCCGTGTGCGGCGCAAAGTCATCAAAATCAGCTGTAACACGCCACCCTCAGAGTAAAATGCTTCGGTTTCTTAAGGGCCTTCAAAAGCACAGTTTCCTCTTGCAGAACCTGAAAGAAAGCACGCAGGAGCTGTTGAAAACAGAGCAGTGAAAGACCAAGCCGTAAGAAAATTACTCGTTTTATATGCATTTTGTGTGCTCTAATCGCCTGCTGGTAAAAATCTATGTACACACGGCTAGACGCTTGCATCCTTCAATACAAAACGCAAAATTTCCCTTCAAGGGAACCTACAATGGTCACCCAGCAGCCAGTGGGGAACGCTGGGGACGCATCGATGTCGAGCCAGAAAATAATGTTACGTACACGCGCCCGTGTGCGGCGCAAAGTCGCCAAAATCAGCTTTAACACGCCACCCTCAGAGCAAAATGCTTCGGTTTCTTAAGGACCTTCAAAAGCACAGTTTCCTCTTGCAGAACCTGAAAGAAAGCACGCAGGAGCTGTCGAAAACAGAACAGTGAAAGACCAAGCAGTAACAAAATTACTCGTTTTATATGCATTTTGTGTGCTCTCCTCGCCTGCTGGTAAAAATCTATGTACATACGGGTAGACGCTTGCATCCCTCAATACAAAACGCATAATTTCCCATCAGGGGAACCTATAATGGTCACCCAGCAGCCAGTGGGGAACGCTGGGGACGCATCGATGTCGAGCCAGAAAATAATGTTACGTACACGTGCCTGCGTGCGGCGCAAAGTCACCAAAATCAGCTGTAACACGCCAGCCTCGGAGTAAAACGCTTCGGTTTCTTAAGGGCCTTCAAAAGCACAGCTTCCTCTTGCAGAACCTGAAAGAAAGCACGCAGCAGCTGTTGGAAACAGAACAGTGAAAGACCAAGCAGTAACAAAATTACTCGTTTTTTATGCATTTTGTGTGCTCTCCTCGCCTGCTGGTAAAAATCTATGTACACACGGCTAGACGCCTGCGTCCCTCAATACAAAACGCAAGATTTGCCATCAGGGGAACCTATAATGGTCATCCAGCAGCAAGTGGGGAACGCTGGGGACGCATCGATGTCGAGCCAGAAAATAATGTTACGTACACGCGCCCGTGTGCGGAGCAAAGTCACCAAAATCAGCCTTAACACGCCACCCTCGGAGTAAAATGCTTCGGTTTGTAAAGGGCCTTCAAAAGCACAGTTTCCTCTTGCAGAACTTGAAAGAAAGCACGCAGGAGTTGTTGAAAACAGAACAGTGAAAACCAAGCAGTAACAAAATTACTCCTTTTTTATGCATTTTGTGTGCTCTCCTCGCCTGCTGGTAAAAATCTATGTACACACGGCTAGACGCTTGCGTCCCTCAATGCAAAACGCAATATTTCCCATCAACGGAACCTATAATGGTCACCCAGCAGCCAGTGGGGAACGCTGGGGATGCATCGATGTCGAGCCAGAAAATAATGTTACGTACACGCGCCCGTGTGCGGCGCAAAGTCACCAAAATCAGCTGTAACACGCCACCCTCGGAGTAAAACGCTTCGGTTTCTTAAGGGCCTTCAAAAGCACAGTTTTCTCTTGCAGAACCTGAAAGAAAGCAGCAGCAGAACAGTGAAAGACCAAGCAGTAACAAAATTACTCGTTTTTTATGCATTTTGTGTGCTTTCCTCGCCTGCTGGTAAAAATCTATGTACACACGGCTAGACGCTTGCGTCCCTCAATGCAAAACGCAATATTTTCCATCAAGGGGACCTACAATGGTCACCCAGCAGCCAGTGGGGAACGCTGGGGGCGCATCGATGTCGAGCCAGAAAATAATTTTTCGTACACGCGCCCGTGTGCGGCGCAAAGTCATCAAAATCAGCTGTAACACGCCACCCTCAGAGTAAAATGCTTCGGTTTCTTAAGGGCCTTCAAAAGGACAGTTTCCTCTTGCAGAACCTGAAAGAAAGCACGCAGGAGCTGTTGAAAACAGAACAGTGAAAGACCAAGCAATAACAAAATTACTCGTTTTTTATGCATTTTGTGTGCTCTCCTCGCCTGCTGGTAAAAATCTATGTACACACCGCTGGTCGCTTGTGTCCCCCAAGACAAAGCGCGATATTTCCCATCAAGGGAACCTACAATGGTCACCCAGCAGCCAGTGGGGAACGCTGGGGGCGCATCGATGTCGAGCCAGAAAATAATTTTTCGTACACGCGCTCGTGTGCGGCGCAAAGTCATCAAAATCAGCTGTAACACGCCACCCTCAGAGTAAAATGCTTCGGTTTCTTAAGGGCCTTCAAAAGGACAGTTTCCTTTTGCAGAACCTGAAAGAAAGCACGCAGGAGCTGTTGAAAACAGAACAGTGAAAGACCAAGCAATAACAAAATTACTCGTTTTTTATGCATTTTGTGTGCTCTCCTCGCCTGCTGGTAAAAATCTATGTACACACCGCTGGTCGCTTGTGTCCCCCAAGACAAAGCGCGATATTTCCCATCAAGGGAACCTATAATGGTCACCCAGCAGCCAGTGGGGAACGCTGGGGGCGCATCGATGTCGAGCCAGAAAATAATTTTTCGTACACGCGCCCGTGTGCGGCGCAAAGTCATCAAAATCAGCTGTAACACGCCACCCTCAGAGTAAAATGCTTCGGTTTCTTAAGGGCCTTCAAAAGCATAGTTTCCTCTTGCAGAACCTGAAAGAAAGCACGCAGGAGCTGTGAAAACAGAACAGTGAAAGACCAAGCAGTAACAAAATTACTCCTTTTTTATGCATTTTGTGTGCTCTCCTCGCCTGCTGGTAAAAATCTATGTACACACGGCTAGACGCTTGCGTCCCTCAATGCAAAACGCAATATTTTCCATCAAGGGGACCTACAATGGTCACCCAGCAGCCAGTGGGGAACGCTGGGGGCGCATCGATGTCGAGCCAGAAAATAATTTTTCGTACACGCGCCCGTGTGCGGCGCAAAGTCATCAAAATCAGCTGTAACACGCCACCCTCAGAGTAAAATGCTTCGGTTTCTTAAGGGCCTTCAAAAGCACAGTTTCCTCTTGCAGAACCTGAAAGAAAGCACGCAGGAGCTGTTGAAAACAGAACAGTGAAAGACCAAGCAATAACAAAATTACTCGTTTTTTATGCATTTTGTGTGCTCTCCTCGCCTGCTGGTAAAAATCTATGTACATACGGGTAGACGCTTGCATCCCTCAATACAAAACGCATAATTTCCCATCAGGGGAACCTATAATGGTCACCCAGCAGCCAGTGGGGAACGCTGGGGACGCATCGATGTCGAGCCAGAAAATAATGTTACGTACACGCGCCCGTGTGCGGCGCAAAGTCACCAAAATCAGCTGTGACACGCCACCCTCGGAGTAAAACGCTTCGGTTTCTTAAGGGCCTTCAAAAGCACAGTTTTCTCTTGCAGAACCTGAAAGAAAGCACGCAGCAGCTGTTGAAAACAGAAAAGTGAAAGACCAAGCAGTAACAAAATTACTCGTTTTTTATGCATTTTGTGTGCTTTCCTCGCCTGCTGGTAAAAATCTATGTACACACGGCTAGACGCTTGCGTCCCTCAATGCAAAACGCAATATTTTCCATCAAGGGGACCTACAATGGTCACCCAGCAGCCAGTGGGGAACGCTGGGGGCGCATCGATGTCGAGCCAGAAAATAATTGTTCGTACACGCGCCCGTGTGCGGCGCAAAGTCGCCAAAATCAGCTTTAACACGCCACCCTCAGAGCAAAATGCTTCGGTTTCTTAAGGACCTTCAAAAGCACAGTTTCCTCTTGCAGAACCTGAAAGAAAGCACGCAGGAGCTGTCGAAAACAGAACAGTGAAAGACCAAGCAGTAACAAAATTACTCGTTTTATATGCATTTTGTGTGCTCTCCTCGCCTGCTGGTAAAAATCTATGTACATACGGGTAGACGCTTGCATCCCTCAATACAAAACGCATAATTTCCCATCAGGGGAACCTATAATGGTCACCCAGCAGCCAGTGGGGAACGCTGGGGACGCATCGATGTCGAGCCAGAAAATAATGTTACGTACACGTGCCTGCGTGCGGCGCAAAGTCACCAAAATCAGCTGTAACACGCCAGCCTCGGAGTAAAACGCTTCGGTTTCTTAAGGGCCTTCAAAAGCACAGCTTCCTCTTGCAGAACCTGAAAGAAAGCACGCAGCAGCTGTTGGAAACAGAACAGTGAAAGACCAAGCAGTAACAAAATTACTCGTTTTTTATGCATTTTGTGTGCTCTCCTCGCCTGCTGGTAAAAATCTATGTACACACGGCTAGACGCCTGCGTCCCTCAATACAAAACGCAAGATTTGCCATCAGGGGAACCTATAATGGTCATCCAGCAGCAAGTGGGGAACGCTGGGGACGCATCGATGTCGAGCCAGAAAATAATGTTACGTACACGCGCCCGTGTGCGGAGCAAAGTCACCAAAATCAGCCTTAACACGCCACCCTCGGAGTAAAATGCTTCGGTTTGTAAAGGGCCTTCAAAAGCACAGTTTCCTCTTGCAGAACTTGAAAGAAAGCACGCAGGAGTTGTTGAAAACAGAACAGTGAAAACCAAGCAGTAACAAAATTACTCCTTTTTTATGCATTTTGTGTGCTCTCCTCGCCTGCTGGTAAAAATCTATGTACACACGGCTAGACGCTTGCGTCCCTCAATGCAAAACGCAATATTTCCCATCAACGGAACCTATAATGGTCACCCAGCAGCCAGTGGGGAACGCTGGGGATGCATCGATGTCGAGCCAGAAAATAATGTTACGTACACGCGCCCGTGTGCGGCGCAAAGTCACCAAAATCAGCTGTAACACGCCAGCCTCGGAGTAAAACGCTTCGGTTTTTTAAGGGCCTTCAAAAGCTAAGTTTCCTCTTGCAGAACCTGAAAGAAAGCACGCAGCAGCTGTTGAAAACAGAACAGTGAAAAACCAAGCAATAACAAAATTACTCGTTTTTTATGCATTTTGTGTGCTTTCCTCGCCTGCTGGTAAAAATCTATGTACACACCGCTGGTCGCTTGTGTCCCCCAAGACAAAGCGCGATATTTCCCATCAAGGGAACCTATAATGGTCACCCAGCAGCCAGTGGGGAACGCTGGGGGCGCATCGATGTCGAGCCAGAAAATAATTTTTCGTACACGCGCCCGTGTGCGGCGCAAAGTCATCAAAATCAGCTGTAACACGCCACCCTCAGAGTAAAATGCTTCGGTTTCTTAAGGGCCTTCAAAAGCACAGTTTCCTCTTGCAGAACCTGAAAGAAAGCACGCAGGAGCTGTTGAAAACAGAACAGTGAAAGACCAAGCAGTAACAAAATTACTCCTTTTTTATGCATTTTGTGTGCTCTCCTCGCCTGCTGGTAAAAATCTATGTACACACGGCTAGACGCTTGCATCCTTCAATACAAAACGCAATATTTCCCTTCAAGGGAACCTACAATGGTCACCCAGCAGCCAGTGGGGAACGCTGGGGACGCATCGATGTCGAGCCAGAAAATAATGTTACGTACACGCGCCCGTGTGCGGCGCAAAGTCGCCGAAATCAGCTTTAACACGCCACCCTCAGAGCAAAATGCTTCGGTTTCTTAAGGGCCTTCATAAGCACAGTTTCCTCTTGCAGAACCTGAAAGAAAGCACGCAGGAGCTGTTGAAAACAAAACAGTGAAAGACCAAGCAGTAACAAAATTACTCGTTTTATATGCATTTTGTGTGCTCTCCTCGCCTGCTGGTAAAAATCTATGTACATACGGGTAGACGCTTGCATCCCTCAATACAAAACGCATAATTTCCCATCAGGGGAACCTATAATGGTCACCCAGCAGCCAGTGGGGAACGCTGGGGACGCATCGATGTCGAGCCAGAAAATAATGTTACGTACACGTGCCTGCGTGCGGCGCAAAGTCACCAAAATCAGCTGTAACACGCCAGCCTCGGAGTAAAACGCTTCGGTTTTTTAAGGGCCTTCAAAAGCTAAGTTTCCTCTTGCAGAACCTGAAAGAAAGCACGCAGCAGCTGTTGAAAACAGAACAGTGAAAAACCAAGCAATAACAAAATTACTCGTTTTTTATGCATTTTGTGTGCTTTCCTCGCCTGCTGGTAAAAATCTATGTACACACCGCTGGTCGCTTGTGTCCCCCAAGACAAAGCGCGATATTTCCCATCAAGGGAACCTATAATGGTCACCCAGCAGCCAGTGGGGAACGCTGGGGACGCATCGATGTCGAGCCAGAAAATAATGTTACGTACACGCGCCCGTGTGCGGCGCAAAGTCACCAAAATCAGCTGCAACACGCCACCCTCGGAGTAAAACGCTTCGGTTTCTTAAAGGCCTTCAAAAGCACAGTTTCCTTTTGCAGAACTTGAAAGAAAGCACGCAGGAGTTGTTGAAAACAGAACAGTGAACACCAAGCAGTAACAAAATTACTCCTTTTTTATGCATTTTGTGTGCTCTCCTCGCCTGCTGGTAAAAATCTATGTACACACGGCTAGACGCTTGCGTCCCTCAATGCAAAGCGCAATATTTCCCATCAACGGAACCTATAATGGTCACCCAGCAGCCAGTGGGGAACGCTGGGGATGCATCGATGTCGAGCCAGAAAATAATGTTACGTACACGCGCCCGTGTGCGGCGCAAAGTCATCAAAATCAGCTGTAACACGCCACCCTCGGAGTAAAACGCTTCGGTTTCTTAAGGGCCTTCAAAAGCACAGTTTGCTCTTGCAGATCCTGAAAGAAAGCACCCAGGCGCTGTTGAAAACAGAACAGTGAAAGGCCAAGCAGTAACAAAATTACTCGTTTTTTATGCATTTTGTGTGCTCTCCTCGCCTGCTGGTTAAAATCCATGTACACACGGCTGGACGCTTGTATCCGTAAATACAAAACGCGATATTTCCCATCAAGGGAACCTATAATGGTCACCCAACAGCCAGTGGGGAACGCTGGGGACGCATCGATGTCGAGCCAGAAAATAATGTTACGTACACGCGCCCGTGTGCGGCGCAAAGTCACCAAAATCAGCTGCAACACGCCACCCTCGGAGTAAAACGCTTCGGTTTCTTAAGGGCCTTCAGAAGCACAGTTTTCTCTTGCAGAACCTGAAAGAAAGCACGCAGCAGCTGTTGAAAACAGAACAGTGAAAGACCAAGCAGTAACAAAATTACTCGTTTTATATGCATTTTGTGTGCTCTCCTCGCCTGCTGGTAATAATCTATGTACACACGGCTAGACGCTTGCGTCCCTCAATACAAAACGCAACATTTCCTATCAAGGGAACCTACAATAGTCACCCAGCAGCCAGTGGGGAACGCTGGGGACGCATCGATGTCGAGCCAGAAAATAATGTTACGTACACGCGCCCGTGTGCGGCGCAAAGTCACCAAAATCAGCTGTAACACGCCACCCTCGGAAAAAAAACGCTTCGGTTTCTTAAGGGCCTTCAAAAGCACAGTTTGCTCTTGCAGATCCTGAAAAAAAGCACCCAGGCGCTGTTGAAAACAGAACAGTGAAAGGCCAAGCAGTAACAAAATTACTCGTTTTTTATGCATTTTGTGTGCTCTCCTCGCCTGCTGGTTAAAATCTATGTACACACGGCTAGACGCTTGCGTTTCTCAATACAAAACGCAAAATTTCCCATCAAATGAACCTATAATGGTCACCCAGCAGCCAGTGGTGAACGCTGGGGACGCATCGATGTCGAGCCAGAAAATAATGTTACGTACACGCGCCCGTGTGCGGCGCTAAGTCACCAAAATCAGCTGTAACACGCCACCCTCGGAAAAAAACGCTTCGGTTTCTTAAGGGCCTTCAAAAGCACAGTTTGCTCTTGCAGATCCTGAAAAAAAGCACCGAGGCGCTGTTGAAAACAGAACAGTGAAAAGCCAAGCAGTAACAAAATTACTCCTTTTTTATGCATTTTGTGTGCTCTCCTCGCCTGCTGGTAAAAATCTATGTACACACGGCTGGTCGCTTGTGTCCCCCAAGACAAAGCGCGATATTTTCCATCAAGGGAACCTATAATGGTCACCCAACAGCCAGTGGGGAACGCTGGGGACGCATCGATGTCGAGCCAGAAAATAATGTTACGTACACGCGCCCGTGTGCGGCGCAAAGTCACCAAAATCAGCTGCAACACGCCACCCTCGGAGAAAAACGCTTCGGTTTCTTAAGGGCCTTCAAAAGCACAGTTTTCTCTTGCAGAACCTGAAAAAAAGCACCCAGGCGCTGTTGAAAACAGAACAGTGAAAGGCCAAGCAGTAACAAAATTACTCCTATTTTATGCATTTTGTGTGCTCTCCTCGCCTGCTGGTAAAAATCTATGTACACACGGCTGGGAACCTACAATGGTCACCCAGCAGCCAGTGGGGAACGCTGGGGACGCATCGATGTCGAGCCAGAAAATAATGTTACGTACACGCGCCCGTGTGCGGCGCAAAGTCACCAAAATCAGCTGCAACACGCCACCCTCGGAGTAAAACGCTTCGGTTTCTTAAGGGCCTTCAGAAGCACAGTTTTCTCTTGCAGAACTTGAAAGAAAGCACGCAGGAGTTGTTGAAAACAGAACAGTGAAATGTACACACGGCCAGACGCTTGCGTCCCTCAATACAAAACGCAAGATTTCCCATCAGGGGAACCTATAATGGTCACCCAGCAGCCAGTGGGGAACGCTGGGGACGCATCGATGTCGAGCCAGAAAATAATGTTACGTACACGCGCCCGTGTGCGGCGCAAAGTCACCAAAATCAGCTGTAACACGCCACCCTCGGAAAAAAACGCTTCGGTTTCTTAAGGGCCTTCAAAAGCACAGTTTGCTCTTGCAGATCCTGAAAAAAAGCACCGAGGCGCTGTTGAAAACAGAACAGTGAAAAGCCAAGCAGTAACAAAATTACTCCTTTTTTATGCATTTTGTGTGCTCTCCTCGCCTGCTGGTAAAAATCTATGTACACACGGCTGGTCGCTTGTGTCCCCCAAGACAAAGCGCGATATTTTCCATCAAGGGAACCTATAATGGTCACCCAACAGCCAGTGGGGAACGCTGGGGACGCATCGATGTCGAGCCAGAAAATAATGTTACGTACACGCGCCCGTGTGCGGCGCAAAGTCACCAAAATCAGCTGCAACACGCCACCCTCGGAGAAAAACGCTTCGGTTTCTTAAGGGCCTTCAAAAGCACAGTTTTCTCTTGCAGAACCTGAAAAAAAGCACCCAGGCGCTGTTGAAAACAGAACAGTGAAAGGCCAAGCAGTAACAAAATTACTCCTATTTTATGCATTTTGTGTGCTCTCCTCGCCTGCTGGTAAAAATCTATGTACACACGGCTGGGAACCTACAATGGTCACCCAGCAGCCAGTGGGGAACGCTGGGGACGCATCGATGTCGAGCCAGAAAATAATGTTACGTACACGCGCCCGTGTGCGGCGCAAAGTCACCAAAATCAGCTGCAACACGCCACCCTCGGAGTAAAACGCTTCGGTTTCTTAAGGGCCTTCAGAAGCACAGTTTTCTCTTGCAGAACTTGAAAGAAAGCACGCAGGAGTTGTTGAAAACAGAACAGTGAAATGTACACACGGCCAGACGCTTGCGTCCCTCAATACAAAACGCAAGATTTCCCATCAGGGGAACCTATAATGGTCACCCAGCAGCCAGTGGGGAACGCTGGGGACGCATCGATGTCGAGCCAGAAAATAATGTTACGTACACGCGCCCGTGTGCGGCGCAAACTCACCAAAATCAGCTGTAACACGCCACCCTCGGAGTAAAACGCTTCGGTTTCTTAAAGGCCTTCAAAAGCACAGTTTCCTTTTGCAGAACTTGAAAGAAAGCACGCAGGAGTTGTTGAAAACAGAACAGTGAACACCAAGCAGTAACAAAATTACTCCTTTTTTATGCATTTGGTGTGCTGTCCTCGCCTGCTGGTAAAAATCTATGTACACACGGCTGGACGCTTGTGTCCCTGAATACAAAACGCGATATTTTCCATCAAGGGAACCTATAATGGTGACCCTGCAGCCAGTGGGGAACGCTGGGGATGCATCGATGTCGAGCCAGAAAATAATTTTTCGTACACGCGCCCGTGTGCGGCGCAAAGTCATCAAAATCAGCTGTAACACGCCACCCTCAGAGTAAAATGCTTCGGTTTCTTAAGGGCCTTCAAAAGGACAGTTTCCTTTTGCAGAACCTGAAAGAAAACACGCAGGAGCTGTTGAAAACAGAACAGTGAAAGACCAAGCA
This sequence comes from Eumerus sabulonum, assembly GCA_951905685.1. NCBI lineage: Eukaryota > Metazoa > Arthropoda > Insecta > Diptera > Syrphidae > Eumerus > Eumerus sabulonum. The sequence continues at coordinate 136,576,533 of OX645060.1, read as the reverse complement.
ATAAGAAAATTACTCGTTTTATATACATTTTGTGTGCTCTCCTCGCCTGCTGGTAAAAATCTATGTACATACGGGTAGACGCTTGCATCTCTCAATACAAAACGCAAAATTCCCCATCAGGGGAACCTATAATGGTCACCCAGCAGCCAGTGGGGAACGCTGGGGACGCATCGATGTCGAGCCAGAAAATAATGTTACGTACACGTGCCTGCGTGCGGCGCAAAGTCATTAAAATCAGCTGTAACACGCCACCCTCGGAGTGAAACGCTTCGGTTTTCTAAGGGCCTTCAAAAGCACAGTTTCCTCTTGCAGAACCTGAAAGAAAGCACGCAGCAGCTGTTGAAAACAGAACAGTGAAAAACCAAGCAATAACAAAATTACTCGTTTTTTATGCATTTTGTGTGTTCTCCTCGCCTGCTGGTAAAAATCTATGTACACACGGCTGGTCGCTTGTGCCCTCCAAGACAAAGCGCGATATTTCCCATCAAGGGAACCTATAATGGTCACCCAGCAGCCAGTGGGGAACGCTGGGGACGCATCGATGTCGAGCCAGAAAATAATGTTACGTACACGCGCCCGTGTGCGGCGCAAAGTCACTATGAAAAAAAACGATTTAATGTTTAAATAAAACTGAACAATCTTAGCTTGATTTCTTTATTCTGTTCGTTATGAAGGTCGAATCGGAACTACTTTACTTTAACATTTCATATTCATAATTATACAAAGTGAACCATAGGAAAAAGAAAGAGATAAAGCAATTCATTATATAGTTCAGGCAATTAGAATTCATATTTCAACAATAACGTTACAACAACAAAACATCGAATTATTTACAAAAGAAAAAGAACAATCTTTAAATATTTTTAACATCCTCCGGGCCGGGCGAAGGAACCTCTATTGGATACAACAACTGGATCGGACGTCTGACTGTTTGACCGTTTGCAAAACGGACCTCACACGCTCTTATCTTATTATCTCTCCCCGGAAAACATCTTTCTATAACAGCTAATTTCCAGTGCAAACGTGATACGGCTGTGTCGTGAACTAAAACCACATCTCCTATCTTAATCTCTGAACTGATGTCCTTGCCTGAGTGATGAGCCGATCTTAAAAGTCGAAGATATTCAGTATTCCACCTTTTCCATAATCGGCTTATGTGAATAGTTCTGGATTTCCACACTTTACGCAGCTCAACACCGTCCATCAACTCTATTGGTGGCTTCGATGATTTCTCAAAATGTCCAGCGAGGAAATGACTTGGCGTAAGGGGAGTTAAATCAAAGGGGTCGTCGCTAATATAGGTCAAGGGTCGCATGTTTATTATGCTTTCTGCTTCTGTGAGGAAAGTATATAATTCGTCATTAGATAATTTCGACTTCCATATCGTAGCTTTCAGAACGTCTTTGACAGCCTTTACCATACGTTCCCAAAAACCGCCCCACCATGGAGCTCGCTCGACACTAAAGCGCCAAATAATGCCTCGATTACTCAAGAAACCATAAAATATCTCACTATCAAGAATGTTTCCCAGACATCGCAATTCGTTTGATGCCCTCTTAAAGGTCTTGGCATTGTCTGAGTAGATTATCCTAGGTACACCCCTTCGAGCGATAAATCTTCTTATAGCCAGCAGGCAGCATTCGGTACTTAAATTTGGCACAAGTTCTAGGTGAACGGCTCGTACGACTGCACATGTGAATAGCATTATATACACTTTATGTGTCGCATCATTTTGTACAATGTAGAGTGGACCTGCAAAATCAACGCCTACAGTTTCGAACGCTTTTGAAGCTATCATGCGATCCCTGGGCAAAGGCGCAAAGGGATTTGACATTGGCTTTCCCTTCAACCTACGACAAATTCTGCAGGAATTTATGATTTTTTTTATAAGCTGCCGACTACCAGGCAACCAAAATTTCTCTCGTAGTCTAGCCAAAACTACATTTACACCAGCATGTAGGGATACCTCGTGCATATATGTTACAATCAAACCACTCAGGTAATTGGCTTTGGGAAGAAGAATTGGACTAATGATGTCCATATCTTCCTCAAGTAGTTGCAAGCGACTACCGACGCGCAAATATCCCTCCTTATCCAAGAATAGATTAAGGGATAAAAAGCTAGATGAACGGGGAATAGGTTTCTTCTTCGACAAACATGTAAGTTCAGCTTTGAAATGTATTCTTTGAAGTATTCTAATCCAATACATTTCGGCCGTCTTTAGTTCGCTCGCGGTCAGATACTTTGTTTCACCTTTTTTTGCCTCGAAAACAACTAATAGCTCGGAATACATAAGCTGCTATTCGAAGAAGCCGTTTCCATGAACTTATCTTCTCATAGGCTATTATAGGCTCAATGCATTCAAAGCCTGCCATGCTTGGTATTTCTTCAGAAGATATCAATAAAACTGTAGATTCTACTGACATAACGCTTTCTGTTGGCCATTCGGATTCGGGCCTTCTGAGCCATTTGGGACCATTTTTCCACTCATTTGATGCTTCGAATTTCGTCATAGATATTCCTCTAGTGAGCAAGTCCGCAGGGTTAAGCTTGCCTGAGCAATGGCGCCATTCCCCCTGAGTTGTTATCTCTTGTATTTCTTTAACTCGGTTGAAAACATACGGCTTCCATCGTTTCGCATCTCCTCGAATCCAATATAAGGCAATCTGAGAGTCAGTCCAGAGAACGTACTTTTTAACAGGCATCTCTATCTTTTCGAAATATCGCTTTAATCGGGCTGCAATCAAAGAAGCGGTAAGCTCCAACCTTGGAAGACTCATCTGATCCGCATTTCCTTCTTTAAGTGGAGCGACACGTGCTTTCGCACAAACAAAAGTGACCGTCGTACTCCCATTAGCATCTTCTATCCGCAGGTATGCAACAGCTCCGAATGCTTTAGTACTCGCATCTGCAAAAATATGCATTTCAATAGTCTTAGCATCAGTATAAAATCCTATCCATCGTGATATAGCGAAATGGGCAATTCTGTCTAAATTCTTCGAACATAGACTCCATTCACTCATCATCTCAAATGGGAGCGGTTCATCCCAATCTATTTTAAGCCGCCATAGCGATTGAAATAAAAGTTTTAAACGTATAACGACAGGACTCAGAAAACCCAAAGGATCAAAAATACAGCCAATTATTCTTAAAATGCTTCGCTTTGTGGGCAAAAGTTTTTCTAGTACTGACGGATTGAAGTTAATACCCAACTCGTCGCTGTGAATATTCCACTTAAGCCCTAATACCATTTGTATTGGATCTATGTTTCCACCATCGAAGTACTCTCTTACTATCATGTCATTACTAGCCCATTTCCTTAGATGCATATGTGCTCGTTTCATTATTTCAACTGCTTCTTGGTGAAAACTTTTGGCTTGTGCTTGACTTTCTAGACTGACTAGTACATCATCCATATAAAACGAATTTCTTAATAAAGAGCATGTACGTGGGAATTGAGAAGCTTCTAATTCTAGGTGCATTTGAATGCAAGCAGATAGCAAAAACGGGCTACAAGTTACCCCGAAAGTAACTCGCGTCATGCGAAACTCTTTTATAGCAGGCAAATTAGAGGCTGACTGAATCTTCTCATCAAACCAAAGGAACCTATGACTATCACGGTCTTCTCTGGCTAGATTTATTTGCAGAAACGCCTTTTCGATATCTGCTATGATTGCTATTCTGCAAAGCCTAAATTTCAACAATATTCGAAATATTTCAGGGAGCAGATTGGACCCAGTTAATAGCATATCGTTCAATGAAAACATACCTTCAGCTCTGGAAGAAGCATCAAAAACAATGCGCAGCTTTGTGGTGGTTTTTTCTGGTCTATAAACTGGTCGGTGGGGCATATAATAAAGATTGCCATTAAACTTTGAGCTGGCCGGCTCAGCAAACCCGGCAGCAATAAATTCTCTCACTGCAGCATCATATTCTGAAAGCTTACATGGATTTCTTGAAAGTTTTCTTACCAGAGAATAAAGCCGGCTGATGGCATTTTCCTTATTGTGCGCAAATGTAGTGCTAGAATCCTTCCAAGGTAGAGTTGCTTCATATCCGGACGAAGTTTTCCGTATACAGCTACGCTTAAGCTTCTCCGTTTGCATATCTGCTTCACGCTTGTCGTTTTGAATTCCCAGTACTTCCAAGCTCCACATATTTTCAACTGCAAGACTACAGAGAGATGAAGATATCTCGTAGTTTCCGATTACTTTGTCTGCCTTGTAAGAGCCTTGAATGGTCCAACCAAAAATTGTAGATACAGCTGCTAAATGCTTGGATACCCTGCGATGTGCACCATCGACAATAGACCAATAAAAATCTGCACCTATTAAGAGTCCCAAGCCTTCTTCTTGTGTATAACCATTATCGTTCGAATCTGCCAAATTAAGATCATTAAAACAAACATCATTAACATCTGGTGCCACCAGAACATCTTGGCAGATATTAGGCACGACCACTGCCAGGATCTTAGCCGATTGTTGATTAAATTGGCTGCATACAACCAATTCTACCACATTAAATATCTTAGGTTTGGATACCTTCGAATCTCCAAATGGAATAATTGATAAATGTATCTTACCAACAAGGGGGAGGTTTAACTTATCAACAACATCCTCCCTTACATACGATCGTTGACTGCCGCCATCAAGTATCGCACGCACAAACACCCTTTTAGATGTTAATGGAGACATCAAAAAAACTCGAACAGTTTGCAAAAAAACATTAGTTGCCCTTTTGTCGTTGGTAAACAAATTAAGCACATCACTGCTTGTGGGGACATATTTAGCATTCACATCGGACTTCGCGATCTTATTTCCCCCACAATCCTTTTGGGAACATACTGCTGTAGCATGTTGTCTTTTGCACCGACTACATTGCACCTTAACACGGCAAAATTTAGCTGTGTGGCCCCTTTGCGTACAGCGAAAGCATCGACCATCATTTTTTAATAACATCTTCTTCTTTTCGACAGCGCACTCATTATCACATTCTTTAGTTGGATGGTTTGATGACTTGCATAGAAAACATGATGTCTTACTAGCACTGACAGTAAACAAACCTGCCGCAGTTGTCAATTGTTGATGTTTAGAACCGCCAGAGAAGGATGACATTTTATTGACAGTGGCCTTTTCAATTGACTCCACTTCTTGTTTAAGAAAGAGCAAGATGTTTTTTAGGCACTTGTCACCATCAATCGTAAGAGAAGAACCACCATCTTCAGTGGTATCATTTCCATTTTCTTCTTTCACCCGATCGGATACAATTTCCTTTTGTGTACGATGATATTGTATTCTCAGCTCATCTGGCATACAACGTAAGAGTATTGACTTCAGCATGATGTAGTAGTGAGACGAAGGAATATTAAGAGCCGTGAGAGAGCGACTTGTGGATGTGACTGTGTTATACAATTTCCTTAATCCATGAGAATCCGTTTTATTACGGACTGGTGTTAAATTCATCAGTTGTTGCATGAGGCGATCGATCAGTTTTTCTGAATCACCGTATTCTTCTTTTAAGAGGGCGATAGCACCATCATAGCACGCATCTGATGGGGTAAAGCCTGATATGACCTTCTCAGCTGCTCCTGTTAAAACTGACCTTAGATAATTAAATTTGTCTATACCAGAGAGGGAATGGTTTTCATGCACAGCTGTTCTAAACGTCTCCCAAAATGGTATCCATTCGGTATAGTCTCCGGAAAACCCTTTCAGCTCCAATTTTGGTAGCCTAACGCATTGTGGTTTCGGTTCCGGATTTGCCGATCGATCGTTATTCGTATTCCTACAGGGACCCAATCGCTCTTTTACCCTTGCCAAACGCACTTCGATGCGGCCTACTAAACCCGCAGCAATATCTTCGTATTCTGCAATCTTTTCAGGATTCTTATCCTCTAACCCTTTAATCTGCACTTCTTTATTAACAGATTCGAGGTTCTTATGAGCTGTGGTTAGTCGAAGAAGCAATGAAGATAATTCTTCCTCTGCACTATCCAAGGCAACTGGGTCATCCACTACTTTGGAATTTGGAGAATTCAAATAATCCGTTGCTTCGTTAACGATTTTAGTTATTTGACTTCTATAACCAGCGCGTACTTGTAACTCCATTTCGTATAATTGAAGGCGTGGAACCAAACGACTTTCAAGAAAAGAAAACAAATTCGATTTTAATCAAGCAAGAGTCTTAATGCCCGCGACACTTCCCGGGTTTCGGCACCAATATGAAAAAAAACGATTTAATGTTTAAATAAAACTGAACAATCTTAGCTTGATTTCTTTATTCTGTTCGTTATGAAGGTCGAATCGGAACTACTTTACTTTAACATTTCATATTCATAATTATACAAAGTGAACCATAGGAAAAAGAAAGAGATAAAGCAATTCATTATATAGTTCAGGCAATTAGAATTCATATTTCAACAATAACGTTACAACAACAAAACATCGAATTATTTACAAAAGAAAAAGAACAATCTTTAAATATTTTTAACAGTCACCAAAATCAGCTGCAACACGCCACCCTCGGAGTAAAACGCTTCGGTTTCTTAAAGGCCTTCAAAAGCACAGTTTCCTTTTGCAGAACTTGAAAGAAAGCACGCAAGAGTTGTTGAAAACAGAACAGTGAAAACCAAGCAGTAACAAAATTACTCCTTTTTTATGCATTTTGTGTGCTCTCCTCGCCTGCTGGTAAAAATCTATGTACACACGGCTGGACGCTTGTGTCCCTGAATACAAAACGCGATATTTTCCATCAAGGGAACCTATAATAGTCACGCTGGGGATGCATCGATGTCGAGCCAGAAAATAATGTTACGTACACGCGCCCGTGTGCGGCGCAAAGTCATCAAAATCAGCTGTAACACGCCACCCTCAGAGTAAAATGCTTCGGTTTCTTAAGGGCCTTCAAGAGGATAGTTTCCTCTTGCAGAACCTGAAAGAAAGCACGCAGGAGCTGTTGAAAACAGAACAGTGAAAACCAAGCAGTAACAAAATTACTCCTTTTTTATGCATTTTGTGTGTTCTCCTCGCCTGCTGGTAAAAATCTATGTACACACGGCTGGACGGTTGTGTCCCTGAATACAAAACGCGATATTTTCCATCAAGGGAACCTATAATGGTGACCCTGCAGCCAGTGGGGAACGCTGGGGATGCATCGATGTCGAGCCAGAAAATAATTTTTCGTACACGCGCCCGTGTGCGGCGCAAAGTCATCAAAATCAGCTGTAACACGCCACCCTCAGAGTAAAATGCTTCGGTTTCTTAAGGGCCTTCAAAAGGACAGTTTCCTTTTGCAGAACCTGAAAGAAAACACGCAGGAGCTGTTGAAAACAGAACAGTGAAAGACCAAGCAGTAAGAAAATTACTCGTTTTATATACATTTTGTGTGCTCTCCTCGCCTGCTGGTACAAATCTATGTACATACGGGTAGACGCTTGCATCCCTCAATACAAAACGCAAAATTTCCCATCAGGGGAACCTATAATGGTCACCCAGCAGCCAGTGGGGAACGCTGGGGACGCATCGATGTCGAGCCAGGAAATAATGTTACGTACACGTGCCTGCGTGCGGCGCAAAGTCATTAAAATCAGCTGTAACACGCCAGCCTCGGAGTAAAACGCTTCGGTTTCTTAAGGGCCTTCAAAGGCACAGTTTCCTCTTGCAGAACCTGAAAGAAAGCACGCAGCAGCTGTTGAAAACAGAACAGTGAAAAACCAAGCAATAACAAAATTACTCGTTTTTTATGCATTTTGTGTGTTCTCCTCGCCTGCTGGTAAAAATCTATGTACACACGGCTGGTCGCTTGTGTCCTCCAAGACAAAGCGCGATATTTCCCATCAAGGGAACCTATAATGGTCACCCAGCAGCCAGTGGGGAACGCTGGGGACGCATCGATGTCGAGCCAGAAAATAATGTTACGTACACGCGCCCGTGTGCGGCGCAAAGTCACCAAAATCAGCTGCAACACGCCACCCTCGGAGTAAAACGCTTCGGTTTCTTAAAGGCCTTCAAAAGCACAGTTTTTTTTTGCAGAACTTGAAAGAAAGCACGCAAGAGTTGTTGAAAACAGAACAGTGAAAACCAAGCAGTAACAAAATTACTCCTTTTTTATGCATTTTGTGTGCTCTCCTCGCCTGCTGGTAAAAATCTATGTACACACGGCTGGACGCTTGTGTCCCTGAATACAAAACGCGATATTTTCCATCAAGGGAACCTATAATGGTCACCCTGCAGCCAGTGGGGAACGCTGGGGATGCATCGATGTCGAGCCAGAAAATAATGTTACGTACACGCGCCCGTGTGCGGCGCAAAGTCATCAAAATCTGCTGTAACACGCCACCCTCAGAGTAAAATGCTTCGGTTTCTTAAAGGCCTTCAAAAGCACAGTTTCCTTTTGCAGAACTTGAAAGAAAGCACGCAGGAGTGGTTGAAAACAGAACAGGGAAAACCAAGCAGTAATAAAATTACGCGTTTTTTATACATTTTGTGTGCTCTCCTCGCCTGCTGGTAAAAATCTATGTACACACGGCTGGACTCTTGTGTCCCTGAATATAAAAGGCGATATTTCCCATCAAGGGAACCTACAGTGGTCACCCAGCAGCCAGTGGGGAACGCTGGGGACGCATCGATGTCGAGCCCGAAAATAATTTTTCGTACACGCGCCCGTGTGAGGCGCAAAGTCATCAAAATCAGCTGTAACATGCCACCCTCAGAGTCAAATGCTTCGGTTTCTTAAGGGCCTTCAAAAGGACAGTTTCCTCTTGCAGAACCTGAAAGAAAGCACGCAGGAGCTGTTGAAAACAGAACAGTGGAAGACCAAGCAGTAACAAAATTACTCGTTTTATATGCATTTTGTGTGCTCTCCTCGCCTGCTGGTAAAAATCTATGTACACAGGGCTAGACGCTTGCATCCTTCAATACAAAACGCAATATTTCCCTTCAAGGGAACCTACAATGGTCACCCAGCAGCCAGTGGGGAACGCTGGGGACGCATCGATGTCGAGCCAGAAAATAATGTTACGTACACGCGCCCGTGTGCGGCGCAAAGTCACCGAAATCAGCTGTAACACGCCACACTCGGAAAAAAAACGCTTCGGTTTCTTAAGGGCCTTCAAAAGCACAGTTTGCTCTTGCAGATCCTGAAAGAAAGCACCCAGGCGCTGTTGAAAACAGAACAGTGAAAGGCCAAGCAGTAACAAAATTACTCGTTTTTTATGCATTTTGTGTGCTTTCCTCGCCTGCTGGTAAAAATCTATGTACACACGGCTAAACGCTTGCGTCCCTCAATGCAAAACGCAATATTTTCCATCAAGGGAACCTACAATGGTCACCCAGCAGCCAGTGGGGAACGCTGGGGACGCATCGATGTCGAGCCAGAAAATAATGTTACGTGTGCGGCGCAAAGTCATCAAAATCAGCTGTAACACGCCACCCTGAGAGTAAAATGCTTGGGTTTCTTAAGGGCCTTCAAAAGGACAGTTTCCTTTTGCAGAACCTGAAAGAAAACACGCAGGAGCTGTTGAAAACAGAACAGTGAAAGACCAAGCAGTAAGAAAATTACTCGTTTTATATGCATTTTGTGTGCTCTCCTCGCCTGCTGGTAAAAATCTATGTACATACGGGTAGACGCTTGCATCCCTCAATACAAAACGCAAAATTTCCCATCAGGGGAACCTATAATGGTCACCCAGCAGCCAGTGGGGAACGCTGGGGACGCATCGATGTCGAGCCAGAAAATAATGTTACGTACACGTGCCTGCGTGCGGCGCAAAGTCACCAAAATCAGCTGTAACACGCCACCCTCGGAGTAAAACGCTTCGGTTTCTTAAGGGCCTTCAAAAGCACAGTTTCCTCTTGCAGAACCTGAAAGAAAGCACGCAGCAGCTGTTGAAAACAGAACAGTGAAAAACCAGGCAATAACAAAATTACTCGTTTTTTATGCATTTTGTGTGCTCTCCTCGCCTGCTGGTAAAAATCTATGTACACACGGCTGGTCGCTTGTGTCCCCCAAGACAAAGCGCGATATTTCCCATCAAGGGAACCTATAATGGTCACCCAGCAGCCAGTGGGGAACGCTGGGGACGCATCGATGTCGAGCCAGAAAATAATGTTACGTACACGCGCCCGTGTGCGGCGCAAAGTCACCAAAATCAGCTGCAACACGCCACCCTCGGAGTAAAACGCTTCGGTTTCTTAAAGGCCTTCAAAAGCACAGTTTCCTTTTGCAGAACTTGAAAGAAAGCACGCAGGAGTTGTTGAAAACAGAACAGTGAAAACCAAGCAGTAACAAAATTACTCCTTTTTTATGCATTTTGTGTGCTCTCCTCGCCTGCTGGTAAAAATCTATGTACACACGGCTGGACGCTTGTGTCCCTGAATACAAAACGCGATATTTTCCATCAAGGGAACCTATAATGGTCACCCTGCAGCCAGTGGGGAACGCTGGGGATGCATCGATGTCGAGCCAGAAAATAATGTTACGTACACGCGCCCGTGTGCGGCGCAAAGTCATCAAAATCAGCTGTAACACGCCACCCTCAGAGTAAAATGCTTCGGTTTCTTAAGGGCCTTCAAAAGCACAGTTTCCTCTTGCAGAACCTGAAAGAAAGCACGCAGCAGCTGTTGAAAACAGAACAGTGAAAAACCAAGCAATAACAAAATTACTCGTTTTATATGCATTTTGTGTGCTCTCCTCGCCTGCTGGTAAAAATCTATGTACACAGGGCTGGACGCTTGTGTCCCTGAATACAAAAGGCGATATTTCCCATCAAGGGAACCTATAGTGGTCACCCAGCAGCCAGTGGGGAACGCTGGGGACGCATCGATGTCGAGCCAGAAAATAATTTTTCGTACACGCGCCCGTGTGCGGCGCAAAGTCATCAAAATCAGCTGTAACATGCCACCCTCAGAGTAAAATGCTTCGGTTTCTTAAGGGCCTTCAAAAGGACAGTTTCCTCTTGCAGAACCTGAAAGAAAGCACGCAGGAGCTGTTGAAAACAGAACAGTGAAAGACCAAGCAGTAACAAAATTACTCGTTTTATATGCATTTTGTGTGCTCTCCTCGCCTGCTGGTAAAAATCTATGTACACAGGGCTAGACGCTTGCATCCTTCAATACAAAACGCAATATTTCCCTTCAAGGGAACCTACAATGGTCACCCAGCAGCCAGTGGGGAACGCTGGGGACGCATCGATGTCGAGCCAGAAAATAATGTTACGTACACGCGCCCGTGTGCGGCGCAAAGTCGCCAAAATCAGCTTTAACACGCCACCCTCAGAGTAAAATGCTTCGGTTTCTTAAGGGCCTTCAAAAGGACAGTTTCCTCTTGCAGAACCTGAAAGAAAGCACGCAGGAGCTGTTGAAAACAGAACAGTGAAAGACCAAGCAGTAACAAAATTACTCGTTTTATATGCATTTTGTGTGCTCTCCTCGCCTGCTGGTAAAAATCTATGTACACAGGGCTAGACGCTTGCATCCTTCAATACAAAACGCAATATTTCCCTTCAAGGGAACCTACAATGGTCACCCAGCAGCCAGTGGGGAACGCTGGGGACGCATCGATGTCGAGCCAGAAAATAATGTTACGTACACGCGCCCGTGTGCGGCGCAAAGTCACCAAAATCAGCTGTAACACGCCACCCTCGGAGTAAAACGCTTCGGTTTCGTAAGGGCCTTCAAAAGCACAGTTTCCTCTTGCAGAACCTGAAAGAAAGTACGCAGCAGCTGTTGAAAACAGAACAGTGAAAAACCAAGCAATAACAAAATTACTCGTTTTTTTTGCATTTTGTGTGCTCTCCTCGCCTGCTGGTAAAAATCTATGTACACACGGCTAAACGCTTCTATCCCTCAATGCAAAACGCAATATTTTCCATCAAGGGAACCTACAATGGTCACCCAGCAGCCAGTGGGGAACGCTGGGGACGCATCGATGTCGAGCCAGAAAATAATGTTACGTACACGCGCCCGTGTGCGGCGCAAAGTCACCAAAATCAGCTGTAACACGCCACCCTCAGAGTAAAACGCTTCGGTTTCTTAAGGGCCTTCAAAAGCACAGTTTCCTCTTGCAGAACATGAAAGAAAGCACGCAGCAGCTGTTGAAAACAGAACAGTGAAAGACCAATCAGTAACCAAATTACTGGTTTTTTATGCATTTTCTGTGCTTTCCTCGCCTGCTGGTAAAAATCTATGTACACACGGCTAGACGCTTGCGTCCCTCAATGCAAAACGCAATATTTTCCATCAAGGGAACCTACAATGGTCACCCAGCAGCCAGTGGGGAACGCTGGGGACGCATCGATGTCGAGCCAGAAAATAATGTTACGTACACGCGCCCGTGTGCGGCGCAAAGTCACCAAAATCAGCTGTAACACGCCACCCTCAGAGTAAAACGCTTCGGTTTCTTAAGGGCCTTCAAAAGCACAGTTTCCTCTTGCAGAGCATGAAAGAAAGCACGCAGCAGCTGTTGAAAACAGAACAGTGAAAGACCAATCAGTAACAAAATTACTGGTTTTTTATGCATTTTCTGTGCTTTCCTCGCCTGCTGGTAAAAATCTATGTACACACGGCTAGACGCTTGCGTCCCTCAATGCAAAACGCAATATTTTCCATCAAGGGAACCTACAATGGTCACCCAGCAGCCAGTGGGGAACGCTGGGGACGCATCGATGTCGAGCCAGAAAATAATGTTACGTACACGCGCCCGTGTGCGGCGCAAAGTCACCAAAATCAGCTGTAACACGCCACCCTCAGAGTAAAACGCTTCGGTTTCTTAAGGGCCTCCAAAAGCACAGTTTCCTCTTGCAGAACATGAAAGAAAGCACGCAGCAGCTGTTGAAAACAGAACAGTGAAAGACCAATCAGTAACAAAATTACTGATTTTTTATGCATTTTCTGTGCTTTCCTCGCCTGCTGGTAAAAATCTATGTACACACGGCTAGACGCTTGCGTCCCTCAATGCAAAACTCAATATTTTCCATCAAGGGAACCTACAATGGTCACCCAGCAGCCAGTGGGGAACGCTGGGGACGCATCGATGTCGAGCCAGAAAATAATGTTACGTACACGCGCCCGTGTGCGGCGCAAAGTCACCAAAATCAGCTGTAACACGCCACCCTCGGAAAAAAACGCTTCGGTTTCTTAAGGGCCTTCAAAAGCACAGTTTGCTCTTGCAGATCCTGAAAAAAAGCACCCAGGCGCTGTTGAAAACAGAACAGTGAAAGGCCAAGCAGTAACAAAATTACTCCTTTTTTATGCATTTTGTGTGCTCTCCTCGCCTGCTGGTAAAAATCTATGTACACACGGCTGGTCGCTTGTGTCTTCCAAGACAAAGCGCGATATTTCCCATCAAGGGAACCTATAATGGTCACCCAACAGCCAGTGGGGAACGCTGGGGACGCATCGATGTCGAGCCAGAAAATAATGTTACGTACACGCGCCCGTGTGCGGCGCAAAGTCACCAAAATCAGCTGCAACACGCCACCCTCGGAGTAAAACGCTTCGGTTTCTTAAGGGCCTTCAAAAGCACAGTTTTCTCTTGCAGAGCCTGAAAGAAAGCAGGCAGCAGCTGTTGAAAACAGAACAGTGAAAGACCATGCAGTAACAAAACTACTCGTTTTTTATGCATTTTGTGTGGTCTCCTCGCCTGCTGGTAAAAATCTATGTACACACGTTTGAACGCTTCTGCCCCTCAATATAAAGCGCGATATTTTCAATCAAGGGAACCTATAATGGTCACTCAGCAGCCAGTGGGGAACGCTGGGGACGCATCGATGTCGAGCCAGAAAATAATGTTACGTACACGCGCCCGTGTGCGGCGCAAAGTCACCAAAATCAGCTTTAACACGCCACCCTCAGAGTAAAATGCTTCGGTTTCTTAAGGGCCTTCAAAAGCACAGTTTCCTCTTGCAGAACCTGAAAGAAAGCACGCAGGAGCTGTTGAAAACAGAACAGTGAAAGACCAAGCAGTAACAAAATTACTCGTTTTATATGCATTTTGTGTGTTCTCCTCGCCTGCTGGTAAAAATCTATGTACACACGGCTAGACGCTTTCGTCTCTCAATACAAAACGCAAGATTTCCCATCAGGGGAACCTATAATAGTCATCCAGCAGCCAGTGGGGAACGCTGGGGACGCATCGATGTCGAGCCAGAAAATAATGTTACGTACACGCGCCCGTGTGCGGCGCAAAGTCACCAAAATCAGCTGTAACACGCCACCCTCAGAGTATAACGCTTCGGTTTCTTAAGGGCCTTCAAAAGCACAGTTTCCTCTTGCAGAACCTGAAAGAAAGCACGCAACAGCTGTTGAAAACAGAACAGTGAAAGACCAAGCAATAACAAAATTACTCGTTTTTTATGCATTTTGTGTGCTTTCCTCGCCTGCTGGTCAAAATCTATGTACACACGGCTAGACGCTTGCGTCTCTCAATGCAAAACGCAATATTTTCCATCAAGGGAACCTACAATGGTCCCCCAGCAGCCAGTGGGGAACGCTGGGGACGCATCGATGTCGAGCCAGAAAATAATGTTACGTACACGCGCCCGTGTGCGGCGCAAAGTCACCAAAATCAGCTGTAACACGCCACCCTCGGAAAAAAAACGCTTCGGTTTCTTAAGGGCCTTCAAAAGCACAGTTTGCTTTTGCAGATCCTGAAAGAAAGCACCCAGGCGCTGTTGAAAACAGAACAGTGAAAGGCCAAGCAGTAACAAAATTACTCGTTTTTTATGCATTTTGTGTGCTCTCCTCGCCTGCTGGTAAAAATCTATGTACACACGGCTGGTCGCTTGTGTCCCCCAAGACAAAGCGCGATATTTCCCATCAAGGGAACCTATAGTGGTCACCCAGCAGCCAGTGGGGAACGCTGGGGACGCATCGATGTCGAGACAGAAAATAATGTTACGTACACGCGCCCGTGTGCGGCGCAAAGTCACCAAAATCAGCTGCAACACGCCACCCTCGGAGTAAAACGCTTCGGTTTCTTAAAGGCCTTCAAAAGCACAGTTTCCTTTTGCAGAACTTGAAAGAAAGCACGCAGGAGTTGTTGAAAACAGAACAGTGAAAACCAAGCAGTAACAAAATTACTCCTTTTTTATGCATTTTGTGTGCTCTCCTCGCCTGCTGGTAAAAATCTATGTACACACGGCTGGACGCTTGTGTCCCTGAATACAAAACGCGATATTTTCCATCAAGAGAACCTATAATGGTCACCCTGCAGCCAGTGGGGAACGCTGGGGATGCATCGATGTCGAGCCAGAAAATAATGTTACGTACACGCGCCCGTGTGCGGCGCAAAGTCATCAAAATCAGCTGTAACACGCCACCCTCAGAGTAAAATGCTTCGGTTTCTTAAGGGCCTTCAAAGGGACAGTTTCCTCTTGCAGAACCTAAAAGAAAGCACGCAGGAGCTGTTGAAAACAGAACAGTGAAAGACCAAGCAGTAAGAAAATTACTCGTTTTATATGCATTTTGTGTGCTCTCCTCGCCTGCTGGTAAAAATCTATGTACATACGGGTAGACGCTTGCATCCCTCAATACAAAACGCAAAATTTCCCATCAGGGGAACCTATAATGGTCACCCAGCAGCCAGTGGGGAACGCTGGGGACGCATCGATGTCGAGCCAGAAAATAATGTTAAGTACACGTGCCTGCGTGCGGCGCAAAGTCACCAAAATCAGCTGTAACACGCCACCCTCGGAGTAAAACGCTTCGGTTTCTTAAGGGCCTTCAAAAGCACAGTTTCCTCTTGCAGAACCTGAAGGAAAGCACGCAGCAGCTGTTGAAAACAGAACAGTGAAAAACCAAGCAATAACAAAATTACTCGTTTTTTATGCATTTTGTGTGCTCTCCTCGCCTGCTGGTAAAAATCTGTGTACACACGGCTGGTCGCTTGTGTCCCCCGAGACAAAGCGCGACATTTCCCATCAAGGTAACCTACAATGGTCACCCAGCAGCCAGTGGGGAACGCTGGGGACGCATCGATGTCGAGCCAGAAAATAACGTTACGTACACGCGCCCGTGTGCGGCGCAAGGTCGCCAAAATCAGCTTTAACACGCCACCCTCAGAGTAAAATGCCTCGGTTACTTAAGGGCCTTCAAAAGCACAGTTTGCTCTTGCAGATCCTGAAAAAAAGCACCCAGGCGCTGTTGAAAACAGAACAGTGAAAGGCCAAGCAGTAACAAAATTACTCCTTTTTTATGCATTTTGTGTGCTCTCCTCGCCTGCTGGTAAAAATCTATGTACACACGGCTAGACGCTTGCGTCCCTCAATGCAAAACGCAATATTTTCCATCAAGGGAACCTACAATGGTCACCCAGCAGCCAGTGGGGAACGCTGGGGACGCATCGATGTCGAGCCAGAAAATAATGTTACGTACACGCGCCCGTGTGCGGCGCAAAGTCACCAAAATCAGCTGTAACACGCCACCCTCAGAGTAAAACGCTTCGGTTTCTTAAGGGCCTCCAAAAGCACAGTTTCCTCTTGCAGAACATGAAAGAAAGCACGCAGCAGCTGTTGAAAACAGAACAGTGAAAGACCAATCAGTAACAAAATTACTGATTTTTTATGCATTTTCTGTGCTTTCCTCGCCTGCTGGTAAAAATCTATGTACACACGGCTAGACGCTTGCGTCCCTCAATGCAAAACTCAATATTTTCCATCAAGGGAACCTACAATGGTCACCCAGCAGCCAGTGGGGAACGCTGGGGACGCATCGATGTCGAGCCAGAAAATAATGTTACGTACACGCGCCCGTGTGCGGCGCAAAGTCACCAAAATCAGCTGTAACACGCCACCCTCGGAAAAAAACGCTTCGGTTTCTTAAGGGCCTTCAAAAGCACAGTTTGCTCTTGCAGATCCTGAAAAAAGCACCCAGGCGCTGTTGAAAACAGAACAGTGAAAGGCCAAGCAGTAACAAAATTACTCCTTTTTTATGCATTTTGTGTGCTCTCCTCGCCTGCTGGTAAAAATCTATGTACACACGGCTGGTCGCTTGTGTCTTCCAAGACAAAGCGCGATATTTCCCATCAAGGGAACCTATAATGGTCACCCAACAGCCAGTGGGGAACGCTGGGGACGCATCGATGTCGAGCCAGAAAATAATGTTACGTACACGCGCCCGTGTGCGGCGCAAAGTCACCAAAATCAGCTGCAACACGCCACCCTCGGAGTAAAACGCTTCGGTTTCTTAAGGGCCTTCAAAAGCACAGTTTTCTCTTGCAGAACCTGAAAGAAAGCAGGCAGCAGCTGTTGAAAACAGAACAGTGAAAGACCATGCAGTAACAAAACTACTCGTTTTTTATGCATTTTGTGTGCTCTCCTCGCCTGCTGGTAAAAATCTATGTACACACGTTTGAACGCTTCTGCCCCTCAATATT
Source organism: Eumerus sabulonum (assembly GCA_951905685.1). Classification (NCBI taxonomy): domain Eukaryota; kingdom Metazoa; phylum Arthropoda; class Insecta; order Diptera; family Syrphidae; genus Eumerus; species Eumerus sabulonum. Next base: position 136,559,163 of record OX645060.1, on the reverse strand, counting down.
AAGCGCGATATTTTCAATCAAGGGAACCTATAATGGTCACTCAGCAGCCAGTGGGGAACGCTGGGGACGCATCGATGTCGAGCCAGAAAATAATGTTACGTACACGCGCCCGTGTGCGGCGCAAAGTCACCAAAATCAGCTTTAACACGCCGCCCTCAGAGTAAAATGCTTCGGTTTCTTAAGGGCCTTCAAAAGCACAGTTTCCTCTTGCAGAGCCTGAAAGAAAGCACGCAGGAGCTGTTGAAAACAGAACAGTGAAAGACCAAGCAGTAACAAAATTACTCGTTTTATATGCATTTTGTGTGTTCTCCTCGCCTGCTGGTAAAAATCTATGTACACACGGCTAGACGCTTTCGTCTCTCAATACAAAACGCAAGATTTCCCATCAGGGGAACCTAAAATAGTCATCCAGCAGCCAGTGGGGAACGCTGGGGACGCATCGATGTCGAGCCAGAAAATAATGTTACGTACACGCGCCCGTGTGCGGCGCAAAGTCACCAAAATCAGCTGCAACACGCCACCCTCAGAGTAAAATGCTTCGGTTTCTTAAGGGCCTTCAAAAGCACAGTTTCCTCTTGCAGAACCTGAAAGAAAGCACGCAGCAGCTGTTGAAAACAGAACAGTGAAAGACCAAGCAATAACAAAATTACTCGTTTTTTATGCATTTTGTGTGCTTTCCTCGCCTGCTGGTAAAAATCTATGTACACACGGCTAGACGCTTGCGTCCCTCAATGCAAAACGCAATATTTTCCATCAAGGGAACCTACAATGGTCCCCCAGCAGCCAGTGGGGAACGCTGGGGACGCATCGATGTCGAGCCAGAAAATAATGTTACGTACACGCGCCCGTGTGCGGCGCAAAGTCACCAAAATCAGCTGTAACACGCCACCCTCGGAAAAAAAACGCTTCGGTTTCTTAAGGGCCTTCAAAAGCACAGTTTGCTTTTGCAGATCCTGAAAGAAAGCACCCAGGCGCTGTTGAAAACAGAACAGTGAAAGGCCAAGCAGTAACAAAATTACTCGTTTTTTATGCATTTTGTGTGCTCTCCTCGCCTGCTGGTAAAAATCTATGTACACACGGCTGGTCGCTTGTGTCCCCCAAGACAAAGCGCGATATTTCCCATCAAGGGAACCTATAGTGGTCACCCAGCAGCCAGTGGGGAACGCTGGGGACGCATCGATGTCGAGACAGAAAATAATGTTACGTACACGCGCCCGTGTGCGGCGCAAAGTCACCAAAATCAGCTGCAACACGCCACCCTCGGAGTAAAACGCTTCGGTTTCTTAAAGGCCTTCAAAAGCACAGTTTCCTTTTGCAGAACTTGAAAGAAAGCACGCAGGAGTTGTTGAAAACAGAACAGTGAAAACCAAGCAGTAACAAAATTACTCCTTTTTTATGCATTTTGTGTGCTCTCCTCGCCTGCTGGTAAAAATCTATGTACACACGGCTGGACGCTTGTGTCCCTGAATACAAAACGCGATATTTTCCATCAAGAGAACCTATAATGGTCACCCTGCAGCCAGTGGGGAACGCTGGGGATGCATCGATGTCGAGCCAGAAAATAATGTTACGTACACGCGCCCGTGTGCGGCGCAAAGTCATCAAAATCAGCTGTAACACGCCACCCTCAGAGTAAAATGCTTCGGTTTCTTAAGGGCCTTCAAAAGGACAGTTTCCTCTTGCAGAACCTGAAAGAAAGCACGCAGGAGCTGTTGAAAACAGAACAGTGAAAGACCAAGCAGTAAGAATATTACTCGTTTTATATGCATTTTGTGTGCTCTCCTCGCCTGCTGGTAAAAATCTATGTACATACGGGTAGACGCTTGCATCCCTCAATACAAAACGCAAAATTTCCCATCAGGGGAACCTATAATGGTCACCCAGCAGCCAGTGGGGAACGATGGGGACGCATCGATGTCGAGCCAGAAAATAATGTTAAGTACACGTGCCTGCGTGCGGCGCAAAGTCACCAAAATCAGCTGTAACACGCCACCCTCGGAGTAAAACGCTTCGGTTTCTTAAGGGCCTTCAAAAGCACAGTTTCCTCTTGCAGAACCTGAAAGAAAGCACGCAGCAGCTGTTGAAAACAGAACAGTGAAAAACCAAGCAATAACAAAATTACTCGTTTTTTATGCATTTTGTGTGCTCTCCTCGCCTGCTGGTAAAAATCTGTGTACACACGGCTAGTCGCTTGTGTCCCCCGAGACAAAGCGCGACATTTCCCATCAAGGTAACCTACAATGGTCACCCAGCAGCCAGTGGGGAACGCTGGGGACGCATCGATGTCGAGCCAGAAAATAACGTTACGTACACGCGCCCGTGTGCGGCGCAAGGTCGCCAAAATCAGCTTTAACACGCCACCCTCAGAGTAAAATGCTTCGGTTACTTAAGGGCCTTCAAAGGCACAGTTTCCTCTTGCAGAACCTGAGAGAAAGCACGCAGGAGCTGTTGAAAACAGAACAGTGAAAGACCAAGCAGTAACAAAATTACTCGTTTCATATGCATTTTGTGTGCTCTCCTCGCCTGCTGGTAAAAATCTATGTACATACGGGTAGACGCTTGCATCCCTCAATACAAAACGCAAAATTTCCCATCAGGGGAACCTATAATGGTCACCCAGCAGCCAGTGGGGAACGCTGGGGACGCATCGATGTCGAGCCAGAAAATAATGTTACGTACACGTGCCTGCGTGCGGCGCAAAGTCACCAAAATCAGCTGTAACACGCCACCCTCGGAGTAAAACGCTTCGGTTTCTTAAGGGCCTTCAAAATCACAGTTTCCTCTTGCAGAACCAAAAAGAAAGCACGCAGCAGCTGTTGAAAACAGAACAGTGAAAAACCAAGCAATAACAAAATTACTCGTTTTTTATGCATTTTGTGTGCTCTCCTCGCCTGCTGGTAAAAATCTATGTACACACGGCTGGTCGCTTGTGTCCCACGAGACAAAGCGCGACATTTCCCATCATGGTAACCTATAATGGCCACCCAGCAGCCAGTGGGGAACGCTGGGGACGCTTCGATGTCGAGCCAGAAAATAATGTTACGTACACCCTCCCGTGTGCGGCGCAAAGTCGCCAAAATCAGCTGCAACACGCCACCCTCGGAGTAAAACGCTTCGGTTTCTTAAAGGCCTTCAAAAGCACAGTTTCCTTTTGCAGAACTTGAAAGAAAGCACGCAGGAGTTGTTGAAAACAGAACAGTGAAAACCAAGCAGTAACAAAATTACTCGTTTTATATGCATTTTGTGTGCTCTCCTCGCCTGCTGGTAAAAACCTATGTACACACGGCTGGTCGCTTGTGTCCTTCAAGACAAAGCGCGATATTTCCCATCAAGGGAACCTATAATGGTCACCCAGCACCCAGTGGGGAACGCTGGGGACGCATCGATGTCGAGCCAGAAAATAATTTTTCGTACACGCGCCCGTGTGCGGCGCAAAGTCATCAAAATCAGCTGTAACACGCCACCCTCAGAGTAAAATGCTTCGGTTTCTCAAGGGCCTTCAAAAGGACAGTTTCCCTTTGCAGAACCTGAAAGAAAGCACGCAGGAGCTGTTGAAAACAGAACAGTGAAAGACCAAGCAGTAACAAAATTACTCGTTTTATATGCATTTTGTGTGCTCTCCTCGCCTGGTGGTAAAAATCTATGTACACAGGGCTAGACGCTTGCATCCTTCAATACAAAACGCAATATTTCCCTTCAAGGGAACCTACAATGGTCACCCAGCAGCCAGTGGGGAACGCTGGGGACGCATCGATGTCGAGCCAGAAAATAATGTTTCGTACACGCGCCCGTGTGCGGCGCAAAGTCGCCAAAATCAGCTTTAACACGCCACCCTCAGAGTAAAATGCTTCGGTTTCATAAGGGCCTTCAAAAGCACAGTTTCCTCTTGCAGAACCTGAAAGAAAGCACGCAGGAGCTGTTGAAAACAGAACAGTGAAAGACCAAGCAGTAACAAAATTACTCGTTTTATATGCATTTTGTGTGCTCTCCTCGCCTGCTGGTAAAAACCTATGTACACACGGCTGGTCGCTTGTGTCCTTCAAGACAAAGCGCGATATTTCCCATCAAGGGAACCTATAATGGTCACCCAGCACCCAGTGGGGAACGCTGGGGACGCATCGATGTCGAGCCAGAAAATAATGTTACGTACACGTGCCTGCGTGCGGCGCAAAGTCACCAAAATCAGCTGTAACACGCCACCCTCGGAGTAAAACGCTTCGGTTTCTTAAGGGCCTTCAAAATCACAGTTTCCTCTTGCAGAACCTGAAAGAAAGCACGCAGCAGCTGTTGAAAACAGAACAGTGAAAAACCAAGCAATAACAAAATTACTCGTTTTTTATGCATTTTGTGTGCTCTCCTCGCCTGCTGGTAAAAATCTATGTACACACGGCTGGTCGCTTGTGTCCCACGAGACAAAGCGCGACATTTCCCATCATGGTAACCTATAATGGTCACCCAGCAGCCAGTGGGGAACGCTGGGGACGCATCGATGTCGAGCCAGAAAATAATGTTACGTACACGCGCCCGTGTGCGGCGCAAAGTCACCAAAATCAGCTGCAACACGTCACCCTCGGAGTAAAACGCTTCGGTTTCTTAAAGGCCTTCAAAAGCAAAGTTTCCTTTTGCAGAACTTGAAAGAAAGCACGCAGGAGTTGTTGAAAACAGAACAGTGAAAACCAAGCAGTAACAAAATTACTCGTTTTTTATGCATTTTGTGTGCTCTCCTCGCCTGCTGGTAAAAACCTATGTACACACGGCTGGTCGCTTGTGTCCTTCAAGACAAAGCGTGATATTTCCCATCAAGGGAACCTATAATGGTCACCCAGCAGCCGGTGGGGAACGCTAAGGACGCATCGATGTCGAGCCAAAAAATAGTGTTACGTACACGCGCCCGTGTGCGGCGCAAAGTCACCAAAATCAGCTGTAACACGCCATCCTCGGAGTAAAATGCTTCGGTTTCTTATGGGCCTTCAAAAGCACAGTTTGCTCTTGCAGATCCTGATAGAGAGAACCCAGGCGCTGTTGAAAACAGAACAGTGAAAGGCCAAGCAGTAACAAAATTACTCCTTTTTTATGCATTTTGTGTGCTCTCTTCGCCTGCTGGTAAAAATCTATGTACACACGGCTGGTCGCTTGTGTCCCATAAGACAAAGCGCGATTTTTCCCATCAAGGGAACCTATAATGGTCACCCAGCAGCCAGTGGGGAACGCTGGGGACGCATCGATGTCGAGCCAGAAAATAATGTTACGTACACGCGCCCGTGTGCGGCGCAAAGTCACCAAAATCAGCTGTAACACGCCACCCTCGGAGTAAAATGCTTCGGTTTCTTATGGGCCTTCAATGGCACAGTTTGCTCTTGGAGATCCTGAAAGAGAGCACCCAGGCGCTGTTGAAAACAGAACAGTGAAAGGCCAAGCAGTAACAAAATTACTCCTTTTTTATGCATTTTGTGTGCTCTCTTCGCCTGCTGGTAAAAACCTATGTACACGCGGCTGGTCGCTCGTGTCCTTCAAGACAAAGCGCGATATTTCCCATCAAGGGAACCTATAATGGTCACCCAGCAGCCGGTGGGGAACGCTAAGGACGCATCGATGTCGAGCCAAAAAATAGTGTTACGTACACGCGCCCGTGTGCGGCGCAAAGTCACCAAAATCAGCTGTAACACGCCATCCTCGGAGTAAAATGCTTCGGTTTCTTATGGGCCTTCAAAAGCACAGTTTCCTTTTGCAGAACTTGAAAGAAAGCACGCAGGAGTGGTTGAAAACAGAACAGGGAAAACCAAGCAGTAATAAAATTACTCGTTTTTATACATTTTGTGTGCTCTCCTCGCCTGCTGGTAAAAATCTATGTACACACGGCTGGACGCTTGTGTCCCTGAATACAAAAGGCGATATTTCCCATCAAGGGAACCTATAGTGGTCACCCAGCAGCCAGTGGGGAACGCTGGGGACGCATCGATGTCGAGCCAGAAAATAATTTTTCGTACACGCGCCCGTGTGCGGCGCAAAGTCATCAAAATCAGCTGTAACACGCCACCCTCAGAGTAAAATGCTTCGGTTTCTCAAGGGCCTTCAAAAGGACAGTTTCCCTTTGCAGAACCTGAAAGAAAGCACGCAGGAGCTGTTGAAAACAGAACAGTGAAAGACCAAGCGGTAACAAAATTACTCGTTTTATATGCATTTTGTGTGCTCTCCTCGCCTGGTGGTAAAAATCTATGTACACAGGGCTAGACGCTTGCATCCTTCAATACAAAACGCAATATTTCCCTTCAAGGGAACCTACAATGGTCACCCAGCAGCCAGTGGGGAACGCTGGGGACGCATCGATGTCGAGCCAGAAAATAATGTTTCGTACACGCGCCCGTGTGCGGCGCAAAGTCGCCAAAATCAGCTTTAACACGCCACCCTCAGAGTAAAATGCTTCGGTTTCATAAGGGCCTTCAAAAGCACAGTTTCCTCTTGCAGAACCTGAAAGAAAGCACGCAGGAGCTGTTGAAAACAGAACAGTGAAAGACCAAGCAGTAACAAAATTACTCGTTTTATATGCATTTTGTGTGCTCTCCTCGCCTGCTGGTAAAAATCTATGTACATACGGGTAGACGCTTGCATGCCTCAATACAAAACGCAAAATTTCCCATCAGGGGAACCTATAATGGTCACCCAGCAGCCAGTGGGGAACGCTGGGGACGCATCGATGTCGAGCCAGAAAATAATGTTACGTACACGTGTCTGCGTGCGGCGCAAAGTTACCAAAATCAGCTGTAACACGCCACCCTCGGAGTAAAACGCTTCGATTTCTTAAGGACCTTCAAAAGCACAGTTTCCTCTTGCAGAACCTGAAAGAAAGCATTCAGCAGCTGTTGAAAACAGAACAGTGAAAAAACAAGCAATAACAAAATTACTCGTTTTTTATGCATTTTGTGTGCTCTCCTCGCCTGCTGGTAAAAATCTATGTACACGCGGCTAGACGCTTGCATCCCTCAATACAAAACGCAAAATTTCCCATCAGGGGAACCTATAATGGTCGCCCAGCAGCCAGTGGGGAACGCTGGGGACGCATCGATGTCGAGCCAGAAAATAATGTTACGTACACGCGCCCGTGTGCGGCGCAAAGTCACCAAAATCAGCTGTAACACGCCACCCTCGGAGTAAAATGCTTCGGTTTCTTATGGGCCTTCAATGGCACAGTTTGCTCTTGGAGATCCTGAAAGAGAGCACCCAGGCGCTGTTGAAAACAGAACAGTGAAAGGCCAAGCAGTAACAAAATTACTCCTATTTTATGCATTTTGTGTGCTCTCTTCGCCTGCTGGTAAAAACCTATGTACACACGGCTGGTCGCTTGTGTCCTTCAAGACAAAGCGCGATATTTCCCATCAAGGGAATCTATAATGGTCACCCAGCAGCCGGTGGGGAACGCTAAGGACGCATCGATGTCGAGCCAAAAAATAGTGTTACGTACACGCGCCCGTGTGCGGCGCAAAGTCATCAAAATCTGCTGTAACACGCCACCCTTAGAGCAAAATGCTTCGGTTTCTTAAAGGCCTTCAAAAGCACAGTTTCCTTTTGCAGAACTTGAAAGAAAGCACGCAGGAGTGGTTGAAAACAGAACAGGGAAAACCAAGCAGTAATAAAATTACTCGTTTTTATACATTTTGTGTGCTCTCCTCGCCTGCTGGTAAAAATCTATGTATACACGGCTGGACGCTTGTGTCCCTGAATACAAAAGGCGATATTTCCCATCAAGGGAACCTATAGTGGTCACCCAGCAGCCAGTGGGGAACGCTGGGGACGCATCGATGTCGAGCCAGAAAATAATTTTTCGTACACGCGCCCGTGTGCGGCGCAAAGTCATCAAAATCAGCTGTAACACGCCACCCTCAGAGTAAAATGCTTCGGTTTCTCAAGGGCCTTCAAAAGGACAGTTTCCCTTTGCAGAACCTGAAAGAAAGCACGCAGGAGCTGTTGAAAACAGAACAGTGAAAGACCAAGCAGTAACAAAATTACTCGTTTTATATGCATTTTGTGTGCTCTCCTCGCCTGGTGGTAAAAATCTATGTACACAGGGCTAGACGCTTGCATCCTTCAATACAAAACGCAATATTTCCCTTCAAGGGAACCTACAATGGTCACCCAGCAGCCAGTGGGGAACGCTGGGGACGCATCGATGTCGAGCCAGAAAATAATGTTTCGTACACGCGCCCGTGTGCGGCGCAAAGTCGCCAAAATCAGCTTTAACACGCCACCCTCAGAGTAAAATGCTTCGGTTTCATAAGGGCCTTCAAAAGCACAGTTTCCTCTTGCAGAACCTGAAAGAAAGCACGCAGGAGCTGTTGAAAACAGAACAGTGAAAGACCAAGCAGTAACAAAATTACTCGTTTTATATGCATTTTGTGTGCTCTCCTCGCCTGCTGGTAAAAATCTATGTACATACGGGTAGACGCTTGCATGCCTCAATACAAAACGCAAAATTTCCCATCAGGGGAACCTATAATGGTCACCCAGCAGCCAGTGGGGAACGCTGGGGACGCATCGATGTCGAGCCAGAAAATGATGTTACGTACACGTGTCTGCGTGCGGCGCAAAGTTACCAAAATCAGCTGTAACACGCCACCCTCGGAGTAAAACGCTTCGATTTCTTAAGGACCTTCAAAAGCACAGTTTCCTCTTGCAGAACCTGAAAGAAAGCATTCAGCAGCTGTTGAAAACAGAACAGTGAAAAAACAAGCAATAACAAAATTACTCGTTTTTTATGCATTTTGTGTGCTCTCCTCGCCTGCTGGTAAAAATCTATGTACACGCGGCTAGACGCTTGCATCCCTCAATACAAAACGCAAAATTTCCCATCAGGGGAACCTATAATGGTCGCCCAGCACCCAGTGGGGAACGCTGGGGACGCATCGATGTCGAGCCAGAAAATAATGTTACGTACACGCGCCCGTGTGCGGCGCAAAGTCACCAAAATCAGCTGCAACACGTCACCCTCGGAGTAAAACGCTTCGGTTTCTTAAAGGCCTTCAAAAGCAAAGTTTCCTTTTGCAGAACTTGAAAGAAAGCACGCAGGAGTTGTTGAAAACAGAACAGTGAAAACCAAGCAGTAACAAAATTACTCGTTTTTTATGCATTTTGTGTGCTCTCCTCGCCTGCTGGTAAAAACCTATGTACACACGGCTGGTCGCTTGTGTCCTTCAAGACAAAGCGCGATATTTCCCATCAAGGGAACCTATAATGGTCACCCAGCAGCCGGTGGGGAACGCTAAGGACGCATCGATGTCGAGCCAAAAAATAGTGTTACGTACACGCGCCCGTGTGCGGCGCAAAGTCACCAAAATCAGCTGTAACACGCCATCCTCGGAGTAAAATGCTTCGGTTTCTTATGGGCCTTCAAAAGCACAGTTTGCTCTTGCAGATCCTGATAGAGAGAACCCAGGCGCTGTTGAAAACAGAACAGTGAAAGGCCAAGCAGTAACAAAATTACTCCTTTTTTATGCATTTTGTGTGCTCTCTTCGCCTGCTGGTAAAAATCTATGTACACACGGCTGGTCGCTTGTGTCCCATAAGACAAAGCGCGATTTTTCCCATCAAGGGAACCTATAATGGTCACCCAGCAGCCAGTGGGGAACGCTGGGGACGCATCGATGTCGAGCCAGAAAATAATGTTACGTACACGCGCCCGTGTGCGGCGCAAAGTCACCAAAATCAGCTGTAACACGCCACCCTCGGAGTAAAATGCTTCGGTTTCTTATGGGCCTTCAAAAGCACAGTTTGCTCTTGCAGATCCTGATAGAGAGAACCCAGGCGCTGTTGAAAACAGAACAGTGAAAGGCCAAGCAGTAACAAAATTACTCCTTTTTTATGCATTTTGTGTGCTCTCTTCGCCTCCTGGTAAAAACCTATGTACACACGGCTGGTCGCTTGTGTCCTTCAAGACAAAGCGCGATATTTCCCATCAAGGGAACCTATAATGGTCACCCAGCAGCCGGTGGGGAACGCTAAGGACGCATCGATGTCGAGCCAAAAAATAGTGTTACGTACACGCGCCCGTGTGCGGCGCAAAGTCACCAAAATCAGCTGTAACACGCCATCGTCGGAGTAAAATGCTTCGGTTTCTTATGGGCCTTCAAAAGCACAGTTTCCTTTTGCAGAACTTGAAAGAAAGCACGCAGGAGTGGTTGAAAACAGAACAGGGAAAACCAAGCAGTAATAAAATTACTCGTTTTTATACATTTTGTGTGCTCTCCTCGCCTGCTGGTAAAAATCTATGTACACACGGCTGGACGCTTGTGTCCCTGAATACAAAAGGCGATATTTCCCATCAAGGGAACCTATAATGGTCACCCAGCAGCCGGTGGGGAACGCTAAGGACGCATCGATGTCGAGCCAAAAAATAGTGTTACGTACACGCGCCCGTGTGCGGCGCAAAGTCACCAAAATCAGCTGCAACACGTCACCCTCGGAGTAAAACGCTTCGGTTTCTTAAAGGCCTTCAAAAGCAAAGTTTCCTTTTGCAGAACTTGAAAGAAAGCACGCAGGAGTTGTTGAAAACAGAACAGTGAAAACCAAGCAGTAACAAAATTACTCGTTTTTTATGCATTTTGTGTGCTCTCCTCGCCTGCTGGTAAAAACCTATGTACACACGGCTGGTCGCTTGTGTCCTTCAAGACAAAGCGCGATATTTCCCATCAAGGGAACCTATAATGGTCACCCAGCAGCCGGTGGGGAACGCTAAGGACGCATCGATGTCGAGCCAAAAAATAGTGTTACGTACACGCGCCCGTGTGCGGCGCAAAGTCACCAAAATCAGCTGTAACACGCCATCCTCGGAGTAAAATGCTTCGGTTTCTTATGGGCCTTCAAAAGCACAGTTTGCTCTTGCAGATCCTGATAGAGAGAACCCAGGCGCTGTTGAAAACAGAACAGTGAAAGGCCAAGCAGTAACAAAATTACTCCTTTTTTATGCATTTTGTGTGCTCTCTTCGCCTGCTGGTAAAAATCTATGTACACACGGCTGGTCGCTTGTGTCTCATAAGACAAAGCGCGATTTTTTCCATCAAGGGAACCTATAATGGTCACCCAGCAGCCAGTGGGGAACGCTGGGGACGCATCGATGTCGAGCCAGAAAATAATGTTACGTACACGCGCCCGTGTGCGGCGCAAAGTCACCAAAATCAGCTGTAACACGCCACCCTCGGAGTAAAATGCTTCGGTTTCTTATGGGCCTTCAATGGCACAGTTTGCTCTTGGAGATCCTGAAAGAGAGCACCCAGGCGCTGTTGAAAACAGAACAGTGAAAGGCCAAGCAGTAACAAAATTACTCCTTTTTTATGCATTTTGTGTGCTCTCTTCGCCTGCTGGTAAAAATCTATGTACACACGGCTGGTCGCTTGTATCCCCCAAGACAAAGCGCGATATTTCCCATCAAGGGAACCTACAATGGTCACCCAGCAACCAGTGGGGAACGCTGGGACGCATCGATGTCGAGCCAGAAAATAATGTTACGTACACGCGCCCGTGTGCGGCGCAAAGTCATCAAAATCAGTTGTAACACGCCAGACTCAGAGTAAAATGCTTCGGTTTCTTAAAGGCCTTAAAAAGCACAGCTTCCTCTTGCAGAACCTGAAAGAAAGCACCCAGGCGCTGTTGAAAACAGAACAGTGAAAGACCAAGCAGTAACAAAATGAATCGTTTTTTATGCATTTTGTGTGTTCTCCTCGCCTGCTGGTAAAAATCTATGTACACACGGCTGGACGCTTGTATCCCTGAATACAAAACGCGATATTTCCCATCAAGGGAACCTATAATGGTCACCCTGCAACCAGTGGGGAACGCTGGGGACGCATCGATGTCGAGCCAGAAAATAATGTTGCGTACACACGCCCGTGTGCGGCGCAAAGTCATCAAAATCAGTTGTAACACGCCAGCCTCAGAGTAAAATGCTTCGGTTTCTTAAAGGCCTTCAAAAGCACAGTTTGCTCTTGCAGATCCTGAAAGAGAGCACCCAGGCGCTGTTGAAAACAGAACAGTAAAAGGCCAGGCAGTAACAAAATTACTCCTTTTTTATGCATTTTGTGTGCTTTCTTCGCCTGCTGGTAAAAATCTATGTACACACGGCTGGTCGCTTGTGTCCCCCAAGACAAAGCGCGATATTTCCCATCAAGAGAATCTATAATGGTCACCCAGCAGCCAGTGGGGAACGCTGGGGACGCATCGATGTCGAGCCAGAAAATAATGTTACGTACACGCGACCAGGTGCGGCGCAAAGTCACCAAAATCAGCTGCAACACGTCACCCTCGGAGTAAAACGCTTCGGTTTCTTAAAGGCCTTCAAAAGCAAAGTTTCCTTTTGCAGAACTTGAAAGAAAGCACGCAGGAGTTGTTGAAAACAGAACAGTGAAAACCAAGCAGTAACAAAATTACTCGTTTTATATGCATTTTGTGTGCTCTCCTCGCCTGCTGGTAAGATCTATGTACACACGGCTAGACGCTTGCGTCCCTCAATACAAAACGCAAAATTTCCCATCAGGGGAACCTATAATGGTCACCCAGCAGCCAGTGGGGAACGCTGGGGACGCATCGATGTCGAGCCAGAAAATAATGTTACGTACACGCGCCCGTGTGCGGCGCAAAGTCACCAAAATCAGCTTGAAAACGCCACTCTCGGAGTAAAACGCTTCGGTTTCTTAAGGGCCTTCAAAAGCACAGTTCCCTCTTGCAGAACCTGAAAGAAAGCACGCAGCAGCTGTTGAAAACAGAACAGTGTAAGACCAAGCACTAACAAAATTACTCGTTTTTTATGCATTTTGTGTGCTCTCCTCGCCTGCTGGTAAAAATCTATGTACACACGGCTAGACGCTTCCATCCCTCAATACAAAACGCAATATTTCCCATCAAGGGAACCTACAATGGTCACCCAGCAACCAGTGGGGAACGCTGGGACGCATCGATGTCGAGCCAGAAAATAATGTTACGTACACGCGCCCGTGTGCGGCGCAAAGTCATCAAAATCAGTTGTAACACGCCAGCCTCAGAGTAAAATGCTTCGGTTTCTTAAAGGCCTTAAAAAGCACAGCTTATTCTTGCAGAACCTGAGAGAAAGCACCCAGGCGCTGTTGAAAACAGAACAGTGAAAGACCAAGCAGTAACAAAATGAATCGTTTTTTATGCATTTTGTGTGTTCTCCTCGCCTGCTGGTAAAAATCTATGTACACACGGCTGGACGCTTGTATCCCTGAATACAAAACGCGATATTTCCCATCAAGGGAACCTATAATGGTCACCCTGCAACCAGTGGGGAACGCTGGGGACGCATCGATGTCGAGCCAGAAAATAATGTTACGTACACACGCCCGTGTGCGGCGCAAAGTCATCAAAATCAGTTGTAACACGCCAGCCTCAGAGTAAAATGCTTCGGTTTCTTAAGGGCCTTCAAAAGCACAGCTTCCTCTTGCAGAACCTGAAAGAAAGCACCCAGGCGCTGTTGAAAACAGAACAGTGAAAGACCAAGCAGTAACAAAATGAATCGTTTTTTATGCATTTTGTGTGTTCTCCTCGCCTGCTGGTAAAAATCTATGTACACACGGCTGGTCGCTTGTGTCCCATAAGACAAAGCGCGATTTTTCCCATCAAGGGAACCTATAATGGTCACCCAGCAGCCAGTGGGGAACGCTGGGGACGCATCGATGTCGAGCCAGAAAATAATGTTACGTACACGCGCCCGTGTGCGGCGCAAAGTCACCAAAATCAGCTGTAACACGCCACCCTCGGAGTAAAATGCTTCGGTTTCTTATGGGCCTTCAAAAGCACAGTTTGCTCTTGCAGATCCTGATAGAGAGAACCCAGGCGCTGTTGAAAACAGAACAGTGAAAGGCCAAGCAGTAACAAAATTACTCCTTTTTTATGCATTTTGTGTGCTCTCTTCGCCTCCTGGTAAAAACCTATGTACACACGGCTGGTCGCTTGTGTCCTTCAAGACAAAGCGCGATATTTCCCATCAAGGGAACCTATAATGGTCACCCAGCAGCCGGTGGGGAACGCTAAGGACGCATCGATGTCGAGCCAAAAAATAGTGTTACGTACACGCGCCCGTGTGCGGCGCAAAGTCACCAAAATCAGCTGTAACACGCCATCGTCGGAGTAAAATGCTTCGGTTTCTTATGGGCCTTCAAAAGCACAGTTTCCTTTTGCAGAACTTGAAAGAAAGCACGCAGGAGTGGTTGAAAACAGAACAGGGAAAACCAAGCAGTAATAAAATTACTCGTTTTTATACATTTTGTGTGCTCTCCTCGCCTGCTGGTAAAAATCTATGTACACACGGCTGGACGCTTGTGTCCCTGAATACAAAAGGCGATATTTCCCATCAAGGGAACCTATAATGGTCACCCAGCAGCCGGTGGGGAACGCTAAGGACGCATCGATGTCGAGCCAAAAAATAGTGTTACGTACACGCGCCCGTGTGCGGCGCAAAGTCACCAAAATCAGCTGCAACACGTCACCCTCGGAGTAAAACGCTTCGGTTTCTTAAAGGCCTTCAAAAGCAAAGTTTCCTTTTGCAGAACTTGAAAGAAAGCACGCAGGAGTTGTTGAAAACAGAACAGTGAAAACCAAGCAGTAACAAAATTACTCGTTTTTTATGCATTTTGTGTGCTCTCCTCGCCTGCTGGTAAAAACCTATGTACACACGGCTGGTCGCTTGTGTCCTTCAAGACAAAGCGCGATATTTCCCATCAAGGGAACCTATAATGGTCACCCAGCAGCCGGTGGGGAACGCTAAGGACGCATCGATGTCGAGCCAAAAAATAGTGTTACGTACACGCGCCCGTGTGCGGCGCAAAGTCACCAAAATCAGCTGTAACACGCCATCCTCGGAGTAAAATGCTTCGGTTTCTTATGGGCCTTCAAAAGCACAGTTTGCTCTTGCAGATCCTGATAGAGAGAACCCAGGCGCTGTTGAAAACAGAACAGTGAAAGGCCAAGCAGTAACAAAATTACTCCTTTTTTATGCATTTTGTGTGCTCTCTTCGCCTGCTGGTAAAAATCTATGTACACACGGCTGGTCGCTTGTGTCCCATAAGACAAAGCGCGATTTTTTCCATCAAGGGAACCTATAATGGTCACCCAGCAGCCAGTGGGGAACGCTGGGGACGCATCGATGTCGAGCCAGAAAATAATGTTACGTACACGCGCCCGTGTGCGGCGCAAAGTCACCAAAATCAGCTGTAACACGCCACCCTCGGAGTAAAATGCTTCGGTTTCTTATGGGCCTTCAATGGCACAGTTTGCTCTTGGAGATCCTGAAAGAGAGCACCCAGGCGCTGTTGAAAACAGAACAGTGAAAGGCCAAGCAGTAACAAAATTACTCCTTTTTTATGCATTTTGTGTGCTCTCTTCGCCTGCTGGTAAAAATCTATGTACACACGGCTGGTCGCTTGTGTCCCCCAAGACAAAGCGCGATATTTCCCATCAAGGGAACCTACAATGGTCACCCAGCAACCAGTGGGGAACGCTGGGACGCATCGATGTCGAGCCAGAAAATAATGTTACGTACACGCGCCCGTGTGCGGCGCAAAGTCATCAAAATCAGTTGTAACACGCCAGACTCAGAGTAAAATGCTTCGGTTTCTTAAAGGCCTTAAAAAGCACAGCTTCCTCTTGCAGAACCTGAAAGAAAGCACCCAGGCGCTGTTGAAAACAGAACAGTGAAAGACCAAGCAGTAACAAAATGAATCGTTTTTTATGCATTTTGTGTGTTCTCCTCGCCTGCTGGTAAAAATCTATGTACACACGGCTGGACGCTTGTATCCCTGAATACAAAACGCGATATTTCCCATCAAGGGAACCTATAATGGTCACCCTGCAACCAGTGGGGAACGCTGGGGACGCATCGATGTCGAGCCAGAAAATAATGTTGCGTACACACGCCCGTGTGCGGCGCAAAGTCATCAAAATCAGTTGTAACACGCCAGCCTCAGAGTAAAATGCTTCGGTTTCTTAAAGGCCTTCAAAAGCACAGTTTGCTCTTGCAGATCCTGAAAGAGAGCACCCAGGCGCTGTTGAAAACAGAACAGTAAAAGGCCAGGCAGTAACAAAATTACTCCTTTTTTATGCATTTTGTGTGCTTTCTTCGCCTGCTGGTAAAAATCTATGTACACACGGCTGGTCGCTTGTGTCCCCCAAGACAAAGCGCGATATTTCCCATCAAGAGAATCTATAATGGTCACCCAGCAGCCAGTGGGGAACGCTGGGGACGCATCGATGTCGAGCCAGAAAATAATGTTACGTACACGCGACCAGGTGCGGCGCAAAGTCACCAAAATCAGCTGCAACACGTCACCCTCGGAGTAAAACGCTTCGGTTTCTTAAAGGCCTTCAAAAGCAAAGTTTCCTTTTGCAGAACTTGAAAGAAAGCACGCAGGAGTTGTTGAAAACAGAACAGTGAAAACCAAGCAGTAACAAAATTACTCGTTTTATATGCATTTTGTGTGCTCTCCTCGCCTGCTGGTAAGATCTATGTACACACGGCTAGACGCTTGCGTCCCTCAATACAAAACGCAAAATTTCCCATCAGGGGAACCTATAATGGTCACCCAGCAGCCAGTGGGGAACGCTGGGGACGCATCGATGTCGAGCCAGAAAATAATGTTACGTACACGCGCCCGTGTGCGGCGCAAAGTCACCAAAATCAGCTTGAAAACGCCACTCTCGGAGTAAAACGCTTCGGTTTCTTAAGGGCCTTCAAAAGCACAGTTCCCTCTTGCAGAACCTGAAAGAAAGCACGCAGCAGCTGTTGAAAACAGAACAGTGTAAGACCAAGCACTAACAAAATTACTCGTTTTTTATGCATTTTGTGTGCTCTCCTCGCCTGCTGGTAAAAATCTATGTACACACGGCTAGACGCTTCCATCCCTCAATACAAAACGCAATATTTCCCATCAAGGGAACCTACAATGGTCACCCAGCAACCAGTGGGGAACGCTGGGACGCATCGATGTCGAGCCAGAAAATAATGTTACGTACACGCGCCCGTGTGCGGCGCAAAGTCATCAAAATCAGTTGTAACACGCCAGCCTCAGAGTAAAATGCTTCGGTTTCTTAAAGGCCTTAAAAAGCACAGCTTATTCTTGCAGAACCTGAGAGAAAGCACCCAGGCGCTGTTGAAAACAGAACAGTGAAAGACCAAGCAGTAACAAAATGAATCGTTTTTTATGCATTTTGTGTGTTCTCCTCGCCTGCTGGTAAAAATCTATGTACACACGGCTGGACGCTTGTATCCCTGAATACAAAACGCGATATTTCCCATCAAGGGAACCTATAATGGTCACCCTGCAACCAGTGGGGAACGCTGGGGACGCATCGATGTCGAGCCAGAAAATAATGTTACGTACACACGCCCGTGTGCGGCGCAAAGTCATCAAAATCAGTTGTAACACGCCAGCCTCAGAGTAAAATGCTTCGGTTTCTTAAAGGCCTTCAAAAGCACAGCTTCCTCTTGCAGAACCTGAAAGAAAGCACCCAGGCGCTGTTGAAAACAGAACAGTGAAAGACCAAGCAGTAACAAAATGAATCGTTTTTTATGCATTTTGTGTGTTCTCCTCGCCTGCTGGTAAAAATCTATGTACACACGGCTGGACGCTTGTATCCCTGAATACAAAACGCGATATTTCCCACCAAGGGAACCTATAGTGGTCACCCTGCAGCCAGTGGGGAACGCTGGGGACGCATCGATGTCGAGCCAGAAAATAATGTTACGTACACGCGCCCGTGTGCGGCGCAAAGTCATCAAAATCAGCTGTAACACACCACCCTCACAGTAAAATGCTTCGGTTTCTTAAAGGCCTTCAAAGGCACAGTTTCCCCTTGCAGAACCTGAAAGAAAGCACGCAGGAGCTGTTGAAAACAGAACAGTGAAAAACCAAGCAGTAACAAAATTACTTGTCTTTTATGCATTTTGTGTGTTCTCCTCGCCTGCTGGTAAAAATCTATGTACACACGGCTGGACGCTTGTGTCCCCAAAAACAAAACGCGATATTTTCCATCAAGAAAACCTATAATGGTCACCCAGCAGCCAGTGGGGAACGCTGGGGACGCATCGATGTCGAGCCAGAAAACAATGTTACGTACACGCGCTCGTGTGCGGCGCAAAGTCACCAAAATCAGCTTTAACACGCCACCCTCACAGTAAAATGCTCCGGTTTCTTAAGGGCCTTCAAAAGCACAGTTTCCTCTTGCAGAACCTGAAAGAAAGCACGCAGGAGCTGTTGAAAACAGAACAGTGAAAGACCAAGCAGTAACAAAATTACTCGCTTTTTATGCATTTTGTGTGCTCTCCTCGCCTGCTGGTAAAAATCTATGTACACACGGCTGGACGCTTGTGTCCCTGAACACAAAACGCGATATTTTCCACCAAGGGAACCTATAGTGGTCACCCTGAAGCCAGTGGGGAACGCTGGGGACGCATCGATGTCGAGCCAGAAAATAATGTTACGTACACGTGCCCGTGTGCGGCGCAAAGTCATCAAAATCAGCTGTAACACGCCACCCTCAGAGTAAAATGCTTCGGTTTCTTAAAGGCCTTCAAAAGCACAGTTTCCTTTTGCAGAACCTGAAAGAAAGCACGCAGGAGCTGTTGAAAACAGAACAGTGAAATTCCAAGCAATAACAAAATTACTCGTTTTTTATGCATTTTGTGTGCTCTCCTCGCCTGCTGGTAAAAATCTATGTACACACGGCTGGACGCTTGTGTCCCTGAATACAAAACGCGATATTTCCCATCAAGGGAACCTATAATGGTCACCCTGCAACCAGTGGGGAACGCTGGGGACGCATCGATGTCGAGCCAGAAAATAATGTTACGTACACGTGCCCGTGTGCGGCGCAAAGTCATCAAAATCAGCTGTAACACGCCACCCTCAGAGCAAAATGCTTCGGTTTCTTAAAGGCCTTCAAAAGCACAGTTTCCTTTTGCAGAACCTGAAAGAAAGCACGCAGGAGCTGTTGAAAACAGAACAGTGAAATTCCAAGCAATAACAAAATTACTCGTTTTTTATGCATTTTGTGTGCTCTCCTCGCCTGCTGGTAAAAATCTATGTACACACGGCTGGACGCTTGTGTCCCTGAATACAAAACGCGATATTTCCCATCAAGGGAACCTATAATGGTCACCCTGCAACCAGTGGGGAACGCTGGGGACGCATCGATGTCGAGCCGGAAAATAATGTTACGTACACGCGCCCGTGTGCGGCGCAAAGTCATCAAAATCAGCTGTAACACGCCAGCCTCAGAGTAAAATGCTTCGGTTTCTTAAAGGCCTTCAAAAGCACAGCTTCCTCTTGCAGAACCTGAAAGAAAGCACCTAGGCGCTGTTGAAAACAAAACAGTGAAAGACCAAGCAGTAACAAAATGAGTCGTTTTTTATGCATTTTGTGTGCTCTCCTCGCCTGCTGGTAAAAATCTATGTACACACGGCTAGACGCTTGTGTCCCCCAATACAAAACGCGATATTTCCCATCAAGGGAACCTATAATGGTCACCCAGCAGCCTGTGGGGAACGCTGGGGACGCATCGATGTCGAGCCAGAAAATAATGTTACGTACACGCGCCCGTGTGCGGCGCAAAGTCATCAAAATCAGCTGTAATACGCCACCGTCAGAGTAAAATGCTTCGGTTTCTTAAAGGCCTTCAAAAGCACAGTTTCCTTTTGCAGAACTTGAAAGAAAGCACGCAGGAGTTGTTGAAAACAGAACAGTGAAAACCAAGCAGTAACAAAATTACTCGTTTTTTTATACATTTTGTGTGCTCTCCTCGCCTGCTGGTAAAAATCTAAGTACACACGGCTGGACGCTTCTGTCCCTGAATACAAAACGCGATATTTCCCACCAAGGGAACCTATAATGGTCACCCTGCAGCCAGTGGGGAAGGCTGGGGACGCATCGATGTCCAGCCAGAAAATAATGTTACGTACACGCGCCCGTGTGCGGCGCAAAGTCAACAAAACCAGCTGCAACACGCCACCCTCGGAGTAAAACGCTTCGGTTTCTTAAGGGCCCTCAAAAGCACTGTTTCCACTTGCAGATCCTGAAAGAAAGCACCCAGGCGCTGTTGAAAACAGAACAGTGAAACGCCAAGCAGTAACAAAATTACTCGTTTTTTATGCATTTTGTGTGCTCTCCTCGCCTGCTGGTAAAAATCTATGTCCACACGGCTGGACGCTTGTGTCCCTGAATACAAAACGCGATATTTTCCACCAAGGGAACCTATAGTGGTCACCCTGCAGCCAGTGGGGAACGCTGGGGACGCATCGATGTCGAGCCAGAAAATAATGTTACGTACACGCGCCCGTGTGCGGCGCAAAGTCAACAAAATCAGCTGCAACACACCACCCTCGGAGTAAAACGCTTCGGTCTTTTAAGGGCCCTCAAAAGCACAGTTTCACCCAGCACAGAAAGCACCCAGGCGCTGTTGAAAACAGAACAGTGAAAGGCCAAGCAGTAACAAAATTACTCGTTTTTTATGCATTTTGTGTGTTCTCCTCGCCTGCTGGTAAAAATCTATGTACACACGGCTGGACGCTTGTATCCCTGAATACAAAGCGCGATATTTCCAATCAAGGGAACCTATAATGGTCACTCAGCAGCCAGTGGGGAACGCTGGGGACGCATCGATGTCGACCCAGAAAATAATGTTACGTACACGCGCCCGTGTGCGGCGCAAAGTCATCAAAATCAGCTGTAACACACCACCCTCACAGTAAAATGCTTCGGTTTCTTAAAAGGCCTTCAAAGGCACAGTTTCCTCATGCAGAACCTGAAAGAAAGCACGCAGGAGCTGTTGAAAACAGAACAGTGAAAAACCAAGCAGTAACAAAATTACTTGTCTTTTATGCATTTTGTGTGCTCTCCTCGCCTGCTGGTAAAAATCTATGTACACACGGCTGAACGCTTCGGTCCCTCAATATAAAGCGCGATATTTCCAATCAAGGGAACCTATAATGGCCACTCAGCAGCCAGTGGGGAACGCTGGGGACGCATCGATGTCGACCCAGAAAATAATGTTACGTACACGCGCCCGTGTGCGGCGCAAAGTCATCAAAATCAGCTGTAACACACCACCCTCACAGTAAAATGCTTCGGTTTCTTAAAAGGCCTTCAAAAGCACAGTTTCCTTCTGCAGAACTTGAAAGAAAGCACGCAGGAGTTGTTGAAAACAGAACAGTGAAAACCAAGTAGTAACAAAATTACTCGTTTTATATGCATTTTGTGTGCTCTCCTCGCCTGCTGGTAAAAATCTATGTACACACGGCTAGACGCTTGCGTCCCTAAATACAAAACGCAAGATTTTCCATCAGGGGAACCTATAGTGATCACCCAGCAGCCAGTGGGGGACGCTGGGGACGCATCGATGTCGAGCCAGAAAATAATGTTACGTACACGCGCCCGTGTGCGGCGCACAGTCACCAAAATCAGCTTTAACACGCCACCCTCAGAGTAAAATGCTTCGGTTTCTTAAGGGCCCTCAAAAGCACAGTTTCCTCTTGCATACCCTGAAAGAAAACACCCAGGCGCTGTTGAAAACAGAACAGTGAAAGGCCAAGCAGTAACAAAATTACTCGTTTTTTATGCATTTTGTGTGTTCTCCTCGCCTGCTGGTAAAAATCTATGTACACACGGCTGGACGCTTGTGACCCTGAATGCAAAACGCGATATTTCCCACCAAGGGAACCTATAATGGTCACCCTGCAGCCAGTGGGGAACGCTGGGGACGCATCGATGTCGAGCCAGAAAATAATGTTACGTACACGCGCCCGTGTGCGGCGCAAAGTCACCAAAATCAGCTGTAACACACCACCCTCACAGTAAAATGCTTCGGTTTCTTAAGGGCCCTCAAAAGCACAGTTTCCTCTTGCAGAACCTGAAAGAAAGCACGCAGGAGCTGTTGAAAACAGAACAGTGAAAGACCAAGCAGTAACAAAATTACTCGTTTTATATGCATTTTGTGTGCTCTCCTCGCCTGCTGGTAAAAATCTATGTACACACGGCTAGACGCTTGCATCCCTCAATACAAAACGCAAGATTTCCCATCAGTGGAACCTATAATGGTCACCCAGCAGCCAATGGGGAACGCTGGGGACGCATCGATGTCGAGCCAGAAAATAATGTTACGTACACGCGCCCGTGTGCGGCGCAAAGTCATCAAAATCAGCTGTAACACACCACCCTCACAGTAAAATGCTTCGGTTTCTTAAAAGGCCTTCAAAGGCACAGTTTCCTCTTGCAGATCCTGAAAGAAAGCACCCAGGCGCTGTTGAAAACAGAACAGTGAAAGGCCAAGCAGTAACAAAATTACTCGTTTTTTATGCATTTTGTGTGTTCTCCTCGCCTGCTGGTAAAAATCTATGTACACACGGCTGGACGCTTGTGTCCCTGAATACAAAGCGCGATATTTCCCACCAAGGGAACCTATAATGGTCACCCTGCAGCCAGTGGGGAACGCTGGGGACGCATCGATGTCGAGCCAGAAAATAATGTTACGTACACGCGCCCGTGTGCGGCGCAAAATCATCAAAATCAGCTGTAACACACCACCCTCACAGTAAAATGCTTCGGTTTCTTCAAAGGCTTTCAAAGGCACAGTTTCCTCTTGCAGATCCTGAAAGAAAGCACCCAGGCGCTGTTGAAAACAGAACAGTGCAACGCCAAGCAGTAACAAAATTACTCGTTTATTATGCATTTTGTGTGCTCTCCTCGCCTGCTGGTAAAAATCTATGTCCACACGGCTGGACGCTTGTGTCCCTGAATACAAAACGCGATATTTTCCACCAAGGGAACCTATAGTGGTCACCCTGCAGCCAGTGGGGAACGCTGGGGACGCATCGATGTCGAGCCAGAAAATAATGTTACGTACACGCGCCCGTGTGCGGCGCAAAGTCACCAAAATCAGCTGCAACACGCCACCCTCGGAGTAAACTGCTTCGGTTTCTTAAGGGCCCTCAAAAGCACAGTTTCCTCTCGCAGATCCTGAAAGAAAGCACCCAGGCGCTGTTGTAAACAAAATAGTGAGAGGCCAAGCAGTAACAAAATTACTCGTTTTTTATGCATTTTGTGTGTTCTCCTCGCCTGCTGGTAAAAATCTATGTACACACGGCTGGACGCTTGTGTCTCTGAATACAAAACGCGATATTTCCCACCAAGGGAACCTATAATGGTCACCCTGCAGCCAGTGGGGAACGCTGGGGACGCATCGATGTCGAGCCAGAAAATAATGTTACGTACACGCGCCCGTGTGCGGCGCAAAGTCATCAAAACCAGCTGTAACACACCACCCTCACAGTAAAATGCTTCGGTTTCTTAAAAGGCCTTCAAAGGCACAGTTTCCTCATGCAGAACCTGAAAGAAAGCACGCAGGAGCTGTTGAAAACAGAACAGTGAAAAACCAAGCAGTAACAAAATTACTTGTCTTTTATGCATTTTGTGTGCTCTCCTCGCCTGCTGGTAAAAATCTATGTACACACGGCTGAACGCTTCTGTCCCTCAATATAAAGCGCGATATTTCCAATCAAGGGAACCTATAATGGTCACTCAGCAGCCAGTGGGGAACGCTGGGGACGCATCGATGTCGACCCAGAAAATAATGTTACGTACACGCGCCCGTGTGCGGCGCAAAGTCATCAAAATCATCTGTAACACACCACCCTCACAGTAAAATGCTTCGGTTTCTTAAGGGCCCTCAAAAGCACGGTTTCCTCTTGCAGATCCTGAAAGAAAGCACCCAGGCGCTGTTGAAAACAGAACAGTGAAAAGCCAAGCAGTAACAAAATTTCTCGTTTTTTATGCATTTTGTGTGTTCTCCTCGCCTGCTGGTAAAAATCTATGTACACACGGCTGGACGCTTGTGTCCCTGAATACAAAACGCGGTATTTCCCACCAAGGGAACCTATAATGGTCACCCTGCAGCCAGTGGGGAACGCTGGGGACGCATCGATGTCGAGCCAGAAAATAATGTTACGTACACGCGCCCGTGTGCGGCGCAAAGTCATCAAAATCAGCTGTAACACACCACCCTCACAGTAAAATGCTTCGGTTTCTTAAAAGGCCTTCAAAGGCACAGTTACCTCATGCAGAACCTGAAAGAAAGCACGCAGGAGCTGTTGAAAACAGAACAGTGAAAAACCAAGCAGTAACAAAATTACTTGTCTTTTATGCATTTTGTGTGCTCTCCTCGCCTGCTGGTAAAAATCTATGTACACACGGCTGAACGCTTCTGTCCCTCAATATAAAGCGCGATATTTCCAATCAAGGGAACCTATAATGGTCACTCAGCAGCCAGTGGGGAACGCTGGGGACGCATCGATGTCGATTCAGAAAATAATGTTACGTACACGCGGCCGTGTGCGGCGCAAAGTCACCAAAATCAGCTGTAACACGCCACCCTCAGAGTAAAATGCTTCGGTTTCTTAAAGGCCTTCAAAAGCACAGTTTCCTCTTGCAGAACCTGAAAGAAAGCACGCACTAGTTGATGAAAACAGAACAGTGAAAACCAAGCAGTAACAAAATTACTCGTTTTTTATGCATTTTGTGTGCTCTCCACGCCTGCTGGTAAAAATCTATGTACACACGGCTGGACGCTTGTGTCCCTGAATACAAAACGCGATATTTCCCACCAAGGGAACCTATAATGGTCACCCTGCAGCCAGTGGGGAACGCTGGGGACGCATCGATGTCGAGCCAGAAAATAATGTTACGTACACGCGCCCGTGTGCGGCGCAAAGTCATCAAAATCAGCTGTAACACACCACCCTCACAGTAAAATGCTTCGGTTTCTTAAGGGCCCTCAAAAGCACAGTTTCCTCTTGCAGATCCTGAAAGAAAGCACCCAGGCGCTGTTGAAAACAGAACAGTGAAAAGCCAAGCAGTAACAAAATTTCTCGTTTTTTATGCATTTTGTGTGTTCTCCTCGCCTGCTGGTAAAAATCTATGTACACACGGCTGGACGCTTGTGTCCCTGAATACAAAACGCGGTATTTCCCACCAAGGGAACCTATAATGGTCACCCTGCAGCCAGTGGGGAACGCTGGGGACGCATCGATGTCGAGCCAGAAAATAATGTTACGTACACGCGCCCGTGTGCGGCGCAAAGTCATCAAAATCAGCTGTAACACACCACCCTCACAGTAAAATGCTTCGGTTTCTTAAAAGGCCTTCAAAGGCACAGTTACCTCATGCAGAACCTGAAAGAAAGCACGCAGGAGCTGTTGAAAACAGAACAGTGAAAAACCAAGCAGAAACAAAATTACTTGTCTTTTATGCATTTTGTGTGCTCTCCTCGCCTGCTGGTAAAAATCTATGTACACACGGCTGAACGCTTCGGTCCCTCAATATAAAGCGCTATATTTCCAATCAAGGGAACCTATAATGGTCACTCAGCAGCCAGTGGGGAACGCTGGGGACGCATCGATGTCGAGCCAGAAAATAATGTTACGTACACGCGCCCGTGTGCGGCGCAAAGTCACCAAAATCAGCTGCAACACGCCCCTCGGAGTAAAACGCTTCGGTTTCTTAAAAGGCCTTCAAAGGCACAGTTACCTCATGCAGAACCTGAAAGAAAGCACGCAGGAGCTGTTGAAAACAGAACAGTGAAAAACCAAGCAGTAACAAAATTACTTGTCTTTTATGCATTTTGTGTGCTCTCCTCGCCTGCTGGTAAAAATCTATGTACACACGGCTAGACGCTTGCATCCCTCAATACAAAACGCAAGATTTCCCATCAGAGGAACCTATAATGGTCACCCAGCAGCCAGTGGGGAACGCTGGGGACGCATCGATGTCGAGCCAGAAAATAATGTTACGTACACGCGCCCGTGTGCGGCGCAAAGTCATCAAAATCAGCTGTAACACACCACCCTCACAGTAAAATGCTTCGGTTTCTTAAAAGGCCTTCAAAGGCACAGTTTCCTCTTGCAGATCCTGAAAGAAAGCACCCAGGCGCTGTTGAAAACAGAACAGTGAAAGGCCAAGCAGTAACAAAATTACTCGTTTTTTATGCATTTTGTGTGTTCTCCTCGCCTGCTGGTAAAAATCTATGTACACACGGCTGGACGCTTGTGTCCCTGAATACAAAACGCGATATTTTCCACCAAGGGAACCTATAGTGGTCACCCTGCAGCCAGTGGGGAACGCTGGGGACGCATCGATGTCGAGCCAGAAAATAATGTTACGTACACGCGCCCGTGTGCGGCGCAAAGTCAACAAAATCAGCTGCAACACACCACCCTCGGAGTAAAACGCTTCGGTTTTTTAAAGGCCCTCAAAAGCACAGTTTCACCCAGCACAGAAAGCACCCAGGCGCTGTTGAAAACAGAACAGTGAAAGGCCAAGCAGTAACAAAATTACTCGTTTTTTATGCCTTTTGTGTGTTCTCCTCGCCTGCTGGTAAAAATCTATGTACACACGGCTGGACGCTTGTGTCCCTGAATACAAAGCGCGATATTTCCAATCAAGGGAACCCATAATGGTCACTCAGCAGCCGGTGGGGAACGCTGGGGACGCATCGATGTCGACCCAGAAAATAATGTTACGTACACGCGCCCGTGTGCGGCGCAAAGTCATCAAAATCAGCTGTAACACACCACCCTCACAGTAAAATGCTTCGGTTTCTTAAAAGGCCTTCAAAGGCACAGTTTCCTCATGCAGAACCTGAAAGAAAGCACGCAGGAGCTGTTGAAAACAGAACAGTGAAAAACCAAGCAGTAACAAAATTACTTGTCTTTTATGCATTTTGTGTGCTCTCCTCGCCTGCTGGTAAAAATCTATGTACACACGGCTGACCGCTTCGGTCCCTCAATATAAAGCGCGATATTTCCAATCAAGGGAACCTATAATGGTCACTCAGCAGCCAGTGGGGAACGCTGGGGACGCATCGATGTCGACCCAGAAAATAATGTTACGTACACGCGCCCGTGTGCGGCGCAAAGTCATCAAAATCAGCTGTAACACACCACCCTCACAGTAAAATGCTTCGGTTTCTTAAAAGGCCTTCAAAAGCACAGTTTCCTTTTGCAGAACTTGAAAGAAAGCACGCAGGAGTTGTTGAAAACAGAACAGTGAAAACCAAGCAGTAACAAAATTACTCGTTTTATATGCATTTTGTGTGCTCTCCTCGCCTGCTGGTAAAAATCTATGTACACACGGCTAGACGCTTGCGTCCCTAAATACAAAACGCAAGATTTTCCATCAGGGGAACCTAAAGTGATCACCCAGCAGCCAGTGGGGAACGCTGGGGACGCATCGATGTCGAGCCAGAAAATAATGTTACGTACACGCGCCCGTGTGCGGCGCACAGTCACCAAAATCAGCTTTAACACGCCACCCTCAGAGTAAAATGCTTCGGTTTCTTAAGGGCCCTCAAAAGCACAGTTTCCTCTTGCATACCCTGAAAGAAAGCACCCAGGCGCTGTTGAAAACAGAACAGTGAAAGGCCAAGCAGTAACAAAATTACTCGTTTTTTATGCATTTTGTGTGTTCTCCTCGCCTGCTGGTAAAAATCTATGTACACACGGCTGGACGCTTGTGACCCTGAATACAAAACGCGATATTTCCCACCAAGGGAACTTATAATGGTCACCCTGCAGCCAGTGGGGAATGCTGGGGACGCATCGATGTCGAGCCAGAAAATAATGTTACGTACACGCGCCCGTGTGCAGCGCAAAGTCATCAAAATCAGCTGTAACACACCACCCTCACAGTAAAATGCTTCGGTTTCTTAAGGGCCCTCAAAAGCACAGTTTGCTCTTACAGATCCTGAAAGAAAGCACCCAGGCGCTGTTGAAAACAGAACAGTGAAAAGCCAAGCAGTAACAAAATTTCTCGTTTTTTATGCATTTTGTGTGTTCTCCTCGCCTGCTGGTAAAAATCTATGTACACACGGCTGGACGCTTGTGTCCCTTAATACAAAACGCGGTATTTCCCACCAAGGGAACCTATAATGGTCACCCTGCAGCCAGTGGGGAACGCTGGGGACACATCGATGTCGAGCCAGAAAATAATGTTACGTACACGCGCCCGTGTGCGGCGCAAAGTCATCAAAATCAGCTGTAACACACCACCCTCACAGTAAAATGCTTCGGTTTCTTAAAAGGCCTTCAAAGGCACAGTTACCTCATGCAGAACCTGAAAGAAAGCACGCAGGAGCTGTTGAAAACAGAACAGTGAAAAACCAAGCAGTAACAAAATTACTTGTCTTTTATGCATTTTGTGTGCTCTCCTCGCCTGCTGGTAAAAATCTATGTACACACGGCTGAACGCTTCTGTCCCTCAATATAAAGCGCGATATTTCCAATCAAGGGAACCTATAATGGTCACTCAGCAGCCAGTGGGGAACGCTGGGGACGCATCGATGTCGAGCCAGAAAATAATGTTACGTACACGCGCCCGTGTGCGGCGCAAAGTCACCAAAATCAGCTGCAACACGCCCCTCGGAGTAAAACGCTTCGGTTTCTTAAGGGCCTTCAAAAGCACAGTTTCCTCTTGCAGAACCTGAAAGAAAGCACCCAGGCGCTGTTGAAAACAGAACAGTGAAAGGCCAAGCAGTAACAAAATTACTCGTTTTTTATGCATTTTGTGTGTTCTCCTCGCCTGCTGGTAAAAATCTATGTACACACGGCTGGACGCTTGTGACCCTGAATACAAAACGCGATATTTCCCACCAAGGGAACCTATAATGGTCACCCTGCAGCCAGTGGGGAACGCTGGGGACGCATCGATGTCGAGCCAGAAAATAATGTTACGTACACGCGCCCGTGTGCGGCGCAAAGTCATCAAAATCAGCTGTAACACACCACCCTCACAGTAAAATGCTTCGGTTTCTTCAAAGGCTTTCAAAGGCACAGTTTCCTCTTGCAGATCCTGAAAGAAAGCACCCAGGCGCTGTTGAAAACAGAACAGTGCAACGCCAAGCAGTAACAAAATTACTCGTTTATTATGCATTTTGTGTGCTCTCCTCGCCTGCTGGTAAAAATCTATGTCCACACGGCTGGACGCTTGTGTCCCCGAATACAAAACGCGATATTTTCCACCAAGAGAACCTATAGTGGTCACCCTGCAGCCAGTGGGGAACGCTGGGGACGCATCGATGTCGAGCCAGAAAATAATGTTACGTACACGCGCCCGTGTGCGGCGCAAAGTCACCAAAATCAGCTGCAACACGCCACCTTCGGAGTAAACTGCTTCGGTTTCTTAAGGGCCCTCAAAAGCACAGTTTCCTCTTGCAGATCCTGAAAGAAAGCACCCAGGCGCTGTTGAAAACAAAATAGTGAGAGGCCAAGCAGTAACAAAATTACTCGTTTTTTATGCATTTTGTGTGTTCTCCTCGCCTGCTGGTAAAAATCTATGTACACACGGCTGGACGCTTGTGTCCCTGAATACAAAACGCGATATTTCCCACCAAGGGAACCTATAATTGTCACCCTGCAGCCAGTGGGGAACGCTGGGGACGCATCGATGTCGAGCCAGAAAATAATGTTACGTACACGCGCCCGTGTGCGGCGCAAATTCATCAAAACCAGCTGTAACACACCACCCTCACAGTAAAATGCTTCGGTTTCTTAAAAGGCCTTCAAAGGCACAGTTTCCTCATGCAGAACCTGAAAGAAAGCACGCAGGAGCTGTTGAAAACAGAACAGTGAAAAACCAAGCAGTAACAAAATTACTTGTCTTTTATGCATTTTGTGTGCTCTCCTCGCCTGCTGGTAAAAATCTATGTACACACGGCTGAACGCTTCTGTCCCTCAATATAAAGCGCGATATTTCCAATCAAGGGAACCTATAATGGTCACTCAGCAGCCAGTGGGGAACGCTGGGGACGCATCGATGTCGACCCAGAAAATAATGTTACGTACACGCGCCCGTGTGCGGCGCAAAGTCATCAAAATCATCTGTAACA
The DNA here is from genome assembly GCA_951905685.1 of Eumerus sabulonum. Taxonomy (NCBI): domain Eukaryota; kingdom Metazoa; phylum Arthropoda; class Insecta; order Diptera; family Syrphidae; genus Eumerus; species Eumerus sabulonum. The sequence goes on along the minus strand of OX645060.1, from coordinate 136,529,238 downwards.
CACCACCCTCACAGTAAAATGCTTCGGTTTCTTAAGGGCCCTCAAAAGCACGGTTTCCTCTTGCAGATCCTGAAAGAAAGCACCCAGGCGCTGTTGAAAACAGAACAGTGAAAAGCCAAGCAGTAACAAAATTTCTCGTTTTTTATGCATTTTGTGTGTTCTCCTCGCCTGCTGGTAAAAATCTATGTACACACGGCTGGACGCTTGTGTCCCTGAATACAAAACGCGGTATTTCCCACCAAGGGAACCTATAATGGTCACCCTGCAGCCAGTGGGGAACGCTGGGGACGCATCGATGTCGAGCCAGAAAATAATGTTACGTACACGCGCCCGTGTGCGGCGCAAAGTCATCAAAATCAGCTGTAACACACCACCCTCACAGTAAAATGCTTCGGTTTCTTAAAAGGCCTTCAAAGGCACAGTTTCCTCATGCAGAACCTGAAAGAAAGCACGCAGGAGCTGTTGAAAACAGAACAGTGAAAAACCAAGCAGTAACAAAATTACTTGTCTTTTATGCATTTTGTGTGCTCTCCTCGCCTGCTGGTAAAAATCTATGTACACACGGCTGAACGCTTCTGTCCCTCAATATAAAGCGCGATATTTCCAATCAAGGGAACCTATAATGGTCACTCAGCAGCCAGTGGGGAACGCTGGGGACGCATCGATGTCGATTCAGAAAATAATGTTACGTACACGCGGCCGTGTGCGGCGCAAAGTCACCAAAATCAGCTGTAACACGCCACCCTCAGAGTAAAATGCTTCGGTTTCTTAAAGGCCTGCAAAAGCACAGTTTCCTCTTGCAGAACCTGAAAGAAAGCACGCACTAGTTGATGAAAACAGAACAGTGAAAACCAAGCAGTAACAAAATTACTCGTTTTTTATGCATTTTGTGTGCTCTCCACGCCTGCTGGTAAAAATCTATGTACACACGGCTGGACGCTTGTGTCCCTGAATACAAAACGCGATATTTCCCACCAAGGGAACCTATAATGGTCACCCTGCAGCCAGTGGGGAACGCTGGGGACGCATCGATGTCGAGCCAGAAAATAATGTTACGTACACGCGCCCGTGTGCGCCGCAAAGTCATCAAAATCAGCTGTAACACACCACCCTCACAGTAAAATGCTTCGGTTTCTTAAGGGCCCTCAAAAGCACAGTTTCCTCTTGCAGATCCTGAAAGAAAGCACCCAGGCGCTGTTGAAAACAGAACAGTGAAAAGCCAAGCAGTAACAAAATTTCTCGTTTTTTATGCATTTTGTGTGTTCTCCTCGCCTGCTGGTAAAAATCTATGTACACACGGCTGGACGCTTGTGTCCCTGAATACAAAACGCGGTATTTCCCACCAAGGGAACCTATAATGGTCACCCTGCAGCCAGTGGGGAACGCTGGGGACGCATCGATGTCGAGCCAGAAAATAATGTTACGTACACGCGCCCGTGTGCGGCGCAAAGTCATCAAAATCAGCTGTAACACACCACCCTCACAGTAAAATGCTTCGGTTTCTTAAAAGGCCTTCAAAGGCACAGTTACCTCATGCAGAACCTGAAAGAAAGCACGCAGGAGCTGTTGAAAACAGAACAGTGAAAAACCAAGCAGTAACAAAATTACTTGTCTTTTATGCATTTTGTGTGCTCTCCTCGCCTGCTGGTAAAAATCTATGTACACACGGCTGAACGCTTCGGTCCCTCAATATAAAGCGCTATATTTCCAATCAAGGGAACCTATAATGGTCACTCAGCAGCCAGTGGGGAACGCTGGGGACGCATCGATGTCGAGCCAGAAAATAATGTTACGTACACGCGCCCGTGTGCGGCGCAAAGTCACCAAAATCAGCTGCAACACGCCCCTCGGAGTAAAACGCTTCGGTTTCTTAAGGGCCTTCAAAAGCACAGTTTCCTCTTGCAGAACCTGAAAGAAAGCACGCAGGAGCTGTTGAAAACAGAACAGTGAAAGACCAAGCAGTAACAAAGTTACTCGTTTTATATGCATTTTGTGTGCTCTCCTCGCCTGCTGGTAAAAATCTATGTACACACGGCTAGACGCTTGCATCCCTCAATACAAAACGCAAGATTTCCCATCAGAGGAACCTATAATGGTCACCCAGCAGCCAGTGGGGAACGCTGGGGACGCATCGATGTCGATTCAGAAAATAATGTTACGTACACGCGGCCGTGTGCGGCGCAAAGTCACCAAAATCAGCTGTAACACGCCACCCTCAGAGTAAAATGCTTCGGTTTCTTAAAGGCCTTCAAAAGCACAGTTTCCTCTTGCAGATCCTGAAAGAAAGCACCCAGGCGCTGTTGAAAACAGAACAGTGCAACGCCAAGCAGTAACAAAATTACTCGTTTTTTATGCATTTTGTGTGTTCTCCTCGCCTGCTGGTAAAAATCTATGTACACACGGCTGGACGCTTGTGTCCCTGAATACAAAACGCGATATTTTCCACCAAGGGAACCTATAGTGGTCACCCTGCAGCCAGTGGGGAACGCTGGGGACGCATCGATGTCGAGCCAGAAAATAATGTTACGTACACGCGCCCGTGTGCGGCGCAAAGTCAACAAAATCAGCTGCAACACACCACCCTCGGAGTAAAACGCTTCGGTTTTTTAAAGGCCCTCAAAAGCACAGTTTCACCCAGCACAGAAAGCACCCAGGCGCTGTTGAAAACAGAACAGTGAAAGGCCAAGCAGTAACAAAATTACTCGTTTTTTATGCCTTTTGTGTGTTCTCCTCGCCTGCTGGTAAAAATCTATGTACACACGGCTGGACGCTTGTGTCCCTGAATACAAAGCGCGATATTTCCAATCAAGGGAACCCATAATGGTCACTCAGCAGCCGGTGGGGAACGCTGGGGACGCATCGATGTCGACCCAGAAAATAATGTTACGTACACGCGCCCGTGTGCGGCGCAAAGTCATCAAAATCAGCTGTAACACACCACCCTCACAGTAAAATGCTTCGGTTTCTTAAAAGGCCTTCAAAGGCACAGTTTCCTCATGCAGAACCTGAAAGAAAGCACGCAGGAGCTGTTGAAAACAGAACAGTGAAAAACCAAGCAGTAACAAAATTACTTGTCTTTTATGCATTTTGTGTGCTCTCCTCGCCTGCTGGTAAAAATCTATGTACACACGGCTGACCGCTTCGGTCCCTCAATATAAAGCGCGATATTTCCAATCAAGGGAACCTATAATGGTCACTCAGCAGCCAGTGGGGAACGCTGGGGACGCATCGATGTCGACCCAGAAAATAATGTTACGTACACGCGCCCGTGTGCGGCGCAAAGTCATCAAAATCAGCTGTAACACACCACCCTCACAGTAAAATGCTTCGGTTTCTTAAAAGGCCTTCAAAAGCACAGTTTCCTTTTGCAGAACTTGAAAGAAAGCACGCAGGAGTTGTTGAAAACAGAACAGTGAAAACCAAGCAGTAACAAAATTACTCGTTTTATATGCATTTTGTGTGCTCTCCTCGCCTGCTGGTAAAAATCTATGTACACACGGCTAGACGCTTGCGTCCCTAAATACAAAACGCAAGATTTTCCATCAGGGGAACCTATAGTGATCACCCAGCAGCCAGTGGGGAACGCTGGGGACGCATCGATGTCGAGCCAGAAAATAATGTTACGTACACGCGCCCGTGTGCAGCGCAAAGTCATCAAAATCAGCTGTAACACACCACCCTCACAGTAAAATGCTTCGGTTTCTTAAGGGCCCTCAAAAGCACAGTTTCCTCTTACAGATCCTGAAAGAAAGCACCCAGGCGCTGTTGAAAACAGAACAGTGAAAAGCCAAGCAGTAACAAAATTTCTCGTTTTTTATGCATTTTGTGTGTTCTCCTCGCCTGCTGGTAAAAATCTATGTACACACGGCTAGACGCTTGTGTCCCTTAATACAAAACGCGGTATTTCCCACCAAGGGAACCTATAATGGTCACCCTGCAGCCAGTGGGGAACGCTGGGGACGCATCGATGTCGAGCCAGAAAATAATGTTACGTACACGCGCCCGTGTGCGGCGCAAAGTCATCAAAATCAGCTGTAACACACCACCCTCACAGTAAAATGCTTCGGTTTCTTAAAAGGCCTTCAATGGCACAGTTACCTCATGCAGAACCTGAAAGAAAGCACGCAGGAGCTGTTGAAAACAGAACAGTGAAAAACCAAGCAGTAACAAAATTACTTGTCTTTTATGCATTTTGTGTGCTCTCCTCGCCTGCTGGTAAAAATCTATGTACACACGGCTGAACGCTTCTGTCCCTCAATATAAAGCGCGATATTTCCAATCAAGGGAACCTATAATGGTCACTCAGCAGCCAGTGGGGAACGCTGGGGACGCATCGATGTCGAGCCAGAAAATAATGTTACGTACACGCGCCCGTGTGCGGCGCAAAGTCACCAAAATCAGCTGCAACACGCCCCTCGGAGTAAAACGCTTCGGTTTCTTAAGGGCCTTCAAAAGCACAGTTTCCTCTTGCAGAACCTGAAAGAAAGCATGCAGGAGCTGTTGAAAACAGAACAGTGAAAGACCAAGCAGTAACAAAATTACTCGTTTTATATGCATTTTGTGTGCTCTCCTCGCCTGCTGGTAAAAATCTATGTACACACGGCTGGACGCTTGTGTCCCTGAATACAAAGCGCGATATTTCCAATCAAGGGAACCTATAATGGTCACTCAGCAGCCAGTGGGGAACGCTGGGGACGCATCGATGTCGACCCAGAAAATAATGTTACGTACACGCGCCCGTGTGCGGCGCAAAGTCATCAAAATCAGCTGTAACACACCACCCTCACAGTAAAATGCTTCGGGTTCTTAAAAGGCCTTCAAAGGCACAGTTTCCTCATGCAGAACCTGAAAGAAAGCACGCAGGAGCTGTTGAAAACAGAACAGTGAAAAACCAAGCAGTAACAAAATTACTTGTCTTTTATGCATTTTGTGTGCTCTCCTCGCCTGCTGGTAAAAATCTATGTACACACGGCTGAACGCTTCGGTCCCTCAATATAAAGCGCGATATTTCCAATCAAGGGAACCTATAATGGTCACTCAGCAGCCAGTGGGGAACGCTGGGGACGCATCGATGTCGACCCAGAAAATAATGTTACGTACACGCGCCCGTGTGCGGCGCAAAGTCATCAAAATCAGCTGTAACACACCACCCTCACAGTAAAATGCTTCGGTTTCTTAAAAGGCCTTCAAAAGCACAGTTTCCTTTTGCAGAACTTGAAAGAAAGCACGCAGGAGTTGTTGAAAACAGAACAGTGAAAACCAAGCAGTAACAAAATTACTCGTTTTATATGCATTTTGTGTGCTCTCCTCGCCTGCTGGTAAAAATCTATGTACACACGGCTAGACGCTTGCGTCCCTAAATACAAAACGCAAGATTTTCCATCAGGGGAACCTATAGTGATCACCCAGCAGCCAGTGGGGAACGCTGGGGACGCATCGATGTCGAGCCAGAAAATAATGTTACGTACACGCGCCCGTGTGCGGCGCACAGTCACCAAAATCAGCTTTAACACGCCACCCTCAGAGTAAAATGCTTCGGTTTCTTAAAAGGCCTTCAAAGGCACAGTTACCTCATGCAGAACCTGAAAGAAAGCACGCAGGAGCTGTTGAAAACAGAACAGTGAAAAACCAAGCAGTAACAAAATTACTTGTCTTTTATGCATTTTGTGTGCTCTCCTCGCCTGCTGGTAAAAATCTATGTACACACGGCTGAACGCTTCTGTCCTTCAATATAAAGCGCGATATTTCCAATCAAGGGAACCTATAATGGTCACTCAGCAGCCAGTGGGGAACGCTGGGGACGCATCGATGTCGAGCCAGAAAATAATGTTACGTACACGCGCCCGTGTGCGGCGCAAAGTCACCAAAATCAGCTGCAACACGCCCCTCGGAGTAAAACGCTTCGGTTTCTTAAGGGCCTTCAAAAGCACAGTTTCCTCTTGCAGAACCTGAAAGAAAGCATGCAGGAGCTGTTGAAAACAGAACAGTGAAAGACCAAGCAGTAACAAAATTACTCGTTTTATATGCATTTTGTGTGCTCTCCTCGCCTGCTGGTAAAAATCTATGTACACACGGCTGAACGCTTCGGTCCCTCAATATAAAGCGCGATATTTCCAATCAAGGGAACCTATAATGGTCACTCAGCAGCCAGTGGGGAACGCTGGGGACGCATCGATGTCGACCCAGAAAATAATGTTACGTACACGCGCCCGTGTGCGGCGCAAAGTCATCAAAATCAGCTGTAACACACCACCCTCACAGTAAAATGCTTCGGTTTCTTAAAAGGCCTTCAAAAGCACAGTTTCCTTTTGCAGAACTTGAAAGAAAGCACGCAGGAGTTGTTGAAAACAGAACAGTGAAAACCAAGCAGTAACAAAATTACTCGTTTTATATGCATTTTGTGTGCTCTCCTCGCCTGCTGGTAAAAATCTATGTACACACGGCTAGACGCTTGCGTCCCTAAATACAAAACGCAAGATTTTCCATCAGGGGAACCTATAGTGATCACCCAGCAGCCAGTGGGGAACGCTGGGGACGCATCGATGTCGAGCCAGAAAATAATGTTACGTACACGCGCCCGTGTGCGGCGCACAGTCACCAAAATCAGCTTTAACACGCCACCCTCAGAGTAAAATGCTTCGGTTTCTTAAGAGGCCTTCAAAGGCACAGTTACCTCATGCAGAACCTGAAAGAAAGCACGCAGGAGCTGTTGAAAACAGAACAGTGAAAAACCAAGCAGTAACAAAATTACTTGTCTTTTATGCATTTTGTGTGCTCTCCTCGCCTGCTGGTAAAAATCTATGTACACACGGCTGAACGCTTCTGTCCCTCAATATAAAGCGCGATATTTCCAATCAAGGGAACCTATAATGGTCACTCAGCAGCCAGTGGGGAACGCTGGGGACGCATCGATGTCGAGCCAGAAAATAATGTTACGTACACGCGCCCGTGTGCGGCGCAAAGTCACCAAAATCAGCTGCAACACGCCCCTCGGAGTAAAACGCTTCGGTTTCTTAAGGGCCTTCAAAAGCACAGTTTCCTCTTGCAGAACCTGAAAGAAAGCATGCAGGAGCTGTTGAAAACAGAACAGTGAAAGACCAAGCAGTAACAAAATTACTCGTTTTATATGCATTTTGTGTGCTCTCCTCGCCTGCTGGTAAAAATCTATGTACACACGGCTGAACGCTTCTGTCCCTCAATATAAAGCGCGATATTTCCAATCAAGGGAACCTATAATGGTCACTCAGCAGCCAGTGGGGAACGCTGGGGACGCATCGATGTCGAGCCAGAAAATAATGTTACGTACACGCGCCCGTGTGCGGCGCAAAGTCCTCAAAATCAGCTGTAACACGCCACCCTCAGAGTAAAATGCTTCGGTTTCTTAAGGGCCTTCAAAAGCACAGTTTCCTCTTGCAGAACCTGAAAGAAAGCACGCAGGAGTTGTTGAAAACAGAACAGTGAAAAGCAAGCAGTAACAAAATTACTCGTTTTATATGCATTTTGTGTGCTCTCCTCGCCTGCTGGTAAAAATCTATGTACACACGGCTGGACGCTTGTGTCCCTCAAAACAAAACGCGATACTTGCCATCAAGGGAACCTATAATGGTCACCCATCAGCCAGTGGGGAACGCTAGGGACGCATCGATGTCGAGCCAGAAAATAATGTTACGTACACGCGGCCGTGTGCGGCGCAAAGTCACCAAAATCAGCTGTAACACGCCACCCTCAGAGTAAAATGCTTCGGTTTCTTAAGGGCCTTCAAAAGCAAAGTTTCCTCTTGCAGAACCTGAAAGAAAGCACGCAGGAGCTGTTGAAAACAGAACAGTGAAAGACCAAGCAGTAACAAAATTACTCGTTTTTTATGCATTTTGTGTGCTCTCCTCGCCTGCTGGTAAAAATCTATGTACACACGGCTAGACGCTTGCATCCCTCAATACAAAACGCAAGATTTGCCATCAGAGGAACCTATAATGGTCACCCAGCAGCCAGTGGGGAACGCTGGGGACGCATCGATGTCGAGCCAGAAAATAATGTTACGTACACGCGCCCGTGTGCGGCGTAAAAGTCATCAAAATCAGCTGTAACACACCACCCTCACAGTAAAATGCTTCGGTTTCTTAAAAGGCCTTCAAAGGCACAGTTTCTTCTTGCAGATCCTGAAAGAAAGCACCCAGGCGCTGTTGAAAACAGAACAGTGAAAGGCCAAGCAGTAACAAAATTACTCGTTTTTTATGCATTTTGTGTGTTCTCCTCGCCTGCTGGTAAAAATCTATGTACACACGGCTGGACGCTTGTGTCCCTGAATACAAAACGCGATATTTCCCACCAAGGGAACCTATAATGGTCACCCTGCAGCCAGTGGGGAACGCTGGGGACGCATCGATGTCGAGCCAGAAAAAAATGTTACGTACACGCGCCCGTGTGCGGCGCAAAGTCATCAAAATCAGCTGTAACACACCACCCTCACAGTAAATTGCTTCGGTTTCTTCAAAGGCTGTCAAAGGCACAGTTTCCTCTTGCAGATCCTGAAAGAAAGCACCCAGGCGCTGTTGAAAACAGAACAGTGCAACGCCAAGCAGTAACAAAATTACTCGTTTATTATGCATTTTGTGTGCTCTCCTCGCCTGCTGGTAAAAATCTATGTCCACACGGCTGGACGCTTGTGTTCCTGAATACAAAACGCGATATTTTCCACAAAGGGAACCTATAGTGGTCACCCTGCAGCCAGTGGGGAACGCTGGGGACGCATCGATGTCGAGCCAGAAAATAATGTTACGTACACGCGCCCGTGTGCGGCGCAAAGTCACCAAAATCAGCTGCAACACGCCACCCTCGGAGTAAACTGCTTCGGTTTCTTAAGGGCCCTCAAAAGCACAGTTTCCTCTTGCAGATCCTGAAAGAAAGCACCCAGGCGCTGTTGAAAACAAAACAGTGAGAGGCCAAGCAGTAACAAAATTACTCGTTTTTTATGCATTTTGTGTGTTCTCCTCGCCTGCTGGTAAAAATCTATGTACACACGGCTGGACGCTTGTGTCCCTGAATACAAAGCGCGATATTTCTAATCAAGGGAACCTATAATGGTCACTCAGCAGCCAGTGGGGAACGCTGGGGACGCATCGATGTCGACCCAGAAAATAATGTTACGTACACGCGCCCGTGTGCGGCGCAAAGTCATCAAAATCAGCTGTAACACACCACCCTCACAGTAAAATGCTTCGGTTTCTTAAAAGGCCTTCAAAGGCACAGTTTCCTCATGCAGAACCTGAAAGAAAGCACGCAGGAGCTGTTGAAAACAGAACAGTGAAAAACCAAGCAGTAACAAAATTACTTGTCTTTTATGCATTTTGTGTGCTCTCCTCGCCTGCTGGTAAAAATCTATGTACACACGGCTGAACGCTTCGGTCCCTCAATATAAAGCGCGATATTTCCAATCAAGGGAACCTATAATGGTCACTCAGCAGCCAGTGGGGAACGCTGGGGACGCATCGATGTCGACCCAGAAAATAATGTTACGTACACGCGCCCGTGTGCGGCGCAAAGTCATCAAAATCAGCTGTAACACACCACCCTCACAGTAAAATGCTTCGGTTTCTTAAAAGGCCTTCAAAAGCACAGTTTCCTTTTGCAGAACTTGAAAGAAAGCACGCAGGAGTTGTTGAAAACAGAACAGTGAAAACCAAGCAGTAACAAAATTACTCGTTTTATATGCATTTTGTGTGCTCTCCTCGCCTGCTGGTAAAAATCTATGTACACACGGCTAGACGCTTGCGTCCCTAAATACAAAACGCAAGATTTTCCATCAGGGGAACCTATAGTGATCACCCAGCAGCCAGTGGGGAACGCTGGGGACGCATCGATGTCGAGCCAGAAAATAATGTTACGTACACGCGCCCGTGTGCGGCGCACAGTCACCAAAATCAGCTTTAACACGCCACCCTCAGAGTAAAATGCTTCGGTTTCTTAAGGGCCCTCAAAAGCACAGTTTCCTCTTGCATACCCTGAAAGAAAGCACCCAGGCGCTGTTGAAAACAGAACAGTGAAAGGCCAAGCAGTAACAAAATTACTCGTTTTTTATGCATTTTGTGTGTTCTCCTCGCCTGCTGGTAAAAATCTATGTACATACGGCTAGACGCTTCTGACCCTGAATACAAAACGCGATATTTCCCACCAAGGGAACCTATAATGGTCACCCTGCAGCCAGAGGGGAACGCTGGGGACGCATCGATGTCGAGCCAGAAAATAATGTTACGTACACGCGCCCGTGTGCGGCGCAAAGTCATCAAAATCAGCTGTAACACACCACCCTCACAGTAAAATGCTTCGGTTTCTTAAGGGCCCTCAAAAGCACAGTTTCCTCTTACAGATCCTGAAAGAAAGCACCCAGGCGCTGTTGAAAACAGAACAGTGAAAAGCCAAGCAGTAACAAAATTTCTCGTTTTTTATGCATTTTGTGTGTTCTCCTCGCCTGCTGGTAAAAATCTATGTACACACGGCTGGACGCTTGTGTCCCTTAATACAAAACGCGGTATTTCCCACCAGGGGAACCTATAATGGTCACCCTGCAGCCAGTGGGGAACGCTGGGGACGCATCGATGTCGAGCCAGAAAATAATGTTACGTACACGCGCCCGTGTGCGGCGCAAAGTCATCAAAATCAGCTGTAACACACCACCCTCACAGTAAAATGCTTCGGTTTCTTAAAAGGCCTTCAAAGGCACAGTTACCTCATGCAGAACCTGAAAGAAAGCACGCAGGAGCTGTTGAAAACAGAACAGTGAAAAACCAAGCAGTAACAAAATTACTTGTCTTTTATGCATTTTGTGTGCTCTCCTCGCCTGCTGGTAAAAATCTATGTACACACGGCTGAACGCTTCTGTCCCTCAATATAAAGCGCGATATTTCCAATCAAGGGAACCTATAATGGTCACTCAGCAGCCAGTGGGGAACGCTGGGGACGCATCGATGTCGAGCCAGAAAATAATGTTACGTACACGCGCCCGTGTGCGGCGCAAAGTCACCAAAATCAGCTGCAACACGCCCCTCGGAGTAAAACGCTTCGGTTTCTTAAGGGCCTTCAAAAGCACAGTTTCCTCTTGCAGAACCTGAAAGAAAGCATGCAGGAGCTGTTGAAAACAGAACAGTGAAAGACCAAGCAGTAACAAAATTACTCGTTTTATATGCATTTTGTGTGCTCTCCTCGCCTGCTGGTAAAAATCTATGTACACACGGCTAGACGCTTGCATCCCTCAATACAAAACGCAAGATTTGCCATCAGAGGAACCTATAATGGTCACCCAGCAGCCAGTGGGGAACGCTGGGGACGCATCGATGTCGAGCCAGAGAATAATGTTACGTACACGCGCCCGTGTGCAGCGTAAAAGTCATCAAAATCAGCTGTAACACACCACCCTCACAGTAAAATGCTTCGGTTTCTTAAAAGGCCTTCAAAGGCACAGTTTCCTCTTGCAGATCCTGAAAGAAAGCACCCAGGCGCTGTTGAAAACAGAACAGTGAAAGGCCAAGCAGTAACAAAATTACTCGTTTATTATGCATTTTGTGTGTTCTCCTCGCCTGCTGGTAAAAATCTATGTACACACGGCTGGACGCTTGTGTCCCTGAATACAAAACGCGATATTTCCCACCAAGGGAACCTATAATGGTCACCCTGCAGCCAGTGGGGAACGCTGGGGACGCATCGATGTCGAGCCAGAAAATAATGTTACGTACACGCGCCCGTGTGCGGCGCAAAGTCATCAAAATCAGCTGTAACACACCACCCTCACAGTAAAATGCTTCGGTTTCTTCAAAGGCTGTCAAAGGCACAGTTTCCTCTTGCAGATCCTGAAAGAAAGCACCCAGGCGCTGTTGAAAACAGAACAGTGCAACGCCAAGCAGTAACAAAATTACTCGTTTATTATGCATTTTGTGTGCTCTCCTCGCCTGCTGGTAAAAATCTATGTCCACACGGCTGGACGCTTGTGTTCCTGAATACAAAACGCGATATTTTCCACCAAGGGAACCTATAGTGGTCACCCTGCAGCCAGTGGGGAACGCTGGGGACGCATCGATGTCGAGCCAGAAAATAATGTTACGTACACGCGCCCGTGTGCGGCGCAAAGTCACCAAAATCAGCTGCACCACGCCACCCTCGGAGTAAACTGCTTCGGTTTCTTAAGGGCCCTCAAAAGCACAGTTTCCTCTTGCAGATCCTGAAAGAAAGCACCCAGGCGCTGTTGAAAACAAAACAGTGAGAGGCCAAGCAGTAACAAAATTACTCGTTTTTTATGCATTTTGTGTGTTCTCCTCGCCTGCTGGTAAAAATCTATGTACACACGGCTGGACGCTTGTGTCCCTGAATACAAAACGCGATATTTCCCACCAAGGGAACCTATAATGGTCACCCTGCAGCCAGTGGGGAACGCTGGGGACGCATCGATGTCGAGCCAGAAAATAATGTTACGTACACGCGCCCGTTTGCGGCGCAAAGTCATCAAAATCAGCTGTAACACACCACCCTCACAGTAAATTGCTTCAGTTTCTTAAAAGGCCTTCAAAGGCACAGTTTCCTCATGCAGAACCTGAAAGAAAGCACGCAGGAGCTGTTGAAAACAGAACAGTGAAAAACCAAGCAGTAACAAAATTACTTGTCTTTTATGCATTTTGTGTGCTCTCCTCGCCTGCTGGTAAAAATCTATGTACACACGGCTGGACGCTTGTGTCCCCCAAAACAAAACGCGATACTTCCCATCAAGGGAACCTATAATGGTCAGCCATCAGCCAGTGGGGAACGCTAGGGACGCATCGATGTCGAGCCAGAAAATAATGTTACGTACACGCGGCCGTGTGCGGCGTAAAAGTCATCAAAATCAGCTGTAACACACCACCCTCACAGTAAAATGCTTCGGTTTCTTAAAAGGCCTTCAAAGGCACAGTTTCCTCTTGCAGATCCTGAAAGAAAGCACCCAGGCGCTGTTGAAAACAGAACAGTGAAAGGCCAAGCAGTAACAAAATTACTCGTTTTTTATGCATTTTGTGTGTTCTCCTCGCCTGCTGGTAAAAATCTATGTACACACGGCTGGACGCTTGTGTCCCTGAATACAAAACGCGATATTTCCCACCAAGGGAACCTATAATGGTCACCCTGCAGCCAGTGGGGAACGCTGGGGACGCATCGATGTCGAGCCAGAAAATAATGTTACGTACACGCGCCCGTGTGCGGCGCAAAGTCATCAAAATCAGCTGTAACACACCACCCTCACAGTAAAATGCTTCGGTTTCTTCAAAGGCCTTCAAAGGCACAGTTTCCTCTTGCAGATCCTGAAAGAAAGCACCCAGGCGCTGTTGAAAACAGAACAGTGAAAGGCCAAGCAGTAACAAAATTACTCGTTTTTTATGCATTTTGTGTGTTCTCCTCGCCTGCTGGTAAAAATCTATGTACACACGGCTGGACGCTTGTGTCCCTGAATACAAAACGCGATATTTCCCACCAAGGGAACCTATAATGGTCACCCTGCAGCCAGTGGGGAACGCTGGGGACGCATCGATGTCGAGCCAGAAAATAATGTTACGTACACGCGCCCGTGTGCGGCGCAAAGTCACCAAAATCAGCTGCAACACGCCACCCTCGGAGTAAACTGCTTCGGTTTCTTAAGGGCCCTCAAAAGCACAGTTTCCTCTTGCAGATCCTGAAAGAAAGCACCCAGGCGCTGTTGAAAACAAAACAGTGAGAGGCCAAGCAGTAACAAAATTACTCGTTTTTTATGCATTTTGTGTGTTCTCCTCGCCTGCTGGTAAAAATCTATGTACACACGGCTGGACGCTTGTGTCCCTGAATACAAAACGCGATATTTCCCACCAAGGGAACCTATAATGGTCACCCTGCAGCCAGTGGGGAACGCTGGGGACGCATCGATGTCGAGCCAGAAAATAATGTTACGTACACGCGCCCGTGTGCGGCGCAAAGTCATCAAAATCAGCTGTAACACACCACCCTCACAGTAAAATGCTTCAGTTTCTTAAAAGGCCTTCAAAGGCACAGTTTCCTCATGCAGAACCTGAAAGAAAGCACGCAGGAGCTGTTGAAAACAGAACAGTGAAAAACCAAGCAGTAACAAAATTACTTGTCTTTTATGCATTTTGTGTGCTCTCCTCGCCTGCTGGTAAAAATCTATGTACACACGGCTGAACGCTTCTGTCCCTCAGTATAAAGCGCGATATTTCCAATCAAGGGAACCTATAATGGTCACTCAGCAGCCAGTGGGGAACGCTGGGGACGCATCGATGTCGACCCAGAAAATAATGTTACGTACACGCGCCCGTGTGCGGCGCAAAGTCATCAAAATCAGCTGTAACACACCACCCTCAGAGTAAAATGCTTCGGTTTCTTAAGGGCCTTCAAAAGCACAGTTTCCTCTTGCAGAACCTGAAAGAAAGCACGCAGGAGTTGTTGAAAACAGAACAGTGAAAAGCAAGCAGTAACAAAATTACTCGTTTTTTATGCATTTTGTGTGCTCTCCTCGCCTGCTGGTAAAAATCTATGTACACACGGCTGGACGCTTGTGTCCCCCAAAACAAAACGCGATACTTCCCATCAAGGGAACCTATAATGGTCACCCATCAGCCAGTGGGGAACGGTAGGGACGCATCGATGTCGAGCCAGAAAATAATGTTACGTACACGCGGCCATGTGCGGCGCAAAGTCACCAAAATCAGCTGTAACACGCCACCCTCAGAGTAAAATGCTTCGGTTTCTTAAAGGCCTTCAAAAGCACAGTTTCCTCTTGCAGAACCTGAAAGAAAGCACGCACTAGTTGATGAAAACAGAACAGTGAAAACCAAGCAGTAACAAAATTACTCGTTTTTTATGCATTTTGTGTGCTCTCCACGCCTGCTGGTAAAAATCTATGTACACACGGCTGGACGCTTGTGTCCCTGAATACAAAACGCGATATTTCCCACCAAGGGAACCTATAATGGTCACCCTGCAGCCAGTGGGGAACGCTGGGGACGCATCCATGTCGAGCCAGAAAATAATGTTACGTACACGCGCCCGTGTGCGGCGCAAAGTCATCAAAATCAGCTGTAACACACCATCCTCACAGTAAAATGCTTCGGTTTCTTAAGGGCCCTCAAAAGCACAGTTTCCTCTTGCAGATCCTGAAAGAAAGCACCCAGGCGCTGTTGAAAACAGAACAGTGAAAAGCCAAGCAGTAACAAAATTTCTCGTTTTTTATGCATTTTGTGTGTTCTCCTCGCCTGCTGGTAAAAATCTATGTACACACGGCTGGACGCTTGTGTCTCTGAATACAAAACGCGGTATTTCCCACCAAATGAACCTATAATGGTCACCCTGCAGCCAGTGGGGAACGCTGGGGACGCATCGATGTCGAGCCAGAAAATAATGTTACGTACACGCGGCCGTGTGCGGCGCAAAGTCATCAAAATCAGCTGTAACACGCCACCCTCAGAGTAAAATGCTTCGGTTTCTTAAAGGCCTTCAAAATTACAGTTTTCCTTTGCAGAACCTGATAGAAAGCACGCAGGAGTTTATGAAAACAGAACAGTGAAAACCAAGCAGTAACAAAATTACTCGATTTTTATGCATTCTGTGTGTTCTCCTCGCCTGCTGGTAAAAATCTATGTACACACGGCAGTACGTTTGTGTCCCTGAATACAAAACGCGATATTTTCCATCAAGGGAACCTATAATGGTCACCCTGCAGCCAGTGAGGAACGCTGGGGATGCATCGATGTCGAGCCAGAAAATAATGTTACGTACCCGCGCCCGTGTGCGGAGCAAAGTCATCAAAATCAGCTGTAACACGCCACCCTCAGAGTAAAATGCTTCGGTTTCTTAAAGGCCTTCAAAAGCACAGTTTCCTTTGCAGAACTTGAAAGAAAGCACTCAGGAGTTGTTGAAAACAGAACAGTGAAAACCAAGCAGTAACAAAATTACTCGTTTTTTATGCATTTTGTGTGCTCTCCTCGCCTGCTGGTAAAAATCTATGTACACACGGCTAGACGCTTGCGTCCCTAAATATAAAACGCAATATTTCCCGTCAAGGGAACCTACAATGGTCACCCAGCAGCCAGTGGGGAACGCTGGGGACGCATCGATGTCGAGCCAGAAAATAATATTACGTACACGCGCCCGTGTGCGGCGCAAAGTCATCAAAATCAGCTGCAACACGCCACCCTCGGAGTAAAACGCTTCGATTTCTTAAGGGCCTTCAAAAGCACAGTTTTCTCCTGCAGAGCCTGAAAGACAACGCCCAGGAGCTGTTGAAAACAGAACAGTGAAAAACCAAGGGGTAACAAAATTACTCGTTTTTTATGCATTTTGTGTGCTCTCCTCGCCTGCTGGTAAAAATCTATGTCCACACGGCTAAACTCTTGTGTCCCTCAATACAAAACGCGATATTTCCCATCAAGGAAACCTATAATGGACGCCCAACAGCCAGTGGGGAACGCTGGGGACGCATCGATGTCGAGCCAGAAAATAATGTTACGTACACGCGCCCGTGTTCGGCGCAAATTCATCAAAATCAGCTGTAACACGCCACCCTCAGAGTAAAACGCTTCAGTTTCTCAAAGGCCTTCAAAAGCAAAGGTTCCTCTTGCCGGGCCTGAAAGAGTGCACCCAGGAGCTGTTGAAAACAGAACAGCGAAAGACCAAGCAGTAACAAAATGAGTCGTTTTTTATGCATTTTGTGTGCTCTCCTCGCCTGCTGGTAAAAATCTATATACACACGGCTGGACGCTTGTGTACCTGAATACAAAGCGCGATATTTCCCATCAAGGGAACGTATAATGGTCACCCTGCAGCCAGTGGGGAACGCTGGGGACGCATCGATGTCGAGCCAGAAAATAATGTTAAGTACACGCGCCCGTGTGCGGCGCAAAGTCATCAAAATCAGCTGCAACACGCCACCCTCGGAGTAAAACGCTTCGGTTTCTTAAGGGCCTTCAAAAGCACTGTTTTTTCCTGCAGAGCCTGAAAGACAACGCCCAGGAGCTGTTGAAAACAGAACAGTGAAAGACCAAGCAGTAACAAAATTACTCGTTTTTTATGCATTTTGTGTGCTCTCCTCGCCTGCTGGTAAAAATCTATGTACACACGGCTAAACTCTTGTGTCCCTCAATACAAAACGCGATATTTGCCATCAAGGAAACCTATAATGGACGCCCAGCAGCCAGTGGGGAACACTGGGGACGCATCGATGTCGAGCTAGAAAATAATGTTACGTACACGCGCCCGTGTGCGGCGCAAAGTCACCAAAATCAGCTGTAAAACGCCACCCTCAGAGTAAAACGCTTCAGTTTCTCAAAGGTCTTCAAGAGCAAAGGTTCTTCCTGCCGGGCCTGAAAGAGTGCACCCAGGAGCTGTTGAAAACAGAACAGTGAGAGACCAAGCAATAACAAAATTACTCGTTTTTTATGCATTTTGTGTGCTCTCCTCGCCTGCTGGTAAAAATCTAGGTACACACGGCAGTACGTTTGTGTCCCTGAATACAAAACGCGATATTTTCCATCAAGGTAACCTATAATGGTCACCCTGCAGCCAGTGGGGAATGCTGGGGACGCATCGATGTCGAGCCAGAAAATAATTTTACGTACACGCGCCCGTGTGCGGCGCAAAGTCATCAAAATCGGCTGTAACACGCCAGCCTCAGAGTAAAATGCTTCGGTTTCTTAAAGGCCTTCAAAAGCACAGCATGCTCTTGCAGAACCTGAAAGAAAGCACGCAGGTGCTGTTGAAAACAGAACAGTGAAAGACCAAGCAGTACCAAAATTACTCGTTTTTTATGCATTTTGTGTGCTCTCCTCGCCTGCTGGTAAAAATCTATGTACACACGGCTGGACGCTTGTGTCCCTGAATACAAAACGCGATATTTCCCATCAAGGGAACCTACAATGGTCACCCAGCAGCCAGTGGGGAACGCTGGGGACGCATCGATGTCGAGCCAGAAAATAATGTTACGTACACGCGCCCGTGTGCGGCGCAAAGTCATCAAAATCAGCTGCAACACGCCACCCTTGGAGTAAAACGCTTCGGTTTCTTAAGGGCCTTCAAAAGCACTGTTTTCTTCTGCAGAGCCTGAAAGACAACGCCCAGGAGCTGTTGAAAACAGAACAGTGAAAGGCCAAGCAGTAACAAAATTACTCGTTTTTTATGCATTTTGTGTGCTCTCCTCGCCTGCTGGTAAAAATCTATGTACACACGGCTAAACTGTTGTGTCCCTCAATACAAAACGCGATATTTGCCATCAAGGAAACCTATAATGGACGCCCAGCAGCCAGTGGGGAACACTGGGGACGCATCGATGTCGAGCCAGAAAATAATGTTACGTACACGCGCCCGTGTGCGGCGCAAAGTCACCAAAATCAGCTGTAAAACGCCACCCTCAGAGTAAAACGCTTCAGTTTCTCAAAGGCCTTCAAGAGCAAAGGTTCTTCTTGCCGGGCCTGAAAGAGTGCACCCAGGAGCTGTTGAAAACAGAACAGTGAAAGACCAAGCAATAACAAAATTACTCGTTTTTTATGCATTTTGTGTGCTCTCCTCGCCTGCTGGTAAAAATCTATGTACACACGGCTGGACGCTTGTGTCCCTGAATACAAAACGCGATATTATCCATCAAGGGAACCTATAATGGTCACCCAGCAGCCAGTGGGGAACGCTGGGACGCATCGATGTCGAGCCAGAAAATAATGTTACGTACACGCGCCCGTGTGCGGCGCAAAGTCCCCAAAATCAGGTGCAACACGCCACCCTCGGAGTAAAACGCTTCGGTTTCTTAAGGGCCTTCAAAAGCAAAGTTTCCTCTTGCAGATCCTGAAAGAAAGCACCCAGGCGCTGTTGAAAACAGAACAGTGAAATTCCAAGCAGTAACAAAATTACTCGTTTTTTATGCATTTTGTGTGCTCTCCTCGCCTGCTGGTAAGAATCTATGTACACACGGCAGTACGTTTGTGTCCCTGAATACAAAACGCGATATTTTCCCTCAAGGGAACCTATAATGGTCACCCTGCAGTCAGTGGGGAACGCTGGGGACGCATCGATGTCGAGCCAGAAAATAATGTAACGTAAACGCGCCCGTGTGCGGAGCAAAGTCATCAAAATCAGCTGTAACACGCCACCCTCAGAGTAAAATGCTTCGGTTTCTTAAAGGCCTTCAAAAGCACGGTTTCCTTTTGCAGATCCTGAAAGAAAGCACCCAGGCGCTGTTGAAAACAGAACAGTGGAAGGCCAAGCAGTAACAAAATTACTCGTTTTTTATGCATTTTGTGTGCTCTCCTCGCCTGCTGGTAAAAATCTATGTACACACGGCAGTACGTTTGTGTCCCTGAATACAAAACGCGATATTTTCCCTCAAGGGAACCTATAATGGTCACCCTGCAGTCAGTGGGGAACGCTGGGGACGCATCGATGTCGAGCCAGAAAATAATGTAACGTAAACGCGCCCGTGTGCGGAGCAAAGTCATCAAAATCAGCTGTAACACGCCACCCTCAGAGTAAAATGCTTCGGTTTCTTAAAGGCCTTCAAAAGCACAGTTTCCTCTTGCAGATCCTGAAAGAAAGCACCCAGGCGCTGTTGAAAACAAAACAGTGAGAGGCCAAGCAGTAACAAAATTACTCGTTTTTTATGCATTTTGTGTGTTCTCCTCGCCTGCTGGTAAAAATCTATGTACACACGGCTGGACGCTTGTGTCCCTGAATACAAAACGCGATATTTCCCACCAAGGGAACCTATAATGGTCACCCTGCAGCCAGTGGGGAACGCTGGGGACGCATCGATGTCGAGCCAGAAAATAATGTTACGTACACGCGCCCGTGTGCGGCGCAAAGTCATCAAAATCAGCTGTAACACACCACCCTCACAGTAAAATGCTTCGGTTTCTTAAAAGGCCTTCAAAGGCACAGTTTCCTCATGCAGAACCTGAAAGAAAGCACGCAGGAGCTGTTGAAAACAGAACAGTGAAAAACCAAGCAGTAACAAAATTACTTGTCTTTTATGCATTTTGTGTGCTCTCCTCGCCTGCTGGTAAAAATCTATGTACACACGGCTGAACGCTTCTGTCCCTCAATATAAAGCGCGATATTTCCAATCAAGGGAACCTATAATGGTCACTCAGCAGCCAGTGGGGAACGCTGGGGACGCATCGATGTCGACCCAGAAAATAATGTTACGTACACGCGCCCGTGTGCGGCGCAAAGTCATCAAAATCAGCTGTAACACGCCACCCTCAGAGTAAAATGCTTCGGTTTCTTAAGGGCCTTCAAAAGCACAGTTTCCTCTTGCAGAACCTGAAAGAAAGCACGCAGGAGTTGTTGAAAACAGAACAGTGAAAAGCAAGCAGTAACAAAATTACTCGTTTTTTATGCATTTTGTGTGCTCTCCTCGCCTGCTGGTAAAAATCTATGTACACACGGCTGGACGCTTGTGTCCCCCAAAACAAAACGCGATACTTCCCATCAAGGGAACCTATAATGGTCACCCATCAGCCAGTGGAGAACGCTAGGGACGCATCGATGTCGAGCCAGAAAATAATGTTACGTACACGCGGCCGTGTGCGGCGCAAAGTCACCAAAATCAGCTGTAACACGCCACCCTCAGAGTAAAATGCTTCGGTTTCTTAAAGGCCTTCAAAAGCACAGTTTCCTCTTGCAGAACCTGAAAGAAAGCACGCACTAGTTGATGAAAACAGAACAGTGAAAACCAAGCAGTAGCAAAATTACTCGTTTTTTATGCATTTTGTGTGCTCTCCTCGCCTGCTGGTAAAAATCTATGTACACACGGCTGGACGCTTGTGTCCCCAATACAAAACGCGATATTTCCCATCAAGGAAACCTATAATGGTCACCCAGCAGCCAGTGGGGAACGCTGGGGACGCATCGATGTCGAGCCAGAAAATAATGTTACGTACACGCGGCCGTGTGCGGCGCAAAGTCATCAAAATCAGCTGTAACACGCCACCCTCAGAGTAAAATGCTTCGGTTTCTTAAAGGCCTTCAAAATCACAGTTTTCCTTTGCAGAACCTGATAGAAAGCACGCAGGAGCTTATGAAAACAGAACAGTGAAAACCAAGCAGTAACAAAATTACTCGATTTTTATGCATTCTGTGTGTTCTCCTCGCCTGCTGGTAAAAATCTATGTACACACGGCAGTACGTTTGTGTCCCTGAATACAAAACGCGATATTTTCCATCAAGGGAACCTATAATGGTCACCCTGCAGCCAGTGAGGAACGCTGGGGATGCATCGATGTCGAGCCAGAAAATAATGTTACGTACCCGCGCCCGTGTGCGGAGCAAAGTCATCAAAATCAGCTGTAACACGCCACCCTCAGAGTAAAATGCTTCGGTTTCTTAAAGGCCTTCAAAAGCACAGTTTCCTTTGCAGAACTTGAAAGAAAGCACTCAGGAGTTGTTGAAAACAGAACAGTGAAAACCAAGCAGTAACAAAATTACTCGTTTTTTATGCATTTTGTGTGCTCTCCTCGCCTGCTGGTAAAAATCTATGTACACACGGCTAGACGCTTGCGTCCCTAAATATAAAACGCAATATTTCCCGTCAAGGGAACCTACAATGGTCACCCAGCAGCCAGTGGGGAACGCTGGGGACGCATCGATGTCGAGCCAGAAAATAATATTACGTACACGCGCCCGTGTGCGGCGCAAAGTCATCAAAATCAGCTGCAACACGCCACCCTCGGAGTAAAACGCTTCGATTTCTTAAGGGCCTTCAAAGGCACAGTTTTCTCCTGCAGAGCCTGAAAGACAACGCCCAGGAGCTGTTGAAAACAGAACAGTGAAAAACCAAGGGGTAACAAAATTACTCGTTTTTTATGCATTTTGTGTGCTCTCCTCGCCTGCTGGTAAAAATCTATGTCCACACGGCTAAACTCTTGTGTCCCTCAATACAAAACGCGATATTTCCCATCAAGGAAACCTATAATGGACGCCCAACAGCCAGTGGGGAACGCTGGGGACGCATCGATGTCGAGCCAGAAAATAATGTTACGTACACGCGCCCGTGTTCGGCGCAAATTCATCAAAATCAGCTGTAACACGCCACCCTCAGAGTAAAACGCTTCAGTTTCTCAAAGGCCTTCAAAAGCAAAGGTTCCTCTTGCCGGGCCTGAAAGAGTGCACCCAGGAGCTGTTGAAAACAGAACAGCGAAAGACCAAGCAGTAACAAAATGAGTCGTTTTTTATGCATTTTGTGTGCTCTCCTCGCCTGCTGGTAAAAATCTATATACACACGGCTGGACGCTTGTGTACCTGAATACAAAGCGCGATATTTCCCATCAAGGGAACGTATAATGGTCACCCTGCAGCCAGTGGGGAACGCTGGGGACGCATCGATGTCGAGCCAGAAAATAATGTTAAGTACACGCGCCCGTGTGCGGCGCAAAGTCATCAAAATCAGCTGTAACACTCCAGCCTCAGAGTAAAATGCTTCGGTTTCTTAAAGGCCTTCAAAAGCACAGCATCCTCTTGCAGAACCTGAAAGAAAGCACGCAGGTACTGTTGCAAACAGAACAGTGTAAGACCAAGCAGTAACAAAATTACTCGTTTTTTATGCATTTTGTGTGCTCTCCTCGCCTGCTGGTAAAAATCTATGTACACACGGCAGTACTTTTGTGTCCCTGAATACAAAACGCGATATTTCCCATCAAGGGAACCTACAATGGTCACCCAGCAGCCAGTGGGGAACGCTGGGGACGCATCGATGTCGAGCCAGAAAATAATGTTACGTAAACGCGCCCGTGTGCGGAGCAAAGTCATCAAAATCAGCTGTAACACGCCACCCTCAGAGTAAGATGCTTCGGTTTCTTAAAGGCCTTCAAAAGCACAGTTTCCTTTTGCAGATCCTGAAAGAAAGCACCCAGGCGCTGTCGAAAACAGAACAGTGAAAGGCCAAGCAGTAACAAAATTACTCGTTTTTTATGCATTTTGTGTGCTCTCCTCGCCTGCTGGTAAAAATCTATGTACACACGGCAGTACTTTTGTGTCCCTGAATACAAAACGCGATATTTCCCATCAAGGGAACCTACAATGGTCACCCAGCAGCCAGTGGGGAACGCTGGGGACGCATCGATGTCGAGCCAGAAAATAATGTTACGTACACGCGCCCGTGTGCGGCGCAAAGTCATCAAAATCAGCTGCAACACGCCACCCTCGGAGTAAAACGCTTCGGTTTCTTAAGGGCCTTCAAAAGCACTGTTTTTTTCTGCAGAGCCTGAAAGACAACGCCCAGGAGCTGTTGAAAACAGAACAGTGAAAGACCAAGCAGTAACAAAATTACTCGTTTTTTATGCATTTTGTGTGCTCTCCTCGCCTGCTGGTAAAAATCTATGTACACACGGCAGTACTTTTGTGTCCCTGAATACAAAACGCGATATTTCCCATCAAGGGAACCTACAATGGTCACCCAGCAGCCAGTGGGGAACGCTGGGGACGCATCGATGTCGAGCCAGAAAATAATGTTACGTACACGCGCCCGTGTGCGGCGCAAAGTCATCAAAATCAGCTGCAACACGCCACCCTCGGAGTAAAACGCTTCGGTTTCTTAAGGGCCTTCAAAAGCACTGTTTTTTTCTGCAGAGCCTGAAAGACAACGCCCAGGAGCTGTCGAAAACAGAACAGTGAGAGGCCAAGCAGTAACAAAATTACTCGTTTTTTATGCATTTTGTGTGTTCTCCTCGCCTGCTGGTAAAAATCTATGTACACACGGCTGGACGCTTGTGTCCCTGAATACAAAACGCGATATTTCCCACCAAGGGAACCTATAATGGTCACCCTGCAGCCAGTGGGGAACGCTGGGGACGCATCGATGTCGAGCCAGAAAATAATGTTACGTACACGCGCCCGTGTGCGGCGCAAAGTCATCAAAATCAGCTGTAACACACCACCCTCACAGTAAAATGCTTCGGTTTCTTAAAAGGCCTTCAAAGGCACAGTTTCCTCATGCAGAACCTGAAAGAAAGCACGCAGGAGCTGTTGAAAACAGAACAGTGAAAAACCAAGCAGTAACAAAATTACTTGTCTTTTATGCATTTTGTGTGCTCTCCTCGCCTGCTGGTAAAAATCTATGTACACACGGCTGAACGCTTCTGTCCCTCAATATAAAGCGCGATATTTCCAATCAAGGGAACCTATAATGGTCACTCAGCAGCCAGTGGGGAACGCTGGGGACGCATCGATGTCGACCCAGAAAATAATGTTACGTACACGCGCCCGTGTGCGGCGCAAAGTCATCAAAATCAGCTGTAACACGCCACCCTCAGAGTAAAATGCTTCGGTTTCTTAAGGGCCTTCAAAAGCACAGTTTCCTCTTGCAGAACCTGAAAGAAAGCACGCAGGAGTTGTTGAAAACAGAACAGTGAAAAGCAAGCAGTAACAAAATTACTCGTTTTTTATGCATTTTGTGTGCTCTCCTCGCCTGCTGGTAAAAATCTATGTACACACGGCTGGACGCTTGTGTCCCCCAAAACAAAACGCGATACTTCCCATCAAGGGAACCTATAATGGTCACCCATCAGCCAGTGGAGAACGCTAGGGACGCATCGATGTCGAGCCAGAAAATAATGTTACGTACACGCGGCCGTGTGCGGCGCAAAGTCACCAAAATCAGCTGTAACACGCCACCCTCAGAGTAAAATGCTTCGGTTTCTTAAAGGCCTTCAAAAGCACAGTTTCCTCTTGCAGAACCTGAAAGAAAGCACGCACTAGTTGATGAAAACAGAACAGTGAAAACCAAGCAGTAGCAAAATTACTCGTTTTTTATGCATTTTGTGTGCTCTCCTCGCCTGCTGGTAAAAATCTATGTACACACGGCTGGACGCTTGTGTCCCCAATACAAAACGCGATATTTCCCATCAAGGAAACCTATAATGGTCACCCAGCAGCCAGTGGGGAACGCTGGGGACGCATCGATGTCGAGCCAGAAAATAATGTTACGTACACGCGGCCGTGTGCGGCGCAAAGTCATCAAAATCAGCTGTAACACGCCACCCTCAGAGTAAAATGCTTCGGTTTCTTAATGTTAAACATCGCATTGTTTTTTTTTGAATTGTATAATTGAAGCGTGTTAAACCATTGTTTTATTGAATTTAATTTAATTGTATAATTTAAGCGTGTTAAAGCATTGTAATATTGAATTAATTGAAGTAACGTAAATTTGCACATGTACCCTATGGGATTTGCTGAATTTCTTGTACGCTCTCGCACATTAACATTTCAAATAATCTTCTCTTCAAATATTTTTTCTCCTTACATAGTACACACGTACCGCCGCTGCTGCTTGACCAAGTCGGATATTATACGATTCAATTCTCTCTCTTCGAACACGAACATGAAGGTGAGAGAAGTGAGAAGCGTCCGGGTGTTCGTGCAGTGTCTCTCAGCATAACGTAAAATCCACACACACAAAGACAAAATGCGGGCTAATTTTCAGTTTGTGGAGAGCTCTCTATTGAATCGTATAATATCCGACCAAGGAAAGCAAAGGAAGACAGGTGCAACGGGTCAAGTGGAGAGCGAAGCGGTGCATGTAGAGTAATAATCTTCGTGGCAGAAAAACTTTTTTGTTCTTCCTCTTTCACCCAGCAACCACCATCGGGTACGCATCGTTTGTCTTGATTAAACACTGTAATAAAATATAAATTCGTTTTATTCTATATCAAAGTTGGTCCTTTCGAGCCGGATTTCCGGAAAAGGAAAAAGGCTTAATTTGGTACATCGTATCGGTTTTCGTGGCATAATTTTCGTTTTGTGAAATTTAATTAATTCGGTGGTTGCTGGTTTCTCTGCGGCAAGCTGTAACAGGTGGAAAAATTGGTATATATTTAAAATATATTTGCTGTGGTCTGCTGCTGTCTGCTGTTGATGCTGTCGATTTGTTGCTGAGGATTTCATTCAAGGTGGTATTTTAGACTTGCTTAAAGTTTTATTTTTTGTTCGGGACACGTGGTAACTAGCTATTTTGAATCAATGGATGTGCTCAAACAGTCGCGGGGCCATTTAAAGGGTGCTATCACACGTGCACATAATTTTATCGCGGATATCACGAATGATACTGATCTCGAACTGTTGGAAGCGCGTTTAGAGCGATTGGAAGAAATTTGGAAGGCGTTTTGTCATAATCAAAATGAACTTTTTAATTTTCATGAAGCCGAAGGTTACGGCGATCCTGAGGTGGACTTTGAAAGCACCGAAACCAAGTATATACTCACAAAATGTGCATTAAAAAAAGCAATTCGTAAGCAATTTCCTTCGCGGTCGCGTAATTCAGAAAGTTCCTTTGCAGAAGGTGCAAATCAAAAGGACCCGTTACTCGAATCCCACCCCAATAAATCAGTGCCTTTTCAGTTATCTCCAAAGAGTGCATCTGAAATCGAATTACCTCCTTTTAAAATCACACCTTTTGCTGGGGATTATCGCGAGTGGCCCGGGTTTCGTGATATGTTTCTTGGAAGCATCGACTGCAAAAGCAATCTGCCGGGCGCGCAAAAATTGCGGTACTTAAAATCTTTTTTGCGGGATGATGCCGCCAAACTCTTAAATCATATTGAAATCGCTGATATCAATTATGAGCTAGCGTGGGAAAAGCTTGAGAATCGATATAATAAACCGATTTACATTATTAATGCATATATCGAACGGTTTCTTAAGTTGCAAATGGTAACGAGCGCGGACAGTGCACGCTTACGGTACTTGACGGACAATGTCGATGAAGTAGTTCGCGGATTAAAAGCTCTTAAAGCGGAAAGTAGGGATCCCTGGTTAATCTATTTATTGCTTAGTAAAACAGACGTAGAAACGCGTAAGGCCTGGGCCCTAGAAAAGAAACATTCGGAAGACTCTACGATACAAGAGTTGGTCGATTTTTTAGAAGATAGATGTTCCGCTTTAGAAGCAAGTGAACCAAAGACTCGCTCGAACAAAATATCGTCGCGTTGTAGTGCCTCGCGTAATGTTAACAGTTTAGCTATTTCGAACTCGTCGTGCCCAAAGTGTAAAGGGAGTCATTTTCTTCCCCAATGCCCACAATTTCTCTCGATGTCGATCCCATCTCGCCGTACATTTGTTAGAGACCAAAGGATATGCTACAATTGCTTGGGCACAAGCCACTCGTCGGCGAAATGCCGAGTACGAACTCGTTGTTCTTATTGCCAAACTCGACATCACACGTTAGTCCATCTTGACCAATCCAATTTAGTATCTAGAGCAGAAACTGTTGAGCCTATAAACAGTGGAAATTGTCCCCCTTCGGATCCACTATCGGTAGTAAGTCATCACATTACAAATGATATTTCGTCGGGTATCCTACCAACGGTTTTGGTAAAAATAACTGATGTTGCAGGAAGGCCTCAGATCTGTCGCGTGCTGCTAGATACCGGTTCTCAAGTTAGTCTTATAACTGAAAGGCTAGTGCAACGGCTAGGTCTTCGTAGAAAACATGCTCGTGTCTCCCTAAACGGAGTTTCGTCCCAGTCTGCAGGTGTTACCAATGGCGCAGTAACACTTAATCTACTTTCTCGTTTTGATTCGTATCGATTAGAAGTGGATGCTTACATTCTGAACCAGATTACGTCAGCCACGCCACACCTTTCTTTCGAATTTAAAAATCGTTCGTTGTTGGAAAATCTTGAAATAGCTGACCCAGGATTTAATAAATCAGGTCCTATCGATGTTTTAATAGGAGCAGAAAAAGCTTGGGGTATTTTGCGTGATGGTCGCCGCACCGATTGTGATGGGAAAGTAGTTGCGCAAAATACTGCCTTTGGTTGGGTTGTTAGTGGAAGCATGACAGATAACAAACTGATTTCGTTATTTGTTGGCGTGAATGAAGATCTCGACAAACTATTGAGATCCTTTTGGGAAATCGAAGAAGTTCATCCAAATCATTCTCTGCCGTACCAGGAAGACTGTGCTGAAAAGCACTTTTCTGAGACCTTTTCCAGAGCCCCTGATAACAAATATATCGTCAAATTGCCATTCAGACAGCGTGACATTAAATTCAGTAATACCCTCTCGGGCGCGTTAAGTCGGTTAGCAGCAATGGAACGTCGTTTCACTCGCAACAAAGGACTTCGTGAAGAATATGTCCAGTTTATGAAAACTTACGAGGAATTGGGACATATGGAACGAATTCCGGAGAGTCACATTGAACCTACTAGTGGTAGAGTATTTTACCTGCCACATCATGCAGTAGTTACCAATAAAATTCGGGTCGTTTTTGATGGGTCATACAAAGATTCGAATGGCGTCAGTCTAAATGAGATGCTCCATATCGGGCCTCCTCTTCAGCGCAATCTTATCAATGTCTGTATTCGATTCCGTATGCACAAATATGTGTTTTGTGCAGACATAGTGAAGATGTTTCGCCAAATCTGGGTCGATGTTAGCCATCGTGACTTTCAACGGATTGTTTGGCGAGAAAGTTCAGACTCAACAATACAACATTATCGGTTAAATACAGTAACGTACGGTACCTCGCCCGCTCCGTTCCTAGCTATGAAAGTTCTTAGACAACTTGCTATTGATTATCGAACTCAATTTCCACTGGCTTCACACTCAGTTCTTCATGACTTCTACGTTGATGATATCTTGACGGGCGCGGATTCAATATCGGAAATTGTGAATCTAAAGGAGGAGCTAGTTAATTTGTTATCTTGTGGAGGTTTGCAGTTAAGCAAGTGGAGCTCAAATTGTTGGTCGGTGCTCAAGGGTATTCAAAGCAATGACATTGTTTCACTCGATTTAGACGACCAGAGTAATTATACTAAAGTTCTTGGACTAACTTGGAATCCATACCGCGACATCTTTACCTTTAAAATATCATTGGAGGAAAAACTGCAGTCGTTTACCAAAAGAAAATTGTTATCAGAAGTTGCCAAGATTTTTGATCCCTTGGGTTTTTTATCTCCTTCCACTATCCTATTAAAAATTTTATTCCAGGAGCTATGGCTACACAAATGTAAAATTGGTTGGGATGATCCATTGCCTAAAGAGGTGGCTGAGCAATGGACTTGTTACAGGAAGGATTTATATAGCTTCGAAGAGGTTGAGATTCCGAGGAGGTGCACATTAGCTACCAATTGCTGGGATCTTGTAGGATTCTCCGATGCTTCGGAAAAGGCATATTCGGCGGTTGTTTATGCACGTAGCACTACTGATGACAACCGCACAGAAGTACATCTTATCGCTGCCAAAACTCGGGTGGCACCTGTCAAGCAGCTATCTATTCCAAGGCTTGAATTGTGTGGGGCTCTACTCTTGTCTCGTCTGATTCAACTAGTCCGTTCATCGTTGGACGTAAAGCCCCGTAACACCATGGTATTTTCTGACTCTCAAATCGTTTTAGCATGGCTGGCGTCCCCCCCTCGAAGATGGAATACCTTTGTAGCCAACCGTACTTCAGAAATTCTCGATAATCTTCCCCGTTCTTCTTGGAATTTTGTTCGCTCCGAAGAGAACCCGGCGGATTGTGCATCTAGAGGACTCAGCCCCCGTGAATTGCTGAAATGCAGAATATGGTGGAAAGGTCCCGTTTGGATCTCAGAGCACCATACTCACTGGCCCAATTTCATCGCTTCTGATCTAAATGACATACCTGATGAAAGGAAAAGCTATACAGCTTTCAATATTTCGGTCCAAGCAGAACACTTCCTTGATGTGTTAAGCAACAAGATTTCTTCATGGACAAAACTAATTCGAATAGTTGCGTACATACTCCGTTTCATAGAGAACTGCAAACTTCCTTCGGTAGATCGCCGGAAAATCTTTTTATCTTCCTCCGAACTGATGTTTTCCAAGAAAATCTGTCTTCAATATATTCAGAGGGCTTTTCAAAAAGATATTGTCGATGTGAATTCTAATGGGTGTGTTTCAAACAGTTCAAAATTGTCGTCCTTATCACCATTTATCGATGAAGCAGGATTGTTGCGTGTAGGAGGAAGGATTTCTAATGCAGTTGGTGTTACTTATAATATAAAGCACCCAATTATATTGCCGAAGGAGCATACATTGACTCGGTTGATTCTTCGAACTGCGCATCTTAAATTCTTGCATGCTGGAGTAACTCAATTATTCACCTTGGTACGTCAAGAATTCTGGATACTTGGTAGCAGGAACTTAATCCGGAAAATTGTTTTCGAATGTATGGAATGTTTTCGCTTGCGTAAGGGTACGTCCGAACAACTTATGGGGAATTTACCAACTTCGAGACTCAATACATCGTTTGCTTTTGAGAATACCGGTTGTGACTATGCTGGTCCCATCACACTTCGCTCATCCAAAGGAAGAAAACCCAAGCTGGAAAAGGGATACATAGCTCTCTTCGTTTGCATGGCTACAAAGGCAATTCACATAGAGTTGGTAAGTGACCTCTCGACGGACGCTTTCTTAGCCGCCTTAAGGAGATTCATCGCCAGAAGAGGCAAATGTCGCGTTCTTCATTCGGACAATGGCTCGAATTTCCAAGGAGCTTCGCGGGTTCTCTCTGAATGGTTTCAGTTGGCGCGGTCGAAGGAGCACAACGAAAGAGTATCCAATATGTTAGCTGAGGACAACATTAGGTGGGAATTCATTCCACCGTATAGCCCACATTTCGGGGGTCTTTGGGAGGCCGGAATCAAATGTGTCAAGCAACATCTCCGTCGCGTCATTGGGAGTAGTTTATTAACCTTTGAGGAAATGTCGACGTTGCTCTCACAAATCGAAGCTTTACTAAACTCTAGGCCCCTGTGTTCTATATCGGATACAGATTTAAATCCTTTAACACCCTCTCATTTCCTTATAGGTCGCCCTTATACAGCAATTCCGGAACCTTGTAACATGGAAGTTCCATTGAGCAGACTTGGGAGATGGGAGCTGGTGCAGAATATGACTCGAGGATTTTGGCGACGGTGGCAGACGGACTATATAACTTCGCTACAACAACGTCCCAAATGGAAACAAAAAGGTCGGGACTTGAAAGTTGGTGACATTGTCATGATAAAGGAACCTAATTTGCCGCCGGCCAAGTGGTCGCTTGGACTCATAAGCTCTGTTCATCCCGGTGCGGATGGTCATGTACGAGTGGTTTCAGTTCGAAGCAACAATTCTACCTACAAGAGGCCAATTACGAAGCTGGCGTTACTACCATGTTCCTGAATGTCTTCAGGGGAGGCGGCGTGTTAAACATCGCATTGTTTTTTTTTGAATTGTATAATTGAAGCGTGTTAAACCATTGTTTTATTGAATTTAATTTAATTGTATAATTTAAGCGTGTTAAAGCATTGTAATATTGAATTAATTGAAGTAACGTAAATTTGCACATGTACCCTATGGGATTTGCTGAATTTCTTGTACGCTCTCGCACATTAACATTTCAAATAATCTTCTCTTCAAATATTTTTTCTCCTTACATAGTACACACGTACCGCCGCTGCTGCTTGACCAAGTCGGATATTATACGATTCAATTCTCTCTCTTCGAACACGAACATGAAGGTGAGAGAAGTGAGAAGCGTCCGGGTGTTCGTGCAGTGTCTCTCAGCATAACGTAAAATCCACACACACAAAGACAAAATGCGGGCTAATTTTCAGTTTGTGGAGAGCTCTCTATTGAATCGTATAATATCCGACCAAGGAAAGCAAAGGAAGACAGGTGCAACGGGTCAAGTGGAGAGCGAAGCGGTGCATGTAGAGTAATAATCTTCGTGGCAGAAAAACTTTTTTGTTCTTCCTCTTTCACCCAGCAACCACCATCGGGTACGCATCGTTTGTCTTGATTAAACACTGTAATAAAATATAAATTCGTTTTATTCTATATCACTTAAAGGCCTTCAAAATCACAGTTTTCCTTTGCAGAACCTGATAGAAAGCACGCAGGAGCTTATGAAAACAGAACAGTGAAAACCAAGCAGTAACAAAATTACTCGATTTTTATGCATTCTGTGTGTTCTCCTCGCCTGCTGGTAAAAATCTATGTACACACGGCAGTACGTTTGTGTCCCTGAATACAAAACGCGATATTTTCCATCAAGGGAACCTATAATGGTCACCCTGCAGCCAGTGAGGAACGCTGGGGATGCATCGATGTCGAGCCAGAAAATAATGTTACGTACCCGCGCCCGTGTGCGGAGCAAAGTCATCAAAATCAGCTGTAACACGCCACCCTCAGAGTAAAATGCTTCGGTTTCTTAAAGGCCTTCAAAAGCACAGTTTCCTTTGCAGAACTTGAAAGAAAGCACTCAGGAGTTGTTGAAAACAGAACAGTGAAAACCAAGCAGTAACAAAATTACTCGTTTTTTATGCATTTTGTGTGCTCTCCTCGCCTGCTGGTAAAAATCTATGTACACACGGCTAGACGCTTGCGTCCCTAAATATAAAACGCAATATTTCCCGTCAAGGGAACCTACAATGGTCACCCAGCAGCCAGTGGGGAACGCTGGGGACGCATCGATGTCGAGCCAGAAAATAATATTACGTACACGCGCCCGTGTGCGGCGCAAAGTCATCAAAATCAGCTGCAACACGCCACCCTCGGAGTAAAACGCTTCGATTTCTTAAGGGCCTTCAAAGGCACAGTTTTCTCCTGCAGAGCCTGAAAGACAACGCCCAGGAGCTGTTGAAAACAGAACAGTGAAAAACCAAGGGGTAACAAAATTACTCGTTTTTTATGCATTTTGTGTGCTCTCCTCGCCTGCTGGTAAAAATCTATGTCCACACGGCTAAACTCTTGTGTCCCTCAATACAAAACGCGATATTTCCCATCAAGGAAACCTATAATGGACGCCCAACAGCCAGTGGGGAACGCTGGGGACGCATCGATGTCGAGCCAGAAAATAATGTTACGTACACGCGCCCGTGTTCGGCGCAAATTCATCAAAATCAGCTGTAACACGCCACCCTCAGAGTAAAACGCTTCAGTTTCTCAAAGGCCTTCAAAAGCAAAGGTTCCTTTGCAGAACTTGAAAGAAAGCACTCAGGAGTTGTTGAAAACAGAACAGTGAAAACCAAGCAGTAACAAAATTACTCGTTTTTTATGCATTTTGTGTGTTCTCCTCGCCTGCTGGTAAAAATCTATGTACACACGGCTGGACGCTTGTGTCCCTGAATACAAAACGCGATATTTCCCACCAAGGGAACCTACAATGGTCACCCAGCAGCCAGTGGGGAACGCTGGGGACGCATCGATGTCGAGCCAGAAAATAATGTTACGTACACGCGCCCGTGTGCGGCGCAAAGTCATCAAAATCAGCTGCAACACGCCACCCTTGGAGTAAAACGCTTCGGTTTCTTAAGGGCCTTCAAAAGCACTGTTTTCTTCTGCAGAGCCTGAAAGACAACGCCCAGGAGCTGTTGAAAACAGAACAGTGAAAGGCCAAGCAGTAACAAAATTACTCGTTTTTTATGCATTTTGTGTGCTCTCCTCGCCTGCTGGTAAAAATCTATGTACACACGGCTAAACTGTTGTGTCCCTCAATACAAAACGCGATATTTGCCATCAAGGAAACCTATAATGGACGCCCAGCAGCCAGTGGGGAACACTGGGGACGCATCGATGTCGAGCCAGAAAATAATGTTACGTACACGCGCCCGTGTGCGGCGCAAAGTCACCAAAATCAGCTGTAAAACGCTTCAGTTTCTCAAAGGCCTTCAAGAGCAAAGGTTCTTCTTGCCGGGCCTGAAAGAGTGCACCCAGGAGCTGTTGAAAACAGAACAGTGAAAGACCAAGCAATAACAAAATTACTCGTTTTTTATGCATTTTGTGTGCTCTCCTCGCCTGCTGGTAAAAATCTAGGTACACACGGCTGAACGCTTCTGTCCGCCAATATAAAGCGCGATATTTCCAATAAACTGAACCTATAATGGTCACTCAGCAGCCAGTGGGGAACGCTGGGGACGCATCGATGTCGAGCCAGAAAATAATGTTACGTACACGCGCCCGTGTGCGGCGCAAAGTCACCAAAATCAGGTGCAACACGCCACCCTCGGAGTAAAACGCTTCGGTTTCTTAAGGGCCTTCAAAAGCAAAGTTTCCTCTTGCAGATCCTGAAAGAAAGCACCCAGGCGCTGTTGAAAACAGAACAGTGAAATTCCAAGCAGTAACAAAATTACTCGTTTTTTATGCATTTTTTGTGCTCTCCTCGCCTGCTGGTAAAAATCTATGTACAGACGGCTGGACGCTTGTGTCCCTGTATACAAAACGCGATATTTCCCATCAATGGAACCTATAATGGTCACCCTGCAACCAGTGGGGAACGCTGGGGACGCATCGATGTCGAGCCAGAAAATAATGTTACGTACACGCGCCCGTGTGCGGCGCAAAGTCATCAAAATCAGCTGTAACACGCCAGCCTCAGAGTAAAATGCTTCGGTTTCTTAAAAGCCTTCAAAAGCACAGCTTCCTCTTGCAGAACCTGAAAGAAAGCACCCAGGCGCTGTTGAAAACAGAACAGTGAAAGACCAAGCAGTAACAAAATGAGTCGTTTTTTATGCATTTTGTGTGCTCTCCTCGCCTGCTGGTAAAAATCTATGTACACACGGCTGGACGCTTGTGTCCCTGAATACAAAACGCGATATTATCCATCAAGGGAACCTATAATGGTCACCCAGCAGCCAGTGGGGAACGCTGGGACGCATCGATGTCGAGCCAGAAAATAATGTTACGTACACGCGCCCGTGTGCGGCGCAAAGTCACCAAAATCAGGTGCAACACGCCACCCTCGGAGTAAAACGCTTCGGTTTCTTAAGGGCCTTCAAAAGCAAAGTTTCCTCTTGCAGATCCTGAAAGAAAGCACCCAGGCGCTGTTGAAAACAGAACAGTGAAATTCCAAGCAGTAACAAAATTACTCGTTTTTAGGGTTCCGTACCCAAAGGTAAAACGGAACCCTATTACTAAGACTTCGCTGTCCGTCCGTCCGTCCGTCCGTCCGTCCGTCCGTCCGTCCGTCCGTCCGTCCGTCCGTCCGTCCGTCTGTCACCAGGCTGTATCTCATGAACCGTGATAGTTAGACAGTTGAAATTTTCACAGATGATGTATTTCTGTTGCCGCTACCACGACAAATACTAAAAACAGAACAAAATTAATTATACATATACATAATTAGAAACAACCAATAATAAATTGTTTCGAAAGGTTTTCGTTGTCATCTTTCGGTCAGTTCCCATTTGTGAACGGCTTGTAGTCATCCATTTTGGGAAATTAAACTCAGAGAAAGCGGATAGCCCGAGGGTACGATCGGCACTTGGCACGCGAACGAGTCGAGTTCAGCCCGCAGAAGGTCAGAAATTTTTTTTTTTTTTTTTGTGTTCCTAGTAGCACATGAGGGAGAGTGGGCAAAGAACTCGGAGAGAAATCTTCGGCGAAGTACTCGGAGAGTGATCTTGGGGGAAGAGCTCCGGTACGGTTTTAAGCAGTTCCCGGTACGCGGCCGTACCGTGTGTCCTATTGCCTACGTTGGTCGCGGATATCACGTTCGTTGTATAGGGTATTGAAATCACAAATTTGCGTGTCGCGGTTGGTCATGCGGGCTAAGTAGTTGGTCAGAGGAGTTTCGGTACCACTGTTCGAATACTCATGCTGCGGTTTATTTACTTTCTTGGACAGTGATTTCCTTTTTTTTTTTTATTTTACATATATATTTTTTTTATTTATTTCGACTTTTTCTTATTGACATACGGTGTAGGGTAGTTTTAAGGAATAATTGTAAACCTAGATTTAGTTAGGTTAAGGAAATTAAATTTGTGACATATTGAATTGGAAACGATTACGGTGTTTTTTTTTTCTTTTGCGTGGGATATTTCGCGAGTCTCGTAGCAAATTCGCGATTCTTGCTGCGGGTAAGTCGGCGTGAGGGCAATCGCGTGGCGCCATTGCTCACGACCAGTCCTCGCAGCTGGCCTAGCATCCCTTTCGCACGACGTCGCTGCAGGTGGAGAGGAGCAAGTGAGCAAGAGGAGCAAGCGATCTTGCACACATACGAACCGATACGTACATACGTGCATACGCATCACATACGTGCATATACTCACACATCTGTACGCTATGTATAAGTATACATACATACATACATATGTACATTACGAAGTAGAGTTGGGTAGTTCCGGACATGTATAGTTCACGGAACTATGTCCTCTCTCGGACACATGTCCTCTCGTTCCGCGAATTGAACGAAATGAGTTCCATAGTTCCATTCAACCCTTATTCATCAATCACATATGTACAAAACGAAAAAAAAACATAAATGCAACGAACATGCCTCTCATACGGTATGAGTTATACCCCGTAGTTTTCAAGAAACCCAAAAGTATGGAGATGTGGCGATAAAGCTCGAACAGTTGGTGTACACTGTACAGCACACTTGAACTGAAATGGAGAAAAGAAATGAAAGAATATAATGCCTGCACCGCATTTCGTGAACGAATGTCATACCTGTGTATGTATGCATTCAGGTCCGGACATGGACATGGTTTGCTAGTTCCATATCGGTGCGATAATACATTTAGTTCCGGACATGGACATGTTTTTGCTAGTTCCATATCGGTGCGAGTATACATTTAGTATTTTAAAACGGGTAGAGATTGCAGTGCATACTGAGATGGAATAATTATCTTATAACCCCATTTAGATACTTTTTTTTTTTTTTTTTTTTTTAGAGACTCGCGCAGGTTCAAGAGTTTTTATATTCTCTTATGATGTGTTGACACACACAACCTGAACGGAGTGCAGTGATTGGGGTCGTTGATGTTCGTTCACTACTCTCAGGGGTGGTTGTCCTAGGCCTAGATAGGACGAGAGCCGACCAAATTTCGCGTTGGTTATAGTCCGTAGTAA
This sequence comes from Eumerus sabulonum, assembly GCA_951905685.1. Lineage (NCBI taxonomy): Eukaryota > Metazoa > Arthropoda > Insecta > Diptera > Syrphidae > Eumerus > Eumerus sabulonum. The sequence continues at coordinate 136,492,407 of OX645060.1, read as the reverse complement.
TTCGTTCAAGCACTTTAGTATTGCATACGCAGAGGATGAATTTCGGTTGACCATATACTGTGAGTGTTATGCCTGCAGGCAGTACGTCTGGTCACTTTCTATTCACAACTGCGTTGCATACTTTTTATCATCCGTTTAGGAATTACTTTTACTTGACTTGGCTATGAAACGAATTTGACTATAGACCTTCCGATCGGCGGTCGATTATGTTAACCACTGCACCACGGCCACCCCCTGTTTCAAATATATTGAATGGTCTTTCCAACAAAGTTGTTGGTCCAATATAACACCTAAATATTTAAAACTGTCCACGTGTTCAATCAAGAAGCAATTTTCAAACATTCTTGATTGTTGAATACTATATCTTCAAGAACAAATCGATTACACAATGGTGCATGATAATATAAGGGAAGGTCTCTGAAAACTCTACCATGGATATTAAATATCATGTACTTCGTTTTGTTGCAAATTATTAGTTTATGATAATTAAACCATCTCCTTAACATATCTAGGTCATAGTTAACATCTGCAAAACTATCAATTAAGTTAGTGTTTGAGTGGAAAAGAGATGTTTCATCAGCAAAGGCAGTTATTTTGCCTTTAAAAGGTTGTAAGAAAAACGAATTAACATAAATTAGAAAAAGGATTGGGCCCAATACTGCTCCTTGGGGAACACCCATATTTAAGGGTGTGAGAATAAAATGTCACTGATTATGTATTTCTGTTGCTGCTTTAACAACAAATACTTTGACAGAATATAATAAATATATGTATAAATGGGGCTCCCATACAACAGACATGCTTTTTTTGCCGTTTTTATACATAATAGTACGGAACCCTTCGTGCGCGAGTCCGACTCGCACTTGGCCGGTTTTTTTATGCATTTTGTGTGCTCTCCTCGCCTGCTGGTAAAAATCTATGTACACACGGCAGTACGTTTGTGTCCCTGAATACAAAACGCGATATTTTCCCTCAAGGGAACCTATAATGGTCACCCTGCAGTCAGTGGGGAACGCTGGGGACGCATCGATGTCGAGCCAGAAAATAATGTAATGTAAACGCGCCCGTGTGCGGAGCAAAGTCATCAAAATCAGCTGTAACACGCCACCCTCAGAGTAAAATGCTTCGGTTTCTTAAAGGCCTTCAAAAGCACAGTTTCCTTTTGCAGATCCTGAAAGAAAGCACCCAGGCGCTGTTGAAAACAGAACAGTGGAAGGCCAAGCAGTAACAAAATTACTCGTTTTTTATGCATTTTGTGTGCTCTCCTCGCCTGCTGGTAAAAATCTATGTACACACGGCAGTACTTTTGTGTCCCTGAATACAAAACGCGATATTTCCCATCAAAGGAACCTACAATGGTCACCCAGCAGCCAGTGGGGAACGCTGGGGACGCATCGATGTCGAGCCAGAAAATAATGTTACGTACACGCGCCCGTGTGCGGCGCAAAGTCATCAAAATCAGCTGCAACACGCCACCCTCGGAGTAAAACGCTTCGGTTTCTTAAGGGCCTTCAAAAGCACTGTTTTTTTCTGCAGAGCCTGAAAGACAACGCCCAGGAGCTGTTGAAAACAGAACAGTGAAAGACCAAGCAGTAACAAAATTACTCGTTTTTTATGCATTTTGTGTGCTCTCCTCGCCTGCTGGTAAAAATCTATGTACACACGGCTAAACTCTTGTGTCCCTCAATACAAAACGCGATATTTGCCATCAAGGAAACCTATAATGGACGCCCAGCAGCCAGTGGGGAACACTGGGGACGCATCGATGTCGAGCCAGAAAATAATGTTACGTACACGCGCCCGTGTGCGGCGCAAAGTCACCAAAATCAGCTGTAAAACGCCACCCTCAGAGTAAAACGCTTCAGTTTCTCAAAGGCCTTCAAGAGCAAAGGTTCTTCTTGCCGGGCCTGAAAGAGTGCACCCAGGAGCTGTTGAAAACAGAACAGTGAAAGACCAAGCAATAACAAAATTACTCGTTTTTTATGCATTTTGTGTGCTCTCCTCGCCTGCTGGTAAAAATCTAGGCTGAACGCTTCTGTCCGCCAATATAAAGCGCGATATTTCCAATAAAGGGAACCTATAATGGTCACTCAGCAGCCAGTGGGGAACGCTGGGGACGCATCGATGTCGAGCCAGAAAATAATGTTACGTACACGCGCCCGTGTGCGGCGCAAAGTCACCAAAATCAGGTGCAACACGCCACCCTCGGAGTAAAACGCTTCGGTTTCTTAAGGGCCTTCAAAAGCAAAGTTTCCTCTTGCAGATCCTGAAAGAAAGCACCCAGGCGCTGGTGAAAACAGAACAGTGAAATTCCAAGCAGTAACAAAATTACTCGTTTTTTATGCATTTTGTGTGCTCTCCTCGCCTGCTGGTAAAAACCTATGTACACACGGCTGGACGCTTGTGTCCCTGAATACAAAACGCGATATTTCCCATCAAGGGAACCTATAATGGTCACCCTGCAACCAGTGGGGAACGCTGGGGACGCATCGAGGTCGAGATAGAAAATAATGTTACGTACACGCGCCCGTGTGCGGCGCAAAGTCATCAAAATCAGCTGTAACACGCCAGCCTCAGAGTAAAATGCTTCGGTTTCTTAAAAGCCTTCAAAAGCACAGCTTCCTCTTGCAGAACCTGAAAGAAAGCACCCTGGCGCTGTTGAAAACAGAACAGTGAAAGACCAAGCAGTAACAAAATGAGTCGTTTTTTATGCATTTTGTGTGCTCTCCTCGCCTGCTGGTAAAAATCTATGTACACACGGCTGGACGCTTGTGTCCCTGAATACAAAACGCGATAGTTCCCATCAAGGGAACCTATAATGGTCACCCAGCAGCCAGTGGGGAACGCTGGGACGCATCGATGTCGAGCCAGAAAATAATCGCGCCCGTGTGCGGCGCAAAGTCACCAAAATCAGGTGCAGCACGCCACCCTCGGAGTAAAACGCTTCGGTTTCTTAAGGGCCTTCAAAAGCAAAGTTTCCTCTTGCAGATCCTGAAAGAAAGCACCCAGGCGCTGTTGAAAACAGAACAGTGAAATTCCAAGCAATAACAAAATTACTCGTTTTTAGGGTTCCGTACCCAAAGGTAAAACGGAACCCTATTACTAAGACTTCGCTGTCCGTCCGTCCGTCCGTCCGTCCGTCCGTCCGTCCGTCCGTCCGTCCGTCTGTCACCAGGCTGTATCTCATGAACCGTGATAGTTAGACAGTTGAAATTTTCACAGAATGATGTATTTCTGTTGCCGCTACCACGACAAATACTAAAAACAGAACAAAATTAATTATACATATACATAATTACAAACAACCAATAATAAATTGTTTCGAAAGGTTTTCGTTGTCATCTTTCGGTCAGTTCCCATTTGTGAGCGGCTCGTAGTCATCCATTTTGGGAAACCAAACTCAAAGAAAGCGGATAGCCCGAGGGTACGATCAGCGCTTGACACGCGAACGAGTGGAGTTCAACCCGCAGAATGTCAGCATTTTTGTTTTTTTTTTTTTTGTTCCTAGTAGCACATGAGGGTGAGTGGGCGAAGAACTCGGGGAGAAATCTTCGGCGAAGTACTCGGAGAGTGATCTTCGGGGAAGAACTCCGGTACGGTTTTAAACAGTTCCCGGTACGCGGCCGTACCGTGTGTCCTATTGCCTACGTTGGTCGCGGATATCACGTTCATTGTATAAGGTATTGAAATCACAAATTTGCGTGGCGCGATTGGTGATGCGGGCTAAGTCGTCGGTCAGAGGAGTTTCGGTACGACTGTTCGAATACTCAAGCTGCGGTTTGTTTACTTTTTTGAACAGTGAATTCCTTTTTTTTTATTTTACATATATTTTTTTTATTTATTTCGACTTTTTTTATTGACATACGGTGTAGGGTAGTTTTAAGGATTAATTGTAAACCTAGATAAAGTTAGGTTAAGGAAATTAAATTTGTGACATATTGAATTGGAAACGATGACGGTGTTTTTTTTTTCTTTTGCGTGGGATATTTCGCGAGTCTCGTAGCAAATTCGCGATTCTTGCTGCGGGTAAGTCGGCGTGAGGGCAATCGCGTGGCGCCATTGCTCACGACCAGTCCTCGCAGCTGGCCTAGCATCCCTTTCGCACGACGTCGCGGCAGGTGGAGAGGAGCAAGTGAGCAAGAGGAGCAAGCGATCTTGCACACATACGAACCGATACGTACATACGTGCATACGCATCACATACGTGCATACACTCACACATCTCTACGCTATGTATAAGTATACATACATACATACATACATACATATGTACATTACGAAGTAGAGTTGGGTAGTTCCGGACATGTATAGTTCACGGAACTATGTCCTCTCTCGGACACATGTCCTCTCGCTCCGCAAATTGAACGAAAAGAGTTCCATAGTTCCATTCAACCCTTATTCATCAATCACATATGTACAAAACGAAAAAAAAAAAAACATAAATGCAACGAACATGCTTCTCATACGGTATGACTTATACCCTGTGGTTTTTAAGAAACCCAAAAGTATGGAGATGTGGCGATAAAGCTCGAACAGTTGGTGTACACTGTACAGCACACTTGAACTGAAATGAAAGAATATAATGCCCGCACCGCATTTCGTGAACGAATGTCATACATGTGTATGTATGCATTCAGGTCCGGACATGGACATGGTTTGCTAGTTCCATATCGGTGCGATAATACATTTAGTTCCGGACATGGACATGTTTTTGCTAGTTCCATATCGGTGCGAGTATACATTTAGTATTTTAAAACGGGTAGAGATTGCAGTGCATACTGAGATGGAATAATTATCTTATAACCCCATTTAGATAATGTTTCAAATATATTGAATGGTCTTTCCAACAAAGTTGTTGGTCCAATGTAACACCTAAATATTTAAAACTGTCCACGTGTTCAATCAAGAAGCAATTTTCAAACATTCTTGATTGTTGAATACTATATCTTCAAGAACAAATCGATTACACAATGGTGCATGATAATATAAGGGAAGGTCTCTGAAAACTCTACCATTGATATTAAATATCATGTACTTCGTTTTGTTGCTAATTATTAGTTTATGATAATTAAACCATCTCCTTAACATATCTAGGTCACAGTTAACATCTGCAAAACTATCAATTAAGTTAGTGTTTGAGTGGAAAAGAGATGTTTCATCAGCAAAGGCAGTTATTTTGCCTTTAAAAGGTTGTAAGAAAAACGAATTAACATAAATTAGAAAAAGGATTGGGCCCAATACTGCTCCTTGGGGAACACCCATATTTAAGAAGTCTATAGAACTGTAAACATTCCTAATTTTCACAACTTGATAACGGTTGAATAAATAAGAAGAAAACCATTTATAAATGGAGCCTCTGAAACCCGCTTTGTAAAGTTTATCGAGTAGCAAAGTATGATTAACCATATCAAAGACCTTACTGATATCAACAAATAATGTTGATGGTGTTTGAGAAGTGTTTAGACTATTATATATTTCACCAGTTAATTTCAATAAAGCAGTTTCAGTCGATTTTCCACGTCTAAACCCAAATTGGCAATCACTCAAAAAATGAGTATTTTCTAAAAATTACAACATTCTAGATTTTAACTATCCGAAAAGTGAGAATAAAATGTCACTGATTATGTATTTCTGTATATACTTAGACAGAGTATAATAAATATATGTATAAATGGGGCTCCCATACAACAGACATGCTTTTTTTGGAGTTTTTATACATAATAGTACGGAACCCTTCGTGCGCGAGTCCGACTCGCACTTGGCCGGTTTTTTTTATGCATTTTGTGTGCTCTCCTCGCCTGCTGGTAAGAATCTATGTACACACGGCAGTACGTTTGTGTCCCTGAATACAAAACGTGATATTTTCCCTCAAGGGAACCTATAATGGTCACCCTGCAGTCAGTGAGGAACGCTGGGGACGCATCGATGTCGAGCCAGAAAATAATGTAACGTAAACGCGCCCGTGTGCGGAGCAAAGTCATCAAAATCAGCTGTAACACGCCACCCTCAGAGTAAAATGCTTCGGTTTCTTAAAGGCCTTCAAAAGCACAGTTTCCTTTTGCAGATCCTGAAAGAAAGCACCCAGGCGCTGTTGAAAACAGAACAGTGGAAGGCCAAGCAGTAACAAATTTACTCGTTTTTTATGCATTTTGTGTGCTCTCCTCGCCTGCTGGTAAAAATCTATGTACACACGGCAGTACTTTTGTGTCCCTGAATACAAAACGCGATATTTCCCATCAAGAGAACCTACAATGGTCACCCAGCAGCCAGTGGGGAACGCTGGGGACGCATCGATGTCGAGCCAGAAAATAATGTTACGTACACGCGCCCGTGTGCGGCGCAAAGTCATCAAAATCAGCTGCAACACGCCACCCTCGGAGTAAAACGCTTCGGTTTCTTAAGGGCCTTCAAAAGCACTGTTTTCTTCTGCAGAGCCTGAAAGACAACGCCCAGGAGCTGTTGAAAACAGAACAGTGAAAGACCAAGCAGTAACAAAATTACTCGTTTTTTATGCATTTTGTGTGCTCTCCTCGCCTGCTGGTAAAAATCTATGTACACACGGCTGAACTCTTGTGTCCCTCAATACAAAACGCGATATTTGCCATCAAGGAAACCTATAATGGACGCCCAGCAGCCAGTGGGGAACACTGGGGACGCATCGATGTCGAGCCAGAAATTAATGTTACGTACACTCGCCCGTGTGCGGCGCAAAGTCACCAAAATCAGCTGTAAAACGCCACCCTCAGAGTAAAACGCTTCAGTTTCTCAAAGGCCTTCAAGAGCAAAGGTTCTTCTTGCCGGGCCTGAAAGAGTGCACCCAGGAGATGTTGAAAACAGAACAGTGAAAGACCAAGCAATAACAAAATTACCCGTTTTTTATGCATTTTGTGTGCTCTCCTCGCCTGCTGGTAAAAATCTAGGTACACACGGCAGTACGTTTGTGTCCCTGAATACAAAACGCGATATTTTCCATCAAAGGGAACCTATTATGGTCACCCTGCAGCCAGTGGGGAATGCTGGGGACGCATCGATGTCGAGCCAGAAAATAATTTTACGTACACGCGCCCGTGTGCGGCGCAAAGTCATCAAAATCGGCTGTAACACGCCAGCCTCAGATTAAAATGCTTCGGTTTCTTAAAGGCCTTCAAAAGCACAGCATGCTCTTGCAGAACCTGAAAGAAAGCACGCAGGTGTTGTTGAAAACAGAACAGTGAAAGACCAAGCAGTACCAAAATTACTCGTTTTTTATGCATTTTGTGTGCTCTCCTCGCCTGCTGGTAAAAATCTATGTACACACGGCAGTACTTTTGTGTCCCTGAATACAAAATGCGATATCTCCCAACAAGGGAACCTACAATGGTCACCCAGCAGCCAGTGGGGAACGCTGGGGACGCATCGATGTCGAGCCAGAAAATAATGTTACGTACACGCGCCCGTGTGCGGCGCAAAGTCATCAAAATCAGCTGCAACACGCCACCCTTGGAGTAAAACGCTTCGGTTTCTTAAGGGCCTTCAAAAGCACTGTTTTCTTCTGCAGAGCCTGAAAGACAACGCCCAGGAGCTGTTGAAAACAGAACAGTGAAAGACCAAGCAGTAACAAAATTACTCGTTTTTTATGCATTTTGTGTGCTCTCCTCGCCTGCTGGTAAAAATCTATGTACACACGGCTAAACTCTTGTGTCCCTCAATACAAAACGCGATATTTGCCATCAAGGAAACCTATAATGGACGCCCAGCAGCCAGTGGGGAACACTGGGGACGCATCGATGTCGAGCCAGAAAATAATGTTACGTACACGCGCCCGTGTGCGGCGCAAAGTCACCAAAATCAGCTGTAAAACGCCACCCTCAGAGTAAAACGCTTCAGTTTCTCAAAGGCCTTCAAGAGCAAAGGTTCTTCTTGCCGGGCCTGAAAGAGTGCACCCAGGAGCTGTTGAAAACAGAACAGTGAAAGACCAAGCAGTAACAAAATTACTCGTTTTTTATGCATTTTGTGTGCTCTCCTCGCCTGCTGGTAAAAATCTATGTACACACGGCTAAACTCTTGTGTCCCTGAATACAAAACGCGATATTTGCCATCAAGGAAACCTATAATGGACGCCCAGCAGCCAGTGGGGAACGCTGGGGACGCATCGATGTCGAGCCAGAAAATAATGTTACGTACACGCGCCCGTGTGCGGCGCAAAGTCATCAAAATCAGCTGTAACACGCCAGCCTCAGAGTAAAATGCTTCGGTTTCTTAAAAGCCTTCAAAAGCACAGCTTCCTCTTGCAGAACCTGAAAGAAAGCACCCAGGCGCTGTTGAAAACAGAACAGTGAAAGACCAAGCAGTAACAAAATGAGTCGTTTTTTATGCATTTTGTGTGCTCTCCTCGCCTGCTGGTAAAAATCTATGTACACACGGCTGGACGCTTGTGTCCCTGAATACAAAACGCGATATTTCCCATCAAGGGAACCTACAATGGTCACCCAGCAGCCAGTGGGGAACGCTGGGGACGCATCGATGTCGAGCCAGAAAATAATGTTACGTACACGCGCCCGTGTGCGGCGCAAGGTCATCAAAATCAGCTGCAACACGCCACCCTCGGAGTAAAACGCTTCGGTTTCTTAAGGGCCTTTAAAAGCACTGTTTTTTTCTGCAGAGCCTGAAAGACAACGCCCAGGAGCTGTTGAAAACAGAACAATGAAAGACCAAGCAGTAACAAAATTACTCGTTTTTTATGCATTTTGTGTGCTCTCCTCGCCTGCAGGTAAAAATCTATGTACACACGGCTAAACTCTTGTGTCCCTCAATACAAAACGCGATATTTGCCATCAAGGAAACCTATAATGGACGCCCAGCAGCCAGTGGGGAACACTGGGGACGCATCGATGTCGAGCCAGAAAATAATGTTACGTACACGCGCCCGTGTGCGGCGCAAAGTCACCAAAATCAGCTGTAACACGCCACCCTCAGAGTAAAACGCTTCAGTTTCTCAAAGGCCTTCAAAAGCAAAGGTTCTTCTTGCCGGGCCTGAAAGAGTGCACCCAAGAGCTGTTGAAAACCGAACAGTGAAAGACCAAGCAGTAACAAAATGAGTCGTTTTTTATGCATTTTGTGTGCTCTCCTCGCCTGCTGGTAAAAATCTATGTACACACGGCTGGACGCTTGTGTCCCTGAATACAAAACGCGATATTTCCCATCAAGGGAACCTATAATGGTCACCCAGCAGCCAGTGGGGAACGCTGGGACGCATCGATGTCGAGCCAGAAAATAATGTTACGTACACGCGCCCGTGTGCGGTGCAAAGTCACCAAAATCAGGTGCAACACGCCACCCTCGGAGTAAAACGCTTCGGTTTCTTAAGGGCCTTCAAAAGCAAAGTTTCCTCTTGCAGATCCTGGAAGAAAGCACCCAGGCGCTGTTGAAAACAGAACAGTGAAATTCCAAGCAGTAACAAAATTACTCGTTTTTTATGCATTTTGTGTGCTCTCCTCGCCTGCTGGTAAAAATCTATGTACACACGGCTGGACGCTTGTGTTCCTGAATACAAAACGCGATATTTCCCATAATGGTCACCCAGCAGCCAGTGGGGAACGCTGGGGACGCATCGATGTCGAGCCAGAAAATAATGTTACGTACACGCGCCCGTGTGCGGCGCAAAGTCATCAAAATCAGCTGTAATACGCCACCCTCGGAGTAAAACGCTTCGGTTTCTTAAGGGCCTTCAAAAGCACAGTTTCCTTTTGCAGAACTTGAAAGAAAGCACGCAGGAGTTATTGAAAACAGAACAGTGAAAAGCAAGCAGTAACCAAATTACTCGTTTCTTATGCATTTTGTGTGCTCTCCTCGCCTGCTGGTAAAAATCTATGTCCACACGGCTGGACGCTTGTGTCCCTGAATACAAAGCGCGATATTTCCCATCAAGGGAACCTAAAATGGTCACCCTGCAGCCAGTGGGGAACGCTGGGGACGCATCGATGTCGAGCCAGAAAATAATGTTACGTACACGCGCCCGTGTGCGGCGCAAAGTCATAAAAATCAGCTGCAACACGCCACCCTCGGAGTAAAACGCTTCGGTTTTTTAAGGGCCTCCAAAAGCACTGTTTTCTTCTGCAGAGCCTGAAAGACAACGCCCAGGAGCTGTTGAAAACAGAACAGTGAAAGACCAAGCAGTAACAAAATTACTCGATTTTTATGCATTTTGTGTGCTCTCCTCGCCTGCTGGTAAAAATCTATGTACACACGGCTAAACTCTTGTGTCCCTCAATACAAAACGCGATATTTGCCATCAAGGAAACCTATAATGGACGCCCAGCAGCCAGTGGGGAACACTGGGGACGCATCGATGTCGAGCCAGAAAATAATGTTACGTACACGCGCCCGTGTGCGGCGCAAAGTCACCAAAATCAGCTGTAACACGCAACCCTCAGAGTAAAACGCTTCAGTTTCTCAAAGGCCTTCAAGAGCAAAGGTTCTTCTTGCCGGGCCTGAAAGAGTGCACCCAGGAGCTTTTGAAAACAGAACAGTGAAAGACCAAGCAATAACAAAATTACTCGTTTTTTATGCATTTTGTGTGCTCTCCTCGCCTGCTGGTAAAAATCTAGGTACACACGGCTGAACGCTTCTGTCCGCCAATATAAAGCGCGATATTTCCAATAAAGGGAACCTATAATGGTCACTCAGCAGCCAGTGGGGAACGCTGGGGACGCATCGATGTCGAGCCAGAAAATAATGTTACGTACACGCGCCCGTGTGCGGCGCAAAGTCATCAAAATCAGCTGTAACACGCCAGCCTCAGAGTAAAATGCTTCGGTTTCTTAAAAGCCTTCAAAAGCACAGCTTCCTCTTGCAGAACCTGAAAGAAAGCACGCAGGAGCTGTTGAAAACAGAACAGTGAAAAACCAAGCAGTAACAAAATTACTTGTCTTTTATGCATTTTGTGTGCTCTCCTCGCCTGCTGGTAAAAATCTATGTACACACGGCTGAACGCTTCTGTCCCCCAATATAAAGCGCGATATTTCCAATCAAGGGAACCTAAAATGGTCACCCTGCAGCCAGTGGGGAACGCTGGGGACGCATCGATGTCGAGCCAGAAAATAATGTTACGTACACGCGCCCGTGTGCGGCGCAAAGTCATAAAAATCAGCTGCAACACGCCACCCTCGGAGTAAAACGCTTCGGTTTTTTAAGGGCCTCCAAAAGCACTGTTTTCTTCTGCAGAGCCTGAAAGACAACGCCCAGGAGCTGTTGAAAACAGAACAGTGAAAGACCAAGCAGTAACAAAATTACTCGATTTTTATGCATTTTGTGTGCTCTCCTCGCCTGCTGGTAAAAATCTATGTACACACGGCTAAACTCTTGTGTCCCTCAATACAAAACGCGATATTTGCCATCAAGGAAACCTATAATGGACGCCCAGCAGCCAGTGGGGAACACTGGGGACGCATCGATGTCGAGCCAGAAAATAATGTTACGTACACGCGCCCGTGTGCGGCGCAAAGTCACCCAAATCAGCTTTAACACGCCACCCTCAGAGTAACATGCTTCGGTTTCTTAAGGGCCTTCAAAAGCACAGTTTCCTCTTGCAGAACCTGAAAGAAAGCACGCAGGAGCTGTTGAAAACAGAACAGTGAAAAACCAAGCAGTAACAAAATTACTTGTCTTTTATGCATTTTGTGTGCTCTCCTCGCCTGCTGGTAAAAATCTATGTACACACGGCTGGACGCTTGTGTCCCTGAATACAAAACGCGATATTTCCCATCAAGGGAACCTATAATGGTCACCCAGCAGCCAGTGGGGAACGCTGGGACGCATCGATGTCGAGCCAGAAAATAATGTTACGTACACGCGCCCGTGTGCGGCGCAAAGTCACCAAAATCAGGTGCAACACGCCACCCTCGGAGTAAAACGCTTCGGTTTCTTAAGGCCTTCAAAAGCACAGTTTCCCCTTGCAGAACCTGAAAGAAAGCACGCAGCAGCTGTTGAAAACAGAACAGTGAAAGACCAAGCAGTAACAAAATTACTCGTTTTTTATGCATTTTGTGTGCTCTCCTCGCCTGCTGGTAAAAATCTATGTACACACGGCTAGACGCTTCCGTCCCTCAATACAAAACGCAATATTTCCCATCAAGGGAACCTACAATGGTCACCCAGCAGCCAGTGGGGAACGCTGGGACGCATCGATGTCGAGCCAGAAAATAATGTTACGTACACGCGCCCGTGTGCGGCGCAAAGTCACCAAAATCAGGTGCAACACGCCACCCTCGGAGTAAAACGCTTCGGTTTCTTAAGGGCCTTCAAAAGCAAAGTTTCCTCTTGCAGATCCTGAAAGAAAGCACCCAGGCGCTGTTGAAAACAGAACAGTGAAATTCCAAGCAGTAACAAAATTACTCGTTTTTTATGCATTTTGTGTGCTCTCCTCGCCTGCTGGTAAAAATCTATGTACACACGGCTGGACGCTTGTGTCCCTGAATACAAAACGCGATATTTCCCATCAAGGGAACCTATAATGGTCACCCTGCAACCAGTGGGGAACGCTGGGGACGCATCGATGTCGAGCCAGAAAATAATGTTACGTACACGCGCCCGTGTGCGGCGCAAAGTCATCAAAATCAGCTGTAACACGCCAGCCTCAGAGTAAAATGCTTCGGTTTCTTAAAAGCCTTCAAAAGCACAGCTTCCTCTTGCAGAACCTGAAAGAAAGCACCCAGGCGCTGTTGAAAACAGAACAGTGAAAGACCAAGCAGTAACAATATGAGTCGTTTTTTATGCATTTTGTGTGCTCTCCTCGCCTGCTGGTAATAATCTATGTGCACACGGCTGGACGCTTGTGTCCCTGAATACAAAACGCGATATTTCCCATCAAGGGAACCTATAATGGTCACCCAGCAGCCAGTGGGGAACGCTGGGACGCATCGATGTCGAGCCAGAAAATAATGTTACGTACACGCGCCCGTGTGCGGCGCAAGGTCACCAAAATCAGGTGCAACACGCCACCCTCGGAGTAAAACGCTTCGGTTTCTTAAGGGCCTTCAAAAGCACTGTTTTCTTCTGCAGAGCCTGAAAGACAACGCCCAGGAGCTGTTGAAAACAGAACAGTGAAAAACCAAGCAGTAACAAAATTACTCGTTTTTTATGCATTTTGTGTGCTCTCCTCGCCTGCTGGTAAAATTCTATGTACACACGGCTGGACGCTTGTGTCCCTGAATACAAAACGCGATATTTCCCATCAAGGGAACCTATAATGGTCACCCAGCAGCCAGTGGGGAACGCTGGGACGCATCGATGTCGAGCCAGAAAATAATGTTACGTACACGCGCCCGTGTGCGGCGCAAAGTCACCAAAATCAGGTGCAACACGCCACCCTCGGAGTAAAACGCTTCGGTTCCTTAAGGGCCTTCAAAAGCAAAGTTTCCTCTTGCAGATCCTGAAAGAAAGCACCCAGGCGCTGTTGAAAACAGAACAGTGAAATTCCAAGCAGTAACAAAATTACTCGTTTTTTATGCATTTTGTGTGCTCTCCTCGCCTGCTGGTAAAAATCTATGTACACACGGCTGGACGCTTGTGTCCCTGAATACAAAACGCGATATTTCCCATCAAGGGAACCTACAATGGTCACCCAGCAGCCAGTGGGGAACGCTGGGGACGCATCGATGTCGAGCCAGAAAATAATGTTACGTACACGCGCCCGTGTGCGGCGCAAAGTCATCAAAATCAGCTGCAACACGCCACCCTCGGTTAAAACGCTTCGGATTCTTAAGGGCCTTCAAAAGCACTGTTTTCTTCTGCAGAGCCTGAAAGACAACGCCCAGGAGCTGTTGAAAACAGAACAGTGAAAGACCAAGCAGTAACAAAATTACTCGTTTTTTATGCATTTTGTGTGCTCTCCTCGCCTGCTGGTAAAAATCTATGTACACACGGCTAAACTCTTGTGTCCCTCAATACAAAACGCGATATTTGCCATCAAGGAAACCTAAAATGGACGCCCAGCAGCCAGTGGGGAACACTGGGGACGCATCGATGTCGAGCCAGAAAATAATGTTACGTACACGCGCCCGTGTGCGGCGCAAAGTCACCAAAATCAGCTGTAACACGCCACCCTCAGAGTAAAACGCTTCAGTTTCTCAAAGGCCTTCAAAAGCAAAGGTTCTTCTTGCCGGGCCTGAAAGAGTGCACCCAAGAGCTGTTGAAAACAGAACAGTGAAAGACCAAGCAGTAACAAAATTACTCGTTTTTTATGCATTTTGTGTGCTCTCCTCGCCTGCTGGTAAAAATCTATGTACACACGGCTAAAATCTTGTGTCCCTCAATACAAAACGCGATATTTGCCATCAAGGGAACCTATAATGGTCACCCAGCAGCCAGTGGGGAACGCTGGGATGCATCGATGTCGAGCCAGAAAATAATGTTACGTACACGCGCCCGTGTGCGGCGCAAAGTCACCAAAATCAGGTGCAACACGCCACCCTCGGAGTAAAACGCTTCGGTTTCTTAAGGGCCCTCAAAAGCAGAGTTTCCCCTTGCAGATTCTGAAAGAAAGCACCCAGGCGCTGTTGAAAACAGAACAGTGAAACGCCAAGCAGTAACAAAATTACTCGTTTTTTATGCATTTTGTGCGCTCTCCTCGCCTGCTGGTAAGAATCTATGTACACACGGCTGGACGCTTGTGTCCCTGAATACAAAACGCGATATTTTCCACCAAGGGTACCTATAGTGGTCACCCTGCAGCCAGTGCCGAACGCTGGGGACGCATCGATGTCGAGCCAGAAAATAATGTTACGTACACGCGCCCGTGTGCGGCGCAAAGTCATCAAAATCAGCTGTATCACGCCACCCTCAGAGTAAAATGCTTCGGTTTCTGAAAGGCCTTCAAAAGCACAATTTCCTTTTGCAGAACTTGAAAGAAAGCACGCAGGAGTTGTTGAAAACAGAACAGTGAAAACCAAGCAGTAACAAAATTACTCGTTTTTTATGCATTTTGTGCGCTCTCCTCGCCTGCTGGTAAGAATCTATGTACACACGGCTGGACGCTTGTGTCCCTGAATACAAAACGCGATATTTTCCACCAAGGGAACCTATAGTGGTCACCCTGCAGCCAGTTCCGAACGCTGGGGACGCATCGATGTCGAGCCAGAAAATAATGTTACGTACACGCGCCCGTGTGCGGCGCAAAGTCACCAAAATCAGGTGCAACACGCCACCCTCGGAGTAAAACGCTTCGGTTTCTTAAGGGCCCTCAAAAGGAGAGTTTCCCCTTCCAGATTCTGAAAGAAAGCACCCAGGCGCTGTTGAAAACAGAACAGTGAAAGGCCAAGCAGTAACAAAATTACTCGTTTCTTATGCATTTTGTGTGCTCTCCTCGCCTGCAGGTAAAAATCTATGTACACACGGCTAAACTCTAGTGTCCCTCAATACAAAACGCGATATTTGCCATCAAGGAAACCTATAATGGACGCCCAGCAGCCAGTGGGGAACACTGGGGACGCATCGATGTCGAGCCAGAAAATAATGTTACGTACACGCGCCCGTGTGCGGCGCAAAGTCACCAAAATCAGCTGTAACACGCCACCCTCAGAGTAAAACGCTTCAGTTTCTCAAAGGCCTTCAAAAGCAAAGGTTCTTCTTGCCGGGCCTGAAAGAGTGCACCCAAGAGCTGTTGAAAACCGAACAGTGAAAGACCAAGCAGTAACAAAATTACTCGTTTTTTATGCATTTTGTGTGCTCTCCTCGCCTGCTGGTAAAAATCTAGGTACACACGGCTGAACGCTTCTGTCCACCAATATAAAGCGCGATATTTCCAATAAAGGGAACCTATAATGGTCACTCAGCAGCCAGTGGGGAACGCTGGGGACGCATCGATGTCGAGCCAGAAAATAATGTTACGTACACGCGCCCGTGTGCGGCGCAAACTCACCAAAATCAGCTGTAACACGCCACCCTCGGAGTAAAACGCTTCGGTTTCTTAAGGGCCTTCAAAAGCACAGTTTCCTCTTGCAGAACCTGAAAGAAAGCACGCAGCAGCTGTTGAAAACAGAACAGTGAAAGACCAAGCAGTAACAAAATTACTCGTTTTTTATGCATTTTGTGTGCTCTCCTCGCATGCTGGTAAAAATCTATGTACACACGGCTAGACGCTTCCGTCCCTCAATACAAAACGCAATATTTCCCATCAAGGGAACCTACAATGGTCACCCAGCAGCCAGTGGGGAACGCTGGGACGCATCGATGTCGAGCCAGAAAATATTGTTACGTACACGCGCCCGTGTGCGGCGCAAAGTCACCAAAATCAGGTGCAACACGCCACCCTCGGAGTAAAACGCTTCGGTTTCTTAAGGGACTTCAAAAGCATAGTTTCCTCTTGCAGATCCTGAAAGAAAGCACCCAGGCGCTGTTGAAAACAGAACAGTGAAATTCCAAGCAGTAACAAAATTACTCGTTTTTTATGCATTTTGTGTGCTCTCCTCGCCTGCTGGTAAAAATCTATGTACACACGGCTAAACTCTTGTGACCCTCAATACAACACGCGATATTTGCCATCAAGGAAACCTATAATGGACGCCCAGCAGCCAGTGGGGAACACTGGGGACGCATCGATGTCGAGCCAGAAAATAATGTTACGTACACGCGCCCGTGTGCGGCGCAAAGTCACCAAAATCAGCTGTAACACGCAACCCTCAGAGTAAAACGCTTCAGTTTCTCAAAGGCCTTCAAGAGCAAAGGTTCTTCTTGCCGGGCCTGAAAGAGTGCACCCAGGAGCTGTTGAAAACAGAACAGTGAAAGACCAAGCAATAACAAAATTACTCGTTTTTTATGCATTTTGTGTGCTCTCCTCGCCCGCTGGTAAAAATCTAGGTACACACGGCTGAACGCTTCTGTCCGCTAATATAAAGCGCGATATTTCCAATAAAGGGAACCTATAATGGTCACTCAGCAGCCAGTGGGGAACGCTGGTGACGCATCGATGTCGAGCCAGAAAATAATGTTACGTACACGCGCCCGTGTGCGGCGCAAAGTCACCAAAATCTGCTGTAACACGCCACCCTCGGAGTAAAACGCTTCGGTTTCTTAAGGGCCCTCAAAAGCACAGTTTCCCCATGCAGAACCTGAAAGAAAGCACGCAGCAGCTGTTGAAAACAGAACAGTGAAAGACCAAGCAGTAACAAAATTACTCGTTTTTTATGCATTTTGTGTGCTCTCCTCGCCTGCTGGTAAAAATCTATGTACACACGGCTAGACGCTTCCGTCCCTCAATACAAAACGCAATATTTCCCATGGTCACCCAGCAGCCAGTGGGGAACGCTGGGACGCATCGATGTCGAGCCAGAAAATAATGTTACGTACACGCGCCCGTGTGCGGCGCAAAGTCACCAAAATCAGGTGCAACACGCCACCCTCGGAGTAAAACGCTTCGGTTTCTTAAGGGCCTTCAAAAGCAATGTTTCCTCTTGCAGATCCTGAAAGAAAGCACCCAGGCGCTGTTGAAAACAGAACAGTGAAATTCCAAGCAGTAACAAAATTACTCGTTTTTTATGCATTTTGTGTGCTCTCCTCGCCTGCTGGTAAAAATCTATGTACACACGGCTGGACGCTTGTGTCCCTGAATACAAAACGCGATATTTCCCATCAAGGGAACCTACAATGGTCACCCAGCAGCCAGTGGGGAACGCTGGGGACGCATCGATGTCGAGCCAGAAAATAATGCTACGTACACGCGCCCGTGTGCGGCGCAAAGTCATCAAAATCAGCTGCAACACGCCACCCTCGGAGTAAAACGCTTCGGTTTCCTAAGGGCCTTCAAAAGCACTGTTTTCTTCTGCAGAGCCTGAAAGACAACGCCCAGGAGCTGTTGAAAACAGAACAGTGAAAGACCAAGCAGTAACAAAATTACTCGTTTTTTATGCATTTTGTGTGCTCTCCTCGCCTGCTGGTAAAAATCTATGTACACACGGCTGGACGCTTGTGTCCCTGAATACAAAACGCGATATTTCCCATCAAGGGAACCTATAATGGTCACCCAGCAGCCAGTGGGGAACGCTGGGACGCATCGATGTCGAGCCAGAAAATAATGTTGCGTACACGCGCCCGTGTGCGGCGCAAAGTCACCAAAATCAGGTGCAACACGCCACCCTCGGAGTAAAACGCTTCGGTTCCTTAAGGGCCTTCAAAAGCAAAGTTTCCTCTTGCAGATCCTGAAAGAAAGCACCCAGGCGCTGTTGAAAACAGAACAGTGAAATTCCAAGCAGTAACAAAATTACTCGTTTTTTATGCATTTTGTGTGCTCTCCTCGCCTGCTGGTAAAAATCTATGTACACACGGCTGGACGCTTGTGTCCCTGAATACAAAACGCGATATTTCCCATCAAGGGAACCTACAATGGTCACCCAGCAGCCAGTGGGGAACGCTGGGGACGCATCGATGTCGAGCCAGAAAATAATGTTACGTACACGCGCCCGTGTGCGGCGCAAAGTCATCAAAATCAGCTGCAACACGCCACCCTCGGAGTAAAACGCTTCGGTTCCTTAAGGGCCTTCAAAAGCAAAGTTTCCTCTTGCAGATCCTGAAAGAAAGCACCCAGGCGCTGTTGAAAACAGAACAGTGAAATTCCAAGCAGTAACAAAATTACTCGTTTTTTATGCATTTTGTGTGCTCTCCTCGCCTGCTGGTAAAAATCTATGTACACACAGCTAAACTCTTGTGTCCCTCAATACAAAACGCGATATTTGCCATCAAGGAAACCTAAAATGGACGCCCAGCAGCCAGTGGGGAACACTGGGGACGCATCGATGTCGAGCCAGAAAATAATGTTACGTACACGCGCCCGTGCGCGGCGCAAAGTCACCAAAATCAGCTGTAACACGCCACCCTCAGAGTAAAACGCTTCAGTTTCTCAAAGGCCTTCAAAAGCAAAGGTTCTTCTTGCCGGGCCTGAAAGAGTGCACCCAAGAGCTGTTGAAAACAGAACAGTGAAAGACCAAGCAGTAACAAAATTACTCGTTTTTTATGCATTTTGTGTGCTCTCCTCGCCTGCTGGTAAAAATCTATGTACACACGGCTAAACTCTTGTGTCCCTCAATACAAAACGCGATATTTGCCATCAAGGGAACCTATAATGGTCACCCAGCAGCCAGTGGGGAACGCTGGGATGCATCGATGTCGAGCCAGAAAATAATGTTACGTACACGCGCCCGTGTGCGGCGCAAGGTCATCAAAATCAGCTGTATCACGCCACCCTCAGGGTAAAATGCTTCGGTTTCTTAAAGGCCTTCAAAAGCACAGTTTTCTTTTGCAGAACTTGAAAGAAAGCACGCAGGAGTTATTGAAAACAGAACAGTGAAAAGCAAGCAGTAACAAAATTACTCGTTTCTTATGCATTTTGTGTGCTCTCCTCGCCTGCTGGTAAAAATCTATGTCCACACGGCTGGACGCTTGTGTCCCTGAATACAAAGCGCGATATTTCCCATCAAGGGAACCTATAATGGTCACCCTGCAGCCAGTGGGGAACGCTGGGGACGCATCGATGTCGAGCCAGAAAATAATGTTACGTACACGCGCCCGTGTGCGGCGCAAAGTCATCAAAATCAGCTGTATCACGCCACCCTCAGAGTAAAATGCTTCGGTTTCTGAAAGGCCTTCAAAAGCACAATTTCCTTTTGCAGAACTTGAAAGAAAGCACGCAGGAGTTGTTGAAAACAGAACAGTGAAAACCAAGTGTACGTTATATATATATTATATATATATCCGTTAACCAATACTGTCGTTTTGAAAAAAAACCGCTTAAAATATAAAACCACTAGATGCTTTAGGATATGAAAAAACTGTGTCTTTATTCTTTTTTCTTCTCATATATATATGTGCAATTGCTGTCACTTTTATAGCACCGATGGGGCCTTGTTGAGCCCGGTTGATGAAATGTTCCATACACCATCCTTTTCTTTGCCGTGACGTCATCGTGACCCAAACATTCTCCCCCCCTGTGAACGAAGTTCGCAACTGTGACCTTCCTTCTATTCAGTGCTCGGTTGTTGATTTTTTTTTGTGTGCCATGGCTAGCTGACGACCCTGGTTGAACTTCATATTATCTCATGTAAAGGGAACGAAAAGTTTAGTACAATATGGAAACAATTCTAATCTAGTACGCTACTATTGACACAGCCAAAACAAAGACAGAAGTGACAACCTACAGCGGAACCTGTCACGCTGATGACAGGTTGATGGGCATGATGTTATTTATCTCTGGGCATAATGCAAAACAACAATACCCGGTGGCGGCGTACTACTCCAACTTAAGCAAGTCGGGCTTGGTGTGTTAAGTTAAATTTAAGGATTTAGATTTAAGGATCAGCAATAGAGTAGAAATGCGATGTATAGTGTAGTTATGACAGTGTTGTGTTGTGTTGAAGTGATGTTGATTAGCAATAGTGTTGTGTTGAAATGTAATCTGTATAGCTCTTGTGTTGTGTTTTGTGTTGAATTAGGATTAGATGAAATCGTTATTGAGGATATTAGTGGACTGTAGTGGTGTTGATTTGTTATATATTTTGAAATATTGGTTTCGTTTTGTTTGTTTTAAATTGTATGTGGTTGCGTAGGTGATGTGTTGTTTACTAACAAGTATTGACGTTGAATTGTGTTCTTTTGGAATTCGTGGTTTTGGTTTTACATATGTCTATGTCGTTTCCGCGGTGCATGTGTTGTTTGGTAGGGGAGATATTTTCGTTATAGGACGTTTCAGCTCAGATGACTCGGTCTTGAGGGTAACTACACGCACTAAGTTGTCTGGACCCGGATGCAGCTTGATAACTCGCGCTAAGCTCCACTTCAGTGGCGGAAGTCGATCGTCCTTTAATAACACCAAGTCGCCTTCCCTTATCTGGTTGCCATTAACCCGTGTCCATTTTGGGCGCTGTTGCAGACGTGAAAGGTATTCGCTGCTCCATCTTTTCCAGAACGACTGCGTCAACGACTGAACCCTTTTCCATCGTTCCAGGTGCGAAATTTTGTCGAGTTGGTACTCTGGTTGTGGTGGTGCTCGCAACGGCTCTCCAACTAGAAAGTGGGCAGGTGTTAGCGGTTGCAAGTCGTCGATGTCTTGTGATTGCGGACATAGTGGTCGTGAATTCAGACACGCTTCTACTTGAGTTAGAAGTGTGGTCAGCTCTTCATATGTTAGCACTTGGTTTCCAGCTACCCTCTTCAGATGAAATTTTACTGATTTCACACCTGCTTCCCATAAGCCACCAAAGTGTGGGGAAGCAGGTGGAATAAAATGCCAGTTGGTGCCATCGTTCGCTAACATCTCTGCCACATTCGCCCAGTCTGCTTTCGCCTCTTCGAGCAGCTTCTTCAATTCTCTGTTGCCACCGATAAAATTCGTTCCACAATCGCTGAACAGTTGTCGACACAGTCCTCGTCGGGCCACAAACCTGCGGAAAGCTGCTAAAAATGCCTGTGTGGTTAAATCGCTTACCAGCTCTAAGTGTATCGCCTTGGTAGCCATGCAAACGAATATGGCGATGTATCCTTTTAGCAGTTTCGCGTTACGCCCCTTCCATGTCTTCACGTCCAAGGGACCCGCGTAGTCTACGCCTGCGTTACTAAACGGTCTGGACATTGCAGCTCTTGAAGCGGGAAGATTGCCCATCAGTTGTGTCATTGGCTTCGCTCTGAATCTGAAGCAGATAGTGCAAGCATGGATGTGTTTTTTAACTGCGTTTTTTATCGCAAATATCCAGAACCGCTGGCGAATGTAGGCAATAACCGATTGTGTCCCTCCATGCAGCGTTTTTTCGTGGGCGTCCCGGATTACCAAACTGGTGAACGGATGGTTGGGTTTGAGGACTGCTGGGTGTTTGGTATTAAAGTGTAGATTTGAGTTTTGTAGCCTACCTCCCACTCGAATGATACCGTCGGTGTCCCTAAAGGGATTTAGTGTGTTGTAGCCCTTTAAACCATCCTTTTTCTTATCTTCTCCAGCCATCTCCTTTCGAAACATGTCCTCCTGTGTTGCGCGAACAATCCTCATCAGCGCACCATGTAGTTCATCTGGCGACAGTACTCCTTTAGGCTGGTCCCCGTCGATCATTTTTGATCTCGACACGAAGCGTAAGCAGTAAGCGATTATGCGAGTTGCTCTGGAAAGTGTCGAACACTTTTCAATAAATGATACTAACCAACTTTTTTCTTCACAGTGCAGATGAACAACTGTTGCTCGAGCTTCTTGTTGGGTGTCTAGGCAGGAAGGTTGTTTTGGGATGGGCTCGTTCCAGCTTTGCCTCAAGAACTCGGGGCCCTTCCACCATAATGCGTTGTGCACTATCATCGACGGGTTGATTCCACGTGACGCTAAGTCTGCTGGGTTCAGCTCGGAAGGTATGTGCCTCCAAATTTTGCAGTTCGTCAGTTTTTGGATTTGGGACACTCTGTTACCGATGAATGTCTTCCATCTCGAGGGGGGTGCTCGGATCCAGCACAATGTGATGACGGAGTCTGTCCATGCCCATATCGTAGCCGCTTCTAAACTCAACAATCGGGACGTCTCATACAAAAGCTTTGCCAACAGAACTGCTCCACATAGCTCTAATCTTGGCAGTGTTACAGTGGCTAAAGGAGCTACCCTGGTTTTGGAGAACAGCAGATGGACGTGAACTTTGTCGATTTCGTCAAGAACTCTCAGGTACACAGCTGCTGCATACGCTCTTTCGGAAGCGTCACTAAAACCGTGAATTTCCAACTTCTTGATTTTCCTTGTAGTATTGATCCATCTTGGAATCTGGACCCTTTCAATTGATGGAAGATCCTCGCGGAAGACTAGCCATTCCTGTTGGACTTCTGATGGGAGCGGTTGATCCCACTCCAGACCTCTCCACCAAAGCTGTTGCATCATCAGTTTTGCCTTGATTACGCAAGGCGAAATCCAGCCCATAGGATCATACAGCCTCGCTATGGATGACAACATCGACCGTTTCGTAACTTCTTCCCTTTTGAATTGAGCTACCTGATATGAAAAAACGTCGGGGATTGGTAACCACCTTAACCCAAGGGTTTTTACGTTCGACGTTTCTTCAAAGGGGATGGAAAAGTTTACTTCCCGATGATCCGGTGGAACTTGCTGCAGTACCTCCTCATGGTTGCTGACAAATTTGCGCAAATGGAATCCAGCTGTGTTTAACAAATCGCTGACTGCTTTCAGCCTTTGTTGGGCTTCCTCTATACTGTCCGCACCAGTGATGACATCGTCGACATAGGTCTCTTCCTTGATAACGGAAGTGGCCAGAGGAAACCTCAACGCCTCATCATCCGCAAGCTTCAATAATGTTCTTATAGCCAAGTATGGTGCCGATGCAGTTCCGAACGTCACTGTTTGCAGCCGGAATGTCTTTAACTCTTGACTCGGATCTTCCCTCCACAAGATCAATTGGTAATCAGCATCAGGAACGTTGATACGGATCTGACGGTACATTTTTTCCACGTCACCAGTAAACGTGAATCGATACTTACGCCATCTCATGATGACGTCTATGACATTTCTCTGCAGTTTGGGTCCCACCATCAATTTCTCATTTAAGGAAGAGCCAAAAATTGGTTTGAAGGTTGCGTCGAAAACCACCCGCAACTTCGTGGTGGTACTGGATTCCTTAATGACAGCATGATGTGGGATGTAGTAATGGAAGGGTGTATTGAGTACTTCATAATTATCCTCAATAGGACTCATCTGGCCGAGTTCAAGGTACTCTGAAATACATTTCGAATACTCCTGCAACAGTGTTGTGTTGCTGTGAAGTTTCTTCTCCAGTTGCAGAAAACGTCTTACCGCACCTTGTCTAGACGGACCCATACGTGGATATTCACCAGCCTTGAATGGCAGCCGGACCTCATAACGGCCATCAGGTAGTCGTCTTGTGTTTGCCAAATAATGTTCCTCACAAACTCTATCTTCTTCTGATTCGTACTTGGCAAAGGGTTCTTCTTCAATCTCCCAGAACCGGCGTAGTGTTGTATCGAGGTCTATGTGCGTTAGGAAACTGTGTAGCGGCGTCTGGATCTCCTTGGGTACCTTTCCCAACAAGATCCAACCTAGATGAGTTTTTTGAGCGACTGGACCTGATAATTTAATCACATCTCCAATTAAGATTTCGGCATAAATGTCGCTGCCCAATAGTAAATCAACCTTGGCGGGCAAGTGGAACGTGGGGTCTGCTAGTGGTAATCCTTTCAGGTGGTGCCATTTATCGAAGTCAATTTTTTGCGCCGGAAGAAGCCCAGTCAGGGACTTGAAAACTAATGCTCGCAATTTACCTGCGAAATTCGACGTAAGCGACTCGAAAGTAAGGTCCACTACCTTATGGGATGCTCCACTGCTGACCTTCCCCAACCCACTAACTTCGACAAATGTCCTTTTGGTTTTCAGGTTTAGCCGCTGAACTGCTTCTTCGGTAATGAAGCATGCTTCCGATCCTGGGTCCACCAAAGCTCTCAAGGTTAAATTGCCCCCTGCTGCCGTCTTAACACTGATTAATGCTGTAGCTAGCAATACCTGCGTACTGGTGTGGACGTGGTAATTGCTGAGATGGGAGCCCGGTTGCAGGTCGTTTCGCGATTGGAACTCTGATGCGTTCGGATTCGTCAGAGATGATTGGTAGGTGTGTGCTTGTGAATGCCTATTGCTGTTCATGTGTTGTGTTTGGTTTTGTACAATTGTGTTGGGATGATATGTGGTTTGTGCGACAGAGGGAGTAATAGTGGATTGGACGACAGATTGAGTATGTTCAGGATTATATGGACCATCATGCAGCAATGTGTGGTGGCGCTGCCTACAGAAGTAGCAGCACTTCGAGCTGGGACATCTCTGCTTGAAATGGCTGTAAGCTAAACAATTCTCACAGACTTTCGCTTCATACACAGCTTGGCGCCTACTACCTATGTCCATTTGCAAAAATTTCTTGCACTCTCTGAGTGAATGTTGACCTTTATGGCAAACCCTACAATTCGTGTTACTCCTTTGTGCTTGCTGAGAGTGAAACACCTGACGCGACCCTGTTTTGCTATAGCCAGACTTGTTACTCACTGTTGATGGTTGATCAAGCACCTCAAGTGAGCGAAACCGACATTCTAAAAACTCAAAAAATTCTTTTAGAGTGGGCAACTCCCTTCTGGCACCTAATTTTTCCTCCCACAGCTGCTGTGTCGTTGGGGATAGCTTCTGGACACTGATGTATGTGAGAATTGCATCCCAATGTATGGTTGGAAGACCTAAATTCTCCAAGGAATGGATGATCTCCCTAGTCGTATCCAGCAGGCGTTTAATATTTTCGGCAGTATCCTTGGTAATTATTGCCTGCCCAAGTAATAATTTAAACTGTGTGTTCACTAGAACCCTTTTATGGTCAAAGCGCTCGACCAGGATCGTCCATGCTCGTTTATAGTTCCCCTTATCGATCGCCAAGTGCTGCAGCAATCTTTCCGCCTCACCACTCACGTTGGACTTTAAATAGTGTAGTTTCTGAACGTCCGTCAGCGAAGCATTGGTATGTATAAGGGAGACAAATAGGTCATGGAACGACCTCCAGGTTTCATAACCGCCAGCAAAGTTGGGAAGGTTAATTTTTGGCAGTCTCAAATCATTGTGACAGTGGTCCTTCCCGTGTTCGTCACTGCTGCTTGACGTCTTATTGTTGGTATCATCACTGCCCGATATCACGGGTTTTGGGAGCTTGTCGATAGCATCCAGGATGTCCGCTCGGTAGTCGATGTAGATCTCGAGTATTTTCTGATGCATCTCCGCGAAATCTTCTTTTGCGAACTCTGGTTCAACCTTGCCACCGCCGATGAGTTCCTCATTGTATTTGTTGGACAAAGCAAATGTCTCCTCCAACAAGTTCAACCGAGTCCTCAAATAGTTTTCTCGTTTGAGACGTTGGCTGTCCGCCTTACTAAAATTGTCGTGATCCTTCTTAATCCGAAGAAGGATATTTTTCTGAAGCTGTCCGAACGACATCACACAGCTGAAGCCTTCCACTTTTTTTTTTTTTTTTTTTTAAAGCCAAAACAGATACACAAAGTAAGTAAAAAATCTACTTACTGCGCTTTATTCGCCGAAAACTTTCTCCTATGTTTTTTTGTTTTTTGTAGGAATTGTCCACCGGAATTTTGCCGCTTTTGTCCACTGACGTCTTGCTGGTTTTCGGTGTTGTCCACGGGAGTCTTGCCGCCGCTGTCCACTGGATTCTCTCCGCTGCTGTCCACTGGAGTCTCTTCGCTGCTGTCCACTGACGTCTTGCTGGGTTTCGTCGTACAATTTTTTTTTTGTGTTGTTTTAATCAAGTGAATGTCTCGGAAATATCCGGCTCGAAGGACCAGAAAAATAATGTACGTTATATATATATTATATATATATCCGTTAACCAATACTGTCGTTTTGAAAAAAAACCGCTTAAAATATAAAACCACTAGATGCTTTAGGATATGAAAAAACTGTGTCTTTATTCTTTTTTCTTCTCATATATATATGTGCAATTGCTGTCACTTTTATAGCACCGATGGGGCCTTGTTGAGCCCGGTTGATGAAATGTTCCATACACCATCCTTTTCTTTGCCGTGACGTCATCGTGACCCAAACACCAAGCAGTAACAAAATTACTCGTTTTTTATGCATTTTGTGCGCTCTCCTCGCCTGCTGGTAAGAATCTATGTACACACGGCTGGACGCTTGTGTCCCTGAATACAAAACGCGATATTTTCCACCAAGGGAACCTATAGTGGTCACCCTGCAGCCAGTTCCGAACGCTGGGGACGCATCGATGTCGAGCCAGAAAATAATGTTACGTACACGCGCCCGTGTGCGGCGCAAAGTCATCAAAATCAGCTGTATCACGCCACCCTCAGAGTAAAATGCTTCGGTTTCTTAAAGGCCTTCAAAAGCACAGTTTTCTTTTGCAGAACTTGAAAGAAAGCACGCAGGAGTTATTGAAAACAGAACAGTGAAAAGCAAGCAGTAACAAAATTACTCGTTTCTTATGCATTTTGTGTGCTCTCCTCGCCTGCTGGTAAAAATCTATGTCCACACGGCTGGACGCTTGTGTCCCTGAATACAAAGCGCGATATTTCCCATCAAGGGAACCTATAATGGTCACCCTGCAGCCAGTGGGGAACGCTGGGGACGCATCGATGTCGAGCCAGAAAATAATGTTACGTACACGCGCCCGTGTGCGGCGCAAAGTCACCAAAATCAGCTGCAACACGCCACCCTCGGAGTAAAACGCTTCGGTTTCTTAAGGGCCCTCAAAAGCACAGTTTTCTCTTGCAGATCCTGAAAGAAAGCACCCAGGCGCTGTTGAAAACAGAACAGTGAAAGGCCAAGCAGTAACAAAATTACTCGTTTTTTATGCATTTTGTGTGCTCTCCTCGCCTGCTGGTAAAAATCTATGTACACACGGCTGAACGCTTGTGTCCCTGAATACAAAACGCGATATTTCCCACCAAGGGAACCTATAATGGTCACCCTGCAGCCAGTGGGGAACGCTGGGGCGCATCGATGTCGAGCCAGAAAATAATGTTACGTACAGGCGCCCGTGTGCGGCGCAAAGTCACCCAAATCAGCTTTAACACGCCACCCTCAGAGTAACATGCTTCGGTTTCTTAAGGGCCTTCAAAAGCACAGTTTCCTCTTGCAGAACCTGAAAGAAAGCACGCAGGAGCTGTTGAAAACAGAACAGTGAAAAACCAAGCAGTAACAAAATTACTTGTCTTTTATGCATTTTGTGTGCTCTCCTCGCCTGCTGGTAAAAATCTATGTACACACGGCTGAACGCTTCTGTCCCCCAATATAAAGCGCGATATTTCCAATCAAGGGAACCTATAATGGTCACTCAGCAGCCAGTGGGGAACGCTGGGGACGCATCGATGTCGACCCAGAAAATAATGCTACGTACACGCGCCCGTGTGCGGCGCAAAGTCACCCCAATCAGCTTTAACACGCCACCCTCAGAGTAAAATGCTTCGGTTTCTTAAGGGCCTTCAAAAGCACAGTTTCCTCTTGCAGAACCTGAAAGAAAGCACGCAGGAGCTGTTGAAACAGAACAGTGAAAGACCAAGCAGTAACAAAATTACTCGTTTTATATGCATTTTGTGTGCTCTCCTCGCCTGCTGGTAAAAATCTATGTACACACGGCTAGACGCTTGCGTTCCCCAATACAAAACGCAAGATTTTCCATCAGGGGAACCTATAATGGTCACCCAGCAGCCAGTGGGGAACGCTGGGGACGCATCGATGTCGAGCCAGAAAATAATGTTACGTACACGCGCCCGTGTGCGGCGCAAAGTCACCAAAATCAGCTGTAACACGCCACCCTCGGAGTTAAACGCTTCGGTTTCTTAAGGGCCTTCAAAAGCAC
Source organism: Eumerus sabulonum (assembly GCA_951905685.1). Taxonomy (NCBI): domain Eukaryota; kingdom Metazoa; phylum Arthropoda; class Insecta; order Diptera; family Syrphidae; genus Eumerus; species Eumerus sabulonum. Next base: position 136,464,037 of record OX645060.1, on the reverse strand, counting down.
AGTTTCCTCTTGCAGAACTTGAAAGAAAGCGCGCAGCAGGTGTTGAAAACAGAACAGTGAAAGACCCAGCAGTAACAAAATTACTCGTTTTATATGCATTTTGTGTGCTCTCCTCGCCTGCTGGTAATAATCTATGTACACACGGCTAGACGCTTGCGTCCCTCAATACAAAACGCAACATTTCCCATCAAGGGAACCTACAATGATCACCCAGCAACCAGTGGGGCACGCTGGGGACGCATCGATGTCGAGCGAGAAAATAATGTTACGTACACGCGCCTGTGTGCGGCGCAAAGTCACCCAAATCAGCTTTAACACGCCACCCTCAGAGTAAGATGCTACGGTTTCTTAAGGGCCTTCAAAAGCACAGTTTCCTCTTGCAGAACCTAAAAGAAAGCACGCAGGAGCTGTTGAAAACAGAACAGTGAAAGACCAAGCAGTAACAAAATTACTCGTTTTATATGCATTTTTTGTGCTCTCCGCGCCTGCTGGTAAAAATCTATGTACACACGGCTGAACGCTATAGGGAACCTATAATGGTCACTCAGCAGCCAGTGGGGAACGCTGGGGGCGCATCGATGTCGAGCCAGAAAATAATGTTACGTACACGCGCCCGTGTGCGGCGCAAAGTCACCAAAATCAACTTCAAAACGCCACCCTCAGAGTAAAATGCTTCGGTTTCTTAAGGGCCTTCAAAAGCACAGTTTCCTCTTGCAGAACCTGAAAGAAAGCACGCAGGAGCTATTGAAAACAGAACAGTGAAAGACCAAGCAGTAACAAAATTACTCGTTTTATATGCATTTTGTGTGCTCTCCTCGCCTACTGGTAAAAATCTATGTACACACGGCTAGACGCTTGCGTCCCTCAATGCAAAACGCAATATTTTCCATCAAGGGAACCTACAATGGTCACCCAGCAGCCAGTGGGGAACGCTGGGGACGCATCGATGTCGAGCCAGAAAATAATGTTACGTACAGGCGCCCGTGTGCGGCGCAAAGTCACCAAAATCAGCTGTAACACGCCACCCTCGGAAAAAAAACGCTTCGGTTTCTTAAGGGCCTTCAAAAGCACAGTTTGCTCTTGCAGATCTTGAAAGAAAGCACCCAGGCGCTGTTGAAAACAGAACAGTGAAAGGCCAAGCATTAACAAAATTACTCGTTTTTTATGCATTTTGTGTGCTCTCCTCGCCTGCTGGTAAAAATCTATGTACACACGGCTGGACGCTTGTGTCCCTGAAAATAAAACGCGATATTTTCCATCAAGAGAACCTATAATGGTCACCCTGCAGCCAGTGGGGAACGCTGGGGATGCATCGATGTCGAGCCAGAAAATAATGTTACGTACACGCGCCCGTGTGCGGCGCAAAGTCATCAAAATCTGCTGTAACACGCCACCCTCAGAGTAAAATGCTTCGGTTTCTTAAAGGCCTTCAAAAGCACAGTATCCTTTTGCAGAACTTGAAAGAAAGCACGCAGGAGTTGTTGAAAACAGAACAGTGAAAACCAAGCAGTAATAAAATTACTCGTTTTTTATACATTTTGTGTGCTCTCCTCGCCTGCTGGTAAAAAGCTATGTACACACGGCTGGACGCTTGTGTCCCTGAATACAAAAGGCGATATTTCCCATCAAGGGAACCTATAGTGGTCACCCAGCAGCCAGTGGGGAACGCTGGGGACGCATCGATGTCGAGCCAGAAAATAATTTTTCGTACACGCGCCCGTGTGCGGCGCAAAGTCATCAAAATCAGCTGTAACACGCCACCCTCAGAGTAAAATGCTTCGGTTTCTTAAGGGCCTTCAAAAGGACAGTTTCCTCTTGCAGAACCTGAAAGAAAGCACGCAGGAGCTGTTGAAAACAGAACAGGGAAAGACCAAGCAGTAACAAAATTACTCGTTTTTTATGCATTTTGTGTGCTCTCCTCGCCTGCTGGTAAAAATCTATGTACACACGGCTGGTCGCTTGTATCCCCCGAGACAAAGCGCGACATTTTCCATCAAGGGAACCTATAATGGTCACCCAGCAGCCAGTGGGGAACGCTGGGGATGCATCGATGTCGAGCCAGAAAATAATGTTACGTACACGCGCCCGTGTGCGGCGCAAAGTCATCAAAATCTGCTGTAACACGCCACCCTCAGAGTAAAATGCTTCGGTTTCTTAAAGGCCTTCAAAAGCACAGTTTCCTTTTGCAGAACTTGAAAGAAAGCACGCAGGAGTGGTTGAAAACAGAACAGGGAAAACCAAGCAGTAATAAAATTACTCGTTTTTATACATTTTGTGTGCTCTCCTCGCCTGCTGGTAAAAATCTATGTACACACGGCTGGACGCTTGTGTCCCTGAATACAAAAGGCGATATTTCCCATCAAGGGAACCTATAGTGGTCACCCAGCAGCCAGTGGGGAACGCTGGGGACGCATCGATGTCGAGCCAGAAAATAATGTTACGTACACGCGCCCGTGTGCGGCGCAAAGTCATCAAAATCAGCTGTAACACGCCACCCTCCGAGTAAAATGCTTCGGTTTCTCAAGGGCCTTCAAAAGGACAGTTTCCTTTTGCAGAACCTGAAAGAAAGCACGCAGGAGCTGTTGAAAACAGAACAGTGAAAGACCAAGCAGTAACAAAATTACTCGTTTTATATGCATTTTGTGTGCTCTCCTCGCCTGCTGGTAAAAATCTATGTACACAGGGCTAGACGCTTGCATCCTTCAATACAAAACGCAATATTTCCCTTCAAGGGAACCTACAATGGTCACCCAGCAGCCAGTGGGGAACGCTGGGGACGCATCGATGTCGAGCCAGAAAATAATGTTTCGTATACGCGCCCGTGTGCGGCGCAAAGTCGCCAAAATCAGCTTTAACACGCCACCCTCAGAGTAAAATGCTTCGGTTTCTTAAGGGCCTTCAAAAGCACAGTTTCCTCTTGCAGAACCTGAAAGAAAGCACGCAGGAGCTGTTGAAAACAGAACAGTGAAAGACCAAGCAGTAACAAGATTACTCGTTTCATATGCATTTTGTGTGCTCTCCTCGCCTGCTGGTAAAAATCTATGTACACACGGCTGGACGCTTGTGTCCCTGAATACAAAACGCGATATTTTCCATCAAGGGTACCTATAATGGTCAACCTGCAGCCAGTGGGGAACGCTGGGGATGCATCGATGTCGAGCCAGAAAATAATGTTACGTACACGCGCCCGTGTGCGGCGCAAAGTCATCAAAATCTGCTGTAACACGCCACCCTCAGAGTAAAATGCTTCGGTTTCTTAAAGGCCTTCAAAAGCACAGTTTCCTTTTGCAGAACTTGAAAGAAAGCACGCAGGAGTGGTTGAAAACAGAACAGGGAAAACCAAGCAGTAATAAAATTACTCGTTTTTATACATTTTGTGTGCTCTCCTCGCCTGCTGGTAAAAATCTATGTACACACGGCTGGACGCTTGTGTTTCTGAATACAAAAGGCGATATTTCCCATCAAGGGAACCTATAGTGGTCACCCAGCAGCCAGTGGGGAACGCTGGGGACGCATCGATGTCGAGCCAGAAAATAATGTTACGTACACGCGCCCGTGTGCGGCGCAAAGTCATCAAAATCAGCTGTAACACGCCACCCTCCGAGTAAAATGCTTCGGTTTCTCAAGGGCCTTCAAAAGGACAGTTTCCTTTTGCAGAACCTGAAAGAAAGCACGCAGGAGCTGTTGAAAACAGAACAGTGAAAGACCAAGCAGTAACAAAATTACTCGTTTTATATGCATTTTGTGTGCTCTCCTCGCCTGCTGGTAAAAATCTATGTACACAGGGCTAGACGCTTGCATCCTTCAATACAAAACGCAATATTTCCCTTCAAGGGAACCTACAATGGTCACCCAGCAGCCAGTGGGGAACGCTGGGGACGCATCGATGTCGAGCCAGAAAATAATGTTTCGTACACGCGCCCGTGTGCGGCGCAAAGTCGCCAAAATCAGCTTTAACACGCCACCCTCAGAGTAAAATGCTTCGGTTTCTTAAGGGCCTTCAAAAGCACAGTTTCCTCTTGCAGAACCTGAAAGAAAGCACGCAGGAGCTGTTGAAAACAGAACAGTGAAAGACCAAGCAGTAACAAAATTACTCGTTTTATATGCATTTTGTGTGCTCTCCTCGCCTGCTGGTAAAAATCTATGTACACGCGGCTAGACGCTTGCACCCTCAACACAAAACGCGAAATTTCCCATCAGGGGAACCTATAATGGTCGCCCAGCACCCAGTGGGGAACGCTGGGGACGCATCGATGTCGAGCCAGAAAATAATGTTACGTACACGCGCCCGTGTGCGGCGCAAAGTCACCAAAATCAGCTGTAACACGTCACCCTCGGAGTAAAATGCTTCGGTTTCTTAAGGGCCTTCAAAAGCACAGTTTCCTCTTGCAGAACCTGAAAGAAAGCATGCAGCAGCTGTTGAAAACAGAACAGTGAAAGACCAAGCAGTAACAAAATTACTCGTTTTATATGCATTTTGTGTGCTCTCCTCGCCTGCTGGTAAAAATCTATGTACACGCGGCTAGGCGCTTGCATCCCTCAATACAAAACGCAAGATTTCCCATCAGGGGAACCTATAATGGTCGCCCAGTACCCAGTGGGGAACGCTGGGGACGCTTCGATGTCGAGCCAGAAAATAATGTTACGTACACGTGCCTGCGTGCGGCGCAAAGTCACCAAAATCAGCTGTAACACGCCACCCTCGGAGTAAAACGTTTCGGTTTCTTAAGGACCTTCAAAAGCACAGTTTCCTCTTGCAGAACCTGAAAGAAAGCATGCAGCAGCTGTTGAAAACAGAACAGTGAAAAACCAAGCAATAACAAAATTACTCGTTTTTTATGCATTTTGTGTGCTCTCCTCGCCTGCTGGTAAAAATCTATGTACACGCGGCTAGACGCTTGCATCCCTCAATACAAAACGCAAAATTTCCCATCAGGGGAACCTATAATGGTCGCCCAGCACCCAGTGGGGAACGCCGGGGACGCATCGATGTCGAGCCAGAAAATAATGTTACGTACACGCGCCCGTGTGCGGCGCAAAGTCACCAAAATCAGCTGTAACACGCCACCCTCGGAGTAAAACGCTTCGGTTTCTTAAGGACCTTCAAAAGCACAGTTTCCTCTTGCAGAACCTGAAAGAAAGCATGCAGCAGCTGTTGAAAACAGAACAGTGAAAGACCAAGCAGTAACAAAATTACTCGTTTTATATGCATTTTGTGTGCTCTCCTCGCCTGCTGGTAAAAATCTATGTACACGCGGCTAGACGCTTGCATCCCTCAATACAAAACGCAAAATTTCCCATCAGGGGAACCTATAATGGTCGCCCAGCACCCAGTGGGGAACGCTGGGGACGCATCGATGTCGAGCCAGAAAATAATGTTACGTACACGCGCCCGTGTGCGGCGCAAAGTCACCAAAATCAGCTGTAACACGTCACCCTCGGAGTAAAATGCTTCGGTTTCTTAAGGGCCTTCAAAAGCACAGTTTCCTCTTACAGAACCTGAAAGAAAGCACGCAGCAGCAGTTGAAAACAGAACAGTGAAGGACCAAGCAATAACAAAATCACTCGTTTTTTATGCATTTTGTGTGCTCTCCTCGCCTGCTGGTAAAAATCTGTGTACATACGGCTAGACGCTTTCGTCTCTCAATACAAAACGCAATATTTCCCATGAAGGGAACCTACAATGGTCACCCAGCAGTCAGTGGGGAACGCTGGGGACGCATCGATGTCGAGCCAGAAAATAATGTTACGTACACGCGCCCGTGTGCGGCGCAAAGACACCAAAATCAGCTGTAACACGCCACCCTCGGAGTAAAATGATTCGGTTTCTTATGGGCCTTCAAAAGCACAGTTTGCTCTTGCAGATCCTGAAAGAGAGCACCCAGGCGCTGTTGAAAACAGAACAGTGAAAGGCCAAGCAGTAACAAAATTACTCCTTTTTTATGCATTTTGTGTGCTCTCTTCGCCTGCTGGTAAAAATCTATGTACACACGGCTGGTCGCTTGTGTCCCCCAAGACAAGGCGCGATATTTCCCATCAAGGGAACCTATAATGGTCACCCAGCAGCCAGTGGGGAACGCTGGGGACGCATCGATGTCGAGCCAGTAAATAATGTTACGTACACGCGCCCGTGTGCGGCGCAAAGTCACCAAAATCAGCTGTAACACGCCACCCTCGGAGTAAAATGCTTCGGTTTCTTATGGGCCTTCAAAAGCACAGTTTGCTCTTGCAGATCCTGAAAGAGAGCACCCAGGCGCTGTTGAAAACAGAACAGTGAAAGGCCAAGCAGTAACAAAATTACTCCTTTTTTATGCATTTTGTGTGCTCTCTTCGCCTGCTGGTAAAAATCTATGTACACACGGATGGTCGCTTGTGTCCCCCAAGACAAAGCGCGATATTTCCCATCAAGGGAACCTATAATGGTCACCCAGCAGCCAGTGGGGAACGCTGGGGACGCTTCGATGTCGAGCCAGAAAATAATGTTACGTACACGTGCCTGCGTGCGGCGCAAAGTCACCAAAATCAGCTGTAACACGCCACCCTCGGAGTAAAACGTTTCGGTTTCTTAAGGACCTTCAAAAGCACAGTTTCCTCTTGCAGAACCTGAAAGAAAGCATGCAGCAGCTGTTGAAAACAGAACAGTGAAAAACCAAGCAATAACAAAATTACTCGTTTTTTATGCATTTTGTGTGCTCTCCTCGCCTGCTGGTAAAAATCTATGTACACGCGGCTAGACGCTTGCATCCCTCAATACAAAACGCAAAATTTCCCATCAGGGGAACCTATAATGGTCGCCCAGCACCCAGTGGGGAACGCCGGGGACGCATCGATGTCGAGCCAGAAAATAATGTTACGTACACGCGCCCGTGTGCGGCGCAAAGTCACCAAAATCAGCTGTAACACGTCACCCTCGGAGTAAAATGCTTCGGTTTCTTAAGGGCCTTCAAAAGCACAGTTTCCTCTTACAGAACCTGAAAGAAAGCACGCAGCAGCAGTTGAAAACAGAACAGTGAAGGACCAAGCAATAACAAAATCACTCGTTTTTTATGCATTTTGTGTGCTCTCCTCGCCTGCTGGTAAAAATCTGTGTACATACGGCTAGACGCTTTCGTCTCTCAATACAAAACGCAATATTTCCCATGAAGGGAACCTACAATGGTCACCCAGCAGTCAGTGGGGAACGCTGGGGACGCATCGATGTCGAGCCAGAAAATAATGTTACGTACACGCGCCCGTGTGCGGCGCAAAGACACCAAAATCAGCTGTAACACGCCACCCTCGGAGTAAAATGATTCGGTTTCTTATGAACCTTCAAAAGCACAGTTTGCTCTTGCAGATCCTGAAAGAGAGCACCCAGGCGCTGTTGAAAACAGAACAGTGAAAGGCCAAGCAGTAACAAAATTACTCCTTTTTTATGCATTTTGTGTGCTCTCTTCGCCTGCTGGTAAAAATCTATGTACACACGGCTGGTCGCTTGTGTCCCCCAAGACAAAGCGCGATATTTCCCATCAAGGGAACCTATAATGGTCACCCAGCAGCCAGTGGGGAACGCTGGGGCCGCATCGATGTCGAGCCAGAAAATAATGTTACGTACACGCGCCCGTGTGCGGCGCAAAGTCACCAAAATCAGCTGTAACACGCCACCCTCGGAGTAAAATGCTTCGGTTTCTTATGGGCCTTCAAAAGCACAGTTTGCTCTTGCAGATCCTGAAAGAGAGCACCCAGGCGCTGTTGAAAACAGAACAGTGAAAGGCCAAGCAGTAACAAAATTACTCCTTTTTTATGCATTTTGTGTGCTCTCTTCGCCTGCTGGTAAAAATCTATGTTCACACGGCTGGTCGCTTGTGTCCCCCAAGACAAGGCGCGATATTTCCCATCAAGGGAACCTATAATGGTCACCCAGCAGCCAGTGGGGAACGCTGGGGACGCATCGATGTCGAGCCAGTAAATAATGTTACGTACACGCGCCCGTGTGCGGCGCAAAGTCACCAAAATCAGCTGTAACACGCCACCCTCGGAGTAAAATGCTTCGGTTTCTTATGGGCCTTCAAAAGCACAGTTTGCTCTTGCAGATCCTGAAAGAGAGCACCCAGGCGCTGTTGAAAACAGAACAGTGAAAGGCCAAGCAGTAACAAAATTACTCCTTTTTTATGCATTTTGTGTGCTCTCTTCGCCTGCTGGTAAAAATCTATGTACACACGGATGGTCGCTTGTGTCCCCCAAGACAAAGCGCGATATTTCCCATCAAGGGAACCTATAATGGTCACCCAGCAGCCAGTGGGGAACGCTGGGGACGCATCGATGTCGAGCCAGAAAATAATGTTACGTACACGCGCCTGTGTGCGGCGCAAAGTCACCAAAATCAGCTGCAACACGTCACCCTCGGAGTAAAACGCTTCGGTTTCTTAAAGGCCTTCAAAAGCACAGTTTCCTTTTGCAGAACTTGAAAGAAAGCACGCAGGCGTTGTTGAAAACAGAACAGGGAAAACCAAGCAGTAATAAAATTACTCGTTTTTATACATTTTGTGTGCTCTCCTCGCCTGCTGGTAAAAATCTATGTACACACGGCTGGACGCTTGTGTCCCTGAATACAAAAGGCGATATTTCCCATCAAGGGAACCTATAGTGGTCACCCAGCAGCCAGTGGGGAACGCTGGGGACGCATCGATGTCGAGCCAGAAAATAATGTTACGTACACGCGCCCGTGTGCGGCGCAAAGTCATCAAAATCAGCTGTAACACGCCACCCTCCGAGTAAAATGCTTCGGTTTCTCAAGGGCCTTCAAAAGGACAGTTTCCTTTTGCAGAACCTGAAAGAAAGCACGCAGGAGCTGTTGAAAACAGAACAGTGAAAGACCAAGCAGTAACAAAATTACTCGTTTTATATGCATTTTGTGTGCTCTCCTCGCCTGCTGGTAAAAATCTATGTACACAGGGCTAGACGCTTGCATCCTTCAATACAAAACGCAATATTTCCCTTCAAGGGAACCTACAATGGTCACCCAGCAGCCAGTGGGGAACGCTGGGGACGCATCGATGTCGAGCCAGAAAATAATGTTTCGTACACGCGCCCGTGTGCGGCGCAAAGTCGCCAAAATCAGCTTTAACACGCCACCCTCAGAGTAAAATGCTTCGGTTTCTTAAGGGCCTTCAAAAGCACAGTTTCCTCTTGCAGAACCTGAAAGAAAGCACGCAGGAGCTGTTGAAAACAGAACAGTGAAAGACCAAGCAGTAACAAGATTACTCGTTTCATATGCATTTTGTGTGCTCTCCTCGCCTGCTGGTAAAAATCTATGTACACACGGCTGGACGCTTGTGTCCCTGAATACAAAACGCGATATTTTCCATCAAGGGTACCTATAATGGTCAACCTGCAGCCAGTGGGGAACGCTGGGGATGCATCGATGTCGAGCCAGAAAATAATGTTACGTACACGCGCCCGTGTGCGGCGCAAAGTCATCAAAATCTGCTGTAACACGCCACCCTCAGAGTAAAATGCTTCGGTTTCTTAAAGGCCTTCAAAAGCACAGTTTCCTTTTGCAGAACTTGAAAGAAAGCACGCAGGAGTGGTTGAAAACAGAACAGGGAAAACCAAGCAGTAATAAAATTACTCGTTTTTATACATTTTGTGTGCTCTCCTCGCCTGCTGGTAAAAATCTATGTACACACGGCTGGACGCTTGTGTTTCTGAATACAAAAGGCGATATTTCCCATCAAGGGAACCTATAGTGGTCACCCAGCAGCCAGTGGGGAACGCTGGGGACGCATCGATGTCGAGCCAGAAAATAATGTTACGTACACGCGCCCGTGTGCGGCGCAAAGTCATCAAAATCAGCTGTAACACGCCACCCTCCGAGTAAAATGCTTCGGTTTCTCAAGGGCCTTCAAAAGGACAGTTTCCTTTTGCAGAACCTGAAAGAAAGCACGCAGGAGCTGTTGAAAACAGAACAGTGAAAGACCAAGCAGTAACAAAATTACTCGTTTTATATGCATTTTGTGTGCTCTCCTCGCCTGCTGGTAAAAATCTATGTACACAGGGCTAGACGCTTGCATCCTTCAATACAAAACGCAATATTTCCCTTCAAGGGAACCTACAATGGTCACCCAGCAGCCAGTGGGGAACGCTGGGGACGCATCGATGTCGAGCCAGAAAATAATGTTTCGTACACGCGCCCGTGTGCGGCGCAAAGTCGCCAAAATCAGCTTTAACACGCCACCCTCAGAGTAAAATGCTTCGGTTTCTTAAGGGCCTTCAAAAGCACAGTTTCCTTTTGCAGAACTTGAAAGAAAGCACGCAGGAGTGGTTGAAAACAGAACAGGGAAAACCAAGCAGTAATAAAATTACTCGTTTTTATACATTTTGTGTGCTCTCCTCGCCTGCTGGTAAAAATCTATGTACACACGGCTGGACGCTTGTGTTTCTGAATACAAAAGGCGATATTTCCCATCAAGGGAACCTATAGTGGTCACCCAGCAGCCAGTGGGGAACGCTGGGGACGCATCGATGTCGAGCCAGAAAATAATGTTACGTACACGCGCCCGTGTGCGGCGCAAAGTCATCAAAATCAGCTGTAACACGCCACCCTCCGAGTAAAATGCTTCGGTTTCTCAAGGGCCTTCAAAAGGACAGTTTCCTTTTGCAGAACCTGAAAGAAAGCACGCAGGAGCTGTTGAAAACAGAACAGTGAAAGACCAAGCAGTAACAAAATTACTCGTTTTATATGCATTTTGTGTGCTCTCCTCGCCTGCTGGTAAAAATCTATGTACACGCGGCTAGACGCTTGCACCCTCAATACAAAACGCGAAATTTCCCATCAGGGGAACCTATAATGGTCGCCCAGCACCCAGTGGGGAACGCTGGGGACGCATCGATGTCGAGCCAGAAAATAATGTTACGTACACGCGCCCGTGTGCGGCGCAAAGTCACCAAAATCAGCTGTAACACGTCACCCTCGGAGTAAAATGCTTCGGTTTCTTAAGGGCCTTCAAAAGCACAGTTTCCTCTTGCAGAACCTGAAAGAAAGCATGCAGCAGCTGTTGAAAACAGAACAGTGAAAGACCAAGCAGTAACAAAATTACTCGTTTTATATGCATTTTGTGTGCTCTCCTCGCCTGCTGGTAAAAATCTATGTACACGCGGCTAGGCGCTTGCATCCCTCAATACAAAACGCAAAATTTCCCATCAGGGGAACCTATAATGGTCGCCCAGTACCCAGTGGGGAACGCTATGGACGCTTCGATGTCGAGCCAGAAAATAATGTTACGTACACGTGCCTGCGTGCGGCGCAAAGTCACCAAAATCAGCTGTAACACGCCACCCTCGGAGTAAAACGTTTCGGTTTCTTAAGGACCTTCAAAAGCACAGTTTCCTCTTGCAGAACCTGAAAGAAAGCATGCAGCAGCTGTTGAAAACAGAACAGTGAAAAACCAAGCAATAACAAAATTACTCGTTTTTTATGCATTTTGTGTGCTCTCCTCGCCTGCTGGTAAAAATCTATGTACACGCGGCTAGACGCTTGCATCCCTCAATACAAAACGCAAAATTTCCCATCAGGGGAACCTATAATGGTCGCCCAGCACCCAGTGGGGAACGCCGGGGACGCATCGATGTCGAGCCAGAAAATAATGTTACGTACACGCGCCCGTGTGCGGCGCAAAGTCACCAAAATCAGCTGTAACACGCCACCCTCGGAGTAAAACGCTTCGGTTTCTTAAGGACCTTCAAAAGCACAGTTTCCTCTTGCAGAACCTGAAAGAAAGCATGCAGCAGCTGTTGAAAACAGAACAGTGAAAGACCAAGCAGTAACAAAATTACTCGTTTTATATGCATTTTGTGTGCTCTCCTCGCCTGCTGGTAAAAATCTATGTACACGCGGCTAGACGCTTGCATCCCTCAATACAAAACGCAAAATTTCCCATCAGGGGAACCTATAATGGTCGCCCAGCACCCAGTGGGGAACGCTGGGGACGCATCGATGTCGAGCCAGAAAATAATGTTACGTACACGCGCCCGTGTGCGGCGCAAAGTCACCAAAATCAGCTGTAACACGTCACCCTCGGAGTAAAATGCTTCGGTTTCTTAAGGGCCTTCAAAAGCACAGTTTCCTCTTACAGAACCTGAAAGAAAGCACGCAGCAGCAGTTGAAAACAGAACAGTGAAGGACCAAGCAATAACAAAATCACTCGTTTTTTATGCATTTTGTGTGCTCTCCTCGCCTGCTGGTAAAAATCTGTGTACATACGGCTAGACGCTTTCGTCTCCCAATACAAAACGCAATATTTCCCATGAAGGGAACCTACAATGGTCACCCAGCAGTCAGTGGGGAACGCTGGGGACGCATCGATGTCGAGCCAGAAAATAATGTTACGTACACGCGCCCGTGTGCGGCGCAAAGACACCAAAATCAGCTGTAACACGCCACCCTCGGAGTAAAATGATTCGGTTTCTTATGGGCCTTCAAAAGCACAGTTTGCTCTTGCAGATCCTGAAAGAGAGCACCCAGGCGCTGTTGAAAACAGAACAGTGAAAGGCCAAGCAATAACAAAATTACTCCTTTTTTATGCATTTTGTGTGCTCTCTTCGCCTGCTGGTAAAAATCTATGTACACACGGCTGGTCGCTTGTGTCCCCCAAGACAAAGCGCGATATTTCCCATCAAGGGAACCTATAATGGTCATCCAGCAGCCAGTGGGGAACGCTGGGGCCGCATCGATGTCGAGCCAGAAAATAATGTTACGTACACGCGCCCGTGTGCGGCGCAAAGTCACCAAAATCAGCTGTAACACGCCACCCTCGGAGTAAAATGCTTCGGTTTCTTATGGGCCTTCAAAAGCACAGTTTGCTCTTGCAGATCCTGAAAGAGAGCACCCAGGCGCTGTTGAGAACAGAACAGTGAAAGGCCAAGCAGTAACAAAATTACTCCTTTTTTATGCATTTTGTGTGCTCTCTTCGCCTGCTGGTAAAAATCTATGTACACACGGCTGGTCGCTTGTGTCCCCCAAGACAAAGCGCGATATTTCCCATCAAGGGAACCTATAATGGTCACCCAGCAGCCAGTGGGGAACGCTGGGGACGCATCGATGTCGAGCCAGTAAATAATGTTACGTACACGCGCCCGTGTGCGGCGCAAAGTCACCAAAATCAGCTGTAACACGCCACCCTCGGAGTAAAATGCTTCGGTTTCTTATGGGCCTTCAAAAGCACAGTTTGCTCTTGCAGATCCTGAAAGAGAGCACCCAGGCGCTGTTGAAAACAGAACAGTGAAAGGCCAAGCAGTAACAAAATTACTCCTTTTTTATGCATTTTGTGTGCTCTCTTCGCCTGCTGGTAAAAATCTATGTACACACGGATGGTCGCTTGTGTCCCTTAAGACAAAGCGCGATATTTCCCATCAAGGGAACCTATAATGGTCACCCAGCAGCTAGTGGGGAACGCTGGGGACGCATCGATGTCGAGCCAGAAAATAATGTTACGTACACGCGCCTGTGTGCGGCGCAAAGTCACCAAAATCAGCTGCAACACGTCACCCTCGGAGTAAAACGCTTCGGTTTCTTAAAGGCCTTCAAAAGCACAGTTTCCTTTTGCAGAACTTGAAAGAAAGCACGCAGGCGTTGTTGAAAACAGAACAGTGAAAACCAAGCAGTAACAAAATTACTCGTTTCTTATGCATTTTGTGTGCTCTCCTCGCCTGCTGGTAAAAATCTATGTACACACGGCTGGTCGCTTGTGTCCCCCAAGACAAAGCGCGATATTTCCCATCAAGGGAACCTATAATGGTCACCCAGCAGCCGGTGGGGAACGCTAAGGACGCATCGATGTCGAGCCAGAAAATAATGTTACGTACACGCGCTCGTGTGCGGCGCAAAGTCACCAAAATCAGCTTTAACACGCCACCCTCACAGTAAAATGCTTCGGTTTCTTAAGGGCCTTCAAAAGCACAGTTTCCTCTTGCAGAACCTGAAAGAAAGCACGCAGGAGCTGTTGAAAACAGAACAGTGAAAGACCAAGCAGTAACAAGATTACTCGTTTCATATGCATTTTGTGTGCTCTCCTCGCCTGCTGGTAAAAATCTATGTACACTCGGCTGGACGCTTGTGTCCCTGAATACAAAACGCGATATTTTCCATCAAGGGTACCTATAATGGTCAACCTGCAGCCAGTGGGGAACGCTGGGGATGCATCGATGTCGAGCCAGAAAATAATGTTACGTACACGCGCCCGTGTGCGGCGCAAAGTCATCAAAATCTGCTGTAACACGCCACCCTCAGAGTAAAATGCTTCGGTTTCTTAAAGGCCTTCAAAAGCACAGTTTCCTTTTGCAGAATTTGAAAGAAAGCACGCAGGAGTGGTTGAAAACAGAACAGGGAAAACCAAGCAGTAATAAAATTACTCGTTTTTATACATTTTGTGTGCTCTCCTCGCCTGCTGGTAAAAATCTATGTACACACGGCTGGACGCTTGTGTTTCTGAATACAAAAGGCGATATTTCCCATCAAGGGAACCTATAGTGGTCACCCAGCAGCCAGTGGGGAACGCTGGGGACGCATCGATGTCGAGCCAGAAAATAATGTTACGTACACGCGCCCGTGTGCGGCGCAAAGTCATCAAAATCAGCTGTAACACGCCACCCTCCGAGTAAAATGCTTCGGTTTCTCAAGGGCCTTCAAAAGGACAGTTTCCTTTTGCAGAACCTGAAAGAAAGCACGCAGGAGCTGTTGAAAACAGAACAGTGAAAGACCAAGCAGTAACAAAATTACTCGTTTTATATGCATTTTGTGTGCTCTCCTCGCCTGCTGGTAAAAATCTATGTACACAGGGCTAGACGCTTGCATCCTTCAATACAAAACGCAATATTTCCCTTCAAGGGAACCTACAATGGTCACCCAGCAGCCAGTGGGGAACGCTGGGGACGCATCGATGTCGAGCCAGAAAATAATGTTCCGTACACGCGCCCGTGTGCGGCGCAAAGTCGCCAAAATCAGCTTTAACACGCCACCCTCAGAGTAAAATGCTTCGGTTTCTTAAGGGCCTTCAAAAGCACAGTTTCCTCTTGCAGAACCTGAAAGAAAGCACGCAGGAGCTGTTGAAAACAGAACAGTGAAAGACCAAGCAGTAACAAAATTACTCGTTTTATATGCATTTTGTGTGCTCTCCTCGCCTGCTGGTAAAAATCTATGTACACGCGGCTAGACGCTTGCACCCTCAATACAAAACGCGAAATTTCCCATCAGGGGAACCTATAACGGTCGCCCAGCACCCAGTGGGGAACGCTGGGGACGCATCGATGTCGAGCCAGAAAATAATGTTACGTACACGCGCCCGTGTGCGGCGCAAAGTCACCAAAATCAGCTGTAACACGTCACCCTCGGAGTAAAATGCTTCGGTTTCTTAAGGGCCTTCAAAAGCACAGTTTCCTCTTGCAGAACCTGAAAGAAAGCATGCAGCAGCTGTTGAAAACAGAACAGTGAAAGACCAAGCAGTAACAAAATTACTCGTTTTATATGCATTTTGTGTGCTCTCCTCGCCTGCTGGTAAAAATCTATGTACACGCGGCTAGGCGCTTGCATCCCTCAATACAAAACGCAAAATTTTCCATCAGGGGAACCTATAATGGTCGCCCAGTACCCAGTGGGGAACGCTGGGGACGCTTCGATGTCGAGCCAGAAAATAATGTTACGTACACGTGCCTGCGTGCGGCGCAAAGTCACCAAAATCAGCTGTAACACGCCACCCTCGGAGTAAAACGTTTCGGTTTCTTAAGGACCTTCAAAAGCACAGTTTCCTCTTGCAGAACCTGAAAGAAAGCATGCAGCAGCTGTTGAAAACAGAACAGTGAAAAACCAAGCAATAACAAAATTACTCGTTTTTTATGCATTTTGTGTGCTCTCCTCGCCTGCTGGTAAAAATCTATGTACACGCGGCTAGACGCTTGCATCCCTCAATACAAAACGCAAAATTTCCCATCAGGGGAACCTATAATGGTCGCCCAGCACCCAGTGGGGAACGCCGGGGACGCATCGATGTCGAGCCAGAAAATAATGTTACGTACACGCGCCCGTGTGCGGCGCAAAGTCACCAAAATCAGCTGTAACACGCCACCCTCGGAGTAAAACGCTTCGGTTTCTTAAGGACCTTCAAAAGCACAGTTTCCTCTTGCAGAACCTGAAAGAAAGCATGCAGCAGCTGTTGAAAACAGAACAGTGAAAGACCAAGCAGTAACAAAATTGCTCGTTTTATATGCATTTTGTGTGCTCTCCTCGCCTGCTGGTAAAAATCTATGTACACGCGGCTAGACGCTTGCATCCCTCAATACAAAACGCAAAATTTCCCATCAGGGGAACCTATAATGGTCGCCCAGCACCCAGTGGGGAACGCTGGGGACGCATCGATGTCGAGCCAGAAAATAATGTTACGTACACGCGCCCGTGTGCGGCGCAAAGTCACCAAAATCAGCTGTAACACGTCACCCTCGGAGTAAAATGCTTCGGTTTCTTAAGGGCCTTCAAAAGCACAGTTTCCTCTTACAGAACCTGAAAGAAAGCACGCAGCAGCAGTTGAAAACAGAACAGTGAAGGACCAAGCAATAACAAAATCACTCGTTTTTTATGCATTTTGTGTGCTCTCCTCGCCTGCTGGTAAAAATCTGTGTACATACGGCTAGACGCTTTCATCTCTCAATACAAAACGCAATATTTCCCATGAAGGGAACCTACAATGGTCACCCAGCAGTCAGTGGGGAACGCTGGGGACGCATCGATGTCGAGCCAGAAAATAATGTTACGTACACGCGCCCGTGTGCAGCGCAAAGACACCAAAATCAGCTGTAACACGCCACCCTCGGAATAAAATGATTCGGTTTCTTATGAGCCTTCAAAAGCACAGTTTGCTCTTGCAGATCCTGAAAGAGAGCACCCAGGCGCTGTTGAAAACAGAACAGTGAAAGGCCAAGCAGTAACAAAATTACTCCTTTTTTATGCATTTTGTGTGCTCTCTTCGCCTGCTGGTAAAAATCTATGTACACACGGCTGGTCGCTTGTGTCCCCCAAGACAAAGCGCGATATTTCCCATCAAGGGAACCTATAATGGTCACCCAGCAGCCAGTGGGGAACGCTGGGGCCGCATCGATGTCGAGCCAGAAAATAATGTTACGTACACGCGCCCGTGTGCGGCGCAAAGTCACCAAAATCAGCTGTAACACGCCACCCTCGGAGTAAAATGCTTCGGTTTCTTATGGGCCTTCAAAAGCACAGTTTGCTCTTGCAGATCCTGAAAGAGAGCACCCAGGCGCTGTTGAAAACAGAACAGTGAAAGGCCAAGTAGTAACAAAATTACTCCTTTTTTATGCATTTTATGTGCTCTCTTCGCCTGCTGGTAAAAATCTATGTACACACGGCTGGTCGCTTGTGTCCCCCAAGACAAAGCGCGATATTTCCCATCAAGGGAACCTATAATGGTCACCCAGCAGCCAGTGGGGAACGCTGGGGACGCATCGATGTCGAGCCAGTAAATAATGTTACGTACACGCGCCCGTGTGCGGCGCAAAGTCACCAAAATCAGCTGTAACACGCCACCCTCGGAGTAAAATGCTTCGGTTTCTTATGGGCCTTCAAAAGCACAGTTTGCTCTTGCAGATCCTGAAAGAGAGCACCCAGGCGCTGTTGAAAACAGAACAGTGAAAGGCCAAGCAGTAACAAAATTACTCCTTTTTTATGCATTTTGTGTGCTCTCTTCGCCTGCTGGTAAAAATCTATGTACACACGGATGGTCGCTTGTGTCCCCCAAGACAAAGCGCGATATTTCCCATCAAGGGAACCTATAATGGTCACCCAGCAGCCAGTGGGGAACGCTGGGGACGCATCGATGTCGAGCCAGAAAATAATGTTACGTACACGCGCCTGTGTGCGGCGCAAAGTCACCAAAATCAGCTGCAACACGTCACCCTCGGAGTAAAACGCTTCGGTTTCTTAAAGGCCTTCAAAAGCACAGTTTCCTTTTGCAGAACTTGAAAGAAAGCACGCAGGCGTTGTTGAAAACAGAACAGTGAAAACCAAGCAGTAACAAAATTACTCGTTTCTTATGCATTTTGTGTGCTCTCCTCGCCTGCTGGTAAAAATCTATGTACACACGGCTGGTCGCTTGTGTCCCCCAAGACAAAGCGCGATATTTCCCATCAAGGGAACCTATAATGGTCACCCAGCAGCCGGTGGGGAACGCTAAGGACGCATCGATGTCGAGCCAGAAAATAATGTTACGTACACGCGCTCGTGTGCGGCGCAAAGTCACCAAAATCAGCTTTAACACGCCACCCTCACAGTAAAATGCTTCGGTTTCTTAAGGGCCTTCAAAAGCACAGATTCCTCTTGCAGAACCTGAAAGAAAGCACGCAGGAGCTGTTGAAAACAGAACAGTGTAAGACCAAGCACTAACAAAATTACTCGTTTTTTATGCATTTTGTGTGCTCTCCTCGCCTGCTGGTAAAAATCTATGTACACACGGCTGGACGCTTGTTTCCCTGAATACAAAACGCAATATTTCCCATCAAGGGAACCTACAATGGTCACCCAGCAGCCAGTGGGGAACGCTGGGGACGCATCGATGTCGAGCCAGAAAATAATGTTACGTACACGCGCCCGTGTGCGGCGCAAAGACAACAAAATCAGCTGTAACACGCCACCCTCTGAGTAAAATGCTTCGGTTTCTTATGGGCCTTCAAAAGCACAGTTTGCTCTTGCAGATCCTGAAGGAGAGCACCCAGGCGCTGTTGAAAACAGAACAGTGAAAGGCCAAGCAGTAACAAAATTACTCCTTTTTTATGCATTTTGTGTGCTCTCTTCGCCTGCTGGTAAAAATCTATGTACACACGGCTGGTCGCTTGTGTCCCCCAAGACAAAGCGCGATATTTCCCATCAAGGGAACCTATAATGGTCACCCAGCAGCCAGTGGGGAACGCTGGGGACGCATCGATGTCGTGCCAGAAAATAATGTTACGTACACGCGCCCGTGTGCGGCGCAAAGTCACCAAAATCAGCTGTAACACGCCACCCTCGGAGTAAAATGCTTCGGTTTCTTATGGGCCTTCAAAAGCACAGTTTGCTCTTGCAAATCCTGAAAGAGAGCACCCAGGCGCTGTTGAAAACAGAACAGTGAAAGGCCAAGCAGTAACAAAATTACTCCTTTTTTATGCATTTTGTGTGTTCTCTTCGCCAGCTGGTAAAAATCTATGTACACACGGCTGGTCGCTTGTGTCCCCCAAGACAAAGCGCGATATTTCCCATCAAGGGAACCTATAATATTCACCCAGCAGCCAGTGGGGAACGCTGGGGACGCATCGATGTCGAGCCAGAAAATAATGTTACGTACACGCGCCCGTGTGCGGCGCAAAGTCACCAAAATCAGCTGCAACACGTCATCCTCGGAGTAACACTCTTCGGTTTCTTAAAGGCCTTCAAAAGCACAGTTTCCTTTTGCAGAACTTGAAAGAAAGCACGCAGGAGTTGTTGAAAACAGAACAGTGAAAACCAAGCAGTAACAAAATTACTCGTTTTTTATGCATTTTGTGTGCTCTCCTCGCCTGCTGGTAAAAATCTATGTACACACGGCTGGTCGCTTGTGTCCCCCAAGACAAAGCGCGATATTTCCCATCAAGATAACCTATAATGGTCACCCAGCAGCCAGTGGGGAACGCTAAGGACGCATCGATGTCGAGCCAGAAAATAATGTTACGTACACGCGCTCGTGTGCGGCGCAAAGTCACCAAAATCAGCTTTAACACGCCACCCTCACAGTAAAATGCTTCGGTTTCTTAAGGGCCTTCAAAAGCACAGATTCCTCTTGCAGAACCTGAAAGAAAGCACGCAGGAGCTGTTGAAAACAGAACAGTGAAAGGCCAAGCAGTAACAAAATTACTCCTTTTTTATGCATTTTGTGTGTTCTCTTCGCCAGCTGGTAAAAATCTATGTACACACGGCTGGTCGCTTGTGTCCCCCAAGACAAAGCGCGATATTTCCCATCAAGGGAACCTATAATATTCACCCAGCAGCCAGTGGGGAACGCTGGGGACGCATCGATGTCGAGCCAGAAAATAATGTTACGTACACGCGCCCGTGTGCGGCGCAAAGTCACCAAAATCAGCTTTAACACGCCACCCTCACAGTAAAATGCTTCGGTTTCTTAAGGGCCTTCAAAAGCACAGATTCCTCTTGCAGAACCTGAAAGAAAGCACGCAGGAGCTGTTGAAAACAGAACAGTGAAAGGCCAAGCAGTAACAAAATTACTCGTTTTTTATGCATTTTGTGTGCTCTCCTCGCCTGCTGGTAAAAATCTATGTACACACGGCTGGTCGCTTGTGTCCCCCAAGACAAAGCGCGATATTTCCCATCAAGATAACCTATAATGGTCACCCAGCAGCCAGTGGGGAACGCTAAGGACGCATCGATGTCGAGCCAGAAAATAATGTTACGTACACGCGCTCGTGTGCGGCGCAAAGTCACCAAAATCAGCTTTAACACGCCACCCTCACAGTAAAATGCTTCGGTTTCTTAAGGGCCTTCAAAAGCACAGATTCCTCTTGCAGAACCTGAAAGAAAGCACGCAGGAGCTGTTGAAAACAGAACAGTGAAAGGCCAAGCAGTAACAAAATTACTCCTTTTTTATGCATTTTGTGTGTTCTCTTCGCCAGCTGGTAAAAATCTATGTACACACGGCTGGTCGCTTGTGTCCCCCAAGACAAAGCGCGATATTTCCCATCAAGATAACCTATAATGGTCACCCAGCAGCCAGTGGGGAACGCTAAGGACGCATCGATGTCGAGCCAGAAAATAATGTTACGTACACGCGCTCGTGTGCGGCGCAAAGTCACCAAAATCAGCTGTAACACGCCACCCTCGGAGTAAAATGCTTCGGTTTCTTATGGGCCTTCAAAAGCACAGTTTGCTCTTGCAGATCCTGAAAGAGAGCACCCAGGCGCTGTTGAAAACAGAACAGTGAAAGGCCAAGCAGTAACAAAATTACTCCTTTTTTATGCATTTTGTGTGTTCTCTTCGCCAGCTGGTAAAAATCTATGTACACACGGCTGGTCGCTTGTGTCCCCCAAGACAAAGCGCGATATTTCCCATCAAGGGAACCTATAATATTCACCCAGCAGCCAGTGGGGAACGCTGGGGACGCATCGATGTCGAGCCAGAAAATAATGTTACGTACACGCGCCCGTGTGCGGCGCAAAGTCACCAAAATCAGCTGCAACACGTCATCCTCGGAGTAACACTCTTCGGTTTCTTAAAGGCCTTCAAAAGCACAGTTTCCTTTTGCAGAACTTGAAAGAAAGCACGCAGGAGTTGTTGAAAACAGAACAGTGAAAACCAAGCAGTAACAAAATTACTCGTTTTTTATGCATTTTGTGTGCTCTCCTCGCCTGCTGGTAAAAATCTATGTACACACGGCTGGTCGCTTGTGTCCCCCAAGACAAAGCGCGATATTTCCCATCAAGATAACCTATAATGGTCACCCAGCAGCCAGTGGGGAACGCTGGGGACGCATCGATGTCGAGCCAGAAAATAATGTTACGTACACGCGCCCGTGTGCGGCGCAAAGTCACCAAAATCAGCTGCAACACGTCATCCTCGGAGTAACACTCTTCGGTTTCTTAAAGGCCTTCAAAAGCACAGTTTCCTTTTGCAGAACTTGAAAGAAAGCACGCAGGAGTTGTTGAAAACAGAACAGTGAAAGGCCAAGCAGTAACAAAATTACTCCTTTTTTATGCATTTTGTGTGTTCTCTTCGCCAGCTGGTAAAAATCTATGTACACACGGCTGGTCGCTTGTGTCCCCCAAGACAAAGCACGATATTTCCCATCAAGGGAACCTATAATATTCACCCAGCAGCCAGTGGGGAACGCTAAGGACGCATCGATGTCGAGCCAGAAAATAATGTTACGTACACGCGCTCGTGTGCGGCGCAAAGTCACCAAAATCAGCTTTAACACGCCACCCTCACAGTAAAATGCTTCGGTTTCTTAAGGGCCTTCAAAAGCACAGATTCCTCTTGCAGAACCTGAAAGAAAGCACGCAGGAGCTGTTGAAAACAGAACAGTGAAAGACCAAGCAGTAACAAAATTACTCGTTTTATATGCATTTTGTGTGCTCTCCTCGCCTGCTGGTAAAATCTATGTACACACGGCTAGACGCTTGCGTCCCTCAATACAAAACGCAAAATTTCCCATCAAGGGAACCTATAATGGTCACCCTGCAACCAGTGGGGAACGCTGGGGACGCATCGATGTCGAGCCAGAAAATAATGTTACGTACACGCGCCCGTGTGCGGCGCAAAGTCATCAAAATCAGCTGTAACACACCACCCACACAGTAAAATGCTTCGGTTTCTTAAAGGCCTTCAAAGGCACAGTTTCCCCTTGCAGAACCTGAAAGAAAGCACGCAGGAGCTGTTGAAAACAGAACAGTGAAAAACCAAGCAGTAACAAAATTACTTGTCTTTTATGCATTTTGTGTGTTCTCCTCGCCTGCTGGTAAAAATCTATGTACACACGGCTGGACGCTTGTATCCCTGAATACAAAACGCGATATTTCCCACCAAGGGAACCTATAATGGTCACCCTGCAGCCAGTGGGGAACGCTGGGGACGCATCGATGTCGAGCCAGAAAATAATGTTACGTACACGCGCCCGTGTGCGGCGCAAAGGCATCAAAATCAGCTGTAACACACCACCCTCACAGTAAAATGCTTCGGTTTCTTAAAGGCCTTCAAAGGCACAGTTTCCTCCCGCAGAACCTGAAAGAAAGCACCCAGGCGCTGTTGAAAACAGAACAGTGAAAGACCAAGCAGTAACAAAATGAATCGTTTTTTATGCATTTTTTGTGTTCTCCTCGCCTGCTGGTAAAAATCTATGTACACACGGCTGGACGCTTGTATCCCTGAATACAAAACGCGATATTTCCCACCAAGGGAACCTATAATGGTCACCCTGCAGCCAGTGGGGAACGCTGGGGACGCATCGATGTCGAGCCAGAAAATAATGTTACGTACACGCGCCCGTGTGCGGCGCAAAGTCATCAAAATCAGCTGTAACACACCACCCTCATAGTAAAATGCTTCGGTTTCTTAAAGGCCTTCAAAGGCACAGTTTCCCCTTGCAGAACCTGAAAGAAAGCACGCAGGAGCTGTTGAAAACAGAACAGTGAAAAACCAAGCAGTAACAAAATTACTTGTCTTTTATGCATTTTGTGTGTTCTCCTCGCCTGCTGGTAAAAATCTATGTACACACGGCTGGACGCTTGTGTCCCCCAAAACAAAACGCGATATTTCCCATCAAGAAAACCTATAATGGTCACCCAGCAAACAGTGGGGAACGCTGGGACGCATCGATGTCGAGCCAGAAAATAATGTTACGTACACGCGCCCGTGTGCGGCGCAAAGTCACCAAAATCAGGTGCAACACGCCACCCTCACAGTAAAATTTTCTTAAGGGCCTTCAAAAGCACAGTTTCCTCTTGCAGAACCTGAAAGAAAGCACGCAGGAGCTGTTGAAAACAGAACAGTGAAAGACCAAGCAGTAACAAAATTACTCGCTTTTTATGCATTTTGTGTGCTCTCCTCGCCTGCTGGTAAAAATCTATGTACACACGGCTGGACGCTTGTGTCCCTGAACACAAAACGCGATATTTTCCACCAAGGAAACCTATAGTGGTCACCCTGCAGCCAGTGGGGAACGCTGGGGACGCATCGATGTCGAGCCAGAAAATAATGTTACGTACACGTGCCCGTGTGCGGCGCAAAGTCATCAAAATCAGCTGTAACACGCCACCCTCAGAGTAAAATGCTTCGGTTTCTTAAAGGCCTTCAAAAGCACAGTTTCCTTTTGCAGAACTTGAAAGAAAGCACGCAGGAGTTATTGAAAACAGAACAGTGAAAACCAAGCAGTAACAAAATTACTCGTTTTTTATGCATTTTGTGTGCTCTCGTCGCCTGCTGGTAAAAATCTATGTACACACGGCTGGACGCTTGTGTCCCTGATTACA
Organism: Eumerus sabulonum; assembly: GCA_951905685.1. Classification (NCBI taxonomy): domain Eukaryota; kingdom Metazoa; phylum Arthropoda; class Insecta; order Diptera; family Syrphidae; genus Eumerus; species Eumerus sabulonum. The sequence goes on along the minus strand of OX645060.1, from coordinate 136,440,010 downwards.
AAACGCAATATTTCCCATCAAGGGAACCTATAGTGGTCACCCTGCAGCCAGTGGGGAACGCTGGGGACGCATCGATGTTGAGCCAGAAAATAATGTTACGTACACGTGCCCGTGTGCGGCGCAAAGTCATCAAAATCAGCTGTAACACGCCACCCTCAGAGTAAAATGCTTCGGTTTCTTAAAGGCCTTCAAAAGCACAGTTTCCTTTTGCAGAACCTGAAAGAAAGCACGCAGGAGCTGTTGAAAACAGAACAGTGAAATTCCAAGCAATAACAAAATTACTCGTTTTTTATGCATTTTGTGTGCTCTCCTCGCCTGCTGGTAAAATCTATGTACACACGGCTAGACGCTTGCGTCCCTCAATACAAAACGCAAAATTTCCCATCAGGGGAACCTATAATGGTCACCCAGCAGCCAGTGGGGAACGCTGGGGACGCATCGATGTCGAGCCGGAAAATAATGTTACGTACACGCGCCCGTGTGCGGCGCAAAGTCATCAAAATCAGCTGTAACACACCACCCTCACAGTAAAATGCTTCGGTTTCTTAGGGGCCTTCAAAGGCACAGTTTCCCCTTGCAGAACCTGAAAGAAAGCACGCAGGAGCTGTTGAAAACAGAACAGTGAAAAACCAAGCAGTAACAAAATTACTTGTCTTTTATGCATTTTGTGTGTTCTCCTCGCCTGCTGGTAAAAATCTATGTACACACGGCTGGACACTTGTGTCCCCCAAAACAAAACGCGATATTTCCCATCAAGAAAACCTATAATGGTCACCCTGCAGCCAGTGGGGAACGCTGGGGACGCATCGATGTCGAGCCAGAAAATAATGTTACGTACACGTGCCCGTGTGCGGCGCAAAGTCATCAAAATCAGCTCTAACACGCCACCCTCAGAGTAAAATGCTTCGGTTTCTTAAAGGCCTTCAAAAGCACAGCTTCCTCTTGCAGAACCTGAAAGAAAGCACCTAGGCGCTGTTGAAAACAGAACAGTGAAAGACCAAGCAGTAACAAAATGAGTCGTTTTTTATGCATTTTGTGTGCTCTCCTCGCCTGCTGGTAAAAATCTATGTACACACGGCTGGACGCTTGTGTCCCTGAACACAAAACGCGATATTTTCCACCAAGGGAACCTATAGTGGTCACCCTGCGGCCAGTGGGGAACGCTGGGGACGCATCGATGTCGAGCCAGAAAATAATGTTACGTACACGTGCCCGTGTGCGGCGCAAAGTCATCAAAATCAGCTGTAACACGCCACCCTCAGAGTAAAATGCTTCGGTTTCTTAAAGGCCTTCAAAAGCACAGCTTCCTCTTGCAGAACCTGAAAGAAAGCACCTAGGCGCTGTTGAAAACAGAACAGTGAAAGACCAAGCAGTAACAAAATGAGTCGTTTTTTATGCATTTTGTGTGCTCTCCTCGCCTGCTGGTAAAAATCTATGTACACACGGCTGGACGCTTGTGTCCCTGAATACAAAACGCGGTATTTCCCACCAAGGTAACCTATAATGGTCACCCTGCAGCCAGTGGGGAACGCTGGGGACGCATCGATGTCGAGCCAGAAAATAATGTTACGTACACGCGCCCGTGTGCGGCGCAAAGTCATCAAAATCAGCTGTAACACGCCAGCCTCAGAGTAAAATGCTTCGGTTTCTTAAAGGCCTTCAAAAGCACAGCTTCCTCTTGCAGAACCTGAAAGAAAGCATGCAGCAGCTGTTGAAAACAGAACAGTGAAAGACCAAGCAGTAACAAAATTACTCGTTTTATATGCATTTTGTGTGCTCTCCTCGCCTGCTGGTAAAAATCTATGTACACGCGGCTAGACGCTTGCATCCCTCAATACAAAACGCAAAATTTCCCATCAGGGGAACCTATAATGGTCGCCCAGCACCCAGTGGGGAACGCTGGGGACGCATCGATGTCGAGCCAGAAAATAATGTTACGTACACGCGCCCGTGTGCGGCGCAAAGTCACCAAAATCAGCTGTAACACGTCACCCTCGGAGTAAAATGCTTCGGTTTCTTAAGGGCCTTCAAAAGCACAGTTTCCTCTTACAGAACCTGAAAGAAAGCACGCAGCAGCAGTTGAAAACAGAACAGTGAAGGACCAAGCAATAACAAAATCACTCGTTTTTTATGCATTGTGTGTGCTCTCCTCGCCTGCTGGTAAAAATCTGTGTACATACGGCTAGACGCTTTCATCTCTCAATACAAAACGCAATATTTCCCATGAAGGGAACCTACAATGGTCACCCAGCAGTCAGTGGGGAACGCTGGGGACGCATCGATGTCGAGCCAGAAAATAATGTTACGTACACGCGCCCGTGTGCAGCGCAAAGACACCAAAATCAGCTGTAACACGCCACCCTCGGAGTAAAATGATTCGGTTTCTTATGGGCCTTCAAAAGCACAGTTTGCTCTTGCAGATCCTGAAAGAGAGCACCCAGGCGCTGTTGAAAACAGAACAGTGAAAGGCCAAGCAGTAACAAAATTACTCCTTTTTTATGCATTTTGTGTGCTCTCTTCGCCTGCTGGTAAAAATCTATGTACACACGGCTGGTCGCTTGTGTCCCCCAAGACAAAGCGCGATATTTCCCATCAAGGGAACCTATAATGGTCACCCAGCAGCCAGTGGGGAACGCTGGGGCCGCATCGATGTCGAGCCAGAAAATAATGTTACGTACACGCGCCCGTGTGCGGCGCAAAGTCACCAAAATCAGCTGTAACACGCCACCCTCGGAGTAAAATGCTTCGGTTTCTTATGGGCCTTCAAAAGCACAGTTTGCTCTTGCAGATCCTGAAAGAGAGCACCCAGGCGCTGTTGAAAACAGAACAGTGAAAGGCCAAGTAGTAACAAAATTACTCCTTTTTTATGCATTTTGTGTGCTCTCTTCGCCTGCTGGTAAAAATCTATGTACACACGGCTGGTCGCTTGTGTCCCCCAAGACAAAGCGCGATATTTCCCATCAAGGGAACCTATAATGGTCACCCAGCAGCCAGTGGGGAACGCTGGGGACGCATCGATGTCGAGCCAGTAAATAATGTTACGTACACGCGCCCGTGTGCGGCGCAAAGTCACCAAAATCAGCTGTAACACGCCACCCTCGGAGTAAAATGCTTCGGTTTCTTATGGGCCTTCAAAAGCACAGTTTGCTCTTGCAGATCCTGAAAGAGAGCACCCAGGCGCTGTTGAAAACAGAACAGTGAAAGGCCAAGCAGTAACAAAATTACTCCTTTTTTATGCATTTTGTGTGCTCTCTTCGCCTGCTGGTAAAAATCTATGTACACACGGATGGTCGCTTGTGTCCCCCAAGACAAAGCGCGATATTTCCCATCAAGGGAACCTATAATGGTCACCCAGCAGCCAGTGGGGAACGCTGGGGACGCATCGATGTCGAGCCAGAAAATAATGTTACGTACACGCGCCTGTGTGCGGCGCAAAGTCACCAAAATCAGCTGCAACACGTCACCCTCGGAGTAAAACGCTTCGGTTTCTTAAAGGCCTTCAAAAGCACAGTTTCCTTTTGCAGAACTTGAAAGAAAGCACGCAGGCGTTGTTGAAAACAGAACAGTGAAAACCAAGCAGTAACAAAATTACTCGTTTCTTATGCATTTTGTGTGCTCTCCTCGCCTGCTGGTAAAAATCTATGTACACACGGCTGGTCGCTTGTGTCCCCCAAGACAAAGCGCGATATTTCCCATCAAGGGAACCTATAATGGTCACCCAGCAGCCGGTGGGGAACGCTAAGGACGCATCGATGTCGAGCCAGAAAATAATGTTACGTACACGCGCTCGTGTGCGGCGCAAAGTCACCAAAATCAGCTTTAACACGCCACCCTCACAGTAAAATGCTTCGGTTTCTTAAGGGCCTTCAAAAGCACAGATTCCTCTTGCAGAACCTGAAAGAAAGCACGCAGGAGCTGTTGAAAACAGAACAGTGTAAGACCAAGCACTAACAAAATTACTCGTTTTTTATGCATTTTGTGTGCTCTCCTCGCCTGCTGGTAAAAATCTATGTACACACGGCTGGACGCTTGTTTCCCTGAATACAAAACGCAATATTTCCCATCAAGGGAACCTACAATGGTCACCCAGCAGCCAGTGGGGAACGCTGGGGACGCATCGATGTCGAGCCAGAAAATAATGTTACGTACACGCGCCCGTGTGCGGCGCAAAGACAACAAAATCAGCTGTAACACGCCACCCTCTGAGTAAAATGCTTCGGTTTCTTATGGGCCTTCAAAAGCACAGTTTGCTCTTGCAGATCCTGAAGGAGAGCACCCAGGCGCTGTTGAAAACAGAACAGTGAAAGGCCAAGCAGTAACAAAATTACTCCTTTTTTATGCATTTTGTGTGCTCTCTTCGCCTGCTGGTAAAAATCTATGTACACACGGCTGGTCGCTTGTGTCCCCCAAGACAAAGCGCGATATTTCCCATCAAGGGAACCTATAATGGTCACCCAGCAGCCAGTGGGGAACGCTGGGGACGCATCGATGTCGTGCCAGAAAATAATGTTACGTACACGCGCCCGTGTGCGGCGCAAAGTCACCAAAATCAGCTGTAACACGCCACCCTCGGAGTAAAATGCTTCGGTTTCTTATGGGCCTTCAAAAGCACAGTTTGCTCTTGCAGATCCTGAAAGAGAGCACCCAGGCGCTGTTGAAAACAGAACAGTGAAAGGCCAAGCAGTAACAAAATTACTCCTTTTTTATGCATTTTGTGTGTTCTCTTCGCCAGCTGGTAAAAATCTATGTACACACGGCTGGTCGCTTGTGTCCCCCAAGACAAAGCGCGATATTTCCCATCAAGGGAACCTATAATATTCACCCAGCAGCCAGTGGGGAACGCTGGGGACGCATCGATGTCGAGCCAGAAAATAATGTTACGTACACGCGCCCGTGTGCGGCGCAAAGTCACCAAAATCAGCTGCAACACGTCATCCTCGGAGTAACACTCTTCGGTTTCTTAAAGGCCTTCAAAAGCACAGTTTCCTTTTGCAGAACTTGAAAGAAAGCACGCAGGAGTTGTTGAAAACAGAACAGTGAAAACCAAGCAGTAACAAAATTACTCGTTTTTTATGCATTTTGTGTGCTCTCCTCGCCTGCTGGTAAAAATCTATGTACACACGGCTGGTCGCTTGTGTCCCCCAAGACAAAGCGCGATATTTCCCATCAAGATAACCTATAATGGTCACCCAGCAGCCAGTGGGGAACGCTAAGGACGCATCGATGTCGAGCCAGAAAATAATGTTACGTACACGCGCTCGTGTGCGGCGCAAAGTCACCAAAATCAGCTTTAACACGCCACCCTCACAGTAAAATGCTTCGGTTTCTTAAGGGCCTTCAAAAGCACAGATTCCTCTTGCAGAACCTGAAAGAAAGCACGCAGGAGCTGTTGAAAACAGAACAGTGAAAGGCCAAGCAGTAACAAAATTACTCCTTTTTTATGCATTTTGTGTGTTCTCTTCGCCAGCTGGTAAAAATCTATGTACACACGGCTGGTCGCTTGTGTCCCCCAAGACAAAGCGCGATATTTCCCATCAAGGGAACCTATAATATTCACCCAGCAGCCAGTGGGGAACGCTGGGGACGCATCGATGTCGAGCCAGAAAATAATGTTACGTACACGCGCCCGTGTGCGGCGCAAAGTCACCAAAATCAGCTTTAACACGCCACCCTCACAGTAAAATGCTTCGGTTTCTTAAGGGCCTTCAAAAGCACAGATTCCTCTTGCAGAACCTGAAAGAAAGCACGCAGGAGCTGTTGAAAACAGAACAGTGAAAGGCCAAGCAGTAACAAAATTACTCGTTTTTTATGCATTTTGTGTGCTCTCCTCGCCTGCTGGTAAAAATCTATGTACACACGGCTGGTCGCTTGTGTCCCCCAAGACAAGGCGCGATATTTCCCATCAAGATAACCTATAATGGTCACCCAGCAGCCAGTGGGGAACGCTAAGGACGCATCGATGTCGAGCCAGAAAATAATGTTACGTACACGCGCTCGTGTGCGGCGCAAAGTCACCAAAATCAGCTTTAACACGCCACCCTCACAGTAAAATGCTTCGGTTTCTTAAGGGCCTTCAAAAGCACAGATTCCTCTTGCCGAACCTGAAAGAAAGCACGCAGGAGCTGTTGAAAACAGAACAGTGAAAGGCCAAGCAGTAACAAAATTACTCCTTTTTTATGCATTTTGTGTGTTCTCTTCGCCAGCTGGTAAAAATCTATGTACACACGGCTGGTCGCTTGTGTCCCCCAAGACAAAGCGCGATATTTCCCATCAAGATAACCTATAATGGTCACCCAGCAGCCAGTGGGGAACGCTAAGGACGCATCGATGTCGAGCCAGAAAATAATGTTACGTACACGCGCTCGTGTGCGGCGCAAAGTCACCAAAATCAGCTGTAACACGCCACCCTCGGAGTAAAATGCTTCGGTTTCTTATGGGCCTTCAAAAGCACAGTTTGCTCTTGCAGATCCTGAAAGAGAGCACCCAGGCGCTGTTGAAAACAGAACAGTGAAAGGCCAAGCAGTAACAAAATTACTCCTTTTTTATGCATTTTGTGTGTTCTCTTCGCCAGCTGGTAAAAATCTATGTACACACGGCTGGTCGCTTGTGTCCCCCAAGACAAAGCGCGATATTTCCCATCAAGGGAACCTATAATATTCACCCAGCAGCCAGTGGGGAACGCTGGGGACGCATCGATGTCGAGCCAGAAAATAATGTTACGTACACGCGCCCGTGTGCGGCGCAAAGTCACCAAAATCAGCTGCAACACGTCATCCTCGGAGTAACACTCTTCGGTTTCTTAAAGGCCTTCAAAAGCACAGTTTCCTTTTGCAGAACTTGAAAGAAAGCACGCAGGAGTTGTTGAAAACAGAACAGTGAAAACCAAGCAGTAACAAAATTACTCGTTTTTTATGCATTTTGTGTGCTCTCCTCGCCTGCTGGTAAAAATCTATGTACACACGGCTGGTCGCTTGTGTCCCCCAAGACAAAGCGCGATATTTCCCATCAAGATAACCTATAATGGTCACCCAGCAGCCAGTGGGGAACGCTGGGGACGCATCGATGTCGAGCCAGAAAATAATGTTACGTACACGCGCCCGTGTGCGGCGCAAAGTCACCAAAATCAGCTGCAACACGTCATCCTCGGAGTAACACTCTTCGGTTTCTTAAAGGCCTTCAAAAGCACAGTTTCCTTTTGCAGAACTTGAAAGAAAGCACGCAGGAGTTGTTGAAAACAGAACAGTGAAAGGCCAAGCAGTAACAAAATTACTCCTTTTTTATGCATTTTGTGTGTTCTCTTCGCCAGCTGGTAAAAATCTATGTACACACGGCTGGTCGCTTGTGTCCCCCAAGACAAAGCGCGATATTTCCCATCAAGGGAACCTATAATATTCACCCAGCAGCCAGTGGGGAACGCTAAGGACGCATCGATGTCGAGCCAGAAAATAATGTTACGTACACGCGCTCGTGTGCGGCGCAAAGTCACCAAAATCAGCTTTAACACGCCACCCTCACTGTAAAATGCTTCGGTTTCTTAAGGGCCTTCAAAAGCACAGATTCCTCTTGCAGAACCTGAAAGAAAGCACGCAGGAGCTGTTGAAAACAGAACAGTGAAAGACCAAGCAGTAACAAAATTACTCGTTTT